>OX365947.1:34964759-39964759 GCA_947247005.1 Spisula solida | reverse complement strand
ACCTTCTAACATAATTATGAAGAATAGTGTTTCTGTGTATTAGATCTCCAAGATCTAATGATAATGTTGACTGATTCTGTGTACTAGATATCCAAGATCTAATGATAATGTTGACTGATTCTGAAGAAATAATTGTCTTCTGCAATGACTTCCTGATAACTTGCAAGCAACAAGAGTCAGTGTTCTTGACAATAGATGAACTTTCTGCGTCCCCGGAATTGTAAGAAGATTCTTGTACTTTGGAAGGATTCTCGGATTGTCTATTAACAAATCCATCAGAATCGGCCACCAAATCTGTGTTGTCCACAATGGACAAATCATGATGCAATTGGTTTGATCTCGTCTGACTTTCTGTAAACATGCTGTCACCAAACTGAAAGGTGGAAACAAATAAAACAGACTATAGACCAACTTATAGAAAACGCATCAACAAATAATGCTTCTGGATCTGGCTGCCAAGAAACAAATTTCTCAACCTGTCTGTTGAGTCTCGAGGCAAACAGATCTATATCAGGTTTTGACCATAATTAAAGCAACAACCTGGTTGAAAATGTCAGGATTAAGCATCCATTCAACATTATCGTTGAACTGCCTGGACATTATATCAGCAATATTCAACTCTCCAGGTATGTAAGTAGCAGAAATCCAGATATTCCTAAGAATACACCATTTCCACACCTGAATTGCCAGCTCATTGCAAGGAATTGACTTTATTCCTCCCATATGATTGATGTATGTTACGCAACAAACATTATCAGACTTAATTTGGATAATTATGAACATTTGACATATTCTGACAAAATGATTTCAAACCATAAAAAGCAGCTAACAATTCTAGGTGATTGATATGAAACTGTTTCTCATTCAAAGTCCAACGGCCACCTATATGCTTTGATTCAAAAACTGCTCCCCAGCCCAGTAGGGATGCATCAGTAACTATATAATGATATGATCTGGATTTCCATGTTCAATAGAACGTATTTGTTGAGGTAGATGCTCAATCCACCATGTCAATTCTTCCTTAGATGCATTTGATAAAGACATAGTTGCATCAAAATTGCCATAGTTTTTTGACAATGCCAATGTCTTTTCTTTCTCTAAAGACCAATAATAAAGTGGACCATACTCCACAGCCGAAAAGGCAGAAACCATGAGACCTAGAACTTTGGCGAGTTGTCTTATGATCACATTACTGCTATCTCTAAGAGATTTACATTCTTTTACAATTAATATGACCTTCTCATGTGGAAGTGTAACAATCATCAAGTCAGAATCAACCCAAAAACCAAGAAATATCAATTTCTTAGTAGGTATAAACACTGACTTTTCCTTATTGATCATGAATCCTACAAATTCAAGCAAATCTACTGTGTCTGAAACATTAATAAGGCATGCTTGATACGAATCACCTGCCAAAAATGAATCATCTATATAGGAAGAATTGACATGGCCATTTTGCCGTAATGTAGAATAAACCGGCTTAAGCAGTTTTGTAAACAATCGGGGTGCACAACCTATTCCATTTGGTAAGCATGTATACTGGTACAACTTTCCTTTCCAGTAAAATTTCTAAAATAGTTTGATGTTCCACGGCAATAGGCACTGAATAATAAGCATGCCTAAGATCAACAGATGCCATATAATCACCTTTCTTTATCAATTTAATAGTGGATTCAAACGTATCCATCTTAAAATGATGATAAACAACTGATTTATTCAGTTCTTTTAAATTTAAAATCATTCTATAGTCTCCGTTCTTTTTTGGAACAGTGAAAATTGGAAAAATAACTTCACCAACCTCATGGTTGGTTTCAATAATGACTTTCATGTCCAGAAATTTTGATATTTCTTTGTTAATAATTTCTTCTTCTATTGAAGAGAAATACCGTTGATGCAAATATTTATTTTGCAAAAAATCAATTTCAGAATCAAATTCAATATGACAATGTTGCACAATGTCTAGAATCATAGGGTCAGAAGTTAAATTTCTCCAATTTTCAACGTAAGATTTTAATCTACATGCTTGAAAAGTACTTACATGTTCATTTACTTCTTTGCGTTGTACACCCCCGAAGGGTTTTTGATTGAGGAGCACCACGACCTCTGCCAGGGGGTTTGACAACACGTCCCCTCTAGACCCCTCTCATGGCACCTCTCTGACCACGTCCTCTAGGGTAATAATTACTTCGAATTTTCGTACCTAGACGATTGATGTCCTGAAATCTCTTTGACATCTTTCCCAACTTCATCCCCATACAACATATCAGTAAATCCCCTTGCTTGGGAACATAAATGATGATATTCGTTGTTGAGTTCCTTTTTGTGCATTGATTTGCGTCTATTGTTTATAATCTTATTACAATGTCCAAGAAGACCAATGGCATCTGTGCCCATCTCTAATTCTGCTCTCGATAGTCTATCACTGGCCATATCAAGAATCTTCACCAACAACGTAGCTGATTTAAGCACACAATCCTGAATACCCTGCATCTTGGTGTCAGCCGAGTGCATTTCAGGTGATAATAAGTTCCAAATCACATTGTTTACACGTGTTTTAAAAAGACCTTCACAGTTCGATGGTCTGCCTTTGTCCATTACCAATGACTTGAATTTTTCTTCCGTCAAACCTTCACGGAAAACTGTACTCGTAAGGGAAGCCAATTCATCATCAACCTCCATATCAAGCTTTTCTTGAACATTGTATTTTGTCCCTAGACCCTTGAACACAGAATTATTGTTGTTCTCGTCCTCGGACGGGGGAACGTCCTTTTCAAGGTCATAGCCCTCGTGTTGTTCATTCTCAAACTCTGAGTATTCATAATATTGCTCAACTGACGTGAGTTTGTTTTCCATAGCCAACACCTTGGCCTCGTGGGACTTCTGGTTTGACCGAATTTCAGTTAAAATGGAAAGCATTTCCTTGCTCAACAGGTTGAGTTCTTGCTTGTCGTTTCTTCATGGGAAGTGACGGACGTGAGAAATCTGACTGTCTGGCAGATTTTGGTCCTTTTTCAGGTTGTTTCTCGCTCGGAGAAACCTTTTTTGAGGATTTTCCAACATTTACACTCGGAACAATGTTTGCGCCATGTTTCTTGAACGGCGTGTATCGTAAAGTGAAACTTTACGCGGGCTTTACGACATCAGTCGAATAAATATCTATAAAAACTATTCTTACAGTGTAACAACGTTCATTCCGTGAACTTTTATGACAATCAGTCGTGTATAAAGACTCGACTAAACGGCGAGTTTATCGGTTTACCACAAGACACGTCTTGCTTTAACGACCGATTTAAGCACACTGAAGTTATACGACAGATGGTGGCGCGCATCTCATTTGAGCACGGAAGTATATTGATGACATAATAAAATTATACTTGCCCATACATGACATGGAAACTGATATTGAAGTTTTAATGCATTTAATTATTGTTGCATATTATTTCAGGCGTCAATGTGGTTATCAAGGATGTGAATCCAGCCAGGATGAATTATTTGACCATCTTTGGGTATTTAGAAGTAGACAATACCACTAACTTTTCTTATGAAATAGAAGTTTACTTTATGGTGATTCTGGGTGGCCAGTTTAGCGCCGGATGGCAAAATTATCCCTTGATGGGTCAGTTGGATATTTTACTGAAAGGCGACGCTACAAGCCCTACATACTTCAACGGAAACTATTACGGACAAATGCTTGGAAATAAAGTTATAGGTATGATATTATTGTTTCGTAGGGGTAACATCATATTAACATGTACTGGTACCTGTTGTGATGGTTTTAATTAAAGCCAAAATGTAATGGGAAAATAATCTTGGGGCAGAAGACATGCAAGTAAAACAAATTGCTAAATTTATTGGATCAATTTTTTCGGACTGAAGTCAAATAGAACATAGGCTTTTTTAGCTCACCTGTCACAAGCCATTCTCTATCATCAGAGTATTCATCACCTGTGATATCACACTCTGGTTCAGAACCACGCTTTTCGAGCGCATTGAACGAAAAAATCAGTCAAATCCGTTTCATTTATTTCTAGTAATAGCAATTTCGAATATTTGTTACAGGACTGGTGTTGTCCTGTCATCGTCCAATCAAAATCGAGCTTTAACAAACAAAATATTCAAATCTATCAATCGGAAAATCAATCAAAGAAAATATTATTTACAATGTTTTTGCATCGATTATGAGATAGTATTCAGAACAATAAAATGAGAATATGATTTATTTATTACCTTAACATCAGAATCAGCTATGCATGGAACAATTTCATTAACGACAAGGGCGAATAAGTTCTGAGGGCACTTGCAGGTTCATCCTTGTTCACAAATGGTTTTGCTTCCGTTTGAGGCGTGCATGGACACACAGTCTCAGTTTCACTTTTATTATTCATTTAGGTCTATTGTCTGTGGCTCATTGTAATGCTGTTTGCATTTCTAACAATTTGAAAGTTATAGTTCTATCTTGAATCACAACTTCATGACTTCACATCCATGGACACTCGATTGTTGTCAAAGACCTTTGTACCAGATATTGACAAAATGAGCTGATTTCAGGTTTGCGCTCGGAATGAAGGAAATTGAATAAGGGGGTAGTCTGGGATGTATGAGGATGGTCACAAAGTGACAGGGTGAGCTATTCACAATCAGTTCACAATTTTTTGTGAACACATAAGAGGACGCAAATATAGCCAAATCTTCATGAAACTTGTTTAGAAAGTTTGTCTCTATGCCAAGTTCGAAACTTGGTCAGGTGGTTCAAAAACTAGATCATTAGGTCAAATCTTGGAAAAAGCATGTGAACACATTAGAGGACACAAGCATGGCCAAATCTTCATGAAACTTGGTCAGAATGTTTGTTCCAATTACATCTAGTTGAAGTTTGAAACTGTGTCATGTTGGGTAAAAAACTAGGTCATTAGGTCAAATCTTAGAAAAAGCCTGTGAACACATTAGAGGACACTATTATGACCCAATCTTCATGAAACTTGGTCAAAGTGTTTGTCTCTATAAAACTAGTTGAAGTCTGCAATTTGGTCATGTTGGGTAAAAAACTTGGTCACTAGGTCAAATCTTAAAAAAGGCTAGTGAACACATTAGATGGCACAATTATGACCCTATCTTCGTGAAACCTAGTCAAAATGTTTTTATGTATGAAATGTAGGTCATGTTTGAAACTGGGTCATGTTGTATAAAAAACTAGGTCAATAGGTCAAATCTTAGAAAAAGCTTGTTCAATAAGTTTACAGAAATAGTTGTTAGATGACCCTGTTACAAACTTGACATTTTTGTCATGATTCGTCAAAAAAGATAGTCACTAGCGAGTGGGGCTCATTTTTCCTACACAACTCAACTATAGTAATATATGTTTTATCTGAAAATATTTTTGTCTGAAAATGAAGACTGGATGTCATCACAAATACATATAGGTAACAGTGTTCCATTATTGGTCCATTCTGAAAATTACTATATTGAAATCCTTGCAGAACTTTGGTTTCCATGGCAACTGAAATCAAGGTTCAGTTTAAATATGGTTTTACCTGATCACTGTGCACAGGTGAGTGACATAGGGCTTTTTGGCCCCTCTTGTCTATTCTTAGGTCTGTTGCAATACATAAAGGTCAAGGTGATTATGATGGCGAAACCACTTTTTACTGTGTTTATAGAATCAACGGTGTCTGCTTCAACGATGGGTATACTAGCTAAAACAGTGTTTCATAACAACCCTGTTAATGCAAGGTGTTGATTATTGTTGGATGTAATTTTTACAGGGAATGCTGGATGTGTGGGGCTGTATGGAAGAAGTAAAGGATCCTCATGGACAACACTTGCTGCAACTGTTCAACCTAACGCAGACTCGTTCACAGTTGATTCGACAGCAGATGTGACTGGATGGAATGTTGGTGATGCAATTGTTGTAACTACTACTTCATTCAAACCTGAAGAGACTGAGAAACTCACAATTAAATCTATATCTGGTAGAGAGATTGGTGTAACAACTAATTTTCAATACAGGCATTCAGGTATATATATATTTACATGTATAATTATTATTATGCCCTGACCTACCATATTTGGTGAGGGAGTATGTTGCATTGCACATCACATTCTGTCATATTATGTGATCAAATGTATCATCGTCATATTATGTGATCAAATATGTCATGGTCATATTATGTGATCAAATATGTCATTGTCATATTATGTGATCCAATGTGTCATTGTCATATAATGTGATCCAATGTGTCATCATCATATTATGTGATCAAATATGTTATTGTCATATCATATGATCAAATATGTCATTGTCATATCATGTGATCAAATGTGTCATTGCATATTATGTGATCAAATGTGTCATCGTCATATCATGTGATCAAATGTATGTATAAAAACTCTACAGAAATCAAAATATAAATTTGTGTTAAGACAAATATCTAGGTGATGTAAACTATGTTTATGTACTTTTATCTGTAGAGTGTAAAGTATAGTCCAGTCAGGATAAAACTCTAGTGACGCAGCGGTCGAGTCTACTATAACGGTGTAAAACCAATTACATAGGCTTATACTGTACAAACAACTATAGTTCAATGCTAAACTAACATACTAAACTTCGCTCTACCTGTTTAGACAATGGTTGTGATTTTTTGCGTACACATAAACTGCAACATCACTGTCACAATATCCTAACTGGACTATAAATCTGCCCAAGGTTAAATATTTACCTATAAAATGTGTTATCCTCAAATATTGTGTTTACATTTGAAGTTGGCACAGACCAATGGGATGACAAGTCAGTAACGTTTGCTGCTGCAGTAGGTTTGATGTCTAGGTACATAGTTATCCGAGGAGATAATGATCGTCCCGATGAATATCATGGTGGAAGATTCATTACGGGCGTGGCATCGTGGCAAAATGGAACTACAAGTACTGTCTTGACTGGTAAGTACAGGGTGTTCAAAAGTTTGTTCTCAAAATTAAGATTCATCTACAGTTTAATTGAGCTATGAACGGAGTAGACAATCTAAATTTCTTACTCTAATAGCTTCATTTAATGCCAGAAAGATTAGAATCCTCTGGATTTCAACCTGAAATTTTACAGTCTTCTGAGGTCAGGAAAATAAAGTATTGAAACTCAATCATTGAGAACAAACTTTTTTAACACCCTGTATTCACAACAATCCTACCCCCTGTGAACCCTCACACAACATGTTGTAAGGGGGGTAACCCAGCATGTTGTAAGGGGGGGTAACCTAGCATGTTGTAAGGGGGTAACCTAGCAAGTTGTAAGGGGGGTAACCCAGCATGTTGTAAGGGGGGTAACCTAGCATGTTGTAAGGGGGTAACCTAGCAAGTTGTAAGGGGGGTAACCCAGCAAGTTGTAAGGGGGGTAACCCAGCATATTGTAAGGGGGGGTAACCTAGCATGTTGTAAGGGGGGTAACCTCGCATGTTGTAGGGGGGGGGTAACCTAGCAAGTTGTAAGGGGGGTAACCCAGCATGTTGTAGGGGGGGGGGGGTAACCTAGCAAGTTGTAAGGGGGGTAACCCAGCATGTTGTAAGGGGGGTAACCCAGCATGTAGTAAGGGGGGGGGTAACCTAGCATGTTGTAAGGGGGGGGGGGTAACCCAGCATGTTGTAGGGGGGGTAACCCAGCAAGTTGTAAGGGGGGGGGGGGTAACCTAGCAAGTTGTAAGGGGGGTAACCTAGCATGTTGTAAAGGGGGTAACCTAGCATGTTGTAAGGGGGGTAACCTAGCATGTTGTAAGGGGGGTAACCTAGCAAGTTGTAAGGGGGGTAACCTAGCATGTTGTAAGGGGGGGGGGGTAACCCAGCATGATGTAAGGGGGGTAACCAAGCAAGTTGTAAGGGGGTAACCTAGCAAGTTGTAAGGGGGGTAACCCAGCAAGTTGTAAGGGGGGTAACCTAGCAAGTTGTAAGGGGGGTAACCTAGCATGTTGTAAGGGGGGTAACCTAGCAAGTTGTAAGGGGGGTAACCTAGCAAGTTGTAAGGGGGGTAACCCAGCATGTTGTAAGGGGGGTAACCTAGCAAGTTGTAAGGGGGGTAACCCAGCATGTTGTAAGGGGGGTAACCCAGCATGTTGTAAGGGGGGTAACCCTGCAAGTTGTAAGGGGTATAATGCTGGATTCAGCTTGTCTGTCAATATGTCCGTCTATAATATCATTGTTTGTGGACAACCCTCCCTACATGTTTGTCTTCTATGAACTAGCTCAACATAAAGATGTGCATAAAGTGAAGAACTTAAGCTGCGATGAGTTTTTGCTTGTTTTATACACTATGTGGCAGGATTTCATTCAAACTTTCATCGATGAATAAGGAAAAGAAACAGAAGCACATGAAGAAGGTTATAAGCTGCAGTGATTTTTGCCATGCAGGGGTTTTATTTAAATCTGCCCAATGGTGACAGCTCTTGTTTAACTGGGTTAAAAGAGAGAAAATATCATGAAACTAAACATACCCTGTCCCTGCGGCACAATCGGTGAAAATTTAAATAAGGCCCTAAGTAAAACCAATATAAAACAATGTTAAATGCTGATTAGGTAATACTATAATATTATGTGATTAGTGAAAACGTATTAAAAATGAAAGCTTTATATTAAAGAATCATCTTGAACTGGTCATATTTTATCCTTATGTACAACATAGACCATGCCCCGGGCTCTTACTTTCTCAAATATTGGTTTCCGGCTATGTACAACATAGACCCTGCACCGGGCTCTTACTTTCTCAAATATTGGTTTCCGGCTATGTACACCATAGACCCTGCCCCAGGCTCTTACTTTCTCAAATATTGGTTTTCGGCTATGTACAACATAGACCCTGCCCCGGGCTCTTACTTTCTCAAATATTGGTTTCCGGATATGTACAACATAGGCCCTGCCCCGGGCTCTTACTTTCTCAAATATTGGTTTCTGGCTATGTTCAACATAGACCCTGCCCCGGGCTCTTACTTTCTCAAATATTGGTTTCCGGCTATGTACAACATAGACCCTGCCCCGGGCTCTTACTTTCTCAAATATTGGTTTCCGGCTATGTACAACATAGGCCCTGCCCCGGGCTCTTACTTTCTCAAATATTGGTTTCCTGCTATGTACAACATAGACCCTGCCCCGGGCTCTTAATTTCTCAAATATTGGTTTCCGGCTATGAACAACATAGATTATGCACTGGGCTCTTACTTTCTCAAATATTGGTTTTCGGCTATGAACAACATAGACCATGCCCCGGGCTCTTACTTTCTCAAATATTGGTTTTCGGCTATGTTTAACATAGACCATGCCCACGCTCTTACTTTCTCAAATATTGGTTTCCGGGTATGAACAACATAGATCATGCACCAGGCTCTTACTTTCTCAAATATTGGTTTCCGGATATGTACAACATAGGCCCTGCCCCGGGCTCTTACTTTCTCAAATATTGGTTTCCTGCTATGTACAACATAGACCCTGCCCCGGGCTCTTAATTTCTCAAATATTGGTTTCCGGCTATGAACAACATAGATTATGCACTGGGCTCTTACTTTCTCAAATATTGGTTTTCGGCTATGAACAACATAGACCATGCCCCGGGCTCTTACTTTCTTAAATATTGGTTTTCGGCTATGTTTAACATAGACCATGCCCACGCTCTTACTTTCTCAAATATTGGTTTCCGGGTATGAACAACATAGATCATGCACCAGGCTCTTACTTTCTCAAATATTGGTTTCCGGATATGTACAACATAGGCCCTGCCCCGGGCTCTTACTTTCTCAAATATTGGTTTCTGGCTATGTTCAACATAGACCCTGCCCCGGGCTCTTACTTTCTCAAATATTGGTTTCCGGCTATGTACAACATAGACCCTGCCCCGGGCTCTTACTTTCTCAAATATTGGTTTCCTGCTATGTACAACATAGACCCTGCCCCGGGCTCTTAATTTCTCAAATATTGGTTTCCGGCTATGAACAACATAGATTATGCACTGGGCTCTTACTTTCTCAAATATTGGTTTTCGGCTATGAACAACATAGACCATGCCCCGGGCTCTTACTTTCTCAAATATTGGTTTTCGGCTATGTTTAACATAGACCATGCCCACGCTCTTACTTTCTCAAATATTGGTTTCCGGGTATGAACAACATAGATCATGCACCAGGCTCTTACTTTCTCAAATATTGGTTTCCGGATATGTACAACATAGGCCCTGCCCCGGGCTCTTACTTTCTCAAATATTGGTTTCTGGCTATGTTCAACATAGACCCTGCCCCGGGCTCTTACTTTCTCAAATATTGGTTTCCGGCTATGTACAACAAACACCCTGCCCCGGGCTTTTACTTTCTCAAATATTGGTTTCCGGCTATGTACAACATAGGCCCTGCCCCGGGCTCTTACTTTCTCAAATATTGGTTTCCAGCTATGTACAACATAGACCCTGCACCCGGCTCGTACTTTCTCAAATATTGGTTTCCGGCTATGTACACCATAGACCCTGCCCCGGGTCTTTAACTTTCTAAAATATTTGTTTCCAGAGAAAGCTTTGGCAGCTTTGCCGCTACTCCTGATGTCTCTTTCCAAAGCAAAGTGCTACTGAGCGCATTCTTTCAGTTACCTCCCGTTCAATTAAATCTAAAAGGCATGAAATACCTCCCATGGAAAGCACTACTTAGCCCTCTGCTTAGGAAATGGACACGTGATAAGGATGGTTCGAACCCGTTGGACACTGCCTTCTGTTTAAAGGGCATAAATGATATCATGTAGGGGATAATAATAGCCCTTGTGTTTCATAAATGTTTCAGGTAGTTCACATGTTTGGTGGACTGAGTTTAGGCATATGGGTCAGTATGGTTACGCTTCAGAAGATGATCCAAGATTTGCCTTGGCTTATGCTAACCTTGGAACTCCAGTAGCCAATAAGGAGAAGAAGTCCAGTGTTCGTCACTGCTCATTTGCTGAACCCTACAACAGTGCTGTCGGAGTATTTTCTTCCAATGAGGTGAAAGTGGAGTCAAATGTTATGTATGCAACGGCAGGCCATGGTAGGTACTCTTGGTGTTGATTAAAATTGATATACAGCTTGCAATGATAATTTAATTTCACCCAGTCTTCATAAAAAATTTACACAAAAGTCTCAATAAAATTTAATTTTACGCACAAGTCTTAATAAAAAATTTACACAAAAGTCTTCATAAAATTTAATTTTCCACAAAAATTTAACATCTAAATATGGGGATATTGTTAAAATCCTGACCATCTCCACCGTCTGACTTTATCTGAGCACGGAGAAAAAAAAGGGGAGATAACTTTCAGGTCAAAGTCTTCTCTCATTTACATTTCAGGTACGGTTATTGGTCATTCAAATAATGTCCAACTAAAAGGGAACCTTGGTGCGAATCTGCAATGTACCGCAACTTACAAAGGACGATTTGAAACATACAACCCATTTTATGAAGCTATCTTTAAAGTGCACGATGTACAGTCATTTGAAATGTCAGATAATCGTGCTGTGGGCTCAGAGCGTGCAGGTTTTCATGTGCCTGGTGAAGCGTGTGATAGTAATTCATTATATAGCAACAATTGGGCTAGCAGTTGCCTTCATGGAGCCATGGTACAACCAAACGATGATTTGACTTCATCAGGTATTTCAGACTGTGTCAGGTTTTCTAATTTCACGTTTTACATGAATGCTGATCATGGCCTTTACTACAACAATAAGCCGAGTGTTTTGGTTGAGGGATGTTTGTTTGCTGAGAACGTACTTGGTCTCTTCACTATGATGTATGAACCACCTTCTCTGAGCCATGTAGTCGGTAATAAGAAAGCAGTAGTAAATCTCTGTACATTTTTGGGGACTTCGTCGGCGTCGGATTGTGCATCGGAGCCTAACCCTGATAGTTCTTACGCATACTATCAACATAGTTTCGATCATAGGACTGGACTAGAGAGTACTGGAAAATTTGGAGTGATGTGGTCTATCTTTACCAGTGGTAGCAACGAATTCCCGAAGAAACCTGCTGATGGTATAATGTCATATAACCAAATAAATGGAAAAATGATTTTTAAAGGTAAGTTTGAGCTTGGAATTGACTTTGCAATAATGACATTATGTTTATTATAATTATTTATTATTTGCTTTCAATGGATTATGGATTTTTTTTCAGTGAAAATAACAGTGAATTTACCACTTTGTTATTTTCACTGTTTTGAAGCTAGTTCCAGTATCATGCAGAAAAAGAAATGTAACGTCAACAGCGCCGGGCTTTAAAATATGCGTTACATCATCATGATGTCATAACTATCACATGGTGACGTTCCAATTTCGATTTGATTATTTCTAATCAAGCCAATTACAGCACATTTTAAGAGAAATTGAGGCATATAATAAACGCCACTTGTGAAAATATTTATTTTCTGTGATCACTTGGTGAAATATCCTTTATGTAATACAGTAAGGGGTTCCATTTGTCTCGGGAGCTGGGGTTTTGACCCTTGAAATTAAAAAAAACCCACACAATTTGACCTCAAGATTTTGGTTTGAAGGGTCATTTTCTCTTAAAATATTGGTAATTTGCCTATAAAATGGTAAAATTTAGTCTAAAGTATTAAAATGAACCTTCAAATTCAGAAGCTTAGAGTTGAACCCAAGTACAGCTTTGAAAAGGCTCTGGCATGAGAAAAATGTCAGATCTGCATATTTTAATTGAAATTATTGAATCATTTAGGATTTTCTCTTAATTATTCCCGGCCGAAGGCGAAGGGATATAGTAATAGTCAGCGTCCGTCCTTCTGTCTGTCCGTCCCATATTTTGTCCAGAGAATAACTCTAAAACTATTTGACTTGAAACTTTGTATGTGAATAGATGGCAACTAGGAAAAGTGCAGTGAACAAAAACCATAACTCTATACGACCCAGTTTGAAAATTATCACCCCTTGTTTAATTTTGAAATAATTTTTTGTCCAGAGCATAACTTGAAAACTACTTAAGGTATTGGTTTGAAACTTGATGTATGTATAGATGGTAACTAGGAGAAATGCAATGACCAAGAACCATAACTCTATACAGTCCAGTTGTGAAATTATCTCCCTTCATTTCATTTTAAAATTATTTTAGTCCAGGGCATAACTCCTATTTAGGGTATTTATTTGAAACTTGATACAGTAGAACTTCGATGCCTCGAACTACCTTCGGACCGGGAAAATAGTTCGAGGCATCTAGGGTGTTCGAGGCATCTATGGTATTCAAATATAAGGTCGAACTGAAAATCCGTGTGTGCATTGTATAATATTAATTACTTTACTTAAATAATGCACGTGTATCATTTCTAAAATTATTCATTATAATAACAAAATATAATATATTTAGACGAAATTGACCTGAAATCTGATTTATCTTCGGCAAGCTCTTCGAATGTTTAAAAGTCTTAGTAAGGTAACTTGTTATACAGCGCATTTATATAAAGCAGCGAGTCGCGAATTATTATCATGTTCGATGTCAAGTTCGACTACCAATAAATAAATGATACTGAAACAAACACTTTTGACGTATGAGAACTTTAAAAAATGATTATTTTATTCTGATATGTTGTTGCTTCTGAATATTATTAACAAAAATAATTAAATTATAATTTCTTGGTTGGCCTTAGTTAGCTATTATATGGATCTATAAGTGTTTAAGTTTCTCAAAAACTTGTTATACAATGCAACAATTGTTAGGTATACATCTATACAGTAATTATCATAACTTGTTAATACACCTGTCCCCGACTACCCGCGGTTGAACAATGGAGTTCAACACTTAATGAAAGGTGCGAAAACTTGCATTGTTCGACCCATCTACAGGTAAATCATAGCGAGGGACCGTCCAATCAGTTCGAGTGTTCGACCTAGATATTGTTCGAGTGATCTATTGTTTCACTATATGAATAAAGAAGGGATTTGCCGGGACCTAAGATCCAGTTCGAGGCATCTAGGGTGTTCGAGGCATCGAAGTTCTACTGTATATGAATAGATGACAACTAGGAGAAGTACAGTGACCTAGAACCATAACTCTATATAGTCCAGTTTTGAAATTATCTCCCTTTGTTTCATTTTAAAATATTTTTTGTCGAGGAATTACTTCATATGTTTTCAATTGATTGACTTGAAAATTTAAATATAAGTAGATGGCATCTTAGTGCTGTGACTAGAAATATAACTCTAGCTGGTACAATTCTTGAATTATTTCCCCTTAATCAAGGAAGTAATGATATTTTCCTTGATGTAGTTACCTCATATTTTTCCTTCTACGAGGGGTATTTCAGAAATATTAGGACTTTTCTGATAACCTCGTTCTCAACACTTACATTTTAATGAGGTGTAGCATTTTATGCTCTATATACTGGCAGCAACAGATTTCTGTTGTTGTTGGTGATTCTTATACAAAGCGTTGTCATAGAAACCATGTAATGTATCATTACTAACCACACTAAACATGGTATGGTAAACATTAACTATCTCAGCAACCACTAGATAAATAATATTGGCAAATTATGTGGCATTACCTTGATGTTACTGACATGTACATGCAAACTTACCAAACAATTGCTGTTTGTTTATGATCTCAACTAAGTAAACAAGTGTATTTATTATACCTCACTTTTTTCTGCAATGCAAAAGTCCCATTGCCACAGAGAGAGACATTATGACTGACATTGACAGTTCCAACCCATTTGACATGTGATCAACCGAAAACTGACTGTCAGGTCATGTGATCGACGTCATGCAAGGGCAAGTAACTGCGTCGATCTTAGTTCTTTGACTGTTGAAATATACAAGATTTCTTAAAATAGACTGACAAAAGAAGACAACTAAAACAAATCTGTATTCAAAACGACGCGTTTCCTTTATTCAACTTATCCAGATTGAGAACATAGCACACAAAACAATCATGTACAATTCTGTTAGACGTCATGACGTCACAAGCAATTATGTCATAACGTCAAAACGCGACGTTACGTTTAGCGCACTTTTAAAGTTGTAGATCTATACAAAATTGGTAAAAAGCTAATTTCTTAAAACGATCTATTAGTTAAAGAAATCGGTAAAATGCAACAAATGAACGTAGGGACATACACATAAAATAGAATGTGAAATTGATACACAACAATGTATGAAAGCACAGTCTTGTCTACTGTTTATAATTATGGTAGGCAGTGGACGTTTTGCTAGACTTATAATATTATTGGTGTTCGGTATTATAAAATAAATATCAGATGCCTGCCTGCGTGACATTGATATTGTCAACCCTCGAAACAGAATGTCACCCTCGGCTTCGCCTCGGGATGACATTCTGCCCTCGGGTTGACAATATCAATGTCACGCAGGCAGGCATCTGATATTTATATAATGTCCAAGCTCATCATGGACGAAATGACGTCAACATCAAAAACTAGAAACAGAGCGATTGTTAAATTATGTTATAAAACATCTATACCTTTATTGGAGAGATCATGTTTGTATACAGGATTATTCATTTGTTATTGTGCCCCCCAGCGAGAAATTGGTGAATAAAAGGTTTTTATTGTTCATTCTTCCAATAAACTGCTGGTGGGCATTTTGCATATGAATAGATGATCTTCCCGATAGTAAGAACACCATTTTGAACTCTTTGTGGTGGTATGATTAATATGGTACTCTTTGATAAGGTATAATAGTATGTTGTTTTGTATTGCAGATAACACAGTTGTTAATTACAATGGTGCAAGTGCAGGATGTAAACCAAGATATCTCTTTTCGACAAGCCCTAAAAATGAAGATTTGCAGCATTATATTTTAACCTCTAACGTCAAACAATTTAACTCTCAAAGAAACAACTTTTTCTTTTTCCATCGACCTAATGTTCAGTAAGTGTTCTCTTGTTTTAATATTCAACTTTCACAGCATTGTTTGGCTGTATATAGTATGCCTGCAATAATGAGAAAGGCAGGACAATTTGGTATGCTCCACAAAGGTGGTTTAAACAGATGTGCATGATTTATCGGTGACGCTTTTAGTACAAAACTGACCATATTTGTTTTTTTTTAGTAATTTGTAAAACCAATTTGCAACAGTTGACCAAACTGATTCATGTTTGTAAACATCACATTATCCTGGGTGCATTATAGCTGATTGTACTTATTCCTTGATCACCAACCGAGTATGAGGTATTCCTGAATATGAATGAACAACCGGTGCACGTGAAATACATGAACACCTAGACTTCACATGCGCCGGTTGTTTATATTCAGGTATACCGAAATACGAGGTCTGTAACTGACTTACCCTTAATTAGTCTGTAAATTCTGCATATTTAAGGACTGTAAATCCTGCATAATTTAGGACTGTAAATCTTGCATAATTTAGGGCTGTTAATCCTGTATATTTTAGGACTGTAAATACTGCATATTTTAGGACTGTAAATTCTGCATATTTTATGACTATAAATCTTACATACTTCAGGACTGTAAATCCTGTATAACTTAGGACTCTATAAATTCTTTTTTTTTTCAGGAAGGTAAATCCATCCGACTGTGTGGATATGACATGTGATGCACTGACCAAGGCTATGATAAGGGATGAAG
This sequence comes from Spisula solida, assembly GCA_947247005.1. Taxonomy (NCBI): domain Eukaryota; kingdom Metazoa; phylum Mollusca; class Bivalvia; order Venerida; family Mactridae; genus Spisula; species Spisula solida. The sequence continues at coordinate 39,948,170 of OX365947.1, read as the reverse complement.
ATGGCTCACTACTTGGTGCAAGTGGAACTGTATTGCCATTTAGTGAATTTGAATGGGATGGAGATAGACGATATGGTCTGTATTTTTCTGGGTACTATTTTATCAAAGCACTTACGGAAATCTTAAATTTACGCTCAAATTTAAGGTATTTTTCATTCTCGTACAATTACAAAGAGTGGTACTTGGATCTGTTACACTAGACTAAGTCTGGTCATCTAGGAATAACAACTAGGTCACTTGGTCAAATTATTGAAAAAATATTTTGTATACTGTAGAAGCTGTTATTCAGGTAAACATAGGCGCCTGCATGCACAGTTAAGTGATCTAGCGCTCTTTTGGGCCTCTTGTTCAACTCCCACTCAACTGAAAACCCAGAAATCCCCTTTGAGATGTTAATAAATCAGTGAGGGAAAACAGCAGTCATCAGATAAGCAGAGCATATCACAAAGGCAACAAACAAAAACAACCCTGTACAGTTCATATTTAGACTAAGGAAAGCCACAAGCCAATCCTACTCAAAATATGGCACTGGCCACTGGCCACAACTGCTGGAGCAAGATCACTATACAAACTTAAGTGTACAGAATCTGATATACGCAAAAACATAAAAGTAAGTATAAGTTACCCACGGCCCTTAAAAGGGGTTGGCTTGATCCGAGCTTTTATCTCCCTTGAAACTATTTAGTTATCTTTTGTTACAACATCTCTTGTCTGTAGGTAAAGGTGATTACAGAATACCAAAGGAAATGTTGGCTGATCCAAATACTGGTGATAAATTGGACGTGACAACTGGTGTGGCCAAATATAGAGGTAAGTAAGATCTACATCTACTGGGACACTCCAAATAATCAGTGTCTGATCAGAACGCTGACCCCATTTTCACAAAGGATTAATTGATCTGGATCAAATTTGATCCTGAAAACAAATTCCTACATAAATATTTCTAATAACATGTTAACAGGATCGTTAGTAATATTCAAATCATCATTTTGCTGTTGGAAAAGTGAATTATTGTACTTGATACTGAAACTGATCCTGAGAATCCTGGATCATTTTTTTTAAACCAGGTTTCAATCTAAAAGCATTAACAGGTAGCCAGTACCTTTACTTCTCTGCTAAAAACATTAACATTTATAAAATTAATAAAACTGATTTTAATGTCTTTGAAATTGGATGATATATCATTATCTATCAACATTAATATAATTCCTGAATTTTAAGGAACATCTATTGGAGCTTGATCCTGATCCTGCCTAAAGTAATCCTTTGTGAACACTGGGGCCAGAGGCATGATGACTGTATGTTGAGGGTTTACTGTTGGCTTAGATTTAGGATACAGTAAAGTTCAACTAATCAGAACACTTGATGACTTATCTTGATATCTCCTGCTGATATACACTAAGAACTCAGGATCTGAGGACTACGCTTTATGTAAATTGCCTTCTAGTTTTTGATGTGTGTCTTTAAATTTGTTTTGTTTGGTAAAAATAAATATCTGACCGTATCCCATGTTAAGTGATAGAATGGACTTTTTTCTGATCTTACGCTTTGGTTGACATCATATCTGTTTGAGGTTGATGAACATTGCTATCTGATCCTATGTGGGATGTGATATATATGTACTATGACCTTGATTTCAGGCTTATATCGAGAGGGTTGTGTTCTGGTAACAGAGGGATTAACATCCTATTATATTTGTACCACAAATTATAACTTATATGTGATTGAGAGCCTGGATAATGATACAGAATCTAGAAGATTGTCTCCAGTAGCCGTTTTGAATACACCAGACCCTTTAGATCCCGAAAAAGGCTACCTCGACCTGCTTAACGGGCCTCAAGATCATGGCTGGTGTAATGGCTACACATGTCAGTTTAGACTGTCTACTTTCCATGCAGTTGTTGCTGCAGGTTAGTAAATTGTTTATACATGTATGTTTGATTGCCTCCCCTCCTCCAGAAGGGGGAAACACCATTTGGTATTCACATCTACTGGTTTAAAAGGTAACATTATCAGCATGGACATACCACATGGTATGTGACTTCAGATAAGAACTCAAGATAAATCTGTCAACACAAAGTTAAAAACAACAATAAGTAATTTATTCTTTGACCTATTTCGACGAGACATCCTCTATGCACAAACTGAGAATGAGTGCTATCCATGCAAATTGATATTTTTAGCTCATCTGTGACAAAGTGACAGGGTCAGCTGTTGTGATCACTCTTTGTCCGCCTTCTGTCCGTCTGTTCACAATTTCTTGTGAACACCTTAAAGGACACAGTAATGGCCCAATCTTCATGAAACTTTGTCAAACTGTTTGCCTCTATGAAATCTAGGTCAAGTTTGAAACTGGGTCATGTGAAATCCAAAACTAGGTCACTAGGTAAAATGTTAGAAAAAGCGTGTGAACACATTAGAGGACACAATTATTGCCCATTTTCATGAAACTTGGTCAGAATGTATGCCTCTTTACAATCTAGGTCAAGTTCGAAACTGGGTCATGTGGGTCAGAAACTAGGTCACTAGGTCAAATCTTAGAAAAAACTAAGCGGTATTTATATTATAATAATAATAATAACGTCTTTATTTTCTCATTTTTTAGCTGGTATATTAAACCATTGAGATTAAATATAGATCAGAACCATGAAAATTGACCTGAAAATTATGGTCTTTATTTTGAGGTTGTCTTCATGTTTGTAACTGAATATTATGGTCTTTTAATATGTGTCTATGTTTGTTTTACTGTTTACATTTGTTGCCAGATAATTATGACCTATTTCTTAATTTCAGGGGTAAAACACGCCATCATTTATTTATCCAGTACACCACCGGCCAAGATGGCTTTCTACATGCTTGGAGCTGCTGATGATGACTGTGTTATTGTAAAGTTCTATCATAACAAGCCTAATCGACTTGATATCTACGTACCGGATACATTTGTAACACCTAAAAATGTAGATGATTCAAATAATGATTATAAAATACTACGTGAAGCCGGAGTAGACTATAGACCAACCTGTAATGATGTACATGGGGCCAACTATGTGAATCGAGATGAAATGCTTCTATATTTTGTCACAAAAGGGAACGGAATAGTCAAGGTGGTGAAAAAAGAAGTGGTCATAGCTTCATTTAAGGCCATTACTGAAAATGATTACTTTGGAGAAAAAATGATCGAAAACATAGCCCTTTTGTTAGGTATACCCTTGAATAAGATCCGTGTGGTTAATATTGTTGCCGCAACGTCTTCAAGACGTCGACGTGATACTGAACATACTGTAACGATTGAGATAGGGGACCCACCGACTGATGGTAAGTACCAATTCTATTATATATAACTATTTTAATGGGAGATATTTAACATGGCATATATTTCCTTAGGTGTATTAAATATGTGACAAGCATTGGCTGGAGATTCACAGTCCCTCTAAATCTCCCTTGTACCCAATGAATTGTCCATATAAAACCATGTAATACTATGTGGTTTATTCTTGTTGAATGATTTCTAAATTGTTATAGAAGCAGGGTTCCCACAGGTCCTGGAAAATCAGGAAAGTCCTAGAATTTAATTTTTCTAGTTCCATGCCTTGAAAAGTCCTATGATTTTGAAAACTGTTGCCTAAAACCTGGAAAAAATCTGGGATTTTGAAAACAAATATCTACAACCTAGAAAAGTTCTGGGATTTTGAAAACAAATGTATAAAACTTTGAAAATGTCCATGAATTACATCACTTGGATGCCTATGAAATTTCATCTGTATGATAACGCTTGATCTCTTCATGTCAATGGTGAGCATGGGATTTTGTTTGTTAACTTTTGTATCAAATAAACATACTGAAGTCAAGTTGAACTCCTGAAATTGATAAAACAAAGTCCTGATAGGTCCTTGAAAATCATGAAATCATGATTTCGCTGAGTATAAAGCATGGGAACCCAGTGGGTTAAATACTGTTAGATAAAAAAAGTTCACATTTGGGGATCAATTTTTCAATCCTTTCTGTAATTTTGACACATGCAAACATTCTGGGTTATTATAACAAGTATGTATATTCTTATACTACACTAATGCAGTGTATAATGATATGCCATAAATGACGTTATATTTGGCGTCGTTTATATGACAGAGTCTTTTTTTTCAGCAGAAATTTTTGTATTTTCGTGTTATCGGTGCGATATGATCAAATGAATCTTACACTTGTCAATTAATACAAACTTACATTAAACTCGTTTATGAAATATTATTAAGCTTGCCAGAGGCTCGCTTAATAAAAATTTTCGGAACTCATTTAATATATGTTTATACCAATTGACAACTTGTGATAGATGCTTTACATTGTGCTGGACGTCTGTTCAGATGGGTAGACAATACAATGTTAGTCACCTCTTGTACTCCGTAACCATTCGTCCGATTTTAATGAAACTTTACGCAAATACTCGTACTTAATACAAAGCTTAATTATGCATGTTGTCAGAATTTTTACATCATGAAATTGTTGCGAGAGTTATGCCCCTTAGTGAGAGACCTATGTTTTTGTGTCCAAAATCACTTCTAGATTATGCCAACGTAATGATAATCATTGATGATGTTGTTTGTCATATTTCTACAAAAAGTTGCACCAGACACAGAGGAGACAGGTAATACTATATTGACATTGTTTTACATCAAATATATACATGTATTCATTTAATTTGTTTGATTTATGCATGTCTTATTCACTTAGTTAAAACATTTAGTCAAATTTATTTATTGTTTAGATTTAAGCATGGGTTAAAGCAATACAATTCCACAATGATAATGTGATTCCTGTACAAACACTGATGGACACATGTAGCTGACTTAAATCATGTATATGTATCAATTTGTTGTTGTTGTTTTTTTTATTTGAGCATGACTATTATACTAAAAATAATGTATGTGTATCAATTTATTATTTTGATTTGAGTATGACTGTTATACTTAAATCATGTATACCGCTATGTATCAATTTATTGTTGTTTTTTTATTTGAGCATCATTATTATTCTTAATTCTAACACGATCCGCGGATTAATCCATATACACATAGAGCAAACCAGGGCAATTGTGCTACAATCGTCAAACTTCATAGGAATATTAGATCGGCCCAATTTTCGCAGAGTTATTGCCCTTGGAATGATGAAATTTGATGAAATTTGGCTTGTGGCGTCCGTAACTTGAGAACTAATTATGCTAAAGTCATCAAACTTCGTATTTGTCCTTGTGTTGCTCATAACTCTTAAAGCATTTGAGCTACTGTCTTCAAAATTTGTAGAAATTATTTGTCAGTATGCGTCGCTGCCCACCTAAATATTTTAGTTTTGATCTGACCTGTATAAGCAGAGTTGTGGCCCTTTTATTTTCTTTGCAATATTTGCAATAACAAAGCTATCTTTGTGCTTTGTGCATCCAGGGTCAAAAACTAGGTCACAAGGTCAAATCATAGAAAAACCTTATGTAGTCACTAGAGGTCACAATTTTGGTCTAATCTTTATGAAACTCGGTCACAATGATCATCTTAACAATTCTAGGTCAAGTTCAATATTGGATCATCCGGGTCAAAAACTAGGTCATTAGGTGAAATCATATAAAAACCTTGTGTAGTCACTAGAAGTCACAATATTAGCCTAATTTGTATGAAACTTGGTCACAATGATCATCTCAACAAAATCTAGGTCAATTTCGACAGGTGAGCAACCTAGGGCCCTTTGGGCCCTCTTGTTTAACTTTAATGTTTATGATATATGTTGATTAATAGTTCTTTCATACTTTTTAGTTCGATCTTACATTTTTCTTACATTTTCCTTACATGTTTCCTCATCCATCTAGTACTTGCATGACATTTTATAAGCTTGGAACTGTGCACGTGCCTGGGTACATCTAACTTTTAGGTATAACCAATGGAATTACTATTATAATTTGATGGACTTTTCCAAGGTCTGCGATAACCAATCAATATAAATGTTAAAATGTATTATGTAAATTAGCATATGTTATTGTGCGACATTTTTCCTTATTAACTTCGCACGAGGGAAACAAAAGATACTTAGAATTTTGGCATGTTCTTTCATAATAACCCATGCACGAATGCAGAGTTTGCATTATATGCTTTGGTGTGCATATTTCCATTCCCAAAATGTCAGCAAGTACACTCTCATTCAACATGTATAATTAATATGAACTGAAATAAAATAATAATCATTTTACCGGTAATTAATAGTGTGTAGCCTGCTATGTTATATTATATTGTTTCTCATATTTCTACAAAAAGTTGTACCAGAGACAGAGGAGACGGGTAATACTATATTGTCATTATTTCATATCAAATGTATACATTATTGTGTGATTTATACATGTACGTCTCATATAGATTATAATCATTTATTTGTATTTATTTATTGTTTAGGTGTGAGCATGTTAACATTGCTATTTATTGGCAAACACAATACTCTGTGAATATATTGCTCACTTAGAATGAGAAGTACAAAATAAATATTTTGAGAAAACAAGAAAAAACTGTCTGAAAACCACTCTTTACTTATGGAAAAACAAGCTTTTTAAACTTCAGTTTGGTCAACATGACCACTTCCGATTTTCATGAAAATAGGCTTATAAGAAGCGCCTCGTGATTTCAAATACCGGTATGCATCATAAGTAGCACTTATAATCTTCTCATTCTAAGCTAACAATATATATAGTCTGTGCTTGTTTCAACATTCAATACGTTTACAGTGCAATTACCAAATCGAAATATGCTTTCAAAAATTAATGAGTCTCAATTACATTGTGTTTACTAATATACTGTATAATTAAATTATTGTCTTGATTTGAGCATAATAATGTTATGCTGAAATTTTGCGACTGGTTCAACTGGGATTAAATACTAGGTGATAGCGATAATTATTGACTAAGTGTGCCTTAACTTCAAGTCCTCTGATGAGCATTTTAGGACCAATGAAACACCTGCTCATTTCTAATGTGGGATTATTTGAGAAAACATTGTACTCGAGTGAATGTGTTTAAGAACTTTAGTGTTGTACTGTACTGCAAAATTGATCCGAATCACATTATTTCTGATTATGTTAAGTTTCATTAATGTATAGTAAGAATGTTCTAACTGCAAACCTGACCGGACCACAGATAAGCATGACATGAATGTGAGTACCGTGTTGTCGCACTGACTACAAACCTGACCGGACCACAGATAAGCATGAAATATTTTGGAGTACCGTGTTGTCACACTGATTACAAACCTGACCGGACCTCAGATAAGCATGAAATATTTGTGAGTACCGTGTTGTCACACTGATTACAAACCTGACCGGACCTTAGATAAGCATGAAATATTTGTGAGTACCGTGTTGTCACACTGATTGCAAATCTGACCGGACCACAGATAAGCATGACATGAATGTGAGTACCGTGTTGTCGCACTGACTACAAACCTGACCGTACCACAGATAAGCATGAAATATTTTTGAGTACCGTGTTGTCACACTGATTACAAACCTGACCGGACCTCAGATAAGCATGAAATATTTTTGAGTAACGTGTTGTCACACTGATTACAAACCTGACCGGACCTCAGATAAGCATGAAATATTTGTGAGTACCGTGTTGTCACACTGATTACAAACCTGACCGGACCTCAGATAAGCATGAAATATTTGTGAGTACCGTGTTGTCACACTGATTGCAAATCTGACCGGACCACAGATAAGCATGACATATTTGTGAGTACCGTGTTGTCACACTGATTACAAACCTGACCGGACCTCAGATAAGCATGAAATATTTTTGAGTACCGTGTTGTCACACTGATTACAAACCTGACCGGACCTCAGATAAGCATGAAATATTTGTGAGTACCGTGTTGTCACACTATATAGCTAGCTGACAATATAGTATTCTAATTGATAATATATAATATTTATCCTTGTTTGATTGGTTCTTTAACATGCCCGGTGTATAGCATCGATACAGTCCTGAAGCTACCTTGGGGTTTCAAACCAGTTTGGCTCAAGTTGGGTGGGAAATTAACACTGAAAAGCTTTCTGTAATTTCCAGTGTGAGATTTTAACTAGGAACCTCAGGATGGTGTGTCGAGAGGGCTACCCACTCGGCCACTGGTCCAATCTTCTTTGTAAACAAAGCTAGTACTATATTGTCAGTAAGCTAAATATGGTCATATACATCCTTGTTGTTTTGTTTGGTAACTTTCGGTGAGTACAGTGATAATTAGGTCATTTTTACTTGGGGGATTTCCCCCCAAGAATTGTTATATACCAACTTTAGGAATCACTACGATTTTACCCATGTAATTTCTCCACAACCAATTCATCCGAGCAAAAAACGAGTTCCAGCCAATCTCTAACCAAAATCATAATTTTCAAGCATTTTCAAGAACATTTGTCCCTAACCAATTGAATTATTTCTTATTTCTTTGTATTGCGAGAAATTTTGGAATGTTTCTTCTGGGAGTTAATGTTTTTGTGCGAATAAATTCCTACGCGCTGTAAAATGACTAATGATTTTTGAGGGTTGATAAAAATGTCGCTGTTACAGTACCAGGTTAAGCAGACGAAATTTACACTGTTTGGTTTCATAACGTTCATATTACAGTTTAGCAACAAACTCCTGTTATAATGTATCTATTTTTAACTTAATTTACAATATTTTGCATTGACAGAAGAGTAGAGTATTGATCGACGTTTCATCTATTAAATTTACCTCAGATCTTCGGCTAAATATTTTGCGTCTATCGTTAGAATGACCCTTTTCCAAGCGGTGTTGTTTACACATTTCGCGCCAAGATTCGAGACCATATTGTTTCGTCCCCTTAATGAATCGCTATTCGTACCCGAGTTATGGAATTTTGACTTAGTGTAGTTTTAAGTTGTTTTTTTTGCGACAATTTATCCGCTATCCAATTACTTATATTCTTTTGTGTTTACAGTTGTCAAACAGTATTTATGCAGATGCATGATATAACCATTTACTGTTATTCTTAGTCTTTTTAATACATTTTCTCAGCTATAACTAGGTATTTCAGCCCACCTTTATAGTTGAAACTAGTTCATTGAGTTTTCATGGACGGATTGTCTAAATAGGTTTGTTAGATGAAATTAAATGAGTCAGCTATCCGCAATATTTCTGAAACTTTTTCACAATATTCACACTTGTTAATCTAATACCATTTAAGGTAATTTTTAATAGATCACTAAGATTTGCGTTATCCCCCAAGTAAAAGTACTTCAGATTGTACACCTGATTGTGTTGAATTTGGTATAGTTATAGCTTAGAACATATAGCCAGGATAGTTTGGTATAGTTATAGCTGAGAACATTTAACTTGGCCCTAATTCAACCTCGAGTGTTTTCGATATTGTACCGTAATAATTTGTTTTGATTAGTTAAAATAACAACTCTGATTGGACAACGGATAAGCACGGATATTCAAGGATGCTACGTTACATGTTCTTAGCTATAACATAATTGGCTCAAATTTCAAAATATTGAGCTGGCATGGCATGTGGTGCGTAAGACAAAATTTCCTAACTTAAAGGTCAAGGTCACACATATACGTGGTTATAAGTGCTAATGTAGTTAAGAATGTCATTAAGGAATGGACATGAAGTCAGAGAGCTAGATCGCCCAGCCTGTTATTGTTTGTCGAAGGATTTCAAACAAATCCATTTTGATCATGTATAGTCCAGTCAGCGGTCGAGTCCACTATAATGGTGTAAAACCAATTATAAAGGCTTATACTGTACAAACAACTGTAATTTCAATGCTAAACTAACATACTCAACTTCGCTCTACCTGTTTAGACAATGGATGTGATTTCTCGCGTACACATAAACTGCAATGTCACTGTCACAATATCCTAACTGGACTATACTTATAATTTATTGTTAAAATTCATTTAAAGGTAATTGATTTACAACTTGCATAACTTGCCTCATGCATTGTTAGAATTGACGTGATTGACAGAGCGGTGATAACATGGTAAATTGTTGTTTGTCGCAGATAGCAGACCGTTTCGTAGCAAAGCGCTATCAAGCGCTTTCTTGTGCAACGGACCGCTTCAGTAGTGCTCGCCTAGCAAAGTGTTAAGAAACGGTATGCTATCGGTGAGCACTGCTTGCTCGTAGCGTGTCTTTGCATAGATTTAGGAAAGCGCTTGGTAGCATCTTTTGGAAGTGGCTTGGTTAGGCAACAGGCTCCTGTATTCATGTCACACAATAATGCTATTGTAATTTCCCCAATTGATCTCCATCATCATCTGTCATAAGAAATTACGACATTGGAAACAGGTATCGTCATAGATCCATTTTGCAGGGATAAGTGACTTCTTTTTAGTCACTTTTTCCCATGTAGAGCGAATATGGTTTTCAGATACAAGGAGAAGATACAGTTTTGACCAAATCTTTATCACTTGTATGATGTATTGAATATTAGTAATTTAGTATACAGAGGGTGTATATTAAACTGGGGGTTATGGAGTAGAGAGTTAATATAGATATTACTTTAGTCTGTTGCTATGGATATGACATAGAATATATATACAATGTATACATTGTTATTACAGATCCTGAAAACCCTGGTTCTGATGTATCACAGTATGCGGCTGATTTGATGGAAGTTTGTCAACTGGGCTCAATAAGCGACCAGTTGGGTATGCACCTTACAGTTTAATAAATATTGGTCATAAATTTCCCAAGTTTGTAGGGTAGCTAAGCTTCTAGAGCACTAGACTTTGACCAGGATAATATAGGTATGAATCTCTGACTGGGCATAGACTGTAACCTGGATAATCTAGGTTTGATTCTCTGGCTTGGCATAGACTGTGACCTGGATAATCTAGGTTTGATTCTCTGACTTGGCATAGACTGTGACCAGGATAATCTAGGTTTGATTCTCTACCTTGGCATAGACTGTAACCTGGATAATCTAGGTTTGATTCTCTGGCTGGGCATAGACTGTGACCTGGATAATCTAGGTTTGATTCTCTGACTTGGCATAGACTGTGACCTGGATAATCTAGGTTTGATTCTCTGACTGGGCATAGACTGTAACCTGGATAATCTAGGTTTGATTCTCTGACTGGGCATAGACTGTAACCTGGATAATCTAGGTTTGATTCTCTGACTGGGCATAGACTGTAACCTGGATATTCTAGGTTTGATTCTCTGACTGGGCATAGACTGTAACCTGGATAATCTAGGTTTGATTCTCTGACTGGGCATAGACTGTAACCTGGATAATCTAGGTTTGATTCTCTGACTGGGCATAGACTGTAACCTGGATAATCTAGGTTTGATTCTCTACCTGGGCATAGACTGTAACCTGGATAATCTAGGTTTGATTCTCCACCTGGGCATAGACTGTAAGCTGGATAATCTAGGTTTGATTCTCTGACTGGGCATAGACTGTAACCTGGATATTCTAGGTTTGATTCTCTGACTGGGCATAGACTGTAACCTGGATAATCTAGGTTTGATTCTCTGACTGGGCATAGACTGTAATCTGGATAATCTAGGTTTGATTCTCTGACTGGGCATAGACTGTAACCTGGATAATCTAGGTTTGATTCTCTACCTGGGCATAGACTGTAACCTGGATAATCTAGGTTTGATTCCGACTGTGTTTTGCTTGTAATTTGCATTTTTCTACTTTATAAATGCAATTAGTGGGACTGCTGTCCAAGTATCGTACAGCAGTCATGCAATATCTGCTATGTGTCGGGTGTCTGTGATTTTGTCTGCGGTATGACAGTTATTTTACTGTTATTTTTTGGAGTATTGAATCATGTGACCAAATAATAATGTGTCTGATGTGTCAAAGGCTGATAAAAAGCATTATCAGAGTAGTACAGTAAAAAAATCTCTGTTTTTTAGTAGTATGTTAACTGTTGCATATACATTTTTAAGAGGATGACGGTGCTATATTGTTGTAGATAGCCTCCATATATATTTCTGTTTTACCTAGATATGAATGCTGAATGTGATGAGATTACATCTCATGATGTTGTGTACTATCCTACACCACCTAGCTACCTCGACTTTGTACAAACACTCACATCACAGCATGAAAATGTTCCCTTCAAGATTCAACCAAAGATCAGAGCCTTTGATCAATATGTGAGTACTATAAATCACTTTACACATCAGATAAATACTGTGATCTTCCATGAGAGAACAAATGACTGAACAGTGTTCTCCAACAAGTGTGATAACAAATGTGTGCCGTCACCAGCATTTCAGCGTGAAAACATCTTGGGGATCAACATTTTTTTGAACTCATCATAAAAACAAATCATTAAGCTTGCTAAAGGCTTGCTTAATAACTTGTGTTTTTTAGACTCGTTTAAGAAATGTTGATCTCCAAAGACAACTCTTGATGGTTCTATATTTACACGATTATTTAGCGAATTTTATTAACCTGACTGACTTACTTTCATTGATTTTGAATTATAAGTTTGCTGTCAAAAACTCAATGTTAGGTCTTCATGTTATTATATTATGAAAGGTTATTTTCTCAGATTTATAAATTGACGAGAAACTCAAATCACGAGTAATAGTGAAAATATAAACATCGCAAGTAATATGTGACATATTTGTACAGTTGGCCTATGTATTAACACATTTTGAGAAAATAAGAATTCTCAGAAACGATAGCCGACTGGCTTTAATAACTCTACAATAACTACACAGGCATATAATTTACATTTAAAAGTGTGCCATTTCATGTATAAAGATAGAGGCAGAGGAAGACTATTTACTAGGACATTGCTCCGAGCCAGTTGGATCCTCAGACTTTATTACAAGTTGTTCAAAGTGATGCAGATACATGTATCTACACCCCCCCCAACACTCCCCCCAGTTCATGTTATATATATGTTTCAATACTATTTATTAACCTGTAGCCTGCTAGAGGCAATTGTATCTGCCTTTGAAAATCAGTGCCGGCTGATCACAGCCTTGACTGTTTGCTATTTAGTCAGTAAATTTTCTATATAAAACCCTATGAACAATAAATGGTATTGTCCATATTATAAGATGGACCAGTCCATTTTGAAAATTCAGCAGTGTTAAGACCAAGCTAAAAATACAAACAGTCATGGTTTTTAAATGAAAAAGTGACTGACATTTGTTGCAAATCCATGTGTTTGTTTTTCTGTCTTTTAGGATGATGTTGTTGAAGATTTAGGGACAGCAGAGTTCCCTTGGGAGATCACAGCCACTCTACATTGTACAGGATGTCATGTTAATGCTCAATTAGTTGGAACTACAACCATTCCTGCAGTAAATGGCTGGTTCAATTTTACTGACCTTGGTATATCACATAAAGGAAACGGATACGTTATAGAATTCACGATAACTTCCCCATCCGCTGCTGTCAGTAAGTATGATTGGCTTTTGAGTTCACGTTGCAGTTTACAGGGACACGACGCCCTGTATTGAATCTATTATATCAGTGCTCAGCTGGTTAAGTTGAGTGCTGCCTTCCCTGTCTAACTTAAAATTAATATTATCTTTTTGAATGACATTGTGAAATGGTCATGATTGCAAACATAAGTGTAACGGACATGGGATATTGGCATGAGTTGATGTGCCAGTTACACTGCCCACCACAAATAAGTGTACACAGGTTATTTCCCCATTTACTCATCTGTAATACCACTATTTGCAGAACAGTGAAACAACAATATTTTTGACAGTGAATATTTGTGTTTATTAAATGTAAAGACCATTCATTGATTACTACCATAGGTGTAAAATATAAAGCTTCTTTGTTCGGCTTGAAAAGTATCTTTGTCATAAAAGGATTGAACATTCAGCCTTTTGAATGACATGGTTATTTTAATTCAAAACATCTTCATCTTTATTTCTCTTTGTTTTTTGACTGTTCAGTAACTGTACTTTCAGAAACTATTATTATTGTGACCATCTAATAAAGAGGTTGAATAATTTCAACCAAGTTTAAGTTTGTATTGTATATTTATTGTTGGTGGGTACTGTATATGGAGTAATGGGTTAAGCTAACACATCATGTATCATACTATATACAGTGTTTGTGCTAATAGCGGACAATACGCAGGCCACAAGGCCTGCGGATGTCGTTCCGCTTTACGATAACACGTGCATGTGGTTTGGTCAGAGTTTGAATTCACTAATGGATCTAAAAATTTGTGTTAAAATCCCGCACTGAAGCAAAGATACTAGAAAATGGCTGCTAATGGAATAACAAAAAAAATTAAAATGCGATATTCGGCAGCTGATAAATTTTCTTTTATTTTTTAATGATGTTTAAAAATATTCCAAAAACTAGCGTAGGCCCCTGTCTAGAAAATAAAAGATAATAATTATCAGTCTTCCATGGTTGCTATGCAACCAATCTTTTTATATGGGGAGGGCTATTTCCTAAATGTTTGGACACAAAAAAGGCAGCCATTTTTTTGCCCACTTCGGAAGGAAATTTTAACATTTTCAGTGCATAAACGATGCTACAAACTGTTATGAGACACATGATTACTCTGAGATAACGAATTAAGTCGAGCGGGAATCGTTCATATGCGCGAAATATCAACCAATCTTAAGAAAATCTAATGAAAAAGATACAAGTTTCGGTTATTTCCCATCGCAAAGTTTGCATTACAATTAATTAAAGTCCGTTTCGGGTATTTATGGGGAGGGCTATTTCCTAAATGTTTGGACACAAAAAAGGCAGCCATTTTTTTGCCCACTTCGGAAGGAAATTTTAACATTTTCAGTGCATAAACGATGCTACAAACTGTTATGAGACACATGATTACTCTGAGATAACGAAGCAAGTCGAGCGGGAATCGTTCATATGCGCGAAATATCAACCAATCTTAAGAAAATCTAATGAAAAAGACACAAGTTTCGGTTATTTCCCATCGCAAAGTTTGCAATACAATTAATTAAAGTCTGTTTCGGGTATTTACGTATCTAGACCGGACCGTGATAATCCACATCGTAGTTGTAGGTTATTGTAAAGAAAGTAAAACAAATGCATTTTCGTAATTCCTCGCCGAGATGTAATTAAAAAATCCCTCCAAAATCGTCAAAAAATATTCGCGGGATGAAGGTCGCGAAAACTAATTACATGTTGTTGTTGTCGTTATTGGATACAATAAAACCCGTAATTTTCCGTCGAAATCTCTTTTATGTTGTGACGATTTGCAGGGTTTATTTAACGAAAAAAGGTGATTAAGATTAAAGATGTTTGATATTTAATCGTAATATGATTAATTGAAATGAAAATAGCCTTTTCTTTTGAACAAAAGTACTATCTGGTATGCTCATGCAACCCATTAAAAAAAGATAAAATATCAAATAAGGCCTAGAAATCAGTTGTTATCTGTGTTTATATCTAATTATTCATTTTTAAATTAGTTACCCCTGAATTAAGTAGACCTAGAATTAAACAAATTGAAAAACGTGTATTATTCGTGTTCATTCGGACTGACAAACGATATCAGGTTTGTATCGTCTTTCGTTACTTTGTACCCAATATTTCGTATCAAACCGCTATCGCGCGCTTTTTTGTGCAACAAACCGCTTCGATAGGTTGCATAGACGTAGGAAAGCGCTCGGTAGCACCTTTTGGAAACGGCTTGCTCCAGATTCGTAACTTCGTAACCAAACAATTTTTTGTGAAGTTATGCATCACCAAAAAATCCAGTACTAGATGAGCATGTTACAAATAATGTAGGACAACTGACATAGTCCGCTACATATGCTGTGCATTAGTTCATATTATCTCAAGTTCATGTCGTTTGTTTCATAGAAAATATAAAATTCATATTAACTAGTTAGTTGAACCTGTTTAAAATGTAACATGCCGGATGGACAGACACCAATAAATCCAGTCAGTTAAAAGCTCACAAATTGTGCATAATAATCAAATTACAGTAAAACCTCGGTAATACGAGCAGTGATTATTTGAGCAACCGGCCTAATTCGAGCAAATTTCCCGAAGAATTTGCTCTATATTGTACATTAATTTATCAATCTAATTTGAGTAATGTTATTACGAGTTAATTTGAGCGCAGGTGTCGGTCCATTCAATAATTTTCAACGATAATTAGTTACTGTATCTCAAGGCAATCAACCGAGCGAAATTTCACACGTCCGAAAAATTGTCAGATTTAATGTTGTTGCGGTCCTTGATTTTCACACATCGTGATTATCACATTTTATGACAATAGCGTAACCCCCCAACACTTAAATTGGTTGTTTGTCTACGATAAAGGTGTCAAAGGGCAAGATTGAATAATACAAATCAATTACGAGGCGTCAATTATGAGAAATTTAATGACGAGTCAACATTAATTTTGTTATAGTGAAAGTAATTTTCACGCCGCGTGTAGTTATGATTCAACGATCTAAATGTTAACATCATCCAAGTCAGAGAAACAATCACAAAACAATGAAACTTTGATTACATAATAGTCGTAAATCAAATTGAACATTATACATGATTTCACCTACAAAGGTAACATTCAACGAATGTCTGCACGACTCAAAACGCGTGTAGACTTGATAAACAATGACAATATTCGTAGTTGCAACCAAATACGCGCACCGAATACGTACGTGGTAAAACACAGTTACACTTAGTCTTAACAAAAATTCATCATATAAGTCTGATAATTCGAGCAACTGGCTTAACTCAAGCATTTGGCTTGTCCCGATGGGTCCTCGAAATAACGAGGTTTTACTGTACCTCCCTTTATGCATTCAGCGACCATTACAAAAATATTCAAAATCCCGAAGGGTTTGAAATTTTATTCAAAGTACACCGAATATTCGAATAACGCTTTATGTATGGTCCAAAACTTTGATTTGGAGGACAAATATCTGGACATGAGATTTATTTTGGATGGTCTGGTATTCGCTAAGAACTGGTTATCAAATTCACAATGTACCGGTAAGTTAGTAAGTAAGTAAGTAAGTAAAGACTTTATTTAACGAGGCTACACATTTGGTTTCCCAATCTTCCATGTGGGCCTCAAATTATAACTAATACCGGTGAATATTTCAGACATGAACTTCTCGGTGGAATCAGAGGCCATATCTGTAGCTGGGCTACCTATGACTGCCAGCATACACTCGATGACTGTTGATATCATATCAGGCAACACATTCTCAATAACCCTTGACCTACGAGATGAAACCACTAATCAACAAATACCAGATCTGAGATGGAGAGTAAGTATTATAGTAATATATGTGTTAACTGACAGATGTAGTTTTGACTGAACATATTAGAGGCTCACCTGGAAAACTGGTCTTGCCCAACTGTGTTGCCACTTAATGTTTAGTCTGGTTTATCGCCATTTTTCAAAAAAGAAAATTCATAAAAAGTTAAATACATTGTACTTTAGGCCCAATCAGTTTTTCAGGACTGTATCTTAACATGTAATAACTTACCCTCCAAAGAACCAGCAACTTTTCCACATGTGGAGGAAAATTGACATTGTTGTCAAACTTTGCTGGAATTATATGACCTGCCATGACTGGTAATTGAACCCGGATCACCCGGATCACCCGGATCACCCGGATCACCCGGATACCTATCCAGATATCTTGACCAGGACTGCAGCCTTCAGCTGCTCTCTCCTGATATAATGTTTAACTTGTTATGACTATATTGTTATGAGGCATGCTATAGTCCAGTTAGGATATTGTGACAGTGACGTTGCAGTTTATGTGTACGCAAAAAATCACAATCATTGTCTAAACAGGTAGAGCGAAGTGTAGTATATTAGTTTAGCATTGAAATTATAGTTGTTTGTACAGTATAAACCTTTATAATTGGTTTTACACCGTTATAGTAGACTCGACCACTGCGTCACTGGATTTTTATTCTGACTGGACTATAAATCAAATTTGTTTCTATTTTGGTTACGACAATAGGTATACTGTTAACCAAAAAATTATTTCGCACAATTTAAGTTCACGGAATTCGTGAGTAGTATGAATTCGAAAAAAAAACAAATATCTGTTAAGATGTTCCAAACTTGATTAACTTGAAAAGTCTCTTTTATGGTAGACTGAAATATCGAACATTAATTAGGCAGCCGCGAATATGCCAGCAATTGGAAAAACGCAAAAATTTGTAACAATATCATTGTGAATGATCGTAGAAATATCCCTTATTATCATGTATGCTCTGATTATTCTAGGATCATGAACCATTCCACTTTTGCTGTGACCTGTAGAAATATCCCTTTTTATTATATACCTAGCTATGTATTGTCACAAATACAGGCATAATCGCTCAGTGGAATACAGCGCGACAGATTGCATTTTCCGTATCATACATGGTTTTCTGAATCCGTATCATGCATGTCTGACATGTTAAATGCCGAACATATGCCAATGTCAATGACGTCACGACGTAAGCATTTACTTTTTTATGAATGGGTGTCGCATTATATGCCGAAAATATGCCGACGTTCATGACATCAATGTATACACATTAAACGCATATTCGCGTGTAAAAGTGCTTTTTTCACTTTTGTAGGTACAAAAAATGTATATAATAAAAGGAATATTACTGTAGTTGTATTGATCTGTTAAGCCGTATTGCCTCTTGTTGCTTGCGCCATACCACATCACGCTCGACCTAGCGGTCCCGCGAGATACGGCATTACACAGGCAACTTGAGGTAATACGGCCCAACGGATCAACACACTGCAGTTATATCCCTTATTATCATGTATGCTTTGATTATTCTAGGATCACACAAAATTTGACGTTGACTGTGACCTTGTCGTTCCATCAAGAACAGGAAATTTGAGTGGTACCTTAAGTGGTACATTTGATATGGATAGTGGATTAGCCACCATGGATAGTATCTTGTATACTGGTTACGGTCTGTTCTACATTGCCTGCCATACCATTTCTGGTATGTATACTCACTTTTAATATGAAATGTAACTTTTTAAATTGGCAATAGTGTTAATGGATGTTTAACTGAAAATTATAAATATTCGCAACATATTAATTTTTGTTGATGTTGATTAAAAATTAAACTTGCAATGCACAGTGTTTATCAAATATGCAAATGACGTCATTCAATGATTTTTGTTAGCTCACCTTTCACAAAATGACAGAGTGAGCTTTTGTGATCACTCTTCGTCCTTCGTCTTTCCGTCCATACGTCCGCACCCCTTGTAGTTGTGGGGTGCGGAACAATACGTTATATTTAGGTTCTATTCATACCGTTGCTTATTGGGTGCAAAATGTTGCTTATGGGGTTTTACAAACAAAAGAATGAACAAAAGAAAACCCCACAACACCAAGTCAGGGAGAACGTCCGTCCGTCAAGAATTGGCTTGTGTCCTCTCTAGAGATCACAACTTTGATCTAATCTTTATGAAACTTGGTCCTAATGATCATCTCAACACAATCTAGGTTAAGTTTGATATTAATTAAGCCATCTGGGGTCAAAAATGAGATCACATGGTCAAATTATAAAAAAACTAGAGGCTGAATTTCCTTAAATTTTATTCAGAAAATGTAAAGGGTCACCATAGGGGTGTGCATGCACTACTTTAACAGGTGAGCGACCTAGGGCCCTTTAGGCCCTCTTGTTATATTATGATAACGTCCCGGACATTACAGACATATATAAAGCGCCGTCTATAGGTTGAGTCAAGTATGAATATTTTAAAATATCTCACTTGACTTATTTTTGTCAAGTATGTGATAAATACCATTAAAGTGCTCATTTATCATTGAATTTATGAAACTTTTTGAATAAAACAAATCAAATATAAAGCTTGCAAAGTCTCGCTTCTTATAATTTTATTCAACTCATTCCATAACTTCAATAATAAACCAACACTCATTCAATATCCTCTTTTTATCACACTACCAAATCATCATTTCATCAAAATTTACTAAATTTTATACCTAAAAAGTGATTTGTTTTACTGTTTTAATTGATTTTGATTGCTAAATTTAATTCAACGATTTTATACACTTTAGATCCAGCAGAATATATGTTTGATTCAGCCCACAAAGTAGTTGTGATTGGAACACATCAGGTGAATATTATATCGGAAGCCACAGAGAATGTTGCAGTAAGATCTAAGCTATCGTTTGATGAGACTCTACCTACCGTTATAGCCAAGGCTCAATTTCACCAAGCCTTCTTGGAGTACTTCATCGCTACATTTCCCTACATTCTCTTCACAGAGTCTGAAATCAGCAGAGGTATTTGAAACATTTTGTACTTGATTATGGTCACAAGTATAATATGATTTGCAATGTATATAAAAGAACATATTGTTTCAAGTTACCAGTAACTGTTCAAAGAAATAAACTTGACTGTGTGGCTGAGCAAGGGGGCTTGTTTGTTTTGTTGAGCAAGACCTTACTGGTGTCCCGGAGCAAGACCTTGCCTGTGTCGGTGAGCAAGGGTTTGCCTGTGTCACTGAGCAAGATGTTGCCTGTGTTGCTGATCACAAGTTTGCCTGTGTTGCTGAGAAAAACATTGCCTGTGTCACTGAGCAAGACCTTGCCTGTGTCACTGAGCAAGACCTTGCCTGTGTCGCTGAGCAAGACCTTGTCTGTGTTGCTGAGCAAGACCTTGACTGTGTCGCTGAGCAAGACCTTGCCTATATCGCTGAGCAAGACCTTGCCTGTGTCGCTGAACAAGACTTTGCCTGTGTCGCTGAACAAGACTTTGCCTGTGCCCCTGAGCATAAAACTAGTGAATGAACAGTGATTGATTGTCTAAAATATTTCTATTTCAGGCAGCATCGTGATTACATTCAGTGTTGAAGGCTCCAGTAGTAATGTTAGCTCTGCTTTAAGTGAAATGTGTGAGGACTTGTCTGAAGGTCTTGCTGTCACGATTGGTTCATCCACTGTAAAATTGGATTCTTACATGACCGTCGATGGTGAAGACTTCTATGCTACATGTGGCAAAAAGGTATATCCATTTATAGTGTGTGACTTTTGAAAAAAAAAATACAAATGTACCTAAATAGTAAATTTGTGTTGTAAATATTTCCCACAAATTGACAGGTTTTTAATAACACAATGATTACTGTTTGTTTATATAGGATGATGATGATGAGACAGGATTACATCCGGCGTATATTGCACTCATCGTTATTCTAGCCCTACTTCTTATTGCTGTTATCGTATTCCTGGTATACTGGAGATGTAAGGTTCAACCAAAGAAAAGGACACACGGTATGTTTCTTATTATGTCTAAAAAAAGAATCTGAAGAAGACTAGTACAGTCAAAAGGTTATATTTCTGTGCTTATTGTTTTGAAAAGGGACATATTATTATTATGCCTCCCTCATATAGTGGGCCAAATATATTGATTTTGGGCTAGACGTCCATCATGATGGACGGATGTCTGGATAGATGAATGTCACAAGTTTGTACACTCTCGATCTCCTTAACAATTGGTTAGATTTCAAAGAAACTTCACATGAATACTTGGTACTTGGTACGAAGCCATACTGTGTACATTTTCAGGAAACTGAGGTTGGAGTTATGGTCCTTTGTGGAAGACATAATAAATTATGTTTTTGTGTAAAAAACGATTCTAGTTTCTATAACATTTACCTACTGTAATCACAAATCATGAAATTGCCTCGATTCAGAGTGACCTTTATTCACAACAACAAATGTCTGGTTCTCCTATGTGTGAGGATCATGTGACGGAATTTATGACTGCTATACTTTTTTGACCAGTGCGACTTTAAACAAAAATTAATAAAACAAAAAAATAAAAAAATCTAATTGAAACATTTAAGTTTAATTTTAGAAAAATTATGTGTACCAAAGATTGTACTGACTGGTCTAATGACTGTTGTACATTTAATGTTGTGAAACCTAAAGTTAGGCCGAGCTAGTCACAAAACAGTTTACAGATTTCCAGTGCAATTTTCTTATACTGCATGTATTATTTTCTGGTAATATTTTGTGAATGATGTTTTTATGTAAGGCAGAAAGCGATATACTAGTATTGTTTGTTTTTGATAACTTTTAAGGTTCATTGAGTATTGATAGTTTTTGATAACTTTTAAGGTGATTAAGTATTGTTTGTTTTTGATAACATTTAAGGTTCATTGAGTATTGATTGTTTTTGATAACTTTTAAGGTTCATTAAGTATTGATTGTTTTTGATAACTTTTAAGGTTCATTAAGTATTGATTGTTTTTGATAACTTTTAAGGTTCATTGAGTATTGATTGTTTTTGATAACTTTTAAGGTGATTATGTACCCAGAAGCCAATTTAATGGTATGTAAGCCACTAATATTAAGGACTGCTCAAGTTTTACCTTGATTGATAAAGCCTAACAAAATAATGTTTGTTTTTATTTAACTAACATACATGTTTTCCGGTAACATGCTAAATATAACTAACGAAAAAATGTTTGTTTTCCAGTAACTTGCCGAATATAACTTACAAAAAAAATGTTTGTTTTCCAGTAACTTGCCGAATATAACTTACAAAAAAAATGTTTGTTTTGCTGGTAACTTGCCAAGTATAAACTTTGAAAAGTATAAAAAATAGCAAAAATTTGCTTTAAACGCTATAAAAACATGTTGGACCCAATTTTTAAAGTATTCACTCAGTGAGGAAACTGGAAACAAACATTTTTACGCCTAATGGAGATCTTGGTCTTAACATGAGTTTTGATACAAATGTTTTAACCACATATGATATTTTAGATGCCAGGAGATTCCAAGTTCATAGCTATCCGGGTAATTTTTGCACTCTACTTTGGTTTGGGGTTTTCCCAGAAATCCTTCCCTGACTCCCCTAATAACTTAATAACTACATTTCAGGCAACATGTGTTTCATTTTTAGGCTTATAGGATTTCTTTGAAAACTTTGCTGTTTGGGAATGAGAGAATGAAAAAATTAACTAGAGAGCCAAAAGGGCCCTATGTTGCTCACCAGCAGTTGTGTGAGCATGTGACATATAATAGGGGCCCCTAAGGGTCTCCTGTTATTTTTTCATTCCCTACTTCCAATAATAAAAAGTTTCTGTGAACCTAAAAATAAAACATATGTGGTCCATGCTACTTCTTCATTTAACTATTATACCCAGATTTCTAGCTGACAATTAATTGATAAAGCTTTGTACTGAAAACAATCTTCCTATTTCATTCTCTGCTTCTTGTCTTTAATAGAATTCTTAATTTTAAAAAAAATTTGGCAGTCATCTGAAATTGTCATAAAAATTGCACCACTTATCAATTGTCATTACATCATTAATTTGTGCTAAATTGTATCACAGAAAATTGATTTTATGTACAAACTGCCCATCAAACTGTCAGTTAATTAACTGCTTGCAGGCTTCCATGGAAGAAGTCTCCTTTATATATACAAGGTTTTCTGGCAATGAAATTTTTTACATTATAATTTCATTGACGCATAGACAATAATGTTTAATAATTGTATGGGATCAACTAATTTTAAAATAGTTGTACCCAAACTAATTTTCATGCAAATATTTATTAACCACCAGAATCTATTTTCTTGCTTGTACTTATGTAAGTTCTGACGTGAAGATGATAATAAACCTAAATCTATCCAAATTTTCCTCATATTTTCAGAATTTCATGGTATTTTTGCAACTGCACTGTTGAATGAAGTGTTTTTTTGTGCCTTTTGGTGACTAGTGCATTTGAGGGGTAGAAGTAAAATAAGTCTTGATTAAACCTTTATCAATTTGACACTCTCCCTTGCTGTAACAAATCTTCATTCGTCTCATTGCTGTTATCAAATATAAACTCTCTTTCAATGCTGTTATTAAATAAACACTCTCTTTGGGTGCTGTTATCAAATATAAACTCTTTGGATGCTGTTATCAAATCTACACTCTCTTTAGATGCTGTTATCAAATCTACACTCTCTTGAGATGCTGTTATCAAATATAAACTCTTTGGATGCTGTTATCAAATCTACACTCTCTTTGGATGCTGTTATCAAATCTACACTCTCTTTTGCTGTTATCAAATATTGTTATCAAATCTACATATTTCTTGACTGTTATCAAATATTGTTATCAAATCTACATATTTCTTGACTGTTATCAAATATAAACTCTCTTTGGATGCTGTTATCAAATATAAACTCTCTTTGGATGCTGTTATCAAATTTAAACTATCTTTGGGTGCTGTTATTTAATCTACACTCTCTCTGGATGCTGTTATCAAATATAAACTCTCTTTGGATGCTGTTATCAAATATAAACTCTTTGGATACTGTCATCAAATCAACACTCTCTTTGAAAACTGTTATCAAATCTACATTCTCCCTAATCTACACTCTCTTTGGGTGCCGTTATGAAATACAAACTCTTTAGATGCTGTTATCAAATATACACTCTCTTTGGATGCTGTTATCAAATCTACATTCTCTTTAGATGCTGTTATCAAATCTACACTCTCTTAAGATGCTGTTATTAAATATACACTCTCTTTTGCTGTTATCAAATATTGTTATCAAATCTACATATTTCTTGACTGTTATCAAATATTGTTATCAAATCTACATATTTCTTGACTGTTATCAAATATAAACTCTCTTTGGATTCTGTTATCAAATATAAACTCTCTTTGGATGCTGTTATCAAATTTAAACTCTCTTTGGATGCTGTTATCAAATTTAAACTCTCTTTGGATGCTGTTATCAAATATAAACTCTCTTTGGGTGCCGTTATGAAATATTAACTATCTTTGGATGCTGTTATCAAATATAAACTCTCCTTGGATGCTATTAAGAAATATAAACTTGTTTGGATGCTGTTATTAAATATACACTCTCTTTTATGGTTAGATAGTTGGATATGGTTTGTATATGTGATGTCTGGTTATATGCGTGGACCATATTGCCTGGTACTGATGTACATGTATAGTGTATTATAATACTATAATATAATTATGTATCTTACATTGATGGCAACATTTGCAGATGTGACTGTGAACCAGACTAGCAATACTGCCACCCCTGGCCAAAATGGAGGATTCTTTTACATAGGTTATAAAAGTGCACATTATAGACATTGCATTTATATATACTGTATTCACCTACTGCTTGCATGATCAATATATTGTGGTATATTTATTTTCTTATTTATGTCATTAGAAATATGTATTTCTTTAACATATTGAATCACTGGTTATTGGATTTTTAATTTGACAGTTTTCCTGTTGTGGAATTATTTAGTAATTAAGAAATTATTGAGGGGACTTGGCCATATGCATGTTTCAGTTCAATTGTCTGGCCTGTATGTTAGTTCTAGATCTATTGTTATACAGGTAGTTCAGTTTCATACAGCGGCGATAGCTCAGTGGTAAAGCACTGGGGCTGTCAATCCAGAGGTTGTGGGTTCAATCCCTGGCATGGAAAAGGGACTTACTGAAATATTTATAATAATGCTGAAACTAAGTCGGTTTAAATATTTATAGATTTTTCATTTTTGGGTATCTATTGATCATGCCTCATGAATAATGAATAATCATGCTTGTTTCTACGTACATGTAAATATATTCTTAGCAAAATCTATGAGCTTGCATGATTTGTAGTACATAACTATATTAATAAAGGATATTATAAGTGTTGATTCTATCTCTTTAAACTTAAATTTGGCATGACTGAGTCCTGGTGATCGTGAGTTCTTGCATCTGAAGAGTCCATCACATGATAAGCTCTCAACCAATCAAAGTAGGTTAGCAGATAACATGATACACTCTCAACCAATCAAAGTGGCTAAGCAGATCACATGATATGCTCTCAACCAATCGAAGTTGGTTAATAGATCACATGATATGCTCTCAACTAATCAAAGTGGGTAAGCAGATCACATGACACCGGTATGCTCTCTACCAATCAAAGTGGCTTAGCAGATCACATGATATGCTCTCAGCAAATAAAATTTAATACTCATTGTTAACAATGAGATATTATTATGGCAAAATACCATCTGGTCTGGTGGAAGAGTGTTTTGTAATCCCATGATTCACTATAACCATGTACATGTATAACTCATATTATGCAACTTTATTCTGTAATATTATAACTTGTTTAATCAGGTCAGTCATCTGTATACATAACATTGTGTATATAAACATTGCACTTTCTCTTATTATAGGCAAATATCTAGGTTATGCATGTTTATGTACTTTTACCAGTATAGTTTATATAGTAAATTCCCCCCCCCCCCCCATTTGACCTACCAAGGTTAAATATTTACCTATAATGTATTATTTTGATAGATATTTTGTGTATTAGTATTTGGCTTAGTGAATAAGGTATTCAATTGGTCTTCAATACCTTTTTTTAAATGCTCAAAACAATAAAAATACAATGTTATCATATTGCAGTGGTTGTATACAAGTGACAGATCTGATTAAATGGACTATACATGTTGTATATATTCATTGTGCACGTCAAGTGTGAATCAGCAGAGTACCTGCATATCAGCCAGTCAATGTATTTCTAGCAGTTTTTTACTCAAACAATATCTACTAGTAGTTAGATACCCCTTTCTGTTAAGGTGGATGTGGTGGCGTGGTGGTCGAGTGGTGATCTGAACACCTTTCACTACAGATTGACAGATCCCTGGTTCTATTCTTGACCAGGGCACTTGCTCATTTCTGAAATGCGCTTGTGTGTTTCCTTGAGATGAACTGGTAAGAAACCCAGAGGTAGTCTCACGTGTACAGGTGCTGTTCATCGGGCACATTTAAACGAAAGAGTCAATTCTGAAAGAGTTTAATAGGATATTGCACCAAGATTACATGGATAACAGAGGTGTCTCTTCCCTCATCAGAAATCATTGACCAATCTGCCATGAAAAATAACCTATAATGACCATGAACTTACTATTGTTGTAGTCCTATGCAAACAAACAATGATAAGGGGGTATATTGTTACGCTACACGATCACGCCAGTATCTGCGAGGAAGGATGTGGTTCTTCTCAGGTCATCAACGTTTCCATAAAGCTTCTGGTGGAGGGTTGTTTCTTGAGGCCACTTCACATCTCGCTTCTGGTCGTGACATTTATTATATTGGGAGGATATGTTCTGCTGTCTCGTCTTCCGTGCCACATGAACATGTCGGTAACGGGGCCAGTCTGTACTTCTTGTGCATGTGTACATTGAGTCGGGATGTATCCAGACCGGAGTCTGACCATTACCACTTACTGTGCCCTGCTTAGGAGATGATATGCATCTGCCTCTAGTCTCGGCCTAGTAAGTGACTTGATGATGGGGATTTTCTCCTTTAACTTGCTTGCTCAGGTGGTTGCTCTGACTGAGCACCTCGCTTGGCTAGTTGGCCAGCTTCTTCGTTGTCTGCCACTCCATAGTGTGCTCGAACCACTGGAGATGACCTCTGTTGATTTTGAGGTCAGTAGGTCAAGGTATTTGAGGCTTTTATCATTTCTGACTATTGGGCTGCCATGTGGGCATACATGTTTTACAAACATCTCTTGTTATCTCATGCTTCTCAGCTTTGTTTATATTATACACATATTTATCCTTAATTATTATTGTTATTTTAATTACTTTATTAACTGTGATAAATACATGTATAAGTTGCCTTTGTTGTGTAGTGTACATATTATGATGTTCTGGGTAACTATGCTCTACTACTTTTAGTAGTACATATTACATGATTTGCCATGTGAGTGCAATTAGATTTTACATCAAAACTAAATTGTATCGAAGATCTGCATTAAGTATTAAAACTGACAAATATCATAAATAAATGTTACTATATGATTATTTAGACAGATATTTTAATAGTCTGTTCTCATTATATGATTAAATGGACTATAAGTTTGAAGTTGATCTGCCAATGAAAATATATTTTGTAAAATATTCACCAATTAAAGTTAGTCACATATTTAGGGTTTGTGGTGATATATAATTATATTAAGCATTATATGGTTTATTTTGTGTTAAAGTTTATATGTGTTGATATATATTCAGATCTCCATTTAACTTCTATATTTGTTTTAATATTTGTGTTTATAGATAAGTGCCAATCTTATACTCAAATATTTCGACCTAAAGGTCTTTTTCAAGAGCTAAGAACTTTCGAAAAAGACATTTAAGAACTCTTGAAAAGACCTTTTGGTCGAAATATTTGAGTAATAGTGTGGTAACTTATCTACAAACATTTATGTAATCCCCTATCTACATTATTAACGTCATTTGTTTGTTTCTTTGTTTAAAGATAATGGAAGGACGGTTTTCCTAGCTGGACCCAACCAGAAGGTAAATGACATATTCTACAAGCAGAAAACAACAATAGGCATCAACCAAACAGAAAGTATCCCACCTGTTGGAACACTGTATGATGACTCACCTGGTTACCTGGATGTGCGCAAGTCTCCACTGCCCCCAGATCTAGAGATGGGTGCCCGAGCTTCCTCCAGTTTGACACCAACCGGACGTTAGACCGATATAAACAAACTTTCTAGATTATCAACCCCTTACAGCTCCCTATATTTTTATACCACCCTGACCCTTTTTAAAGGCTTTAAGACAATCAATAACCTGCTGCATGTAACAGCCTATCAAAGTTTTTTTCCAATTTTAAAAACATTTTTCCTTCAATTCGGCAGATTACCTGTTACAGAAATCACTAAATTGGTCATCCAAGAATATTAAATGGCAGGAAATTGTCCAAAATTGAAATCTGACAATTTATCATGTTTTTCAAAAAATAGAATATGTCCTGTTACTAAGACAATTGACACTGGGTGATGATCACGTAGTTAGAAGTTTCGGTTGCTTGGCCTTGAAAAAACGAAATTCAAATAAAAAGTGACGAATAATTTATGAACTTTGACAACAGAAAATCAGGGGAAAAGTTTGTAAATCATGTGAATGTGACATAATTTTGTAATGTAAGTAAGTAAGTAAGTAAGTAACGTCTGTATTTAACGAGGCTGACACATTCGGTTTCCCGATCTTCCATGTGGGCCTCAACATTTGCAAATAGCATAAGAATATACAGTAAAATATGAAATAACATAAGAATATACAGTAAAACATACAAGACATATATACACAAACATCATAGTAATAAAGATCAGATGTGTTTAAGAAAGTAATTTTAGATCATTAATGGTTTTATCATGATATAATATTCAGTTCTTGACAAAACAATATGTAAAAGAAACAATATATAATGATACATCATGCACAAGAGATTTCATATAATACATAATTTATCATTGTAGAGTAAGAGTAAGGGATAGTTAAAAGATAGTAGTAAACTATCTATAATATCATAGTTATTTTCAGGAGTAATTCCTTTTAAATTCTTGATTGACTGTTATTTTAATTGGAGAATTGCCATTTGATGTAAGCAGATTGAAATTTACTTTGACTTTCTGCATTTCGAATATGTATTGGTATGTCATTCCATATTTTTGGACCAGAGTAAGCAAAAGATTTTCTGAAGAGTTCTGTTTTAGGTTTTGGTATAATAAGCTTTGCATCTTGTACAGATCTAAGGTTTAGGTTATGTCTATCACTTAATGTTTGGAATTTATTTGTCATATACACTGGAAAGGTTGGTTCATTTATAGATTTATACATGAGTATTGCTTTTTTGTACTTAATACGTTGGTCAAAGAACATCCAATTGAGTTCTTTAAATAATTCATTTGAGGGTGTGTCAAAACTTTTGTCTAAGATTATTCTAGCAGCTCTTTTTTTAAATTTGATGACATCAGAAAGTAGCTCGTTGCTGCAGTTTCATGTAACATCTAACTAGTAATATGATTTATGCTGAAATTATATATAATGCAATGGTATGGACAAATAGATGTCTATCTGTACATCCTAGACAGAGAGTCAGTTAGTAGAATCAATACCATCATTTGATGAACTTATTAATGAGATATTGACTCTGATAATTACTTTATTTATAAGTTTTTTTGTATCCATGGTTTTGAGTTTTTTCATACATTTCTATTCCAACAATTTACAAGAATCAAATATTCAATGAAATATTGAACAAGAATTTCTACATTTTCAGAAAAAAAATACTTAAATTAGTATCTACTAGTATAATGAAAACTAAGGATTTAAGAGTCACTTGTTTTTTACTGTCATTTGTTATACATGTACATATATAGCATAGTCAATCAGTATAAAAAAAACTATAAAATTATTTAAAAAAAGAAAGAAAAATATATTTTTATTATGTGTGATTTTTTTATAATTATAATGTAGATATTGTCATTTGTATATTTGATCCCATAAAAAAGATGCTTAATTTACAAATCAGGAAATATATTTACTATGTTTTAAGTACTTTTATTGAAATAAATATCACCTGATAATCAAAAAATATTACTTTGGTGATCATAGTGCTTGAGAAAAATTTAAATGAGTAATATGAAGTTGAATCAGCTTTCTGTTTGTAAAAGGTAATTAAAAAATGACAAAAAGCATATTTTTAAACTTTCATTTTGCAATGCAATGTCCAAATTTAAATTGATAATTAAATTTATTATTCATGATAAAAACAAAAGGGAACAAACCGAATAGTTAACATGTGTATCTTTGTATATTTAATATTATTTTTAATTCATTTTTGTGTGCCTTAACTTCTATATCATATTTGTTGTATAATGTGTGTATATTATTACATGGTTGTCATAGTAACAAGAATAAAAAGAATTTTAAGCCAGCGAAAATATATTCAATCGTTTGACAAGTTTTTAAATATGCTGGATAAATGCAAATGAATACCGGTAGCTCCCAGGATCTCTGTGTGCTGTTGACAATTACCCAGAGGAACAGGGTTCTGCCATAGCACTGGCACGTTCCATACTGTGACATGTACTCAACAAAAGTTGCGAGTTTCTTGCAACAAGAAGAATGAGAAAGTACCAGTTAATAATGAAACACAGGGAAATTGGTTCGCTTGTATGAAAAATGGCGACAAAACCAGACAGGGGGGTGGGGGCGGAAAGGGGGGATAAAACCTAGTATGACTAGTAACTTACATCTGTCAAATATTACACATTGTTTCCGTAATCAAAGGGGTAATTTTGTGGGACCAGGGACCCTAGATACAGGTGGGACCAAGTATATTTAAGTAAAAGAATAAGAAAGGGTTAAACTTACAGAAAGACATTGCATATGGTAAAGTAATATTTGTAGTATTGAACTCTTTTTAGAAACAAACAAGAGGGGCAAAAAGGTGTTAAAAAACTATGAACTTGGTATTCGAGGTATATTCTGTGTTCTTATGGCAACCATGTAGTGTCTTTTATATTTTTTTATTCATGTTGGTAAAATTGTATTGACGACAATTCGTCAGTTCAGAATGTCGAAGCTTTACTTTCAATGGTCAATAATTTTAAACTATGATTCATACATAACATGGCCTTTACATGGCACAACAGGGGACTCATGAAGGTAAAAATGGCAAGTTTGATAATAAAATAGTCAGACTCATTTGTATGTTGATTAAACAGTTAACCTTTTTTCTAACCATCCCACTATTCAGTTAAAACAAAAATCTTCATATCAGATATAACATATCTGAACTGATGACTGCATAGGGCTTGTTATTGTTCTGTTGAATCTGTACTGTGGTTCTGCTCTAATCAAATATATGTAATATTTCCGTCCATATTTATACATTTATTATATACACAATTTATTGAATATTCTTTATAAATTTGTAGAAATATTTTTTTGAAATATTTTATGTGTCCAAAATTTATGACTTTTATATCTAAATAATGGCTGATGAAAACTTTTTGTGTTTTTTTCGAAAACTATGTTAAGCTATTCTCGCGGTATTAACATACCATTGCTTAGCACCATAAACAAACATCTGGCGTTCAAATTGTCGGTAGCAAGTTCAGTGGTGAAATTATACCATACCTGGTGTCTATATATCAGTACACGAAGCCAGTATTGTTTGCATAATAACTATGTTAATAAAATGTACTAACAAAATGACGCTAATTTTGGCAAAGATAAAAGCAGTAATTTTTTTGTTCACCTAGCTAGCAGTACAATTTTAAACATTTCTAATGTGATAATAAAGTATAATAAATAATTTTTCATTATGAGATATTTTTTTTATAATTTCCAGATTATGTCATGGCACCCATATATTGTGAATCAATGTTTTTTCTCTTTATTAGTTTCTCCAGTTTTCTGGCCTCGTCATAGAAAGTAAAACAATCTAATGGTAATTCTTCGATATATTTATAAAATTATGCACATAAGCTATGTGGATGCTTATGATCAATTGTCCTGTGCAAATTATAACTTTCATTTATAATGATCAACTTTCCAATGCCGATAATGATTTTTTAAACAGATATTGATCATCAAGTTTTTAAAACAAATTTTGACGTTTAAAATATAATGAATTTCCAATTATAATAATGATTGATCAATTTCCAGTGCAAATGATTTTTATTTTGTGATCAATTTTCAATTGCAAATAAATTGTTATATTGTAAATGATTTATTTTTTTAATGCAAATAATGCGCCATGATAATATGATGATCAATGTCTTATTTCAAAGAAGTTGTTTATATTTAATGGTCACTTTTCCTTTAAAAATTTTTTTTATATTTTTAATAAAATGATTGATATTTATCAAATATGCCGTCCAACATTGACTGTGATTTTTATTTTTTGTTTTATTTTTTTCCCATTATGCATAAGAAATCTGTGATGCAGGCGTCCTTTTTTGTAGTGAGCTGTTAAAATAAAAATCGTTCTTACAATGTGTTAATGTCTTATCATTTGATCCAGGGAGAAAAAATCCCTTCTGGAGATGGCCATTCACTTCCTCTTTAGACTGACAAAGCCTTTCCATTCTGATCACCTCGGCCTTTATGCACTACCGGAGACAAACCGAAATGGCCGAACTTTCACATTTGAAAACCTTTCATTACTGTAGTGAAAATCTGTCTTGTTAGCTCACCTGTCACAAAGTGAGAAGGTGAGCTTTTGTGATCACACGCTCTTCATCTGCCTGTCGTCCTTAATTGCTTGTGTGAACAATGTCACAATGTTGACCTAATCTCATGAAACTTGGTCACAATCATCACCTCCACAAATCTAGGTTGAGATTTGGTCGTAAAACTATAGTAGTCACTTAGTTAAAAGTCTTTGATAAACCGAGTGTAGTGAGTGGATTTTGGGGCACACTGATAATCTCAACACAATCTAGGTCAAGATCAATATGTTGCCTTATGGGTCAAAAGTTAGGTCTCCAGGTCACATCATAGATAAACCTTAAGTGGACTCTACAGGTCACACAAATCTTTATAACACTTGGTTTCAATGGTTATTTAAAAAAGTCTATATTGAGTTTGATATGAAAACTGGCTAGGCCACTATGTCAAATCATAGGTAAATCTTTGTGAAAATTGGTCAGAATATTTGTCTATTTGCAATCTAGGTCGAGTTTGAATATGGGTTATCTAAGGTCAAGAAATGGAAGGTCACAGGTTCAAATGATATGAAAATCTTGTATATTATCACAAATACCTTGGTTACCATAGGGGCCTACACTACTCTGACAGGTGAGCGAACTAGTCATCTTGTTTATAGACAATAACCACTCCCTCAGTGACTACTGGTACATGGAAGCTATTAAAATACCAGGAACACCCATGGAATGCCATACATATAGTATTTCTGCAACTATAGGAGCACTATCAGAACTGTAACCAGGATGCCATCAAATTCGAGGTCATTGGCCTATATGTGAACACAAACAAACAGTGAACCAGTTGCACCTGTATGGACACCATACATAGATATTATGCCTGCAAGTATAGGAGCAGATTAAAAGTACCATTAACATTCATAGAGGTACCACTTATATCTTAAAGTATGTCTAAAAACCCGTACATGTGTCACACATGTCATATAGTATGTCTACAAGTATTGGAACACAGAAGTACTAGGAGCACCCATAGAGGTAACACACCTACAGGGTGTTTCATAATATCTGACCCCATTACAACCGAATACCATATGAACATGCTTAATCGTATCTGATGTTTGTAAATACCAATGGAAAGCTAACATTTGGGAGTTTTATTCAATATATAACATGGTGATGTTACTATTGATGCAAGACAGGAATTTAAATTCTTGAAAAACGTCATTTTTGCGATAAATGTCAAATTGACGTCCAAATTGAATTTGTTCCAGAGTTTAATTAGTTAGCTTGTAAAGTAGTGCACAATGTAACCAGGTCAATAGTGTTATTAAACAAAATATTACTAGTATATCAAATCCAAAGTTTCATATGTATGCAACAATGTAAAATATATTAAATGTTACAGTTGCTTTGGTTACCAGTTGCTAGGTAGCAAAAGAACCTAACACAAAAAGTAATTCCCGTTTATAACCAAGTAGAGACTGGTTTTTATTATTTTTCTGTCTACAATATAAATTATTGTTTTAATTTCACTGTTTTGAAGTATATTTTCTACAATGAACACCATATGCAATAGATGAGTTTAAAACAATAATTTAGAAAGAATAATAATCATCAAAACACAGTCACATGTTTACTTGGTTAAAAGCGAAATAGTACTTATGTGATAGGTTCTTTCATCGTCTAGCAACTGGTAACAAAAGCAACTGTAATACTCATAAGTTTCAAGGTTATCACAAATGGATGAAACTTTCAAATCAATATATAATTGTGCTTATAACCATTTTAAAACTACTTAGATCATGCCATACTTTACAAGCTATTTAACTTGGGAAACAAAATCAATTTGGACGTCAATTTGACATTTATCGAAAATGACGTTTTACAAGAATCTGAATTCCCCGGTTGCATCGATAGTAACATAGTCATGTTCTATATTATATAAAACTCCCAAATGTTAGCTTTAATTGGTATATGAAAACATCAGATGAGATCAAGCATGTTCTCATGGCATTCGGTTGGATTGGGGTCAGATATTATGAAACACCTTGTATCTTATAGTATGTCTCATCAAGCATGTTCTCATGGCATTCGGTTGGATTGGGGTCAGATATTATGAAACACCTTGTATCTTATAGTATGTCTACATATGAGAACGGTTACAAGTACCATGAGCACCCGTAAAGGTACCACACATATCTTATAGTATGTCTACTGAAGTACCAGAAAACATCCGTCACTGAGAGGCACCATATATACATGTAGATACGGTATGTCTGTTAGTATAGGTATACACAGTAAGCAGTACCAGGAAACATCAGTCACTGAGAGGCACCATACATACATGTAGATATGGTATGTCTGTTAGTATATGTATACACAGTAAGCAGTACCAGGAAACATCTGTCACTGAGAGGCACCATACATACATGTAGATATGATATGTCTGTTAGTATATGTATACACAGTAAGCAGTACCAGGAAACATCCATCACTGAGAGGCACCATACATACATGTAGATATGATATGTCTGTTAGTATATGTATACACAGTAAGCAGTACCAGGAAACATTCGTCACTGAGAGGCACCATACATACATGTAGATATGGTATGTCTGCTAGTATATGTATACACAGTAAGCAGTACCAGGAACACAGGAGAGTACCATATATCTACAAGTATACGTATGACCACTGTTAGAAGTACCAAAAGCTTCCCGAGAGGTAATGTAAACAGATATATAAAAATGTTGTGCGAGTACCAGACTAGGAGCACTCTTAAAAGTACTATGAGCACTTATCCTACATGTATGATCAGAGACATTGAAATCATAAAAATGATATGTCACCGGGCTCGTTTTCGACATACATGGCTTTCTAATGACCTACCTGATTGTATTTTGTTCATTTTATCTATTTCCTGCATTTATGGCACCATTATCTTCTTTTTAAGATTTTTACTATATGAAACCATGCAAAAAATAAAAAGTTAAAAAAATATCTATTTTGTGCAATAGTATTATGTTTATTGTCATTAATCAACATTTATATGCGATCATTGAAACTAAAATTCATGTTTGTTCTTAACTTATACGATTTTGAATTTCGTGCATACGCACAAGGCAGCTCGTACCTCTGTCATAGAATTTGTATATTTCAATTATAGATAAGTAGAAGTTAAATTCTTGATATAATAACAGAAATGTTAGGTCAAAGAATGGCCATATGGAGACTATCCAAATAAGAAGGGAGACAATCCAAATATTGAAGTAAAAAGGGAGACAAATCTGACTCTTGAAGTGCAAAAAAACTTTGTCCAGATTTCTATTGTTTCTTTGATCAACATTTCTGTATATTTTATTGTCTCCCTTTGACCTTAAACCGGTCTAAGGGAGACAATTTAAAATACAGAAAAGTTGACCAAAGAAACAATAGACATCTTGATCAAGTTTGTTTGCAGTACAGGAGTCAGATTTGTCTCCCTTTGACTTCAATACTTGGATTGTCTCCCTTTTTATTTGGCTTGTCTTCCTACGGCCATTTAGAGACAGTAGATTACCATAAATCTACTGTCTCAGGGCCATTCTTTGTTTCTTTGTTGAGGTAGTATGTCTGGTTCCTGGAAAGATCAGGTATGAAGGTAAAAATGGGCACTGTACACTAGCTGTAAGAAGCACGAGGAGCACGAGTAATATGTCTGTTCCAGGAACGATCAGGTGTGACGGTGATGCCAATGATATTCAAGAAGGTATCTATATCATTCTCTGGTGATGCCAAGGTATTTTGGGAAGTTGGTAGTTGATAGTTGAACACCATTGATGGA
Source organism: Spisula solida (assembly GCA_947247005.1). Classification (NCBI taxonomy): domain Eukaryota; kingdom Metazoa; phylum Mollusca; class Bivalvia; order Venerida; family Mactridae; genus Spisula; species Spisula solida. The sequence goes on along the minus strand of OX365947.1, from coordinate 39,911,355 downwards.
ATAGTTGGTTTGTAGTGGCTTAATTTCTTATGAAATTATGTGGATGACTTTGCGCTTGTCGGCATTGAAAGTAATTTGCCAATCATTCTGCCATTCTTGAAGACGGTCTAGAACAAAATGTAGTTCTTCAGTTTGCTTCGTAGGCACACGGTTTCATCGATTTTAACAACTTAAATGATTTGTTCCGAGTACCTTCTTAAATACCTAAATATTTAAATTCCTTAGGTACTCGGATGAAATATCATATAAGTTGTTAAAATTTATGAAACTGTGTGCCTGTGGTCTGCTTGTCAGTGTCTTCACTGTCCGGTATAGGAGGCTGTCATCGGCAAATAGTCTTGCCTTGGAAGTGGTCTTGGCTGGTATGTCGTTAATGTATGTGAGGAAGAGCAATGAAAACCTGGAACCATCTATAGGACGACCTACTGGGAGGATAGGAAGTCTCTAACCCAATATATGATCGTGCCTAAGACTCCATGTGGTGTTCTAGCTTTTGTTGCAGACGGTTTGGTAGAGGTCTTATATGTGGTAATCATTTTTGTACATTGTAGGAGTAAAGTGAAGCATTATTTAAACAAACTTGTATTGCAAAATGACCGCCAAATAGTCGTGTTTAAAAGACTTAGTGACGATGTTTGCCTACGGAACTAAAATTCAATAGGGGTATTTTGTGATGATGGCCAACCTACCTTTGAAGTGTGAGGAACCAAGCTCTACTTGTCATATTTGAGTTATTAGAGAGGTTGCAAAAGTCAACGTGTAACACCTGTCATGTGATGTTACACGCACCAGTTGTATTTCGCAAGCCAATTTAAATTGCAACGCATACGTACACATGTACGTGTAACTACACGTACACGTAGTCGTACACGTTCTCATCGCTACCTCTCTATTAACTGGAAACCAATACCGCTATACAGACTGATATGTTCCGAGGCCAATTGCAGTAATGCCTGCAGGTAAAATTTCAAAGTTTTCTAATTGACAAAATTTTCAACGTTTGTTGTATTAAGTTAAAGGGCTTGAGTCTTATCCTGGACGAGTATATTTGAGTAGGAAAGGAGTCTGATGTCATCCACAAAATCAAAGTCTTCAAACTGTTTTATGAAGGTCAATTGTAGTACTCTTAGCTTGCTCGTCATTCTTTTCATGACCCAATGGTATTGACTACCTTAACTGGGATGCCATAGTTCCTCATTATCTTCCATATAGCTGTGGATGGTCTATCATGTCAATTAAATGCCTTGCGGAAATCAATGCAATTTATGTAGAGGAGATTGATTAAATATAATCTTAAACGCTGCAATCAGATAGGTACATGGCCTTCCTGTAGCGTTATCCTACTCACAAATCAGATGTCTGCACTGTACGTTTCTTTGAGACTGAGATGCCAGGGTGTCTTTGCAGTGAAAACGTATTGGCCGGTTATGAGTTGTCTGTTAAACTGCAGGTACCTACATCCCTAGCAGCCAATGTATAAACATAATATGACCAGACCAGAAGATACGTGCAGCACACCAATTTGGTGGATGATACGTTGCAGATGATCTCAAACCAAGTGTATTAGGTTTAGATTCATGGGATTGTTTTCGAAAATTTGGCTGTTGGTAGAAAGGAATAGAAAAATAATTCCTATGAGGCCCTTTGACAGGTGAATGACTTTAGTACCCTAGTTCAGCCTTCTTGTTATTTTTCCATTCCCTTCTTCAAGCAGAATTAAGTTTTAAAAATGTTCTGTAAACCTAAAAATAAAAAACTTCGGCCTTAAATATTTTGGAAGTCTTAATTATCGAGTATTGTGTTTCAGTCCTAAATTGGAGTGAACAAGGTCGCTTAATATACAATAAACAAATAGGCAAGTACATCTTTATAATTATTACAATCATTTTATAATTATTTTAATATCAGACCATAGTGACAACAAACAAGAGGGCCCAAAGGGCCATAGGTCCCTCACCTGTCCTAGTTGTTCATGAACCTCTAATGGTAGCCTCTATTGCATGTACAAGGTTTTTATATTGTCTTATGCTTTATAATTTACATTACATTTAGACTCAATGACATATTGAAGTGATTTGACCTTGTGACCTAGTTTTTGGCCCACGGATGACCCAATATCAAACTTGACCTAGATTTTATTGAGATGATCATTGTGACCAAGTTTCATACAGATTAGGCCAAAATTGTGACCTCTAATGACTACACAAGTTTTTCTATGAATTGGCCTTGTGACCTAGTTTTTGACCCCGGATGACCCAATATCGAACTTGACCTAGATTTTGTTGAGATAATTATTGTGACCAAGTTTCATAAAGATGAGGCCATAATTGTGACCTCTAGTGACTACACAAGGTTTTGCTATGATTTGACATTGTGACCTAGTTTTTTACCCCAGATGACCCAATATCGAACTTGACCTAGATTTTGTTGAGGTTATTATTGTGACACAGTTTCATAAAGATTAGGCCAAAATTGTGACCTCTAGTCACTACACAAGGTTTTTCTATGATTTGACCTTGTGACCTAGTTTTTTACCCCGGATGACCCAATATCGAACTTGACCTGGAATTTGTCAACATGATGATTGTGACCTAGTTTCATAAAGATTAAGTCAAAATTGTGACCTCTACAGACTACACAAGGTTTTTCTATGATTTGACCTTGTGACCTAGTTTTTGACCCCGGATGACCCAATATCGAACTTGGCCTAGATTTTGTTGAGGTGATCATTGTGACCAAGTTTCATAAAGATTAGGCCAAAATAGTGACCTCTAATGACTACACAAGGTTTTTCTATGATTTGACCTTGTGACCTAGTGTTTGACCCCGGATGACCAATATCGAACTTGACCTAGATGTTGTTGTGAAGATCATTGTGACCAAGTTTCATACAGATTAGTCCAAAATTGTGACCTCTAGTGACTACACAAGTTTTTCTATGAATTGGCTTTGTGACCTAGTTTTTGACCCCGGATGTCCCAATATCGAACTTGACCTAGATTTTGTTGAGATGATTATTGTGACCAAGTTTCATAAAGATTAGGCCATAATTGTGACCTCTAGTGACTACACAAGGTTTTTCTATGATTTGACATTGTGACCTAGTTTTTGACCCCAGATGACCCAATATCGAACTTGACCTAGATTTTGTTGAGGTAATTATTGTGACAAAGTTTCATAAAGATTAGGCCAAAATTGTGACATCTAGTGACTACACAAGGTTTTTCTATGATTTGACCTTGTGACCTAGTTTTTAACCTTGGATAACCCAATATCGAACTTGAACGAGATTTTGTTGAGATGATCGTTGTGACCAAGTTTCATAAAGATTAGGCCAAAATTGTGACATCTAGTGACTACACAAGGTTTTTCTATGATTTGACCTTGTGACCTAATTTTACCCCGAATGACCCAATATCGAACTTGCCCTGGATTTTGTCGACATGAATTGTGACCTAGTTTCATAAAGATTAAGTCAAAATTGTGACCTCTACAGACTACACAAGGGTTTTCTATGATTTGACCTTGTGACCTAGTTTTTAACCTTGGATAATCCAATATCGAACTTGAACGAGATTTTGTTGAGATGATCATTGTGACCAAGTTTCATAAAGATTAGGTCAAAATTGTGACCTCTAGGGACTACACAAGGTTTTTCTATGATTTGACCTTGTGACCTAGTTTTTGACCCCGAATGACCCAATATCGAACTTGACCTAGATTTTGTTGAGGTGATCATTGTGACCAAGTTTCATAAAGATTAGGCCAAAATTGTGACCGCTAGTGTCTACACAAACAAATTGTGGACGGACGACGGACGGACGAAGAGTGGTCACAAAAGCTCACCCTGTCACTTTGTGACAGGTGAGCTAAAAACACAGAATAAATATCAAAATGTAGAATCTACACTGAAAGAAGGTTCTAACTAGATATGTTTCAATATGAATACAATACATATGAGCCGTTCTCCTGGGCTTAGTGACATTTTGTAGTTAAAATGTAATAAGATTTAGAAAAGGGTCTAAAATGAGAAAAAAATCAAGCTCTTTGATTTAATTTTAAGTAATTGGATAATATACATGAAGTACTATCTCTTAGATTTAATTTTACATGTATGTTAAAATAACTTTTGTCGTTGCTATGGTGAACAATTTGTGAAAAGTACCCATATTTAGAAACACAAGGGGTTAGTGGGTAAAAACAGCGTATATTAGCAAACACTCACAATTTTGACATGTTTTATAAAATAAAGAATATAATTCTAAAATATGACACAATTTTGGAAGTTTACTTCACGAATTTATTAAATACTAGATTTGTGAAATGCTTGTTAACATTACATCAAATAACATTTGAATGACGTAGGTGGGAGTGCTTAGTTTTAAAAGTCTATAACTTTGTAAATGTACGTAATCATTTGTTTCAAATTTTCAGAAGCTGTTCATAAAAGTCTTGTTTTTTAAATGTCATATGATTATAATGTTCGTAATTTTGTTACTAAATCTGGTTTTCCCGGAGAACGACTCATACATATTTATAAGCAATACATTTTTCACAGTAAGAACACTAGACGCAGTAGACTGATATATAATTTCAAATGACAACAGTTACTGTATACATGTATGTCCAAATTAAATGAAAAAAAAAAAATATTAATTTAAAATTTCTTACATCAATCATCCATAAACAATAATTACATTTTTATTCACGCAGAATCTCACACCTTGATAACGAATCTCATTTTGAGTTTTATAATTGAGTACAGGCCCCGATCTCCAGACAAATCTCAATTTGAGCTAAATCACACTCATAATTTGTATTACAAAACAGAACCATTGTTTTGAGTTTATTACAGTAAACCTTTCAGAGCTTCAACTTCAGATTTGTCTCAAAGTGAGACTCTGATTTGATTAAAATCTCAATTTGAGTTGAGATCTGTGAGACATTAGGGCCAGTCTACATAACAGAAATATAATGAAACAAAACCAACACAATAATACATAACAATAATAATCAACAGAGCAGGTACAATGGCCCTTGTTCCAGATCTATTGCTCTTATGGTGACATGCCAATAACATATATGTTATTTCTGATTGGCTGTACTGATTAATATTGACCAATCAAATGAAAAGTTACAAAACAACAGTATGTGCTGCTGCTTAAAGTGACATGCAATATATGTATCAAAATTTCTGATTGGCTGAACCCCACACCATTGACCAATCAAATGAATTGTTTCAAAATGATAGCGGCTGCTTAAAGTGACACGCTTAATAATAAAGTATAAAGTCAGTATGAAATGACATTCTCCATCAAAATAATTTTCTTTTTGCAGAAACATATTTATACATAAAGGTTAGGATCTTTTAGATAATTATTTTTGGATAATAAATAGATTTTGAATGAGAAAGCTATGTTGTTGTTTCATAGTCAAGATCTGAAATGAATTGTATTATTATTTTTTTGATAGTTCTTGTTATAAAATATCTCAAATAGGGGATTGCAATAATATTTGTTACAAAACCACTCTAAATCTCAATAGTTCGAACCTATTGGGTCTTTATCAAGGGATGAAACACTACATCTTCTTTATAAGCTTTTCAGTACTCATATCATGAATCAATAAGTACTGAAAATCTATGTAAAGTAAATTTAGTATTTCATCTCTTGAAAAAGACCAAATAGGGTCGAATTATTGAGATATAGAGTGTATAGTTCTGTTTTGTCAGTTTGATCATAGGGACACCATGGATGATGTCCAATCATAATGCTTACAGCTCAGAATATCTAATAATAGCATTTTCAATGCAAAGCGATACACTATTAAATACTACATACTATTAGGGTAATATATATTTTATACATCTGTATGTTTACTGTCAGTACTTGCACTTTGAGCATCGGTTGTAATATCTAACGTCGGAACACTTGGCACATTAGACTTTGCTTCACTCGGCACGTCGGAATTCGCTTCAATCTGCATGTTGGACTTTGCTTCATTCGGCACGTCAGACTTCGCTTCACTGGGCACATCCGAATTCTCTCCACAAATAATATCAGATCTTTGAACCTTATCATAAGGGTATGTGTAACTTGGATCTTTGAAACATGTTAAATCGTCTGTATCTACAAGTTGTACTAAATCTTTCGGAGACGAATAACTTCGTTTCATAGTCACGGGCTCCTTAAGTGAGTCTGATAAGTTACTACCATTAACACTATGACCTTCAACACTATTACCTTCACATTCTATCGGCTCTGGAGGTAGAGGTTTGTTAAATATGAGTTCCAATAGAGTATCAACTTCATTGTATATATTTTTAGTGTGGTCGTCTAGCTCGTTATAAATGTGTTCCGGGGATTCGCTGCCACGTAATGTTGCCAGGTACTCGTTCTGAGGAGTTTCATGATGCTCGTCAATGACAACTTGTTCCGGTCGTCTCATGAAACTAACAAATGGTCCTTTACCTTTCTTTGCAGATCTAGAACAGTAGACCAAATAATTATATTAATGAAGTCATGAATCAATCAGATGTATTGGCTTAAAGGACATTTAAAATTCAAGACTGACTTTTATATGCCACAAGAAAAAGTATTATACTATTTCCTAATTTTGAACTTTTACTCCCCTCAGTGTTTTTCAGTGTAGCTACAATGTATACAGTATTTTACCTCTGAGGTTGATGTTTGGCATTTTTCGTTCTAATTAAAAATACCAATGATACATTTGTGAGGCGTAATAGCTACACCAGGAGCGACTACTGTTCTCAATTTATATAGTGAGCGGAAGCTGTGCCCTTAAGTTATAATCCTGGTGATGAGTTGATGAATTGCTTTTTCATTATCCTTTTTTCTTTTTTTCGTCAGTCTACATTCAGCTTTTATAATTAGGTTTAATTACCTCAAGTTGCTTGTGTAATGCCATATCTCACGAGACCGCTAGGTCGAGCGAGATGCGGTATGGCGCAAGCAACGAGAGGTAATACGTCTAATCGGATCAACACAACTCGGTAATATTCCTTTTATTATATACCTGCAAAGGTGAATTTAGCACTTTTATGTGCGAAAATGCGTTTAATGTGTATACATTGACGTCATGAACATCGTTATATTCTCGGCATATAATGCGACATCCATTCATAAAATAGTTAATGTTTACGTCATTGACGTTGGTGTAAGTTCGGCACATAACACATCAAACATGCATGATATGGATTCGGAAAACCAGACATGTATGATACGGAAAAGCAATCTGTCGTGTTGTATTCCACTATATGCGATCTGGCCTGTATTTTTGACAAAAAATTGCTGGGTAAATAAATAAACGGTATTTATTATTTGCTTTCAATGGATTATAGAGATTTTCAGTGAAAATAACAGTGAAAATAACAGTGAAATTATCATTTTGTTATTTTCACTGTTTTCGAAGCTGGTTCCAGTATCATTCAGAAAAAGAAAAGTAACATCAACGGCGCCGGGCTTTAAAATGTACGTTACGTCATCATGACGTCATAATTGTCACGTTGTGACGTTCTAATTTCGACGTTATTTTTCCAATTAAGCCAATTACGGTACCCTTTTAAGAGAAATTGAAGCACATAATAAAAGAAAATTTGTTGATTTTCGGTGAAAGATCAATTTTATTTCACTCGTGATCACATAAAATTAAATTTTAACTACGCCACTAGTGAAAATATAGATTTTCTTTGACCACTCGGTGAAATAAAATTCGATCTTACACCAAAATCAACAAATATCCTCTATATATTACCTTCTAAACCAGCAGAATATCAATACAATGATAAGTACCAGCAATACGACAGCACACAATACTGAGATGATGATTGTTAGTATCGAATCTGTATATAAAGTAAAGAGTAAAACATACATATATGCCCCCAGTTAGTACTGGAAGCTAAACATTTGTACCTATCATACTATGTCTCTTTAAAACAACAACCACAGAAGTAATAATTATTCAACTTTACCAGTTTACTTCAGATTACATTTAATAAATAAATCATAATTTTTTTTTTACATTTTGTACTAACATTTGAATGATTATAATTGAACAACATCCTGTTTTAACAAAATTATCTATCTTTTATAATAATAATACAATTATAAGTCAGCAATACTGTTGGTATTGTCTAGACTAGACTGATAATCATCATAAGATGTACTGATATTTGACTATATTCTGCAAATCTGTGATTAATGGAAAGTAGCAAAAAGAAATCTACTGCTATGTGGGTATCCAATGATGTACGAGGGGTGTTCGATATGTATTGTCACTTGGGTCACAAAGAAGAAAATTTATTGATATCTTTGAATCTTTTTACATTTCTGGAACCATCAAGATTTCCGCAATATTTCGTGAAAAAAATCAATAAAATTTAATTACCGGACTGTTGTTTCTGTTGTCTTTTCAAAGGGCTAGTAATAGACACTGCAACTTTTTGCGAATAACAGGAAATAATCTTATTCCACAACTATAATACCGTAAATAATGTAAATTCCTTTGATAAAAACATGATTTGCTGTACTTGATTGCCATTTTTGAACAAAATAAGAGCATTTCAAAGTCGCGAAAATAGGTGTCAAAATTAGTAACAAGAGGGCCCAAAGGGCCCTAGGTCGCTCACCTGTCGTACTAGTGCATGCACACCCCTATGGTGATCCTACACATTTTCTGAATAAAATTTAAGGAAATTCAGCCTCTATTGCAAGTTTGTGTATGATTTGACCATGTGACCTAGCGTTTGACCCCAGATGACTTAATTAATATCAAACTTAACCTAGATTGTGTTGAGATGATTATTAGGACCAAATTTCATAAAGATTAAGTCGAAATTGTAACCTCTGGTGACTACACAGGGTTTTTCTATGATCTGACCTATAATTTAAACAAAATATTTCCTCCATATAACTGTACAAATACATGCTATAAAGACAGAACAATACCTAAACACTCAAAAAAATAATTATGGTTCCAGTGGGGTTTAAACCCACGACCCTCAGGAAAATGTCAATTGACATTGTGACCTTGTTTTTGACACCAGATGACCCAAAATCGAACTTGGCCTAGATTTTGTTGACAGGATCATTGTGACAAAGTTTCATAAAGATTAAGTTGAAATTGTAACCTCTGGTGACTGACTACACAAGGTTTTTCTATGATTTGACCTTTATTTTAAACAAAATATTTTGGTATTTTTCCTCCATATAACTGTACAAATACATGCTATAAAGACAAAACAATACCTAAACACTTAAAAAAAAAATAAAAAAATTATGGTTCCAGTGGGGGTTGAACCCACGACCATCAGGAAAATGTACAAATACATGTTATAAAGACAAAACAATACCTAAAAATTTAAAAAAAAAAAAAAAAAAAAAATTATGGTTCCAGTGGGGTTGAACCCACGACCATCAGGAAAATGTACAAATACATGCTATAAAGACAAAACAATACCTAAACACTAAAAAAAAAAAAAAAAAAAAAAAAAAAAAAAAAAAATATGGTTCCAGTGGGGGTTGAACCCACGTCCATCAGGAAAATGTACAAATACATGCTATAAAGACAAAACAATACCTAAACACTTAAAAAAATAAAAATAAAAAAATAAAAATTATGGTTCCAGTGGGGTTTGAACCCACGACCCTCAGGAAAATGTCTACGCTCCCTACAGCGCTTTGATTTCCACTTAACCAGTACAATTCACACCCTGGTTTAAATACTAGAATATTTTGATATTTGACCTTTACAAAACTGCTGTGAACCCTGATACACATTTTCATTGGTTGATGAAAGTTTATTGTATGTATAGAGAGTAGAGAGTTACTGCAGAGAGTTTAGTGACTATGAAGACTACATGTTGAAAGGTTTAAAACATGGTTTTTTCTATAATTTGACCTAGTGAGCTAGTTTTTGACCTCAGATGACCCAATATCGAACTTGACCTAGATTTTGTTGAGATGATCATTGTGACCAAGTTTCATAAAGATTAGGCCAAAATTGTGACCTCTAGAGAGGACACAACCCAATTGTTGACGGACGGACAGACGGACGGACGGACGGACGGACGGACGGACGGACGGACGGACGACGGACGAAGTGTGATCACAAAAGCTCACTCTGTCACTTTGTGACAGGTGAGCTAAAAAGCATGCTATTTTTTAATGAAATTTTTTTTTATTGGAATTTGCCATATCATACATGTATGTAAGCCATAGACCATCAACATTGATTTCTGGGAAGAAATTGCAATCAAAGTACAATTAATATGAAGTTATTGGTGCGTGAACCAACAAGCATCATTTGGTATATATAAGAGTGATCTCCCTTGTTTTGACCGTCTTACTCGTAGACAACAAATAATTTCATTTTGATTTAAAATTCTAATGGAAATATAAGGATTCAGTTATCGTATCGTATGTTGCAGTTTAACGAATACTGACATTTACTTTTCTAAACAACTACTGCAAAGATGGCACAAAGCTAGCTTAAAATTAACACAAGGCCAGTGTACTCGAATATACCCTCTTCTAAGTTCAATAAATTACTTTATTGTTGACGAAAGGCTATGTTATTTTCCAGATATAGAATAGAAACATACATCTTTTAGACAGTAACCGTAGAATCCTTCTAAATATTGTCATAGAAAAATGCCAAGGACAGTGACAATACATATCAAACACCCCTCGTATATAATGATTATATTTCCATATTCCTCAAACTTATAATTATCAATCTAACATTGCCGAGCATAGCCTTTGTCTGCCTGTAAACTTTCTGCTGAAATATGGCAGGCAAATGAGTGCCTCCACCGGTATTTGAACCCGGGTCGCCAGATTAGACAGCAAGCGCGCTAATCATTGAGCTACGGACATGCCAGGTGTACTCTAACCAGGATTCATCAACGCCATTTTTTCAAGCCTATAAGAATGGCAGATGCATTATAATGACCAATTACAATATAGGTTTTCAAGAAATTTCAAATCAACCAGTACAAACTGACCCATGGCTCCTACCCAAGCAACTGACAACTTCTTCACATGTAGAGCAAATGTTACTGAAGAACATAACCTGCCAAACGTCAACAGTTATTGATTTATATTAGTTTCAGTCGGACAGATTTTACTTTTGGCCGGTCAGATTTTGCTTTTGGCCAATCAGATTTTACTTTTGGTTTGACAGATTTTACTTTTGGCCGGTCAGATTTTACTTTTGGTCTGACAGATTTTACTTTTGGTCTGACAGATTTTACTTTTGGTCTGACAGATTTTACTTTTGGCCGGTCAGATTTTACTTTTGGTCTGACAGATTTTACTTTTGGCCGGTCAGATTTTACTTTTGGTCTGACAGATTTTACTTTTGGTCTGACAGATTTTACTTTTGGTCTGACAGATTTTACTTTTGGCCGGTCAGATTTTACTTTTGGTCTGACAGATTTTACTTTTGGTCTGACAGATTTTACTTTTGGTCTGACAGATTTTACTTTTGGCCGGTCAGATTTTACTTTTGGTCTGACAGATTTTACTTTTGGTCTGACAGATTTTACTTTTGGTCTGACAGATTTTACTTTTGGTTTGACAGATTTTACTTTTGGCCGGTCAGATTTTACTTTTGGTCTGACAGATTTTACTTTCGGTCTGACAGATGTTCAGCTATTGCCAGTCAGAATATCTGACACATTTTACACCAGACTTGGGACTCAATGATCGGACGCATGCCTGCAAGGTTTAAGGAGACTTTATATTGCATTTTTCTCTTTTTAACATTTTCGTTTAAAATTTTAGTTAGGTAAATTAGAAAAGCGTTTTACACTGTTTCTCAACAATTTTTCAGTAATCTATGGCAGTAGGTACACCTAACCAGTTATCTCCTGGACAGTTATCTAACCAGTGCTTACTTCCACCAGGAATCAGCACTTACGTCTGCACACTTGGAGGACAATTGAATCAGGTTTTCCACTGTTTCTAAACAATTTGACAATTTATCAGTCATTTACGGCAGTCGGTACACCTAACCAGTTATCTCCTGGACTTCATTCTAACCAGGACTTACTTCCACCAGGAATCAACAAGTTCTCCACATGTGGAGGAAATGGAAGAGTATTTGAATAAGTTAAACACTTGCTTATTTAGGGAAAATATATGAACACAGTAGATCTGATGTAGATGAAAATATGAATGAAAATAAAATGTTACGGATATCCAAGCGTTGTATGGGTTCAGTCATACTTGTATGATCATGTTTATTCGTTACTGTATGATTGGGATTGAAGACAGTACTACCTGAGGTTGTCTCATCCAAACTGAAAAATACAAAAAATACATTCAAATTAAAATCAAAGTTTCCACAATACCCCACCTATGGTATTTCGTCTCCAATGACTAAAAGAAGACTCATTTTTTTGTTCATACTTACAACTGTACTTTGGTCCTATCATTTGGACTTTCTGCCTTTATCCCTGTTATAGTTTGTTGAGCGTGGTTGAACATGTATATAGTTAAGACTGAAATATTTGTTACCATAATACAATGTAATCGTATTGAATTATTAGTTTGGCTAGGTGTCATTTTCACACTACAGCATTAATACACATTATCTGATGATTATGGCAGCCCTAAAACATTTTAATTACCACATAATTGAGAATTTTTACATCCAATACAGGGATATGAAAAACAAATAAAGTCAGAGAATCTTTATTGCCAGTAGTGTCAGAGTACCTAAATGTGCTAATTCTTCAATAATTAACTACGGGTTACAAGGATAATAACTCATATGTCACATACTAGTATGTCCTTTATTATGAAAAGATTTGCTGGATGTTAATGAGTTCCAGAGACAAGAGGGCCCAATTGGCCCTAGGTCGCTCGCCTGTACTAGTAAAGTTCATGCATGCCCCTATGGCGACCTAAGTAATCATTTATATTTTAGGAATAAAATTCAAGAAAATTCAGCCGCCTCTATTGCAAGCTTTTTAATTATTTGACCTAGTGACCTAGTTTTTGACCCAACATGACCCAGATACTAACATTCTGACCAAGTTTCATAAAGATTAGGCCAAAATTGTGTCCTAATGTGTTCACAAGCTTTTTCTAAGATTTGACCAAGTGACCTAGTTTTTAACCCACATGACCAAGTTTTGAACTTGGCCTAGATTTCATAGATACAAATATTCTGACCAAGTTTTATGAAGAGTGGGCCTTAATTGTGTCCTTCGATTGGTCCACAAGCTTTTTCTAAGATTTAACCTAGTGACCTAGCTTCTAATCCAACATGATCCAGTTTCGAAGTTGACCTAGATTGCATAGAGACAAACATTCGGACTAAGTTTCAAAGATTGGACCATAAGTGTGGCCTCTAGTGTGTTCACAAAAAATTGTGGACAGACGATAGACAAGAGCTCCCACATTCGGTACCTTAGATGATCTTTCCATTGTTTAAGATCAAAGGAATGACCACTTAAAGGACAAAAGAATTAAGTGGTCATGGAATAAATTCAATTGATTTCTATTGTGTTAGGCCACACCTCTGACCACCTAAGGTAGATTACCTGTGTGCGAATGGACGGACAACTGATAAAAAGCGATCACAAAAGCTAACCCTGTCTCTTTGTGACAGGTGAGCTAAAAACTGAAACATTTCCCAAAGAGTCAGGTGACTGCACACAAGCATTACGTCAGCTAATAATCAGTTGTAAATGGGGCACATGGCCATCCAACATGCAACATCCAATACATGTAATTGTATGTACCTGTAGCAGACAAGGTAGAAGACAACACTCTACTTATAGTAGGCGACATACCACCAGTAGCAGATAACAAACTACCAGTAGCAGCAGACATTATGCAACCTGCACCAGATGACATGCACTTGTAGTTGCAGACATCACATTACCAGAGCAGACAACATGCCATTTATAACGAAAGACTGTTTGCAGCAGACGACATGCTATTTTTTCTCATTCTTTATTACTTTGAAATACATTCATGCCCTGAGGGACACCAAAATGAAGGAGGTTTCAAACAGCAGACAGATCAAGATCCAGAGCACGGACCTAGACATATAAAAGCTATAATTTTACGTATTTTCATAAACATTTGTAATAGTTTTTTGCTTTTATTAGTTAAATTAACAATTTTTCTTTAAAAAATTGTGTACAAAATGTTTTAACTTGTTTAGGCATGTGCGCATGCGCCAATGAAACTGTTAAGAAGCACGGATATACGAGACAGCAGGATACATCACTTCTGACTTTAATATTAAAACCAACTGTTTAAATGAATTGACAAGGTCAAGCAAATTCTAATGCTCAATGACCTCTAACTTAGAGGTAAGAGACTTTCTTTCCCAATCGATTACTTGGTTCTTTAATGTGTACAACGCGGATACACGCGAGACTACCTCTGGAATACCAAATTATCAGTGCCCCTGCCGAGTTTAGAACCAGGGACATACAGCCTTGTAGTCAAGAACTTAAACCACTGTGCCACCCTTTTTATGAAGTTTAGCAATTATTGGTTAGATAATTTTGGATGTGTCACACAACAAACATATCAAATCAAAGTGATAGATAGTATTCAGCAAACAGTGATGCACATTATCAAAATTCATGAGAATACTCAAAATGTGGGATGCAATTAGTATTACTGAAGATAAGATGAATTAGGAACATTTAAATTTTTACTTCACAGCCCCACCATAAACGGACCCTCATTGACCTATACATGGTGGGTAAATGTGTATGCAGTAAAGGGTTAGACCCTTTTTAGTCTCTCGGCTGCTGTGAATATAAGGCATCGAGGTAAGTAAACGTAGCTACACGATCAAAGCAGGTTAAGGTTATCATAATTTTATTAAGACTGACGTAGCGGCTTTCACCAAGCCTTCATCAGGTATGTAGGTTATGAAAATATTACGAAAGTATGAAAATCCGGTACTTTTAGTCACATGACTGTGAGCTAAAAATAAAAAGAAATCAAATAAAAACTTTATACAAAAATGCAAATCTACCAAACCAGGCTATGAGTATCACTACATCTAGGGGGAAGGGGGGTATTAGGCATAGAGGGTGGGGGATGGTATGGCAAGGGGTCGGATAAGCAATGGGGACAAAATAAAGGTAAAATATAAAATTTCAAAATAGAGGCTATAAAATTAAATTATTGTAATTTAGTTTAGATTGTGAAACAAGTTTTTTTCAACTTTATATTAATCAAAAGAGGATTCATACATTTTCTACCCTTGATTTCTTCATTTTTATTTCCTTAGATGAGCTATTAGTATTTTGATTAATTATTCATTAATTTCTTTTTAAGATAATTATTATTATAATATATACAATTATTTGATGATGAATATGAATAAACAAACTTGAAGCAAACATCAGAGCAGTGGTCAGTGAATATATTTGACAATATTAACAAGAGACAATTCAGTAAAAGAGATATTGTGAAACATGACATATGCCCCTAATGGCAGCCCTATATACAGCCGATACTAGTTTAGCCTTTCAACCTGCATACCAAGTTTGAGGATCCTAGGTCAACCCTTTATTTAGTAAATGATCAGAAACTGTTTTACTGTCAAAGGTCACAGTAGCCTTGGCATTAAACTGATCTAAAATCAATAGAGGTCATCTACTTGTCATGCCCAACTTGCATGCCAAGTTTGAGGGTTCCATTGCCAAACTTTCTTTAGTTGCTGATCACAATGGTCTATAGACTGACCCACCGTCAAAGATGTGCAAAGCAATAAACCTCCCATTTTATTGCAGGGGGCATAAACCTCCCATTTTATCGCAGGGGCATAACAAACATCAAGCAAACATAACAGTTACATGTACATAGATAATGAATATAATTATCAATAACGACAAGAGGCAATCCAGAAAGGGGTTTACCTAAACCAACATTCAAAGAACAAAGAGTTTCAGTGTTTTATTCTATAAAATCATTCATTTTTGTCTTCTCAAAATGTCAATGAATATCAGCAAAACAAGGGCTGACAAAGGATTTTTTAACACACATGTAAACCATTGAGAAAACAACTGGCGTTCTCATACCTGTCTTTATGAAGAAAAGTGTACTGATTGTTTTGGTGTATGGGAATGGTCAATGGAAACATTAAACTTATGTGGTTGCTTAAATCTGGTATCTATTCATTAAAGGTGCATTTATCATACACATAGCAAATTTTGTAGTTAACTGTAATTGTAATGAGTTGCTCCATTTGAGTGACAACTAACACAGGTTCCACTGTATCAGTATATCAAAGGCTAAGGAGATTCAATTCTCTTTCAAACCCATCATTTTGCTGCTTGCTTTTTTAACAATGGTTGGTTAGTATTTTAGTAATGAATGATTTTACAGTTTAAGAGTAAAAGAGACAGAATGTTTACCTTCCAGAATCTAATGTTGTACCAGCATTGTCACTATCTGAATATATAAACTATTCATGTTAAAATATGTTCAACATACTTTGCATTGCAACAGTGTTGGGTGATGACAATGTTCAGTAAAGGTTCGAATCCTACTATAATACGGTGCAAACTATTTAATACAACAAGAGGGCCATGTGGCCCTAAAGCGCTCACCTGATAACTAGCAGTTCAGGACTGGTAGAATCAGTATTTGTTATGATATGACCTTAATATTTGATGTAGATTTTACAAAGACACACTTTGTGGCCAGGTTTTATACAGATAGGTAAAAAATGCGACCTCTAGAGTGTTTTAAAGGTTTTTCTTCAATGTGGCCTGGTGACCTAGTTTATGACGCCAGATGACCAAGTTGCAAACTTGACCAATATTTCATAGTGACAAACATTGTGACCAAGTTTCATTAAGATTACATAAAAAATGTGACCTCTAGAGTGTTAACAAGGTTTTTCTTCAATGTGACCTTGTGACCTAGTTTTTGACCCCAGACAACCCAGTTGCGACCTAGGCCTAGATTTTATAGAGACACACATTGTAACTAAGTTTCATTAAGATTACATCAAAAATGTGACCTCTAGAATGTTAAAACAAGGTTGTTCTTTGATGTGACCTTGTGGCCTAGTTTTTGACCCCAGATGAGCCAGTTACAAACTTGAACTAGATTTCACAGGGACAAACATTGTGATCAAGTTTCATTAAGATTACATCAAAAATGTGACCTCTACAGTGTTTATAAGGTTTTTCTTCAATGTGACATTGTGACCTAGTTTTTGACCCCAGATGACCCAGTTACAAACTTGATTTAGATTTTATACGGACAAATATTGTGTCCAAGTTTCATTAAGATTACATAAAAAATGTGACCTCTAGAGTGTTTACAAGGTTTTTCTTTGATGGAACCTTATGACGTAGTTTTGACCCACGATGACCCAATAACAAACTTGACCTATATTTCATAAGGACAAACATTGTGACCAAGTTTCATTAAGATTTCATCAAAAATGTGACCTCTAGAGTGTTTACAAGGTTTTTCTTCAATGTGACCTTGTGACCTAGTTTTTGACCACAGATTACCCAGTTACAAACTTGACCTAGATTTCGTAGGGACAAACATTGTGACCAGGTTTCATTAAGATAACATAAAAAATGTGACCTCTAGAGTGTTAACAAGGTTTTTCTTCAATATGACCTTGTGACCTAGTTTTTGACCCCAGATGACCCAGTTGCAAATTTGACCTAGATTTTATAGAGGCTCACATTGTGACCAAGTTTCATTAAGATAATGTCAAAAATGTGACCAATAGAGTGTTAACAAGATTTTTCTTTGATTTGACCTAGTGACCTAGTTTTTGACCCCAGATGACCCAGTTACGAACTTGACCTAGATTTTATAGGGACAAACATTTCGACAAAGTTTCATAAAGATTAAGTGAAAACTGTGACCTCTAGAGAGTTAACAGTCAAATTGTTGACGGTGGACGACGGTCGGTGGACGCCGGACATAGGGCGATCACAATAGCTCACCTTGAGCACTTCGTGCTCAGGTGAGCTAAAAACATGAAACATACTATTACTATCTGACCACATTAAACTGAGACTCTGAACTAATGCTGGTTTAAGTCAAATAAGTATCAGTTTAATGTGGTTTTCTAATAATATGCATGGTCCCTATTAATTGAATGTCAGCAGAAATTGCTTAGAAGCAGCCCCAATGGCACATACGACTTACATTCATGCATTTCATATAGTTGTCTCCCCTACAAGGAGCAGGCATGTAAACTATTTCCAAGTTAAGCAGGCTACCTTCTACAAACTATGGAGCATGAACATTAATCATTTCTAAGGACAAAAGGCTGCCTTGAACAAAATTGCATTTGAGGTTCACTACATTTGAGGTTCACTACATTTGGGGTTGACTACATTTGGGATGGACTTCATTTTGGGTGGACTACATTTGAGGTGCACTACATTTGGGGTGGACTTCATTTTGGGTGGACTTCATTTTGGGTGGACTTTATTTGGGGTGGACTATATTTGGGGTGGACTACATTTGGGGTGGACTTCATTTTGGGTGAACTTCATTTTGGGTGGACTTTATTTGGGGTGGACTATATTTGGGGTGGACTACATTTGGGGTGGACTTCATTTTGGGTGGACTTCATTTTGGGTGGACTTTATTTGGGGTGGACTATATTTGGGGTGGACTACATGTGGGGTGGACTTCATTTTGGGTGGACTTTATTTGGGGTGGACTATATTTGGGGTGGACTACATTTGGGGTGGACTTCATTTTGGGTGGACTTTATTTTGGGTGGACTATATTTTGGGTGGACTACATTTGGGGTGGACTTCATTTTGGGTGGACTTCATTTTGGGTGGACTTTATTTGGGGTGGACTATATTTGGGGTGGACTATATTTGAGGTGGACTACAGGAGCATGTTTTTTAATTATAACCAACGGTTTTAGGCTGCTTTTTATTGGGTAACAAAAACATTGCCTATCTGAATAGCCTATAAGTTCACATAAATCCATGTCCAGTTCTGAAACAGGGATGGACAATAAATGATTACAATTAAGTCACACCCTGGTGGTAAGTTACAGAAAGCTATCAAACACAATGTCATTAAATTACATGTATTAGGAATGTCACAAATCCAATCGGAATGTATGTTGATCTAATCGGTCCAGATGACAAATATCCTCAATTTCTCCAAGATCATTACCTCATACACACATGTATGTTATCTTAATAAACTGGTACATTATCCACTTACCTAGGGAACATATATATCTTAATCTCTCTTCTTGACACAATGATATATTGTTCTTATAATATTGATTTTCTAAGTTTCTTGACAAACACCATTTTGGATTCAGATTCCTCAGCCTGCCAGAACCTGAAATTCAAACATAATACATGAATATTAATTATTGTACAATAACATAATTATGTATATAATATACATTGTATCTAGGGCTGAGTACCGGAGACCGGTATTAAGGGTTCGGTCGATATACCGTATCGAATGTTCACGTATAGAACAAATATCGATCAAAACAAAATTCAATAAAACAAACACGATTTGCTTGGTTTTGTGTTGTTTTTTATTGCCGACTTCAGCTCATGTTTCACTGTAAGGGGCATCATAATCTAGTTTCCTTTAGTGCAAGTCAATGTATCGTTTTACTAGCCGTCATTACCAGACCTACTCTTATTCTGTAAGCCCAACATATCACCCCACCAATTCTTTGCCTGGAAAAATGTTACTTCGATGAATAAGTCTAATATCCAACACATAGGAAATGTTTCTCTGTTTTTATTTCATAGGTATAAAATATCAAACGATGTATCAGATATCAATCATTCTGTATCGATACAAATATCGTATCGATCATTTTGATCGATACTCAGCCCTAAATTTGTATCTAACTATTTGTATGTATGAAGAATAAAGTAGGATAGGTGGAACACATGGAAAAGACGGGTCAGGTTTTGATTATTTATTTACAGACTTATCGACCATACCATGGTCTTCATCAGGGTATTTGTAGGTATGTTTTAGCAATTTTCATTGCCAAATTGGGGAATAAGAATTACAAGTACTAGGTGACAGTACAAAATGGTAAGGTCATACTTGGATGGTCATATTGACCATACAATTCTTTTTCCATATTGAGAGGCTATGTAATGTTAAACATACCATCAAATAAATAAATGATGAAAATGGAATGGAATTAGCCTTGACAAAAAACCCTGATGTATGAGGATGATATATCACAAACAAGTAAAAATGGCATAGAAACATGCTGGTAAAAAATGTGTCTATACTCAATATTTCCAATTAGTGATGAAGTTTGATGTTTAGTAAGAGTCTTTGATATGTAAATGATCCAATTCAACAATGTTGAAACGCTATGTCTCAAATATTTGTGATATACAACATTTTGATAATAGGCTGACAATACGAATCACTAACATTATAATGATACAACATACCTCTCAAACTGTCCGTATCAGTGTCCACTCTGTATACAGCGGTCAATGTTCTAATCAGATCTACCCACATATTGTTGAGCTCAAAGAAGATACCATCATGTGACAATATCTGTTCACCTATCAGATGCATCGATAGATCACTTGTTTCACATTTCTGTTGAGCTTCCTGCATGGTTACCTCATAGAATGGATTATCCTTGAAGTGCATCAGTTTGAGTGTACCATTATTCTGAACTGTAAAACCAATGTGTGATATGACATGTAATATACCACAGTTTTTTGGGTTTAATATGGGGACTTCCCATTTCGTCTAATCGCATTTGGTCTAATTTTCAAATTCCCATTTCGTCTAAAGTTTTTTTGGAATGAATTCCCATTTCCTCTAACAATAAAAATTCCCATTTGGTCTAATTTCGTCTAAATTTGTCTAAAAGTTTGGAAATTCCCGTTAGGTCTCCGTTTTATTTAGTAGACAAAATGGGAATAAACCTTTAATATTGCTATTTTGGGTTCTTAGAACTACAAAGACAATTGTGCTCTAAGTTCAAACTATGTTAATTATATTTAGTATAGTATGTGATTTCTTAACAGAGAGTAACTCTGGATTCAAGAGGCATGCAACATAAATTATGTATATATAACAAGGGGGGTAACTTAGTTTATCATAGTGAATGGTAATACAAGAGTTGTCCATATTATAACAGGGGGCATTGAATTTCTTTATACTTATTTATCTAAGACCGATTGTGAAACAAGTTCTACAATTAAATTTATCTCTGAAAAGTAAACACCATGGATTTAATGATAAATGACACATAGCTGTGTATTGACAGGGCTTGAAAAGGTGGTACCATGGAGTAAAGGGTTAATGACACATAGCTGTATACAGACAGGACATGACAAGGTGGTACCATGGAGTAAAGGGTTAATGCAGGATACCACTAGCATAGGTTCAATGACACCCCTCTATATTCCTACCTTGCCCACAGATATATCCACGTCTCTTATAACAATTCTCTGTCACAAGTTTTCCAGTAGTTGTAGTTACTGCACATTGTCTTTTATCCTTGTACAGAGGATCACTTATACGGAAAAAGTGATTTTCTTCTGATGCTGAAAAATGAAACATTATGAAAGTTGTGTTTAATCAAGAGAAACATGCAATAGCACATCTAACATTATTGGAAATATATGAACTGCTAATTCCGAAATAACCACTTAGCAATAGACTAAAAAAGTTAATTTACCAGTTTTCGAGGGACTGTGTTCAGCAATTCAGCCACCCTTTGACATTTTAACTTCCCCTGGTCATTGGACTACCTAAGGAAACCTACTTTCGGGTCTCCCTGTGGAGTCTATTTCTCTCCTGGTGGATCTGTGGCGCCCAGGAATATCGAACATGTTCAGACACAGCCCACCCAGGTTCCAATTCACCCCTTAGTCAAGTGGAGCATTGTGGTTTATTCTTGCACAGTGAAATTAAGCAGTGATACAGATGGGGAACTGGGACCTCTCAATCCCATAGCATGCGCCCCACATCTAGGCCACCACTCCCCACTCCGACCAACCCAGTTGTGGTTAAGAGCTTGCTTGCAGCATGAGGCATCTTTTTTGCTGCAGTTTCTAGCATGCTAAATAGGACAAAAATATCCTAATAACATAATCATTGTACTTTGTATGTGAATACTATCAAGTAAGGGACAGAAAAAAGCAAGCAAAATCATAAGACATCATGGAGTTTCAGTAGTTACCTGTCCCTGAATGTGTAAATTCGATAAATCTTCAATTTTGAGGACAGACAACTTCTTAATAGTATAGCACGGTCATCATGAATCAGTGTTCATATATATATAAGTTTGAATAAAATGCTTTTTGAGATTGTTTAATTATCAATAAGAAGAATTCTGTAAAGTTTACCGATTGAGTAATAGCTCCAATAATTCTGAACATTGTTACCACAGTATGTGTCCGTGTTGCCAGCACATTTGTTATCGCAATATCCCGGGAATACCTCAGTAATGGATGATTTCATAGACTCTGTCAAACATAGACATGTATTGCCCTGTAAAAAATAAATGACACATTGCAATGTGATCAAGGCCGAGGTGATCCACATGAGAAAACTACTTTTGACTATTTTTAAAATTTAATCTACAAAGAATTGACCAGTGTCTAAAACTGGTATGAGTAACTAAGTACAGAGGTTGCAAGCAGCCCTGTTCAATGTGATGTATTTGATTACTTGTTACAGAATATAATTTATCACATAAATACCGTGATATTCCATGTGAGAACAAATGACGGAACAATGTTCTCCAACACGTGTGATAACAAATACGTGACGTCACAAGCTTTTCGGCGCGAAAACGTAACGTCGCTGGCTTAAATACGTTCTTATTGACGTTGTGTTGACTCGGTAACTATGGTAATGTGATAAAAAGAATCCACCATTCGTTGTCTTTGAGATCAACATTTCTTAAACTTGTCACGAAAACAAATTATTAAGCTTGCCAAAGGCTCACTTAATAACCTGTGTTTTCTAGACTCGTTTAAGAAATGTTGATCTCCAAAGACAACTCATGACGGATCCTATATGTATAAATTCTGCACATGTCAAAACCTGTCAGGTTGAGACAATCCTTGTGAACAGTAACAAGAGATCTTTGTTGACAGATGATCACTATAACCAGGTTAAATATCATTGGATGCATTGAAAGATGTCTGATATATGAGATATAACTGATTGGTCTTTTAGGATAGGTTTTGTCATAGTGGTCATTGTGGCATTTTGTTTTATCCCTGCCTAATTGGCCAATGACCTCCAGTTTTGAAGAAACAGGTTTTGATCATGTATATGTATGTTATTTAATATGTGGATGAATACATCCATGAAATCATCAAATCTCTCCAGTTATAATTAATTTTCTTTACACTGTTTAATTTATAAAACAAACACATTCTTTTGAAATTTAAAATCCACAAAACTCATTTTTTACTAAATTTCATGAAATTTTCTATCCATTACTATCTTAACAGTTCTTAAGAGTCAACAAGGGAGTGTATTTGGTAATGGATAAAACAGACTTCAAAGCAGTTAATTTTTAATTGTTTTATTATGTCACAAATTTATTTTCCTGATTTTAATTTTTCAAACAATTATCGAAGCATTAGTCATGAAGAACACAATGTAGCACAAAGTAAAACAATCAATTATATCAACTTCAAACATAATGAGCAACATACAGGGATTGATCATGATGCTAACATATGTACCAATAGAACAATTGCATGGTGGCAAAATGACTGAGCATGAATTTACATCCCTATATGATGAACATAAATTTAATTCCTAGAGGACAGGTTCCTTTCAGCTATAAAATATTTAGGCCAAATGGTTTGTTTTGACTTTAAATAGTCCATAACCAGCTTTAGGTTTTCCCAGTTTTAAAACATTATAAATGCATCCATTTAGTATGGAGAAGAGAGAAAATGGCTATTTAACTGAAAACATTTCTTTCTTTTTTGCAAGTAAAAGTATAAATATAATACTTAACCAATGAACTGTTATTGTGAACATCAATAATTACGAACATTTCATTGTTTAATAATTCCAAAGTCAGCGAATCCCTGCATTCTGATTGGCTAAGACGTGACGTTTACACATCAGTGAACCTCTGTTTTCACTAATCGGGACCCTCGGACATTACTGACGTAAACGTTCTAGACATATGTGTGTGGAATAAGTCAAACTGCAAATGCCCATCACAACTGTACAAGCTCTTATAGCTTAATTTTGATATAGAATATTACCCACATGTATGTTCATCCCCTGATTTTGTGTTTATGTAAGGAACAAAGCATCTAAACACATTTTGCCAAGCTAACGTAATTCACCAAACGTCACGTTATGGTGACGTCACATTTACGACGTCATTAAATCAAGGCCATTTTTTAAAAAGCGAGGGAGTAAATTTAATGTTTTTATTGATATTTATGTGATTAAGCGTCAGTATGGAATTATAAGGATTAAACGCCCATATGTTGACGTTCACTGATGTGTAAACACCCGACCTGAAGGCTCACATTTAACATAAAGCCCCTTTGGGGCTTTACCCAATGTGTTGCTTCAGATCGGGTGTTTACACATCAGTGAACGTCAACAAATGGTCGTTTAATTCTATAATGAAACAGTTAACACCAAAAGATGATAATCTAAACATTGAGTTATAATAGCCTTATATTCTTGAGGTGAAATTATTTGAACCAGACAGGAAGATATGGTAAGTTTTCACTTCCTATCCTTCATTCATAAAACTTTCATTGAGACAATAGTATGAGTCATATAAATATCTTCCATGTATTAAAATAAATATGGTTAACTCTTGTTCCATTTTAGTTTGACTGACTGAGGCGGCAGACTTTCGGGACCGGATGCCGTGTTTTTGTAGTTGCTAGATTTTTACGTTTGACATTGTCTGTGCCGCTTAGATGTTTTCTGTGCTCGGCTGGTTAAGCTTAATGCTGCCTTCCCTGTCCGACTTAATATTATCTCTTTGAATAAGTTTACCATGTATTAACCAATTACATCGATTCACACCCATATAACCCCATTCATTTCAATTGACAGATATTTTTAAATAATGATCATAGAGGGGAGACAATCCAATTACAGAAATGTACTTAACAAGACACACAATCAAGGGAGATCATTTTTGAAATTTGTCACAAAAAGCAGCTCAAGTGATTTGTTCACATTCTTGCTCATCACTTATTTGAATAGTGTAAGGTATATAGAAATATGGGTTAAGAATAATATACTTACTGACAGAAGGAACGGTGTTGGTTTGTCTATACTACATAATTGCAAGCATACTTGAGCAGAATTGTTTCTTACTGTGAATTCTCTGGAGACAGAAGATGGTGATGTGTTGGAAATCTTGAAGCATCCTGTCAGAAATAATATATAACACGTTAAACTGTGAAGTCTACAGTACTTCTTGAAAGTGGAACAAATGGGTCAGACATTCAAGGTGACAAATTCAGCTGAAAACCTTTACGACCAAAACAGACACAAAGAGTCAAAATATAAAAAGGTGCATGATATGGACTGTTTCCAGATGAATATTTTGCCAGATTTTCTCTGACCTGTCTATATAGGATTGACCGATTTCTGCAAGTCTGTTTCAGTTGGTGCAGTAATTGACACATAAAATACATGTATTATAAAAGGTAAGTGGCTTTCTGGATTACCACAGCTGGTAGAACATTTGGTGTCTGCTAAAGAAGAGTCTATCAATATAGTATTGAAGGGAGATAATTGTGAATATCACATGACGATTGCCTGTGATCAGACGCACCTCCAAGCGCATGAAGGGAGACAATCCACTGTCGAAATAAATTAATAATACATGTAATGAAACTCTCAACAACACTTCAAAAACAAAAACTCTATCGCACAATTGTTAATTTTTGTTACTGCTTCTGCCTCTCAGGTTAACAAATAAGTGAAAGTAGTATAATTTATTATATAATAAGTACTACAATGTATACATATCAAATAAAAAGGTTATAAATATAAAGCCCCGTTTCCATGAAGCGTAAAACCTACGCGTTTTCGGCGCATGTTTATTTGGTTTGTAACACGCGCCAAATAAATATATTTCGCTTCACTCTATTCATTGAAGCGTTTTTGGGTAGTGAATTTTTTACGCATGTACGCACGTAAAATGGCGTTTTAGGTATAAATTGACATGATTTCCTCGATTTTAGTATTGTTCCAGTGATGCAACTTAAATTTAGGTTTACATGTTTACGAGAAGCTCATAAAAGCATCTTTGAGTTACATTATTTTTTTGTCTGATTAAAACCGCAAGCACCATCTCCTACATCACTTGATCTTTCAAATGGGCTAGAAAATATGCAGTTGCATCCTTTGTTATGGCCTGGAAGTCACTTTTTCTTAAAAAGGTAAACGTTTTTATTCAAAAAGTGCGTTCATGGTAACCGTTCTTCGGCATGTTATCAACTCATAGTTACGCACCGGAAAAAAATTAGCGTCAAAATAATATGCTACGTGGAAACCTGGCTTTACTCTTACCATTGCTCCATAACCATGGCGTAAAGTACATTCTTGTCCAGAATCCCTTCATTTTGTCGCTGACATCATGTATACCCAGTACCTTGGTGTACAATTCACCAGTTGCTAATATGCCCATCTTGGATTCACAATTCTCTTCTGCATCGAGCCAGAAATCAGCACAGTCACTGACGAATATACCATCACGTACCTCTGTTATTGTAAAATACATGTACATACGTTAATTTCCCTATCCACAACCCATGTCATTGTAATAGGGTTTAATAGGTGGGAAAGAAAAAACAAGTTTACATATATATTTTTTACAGAAGATAGATATTGATTTGTCCCAAAACTATTTTTCTGATTGATAAATTTTATGTAGGGTGAGTGTTGTGATAGGTAAAGCACTTCAGGAAACAAACAATATTTTATTTTTGGCCAATCTAAAACAAGAGACATTAGAGACAAAGTATTTAGGGAAACAAAGTTTTGGTCATCTATCTAAGTAAAATTACTACATGAATATGTATATTTTTTAGTCTTCATGTCAGTATAAGGGTAACTAACATTTTGTTATGCCTTAAGAACTCTCATACTGACTTTATATTGATATGATTGTGTATTACAACAGAACATAATCATTTATAAATGAGCATATCTAATAATTTTCTTACCTCCAAAGTTAGGAGAGTTTGAGCAACAGACACTAGCATAGTTATGCTGTTGAGCATTGCATTGCCCGGTACTGACTTTCCATTCACCATCTATACATTCACTGAGATCATTCTCACCACCCTTACAATGTATGTTCTCAAGTACAAAGTCTGCTAGTTTGGCAATATAAACATCCTTCTCGTGACGAGCATACCTGCATAATGACAAATTAATTATATATTGTATGTATATACTGATATTGTGATCATTTGGAAAACCAAATGAATAGTGAAGTCCTCGTACAGTGCGGAGAATTTGTTCTGATCCTCAACCTTATATTAGCATAATTTAACATTGATCATCTTGTCTATACATGTATTTAAAACCCCGGTTGTATGTTTTCATAAAAAAAAAGTTTATATTAAGTCAGACAGGAAAGGCAGCACTCAACTTAACCAGCCAACCACAGAAAACATTAAAAACACTCAAAGCACAATGTCCAATTGAAAACGCGACATCCCGTCCTGGAAGTATCACAAAGACGCTCAATGTGTAATACAAACACAAATCTAAAGTACCGATATTGCACCATTTGCACGGGAAATTATATTATATTCAACGAAAGAGTCATGTAAAATATTCATCCATAATGGTCAGGATCAGGGCAAATTCTCCAGACTATAACATGCTGTAAAAGGGTAGGTAGGAAGAATTTTTTTTAATTTTTAAAATTATTTTATTTTTTAATACACTGGAAAATCAACAATCTGTGAAGACTTCAAGTAAAATGTCAAGTGTTGCTGAGTGGCATAATTAAAGGGTAGGTAGGGTTATTACCAGAACAATATTATTATTTATTTTGTTTTGGCCTAGTATAGTGTTTACATGACATCATAATTATTATAATCATATTAAGTACATTATACAAAAAGCAGTATCTTTGTAAATTGATAGACTAGTGTCATTACATATTTCATGTGACTTTTTCTGTCCAAATAGTTGTAGCCTAGCTTGTACTATTTCTGGATCCTGTAACTGATTGTCTTTTATTTTCGCTCCATACTAACATTGACCTTTTCAATGTCATGAAATGCAATCATATGTAATGTCAAAGATCTTGGACTAAGCAAGGTAGCCTACTGGTAGAATGACCTTAATGTCAAAGATCTTGGACTAAGCAAAGTAGCCTACTGGTAGAATGACCTTAATGTCAAAGATCTTGGACTAAGCAAGGTAACCTACTTGTAGAATGATTTTAATGTCAAAGATCTTGGGACTAAACAAGGTAGCCTACTCGTAGAATGACTTTAATATCAAAGATCTTGGACTAAGCAAGACTCGTAGAATGACTTTAATGTCAAAGATCTTGGACTAAGCAAGACTCGTAGAATGACTTTAATGTCAAAGATCTTGGACTAAGCAAGACTCGTAGAATTATTTTAATGTCAAAGATCTTGGACTAAACAAGGTAGCCTACTCGTCTAAACAAGGTAGCCTACTCGTAGAATGACCTTAATGTCAAAGATCTTGGACTAAGCAAGGTAGCCTACTGGTAGAATGATTTTAATGTCAAATATCTTGAACTAAGCAAGGTAGCCTACTGGTAGAATGACTTTAATGTCAAATATCTTGAACTAAGCAAGGTAGCCTACTGGTAGAATGACTTTAATGTCAAATATCTTGAACTAAGCAAGGTAGCCTACTGGTAGAATGACTTTAATGTTAAATATCTTGAACTAAGCAAGGTAGCCTACTGGTAGAATGACTTTAATGTCAAATATCTTGAACTAAGCAAGGTAGCCTACTGGTAGAATGACTTTAATGTTAAATATCTTGAACTAAGCAAGGTAGCCTACTGGTAGAATGACTTTAATGTTAAATATCTTGAACTAAGCAAGGTAGCCTACTGGTAGAATGACTTTAATGTCAAATATCTTGAACTAAGCAAGGTAGCCTACTGGTAGAATGACTTTAATGTCAAATATCTTGAACTAAGCAAGGTAGCCTACTGGTAGAATGACTTTAATGTTAAATATCTTGAACTAAGCAAGGTAGCCTACTGGTAGAATGACTTTAATGTCAAATATCTTGAACTAAGCAAGGTAGCCTACTGGTAGAATGACTTTAATGTTAAATATCTTGAACTAAGCAAGGTAGCCTACTGGTATAATGACTTTAATGTCAAATATCTTGAACTAAGCAAGGTAGCCTACTGGTAGAATGACTTTAATGTTAAATATCTTGAACTAAGCAAGGTAGCCTACTGGTAGAATGACTTTAATGTTAAATATCTTGAACTAAGCAAGGTAGCCTACTGGTAGAATGACTTTAATGTCAAATATCTTGAACTAAGCAAGGTAGCCTACTGGTAGAATGACTTTAATGTTAAATATCTTGAACTAAGCAAGGTAGCCTACTGGTAGAATGACTTTAATGTTAAATATCTTGAACTAAGCAAGGTAGCCTACTGGTAGAATGACTTTAATGTTAAATATCTTGAACTAAGCAAGGTAGCCTACTGGTAGAATGACTTTAATGTTAAATATCTTGAACTAAACAATGTAGCCTACTCGTAGAATGACCTTAATGTCAAAGATCTTGAACTAAACAAGGTAGCCTACTGGTAGAATGACTTTAATGTTAAATATCTTGAACTAAGCAAGGTAGCCTAGCTACTCGTAGAATGACTCGACGTAGAATGAGTGCAATAAGTATTATCTTTCATCATGAAGTAATTAACATTAAGTAATGGAGGTGTATAAGAGTCAATGGTGATTTTAAAATAATTATCTTACTGATAATGTAGCTGTTTGCAAACTACGTCAGCTTCTAGCTGACCAAAGTGAAGGTCACAAACTTGACCCCATGTCTGCTTGCTGTCTCTCCTCACTTCAACCCTACCCTGGTTCTCTGAGTGTCCTAAATTTAATCTCACTTCAACTGAAATAAACAGGAAGAAATACAGCATCACAAGAGGTTTAATGTAACGATCATTCTGGCCAAAACGACAAATTAATGTACATCTACTTCAATACCCTCCAATGAGAAGACACCACACAAAACACAATCTGACTAAACACAGGCCTAAGAAATTATATCACAAAATACTGAGTTTTGAAATTCCCCATCTTCCCGTCATTACTATATATACACAGGCCTAAGAAATTATATCACAAAATACAGGGTTTTGAAATTCCCCATCTTCCCGTCATTACTATATATAATAGTATATATAGTAATGACGGGATGATGGGGAATTTCAAAACTCTGTATTTTGTGATATAATTTCTTAGGCCTGTGTCTATTATATATAGTAATGACGGGAAGATGGGGAATTTCAAAACTCTGTATTTTGTGATATGATTTCTTAGGCCTGTGGACTAAAGTACTTAATCTTCCTTAGGTTAGCATGTTTTATGATATGATTTTAATTCAAGTTCACAAAGACTATAACAAGAGCTGTCCACGAACAGCGTGCTCCACTATTTGCAGCGCCATGCTAGGCTATAACAAGCATTATATATTCAAAACAAAATGCTTCATAACAGCAGCCTTACCCTCAGCTGTGTAGAGGTTGGGGCTTCTAAGTCGAAAAAGGGGAATAATTTAGACAAATTATGCAGGACTGTTACCTACTCATGTGTAGGTCCTCTAGGTCATGATGGCAAATAAATAAGCCTTTCTTAGTCCTTATCGGGGCATAATTTCAACAAAATGCTAAATAGTTATCTTCTCCAGTGTAGGGGTTGGGGTCATGC
Source organism: Spisula solida (assembly GCA_947247005.1). Classification (NCBI taxonomy): domain Eukaryota; kingdom Metazoa; phylum Mollusca; class Bivalvia; order Venerida; family Mactridae; genus Spisula; species Spisula solida. The sequence goes on along the minus strand of OX365947.1, from coordinate 39,880,409 downwards.
TGTTAAACAAGTTTGCGAAGTATCAAAGCAATATATCAATGCACTTTGAAGATATAAGAGGTTAAAAAACCTGTACCTAAACTTTAACATTTGCATTTTCAAGTCCAAAAGGGGGCATAATTTCAACAAAATGCTTGATAGAGTTACCTACCCCTGTGTAGGGGGTTGGGGTCATGATGGAGAACAAGTATGCATAGCAATATATGAATGCACTTTGAAAATATTAGAGGTGAAAAAACCTGTACCTAAACTTTAACATTTGCACTATTTGCACTAAGTAGAAAAAAGGCATTATTTCAACAAAATGCCTGATACAGTTACCTACTCCTGCATATGGGTTGGGTCATGATGGTGAACATGTATGCAAAGTATGAAAGCAATATCTTAAAAGACTTAGTGAATATATGAGGTAAAAAAACATGTACCTAAACTTTAACAAAGGTGTTACGCCGACGCCGTCGGCGTGACGCCGACGCCGACGCTCGGGTGACTGCAATAGCTCCCCTTATTCTACGAATAGTGGAGTTAAAAATCACACAAAGACGCCACACGTCGGCATAATTCGCCACAAGTCGTACCAAACATGCCATACGAAACACAACACGTGACAGGATACCAGAAGTCCCTTCTATGTTCGCACATACACGTCAAATGCACAACTCTCCCAAATACACCACAATCGGCTAGCCTACAATTCGCAACAAAGCGCCACCAGTCAAACCAAGAAGCAAAGGTCACAGAAAGGCAACACAACTCGTACAAAGGCAACACAACTCGCACAAAAACGTCACAAATTATCACAAGACGTCACAGCACAGGTCTCTATTGGTTTCCAATTTAATAGTAGAACTCGACACAGAAGACTGTTGCAGAGGATATCTTCTAGTTAGTGTATATACATATAAATTCGTTGGCACTTAATTCCGACATATAAAGTATATCGATCAGCCCCCCCCCCCCCCCCCTCCTAAATTATGTCAAGTCCGTATAGTCCAGCGAATTTGACACGACTCTCGACCTACAATTAGCATAATTTAACAGCTGATACATTGTCTATATCTATTATCCCTACTGTATGTTATCATAAGCGGAAAGTATCACGAAGACGCTCGAGTTTTTATACCAACAAAAACCAAAAGGACCGATATTGCACGATTTGCTTTCGGAAATTTATATATTCAAAGCAAGAACCTTGTAATATATTCATGCATAAAGGTCAGGATCATGTCAAATTCTCTGTGCTATAACTGGTTAAAATTTGGGGAAAATTTGTTTACATAGATGCGTTATAACGCTGTCATAAACTGATAGTTAGGTACATGTGCTGAGAAGATGTATAATAGGAAAGAACGTGGGACAGGAAGAAAGGACACGGACAAAATTAATATGAGCGCAAACAAGAAATGTTTGGAAAACACGTATACCCCCATGGCAACCCAATAGTCAGAAATAGTAAAGGTCATAGTGACCTTGACCTTTGACCTACTGACCTCAAAATCAATAGAGGTCATCTATGGTTGATGACCAACCTCCATGTAAAGTTTGAAGATCCTAGGACAAAGGGCTCTTAAGTAATTGAACGGACCGACAGACAGACCGGCCGACATGGGCAAAGCAATATACCCCCACGAAAAGAAAGATCGGGGCATAATTATAAAGTGTAAAAGACATGAAGTAATAGAAAACACACTGCACAGTCCAATCAGCGTCAATGTGCAATACCCCACTTACAAAGCTCAGGTCCGTCAATTGGCTGTACTTTGTAACTGAGGATGAAATCCGTTGGATAGCCCATTCTTAAATAATGGTCCTCAGCTATAGATGCTGGTAGGTTGTTCCACAAAGGGGTACAACGAGGAGAGAAGCTGAACTTGAAGGCACAAGACGAAGTTCAATAAGGCAGGAATCTGATGTTGGTGGGTAACCTTGGTCTGTTTTGGTCGGTGTCAAATAGGGACATGGATCTGTCTCTACCAGACTGTCGATGATTTCATAGAGCATAGTCAGTTGTATATTTTGGCGACACGATTCCAGTGTTCAGAAAGCATATCAGAGACACTGCAGTGATATTGTGGTTTCTGTATGTAGCAAAACTTGATGCTTTTCTCTGTACCATTTCTACGTTGGAGATAAATTGAGTTTCACTAGCTAGTCCAATAAAATTAGACTATATAATGTGTATGCTCATTCTATGAACTGGATAGAATGTAGAGTCTTGTTTTAAGGACCATTGTATGCTGAATCTGACTGTCGGTTTGATAATTGTCTACAAGTACCGGTACTTGATTTACCATTCCATCGCCAACACACGTGTACAGTTAATTAATTTGAATTAGGAAAGAAAGAGGAAGTCTGTATGTTCAAATATGTATTATGTAATATTTTGGTTAGCTAGCATAGATTCCTCGATAATATGAACAACTCTGTCACTACACATGAATGCAATTTACTGTGTGGATGACTACTTGTTGATATTTAATGACTTAATTATTTTTGTAGTGTTGACTTTAAAGACAGAACTAGGACATGAATGTATAATTATGTATTATAACAATTTATATAAATCACAATTTCACATCCTTTCGGTGAATACGTATGGGACTTTAGTAGGTCACGAAAGTGAAAGTAGAATGACAAAGGCAGGTATAATACAGTTCACAGGTAATCGTAATTTTTTGCAGGTACAATGTAATCGTAATGGCAGACTCAATAATACATGTACAAAATGTACAGATTTATTTAAATTCTACTTAAATTAAAACCTTACCTGTTTGAGCAGACGATATCAAAATTGAGATCACTATGTATAGGGGGCTAAGGATGGTCTTCCATCTAAAAAGCATAGCTTTAATCAACACTTAAATCCAAATAAATTTCCTTAAGTGTACGAACGGTCGTCATTTTCTATCTAACATACATTATTCATAAGCATTAACACACAGTTACAAGTACATTAACTGTTCCACATAGATTGCTCACTCATCCGTAAAACTATGAACGTTAAATCGATATTCTGTTCATAAATTATGTACTTCTTGGGTAGAAAACTGGAATTTCCCCAACCTAATGGTCTGCTAAGTAGTTTTGCTAAATCTAGGACAGCCGTTCGCTAAATATGTCACGTATGTATTCTTTAGATGGACATGATAAAGTGATAAGATATATCTTCCTTCCGGTTTGACATTTTCAAAGTGGTTATTAACCAAGTTAGTCATAAGCCATCATGAGCTATCTTGATCGAAATCATAGTGTGGCACGTTTTATTGTCATAGCATTATAAATAAGTGAAGTACAGTAAAACCCTAATCATAATATGACTATACTTAATTTTGGACCCTTGAAATTGGTATTTCTACTGATAGGTTGGTTGGTCTTCCAGTTATTTGTTTTACTGTTCAGCAGGTTGAGGACATACAATGAATACGTTCAATTTACAAACTTGCTCTTCAAATTCTAGTCAAACCATTTCGACGCGAACAGTACCTGTACTAGCCGGACCGTCAGAATTTAAAAGCAGCCACTTGGAGACAGATTATCTGTCTATTCAAATTCCAGCTATAGGGCATGTGTTAATAAAGGGGTGGCCTGTCAGTGCGGTTTTACGGTAGGTATATGATGGGCCTACTTGGGCATTCTGATCACCTCGGTCTGCATTGTAATTGTATATTTACCGGCCGAGACAAACGGAATTGGTCGAGCTTTCACGATTGCCCACTGCGTCAAAGCAGGGTGGGTCTGTAAGTATAAACATAAGACGAACAACTGCGTTCTAATGATACTTGTTATTGGGTGCTTTGAAAATGGGGTTTTACGGCAGATAACACAAACAACATACCTAACTGAAAGATAAGGCTATAGCTACCGGTGTAGATCCATTTGCTAGGCATTCATAATTGTCAAGGCCTTAGAAATTTCTAGCATTTAAAGCAGGTACAATCCGCCAACACCAGAACAACAGAAATTGCCGGAATATATCGAGTGGATGCCAAGTCAGCAGTCTAAGTGACCCCCCCCCCCCCCAACACTCGTACAGTTGCTGCCGTCTGCTATTACTGGCGTCGATGTCCTGGAAGGTTGCGAAGCTGCTCTGGTTGGTCACCCACTGGACCCTCCACCCCGTCTTCCATGTGTAATAAGATTAACACTAATAAAATTAACACACTGTATATCCATGTAGTTTTAAATTTGTAAAATTAGGGATGTTTATGAATTATGTCTGGTGGTAGGATGACGGCTGTCTCATTCACGCAGTTATACGAGAGGTGCCCCATTTATAATTGAACAAAATTGAACATCTGATATATACGTTCATGCTGGCACAAAATAACCGAAATGTCTTTATCCAAACATGGAAAGTAACATATAACATATATATACTCGCTAATTATTGTAATTACAATTTAGTGAGGACCAAAAATCAAACTTGGACGGAAAAATTATTTCTACTGATGGTGTTTACCCAATATTCGGTATTACAGACTGCAATATTCTCAAGATTCAGTATGGCTACATGACAGTGAGACTTTGTAATTTACTATGCTGGTGTAATCACAGTTAACTACATATCATTGAAAAGAGTAAAACAAATTATCAAATTTATGTTAACTTAGATATTACAAATTTTATAAAATACGTTTTTGTTTTGTTTTAGTCTTTATTAATGATAAAGTTACCTGTGGTTGTAATATCTGTTTTCTTGTTCTTACGGTACCGAATGATGTGTTTGTGGTGAAATTTGATGCCGAGTCTTGAACAAAGCATCATGTTCCTGGCATTGTCGACAGGAATGTGGTGTGGCAAACATGTTGTCCAAAAACGTTTCTGAACCGTATTAAACATAATTTTATTGATACTATGTGCTCATTTTTTTACCCTTTGTGGTCATTAAATTTATAGAATATAACAAATAAGTACACAATTTAAGTGCGCATTTTTTTTTTTCAGAAGTCGAAATAATTGAGTTTTCCACTAAAATGCCAGAACAATAACTTTATTTATCTCTAACTATGAGCTAAATCTCATCTCAACTATTGTCATTCAACTTTGAAGTAGTTTCCATGATAGGTTGGACTCAAAATTGGCATCACAAAAACAGACATTTTATTCTGAGTTTATTACACAGTGTTAACTTATACTTGAATGTCGAGATCGCATACTTCTAGTGTATCTAAAATTCAGACTCTTATTGGATCAAAATCCCAATTTGAGTTGACATTCTACCTGAGATGCTTCGGGAGATCGGGGCCTGGTTCAATATATTCTCAACAGAACTTTACTGGACTGTACATTCGGGAGCACAGTATGGTCGAATAATTTAATTGTCAGAGACAATTAATTAAGGTCTCCGGTCTAGTGGATTATCCAGATTTCTAATTTTAAGATGCAACAAGTGCATTAATTGCTTGCATGATAACAAAACTATAAATTAAGTCAGACAAGTTAGTTTTCTGTTGGACAGAAATGAATCGGAACCGGAAAAAAGAGTTGGGAAAAACGGGAAAATGACTCTAATTAGTTATATCACGCACGTTAATTATTTAATTAACGTGCGTGGTTATATCCTTGGATCAGTCTTGATGAAAGGGAGATCACTGCGTGGGAGTTTGGTTTCAGGCGCGTCACAAGGGAAGTAACTATGTACAGGAAGTCACTGACTCACCTGTACAAATATTTCGTACCTTTGCGCATGCGCTCTGTACAAACAATTAATGGCGAACATGTTGACAAATTTGAACGATCCTACGTAATTTTCGAAATCATGTAATCATTCTGAAGTAATCGTAGATTTGTTCTTTACTATAACGAAACAGTGCGTCCATGCAACGTGTGCATTAGTTACACACGATTACAGGTGTACACAGGTAAGTTATACAGGTAGAACATGATTTGTTGTAGTACACTTCCGCCATTTCCACAAATTGTTTATACCTGGAATTCTAATTGCGAGTATTGGTCATACTATTTGTTTCCCAATGAAATCGGCGTGAATGAAGTGTTGTGAATCCAACTTATGGATACATAGTAACAAAGGTGACGTTCAATCTGGCATTACTATTATATAACTGCTAAATTAGCCACAGGTCCTTGACACAAATTATCTTTCAACCAATGAAGGCCTTACAAGTATAAACTGGTGCTGTTTCTGCTTGTGTTACACCTGGGGTCCGTTGTCTAAGCAAAGCGCTACCGAGCGCCTTTATTCAGTTATCTCCCATTCATTTTAATATAGAAGGCAAGGATTACCTCCCATTGAAAGCGCTACATAGCGCTCACCCATGTTAATGGTCTGTTTTTATTGCAAGGACATCATCCAATATCGTAATCCAAAGCAGGTGCACATAGGTATTCACAGGACTTTAGCAGAAGATGATTGTCGGCAGACGGGAATAAATGTTAAATAAAATAGACTTGGCCGGAATTTATAACCGTGTATTGGGGAAAGGTAGATGCCGCAAAATAGCAGACGACCATTATATATCAAGTATCTTCCATAGTCTCACAATTTCGACACGTTACAGTACCTTTTGCTTGGACCGTCATAATTAAAAAGCAGCCACTTTGACACAGCTTATCTGTCTAGCATCTTCCACTGTGGGGATGTAGACAAAATGTTTGGCTCTAGTGTAGGAAATTAGAAAATAAGAAAAATTGTCACATTCCTCAGGTTCTGCCTGGCGCAAGGTGATGAATACCATCAGTATTGAGGTGTTGAGACTCTGAGTGATCAATATAAATTGTGAAACTTGTTTCACAATCTTCCTAAAATGAATTGAAGCATAAATCATGATTAAAGTTATGTTTGTAAGAATATTTATTTTATTCAATTTGTGTATTTTTCGTTATTTCAGTGTAGATTCTAATCATGCAGTACTATGACAGCAAGTCACAGCTGGATGGGAGTGAGATGGACTCCCAGTCAGCGTTTGAGATGCATCCCTGGCCATCACATTATTCTTCACAAGTCAGTATCACACCGAGTTACAAGAGTTATCTGTCCACCTACACGCCATCGCAGGCTTCATTCTTCGTTCTTCCAGTCACATCAGAGGCACCTAATGAGTTGAGACGACCACAGGACAACTGGGGGTTTGCCTTCTGCTCGATGTTTATCAATCCAATATTTGGAATTGTTGCAATACTGCTAGCAGGTATGTTTGAGGATAATATTTGATTAAATACATTGCATATATATATTATGTTAGAAGTGCTGCGTTTACTGCTGACTAACAAAGTGTTTGCTAATTACCTCTAAGGCATGTTCCGTAGTCTGCAAACCAATATGTAGTCTGTTTAACTGTTTCAACTTGTCTTGTTAGTCCTACCGACCAACGCTCACCGCAATTCCTTCATACTGGGTTTAGATGCTATAAACTCTTGCTATGATTTACAATCTACAGTCAAACAATCTCTTGAGCCAGTGTGGTCCCCAGACAAAAACCATCTACAGCCTAAAGGGAGTTATCTGACACCCTTTCATTACTTACTGATTAAGTGATTATTTTGTTCTGCCTTAGCTTCATACCTGTAAGAGACAGTATTTAAAAACAGTGCCTTTGAGTGACTGCATTATTTCATATAAGCCACTATCTCAGTTGAACCTATTGACTGACTCGGTCACTGCATATGTAAATTTGATATCTGAAAATTGGGCCATGAAATTTTACCAATTTCAGCAAGGGTCCTTTTCCCAGAAGTACCAGTAGCAGAGATGGCTTTAGATTCAGCATCTTGTGGTCAAAACCACTGATTTCTGACAGGTAATGTTGTAAAGTACTATAAATACCGTTACCGTACAATTCTATTTTAAACTTCAGAAATGTCCAGGGATTTTTTCAAGAAGAAGAATTACATACAGGCCTCGAAATATGGAGCGTACGCAAAAGGAGCTGCATTAGGTGGCATTATTTCTATGATAATTGTACTTGTGTTGATTATAGCGCAAGTAATACATTATCAGTTAAAGTTTAACTACTAGCAACATTCAAACAGTGCTTCTAATAAAGTTCTATGATCATTTATAAACTTTGTGTTTACTGTATATACTTCAGATGAACAGTTCTGTACATAGAAAGACAATTCATACTTTTTATTGTACAAAGTCTTAACACAATTCTTAGAAGAGGCTCAATTTTATTGGAATCATGGAATGTCCTTCAAGACTTCATTTTGACCAAATGTGTATAGTTTTATACTTGGGACTTGAGTCATGTAATTTATTGGAGCAAATTGCGACTATGTGTCCGTAATGACAAGATTAGCCATTATGTTAGTATTTGTTAACATTTCCAAAATATTAAATTTTCTTTGTTACATCATAAGAACGTTGCTTGTGAAGTTGATATTTTAAATATTATAAGGTTAGAGATATATACAGACTTATGTATTTCATAGTCAGATTTTTTACATTACAACTTGAATTGTGTATAAGTTGTATTCTTAACTGACCAGTGTCTTGTTTATAAAACAAAAAAAACACACAACAAATTTCTGTTTTATACATCTTTATTATTTATTTTGATAGTGATGAGTATTGAAAAGTTATTATCAGAGTTAATGTACTTGTGCAGGACTTTCATTAGATCAGTCAGTTGACCCTTTTAAATTACCACAAACCTCACATTTTGAAGGATCAGTTTGTTCTTTAGATGTTTTAAGTAATTTGGCTAAAAATCTTCAAGTTCAGCCCCTTGTGAATGCAGAATAATGCCTTATTAAATACTTGATGTTGCATTTAACTTTGAAGTATGTACATACTTGACAGCAATACCATTTTTCAGACTTTTCTGTTCTTTTTCCATTGTACATAACATTATAATCATTCATCTTTTACCCATATGTAACATAAAATTCACATTTTCCAAGAAGTGAGAAAGTCTTTGGGAGTGTTCATATATTTTGTATATTTTACTGAATGTATATACATATATGTTTTATATTATAAACCGCGGCGCTAGGATTGTTTACACAAATTAGGGGATATATTGTGCCTTATAACAGTTAATTCTGTTTAGGCTACATTTAATTTACATCAAATTTCATGTTTTGAAGGTTTTCATACTTCCCGTAATTCAGTAAATGAGAGATGGCTACCATACTGTTTGTCCAGGTTTAAGTTCATACATAATAAATGACCACTTCAATATTGTTTTTCAATCAACTCTACCTCATTGGCATCCATTACAATTATCCCCATTCTGATTATGGAAAATAAATGATTGACACCTGAAATCAGATTGCCCAGTGCGTCCAAATGCATACTTTATTACATGGGTGAAAGTTTTCAGACATATATCCCTGAAATTTAGGTTTTTGATTGTTCCAAAAAGTCTGGGTTTTTTTATTTTCTTTATATAAATCGTCAATTTTTGAGAATTTCATTTTTTTTAGAATTTCCAACTTTCACCCATGTTATTATGTAGATGTCACCATCCCAGGTTTTACATGTGGGCAAGATAAGAGTTGTTTCCATAAGTGCAGGGCTGGTGTATTACCTCCCTACCAAAAGAAAGTGAGCACATTATTGTTATGTTTCTGCTGGATGGGTTTTCACTTGCTATGGTGCGGGCAATTTGTTGGTTCTACTTTTGTCTTGTTCTTTTTTCATATCAACATTTTGTTATTGAAATTAAGTGAACATTTTAATTTGTAATATTTTATCAGGTAAAATGCATGTATTGCTAGGAATTCATTATACTTACTGTAGAGCTAGTAGAGACAACATACTGCTCAAAATGTGATTTTATAGATGTTAATATTTCATGACTTTTCACTAAATATGTATATAGTTGACACAAACTATCATATTCCCAACTTTGTCTAATGTACTGTGTTACTAGTCTTCAAGTTACGAAAATGTATGGGGAAAAAAGAGGCTATCATTTCTTTGCGTACATTAACATGAGTGTGAATTACTTCCCTTTGCATCATTGCATAATGTATTCATTGGATACAGAGTTTTTTCCCCCATTGTGTCCATGGAGAATTGGATTATTATTTGTCCATTGTTGTGACCTTTTTGTACATTTTGTAAAAACTGTGACGTAATCTAGCATAAAATGCACTCACAAAAAGTCTGTACCAAAATCTTTGTTTCTTGTTAGGTTTGGAAACTATTAATGTTTCGTATTTTCTTCCAATACATATTGTAGATTATTACATGTTTGTATCCTTAGGTTCATAATTGTGACATAACTCGCTCTTGCCAATCAAAATATGAAATATTTAAAAATCACTACAACTGGTGTGAAGAACTAATGTTTGAATAATAAATGCTGATAGAAACGCACTTAAGATATCATTTTTAATTGTGAATCTTTATTAAATATGTTCCGTTAATTGACTATTTCATTGGTCATCTGGTTGTCTTATCCAGTTATGGACTTTTTGCTCGAATTTGTAACTCGGAATCAGTCAGTTATTACTAATTACATGTATATAAACACAAGAGCTATCTGACATTGTTGTACAAATTTGTTTTATACAATGCTATATATATATTTTAGTCAAGTTATTGTTCAAAATTATCATTGTTCAGTCATCTTGTACTGTTATCATTGATGCCCTTTCTGATGTTATGGAACAACAGAGACGTGGGACATTTTAATAATTAATCTCTTTAACTAGCGACCCAATTATGATAGGTCCAGGTGTCCCTTTGTTGCAACCCTTATACGAGTACTCGTACTAGTTCTTCTGAACACTAGCCCCGATGTTTAAATGGTTACAGTCAGTTCTTCTCCTGTCAATTTAACCAGTTTGCAGTTTTACTTACAGTTTCACTGACCCTCGTTCTATGTAATATTTCACAAAATGATAAAGAAGTCAGAAGTGGTAACTGCTGAAAATAGCATAACCCAACTTAGTTGAAGTGAGGCAAGGTAGATCAGATACATATAATCACATTTTCTTGTTTCTAGTTTCTCAATAAACTGTACCATAATTGTATGCAGGAATTTTCAGTGATTCTTCCCATTTATATTTGTATGTTATGGTCTATTATATACGTGTATGTAGATTGAATTCACAGACTTCAGTTTATAATTGTATAGAAACAATTAAGGTATCTGGTATTTTTGTACGATTTTTATACACATGTATATCACCTATTATTTCGACATTCCATTGTGAAATAAAATATAATCTATTAAAAGATAAAAACAATAAATGTGTTATTTTAGTTTTTAGCTCGACTTTTTGAAGAAAAACAGTCTTCTGTAGCTATTGTCATGACGGGATCGTTGTGCGTTGGTTAAGTTTTTTGTCAGAGTCATTTTCTTAAAGACTATGAAAGGTATCCACTTAAACTCAACATAGTTATTCACCACCACAAGGGAAGTCCATTCAATAATGGTGACACTGTGACCTATGTTTATGAGTTGTCTGCCTATGTTACTCTTAGAATTTTCGCTCACAGTTCATCAAGGATACTATCAAGTACAAGAAAGTCGAGTGTCCAGCACTCGCGTAGGCGATGCTCTTTTTAGCTCAACTTTAAAAAAGAACTTGTCGTCACCTGGTTGGCTGCATGGTGTTAGATAAGTGCTCTCTACCGTGGCTTCCATTCCTGTGCTATTGTGGATGCGCATGTAGATCTCCTTTAAGCTGGGTTCACACTATGAACGCTTGTACCAGCGTTTCAAAGGTCGAAACAATGAGCCCAGACGTCAGTGAATTATGTTCGCGAGGAGGTATATTTTTGTTCACACTGCGAACGTTGTAAATCTAGTTCGCACACTAACGTTTAGGAACGTTTCCTAGCGCTTGACAGCGGTTACTAGCGCTTTTCAGCGTTTGCCTGGGTTGTACTTATATTTTATCAGCGTATGTGAACTTAAGCCAACGCAGGTTAGCTTAAATTATATAACTACATGTGCAGTGGTCCCTAACTTAGTCTGACGTAGACAAACGAGTTGCCGAACCCTAGTATCATTTGCACAACGTTAACCTAAGTTATGAAAACGTGAAAGTTTGTCTGCGCTGACCACATGTGTTCATTGCACTAACTACCCGATGGCCTCCGCTAGAGAAACGTTAGCCTCAATTCATAAGCTGTGTTCACACTCTGGCATTAGGGCAAACGTTCAGCTCCGCTAGTAAAAGTTACTAAACGTTTTGAAAAGTTGATGATCCCTGGTGAACGCTGAAGAACGTTGTCCGTTGAAAATTTTTAACATGCAAAACCTTTGTCGACGTTTGGAAATAAACGCTGATGTAAGTTGTTCTCCGTTTGTAAATGTTCCTGATTGCTGAATTAGGTTGATTAAAATTTGCTTAGGACAAGGTTCATTTATGGCTTAATTTGGCCCTGAGTTTTATCGAAAAATAGAAATGCATCTTTCTATAAATCTGTCCTATGTTTCTAATAGACTAACATTGTCTTTCAAAAAATTAAGGATACTTTTCCAAATTTCCCTCGTAATATGTCGACAAATCTACTTGAAATAGGTTAAGTTTACCAAAAAATGTCATTTTTAGCCATTTTCATGGCTTTTTATGGCGTAAAACCTTCCCAAAAACCACGATGGCACTCTTGCGACACTTTGATATTTTGTACATATATAAAGACTTGCAGAACACTGGTTATGTGAAAATATAAAAGTGTCGCAAGAGTGCCATCGTGGTTTTTGGGAAGGATTTACGTCGTTAATAGTCGTGAAAATGGTAAAAAATTACATTTTGGGCTAAACATGACATATACGTCATATTCTTGGCAGTTTTGTCAACAAATTACAAGGGAACTTGGGATATGTATGCTTATTTTTTACACAGGAAATGTTAAGTTATTTGCAATATAGGACAGATTTATAGGAACATGCATTTTTATTTTTTGAAAAATCACAGGGCCAAATTAAGCCATTAGTGAACCTTGTCCTTTAAACTCTGTTGGCAGACGTTTGCCGAAACGCTGGTGGCGTCTATGAGTTGGACCCTTACTTTTGTCACTGATTGTTGGATTTTCAAACAATCTGGCACAAAGTATTACCCCAACAAGACTGCGTGACTCGAGCAAGACATAGCTCAATAAATATCAAAGTCACACTCGGCCAATGAAGGTCGAAATAGAGCACTTTACAGACTTAGAATTGGGTACATTGCTATGTATCCATGTACATGTATATATATATGGAAGCCATGCAACACGTTTTGAGTATACCTCATGTTTTTTGATAGCCCAAGAAGTGTTTGTATTAAGTTTGGTGCTTTCCTAAAAATTAATATATTTTGCACATTATTTCTGGACTCATATGCCAAGTCTGTCGAGGGACACTCATTAAATACAAAAGTATATATGAGCTCCGATGTGCGATTTCCAACCTCTTAAAAAAATAACACAATTGGGGGAAATCACATTTAGTACAGAGCAGATACTTTTAGGGGGAAAATGCCATACAAGTGTTTTTCTAGGATCATGTCATACAATGTGTGTCTTGTAACATACTAAAAACCAAGGTCCATACTTGCTAGTGAACGTTGACTTTTTTTGGGTAAATCCTTACAAAATATTAAGCAAAACATGAATATTTGGAATCTATATATCACTTTGTCATTAATGGGTTTATTTGATAATAATATTTTTTGATAGGTAGGTTGTTACTTGCAGTTTAAGATATCAAACATCATTTTTCATGTTGGTGCACAAAATGCAATATTTTGGGGCAAAACATTAAACAATATAAACAAAATTAACCGTGAGTTTTGGGAATTGGTTGAATACAAAGTTATTAATACGTTTATTTGATAAATAATCACTGTGATAGGTACATAGTGCCTTTAGGCCCTTGTAGTTTATTGCATCAGAAATAATTTGCCAAAATATTGCGCTAAATGAGAGTCTATTAGGGCTAAAATATTACGAAATATAAACGAAAAGAGCGAATTTTGGGAATCTGTTGATTATTTTGTAATTTTACTGCATAAAATAAATACCGCACAATTTGGAAACTTGATTTTAGCATTGTTCGAGACATCCATAACACTACATGATCCAACAATATTGTTTTCTGTGTATTTTATTTCCCTTTTTGTAAATGTGGCACTTACAATGGGACCAGTGCTAATTAAATGACATCATAAGTTTTGTGTTTACGCGACGAACGTTGTTTTAATCGTCATGTCTAGTTTTCATCATGCCATTTTGAAAAGGTATAACTTTTTGGAAACCTTAAACATTAAACTACACAGTTCTGTCAACATTTAAACAGGCAAAATTTTGACCTCAGGTTGGAAATCCCCCAGCAGAGCTCATATATACATGGGTAGAACCAAAAGTAATGTCACTGTTCCACTAGTAAGTTTATTTGTTGGCGTACGACAATAAAATTTATATCAAAGTTTAAAGCAATTCAATTCTGATTAATATCATTTGTGTCATATTGTTTGAATATTACAATAGCATTATATAGGCATTCAAAGTATACCACTGACGTCATGTCGCCGCACACGAAAATGACGTTATTTTTCCAGTGCATAACTACAGTTGATGAGACATGGGTGTATTTCTATGACCCTGAACCAAGACAGGCATGTAACAATGTGTTTTCCTCTCTACACAAAGACTCTAGTATATTAATGTGTTTAAAAAATGGGTGAACAGACATGAGCGCTGTATAGAACATCAATGACGATACTTTGAAAAGCAATGATGTAAGTAACGTCAAATTTTGATTACGACGTCGTTAACGTCATTGGTTTGCGGCGATGTCCGTTAATAGGCTTCCTATGTACACGTAAATCTCAATAACAAATAATTGCATTATCTTGAATTTTGGCATTTGTATTGGAAATGGAGTCATGTAGCTGCGTGGTAAATTGCGTTGTTTTATTTACATTTTGCACGATTTTACAGCACCAGTGACATTACTTTTGGATCTCCCCACGTACATGTGTTACATTTGTTTTCGAACACCCCTCTTATTTGATATAAACGTATCGGTTTAGGCTAGTTCCCTCGTCAGGATGACACCACTGGTTATCTTGGTAAAGATATAACGCAATTACATTTGCAGTACGAAAATAAGGACAAATGCCAAAAAAGTGAATAGATTTTAATTGTGTGAAGTCAAAACCATGAGTATAACATAAAACAATAAAACATATAATGCAGAAAACAACGATCAATTATAAGCTAAAGGGAGGACCAGGGTGGTATTCACAAAGATTATAAGTAGGAAACTTTAGACGTTTTTAAAATATTGAATCTGCTATTGTGCATCAGCTAAATAAGAAAATAAAGTTCATAAGTTTTAACATCGTTTCGAAGCATTATGTTAACAGCTTTTATAACTACAACGAAAACGTGGTTTATTCTTAAAGTGTTGGCAAATATAAACGTCACAAATGTTTTACTTAAGTCAAAATGTTTGATTTTTACACTAAGATGCTTTGTGAACACAAGCCCAGAAAATTAAATGAAATAAGTGCTGCCTTACTATGCGTAAACACGGGCACGTGATGAACAGGAAGAAATTATTTGTGTGCAAATGAATATTGTTAGCATGCATAATCAACATGGAATGACATTGTCAACATAGCGTGATATTGTCAACAGAAAGAAACATCTAGAACAAAATGTATGTAAATAATACTTTCTACAATGCGTACAGCTCGCTAGCCTTGTATGAAATAACACTTAGCTCACCGGAGATAACCCTAGCCTTGTACGAAATAAAACTTTCTATACAGTGTAAAGCTCGACGGAGATCACTCTAGCCTTGTATGAAATAATACTTTCTTTACAGGGTAAAGCTCGACGGAGATCACTCTAGCCTTGTATGAAATAATACTTTCTTCATAGGGTAAAGCTCGCCGGAGATAATTCTAGCCTTGTAGGAAATAATACTTTCGTCAAAGGGTATTGCTCGCCAGAGATAATTCTAGCCTTATATGAAATAATTCTTTCTACAAAGGATATAGCTCGACGGAGATAACTCGAGCCTTATATGAAATAATACTTTCGTCAAAGGGTATTGCTCGCCGGAGATAATTCTAGCCTTGTATGAAATAATTCTTTCTACAAAGGGTAAAGCTCGCCGCAGATAACCCTAGCCTTGTATGAAATAATACAAATGTACTTTCTTCGAAGGGTATAGCTTGCCGAAGATAACTCTAGCCTTGTACGAAATAATACTTTCTTCAAAAGGTATTGCTCGTCTGAGATAACTCTAGCCTTGTATGAAATAATACTTTCTTCAAAGGTTAAGCTCGCCTGAGATAACTCTAGGCTTTTATGAAATAATACTTTCTACAAAGGTTAAGCTCGCCTGAGATAACTCTAGCCTTGTATGAAATAATGCTTTCTTCAAAGGGTATAGCTCGCCTGAGATAACTCTAGGCTTGTATGAAATAATGCTTTCTACAAAGCGTATACCTCGCCGGAGATAACTCTAGTTGAAATGTGTGTTAAAACTTCGAACAACTAAAAATCATTTAGTATATCTCAAATCGGATTATTCCATAATTTAATGTACAAAAACATGCATAGCCTAGTTATTTACTTATAGTAGCCAATACATCATATATACAACAAGTTATAGTCTAATAATGTTCAGCACACAATGCAATGATAGTGGAACACTTCATAAGTGCCAACGGGAACATAAATCGAAATAGTAGACTATATACACATGTGCATTGAAGTAACTGTACAGTTTAGTTTATTTCCAAAACATTAGGCATTAATATTATACCCATGAGTTCACATATAAACATACATTATACAAGTGTAATAATTTACTCTCTTACTAACATGCATGCACACATCACACATGCACATATACATACACGCACGCACACACGCGAGCAAACTCACACACTTCACACTCCACCTAAACTTGGATACACGCTCACACGCACGCACGTACACACACGCACACACACAAACAATAAACACATGCATGTTTATTCGTATATAAATGCAACAAATTTCATGAATGTAAGTCATGTCATTATATAATATCAAGATTATATTAAACAATAAAATTGCATTGATTTAAATCAGAACGCATAAGTACATTACATTGATTTAGATTAGGACAGACCTTTTCTTAATATCGAAACCCTTTCAACGAAGGTGGCAAGATTGCGGAGCATTTTACAATTGGTTAAAGTTAAAAGTGATATGGTCTTATACATATTCGGTCTCACTCTAAAATAAGGTGTTAAATACTTGTGTCTTATAGCGTTATACAATGAACATTCAAAAAGACAATGGAACTCATCATCTAGCTTGTCACATACAGAGCAGAGTCTTATAGTTCCCTCGGAGTATTATTCCAACGGCCAGTTTCTATGTGTAACCTATGAGAAGACAATCTTAGTCTGGTTAATGCTGTCCTATACGACTTTAAATTTAAAAGTTGTAAATAAGGTTGAAATTGAAAGCTAAAAATGTTCGATAAAAATTAGCCCTAGTTGATTCGTTTATTCTAGTATTCCATTCTTGTACAAATATATCATTAATTCTTGTTTAAATAAATTTAAAAACGCTTTTGTATTTCCAACACCCTGTGCTAGCCATGCTGCATAAAATCCTAATCTGCTTACCGTAATGTATCTTTAACAAGAGATGCCCAATTAGAGTTACCAGGTGTCCTTTCGATATCCTTCAACATAGTTTTGTACATACAATGAACATACTTTCTTTCATTATTTGTTAACAATTTTTAACCAAAATTTAATAATATAAATAAAACGTTGCGTTTGACAGTTAATGCATACTAATTCTCCGTAAATAAAATCATTTTGCGTATTAACTTTAACGCCTAAAACAGACTTACAAAATAATGTGTGTATTCTTTCAATTGGGTTTGCTTGTGCAAAACCCCAGACTTCAGAAACATAGAATAAAATCGGTTTCACTAATTTATCAAATAAACTCATTGTGTGTTCGACTGATATATTATTAAAACTATAAATATAACGCCGTAATCTAATCAAAGCACTGAGAGTACAGATGGGAGGCGATCTTGTTGCTGCTACTAAAGCTTAAACCGACTTTACACGTTTAATGTTCGTTTTCTTACTGCCGATCTTGTCTTGAATGTCAAAATAGGCATATGTGACTATATAGGCATGTTGGGTATCTAAATAATTGTTAAAAGTTGCATATTAATTTATATGTAATACGTGTATTGAATGCGAATATCAAAAGTGGCGCCTATTTATCAGATTCTACAGTACCGTCTTGTAATCACTACCCTCACAGCGTGAGACAGTCTACAGAAAGCGGATAGCTAGTACAGCGACACCATATGATTGCATAACAGTACTTTGCAGACCATATACGATTCATTGATAAAACCATCACTTGACCGTAGTCTGAAGTTTCTAAAAATAGCTTTACAGCCGGGACATTTGATGAACACGTCATTTTCGTACTATGAAACAAGTTCGGTATCGGTCGGTGTAGTGATTTTTTTTGCAAAAATATCGATTTAACGAACAGTTTCACAATAATTTTTGATCTTAGAATAAACAAATGTTGCTGATTGGCTTAAATCAGTTTCTGGTCCTACTTGAATGCGGATTCACATAGCAGCCTAAAGGCGGTTAATTTTGTATTAAGAAATGGGCAATGGTAGTAATGAGAGGCTTATTAACGCCTCCCAAAAATTGCTTTTTGTGCTTGACCAGCTAAAGTCTTATGGGTTTCATTGAAAGAACAACCAGATGTAAATATAATTCCTAGGTAGGTGTACCTATTAACTATTTCTATTGGATGACCGTCGTTGTAAAATGTAAGATTATTTGGTAAACGCCCCCTTTTCTAAAAATAACAATTTTAGTTTTATCCTTAGTAACTTAAATTGTCTTCCATCTGTTGCAATAGTTTTGTAAAATATGTAAATTATGCTGTAATTCTTCTGCTGTATTCGCAAAGATAACAATGTCATCCGCGTACATTAATATAAATAGTTTCAAAGATTCAATATCAATACCTTTAGCACTGTTCAGAAATAGTTCGTCTTCTAAGTCATTTAAGTACATCGCAACAATAAAGGGACTTAAGCTTTCCCCTTGACGTACCTCGAGAAAGCTTCCAAACATATCACCAGTGCTACCATTTAGTTTTACTCTTGAACAGACATGATTGTACATAGATTTTATTACATTAAAATATATTTCCTCGTATACCGAGTTTGTGTAATTTATACCAAATATTAGGCCTGACTAAATAATCAAATGCTTTTGAATAATCAACAAATTCACAAAATAATTGTTTATTTTGGGTAAGTACATGATTAATTAAACCGTGAAGGACAGACATGTTATCAGATGTGCCCATTTTGGACCTGAAGCCAGCTTGAGCTTCTATATAAATAGAATAAGTTTCTGCCCACGTCGACAACCTGGTATTAACAATACTAGTAAATAACTTGCCTATAACACTGAGAAGCGTGATGCCTCGAACATTCTTAACATCAGACAAACTTCCTTTTTTATGAATTGGTACTATGAAACCTTCCCCCCAGGAGTTCGGGAAATAGCCAAGTTGCATAATTTTGTTAAAAATGTTAACAAGAAATGGTGCTAAGACGTTTTTTCATATACTAGAACTTCATTCACTAAACAGTTTGGACCCGCACTCCGCCCCAAGTTTAGGGCTGATATACCTTTATTAATATCATCTAGTGAAAAAGGTATGTAAAGTTCACTAAACATTACTTTTAATTCATTTTCAGCAACATTTTCATTAAAATCAATACTATCATCGTCTGCTTGAAAAAATCTATCTTCTGGGTTGTTGATAGCTTTAAAATATTCGGAAAACAGATCTAGTGATATACCTTTTGGCGATTTAACATTATTGCTTTCTTTTAGCATTTACCAACACTACCTAACATTTTTGTATCTGCAATTTAACAATTTTTCAGTTTTCAAACGATCTTTTTGATAATTAAATGACCTGACACTTTTTTTATATATACTACGTGCTTGTACCATATTTATTCTATTTTCTTCACAATTATTTTTTCTATAAATATTCAATTTCCTATAAAAATCTACTCTATTCGTTTTACATACATTGTCGTATAAACTATTATCATCATTATTTGTTTTAGTACATAGTGACATGAATATGATCTATACTACTCAAAATTTGATAAGGGCCAAGAAAGTTTCCATTTCAATATTTTGCAAATTAAATAAGATTGAATGGTAGAATTTTCAGAAATATAATGCTACATCTGCAATATTGTAAACCAGTAAAGATTACTTCAAAATTTAATGTCTAAATGCTGATAAGCCCAACCCCATTAAAATGTTTATGCTGCATTCAAGCCTTTGTAGTAACAGAATGCTGTCATTTTCTTGGCATTTTGGGTCTTACTCGATATGGTAATAAAACCAGGATGAAAATTTCCATGTTAATCTAGTCACTATGGTCCTCGCCAATAGGGCTTATCAGTTACATGGAAAACGAGGTCATTTTGGCAATGCATATCAAATTCAAGACATCAAGTTTCGAAATTTAGCAGCAGATAAGATGATATTTTATTAATTGCTAAACGTTTTCTTCATTGGTTTTGTTCATTTAACATGAGGCGGACATCAAAATCGATTTATTGGCCCTTAGCAAAGTTTGAGTAGTATATTATGATATATTATGATATATTATGGGGTTAGATAAGGCTACACAAAAAGATAATAACTACAGCAGGAACAAAAAAATCATACTATACAAAATACTGATACAAAATGAGTAAGGTACATAGTACTCGCGGACAGCACGAGTCAGAATTCAATACTTTAAAATACAACATATATATATATATATATAGTGTACATTACATGTTTACAGTGCATATATTAGTCAATTACAAATGTATAAGTATTCTGCAATATGCTTCTTCCACAATACAACGTAATACTACCGTACGCGACAACTTAACGCTTTCTTCCAATAGATATTTTCACGGGCATTCTTAATTGTTCACCAAAATGCATTCCATAATTAAAACTAAATCTACGTATATCTAGTAAGTTGGAATTCATTTTTCAGGCAGTATATGCATTAAGCAGTAGGATGTTTATTGTGGAATTACATCTACTTTAAAATGTTAGTATTCGCGTCGGATCAAATTTCGTTACTTTCGCGGATCAACTAGATCGCGGAATTAAATCCCCTTGAAAACCCGACTTAACAATATGTGATTTTTTCCAATACCTTTCAAATCCATGAATTAAATCGACCACAAAACTACCATTTTGCCAAAATCTGCGAATTTCATTTCAGTATTACAACTCATTTTCCTCATCTATCTTGGATGGTGCCTCTTCTTCTTCATGGTACACATAATGGTGACCGTCTGCAGACTGTCTCTCTTCTAATTGTTGTAAATGACGCGGTGTTAGGTAGGTGTCGTCTGAAACATTGTTAATTAAGATGGAAGGGTACTTTTAAAACAAAATATATATCCTTAAAATAGTTGGTACCATTGGAAACTAGAAGCTAATTGCAATCTACTAGTCAATTAAGACGCCACTGGCATACTTGTAAGACAGGCCCGTATTTGGTTGGGGAGGGGCTTTGGGGCTGAAGCACCCCCCCCCCCCCAGCTGGCTGGCTATATACCATTTTGAATTAATGGATTGGGGGCTAACTGAATCTCTTGGCATCTACCATACTGGTAGTGACCTGTATATTGGGCAGTCTATATGACATCCTGTGTATAGATTGGATAGCCCCCAGGCATGACTAATCCAGCTCTCAACAGGACCTACTGCTGTGGAGGTATGATTTTTGCAACTGATAAAAAATTATTGTTAATTAAAGATGGTCAGACAGAGCTTACATAATGATATCAATGGTTTTAAACTTTGTATTGTATTGTATAATGATATCAATGGTTAGTACCATTTAATCCCATTAAATTAAAGCATTTCATGGAAATGTGTTCATCTAGTTCTAATTAGGAGTACTACTTTATTATTTTTAGGTCTAACTAGTACCGTACTGGATTTATGAACTTCTTGTAAAAGTAACGTCAAATAACCTTTGAATGGCGTTAGCGACGTCACTCACCAAGTAGACGGGAGTGGTTAGTTTTAAAAGTCTGTAACTTTGTAATTTGATGTTATATTTTGCTCAAATTTTCAGAAACTGTTCAAAAGAGTCTTGTCTTTCTAATGCTAAATTATCATGATTTTCTTATTTTTGTCAATAAGCCCGGTTTTCCTGGAGAACGGTTCATATAGTTTCTACGTTACAAAATATAAGGAAACAATGTAAGTCGTCATTCTGATCACGTATACGTATAATAATTACGAATTGAAAGGGTGAGTGTGAACAAAATAGAATCACTTAACAGATTTGTGTTGCATTCAATCTTTGTAATCATATACATGTACATTGTTGAATTGCATAATGTCCTATCCACAGGGTATTGACGCATATTATTTTATGCGTGTGCGACCGCCATATATATGAGATATATGGCGGTCGCACACACATAAAATAATATGCGTCAATACCCTGTGGTCCCATCGTATGTTAAAGAAGTAAATAAATTGAAGAACAAAATCTACGACCTACATACGGCTTACAAAATCGTGAAAACTCGGCCATTTCCGTTTGTCTCCGGTAAATATACAATATACTATTGCAATACATAAAGCTTGGAAGAATCTAGCTCGATCCCATATTATATCTTTCACTCACAAACAAACTCTCAATATATCTCTTCTCTCGTAGAACCTTTCATGCACCTTCATACATACTTCTCTTGTAGCTCTCTCCCAACATATACGAGTTGTGTCCAAAAAGTTCGTAGACATCCCAATTTAAAAGATATCCGGCGTCATGAAAAATTCTTTTTCACCAGACCTCTATACTTTATTACAAAATACATATTCTGTAGTAATTTGACTAAATGTACTATAAAAATAAAAACAATATATGCTATTTTATATATCATGGTTTTGCTAAGCGGCGCAGGTCAAGTTCGTTGGTAAGTACGTTTGATATAATGTCATGGCAATTGCGTAATTTTGGCGCGATTATGTTGACGTTTGTCAACGTGCCGAGATGTTGTGTTCATGTCACGTCCGCCAAGTATCATTGCAATAGAACACATGTACGTTAAAAAAATAAACATTTATCATAAGGACCTAAGGAACTATTGGAATTGAAAATGACGTCTTTTGACGTCGAAGAACAACGGACTATCATTAAAGTGTGTGTATCATTGGACAAAACACCGGTTCAAACCATTAAAATACTTCGGTCTGCAACAGGCATTGATTCCGTGTGTAGAGCACTTGTTTACGAGTGGCACAAGCGATATTCAGATGGATAAAGCAGACGGTAGAAGCGGACGACCAAGAATTATAAACGACGTTACTGTGACGTCGATAGAAGAGATCGTCAATAAGGATAGACGCGTGAGCATTCGTGAGTCTGAATTGAGCCGTTGGACAGTAAATAACATACTTAAGCAGGAGTTAGGTATAAACCAGGTATGGGTGCCAAGGTTGACAGATTTCGACAGCGGCTGGCGAAAACATTAATAACGGTGGTTGCTACTTTGAAAAATTGTAACAATTTTAACGTTGTTAATTTACGTTGCGGACGTTACTGACGTCACCACCTGCGCCGCTAGGGTGCAAGTGAGTACACTTGAATTATTGTAGAAAAATTATTACTCCACGCATTTCACTGTAATTTTCTGTGTTTTATGTAGATGCAATGTTTCTTGTAATACTGAAGTTTGATGCGGATATGTTGTTTTGTTTTCATTTTATCATTAGTGTCTACGAACTTTTTGGACACACCTCGTACATGTACATCCCACTTTATTTTTGTGTTAAAAGTAAAGACAAAACATTGCCTACAACACATGCTTATTACATTTGGACATATAGCTACAACATTAATAGTGTGCATATCTAGGTTTCGAACCAATACTGAACGACGCCATCGACTAGCAATTACGAACTCATTAGTCAACGTCAACAAAACCCAAATGTGTTGCGCTATTAGCCAGTATGAATGTATCTACATGCCACTAGACCAGAGTTATATGTGATGTATCTACATGCCACTAGACCAGAGTTATATGTGATGTATCTACATGCCACTAGACCAGAGTTATATGTAATGTATCTACATGCCACTAGACCAGAGTTATATGTGATGTATCTACATGCCACTAGACCAGAGTTATATGTAATGTATCTACATGCCACTAGACCAGAGTTATATGTAATGTATCTACATGCCACTAGACCAGAGCTATGGGTTGATATGTAGAAGACAAACATACGAGGTTCTCGTTCGATCCTGTAGCTTCTAATGATGACAACAATCAATACAACAATGATCACACCACACACTCCGATGACTACGGCCAATATCAGTGTAGTTGTATCTTCTGGTCTGTAATGGATACCGCAAATATACTTATTATAGTGTGCCTTTAGTGGTGGTATTCGAATATATACAGTACGGCACCATTGTCAAGTGCTGCTTAAGCCTAGGTCCCACTGAGCATTTTTTGCCATGGCGATGTAATCCCGATTGAAGTTAATGAGCATTAAGGACATCGGATACAGGTTCCTCGTGGTCTAGGGGAAGCTTCGGGGAAGTCACGAGACAGTTTGTGATATCGGAAGGAATTGTGATGAATCGGGTGGTATCGGAAGAAATCGGAAGAACATCGCCGATGTGGAATTCCTCAGTGGGACCTAGGCTTTAACGTTTTAAGTATGAATGCATTTGGCCACTTAGTTTGCTATCTCAACAACCCCAAAAAGAATGTTTTGCGCAAATGCAAATAACCAGTATCGATTCATTGTTTTAATGAGCCCCGTCAGCGACCTCAGCAGTCCAAATCTTCAAACCAATCAATGTACTAGGGACCAATTACCTGAAATATCTCAATGAGAAATCTTTAATGTTGCTCAAAATCAGACTCAATGTTTCAGACAACGCAATCCCAAACTACACAAATCGTTGGTTAATAGTGATCAAAGTGCCCAAATCATGTGTTGGAGAAAATGAGGGTTGAACATTTGACTTTGTCAAATATCGTTTAGTAAACCAATTTTAAAAATTTAAAAACATAGATGTAGTACAATGACTTCATTCTTCCAATTGCATTCATTATTCCACCTTAACATTGACGTACATGCGCTTGTTTTGAAAAAAATGGTTATCCCGAATTTGGACATTGAGCAACTTTTGAATTTTTTGTTGTTGCACACAAGAAGTTTGGACACAATACATGTATTACCGAACTACCGCGGTTTCATTGGTTGATCTGGACATTGGCTCATATAAGAACGACTGGTAGAGGACAATGAGCAACTTAAAAATAAACATTTCAGTTAATTAAGTGACAAAATAAAGGACGGCAATTGGTCAAATTTATTTTTTTTGTTTAAGTTGCTCTTAAAGTAACAAATCTCCAGGGCATTCAGCAAAATGCACGCTACGAAATAGTTCAAATACTGGACTTTGGGCAAATCATTACTGCCAAAAAGCACCTCGCACATGTAATTATGGAATTATTAATATTTCCACAGGACATTGAGCAATGCCAAATGAGATAGAAAATGCAAAAAATCATTTTTGAAAAAATGGACATTGGAAACTGTTAGAGCCAGTCGCCGCAATACTGAGTAAGAAGTGCTCATACTCTGGTGGTGACGTTGATAGTTCGTCAGATTCCTCTTGACAATCCAGACATGCACTGTCACTTGGACAAGATGACACAATAGGTTGGAGAGTAGGGTATCTAACTTCCTGTGTATCAAACAGTAAACCAGTAGTAAGACTGTAGCTCCCGACCTGTATAACATAAACAGTAAACCAGTAGTTAGACTGAAGCTCCCGACCTGTATAACATAAACAGTAAACCAGTAGTAAGACTGTAGCTCCCGACCTGTGTAACATAAACAGTAAACCAGTAGTAAGACTGTAGCTCCCGACCTGTATAACATAAACAATAAACCAGTAGTTAGACTGTAGCTCCCGACCTGTATAACATAAACTGTAAACCAGTAGTAAGACTGTAGCTCCCGACCTGTATAACATAAACAGTAAACCAGTAGTTAGACTGTAGCTCCCGATCTGTGTAACATAAACAGTAAACCAGTAGTTAGACTGTAGCTCCCGACCTGTATAACATCAACTGTAAACCAGTAGTAAGACTGTAGCTCCCGACCTGTATAACATAAACAGTAAACCAGTAGTAAGACTGTAGCTCCCGACCTGTATAACATAAACAGTAAACCAGTAGTTAGACTGTAGCTCCCGACCTGTGTAACATAAACAGTAAACCAGTAGTTAGACTGTAGCTCCCGACCTGTATAACATAAACAGTAAACCAGTAGTTAGACTGTAGCTCCCGACCTGTGTAACATAAACAGTAAACCAGTAGTTAGACTGTAGCTCCCGACCTGTATAACATAAACAGTAAACCAGTAGTAAGACTGTAGCTCCCGACCTGTATAACATAAACAGTAAACCAGTAGTAAGACTGTAGCTCCCGACCTGTATAACATAAACAGTAAACCAGTAGTTAGACTGTAGCTCCCGACCTGTGTAACATAAACAGTAAACCAGTAGTAAGACTGTAGCTCCCGACCTGTATAACATAAACAGTAAACCAGTAGTAAGACTGTAGCTCCCGACCTGTATAACATAAACAGTAAACCAGTAGTTAGACTGTAGCTCCCGACCTGTGTAACATAAACAGTAAACCAGTAGTTAGACTGTAGCTCCCGACCTGTGTAACATAAACAGTAAACCAGTAGTAAGACTGTAGCTCCCGACCTGTATAACATAAACAGTAAACCAGTAGTAAGATTGTAGCTCCCGACCTGTGTAACATAAACAGTAAACCAGTAGTAAGACTGTAGCTCCCGACCTGTGTAACATAAACAGTAAACCAGTAGTTAGACTGTAGCTCCCGACCTGTGTAACATAAACAGTAAACCAGTAGTAAGACTGTAGCTCCCGACCTGTATAACATAAACAGTAAACCAGTAGTAAGAATGTAGCTCCCGACCTGTGTAACATAAACAGTAAACCAGTAGTTAGACTGTAGCTCCCGACCTGTATAACATAAACAGTAAACCAGTAGTTAGACTGTAGCTCCCGACCTGTATAACATAAACAGTAAACCAGTAGTTAGACTGTAGCTCCCGACCTGTATAACATAAACAGTAAACCAGTAGTTAGACTGTAGCTCCCGACCTGTATAACATAAACAGTAAACCAGTAGTTAGACTGTAGCTCGCGACCTGTGTTTCAAACAGTAAACCAGTAGTAAGACTGTAGCTCCCAACCTGTGTAACATAAACAGTAAACCAGTAGTTAGACTGTAGCTCCCGACCTGTGTAACATAAACAGTAAACCAGTAGTAAGACTGTAGCTCCCGACCTGTGTAACATAAACAGTAAACCAGTAGTAAGACTGTAGCTCCCGACCTGTGTAACATAAACAGTAAACCAGTAGTTAGACTGTAGCTCCCGATCTGTATAACATACATAATATTTTTATCACAATTTTTCCATACAATTTCATCATATGAAATATCAGTGTTATTAGCTTTCACAAATTATTTTCGAACCCCAAGGAGAATATGAGATTCAATCATGAGCTTATATGTAGGATAAGGATATCTCACACCGGGGGTCGAAATTTAACCAGTGACGAGTCATAGGAACTTTAGATGCATATACTTCTACTTGTCCTAGGCATATAGGTCCGTTTAGTGTACAAAATAGCTTAGCAATGTGCAGCCAAAATGGATCGGAACGGGTATCGAATATTGGAATATAAATGGAATATGCTTTTCTAATATTTGAATACTGATTTTAGTATTTGTTCCTATCTAAATTTAACAACCGATCTTAGTTTCAAACCAGTTTTACGCGACAAGTAGAGTTTGACAAACTGGTTAAGGTTTCAAAACCATTTTGTTGAAGAATATGTACACCAAGAAGTTAGGCCTTGATCAGGGAATAAAATAGAATTCATTTAATCGTTAGGGATTCACAACGCCCTGCTCACCTACCTACCTCACAGTGTATAACTTCCGGTTATCGCAATAATGAGTACATGTTGAATTGTATTGTAATAAATAGTACAGTGATAGGAAATCACCGGATGTTCCAATCACAATAAGTCATACAAGTTGAATTGTATAGTATCCAAGTAAGTCGTACAGTGATTTGGTTTATACGCGGTGTACCTACCTACCTAATCCTCTTCGGGCTGATTTGCCCGCAAGGCCTTCACCAAAGAAAGCAAACTTTTCCTTTCTGTTGCTAAGCGCTTCACTTGACCTCATGTCAACACTTTTTTGTTACTTTTTGGTATCTGGATCTTGGCCAAGTTTCCTTCGGTCTTCCCCTATTTCTCTTTCCTATTGGTGCCCATTCCATAGCCACCCGTGGGATGGAATCTGGTCTCATTCGGCTTGCGTTACATATCCATCTCCATCTTCGCCTCTGAATTTTGTAGAGATTGGAATTGTGTTTGTTCTAGTAAATGTCTTTGTTTAAGATTGTGTTTAGCCAGAAGATGCGTAGAACTCATTAGGCATCGTAACCTGCTTACATGTTTGTTATACAGTGTAATCTGGGGAATATTGTGAAATCCGAACAAATCAAGACGGTCCGAAAGATGTCGGGTTTCTCAGATGACACAGTATATAACAAATACTGTTTAAATGTTTAACACAATGTACTCACCTGTGAGTATTTAAGTTTTGATCTGTCATCCAGATCGACCTGTATATTATTGATTTTGTATCCCATTAGACCATCCCCTTGTTGGTCGTAAATCTGAAAAATAATGCACGTACGTGTGGCATTATTATTTCTTTAGTTGTTGAATGTTAATCATAAATTCACCACGTGATAAACAGATGTATTATTTAGATATTTTGATATACATATTATTCTTTATTAATGTCTCTAATTATCCTAAACATTAGGTCAAATATGAAACATCATGAGTGGTATTTACAAAGTATATTAGTAGAAAACATAAGATTTTCTAAAATGTCTAAAATTTGCTTAAGTGTACCAACTTATAAAGCAAATCAATAGTATAGCTATAATATAGCTCAGAACATTTAACATGATATCCTTAAATATCCGTGCTCCTCCGTTCTCCAATCAGAGTTGTTATTTTAACTAATCAAAACATTCTTACGGACGTGTTACGGTTCAATAACGAAAACACTCGAGGATGAATTAGCGTCAAGTCAAATGTTCGTTTTCTAACAGTAATACGTAAAGAGCTACAATAATCACTAAAAAAATATGGGTTAATGTGTGGAAAATATGCGCAGATTTTAAACTTAAGTAAAATAATAAGTTTTCTGCTTAGGTGCATTGTGAATATCAGCGAATGGGTTGAGAAGTAAATTGGATGCAATCTAGGCAAATACTCAAATGTATGGGGAGGTAAGTACACAACGATACATATATCTATAATACATGTATATTATTCAACATAAACATGAATAATTTCATGTAACTTATGTTGAGCAGCCTCATTATGGATGTTGCGATAAAAAAGTTGATAGTAGTAAGTGTACTTACAAAAATTAACTAGTATACAATTGCATCACATTTTAAATAGACATTTTGAGAATAGAATTAAACACATTGTGAGAATACATAACTATTGCGAAACCCGCCTGGTACTCGACCAGACAAACAATTCTATAAATTACCGTGGCCTATATTCTATATTTACAAATATGGATTATAGGTCATGGATATTCATAAAATTGTTTCTCTGGTCGAGTGCTATCGGTACCAATGGAATGGTGTTCGGTTAAATGAAGACATTTTTACCAATATATCGCCATTGCCGTATATATTCATTTTGACTTTCTTCAAGATCTGTACAAGATCATCAGGATGTTCTATGTAGTCTGAACACAGTCTATTGTTTACATGTGTTCCACATCTATCTTTGAAAAATCTCGCTGAACCTTCAAAATTAAGTACAACCTCTGTAGAGCCACATTCATCACACTGTCTCATTTCTAAACTAAATACTAGCGAAACTGACTTTCTACTTTTAGACGGTAACAGTGACCTTGACCTTGGTCACATCGGCCCGAATTTCAATCCTAGTCCACATATTCACAGAAGCTGTATTTATTTCATTAGTGTACATCGAGCGGCAGAAACACTCGCCATAGAACTTAAACGTGAAGAGACTTTCTATTGTTAGAAACAGAAACCTTGACCACACCGGCGCTTCCCACAACCTGGTCGTGTACCGAATTCCATCGATGTACCTCGAATACTCGCCGACAATCTTTAACTGTACAAGTGATACGAGAGGTAGTGCAGTATAACTCATAATAATAATATTACTTATAATATCATAGTCGAACTTTAGAGATGAAACTTGCATCTCGACAGCACTTACCTTTGAGAAACGAAAGTATTGTATTAAAAACAAAAATACACCAGGGGTCCGATTCAAATTCTAAGTCACTCGTCGGTAAATTATCAGATGCACATGGCTTGCTGAAACTCTTGTCAAAACTCCATCTAAAGTAACAATCCTGTCGACTCTGAATGTACTCTAACAACCAGGGGTTAGATTCACGAAAGGACGACACTTGGCCTTAAACAGAAATTGCATACATCCAACAACTTCTAAACACGTTGATGTCATGCATGGTTAGCTAAAGTAAAAATAACATAATTTTCCCAAAAAACCTTTTCGCTTAGACTCATTTCTTTTGCATTTTTGGGAGGGGGGAACAAATTCAAACAACTTATATTAATCATTCATGGTGACAGTTCTGTATGTTACTAACCAGTTACTGTTATTTCGGCAATTGTGAAGGCCCAAATTCCATCTCGTTCATCGTGAACTAATAAAAATGTGGTCTTTGTGACCTTCGAAGTATCAGTTTGTAGTGCTGTCCCTTGACAACTTGACCTAGAAATATTACACTAGAAATATGCAGACATGTTAACATACCTTGGAGGTGTTCTTCAAGATCTTGATTTTTGTCCATTTCAACGGATACAATTAATGCACCCTTTGTTATATCGTATTCCAACACTTCTCCATTCGTACCCCAAGCCTCAGAGCCAACAAACTGGAATTCCCCGACTTCCATTTGACTGATGGTAACATCCCGAAGAAATGGCCTCACTACATGCGATCTTAGAAATATTATAACAATTTTCGCGTGTGGCTTCTTTCTCATAATTTCATAATACTCATAATATGTATCACTTTCCAATACTTTGGTTTCCTGTGCGATGCAAACATATTTCTCTTTTGCCTCTTTGACGACCGCATCTCTGCCGCCCTCTCCATAAGCTCCTTCACTGTACATTAATTGTATATATTTACCACCTAGTGCTGAAAGAAGAAACGCAACTAATATACAAGTAAGATGCCTAAGAGTTTGCTTGGCTAGTTTTTGCGTTATTAAGAAAAAAACAATGTTTTTACATAATTTTTCCAATTATAGTTCTATACAGAAAAATGAGCGCTGTCGATTTACCCCTTAAGGAGAATCTTCCACGTGACGTTCCCATAATGCAGCTAGAATAAAGGCATATAAATGTCTATGCAAAATTTCAGAATTTACGCTGGTAATGAAACTAGTAACCTGAAAATATTTACGAAACATTTTGATTTAAACCTTTGACTTAAACTTATCAATGAGAGGTGTTTAAAGCCAAACCAACCAATATTTATTGTATATCGGTGATAAATTTTTATAAATTTGCACCCGCCATAAATTATAATAGTCATTTAACCAATAATGTTCGATATCATGTTTTTAGACGTATAATCTTAAAACAATCATTGACCAAAGGAAACGTTTAGCACAGTTTGGTTGTTTGATATGCTCATGGAAAGCTTCAGAAAAGCTCCTCGGCAATTATGCCAGATATCGAGTATAAATTTTAACAACGAAACATGGTGTGTTTTTGTTTTTTGACAGATGAAATAGACATTGGCGATAACCATTTGGTTTTATACCCACATAAGACGTTATGGGTAGATCTATTAAAAATTGAAAGACCAAAATAAATGTTATTGTAGCTTTAAGTATCACAACTTACCTATCACTATGTCTATCATTGCCTTAGCTTGTACGTTGTCTGGTGTGATTATACGCATGAAATACGGATACACGTCTTTATTACTTAACACTGGGTTTGTTGACGAGTAACTTATCTGTACAAAGTTCAGTTTAGTAAGTTGTACTGCAGCTGGTTCACTCACGTCTGTTGACTGTCCGCCAATATAACCTTAAATAGACCCAACATTTCCATTAATACTTGTATTATATGTGTGGACATTACAAGTGGCATAATGTTTGGCTAACATCCCAACAGGAAATCTGCCAACTCAAAAACAACCGTTAAAGTATTGTTTTATTTGACCGATTTTCATCTTTTGCTCGAACCCGACCTAACTGCTGTCCACTACTATGCCGTGTTAGCAACAAATTACGTCACATATCATGTGGTATGTCCACACTGACTATGAAAACCCATTCTGTATTAATGGCAGCACTGGCCAATGCCATGAAACACCGCGTTGTAAGCACAACTTTTATCCTTTTAACGTTTATATGATTATGGTTATACAAAGTAACATGGCATTTGTTTTAGCCTACTATTATAATGTTTTTGGAACGGCTTTAAATCGGGAAGAATGTCATGAATGATGTCACCATAATAATTAAGGTCACATTATTTAAAACATCACGTGACAGTACCGGTATATCAAATCCCAAAGCACATGATATGCCATATCTAAGGCTGGGTTTCGGTGCTAATTATAGTCTGGTCTGGTTCGGTTATCTGCACATGTCTAGTGTATCCAAGCGCCTAAACCCATACTTTTTGTGTTGTTTCAAAATGGCGCTGATGAAACAAGAATAAAAGCGACCTAGCGTTGGCTCGACCATTGTTAAACCACTGAAGGTTTTCGCGGTCTCTAGTTGAACTATGGTTACCATGGTTAACACCAAAACACAGCCTACATCATGTTCTTTGCGTTTTATGTTTTTCATTCACGTTAGAATGTCTAGCATATTACCGAGGCCATCAACAACAAGCTTGTATTGACACATACATCGTACTGTACATATGTTTATTGCAATCAGCGAACCTTCTATGGTGGCATTTACTTTTCCTGGTTTCTGATATATACTGTACAGTGCCATCGCTTTACAATTCGAAGTCAGAAAGTATTAGACCAGTCGGTTATCACAACAACCCCCAAAAGGGATGCTTAAATAACCAGCATCATTAAAAATATTGCATCCTATTACACCAGTATGGGTTGATATGTGGATGCATTTATATTGATGCTAGTTATTTAAGCATCCCTTTTGGGGGTTGTTGTGATAACCGACTGGTCTAATAATTTCTAACTTCGCATTGTCAGGCGATGGCACTGTACAGTATGAGCTTGAATCCAAACTTATTATTATAGGGGAAATGTGAATACACGATCAAGTGTGGTATGGTTTGTATTAACACTTTACCTAAAATTCGACCAGTCAAGTCAATATGTTTGCCATCTGGTAGTGGTAATCCTTGACTATGTAGATCTAGTATGCGTCTCACTATTTCTAGTTCATTGTTACAGCTATTGATGACAATCAGTCCGATAGTATTATTGTCAAACATGTCTTTATACTGAGCGTATGTTCTTCTTGACTTGAACTCAGCCAGACCAAACTGAAAACAAATTAACCATAACGCACACTTTCCAGACTGTCAAAGTAGACTCAAGAGTCAAACATAGTAAAAACAAAAATACAAATGTAGATGCAATAATAGAAGATTGGAAACGCCGAATTCAAAATATCGAAATTCATTTGACAGGCGAATAGGTGCATCAACAGAACGCCTAGCTATGTAAAGAAGGAAACACTAACCTGTTCGGCTATTGAACAACCCCAAAAGAAGCTGCACAAATAATCAGTATCAACGTAACTACGTTTATCATCACATCACACCAGTAAGGGGTTGGTATGAGGATAACAACACTGAACGTATACATATATGACGAGACGTTTTAACGCCCCCACACGGCACACATAGCGGGGATGTGAAATAAGTAGTTTGTACCTACGATATACAGGGTGTTCAAACAATTCGTTCTCAAAATGTAAATTCATCTACAATTTTATTTGAGCTATGAACGGAGTAGACAATCTAATTTTCTTACTCTAATAGCTTCATTTAATGCCAGAAAGATTGGAACAATGGTGGAATCCTCTCGATTTCAACCTGACAATTTTACAGACTTCTGAGGTCAGAAAAATAAAGTATTGAAACTCAAACATTTTTAACACCCTGTATATACAGTGGGATTCCCACCCATACTGTACATCGTCATTGCCTAGAAACACAAAGTACGAGCCCATCAGTCCACTGGTTATCGCATCAACCCCAAACAGGATGCGCAAGTTTTTATATCAATACGTACCTTAAGGGATAGAAACATCTGATACCCATGTCGTGTTCGAACTGTACCACATCCTATGGGACCCGGGATAGCTCGGTTGTTTATTGAAGCAAACCCTGAACAAACAACATTTTTCAACATGTAAAAGCATGTTTTAAGCAACTGAGTTAAGTCGGTCAAATTATTTTCTAATAGGGCCAACCCTTCCACGTATCATGATGGGGACATTTCATTTTCATGATACATTACGTCAGCAAAAATTTATTTGGTGTTATCTCGCTTTTAGAGTGAACCTTATGGACACATTAAGGACGAATGTCACACTTGATAATGCGCATATTTCTGCGCATATTCTGAAAACATTGTTTAAAGTCTGTGATTTAGTTTTATTAATGATATAGATAACAATTACTTGTGTACAAGACTCAAGTATCATATATGGTGACAATGAACTTTTTTGCTCGGTATAACAAAAACTGTAAGCATTATAGAAAAGCATTATTAGAAAAGCACTTGTTTGTTTCTGATAACAACGCAAAAAGGATGCAACGTCACTTTCCATTCAACTTCTGATACATTTACTGAATGTTCCAAGTTTTACTAGTCGTCTTGTTCGACACTAGCAATGATTAACCGGTCGTCGTGGCGGAGTGTTACACTGATTTCTAAAAAAGCCCATCATATATATCTCCGAACTGTATTTGCATTTGCATACGTATGTACCAAATCAATATGATACCGCGACAGTGGCCAAGTGGTTAGGGCGTCCGCCTTGGAAGCGGGTGATCGAAGGTTCGAATCCCGGCAAAAGCTGGGTTAGAACTGATGCGGTCGTTTGGTGAGCCGCAAGCTAGTTAAAAAATGGTTACCGTAGACCCATCTCTGCAGGCGTCCGGCAATAGGAGAATGAATTTGGGAGGTACTGCGGGCATGACAGAAAGGTGTCTTATACGGTAAGTCAAGTTGGTTGGCCCTAGGGTGACACAATAATAAACAAAACCTTTATATTGAACCTCATAATGAAATATATTACCAATGACATAAAAGTCTCCTGGGATGTGAAAAAGGGTTTCTGTTAAATCACTCGGTATACATTCTGTACATTTCTCCAATTCCGGACAGGTCCCTCGTCTTAAATCTGGATATGACATTTCTAGCGTACCGGCATCGTAATCTCTGATTACCTCCCTTTGAAGTGACATCTCGTCCTTGGACAGGTTACCAACCTTTACAACAAATAAACATGTTTCATATACAATAAGTGTATCTAAACAAAGCATACCATACTTATATATAGCAAGCTCATTTTTATTTTTCTTGGTCATGTTTATGTCTGTCCTTGTGACTACATGTAGTACTTTTCTTTTTTCTTTTTTTATGCCATCTTTCTGTGTATTCCAAAAAGATAATTAATACATTGTATTAAGTCAGACAGGGAAGGCAGCACTCAACTTAACCAGCCGAGCACAGAAAACATAAAAACACATACAAGACACAATGCACAACTGAACAAGGAAATGGTCCGCCTAAGTCCAAGCTGTCGAAAAGCTGAATGAACTAGTTTCAGCAATCAAAAAGCTGAATGCCTATGCTGAATGACCAAGTTCCAACAGATACTCACGTGGACAAACTGGAACTTCGTGTTATCATCAACCTTGGTCCTATAGTTGTATACTTCATATAAGCTAGCAGCACTTGTTAACTGTATGTTAGGTGTGGACCCCATAAATGAACCTGCTGTGGTATCGAAGGTAAAAGATAATCCATCCATGGCGTCCAGCATATCACTAGGTTTAAAGTTAGTCATAAATCCGTCCAAAAGACATGTTGTACACTGTGTGTTATAAGTCTTAAGTAAAGCCTCGACCATTGTCATAGCTGCTAAAAGCGCATACTGTACGTAAGGAGACCGGTCTGATATCAAGGTGTTTACTTCTGATTGTGTTAAGGGATAACAGTTAGAGGAACTAGCGCTGCATCTTTTATTGTATCTAGTAGCAACCTGAGCCAAATGCGGGTTGATCTGAGAAGCATTTTGGAAAGTTTGTGTGTCAGTTAGCATGGTCCTGATATAATCCCAGAAGTTGTTAGATATTGGTGTGTTTAACATAGGAGGGGACACAGTCATTGCTCCTCTGGGTTTTCTAAGCTCCGATCCGTCAGTGGAATAAAACACACTTTTCTGTAGCTGGATCGATTCTGAGAGAAGGAATATTGGCACGTTCTTATAATCCTGTTTCTCTACTATACGAAATATGGTGTTGGCAACTGTCTTACTTCCAACATACACAACACCCGTTATATGTGGTGACTGAATTATCATATCTTCAAGTATGCGCTTTACGTCATTTACATCTACCCGCCTCGAACTATCAATATTGATAGCATCGCTTCTAGATACACAGATGTTATTTTCTTGTGCTAATCTCTGTAATGCTTCAGCACCAACACGACCATATGCGTCATTCTCAAATAATATAGATACACGGTTCCATTCTAGCCCCACCATAAGTTCGACCATTGCCTATAAATAAAACCAAGACTCATACATCGTACACAACAAGAGGGCCCAAAGGGCCCTAGGTCGCTTACCTGTTGTAGCAGTGCATGCAAGCCCTGTGATTTGACCTAGTGACCTAGTTCTGGCCCAGGTGACCCAATATCCCACTTTACCTAGCTTTTGTTGAGATGACCATCGTGACATAGATTCATAAAGACTAAGCCAAAATTGTGACCTCTAGTGTCTACACAAGCAAAAGTTGACGGACGGACGACGTACGAAGAGTGATCACAAAAGCTCACAGGTGACAGGTGAGCTAGAAATGTAATTACATTGATAATAGTATAGAAATAAGATATTTAGATGTGGGAAACGTACAGTACGACATGTATGTATAAGTGTGTAATGTAGAAACTGCTAGAAAAGTTTGAAATCCCTACGATATACGACAAAGGGATCGGATATGACTGTGTGAACAAAAACATGCATACTATGATAAAAGGTCAATACATTAGAAATACATACAATTGTATGCATGTACATATACAAAATGTATATAGTATAACTTCGCTATCGTCAAGAGTAATCGCAAAAGGTAAAATGCTTGAGATAAACAGGAAGCTCGATACAGCCAAAGTGCAATCGAACAAACATAATAATGTACCTTTATCTGTGTGTCGTCATCTGGTATGACTCTGTAATAATTTGGATACATCTGTCTATCATTGAGTTCTGTAGATGTTGATGAATAGCTTATCTGTAGAAACCTGTCCAGTGATGGTTGAGAACTTAACACTGATGAGACGACGGTAGACTCGGAGCTTAACTCGGGACCAATCAAACCTGTACAATATACCAATGTAGTAATAGCCGAATAGCATGTGACATCCGAAATAATCAAAAGTATAAATGTCTTTCACTACAGCATGATAATGCAACGTACGATGCCATGCAAACAAACGGTATAAACGGTGTTGTAAATGATAAGCTATGAGTAACCAAATGCTTAAAGAGCACACTCTAACTATTTGTAAACCATGACTTACAAAATTTCTGCCCCATCCTTTGGAAGTATTTTAGGCTAGGATTTTTGCGCCTTTGCAGTAACTCTGGAGCAGCACGTTTTAGCCCCGTTTTAAACAACTATTTTTATCATAAGTTCACTTTGTTTTCCCCTCATGCATATGTACACATTCACCTTTATGCGACAATGCTCCAGAGAGAGGAGCGATGCACACGGTACAAGAAGAAGAAGAAGAAGAAGTAAAATGTTTACCGACAAGAAAGTCGTCCTCTGTGTTAGAGCATGTAGATTGTATCCGGTGATAACGTTCAAGAATATCTACTGCGTGTGCTCTAGCAACATCTGTGCTTGCACAAGTTTTGTAAGATCGGAATCCTGAAATTGTCATGTTAATGTAACCGGAAAAGTTTATACAATGAAGACAAATATGACATGGCGGCAAATCTTATACAATGAAGACAAATATGACTTGGCGGCAAATCTTGTATAATGAAGACAAATATGACATGGCGGCAAATCTTGTACAATGAATACAAATATGACATGGCGGCAAATCTTGTACAATGAAGACAAATATGACATGGCGGCAAATCTTATACAATGAAGACAAATATGACATGGCGGCAAATCTTATACAATGAAGACAAATTTGACATGGCGGCAAATCTTATACAATGAAGACAAATATGACATGACGGCAAATCTTATACAATGAAGACAAATATGACATGGCGGCAAATCTTATAAAATGCAGACAAATGACATGGATGTCGTAGTCTTTTGTATTTAAACATTGTTCATCTGAACAAGTACCCCCAGATCTACGCTCCACCTTAGTTTGAACAAATGAAACAATACAAAGGCAATGCTATATCATTGCGTTAACTCGTGATCGTCTATATATTTTCATGCACAAGAATGTGCTTTTGACAACAAAGTTGATTTTCTGACCTCTCTGGCACAGGGCCGATGTAAAGAAGCACATGTAAATATGCTGGGGGAGGGGGCATAGGTAACCATATCATAACTTAGGTTTGTTAAGTATACTTGCATTATATGTACGAGATATAATATAGTAAACAGGCC
Source organism: Spisula solida (assembly GCA_947247005.1). Taxonomy (NCBI): domain Eukaryota; kingdom Metazoa; phylum Mollusca; class Bivalvia; order Venerida; family Mactridae; genus Spisula; species Spisula solida. Next base: position 39,841,364 of record OX365947.1, on the reverse strand, counting down.
TAAGAAGTGACGAATAGGTCATCCATGCGCTAGGGGACTACAGAGCTTCACAACAATAAAGCATTGTTTCGTAAAGATAATTCATTTGATATTGGATAGTGTCTTTATTTTGCGACAAACTGATTACTCCCACATAATAACACAAATATGCATATCTAATAAATACCAGGTTTCACAACGTTTATCAAATACGAAGTACTCGTGAAGTATTTACGCATACAATTGATCAGACTTTCGAAGATCATTTGTACTACGCAGTAACAATTGTATTCTTTTTATAAAAACGTATATCATAAATACCGTCAAATAAAACATTTATTTAAGCGTGACTTGATTATGCAAGGTATGGGTTTAGGTTCATTTGTCAATGTTGAGCGGACGATAAATATGTAACATTACACCATCATAACAAGAAAAGGTTCTAGCAGAAATCAGATAATTATATATTTTAGCAAGGATAATTATTTACCTATTGAAACATTATACAATAATAATATGCAAATATATTATTTAGTTGAGCTTACTGATTGTTTATTTAGGTCTGTCACTTGTATAGAAAACATGTACTATCGAAACACATTAAATTCTATTGTTTTCAACATAATATCCATCGGTTAAAAAGACAGGGGGGAATAAATACATTAACCACTAAAGCCGCTTTCTGATACATTATCTGTTAATTAAGAAATTTAAAAAAATCTAGAATAACTGAGAGCGTGGTCAACAATCCGCACCTAGTGCAGTATTACAGTTATCGTACGCTTTTCGAGTACACTATTATTAGATGTACAACGACCTTCGAAATATGACCCTAGGACGAGTTCATTTGCTAAGGTTGAAACGATATTTACCGTTATTTTTCTGAAAGATTATGGATATAATTATATTAAAAATTCACGTTAACTTTCAAGTTGACAGCGTGGCCTAATGGTTAAGATGATCTATACTTGGGAACTTTCGCATACTTTTTATATGGGTTGTGTGTTCGAGTCCGCTGCTAAACTCTTTTTCAATAATTGTATTATCATAATACATGAGTTTTTTAAAATATATTTTATTACTTAATGAAGAATAAAATTATGTTTTAGGTTTAATACAAATTTGCTTTGTTTAGTTTATTTTATGATTTTAGTCCGCCCTGGATATTATTAGTATTTATTGCTCAGATGACAATCGGGTTGAATTACAAACTATTTTCATCATTGGTTTCGCTGGAATCACCACTCTAAGAATATTCTGTAGAAACGTCAAAATCAATAAGCGTTTTCTCTGGTTATATAAGGAGCACAGTTTGGGTGACCGTTGACCGATATTTCTGTTCAACAGTCTTGACGTGGGAATGTTTTTAAGAATTAAAATACAAAGGAAATAGATTGTTTTTAGAAGTATCAGTAAAATAGACGTGCACGCGCATGTTTTATCTAGCAAAATTTAAAAAAATATTCAAAATGGGTGGGATTCGAACTCGAGCAAAACATATATTTAGATTAATAAGTAGTAGGTTAGCCTACTGCGTCATGGAGGACGATTTAAGATACGGTTTTTAAATAATTGTGTATATTCCGAATACACCCCTTTTACCCGGATTGTTTCATTATTAAAAGTACAGTTACGCCCGAGCGATTGTGGTTTATCTATACAGTATTGCACTGTTTTCCATCGTAAACTATGATAAAAGTTTAAAATTTCACTCAAACTAAGTAACGTTACTTACCAACTTTGAACGGAAAAATATTTTCGGTATTTATTGTATTTATGTACCATCTGATCGCTTCCATCGACATAACTGAAGGTACATCTACCTCACCACAAACACCAGCTTCTGCAGTCTGCAGTCCAAACATCCCTGTTTAATCAGAATTGAATTATTATATATTGAGAAAATGGTCCATCTATACCCGATGGTCTTTATAATATTTATGCTATGTTGCTGCTTTATACCTTTGGTTACATATTTAATCTGATACGTTCTATGACAAAGGAGTAGCTTAGCGACAAACAAATTTGTTGGTGACTCTCCCGGATGACCGGCCGACGTCCTACCGACGACTGACTGACTGACATCGTACGATCGAACGATGCCGTTCCGACATCCTTAATTGATTCAATGTCGATCATTGTCCGGCGATGTAGACATCGGGCATATCGGATGTTAACCGGGACCCGTGTCCCTCGGATGGCGGAAAGACCCGAGTAGTTACGATTGATCGAATGTATGGACATCGTCCGGCGCCCGGGTGATTGGTAACCCAAATATTATTCAGGTCTTTACTAACACACTAAAAGCCGTTTAATGTATTTGTACATTTGTATTTAGATTTCAATACCTGAATTAATTTATCAGATTTAAAAGATCCGTTTTCACGATGCAGAGTTCAGCTATCTGGCTAAATGATATAAGTGTTATACAATTAACGTATATAACATGTTTTATATTTGTAATCTGAACAACAATCATTATGCTAATATCAAACGTCAACGTGTTGCATTACATTCAAACGACTTTTCCGTACCTTAACAGGAAGTTATAAATTGACCTACTAGAAGAGTAAGGTATTTAAAGACCCATGCATATTCGAAATCTGCATCACAAAGTGCTTCTTATTAGCCTTTTTCATCAAAAATTGGAAGAGGTCCTGGGGACCAAACTGAAGTAGAAACGGCTTAATTTTCCCTTAGTAAAGATTTGTTATCAGACAGTTTATCTTGTTTTTCCTAAAATGGCAAATTGCACTTATACAAAGATCTGATAATAATGGGTTTAGATCTTTGACTTATACGACCTTATTTTGTTAGCCTGCGAAGTGGAGTTTACCTGCTATGATCACATCACCGTCTATAACTAAGGAACTGTCTGTTCCAGCATATGTCCATGTGATAAAACAACACGTTAGAATACATGTACTCCAAATGAGCTTCACCATTTTGTCACTTAAATTATGCCATTGGCTGCAACAGTCACTGGTATAAGTAACACAGAAGGTAACTCTCTGCAATTTAAAAATCAGTGTTAATTGATATCATCCAATCAAGGCCTTGGCTCAAAATATAAACCTTATTATGATATACACCTGGCAAAACTGTAATTATAGCTTTATTGTGTGGCCAATAGTATTCAATATATAAGATATATAACTGCATTATGTATCGTTCAAACTTCATTTTGTGTGTACAGCTATACTTTACGTCTTCTTTTGACAAACTGGTGAAGGTTTAATAATGTATGATCATGTATAGTTTAAACTATAATACCCGCATGTACTCTTAATTTGTTCAAAATACCACGTGTAATACGTTACCTTCCCAAAATACTATACTATTGACGTTAAATTTGTGTTTTTAATTCTTTTAAGATTTTGGTACATACATATTAAATCAAAGCACTGAGAGTATTATTGGGAGGCGATCTGGTTGCTGCTACTAAAGCTTAAACCGACTTTACTCGTTTAATGTTCGTTTTCTTACTGCCGATCATGTCTTGGATGTCAAAATAGGCATATGTGACTATATAGGCATGTTGGGTATCTAAATAATTGTTAAAAGGTGCATATTAATTTATATGTAATACGTGTATTGAATGCGTATATCAATCAAAGCACTGAAAGTACTCCTGTGTGGCGTACTGATGCCATTAAATCCAATATCGAATCCAGGTTGTATCATAATTTTATGTCACAGTTCTGATAAGCCCACCCTTACTCAAACATTTGTGCTGCTAAAGACACCAAGAGAACCAGCAGTTACCTGGAACTTACTTAAGTAACTGCTGAGCATCAATGAAGGGATATTTACAAATACCATTTTTAACGACTTGGAGAATTCGACCAGTGTCAAGATAACTGACTGTTTATTCTCCGTATGACCACGCATGTTAATTAAATGACACTCTATATTAACGTATGTAAAAGGGGTAAACATGGCGTCGCTCCCACATATCGATCGGCCGATTAATGCTTTAAAAACAAGTTTTACATTTTATAAAACCTTTAAGTATTAGTTTTTAAAACAAGCTTTAACGAACAAAATCGATCGAATATTAAATTAATAATTGATGATTTTCGACCGTTTATTTGGTATAAAACGGGATATTTTAAACTTACTTTTACGCGGAACGGATTCTTACTCGTCGCCGTGAATTAACTAATTAGGGTATCGTGTTGAATGTTGTCTAAAAGAGAGACATATATCTCTGCTTCATTACAAGCTTTAAATATTCAAAATCGGATAATAGATACGAAAATTATGAGGTCTTATATAAAGCACGGTAGAAATTGACTAGTGCGTTTAACGCTTACCGCGATAACATCGTTAATCGGCCGATCGATATGTACGTAGAACTATTTCAGTTCCCCCCACCAGCTATATATAGCATCAATGTTTGTATACAACATAACTAGGTCATCGTCTGCAATGTGCAGCGGCGGAGTGATTTACATACGTTACAGTATACGATTGAAAACCGTGGGAACTATTCGATTCCCGCCACCAGTGAGAACATTCGTTGGTAGTAAAAAAATAGTCCGTTGCGGAATGATTTGCTATAAAAATCCTCTAAAAATAAAAGTCTGATAAAATTGTTGGTCTTAATATAGGTAAATGTTGGTAATGTAAACAAATCAGGTCCAATGATACGTGTAACCTGTGTTGCATGCTTGTAATATTGTTCAAATCATAGAACTATTTATTTGCCGAGGCCTAATGCGTTAAATTGGTCGTAAGCTGAAAAGTGGTAATATCATTGTGTGGCGTAAACGCCACACAAAAATGGCTTTAAAATAACACTACGCGCCTATTTATCAGATTCTACAGTACCGTCTTGTAATCAATCACTTCCCTCACAGCGGGAGACAGGCTATAGAAAGCGGCTAGCTAGTACAGCGACACCATACGATTGCATAACAGTACTTTGCAGACCATATACGATTCATTGATAAAACCATCACTTGACCGTAGTCTGAAGTTTCTAAAAATAGCTTTACAGCCGGGACATTTGATGAACACGTCATTTTCGTACTATGAAACAAGTTCGGTATCAGCCGGTCTAGTGATTTTTTTGGCCAAAATATCGATTTAACGAACAGTTTCACAATAATTTTTGATCTTAGAATAAACTAATGTTGCTGATTGGCTTAAATCAGTTAAAAAATTTGGAGAAACAAATGTAGCAGTATTGGGAATGTTGACAGTTTCTGGAATTACTTGAATGCGGATTCACATAGCAGCCTAAAGGCGGTAAATTTTGTATTAAGAAATGGGCAATGGTAGTAATGAGAGGCTTAATCGCCTCCCAAAAATTATATGGTGACTCATATCCAACTATTTGTCCCATTTGAATTCGCACATGTGACAATTTTTTTACCATTGGAAGGCATGGGGACTCAAGGTAAAATTGTCAATATGATAATAACTATTTGAGATATTTCTTATGTGCAAACATATTTTGTAGTTTGATATGTCTACAATATAATGCACTAAATTTCATAGTTGTATCTTTATGGGATCAACCCCCTTTTTAAAGGTTTTTAACATGACTATCACTCACATTGAACAAAGAAGGAAATGAACGGATTTGATATCAAACTTGGTTACTTTCTTGTCCGTAGTTCTTTTGTTTCTCGGGGAATATATTTTGTGCAAACTTGATTAATAGTTTAATTTCTTCCCGTCAGATTGGTGTTTTGATATAAGAAATGTGATGATTAGATCTGCCCCCTTTTTACGGTTTTTTAAAACAGGTATCATTTTTTTTTTAGTAAAAAAGTAATACACATATTTAATTTGCACATTGTTAATTGTTTTATGACGCGCCCCGCTGCGATTGTCACAGCATGTGGGGTAATAAAAGTGGTACATTCGCGTGAAGGGTTATAACCGCTATATTTCTATAACCGCTATATTTCCTGTATACATACTTTATTATGATTTTAGAGATTTGAAACTTTGACTTTATTGCCGATTTGGAAAGTAATACATGCATTAAAATAATTAAAAGTGAAATGTCATAAGCTCATGCATAATTTAAAATTATAATAATCGAACAGGTGAGACATAAAAATGAAGAATCATGTCATTCCTATGACACTTGTTAAATAAACTGGTTAATTGAAACGTTGTACCACCTAATTGAATATATACGAATTGTAAAATGAAAATTAAACGTCAAAAAAGGTGAGAAAAAATCCGTATACTTTTAGAGGCATGAATTCAGATGTTGAAATGAATGTTTTACACTAAGGCAGATTAAATACATGTGCATTATAGCTTTATGGTTCATTTACAGTATACATGTACTTGATTATATATTGCTAATAATATGCGTATCTTTTAATGATAATCACTTAACTATAGCCCGGCTAGAGGAATAAAGCGCGTCTGCTCTGACCAGACAGATTACGAAGCCAGTTGGGATTCGAACATTCTATATATTAATTAATCATATATATTAGGTTTTTTTCTCCTGAAAATTTATGTTTTCCATCATTGTTATTTGTTATAAGCATTGTTTTATGCTTCATGCAAAGTAAATTTTCATATTTGTATAATAAGTATCATAAGTATTTTTTTATCATACATGTATGGTCGCATCGCTGATACCTATAACCACAATGTAAAAATAAAACAGTAAGTATCATTCAAGATGCGTTTATATAAAGTTTCTATCTGCCTTATTTTTCATTTGTAGATACAGCCTTTTTGCTATAATAAGACAATACATGTATTCGTAAACAAACCCCTGTAACTTTTATTGCGGGTGTCACCGGAAATTCCACGGACATATAACGCATCATAAATCAAGCCACAGTCTACAGTCTATATATTATACATGTAACAAATCTGATAAAAGCACAAATTCATATTCAGATATAAATTGCCGATGTGATTAAATCCATTTTAAGTATTTTACTCATTATTTTAAAAAATCAGGATGATGAATTGACTAGCATAATTTAACAGTCAATATATTATCACAATATATTTCATAACCGGGGAGTATCACGAAGTAGCTCGAGATGTAATAGAAACACAAATTTGAAATACCGATATTGCGGAAATTGATATTCATGTATTCAAAGCAAGAACCTTGTAATATAGTCTTGCATAAAGGTCAGGTTCAGGTCAAAATAGCCAAACTACATTTTGTGATAACTTGAAAATGAATATATGACTTTGTTGGTTATATGAGTGATGTTATGATTTGATTAAAACAATGAAAACTGATTTAGTATTTGTTTAACATTTCAACTCTTCATAACTTTGAAAGCACTTGTCCAACATAAATAAGTTGAACAAATGTTTCATCCCGATATCTTCAAAAAATAAAATATTTGTGACAATTAGAGGGAAAATTTGAGTTTTGTCGGGTCCGCAAGCGCGCGAATATTCTCCTATTTAATTCAAGAAAAAAAACGCTCTATTTCACGAACTTAAAATTGTCATAACTTTTTTATTTTTCAAGATATTAAAAAACCAGTTCCATAAGTGTATGGTCTATGGCTCGAAGATGCAACTGAACAATCAACCGTACAACATACTTGAAAAATCAGCTGTGGTTGCTAAATTTCATTTAAACTGTACTTTGTGATATTGCACACATACTCAAGCATTGTACAGTTACTAGTAACCGTTTATTCTTTTATCATCCATCGAATATGCATGATAATAAGTATACATATCGTGACATGTTTTGCGGTTACTAGTATAACAAATGAATAATTGTTAGATTCCTCACACATGATCAACGAATTCTGAATGATACCATGGAAGCATTTAAATGTTCCTGATGTTACCTACCTTATGAACAAAATTTAATAATGACAGAGATATGCCCATAAAAAAGATCCTGGTATGCATCATATACAAAATGTCAAAAATACCAAAGTGTAACTGAACGCACAAAACCCCTCCAGCAAATGATATACATTAATTTATACACTCCGACAACCCGCTGAGTTAGCATAGCGCGATTACGCAATCGAGATAAGATCGATCAGATTAAAACCGGTATAACACCAGTCAAGGGAAGGTAACTGTGGTCGACTTGAAAACACATTCAATACAAATGGGACAAATAGTTGGATATGATGAATTAACATTAACAGACATCAACATTCTTGATAATATAATAATAATAATAACAATAAAGACTTTATTTATAGAGGGAACATACTTGACACAACTGTCAATCTGCCGTAAGGCCCTCAAGAGTAAAACATTGAAATAACAGAAACATGGCATCAGTAAATGCAAAGACGTTGGCTATTGACCAAGTTAACAATGTTAACCTGTTACATATCTGTACAGCGATATGGTAAAGCTGTATTCATCTTCTGATAAAGAACATGTTAATTCTGCACAACAATAGGTCGAACAATTGGTAGGCTGTACAGGTCGAGACTTAAACAATCTGTCCTTCCTTACAGGGAACTTGGGAGCTGAACAGCGAGAGCGGACAAGCGAAAAGTGACAAGCGCAACCAAATCCCACTAACACACTAGAAGCTTCACGCAACCATTAGATACATGCAAAGGACATCACACTTCAGGCAGTGGACAAATGTACATACATCGGCAACGCATTGACATGATGTGTGCACATCAATGGTGAAGTTTGCAATAGGAACGCCAAATAATAATTACTAACAACCAAGCTGAAGTCTATAAAGCGGTAGTTCTCATCTCTCTCCTGGATATATGTGAAACATAGACGGTAGCACTTAAACACAATTGCTGTGATGATCATTTTGACACCTCGATCGATAGGAATACGTGTGTACATCGGTCCATAAACTATTATTCTTTCCTTTGCAAAACTTTTGGAACACGTCTTTCTGTAACATGCCACGATCACATTTTCTACTCCGTCTCATCCAGCATACTTGGAATCATTTAAAATACATGTACAAACATAAGACATTACATTTGTGTTGCCGTTTTGTGCAGTCATTGAACTGGTATCTATAAATAAACTAAACAATGACGGAGAGTTAAATCATATCTACACCGCATATAGTGTTCTCCCACTTCGAAATTTCATTTTCGGCGCGGGACAAAAGCCAAAACATATCACAATACTCACTTTTACAGATGTAGAGCTCTACTGTTTACCGACGATATTAGCAAAGTTTTGTACCATTTATGTAGTTTTCACAGGCTTGTGAATCGTATCAATCCAGAGACAGTATTACGCCAGGTCTAGAACAATGTTCGGTGGCTTATTTCCAAAAGTTTTACATTATTTAAACTAATAGTTTGCACCTATAAATTGATTACAGCGTTCTACATCAAAATAGCAAAAAGCCGCAACTTATATAATCATATTATATCCACGGTATGCGTACACCGCACAAACATTCCCTCGTCACAGATGGCAGTCCTCGTATGCCTACTGTTCATAAAATATTCTTACGGAACATAAGTGTGTCCTTCATAGTTGATAGCATAAAGAAATGTTTACTGTCATTTAGGGTTAATATCTATCGAAGAAGTATAATTTTCTTCCTTAACTTGTTATTTAATCCCGGCTGTTTTGCGTATTGTGTGTGATCACCCGACTTGAACGAAAATACCGAACGAGATACATTTGAAATGAACGTTTTCAAACTATGCAAGATATGTAAAAAGGAATTGTTAGGAACATTCTATAACACCTCTTTAATTAGATGTAAAGCATTGCATTGTGCGAATACAAAAATATCGTATCACACCGATCCTGAATGTGAAGCAAGTCAATATCGTAATTTCATTAAGCATTCACCCCTAACAGGTTATCCTACAAACCCGTGAGTGGTCTGCAAGATTAGTGTTATTTAAAGTAATACTATTTCTTCAATTTGTGAATGCTGTTTATATGATGATCAAAGATTCACTCTTATGAGAAATGTATCAATGTATGAAGTATCACTTGATTTAATTTTAAGAGGAAATGAATCACCATCTCTTGAAAAATGTGTAACCCTATTAGAAGAGTTTGAATCGTTTTTAAATGTCATATATACATACATGCCCTTGTCCACACCAACTAAAATTTCAATACCAATATCGTTTGTACTTTTATAGTTGTACCTTTGTTTGATTAATAATTGTCTTAATATTTATTTTCTTGCAGTTGCCGTGACTTTGTAAATATTCTGGGAGAGGGCTTCAATAAGGTTGAAATAACTTGTGTCCAATCCTTCTGTGTATATTTAATGCAATAACATATTTTCAAACTGAAATAATTTGTATAAGTTTTTTAAACATGGTATTCACGCATTTCCATTCAATAAAAAATAGAATGACAGGATCTTTATTCATAAAGAAAATGGTATACATTAGTAACATTACCACTGGCGCACATGGTGAATTTGCAGTGCAAAAACAGACTTTGCTAACCCATATTTGGTTATGGATTTTTAACATGCATTGCATAATGAACTCGCGTTTCGACGACGTTCAGTGCTCCCAATGTGTCAACACATTGAGTAACATGCCTTATTGTAAATCTCGCATCGGCACACAAAACTTATTTGACTTTTGCATCCTTTTTGGATGACAGGTTTGAGGCGCATTTCAAAATGCAATTACTCAGCCTTAGGACCTAGATTGGCGAGTTTGTTTCGCATGGGTTTTCTGGATTTTGTCTTTAAAGAAGGATGTTAACAACTTAACATGTTGTTCAATGCTTTGTAAACACTTACAACCTTGTAAATGTTTTAACCGTTCCGGGAAAGTCAGTGAATGTGGCAAAACGTTATCGGCACGTCAAGTGCATAGTTGCTGTAGTAGTACTAAGTAGGAACCTCGTTCGGCAAAGTTGTCGGTGTTCCGAATCTGTCGTAATTATATTTCACGTCCAGACAGTGTTTGTCGAATTAATATAGGTGGAAACATCAACCAATTTTCAACTGTGATACAACATCAGCAACCAACAAACTACCCAAGTTTCAACATAAAGGGTGTAAAGAAAGTTCGTTCCGGTCAGAAAGTATGGCGTATTTTCATTTTTACCAAGCGAACTTTTACGAAATTTGGAATGAAGGTACACTACTAAATTTAGGAACTGTGGATTATTTCAGGACTCTTAGCCCGACAAAAACCCCAACCGGCACTCATTCTTCCGCGTCCCTCCATTATCCTATTGGGTTTGGTATTGTCACCATTCAATACGCGCTTACGGTGTGTAGTTGTTATTACACAATTATAAATACGAGAGGACCAATGAGTGCCCGTTCGGTGTTGCCAAACTATTATGATCAATAACGACAACCACTTTGTATGATTCATACTGTATAATTCTAGCATTTGGTACTTCTATATAATCAATTGTTATGATAATATATTTCAAATATATACGTATAACAGACAGATTAATGTGTATTTTGGTAGATATGGTCATGGCAGCGTAGAATTAAAACAAGTAATCACTCCGTATTTAAACACTACGGAGTTACACATCTGACGAATTCCTCCGCATTTATACACTGCGGAGAAAAATATGGTATTAATGAATTTACTTGGAGCGATCAGGGGCGACATTTTTGAAATCCGAAAACCCTTCCCATGTTGCACGGTAACTCTCATTATGTTGACGCCGCCTGGCGTATGAAGAATGTACATGAATGCCGCATGGCATTCAAACGAACCATGGCCGCATGGCCTACCATTTTAACTATTATAAACGCCGCCTGGCGTGCAATAAAACCAGTCAGTCCGCAAGGTACCCGCCTGTACCCAAGTGAATAATCGCCGCATGGCGAGCAATAATCGGCGCATGCCGAGCAATATTCGCCGCATGGCGAGCAATAATCGGCGCATGCCGAGCAATATTCCAATACTAGTATTCGCCGCATGACGAGCAAGAATCGGCGCATGCCGAGCAATATTCCAATACTAGTATTCGCCGCATGGCGAGCAATAATCGGCGCATGCCGAGCAATAAGTACGCTTGTACATAAATAAACCAGTGCAACAAATAAACCATCGCCGCTTGGCGAGCAAAGATCCTACTCAAAAGAAAGCTATTAAAGAGCGCCTAGTCAAAGCTATCTGGCCAGTTCTTTAATGCTTATTTAACCCAAGCCCGTTAGTTTTAGAAGCTTATTACTCGCTGTTCACCCCACATCTTTCACTGTGGAATAAAGCGATTATAAGCATGCAATGTAGTCAATGTATAAAAGTTATTCTATCCACATTGATTAGACCCATGTACACCCCCGATCGCTCCTAAATTGAAGAATTTTCCGCCACAACATAAAATAATGATTTTATTTCCCCAAAATTCTTATACTATTTTCGACAATAATTCTCTAGAGCTATCTAAGTCGGTCTTGAAATGTAGCACCCGTCGGCCCTGTGGAATCCAGTCGTTGTAATATCTATAGCTACTGTTAAAATGTAATTGTTTTAATTTTGAATATGTTTAGGCCCAAATTGCTTAATTATCTTTTCAATAGCTTTGTTATAACATTCCTCTACCACCTTGAAATTATCTCAAGTATCTCAATTCAAATGAAACATGACTCCGGAAAAGGCCCCAGACAAATATTCGATAAAACATGCACATCATTTCAAACACGGTTTAAGAAATATTCGATAAAGATCACCTCGTTTTCCCTGAGTGTAGTATGTGGGACCCTTAATAAGACCGGAAGTTGGGCACAGCTTTAAATCTCGTATGTTTCTGAATATTAACCTCTGTCCAACCAAGTAAGGGATTGAATCCAAGTAAAAAATTGAAAGACTAAATTCCAGCTCTCAAAAATTCCGAAATTACAATTTTATTCATACTAAGCCTTTCCCTCTCGATTGTACGTCAACAAAGCAATACCGAAAATATATAATGTATAATGTTTAAAATATCGTTTTCTTTTTCCCTAACACGTAGTATTTAGTTTCCTGTTTCAATCGTCTCAGCTGCAAGCGGAAGGTCGGTAAAGGAGGTGTCGCCATCTTATGGCATAGGAAATTTGATAATTATGTAGTACCATTGAATATTGACAGTGATCGAATTGTGGGTATACAATTACAAATCTCGCCCAAAGACTATGGCCCATATTCACATGTCGGTCCTCCACTCCAACTCGACTCACACTAACCTAAGGTAGCCTCAAGTGTAGCTGGAGTGACGGTCGAGTTAGTGAAGGTCGAGTGGAGATTTGGTATTCACATGGGTAACTCACCCTCGACTTTCCTGAGTGTGTGACCGTTATAATATACGTTAGGATATTACACTGTACAAACAATTAGTGCTTTATTATTGAATTGGTTGGTTGGGTTTCGATGCATTTTCGTAATGTATACTAACACAGTCAAATTATAATTTTGATGATTATTTTAATACATTCTTTATTATTTCCTTGAACTCGCTCAAATGAAACCTTCATTTGAATAATCACAAATAGAGAGTATGATTATTGTAATGATGATAGTGGATCAGTTAACATAAAACTTCGATGTAATTAACGTTAAATGAACGTATATATTTACAAAACATTTATGCAAGACAATGCGTACGAGTTTTAAATGAATAAAGGATGATCATACCGAAGAATACACCATACGAAATGCCGTATGTTTTTGGCATGGACTCAATATTAAATAGTATATCACGTCAATATTAATTCCACCGACCGTCAAGCAGATAATGGCATGTCAATAATTTAGAAAGCAGATGAGATGGACTTAGTTTACTTTTATAAGCAGCTTGTCAGATGATTTTGTAAAATTATTACTACACGTACATCGTTCAGACCGTTCCGGGGAAGCCCGACAACTAGAAAGACATAATTCCTAGAATGCCATTTAATAAGCGACATGTATAAAATATAATTTACCTATTATGGCTCTTGGTTTTAGGTTGATTATGAAACAAGTTGGTCCAACCTTGAACTAATATTAACCATCCTCGACACCTCATGTCTGAGTTTATCCATCGTCACAATGGAATCGATAAACATAAGAGAAGCCAGCTTTCGCTTATTATGATAGACATCTTACAAGGGAAATACTAATACCATTTCGTTTTAGCATGAAGTGACCCCGGATCGAACCCGGTGCTTCCCACATTCGAAGCGGACGCTCTAGCAGTAGGCTATCGAGGCGGCACTTGGACTCATGAACGGTTGCAAATAAGAAAAAATAATGCACATCATCGGTATGTGTTGCAAGCACGTTTTTTCTTCATTTAAATAGTTCAGTTATCTTCATATCAACACTGGACGGAATTAAAAATAATGATATGGCAAAGAATAAAAACAATATAATTTCATTGTTATGCTCCATATCCTTTCCGCTGCCACTATCATACACCGATGCACTTCCAGAGCCGCCTGATGCAGACCGTATTTTGGTGGTCCTCCATTACCACTATTGTTTGTAGAACAGCTACCAAAGACGACTTTTGCGTACCGGAAAAATACGGGGTCTTGTTTCCACAGTGGAATAATGCAGGGTTTCGGTGAAAATCTACCTTTTTTGCAATAGAAAATAGAAGGAATTTTCAAAAATATACTACATTTATACGCTATGGTAGTTGTAGTGTACGACATTCGCTACACTGTGGTAGTTCTGTTAATATTATGATATCCGCATTACTACACTGAGGTACTGTTTATAAGTTTATTGCCAAATGCAAAAGTCCGCTATGGTATTTGTATTCGAACTGAATATTTCAATAGTCCAGCATAAAGCTAATACGGTACTCTGCAATACGAAGCATTAAATGTACTTGTTAGTTTTTGTAGGACATACTTCTCAATACTTATATTGCATGTGATACACCAGTGTTGTTTTAATCTAAGTTTCCGAGAGGAAGCCCCTGCAGGGAGAGAGAGACATTAGATACAGGCATGTCCGGCGCTGAAAAATTGACCGAACCTTGCATTGGAGTATAAAGTTTTTTTCTTTGCTGATTTTAGTAGACAAGACCTTTCTAATTGAATTTTTGATGGGTGCCATTCTGTCACCCTTGAGCATTTTAAGAAAATTGAGGTAAAAATTCAAAAATATAAACGAAACTGCAAATTTTTGGAATCGGTCAACTACATTGTTATTTATTATCACATTTTATAATAAATCACACTTATATGTAGTTATTAAGGTGCTGTTGAAGACTTCAAAATTTTAGTACCGTGCAATTATGCAAAGGGGGTATTTTTGGGGTAAAATGTTAAAACGTGCATGGAAAAGTGCGAATTTTCGGATTCGGTGGACTATAACGGTGGACGGTAAATAATCGCTGTAATAGTTTTATAGTTACTTGCGATGAAGATTATACACACCTTAAGCTAGGCTATGGTACAGAATGTGGTATTGTTGGAGAAAAACAATAAAAATATAACGGAAAGAGCGATGGAACTGATGGACTACACTGTCATGGATAATTATTTTTGATAATTACGTTTGTAATTACTATGATATAATCTATAGTAATGTGTTATTAATGATACCAATTATCTTAAATCATGTTATGGTGCAAAATATATAATTTAAGGATAGAACATACAAAATTGAAACGAAAAGTGTGAATTTTGGAAATAGGTTTACTACGCTGTTATAATTAATTTATCTTCATAGTAAATCACTGTGAGGTACATATCATTATGCAGTTCAAGTTATCTATCATCTAATGCCATGCTTTGAGCTGAATACGATGTATTGGGGTTAAACATCCAAATGTATATGAAAATTTTGAATTTACGGACAAGTCAGATTTCACTACATAAAGCCATTTCCGGCTTTATAACTATTTTGTATTACTCATCAACACCAAGTCCGCCATTATTGATCATACGAGGTACTCATGCATCATGCTACATGCATCACAAGTCATGCCCTATAGAGTACCCACTACCACTGAGTACAAGCTTGCTAGGCCCCGTAGGGTATTAAAAGGACTCACCGTCACCAACCATTCCTAATATAATTGGGTTCATGCCACTGCTGCTTATCTAATAGTATTGGTTACCTTTTATTTCCTGGCACAGCAATTCGTTACCCTTTGTGGTACATAAAACTGTCTGGCTCAGCAATTCCTGCACGACACGGTCACTCATAGCGCTATATACATGTTATGTATAGATACTATATACTGTTATGTATAGTCACTCCTTGATATACTAGTGGTAGGGTGTCCACTTAGATTGCGGGATGTCCCAGGCTCGATCCCAGGCCCGGTCGTACCAAAGGCGAAATAAAATGCTACCATGGAGTAATGCCCTTGCATACCCTAGATACTTAGCATAAATTGGACGCTGGTTTCTCTCGCATGCCACCGTAGCGATGGATAACATTAAGAATTAGGCGCCGAGTATGATTAATTGATATGAGTTGACAGAACTTGTCTCACAATCTACCTAGCATAAACTACATTACTTTGGTATATAGTGTCTATTCCAGGACCCCATGAGTCACCTGACACTTTCTGTCACAGCTATTCATATGCTACCTAACACTGCTTGGGACTGCCATTTATTGCTCTACGGGGTATGTAACACATCCTTTCCCAGCTCCAAAGGTTAGCATAGCAATTTATGACCTAAAAGAGTTACCTAATACTGTTGGAATCGTGGCAACGATTATTCCTGAATCTATAGGGATTCTAAATTACCCGTCAAGCCATCCCTGGTTAAATATTGCCTGACAGAGTCATTCCTGTTCATTTAATACATAATACTACTAGACGCAGCCATCCGTAAATCTATAGGGCAAGCAATAAATTTGGCGTTAAGTTAAAAAGTTACCGAGTTTTCGGGCCACTTTCAGAAATTAAGCCGTTGAGTCACCCTTTGACAATTAACTTACCATGTTGATTTGGCTACCTAAGGATACCTGCGTTCGAGCCTCCTTGAGGAGACTAGTTTTCCCCTGGTATGTGTGCAACTAACATCGAGATACGGCGCCCAGGAATAAGTACAGACACTTCACCACAGGTACCAATTCACACCTTGGTCGAATGGAGCATTGTTGGTTAAATTTGCTCTGAGAAATTAAGCAATGACGTAGAGTTGGGTCGAACCTGGGACCTCTCGACCCCAAAGCGTGCGCCCTACGGCGAGGCTATTACTTGCTCAATAGGTTACATATATGACCTGAAACAGCCATGCTTTTATTGGTACCCAACACTGTATGCAACTGCTCTTTGTTGCTCTCTGCGGGGTACTAAGTATATAACACACCTTTTTCTAACTTTACAGACTACCAAACACTGATTGTCATTGCTATGTATGACTAACTGACTAGAAACGTAAAGATTATAAGCCATGGCCATATATAGAGTTGTTTGTATGGTTTAGTGCCAGCGGTATGACCGTATGGGTTAGTTGTACTGCTGTGAACACCTACTAGTATTCCTTGATCTATGGGGATGTTCTGACTATACCTTGCCCTGTGTCCCCTTGATTTATGATGTCTGGAACTGTCATTCCAGACTTGAAATGGCATTGAACATTGCATAGAACAGCCATTCTATGCTCTATATGGTACCTAACACTGCTGTGGACAGGTATTCCCGGTTCTATGAGGATGGCAAAGCACTGTCTGATATACCAGTAGTCATTCCTAGCGGGATAGGATACCAACTACTGCGCCTGGTGCTGCTTTTGATTTGATAACTGTTTCTGGTATTCAACACTAGGGAAAAGTCAGTCGTGGCTCTATTAAAATCTATCTCTGCCTTGCACAACATCATTTCCTAGTCTATATTAGAAAACATCTACTAGTTCTGTGGGCTTTGCTAGTAATAGTTCCACGGTGTAACGTACACAGCATTCATGGATACTTTTAGGTACATTCAATATACTGAAGCCACTGATTATAAGTATCACATAACATGCTCTTGTTGAGGTTTAAATACCTATCAATCAAATACATGTATCTATTTTACGAATGGTGAAAATTCACAAATTCTCTAATATATCTGTATACCTAGTTCTATTCAATTTCGCTGATGCATTTAGATGAAATTTAATATCTTCTCAAAAGATTGCATAGAATATTAATGCACATACATGTAGTTTGTATAGAAACCTCTTTATATATGTGTATACATTCAATTTATTACATACCTCCACTTTTCATTAGGTGCAATCATCCGAAATAAATCTCAGGTCTTGATAATTTCAATGTAAAACAAGTTGACCTACCGAATGCATTTTCAATCACTTGATTTAATTCGAATCAAATGTCAAACATGTAGTAGTCATTTCTATGAACAGGGATACTTTTAATTGAACTTTTAGGGTGCATTTATACGGCAGGGAACAAAGTGTTCCTACTGAGATTTTGTGTTCATCCACCGTCCACCGTATGTTTTAAAAATGTTTATCCTCAAAATAATTATTGTAAACTTGCTTCACACGACAGTAACTGTTTTGCATTAGGTTTCATTGCTATTTCCACTCATAAGTTAATATTTATTAATCAGAATGAGTTACAAAAATGTACTATCAAAAAATATCCAAGGGCAATGAAGTCTACGGATTCCATAAATCACACTTTTCGTTAATATTTTATAACATTTTACCCTAATATATCACATTGATCTCAGTAATATTGCTCATAGGTTTGATATCTTAAATTCTACATGTACATAAGAACATGTCGCGTCGACAATAAAATGATAAATGACAGCGTTGTCTACCACCTCGAACAATTCGCCCTTTTCCTTAAGTTATTCCCCAAAATAGCACATTTTGCACATTTGCACAATAGCCAATCTTAGAACGTTTGATATCAAAACTTTAAGGTTATTAATACTACGAATATTGATTAATCACCAAAGAAAAGATACATGCCATTGTATAGGTCTGCATTGGTACAAAATCCAAAAAAATACAATTTTCCTTCAGACTTTTGAGTGTTTTACCCCAAAAACACCACATTTTGTACCATAGCCTTGCTTTAGGTGTTTAATATCTTAATGGCAAGTCACTATACAACTATCACAGCGATTATTTACCAAATGTAATGGCCAATGACGTTTAATTCCTCCGATTCCGAAAATTCGCACTTTTCCATGTAATTTTTATTTTTTTACCCCAAAAATACCTCATTTTGCATAAATGCACGTCATTAAAATTTTGCAAACTTAAACTTCAACTTAATAATTACATATAAGTGTGAATTATTATAAAATATGATAATAAATGACATGGTAGTTCACCGATTCCAAAAATTCGCAGTTTCGTTTATGTTTTGGAACTTTTACCCCAATTTTCTCAAAATGCTCAAGGGTGACAGAATGGCACCCGTCAGAAATTCCATTAGAAATGTCATGTCTACTGAAATCAGCAAAGAAAAAAACTTTATACTACAATGCAAGGTAGCTTGGGTTGGGGCCGGACTATAGTGCCCATTACTTGAATTTAGTCTTCAAAACTCGTCAGTGGCAGACCGGTTATCTTCAAAAGTTTAGATTACCATTGCCGCCCAATGCAGACAAAACGAGAAAGCTGAAACTACCATAGCATTCAAATGAGATTTTCACTATACAAAACTAGCCTAAAATGGTGGAACCAATATAAACAGACACTACATCCATAGTGTATAAATGTGCATACGTCTATACCGCCCTTTGACGACAATGGACTACCGTATTGGCATAATTATGTGCAGTGGCAGTCCTTCTATGTACACTAGTGGTAATGGCGACCCATGTTTTTATGGTCTACATTAGTCTGCTTTGGTAGCGGAAAGGATATATAAATAGTATGCATTGAATTGACATCGCGGTAAGATGACTATTCCAGCTACTTTATACACTTATTACAGTAACTTTGTTTGTCCAAATAATATACTTTTAGATAACAAATTATAAATAAAATAGTTATGGTAATATATTTATCAAACCCACACGATCGTAAGAATTTGTTGTCTAATTTAATTTGAAAATACAATAGCTTTATTACTTCAACATTCATGCGCTAAATCGGTATGCACGTAACCACATTTGAGTGTAGCTATGGAAGTTTTACAAGAATTTCACATTATCCATGCTTTCTATGGAATTGCTCATGATCTGGGACATTTCTAAGAGGTATAACCATCTCCTCAAATTCTTCTTCCTATAGTAGATTGTCTATTTTAGTTAGTGACTAACTTTGGTATTCACTTACATTCCATTGAGTGTGGTTGGAGTCGAGGTCAAGTCGACGTTTCGCTCCCTCGAAAATTCCTCACTCAGTCGAGTCAACTCCAGCTACACTTACCGTTGTGAATACCAATTTCTAGTTAGGTCGAGTTCACACTCAAACGCACGGACCAAACGATAATTAAATTTGGATTAACTCAGTGAGTGAGAGTGGAGGAGAGGATATGAATATGGCCCTATATATTTATATTTCAGGTATATTTGCCTTGTACTAATCACAGTATTGATAAGTACGATGAGTGTATAGCATTACTGTTTGACTTGTATTATTCGTATTGTAATCAAGGACTAACGGTTTTCTTAGGTGATTTTAATGCTCGAGTCAATACTGTGAATTTTAGTACACGTGACAAACTTTTATGTAAGTTTATGTCTGATTGTAATCTCAATGCTGTAAACTGCTCACGTATATGTCACGGTCCCAGGAACTCCTTTGTATCGTATGATAATCAGTATGTATCTATGATTGACTATGTTTTGTTACCTGTAGAATATATAGATTTAGTTTTGCATTGTGAGATAGCTGATGATCATTGTTTGAATGTTTCTAGACATAGACCTATTCTTTGTTGTATTGCATGTCATATTTCTAACAGCGAGCTTCATAATACCGAGCATTGTGTGAACTGGAAGAAATCGAATAATGAAAGTGTGTCTTACTATCAAACTCTCATTGCGGAAGATGAACAATTGAATACATTCACTCACTGTGATCTTGATGAGCAAGGTATTGACCATTTATATAAGGCATTGTGTGATAAAATAGTGTCTCATGCCCAAAATGTGTTTCCTCAAAAACGATATCGTGCTTATTTGAAACCTTACTGGACATCAGAACTCAGTGAATTACACAATAGAATGAAGTGTCCAAGAGAAGCGTGGTGTAAAGCAGGTAGACCTCGTAATAAGGATTCGCGTGTGCTCTTACATTACAAACGTCTTAAAACTGAGTTTAGACGTCGCCATAGACAATGCGTCAGACAGTACTTATTATCACTTGACCAGAAGTTAGAAAAAGAGGCAGAAACACACGATGTGAACTTTTGGAAAACGTTAAAATCGCGGAATAAGACGAATAAATCTAGTAATGGGGCCGGAATAGTATTTAATAACGAACTGTGTAGAGGCCGAGAAAAGTTATCTGAACAATGGGGACTGTACTTCAAAGATCTATATTCACAGTCAGATTCGCGAGTGTTTAATGATGAATGGAGACGAGTTGTTGAGTCTACGGTGAACGAACAATTTAGTTCATTAGAACCAGACAAAAGTGCATATGTAAGTGCAGAAACTATAGAGAAAACCATACAAACTCTACCGAAAGGAAAAGCCGGCAGTGATGACCATTTAGTCTATGAACATCTTATCTACGCACAACAAGAACTTGCACCGGTGCTGTCAAACTTGTATACATATATGTTGAGACTGAATTATATTCCGAATCGCATGAAAAGTGGAATTATTATCACGTTACATAAAGGGGGCAGAAAACGCAAAGATGATCCGAACAATTACCGTGCCATTACGTTGTCATCTACTTTGTTAAAAGTGTTTGAAATGGTTCTTTTGGACCGATGCCAGGAGACATTATTACTGAAAATAAACAAACAACAAGGAGGATTTCAACGTGGCCTTGGATGCATGATGAGCTCGTTTGTGCTCCGGAAATGTATGTACTACGGTTATGAACAGTCGTCGAAAGTGTATACGTGTTTTCTCGACGGCAAGCAGGCATTCGATCATGTTTGGCACTCTGGTTTGTTTTACAAGTTGATGGAGTACAATGTTGATGCCACCACACTACTATCAATACGTGAAATGTACACCAATTCTATGAGTCGCATTAGATGCCAAGGTTTGGTATCTGCTGAATTTCCAGTGCTACAAGGTACGCGACAAGGAGGAAAAAGCTCTCCACTTATGTATCTCGTTTTTATTAACGGACTTATAAATGAACTAGAAGCTAGTGGGTTTTGATTGTGCATGTACAAGAACCAGCTATGTTCACCAACAGTCGCAGACGATATGGCACTGATATCTTTCTCAAAAACAGGATTGGACAATATGTTAGACATTTCCTCGAACTATTCTCGGAAATGGAGATATTTCTATAACGCTGCTAAATGTAAAGTGATTGTGTTTAATGACCGACTATCCAAGGGAGACAATCGTGAATTCAAAATTGGGCCAGATACAATCGATGAAAGCGATAGTTATTGTCATTTAGGCATCACGTGCACTGATAAGTTCAGTACAAAGATTAACATACAGGAGGCTTGTACCAAGTTACGTGGAACATACTTTAGTATTGTAACCAATGGAGTCGATACGGCATCAGTGAATCCAATTACAATTAGAACTATATATCAAACGGTTGTTTTGCCTAAGGCGCTGTACGGTTGCGAACTGTGGTCAACATATTCAAAAAGTGACATGAATAAACTTGAAAGGGCCCATCGCTTCTGCATTAAACACATGCAACAGTTCGTAAAGGGCACCAGTACTAATCTTGCTCTGACTGTGTGAACCTGGTTGCAATAGAGAATGATTGATCGATTTCAAGAAGCTGAACTGTGGAATTCTCTGATATACTGTATTGGATATAACGAGTACAGAAAATTTATAAACATGAATGTAATAGATCAGTGTAAGTTAATTCTGGATCTCGCTGTTAGAAATAATGGTATTGTATTGCATAATGTACATATTGCTTTAGCTGTATGCAAGCTTGTGTAACGTGCTATATACTAGTATATGTATAGCCAGATTACAATTTTATTACGGGCAGTTGCTATACAGAGGTAGTCATATGGTGATTAGTGACTCACTTGTTTTGCCTTACATTTCGTTTCGGTAAGGTAAACCGTCAGTGAATTAAACATGATATTGAGCCGTGGGTATATTATGAATATGATGTTAATACTAATGAACACTTGCCGCAATAATTGTAGTCATATATTTGTTGATATATTTGTTGATGTATAAAATGCAAACAGTTTCAATTGTATATATGTATCTTATTTTCATGTAAATATATTATGTATATCTTCATTACTGGAGGAATAAAAGTAAATATATTGTATTCGATATAAATACTGTCGTATTTCATTTTTGGAACTGCCAATACCTGTAACTACATTTTATACCCTGAATGTACAATCCGGAATTTGCTAGCGTCCAAAAGAATGATGCCATTTCGAAATACGTCCAATGAACCATTACAATGGTCTTGTGATTATCTTACTCGGGATATGGCGTTTGTTTTCATATCAACAACGTCTGGTTGGAATTCCTTTATGTCGCCATATGCATATATGCAGTTGCCATTAAAACATAAACTTGAATGTATAGCAAACTAATGTGACCGCCGACATGATACGTTAGTCCACATAAAAAACTTAGTGAACTTAATGACCTCAAAACACAACGAATCTATCATATCACATATAGTGCGGAGATAATGACCCGACTCAAACCCCAGCAAGAATCCGATACAAGGCCCTGTGCCGACTATATCAATTTTTCAAGCAAATCGCGCAAAATCGGCCCTTGCGCTCTGTTTTTGTACCACACATCGAGCGCCAATGTGATATTCTCCTATGAAAGCATACAATCGGGTCATAGATATACACTGTAGCCAGATAACCGCTGTTTAATTATGTTCATAGAGGGCGAGGATCTCGCCGAACTCCCCGCACCATAAGTTCTTCAGATGTAAAATTGCATACCGAACCAACAGCATTACCGTAAAATTACTAAACGTCACATGTGCACTCGTAACTTTGACATCTTCGCAGTAACAGACTGATGCTAAACAAATATGACAAACACAAATTAAACTATGTATGTATTAATTATACTTAACCTAAACTGCAGTTTTGATCGGATGCCCTTTTAAAGAAGGGGAATCAGAACCAATGCCTTCCGTTGACGTCAATCCTTTTCCTAGCTCCTGCAACATTCCAGTTTCTCTTTAATCATATTACAACTACAATAAAACATAGAAGTGTAATAAACAGTGTCTCCACTTGATAATTTTAACTAATCGTGATAATTATACAACATATACATAATTCCTTCTCTTAAAAGACCCTAATAGTGTAGTCTGCCCAGGACCACATGATCCTAGATTCTATTTCAATATAGACCACTGGTAGTATAATGCAAGTATGAGTTATTGAACACCGCGGATAAACCTACTTAAAATGCTTACTGTACCACGAGTAAGTTTTGAATCTTGCTACAGCTGGGATAAATTGACATGGTCCCGACCCCTGTGCACACACAAACCTTAAGGTTATTGCTTTGAATATATAAATTTCCGCGAACAAACTAGCAGTATCGGTCACCTAGATTTGTGTTTGCATCGCACTTAAGCGTCCTCTGACACTTCCAGCCCATGAAAACATACCAACGACACTATATATATAAACAGCATAATCAACTGTTAAATTATGCTAATGAAAGTTCGAGGGGCATATCAAACTCGCCGGACTATCCTAATTGTTAACCTTATAGCCTAGATTTGAAAAAACAGTGATCAGTCATCCACTACTAAAAAGTTAGAAGAAAGTCGTGCCGTTGATTGGCATAACAAAGTACTAGTTACAATCTCGTGCTCAACTGTAGGTGATTTATAAAAACACCGGCCGCTGTTAAACACTACACATAATGACACATTCGCCAATCTTAAATCCATTCTAAAGTACGCCAGAAATGCACGTTAATTCCGTGGTACAAGAAGCGTACTCTACTACCATAGAGCGTATCAGTATAAACATAATACAATGTAACCAAAACAATTTTTATCTTTACAAACCAAGTGTCGAATCAGTCAAACGTCACAGTGGCAAACTACAAAAGTAAATGATCAGACAAAGTTTACAATTGTTAATCAAGTCTGCTAATTAATTCACCTGTCGGGTAATACAAAATCATACCAGTACACCAGATATTCGCCCGGGTCGCTAACTATAACAGGGTGACGAATCACGTGACTTTTTGGGGTTTACCGGTGCAAATTCATAGATGTCAACAAGCTCGGTAAGTGACGTTTTTTTGCAAATAAACGTTCTAAATGAACTTGTTTTTCATTTTCTCGTAGCGCATAAAAGACAGCTTACGCTGCTCGTCATGCCAATATTAAATATTCCACAAAACTCTACTTAATAAACACGCTATCCTTGGCCAAAATATGACATGTTGAGAATTCGCTGTAAACTGTATGCTGCACGCAACGTGCATTTATGATTTTTAAACATTTCATGCAGCACGATTGTTTACATCAGTTTCTTTACTCGTCAATTTGGGCCAACGATTGCGTCCAAATTAGGAAGAGAATCTTTTAAGTTTGAACATGGTTAGAACCAGAATGCTTATCTGTCTTTTATGCACTGCAAAATATTAAGAATCGTGTACGAACAATTAGAGATATTGGCAAAAAACAGGTATTACCGATGACTTAGCTCCTTTCAGTATCCGTGCGTAAACCCCGTTGATTCGTCACCCTGTATAAGCCACCAAGTTGTAAAACAAAATAAAATTTCACCACGTGGCTGTACCCTGTGCTATAAGAAGTATAGCCGACAGCATTTGACCTGTCGCTAATTAATCGTCGTGTGTTTTCGCTACCCTAGCATAAGCAGGTTCGATAAGTTAAAATGAAGACAATGTACGGATGTTCAAAGTTAAACGTTCTTAGCTATAAATCAGCCATATAGCCCAAAACAATAAAACATTTCCTTTCCGAGACAAACGCACTAAGCTGTACTGTTGTACTGAAGACAAAATAAAAATGGTACCAGTAACTTTTTACCACGTGGCGTTTAGGCGACAAACCAAGAGTACTAATTTAAGTGCATGGTCCGCTTCACGATTAACTCCAATAATTTATTAAAATCAATATTCATCACTTGTCAATGCAGAAATGTTGAAATAACAAACAGAACATACACAACCACCGTGCGACACGACAAGTTCAGACTAAAACCCAACTCATGTGTTTATATAGATATGCCAAAGTGTGTGCTATGAACAGGCTCGTGCCACAGCTATCATTACATGAACATATTCATTACGGACTCATGACAAAACTATCATGAATGTTCGATATTTACCAAAGCAATATAAATTGAACTCATTACGTAAGGCACAAAAATGTGCGTCTAGTAAAAAAGCGTGCTGCATGAATTCAAATTAATTACTTGTCAAATTTCTTCGTTTCTTTGATACCTTTTACTATATGACCTGTTCCACGTGTCATGCAATGACTACAAAGACAATAAACACATTACTTATCTTTTCTACCATCTTCAATGTCTCACAGCAATATTTGTGTTCAAATTCGCCGTCCCACATTCATTTGACCTCGAAATCTCGCCGTCCAAGGTGTGCACACTTGTGAAACATCTAACTCGTAGGTTTAGCTGAAGCGTTTGTTAGGCCGAAAACCCGGTTACAAGCGCTTATAAAGGGTGCCTGTATACGTCACAATAGTCTACGTTGGATGAGCAGTATAAATTGTAACGGTCGATTGGCCTGGTGTGTAGTGACGATAAAAACTACACTCATGAGTAATAATAGTAAAGTAATACAATAAAACCCGTGCATGATCGAGCCGAAATAAAATGGATTGAATTTTGATTGAAATTAATCCTGATTATTTTTGCTTGGATTCCATTCTGGTGGACGCCATTTTCATGGATTTATAGAACGCGGAAGTAAGCTTACGTTAAAGTTACGTCGACGGCCATTTTAAAGATGAGTCGGCAAACAGAGATAACTGCAAAAATGAAACATAGCCAGATTTATAGGCATTTTAGTCATTCAAATTGTTAAACATAAAGTTATACTTATTGATGGCTCAAGGGCGGGTACTCATATAATTGGAGAACAGCTATGAATTTGCAAGTACATGGTATCGATTCCATCGAAATTGAAGTGACGTACACGTCAAGCGAAAATTGAAAGTAGGGTAAAGAAAATAACCGACTGTGTAAACATTAATGACGGAAAAATTACAGGAACATCTTCCAAATTCTAAGAACATTAAACGGCATTGGCGAATACATGTCTCATTTTTCAAATAAAGAGTAACTTAATAACTCCAAAAGTTAAGACACGTCTCAGTTGACAAATAAACGCTCCATTTAGAAAAAAAATACGTAAATGGGAAAACAAAGGGCATTTATTTGCAAAACGAAAACTCTTACAGCCTCATAACTGAGATGATGTTTTGTTCATGAATTAGGTTAAGTATTAGTTTAGTTCATTACAAGTTTAAAACATACACAGCGATACAGTGACGGTATAACAAAGGGAGTATTTCGAACTTTACCCGACCACGACGTCGTTTACGTCATCTTCGAAACAAGATCAACACATTTATTAATGGCGTTTAAAAAAATATTGATAGTCAAATCAGCTCAAACTGTTATACATAATGGCGTTACTGTACCAGGAAACTGAATGCAAAATTTAGTACAAATATATCAATTAGTTTTGTGTACAAAAGCTTTTCAATAACCGGAACGAACTTTCTTAACACCTTTTACATTGGTTGTTTTAAGTGGAATTTTGGTTGATCAACGTCACTAGCTAATTTCAACGCTGAAACAACGTTGGATTAACGTTGAGTGCCTGTTGCGAATAAAGGTCGTCAAATATGTGCTATAGAGTTATTACTGAGGCTAAAAAGGTCGTTGGAACCAACACAGTCATGTTGTACTGAGTGAAACTGTATCAGGTGCGTAACTTGGTGTAAATACTCGTATAAGACCGTTCGTAAATTGGACTCAGGATCCGGGGGTATACCCCCCCCCCCCCCCTGAGGCTGATATTACTTTAACTCTCACTTATTTCGAGTGGTTTCAAGAAAAAAGCATTTGCTTTGTTGCCAATTCAAAGACAATTTATAAAAAGTGTATACTACAGTCTGCATGGTGACGTTTTCTATTTTCTGTAACTATATAATGTCAATGCAATCTAGGCATGCTGTTTAGACTATAAAAAACATGAAGTTACTTGAGTCGTGTTCGATACCACATCGACTTTTTGTGTGGATTTGTATTTGAGCTATTTGGTGTGTGCATTCTGTCCACACCTGGCATCCAAAGTCATCTGTAATTTGATGTTAGCGTGACCAAATGATGATTACGAGCGGAATGTTGTTTCATTTATCCACACTGACTTCAATGTACACACCTCGTTTATTTAGGTCAATCATGTGAATAAATGTAACTCAATACTTCATGTGGGAGATATAGGTTGGCTCTACTTTTTAAAGTATATAAAAACATCCATAACGTAGATCTTAAGATTTTACTTATACTCAGTAGTCGTGTTGAGGTGTGTATGATCATGGTAAACAAAATAAAGATAAAGTCTGGCGCAGTGTTTTCAATAACATTTTTTAATAATTGTTGACGTCAGACATATCTTCCTGTTCACGGGTTTACGTATTATACTTTTTGTACAGGTAAACACATGATCAGCAAAATTTCGTTTACAATACAATAGACAGTCACACACAAACTGAAACGTGGGCGTGACATGACAATTTTATTTTTGTCAACTTGTGAAACGGGATCTATACCCAGCATGTGACTGAGCCATAAATTACTGAGATCAGTATATATGTTATAATGTTTTACTTATGATGTACATACAAGTATTATAATTGTTTGCTCACTATTTACCTGTTATATCATGATGTGTATTTATACTTACTATGTTTTGTAATACTAAATATTTATGCTCTTCATTCATTTGGAGGAAATAATAGTAATACACAATGTAATAATAATAAACTAAATAGCGATATGATGATTTCTTTCGTGTCAATTTCTGCTGGCGGCAGATTTTGTTCTAGTCTCAAGATAACACTATTTTAGACGTACAAGAAGAGTAGTTTAGGCCTACTGACGCCAAGTTAGTTATATCAGCGTACATACTGTACGGTGTGTAAGATACTCTGATCATAGTGTAGTGTGACGGCCTACTTTTATCACAACTGACGATGTAACATTGGAGACCATCGTGCGTCCGTCGGGAACTATCATCCTAGACCCTTGTCGTCGTAGAGTCAGTTTCATTCATGAATATAATTGGGGAAAACAGTGTTAGTATATCTAAAGTACGTAATAAAAGACACAGTTTATTGAAAGCAAGATAAAAGTACATATACAGCACTGTGATTGGTTAGGTTAAAAGTTGGGTAAAACGTCAAGTGTCTAGAAGGTGACCGTGTCCGGTCCCTGCTTGAAAGCCTCGAGGCTTGGGCTAGGTCTGGCCGTGTAGGGTAGCTTATTCCAGTACCTAACTGTCAATGGGAAGAATTAATTCACGTGGTACTGTGTTCGAGATTGGGAAATGAGGAAGTCGAGATTTCTAGGTTGGAAAATATTAGAATGATTAATAGTAGTAAAAGGCAAGCTCCATGGTAACGGATTTTGCAAAATTATCTAGATTTGTATAGCAATACCAGGGAATTATGGATTCTGAGATGGGCAAGGGTATTCATTGTAAGGTATTGAGCCTCTGGATTATATACTTTTGTATGGGGGTAGTCATTGGGAACGTATAGGGCGGTCGATCTTTGGATACTCTCAAGTTTGTACGCCGTCTTTTTGCCGTGGATGCCACATAACTGGGACTTGTTCAGCATGTTGGAGACGCATCCCGATGTCGTTGTGGAGAAGTCATTGTGAACAAAACGGGCTACTTTGTGTTGGACTTGCTTCAACCTCTTGATGACTACATTGAGTAGGATCCCATACCGTGGCAGCATTCTCAATCATTGGACCAACCATGGTTTTGTATGAGGCTTCGATCCTTGACTGGCGGCGTGCACAGCTCATGATGATTCGTCTCAGGAACGATAGAGGCACGAGGGCCTTTAATGTTTCATAATGTATATTGCTAATATGTGAGTCCCAGTTGCTAAGTGTCACTCCTAGATACTTAATTAATTGCTGGCATCAACAGTTTCAAGGATGTGGCCATGCAGTATATAGTGGGTGTTGATCGCAGCATCCTCTCGGTACTATACGGATGACGGAGCCTTTGTCAGCGTTGTTCAAAGCTCATCTTCCACTGTGACTTCCCCACTCTTCTAATGCAGAGAGGTCTTTCTGGAGGCTTGCTCTGTCATTGTCATTCTGTATGACCCAAATATGGCATATGATGTTGTCAGCAAATAGCTTGGATGAGGAGGACGTAGGCCTAATCATGTCGGGCAAGTCATTGATATAGATCTATCAGCGGCTGGAAATAGCGAGGGTTCAAGGACAGTACCGTGTGACACTCCGGATAATACAAGTAGGCTACGTCGGCTGTTACTGACTTGGTGCCAGAACTACAGTATATAATAGTTTATAGATATCATATGGGACTGGAATTAATACACCAAGACTAATTCTTATTTATTAAAGATAATTATTCTTTTATGCCAGGAGCTGATCTATAGAAAGTATAGTAAAATCCCTGGTTATGTCAATCAAGAGCAAATTATAGTTAGTACTAAGAGATCGATGTGAAGGGAGACCACTGCACCAAAGAGGGACTTAAAATTATCGCGTCCGAGTTGTCGATCTTTTCCAAAATTACAGCGCTACAGGAACGACAACTCTTGGTATTTCAACTGACGGTTTGCAACAGACTTTAACCAGACCTTGATGGCCGTACGTGCTGCAAGTCAATAATAATGTTTACATTATAATTTTACGCTGTTCTCAGTGTTAAAACGAATTGACAATCTTCGGTAAGCATGTGTGCACGTTGTATTCGAAAGTAATAAAATACTTTCATGGAAAGTCATCGAATTAAACGGGTCTCCAGACTCCACTTCGGACCACAGACGTTTCGGACCAGCCACTTCGAACCAGCTATTATCAGCCTGATTCAGGGACAATCTAATTAGATGGTCCCTGCTATTATCACTACTTATGTTATTATAAATTATGTTATGAAATTAAACATTAATTTGCATTTTATTTCATGTACCATAATATTTGCTCTAAATGGCTTAAAAAAGAAACACCTGACCTGTCATACAAGACAGACCAACAAACAGATACACTCTCGATCCGTTGTACAAAAATGTCACAAAATCTCAAGTTTTTGCAAAACCCCAGTGTCTTTTTGTCTCTCTGTCTGTCACTACATCTATCTGTTTCTCTATCTGTCCCTCTGTCTGTCTCACTGTTTGTCCCTCTGTCTGTCTCCCTGTCTGTCTCTCTGTCTGTCACTCCATCTATCTGTTTCTCTCTTTTTTTTTTTTTTTTTTTTCTTCCAATTTACGTGACCACAATCAATACACTGATTTTTCTGTCACAACGGTGGTGCGCAAATTAACGTTAAAATAGTTCAATTAACAGTGAAAACTTAAATAACACTTTATACAGGTGCACAGTAAAAACAAGAGTCCATTTTCAGTTGGCTAGCCGAGCCTTGAAGCATTCAAGACTCGGGGCACTTGCTGTGGTTGGTGGTAAGGTGTTCCAGTCCCTGATGGTTCTTGGGTAGAAGGACATCCTTCGAGCCTCAGTTCTGCATGTTGGAATTTGGTATGAGTATAGGTGAGATGTCCTGGATATTCGACTTGGTGGTAGTAGTCTTGACGAGTCTGAGATGTTAACATGTCCATGTATAATCTTGTACATCATGTTGAGTCTTGTTTGCTCTCGTCTTTTTTCTAGTTCTTGCCATTCTAGTTGATTTAGCATGTCACTTACAGATGATGTTCCTCTATAGTTGTTCATGACGTAACGGGCAGCTCGATGTTGTACCATTTCTATTTTCTTCTTGTGGTTTTGCTGATGTGGGTCCCAAACTGTTGAGGCGTATTCTAGTGTTGGTCGTACTAATGACTTGTAGGCATTTTCTTTCAATTTTCTGTTGCTGATGTTGAGGTTTCTTTTTAGGAATCCAATGGTCTTGTTGGCTTTCTGGCAGATGTTATGAATATGATTGTTCCAATTTAGGTCTGAGCTGATGGTGACACCGAGGTATTTAGCAGATGTTACTTTTTCCAAAACTTGGCCGTGTAGGATGTAGTTTGTTGATAAGGGTTTTCTCTTCTTGGTGATGGTCAGAACATTGCACTTGTCGGGGTTGAACTTCATGAGCCATTTATCCTCCCAGACTGCGAGTTTGTCAAGATCTTGTTGTAGGGTATGAGAGTCCGCATCTGAAGATATAGTACCGTACATGATCGTGTCATCAGCGAATAGCCTCATCTTTGATGTAATCCCTTCAGGCATGTCATTTATGTAGTACAGGAATAGTGATGGACCTAGTACCGAACCCTGAGGTACACCAGAATCAACGTCGATAGACTCGGAGGAGACACCTTCAATAACTACAGACTGTTTCCGATCTTTCAAGAAGTTTTCTATCCATCTATTGGTTTTACCGCGGATTCCATAGTTTTTCAGTTTACCAATGAGTAGGGAGTGACTAACTTTATCAAAAGCTTTTGAAAAATCCATGATCAGACAATCTGTCTGTTTTCCTTCATCTAGGTTAAGTGTCATGTCATCAATGAATTCTACCAGTTGGGTCTCACAAGATAGTTTTTTCCGAAATCCATGTTGGTTAGGATGAAGTATGTTGTGTTCGTCTGAGTGTCTAAGGATGTTGCTGGTGATGATATGCTCCATAATCTTGCAAGTGATACATGTAAGTGACACAGGTCTGTAGTTTTCTGCCTTGTACTTCTGACCTTTCTTGTAAATGGGGCACACATTTGCTTGCTTCCAGTCTGTAGGTAATTCACCAGATTCGTATGAGGAAGTAAATATTATTTTGAAGATTGGTGCGATGATTGATGCAAGTTCTTTTAGGATTCTTGGTGTTATCTGATCCGGTCCTGGTGCTTTGTGAGGGTTTAGTCCTTGGAGAATTTTGAGAATTCCATTTTCACTGAATGTAATGTCTGGCATAGCAGGGTATTTCTTGTTTGGTTGTCCGCATCTAGATTCAAACTGTTCTTTGTTGAATTCCAATTTCTCCGAAAAAGCTGACTGAAATTGTTCATTTAGAATAGTTGCTTTAGTCATGGGATCAGAATGTAATTTCCCTTCTTTCTTCAGTGGAGATATATCATTATTGTCACTTCTTTTATGTTTTATGAAAGTCCAGAATTTCTTCATGCATCCGTATATGTTCTTTGAGTCGTCTTCAGGTGGTGTTACAACAGATTCAATGTATGACCAGTAGGACCTTCTCAATTCTCTTTGGACCCGTTTCTTCACCTCTTTGTACTGTGTGGTATCTCTATTGTCGTTTGATTTCTTCTTTTTCTTGTACAGACGGTCTCGTTTCTTGATGAGTTTCTTTAGATCCCAAGATATCCATGGCGGGCTGTCTTTGTTCTTGGCTTGTTTGTGTGGAATGTTCAAATTAACACTTTTATTGAGATCATTCTTAAATAGTGTCCACATACTATTCACATCACTTTTATTTTCCGACATAAGTGTAAGTTCTTCCTTTGTTTTGGTAAGGTCCGATTTCATTTTGTCCCAGTTGGCTTTGTTGTATAGAGGAATATTCCTTGGTGTTTGCTTGTGTCGGGTAGGTACAGCACTAATTTCTGCAAAGACAATGTCATGATCAGATATACCAGGAAGAGTTTCTATTCTGTTGAAACTATTTGGGTGATTTGTACATATAAGATCTAGAGTGTTCAATTGTCTAGTTGGTTCTTCAACAAGCTGAGTGAGACCATTATCATCCAAGATTTCAGCAAACAAATGGTGATTTTTGACATGTTGAGTGTTATCCTTCAAGCATTTAGACTTCCAGTCCCAGCCTGGCAGGTTGAAATCTCCCCCTAGTACCAGGAAACAGTTTTTCATACTAGCTGTTCTATCAACACTATGTTTGAATTGAAGATATCCGTCTTCATTTGCAGTCTTCGGATTATAGAAGGATGAAATGTACATAGTCTTTTGACCTACAAGGTCAAGTTTACACCAGACTATTTCACAATCAGAGTCAAGTTCCGGTACTGGTGAACTGATGTAGGTGTTCTTGATGGCAATCAAAACTCCACCTCCTCCGAGGTTTCTATCTTTGCGATAAAGTTTGTAATCTGAAGGGAATATCTGAGAGTCTTTAATACTTGAGTCTATCCAGGTTTCAGTACCTATGACAATATCTGGGTTAACACTTTCAACAAGATTCTTTACCTGACACTGCTTGGTCTTTAACGATTGAAAATTTACATTCAGTACCCTGAGTGTTGTTGGGTTTCTGTTCTTCTGAGTTTTATTCTTCTGAGTTCTGTCGGGTGTTGATGAATGCACAGGCTTCATACCTTGGTCTGTAGGTGAAGGACTTTTCAACGATGTGTCTGACAACATGCTATAATGGTTTGATGTGCTGAAAGATAGGTCGAAACAATGAGTAGAGTAATTTGGACATCCACATAGTATACAGTCCCAGGCAATGGCACTATCGTTTGCCAGCATATCATAGGTTCCGCTATGCACAGATTGACAGTTTATATGGTACCACTGATTACAGGTGTCACACACTATACCACGGTCATCCCAAGTGACGGGTCTATCACATGTACCACAAGGATATATGGTCTGATCAGGTCCAGGATTTGGATTTACATCATTTGCTATGGCAATCAGAATCATGGATAGATACAATAGAAGGATATCATTCCTGTTGACGTATTTGATACGGGCCGTCTGTTTCCTGATTTCCAACAACTTCATAACTATCACTGACAATCCATAGTTCCTGTTATTACTACATATAACATATTTATTGTCCACATTTGGTTTGAACACCATGCTGATAATGAGTATACATGAGTAGATGAATATCTGTTTTACGATCAACATGATTCTTGTTTGTTTACTTTCAATTTGAGTCAGCTGTTTGGCACTTCCGGTCCGATGAAAATATCACTAAATTGTTCAGATCTCACCAAAATCGGGAATTTCCACTTCAGATGACGATAAGACTTCTTTCTGTTGATGTCCACCAACCTTACCACCGTTTTCCTCGCAAGAAATTGATAATAACTAAATTTTATGTCAATTTTTCACAGAGCCGCGATTTTTTCGACTTCACTTCGCGCATGCGCACCACCACCATCTCCATCTTTCTCACTGTCTGTCTGTCCCTCCGTCTGTCTCACTGTGTGTGCCTCCGTCTGTCTCCTTGTCTGTCTGTCCCTCCGTCTGTCTCTCTGTCTGTCCCTCCGTCTGTCTGTCACTCCATCTATCTGTTTCTCTCTCCATCTGTCTCACTGTCTATCTTTTCCTTTGTCTGTCTCACTGTGTGTGCCTTCATCTGTCTCCTTGTCTGTCTATCCCTCCGTCTGTCTCTCTGTCTGTCCCTCCGTCTGTCTGTCACTCCATCTATCTGTTTCTCTCTCCATCTGTCTCACTGTCTATCTTTTCCTCTGTCTGTCTCACTGTTTGTCCCTCTGTCTGTCTCCCTGTCTGTCACTCCATCTATCTGTTTCTCTCTCCATCTCTCTCACTATCTATCTGTCCCTCCGTCTGTCTCACTGTCTATCTTTCCTCTGTCTGTCTCACTGTTTGTCCCTCTGTCTGGCTCCTTGTCTGTCACTCCATCTATCTGTTTCTCTCTCCATCTCTCTCACTATCTATCTGTTCCTCCGTCTGTCTGTCTTTGTCTGTCCCTCAGTCTGTCTGTCCGTCTCACTCGGTCTATCTGTCCCTCCTTCCGTCCTTCACATTTATTTATTTACTTTTATTATCTATTAATTATTTGGAATTATTCACAATTTTGATTTTACATATTTATATTTATTAGTACTGATGTGGGGTTTGAACTCACAACTTTCATCTTACCAGTCATTCAGACACAATATCCACTACACCAATCACCCGCAGACATTTGTTACTCTAATTTTTTCGTATATAAGTTTACCATTGAACACTTTTTATGACCTCCAATGTTATTGATAGTTGCATGCATATACACAGTAGATCAAATTGTGTACATAGTAAGCCATGGTATTAAAACTTTACCTACCTATCTACCCCACCATAATTGGCCAGGGGATCGGGAAGGGGAGACAGAGAATATTTAATTTTGGCCTTACTGCAGGGGCGTCTGTGTCTTACATTTGTAGCTTACTGATGCGGAGCATAGCCTTTATTTGCCAGTCAGCTTTCTGCTGAAACATGGCAGGCATATGAGTGCCTCCACCCGTTTTTGAACCCGGGTCGCCAGATTATACGGCAAGCACGCTAACCAATGAGCTTCGGAGGCACACATTATTCTGAGTTATACTATGACTTGGTATTTATATTTTCAGGAATTGTTTATTAGTCAGTCAATGATGTTATCACCTAACAGTATATTAGTTACAAGTCTTGTAGCTAGACAGTTACAGTTGAGTAACATCCTCAGTGGTTGTAAGTATTTATTACTTATTTTTACATATTATTTATAATATATCTAAATCACAGTCAGATGATTGGATGGCTACTTTCAAATTGGGCCGGAGGCTGGACGAACATCGGTCATCGGACAGCAGCCAGAGTAAGTTAAGTCTCTTTCGAAATATGCATTGCATCTCGTGGGCCAGCATCCGCATGATGCCTGAGCATCAGGTACATGTACACATCCGATACACAGATATCGTTAGGTGTTCAGGTGACTTGTCACCGTGGGAAATCATCAGTTAATTGTGTATATCTATATTTAATTGGATCATTTCAGGTTTAAAGTCACAGCCATGCAGAAATTACTCCAACAGATTTATATCAAAGAAACTACGATGGTTGTCCTACATTAAACACCATAAAGATGTTAGTACAGTATCACGTTGTTTGATGTCACAGCAATATTACCAATCATTGTTAGACGTATCGGGTAGACAGGTGTATATAATACAACAGACAGCTTACAGTACTACTCAAGATGATTCCACGAAGGTAGGTGGTGTCATTTAATGATTATTCATAATCAATCCTGACTATCATTATCAGGGGTTCTATAATTCCGCTGCACTGGAGAAAATGAACTTTTCTGCTGAAAATAAAAAAGTTATTTGATGAAAGAGTACCAAGAATTGACTTAAGTTATGGTCATTTGAAATTTCATAAGCTAAATTTTGACAATAGAACGATGTTTGAGCAAGAGCTCTGGTGATGGCATGTATGCTAATGCTAGCATCTTATTTTCAGGATTGGGCTTTATGCCTTAGTAGAACCCCTGCATTTTGGAATCTATGATATATCTTTATTTCCCCAACACATAGTTTGAAACTCAATGAAAGAGATATATCTTACAATTGGTTTGTCTGTTGTAGAAAACAGTCGTAAAAGGAATTTCTAAGAAACTTCAGCAGGAATTCACCACAATTCATTTAGGAGGGCTTTTGCACCTGACCAGGCATTTAAGAGTATTATAAGAGTAAAATATTTAAAGGAAAAACAAACATATTCCAGCTTTTTGAATGTTGTAAATCAGAAATTTTTGTGAGGGATCAATTTTCGCTATAATTGTTCAAATTGATAAGTGTGCGAAACTTTATTTACTACATAAACTTACAAAACAAATTGAATTTCTGAATTGAAAAAAATTGCAAACATTTTACCTCAGAATACTTACGTCACCTATCTAAAATCATTAATTGGTTTTGGATCTTTAATTTTAGAACATACAGGCTTAGAATCCTCAGTCTGCGTATATGTCAGCTTGTAATACATGTAGGAACCCCCTAATAATTTTGAGGACACTAAGTGAAAGGTCAAATTCTGTGTGTCCTTCAATTCAAACATTTTTCTGAACAATATCTCATGACAGATAGAACTACGATCATTAAACAGGATTGGATGTTTGGTCAGCAGGCTTTAGATGAAATTTATGGTTTTGAATTCAGTAAATAATTTTGCCTGTTAAAATAGAAAAAAAAGAGATTTCAAATGCATACTGACTGCATGGAGATCTATATTCCGGATGTATATGTAGTCTTCACATGATTATTAATTCTATCAGGTTTTCAATTTATTGTATGATTTTTACAGGATGCTAGTCAAGGAGGCAAAAGTAAAGACAAAATCTCAACAAGAAGAGCTACGAGGCCATTAATTTTTAATCAAAATATTTTACGCAGTATGTATGGCTATTATTCTATTAAGATTAGTAGGACAACACTTTATCTCCATAATAGCTTGTATGCCCTCTTTGATATGCCTGCCACTTTTATATGCCTCGAGCCAGGTGCAGTTTTATCAAAGAACTTATGTTTTTGCAATTGTAGAAGTTAATAGTCAATTAATACTCATCCTTTTAATTTAAAGAAAAAAATTGGATTGGTGGTTTTTGTTTAAAAAACACAAACTCAAAATAAAGATACCAGGTACTCTTTTGAATACAAACAAATGCATGTTTAGATGGTTTAAAATAGTAATAAAGTCACCAGAATAGACTAACATTTCAAGTGTATTTAGTTTCTCATTAACATAGGTGAAAGTTTTCAGGCACATGCCTGAACTTCATGTTTTTGAGGTACCAAAAAGGCTTGTTTTTCTTTATTTTCCCTACATAAATTGTTGATTTTTGAGGATTTCATGTTTTTCAGAATTTCTAACTTTCACCCATGCATTAAAGCTTCACTTCAGAAATAAAGTCGCAAGAGAAAACTTATTATTTCTCCCTCATGTAGTAGGGAGACAAATTGAATTTTTGCTGGACATCTGTTTGTCTGGATAGATGGTTGTCACATAGTTTGTCTGTGCTAGTTCTCCTTAACTATCGGTCTGATTTCAATGAAACTTCACATAAATACTTGGTACCAAGACTGAAGCCTAGTTGTGCTTATTGTCAGAACTTTAGGGTGGTTGATTTTTTGCCAGAGTTTGATTGATTTTGGCCAGAGTAACGGCTCTTTGTTGGAGACAATATTTTTGGATCAAACTGCCTTTTAGTTTGTGATGTGTTTTGTCCCAAATTCAAAATTTCTGTAATAAAATAATTCCTTCTATCTGTAATTCATTTCAATATATTTTTTATTTTACAGAAAAAAAGAAGAAACCAACGGAACAAGATTTTATTGGTACAGACAACAATTTTATGCTTGTTGAGACAGCTATGAAAGACTATCTTCTAGAAAAGAGGTATGAACTTAATAAGTCCATTGATAAATTATCATCCATATTTCAATAAAGATAGGGGAGGAGGAATGAGTTCAACATGATTTAATGAATAGTTTGCATCTATAGTGGGATTCCAACCTATACTGTAGGATGAAATCAACTAGCAATGGGATGTATAAATACATTTGACTACTTTGCTATTGCAACAACCACAAAAAAAGTTGCACAAATACCGAATATCAATATGAATGCGGCCAATCCATCAGTAATCATTTCATACAGATTACAACACTGACTATGTAACTTTTTATTTGCACACCTAATGTTAAAATCCTATCGTTAACATGCTGAACGAAGCACAGTTTTATTAAAGTCTCCAGACAGTCTCGTGTTGGGTTTGTAGATCTAGGTTACATACAGGTGAAGGGAAAAATCTTTTGGCATACATCACTGGTCAGTGGCATTTGTCACATTGTGAGAGGTATGTTTCTTTCTCATTTTTGTCGAACAATCCTTGAATAAAAAGGGTCCAGGTTTCAGTCGGCTACTCAAAAATGATGTTTTTGCCCAGGTGAGGGAGGGGGATTGTTATTTTTCCCCTGCTTTTTGCTCTTGGAGCATTCACACGCTGTATTATATCAAAAGTTGTTGTATTGTTTTTCAGTGACATAGATAAACTTTACACTTTCAAGAGAACAAGTCCGTACAGTTCTACACACCATATGTCAAAAGAAGAAGAAGAAAAATATTTAGAATGTGCATATACTATAGAGATTGAATCACTGTGAGTACTATACAGGTGTAGAAATTTACAATCAGGCCGAAACTAATGAATAGTGAGGTTCCAGTAACCCTTCCTACCCTACTTTATCCCTTATCCCTAAAATGTTTTATAGCATTTTGCTGGAAGTCACAGTGGGTCAGCGATTCAAGTGTTTTGTAAGTTAAAGTAAAGTTTATACCTTGTTTCACACTGATTTATGTATGGATTGATGCCACAAAGATTCTCTGCTTTTGTTCTCCTTAACTATTGGTCAGATTCAGTGAAACTTCACATGAATGGTTTGTACCAAGTCTATCTGTGCATATTGTCAGGATTTTTTTGTCTGATGATATTTGCCAGCATTAAAGCCCTTTAATGGTAAAAATAAGTTTGTCTGCACTTGTTCTCCTTAACCATTGGTCAGATTTCAATGAAATTGCACATGAATAGTTGATACTAAGTATTGTTGTACGTATGATTATTGCCAGAGTTATATACTACTCAAACTTTGCTAAGGGCCAAGACATTGATTTTTATGCCGTCTCACATTAAATGTACAATACCGATGAAAAAAACGTTGTGCAATTAATAAAATATAATCTTATCTGCTTCTGAAGTTTAAAGCTTGATGTCTTGCAATTAATACGCATTGCCTAAATGAGGTCGTTTTCCAGGTAACTGATAAGCCGTATTGGCGGAGACCAAAGTGGCTAGATTAATATGGAAATTTTTATCCCGTTTTTATTACCATAGCGTGTAAGACCCAAAATGCCAAGAAAATGGCCGCATTCCGTTACTCCAGAGGCTTGAATGCAGCACGAAAAATTTAATGGGGTTGGGCTTATCAGCACTTAGACATTAAATTTCGAAGTAATCTTTATTGGTTTACAATTCTGCAGATTTAGCATTAAGTTTTTGAAAATTCTACCGGTCAATCTTATTCAATATGCAAAATATTAAAATGGAAAATTTCTTGGCCCTTATCAAATTTTGAGTAGTATATAATGTCCCTTTGTGGAAGAGATATGTTTTTGTTTCTTCTTCCCTTCTACTTCTAGTTAATTACTTGTTTGTATCTTCTCAAACATAATTTGAAGAGGTCGTATGCAACGTATGTAGGAGTAAACTATGTTAGTAAGCTAAAAGTCAATTTTGAAGAAAATCGCGATATTTGGAGCACTCAAAAATACCTCGATATACAGTATGTACTTTAAAGCTTTCTGCATTTTGTTAAGTCTTATATAATCTCAACGTATGTAAATTCACAGGGCTATAGAGAAATGGGGAAGTCTGGAAGCATTGGAAAAAGAGAAAAAGAAACACGACAATAGAGGTTAGATTATGTGATTTATACGGCTAATGGGTGGAAAATGACAACAGTAGTCATCAAATATTTTGCAGTTCCCAATGCAGGCCTGACCCTATGTTTATCAGCACATTTACTATAAAGTCATAAGTAGCCAATATTCCTGTGTAGTATTCTATATGCTCTATATATCGTCTGATCATCTTCAAACATGTTGACAACAATAACTAGGACGTGTTCAATTATGCGCCTAATCGGTCCTGACCTTCTTGAATAATGGCCCTTAAAATACCAAAAAATGTGAAATTAGCCTTGTCTGTACTCCGATTAAAACAGCCATTATTATGATGACTAATTTAGAGAAAACACCAGAAGGAAATCTGTGTGAAAATAATACATTCCAGTGTGACAAATAGGTGAAATTCATCAGTGTCACAGAGATAGCTTGCAATGTACTTAATATGGCTCCACCATAATTATGATTGCTCCACCATTGCTCTGCCTCAGCGTGAGATCTTGGGTATATAAGGTCGGTTTATGACCAACCTGGACGTATTTTAAGGTGAATTCTACATAAAATCGTAAAGTAGTCAAGATAATACAAAAGTGCTCAAGATGTTACACTTATTGTACCACTAAATGTTGGTATGTCCACACTGATACTCAATATGTTTCTATTGAATCTAGGTTGGTTTAGAGCTGTGTTTAAAGGTCCTGTTGATACTCAATATGTTTCTATTGAATCTAGGTTGGTTTAGTGCTGTGTTTAAAGGTCCTGTTGATACTCAATATGTTTGTATTGAATCTAGGTTGGTTTAGAGCTGTGTTTAGAGGTCCTGTTGATACTCAATATGTTTCTATTGAATCTAGGTTGGTTTAGAGCTGTGTTTAGAGGTCCTGTTGATAACAAGGTAGGTTTTTATTCTCCCATCAAGCATCTCAATAAAAATGTAATATTTGAAAAACATAACATTTCTATAAATAATGGACCAACATCATCACAGTTGCTCACCATTGCTTCATTGTTGTAAATAGTATTTTACCCCCAGACGACCAATCTTCAGATTTACGCTAGATTTTTTCAAGGCCAACCTTCTGACCAAATGTGATGATGATCCAGTGAAGAATGCGGCTTCTATTACCATTGTAAGTGTGGGGAAGGTATGCACATAAACAATCCGCTAAATGTCCTTATAAGTAAATGGTACCTGGCCCCATAATTATAAAACCTTTTTCATGCTCAACATGAGCATGAAACTTTCTCAACTCAACATGAGCATGAAACTTTCTCATCTCAACTTGAGCATGAAACTTTCTCAACTCAACTTGAGCATGAAACTTTCTCAACTCACTTTGAGCATGAAACTTGATAAGCTCCTTCACAGGATAATTACGAGGTCATCTTTATCATGAAAGATCACTGTTCCTATATAAAGCTACCCATGATACAGTATAAAAAGTTTCAGTAAAACATGGGACTGTTTAAATCAATTTAAGTTGGATCACAAAATTATGTTGAGTCTTGGAGAAGTTTTAAAAACATAGGACCTGGGACTCCCAAATAGGCCAGTGTGCTTATCCCAAAACAAGCATGTGAATGATGCTAGGGAAGGCGAACAGCTTTGGATAACATGATGTATTGTATTTGTTTTAGGATGAAACTATACGTACAAAGATGAAAGAGGCTTTTCTTGAAGATTCCGGATCTGTAGTTCTGATGGCCCTTACTATGCAAGTATATTTTTTTATATTGTTACTATTGGATATTGTGTGCAGTCACACTGACATGCCAAGGACTGCAAGAATGTGAATCCTGGGTGTTATCTCTACCTGGTTTACAGGGAAGGCTGTATATAGAAAACATCTCATGGTTTGGTGTTGACAAGTTTATTGCAAAAAACGTACAGAACAAACTTATACCACTGTTACAGTGTTTAGGCATTCCAAAGACACTTCATCCAAATAATCACAGTTGTAGAAGTTTGTGACTTTTTTGGAGAAACCAGCAACTAAGGTGGACAAGTGGTCCAGTGGTAAGAGCTACTGACCGCTGATCTGAAGGTTGTGGGTTCGATCCTGCCTCCAGCAGAATAAAAGCAGAAATGCTTTTCAGTATTTCCCACCTACCATAACTAAAATTTCGAACAGTCTTTCGGACGAGACTTTGAAAACCGATTTCCTGTGTGTGTTGCTTTTACATCAGACAAGTAAAAGAACCAGGGATGTTTCAAGAACTGGGGCATCTTCCGTATCCTTCACTATCCCCCAAAAACTAAAGTGAAAAACCTTATCTGCGGGCCTCGCCCATATGGATTTCCGGTGGTCGATGATAAATAAAAGCATATTAATAAAAAAAACCACAGCAAGATGTTTGGTCTATCTGAAGACTGGTCTTTCTGAAGACATTGCTTTTCGCTGTTGTTTTCTTTTGTGTTGAATTCTGACATGAATTTTTCAGTGAGGAATTGTTTATGTGATACCGTCTGTTGTTATGTGATACTGACTGTTGTTATGTGATACTGACTGTTGTAATGTGATACCGTCTGTTGTTATGTGATACTGACTGTTGTTATGTGATACTGACTGTTGTTATGTGATACTGACTGTTGTTATGTGATACTGTCTGTTGTTATGTGATACTGACTGTTGTTATGTGATACCGTCTGTTGTTATGTGATACTGTCTGTTGTTATGTGATACTGACAGTTGTTATGTGATACTGACTGTTGTTATGTGATACTGACTGTTGTTATGTAATACTGACTGTTGTTATGTGATACTGACTGTTGTTATGTGATACTGACTGTTGTTATGTAATACTGACTGTTGTT
Source organism: Spisula solida (assembly GCA_947247005.1). NCBI lineage: Eukaryota > Metazoa > Mollusca > Bivalvia > Venerida > Mactridae > Spisula > Spisula solida. Next base: position 39,797,243 of record OX365947.1, on the reverse strand, counting down.
ATGTGATACTGACTGTTGTTATGTAATACTGACTGTTGTTATGTGATACTGACTGTTGTTATGTGATACTGACTGTTGTTATGTGATACTGACTGTTGTTATGTGATACTGACTGTTGTTATGTGATACTGACTGTTGTAATGTGTTACTGACTGTTGTTATGTAATACTGACTGTTGTTATGTAATACTGACTGTTGTTATGTAATACTGACTGTTGTTATGTGATACTGACTGTTGTTATGTAATACTGACTGTTGTAATGTGTTACTGACTGTTGTTATGTAATACTGACTGTTGTTATGTGATACTGGCTGTTGTTATGTGATACTGACTGTTGTTGTGTGATACTGGCTGTTGTTATGTGATACTGGCTGTTGTTATGTAATACTGACTGTTGTTATGTGATACTGACTGTTGTTATGTGATACTGACTGTTGTTATGTAATACTGACTGTTGTTATGTGATACTGACTGTTGTTATGTGATACTGACTGTTGTTATGTGATACTGACTGTTGTTATGTGATACTGACTGTTGTTATGTGATACTGGCTGTTGTTATGTAATACTGACTTGTTATATGATACTGACTGTTGTTATGTGATACTGACTTGTTATGTGATACTGACTGTTGTTATGTGATACTGACTGTTGTTATGTGATACTGGATGTTGTTATGTGATACCGACTGTTGTTATGTGATACTGGCTGTTGTTATGTGATACCGACTGTTGTTATGTGATACTGACTGTTGTTATGTGATACTGACTGTTGTTATGTGATACTGACTGTTGTTATGTGATACTGACTGTTGTTATGTGATACTGACTTGTTATTTGACCATAACCATTTTGGTTCAAAACCAACAAACAAGAAATCAAAAGACATTTTTTATTTACTTTCCACTACAGAGATACTTTCTAAAAACCTTAATGTATTCAAAATGTTTGGAGTAATTAGGCCGTAAACAATCTAAGTAGAAAAGCCAACCAGGAGTTCACTTATTCCTTTTAACTTTTATAAGCAAATTTCAAATTCTAATGCTGCAATGCAATGCAATCCACAACTATCCTGCAAATCTCTGCCATGCAATACGCAACTCTCCGCAAATCCCTGCAATACGCAACTCTCCGCAAATCCCTGCAATACGCAACTCTCCGCAAATCCCTGCCATGCAATACACAAATATCCAGCAACTGCAATACGCCAATATCCAGCAAAAGCAAACGGACAACTGCAACGGGTGTGCCATATACCCTGCAATGCAGCTCAACAGCAAATCCAGCAACGCAATATACCCTGCCATGCAATACGTAGATCTCCCATAAATCAATCTCATTCTGGCACGCGATAATAAATTATTGCGTGCCAGCACACAACTGCATATATTATTGAATAATATATCCAGCCATGCAATATATATACAAATATCCTGGATTCAAGGATTTCTATCTAGCAAAAATCCAATCATGCCACTAATATCCAAGATTTTATATCGAGCAAAATCCCATTTGCAAATATGCAAGCATTAGTCAAGCAAATTATCAAATAGAAAAAAGCCAAAAAACAGCTGGGAGATACCAAATGATACGGGCAAAACCCAACTGTCACAAAAAACTATGTTTTAAGAATAATCCATTGGTAACTCCCCTAACAGCATAGCTCAGCCGCAAAGCTGGCCTATCAGAGGTTGAAACCCCTAGATCAATAAACAAATATTTCAAAATGTTTTGCCACCATGGATAACAACCCTAACATGCAGGGTCCATGGTTTTTAAAAAATGTGAACCCCTGGTTGGCAGTCAGCTACATGAATTGTTACGACAATTATAACATGAACTTTTGAATTAAAACCTAATCAATGGGTAAAACAACAAAGTAAGAGTTTCAAAAACACTACCATCACACTAAAGCTAATTTTAAATGTATAAAACTAAAAATTAAAGCACAATTGAAATAGAACAACCTTATACTACCCTTAGTCGAAAACAAATGATAACATTTCGCTTTATATACTGCCCTGAAGTTCAACCTGGAACAATGCTCAATAGACAAAGGTACCCATGGACCTGACATACAGCAACCTATAATTGATTGACAATTCTTACAACATGACCTCTATATTTCACACCAGTAACAGTGACCACTCTACCCTCAATGGCAACCATATTCATACAGTTCATATTAATGTTAAACAGCAAATGATGATCTAAACCAAAATTGCATACAGAGGCAACCTTAACATAGGTGAGTTCTCCCAAATGGAAAATTAACTTAGGAACAATTACACAAGGTGAAAATATGAAATTAAGGAAATCCCCAACCAAAGGAAATACTGGGAAACATCCTTAAAAGAAAAGTCAACTAATCCACATAAGCACAGACAAAGCATATATACCAGTAAACACATTTAAAACTGAGTTATCACACAGGGACAAGGAGCAAGCTGCTTCTATCTACTAATTATATATAGAAATCACAATATTTTGAATTGTAAATGTGATTATTCTGATTGATGGTAATGTAAGACTGTGACATTGACAACAGCAAAATTCATCACTGTTTAAATAGTGCATCAATTACAAATAATAAGGCTGTCCTCAAAATGCACAGAATGATCCACTGCACCACCTACAGGCTAAAGAGCGGGGATAATGATACTTTTGTACAAAGAGTCAGCAACAAAAGCTTGAAACGACCCTCTCAAATATCTAGATCATTCGCAGGAAAATGTTCAAAAACATGAAATAACCCTCAAAAAACCATCTCAACCATCAATTGGAAAAGTGAGTCATAAAACCTTCAATTATCTCTAACCATAATTGAGCACAATAATTTAAACTTCCTATCTTAAGTAGAGCTTTACCTGCAGCAGCATGTAAAATTACACATCCTCAGTGGTAACTATATCAAAGGTTGTACAGTAAAAACACGAACTCGTGAATCCAGCAATACATAATGTATGTTACCTAATTGACTGACCATACTAATTTGCTAATCCTAGATTATAGTTTTATAGCTATCTTAACTGGGCAATAACCAAAATTCTGCAATAAATCCTGAAATTATTCCCGACAAACAATTGAAAAAATGAGTCATAAATAATAAAACAATACATTAACTCTAAACACAGTTACTGAGTACCATAATTAAAATAGTGCCCATTTGTCAATGCATATACAGTTCATATCTTCATAATATTTCTGCCATCAGCTGAATGTTAGATTCACACACTCCAACTAATGTTAATATACTAAAAATTCTTGCACAGTAAAAACAGCTCGATACTGAATGCACTACAAGGTCCTGTAAAGCACACATCCAACACCAGAATGTACTGGCACCTTAAACTTCCCAATCTATCATGTCATTAATTCTCTCATGACTCTAATCTGTCCTTCAATCTATGCTAATAAAGAGGTCAAACTCAGCAGAGTTTATGATAACAATGTTTGACCCTGTTAAGACTAAAGAGTTATCACTGTATAGCTTATCCTTGAGTCTATCACCTACATGAATGAACTTGACGACAAGCAAACTTCCTAGCAACGAGTTCCATCCAGAAATTCAGCATTTGATAAACATGATACAATCCAAAAATATGTGATCAGCATCCCTATATTCAAAGCCGTTTCAGCAATAGCATTCTAACTAAACAATAACAGAACTAATTTCGCAGACTGAGACGTGGATCCTTTCCTCTCGCTATTGAAAACATGACTATGGAAAGACCAATTGCTTGAAGTTACAGTTGGTGAAGATGTCAGTTTGATGATAAGCAGCATGCACTGAAAATGAAACAAATGACCAACAAGACAAAGATTAACAACCTTACCACTATGCATCTAAGCTGCACAGTCATAGAAAATGACGTATGTTTGTGACGTTTGACTACCTAACACCCTAAACATAAAATGTTCATTGTATTGATTCCTAAGTCGCAGAAAAAATAGCATGAAATCTTTGCATATATTCAAAGCAAAACATTTTAAAAAGGTAAATGAATACCGATCTGAGTCTACTAACACAAAAGTAGGTCTTCAATAAAACCTTTGGAACATGTAAATCGCTTAAGCAATTTCTATGGAACAAACTGCTCGTCATTAATGCTACAACAAGACTATACATTGATATACGTCTCATATATCTCTCTTGCAATAACCCTTCTGAGTTCTCCATGCTGTAAATATGACAAAAACTGTGAAAGCTAAAAACTATTAAGGGCGGGTGGGTGGGTAAATTTCATCTCTGCAGACGCTCTTTTCTGTAAAGGAAGTAGAAATGTGCCTAGACACCGTGCAGTAAGAATAACATGCCTGTGAAAATCACAATCAAAGTTGTGCAGTGTAAGAATAACATGCCTGTGAAAATCACAATCAAAAACGAAAGTAGACAAAATGGTTGCAAATAACAACGATTATTTTTTAAGTAATAATCGGCATTATTTGACCATAACCATTTTGGTTCAAAACCAACAAACAAGAAATCAAAAGACATTTTTTATTTACTTTCCACTACAGAGATACTTTCTAAAAACCTTAATGTATTCAAAATGTTTGGAGTAATTAGGCCGTAAACAATCTAAGTAGAAAAGCCAACCAGGAGTTCACTTATTCCTTTTAACTTTTATAAGCAAATTTCAAATTCTAATGCTGCAATGCAATGCAATCCACAACTATCCTGCAAATCTCTGCCATGCAATACGCAACTCTCCGCAAATCCCTGCAATACGCAACTCTCCGCAAATCCCTGCAATACGCAACTCTCCGCAAATCCCTGCCATGCAATACACAAATATCCAGCAACTGCAATACGCCAATATCCAGCAAAAGCAAACGGACAACTGCAACGGGTGTGCCATATACCCTGCAATGCAGCTCAACAGCAAATCCAGCAACGCAATATACCCTGCCATGCAATACGTAGATCTCCCATAAATCAATCTCATTCTGGCACGCGATAATAAATTATTGCGTGCCAGCACACAACTGCATATATTATTGAATAATATATCCAGCCATGCAATATATATACAAATATCCTGGATTCAAGGATTTCTATCTAGCAAAAATCCAATCATGCCACTAATATCCAAGATTTTATATCGAGCAAAATCCCATTTGCAAATATGCAAGCATTAGTCAAGCAAATTATCAAATAGAAAAAAGCCAAAAAACAGCTGGGAGATACCAAATGATACGGGCAAAACCCAACTGTCACAAAAAACTATGTTTTAAGAATAATCCATTGGTAACTCCCCTAACAGCATAGCTCAGCCGCAAAGCTGGCCTATCAGAGGTTGAAACCCCTAGATCAATAAACAAATATTTCAAAATGTTTTGCCACCATGGATAACAACCCTAACATGCAGGGTCCATGGTTTTTAAAAAATGTGAACCCCTGGTTGGCAGTCAGCTACATGAATTTTTCCGCCACAATAAATTTAACTACTTTTAAATTTATCCGCCAAAAATTCATTCTTCCCCAAACTAAGAGTGCCCTCTTTATCTATGCTAAGCACCTAAATTCCAAACTGTCTCAACAAAATGCGTTCAGCACCAACTGCAATTTAATCATTATCAAACCCCTCAATATTGATGGTAACATCATCACAAGGTGTAACCTGTAAAATTGTAAAGCGACCTGACTCCTCTGTACCTGTTCACACACTGCTTTCCTGCCAAATCTGTATGAGGTAATGATTGAGCTATTTTAACTTGCAACTAAAGGCATGTTTACATGATTGGTACATGAATAATTCTTACTAAAGCCTGCACTTCATTGCCTGGAAACGCCATGAAAGCCTGCTAAAAGATTCAGCACACCATAGCTGTACCTGCAAGTAAGTAATTGATCGCCCACAAGCAATCACACAATGTAATTTCCCCAATAAGGTCTCAGTTGCAGACTCGCACCAAACAGTGATTCAAATAAAATTTGCTGTTTCTGAACTAACTTAGAGAAAGTTGTAGACCATGATCCACGATAAGCAATGCAAGAATAACACTCACTTATATACCTGTAATAATGCAATGCATACAGTCGAAATATTAAAGCAGAGTATAACAAACAAACCAGTTGTCATTGATCAGACAGTAGGCAACCTGTCAACACTATGTCAATTGGGATAATGCAAGCATCCAAATTCTATTTCCCAATAAGTCTACTAACATACCTAATAAAAACACAAGTTAATTTCCCGATTCTGTATATTATATATAGCAAACACCATTCAATTCATAAACTTAAAACTATTTCTGTTTTTAAAAGCTATTTGCTCAAATGCTGTTAATTCTCCTCTGACTGAGCCCTGACCAGTCTGCCAAAGCATCTTGACGGTATTGAAACCTTACATGACATGTGATAAAAACTAAAATTGCTACTTCCCCGTTTTCCGTTCACTCCAAAACAAATGATTGAAAAAGATGGTTTTCTTGTAAACATCAGTCAATGACAATGCCAGCAATATCAAGACCACATCTTCTCTTATCTACAACTCATTTATGATGCATAAAAGGCTACAATGACTTGGATGAATGCAGATATAAATTATTAAATTTCATCTCTGCAGACGCTCTTTTCTGTAAAGGAAGTAGAAATGTGCCTAGACACCGTGCAGTAAGAATAACATGCCTGTGAAAATCACAATCAAAGTTGTGCAGTGTAAGAATAACATGCCTGTGAAAATCACAATCAAAAACGAAAGTAGACAAAATGGTTGCAAATAACAACGATTATTTTTTAAGTAATAATCGGCATTATATGATACTGACTGTTGTTATGTGATACTGACTTGTTATGTGATACTGACTGTTGTTATGTGATACTGACTGTTGTTATGTGATACTGGATGTTGTTATGTGATACCGACTGTTGTTATGTGATACTGGCTGTTGTTATGTGATACCGACTGTTGTTATGTGATACTGACTGTTGTTATGTGATACTGACTGTTGTTATGTGATACTGACTGTTGTTATGTGATACTGACTGTTGTTATGTGATACTGACAGTTGTTATGTGATACTGACTGTTGTTATGTGATACTGGCTGTTGTTATGTGATACTGACTGTTGTTATGTGATACAGACTGTTGTTATGTGATACTGGCTGTTGTTATGTGATAATGACAGTTGTTATGTGATACTGACTGTTGTTATGTGATACTGGCTGTTGTTATGTGATACTGGCTGTTGTTATGTGATACCGACTGTTGTTATGTGATACTGGCTGTTGTTATGTGATACTGACGGTTGTTATGTGATAATGACTGTTGTTCCACTTTCAGGAATTTGAGTATTGCAGTCTTCAAGGGTTTACTATATTACTGGACTGGTTCACCTAGTATGTTTTCTGAATTTATGCATTCTATAGTCGACACATTTAACCAGGTAAGTTTTAACTGATGCCCTCGTTTCTACATAGTGTCATTATAGTAGACATTTATATAGAAGAACTTAAAAAAGATGAAAACTGTCTCAAAGTGATTCTTGCTTTTATGACCGAATATGAAATGAAAATTATGTAAAAAATTACAAAATGCATAAAAATATGTCATTAAAACTAAAAGATCAAAGTTGTTTGTCTTTTATGGTTGTTACTTTCACTTAAAATGTATTTGATGTTAACTTTTATGTAGTCAACTATAACTAAATTAGAATATATTTAATTTTATTGTTTTCTTGCAGTTACTCCTCGCTATAGGAAGATATATGTCTCTGCAAAAAGCGGATGCAAATCACCCGTAAGTACATGTATTCATTGTTATATCCCTGTAAACAAATGTTTGATATGATATGAGTTTATAAGGTCCTCATATCGTCCCATATCGTCCCATACCTTCCAGCAGTCTGGATTTTTAGTCCCCTACTGGTTTATGACCGCAGGGGACTAAAGGTTTGCCCTCCGTACTTCCGTCAGTCCGTCAGTTTGTCTGTCCGTCAAAAAATCTGGATCCTGACATTACAGAAACAGTTTCCAAGCTAGGTTTATGAAACTTAGTATGTGGATGGGGGCAATAAGGAGAAACATTGTAAATGGCTTCAAACCGGTAGGGGACATCAGTATTGCTTGCAATTCTTAATTACTTGTTTAAAGTAGCCCTCCATGTAAACAGAGTTCATGAGGGAAGTATATATAGGAGTCTTCTTATGACCTTGTTGATGACTTTTATCTCATAACCTGCAATCTAGCAATGCTGTAAAGTTTTAAACCCATGCTGGAAATGTCGATCGGTACTCCCAGGGAGTGCAATGAATACTTAAATTAGCTGTGATGTGACGTAGCCAATCCATGCTTCGATCAGTCCATGATGTCAGGATAATATCAACATTGTCATGACCTCACGCTCATTGTCCAACATTTTGGTTAAAACCTATGCTGCATTCATCATCATTTGGAGCAACAAAGAGCGTTCTCTAAGGTTATATGATTAATAGAATCTTACAATCATGGTCTTTACATACAAATTTATTTAACTCATCAACAAAAACAATATGACACTACGCAAAGCCTTGTATTGTATTATTTTGTCCACTTGTTTAATAAAACTTGTATGTAATGAGCACTCTTGCAAGATCCTCAATATAACACCCAATTAACATGCATATGACATGAGGTAACTTTTTAGTGCTAAAGTCCTGCGGGGAATTTCAGGAATTGACAACTGGAAAAAAACATCCAAAAAGGTTGAAATAACAGGTCGAACTGTATAACCTGTTGAAAAATAATGATATAACATCTTAACCACATTGTGAACTCAAATTTAGAAATGCATACAGATTATATTTGCTGTGATTTACAGGTATGGATACAGAAACCATATACATATCTGGTCCATTCTTAGTGGAGTTGTTATATTTGGTTTTGGTTGTGGATTTACCTTCTATCATGCAATAACAAGTCTGGCATATCCTGTCGTCATCTCACAGAATGATCTTACATTGGTAAATATTCACTTTATTATGTCTCCCACATATCACTGGCTTAGAATGAGAAGGTCCTAAATGCTAATTACGACCTTATAAGACCCATACATTTTTGTAATCTGCATCACAAGGTGCTTCTTATGTGCCTATTTTCATGAAAAGCGAAACAGGTCATGTTGACCAAACTGAAGTTGAAAAAGCTTATTTTCTAAAATCCATAAGTAAAGAGTAGTTTTCAGACAGTTTTTCTTGTTTTCCCTAAATAGCGTTTTTGTATTTATGACCTTCTCATTTTAAGCCAGCATTATAGTAGGAAGAAATACTGTGCTGGACGTCTGCCTGGTTGTCACATTGTTTGTCCTGCATGCTTGTTCTCCTTCACAATTGGCTGGATTTTAATTAAACTTCATATGAATATGGATAGTTGGTACCAAGCCTAGTTGTGCATATTGTAAGGAATATTGGGCAGGATAAATTTGCAAGCGTTATCGACCTGTTCAGAAGACAAACATTTTGGTGTCAAAACCCTCTTCTAGTTACTTTGTGTGTCTCATAAATACCCCATTTTCAGTTTATACTACACATGTAGTTTAGTATAAAGGTTGATTATAAAGCATTTTCTTATTACTTACATTTATCACTCTTGATACATCATTCCTAGTTGGATCCATTGCCATGAGGCTATGAGAGAGAAGCCAGCTTTTCTATAAATTTATATTAAAATTAAGTTAGAATTTGATATTGCCGACATGCCATTTGGTTGATAATGGTACTTTTTGGTTCCCTTGCTTGATATCTAGCATAAAAGTGTAGTCCAGGACTGATTGATTGCAGTGTCAAGATGATATGATTAGGTAACCTCCTGATGATATCTAGCATAAAAGTGTAGTCCAGGACTTATTGCAGTGTCAAGATGATATGATTAGGTAACCTCCTGATGATATCTAGCATAAAAGTGTAGTCCAGGACTTATTGCAGTGTCAAGATGATATGATTAGGTAACCTCCTGATGATATCTAGCATAAAAGTGTAGTCCAGGACTTATTGCAGTGTCAAGATGATATGATTAGGTAAACTCCAGATGACAGAACTTAAAACCCCGAATAGCAGATAGATCTATAACTATATATCTTACACAGTCAATTATCATTTCAGTCTTTGTTGGTTCTTCTAGGATCATTTGTTGCCGAGTCAGGTTAGTTTCCTAATTCATTATACACCTACAAACAAGGTGATGCTGAATTACTAGTATACTGGCAGTCTGTCACTCTGTGTTAAAGGTTACCAGAATTTAGATTCATCCTCTCAGTATGCACCTACAAACACTGTGATCCAATGACCTCCGACTTCGAGGGAAGACTCAGAAAGTTTATATAATACAATGAATCCAGGTGTGCCACCCTAGCTCTTTCAAAATAGACTCCTTGGTTCTTTAACATTTCCAGTGTGTAGCACCAATACACACGAGACTACCTCTGGTTTACAATTCGTCTCTAGTTCTGTTGGAACACTGAAAAGTTTTTCTGTGCTCCGGCCAAGATGTGAAACAAGGGAGCTCTAGATTGGTAGTCAAGAGCACTAACCACTCGGACACCATGTCACCCATGTAAGCATCTAAATTTGATATTAGCATCCATATTTGATAGATCCCTTGACTAGCTGAATTAGTTTAATACGAAAATCGTGATCCCCTCTTTGGATAATAGGAAATTACAGGATCCCCACTTTGGTTAATAGGGAAACACAGAATTTTCTCTCAGTTGAATCCAAATTTGTCAATCATTGAGAACTGACAGACTGATTGTTTTGCAGAGTCTTGAGACAGGTATGACTGTATTGTATCAAACATCATGTTACCATTAACTGTTTTAATTTTATATTACAGCATCTCTCAGCTATGCACTTATTGAGATAAGAAAGAAAGCGATAGCTTCTGGTATGTCCATGTGGTCATATGGTAAGTATTGTCTTTATCTATCTATATTTGTGTATTCATTATACTAAGACAATTAATGTAACATCACAGTCATAGCAGGTTTAGTTTATCAAAATTGATTAAAGACGTTTAGACTTTAACCAAGCCTTACTCAGGGTCATCTAGAATAATTGTTCATTTTATTGAAGTTATTAAATAACTGCAAATATTTTGTTGTTTGAAGGTATTTTCACAAAGAATTGGCAACCATACTCCTACTTAGTATCATAAGGATCTCATTCAGCGATAGTTCTAGTTGCTACTGTATGTTACATCAAAACTAATAATTTGCCTCGTTAGAGTGTGAGAAGTTATTTTTTCGACTTACCTGCGTATACACGACGTCTATCAAGATGTCCGACGTCGTAGTTTATCGTGACATCACGAAACGAACGTGACGTTGCACGCAAGTTAATGAAAGAGTAACAATATAGTCCCGAGTTTGATGCCCTTCCTAAGCAGATTAAGCGACTGGATAAATAGAATAATAGGTTAGTGCCGTGAATGAAGTAAAAGTTTATCCGGCTGGGCTACGGCTCACCCGATAAATTCCTCTGCCTTGCCAGATTAACTTTTTCATCCACGACACTAACCTATTATTCTCTATATATCCTTGCTTGACAATCGACATGGTTAGTACCAGTGAATGCTTGTTCCCCAGGGTACTGTTTTATCAAAGCACTTACAGAAATCGTAAACTTACAATCACATTCAAATTCTTTATCATTTGTTAACAATTATGAAGTATGGCAAATGGAGATGCAAAAACTAATAATGATTCAGTTAATGACCTTCTACAAATTATGTCCATCACCAATTTGCAGTTGTTAAAGAATTATTAAGATTTTAAATTTGAGCGTAACTTTAAGATTTTCGTAAGTGCTTTGATAAACAGTACCCTGTTGTCAGAATAATGTGAATTGGCAGTTTCCAGATGACTTAAATTTTGTTGACAAGTGGGAACCTAAAACTATATTTATTTATGTATTTTATACATACAGTTAAAGATGGTGATGATCCACTATGTAATGTAGTACTGATGGAAGATACAGCCGGTGTACTGGGAGTGACTATATGTGGAGTAGCTATGTATTCAAGTTATGCTCTAGGTATACTCTTCTCTAATTATGAAATCTTACCTTTTCTGCAGAAAATAAAAGTTATTTAAATTTTGATGAAAAAAATCTAAGTAGAAAAAGAGCTTTGGTCCACCCAGTTAGCACAGTTGACTCTCGTCTAAATGATCTTGTTTTTCATGTTCTTCTGTAAAATCAGCATCATGTTGGTCCTCCTCATGTGTAGAAGTTGTAGTTTGCTTGCAGAAGTATAAGTAAGTATTTTTCATTCTAGAAAAACTGGTTAAGTCAACTTTTTGCTTTATACTTTAATAAAATGCTCTGATAAGAACACAATATAAAAGGCAAGGAAATAGCTGTGGCACAGTAATCTATTAGGAACAACAAACATTTGTATATTATAGGAAATCCTCTCCTGGATGCGTACGGATCATTTGCTATAAGTGGAATGATTGGAGCTGTCTCTATATTTTTATTGAAGTCAAATATGGAAAGACTTATTGGAAGGTTAGTGTCTTAACTTTTATTTTTTAAAGGGATGCCTCTGAAACTGCGGCATGTATCATGCACTTCCCCCAAAACTTAAATGACTAGCATTCTTCAGGGGGAATTTTGCTCATGTTGGACTCCTTGTGGCTATGATAAATAAAAGCATTAAACCAACCATGTTTTATTTTCTAAATATGGCTCGCTTGTACATTGTACATTGATGTCTCATTATCACTGTTTAACATTTACTGGGTACATGTCATCAAAGGACAAAGTTCATTTATGGCTTAATTTGGCCCTGAGTTCTGTCCCCCCATAAAAGCATGTTCATATGAATCTGTTCTATATTTCTAATAACCTACCACTATCTTTTAAAAAAAATTAAGCATACATATCCCAATTATCCTTGTAATATGTCTACAAATCTGAAAATATGTCATTTTTAGCCATTTTCATGGCCTTTCATGACATAAATTCTTCCCAAAAAACATGATGACATTCTTGCTACACTAAGATTTTTAGTAAATGTATACCTGTATATAAAAATTTACAGAACACTGGTCATGTAAAAATATAAAAGTGTAACATGACTGACATCATGGTTTTTCGGAATGTTTTACATCATAGATATTATGTTTATTAAATTGTTGTTTGATATTTATAGAGCGATACCTTATGAAGATAAGATTAAAGAAGAACTAGAGAAGGATAGATTTGTACATGCTGTATGGGATCATAAATCACAGGACTTTGGTGATCAGAGTAGATTTAAATCTGAGTTGGTACTAGATGCAAGGTTGATCACTAGACATTATCTAGATACAGAGGTCGACATTGATGCTATGTTTGTGGTAAGTGAATGCATTCACCTTTAGTCCTTCTTTATAAACAGATCGTTGGCATTATTTGTTGTGCCCGCTCCACTGGGGGTATATATCTATCATGCAGAGCCAATGTTTCAACTGCGCTGACTCATTGTCACAGTTCAAAGTCAGTGCTTTTAATCTCTTGTTTTAAACCAGACAGGACTATAGCTTTGCCCTCCACCCGTTTGTCTTTCTGCCAGTCCATCAAAGTTCTGGATCCTGACATCACTCAAACAGTTTTCAAGTTAGGTTTATGAAACTCGGTGTGTGGATAGGAGTCAATCAGGGGATTATGCACGCCCAAATATTTTTTTATTCTAACAAAAAATTATGGTTGCTATGTGACAGAAATAGTGAACATTTGTCATAAAGGGTCATGGTTTCAAACTGGTAGGGGACTTTTGTATTGCTTGCAATTTTTCAGTTACTTGTTTACTCCATGTCTTTTGAACCCCTTAACCGATTTCCATTAAACTTGTGCCAAATGTGTTACTCTTGGGGACAATGTGCAGAACCAACATTCCAACTGTGCAGACTTTAGGTCACTGTTAATGCATTTATAATGTGGCGGGAATATAGACTGTCTTGTTATATAAAATACACATATCTTAAACAAGCCCCTGCTTGAAGCAGCCTCATTTTATGTCCCTTGTCTGTCTGCATGCAAAAACCAGGTGGCCCTATAATCGTTTACAATATGATTCCAGAAATGGATGAGTGTAAAAACAGCAGAAGACATGAGTTTGTTTTGTGAAGAATTTGGTGAGAATGTCTACAATCAGTTAGTTGCCCATGTGGACAGAAAGGAACAGGATATTAAGGTAAATGCATGTTTTCATAGCTCAGGGCCGTATCCACATTGCTCAGGACCGTATCCACATAGCTCAGGGTCGTATCCAGAGACAAAACAGCACCAAGACAAATATTTGCTAGGATCTATTTTAGGCATTTTTTCTCTTCAAAAACATGCTTATTTTGGTACTTTCTCAAATTCCTCAGCATGGTTATGGGTCTGTAGCTTGTTACCATTAAGCTGTCAGATAAGCATTTTCTCCATAGACCCCAATCCATTTGGTATCTAGGGTTTGCAGTTTTGATACTTGTCTGCAAGTCGGCTAAATTGTCAGCAAAAATAACCTACAATGCTCCACTTTACCCAGTTATATGAATGGGTACCTGGTACCTGAGACGGTCATAAGTTTATTAGTCATGGCTGCCATCGACACGGAGTATAACAGCCTTATTGGGGTAAAATGTGGACTAAACATGTCATGTCATGTCTGAAAGTAGAATTAAATTGAGACTTTAATTATTAAATTGATACAAGCTAATTTAAACATATTCTGTTGCAGAGAAAGTTTCCAGAAATACGTCACATTGACATAGAGCCAAGCTGAGAGGAATTGTCTGAGTCAAGTCTCTTAGATGATCATTTAGAACAATCACCAGCTGTATATCATGCACATGGTGGCTCTGTTACAGTTCTCAGAGTTAGCATCTCGTCCCTGTGTGTTAGAAGTGTGACCATACTTTCCAAGTGTGATCATACATTCGGAGTGTGACCATACTTTCCAAGTGTGATCATACATTCGGAGTGTGACCATACTTTCCAAGTGTGATCATACATTCGGAGTGTGATCATACAGGCTGTATCATCCATCGTATTCTGTGCATGTACCATCAGCATGTAGTAGGGCTGTTCTCTCCACTGTCCCATGGATATTGTCAACAAACCTTCAGCATGTAGTAGGGCTGTTCTCTCCACTGTCCGATAGATATTGTCAAAAAATCATCTGCACGTAGTAGTGCTGTAGTTCACTGTCCGATTGGTATTGTCAACAAACCACCCTATAGTGATTCACCTTTATCAGTCTTAGTCATATTAGATTCATAGCACTAGCCTGTGTAAGCAAACTTTGAAAAACCGCTAGTCAATTCACACACCCTAGCTGCTGTACCAAATTAGCTTTCACAAGAGAACTGCTTAATCGTGTTTGTACAGATTTAGATATTCATTTATTCGACTTAGCGCCTTCAAAATATGTTGACAGAAACATTGTTCTACTGAAGATAACTACAGTCAACTCTCACTATCTCGAACTCGCTTATATCGAATTTTCCGTTATGTCGAAGTTTTTTTCAAGTCCCCATTTTTCTCCTTCTTTGTCTATATGAAATCTCGAGACACATCTCGAAGTTTCGGCGCGAATTCGGCTCGAATTTTTCGTTATGTCGAATTATTTTTTGGTCCCGATTAACCAATTTGCACTTTAGATCTATTGTTCATCTCGAAGTCGGGTCGAAGTCTGATCGTATTCGACTAGCGTTGAATGTTTTTCACACTTCGCCAGTCTGAAATCTTCGATTTACCTGTAATTTTCGCGCCTTCCATTGTTGAACAAATATTTGTTTGCAACAATTTGCGCAAACATGTCATAAAGCTTTGGGTTACGTACTAACATCAATAAACATGTCATCTCGAACAATTGTTTGTAAAAATAATAATTAAAATAAAATGCATTTTCTCGAGGAGGAATACATGTACATAAATATCACAACAAGCAATTCTCACGAATATGTCGTTCTTACGACCGTAACAATATGGCGGCGTAAAATGACAGAAACTGGAAAACTTGCTACTTGCTATTCTATCTCGAATTTTCGTTATGTCGAAGTAATTTCCACGGTCCAGTGAAATTCGAGATAATGAGAGTCTACTGTATTGACATGTGGAGTAAACTTCTTCCTCAGTTTTCAAAGGATTCCAACGAAACAATACACACTTGATCACCAGCATGTATGAATCTGTGTGATAAACTGTATCATGTGTGTCAGTCCAGTCATAGCAGATTGAATGCACTTAACAATCTCACAAGGCAGTATTACGAGGGATTAATCTACTGATAGTCAGATTTAAACTATTTTTTGTCTGGCTGTCTAGTTCATATTCATTGTCATCTAAATGTTTTGTAGGTAGTATGTCAAATGTCTTATTCAAATTCTTTTTTATGCCCAGGCATCTACTGATGCAGGAGGCATATAGTGATTGTCCTGTCCCGGCATTAGGAGGCATATAGTGATTGTCCTGTCCCGGCATCTACTGATGCAGGAGGCATATAGTGATTGTCCTGTCCCGGCATCGACTGATGCAGGAGGCATATAGTGTTTGTCCTGTCCCGGCATCTACTGATACAGGAGGCATATAGTGTTTGTCCTGTCCCGGCATCTACTGATACAGGAGGCATATAGTGTTTGTCCTGTCCCGGCATCTACTGATGCAGGAGGCATATGGTGATTGTCCTGTCCCGGCATCTACTGATACAGGAGGCATATAGTGATTGTCCTGTCCCGGCTTCTACTGATGCAGGAGGCATATAGTGATTGTCCTGTCCCGGCATCTACTGATGCAGGAGGCATATGGTGATTGTCCTGTCCCGGCATCTACTGATACAGGAGGCATATGGTGATTGTCCTGTCCCGGCATCTACTGATGCAGGAGGCATATGGTGATTGTCCTGTCCCGGCATCTACTGATGCAGGAGGCATATAGTGTTTGTCCTGTCCCGGCATCTACTGATGCAGGAGGCATATAGTGTTTGTCCTGTCCCGGCATCTACTGATGCAGGAGGCATATAGTGTTTGTCCTGTCCCGGCATCTACTGATGCAGGAGGCATATAGTGATTGTCCTGTCCCGGCATTAGGAGGCATATAGTGATTGTCCTGTCCCGGCATCTACTGATGCAGGAGGCATATAGTGTTTGTCCTGTCCCGGCTTCTACTGATACAGGAGGCATATAGTTATTGTCCTGTCCCGGCATCTACTGATGCAGGAGGCATATAGTGTTTGTCCTGTCCCGGCATCTACTGATGCAGGAGGCATATAGTGATTGTCCTGTCCCGGCATCTACTGATGCAGGAGGCATATAGTGTTTGTCCTGTCCCGGCTTCTACTGATACAGGAGGCATATAGTGATTGTCCTGTCCCGGCATCAGGAGGCATATAGTGATTGTCCTGTCCTGGCATCTACTGATGCAGGAGGCATATGGTGATTGTCCTGTCCTGGCATCTACTGATGCAGGAGGCATATAGTGATTGTCCTGTCCCGGCATCTACTGATGCAGGAGGCATATAGTGATTGTCCTGTCCCGGCATCTACTGATGCAGGAGGCATATAGTGTTTGTCCTGTCCCGGCTTCTACTGATACAGGAGGCATATAGTGATTGTCCTGTCCCGGCATCTACTGATGCAGGAGGCATATGGTGATTGTCCTGTCCCGGCATTAGGAGGCATATAGTGATTGTCCTGTCCTGGCATCTACTGATGCAGGAGGCATATGGTGATTGTCCTGTCCCGGCATCGACTGATGCAGGAGGCATATAGTGATTGTCCTGTCCCGGCATCTACTGATGCAGGAGGCATATAGTGATTGTCCTGTCCCGGCATCTACTGATGCAGGAGGCATATAGTGACTGTCCTGTCCCGGCATCTACTGATGCAGGAGGCATATGGTGATTGTCCTGTCCTGGCATCTACTGATGCAGGAGGCATATAGTGATTGTCCTGTCCCGACATCAGGAGGCATATAGTGATTGTCCTGTCCCGACATCAGGAGGCATATAGTGATTGTCCTGTCCCGGCATCTACTGATGCAGGAGGCATATGGTGATTGTCCTGTCCCGGCATTAGGAGGCATATAGTGATTGTCCTGTCCTGGCATCTACTGATGCAGGAGGCATATGGTGATTGTCCTGTCCAGGCATCTACTGATGCAGGAGGCATATGGTGATTGTCCTGTCCCGACATCTACTGATGCAGGAGGCATATAGTGATTGTCCTGTCCCGACATCTACTGATGCAGGAGGCATATGGTGATTGTCCTGTCCTGGCATCTACTGATGCAGGAGGCATATAGTGATTGTCCTGTCCCGGCATCAGGAGGCATATGGTGATTGTCCTGTCCTGGCATCTACTGATGCAGGAGGCATATGGTGATTGTCCTGTCCCGGCATCTACTGATGCAGGAGGCATATAGTGATTGTCCTGTCCCGGCTTCTACTGATGCAGGAGGCATATGGTGATTGTCCTGTCCTGGCATCTACTGATGCAGGAGGCATATAGTGATTGTCCTGTCCCGACATCTACTGATGCAGGAGGCATATAGTGATTGTCCTGTCCCGACATCTACTGATGCAGGAGGCATATAGTGACTGTCCTGTCCCGGCATCTACTGATGCAGGAGGCATATGGTGATTGTCCTGTCCTGGCATCTACTGATGCAGGAGGCATATAGTGATTGTCCTGTCCCGGCATTAGGAGGCATATAGTGATTGTCCTGTCCCGGCATCTACTGATACAGGAGGCATATAGTGATTGTCCTGTCCCGGCATCTACTGATGCAGGAGGCATATAGCGATTGTCCAACCATTTGTTTGTTTGTTCTAAGAACTGTGTGTAAAAAAGCAAGTAGTATTAGGGGAATATTAGCCACATTCAAATGTCTCTAGTCAATACTAGTCTTATATGTAAGGTATAATATTAAACATGACTCATGGACGGTATATATGTTATATAAGTTACTTGTTTACCAGGGTACTGCTTTATCAAAGTACTTACACACATTTTAAACTTACATAGATTTTTTTCATAATATTTTAAAATCTTCATTGTAAGAAAGATAAAGTTTGTAACTTAACTGAAGCATGATTAATTTTGAACATCACTTTATCACAATTTGTATCAGTTAAAAATATTCATAAAGAAATTAAATTTGAATATAAGTTTAAGTGTTCCCTAAGTGCTTTGATAAAACATTTACACTGTTGTATAGTACACACTTGTACATGATTACAGTGGCTTTATGTCACCAATCTCTTAGATTATTTACTGTGTATATCATAGATTTATTGGCAAACAATAGTTCATAAAGTAATTAATATCTCATACACATAGCTACAAACAGTTTCTCGATCTACGCATAGGATTCAGCAAGTTGAACATTCTTGATGTTTTCTTTGGTACAATACATACCTTAAATGTATTCCTTTCTGTAAGCTATGTACACTATACAGCAAGTCTGTAAACCTGTATTGATGTTTGATAGTTTGGTGTCCGTGGTACACCCAATCTATACACTACTCAAAAGTGCTAAACCGCCATCATAATTTTGTTTAATTATTTTGTTAATAATGCATGTACTCTCATGAATTTTGCAAACCAATACTTGAATAGAATATGCCGCTATTTATTGATTTATTATGGCTAACAGTCATATTTGTCGTGACAGGTGTGTTACGTAATAAAGCATATTGTTCATGAACTTCTTTGACATAACTGATGACTGCCCTCGTAGAAAATCACATTGATTAAAAATTCAAAGTATTGACTAAGTTATGGGTTTTGGTGTAGGGATGTGTGCTAGTGGCACAGACAACATTGGATTGGGCATTTTGACCCAGTAGGACCCCTTGGGCTGTACTGACAGTTTCAACATGTGTTAGCTCATAGAGTGGGATATGTATATTGAATATAGTCCAAGGCCTTTATTCATCACTTGATGCTATGATTATTATCTTTAAATTCCTTACAGGGGGTAGAGTGGAAATATTTAACTTACAAATTAAGAGTGATATCTTGTGCATGTGTAACACACATAGTAATGAATTAATGTTGTGTTGAAAGATGCAATAAACCTTGATTGTTGGGTTATGAAAAGTGCATGTACAAATCATTTGATTATTATGCCTCCCATCTTTGATGTGGGCATATATTGCCCTGCACATGTTGGTTGTTCAGTCGGTAGACCAAATAGTTTCTGTTCAATAACTCGAGAAGGCTTTGCCCTCCGATCCTCAAACTTTACATGGAGGTTGGTGATCAACGTTGATTTTGAGGTCAGTAGTTCAAGGTCTTTGTGACCTTTACCATTTCTGACTATTGGGCTGCCATGTGGGCATACATGTTTTACAAACATCTCTTGTTTTTAAAGCAAATGAAAATAGTCAGTAGCCGAGCTGAAGGGTGGGGATAATAATCTAGCATTGGTCTATTCTAGCCTAAGGCTTATGTTTTGTTATGTACATAGGTATTTATTTATTTGTATGATTGAGTGCTTGTTTTACCTTGTCATATTTCATCATGTTGTGCTTTCTTTTTTACTTGGAATAAAATTCTGAAAATGGTAATTTTGTAATCTTTTTCTTATTAGACTTGTTATCATGGAGACTTTTAAATATCGGTATGATATTCAAAAAAATCAAGGAATAGTGTATGTATCACCCTGTAATGCATGGGTTCCTTGCATAAAGCTTCTACTGAGGTGCAACATTGTCATAATTTATAGAATGACCCCTGTATTATTGAACCAGCATCAACCTGTACCAGTCACTTTGCACAACAAGCCTCACTTGTCTTGCTAGCGATATCCCCAGTACCAGCTTACCAACAATTCAGCTTGATACGCAGATAAATTCGCTGAAATAAGTTTTTTATAACACTGAAATAGATATTAACGACTTCTGTCAATGACTACAAGTATAATGACATCGCTAGAAGCGCCCGCAGCACCCATACAATCCCAAGAATACGTCATAAACGCTCGAACTTGAAGTAAACGTGGAATACGACTTTAAGAGCGTAAAACCAGAGACTACATACCACATTCTGATAAAACACGTATATTCCACATGTACCAACTACATGTATATTTGAACTACTGTAATTCAGTAAAATAAGTCAAATAAAATATTTACCAATAATTTAATCTTATTTGTAACTTACATCACAGGAATTTGAAAATATGTCTATAAAACAACGCAGTTGATCCATGCAAAATCTATTAAACTTTTTAGAAACATGCGCATTTACTTTTTTATACAAATGGGGAGTTTTCTCCTTGAAGTTTTTAACTTTTTACATATCTCCAACCGCTGCACGTTTTCTTCGTGAAAGCCAGTTATATTTACGGAATCATTGATATTCCCTAGCTACTCACATGAAGTTTATAGTGCGCAAATTATTGACCCATATGTTCCAAAATGACAAAATCAACTTACCGTAAGTTACAAATACGGGGTTTCTCCAGATTGTGAATGTGGTTTGTGCAGTTACACAGTTCACAGTTACAGTACTATCTCTCCAGAGAGGCTTTATGAAGAGCAACAACGCATTCCAAATTTCGCTGAGCCAAATTAGAAGATGAATTTCATATTATATTAAGAGTATAATACAATGATATTGGAAAAGACCAAACATCCCAAAATGTATCAAACTGTTATCGTCCGAAAATGAAAACAGAATTAAAAGATTGTCCATGTTTGTTTAAAAATCGTGTCAACGTTAGGAATTCTTTAGGGTTTATTTAAAAATCACATATCTGACATATCATCATTCGTTTTACCTTTGCTGTAATCATATGCTACTTCCTGGAAGTGATTAAGAGCTGTTTTGCTCTGTGATTGCTGTCATGCTTCAATAAATTTGCGTTTTTTGATATTTATTTGTATCTCATTTCATGAGTAAATGTAGAACATGAACATCATAATACAATTCTTATTTTATCCAACAACTTAAATTTGCAGACAAAAAACACTCTGGAAAGAAAATAGCACAATCTCATTATATAGATTAGACACTGCCCCCACCCCTTCAAATGTATATTGGCAATGCCAGTTAAACCACAGCTGGTTGGCTTATGAGTTATAAACGACGGCATTGTGTCAAAGCATGCCAAATAGATCGCATGCGTATTTCTAAACTTAGCATCAGACAAGATGATATTTTAATATTTGCACCACGGTTTCTTCATCACCAGTTATGATAGGCTTAGTGTTAGACGGACATAGATAATGGTTTCTTTCAAAGACACTTATGATATAAGAATTTCTCTTAAATTAATTAATTTTGTTTATTGGGGCGGGGGTCAGTATGCCATGCTTGATATACATTATTACAAAGTATCATACGTGAAGTTTCGACTTGGATGTTTACAATATGCCACATTTCACCATCCACTCGATCTCTGATTTGACCCTTCAAACGTTTCCAAGCAGCGAAAAGAAAAGACATTAAGAATACAATACACATGTAAATTATACTAACCTTGAATGACGACTTTACATAAAATAATCTAAACAGAAGAATGGAAAGTTAGACAAGAATTCTGATGTAATAATCGAAGTTCCTTTCGGTCATACAATAATTAATAATATTTCATTACTGAGTGCATTACCGGGCATTGTGAATGACAAGTGAACAAAATATTTGCAGTGATTCGCGTAATTCTTTGAAATTGTGTCATTAATTGCATTGTAACCGATTAAAATTCTATTGATCGTTTCTCGGAATGTGGCGAAAACATAATTCTACAAAGTTTTTGTCTCCAAATTGCCACAAAAACAGCGTCTACATGACGAATATCCGTGTCCCCAGGCTGCTCGCGCTGAGTTGATCCAATGAGAAATCGGTCCTTCAGAGATTCTCATTAACTCGTGCAGATGTAAACAAGTGTTTTCTCAGAACGGAGTGTGTAATAACTGATAGCCGCGTAAATCAAAGAAATACTGAAGTTTGAATAAAAACATTTCAATGCATTATGTCATCTTTTCAAGACGTCGGCAGATAGTTGATTTTAATAGTGAGCCTGGAGTTATTCATTCACTAGTACAACAAAGTCGCTCTAATAAGATCACCCTGGGTATTTAAAACGCTTGCGGATACTTTTTTAATTATAAACAACGCAAAGCATTAAAGTTTTGCTCGAGGATTTTTGACATTTTAAAAAATGAAAGTACAATTAAATGTATGAAATTAGCATACAGACGTTTTGAAATGTTAAAGAACGAAAGTACATTTAAAAATATGCTTAATTGTTAGCAACTTAGTATGTTATGTATCACTGATAATATAACATGAAAGAAAAATATGTCTGAAATGAAATTATTGCATTTAGATGACCTGACCTCATTTACCATGTACAAACTAATGAATTTTGAAACAATTTGACATTACGCGCTTTGTGTTACGTTTATGACGCTACATCTAGAGTACATGTGGCGGATGTGACTGTGCCTGTATGCGAAGAGCATAAAGACAAAGCTTTCTTTTCACTTCACACACATGATTAGCAAAACCTTAAATGTAAGTCCATCGGAGGTTTAAAAAATCGGCTACTTTGACATTGGCCACCAGCTCTCACCGTTTATTTGAAAACGGCGCGTGTAAGGTCTCCATCGAATGTTCCCACCGGACCATTTTTACTTTGTCACGGCCATCTATCCATGTTTTCCTATATAGCGGGAATAAGTGTGGAGACAAAAAGGAGCCGCTATGAGCACAAGGTATCTGAACGTGCTCAATCTCGTCGTCGGTAGTCCATTGAGTGTTCCAAATGTCGGCCATTTTAATTTGACTACCTCTCCTAACTTCCCTATGCGATGCAGCGAGGAAAGTATCAAAGGGTGGATACAAGCAATGTATAGATACATGCTTGGAGTAACCATTTGCAGTTCACCGAGCGCTTGAAATCGCGGTTGGCCACTTTTATACCGGTCCCTCTGTAGACACTAGTATTTCGTCTGTATGTTCGGGTCATCACATTCAATGTAGGCAGTGTCTTAAAACAAAAACACAATATTAATAACGTAATTATGGGACATTATTATGGGTAATACAATATGGTTTATCAGATTGACAGTCTGAGCATACGTATGCTCAGACTCAACCTGTCCGTATGCTCAGACCCAACATGTTGGTATGCTCAGACCCAACCTGTCCGTATGCTCAGACTCAACGTGTTGGTATGCTCAGACCCAACCTGTCCGTATGCTCAGACTCAACGTGTTGGTATGCTCAGACCCAACCTGTCCGTATGCTCAGACCCAACATGTTGGTATGCTCAGACCCAACCTGTCCGTATGCTCAGACTCAACGTGTTGGTATGCTCAGACCCAACCTGTCCGTATGCTCAGACCCAACATGTCCGTATGCTCAGACTCAACCTGTCCGTATGCTCAGACCCAACGTGTTGGTATGCTCAGACCCAACCTGTCCGTATGCTCAGACTCAACATGTCCGTATTCTCAGACCCAACCTGTCCGTATGCTCAGACTCAACCTGTCCGTATTCTCAGACCCAACCTGTGCGTATGCTCAGACAGGTTGAAAAACGAAGTAACTTTGGCGTTGTAATCTTGCATTGTGCCGATGATATTAACAGTATTCCGTACGAACAAGTAGTCTTTACTTAGACTTGTTCCGTGGTCCTACTTTCAAAATACTATTGTAGACGGTGTCCGAAAATGAGACAAATGGAACCAATCAATCAAAAGTCAATCTTTACCCGATATTTTACGGAATCAGGTTCCATTAAGCTTGTTCAACATGATATCATACCGCGACAGATGATCGGACATTGTTAACTATTTAGTGACATTTCTCATTCGGAACACCGGAAGGATCACGTCAGGAAAGCATCATTTATAAAAGCAATTAGAACAGTGGAAAGTTTTAATGGTACAAGTAATGCATCATCTGAGCAAGCAATTGTCGTTCGTGGGAAAATATGAATAATCACTCCAGAAATAGTATTTCTCTTAATTGTAAAACACATTTGTATTTAGGAATCACTGCTTTCTTTAAGAGCTGCAACATACCTGGAGTTATATAACAAATTATTAACAATGAACTTTTTCATTTTTTAATGTTTCTGAATTGCAATTTTATGTGTGTTCTATTGAATGCCCACGGAACCAGCAATTGGTGGGTTGATGCTAATTGGTTTTATGTTTGGTCAATAGGAACTTTTGATCGATCGACAAATTGAAAAACAACAACACAAAATAAGGCGGTTTACCACTCAGAAACATGGTGGTCTTTTTAAAAACTTTTTAAAATGCCTTTTAGCAATTGTTTGGGTTTACCTCACAATACTAATAATTTTATAGACAAGGGGAAGTAATTCTTAATAATTAGTTATTGATCGGAAAAAGTCAGGTTTTCTAAACCTAAATTGAGCTTTTTATTCACCAGTGTTTGCTTTATTTCTGTCTCCATGATAAACACAGACACTTGTACATGAACATTATCTGCAAACAGTTACACAGCTGCATTAACAATCTAACAAACGCCGAAGGACGCACGACACATACATTGCCACATTTACTTGAGTTTATGTCGTCATTTGTTTATTGTGATTCCTAAGGGTGTGATCAGAAATCAAATGTAATAAAATCAATTGGACTGTCATTCCACATATCTTGGCTACATTTGTTAAACATTACAGCAAAATCAAACGCGTATTGGCCGAGATATGGGTAATTTATATGTGCACACTTGTAAGATTTGTTATGTGTAAAGACTTATTTATGTAATACATTTGTTGGCGATACGACCCGTCATATGGAACGTATTGCGGTACATATACCTAGCTATGTGATATATGGGATAAGATGCGTTCATATGTAGTTTATTGTGAACCTACGTATTGGGATACATATATTGGCGATACGATCCGTTATCTGGAGTGTATTGCGGTACCAACGTACCGGATACATATATTGGCGATACGATCCGTTATATTGAGTTATTGCGGTACCCACGTACGGGATACATATATTGGCGATACGATCCGTTATCTGGAGTGTATTGCGGTACCAACGTACCGGATACATATATTGGCGATACGATACGTTATATTGAGTTATTGCGGTACCCACGTACGGGATACATATATTGGCGATACGATACGTTATATTGAGTTATTGCGGTACCAACGTACCGGATACATATATATATTGGCGATATGATCCGTTATATCGAGTGTATTGCGGTTCCAACGTACGGGATACATATATTGGCGATTCGATCCGTTATCTGGAGTGTATTGTGGTACCCACGTACGGGATACATATATTGGCGATACGATCCGTTATCTGGAGTGTATTGCGGTACCAACGTACCGGATACACATATTGGGGCGATACGATCCGTTATATTGAGTTATTGCGGTACCAACGTACGGGATATATATATTGGCGATACGATCCGTTATATTGAGTGTATTGCGGTACCAACGTACCGGATACATATATTGGCGATACGATCCGTTATATTGAGTGTATTGTGGTACCCACGTACGGGATACATATATTGGCGATGCGATCCGTTATATGGAGTGTATTGCGGTACCAACGTACGGGATACATGTACTGGCGATACGATCCGTTATATCGAGTGTATTGCGGTACCAACGTATGAGATACATCTATTGGCGATACGATCCGTTAGATTGAGTGTATTGCGGTACCAACGTACGGGATATATATATTGGCGATACGATCCGTTATATGGAGTGTATTGCGGTACCAACGTATGGGGTACATTGACAAACAATGAATATAATCCTGTAATATCACGTCTATGACATGTCGATGGCTTAGAAGAATGTCGTAAGTACAAAAATGATATTTTGAGAAAACAAGAAAAAACTGTCTGAAACGACTCTTTACGTATGGAAAAACAAGCTTTTTTATTTCAGTTTGGTCAACATGACTTGT
This sequence comes from Spisula solida, assembly GCA_947247005.1. Classification (NCBI taxonomy): domain Eukaryota; kingdom Metazoa; phylum Mollusca; class Bivalvia; order Venerida; family Mactridae; genus Spisula; species Spisula solida. Next base: position 39,770,358 of record OX365947.1, on the reverse strand, counting down.
TCCAATTGTCATGAAAATCGGTTCAGAAGAAAAACCTTGTGGTGCAGATTCCTAATATGTATGGATATTATAAGGTCGTAAGTAGCACTTACGTCCTTATTCTTCATAGCCAGCGTTTTATATAGACCGTTATTTTGGTGAATAAAATAGTGCATGAAACGTGACAATGCTTAGAATCACTGGATACGAGATCGTATCACGGTCCCTAACTACGCTAGTCTCATATCGAATGTTTAAACTCAAGTTATATTTCTGTAAAACATGTTCTATTGACTCATAAATCGACGTAAGCACCCTCTGGTGAAATCTCGGCACGCGCTCTCGTGCGACACGACATTCAATTGAAGACTGCGTGGAATCGCTTTATACAACGATTCTATTGTAATCCATCGCTTCGATGAAAATTGGAATGAATGCGTGAAATTCATTCTACAGGAATGTAATAAAGTATGGGCGATCATATTCCATTAAACCTACGGGAGCCTTTGAATTTGTAATAACAATAATAAACTTTATATGATGTTTTCGCGTATCGCTTAAAATCAATGTTGTGTCCGGATACATTGAAATATAATATCATTCCTCGATTGGAAAGCGATATTGTCAACTCAATAAGCGTGTGTGCATTTAGTTAATTTGTACAGTGCGGTAACATAAGCTGGCCTCGCTAGCCTCTCTGTAGCGAGAAAGTAAAAGTTTTAATAGATTAAACCGGATAGCTTGATATATCATTTTGTGAGGTATTGTTATATACGCTTGTTGAACGTTTTAAGGAATAAATCAGGAGCGTGGGTTTAATTTGAATAATGGATTTCTTTCGTATTGAAAGCGGCAACATTTAATAACACCGAAGCGTGAAGTGGGTTTACTATTGAAGCGAGCTACAAATGATATTTTTTCCAACCGTGTTTTACACATCAGTAGGTTTATATGATTCATAACGCTAGGATTCATGTCAGATGTTGCTAAACATGGAGGTTGCTAAACATGGATGATACTTACACAGGAAATAAAAACTCTGCACTATAGTTCCTATCATTGTTCCTTAAGTGTTCATACCGGTGACGCTGACGATATAAATTTTATCGTGTGGTTCGAGTGTTAAAAACGTTACATTTAATTTATAACGTTATCAGTTACAATAAAATTGATGAAAATACACATATTCAACATGAGGGGAATTATTTACTTCGTATTTGTCGTGATTGGTCTTAATACGGGTAAGTGTGAATCATCTTCCGACATAATCTCGTTGTTGACAAAACCATACTCTAACATTTAATTCGTTTTTAAGAGTTTGACGATTTGGGCAAAACACTTTTTCTCATTTTCGTTTGTAAAAATCTCAGTCGTCGTGCGAAATTGACGATTTTGGCAATTATACATTTGTACATACATATTTTTAAGAAAGATATGATTTAATTCAATTATTTATGAGATAATGTCAGATAAATTTCACATCGTATATTCTTCCCGGCTACCCGGGTTCTGTGTTCTGTGACATAAGATGTTGCTAGTACTGTTCATGCAAATATCGTACGGCTATTATAAGGTTGTTTGGGATAGTACAGGAAACGACTGAACTAGCGTCAACATTGATCAAACATACCCATTGTATCTATGAAACCTGCTTGTAATTATATATGTGATTCATAGGTCAAAGGCCTAAAATCTCCTAAAAAACCGTAAAAAGAGTTAAACTGTATCTGAATTTATACATCGCTCCATTCAAACTTTAAACGATTCAACAATATTAAAAATGGTATCGGTTTAGCTCATCAGAATGTACCAATATGACTGACATGCATGTAGATGTCAACATGTACGTGGTTTTAAATTGTTGCGCTGCTTACAACCTTATAAGACTCATACATCTCTTAAATCTGTTTCTCAAGACGCTTCATTTGAGCCTATTTTCGTGAAAATCCTAACAGATCATGTTGACCAAACTGAATTTGAAAAAGCTTGTTTTTCCATTTAAAAGGGAAGAGCAGTTTTCAGACAGTTTTTCTGGTTTTCTCAAAATAGCGTTTTTTTTTCTTGTAAGCCAGCGATATATGGATAATGGTTTTATCATTGTTAGTTCATAAGTTTTATTTAATTACAAGTCTAGAGCACATGTAACGACATCATTAATAAAGAGTAAACAAAAACTTTTTTTTTTAATTTTGATATCTTAAATAACATAAATTCTATATAATATGTTTTTACTCTTTATCAATGAGATAGTATCTTGTGGGTTACAGTCTCATGAAAACATAAAGTATAAGATTTCATACAGATACACATGTACTCGTAGAGCATTGTATAACAACTGTTATTCATAAGTATGTTCATTATACACACTCATACTCAATGTCATGTTGATACATAGATAAATATTATAGCTACTTATAAAACGAAAAATCTTGTGACTAAACAGTGACATAATATTTTGCTATCAGTGTATAAAACATCTCTAAACTCCGATCATGACGAGATACTACATATGAAGTAGTACCCAATTACAGAGAAAGCTTTGTGAAATAGTTAAGGATTTAGCATCATTTGTAACATGAAGATAGTCAGTGTGTCACCTAACATCTCACATTAAAACATCTACCCTCTTAAACTATTATTCACCCATTCACGTTCGCTGGACCGTAATACGACGTAATGTGAACCAGATAAGTATAGTCAGTTCGCGATCATGTTGCGCACTTATAAACCAATTCTGATTATAACCAAAAAATAATGGCATGTGACAAAACGGGGAAAAACTTAACGAGTAAAGGTAATTCAGTGAACTTTGCTTAATGTCAATAAAATGCATTATTACTTTTAAAAGATATGCAATGTTTATGTGGGTACAACATGATGGCTAACTGACTATACCAATGTTACTAGCTGCGTTTCGTCTTACATGAGAGAAATCGTGTTAAAACGGAAAGAAAATAATCATAAATATTTTCCTGCTTGCATATACATTGATACATGTATCAAATAACATTAAACTGTTGGATGTATTTTGTTAAGTGTGTTATTGTTATAAGGTCGGGGGATCGTGGGGAAATGTTGGTAAAACGTTTGAATGCATACAGCACCCCTGTAATTAATACCCTATAGAATTAACACTACTATTACTTAACTTGATTGCCTGAAATTTGTTCGTATTTGATGAAAACGAATCGAAAAGCGAACCAAATACCGCACTGATGTTACAGTTCGATCACGTGTGAATTACATAATTCACAAAGCATGTTGGAAGGAAACTTAACGCTTTTTTCAAGAAAAAAATACTCAGTGGGTGATATCGAGAGTGGTTAAAATTGCTTATTTGCACCAAATATTTCATAAAGCAACCGTCAGTGGCTTTCTATTTTATCAATACTTGGTTTGGTTGGAAAATCACGATCAACAAAAAAATTAGCACAATCTGTGAGGCAGCACCTTTAAATTTGAGTTTTACTTTTAACCTTAATTTCCGTAAGTGCTTTGATAAAACAGTAGGCCTACCCATATGACTGAATTGCTACATTTGGGATTTTGAATCCAAAATATAAAAGGAAAAGAAATAACTCCGTGCCGTGGGTCGTATTTGTGAGTAATAGCGGACTTACGAGTCATAATATATTTATATAACCATGAAATTCACAACAATAACGGGGTATTAATCTGGTTTGTTAAATTCCAATTATAAATCCTCAGATTAAATACAAATACTAACAGTCAATATTAACCCAACAACAATGGAAACATGTATGTTTATTTCAAATTGGTTGCATAATCAACTACGTATAGTTGAACATGTACATGTATTATTAATGTAAACTTTCTATAAAAGTAGATTTGTTTCCGCTTTATTAAACATGGTTTCAAACACATCGTAACTTTCTGATTAAATGTAAGATAAGCTACCACTCATGCTCGATGTCAATACGTATGTTTTTATAAAATATTTCATAGTTTGATCTTGTTTTTACGTAAAATATACATCAATATAGACCCAAAGAGTGTACATGTTTATTCCGTATTATGAATCCTATACATACTGTATATTAAATGATTTGTTTGGTCGAGCTTACTGGTGACTGTGCGAACAATGCTTGTACATCCATGTAAAGAACAAACACATGCCTATTTCAAGTTGTTCAATTTCAGTACAAGTAAACTGACCATATTAAAGAGAAAGCTATTATACAAATATGATTGTATATATACATTTATATACATTACTGTCATGATGTAAGCATTGGCCGAGTGTGTAAACATATCAGGATAACATATAATATAATCCAAATGTGATCAACAGAACTTTCTAAATGAAAGTCTTATAGCAGTTCTAAATATTTAGAAGCATTCCAACTTTATTGCTGACATGTTTAAATGAGAAGATGCCATAGATCGTGGTTTTAATCTATAACATACTGAAACATGGTACTGTGTCACTGTCAAAGTTCATTTTCAACTGTATTTTAAGGTTTTAATAAGTCGGATTGGAACTTGCAACTGGTCTGACAAAACTTGTAATGTTACTGTCACTAAGCCTAGGTCCCAATGAGGAATACCACATCGGCGATGTTCTCCCGATTTCTTCCGATACCGTCCGATTCATCACAATTCCTTCCGATATCACAAACTTTCTCATGACTTCCCGAAGCTTCCCCTAGACGACGAGGAACCTGTATCCGATGTCCTGAATGCTCATTAATTTCAATCGGGAGTGCATCGCCGAAGCAAAAAATGCTCAGTTGGACCTAGGCATAACTTGCTTTTAGACACACGAATTCATTGTTCTTAGGTATATTAACTATTTGAACAGATAAATTGTGCAAATCTTTATGGACAAATGGTCTGGTTCCCGTTCCCAAACCGAGTTACAGTAGTAATAGAAACAAGAAAAAATATATTTAAATGTCTGGTCAAACACCTCAAATTCGTTAAAAGCCACTTACAGTGGGTCGTACATTCGTGATATGTTTGAAGCAATCTCTTTAAGTGTACATGTATGCATTTCGAAGGAGGCTGATTAGTCGTGAGCTTATGATTCCGTTGTCATATTCATCCACGAATCAATGAGAAATAAAAGAACACGATAGATCATGATAGAAAATGTTAAAATCACAATTTATTTGTCGGTTATATTGGTACAACATAGATCATCATCTATATAGGTGACTGACATATTCCTGTACGGTACAAGTCGTCCAGTGGTGGGGGCAACTGACTGCTGATCCGATGGTTGTGGGTTCGATCACTCCTCAAGCCGGATCAAAAACAGAAATGCTTTCAGTTTTTCCCACCCAACATAACCAACATTACTAACAGTCTTTCGGACAAGGTCCTGTGTATGATGCTTTACATCAGGCACGTAAAAGAACCAGTGATGCTTCTGGAACTGTGGCATCTTCTGTACCACGCACTGTCTCACAAAAAACTAAAGTGACTAACCTCTTCAGGGGGCCTCGCCCATATGGAGTTCCGTTGGCGGAGATAAATAAAAGCATATAAACCAAACCTGTACGGTATAATATTGCAATGAAACCGGGATTTAGAAGAAACAAAACCATTTAGTATACTCTTCTTAAAACTTCCATTTCTTCTAACAATAATTACATGTTTCACATACAATATCTGCGCGTCATGTCAGTCATGGAAAATAAGTAGAAGACAGTAATTGCAAAGTAAGAACAAATTCATTGTAGAAATGAATGCATCCTGACTATAGGTTAGAAAACCAGGGTGGTATTCATTAAACGCTAGTTTAGATGGAATTCCACTACATGTACTAGTGTCTTTTATCTATTATAGAGAAACTCGTGTCTGTTTTAGGGAACGTTTGATTTTACGAGGGCAACGTCTATTTGCATATGCGCAGTGGCTTCAAATTACTTCTTTGTGAAGACGCACTATTTTTGAAATAAATAGGACGTCCTTCATTGATTGGTCGACAAAGTCGAGCAAACACTAAGTTTGGTGTTGTCAGTATGGTTACACTGGCAGCCAAAATGAAGTGTGACACTCCTGGTCAGCGCTGTGGCTGCGGTGGAGTGGGGATGATTTTAAATAAGATCTTCTACATGTTCTAAATTTATTTTACTATTACTATTAGTTTAGGTAAAGCTCAGCATTTTATTTCAGGTATTTTGAATTTATTTGACCATTACTATTATTTTAGGCAGAGGTCAAGAAATGTACAACGACATGTCGAGATTACTGGAAGATGAATTGGAAGGTTATCAGAAAGATGTAATACCAAAACGAAAGACAACAGACTCACATGTTACCGTGAAAGTTTATCCAAAAATAAAAAGGATAGAAAGTCTTGTAAGTGTTTATCTGTTTTTGATTTTTTATTCTTCACACAAATCATAAAGCTTTGTACAACATTTGTTACGAAAGGCACAAAAAGAGCTTGCATCAAAGAAAAACCATATTGGGACAAGCGGAAAAGATGGCCCACAAAGCAACAGAAACAGCACACCTTGACTTGCAAAGGGACACATAATAATGAAAACTCGGACAGGAAAGGCAGCACTCAACTGAACAGCCGAGCACAGAAAACATATATTATAACACAGACCAACGTTACACGGCACAATGGCTAACACACAACTGAACGGGAAAACGAAACTAAATCATTGAAAGTCCAAGTTCCAGCTGTCAAAAAGTCTTACATACATGTTTAAGAATCGCTGTAAATGGTAAACCCTGTAGCCGCCCAAATGACCAATAACAACTTAAAGGGAATGGGCATAGTTTAAGAAAACTGCACAGTAACAAAACAATTGTAGTTTCCTTAATTATTTTTTTATTGAAACTCTATTTATAATTATTATACAGTGTACAATACATGCACTAAGGAGGGTTGATTGTGGGACTACAGTCTTGGAACGGACAATGGCCAATGACAATGGGGGCTCAAGAGGTTTCTTAATTTTTTCAAACTCCCCGCATTTATGGCACCAATTTATCTAGATCCTAGAAGCCACATAGTAAATGCTGCACGAGAATTCAAATTTGATATTCATTCAGGTTTAGTTTTTGTTCAAGTCATACATCCAAGTGAAATTGTAAAGAACTCTACACGCTTCATTAATAATGTATACGACGCATTTGCCGGACAATGTCTTATTTCTTATGGTGTGGGCATCTTCAGTTTTTCCTTGCGGCATGCTACAATATTGCTATTTTATATGGTGGGGTATTTGCGACATGCTACAATATTGCTATTTTATATGGTGGGGCATTTGCGACATGCTACAATATTGCTATTTTATATGGTGGGGCATTTGCGACATGCTACAATATTGCTATTTTATATGGTGGGGCATTTGCGACATGCTGATGTAAGATTCTAGGATAATGTTCAACAATCATGACAGTGTTGCTATTTGACATACAGCGGACAGTGGTTAACATTTAGAAATAATACACATGAGAAATAAACGTCACATTTTAACGCATACATGTTCGACAATGTTGCTATTTTATATGGTGGGGTATTTGCGACGTGCTGCTCTAAGACTTTAAATACATGTTCAAAAATGTTGCTGTTTTATATAGACTATTATCAACATTTTTTTTATCTGGTTCTCAACCAAACATAACTTGAACTTGTTCTAAGTTTTGATAACCGTAATGTGCACTTCCTGTAACTAGTGTCGATGTTATATTTGTCAAGTGTATCAATGTTTCAGTTTCATGTAAATGCACGGAAATAAAATATTATGATTAAGTAATTCAACACATGTTTACACTCTAACCTGTTTTAAACAGCCAGTGAAGTGACGACATCAAATATAACTGCTTAAAGAAGGTGATTGTTTAATGCAGGTTTATTCAATATAAACATTATTTTGAGGGGATTAATAAGGTTGGTTGCATAAGACAGGTGATTGCATAAGACGGCATTTATACAAACAATGTGTCAATACAAACATTATTATGGAGAGGGGAGGGGTAATAATATTGGTTGCATAAGACGGGTGATTGTTTAATTCATGTGACCACGGGTACAACTTCAATACTTCAATATTTTATTTGACGTAAACATATAAAATGTTTATTGCCAATGCAATAATAATAATGTGGCAAGTTGAAAATTTTAACAAAAACATATACATGTATATACATGTACAAAAAGACAAAAGACAAGATGAATATATACAAATACAGATTTGTCGTTATATTGGCGGATTTTTGTGGTAACTAGCCCCGTATTGAATTTTGTATTACAAATGTGCATACATGTATATAAAAAAACTTGTATACATGGATATAAGTTACATGCTGCTAGTATAACGTTTGCCTTTTATGGGAAACAATAGTCTCAATAATTGACGCATGGTTTCCTAGGTCACCATTGTATTGTCATAAAAAGTACTAGATATAAGATACATACAAATTAACATGTACAAAAAGTAACATTTTTTTAGTTTAAGTGGTATTTAAGTATATACATTTGTAAATGTTTTAATACAAAATGCTCTTGTTTCCTATGTGACAACCTATGGCTAAAACAATGGTATAGATAGAGAGAGAGAGCGCGCGCCTACGTTCGAGGGTGGATTTCATTTAGTTAGTGATCAGAAGTAATACGGCCGATCCCGTGTCCCGATATATCATAATCGTTAAAATACTACTGATATAGCTTCGCCGTTTAATGTATGTTGGTCCAGGACTTAATGTAGGTATGTAACTCTTTGGTCTAGCACTTGTTGGTCTGGGACTTGTTGGTTTAGGACTTGTTGGTCTAGGACTTAATGGCTTAGGACTTGCGGGTTCAGGACTCGTTGGTCTATGGCTTGGTTCGTCCCGTACCGTACATTTTGATCTAGGACTTGTTGATCTAGGACTCGTTGTTCAAGGACTCGTTGGTCTATGACGTGTTTGATCCAGACTAGTTTGTCCAGAAATGTTGGTCTATGACTGGTTGGCCAAGGACTTGTTTTGTCCAGAACTGACTGGTCTAGCACTGGTTGGCCTATGACTAGTTGGTCTAGTGGCTGGGGGATGTGACAGGGTAGACTCCATATGACAGAATAACTTTCAGCAGCGTTGCTTAAATGCATGTGTATAATAACGTGAACACTGACTACATGCACTATAAAGTTTACAAATCTACAAGTCTCCAGTCATGTTTTATATGTCACATTCTGAGAATGTCTCTGGAAAATTGATTCAAATTTAATGAGTTCGTATTTATGTCAATATTAGCTACGCAGAAAACGTGAAGCTCGTTTTATTGCTCAAATCTAGCAGTCATTGTGAACGGTTATTATCCGTCATTAAATATTAATGACACTTGTAAGAAGATCAGTGCCACAATCAATAAACGTGTTTGTTTTTTATTACTTGAATATTCCATGGTTCGATATGAATATGATTCTAACCAAGTCCGTACACGCTTTCCATATGTCTATGGATTGAGCTAAATGCCGCTACCGTGGAAACGTGGAAATTCACGGTCCGGTACGGCTTAATTCATTTGGGCTTACGAACGGGTAGCTATAGGCTATATATACATGTAGCTGGGCGGCTGAATTTGATTGAGCTAAAGCCGGTTAATTATAGCACTGAGAGGTATTGAGATGGTAATGTGTGAGCAGGTGTGTTTTTATTTGGTTACAATAATATCATTGCAACCTTTTCCAACATCACCGGCCTACACGACTTAAACCTGTCGTCTTCATTTAAATACTATAATGCTTAGAAATTCATCAACCATGAAAGAATGACGATTTTATCTGAATAATTCATAGAACTCAACTGATTTTTTCACAAGTCATGCATTCGTGTCATTTACGTGTTTTTAAATGGTTTGGGTTCGGGTTTTATTTTAGATTTAAGTGCCATCGACTCTGTCATATAAAAACTACAAAGTCACGTTATCCTGACACGGTGTCAATCGGTTCTTGAACTGAGCACCAAGCGAATGAGCTATGTCAGTACCATTTCGATAATGTTTGTATGTAACCACCATATGTAATGCTTCTATAATATGGCTGCAGTACTGTAATAGTTGTATAATACTGGGTAAAAGGAAGTTAAAATACATAAATTTGATTAAATATGAAATTATGCATAATTATACAGCTTGCCAACCATAGAACCATAATAAAAGATGACAATAAAAAGCCTAGCAAAGTCAACGATATATACGGAGCGTCACTGAAAAGTTACCACTTATATATACCTCTGTATTTTGTATGCAGTATGACCAGTCACCTATTGGTACAAAAGTTTTATAGTGTGTGCATTTAAATATAGTTAAATAAGACAGTTGTGACTACACAGTAATGTCAAAACATAGTCGTGTTCGGCTTTTAACACAGTGTAGTGAATTTTAAGATATAAAGTCCATAGGGTGGTAACTCTTAATTGACGCTGAGTATACGTACTTCTTATTACAAAGATCGGTATGAATCGAAACCTGCTTTAGACATTGATCAATTACACAAGTAACTAAAGAAGAAATTACTGACTCATGAATAACTTTATATATTTGACATTAAAATGTGATAGTCATGTGCTAATGCTTATTAGAGAAATGCACCACGAGGTACTACAATTTCATGAGAGACATGTTTCGATAAATAATGTTGTTATCTTGTACATGTCCAAGTTGTACTGGTTAAGGAATTCACATTAGAATATTATCAGTTTTTCTTTCCGCTTGTTTGTGGTCGTCATGGTTACGATAATACTTCTGCGACTGACGGTGCCGTTTTAAATGCTAATTGTGAGAAATAAATATTTATTTATGATGCTTTATTCTTGTTGATACATATCAGCGATTGTTTATTGAACGTGAAATCGACTGAATAGCACGTTTAATGGTCCGAACAAGAGCAAATATACATAAAGTAGAATCAGAGAAACATTCCTACAATACGTACTGCGAATCACATCACGTGAACATGTTAATTTTGCTTGTATTAGAAATGTTATTCAATTATACATTAGTCATTGATTTAGGTAAACAAACAGATCGAGGCAAATGTTTGATTAATAATTTTGCTATTAAATGAACAGGAAGTGTATGTGTTTGATGATGAATATCCAGCCTTCCCTAATGAGTTCAAGTGAGACATAGTGTGAGGAATAGGAGGACAGTAGAATAGAAATCGTGTCTGCAGCTACTCGTAGACCGTCGTGTTACTTCCGGTTTCACGGTTGTGGAGTAGATCTAATTAACTGATTGTTTTGTAAAACGTATCAAACTGAAATTTATGCCAGTATTTCATGATAAAAATAATTGGCGATTGAATAAGCTAATGTTATATATGTCAAACTATGTGATACTGCAAGTCAGTCCTGCACATAAGAGCAAGAAACCGGAAGTAACGCGAAATACAGTCGCGCTGTATCAAGGGGCGTAGAATAACGTTGGTTGGAGAGAAAAAAAGGACCAGTAGGAGACAAAGTAGCAAATAGTGCATGGAGGAGACGAGGCCCCCACGGTACAATAGGGAACATTTTACATAATAAACAAGTGTTTTAAAGCGGGACAAGGGAGAAAATTAGAATACATCTACAGGCACAATGGGTCCTATCTCTATACCACAAGCATAATTAAGATGTTTGACGATTGTCTCATGATGGGATTTACACGAATAATTGGATGCCTGTTGAGTCACTCGTGCTAAACGGCGCGACACGCATGTGCGACTCTCGTGCAAAATAAAGGGTCGGTAAATAGAGCTAGGTGTCACTCAATGGGAAACAGTGTACACACAGTAAGGCAAAAAGGGGAGTGTAATACATGTTCAGCAGTGTTTATCAATGGCAGTATTCATGCAAGCATGATAAGTTCTAATACATTTTTAGAGTAATAAATGTTCATGAACTACATTTTTGTATATCTGTCTTTCTTACAAGATCAACCGTGAGTTAATTTAAATAAGTTTCACCCGGAAGCTTTCAGTCGCATCAATGCTATAATGCAAACTTAGTTGTTAAGATTAATGTTTAGATACAATGTGCAATCACCATAATGGGTTTATTTAATACAAGCAACAGTGATTTACTATACAATGTACTAATTGAGGAATGGGTTTATTGTAAAACAAGGTTTTCCAACTTACATCAATCACTCTCAACACCTCATTCCTGATGGTATCTGTCGCCATGGGGATATGAGAGAAAAGAAAACCAGTTTGCCTTTTATACTGGGTGTCTAAAGGGGAATGACTGGTACCATTTGTATTTCGTTTTTGGTACGACGCGGTCTGAGATCGAACCGGAGAGCTCCCCGAATTCGAAGTGGACGCTCTATCAATAGGCTATACTTATAGAGGAGGTGACCATCTACTTTCAGAAGTCGTCTACAGCGTATGGTTCGTTATTACAGCCAAACCAGTGCCACAGCCGTCATTTGAATTAAACAACCACCTGCAGTTAACCGCCAATATCATTAAATATATATCGATCATTTGTACAAGTTCAGTACAAACCAATTAAACAACCATTTGAGATAATAATCTATATTTGAATAATTATTGTATCATAATGGAACATGAAATATGCATGTTGAATACTCGTATTCGCAAGTTAAACTACCAATTTTGATGCATCACTTGACTGGATGATTCGAACTAACCACCTGTCGTGTATATTTCCCGCTCAAGTATATTTCCCATCTTATACCCCAGGTAGTGCAATAGGCCTAACGACGGTCATGTTAGCCGTTTATTTGAACAGCTTAATTAGGAGTTTCCTCGGTAGTGCAGTCGGTATGGTTGCACTCACATCGGTCAGTGCTAGGCGCCGTCAGGATCGTGGGTTTGAATCACATCAACCAATGAGCGTACATTGAATCATTAATCGTGAATACGATGGGTGACCAAATGTTTCTTGGAAAAGTGTTCCATATTATTCTTCTAGTTCATTGTTCACTATTCATTGTTGGAGATCTTATGGAAGATTGACTTATATCGTCAAATAAGTCGTTAAATAAAGTACCGGTATTTTATTTTTATTGTATCATTATTATTATTATTATTTACTACATACACACTGGCATTTCACTGATATATACAATTTTAAAAGACATATTTCCTTGTTTCAGGATGAAGGCTTGCAGGAACTTTCAACAACGATTTCATTGACGATGGTAAATATATCCATATTTAGACGACAAAAGAACAATGTTATAAAAAAACCCATATTTGCAATAACCATGGAAACGCTTTTCAAATATTTTCACGGTCTCGTATTCCTTGATTGATATTACCTGGGAAATAAAGTATTCATGGCGGAAAACCTGGGGAAATTTGAATAAGCATAGAAATGAATTCAACACCTTGATAATAAAACTAAGTATCATGAGAGACAGAATGTCATATAAATACGTAGTGTCATACTTAAAGCGGTATTCACGTAGATTTACCACATGTTGATAAAACGTTTCCATGGTAAATTACACCTGTATGTATACATGTACACGTACATACTATAGATATTATTTTTTTATGTTCCGAGCATAGCGTATGCGCCCTATCTTCCTTAAATTAAGCTATAACTGTTGTTATTTTACGTTTAAGTATTATACTAAGCGACATTTTCTTCTTACACAGCAAATCATTCTTTTGCGTTCGATTGAGACAGTCGTAGTGATTGGCCATTCGGTTTTGTCCCAGCCTAATTGGCCAATGGCCTCTGACTTCGGGGGAAGCAAGTCAATTTGAACTATAAAAAATACAACATTATTAAATTGAAACTTTCTGTGAAAATTAATTGAGCTATTGTCAGTTCACTCAATCATTTAATGATTATAATAATAGTATTGTTAGTACAGCCATTCTGGTACTTTTGAATGGTTTGTATATCCATTGACCTTTGCATCGAATATAGGTCCCGATCTCAGTCGTTCGAATACATATAAAACACTTAGTATGTCTGGATCTTACAAAATGCCCTATCTGTACACTCGGTTTGATTGTCTAGTGGCTGGGAGTCACGCGAAGAACTGGATGCCTGTTAAGTCGATACTTAACTCTTCGTGTACCTCATAAGACACTCGACATGCACAAATGTATCGTTTAACAGATATATGGGACACTGTGTTCCTAGCGAATTAGAATAAACCAAGTGGCGACATCATATCAAAGAATAAACAGATCTACGATCAAATACGTAAAATATACGACTTAATTTTAGCTTCAACTGTGAAATAACATATGAAAACTGGGACATATTGTAACAATAATACCTGGTTGTCACAATTCTCTTACCAATCCTACCCGTACTACCCGTACTATACATCCTACCATGTAGAAGGATAGATTTAAGATTTAATCAGTATTTGGTAAAATATTCTCTTTGTACAATAAATATACTTTCTCTGTCTGTATTCGCACATACATGCTATTTTTACTACAAACATGCTAGCCACAAACAATGAACTTCTCCATAGTGAGATACATTTAACCTTGTTACATACATACGACAGTTAACAGTTTTATACGAAACAACTGGAGAGTATAGTCGCATTTCGAACAGAGTGATTTTAAATTTAAAGTTATGGTTGAACATGCCTTCAGAAAACATGGCAACAATTTGAAAAACATTTCTCACTAACCGGCAAGAAACCGCTCTTTTACAGAATCAGTATATGTTATATATATATATCTATGGTCATCGTATGATATAACAGCAGGGATTTAAAGGAGCCTACATTACAATTCATTCAGATGAAAGAGTATTCAGTAAACCAAAGGAATAAACATTTTTGTCATTATCAAACATGAAAATACAGACAACATAAATTAATTCAAATATTATAAGAGCAGAAAATAGGCGCAGTGTTAGCTTTCAAAAAAAGTCACGTTGTTGGTGATAGGACTGTGAAAGGTTTATTCGTTACAAAATGGTCAATTTTGATGAATTTAAGTCACAGGGTGATATTTGGTAGGTTACAGAGGCAATAGCCTATCTCTGTTATCTATAGTTTCTGGATCAACACGGTGGAAGTATGCCGGGAAGTATAGTCCAGTCAGGATAAAAATCCAGTGAAGCAGCGGTCGAGTCCACTATAACGGTGTAAAACCAATTATACTGTACAAACAACTAAAATTTCAATGCTAAACTAACATATTAAACTTCGCTCTACCTATTTTGACAATGGTTGTGATTTTTTGCGTACACATAAACTGCAACGTCACTGTCACACTATCCTAACTGGGCTATTTGTATAATCAGTCAGTAAAAGACGTACCCTTGTTTGTAATTACTTGCACATTAGCGGTTAAACGCAGCATTAGCGATAGGATCTTCAGAATTCTGTAAAAAAGCCATTACTTACGCTTTGTTGATTATATAGTTCTAAAGATTGAATGTCGAGTTTAAAGTATTTTAATTAATTAAGTAAATTGAAGCATGCTCATTGCTTATAAGATGTATGTAGATTTATGAGATAGTAAATAAGTATTCAGGTACCGATTAACAGAGTCAGTAATTATAGACAAATAGATTAACAGCATTATACTGAACGACAAAATAAACGCAACAATCGGTTTCATTTTGTCATTATCCGCCATTTATAGTATAGTATGACAGCAAGACGTGCTTATAGATTCAAGATAAAAGATGATATGTGACTGGCCATGAGATTTTGAGTCACCATGAGGAATTATTCGAAAATGGTTGCTTTTCTTCATAATGATGTATATAAAATACTTATTACAACTATGAAATTGCATTGTTTTATCTGGTCGAGTTATGTAGCTATGACATCACAAACATATGCCTATCTTCTTGCCAACTGCAGTTCCACATTAGCAATTCTATATAATAAGTTGCAAAGACTATCGATCTAAGGCCATGAATGGTAAATTAAGGCCCATACCGTATCATGATATCACCATTCACAGTATTACGAAAAAAAGTTTTTTTAAAGATGTTTTACCATGGCAACGACAGAAAATGTTTGCCAAAATATTGAGAAAGAAACAACACTTTTTTAGAAATATTGAACTTATATTATAGTCCGTGTTGTTATCCACATACATGTACATGTATATATGTGATGTCGTTACAGTGATACTGATTACTTGCGCAACCTCATGGGGGTTGTTTTAGTAGCTGAGGGGTATAATGCTAGGCGAAGTCACCGTACAGTGTGAGGTGTAAACACTAGTGTTACTCACGAGGACTTAATGTCGTAACGTAGTACCATGATACACAAAATCAGCGAAACTTATTCCTGATGAAAATTAATGAATGTACAGTTTATGGAGGAACAGTCTCATAATATGCCAGCACTCGTACTTTGTCAGAATTGTCAGACCGTAACCACGCTGAGGCCACCGAACACCGATGCACTTGACTCAGTGAATATTTGAGAATATACCAAAAAAGTATGACTTATTAAGAAAAAAACGCCTCAAATATAGCCTAGAAGAGTTTTGCCTAGAGTGTTTTTCTTCCTGGATTCGACCCTGATAGGCCTACATGGACACAAATGTATGAACCAAAGATATAAAAAAAACGTTGATGTCTTTGCATGAACAATGTACATTATATTGCAGAACTGGATGGACGATAGATTAGCCTGGGATCCTAGAATGTACAATGGGGTCAGAGAAATACACGTACCAGCATCTAAAATATGGACCCCTGACCTAACTGTCTCAAACAGGTAAAACTATTTAATTCATGTTTCCGTTTTCAGAATTTGAACAATGATATAAGGCAGTAATCAGGTAAACTATGATACGGTATGCAGATGGAAACTTTTAAAATCTGGATATCCGATAAACAAATGTACATGTAACTGCCCAAACGGGAAATATTGAAAATTTATGCAAGTGCCAATTTCTAAAATTATGCTTCCTGACATAGCTGTCTGAAACAATACCATATGAAAACGTTGTCTGTCTCTTAAGATTTTAAACTTATACGAACAGCTTGACGAATTATGGGACCCTTTATAATGGATACCCAAAACGTAGGCATTATCAAGTATTCAGCATTATTCTAAGTTACTGATTGTATCAATTTCGATGTCGTTTTAAATTAAACTAAAGTTCATGTCCGAGATTAACTGACAACCGAAAGGACTGAAACCGCTTTCTAAACCACAAAGAACAAATACGTAATGAAGATTTTAAAAAATACATAGGCATGAAGTATACATGTTATACAATAGCATTTACATACAAAAAACGTACTGTTGCAATAATAACACTATTGTTTACAGTGTGTATCCCGCCGACGAACATAATCATCCAGCAACATGTTCATATCAAGGCCGTATCAACCTGATTCGCATCGTTCACGCGCGGACACCTTGCAGAATGGATTACACCTTGTTTCCAAATGACGAACATTATTGTGAAATTAATATCACTTCGTGGAAATATACAGGTATACCCATTGTATAGTAGTGAACATTGACACAAAATGTTGTCAGAACATTGGCACTATCACTCATGATTCCCGATGTGTGTTATGTGCCAGGGTTGTTTGATAAATTCGTTAAATATTTTAATATCAATCGAAATAATCTTGCGAAATCACTGAAGTTTTCCAGTCATTTTAAATGCTGTATAATTATTATTTTACATTTGTAATTTCATTTTGATACACTGCACAATGGCACAAATAAATGAGAGTCATCAATTCCCTGGCTTAGATGAATAAGGTCGTGCGTGCTACTTACCGGACCTTATAAGACCATCTGCATCTCAAATCGTGTCTTATGAACCTATTTTCATGAAATTGGAAAAGGTCATTTTGACCAATCTGTTAAAAAGATCTCGTTTCGCCATAATTAAAGAGTAGTTTTCAGCTAGGTAGTCCAAATACATGTAGTAGTTTTGTACTTGCGACCTTATTCTTCTAAGTCATCGATTTGTCGTATCGCTTGGCGTAAAGTCATATTTCACATGTAAAGTGTTAAGGCTACTAATCCTTGTCACATCAGCCTTGTGTCAATTGTTGTGCTTGTTTTCTTTGTCTTGTAGGTCAGGATCTTGTGATAGATATGTGGAATGACGTCACCAATCTTCCGGTTGAGACAGACAGTAGTTCATGGTCTGCTAGTGGTCAAGTCGAAGCCAAGTTGGAGGTTATGCCTATGGCATGTTGTCCAGGTATGTCCTTGAGAAATTTTCTCCATTTTAACAACGTCGCCCTAATTAATGAATTACATAATGTACAAAAATGCTCGAAAGCGAGAAAGTGGCTAGTCATTTACTGGTCGTGAATTAGTAATATGAAAAGACAAGAGTCGCGTGCGATAACAGATGGTGTGCTTACATGTACTTTAAGTTCATCCAACCTTAATTGGCGTCTGCAGCAAATCGTATTTATTTGATTTATAAATGAGAAACGGTTTACGTTCATAAACTTATTTCTCTATACCCCGTCAAAATTCTCTTTGTAATTACTTTTGTTTTTTACTTCAATCGAACTCGTATTTTGTAAGCAATGTATAATATTACATGTACTCAAAATGAGTATGGAGTTTACATTAAAGCAGAAATTTTTAAGATGTGATGTTACGTTCACGTCGCCTAACTCACAGATGAGACCATACCTTCTATTGTTATCTAGGCAATATAGATGATCAGATGTTCAATGTAAACTGAAGTAGATCTAGTCATCATTCAGAACATTGTTATATTAAACACGTTATTTTCCTAGGTTCTATATAATAATAATAAATCAAACAGCAGACGGCATTTAACACCAGTGCTTACATGTATACATGAAATTGAGCATATCGCTGGCTTCAAATGAGAAGGTCGTATGTACAAAATCGTCGATATTTTAAGAAAACAACTGTCTAAAAACTACTCTTTACTTATAAAAAACAAGCTTTTTAACTTCAGTTTGGTCAACATGACGTGTTCCGATTTTCATAAAAATAGGCTCATAAGAAGCGCCTTGTGGTGCGTTTTTAAATATGTATGCATCGTGAAAGCGTAAGTCGCACTTACAACCTTCTCATTCTAAGCCAGCGATATATCATGTTTGAATATGTTCTTAGTCACACAAGTCAGTATTTTACATATAAAGATAGTTTCGGATCTCTGTGGTCTGATTACCATAATTAAATGGTATTTTATTTATACTGACGTCGACCTTATAATGAAATGTATTTACCCATCATCACCAACACCTTGGACTAACGTCTGCATACCAAAAACGTCAACACCATATCACCATAGAAAGGAAAACGAAGTACTAACTCCAACATAATGCTTTTATTTATGATTAATCGTACAGCTTTGATGTCGTACACTTATGTATATACTCCCCTTCTAAAAAACTATAGGAAGTCGGTTTGTTCTGTTCACATTTATACCAAAGATGAGCATACTTGTGGAACAAATTGTAAGAAAAAAAGTCAGATATTCTAAAAAGACTGAAAAGAAAATGATTTACATGTACACTGGCATAATTGACTATCAAGACATTAAAAGTAAGGAGTTTTGTCATCAAAAATATTTACAGAAGTTCATTGAAGCATGCCGGAAGTACACAAAAGTAAAATGTACTTGGTGGAAATCATTTTTATGTTTGGTCAATTGGCATTTTAGAAACATCGCAAATTCAAAAGATACCAAGTATGGCGTTTTTCACTTAAAGCAACATGTGGTTGTTAACTTTTAAAAATGCTTAGTAGCACTTTTCCAAAACTATGGTCGTTTTATGGGCAAGGTGAGGCAAGCCGTGGGTATATGCTATTTAATGGGATCATCTTTCTAAACCTAAATTGGGCTTTTCTTTGACCATTTTGTTTTTATTTCTGTCTCCATAATAAGCTCAGACACTTGAAAGTGAAAGTGATAGCTGCATTAACATTTGATTAACAAACTGACGAACGCTCGAACGGTGCAAAATGTCCAACGTTTACTTTTGTTGATGTCATCATATGTTTATTTTGTTTGCGAGATTTGTGATTAGATTCAAATGAAACAAATTGAATTGTCATTCGACATATCCTACCTACATAATGTTGAATAGTTCATCAAGATCAAACTCGTAAAAATGTGTTAAACTGATCAAAACAAGAAATATTGTTTTATTTTACAAAATCGATTTTAGGTACAATGTGGTAACTTACTTGTCTGGCCAAGGTGCCGTACACCGGTTTCGGAATATTCCAACGGCTCTATCACGTTCTTCAATCAATAATTTGCGCATGACTTGTGTTTGCGTTTTTACTTATCTGCATTTAACAACGATTCGATTGAAATCTTGTGCGTCAGTTTTAATACGGACGTGATTTACGAGCCAAAATGAATCACTCGTTCCGCTTGGACTCCCAGCGCAGTGCATATGAGTCTTACATGAAATTGGTATAGAAGATGGCTATTTGCACATTTTTGTGAATATCTTTACAAAGAAATTGCAAAGAAAGTGCCGGTTTACAAGTTATCTTCAGTGTATGGACACAATAAAATGATTTCTTGTGTTAATTGACACTGAAACCTTTGGCCGTTGAAACATTTTTGAAACAAACTCAATAACGGAGGTTGGTCGCTGTGTTGATGTATTCTGTATATTGCAGACGACGATTTCCCACAGTTGAGTATCACCTTGACCGTAAGAAGAATGTCCAACATGTTGTGTTATATACTGGTTCTACCAATGGTGTTAGTCTCACTACTCGTCCCTGTCCAGTTCCTCGTGCCCAACCAGCGGGAAAACAGACACCTGTTTGGTAATAGCTTAGCCTGCATGGCATTTATTTATTATCGATCAATAATTGCGAAGCAAGTTATTTTATCTTTTCAGATTTTCATTCGACGTACCCTTGAATTAGGCAAAAGTTCTAGTTTTGACACTAGGAAATTTAAAGCTGACCGAGTCAATAGACTTTACTTTTAAAACAAAACTTCTAGTAATATTTTAATCATGAGTCGTGAAAATTGTGTTTCAGTATTGATTTGAATAGTGAAACCCTTGCTAATCATTCTAGATGACTGGTTCCTAGTCTACCAATTATTCATGCCTATTTCAGAGATTAACTTTGGGACTAGGAGTTCTACAATAGGACCTCGGCCTGACACTAGAACTCTACTGAACATTAATTAAGGGTTTATCTGTCCTATTTTTATATGTAATTGCAGAGCAGAGAAAACTCGGCAACAAAAACACGTCATACGTTGTCCATCCTCATCAATTCATTCAAACAACTGCTCCTACTCCACTGCAAGGTCAATAGTGCATATATGGTCCTCTTTTAATCATTACTTAGATGTTCCTCCATGTATGTGTGTTTTTTAATTTGCAGATTTGTTTACAAATATTTTTTCAATGGTTAAATTGATTTGTGTTTCAGGGATATTATTAGTGATATGTGGATTTCTGTCATTCATCAACATGTGCTTACATATACCATTTACTGCTAGTCTACCATTCATAGGTATGTCATTCATGTCTTCAATTTTCAGTCCGAGACATAGATCATACATGTATATAATACTCAAAATTAGAAAAGGGTCAATATCTGTTCCTTGTGAATATATTTGGCTAATTGATTAAGACATATTAGAATTTTTTTTTGAAAAGATTGTTTTTAATATTTTCACAACGTTTTCGTAATTGGTTTTGTTCAGTTAACATAACACAGACTTCACTTGCATATTTATTTCTTGACCCTTATCAACATATGAGTAGTATATATGCATGTACGTAGCTTGCACTTCATTATGTTATATTTTTATATGAAGATACATGTTACATGTAGATGCTTGTTAATTTGCAGAAACTTTATCTCACATTTTAGTAGCATCATTTATATTATTGATATTGCAACATATCATTCGGACATTGCTTTATACTGTATAAATTTTACTTAAATGGACATACATCATACATGGACATTTATCTGGTTAATGATCAATACTTTTATTGAGCAATTATAAGTTCAAACTTTTAGATTAATCATATTTTATCACTCAAATTATTTTTTAAAATTACTCAAATAATATACATGTATACAATTTCTAACCAATTATACATGAACTATTTTTCTGATGCAAATATGTTCTGTCTTTAGGTAAAATGCACATTGTATGTATATCATTAGCCAGCCTTGGAGTAGTGTTGTCTACCATAGCCACAAACATAGGTAGTAAAACCAGTTCACTTAAGTCAACAATCAAGGTAAGTTCTATACACATATCATACATCATGTAGTTACCTCCCTTTATTTACTAAACAAGAGATGTTTGTAAAACATGAATGCCCTCATTGCAGCCAAATAGTCATTAATGTTAAAGGTCACAGCGACCTTTATCATTGACCTACTGTCCTCAAAATCTATAGGGGTCATCTACTGTTGCTACTGTTGCCAACCTCCATGTAAAGTTTTAAGATCTAGGGCAAAGCGTTCTTGAGTTATTGATTGGAAACCATTTGGTCTACCGACCAACCAACAAACCAACTGACATGCACAAAGCAATATGCACCTCATCAAAGATGGGGGACAAAATAACAAGCGTCTTAAATAAAATCATGTTTGTTTCTCCTCCCGCTACCTGCCTGCACAAATCATCCCTCATTGCTGATACACATACATGTACTAGCCTGGATATACAAATGAACTCACTAGATAACCTTTTAATGAAAATTAAGGCCAAAAATAATTTACATTAGTTCTTCAACAAGAGAACAAGTACAGTTATGTTAAAATGATCGAAAAATATTCGGAGACAAACTAGCTCTGTACCTATCACATAGTACTTGTAACATTTCAGAATATGCTGGCATTTTGTAAATGCTGTGTTAAAGAAGATAGCCTAAGAGACTCATCAATACCTTTGGAAATGAGGAATTCAAATGGTGACCATAAAGAAGCCAAAGAAACACAGCATATGATAGACGCAGGAGACACTGAGAATAGTGTTAACACAATCAGACAATGCACAAATCAAGCAAATTGCTGTGATTTAGTATTTTTCATATTTTTTATTGTATGCTTTCTTATTGAAATATGTTTCTTGTTTGCTTATACGTAATATTATATGATCAATCAAATTGTGTGCATGCTTTAAATTATGAAAACATATTATTATTTTATCACAAATATTGTGGCCCCAGCCTTTATAATGTTCTTTGATGCTCCTTAGAACAGATTATGTACCAGTATGTATTTGATAACATTCCATTTTAAACATGTATTTGTTATATTGAATTGGTTTCCATTTGTCTTTTTTTAACAGTTTTCGATAACCATCCAAATTTAAGAAAGAATTGTTCAGTATCTTTTATTCAAGTTGCAATGGAGTATGTCAATCCATCCTATTAAAACAATTAAATAGCGTTAGAAACATGTAATAGTCTTCCTTTTTTAATACATCTAAATATTTTAGAAAATGACAAAGATGTTCCGTAACTAGGCACATTACTTTCATATTTGACTGTATAAAATGATGCATTGTTAATATGGAGATGATCTAGTAATTCCATTTCAAATCACAGATAACTCAGGAACCCAAGATAACAACTTCTATTCTCGGTCCCAGGTAACTGTATCATAAAAAATATATGATAGAGTTATCAGTGTTTTGCATGAAAACAAAAGAAATCCACAACAAAACCATTACACATAAACTCCTCAAACCATACTGATACATTCCATTTATATTTTACTCATTTATATTTTACTCATTATCTTAGTCATTATATTTAAATGTGATTCTTTTTTTGTCACACCAGTATTCTGCTTTATCAAAGCCCTTACATCAGTTGTATAAAGATACTCAAATTCTTCATAATTTTTTACAAATACACAATAGAAACATATAAAGTTTGAATGATGTATTAACTGAAACGTTATTAATATTACAGACCCCCTTTACCACAATTTGAATCAGTTAATGAATTACAAAGGGTTTTAATTTGAGCATCACTTTAAGATTATCATAAGCAGTACCAAGATGCGTATTTTATTAACGGATGACAGCAGTCTGGGTGTCGCTGTCATCTGTTGTTGCCCTATTGGCTCATGGTGGCGGCGCCACATCTGACCCAGGAGTTGATTGAGAATAACAACTATGTAATAAATCATGTATTGCGCATTTTGGCTCATTTAATTAATCATTTGCATATAGAAAACTGATATTGAATTTCATTGTTTTTCACTGTATTTTTATCCACATGTATGGTCTAATCATGTTATTTTGACTGGCATGTTTTTATCCATTTCAAATTGTTTTAACCTTGCCTTAACTGTGATTTTAAAGTTCTTTTGAACTTGTATTGGCATAATAAAAGTGCTATAGTGCACCCATGATAATGAGAGTCGGGAAAATTTGGAATATTCGGCAATTTACGCTAGATTAATCAGATGTCCTCGAATTATCAGTGATGTTTTTAGTACAAAACTGACCATATCTGTTTCCTTCAGTTATTTGTAAAACCTGTTTTGCAACAGTGGACACAACCGATTCATGTTTGTAAACATCACATTATCCTGGGAGCACTATAAATATATGAGGTATAATATTTATTGTGCTATAAATGTTTGTATATAATCTTAATTTAAATTCCTGGCTTACTAAAAGTTAAGTCCAGAACATAGAAATGTTATACATGTAATTGCACATGCAACTGTTTGTACTTTATATGCTTTTAATTTTTTATTTTAAAATGTAAGTTTATCTATACTTGTTTTTCTGTCTGTCATCTTTGAAACATGCACAAATAATGATATATTTTTATCCCTTACAATTATTTAGTTCAAATTTTGGGTTGTATCAAATACAGCATTTTCATTGGTCATTTCATACATTGTACCAGAGGTATGGACCAATCACAATACATGTTCTATAATAACCACTAGAAGAACATACTAGTCAAAATGTAGATGAGCATGGAGGAACCATTTCTTTAGAGCCCTAATTGTGACAACAAAGGACAACAGATATATGGTGATCACAAAGCTAACAGTAACCACTTTCTTAAAAACTTCCTTAGGGAAGTAATCCAAGGAATTTCCTAAGAATTGCCTGATCTCAAAACCACAAAATTACCTGATGCAATAATGCAACATTTTCAAGGATTTAACATGTGCTCTATGCGCCGGTGAGATAAAACAAACATACATACAATACATTTTCTTTCACAAATTGTGATGGAGACTGCTTTCAATGCTGAACAATATTCAGTTTGTCAAAAGCATCTTGATTGGTCAATATGTAGTCAAATGTTAAAATTCATAATCTGTATGTTCTTGCCTTATGCTGATTTGTGCATCAATTTGATACACCATACTAGTATATTGTTAATGTATAGTGCAAACAAATTAACGCGGTCCTTGACCAATATATATAAATATATTACATGCTTCTTGAGTATATTATTTAGAGGTTAATACACGACACAGCCGGGCAGGGAGGTGATAATCAGCCCGGAAAATTAATAATCACCTCAAGGGCTTCAGCACGAGGGTGATTATTCATTCCGGGCGGATTATCACCTCACAGCCCGGATCTGAAGTGTATTAAAGTCTTTAATACAATTGTTCATCTATGGATAACAAGTGAAGTAAATATTACTGATGTAGATATACACTAAGGATGCAACAAAATAGATTGTAAAGAAATCATACATTTAGACAAGGAATACGTTATTTTGGCTCCAACGTGCGCTCGTTCAACCGGTCCGATTATGATTATGAAATTGCGGCCCGGGCGGATAGGTGAATACCAAGCGCGTGATGGCCATAATCAGCCTTAAATAAGCTGATTTCTGTTACTATTTATAGTAACAAGTGTATTAAAGAGATTTAGATTAGTGTTATGAAACACCTTGTTTACAATCTCAATACTCTTCGCTTATGAAATGAAGGCTGGGATTAAATCTTTAGACAAGAAATCAACTGCTAAATTATGCAAAGAGAAGATTAGTTTATACTAATTTATTTTACGTCGATTGTAAAATAAGTTTTTTCAACTTATATTTATCACTCTCGACACCTCATACCAGATGTTATCAATTGCCATGAGAATATGAGAGAAGAGAAACCAGTTTTCCCTTTTTTGCCGAGCGTCTAGCAAGGGAATTTATGATAACATTTTCAGTTCGTCTTTGGTATGCGGCCGGGGATCAAACCTGAGACGTCCACTCAACCACTAGGCTAATGAGGAGGCGGTACAGTCAGATCTCGATACAACGACACTGTTCGTTCCCGATCAAAATGTCGTTATAACGAATTTGTTGTTATACTGAATTTCACTAGTGACGGGAATTTTGATTGGGAGATCGTTTCATAAAAATCAATTATTGATTAACATATAATTTATTATGTCATAAAATTGTCATAATCAGCAAAATCAGCAGTATGAAATTATCATAATTGCATAAAATAAAATACAATGTTTTGAGAGAGCTCCAAATAACATGCGTCCGAATTTAAAGATGTCCGGATACTACTACAGTAAACTATAAAATATAACGCTCTAGAGAATAAATTGGTGATTCATTTTGTTACTAATTATACCCTATCGACTTTAAGAATTGATGAATAAATAAATCATGTCGAAAAATCTCGACTGACATCGTTTATTTCGTGACCCGTACAATTTCTAAAATACGAATATATACGATGACTTCGCTTATCTCCCTTGATTACGAATGCGTGAGCCGTATTTCACAAACTGTAATTCGACTGTGAAAGGTTCCACTAGGAAAGGCCTCTGTAGCTCAATGGTTAGCACGCTTGCCGTCTAATCTGGCGACCCAGGTTCAAATCCGGGTAGAGGCACACATGCCTGCCATATTTCAGCAGAAAGCTGACTGGCAAATAAAGGCTATGCTCGGCATAATGAGAGCAATTAAGATGATTTTCACATGTGTAATTACATAAGTAGGCTCCTTGCTTAGACGGCGACTTTGTGTAAAGCCGATAAATAGTTCAAGTGTGAAAAATAGTCCCTTGATAGTGTCAGTATATCGAGTATTAATTACTGTGTAAACACTCGATTCGTTCCCATTGTTTTGCTGTCGGTGTCGGTAAGTGAATATGTCGTTATAACGGATACGATTAACGTTGTATAGAATTCGTCCCACCATTTGGTGTCGTTATAACGAAATTGTCGGTATATAGGATGTCGTTGTAACGAGTCCTGACTGTACATGTAATAGGATTGAGAATCACATTAATTTGTTCACACTTGATTGACTATTTACGCTTTTACATGTCTAGAATACATAAAATGTGTAAAATAAATATTCTACAAAACAAAACATTGTACTTTTTCATTATTTATTCATTAAAATATACAAGAAGTCCATTTAACTACTAAAACATGAAATGATCTGAGTACTTAGACCAGTTTTCAAGGGTCCCAATGGGGACTTCATTACCGGTATGTGTTTTTCATTTCAAGTGAAATCATTTTATTTCATTGACCCTGTGGCCCAGTGACCTACATTTACAGTGGATCGGAATGTTTGATACTTCGATCGTTTGAAAAGGACCACCTAAGGATCATTCCTGTGCACTTTAGTCAAAGTCCATTCTGTAGTTTAGGAGGAGATTATTAGCATTTAAAAAAAATGTTGATGGACTGGACACTGAAGCATTCTAAAAGCTAAAAATGAACAGACTATAATAATAACATCTTTATTTTCTGTGGATAACATAATTGGCAAACGTATTTTCATTATGGTCCACAAGACTCATTGGTGACTTTTAGCTATATAAGGAAAGTTGGACAGTCCTCATTTATTGTATAATAAACTAAGATCGTTCCATCTTTGACATAAATATGCTTTATTGTATAATATTACAAAAATATACAATGAAAAATATAGAATATAAGTACAAAGTGTATGCATATATATTATAACTATGTTGTTTACTAATGGTGTAAAATATTAAAATCTAGGCAAGTAATATGATGCAACAATTCAAGTACATTAAAGTTTGTTCCTAACGTTCTAGTTCATTAAATGTAGAAGAAGAAATCGTAAACGAAGAAGTTTATTTCAATCAACTCTACAAAATGTATGTACAATTCACTTTTGAATTAGACCATTATGGTCGATGGTCAAAAACAAACAGTACATGGTAAAGCTATGATAATTCGTTCCTAATTGGCGCAATAAGGTTGTATCTCACTATATACACAGAGACTCAACAGGAATTCAATTCTTGTGTGACAGAGATAAGAACCCATGCATTTACTATAACTTAATGTTTTTGTCAAGACCTGTTTGAAACAATGAGATTCCATTGAGATTCTTACAAAGCAAATCAAATATGGAATAAACAGACCTGTCTAAAATAAATATATTATAAAGAAAATAGTCCATTGTATAATTAAGAAACTATAATATTACTGCCGGTTTATAAATATGTATATTGCATAAAGAGATTCCACAAATATAAGATAAATATTATCATATTATGCTACAGTTTAACATGTAAGGCAACCACTAATATATTTGAAACAACCTCAACTCGATAATAAATGTATAATAAAAGTTACACTTCATACAAAAATATATCAAAATGTGCAAAACAATAAACAACATGATTTCAAAATATCATTAACAAATTACTTTTATAGTTAGCCAGACTTAATCACATCATGATATACAGTAACCACCAATAAAACTCTACCACGAAAATAAATTCAATGTGCTTAAAGATGTACATTCATCATTATTATAAATAAGTAGTAAAATAATCAGAGACGTTCAGCCAATAAAAACGTGTTTTACAAACAATTGAACTTAGTGTGAGGGGTGTTTCAAAATTGAGCTGAGACTGACATGGTCCCTGATTTTAATTTGTTACCCCCAACATTAGGCCCCTAAAAACTACTTGAGTATTGGTTACTATCGGCAATAAATTGAATAATATCATCTTTCCGCAATCCTCTGAAAATGATGACGACAATAAAACTATAAATGATTGGTTCAGTTATACACACACAAAGTCATTAATATAGATGATTTACCGCTGTACTAAATCTAGGGTAGGTCCGAAGACTGGCATATTGCACAACCTAGTCAACAGAGTAAACCAGTTTTTACAACATATATCACTCTTGACACCTCATTACTGATGTATCTGTTGCCATGAGGTTATGAGAGAAGAGATGCTAGTTAGAATATTACCTCTTCCTTTATTTGTAAACAATGTAAAATTTCAGTTTGATTATAAAAAAAACATCATCAAAATAATACAATAAGTAACGGTGTTAGCATAAAGGATCTAAAAAACAAATGGCTGTATGGAATAAGATACAACAAAACATGATAGTATCAAAATCCAAACAGCTTTGTTTGTTAAATAACTTGGAATACAAAAATTTCATAGCATAACTATGCAAGCATTAATAATCAATAACAAGAAATAGAAAAAATTGGCACAACTTTTTACAACCTTGTATCGTTAATTAAATCTCAGTTAGTATGAATCATCATTTCCTATTACTATTACTAACAGCAAACCCAAACCTCAACAAGAGCACCGCCTACGAGTGCTGGACGCTCGACTTTCTCGTTTTGATAGTAAACTTGCTCATCTGTGAGTGAAAATTTTAAGAGTAACAAGGGCAGATAACTCATAAATATGAATAACTGCGATCATTTTCATAATGTTAACAACAAATGTCAGGCTACAGTATTTCAAAGAAATATTTGAGATTTTTTCAATTTGTGCGTAATAGAGTCTAAAATGCATGAGACTGACACATGATGCAGAAAATCTGGCATGAATGTATATGCATTTTTTTCTACAAAAATAATCCATCTAATGGCAACATGAGATATAGCACTGACTGTTAAACAACAGTCCACAATACACAATGTTTGTATAAAGTAAAAGATTCAGTTTATTTTCCATTGTGTTTTTTGTACAAAGCAGCAATGTCTGCCTTGAAGCGAGTGCGCATTTCTGGTCTCTTGTTTTTGAAGGTTGGAGTGAGTAGACCGTTCTCTACAGAGAAGAGTTCCGACAGCAGTATAATATCTTTAGGCTGGAAAACAATAAACAATCAGATGGAGATATATTATACTGTTATTGACTTATGTTGAGGTGAATATGATGTTTTGTTGACCTGAAAAAAGTGATATTGACCGATGACGAAGTCAGAGGTCAATATCACTTTTTGAAGGTGATATTGACCGATGACTAAGTCAGAGGTCAATATCACTTTTTGAAGGTCAACTAAACATCATATTCATCTCAACATAAGTCGACAACTGTTATATTGTATACCATGCCATAAGTCAAGGAAATAAACCTATTGACTCTTTTTAAATTATATCAACTTCAGTCTCTCTTTAGGAAAGTGTATGTAAAAGAAACAAAATACGACTCTTCAAATGTTTTTAGCTAACAATGCTCTTCTTATGTATATGTATGAGAGAGTATTCACATATTTATTAATGGCATTTATCATTAATGGCTAGGTTAGAGCCTATTAATAGGTATGAGCAGCTGTAGGCCAAATAATACGGGAAATAACGTTACATTGTGCAGGCTGTCTAAGTCAATCAGAATCCTTGTTACATAATAGGTATACAACATAGACAAATGTAGTGAGGATGTTGATTAAAGTAAAAAGTCCTCGTTTTATCGGTGTCATAGAACAAAATACCATATCAGTCAGTGTAACTGGGTCCTGCCATACAATGTCAAATTACGTAACAGGTTTTATCACATAAATACCAAGATCTTCCATATGAGAACAAATCACTAAACAATGTTCTTAAACATGTGTGGTAACAAATGTGTGACGTCAACACTTTTCAGCGCAAAAATGTACCCTCGTCTGCTTAAATTGGTTATTTCTGAAGTTGTTTTGACAATGGAAATGTGATAGAAAATCTGTCACTCATTGTCTTTGAGATCTACCTTTCTTAAATTTGTCACGAAAACAAATTATTAAGGTTGCCAAAGGTTCACTAAATAACTTGTGTTTTCTAAACTCGTTTAAGAAATGTTGATCTCCAAAGACAATAATTCATGATGGATCCTATAGGCCTAGTATGTACTTTAGCAGCTGTTTGAAATTTGATGATGTCTGGCCATGAGTTTTGTATGGCACTCTGACCTGTGATTTATTATAAGATATTTGGATTATCTCCCTTTGACCATTCATATTTTGGGTGTAATGTATCAATTGTTGGATTTCTGTCTTGCTACATTAGGAAATGTTTTAATACTTCTATCCAACCGCACAATAAAAAGAAAACTAACACATACAATAATATTGTACAATAATATTGTACAT
This sequence comes from Spisula solida, assembly GCA_947247005.1. NCBI lineage: Eukaryota > Metazoa > Mollusca > Bivalvia > Venerida > Mactridae > Spisula > Spisula solida. Next base: position 39,739,165 of record OX365947.1, on the reverse strand, counting down.
GAATGATTATACTCACCAACTCAAACCCATTCAAGCCAGCAGCTCGACCAACCTTAATAATGTCAGCCAGAATCATATCCTTGACACTCTGAAAATCATAAAAGTCACATGGTTACCATACACACAAGTCACATGGTTACCATACACACAAGTCACATGGTAACCATACACACAAGTCATATGGTTATCATACACACAGGTCACATGGTTACCATACACACAAGTCACATGGTTACCATACCTGCAAGTCACATGGTTACCATACATAAAAGTCACATGGTTACCATACACAAAAGTCACATGGTTACCATACATAAAAGTCACATGGTTACAATACACACAAGTCACATGGTTACCATACACACAAGTCACATGGTTACCATACATACAAGTCACAGGGTTACCATACACACAGGTCACATGGTTACCATACATACAGGTCACATGGTTACCATACATACATGTCACATGGTAACCATACATACAGGTAACATGGTTACCATACATACAAGTCACAGGGTTACCATACACACAGGTCACATGGTTACCATACATACAAGTCACATGGTTACCATAGATACAAGTTAGATATGAGGTACACAGGGAAGTGTTTTGCCTCCTTGTATAAAATCCTAGTTATTTACTTGCCTTCCAAGGGAGAGATTTTAGTAACACATGTTGATCAACAGTTACCATGTCTGTAAATGTTCACACAATTTAGAATTGTGTTTCGGGATTCTAGAATTGCGCAGACAGGATAGGACAAAGATTACATTAATCTTTACGTATAAATGGACTTTATATGATTTTTACGGACAATCGATGAATATAAACATTGCAGTATTTTTTCACTTTTTTACATGGTTTATTTTTGCAATCGGTCAATATTTGATGTCACAGTCATTCACTGTTTTGTTGAATATACAGTAGCTATAATTAGCACATATCAAAATATATGAAACAAATTTAAACATCAATCACAATTTATTTTGTGGCGCACAAACACGGTGATCTGAATTTGAATTGAAACTGAACAAACCAATAACGCCAAAAAATGTAAAATTATCATTCTGTATAAAAGCCGAATAACCCTGAAACACTGATTCTATCATTGTCCTGATTCTTAAAACACACAGAGACTATTCTAGACTTTGTGACATCCATCCAGAAAGACATTCAGCACAGAATCAATGTGTCCACACTACTATATGTTGGAGACATAATTTCCAGACTACTGTACTCACCTCACTCTTACAGAGTTCAGGAAAGGTGTCTGATAGTGATTGTGTTTTAGCCCAACCCATTAACACTTCTTCATCTGGTACTATAACACTCATAACATACGGCTGTAATATAACAGAGAAATATGGATCATTGTGACAAATTCATGCAAAATGTTGTACTTTCAACATATCTTATTTGTTGATGATGTCATTAGGCTACGTAAACAAGTTTTAAAATAAAAAATCATGTGTGAAAGTATGTATGGTCAGTCATGCAATCAATTTTGATTTTTTACCACTTGCTGCTCGAAGATGGCAATGTTTTCAGCAAAACTTTTCAAAAAGTAAAATGTGCAAAATCTTAAGTATTAAAGTATTAACAAATGCTGTCCATGAACAGCGCGCTCCTCTATTTGTTGTGCCATGCTAGGATAGTATAATAATTATATATTCAAACCAAATGCTTCATAGCTGCAGCATTACGCTTTTCTGTGTAGAGGTTGGGGTTTCTTTGTTGAAAAGGGCAGATAATTTCAACAAAATGCTTGATAGAGTTACCTACTCCTGTGTAGGGGTTGGGGTCATGATGGTTGACAAGTATGCAAAGTATCAAAGCAACATGTGAATGCCCTTTGAAGATATCAGAGGTTAAAACACTTGTACCTAAACTTTGACATTTGCATTTCTAAGTCCAAAAGGGGGCATAATTTCAACAAAATGCTTGATAGACTTACCTACTCCTGGGACTTTGAAAATATACGTGGTTTAAAAAACCTGTAAATAAACTCTAACATAAGCATTACGCCTACTTTAAAGCCGACGCTCAGGTGACTGCAACAGCTCCCCTTATTCTTCAAATAGTGGAGATAAAAACAGTATCTGAATAATGTGACTGGATATAGAGGCATCCACATATGACCAAAATACAGTGAGTTGGAGTAAAACAGTTAATGTATAGGAATTAGGCTAATGTATATACAGTGTTGCTCACCTGTAGACTATCCCCCTCGGTGAATGATTGAGCTACAAACATACTTCTTGTAAATGTATTCTCCAACTTCTCTGGTGCAACATACTCGCCCTTAAAAAGGAAAATAAAATATACATCAAACATGCCTAGTTTTAACAGAACCCTTTGAAAGAGATTGGTGATGGAAATCATCATCATCATCTAAGTATCTGTGCTATACATCGGGCAGATTAAAGAACCAGGCTGTTTATTTGAAATAAGAACTAGGCGCGCTTCTGCAGCGCCGGACATGCCTGTATCTAAGTCTCTCTCTCCCTTCAGGGGCTTTCTCTCAGTCTGTCCCTCTGGTCAGATCATGCTGTATCTGCACTGGTAGAGGATGCACCTGCGCCCTTGTGGCTGCAACACAATAATGTAAAGTGCCTTTGAATGTGCGTTCACATAAGGGTGCTATAAAAATCTGGTATATTTATCTCCAGGGGCATGTTCGTAGCGTCTGTTCCGCACACTGTGCGGGATGTTCTACTCCGAACAACTTACGAACAAAACGGAACTGTCCTGCACAGTGTGCCAAATGTTCTACTCCAAACACCTTACGAACAAAACGGAACAGAAAGTAAAATGTTTAAGACGACCAAAATTTTAGTTGCAGCCGTAATATTGGAGAAAAAAATATGCATAACGATATATTTGAATGTGACTGTTTGTCCGCAATGCCCCATAATTGGAAAATAAACTTATTATATTCTATTTTATGACACAAGCGACCATTGTTCTGGCTGTAATCACGTGACTGTTCTGGCTGCACCACCTCTGTGGCGGGCACAGAAAGAACATGTTCCGAACAGTGTTCCGGTTTGTTCGTAAGTGTGTTCCACTGTCCGGAATGTGCGGAACAGCGTTCCGAACAGGCCCCAGTAATCGCATCCCTCATTTTGAGTTTTCTCGCAATGTAAATGAAATTTCACTAAAATGCAGAAGACTTGGTGCTTGAACTTTTGACTTAAATTAATGAAGTTTATAATATGGTAGTATTCACTTATTTTATGTGTATGACAATACCATGCAATTGCTAAATGAAGCAATTTAAACTTATATTTGTGATCATTTTAAATAATGTAAACAACATAATTATGTCGTGTGCCAGTATGTCCAAGATGTGTGTGATATTTTATCAATTTGCATTAATGCTTGTGTGATGAGAGTCGAAAAGGTTTGAGACTCCCGCATGATGCGGCCGATCAGGCATGTATGGAACAAAGACAGATTCTGTAACCAAACCTTGTTGAAATTCAATGACCACATGAACTGTGGCCTTTGGTATTTAGCCTGTGGTACAGGGGGTCGTTTCAAAAACATATCTTACCTAAAATTTGACTTTTTCATAATTATGATATTTTGAGCTACCTAAGAAAACTAGTACAGTCAAGCAAAGTTAGATAAACAAGAATTATCATAAATAACTTTTTCTATGCATTCAAATGGTAATGGTTCAATGTATATGCTCTCATCTATACAGTCGAAATTTGTTATGCCGACATTTTTGGGACCGTCAAAATTATGATGACATAATCCGAATGTCGACACAACAGAGGTCAACAATCCTGACAAAATCCTCGAGCCTTTCTGTCAGTGCCATTATTACGTCAGTTTGAACATGAACTAATACATCTATGCGACTAAAATGGTGAAATATCAAATCTAGCAGACTTACAGTTATCACCAAAACATTAGACCAAGTGTTTACGCAAGATCGAGTTCATAGCCTCGTTTAAGCGGAGTATCGACACAGGCATGTCGACTAAACCATCACATTTAAGATAGAATATAAGTACCATAAAGGCAATTTGAAAGTATGTCGACATAACCGAAGTGTCGATACAACCGATTTTGACACAACGAGTTTCAACTTTATATGGAAAAGTCTTATCTTAGCTAAGATATGACTACGAAACCGCCCCAGGCACTTACAACATTAATTTAGCCCTTACCTGTGATAACTTGAAGATATTCTTATGTCTATCAATGATTTTAAGTGTTCCATTCTGAAATCATGAAAACAATGTACCTGTTAACATATGACAGAAATATATGTCCCGGTATCATAAACACATAATAGCACAATGAAAGACCGACAGATAACAGACATCCAATGGTTCTAGTCACCTTGACCTCTTTGTGCACAGTGGCCTAGAGGTAGGGCTCGTGATTTGGGATCAAGAGGCCCCTGGTCCGATCCCTGTTGACAGTGCACAGCACCTCGGCTCAGTGGCTGAATTAGACAATCTTTTATCTATTATGAAGAACTATTAACAGTAGTCCATTAGCCTGGCTATAAACAGATCTTGGATAAACACATAATACTGCAATATCATTATTTTTCATTGGGGTTAAATTTTCTTTGATTTCATGGTTGAACTCGACAATGAAACCTAATCCTCCACTAATAATTGACCTTCCAAACATGTAATGATGATTTTCTCTGCAATGTTTTTCAAAACCACAAATCTATATTTTTATAATGCCCAACGAAAATGGATTATTTCACAGTAGAAGAGATGAAAAGCCTTACTGGAAGCCATTGTCCAATATCACCTGTATGCAACCAACCATCTTTATCAATTGTTTCAGCTGTTTTCTGTGGGTTCTTATAGTAACCATCGGAGATACTGGTACCCCGTACACATACCTGTCAATATAGTGTTTAAAATACAAACACCTAATTCTATGTTTAGCTCATGGTCAAGTGACTAAAAGTACCTGATTTTCATACTTTCGTAATATTTTTCATAACATATGTACCCTAATGAAGGATTTACATGCAACAATGTTAGGCCTGTTTATCTCCATAAAACAGAGGTAAATATTAGCAATATGGCAGAATAAGTGGTTAAGTTAGCCAAATGCAAGAATTTAAGAATTTACACCTGGCGTTTTGGCCTGTGAAGAATACTACTAAGAAATAATACAATTGCTATCAGAAATTTCTGCATGCCATATGTCTTAAGTTAAAAAAATCGCTAACTTTTGATCAGGGTCGTGATAATATTTCCTTATACAGTAAATATCAGAAAATAGCCACAGCAAGATACAGATTTAACATATTTAAGTAGAAGTTGTGAACATACCTCGCCTTTGTTATTTTTAGCATAATATCCATATTCTGGAACATCAAACAGTTTGACATAGCAACATGGTATCGGTGGTCCAACCATACCTAATAATAATAATAACAATAATGTCTTTATTTTTTGTGGATAACAAAATTGGAAAATGCTAAACCACTCTATATCTCAATATTTGGAACCTATTTGGTCACACTAAATTCCTTTACATAGCTTTTTAGTACTCATATCATGAATGTAACACAAGTAACAAATATTGTGATCCCCTATTTGGGATATTTTATAACACAAATTGATTTATACTAGAGATGTATGCTGCCATGGCAGCCAGTCAGTCATTAACGTTAAAGGTGGTTGTAATTGTGACCTTGATGTTTGACCTACTGACTTCAAAATCAATACTGATGGTGACAAACAAACATATAAAGTTTGAAGATGATGCGCTCATTGTCATCCTTGCATTATTGACTAGGAAATATTTAGTCAATCATTCATGTTAAAGGACAGCAGCAGAAGGGTAAATTTGTTAATTGTGGGCAGCTCCTTTTGATAGGACTAACAGCTGGTGTTTTGGGTCAAAATTTGACTTCGATGAAGGGTTGATATGAGAAATGGCATTTTTGCATATTGTATGTTGCTAAGATATGAAATAAAATTATTGAGTATGAAGCATAAAACTGAATTTTTCCCTAATTATTTAAGTCACATATTATAAACATTCAGACCAGTAAAAAAGCAGGCCTTAATAGTGAATTGATCTTAGTTAATAACAGCATACCTTTGTTCTAAAATTAAGACTTTGGGGTCTTAAAATTGCAAAAATCTGCATGATTTAAAAATAACCGAAGTGGTTTTATTAGCAGAACTTTACTGTACAAAGTATAACACTGTGGGAACTCATTCATGATGGAAATGTTTGCAGCACCATCATATACTCACCAAGAAAATAGTTATCAGATTTTGTACATAACCTAAGTTAAGTGACCCGTTTTCAAGGGCCACTATCAGTAATTCAGCTGTTCAGCCACTCTTGGACATTTAACTTCCCCTAGTCAGTGGACTACCTTAAGAAACCTGTGTTCGAGTCTCCCTGGTTTGTATGCAGCCAACATTAAGATATGACGCCCAAGAGTATCGAACATGTACCAATTTACACTATGGTTGAGTAGAGCTTTGTGGGTTATTCTTGCTCAGAGAAATTAAGCAGAAGCGCAGAGGGGGATCCAATGCAGGACCTATCGATCCCAAATTGCATGCCCTACCTCTAGACCACTGCCCTCCACTTGACATGTAACATACTTACCTGAAGCATAGTCTCCAGGTACAGCAAATGTCATACCAGCAACACCTTCTGTTTGTCCATACCCTTCCAGAACCTACAATATATAACAGAACGCTTCAACCAATCAGTCACTATGGACGGTCCCCAAACAATTATGAAGCACATGTACCTATACTACAAGAGGCCAATCATCATACCAAATTTTAAGTTGATGAAACCAGCTGTTACAGTTATCAACATATCAAGCAGAAGCAGATTTTATCAATACAGCTTTGTGACCTTGACCTGTGATGCAGTGAACCCAAATATATATAAGGGATCATATCTACTGAAAGAGGCCATTCAGCATAATTATATTTTGAAGTTTGGAGTTGCAGGGACCAATGGAAGATTATAATGTGACGAAAGTACCAAAATTGTGACATCTAATATGTTTGGAAATCTTTCCTAAGATTTGACATTATAAGTCACATAGTTTTTTACCCCAGATGACCCTGAAATGATCTTGACTTACCATTTATGGAAAATGTTAATTAATAGTTTCATACTTGACTATTGTAAAATAATTATTTTTGAGGGAGTTGAATTTTCGTTGATTTCGTTGTTTAACTTGATCATGAAATCTAATCCCCATGATTGATCAGCTTCTCAAATTTGGACTTGGGGTTATCATTAGTCTTCTGTTATCCACAAATTCAGAACCCCAAAAAATGCATTTTTATTAAAATCCACGAAATCTGATATCCACGTAAATATGTGATTTTACAGTAAATCACTTACCACACAACCAAGAGCACATCTAAAGAAATCAAGAACTTTTGGTTCAAGTGGAGCAGACGCTGTATACATCATGTCCAAACGACCACCAAACAGTGCCTGAACTTTCTTAAAGACAATTTTGTCCCAAATAGAGTTTCTTCCAATGACAAAACTACAAAATGATAAACATTGCATGAGAAAATACAAAATATAATTATGTTTAATACAGCTGGATAGTAATGTCAACATCAGTAAGCAGTAGCATTTGACCTATCCCTTGACAGTGACAGACTATGTCTAGGTAGACCCACATGTAACTTTATCATTAATAAAGAGTAAAGAAACAAAAAAAATGATATTATAAAATTTATAATATCTAAGATAACATAAATTTTATAAAAGATTTTTTTACTCTTTATCAATGATACAGTTACCTGTGGGTAGACTTCTTATAAATCCAAACATTTAGATGTATATGTATTTGTGAATTCTGAGCTATTTTCTTATTTCGGCAGAATCCATGTAATAACCTCAGTTGGCTAGACAAGAGGGCCCAAAGGGCCCTAGGTCGCTCACCTGTTATAGCAGTACATGCAAGACCTGTGATTTCACCTAGTGACCTAGTTCTTGGCCCCATATGACGCAATATCGCACTTGACCTAGATTTTGTTGAGATGATCACTCTGACCAAGTTTCATAAGGATTAGGCCAAAATTGTGACCTCTAGTGACTGTACAAGGTTTTTCTATGATTTGACCTTGTGACCTAGTTTTTGACCCCGGATGACCCAATATCGAACTTGATCTAGATTTCGTTGAGATGATCATTGTGACCAAGTTTCATAAAGATTAAGTCAAAATTGTGACCTCTAGTGACTACACAAGGTTTTTCTATGATTTGACCTTGTAACCTAGTTTTTGACCCCGGATGACCCAATATCGAACATGACCTAGATTTTGTTGAGATGATCAATGTGACCAAGTTTCATAAAGATTACGACAAAATTGTGACCTCTAGTGTCTACATAAGGTTTTTCTATGATTTGACCTTGTGACCTAGTTTTTGACCCCGTATGACCCAATATCGAACTTGACCTAGATTTTGTTGTGATGATCATTGTGACCAAGTTTCATAAAGATTAGGTCAAAATTGTGACCTCTAGTGACTACACAACGTTTTTCTATGATTCGACCTTGTGACCTAGTTTTTGACCCCGGATGACCCAATATCGAACTTGACCTAGATTTTGTTGAGATGATCATTGTGACCAAGTTTTATAAAGATTAAGTCAAAATTGTGACCTCTAGTGACTACACAAGGTTTTTCTATAATTTGACCTTGTGACCTAGTTTTTGACCCCGGATGACCCAATATCAAACTTGACCTAGATTTTGTTAAGATGATCATTGTGACCAAGTTTCATAAAGATTAAGTCAAAAGTGTGACCTCTAGTGTCTACACAAGCAAATTGTTGACGGACGGACGGACGACGGACGGACGACGGACGGACGACGGACGACGGACGAAGAGTGATCACAAAAGCTCACTCTGTCACTTTGTGACAGGTGAGCTAAAAATAACAAAATCGTACAAAATAGACCTAGGTGATTTGTATAGGACTTATTAAACTGTATACCATCAAGTTGTAAACAACAACAAAATGTCATCTTTTTCTTTACAAAATCAATTGTGTGATGCTACAGGTTTTTGTACCAAGTCCTTTGTGTCCATTCTCGTTCACCAGAGTATTCTTCGTTCGTCTGGGAACTTGACTAACCTCTGATGTATGAGGATGTTTGTTTCAGACAAACCAATATACGAATGATAAAAACAAGCTTAATACTTCAACATACTTTCGTAACTCTTTCTCTTTTGAAGCTATCGCCCACTTGAACAATGTAGACTTGATTGTACTGGCAGAAACTCCAGCCATAATCTAAACAAACACAGAACATACATATGGTAATACATCAGAAACTCCAGCCATAATCTAAACAAACACAGAACATACATGTGGTAATACATCAGAAACTCCAGCTATAACCTAAACAAACACAGAACATACATATGGTAATACATCAGAAACTACAGCCGTAACCTAAACAAACACAGAACATACATGTGGTAATACATCAGAAAATACAGCCATTACGTAAACAAATAATAAGGCAAAACATATTTAACTACCAAGTTGAAACAGCCATTTAGTGAGGGATATTTGGGAGACACTAAGGTCAATGGGGAGGAGCATATGACTCATGGTCTAAAAGTTGTTGCTTCAATGTCGTGAGTTCGAGCCCAGTCTTAGGGGTTGTTGACCCTTCCTACACAATCTGTGACAAGAGAAAATACTAGTAACCATAGTAACCTAGAAACAGAAATCAAGAGTTATTGATGTAAGTCGTCTTTCAGCATTTTTAGCAATTGATGTAATTTTCATTTGATATGTTTTAGTAGCTAAATTAACGCACTGCTGTTAAATTTAATGTAAATATTCTGTAAATGTTATATTTGTTCACATTTGTTGTAAATTGTATGTACATATATATTGAGGCTCACAGGTAAGACTGGCTTTGCCAACAGTGTTGCCTCATTAAATAAAGTCTTTATTATTATTATTATTATAAGATGACTAAGTTTAAACTTAAACTGCCATTTGAACAACTGCAGGGATGTTGTGTATGTTACTGTATACATTGGTCAGCATGTATTACTTATAAGCCCCGCCCACTAGCCTTATCTCTACCTGCCACACTCTGTAGTAAATCAGTTATTAGATAGTAGTTCAGCTATACACACGTGTTCTTATATTACCTATAAAACACTTTATTATTATTATTATAAGATGACTAAGTTTAAACTTAAACTGCCATTTGAACAACTGCAGGGACAATACAGTTTGCTAGCAGGCCCGTAGCCATGCCAAGGAAAATTTGATTAATAACCAAAATAAGCATGTTTTTGAAGAAAAAAATGCCTCAAATAGATCCTAGAAAATATTTGTCTCAGTGCTTTTTTGCATCTGGTTACGGCCCAGACAAGCCTTGATAAAAGTATTTAATGATTATTGCAGGCAATATACAAAGCGGCGACTATATGCTCCACCCCCCCCCCCCCGAATTTTTTTACGGGTAAATAAAAATTCTCAGGCACATTTAGATCAAGACTGATAAATACTGTATAATACTAGTACCTTGTCATATATTCGGTTCAGTAAACGAGGAACAGAGAAAAATAGTGTTGGCTTCAATGTCTGTATATCTTCAAGCAAAAGTTTGACATCACCTCGGAAAAATCCAATCTGGCCTCCCTCCATTAATATAGTTTGTTCTCCAACACGTTCATACATGTGTGCCAATGGTAGGTATGATAGATGTACATCATTTTTATCAATCTTCCTGAATTGCTAAAAGCATTTGTTTGGATTTAATGCCATTTCTCAACAATTTTTCAGTTAAAAATACGTTGCTGCCGAAGCTCGGTATACCAGTTTTCCTTGAATGTATCCTAATAAGTACTCACTTATCCTTTCATTAGAAATCATCAACTGCTCATATGAGGAGGAAAATGGACATAGTTGTGATTGTTTTATGGAAGGGTATGACCTGGAATAAAATCTCTGGGTTACTACTCTAGTGCTCTAGATCACTGCGACTGCTCTGCAAGCACAACACATGCCGTAATCAGAACAACACCTAACAGGACAGCATCCTGTTATCAGCAAGCCTCAACTTTGTGTATAGGTTAGTAAAGGAAATACATGGAATCCTGCGTTACTCCAGGACATAATTTAATACATGGGCGTTAAAGTAACCTATAGGTCCTCCAGTATGGATCTGTAAGCAATTACACAACATAAATAAAGAAAACCTCAAGGCAAGATAATGTTTGATCATATGCATTGGTAATTATCATAATAATTCGAAATTAGAAAAAAACCAGGCAAATTCTTTACTTCAATTAGCATAAATTAACAATGATCTTTATGTCTATATTTAATTAACTAAAGCTTTCTATACAAATACATTAAGTGAGTTAGTGTACTACAAACTCAAATCTAAAGGAATTATGATGAACAGGCGCCGATCTCCCAAAACATCTCAATCTGAGATAAATCTCATCTCAAATATTGCCATGTGCCATTTAGATAATTTTCATGGGACGTTAGACTCAAAATTTGGATCATAAAACAGAAAACATTTTTCTTAGTTTATTACAGTAAAATTTAAAGAGCTCAAACTCAATATTTATCTCAAGTTCAGACTCAAATTTGACCAAAATTTCAATTTTAGATGAGATTTCAACTTGAGATGCTTCGGGAGATCGGGGCCTGGTTACTTGAACAGGTTACTTGTGCAATGTTGATATATTCTACATAAGAACCATGTTATATACATGACATTGTATTCATGCATACAAGTTAGAATCAGAATAATATTTGCAGCTACAACAAGACTTACCATGGTGTTTATAGTTATACCAGCAACATTGGCAACCATCTGTCCATGTGTTACCATTACACCTTTAGGATCACCTGTAGGATAAGACATTCAACAATAACAATAATAATAACGACTGACTATTGAAAGAGACACCACAGTTGGGCAAAAAAGAAAGTATAAATCAGACAGGGAAGCTGTGTCTTCCATGTGAGCCTCTGTTTTTAACAATTCAACAACTTGTTTAAATTCATTGTTTTTCAACAATTATTCAATCAAGTACTTCGGACAGTTGGCCTAACTCATATTCCTTCTTCTACAATAAAGACAACAGAAACTGTTAAAACCATGATGATCATGTATTATGTAAATTTGAATCTCGAATATATCTTGAATAATGTGAGCTGCTGTAGTTGTATTTATCTGTACCATCAGTTGTCTGCATGGGCAATGTCCCAGAAGAAAGTATTAGATGATAGTGCATGATACAGAACATGCCCAAGTTCTAGTAATATACCATGTTTATTTAAATACTGATAAAAAGCATCATACACAAGAACTTTGTTTAAATATTCCTCTGAAAGACTTGTTAGTAAAGTTAGTGATGGAGCAAGGTGTTGAACTAGGGATGATTGGTTTACAAATCCAGCATGTGGTACAACATATTGATATTGTCCCCTTCAGTAACATACTGTAATATCATTTATATATATACATGTACATACAATGTCATGGACACTGAATTTCATGGATTTTTGCAGAGATTCAACACATATAACAGAATACACATTGGCATGTGTTTCAGGGGTGAATTGATGGTGGGTAATCAATTTCATAGTCCGACAAGTTTGTATCTGCAATCTTTAAGAAATAATCTCACACACATATTAATTATTTTACAGTCATATCACAGGACGCATGTACATTTAAACATGAGAATCAAGGTATGAAATTTACCTGTGGTTCCACTTGTATAACAGATCAATGCAAGATCCTCTGGTGTAGGGAGCTGTCAACCAAGTATAATGCAGAAATAACAATACATGCAATATAACACAACATAACCAAACTCAAGGAATTGATATAAAAGTCTGAACTAAGGCCTTAGGCTTATCAATAAGTTTTCAACAGTTGAAACTTTGTTTAAACTCTTAGAGAGAAAATATCATCTACAATAAAATTTAGGAATAAATAATACAACAATCATCCAACAAATCAAATATAGTATTTTTAATGTGGATATGAAATTCCCGAAATATTCTAACAGCCATGGCCAAAGGGAATAATTCATTTTTTAATGAAATTGTCAATGACATGTTAAAATTTATTGTAAGCTGATGCAGCAAATGGAAAATTTTCCCAAAAATCAGATTAGAGATACCTGAAACATTGGTGAATTCATGAAATGTGCACTGTGTGAAAATCACCCGGTATATTATAATACAAGCTGCCTTATGCAGGAATCTGGGAAAATATAGAAAGCATGGCCAGATGGTACTGATCGAATGCTCAACTTTCTCGTAATTGTAAGCACCCTTACTTATCTGGGTCATCTACGTTATAAGTCAAAACAAGGGCAAATAACTCTGACAAAAACACATCACATGGTTGGATTGCACTTTTGATTATGAACAATCATTCCAAGTTTCAAATGGATACCTTCCGTAGGTTTAGAGAATTGTTTAACTAAGGCAGACCCAGAACACTGAGTGACGACAATCACTGAGCATACCTTTCGTAGGTTTAGAGAAATGTTTAACTAAGGCAGACACAGGAGACTGAGTGACGACAATCACTGAGCATACCTTTGATAAATTTAGAGAAATGTTTAACTAAGGCAGACACAGAACACTGAATGATGACAATTGCTGAGCCAGGTCAAGCTTAAAATGGTGATATAAACTAAACACAATAGATTTACAACACTAACAGACAATGTGTTATACTTCAAAACTACAGAGTATAGCCTTTATTTGCCAGTCAGCTTTCTGCTGAAATATGGCAAGCATATGAGTGCCTCCACCTGTATTTGAACGCAGGTCGCCAGATTAGACAACAAACGCTTTAAACACTGAGCTACGGAGGGGGCACATTCGTTGCTCAATAAATCAGACCCACAGTTTCTTTACTAATTTTTATTAGTAACAAGAGCCAAGACTCACTAACATCTAACATACATTGTACAATCAGTATGGAGTTAAGGGAAAACATGCAAACCAACTCACAATTCAAACACAACAAACAATTATCACAAGAGGAGTGAAACATAATTATATGCCCTCTACTTGCAGCCAAACATCAAGTTTACATTAAAGTTACTGAGGTATTGTCCCTCTACAGATCATAACTAACTCCCGTCCAAGTGGAAGGTCTGTATAAGCAAGCATCAATAGATCTAATCTGGAATTCACATATTTTTGGTTGTCCCTCTAATTTACCTGAGATCCAAAGAATATTGACTATAATACATTATCAGTGCTTTTGTGATTTGAATACATAGGATACCCATTCAATTGTCTATATATAAATATGCATTGTAGGAAAGCTTGGATAACACTTTTTTTGTCCAGGAGGATTACTATTACTAACCACCCAACATGTGCAAAGCAAGAAACACCCACATCCATGGAGGGGGCAGAACCAATGGAATCAGAAGATTCAAAGACACAATGTCAAGTAAGTAGGGAACTTACAACTACTGGTTTCATTGATGATTTCCCTTTCTCCTGTAAATAAAATAACTTCGCAATAACACAATAATTTACAAATTTGGACTGCTTCATAAGAATCACAGGTTACAAGTGTATCTACTTTGAAAAAGGTGAACAGTTCAATCCTAAAAGCTGTCAATTAGATTCACAAAGAAGACTAAAGTAAAACCTAAAATAATTAGTCTGCCCTTGGGACCTTGAAAATTGGTCTTCTTATGAAATTGGTCTTAAGTGTAGTTATCAGAGATAATTACCTCCCCTTTATGGTTAATTATGCACAAAATTCAGAGTCTGCAGTATGTAATTCATTGCAGGGTGAGTATAATGGCTTGCTTGAAAAATCCGTTTTGGGTGGATCATTCTATGTCTGACTCTCACTCTTACAGCCGCCAGTTCCGTGTGTGACTTTGGATTGTCTGTGTGTTACAGTACGAGGGTTGTCCGGAATGTTTTGAAACTGTGTCTATAACTCAAAAAGTATTAGAAGCTTACCATTAAAAAGTATACAGCTGTATTTATTAACTATTCATGAGTCTTCTGTGTAAAAATGAAATTATTTTAGTTTATACTTTGCAAGAAAATCATTGCCAAGACAACCCATGTATTGCTCTAAGAAGCACGTCAAAATTGACGTGTTCAACAGTTCATAAATAACTCACCATTTGAATATTTGTCATCAAAATGTACAGATAAACGACGATAAATAATGAGGATATTTGCTCCATCTCTGCTCTAAATTTTGATATTGTCAAACGGTAAACAAGTTTGTAATGGCCAACGGAAGAAGACAGTATGCCTAAAAAAGCCAACTTTGACGCCACATACGGAGCAGCGCGCCCTGATAAACAACTGTATGTACGTCAGTATCACTCCTACAGACACCTTAACCACACGTTTATCTTTCTGACACGGTATAAATAAACCTTAGCATGTTTAAATGCAGTATTATTTCTCCAGCTTTAATCTTTAAGTGGCTGGCATGGAGATTTGAATGACTGAATGCCGAACTGAATACTGTCAGTGATTAGTGAATGCAAACTACCATTTGAGCAGAACATGTTTAAAGATTGGTGAATGAAAGTTAGGGTTTGTGACCCTGTCAAGCGAAAACGGGTAGTTGTGTACGCTATCATGAAATACCTTCGAGGTGTGTATCGAAAGTTAGAGCTTGGAGGGTTCCCAGGCTGCTCTCTATGGAGGAAATGGCTACAAGTGTGACAACCTACGAAGTTCTCTGTTAGTTGTTACATGCACTTATTATAATGTTTGTGGTATGTGTTCCATTCGTGGTATCATAACGAAACTTTTTAGGACTTGTCTACAGTGGATTGATCTATTCGCTGATAAAATTTCAAACATATTCTCTCAGTGGTTTCGTTTATATAAAAGCAGTCTCAAAACTTTTCGGACAACCCTCGTATTTAATATTCAGATTGAATACAACAAAAATGGACTTAAAAATTGTATTCAAAATAATGAGGAAATTATCACTGAGGTGTTCTTAAAGTGAGTTGTCACTATACTTCCTATAAGAATTCAAAATCAGCAATCATCCGTAATGGAGTGCTTACCAAGGCTTCACTATAGGCTACAACTTGAACATTAACTTTATTGGCCAAGGCTTGGTCTACATCATCTAATCCATTCATAACAACTATCACTTTTAGTTTCTTCCCATCGCCGTTAGCAACCATTTGTAGAACAAGATTAGCTTTTGTAGCAACGTCACACACAATAAGTTTCATTTCAGCTGAAAAAAGAAATATAAATATGCGAAAAATAGCACACATACATGTGGCTGAATAATTGTTTTAACAATATTTTTCCAAGAAAGTAATAAATAATAATTCGTCACCCTGAATCAGTCTGGAAACTTGACTAACCACTGATGTAGTATGAGGATGTAAATATTGTAATTACACATGTATGTAGAAATATTTTAAATCTTCAGATGATAAAATTTTGGAAATTATATAAACAAATTACTGTAATATCTTAAGGACAGCCAACTTTAAGGACCCTCGAAAAAAACCTTGAAAACCCTTAAAACTAGTATTCATGTTGAATTGGGTATCATAGACTACAGTAATATGGTAATATAGTACAAGCATATTGTGCCAAGCTGGCATTTTAGATTAGTGTGTATAGTACAAAGCTGTAATACTCTCTGCTTAAGAAAACAAAGCCGAACTTAAATTATAGACAAGAAATCAATAGCAGGGTTGAGGATCAAGTGAAGTTGTTCACACTATAATTGAGACATAGGACACATAAAATACAGTGAGATCATGAAGTAAACAATGAACAGGAGACATGCTTACTCTGGTTGATGATAAAGGCCACAGCTTGGTCACCCAGTGTGTCATACAGGGCTACCGGAACGATAGTGTAAGCACAACATGCTCGCTCTGTCACAACCCACTGTAATAACAATACAAGCAATATACGATAATGTAATAAAATATATTATAACACTAGTTTTAAATACGTTTGTAAATTGGATGTGAAACAAGTTTTATCAACGCGTTATCCTTGGCGGTATCAATCGCCTTAATATATAAGGGTAGCTTTTTACTGCCAAACATAGGAATAATGAAAATATTGTTTATATCTTCTTTAGTACGACACCACAATTAAGTAGCCATCTAGGGTGGCACATCGGTCGAATGGGTAATGCTCTTGACAATGAATCAAGAGGTACCTGGTTCTAATCTCGGTGGGGTCATGCACTTGCTCATTTCTGAAACCACCTAACTAGAAATGAACTGGATGGATGATGTACAACGGTCATGTTAAAGAGACAAGTAGTCTAATCGGAAAAGCTAGGGTATGGCACTCATATTATATTACACAACTGTCTTCTCTCGAAGTTCAAGGTCATTGGGCACCTTGGCAGGGTGGCACCTGGTTTCCTTGTATTACACAACTGCCTTCCCTCGAAGTTCAAGGTCATTGGGCAACTTGGCAGGGTGGCACCCGGATTCCTTGTACTACACAACTGCCTTCCCTTGAAGTTCAAGGTCATTGGGCAACTTGGCTGGGTGGCATCTGGTTTCCTTGTACTACACAACTGCCTTCCCTCGAAGTTCAAGGTAATTGGGCAACTTGGCAGGGTGGCACCTGGTTTCCTTGTACTACACAACTGCCTTCCCTCGAAGTTCAAGGTAATTGGGCAACTTGGCAGGGTGGCACCTTGTTTGCTTGTACTACACAACTGCCTTCCCTCGAAGTTCAAGGTAATTGGGCAACTTGGCAGGGTGGCACCTTGTTTGCTTGTACTACACAACTGCCTTCCCTCGAAGTTCAAGGTAATTAGGCAACTTGGCAGGGTGGCACCTTGTTTGCTTGTACTACACAACTGCCTTCCCTCGAAGTTCAAGGTCATTGGGCAACTTGGCAGGGTGGCACCTGGTTTCCTTGTACTACACAACTGCCTTCCCTCGAAGTTCAAGGTAATTGGGCAACTTGGCAGGGTGGCACCTGGTTTCCTTGTACTACACAACTGCCTTCCCTCGAAGTTCAAGGTAATTGGGCAACTTGGCAGGGTGGCACCTGGTTTGCTTGTACTACACAACTGCCTTCCCTCGAAGTTCAAGGTAATTGGGCAACTTGGCAGGGTGGCACCTGGTTTGCTTGTACTACACAACTGCCTTCCCTCGAAGTTCAAGGTCATTGGGCAACTTGGCAGGGTGGCACCTGGTTTCCTTGTACTACTTGGCAGGGTGGCACCTGGTTTCCTTGTACTACACAACTGCCTTCGCTCGAAGTTCAAGGTAATTGGGCAACTTGGCAGGGTGGCACCTGGTTTCCTTGTACTACACAACTGCCTTCCCTCGAAGTTCAAGGTAATTGGGCAACTTGTCAGGGTGGCACCTGGTTTGCTTGTACTACACAACTGCCTTCCCTCGAAGTTCAAGGTCATTGGGCAACTTGGCAGGGTGGCACCTGGTTTGCTTGTACTACACAACTGCCTTCCCTCGAAGTTCAAGGTAATTGGGCAACTTGGCAGGGTGGCACCTGGTTTGCTTGTACTACACAACTGCCTTCCCTCAAAGTTCAAGGTCATTGGGCAACTAGGCAGGGTGGCACCTGGATTCCTTGTACTACACAACTGCCTTCCCTCGAAGTTCAAGGTAATTGGGCAACATGGCAGGGTGGCACTCGGACTCCTTGTATTATACAACTGCCTTCCCTCGAAGTTCAAGGTCATTGGGCAACTTGGCAGGGTGGCACCTGGTTTCCTTGTACTACACAACTGCCTTCCCTCAAAGTTCAAGGTCATTGGGCAACTTGGCAGGGTGGCACCCGGATTCCTTGTATTACACGACTGCCTTCCCTTGAAGTTCAAGGTCATTGGGCAACTTGGCAGGGTGGTACCCGAATTCCTTGTATTACACAACTGCCTTCCCTCAAAGTTCAAGGTCAATGGGCAACTTGGCAGGGTGGCACCCGGATTCCTTGTATTAAACAACAGCCTTCCTCCAAGTTCAATTTAATTGGGCAACTTGGCAGGGTGGCACCTGGATTCCTTGTATTACACAACTGCCTTCCCTCTATGTTTACAAGGTCATTGGGCAACTTGGCAGGTTGGCACCCGGATTCCTTGTATTAGACAACTGCCTTCCATCAAAGTTCAAGGTTATTGGGCAACTTGGCACAGAATAACAAGGTGACCATGCACTTACAACTGTCTCAGTCAAATACGAACGAACGAACGAACGAACGAACGAACGAACGAACGAACGAACGAACGAACGAACGAACAAACAAACAAACAAACAAACAAACAAACAAACAAACAAACAAACAAACAAACAAACAAACAAACAAACAAACAAACAAACAAACAAACAAACAAGTAGCCATTTGTAGCAATGCTGCATTCATTATAATATAATTATTTCCAATCAATTTTGCATATTAGAAGTGCCTAGTACATGTATTTTAAAGAGTCAGCTGCAGCAGTGTGTATGTACATATAGTGTAACTATATAGAAATACCTACAAAAACTGGCAACCAAGTTTATAAATTAATTTAACGCCATATATATGCCAGTATGTATCAGAGGCTTTTTCAGAGCACCCTTTGCTACCTATTATGATGGCATCAAACATCTGAAAAGTACATATTTACTACAAGAAACCGTTAAGGGTTATGTCCATACAATAACATAGCACCAGGCCTCTGCACCTTGAGCACAAACAAATACCTTATTATTATTAATAATAATAATTATTATTACTTTTTGGGGTGCAAGTCTGGTGCTACAGCAACTCCTTTAGTGAATCCCACATAACCGTTGTTGTCGGGATCAATGTGTAGCGATAGATCCCATTCAGACAAATACCAAATACTATTTATATAGAAATACCTCCTTACCTCAGTTCTGTTCTGGCCAAAGATTCCAATAATATCTTCCTGCTTACTAGTAATACCATTAGCTAACATCCAGGAACCAAATGCCAGCGATCTATCATACACCTAGAAATATATCAATATATTTAACAAGTTGCCCATTTAAGGCAATTGAAGTATGTTACCATTTTCAATAAATGTTTGGAAAAAAATCAAATTTATTTCACTCAAAAATATCACGCTTTATATGAAGAAAAAGAATGTGACCTTAAACACAAAAGCAACAAAATGACTATCCTCTATCATATCATGGACAACAAACTCACCTCCTGATATGACAACCATTCATATTCCAAGTTTGGTCCTGATCTTGTACCCAAGCATGGCCCATTTTCTGTAACAATATCAGTATGTTATATATCTGTAGTGAAATTCTGCTAAAAAGGCCACTTTGGTTATTAAAAACCATGGCAATTTGTTCAATTGTATTAAAACAACGAAAGTCATAAAAGAGCAAAACAGATCTGCTACTAAGACAGCTTTTCTTTTAAGACCACCTTTTTGATTGGTTTCATTAGTGAAACTTCACTCTAATGTAGGCCTACAAGAATGAATGATCAAAAAAAGAATAAATGATCAACAAGAAAATGTGGAAATTCTAGGAATTATGACCAGGTTTTGAACAGACACCCCTTTATAATTTATTTTATTCGGGTTAAAAGCTGTTTCACAACATGTTTCAGTTACAGTATAATTATATGGCTGCTGATTCACCTCACCAATTTTCCTGGACTGCATTCTAATCATGCAGTACTAACTAACCTTTCAACAAACTTTAGAACCTGCAACTTCTCCACATGTGGATCAAAGTCAACATTGTTTTCAATTTTCATGGAAGGGTATGATCTGCCACAACCAGGAATCAAACCTGGATTGTCAGGTTACAAATCCAGCACACAAACCACTGGACCACAGCTGCAGCTAGGTCACAATATCATCATAGAGATCATAAGTACACCACGCTTAAACTTATAATACTAAATCAGGCAGCACACAAATATTCACCGAAATGTCAGATAGAAATTCAACCTCATTCAGTCGAGACAGCTACCAGTTATAAATTACAACTAAATGAGAATAAAATTACTATGTGTCATTTGATAACAATTTTTGAGGCAGAAATTCATTAGTTATAAGGGACCACGATAACCCGCAAATAGCCAATCACAGAACAGTATTGCCATCTTCTAAATCCCTTATCCAACACGTTTGTGCTGAATAACCTATGATTTTGATCCTTTGTTGATTTGAGTAATAAGTGCAGAATGTTATTTGATTGTTGGGATCAAATTGCATGGTGCGTAGCAAGCAATGCTGCACAATCAACCATCGCTGACAATAATAATTGTCGTGTATACAAAGAAATATAACTGTGTCACTATATTAGTGTATAACATTTAAAAAAGTATAACTTGAAACAAATCGTCTCTACCCCCACCCGAAGTATGTGTATGTTACCAATATTACAAATGTAGCTAGCTCCCTGGCAGCAATCCGATTGAATTCTGCACGTTTTACTGTGGTGGGAGCATACTATTATGTTTTGCATACGTTGCTATCAGTATTTGATAGTAAATATAGGGGAGATCACCGTATTCATATGCAAAATGCCCACCGGCAACCTATTGGATGAATAAACAATAAAAACCTGCTATTCACCCGAATAGCTAGCTGGTGGTACTATTCCCTTTGTATACAAACATGATCTCTCCTATTGCATCTGTTGTTTAAAAGAAATGAACTGTACGATTTAGCTATATATGTTCTCCTGTAATTGTTATAGCTTGCGTCTAAATCTCATAAACAGTGATACTCAATGTCTATCTTATACATAAAAGGTTAAAAGTGTCATATTAATTTGGGTGGGTATGTTTAATACATCCCATTTCCATAACAATTATTTTATTTTGGACAGTTTAAGGCTCGTAGCTGTACTTGAAATACATGTAACAACAATGCAATATAACAATACAATCTGGCTAAGTGATGTAAAGTAAAGTCAGGGTAAGAATACAGTGATGCAGCGGTAGGGTCCACTATTACGGCGTAAAACCAATAATTACGGCTTAAACAGACAGCGATCATTTCAATGCTAAAATAACAAACTATATTTACACTACCTATTCAGACAATGGTTGTAATCTTCGGTGTACACATAAACAGCTATGTCACTGTCACCAGATCCTAACTGGATTATAAGTGCTCCCTTTAGGACACTTTATGTATAAGTATGCATATTATTAGGACTAACCATTCAAATGTTCCTGATAAAGGAGGCGGGGAAGGATTATTTCTCTCGCATGTTTTCATAAAATAGATGGATTCATTAATAGATGGATTAATAAGTCACCCAACTTCTAGCTGTGTAGTGGGGCTGGCTTTGTAGACTACTGATCTGGGTTTGATTCACAGTAATAGTTCGGCCCCAAACCCGAGATACCTTGCATTGGAGTATAAAGTTTTTTTCTTTGCTGATATCAGTAGACAAGACCTTTCGAATGGAATTTCTGACGGGTGACATTGTGTCACCCTTGAGCATTTTGAGAAAATTGGGGTAAAAGTTCCAAAATATAAACGAAACTGCGAATTTTTGGAATCGGTGTACTAAATTGTTATTTATAATAATATTTTATAATAAATCACATTTATATGTAGTTACTAAGTTGCAGTTAAAGACTGAAAATTTATTGCCGTGGATTTATGCAAAAGGAGGTATTTTTGGGGTAAAACGTTAAAAAGTGTGTGAAAAAGTGCGAATTTTCGGAATCGGTGGACTATAACGTCATAAGCCATTATGTTTGATAAATAATCGTTGTGATAGTTTAATAGTGACTTGCGATGATGATATTAAACACCTTAAGCAAGGCTTTGGTACAAAATGTGGAATTTTGGGGGTAAACACTAAATAATATAACGGAAAGTGCTAATTTTCGGAACTGATAGACTTCAATGTCATGGATAATTTTATTTGGTAATAACAATTGTAATTACTGTAATATGATCAATAGTAATGTGTAACAATCATCTTCAATCATGGTATGGTGCAAAATATATACTTTTAGGATAGAACATACACAATTGTCACGAAAAGTATGATTTTTGGGAATATGTTTACTACGCTGTTATAATTAATTTAACTTGATAGTAAATCTCTTTGTACATTTTTAATCTACGGACAAGTCAGATTTTACTACATAAAGTCATTTCCAGCCTTATTATTATTTTGTATTACTCATCAACACCAAGACCACCATCATTGAACATACGAGGTACCCATTAGAACCAGATAAATGCATCACAAGTCATGCCCTATAGAGTACCCATACCACTGAAAACAAGCTTGCTAGGCCTAGTAGGGTATTAAAACCAACAGTGCGTCCACCATTCAATGTCCTATGAGTACAAACAATCTAAGACCTACTGTAGATCACTGACCACCATTTTATAAAGCCATGCCAGAAAAAATGTTAACCTATACATAACCATATAAAGTACTCACCACCACCAACCATTCCTCGTCTAATTGGGTACAGACCACTGCTGCTTATCTTATGGTATTGGATACATTCAGTGTCCTGGCACAGCAATTCGTTACTCTTTGCGGTACCTGGCTCAGCAATTTCTGGCTCTATACGTGCATGACAGTCACCCCTAGCGCTATCGATACTATATACTGCTGTGTACTGTCACTCCTCGATAGCCTAGTGGTAAAGCGTACGCTTCGATTGCGGGATGTCTCAGGCTCAATTCAAGGCTGGTCATACCAAAGACAATATAAAATGCTATCATGGAGTAATTCCCTTGCATATATATATACTTAGCATAAATGGGACGCTGGTTTCTCTCTCATACCATCATAGCGATGAATAACATCAATAATTCAATAATTAGTCGCCGGGTGTGATTAATTAATATGAGTTGAAATAACTTGTTTCACAATCAACCTAACATAATGTTTTTTGTATATAGTGTCTATTCCTGGAGCTCACGGGCCACCTGACACTTTTTGGCATATGCCTTCTGTGGTACCTAGCACTGCTCTATTAGTTAGCAAATACTATCAGACACAGTCATTCATGGCTTTATATGCTACATAACACTGCTTGGGACTGCCATTCATTGCTCTATGGCCCATAATGGGGTATGTAACACATCCTTTCCCAGCTCCAAAGGATAGCATAGCAATTTATGACCTAAAAGGGTTGCCTAATACTGTTGGAAGCATGGCAACGAATATTCCTGAATTTATAAGAATCATACATTACCTGTCAAGCCATCCCTGGTTGAATATTGCCTGACAGAGTCATTCGTGACTTCATTTGAAACACAATACTACTGGACGCAGCCATTTTTAAATCTATAGGGTATCAAACAGTACATTTGACATTTAAAGTTAAAACGTTACCGAGTTTTGGAGGACCACTTTCAGAAATTCAGCCGTTCAGCCATCCTTTGACATTCATTGGGTTACACTAAGGATACTTGCGTTCCAGTCTCCCCTCCATGTGGAGACTAGTTCTCCTCTGGTATGTGTGCCGCCAAAATAGAGACCAGAAATATCGAACATGCACATCAACAAAAGCACCAATTCACACCTTTGTCGGGTGGGCATTGTAGGTTATTCTTGCTCAGAGAAATTTAGCAATGGTGCAGAGTGGGATCTAACCCGGAATCTCTCGATCCCAAAACGTGCGCCCTACCTCTAGGCTATTCCTTGCTTAATTCGGACACATACAGCGCCGTGCCAAAAGTGAACGTCATTATGACGTTTCGGAGTGACGGTTTATATTAAGGGGGAGAACTAAATGACGTCCCATTATCTAAAAAGTGTAGGGATTGTGTCCCTTAGACGATTAAAATATCTTTCTAGGTCATGACGTCATATATGACGCAATTAATGTCAAAACAAGCATCTGGGATATACTTTCATTTCGAGGTAAACAAACATGGTAGAGAGGCGTAAATTACTTACACTTGGCATAAAACAAGCCGTAGCTTGGCTATTCTACTCAGGAATCTCACAGACGGATAAATCACATAGCATAGGCATGTCTAGAACTACACTGTCAGGTATTTTTAATAGTGTTAGACGATGTGACCAGACAGAGAATCTTCCGAGAAAGGGCGTTCAACTAAAATTTCGCTGAGCGTGACGGTCCACAACCTTTGAGGATAGTTAAAGAAAACAGAAAATGGACTTAATCGGCATATTAACTGTTGTAGATTCAAATATAAATACCAAAGGTTAAATTAAAACACTAGAAGATAACCTATGGCCAGTTGTTGTACATTGATTTCATCAGAGAGCTTTTTTTGCCAAGGCGCATACCCCTATAGATAGAGCCCGTGTTTTGAGTAAATATAAAGCCAGAAATCGTTTTCATTCCATAGCGTAGCTAGCCAAGACCTCGGACCTTAATATTATTCAGATTGTTTGGTATAGATTGAAGAGGCAAATCAAAACTCGCCCAGAACTAATTGACACTAGAGAGAGACCAAAAACTCGCCCTCTGAGACACTTTGATAAACACTACTTAAATAACTTCAGAAACCTGAATTCCAACATACCAAAGCGAATCCAGAACATGCTTAAATCAACTGACTACATCACAAAATATTAAGATCAGCCTATTCATATTATTAGCATTACACAGCGTTTAATTTTGAGCATATTTTTACATGACGTCGGCCATGTTGTTTTGTGACGTTCACTTGTGGCACAAGTCTGTACATGATCTGAAACAGCCATTCCTTGCTTTAATTGGTACCCAACACAGTTTGCAACTGCTCTGTGTTGCTCTGTGGGGTACTAATTATATAACATACACTTTATTAACTTTATAGTGTACCACTGATTGTCATTGTGATGTATGACCCACTGACCAGAAGCGTATATATTATAAGCCAAGGTCATGTATAGAGTTGTTTGTCTGGTCGAGTGCCAGTGATATGATCGTATGGATTAGTAACCTTGTACTGCTGTGAACAGCCATTCCTTGATCTATTTTGGGATGTTCTGACTCTACCTGGCACAGCTTCGCCTTGTTTTGTGATGTCTAAAACTGTCATTCCAGACTTTATACGGCATTGAACACTGCATAGAATAGCCATAATATGCTCTATATGATACCTTACACTGCTGTGAACATGTATTCCTGGTTCTACGAGGGTGACAAAACACTGCCTGGGACACCAGTATAGTCATTCCTAGCGGGATAGGATATCAACTACTGCGCCTGACGCTGCTATTTATTTGATTACTGTTTCGGGTACTCAGCACTATGGAGACGTCATTACTGGCTCTATTAAAATCTATATTTGCCTTGCACAGCATCATCTCCTAGTCTACATGGGATAACACATACTAGTTATGTTGGGCATTGCTAGTAATAGTTATATGATGTAATTTACACACAGCTAGAATAGTCATTTCTATGACCAGGGATACATATCATATAAATATCTAAGGGCAATAAAGTCTACGGATTCCAAAAATAAAATTTCGTTTATATTTTATAGCATTTTATCCCAATATATCATATGTATCTCAATAACATTACACATAGATTTGATATCTTAAACTCTACATGTTAATAACTACATGTTGCATGGATTTACGATGAAATAAAACGATAAAAGACTGTGTAGTCAACCACCTCGAAAAATTCGCACATTTTCTTTATATTTTGAAGTTACAATGAATACCCCAAATTATCACATTTGCACAATAGCCAAACTTAGGACAGTTGAAATAAAAACTGTAAGGTTATTAACATCATTCATATTGATTAATTACACAGACAAGATACATGGCATTGTACCTGGTCTACCTATTCCAGTTTTCCTCCATACATGTACTATTTAATATTTTACCCCAGAAACACCACATTTTGTACCATAGCATAGCTTAAAATGTTTGATATCTTAATGACAAGTCACTATAAAATTACCACAGCGATTATTTACAAAGTATAATGGCCAGTGACGTTACATTTCACCGATTCCGAAAATTCGCATTTTTAAATGCACTTTTTAACGTTTTACCCCCAAAATAACACATTTTGTACCATAGCCTAGCTTCAGGTGTTTAATATCTTCATCGCAAGTCACTATAAAACTATCACAGCGATTATTTACCAAATATAATCGCTAATGACGTTAAAGTCCACCGATTCCGAAAATTCGCACTTTTCCATGCACATTTTAACGTTTTACCCCCAAAAAACTTCCTTTTGCATGAATCAACGCCAAAAAAAATTGCAGTCTTCAACTGCAACTTAATAACTACATATAAATGTGATTTATTATAAATATGATGATAAATAACAATGTAGTTCACCGATTCCAAAATTTCGCAGTTTCCTTAAAATTTTGGAACTTTTACCCCAATTTTCTCAAAATGCTCAAGGGTGACACAATGTCACCCGTCAGAAATTCCTTTCGAAGGGTCTTGTCTACTGAAATCAGCAAAGAAAAAAACTTTATACTGCAATGCAAGGTTCAGTCCAATTTCGGGGATTTCGGGCCGGACTATAATAGTAGGTCAAACTCTTCTATGAAAATTTGATATCATGCAATGCCGATTTTCCTCCATGTGTGGAGAAGGTGCAGGTTCTTATTGGAAGGGTGGATCAGTACTGGTTAGGATGCAGTACAGGAAAACATGTTAGGTAAATCAGCAGCTGTATAAGTTTATAACTGAAAAATTGTTGAAAAACTGCATAAAGCCAGAATCAACATACAAACAGATAGACTGGAAAAGGCACTCTATATTCAAGCAAACAAAAAAGGTAAATGTGAAAAATATGGAGCAGCTGGGGGTGATAAAAAACATAAGAATTAATTTCATCTGACCTAAAATAACCTATATACAAATGAATGACCTTGAATTCTTTTGGTGATACTACCCTGTTTAATCTAATATTTTTTATATACTTTATATGTATCATTTCACTATTGAAGTGTAATTTTAACACAATCATGTATTTTAACCCTGAAAATAAATCAGTCAAGCGTATCTTATAACTCATACAATAGGACTTAGCTGTTTTGTGGAGCATGTTATAGCCTGGTTCCCGACTCAATGTTAAAGAAGAAGTACTGTATGAGCATTGTAATATTGGGGACTGGAATCAGACTATAACCTGCGCCACATAACAGCCCAATCGAAAGGGCCTAATGACTCATATCAACTAAAGTTTTTGGAGGTTTGGAAATTTTGTGGATAGGGTTTCTGGCCTGAAAATGGGAAACTGCCAGGACCAGTGGCCGCGCATGAAGGTTCTATACTGCGTTGCATTGTGGTAGAGTGGCTGGTGTGTTCGCACAAATAAACGAGGCATTACTCAACAAGGTTGCTCACCTGTCGAACTTGACCTAGATTTTGTTGAGATGATCATTGTGACCAAGCTTCATACAGATAAGGCCAATACCTCTAGTGAGTACAAAAGGTTTTTTATATGATTTGACCAAATGACCTAGTTTTTGACCCCAGATAAACCAATATCTAACTTGACCTAGATTTTGTTGAGATGATCATTGTGACCAAGTTTCGTAAAGATCAGGCCAAAAAACTGTGACCTCTAGTGACTACACAAGGTTTTTCTATTATTTGACCTTGTTACGTAGTTTTTGACCCCGGATGACCCAATATCGAACTTGACCTAGACTTTGTTGAGATGATCATTGTGACCGAGTTTCATTAAGATTATACCAAAATTGTGACCTCTTGTGTCTACACACAAGTTTTTCTATTATTTGACCTTGTGACCTAGTTTTTGACCCGGATGACCCAATATCGAACTTGACCTAGATTTTGTGGAGATGATCATTGTGACCAAGTTTCGTAAAGATTAGACCAAAATTGTGACCTCGAGTGATTACACAAGGTTTTTCTATGATTTGACCTTGTGACCTAGTTTTTGACCCCAGATGACCCAATATCGAACTTGACCTAGAATTTGTTAAGATGATCATTATGACCAAGTTTCATAAAGATTAAGTCAAAATTATGACCTCTAGTGACTACACAAGGTTTTTCTATGATTTGACCTAGTGACCTAGTTTTTGACCCCAGATGATCCAATATCGAACTTGGCCTAGATTTGTTGAGATAATCATTGTGACCAAGTTCCATAAAGATTAGGCTAAAACTGTGACCTCTAGTGTCTACACAAGCCAATTGTTGACGGACGGATGGACGGACAGACGGACGACAGACGAAGAGTGATCACAAAAGCTCACTCTGTCACTTTGTGATAGGTGAGCTAAAAATTATGTTGAATAGAGGGGGAAAAAATTCCAACATTTACAGTAAAATCTTAAGACAGACAAAATTAATACATGAACATTTTACCTGAAATTTTCATTCCTCTTAGGAAAGTATCGTACATGGTTCTCACATCTTCATAGAAGTAATGAATCAGTTCACCTTTGGGAACCAACTTACTGCACCGAGAACCATCCTACAAGGTTCATAGTAAAATGGTAAAGCATTGAGCTTATTCAGGATAGTGTCACACTTATTTAAAAGGTTAGCCAAATTGACTTATAGTGAGACAACTACTTCCTTAACAAATACATACGTTCTGACTTAATTTAAGTCAGAATAACATGCCAGAAACCAAAGAGGTAAGTCCACAGCAAACATAACCACCTAGCTTTCATCTAACTAACTTGACATTTCAGAACACGCCCCATCAGGATTCAAACCTCCTCTCTAAATGCAGATGCCTACCCACTAACACACAGGAAATGGTACACTGTTTTAACCACTTCCCCACAGGAGATGGTACACTGCTTTAACCACTACCCCACAGGAGATGGTACCATCTGCTTTAACCACTACCCCAAAGGAGATGGTACTGTTTTAACCACTACCCCACAGGAGATGGTACACTGCTTTAACCACTTCCCCACAGGAGATGGTACACTGTTTTAACCACTACCCCACAGGAGATGGTACACTGCTTTAACCACTACCCCAAATGAGATGGTACACTGCTTTAACCACTACCCACAGGATATGGTACACTACTTTAACCACTACCCCACAGGAGATGGTAAACTGTTTTAACCACTACCCCACAGGAGATGGTACACTACTTTAACCACTACCCCACAGGAGATGGTACACTTCCCGACAGAAAGGAACTATATAACACCATGTCTTCATCTCTAAACAGTTCAAGTTGTCCGAACTTCTTAGAATATTTAATATCTATGCATTAGCATACAACTTTTCCTAGACCATAGTCATCATGTGGAAATCGTGTATCTAGCACTTTCTAAGCTAGGTTTTACTGAAGTACATCCATCTATTAAGTAAGTAATTACAGAATTAAAGCTTAGTGCAAACCTTAACAAATATTTCTTAAAAATACGAAGGATGTCATAAATCTTATTCAAATCTTAAAAAAATTTGGAGATAAATAAAAAATACACATAATTCAAAGTTGAAAATAATTAAAAATAGCACATACCTCTAAAAGATAAGACTGGTCATCTAGGTCTACAGGTGGAATACAGTTAGGGTCTGGCATCTTGGAGATATAGTAGATAGCGGCTGCTCCACCTAAGGCAGTCAGAGCACCGATAGAGGCACATATAGGCATGACTATTTCCTCCATGGTTGGATCGTCCCCTGTAATATATATCACACCTCGTAACAGGTATACTTCTATCTTAAGTGAAGGTAAACTACAAGTACTTACATAACTATGTTGTATAAAACTCTGGTAAAAATACACATTAATTTGATAATTATTTTAAAACATGGGTACAATTTGAAATAAGGAGTAATTTCAAAGCAATTACCCAAAAGGAACCATCCAAAGAAAAAAACTTAATCAGTGTGTTTTAAATAGGCAAAATATGTAAACATAACCTATAAGACTTATACTGTGGCCTACTGGGTGTTAAAATATATAGGTTTGGGATGCTAACTTGATGCAACTTAACTTCCTTGAAGTTGTTTACATTCCCTTCTACTTGTAAGTTGATTGGTTGAAATTACCAAAAAAAAACACTAGAACTTGTATGATGAACAGTAGTGAAAAACTTCCGTGAATATACAATGTAGTGCATCAACTTGTCAATGTAAGGCTAAATAACAAGATATATGTATGTGTATGTGGTTCAGGCAGCATGGTAAAACTTATAGTCAAGTCTCAGGTTCAACGATACTATTCGAGGGAAACTACAGAACTATATTTTTGAGATGATAAACACATTGCTAGTACTAGGCCAGACTAACTATTTCTTGCTTCCACTACTGCAACACAGTAACCGTGTTTTCTCTCCTCTATTACTGAAGCACAGACCAGAGAAACCAGACTGAGCTGAGTATGGGCGATGAAACAGTTCCTAGTACCAAATTTTTTCGCAAAAAGTCAGCCAATAAGAAATCACCAACAAAGATGCTTATTACATGCTTTATTTTCCTTAATATGAAAACTCTGAGAATGCTATCTGCAAGTAACATGAGAACCAGGGCTGGTATTCACAAAGCATCTTAGTTGAAAACTTAAATATTTTGACTTAAGTTAAAAATTAGTATTGCATATATTGTGCACAAATTGAAGATTAACCCATGTTTTCTTAGTGATTATAGTAGCTCTTTACATAATGATTTAAACCTATACAAAACATCAATAATCTTGATTGTCATTTTAGGCCGACATACTTTAAAATTTTTCGTGTTTCTAAGAAAAATCTAAGTTTTCTACTAAGATGCTTTGTGAATACCAGCCCAGGTTACAAACAAGATCCATATCTCTGGTGTAAATAAGACAATATTCAACAAACATTTCTGTAAACTTCAAATCATAGATAAAATGCATTCTGCAAGTAAGAAGGTGATATTGTTAAAGAATAGTTGACATTTCAATACATGTAACTGACTACTTTAAATAGCAATAACTAACATTGTAAATGTTTTTGCACCAATAGTTGGCACAGTTTACATTTAAAATGCACACTGTATAGGTGTATTTTTATGTTATGCATGTTTATGTACTTTAACCATAGAGTTTGTTCGGTAAATACCCTGTTTAGCTACCTGAGTTGAAAACTTACCTATAATATAGATTGAAATCCATAGACAGTTTTGCAGTGTAGATAGAAATACGACAGGTATTGAGCCGTGACTGCACTTTTAGCTATAGACTTTATATACTCATAGGGTGTGTTGGTAACGTTGTTCGGCTTATTCCGTACAATGGAACACAGGAACAAACCGGAACACTGTTCAGAACATGTTCTGTCTGTGCCTGCCAAAGAGGTGGCGCAGCTAGAACAGTCGCATGATTACAACAACAACAATGGCTGCCGTAAACTTCACAAAACGTGCTTGCGGCATGAAATAGAATATAATACATGTACTTTTATTTTCCAATTACGGGCAATTGCTGGCAAACAATCACATTTAACTATATACACATGCATATTTCTTCCACCCATATTTAATCTAAGCACTGAGAGTTATGATGAAAGGCGATCTGGTTGCTGCTACTAAAGCTTAAACCGACTTTACACGTTTAATGTTCGTTTTCTTACTGCCGATCTTGTCTTGA
Organism: Spisula solida; assembly: GCA_947247005.1. NCBI lineage: Eukaryota > Metazoa > Mollusca > Bivalvia > Venerida > Mactridae > Spisula > Spisula solida. The sequence goes on along the minus strand of OX365947.1, from coordinate 39,706,668 downwards.
ATGTCAAAATAGGCATATGTGACTTTATAGGCATGTTGGGTATCTAAATAATTGTAAATAGGGGCATATTAAATTATATGTAATACGTGTATTGAATGCGTATATCAAAAGTGGCTTAAAAATAATACTACGCGCCTATTTATCAGAATCTACAGTACTGTATTGTAATCATGCACTTCCCTCACAGCGTGAGACATCTATAGAAAGCAGCTACACGCCTGGTAATCACTGGCACCACCACGTTTCGTTATGTGTACAAAATGTTCCAATGCGACTTCCGTTATAGTGCCAATCAGCACAAATTGTTGACAATGGTGAGTGTTTTTCTTTACTAAAGACATCTAAACTCGAATTTTATAAATCGGGGAATGTAGTGCTATGCAGATATGTTCAGGCTTTCTTGTAAAAGCACAATATTCAGAATAAAAGCAGAATCTGATCTTTTAGAGCTCGCACAAAATGTGCAGTCAGAGTGTTGATCAGACCCAAATGTGAATTTTATGACAAGTTTTCCTGATTATGCATATTATAGCTACTAGTTATAATAGTATACGATAGTTATTGATATTTGAATGCTTTATGCTAAATGTAGACATTTGTAAGGTTAATTGAAATGACGTATGTCCTATTTTTTAACTGTTGTGGTTCCAATCACTTCGTTGTAGTCCCAATACGGCGTTGTGGTTCCTAGCAAAATATAGTAAATAACGAGGAAGATAGATACATGTAGTTAGATAAATGCATGTCCATTATTCGAAAGTGAACCTAAAATACTCTGGAAAAACTTACGACGAATATTTATCAAGCCAATCTCGTAACGAGTGTTTTTTAGGATAATTTTATCGTTACACTATTACTGAAAAGTGGAACAAATGCTACAATGCCGTAATATGTTAGCTGTTAAGCTTTGTAGTGTTTTGATATACGCTCAATTATACGGCCTGGAAGAAATAAAAACATACGTCACGGTTCAAGTACTGGAAATGTCGAATACTACGAATTTCTTCCAAACTTGATCTAACAATCTTACTAAAGTATGCACATAATTTTATTTATGTAATTGACTAGTACCACGACAAAGTTTAATTAACACTGGTCAATGATTGCCGAATGTACTATTTAGTGTTTAGAAACTATACGTTGGTGCACATCGAATACAAATGTTTGTATTGGGTTAGTTTAACAAAAGTTACAACCAGCCTGAAATGCGATGGGATATGTTTCTGTGTACACAAACAGGTAGTTACAGCAAATGCCGAGGTGTTGCTTTTCATTTAGACATAAGTTTGACTAGTGTTGTGTATAAATTTTGCATTGTCATGGGCGCTACGCACGTGGTTAAACAAACTTTAGTGTAGTTTGTATGACCATGTGCGTTAAGCATAATCATGGTAGGATCGACCAAGTAATAAATAATTATGCCAGCGTTTCTCATGCACTTGCCAATTGTTCAGGTACATGTAAGTGTAAAATTAGACACATGTAGTGTTACAAGGTCGTAAGAAAATAACGTGTATTTGATCCTTTAGAGATATAAGATCGTATTTAAACTTTTCCAATGTACCTGTATAAGCAATAACAATAAATAACAATAACACTATGTTTGCAGTTGTCTCAACTTGAAGCCGATTCTTTCAGTAAAATAAATACGTCACGAGCCGCCTTAAACAGATCTGCATGGTGTTGATGTACATTTGTATATAATGATGCTGAAATATGGCAGGCCAGGCATATGTGTGCCTCCACCGGATTTGAAGTGCTATTTTACAATAATAATAGACACATTAGCACTAATACATGTATTTAAGTACAAGTTCCATTAATTTCAATGGATTATTCACATACATGTTGCGTTTTAGATAGATATATAGAGTAATGTTCAAATTGACAATTAAGGGCCATGTTTACAAAAATGACAGAATATCCATTTGTATTTGAGCGTTGTGGTTAATGTTGCTTTCCCAAGTATAAATACATGTAAAATAATATCAAATATATACGGTTTAAGTATAATGAAAACATCAATACACGTACATTAGAGATCTCTATATTTTGCTGAGAATCACAACACAGTATTGGGACTACATCGTAGTGATTGGAACCACAACGGTTTAAAAAATAGACATACGCCATCAAACATGACCTTTAAAATGCCGATTTTTACAGAAAAACATCAAATTGTCAATATAATATTATATCGTATGTGTTAATTACTACAATGTAGTAGCTATAACATGCAAAATCAGTAAAATTTGTCATAAAATCCAGATTTTGGTCTGATCAACACTCTGACTGCACATTTTGTGCGAGCTCTAAAAGATCAGATTCAGATTTTATTCTGACAATTGTACGTTTACAACAAAGCCTGTACATACCTGCATAGCACTACATTCCCCGATTTTTAAAATTCAGGCTTAGATGTCTTTAGTGAAGAAAAACAAATTATTTCACTCACCGTTTTCAACAATTTTTGCCGAGTGACACTATAACGGAAATTTTGTACACATAACGCGATTGTTGTGGTGCCAGTGATTACCAGGCGTGGGCTAGTATATAGCCATACCATATGATTGCATAACAGTAATTCGTGGACGATATACCATTCATTGATAAAACCATCACGCGACCCTGGCCTGAAGTTTCTAAAAATAGCTATACAGCCGGGGCATTTGATGAACACGTCATTTTCATATTACGAAACAAGTCCAATATGGCCTTTGCGGAGTGATTTTCTGCAAAAATATGGATTTAACGAACAGTTTTACAATAATTGTTGATCTTAGAATAAACAAATGTTGCTGATTGAATTAAATCAGTTTAAAAATTTGGAGAAACATATGAAGCAGTATTGGGAATGTTGACAGTTTCTGGAACTACTTGAATGCGGATTCACATAGCAGCCTAAAGGCGGTTTAGGTTGCATTAAAAAATGGGCAATGGTAGTATAGAGAGGTTATCGCCTCTCAAAAACGGCTGCAACTACAATGTTGGTCAATTAAAATTTTTTACTTCCTGTTCCGTTTTGTTCGTAAGTTGTTCGGGATGGAAAAGTCGGCACACTGTCACGGAAAGACGTTACGAAAACACCCATAGTGTATACCCAAATCTTACCACTCAGAGCACAGGCACCCGTCATGTTATGCCCCCCCCCCCTGTAGACCCCATTACTACCCAGGTACCCCCTACCAACCCAAACTCTACAACCCTAGTACATACTATATTGTTTTTATACATATCACTATACATAAAAAGTGTTTTCTACAAAATATATCAGGTATAGTAAGAGGGTCGTTCATTTAATACTCGGAGGATCGATATTGCTGGAAAACTAAAACTGATATTGATGAAAACTTACAGGAATACATTCACACCATTCCTTTGAACACATACAAAATTTCCACTTGTTGCAACAAATGGTTTACATAACATTAGTGTTTTAATAAGTACATGTTTAATCGGCCCAAGTTGACGTCAAATTATTGTGACGTTACGCCATTTTCGCTCCTCAAACGTGTCAATTTTTCTCTATTTGATCAATATTTTGGAGCCCTCAAGTCACGCGAGCACACACATTTACCATTTTAAGATGTTCGGTAGTGATGTTATATGCTGTATCCACTATAATTTTGCATGGTTCCGTAATTACAATAGTACTTATACTTCCAGTAGTGCGTTTACCCCTCCAACAGGTGATTAACCGACGACACTTTCCTGTTTCTGACGTTAGATTGGCCCGGCCTTGGATCATCGCGAGGTGATCCTTGTCATCATTTAACCGCGTGTACACAATAAAAATACTCGTCATCTACGTTGCATCTAGGTAGCAGTTGGTAAGCTAAGCTAGACTGCCTCAAAATAAACGCCTTTTCTGAATAAAAAAACCCAATACGTTCGATATTAACGTTAAACCTGATGGAGAGCTTCATTTTTGTACTTATAAGGTAAAATAAAATCATTTCTAAACATCTAATATGTAAAAGTATGCAATAGAATTGAATTAAATCAGTTTGATATAGTTTGTGGTCACCATCAGTTCCAATTTCAAGTTGAGCTTGATTATCCTAACTCGCAGGAATCGTATTATCTCAACATACTCATTGGGATAACGGTTATCACTGGCTTTCGCAGCTAAAACAAACATCATTTTTTTACTAGTCGGTTTGTGTACAGCGTAAATAATTATCTAAGACATAATGGATTCAAAGCTTGATAATATCAACCATTTTAGGAAGCAATGACATCTTCAGCGCAAATAATAATCCGGTGACAGCCATCGTGGGCAAATTTGTGACTTTCAATATTAGGGTTTATTCAGTTGAAGACGTGTCTTACAAAAGTCTAACAGCCGATTTAGATAAAACTTTGTCAGAACAAGGGTCAAATATTGTTGTTTAACTGTACAGAATTTCATGACAATCCATATAGCAGTTTTAAAGAAAACTGACATATATTAAAGGTAGCGTTAGAAGTGCCGTTAAGTGTATACCACGCACACTGTCATATCAACACTGTACATTTCACTAAAAACTTGGTCTGGGCCGGGTAGCCCTTAGTTGTGTTACTATAGTAACCACAGTTTGTGTTCGGTTGAATAAAATTATAACAAGTTTTGTCAAAATATCAAGTTGGTGATTAAGTCTTATTAAACAAATATTTATTACTATCGCATGTTTCAGTCAAGCGCTATGGCGATCATCCGGGTATTAAATGAACGACCCTAGTATAGTTAATATACAGTAATACAAGTTTGAACATTTCACACAATTCCACATTTCATTTTCAATGACATCATGTTTAAGATGCAATAAATTAGCACCTGCCACCAATTTGAAATTTTTACTGTTTTCCTGGTGAGTAATGCTACAGAAACAGTTTAATGAAAACATCAAAATGAAAGGAACTCACCGTGCCCAGTTTATAGTTTTTATCATGGAAAATTATTAAAGTGATGAAATAAGTGCACTTAATAGAACCTATATGGTTCCCACACAAACATGGTATGGGTGCACGTGTGATGACAACAAGTCAATGGTCTTTTTATTCTAATGAACAAAGAACAAAGTTAGTTTAATGTAAATATGGAACCATTTGTGGTAACTTTTATGGTAATAAAACAATTATGAGAAAAGTCAAACATCTGAGACATTACCCTTGAATATATAATCATTGCCGTCTGCACATTGGACTGACCTTAATCAAATTCTTAGTTTGGAGTCACCTTTAAAACCTTCTTACGAAAATACCAGCAACATTTTTGCTTTTCTGAGGACATTTTTTTTAAATCCCTACCAAAAATTAATACACCTAACACATTTCTGGGTTTGGTAAACGAAACAAAGAATGTTTCAAGGTCAGTCCAGAAGTAGGGTAAACACATGTATATTATTTACCAAGCCAGGCATAAAATGTTGTTGAATAGGTAACCTTGAAGTATAATAAAGCAATAGTTCATGTAACTTATAAATTCAAACAGGAAATACGATACATAAGACTTTAAATAATGTAAATGCTAGATTCTACCACAGAGAAATAATCAATGCAAATTGTGTAAAAATACATAAAAGCTAGACGTTATTAACAGTATTATACTATAGTTTGTTGATGATAAACTAGCCTTGGTTTACAAATGAAAATGACAATATAAACACTGCACAGTTAACTTGATGCAAGATTCAGGTGAAGTCTGAAAACAAACATCCTTTTAAGGTGAAATAGACCCTTTTCGGGAAAAATTGTTTGTAATTCGGATCTTGATGAAATTTCGCACAAATATAGAATCAAATGTTTGCTTTCTGTTTTGGATAGTTTTAGGGAGGAATATCACGTTCCGAGTGATAAATAGCGCCACCTAGCGGGACGTATTTTTTGCAGGATTTTCTACGTTTTTGCTCATATTTTGTGGTCAATACTTACGCTATGAAAACGAGAAAAATTATTCGTGTAGGGAAATGAATGCTGTGTCATATGGTGCGATTTATAGAAAGAAATATTGAATATGATATACAAAACGCTTTAACTACTGCGTCGCACGCTAAGTAGTGACGGCGTCAAACACGCAACATTTCTTTCATTCATACGCACATAGAAAGAAAACGGGACGGTCAAAGTTTTTTAAATTTTCGTATGATATTATTTAATATATCTTCTTCAATTTAGTGAAATAAAAAATGGTGTGTTCTCGAGACCGTTTTCGCGCTATTTTCAATCTAAGATATTTAGTCGGAGTAAAAATAAGCAACGTTAACGTTATAAGGTTGAGTTTTGATGACGTTAAAATCGTTCCTTTTCTTTCCTTTGCGAAAAAGCAGGACGGTCAAAATTGTTTTAATTTTCATATGATTTGCTATAAAGTATTTTCTTTAATTCAGTGCAATTAAATTGGGCGTTTGCCCAGTCCATTTTCCCGCAATGTTCAATTTTCGTAGTAAAGTCGGACTAAAAGTACGCAACGTTAACGTTAGAACGCTGAGTTTTGATGACGTTAAAGTCGCTCCTTTTTATTCCTTAGCGAAAAAGCAGGACAGTCAAAATTGTTTTAATTTCCATATGATTTGATATAAAGTATTTTCGTTATGTAGTGGAATAAAATTTGGGTTTTGTCGGATCCGTTTAAACGCTATTTCCATTTTAAGTTATCGGGTCGGACTAAAAGTACTCTACTTAAACGTTTAAGTTTTGATGTACCTGTTTAGATCAAATGTGAATAATTCCGCTCCTTAGCATGCAAAATTTAGTTGCGCTGGTATGAGTTCATTTTGGAGTGATTTGTAGATTACAGTTGATGCTATAGCGATGATTGGTGCTCAAGGGTAAAATATACTATTTTAAAGTCTATTTTTTGACATGCGCCAATTCTGAAAACTGAACACCCCTCCTCCGCGATATTAAGCCGCAAGTGGGCTGTTATACTCCACATGGCCACATAACATTAGGTTTTGGTCCTCCAAGATACCAATTTATACACAGGTCTGTGTAAAGTGATGCATTGTGGATGTTCTTGCTTTGAGGAATTAAGCAGAAAGTACAGAGATCCATACGCATGGGTACGTCCATCGTAGGATATTACGTTCAATCAAACTAGTATGCAATGTTATTAATTTATTAATTATTATACCATAATTATAATCTCCCTTTTTATGCGACTCACACGTTCAAAGGTATTTTACATACAGTTTTGCACCCACAAGGGCACAGATATATCACCGAAGTGAGAGAGATACATTAGTTACACTCATGCCCGGCGCTGCAGGAGTGCATGTGCATAGCTCTTATTCCAAATAGACAGCTTGTTCTTTAATGTGTCCTGTATATAGCACCGATACACAGCTTCCTTACAACTTTAACCAGATACATAAAATGTACTTTACAGTCCACACAGTCAGATATGTCGGGAAATACTACGAATAGAGTTACAGAAATATCCAATTCCCACGCCGTGGATTGAACCCACGACCGCTTGATTGGCAGGACAATGCGTTATCGCTGAGCTATCACTGCTGATTGAAATACAAATGTTCTAGTAATCGAGATTGAATTTTTCTTGGCGCGATGTCTGACTTTGGGGGCAATCCTATGCATTTACTCCAGTATTCTAATTTAAGTTGTTTCCTGTTCTAAAATATGCATCGCAGATATTTTAAAATAATAACCAGGCGACAAACTACTGATGGTGTTCGTGTACTCGTTTTGCATGTTATTACACAATTATAAACGATATAGTAGAATAACTCTCAAGCAAACGTCTATAGTTCACGAACGGCCGACACTTTATGTTCATTATACTTGTCGGATATAAACTCTACATTGGATTGATAATTCCATTTTCACACTTCCTAGTTCAACCTTCATACAGTTAACAGTAGGGATTGAAAATATACATGCAGCATAGAAAATTAATTAAGAAATGTGAAATTTGACATACACTGTATATACAAATGAATTAATATTAAAGTACGCATAAAAAGTTCACATTTCACACTTCACAATTCTCACTCCATATTTTACAGTCTAAATTAAACAGTATAAAATAGTAACTATTGTGTTTCATACGCCTCGATAGCTTAGTGGTAGAGCGTCCGCCTCGATTGTGGGAGGTCCTTGGTTCAACCCAGGACGCGCCATACCATAGACAAAACATTGTATTTTGAATTCCTTTGCTCAGCATAATAGGGACTTCTGGCTTGTATCTCATACCTCGTGGCGATGTACACCGTCATGAATGGGGTGTCCATGGTAATATACGTAAGTTGTAAAAAACAATCGATCTCAAATAAATTATAAGTATGAATTTCAATGTGTAAATTGTGGTGTATAAAATATATTTTGTATATTTGTTTTACAAATCCGTTTATTAAAAGCAGTGTGGTTAAGAAAGAAAACCAGATCATTGCGAATGCTTATGTTTTTATGTCTATTAAGGTGTCTAGTAGTCAGACATGTCACTAGACTTAATGTTATGGAAATGCCCGCCATTTTAGCTCATCAAATTGACTTCTCGTCTGTGAACCATGACCAGGTGGCGAGATTCGAACTTAGGAGACCTCAGAAAGACGAAGGAAATCAACTTTATCAATCGTACATGTTTGTAACTGTGTCTCTGTTGTCTTATTCATGATACATAAAGCTGTGATCAGAATGTCGACTCAGTCACAACATTTATTTAATAGTTGTATCATGAATGGAAAATTCGAAAAGATTTACCAGTACCCCGATCGTCATACCTTTGAGAGAGAGATCCGCACTTTCCACAACAGTAATGAAGAGTTCTTTGTAATTATAATATCTAAAGCATTTACTATGCTGTCCATCAATTTTTTGGGTCTTCTTCTTTTGCTAATAGTTCTGTTGCGGTGGATATATAAAGACGTTCCAGACAACGGCATTTTTTGAACGCTTAAATTGCAAATAGCGCGAAAACGGACTGAAGAACATCCGCATTTTCATTCCACTAAAGTAAAGAACATATATAATAGCAAATCATAGGAAAAATAAAAACATCTTTGTCCGTCCTTTTTTGCTAAGTATGTCGGTTTGAAGGAAAATAAAGAACAATTTGAACCCCGTCAGCGCTGTAAGCGCTCTAACGTTAACGCTGCGTTCATTTACTCCGACAAGATAACTTAGATTGAAAATATCGCTAAAACGGACTCGAGAACATCACATTTTTTATTTAACAAAATCAAAGAAGATACTTTAAATTATACTATACAAAAATTCGATTAAACTTTTACCGTCCAGTTTTTTGCTAATTTTGTCAGCTAATTCGTTCGTTAGTATTTCTGTTGCGACGGACATAAAATGACGTTACCGACATTGATGTTAACGTTTTTACCTCGACAAAGATGCTTAAATTGAAAATAGCGCGAAAACGGACTCGAGAACACCCCATTTTTTATTTATCTAAAACAAAGAAGATACTTTGAAGAATATCATAGGAAAACTAAAAAAACTTTGACCGTCCCGTTTTTGATATTTACAAATGAATGAAAGAAAAGTAACGATTTTTATGCCGTCAATACCCAGTGTGCGGGGCGGTAATTTAAGCGTTATGTACATCATGTGTACTATTTCTTTCTATACTTTACACCATAGTACGCATCATACATTTCCCTGCAGAACTATATTTCTCACTTTTGATTGACGTCAATACAGACCCCAAAAAATGATCATAAACGTTGAAATTCCCGCAAAAGCACGTCCCGCTAGGTGGCGCTTTTTATCGAACGGAGCATGAAAATTTTCCCTAAAACCACCAAAAACCGAAAGCCAACATTTGATACTATTTTTGTGCAAAATCTCAGCAAAATTCGAGTTACAGGCGATTTTCCCTGAAAAGGGTCTATTCCACCTTAAAGTGATTATGCACAAAATCGAACAAAAATGGACATAAGAAATGCATTCAATTGTCATTTTTATTGGTAAACAAAGGCTCATGTTATCTCCGGCGCACTGTAAGTATTCATGATTATCCCCCCTTTTAATGTTAAAGTTACACATTTTAAATCCTGAAACTCATTTTCATCATTATCTTTGAACAAAAGATATCTAAATTTTGATCAGTTGTAAGGGATTTAGATAAAATTTCTCTGTGTATACATGACTATCTTGCATTGATGTGGAACTGTTTGCTTTATTGTGGTATTCAGACTTGAACTGGGCACCTAAAAGATTGGAAAATGTAAAAGGCCCCAATGCAGTATTTTAAAACCAGTCTCAAAATTAAATAAAACAGATTCCTAAATCAATCTAAATAGGTGCCCAGTTTAGGATGTTCAGTGTAAATGTCTGTGAACTGAGCCGGAAGACTTTCCCTCTCAGCATTTTATCATAAAGCATGGAAGATTGACACAATATTGTACTTATAATACAAGTTTAACAAATTTCCTTGTGAAACAAACTGAAGTAAGCCAAATATTCTATTATCTTATCTTAACCTTGACTTAACTGTAGGTCTTTTGATTGTTTTACCTTCCATTAGACTAAAATGCCAACAGTATAATTTTAATGCGTCTGCAAATAATAAGGATGTGCTAATATCTGTTTTTATGACACTTTTCTCTGCAATATGGTAGTATTGATGCAGTTTTCAAATTCTGGTATGTTCATGCCTGCTTGTTACAAAATAATGCCACACTCCTGGGAAAAATTAAGAACAAAATAACTGTTTTGAATACCAGCACCAGCAAAATAAACATTGACTATGGTCATGAACACTTAACATTTCACAGGAATACCCCCAGTACACCAAACTCATTCTTGAACGTCCTAATCCTAAAAATGTTGCCAGATATGCTTACACTGTTTGCAAATTGGAAGGACATTGTGGCAACTATTTTTCTTTCCTGTCTGTTGTAACAAACTGCATGGACAGGCACAAACAAGTTGGATTAGAAAGGGGGGGGCTCCAGTATTTTTAATATGGTTAACAATTTGGGGTTTTCACCCTGTTTTGCAATTAGACGGAGTGATAACATACTAGAAACGAGTTCAACATACTGAAAACAAGTAAAACGTACATACTACAAATGAAACTGGTGTACTCTGATCATCATAGGGACGTTTGCCAACATCATCTCGACTTCCCCACTCAGTTTTAATTTCGAGGGCTCCGGAGATTGATTCATTATACAAGGTTATCTGAGTGTGGTCCAGTTGGATAGGTGCTAGCACAGTTTGGAGTAAAACACTTAATTACTATGAATGGGATGAGAATGAGGCAAGAATGAGGTGGTCGAGTTACGAACGAGTTAGAATGGATTCAAATATGTAAGAAACAGAGATGGACTGGTTATGAATGTGTTTAAAGAGCCAACAGGAACAATAAGGATGGAAATGACAAATTGAGAACCGTCTGTCAGAACTAAATAGGATCATATTGTAGACATTTTTGAGCCAATATATCACATTCTGACTGGACCAGAACTGACTGTCAATATTTTAAGGACATGGTCACACACTTTAGGAACTAGTTTGGTGAGACTGACCCTTTTATAAAAAAAGGATATTTATTTCTGACATTTTGTTAAAATTTCTAGCTTTAAAATGTAATTACAAATGACAAGTACTGTATTATTCATGCTATCAAATAAAGCAATTTAACAGTTTCATCAACCATATATTAACTGTCATAATAAACATATGCAATGTAAATATTTGCAGATGACAGAACTGATAACTTATTTTAATAGAAAGTTTACGCATGAATAATCCACCAACTTATCAGCTTATTATGATGCAAACTTTCATGACAACATTCGCGTAAATCATGCAACATCAAAACAAAACGTTTTCTAATCTTAATTACCTGATAAGTCTGTAAACTGTAAATAATGACACTGTACCACGGTGCCAATTAATTCCAATTAGGAACGCACTTGTCGTTTTTATCGCCCTACTACGTTTTTGCTCAAGCAAATGGCGTATTTTTAACTAAGGGGAGTAATTCTGTAAATCCTATTTAGCAGGAAATGAAATTACGACGATGTTGAAATTATTTAGGACAAACAACGTAAGAGTGTGTGCTAGAAACGTGTATACTGGTGTCGTCGTCATGAACAAGAATGATATTGACAGTGAAGAATCAGAATTAATTCAACGGTAGGTGAATAGTTTAATTTATTTTCATATACTTTCACAGAAACTCAGAGGTCAAGAATTAGTTCACCTTTCTTCCTGATCCGTCTGTAGATATACATATATGTAATTGCTTCCATAATTCATAAGAACATAAACATGTCCTAAAAATCCAAAAGTCTAAACTTATTTCAATGTGGTCCAAATGGGTCCATATAGTCCCCTCATATACATCACATGGTTAGTCTAGTGATCATATAAATTAATTAATTATAATTATACAATTTTGTTCATAAGCACTACTACGTGACCACTTTGATGTAAAACAGTTTAACTATACCTGATCTACATGAAATCTTGTTTGTATTTGAAGTGTGAACCAGAATGTTAACTATGTGAGAAGATTTATCAAGCCAGAGAAAGTTGAAGTGATCATACCAACCTTGCCATACAATGCCTTTGATACATTTTCAACCGGTATGTGAACTTCTTTACTCATGCATTGTTAAATCAGTGCTACTATCACCAGTCTATAAACCTAGTCTGTGACTGAATGCCTGCCACATCGCCTGATGCATATAACTCTAGTCCCTCCCACATTACCTGACTCATATAACTATAGTCCCTCCCACATTACCTGACTCATATAACTATAGTCCCTCCCACATTACCTGACTCATATCACTATAGTCCCTCCCACATTACCTGACTCATATAACTATAGTCACTCCCACATTCCCTGACACCGATAACTATCAGGGGCGTAACTTATTCGAAATCAATGTGTAGGCCACGTTATTTTAGGGGGATTCAGGGGCATGTTCCCCCGGAAAATTTGTAATTTCTATATCGTCGCAGGTGCATTCTTAGCCGTTTTCAGACTAAAAAACAAGTACAACTACGACTCTCAATTGTGATAGGGTAAATATAATGCATCAAAATATCTAAATCATTAACATGAATGAAAAATCAAACAAGTGGGACTCTACAGTATTGCCTAGATTCCATATAAACATAGATTTTTCTTATTGTAGGGGGTTCGTGGACATGCTCCCCCGAATTTTTTTTAATTCTATTCTGTCGTATGTGTTCTCTGGGCTGTTTTCAGACTAAATATCAATAACAGTCCATGTGAGTTTGACACTCCTATACCCCATACCCGCATTGATTTTTGTTGCATTTTTGGCATTTTTATTTTTTCGACTTTCTGTGAAAAAGTGTAGGCCGCGGCATATATGGCCTATAGGAAGTTACGCCCCGGACTATAGTCATTCCCACATTACCTGCAGGCGCGTCGCGCGCTCACGAACATTGGGGAGGCGGGGAGGGTTCGAAGGGAGGGGTATCGTGTATTCTGAGTGATGAAAATTTCGGATTGTTGTGAGTAGATTATTGTTCTGGGGCAATATTTGAATATACCTCGGTTATAAACCTTAACTGCTGTTTTCTTAAAGAAATTTCTGTCGTCAAAAACTTTAATGATACTAAAAACTCACGGAAGTTCCGCGAAAATACAAGCAAGCGGTATACATGATGTAATATAAAAATAAAACATAATATTATAATGTAAAGTGTCACATAATCTAATTTAATAAGCATAACGTACATGAGAATGTATATATCTATAGTTTTAATGATGTACAGTAACATACACGTGTATGTAACTTACATTAATGCTTTATGAATACAATAACCAAATAAACAAATGAGTGGTTGGCAGTTAAATGCACCAAACTATTGACAAAAATTATCACCTTTATCAAAATATATCATGAAAGTAACTTAATATAGTACCACCTCGCTACAGCCTATTTGCAGCATCAAATTCAAACTTTCCGTAAGCCGATATTTATCGTCAATATAACCTCTGTAGAGTAACAACCTCTAAACAACGATCTATACTTGCATCTCCGAAAGGGCGTTGCTCTTTAGTAGTTGTGCAGTATTTTCATTTAATTGTTGACACAAAAGAGAAATAGATATAAATAGTCCATGTAGACATAGCACATATCTCATCGTAATGAAGCCAAGAGTGGTCCATAAAACAGCCAGCATTGAATGAATGAAGTTCAGGCGACATTTTTAAAATAAATAAATATACCAGATATATATAGCGCCCTTTTCATGGAACGCACGTTCAAAGGCACAAGGGCGCAGGTGCATCCTCTACCAGTGCAGACACAGCGTGATCTGACCAGAGGGACAGACTGAAGAAAGCCCCTGAAGGGAGAGAGAGACATTAGATACTAGAATGTGCCCGGTGTGTAGCACCTATACACAGCTTCCTGGCACTTCCAGATACTTTGCAGACCATACGGCCAGATATAGCGGGAAATATTATAAATATTTCAGAAATGTCAAGTTCCTATGCTGGGGATTGAACCCACGACCTCTGAATTGACAGCCCAGTGCGTTACCACTGAGCTAAATCCGCTTATTTTGCCAAATGAACGCCTAAGAAAATTGAAGTTATGAGGCTGCTTAGCTACAACATATTTCGAGGAATTAATTAAATTTCTTTTTTTTTCTGCGAATTTGAGTAAATACAGGTAAATTCAAAGTTAATTATGACTTGTATTTGTCGGTAATCCAATTATCCCCACGACGATTAACGGACTGTGACAGTTAGAAACATGTATATCTATACCGTATATTTTCACACCTTAGTGATACATTATTAACAAGATGTCATCATCGACACATGTTATGTTAGAAGGAAGGAAGGAAACCCCTAGCCCTTTTTTCGCCGTTTTGCCTCTCCAATGTTCAGCTTAAATTAAGATTATGTATATTTGTATGAAAAAATGCCGTTGCTCGCTGAAATATTGGGGCGGCGATCGCCGCCCCAGTCGCGACGCCTCTGACCTGACACATGTACATATAGTCATTCCCACATTCCCTGACACGTGTACATATAGTCATTCCCACATTCCCTGACACATGTACATATAGTCCTTCCCACATTCCCTGACACATGTACATATAGTCCTTCCCACATTCCCTGACACATGTACATATAGTCATTCCCATATTCCCTGACACATGTACATATAGTCATTCCCACATTCCCTGACACATGTACATATAGTCATTCCCACATTACCTGACACATGTGCATATAGTCCTTCCCACATTCCCTGACACATGTACATATAGTCATTCCCACATTACCTGACACATGTACATATAGTCCTTCCCACATTCCCTGACACATGTACATATAGTCATTCTCACATTACCGGACACATGTACATATAGTCATTCCCACATTCCCTGACACATGTACATATAGTCATTCCCACATTACCTGACACATGTACATATAGTCCTTCCCACATTCCCTGACACATGTACATATAGTCATTCCCACATTCCCTGACACATGTACATATAGTCCTTCCCACATTCCCTGACACATGTACATATAGTCCTTCCCACATTCCCTGACACATGTACATATAGTCCTTCCCACATTCCCTGACACATGTACATATAGTCATTCTCACATTCCCGGACACATGTACATATAGTCCTTCCCACATTCCCTGACACATGTACATATAGTCATTCCCACATTACCTGACACATGTACATATAGTCATTCCCACATTCCCTGACACATGTACATATAGTCCTTCCCACATTCCCTGACACATGTACATATAGTCATTCCCACATTACCCGACACATGTACATATAGTCATTCCCACATTACCTGACACGTGTACATATAGTCCTTCCCACATTCCCTGACACATGTACATATAGTCATTCCCACATTACCTGACACATGTACATATAGTCATTCCCACATTCCCTGACACATGTACATATAGTCCTTCCCACATTCCCTGACACATGTACATATAGTCATTCCCACATTACCCGACACATGTACATATAGTCATTCCCACATTACCTGACACGTGTACATATAGTCCTTCCCACATTACCTGACACATGTACATATAGTCATTCTCACATTACCTGACACATGTACATATAGTCATTCCCACATTCCCTGATACCTATAACTATAGTCACTCCTAAACTACCTTTCTTATATAACTATAGTCATTCTAACACTGTAGGACCTGGCAGTTTCAAAATTCTGTTCTTTTTACATGTACAAGAGTTCATGTCGTAATACTTCTATTATTCTTTTCCAGGTACAAGGGTCAAGCCTTGGTGCTTATTGGACCTCATTGTTTCCATACGACTTTTCACACAGCATCCAGCCAAGCATTCGGGCAATCCCACAGATTCTCTTGTTGATACCCACATTCTACAAAGAGATCATTTAATATTTGCTGTGGGTTTTAAACTGAGCATTGATCCATCGTTCCACTCGCAGAATAACCCAAAATTTCCGCTAAAAGCCGTGGCTGAATTTACCCATGCTGGGAACTCTTCAGGAAGGCGTGTATTCACTGTAAGTCATCCAACCAATGAGAAATCTCCTTACATTGTGTGCGAAATGGATGAAGTTCTGGTAACCAAGGCAACAAGACGTCCTGCTCTATATCCTGAATGGTGGATTAGTAAATATAATCACCTTAAGAAATCGAAACCCAAACTCCCTATGCCACAAAAACCAGACAACTCCATTCTAAGTACATGTGATATCAGAGTAGATTTTGATCATATGGATCATAATCTACACACAACCATCAGTGCATACTTGAAGTTTTGTGTTAATATCGCATTCAGGATTGCAAAGGAGAACAAATCTGACACTTTCACACTTGAACATTTTGGATCGGGTGTACAAAACATTCAGATGCAATTCCACAAGGAATCAAGCTACGGTGACAAACTGGTGGTCAAATCATGGCATAATAATCAAACACCTGGACAATTGTACTTTGAAATATATAAATATGTCATGAATGAGACAGAAACTGCTGACGTGTTGTGTTGTACAGCATTAATACATTTCTTCCAGCCAAATTCAACTTTGAAAGGAAAATTGTGATGTTACGAATAAATAGGATTTAACAGCAACCATGTTTTACATTGATTTTATTTGTAATTTACTTATAGGTTGAAATTTTGATATTGTTTGACTGTTGAAGTGTGTGGTAATTTGGGTTGTTCCTGCCAGATTGGCTAATAACCTTTGTCTTCAATGATGGTAAAACAAATTCTAGGACTTGTATTAATCACTCTCAACACCTCAATCCTCAGGGTATGCAACACCATGTCAGAGAAAAGAGAAGCCATGGAGTTTCTCTTTTTTATGCTGTACTGGTACCATTTTTTTTTCATCTCGGGTATGGGAAACCCACCACATTCGAAGTCCACTAGGCTATGGAAAATCAACATTGTTGTCCATACTGTTTGTTTGAATTTTTGAAATATTTATTGACATCCACTAGTTTCTCCTCTGCATGGAAATTCTGTAGATGCATGAAAATATATCAACATGAAGGTGGATATTTAAAAACACAATCGGTTTATCCGACATGAAAAACAAAACAACACTGTGATTAGAAAATATATATTTTTATCTTATACAAGTCAGCAACAGTATAGATATATACCACGCCATCATCTATCATTTATAACCCTATTCCACAATATGTAAGACACAGTACTAGCAAATTGAATCCAAACACCCAAAATATCTGACAAAAACTTAATCATCTCTTCTATATGTAGACAATTCCATACATACCATATACCACAGATATATTATATTTCACATGAATGACTTTCCAACAAACATAATAGGAATAACCTTAATAAGGCCAGAATATAATATACCAATACCTAGATTATCATCCAAGCTTACTCCCTTCTATTGCCTGCTACCTTTACCTTCATTTAATTGCTTTAAGATAATCAATATAGCCCAACAAATGAGAAATATCAATTCTGTCAACATTTTAATAAATTAAAAGGAAGGAAATAGATCCAAATTAAAATAGTATATCAGATTTTTGTAAAATTTCATTTGGATAATAATCTAGCCATTACTTTATATAAGTTTAATGCTGTTTCTCTGCAAATTTTGATATACGATAAGCTGATTCACCTAACCAGTCTTCCTGGGTACTGTTTTATCAACAAACTTACGGAAATCGTAAACTTACGTCCAAACTCAAATTCTTGATAGATCTGTAACAACTACAAATTATGGTAAATGAATTTGCAATATTCACAATGATTCAGTTAGTAAACACATACAACACCATATCAGTGTCAAATTTGTTGTTGTTAAAGAATGATAAAGAACTAAAATTTGAGCGAAAATTTAAGGTTTTCGTAAGTGCTTTGATAAAACAGTACCCTGGACCATATCCTGACAAGTAAACTCTAAACCTTTCCCATTGAGGAACCAGCAAGTTCCACTCTTCTCCATATATAGAGGAAAATCGACTTAGTTGTCAATTTTTTATGGAATGGCATGACCTACTGCCACTAGAAATTGAACCCAGGTCATTGAGACACCAATCTAGCTCACTAACCACAAGACCAATGTCATAGCTAATTAATTTATAATGACCAATTCTTGGGAGGAAAGGATTACAGACAGGCTACAGCCGCATACTATTTGTATTGATAGGAAAGTCATCAAGTTAAGTACAGCATCAATAAAGGCACATTGAAATAATATACATTTTGTAAATCCAACTACTACAGTTGTATTAAAAATCTACAGTTAAATTAGATACTTATACGAGGCCAATAATTCACAAACTGATCAATTTCTAAGGTTTTGTGGAAGAAGATATTTTTCTGCTGATAAAATATCAGCGACGAATGACATGACATGAACTAGGACATTTTTAAATTGAAGAGCATACCATACATTTAGAAGTTGTATCATCATATAAAAAGGAATTCAACTTTTATGAAATGGAACAAAAAATGTAAATTATTTGAAACAAGACAGACTATTCTGGTAGTTCAGCAGTGAGTTGTATGTATTTCAATAAATCAAGATTTTTTCTGGGTCCAGCTGCCTTTATTTGTATTGAGATATTGAGGCAAGTTGTTTCTTTATTTGCGAATACATGCATACCCCCCCCCCCCTGATTTCTTGAAGTGGAGATGTGTACGATTGTAGGATCCTAATTTGTCTTGTAAGTTGTATATTTTGTAAATTTTAAGTGCCAGTAAAAACTATTGAAATTTATACAAAATCTTGTACTAATCATGGTATTTTCATATTATAGTAAAAGTTTTAGGATCATATTAGTATTAACAAGCTATAGTGTAACAATCATATATTTATATGGCACATCAAGACTATGCATTCAGCATAGTTAACTAATACAGCAGTTTACCAAGACTAGAACATACCAGTAAGTAATAACCATCATGTCAGAATTATTACATTGATTAGTATTCACAAAGCATCTAAAGGGAAAACTATTGTAAAGAGCTACAATAATCTTAAAGAAAAATTGGTTATTCTTCGAATATGTGAAGTTAAATTTTTAACTGATGTCAAAATATTTAAGTTTTCCCTTATGATACTTTGTGAATACCAACCCAGATGCTACAACAAAGTCCAGTCCAACCAATCGGTAACAGCCAATTAAGTGATGCATCAAATATGACTGATAAAACAGGTGGTTAATTAACACAGGTGTATTCTAATTTAAAAGTAGCTGAATGAGATTTAATAACATTGGATACTTCGGACAGGTGGGTGAACACTTAGCAGTTATTATACATATCGGTAACTATTTACCTGGTTTATTTCACACTATGCGTTTTGTAAACAAAATAGACAATAACCATAACAAGTAACATATAATATCAAAATAGGTTCCAATTCAACAAAATAAGCATTTGCAATAACTGCATTAATTTAATGGCTATTTATATTATTGCCATATTAATAAAACATGTTAAGAAACAAACAGTTTTGTTAATTAAGGACGAAATGTAATACTAAATGGTGTATACACCACAGAAAGGGACTTGGATTTCATTAATGTACATATTTAAAATGTCTTCAACACAAAAGGAAGCGTAAATCAATACAAATAAAGAGTGTAACATTCAAAAGGAACATGCCATCATTGTCCATTGTTTTCATGAATTATGATAGTTAGAAACAATCCAAACTGGGTAAATTAAAAGGGCTTTAAATGTTGCTTTATATATTATTCTTGTCAAAACAAATTTCTGGGATTCAACTAACTTATCTTGCTAGATTGAAATTAGCCAGGTGAACATCCAAACAAAACGTGACATCTCTTTCTAACTACACAAAAATATGTTCACCGGTGATTAGGTCGTACTTAAGGGTTTTATCAGTGTTATGGCATCTCCCTTTTTAACCAAAATAAGTACATGTAAAACAAAGAGAGGATTCAAAAACTAGTGAACAAACTATTAACCAAGTGAAAGGAAGGCAACAAAAAGTGAAAATTTATGCACCAAAATAAATATAGGCAATTACAATAACAGCACGCCACCAAAACACCAATCATAAGCAGTCGGTGAATATAATACAAACATAAACCTTACATAGGCTGTAATATATAGGGCTGTCATACATAGGACTGTCACATATAGGGTTGTCATACATAGGACTGTCATTGAAAATCGTGTCACAGATGGATTGACAATAATGTTCTCATAAACAATGGCTTATTGTATCTGGTCAGTTTGTCTCCAAAATAAGTTGATACCAGTTGATATCAATAGCTGTATTGCGCTTGAGTTTAGTGTGTACTTCCACCAAGCCACATTCCGTATTCTTCCGAGTAATGCCTGCATCCAATACACAGCTGTGTGCAAAACTTGGGCCAATACGGTATCATTATATCGTAAACAATTTGTCAGTCCATGTATCAACACAAAATGTTTCAACTATAACAGCCCTAGCCATTCACACGTTTCAAATATAAAGTGTACATTAAGGACAAGGTTCATTTATGGCTTAATTTGGCCCTGAGTTTTTTCAAAAAATAAAAATGCATGTCCCTATATTTCTTATAACTTAACAGT
The DNA here is from genome assembly GCA_947247005.1 of Spisula solida. Lineage (NCBI taxonomy): Eukaryota > Metazoa > Mollusca > Bivalvia > Venerida > Mactridae > Spisula > Spisula solida. The sequence goes on along the minus strand of OX365947.1, from coordinate 39,685,626 downwards.
CTTTAAAAAAATTAAGCTTACATATCCCAATTTCCCTCTTATTATGTCGACAAATTTACTGAAAATATATCATGTATATAGTCATTTTCATGTCATTTTTCCTTTCTTATGCATGAATTAGTATAAATTTGGCACAACAAAATCTATCCTTCAGTGAAGGGCAATTGAAGAAATATCTTGATAAACAAGTAAGCTATAGGTATAAATAAATATATCAACTCAGCTGTTTCGGACATAGACATAAAATCATAGAAGGTTCAAAGTTACAACAGTGCAAACCACATCTCTAACATAAAGTAAAGTAAGCATGTCAATTATAAAACATAGGCGATATGTTTATGGTATGCGCAATAGGATATAGACAGTTCTATACAGCAGAACTTTTATGCTTCGAACACCCTAGAACCCACGAACAGGTTATTTCCCGACAAATGTACTAACATACAACTTACATGCCTTGAACAGGTAGATGGCTCAAACTATTTTCCTGGTCCGAAGAGAGTTTAAGGCATACAAGTTCTACTGTATACAGCCATTGTAAGTTGTTTCTGTAGTTAATAATATACTAGTATACTCAATGGGCTCTTCTAGGAAAATACGAATGGAGTGGCAGGAATTCACTTATTTGGTTGGAGGGGTTCAAAGGTACTAGAATTTAGGATTGAGTGGTAAAAAATAATTAAAATCAATGTATTGTAGTGGTACCCTTAGAAAAAAGGACTCCCTATTTGCTCATTTTTTTCCTGGAAAATCCTTTACGATGTAAATGCTGTATTTAGGGTTTGTGTAAGAGCTAGACATACCAAAATCTGACTTTTAAACTCAATATTTCAGCGTTTACAGACATGTATATTAGTAGTACAATATGTTAATACTACAGATTCTCAGTAATAAAGGGTAAATAATTTCCCAAAATAAAGGTTTAGATCATTTAATTACCCTCCCAACAGACCAAATTTTGATTGCCAAACATGAATTATCTAAACTTAATTAAAGATGATATTTCTCAGAGCTGCCTACGAAGTCACATGGAATGGTTCATGAACAATGTTTTATTTTGAAAATCAAATTTTAATTGTTCAGTCATTTGCTACAAATAATTCCGAATTCTTTAAAACTTTAGCTGGTGTCATGGGCATAACTGATTTTTATCTCTTCAAGCTACCATTATGCACAATGTTATTCTATTAATATAACCTGTTACCTGCAGGAAATGTCATTATTTCGTTGACTTATACTTAATATTTACCCTGCCTTTAAATCAATATAGAGTTTAATTAAACTTTGCATATTCTTTAAAATACGAAAATCAGTAAATTTAGATCTTTGTAAAACATGCATGTCCCCAACCTGCAGCCAAATAGTAATTTCTATGATACTGTGAACTTTGACCTAAACTTATAATTGCAATTAGATATTCACTTATACAATGTACTATAAGACTAACATTATAACCGATACTTGTACAGGAAATTATAAATAGCACAATGAGAGTTATCTTAAATACACTAAACAAAACCAACACTATAAAATGTGAGTTTTTGGCAATTCCTTCATAGAACATCCATAATTGATGGAGGACATCCAGGTCAGTGGACAGATGCTGTTTGTGAAGATCTTTAAAGTAATCGCTAAATAATAACATTCTATAGAGTATGGGTTTATATGTTTTGTTCAGTGAATGAACTTTCATTTGGGAGCTGTGAACTAAAGTCTTATACTACTACTATTATTGAGATATTGTAGAGATATTGCAAGTCAGATCATAGATTTAAAGTTCATCTTTGGCAACTGGAGCGTTGGAGATAAATTTGAAGAATCCTTCCTCTGTTCGGTCACCACTGAATTCAGTAAGGTATTGCCCTTTGGAATATAACTTCAGTGTAGGAAATCCTTGCACCTCTTCTTTACTACACAAATCTGAAAAACAACAAAGCAGCAATGAAAACTATTCACAAAATCTGATGTTTTAACATGGAACTCGCAGACCTTTTTTCAGCAGCAGTGATGCGTTTCAGTCCAACATTTATAGACCATAACTTTCAGAAGGCATTATTTTTACACCATCAGTGTACAGCATGTAGACAAAATGCCCCCATGGCAGCCAAATAGTCAGAAATGGTAAAGGTCACAGTGAACTTTAACATAAGCATTACGCCACATCTGACGCTAGGGTGACTGCATTAGCTCCCCTTATTTTACGAATAGTGGAGCTAAAAAAGCACTTCCGTTATTTATTCATTAGATGTAATCTGAAGATGACAAGTAAAGTCGAAAAACTTATATTTCTGTGTTTGTTGTTATGAAGAAACATATTCAAGAACTCATACATAATGGATCCGAGTAATATTTATGAAGAGTATTGTATTAAATATAATACCTTTATTGCTAGCTTCCATACAATCAACAGCAGCCAGTGCTCGTTTATCATCACCGAGTTTGTCAGCAGCTTTCTGGTAATCTGGCTTTGCCTTCTTACAGTGTCCACACCATGGAGCATAAAACATCACCAGTACCGCATCTTTAGATTTGGTAAATGAACTAAAGTTATCACCAGTAAGATGTTTTACAGCACTCTTCACTGTATTCCATGCTGGCTCTGGAGGTGGTGGAGGAGGGGCTGCCTTGGGGCTGAAAATAAACATTTTTTAAAATTTATATAAAGCTACTTTACTTTTTTACCACACCCAAGGAGGTGGTGGTGATGGAGCTGAAAATAACATATTTTCTATTTTTTGATACTTCCGTAATATCAAGACTACCCTGTCCTGAGCCTCGAACAATCCTTAATGTAGGGCAACAATATGTTTTGGGTGTGGTGGAGGAGGGACTGCCTTTCGAATGAAAATAAACATTTTTTTTTAATTTTATATATTTCAGTAATATCAAGACTATCCTGTACTGAGCCTCCAACTATCCTTAATGTAGAGCAACAATATGTTCACTAATTATAGGCTTCGGTGTGTTTCTACAATCACTGATTCTAGTTTAAAATGGTCAGTTATATACGGCAGCCAGTTTTCCTGTATTATATCTTAACCAATACTACTTTACCATTCCACAAGGAACCAACACTCATCATTGATACCAAATGATATCAAATTTTCATGGTAAGGTATGACCTGCTGCAACAGGAATCAAACTCGGAATCGCCAGTTCACAAATCCAGTGCACTAATCAATGGACCAAGGCTGCGGCTTGATTAATAATAAACAAAAAAGATAATTGTCTTACTCTTTCATGAATGACACTAAATCAGCAGTTGTTCGGCTATTTTGATAATCAAATGCAAACTTTCCATTCCTGAAAAACAAAACACATCAAAGGTTTCATCTCTTATGATATGAGCTCACTAGTATACCTACACTTAGCTGTTTATCACTTGCACAACCTTTTTGGAGGGTTTTATTGCAATAGCGAAATGGTGTTATGCATTCTTACATCACTTTGCTATGTGATGGCACTGTACAGTATAGGTTCGAATCAATCTATACATGCAAACTATTTACAACTTAGCTAAAATGCTTATGTCAAGATGTTTTCTAGGAAATAAATGCTTATGTCAAGATGTTTTCTAGGAAATCAGCAGATTTTCGAAACAAGGGTCCAGGGACTCCATGTTTATAAAAATATGAAGTCCAGTTTGATGTATATTTGTGGTCCATAAAACAATCTGCGAGTTAAAATGCACAAATATGGCCCTGGAGCACATGAATCATATCCGTCATATCCATTCTTTGACTCAGTAAATTTAACAAATCAGATGACAATTTAAAACAAGAAATTAAGTATAATTTTTTAATGTCAATTATGTGTTTATATGTGACTATCAGGCAGAATAAGCAATTTAATTTCAAATTCAATACAACATATGTTTTCCAGTAAGATGTTTCACAGCACTCTTCACTGTAGCCTTTGATTTAAAAACAAGGAAAATAGTTTGTGAAGAGATAAAACATACAAATTAGACAAAAGATATCAATGACTTACTTGAAGTATTTAACTGAAATGTAAGAAAAGATAAAAGTTTAAATTTACAATAGACAGCAAGAAAATGTATGAGTAAAACACATAGCAACAAGAGCACCACAAGACAAGACGCCATGCTCAGCTATGGTACTTTGTCAGAAACTAATTTTTTATATTAAGTAACAGTGACCTTCACTCCACCAGCCATACTTTCATTCCCAACCAGCGTCCAGATTCAGTACAATTGTAAATATTTCATTTTTTACTAATCATTCCAATACTAACACACCAACCGGCAAACAGGCAAACAGCCAGGCTCATACTTCATAATGTGGGGGTATTATCACCCTAGTATTTTTTATGTATTACACCATTTTTCAACTGTTCCAACCTAACCAGATTTCCTGCCATAAATGTTAAATGATAAATGAACTAACTCGCACATCCACAAGTAACTGACACACATGAGCATGGACAATATCATAGAAGTACATAACCTGCCCAACCCGTAATAAAACTAGGTATCTAAATGACATATTTCAATGTAAATGACAAAACCTAACGGAGTAACAATCAAGCTTTAGCCGTTTTTCACACAATTTGAAATTGAATACACATAGTCAATCTATAGTTCAACCATAAGGAAATAGTAAGATGATTCAGTGAGATTGATAACTTACTTGTAGGATAGCCTCGTACTTCAAATTGACTGGCAAGACCAGGGTCTTGTGTCGCATCAACTGCAGCCAATTTTCCAGGTAACTATTAATTCAGTAAATATTATGTTGATTATTCATACCTAACATACACTATTTAGTAACATGACTGCAAAATCACTTATTTTCATAGGTATTAAATTATGTGGCATTTGGTAAGACTTTGTGGGGTCATAGATCTTTTATTTAGATTTTGTGAGGAAGACCTGCCATCACATACTGTAATCAGTCAAATAGAAGTCATATCTGTGTATGAGATATTCCACTTGAAACAAATGACATATAGTATATACATGTAGTAGGTTGCACTAAAGAATGGGACCTCCAAATTCATGTTTTCTCACCAGAATAGAAATTATTGGACAAATCTTCAGCCATCGTTGTGCTGTCTGTGATCATAGTGATTCCTACATTCACTGAGACATTATGATAACAATTTGTGCTATAACTATTATAATGACCTGTCAACATATCTTTACCATCATAATGACTGTACTTACATTATCATTCAATAAATTGGTAGCAGCTTCACCATATGCTGGTTTCATGGCTTTACAATGTCCACACCCTGTATATAACATAATACATGTACAATCATTTCACGTAGAATTGGGGTAGCTAACATTCTAAAAATCATTTAAAATAAAAAATATATATTTTTTGCTTAATGGTTGCTTTAAAAATCTGTTGTGTTTAAATTAATACAACCAAGTCAAAAACGATACCAGATAGTAAATATTTACAAAATCCAGCCATGTTGAAACTGGGAGGTAGGCAGTTTCAACGTTTATATCGGTGCAAGACTGCATGTTAAAATGATAAGCCAACAATGTTAGTATATTTAGAAGTATTAAATGAACTTCTGGCTTGGTGACATTTTCATGGCGAAGCCAAGATATTAAAATTTGCTTATAGAAAATTAAGAGTTTTATAATGTAGGGGGTTGAAAACATACAGAAAACTAGTGTTATAACTGATTTTGGGTAAAAAACACAAGTAATTACACAATATACAAGTCTAGTTTCAGACATAGAAACTTTCATTTAACATCAGAAAGTTTAGAACAATGGTTGACCCTCTGGATAGTCACCTGTATTTTTATTTTTTCATGGTTTAACTTTTTTAGTCTGTTCACAATAAACTGTCACAAACTACATTATACAATCAGGTCATATAACGACACCCAATATACTGACATATTCACATACTGACATCATTTTATGGGGACAAATGTTTTAAAATGCTCTTTGTATCAATTCAGTTTACTGACACATTCAATATAGCGATATATGCTTGGGAACAAACAGCGTCATTGTATCAAGAGCTGACAATACATGACTACTGATGACATGTGAAAATTTAACAAGTATCAACTTTTGGGACACCCTGTAAATACATTCACTTACATGGAGCATAAAACATAACCAGTACAGAGTTATGTTCCTGCAGGAAACTATCAAAGTTATCAGTCTTGAGGAATGCTACATTTTGGTATCCTGTCACATCACTCCAGTGTTCCTCTTGTGATGGAGCGGGAGGTGTGGCTTCTGGTGCTGTGTTCAGAGGATCCTTCATAAACTTAATAAAGTCAGGTTCCTGAAATAAATGATTATTGATCAGTACAAATAACATAGAGTGATAGATGTCTTTACGAGCATATTGTCAAAATACCTTATCAGCCAGATAAACACCATCAGCTAAAGATTCAGGGCTTCAAAAGTGAAGAATCAAAGTGACTCCTAACTCAAAATATTGCAAGAAGATATAGTAAAGAAAATATAAATCTTTGACTTAAATTTTCAAGAGTCAAAACTAGACAGACAGACGCCTACCATTACCATATCCACTTTGGCGGGGAATAATTACAGTCACACATGTTATATTTACCTCTCTTCCACCCATGTATTTCTGTGAATTCTTCCCATAGTTGAAATATTTGAATGTAGGGTAACCACTGACATCATGTGTCGTACATGTAGTTCTATGTATTGTACAATCCATAGCTGCAAAGGCCACCTATAAAATATACATAAACACTGATTTAAAAGCAAATAAAAATTTAATGGAAAAATTGACATTACACCAGAGCAGAGATCACTCCGCCTTATCATTTGTCAAAGTTGTTCTTTAATTATTGGCAGACCAAAACGTTGGCACAAAGGCTGGAAACAGATAAGTATGTTCTAATGAGCCTTTGTATGAAGAATACTAGAATACTAGAAGTACAGGCTTTTAACACAGAAACATATTTCTCCCACAATGGGTTGTACCCCTAGCAAAAATGGTTATCATATAAAATTTCTGACAACATGCACAACTAGGATTGGTATCAAATGTTTGTGTCGAGTTTCATTGAAATCCAACAAATGGTCATGGAAAAGTAGTGCAGACAAACTTTGTGGCATCCAGATAGTAGATTATTCATCACAAAATCTCATGTCTCCTTCTCAATATATAATACTGTAAACCTAGAAATTATTTTGCGCAATTTACTTTTGCAGAGTTTGCGAGTGGTAGAATTTCGGGAAATTACGTCCCCACGAAAGTGCTAAAAACATTAATATGGACATTGCGGGAAACTTAAAAATGCGAAACTTTGTAGGTTGCGAATATGCCGAAGATCAGCAAAACGTGAAAGTTAGTATTCGCGTAAGTAAATTGGTTTACAGTAACCTGCTAACTTACTTTGGAATCCTCTTTCAACTGTTCAGCAGCTCTAGTATATTCTGGCTTGGCCTTCTTACAATGACCACACCCTGAAGATAAAATATCACAAGTATGAAAGAACAACTGGAACATCATGTGAGAATATAAATAAGCTTTGAGTTTACACTTTGAACTAACTGACTAACACACCTGGTTGAACTAGTCAAAGAATTGCAAGCCATACCAAAGTCCCCTGCTGGGTTGAAGTCATGAACCTTTGAACAATGTTTTCCTATTTCAATAGCAACCACATTTTTGCCATAAACTTAGCCTGGACAATGTTTGAATTATGCTGGCAAGAACAAGAATATTTGACAAACTGAAAGATGTGGACAGATGGACAGGCAAACGGATATTCTTACAGAATGGTTTTATGTGGCTACTTTACGCAATGAAGGTAGTTATGTGTCTAATTTTAGCCACATAAACCAAAATTCTACTTTCGTTTTAACTATTTTCAACAGGTTTGTCCATAAAAAGTAGCCACCTAAGTATACGTTGTGGGCGCGGACAGACAGACATCAAACCAATAGTCACCTTTGGTTGACTAAACCATAGTTCAGAACATAAATTGATGCCCTGACAAACACAAAACATCACCTTGATTCCCTAGTACATGTATATACAGCAATATTGTGTATGATAAGAGGGTACTTACAAGGTGCATAGAACATAACTAAGGCATGTTTCTTCTTTTTAAGGAATGTTTTGAAGTTTTCATCAGTTAGATGTTGTATGTCATTCTGTTCCTCCTCCCAGGCAGGTTCTGGTGCTGGTGGCGGTGGTGGTTCTTTTGGACTGAAATACAGTATGTTTCATATTAGAAAGTATTAGTATACAATTTCTACTTAACTATAAAACTGGAGAACATAAAAACATTTCAGTCCATATCTTATGATATCCTCTATAAGTTTTATAGTTTAACAGATTCACTGGTGTTATAATAATTACCCAATGTTTTAAGAAAATGTAGGTTTAAATTTTGCAGATCTATGTATTACAACAGACCCGTAATCACACTATGGCAAACCTCAGGGGAAAATGAGAAATTACCATAATAAGTTAGTCTTTTGAAGAAAATCACTCCTAATATATCCTAGAAAGTATTTGTGTTAGAGCTTTTTTGCCTCTTGATTAGGCCCTGAGCAATTAATTAAAGCAGTATATTCTGCTTAAGAAACCTGTTAAATATTCCTGCATAAATGTAAGGATCAGGTAAATACTTTCAAACAGTTTCACTTGCAAGAACTAGGGAGATTTGTTCAGTCACAAATCCAGTATAACATTATATGGTAGTACTTACTCTTTCATAAACTCAACCATTTTATCACCAGTTCTTTCATTGAAATCAAACTGAAACTCCCCATCCCTGAAAAGGTCAATCAAATAAATTGTATACAATTCAATAACTTAAGCATCATGTCAAGGGATACAGAACATGTTGCAGCTTGATGCTTATCAAGTGACTACAAACACTCAGGATTTATTTAACCTCACTACCGTGGTATATACACAACCATCACTGAAAACTTTATAATTCCTCAGGTCACACACATTTTACTTATGACAACAACTACACGCTTCCAAACAATATATAGCCAGTCAATTGACCAGACGTCAGTGACGTCAATTTATTTGTCAAAAGAAATCAATTGAATTATACTAGTATATCAATGTGCAATATTTTCAATATTTTTACAACCGAAATGAAATCCTTTCATTGGTTAACTAAATTTTCAATTTACATTAATTCAGACTAAACTTAATCTTAACATGTATAATATTTTATATAAGAGTAAAAATGGTAAAATATGAAAGTCAATATTGATTACTGTATACAAAACATCTTGATTGTGCAAATGAACAATTTTTCATGACTTTATTTGATTCAAAAACAATTCCCCGTCTTAAAACAACACAGGCAATGACAACAAAGCAATAAAACCCACTTACTTGAAGTATTTCACTGAAATGAATAGAAAACAAGTTATGAGAGTAAAGCAAACAGAACTTGAGTATAAATATCAGCAATAATTATAATACATCAACAGTATATAATACATAAGCAATATTTAAAGGAACACACTGCATGAAAATGTTAATTGACAATTTGATCATTTGATTTTCACAGATTTTAAACAAAATCCATCTATTTTAGACATCAAACAGAATGTTGTTTTCACAACAACAACATACTTCTCCTCAAGGACATCAAGATTCTGAATCAAACTAATGAAGAAGAAATACTGTCTGACTTTTTTAAATTCACAACCTTTGCATAAGCTCCAAAATCTCAGAGCCTGACTCATACATTTTGATATCATCATATTACATACCTGTAGGGAAACCTTGTATTTTGAACTGATCTCCAAGTTTCTTATCAATTGTAACATCTACTGCAGCTAACACACCATCAATCTGTAATAGGTATCAAAGTATGACAATAACTTTTCCAAACGGTTCATAGGGTTAATTCCAAAATCAACAAGAAGGTTTTGAGGCAAAAACGTATGTGTCCCACAAAGGGCCATAACTTCTGCAATATTTATCCGACCTAAAATTCCTGACAATGGGACCAACTATACATATAAAGTTTCATTGAAATCCAACTTGTTAATAAGGTACCAAACAAGCATGGACAAACTTGGTGACATCCGTCTATCCATCCAGGACAAATTGGAAACCACTAGGTCTCCCACATACAGTAAGGGAGATAAAATGAATTCCCATATGTAAGCTGGTACTGACTGAGGAAGTTTTCATGACCCATATCAAAGGAAAGTGATTTTAATGAACATTTGATCATAGTAAAAAAAATTATATAGTGAGAAATTCTGTACTTTTGATTTGCTTTGTCTTGTAAATCAACAAGTCTCTTGGACAAGTGGAAGTCTGTTGCTAGAGTATTATGCAGATATATTTGTAGCATAGAACTGATGGACTAGTGTTCATGTTGAATGATGAATATAAACTGTCACTGTGCACAGAAAGAAGGTCATGATCACCGTGGGAATGAGTAGTAACCTGAAACTAACTATACTAAGCACCAAGTAAGAGAGAGATATACCAGTCCCATTTTTAACCACTTATGAGTGATGGTGTGACGGTATGCCGCGGCCTTGGATCAAACCTAAGAACAATCACACTTGAAACAGACACTCTACCATTAGGCTATTGAGGCAAGATACAAAACCAGCTGCGCTTAACAAGTTTATATCAAGTATTATGCAAACAAACTGTTGTTTACAAACTTACATTTTCTGCTTGAAGAGTTTTAGCTGCCTCTTGATATTCTGGTTTCATTTTCTTACAATGACCACACCCTGAAACCATGGTTACATAAAGATAAACATACTACATTGTACATGTTAACTATGAGGCAATAATGAGTGGATCAAAAGGGTCCAAGGTCACTCACCTAGTCGTAGTAGGTCTGACTCAATTATGCAACATTCCTTATTAATATGTATTAATCTGTCTTAAGAACCCAGTCAAGTGATATATCAAATATGACTTCTTAAAACAGAGGACTGTGTATTGTACCATGGTAGTAAGTATACTTTATATTAAAATGGCTAACTGGAATTTAATAATAGTATTGGCTGCTTCTGATAAGGTAGATGGTTGCTTACTCAATAGCAGTACAAAAAGAGCACACAAATTTATAAGTACACTTTAAGTCCGACATATACTCTTTGTCCTAATTGGCTAAAATGTCTGATTGTGTACTAGAAAGTTTCACAATGTCTGTGCTTAGGACAGGTTGTTGCTTAATCAAGGTGATTGCTAACACACATATGATAATACTTACATGGTGCGTAAAACATAACTAATACTGATGAATGACTAGCCATGAAATCCTCCCATGTATTTTCATGTAAATGGGATACTTCAGGAGCCTCATCTTCCCACTGTTGTTCAGGTTTTGGCTCCTCTGGTGGGGATGGACTGTAAACACAAAATTTGGTGTAATTATCTTAAAGCCAATTGTAGATATCAAATGCCAAGAATAGCCTTTATTTGCCAGTCAGCTCTCTGCTGAAATATGGCAGGCATTTGAGTGCATCTACCCATAATTGAACCTGGGTTGCCAGATTAGACGGCAAGCACGCTAACCATTGAACCATGGAGGTATTTATAATTAATCTTCAAATAAAATCCATTGTAAACATTTTGTGAAATCTGATTTTGAAATAATTTGTGACCCTCGCAGTTGAACTAGCTTTAATTCTAAATCAAGCAATCAATATTACGAGTATGTAGTTCTTATGCAAACATAGTAGTGTAATAATGCCACAACAAGGCTAATGTTAACATTCTGTCTCCTAATACTCAAGCACTGAAGTCTTAACCACAAATTCAACTCAATTCACATGTGGGGAGGTTTTTTCTCTAAATTATATGGGAAATACAGGGAATCCATGACACCATAAGACCCATGAACAGTGACTTTGACCTGAGCCAATAAAATCACAATAAGGCCTTTGAATTTTATCATGGATTTTTTTCTGGTGAGTTAAGTAATTTTCAGTCCGGAATAACTGGAGATAATGTGAATATGAGGATCAAATAACAATAAAATATATTGTATGAGTAACTCACTTTCTCAGCCATTTCACCAATCCTTCCTTATTATTCTCACCACCATATTTATATTTCATTTTTCCATTTCTGAAATAAAGAAAACATAACTAAGATGGCAGCACAAACATATGCTCAAACTTAACATTCAAACTGAAGAGATTTACATTGCGCAATAAACATGCTTATGCTTCTCTTCTACAATAAAAAATTTACACTTCATTTGCAGTATCGTCTGCCCAAGGTTCATACAAAAACTTTCCCCCCAAAAAATCAAGTACTTTTCAAGAACTTTTCCAATTTTCAAGAACTACAAAATCACATTTGTCCCACCATTTGTTATTGCTAAAAATTTGCAAATAACTTTTTACAAAAAACCAACAATATGGACCTTCAATTCAGCATGCTGTAAAAATTATGTTTACAGTATTAAAACCATTCTTATCCTTTACTTGTCATGCAGTAAGCCCAGTCAAAGATAGGTCTGTCATTTGTTCATCTGTTTTTTTCTCGAGATTTTGGTTAATTATATAAGATTTTTGAACTTACTCAAAATAGTTTATGGTAGGAAATCCAGTGATATTGAACTCTGTTCGTAGATTCATCAATGCTGGTTGTTCCACATCTACTCCAACCATAGTCTGAAACACATACAATGCTATTTTATATATGGAATCAATTTTATTTGTGAGGTGATACACATTTTCATTTATTCATAACATCATTTTAATTGACCAGACACCCTGACATCCTCCTGGTCAGTTATTAAAGTCCCATGTTTAAAATTGATAAAACTGCAAAGTTTGCCAGGTATGATAAAGTAATAAAAATAGATGGTTGTAAAAATCATATGCTCCCATGGCAAAAAAATAGTAACTGTCTTAAAGCTCAACATAACCTTGACTTTGATCTACTGACCTCAAACTCAATAGCTGCCGTTTACTGATGATGATGACTTACTTCAATGTAAAGTTTGAGCATCTCAACTGACTTAATTGACCTTTCTGCAGACGCTTCGTAGCCACGCCCCCTATAGTTACGGGTATTCGTTGTTGCTACGCAAGACAAGCTTTCATTAAAATGGCGTCTAATACGGAGATGTCGTGTGATGCTCTTGATACAATTCCGCTAAATATTTCGCTTTCAGCCAATGTTTTGAAAATTTTGTGAAACATAATTATTCGCCTACTTAAAACTCGATCAAATCGATGGTTTTTAATCGAAGAATTTTACGTAAACAGTTACTAAATCGGAGCCAAGCAGACACTCACAAGCGTAATTTTGCCGCTCAATCAGAATGTTTCTTTTTATCTAAATAGCAATTTATGTATAGTCTTTGCGCAAATCGGGAATGACCTGGCTTGAAAGATACACCCTTTATTGTAACAAAGAAATCATTCAGTGTTAAACTTTGGAGATTGAATGCAATTAGCACCACACGGATATCAACTGAAAAGCGCTTTAACTATTACATAGACCAAAACAACATAATGTTCAATATTATTAAAACACTTCACAATCATTTTTGATGGGAAATACACACATTCTCTTTATTTGGGGGTTATGTGTCCTTATTCTATATCAAATAATAAAATAAAATCACGAGTCTATGGTTTAAAGTATATATTTTTTAAAACATTCATATCAAATTAAAGACGAAGCTTTCTAGTTTCACAACATGTAATTATTCGAATTATATTGATGTAGATATCAATGATATATTAAACTTTTAAATCAGACTATATTTGAGACAAACTATACATATATAGCTACTACTTCTGAGGCCTTATCGATTTAATAAATTAATTCACTTTCATGACATTGCTAACCAATTAAAGTTTAAGTTCTCTAGTTTTTAAACATACCAGAACTTTAAAAATGTGGTAAATATTAATGAAATAACGCTTAATTGAATATTGCACAATTTACATTGATTTTAGCTTGTCTAATGTCCAGGTTGTCTAACAAGATGGAAGCGATAAATCGTTGCCCAAATGCTGCAATCTGATTGGCTAACGCCACCTGTCAATCAAAATCGGCAGAAAGGTCAATTGATGGGAAACTACATGGTCTTCCGACTGACAGACAGACCAACTTACATACTAGCCAACATGTGCAAAGCAATATTAAATAGATAGCCCCACATATTCGATAGGAGCATTACTAGACCACACTAAGAATGAGAAAACATTGAAATATTCCTGTATTTACCACTTCTCCTTTTAATTCTGTAGCAGCTGCAGCATAATCTGGCTTCAATCTTTTGCAGAATCCACACCCTGAAATATCCAGGTAAAAATATTAACCTTGTACTCAAGCATGAATATACAGTCAACTCTCGTTATCTCGAACTCGCTTATATCGAATTTTCCGTTATGTCGAAGTTTTTTTCAAGTCCCGATTTTTCTCCTTCTTTGTCTATATGAAATCTCGAGACCCATCTCGAAGTTTCGGCTCGAATTCGGCTCGAATTTTTCGTTATGTCGAATTATTTTTTGGGCCCGTTTAACCAATTTGCACTTTAAATCTATTGTTCATCTCGAAGTCGGGTCGAAGTCTGATCGTATTCGACTAGCGTCGAATGTTTTTCACACTTCGCCAGTCTGAAATCTTCGATTTACCTGTAATTTTCGCGCCTTCCATTGTTGAACAAATAATTGTTTGCAACAATTTGCGCAAACATGTCATAAAACTTCGTGTTACGTACCAACATCAATAAACATGTCATCTCGAACAATTGTTTGTAAAAATAATAATTAAAATAAAATGCATTTTCTCGAGGAGGAATACATGTACATAAATATCACAACAAGCAGTTCTCACGAATATGTCGTTCTTACGACCGTAACAATATGGCGGCGTAAAATGACAGAAACTGGAAAACTTGCAACTTCGATGCCGAAAATTCTATCTCGAATTTTCGTTATGTCGAAGTAATATCCACGGTCCCGTGAAATTCGAGATAACGAGAGTTGACTGTACTTCATCGGTAGAACAGAATATATCAAGTAATACCTAGGTCACAAATCCCATCCGATCGTGTCACAATTCCTATCTGATTGTCGTCAGATGATCGGCCGGCATACTTCTTGGCTTATTTAGGCTGAAGCTGAATGAACAGTGTCAAGCTTCAGACGGTGGCCAGAGAAGCATTTTAGTATCATGTAAAATGTAAATGCTACTCATCGGCTGACAGGCGTGTACACAATGCTAAAATATCGGGGGTACACATCGGATTCGGTACACACACATTGACCGGGTGATTTGTGACGCAGGTATAAATGCATTATATTTTTAAAATTCATGTTTATACCGGCGTAATTTTAGTGTCTACATGTATATAAATAATTTGTAGTAAACCAAACTAAATGAAGGTGTTGAATAAACGTTTATGCCCCTGTGGAAGACTTGTTCACAATAACTAGCTTGGTTAATCAGGGGCCATTTGGTTAACATTTTTAATGGGATAACTAACAGACAGACAAACAGGACAATCACTTTATGCCTCCCGCATCAGTAGATGCCTGGACAGGACAATCACTTTACGCCTCCCGCATCAGTTGATGCCGGGGCATAAAAAACATTTCAGTTTAATTGCATACATTTATATATACTTACAAGGTGCATAAAACATCACTAAAATTGGTTGTTTGTTTTTCTTCATCAGTTTGTTAAAACCCTAAAACATAAAACAAAGTGTTATGGTACACTCAAGGAAAGATAACTCAGATACAATCAAATAAATTTTTGCCTGTTGCTTTGTTTGCAGCATACACAAGATATTTCACAAATATGTGTCGCAAAATACTTATAAATGATGATTTTTCTTCATTGAAGCAATTTCTAGACGCGATACCAAATGTGCCGTCATAGACCATGTGATTGTGCACCTTGGACTACCCAGTCACATCCAGACACAAGGTGAACCAGCAGGAACCTAGAACTAACTATGCCGAGTGTCTCAGTACCATTTTAACGACTTTTGTAACACATGATCGGGGATCAAACCAGAGACCTCTCTAACTCAAAGCAGACACTCTACCACTAGGCTATGAAGGCGGACTTAATACAGTACATTGAGTGAAGACAAACCTGTTCTGTTTCAATATGCACCACATCTTCAGCCCCTTGTTCCTCGTTCCAAGGTATATCACCAGTAGGGTCCAGCATGAAATTAACCACCGACTACAAAACATTTTTTTGCAATACATAAAATGTTAACAGAAGAAACAATGTTTTCTATAGTGCATCCACGATAATGAGAAAAGCGAGAAAATTTGGTATATTCCACATAGGTCGATTAATCAGAGTGTATGATTTATCAGTGATATTTTTAGTACAAAACGGACCATATCTGTTTACTTAAGTAATTTGTAAAACCAATTTTGCAACAGTTGACCAAACCGATTAATGTTTATAAACATCACATTATCCTGGGCGTATTATTGATAACCAAGAAATTATTTCACGCAATTTAATTTTGCAAATTAAATTAGTCAATGATAAAGTTTCAGATCCTGGTGGATATTTATATTGCAACTCATTAATATCATGACCAAATCAGGAAGACCAGTTATCAGGGTCCGCAATAAAGTTTATCAATTTTACAAAACTGTAACAAAGAAAAAGAAAGTACCTTCTTAACCATTTTCCTATCATAATTCTTGTTGAAATCACCATCTCTAAAATAACAATATTATGACATTAAGTACTAGTATACTGTTTGTAAAGTGTTATTAATTATGGTGTCATCCCTAAAGAAAAGGCGTGTCAATTTGGCTTATGAGACACTTACTTTTAAGCACATTTAACACATTACAAATGATATCCTTTAAAACCTCTATCAGAACAGCACCAGACCTTTTATCTTTATATATACACTGTGTCAACGAAAAGTTACCACCCTATTGACACTTATATTTTAAAATTCATGTTACACTGTGCTTAAAGCCAACACGAATATGTTTTGACCTTACTGTGTTGTCACAGCTATCCTATTTAACAATACTCCAATGCACACACTATAAAACTTTTGTACCGATAGGTCATTTTGTAGACAAAAACCAGAGGTATATATAAGTGGTAACTTTTCAGTGACGCCCAGTATAGTAAGGAAAAAATTCTTAACTATCAAGCAGTTTTCCCCAAAAATGAAGTTTACCGCAACAAATTCAGCTCAAATTAAAGGTTAAAAGTCCACCCCTATTGTTAGAAAAAAGCATTGGCCCTTTGCAGTGATCAGACATCCACTAACAAGGCAATTGCCATAACCAACTCAGTCATGAAAGATAGTTAGTACATAACAGTGGCAAGAAAAGCTTCATTCAAATTTAACTGCACTTAATTAAACCAGTTCTTGCTTCAAATTTCAATAATATTAAAATTTTAATCCAGGATGACCTGCAAGTCGCTTCATGGAAAATCAAAATCCCACATGTTAAAATACATTCCTGAAAAGTTTATTTAACCCCATAGCTTAAATACACCCGAACACATTTGTGTTACATTAAATGTAGACACCGCTCCCCAAACAGTGAACATGTGTACTAGTATGTATATATTTTAACAATAACCAACTAACTTGTAATGTCTTAGTTCAATTGTTGATGGTGTTGCTTTCAAATTCTTGCACAGCTTTTTGGCAGCACTGAAATAATAAAATTAACTTATGTAACTGATGTTTTTACTAAAAAGACGATCAACTATCATTAATTCCGTTCAGTCAAATTCAAAGTTCCAGCATGTACCTATCAATACAATATACATTCACTTGCACGGACATCGTGTTTTCTGCGTGAATAATGCAGGACTCTGCGTGACTGGGCATGCTGCATCCAGTAAACAATTTACACTCAAACCACTAAATACTCCTATGTCCCAAACCACGAACACAACTCATGCAAAACATGGCAACTTTGTTAGGTCCTTGTAGTAGAGCAGCAAAACAACATTTTCAACATTTAAGGTGGACCCAAAAAGTAACAGCAAGAGTTATTTACCAAAATGTTCGGTACAGTCTGGAGATTATCAGACTGCCGGCATAAATTGCAAATTTTTGGTGCAGGCCCTAAAATACACTGTGTCTGCTTTTATCCATGTTAAAAATCTTGAGATTTAGGCATCAACAAACTGTTTATGCTTCACAGAAAGAAATGACAACCCATACTGTCGATCAATTAATCACACTTAAATTATTCCCATATATGCCAGATCTCTTGCATCATGCATGAGTCTCACACATTTGAGACTTTACTCACATGTGATCGCATGCAAATTTATCAAATCATGAGCATTTCTTGGACATACTGGAACCTGACATTTTTTGTTTACATTATTAAATGATCACAAATATTAGTTTAATATTAGAAAAGCATGCATTATATTGTCGTAAAAGTAAAATAAGTGAAAACTGCTTACAATTGTTAAACTTCATCAATTTAAATTTAAAGTTTGAACAAAGGAAAATCTCCCTAATTTCAATGAAAGCTCCTGCATTTCCATCACCAATCACATGCAAAGGAGCCTGTTAAACATTGCATGTATGCATTCACCTCGCCTCATAATGCTGCAGCTATTCTGCTTTGTAGTCACTGTACAATGTAGTCAAAGGGCAATTACTCTGTGAAGCCTTCACAGGTACAAATAAAACTAGTGCTAGACCTTATGGTGAAAAAAGTAATGAACTTTCATGGACTATGAAACCATAACTTCTATTATGTTTACCTGCAGTCAACAAAGGCTAAGGTTCCTTTCCCTCGTACCTCTTCTGCCACATCCTCAAACAGACCCATTGATTTTGATGCTGCATTGCCTAAAATAATTGATTATACAGTGTAACCTGCCCACAACTACATAATGATACTTCAACTAGTATATATATATATATATATGAAATATTAAACAACGCATGCTGTCAAATGGAAGAAACTAGACTACGGGTAATTTGTATCATATTTCTGAGATAATGAAATGAAAAACTGAATAATATTCATTGTTTCTAACTTAAAATATTACTAACTACTCCCACGTTTTATGACCACAAAAACTACACTGAACCTTTTAAGTTTAGTATCTAAAATAATAAATATACTATTTCATAATAGAATGAACTTATATATTCAAATAAAGGTTTCAGTATCAAAACTATAACACAGTTGCATTTAACAAACTACAATTTCACATTTTAAGGTACACTTACACAACACTTAGGATTGATATTAAACAAGAGTGCCAAAATGTCACAAAATACGCCCGTCTTGGGGCATGGTGAGTCTCAGGTCATGGTGAATGAAAAAAACAAACAATCCAACATTTTTTTTAAGTAAAGGACCATAACCCAAGAAGGCCTAGGCTGATTTGGCCTACAATTGAAATTGTCTTAGATATTATATCCATAAACATTGTCACAAAGTTTGAAGATACTCAGATGAAAACTCTTTGCACTAGAGAACAGACAAGGTCAATTTCACATTTATTTTGGTAATTATAGGATCATAACCAAATAAGGCCTAGGCCGATTTGGCCTATAATCAAACTTGGCCTAGATATTATGCCCATAAGCATTGTCACAAAGTTTGAAGATGATTGGATGAAAACTGTTAGCGTAAGAGTACAGACAAAGCCAATTTCATACTTATTTGGTAATTAAAGGACCATAACCCAATAAGGCCTAGGCCGATTTGGCCTATAATCAAACTTGGCCTAGATATTATGCCCATAAGCATTGTCAGCGAGTTTGAAGATGATCGGATGAAAACTGTTACCGTAAGAGTACAGACAAGGCAAATTACATACTTATTTGGTAATTAAAGGACCATAACCCAAATAAGGCCTAGGCCGATAATAGAACTTGGCCTAGATATTATGCCCATAAGCATTGTCAGCAAGTTTGAAGATGATCGGATGAAAACTGTTAGCGTAAGAGTACAGACAAGGCCAATTACATACTTATTTGGTAATTAAAGGACCATAACCCAATAAGACCTAGGCCGATTTGGCTTATAATCCAACTTGGCCTAGATATTATGCCCATAAGCATTGTCAGGAAGTTTGAAGATGATCGGATGAAAAATGTTTGCGCTAGAGTACAGACAAATTACTGGACGCCGCCGCCCGCACGCCCGCCCACGCCCGCCCAGGGTGTTCACATAATACGTCCCGTTTTCAACGGGCGTATAAAAATCATTAGTTTGGAGATTTGAACCAGAAGTGTTAAGGTGGATAGGTAATCATTTTTTACAAACACTAGATGACCTAGAGGTAGAGCTGGGATTTTTGTGAGTAGGTAAGGTAAGGTACCTCCAAGCAAAGAATTTATTAAGGTCAGACCAACATTTTGTTACATACTTGATTTTGCGAAGATAATCAACAAGTTAGTCTTTGTCCTTAGCAGTTTCTTAAATTCTTTCAAGTCATCCACTTCTGATATAAGGGACTTGCCTTTTTTAGCCCCAATGGGGATAAAAAGCTGAAAAAGAAATATTAAAATGAGCTTTTTATTCAAACAAATGCTTTTTTATGTCTTAACACTAGACACTATATATATGCCCTGTAAATATATGCCTTTTCATGTAATGTTTTGATTCATACCTCATCCATCTCTCTTTGTATTCAACTGAGATATGTGTATGTTTTCATTTTTGTTCTCTGCCAGATTGACCAATGACCTCAAACTTAGACAGAAAAGATAGTTGTGTGGTGCAAACAATATCCAATTTTACCAGCCTTTTTAGGGAAACTTCAATGTACATGTATAAGTTTGTATTGCATTGTTTAACCTGTATAAAATCAGCTGTAATGAAAATCATACTGGTCAAATTCAAAAGTAGCATTTGTGCTCTGACAAAGCAAGATATATGTCCTATACAATAATGATATAATTTCCTTTAAATAGATGGCTACTTAAGCTCACATGTGCCACAATCACATATCATTACACTATAAAATACATATGCAATTTTGTGCATACACTCTCACTGAAGGATATCCTGTTTCCTTATACTAGTGTTATCAGAGATCTAAAGACTTAAATTGCCTGTTTGAACAATCAATGAAAGACAGAACAAATCTACCTTAAACAATAGTAGATACCCTGCCAGCTCCTCCTCCCACTTTATAGGGTAGGAAGTGACAAATGATGACCTATTACCCTGGCATTGTATTTATAAGGGGGAAGAAATCATAAAAGTTACACCATGAATACTTAAAACTAAATGGCCTGTTGGGCCATCCTGTATCTCAGGGAAATAATAGTAAATTCTCCCTTAATATGGTGGAGAGCTCTAAGGAATGGTCAATGACCAAGCACTTTCTTATCACGTGCAACAGACGGTTTTGCTAGTGCTCAATATGGCTTTGCTAGGAAACTGTTTGCTAACCAAAAGCGCTACATAGCAGACAACTCAAAACAATTAATCCATGGCTACTGACAAAATCTCGCGGATAGCAGACCAATGCACAGAAAAGTGCTCTAGCCTCTAGGGAGGCGGTCCATTGCACAAGGAAAGGTTTGGTAGCACTCACCTAGCAAAGTGCTCATGAACACTATCATCACCTATCTATCTATCTTCCATTAATGTCAAACCCCTTGCGGGGACGTAGACATTTGTCTAGGCAGACTTAAAATCAAGAGAAAGAGGTGTGATACAAGGAATCCGGGTGAGTTACCCTAGCTCATTTCGAATTGACTCCTTGGTTCTTTAACGTGCTCAGTGTATAGCACCGATACACGAGAGACTACCTCTGGGTTTCCAACCAGTTTCGTCTCTAGTTAGGTGGGAAACACTGAAAAGCGTTTCATAAATGACAACATTAATGACCTCATGAGTATTCTCGCGATGCAACTATGCTATGGCGAGATTGAAGCATGTCAGAGCATAGACATAGAACAATGCTTAATAGCGCTATTTGTACTACAGAGCCCAAGATCATCCTACAGGTAGCAGTTTGATTTATAGGCAACAGGCTCCATGGAACAGATCTAGGACTAGGGAGTGTAGTATTCATGAACAGATGAATGTTGAGACTGACTGGCTAGCTCAGTCTGTAGAGCTGCAGCCTAGTAATACCTGGGAGATATATCAAATTGTTAGCTGTCTTGAAGCTAACCAAAGATAATCAAGTATTTCAATAGTCAGTCCATCTCTTCAGAATTTCAGTTCTCCACCCACCCTTTGAGACAGTGGTGCCCAGCAAACTTCAGATCAATCAAATCGCATCAAAATCAATGGTAAACACTTCGATTTTCTCAATATTCACGAGTTAAATACATGTTATTCAATTTGCAAAAGTGAATAAGCACTGACAATACTTACAACAACCAGAATTGGTATAAAAATCAAAGCAGACAGCCGGTGCATCCTGAAATTCTGCCACGTTCGTGTGCGCTGGCTCTAACAAGTTGACGAATCACCGAACAGATCGTGGACGAAATTTGAGATCTGCCAAATTGTTGATTATATATTTATTAATCTATGACAGTAAGTTGCTTGACAATCAACTAATGTATGTATTTCACGTATATTACGTCATAACAAATGATGTCTTATATAGTACGTCTTATGATACCCACTTATTACTGTAGAGTCACATGTTTTCGCGATCTTTAGCGAGCAATTAGCATGATCAGAAATTATCACTTTACAGTCATACAGCATTGACTTACTAATAAGGATTATCGAACTACTGTTTTTTGATCAACAGAACATCAATAGTACGTTAGTTACATTTGGACACTCAAGTAAACATGTCGTATTATACTATAGTCACATAATTTCGCGACCTATGTGGCCAGTGATTGTAGCACATTGAACATAAATAGATAAAGCTCGGCAAAAAAGTTAATGTTTCCGCTTTACAATAGCCCTACATTCAAGGAAAAATAACGTGACTCACGTTTCGTACCATTTGCGTACCAGGTACGAAATGTGCGTCACATGATTTTCCCTTGAACGCAGGGCAGCTGATGATCAAAACCCTTCCTTAAAGCAACGCCATTTGAATGGAATCCTGTAAGTGCATTGTTGTATTTGTGACATTGCCTATTGGTTGTATCGCAATGTCGTGTCATGGCAACTTATGGATACAATGATAAATTGACAACCCGATACATCATTTGGACGAACATTGTATCGCATTGTCAAATGTCATATCATATTGTCACTCAACATATCGAGATGTTGCAATGTCGAATCGCGTTTCACTAACATGCATGCCAAAATTATGCACGACAGCACGATACAACATTGTGATATAGTGACCATGCTTAACAAGTGAAACGGCATCACAACATATCATGTCAAAATTGGCAACTCTATAGGCACAAATATGGGATGAGACATCACAGCATTTTGACAAATGTTCTGTTGCAAATCGCTGGCTTAAGGTGATTCCCAACTCTTCATTTGAGCGGAATTCTAGAAATCGTTGTAAATAAGACGTATTGAAAGCGTCTGACTACCATGATGAAATAGTACGAAAAATTAAAAATTGATTTGTCAGCATGTTCTCATGTCTTAAAATCGCGAATTTACGGTATAGTTATTACTATATTATACTATAATAAGCTTGCAGAATAAAGCTATAGCTGCAATTTTATGTACCATTTATTCCAAACGTTGAAACACCTTGAGGCAACACTCGCGAATACTAACTACAACGTATGTGAAACGTTTTATAATGCGCCCACACAAAATTGTATCCAAGTTTTAATATTTGTTTAGCAAGCATCCCGACTACATTAGAGGAAGGTTCTTTGCACTTATTTCGTATGAATATAGACTAGCTAATGCAAAAGAGCATATAGCTAAAACTGGGCTCATCTTTAAATATACACATTTTTTTCAAATACAAATTATCGCGAAAACTGAATACAACGTATTCAAAACGTTGATGTTTTTTTTAAACTCTCCTGGTTTTTGACATTTCCGAAATCAGTAAATTGTCAATAAAAAAAATCTAGACAAGCAACTGCCATGCCATTTGGGATAAAACTTCTATAATAGTTACTCTACTGGTTGCATGTACGAAAACAGTATGTTGTTCAACTATTTTTTCGTATAACTTAAAAATGAAAAATCTCATATTTTAAAATTTCATTTAAAAATACATATAACATGCATATTCTAAAACAAACATTATCGTGTGATTCCGAATATATACGAAATTTCGTGCATGCCAAGTTTCATGAAATAAAATGTAAAACTTTTTCGGTAAAATGCAAATATCAGTTTTTAGGGGGTTTCCCCAAAATCTAAAAATATCTTAAAAACTAGCCGAGCAAAACTGTTATGGGTTTGCACAATCACTATCATGAGTCTGTTCTTCATAAAAATCAGGTGTTTGATACCTCTTGTACAGAAAAATTTAATAGTTGGGAATCACCTTAATTAGAATGAGAAGGTTGTAAGTACAACATTGATATTTTGGGAAAACAAGAAAGAACTGTCCGAAGACTACTCTTTACTTATGGAAAAACAAGCTGTTTAAACTTCGGTTTGGTCAACATGATCGATGACTCATAAGAAGCGCCTCGTGATGCAGATTTCAAATATGCGCAAGTCTTATAATCTCATTCTAAGCCAGCAAAATGTCTTGTTGCATTGTTGTCCATTGTATCGCATTGTCGCACATCGTAGATCATATGTATATTGTCATATCACATTGTCTTCTGTTGTGATTTGGGGGGGGGGGGGGGGGGGCGATGGAAGACATTCGCCAATTGGTACTAATGGGATTCTGTAATTTAAAGCATACCGTTTCATAGCACTTTACTGCCAGCTGCATTTAATTCTTATAAATGGAACAGAGTATAGTGTCCATAGGCTAGTGGTTTGTGCGCTTGATTTAATATAAGTAACCCAGTGCTCAAGGTTAGATTCCCTGTCATGGCAGGTCATACAATTCATGACAGCAATATATTTTCCCTCAATATGTGATGGAGTTGCTGGTTTCCTGTTGAAGGGCAAGTTAGTACTGGACAGGATACAGTCCAGGAAAACTGGTTGGGTGAATCTACCTCTGAATATAACAGAAAAAATGTTGAAAAAATGACATTAAGCCCATATAAATAAATAATGTTATGCAATGGCCTTCTGAATCTGACTATTAAAGTACACAACCTAATCTACACCAAGTGGAGAAGATCTGAGAACTAAATACTGTTCAACAGTTTTCATTTTCATAAACTTCATGACCATATTTATGGGCACAATATCTTGGCAAAGTTTAGATGTCAGCAAAATTGCTTCATGAATTAGGGCCTTTGAATTAAAAAAAAAGAGAAATTTAAGCCTGGTGCAGACTCCTGCAAACTTGGAGACAGTCTTTATAGTCGTAATAGCAGCCAAGTATAATCATCAACCTTATCACCTGAGGCCTTTCAGAATTACCAAAATATTGTGACTTGACTGGACTTGTTAACACAAAGTTTTTGTCTTTTTCTCCTCAACTTTTGCTGACAATGTTTCTGGGCATAATATCTACCAAGTTTATTATCAGTCAAATCTCCAGGCCTTCCTTGATTATGGCCCTTGAATTACCAAAACAATTAAGAGAAATTAAACTTGTCCAGACTCTTATTTTTTATCAGTGGAGGAACTTGCCCGATTCCGCTATTTACTTGCTTGATCTAGACAATTAAAAAGAAATTTGAACCGTAGGGTTTTAGATATACTATTAGTGATAATGAAACATGTGTTTGGTCAAGTAAATAGGGGAATCACTGACTTGCCTGATTGGGCAAGTTCCTCCACTGTTTATATTCAAAAGGTTTTCATCTGTTTCTCCTCAACCTTGCTGACAATGTATCTCAACTTTTCTTTTTCAGTGAAGTTCATCAACATCATTACTGGGTATGTCATGTGATGACTGAATGATAATTATATTGTAAAGACAACATCTGGTGAAAATGCAGTCATGTAGCAGATTGTTTAGATCTTATAAGCATCAAGGACACAGTTTTTCTGTGTTACAGCATTTCTGTAGAAGGTGTAAGCTGATGACACAGACTGAATATGTGCTAGGAAACTACACACCTTGTAATTCAATACCTTTTATTAGGCAAGTCTCTTCTTGGGATGACTCAAAGGTTAAGAAATTGGATGATCGAAAACGTTACATCTCAAAGGCTAGCGTGTTAAGAGCCTTAGCTGACAAGGAAACTGACATTGAAAATATGGAAAAAAATGAGATAAGCAGATTGAAACTGTATTCCAAAACTCAGAATCTTTTAACTAGAAGAGATAAATACAAAGAAAATAAATCATTTACAAATATGGTAAAAGAAGTGTTTTCAAGAGATGAACCCTCGGACACGCTGCCTGATTCAGTAAAGAAAGGTACAGACAATAAGACAGACAATACTGAAGCTAGAAAACATAAGGCCCATTTATCTGAAAACTTAAACAGTGTAGTTCAAAGCAATAAAGAAGCTCTCCAAAGGTTTTGCAATGATTTGATGGTTCCCTTTGATGGTGAGTCCACTTTTTCAGCATCAATTGCATTACACCATTTATGTGAAATGACAGAAGAAGGAACCAGTATATTTGGTGATGGGAAACATGCTCCTGTAATTGATGAATTACTTGACTTAGTTCAGCAGAAGATTGCAACTATTGATGATACTTTAGTTGCAGACTTTGTGATTTTTAACTTTAAGGTAATTGGTTTCCCACATAGCTTGTTCAGAGTTGCTTCCAATAAGTTTAAATTCTCTATGAATAGCAATAAATACACTTTATTGACGTTACTGGATATTTCATCCAAACTTCAGTCCTTTGATTCGAATGGTTTTGATGAGTTAAAGTCTAAGCAGTTTGAATCCATACTCACAAGTATTTGGGATCTTATTTCTCTAAGGGAAAAAAGCATAACCTATTCAGTACTTGCCAAGTTTTATAAAGGAGCACCTGTTAAACATAAGAAGATATTCAGCACACTGCAGACGTCTCTGTGTACATGGATATATGAACAGGACTTTCAGGATGTGCTCGACATATTGAATGTAAAGCAAAAAACAATGCAAGCTGAAAAGTTAGAGGTGATATCTAAGTGGGTTAAATCTACGTTAGATGTTAGAACTGTCAATGAGTTAGAGAAACTTATGAATGGTTATCTTCAATGTGAACATGTGTGTCCAGTTATGGTTGGGAACTTGCCAAGTATTGCTGATTTGGCAAATTCAAAATCTACAATGACAACGAAACTGATTTGTCAACTTGTGTCTTACTGTGCTAATGGACTATATAAGAATGACTATTTGTTGAAAATGGCGTGCAAGCATTATGTAGATAACACCAATGATTACACATCAGAAAACTTGCACACATTACTACATGCTATAGGAGTGTTGAACTTTCTGCCACCAATGACGGAGAGACTCTTCTTTAGTAAGGTAAGCAAAATCATCAGGCTACTATATAATATGTCATTTCTTCATACAGTAAAACATTAATCATAGTCTCCCACTTCGGTTGTCATGGGTTACCATAAAGACGTATTGAAGTCTCCTACTTTGGTTGTCATGGGTTACCATAAAGATGTATTGAAGTCTCCTACTTTGGTTGTCATGGGTTACCATAAACACGTACTGAAGTCTCCTACTTTGGTTGTCATGGGTTACCATAAACACGTACTGAAGTCTCCTACTTTGGTTGTCATGGGTTACCATAAACACATACTGAAGTCTCCTACTTCGGTTGTTATGGGTTACCATGAACACAAACTGAAGTCTCCTACTTCGGTTGTTATGGGTTACCATGAACACAAACTGAGGTCTCCTACTTTGGTTGTCATGGGTTACCATAAACACAAACTGAAGTCTCCTGCTTTGGTTGTCATGGGTTACCATTAACACAAACTGAAGTCTCCTACTTTGGTTATTATGGGTTACCATGAACACAAACTGAGGTCTCCTACTTTGGTTGTCATAGGTTACCATAAACACAAACTGAAGTCTCCTACTTCGGTTGTTATGGGTTACCATGAACACAAACTGAGGTCTCCTACTTTGGTTGTCATGGGTTACCATAAACACAAACTGAAGTCTCCTACTTTGGTTGTCATGGGTTACCATTAACACAAACTGAAGTCTCCTACTTTGGTTATTATGGGTTACCATGAACACAAACTGAGGTCTCCTACTTTGGTTGTCATAGGTTACCATAAACACAAACTGAAGTCTCCTACTTTGGTTATTATGGGTTACCATGAACACAAACTGAGGTCTCCTACTTTGGTTGTCATAGGTTACCATAAACACAAACTGAAGTCTCCTACTTTGGTTGTCATAGGTTACCATAAACACAAACTGAAGTCTCCTACTTTGGTTATTATGGGTTACCATGAACACAAACTGAAGTCTCCTACTTTGGTTGTCATGGGTTACCATAAAGATTTACTGATGTCTCCTACTTTGGTTGTCATGGGTTTCCATAAAGATTTACTGAGGTCTCCTACTTTGGTTGTCATGGGTTACCATAAACACAAACTGAAGTCTCCTACTTTGGTTGTCATGGGTTTCCATAAAGATTTACTTAGGTCTCCTACTTTGGTTGTCATAGGTTACCATAAACACAAACTGAAGTCTCCTACTTTGGTTATTATGGGTTACCATGAACACAAACTGAAGTCTCCTACTTTGGTTGTCATGGGTTACCATTAACACAAACTGAAGTCTCCTACTTTGGTTGTCATGGGTTTCCATAAAGATTTACTGAGGACTCCTACTTTGGTTGTCATAGGTTACCATAAACACAAACTGAAGTCTCCTACTTTGGTTGTCATGGGTTTCCATAAAGATTTACTGAGGTCTCCTACTTTGGTTGTCATGGGTTACCATAAAGATTTACTGAAGTCTCCTACTTTGGTTGTCATGGGTTACCATAACACAGACTGAAGTCTCCTACTTTGGTTGTCATGGGTTTCCATAAACACAAACTGAAGTCTCCTACTTTGGTTGTCATGGGTTACCATAAAGATTTACTGAGGTCTCCTACTTTGGTTGTCATAAGTTACCATTAACACAATCTGAAATCTCCTACTTTGGTTGTCATGGGTTTCCATAAAGATTTACTGAGGTCTCCTACTTTGGTTGTCATGGGTTACCATAAAGATTTACTGAAGTCTCCTACTTTGGTTGTCATGGGTTACCATAAACACATACTGAAGTCTCCTACTTTAGTTGTCATAGGTTGCCATAAACACGTACTGAAGTCTTCTACTTTGGTTGTCATGGGTTACCATAAAGATTTACTGAAGTCTACTACTTTGGTCGTTATGGGTTACCATAAACATGTACTGAAGTCTCCTACTTTGGTTGTCATGGGTTACCATAAAGATTTACTGAAGTATCCTACTTTGGATGTCATGGGTTACCATAAACACATACTGAAGTCTCCTACTTTGGTTGTCATGGGTTACCATTAACACGTACTGAAGTCTCCTACTTTGGTTGTCATGGGTTACCATTAACACAAAGTGAAGTCTCCTACTTTGGTTGTCATGGGTTACCATAAACACTTACTGAGGTCTCCTACTTTGGTTGTCATGGGTTACCATAAAGACTGCAGCTGTTTTAATTGTACAATCAGGGAAGTAGCCAGACTTGAAGTGATGTTACACGCACATTGAACACCTTGGAGTTGGTGGTTATGGTTGGGGGTCCTTATGATTGTGGAAATTATAGGGACTTAAATGCCATTTTGACCATGTTTATAATTTTACATTTCAAATTAATGTTACACACGTGCGTAGGTCAGTATCGCTGTCTACGCCCCTGACAATTTTCTTGCATACCGGTACATAAAATCAGCTATCGTCGGATACCCAGGTTGCTCATTCACTTCTATCCATCAATCCTGAAGTGTAGAGTAACATAGTGACGTCTGATGATGAAAATCTGTATTACTAGTTTATTTTCAGGTTGAAGACTATCTTACAGAGAATTTTTACAAGATTGATGTCTCCATGCTTCTGGAGATATTTGTGTATCTACTCTATGTGAACAGAGTTGCAATCAATTTTGCATCTCATATATTTTCTCCTTTATTACTTGGCATTGTTTTTGGTAAGTAATTTTAATGAGAATATAATAATTTTGACGTACATGTTAGTTTTAATAGACAAATGATGTTTATAATCTCCCCCCCCCCCCCCCTAAACACATAATTATGGCTAAGATATGAATTCAGCATGTATTTGTATAGATCTATACATGTTCTTTGTTTGCGTTAGACTGAGACAGAAACCCTTTTTGCAATTGAGGCTGTAATTTTTACTGGATCTTCATGAGTATTTGTCAAAATGTTTGCCAAGATTAATTCTGGACCGAGGTAAAAAATAAGGTTACCGTTCAAATATGAAATCCTAATGCTTAGGAAAGTAATACGATGTAGTCTGCATTTTTATTGGATTATTCTGAATCTTAGTCATAATTTGCAAAAGATTACTGAGTACACTATAGGACCTATACTTATATCGCAGGTGAGCAACTTTCGGCCCTCCTGTCAGAATACATGTACAAGGTATAGAGCAGTGTTAATAACTGTCTGAAGTTATCATAACGGTTCCACTAGTTTCGGAATCTGAAGGGTTGATTTGATACTTTTGACTGAATTTTACCATTTGATAGACAAAATACCTGTGATTTTAAGAGAAAATGACAATTCAAACCAAAATCTTGAGGGTCAAAATTGGCTTTTTGGAAACCCCGGCTCCTGAGTCAAATGGAACCCCTGATATCAAAATTTATATTTCAGAATTTGAAGAAGAGAAGCGTATGAAAGCTGTTCAGAACCTAGAATTAATTCGAAATGTCTGCATATTGAGAGGTGTAAAAAATATTGGATTAATTTCCGATATACCTCACCGTATACCACCTTCTTACCATCATAGCTCTACTACTAAAGGTAGGAACAGGAAAACATCTCATGTCTAAAAACCATATAACCAAACCTGTATTATACTTGTGGAATTCACAATAATGCCCTTGAAATAGTGGGGGAAAGTCAACAGTTTGGTTCACTTTGGCCTTTATTTTGTAATACGACTACAAAAATATCCAGCACTGAAAGAGCAACTTTTTGCCAACTTGGCCCTCTTGTTTTCTTACTTGGCGGCAGAAGTATCCTACCATAATATATGTAAGTGAGTAAGTATGTAAATAATTTATTAACATGACATGTGTATAACATATATTTACAAGCAATATATCATAGAAACAGAAAACACCCGGCCCAATGGACCTATTTGTCAACGGCTTTGTGACGTAATAAATATATGTGTGCATGTACATGTAGTTTCTTTCAGAATGAATTAGTAATAATGTCCCTATCTTTGATGTTTGAATGCATGCCTGTCTTTAAAATTTAAATCATTCATGGTTTCTAATCAAGAACTACAATGCTTGGCCCTAGGCTCTGCAAATCTATAGAGAGGTTGGTCATCTTATGGTTTTGAGGTTACCATGATGTTAAATGTTTAAAAAAAACTATTTGGCTGTCATGGGGCATACATGTTTTTACCTTTATGTTTAATAAGCTTATAAATATGTGTAAGATTGTTGTATTCTTGCAGCCACTCATATTGTGACAGATGCCCTGTATAATATAGTTGGTAGGGGTCAAACAGTTGGACATGTAAGAAGACCAGCATCAATGATGGAACAATGTAAGTATGTTGATGGTACATATAATACATTGGCAATCATACAGCAACCATTATCATCTCTTACAACATACTGTAATATCATTAATATTCATTACCTCAACCATGAAATTAAATCCCCAATGAATAATTATACCAATAAGTATGTCAAGTTTACATCGGCTGCCATACTTGCTTTCAAGTTCAGTCAGGTATTAAGTCAGGGTTTTTGGGACGTTTACTTGCGTGTATCAACATGTAATTAAACAATTATTGAATCTGTATGCTGTTTGAATGATTTCTGATAACTTGTTTGAATTTCGACTTTGACATTTTTCATGAAATCTGAAATCCTTGAAATTACGTCCCCATGAAATGATCTTTAAGCAGAACTACGAAATTTTGTCCCATTGAAATTAAATGATGTTACAGTATTTCCTTTCTGGTTTATGCTGTAGTTTCTATGTAAAAACTAAAAAGATTCAATGTATTTGAATTATGTCGGGAGACATATTGATTGTGTGCTGTCTGGATGGATGCCACAAAATTTGTGTATGCTTGCTTTCCTTAACCACTGGTCAGATTTCAATTGAACTTAACATGAATTATTGGTGCTGCCATGTGAACAAGCCTTTTTGGAGGCCTTTTATTTTTTGTAACCGCAAGTCAGAAGTGCCACAATTTACTTTTAGAAGTACATGTACTTTAAAATGCTGTTTTCAAGGAGCTTCCGGGGGCCTCTGGTCCCCTGGCCAAGGCTTTGCACTGGATCCACATGGGGTCCTGCGGCCCCCTGGCCCACAGCTTATTTTTCAGTATTTTCATATTTCTCAACTTTCACCCATCATTATTGTATTGTATATTGTCCTTTTATAGCCCTTTGATGGAGACTTACTTACCAGAAAGAATCCTCTTCATACCCGAAGGGACATAAAGCTAAAGGAACTAAAACATTCTTGATGGATTTAATTGGACATTATAGCAAAATCATCTTTTAATCCCTAAATGTGTGAACAATAGAGGAGTTATGATGTAAACACATGAGAATATGCTGTTGTAAAACACACCCGGTCCTGTTCCTTGTCAGAGGTCTAACCGTACAAATGGAAACTTCTTTGATGGCCATTTTCTGCTCTGTGGAGGACTGGTGTTGTTCAGCGAAGATTAAAATACTCATAAAAAAGGGAGAAAATTAACATGCCTCTTAGAAAATACGCATAAAAATGGGAGAAAATTAACATGCCTCTTCTCAGAGGTTGCTGCTCCTCATTTTGAGAGGTTATATAGATAATTACCATACATGTTTTTCATTGGAAAGCGTAAAATGAATCATTATTATTTGCAGACATAGAATTGGACTATATGGAATTGGCTCAATGGGCTGGTGTAGATTTCCCGGAACCAAGGTAACCAAGCAAGCTTGAATATACTGTACCAGTGATATGTTATGCTCCGATAAAGTTATTGCTATTTGAATATACCAAACATAACAGAGTATAAGAATCTATCTTCTATAGCTTCTATGTAGGATAAGGATATCTCACCCGAGGGGTCGGATTTTTACCAGGGGCGAGGCTTGCCTAGTTCCTGGTTAAAATTCTGACCCCTCCTGCAGATATCGTACATCGACTGTCTCATGATGGATTATTGTTCTCCAACGTAACTTGAGAAAATAGGAATTTATAACATTATTTTGCTTTCATGGTGTCAACATGATGTCATCATAACGTGACATTTGTTGCACATTCTTATTCATTACAATAATTAATAAGATCCGAAATGAATAAAGTGTACGCTGTTAAGTTATGCTCAAGAAAATGCTTTTTAAACGATATAGAACCTATTGATGTTGCCTAGTTATCTTAATATCGTCAGTAACACGTTAATCCCGAAACTTAAATAGTCTGCCCTATGTGGCGTGTACGCTCATGTAAGCTATCTTCCATTAGCAACGGGCCTATCTTGCATTAGCAACATCAGAGAACACAAAAGTTACCAAAGATTTCAAGTGAAATAAGTCAGTGAAAATTGATCTAAGTACATAATGTCACTTATAGATATTTTATTGTCTTAGGCAATCATCTTAAGCTACAGCACTTGTTGCCCTTGAACTTGTTTTTTGCGGGTAACTCGGGTAACTCAGGAGTTATTGTTGGGGTATTTATCACATTCACTGATGTCTGCATTTCAAAAATTGATAATTATGCAATCATCACTCCTGATGTACCTTAAGCCAGTATAAATAAATTAGCATTCCTGCATTCCACAATTATCATGCTTGCATGCTTCCTGATTTTAGTTCCACTGTTTTGATGATTACCAAGCAATTAATTGATAATTGCAATAAATAACATGGCTCCATGAGTTGCCTGTATTCTTATGATAATGTATTTACCGGTAACCCTTATTTTTTATTTCAGGGGTAAATTTATAATCTTACCAATATCAGAGGAGTCATTTTGTAAGAATACAAATATTATGATTGGACCTGAAAGCACTAATCTTCGTATTCTTACAGAACAGGGCCATACTGTGGCTGAGGTTAGTCATATTGAAAGTATTATAACAGGTTGTGGTACATTATGGATACTTTGTTTGATATTGGACTTCAAGCTGACTTACTGACTGTCAAAGGCAAACCTTCGTCAGACACTAATCTACCAGTAAACAAGAGGATCATAGATCCTGGGGCGCTCACTTGCTAAACATGGCCAAACTTTAAACATGACCTTAAGGTCATCAAGATATACATTTTGACCAAAGTTGATGAAGATTAAAGCAAAAATATGGCCTAAAGAGTGTTAATAAGATTTTTCTATTATTTGACCTTTTGACATAGTTTTTGACCCCACATGAACCAACTTCGAACTGATAAACATTTTGACCAAACTTCATGAAGATTGAAGCAAAAATATGGCATCTAGAGTGTTAACAAGATTTTCCTATTATTTGACCTTTTGACCTAGTTTTTGACCCCTCATAACCCAACCTCGAACTTGACCTTAAGGTCATCAAGATAAACATTTTGACCTAACTTCATGAAGATTGAAGCAAAAATATGGCCTCTAGAGTGTTAACAAGATTTTCCTATTATTTGACCTTTTGACATAGTTTTTGACCCCACATGAACCAACTTCGAACTGATAAACATTTTGACCAAACTTCATGAAGATTGAAGCAAAAATATGGCATCTAGAGTGTTAACAAGATTTTCCTATTATTTGACCTTTTGACCTAGTTTTTGACCCCTCATGACCCAACCTCGAACTTGACCTTAAGGTCATCAAGATAAACATTTTGACCTAACTTCATGAAGATTGAAGCAAAAATATGGCCTCTAGAGTGTTAACAAGATTTTCCTATTATTTGACCTAGTTTTTGACCCCTCATGACCCAACTTCGAACTTGACCTTAAGGTCATCAAGATAAACATTTTGACCAAACTTCATGAAGATTGAAGCAAAAATATGGCCTCTAGAGTGTTAACAAGGTTTTCCTATTATTTGACCTTTTGACCTAGTTTTTGATCCCACATGACCCAACTTCGAACTTGACCTTAAGGTCATCAAGATAAACATTTTGACCAAACTTCATGAAGATTGAAGCAAAAATAAGGCCTCTAGAGTGTTAACAAGGTTTTCCTATTATTTGACCTAGTTTTTGACCCCACATGACCCAGATTCGAACTTGACCTATATTTCATTGAGATACAACTACTGACCAAGTGTGATGAAGATCAAAAATGGGGGTGCTAGAGTGTTAACGGTGAAAAAGCTAACGGACGGACGACGGACAAAAAACAATCACAAAAGCTCACCTTGCCACTTTGTGGCAGGTGAGCTAAAAAGGCAGAAACTCATTCAATCCTCAGGAATTGGAAATTCCATCCATAAAGTATCAAGCAGTTGATCCATTCAAAACCGCTGTATACTTATATATAATGACCAAGAGTGCAATACATATCAGGAGTGCATCGTATTTCATCCATCCAAAATGGAATCCCATAGCCAGTGCTAACAAAATAAGACTCAAGAGATTAAGTTAGCTCATTCGACAAAGAATTATTATATGTATCTCATACAATCGACGATATTCACGTTCGCATGATTTTATAAGATATATTTTGTTATTTCCTTCACACAATGTCAGTATCCAGCACATCATCAGTTCCATACATCGTCGTCACAAAACCACACCTTCGTGCAAGTATTTACTGATATGTGGGGAAAGAAGGATAAGCAAGATTTGCAATGAAAGTGCTGCCTTGCTTTAATAAAATATGCTTTATGAATGCGTATTTGTTGATTAACCACAAATGCAGTACATTGTAATACCATGTTTATTGTATCCACCAAATTTCAATTTGACGAAAACAAAATGCTGTATCACACTATAGTTATATGCCCTTAATTTGTTTATACCAAGTAAGAGTTACTCTCCACTTCTTATTGATCAAAATACATTGATCTCAAACAGCTGTATGTTTTCCTCATGGAACAACAACTTCAGATATGGCATTACACAAACAACTTAAGGCAATACAGCCCAAAGGATAAACACACTGCAGTGATAGTCTGTATTTATTTAACCTCTATAGA
Organism: Spisula solida; assembly: GCA_947247005.1. NCBI lineage: Eukaryota > Metazoa > Mollusca > Bivalvia > Venerida > Mactridae > Spisula > Spisula solida. The sequence goes on along the minus strand of OX365947.1, from coordinate 39,649,415 downwards.
GCAACAACCTGTAAACAATGGTCAATATTTTTAGCTCCCAAAGGGCGTTGCTCTAAGAGGTTTTACTGTATAAAAACATCTTATTGTTCTTTTCAGTTGCATTTGGATAAAATTGAAGAACTTGCATCTACAAACCAATTGTCAGCATTTCTCAAATCTTTATTGATGCAACAAGTATTGGAGAAGGACATCACAGAGAAATAGTTTGTCGGTACACCAAATGTCTCCAATTTATAATATGCCTATATTTTTATACATGGAAATATCAACGTATAAAGAAATATGTGTTTGATTAATACTGAAAGCTAAAATGTTAAGACCTACATCTTGACAATTCACTGAAAAATCAGAAAATATGCAAGGGATTAATTTTTCGCTGTATTCAGGAAATCAATAAGTTTTTGAAAATTCATGTTTGTGAACATAAACAACGGAACTGATTGTACCAGTATTTGTAATTTTGGTCATCATTTATCACTTGCACTATCTCGATGTTTCATTGTATCTACAATTTTAGGGTTAAACCATGCAGGTAGATTAGTATGTTTTACCCATTTTGCTTTATTGGAGCATGGAAATCAAGACTTGTTTCAAAATATTCATAAAATAGTCCAGTGAATCATTTGGATCATCATAAATTTCTAAAACTGACCCTGGCTGGGTTTCGATTGATTGAAGGAAGTCATTTTCAATGAAATGTTTAGTATTCCTGTATGATATTATATTATGTTTTGGTCCACTGCTGATGCTGTCAGATGACATTTTACGTGTGAAACAGACAGGGTAATGGTCACCTAAAAGAATCAGACAACAGATCTAGACAAGAGATGTTTGTAAAACATGTATGCCCCCATGGCAGCCCAATAGTCAGAAATGGTGAAGGTCACAGTGACCTTGACCTTTGACCTCAAAATCAATAGGGGTCATCTACTGTTGCTGATCAACCTCCATGTAAAGTTTGAAGATCCTAGGTCAAAGCGTTCTTGAGTTATTGAACAGAAACCATTTAAATAGTCAGAAATAGTAAAGGTCACAGTGACCTTGACCTTTAACCTACTGACCTCAAAATCAATAGGGGTCACCTACTGTTGCTGATCAACCTCCATGTAAAGTTTGAAGATCCTAGGTCAAAGCGTTCTTGAGTTATTGAACAGAAACCATTTAAATAGTCAGAAATAGTAAAGGTCACAGTGACCTTGACCTTTAACCTACTGACCTCAAAATCAATAGGGGTCACCTACTGTTGCTGACAAATCTCCATGTAAAGTTTGAATATCCTCGGTAAAAGCATTCTAGAGTTATTGAACGGAAACCATTTAAATAGTCAGAAATAGTAAAGGTCACAGTGACCTTTGACCTACTGACCTCAAAACCAATAGGGGTCATCTACTGTTGCTGACCAACCTCCATGTAAAGTTTGAAGATCCTAGGTCAAAGGGTTCTGGAGTTATTGAACGGAAACCATTTAAAAAGTCAGAAATAGTAAAGGTCACAGTGACCTTGACCTACTGATCTCAAAATCAATAGGGGTCCATCTACTGTTGCTGATCAACCTCCATGTAAAGTTTGAAGATCCTAGGTCAAAGGGTTCTGGAGTTATTGAACAGAAACCATTTAAATAGTCAGAAATAGTAAAGGTCACAGTGACCTTGACCTTTAACCTACTGACCTCAAAATCAATAGGGGTCACCTACTGTTGCTGACAAATCTCCATGTAAAGTTTGAATATCCTGGGTAAAAGCATTCTAGAGTTATTGAACGGAAACCATTTAAATAGTCAGAAATAGTAAAGGTCACAGTGACCTTTGACCTACTGACCTCAAAACCAATAGGGGTCATCTACTGTTGCTGACCAACCTCCATGTAAAGTTTGAAGATCCTAGGTCAAAGGGTTCTGGAGTTATTGAACGGAAACCATTTAAAAAGTCAGAAATAGTAAAGGTCACAGTGACCTTGACCTACTGATCTCAAAATCAATAGGGGTCCATCTACTGTTGCTGATCAACCTCCATGTAAAGTTTGAAGATCCTAGGTCAAAGCGTTCTTGAGTTATTGAACAGAAACCATTTAAATAGTCAGAAATAGTAAAGGTCACAGTGACCTTGACCTACTGCCCTCAAAATCTATAGGGGTCATCTACAGTTGCTGACCAACCTCCATGTAAAGTTTAAAGATCATAGGTCAAAGCGTTCTTGAGTTATTGAACAGAAACCATTTAAATAGTCAGAAATAGTAAAGGTCACAGTGACCTTGACCTTTAACCTACTGACCTCAAAATCAATAGGGGTCACCTACTGTTGCTGACAAATCTCCATGTAAAGTTTGAATATCCTCGGTAAAAGCATTCTAGAGTTATTGAACGGAAACCATTTAAATAGTCAGAAATAGTAAAGGTCACAGTGACCTTTGACCTACTGACCTCAAAACCAATAGGGGTCATCTACTGTTGCTGACCAACCTCCATGTAAAGTTTGAAGATCCTAGGTCAAAGGGTTCTGGAGTTATTGAACGGAAACCATTTAAAAAGTCAGAAATAGTAAAGGTCACAGTGACCTTGACCTACTGATCTCAAAATCAATAGGGGTCCATCTACTGTTGCTGATCAACCTCCATGTAAAGTTTGAAGATCCTAGGTCAAAGGGTTCTGGAGTTATTGAACAGAAACCATTTAAATAGTCAGAAATAGTAAAGGTCACAGTGACCTTGACCTTTAACCTACTGACCTCAAAATCAATAGGGGTCACCTACTGTTGCTGACAAATCTCCATGTAAAGTTTGAATATCCTGGGTAAAAGCATTCTAGAGTTATTGAACGGAAACCATTTAAATAGTCAGAAATAGTAAAGGTCACAGTGACCTTTGACCTACTGACCTCAAAACCAATAGGGGTCATCTACTGTTGCTGACCAACCTCCATGTAAAGTTTGAAGATCCTAGGTCAAAGGGTTCTGGAGTTATTGAACGGAAACCATTTAAAAAGTCAGAAATAGTAAAGGTCACAGTGACCTTGACCTACTGATCTCAAAATCAATAGGGGTCCATCTACTGTTGCTGATCAACCTCCATGTAAAGTTTGAAGATCCTAGGTCAAAGCGTTCTTGAGTTATTGAACAGAAACCATTTAAATAGTCAGAAATAGTAAAGGTCACAGTGACCTTGACCTACTGCCCTCAAAATCTATAGGGGTCATCTACAGTTGCTGACCAACCTCCATGTAAAGTTTAAAGATCATAGGTCAAAGGGTTCTAGAGCTATTGAACTGCAACTATTTTAATAGTCAGAAATAGTAAAGGTCACAGTGACCTTGACCTTTAACCTACTGACCTCAAAATCAATAGGGGTCATCTACTGTTGCTGACAAATCTCCATGTAAAGTTTGAATATCCTAGGTAAAAGCATTCTAGAGTTATTGAACGGAAACCATTTAAATAGTCAGAAATAGTAAAGGTCACAGTGACCTTTGACCTTCTGACCTCAAAACCAATATGGGTCATCTACTGTTGCTGACCAACCTCCATGTAAAGTTTGAAGATCCTAGGTCAAAGGATTCTGGAGTTATTGAACGGAAACCATTTAAAAAGTCAGAAATAGTAAAGGTCACAGTGACCTTGACCTTTGACCTACTAATCTCAAAATCAATAGGGGTCGTCTACTGTTGCCAACCAACCTCCATGTAAAGTTTGAAGATCCTAGGTCAAAGGGTTCTCGAGTTATTGAACGGAAACCATTTTATACGACAGACCGACCGACAGACATGTGCAAAGCAATATACCCCCTCATCAAAGATGGGGGGCATAAATATCACACTCTAACAACACTTTATATGTACCAAATTCTCGTCTTGAATTTTGTAGAAAATTCCTAGATTATTCAGGACCAGCTAAATGTTCACCAGTCAAATTCTCTAATAGCCTTTAAAAGGTCATACCTTTCATGGGTCTTCTCTCATGGACAAACCTAATTAAATGTATTCTGAGATTTTGTGAACAATATGACGATGTATCTTTATATATTCTGATCCTATCATACCCTTTGTTGTAATTCAAATGTATAGTCAGATTTTTCTGACCTGTTACAGTGGTGAGAACAGCCTATTTCACTTACAGGTATATGCCCAAACACAAACTGTTAAATTGTATTCAACTCGTACAAATTAAACGTTAAACATTGAACAACTATACATATTTTTTATCTCATCCACACATCCAATTAATATTCAATGGCAAGATGCATGCACTGGTTGAAAAAATCTACTTATAATATTGTTATATTTCGTTGTTATTTTTCTGACTGTTTATTGTTTATGTCATACTATTTTTGTACACATGTTTTTAGCTCACCTGTCACAAAGTGACAGAGTGAGCTTTTGTGATCACTCTTCGTCCGTCGTCCGTCCGTCCGTCAACAATTGGCTTGTGTAGACACTAGAGGTCACAATTTTAGCCTAATCTTTATGAAACTTGGTCACAATGATAATCTCAACAAAATCTAGGCCAAGTTCGATATTGGGTCATCTTGGGTCAAAAACTAGGTCACTAGGTCAAATTATAGAAAAACCTTGTGTAGTCACTAGAGGTCACAATTTTGACTTAATATTTATGAAACTTGGTCACAATGATCATTCTAACAAAATCTAGGTCAAGCTCGATATTAGGTCATCCGGGGTCAAAAACTAGGTCACAAGGTCAAATCATAGAAAAACCTTGTGTAGTCTTTAGAGGTCACAATTTTGGTCTAATCTTTACAAAATTCGGTCACCATGATCAACTCAATAAAATCTAGGTCAAGTTCGATAATGGGTCATCCGGGGTAAAAAACTAGGTCACAAGGTCAAATCATAGAAAAACCTTGTGTAGTCACTAGAGGTCACAGTTTTAGCATAATCTTTACGAAACTTGGTCACAATGATCAACACAACAAAATGTAGGTCAAGTTCGATATTGGGTCATCTGGGGTCAAAAACTAGGTCACAAGGTCAAATCATAGAAAAACCTTGTGTAGTCACTAGAGGTCACAGTTTTGACCTGATCTTTACGAAACTTGTTCACAATGATCATAACAACAAAAGCTAGGTCAAGTTTGATATTGGGTCACCCGGGGTCAAAAACTAGGTCACATTGTCAAATCATAGAAAAACCTTGCATAGTCACTAGAGGTCACAATTTTGGTCTAATCTTTATGAAACTCTTGTCACAATGATCATCTCAACAAAATCTAGATCAAGGTTGATATTGGGTCATCCGGGGTAAAAAACTAGGTCACAAGGTCAAATAATAGAAAAACCTTGTGTAGTCACTAGAGGTCACAGTTTTAGCATAATCTTTACGAAACTTGGTCACAATGATCATCTCAACAAAATCTAGGTCAAGTTCGATATTGGGTGATCTGGGGTCAAAAAGTAGGTCATTAGGTCAATTATATAAAAACCTTGTGTAGTCACTAGAGGTCACAATATTGGCCTAATCTGTATAAAACTTGGTCACAATGATCATCTCAACAAAATTCAGGTCAAGTTCGACAGGTGAGCGACCTAGGGCCCTTTGGGCCCTCTTGTTTCCATAGAGGTTCTCAGGAAGGACTGTGTTGCCTCTTAAAATAAAGATGTTATTATTATTATCATAAACGTCATTTCATAATGGCAACTTTTTGATGTTCACTTGTGGCACCGTTTTGACGTTCACTTGTGGCACCGTTTTGACGTTCACTTGTGGCACCGTTTTGACGTTCACTTGTGGCACCTTTTTGACGTTCACTTGTGGCACCGTTTTGATGTTCACTTGTGGCACCGTTTTGATGTTCACTTGTGGCACCGTTTTGACGTTCACTTGTGGCACCGTTTTGATGTTCACTTGTGGCACCGTTTTGATGTTCACTTGTGGCACCGTTTTGATGTTCACTTGTGGCACCGTTTTGATGTTCACTTGTGGCACCGTTTTGACGTTCACTTGTGGCACCGTTTTGACGTTCACTTGTGGCTTGACTCTGTACAATAAGGTGATGATGTTAAACAAAAGTTTAAAACAAAAGAAAATACTGATACTGGTCTTGTCTTTTATTGATACATAGATCAAGTTGTAAGAAACCAAAGAAAAAACAATGTATTTTAACACAAAAAAATTAATATCACAGACTGCAGCTAAATTTGTCACTATTTCAAGTTTTGCAATGATTTACACTCAACAAATCTTATAATTGTGTACATGATTTTACTTTTTTATTCATAAATATTTTGTGTGTATCCTATTGACTACCATGAGATTCATCAAAATTAAATACAGGTTTATTGAACCATGAAACATAAAAAAAAACAACGTAAAATGTACGAGAAATTTACGGGTAGGTGCAAATATTTTTAGGTTTGGTCAATAAGAATTTAAGGTGTATCGTCAAATTTGAAAAAACACAAAAGAATGCTATTCTCACTCAACAACATGGTGTCTGTTAATTTTTAAAAGGCTTTGGTTAGTAGCACTTTATTGTCAAGGGGGGGTAACCCATTGGAAATTGTGGCTATAAGTCTGCGATTCTAAACCGAAATTGGGTTTGATTCTTATCATTGTTTTCTTTATTTCTCCGTGATAAGCACATACACTTGGAAATGAACTTTATCAGTAAAGCGGGCACACAGCTGCATTAACAATCTGACAAACGTCGAATTAACACATGGCAAAAATGTGCAACATTAAATTAAGCTGATGTCATGATTTCTTTATTCAGTTTGTGAAAATTATGATCAGATTGTAATAGAATCAATTAAGTTGTCATTCCACCTGGCCAAGCTATATATGTTGAAAATTTCAGCAAGATCAAATACGTATTGACCGAGCTATGTGTCAATATATACATGCACACATATGAGATTTGTTAGGTGTAAATTATTTAATTCATTTATGGCACAATTCAAGAAATCATTATATTATCCAAATCAGTGACTTGATCTTTTAATCGCTGTTTATAAAACTGTAGATACACAATCCTCGTAAGAAGCGGGAATATTACAATAGTTGCTAGGTAACCAGCTAGTGGTATTGGTGAAGTTTGCCCTAACGGGTAAAACCAGAGTCCTCGACGATGAGCATCTCTAACATGATGGGAGAACCATGCTACAGTAAACATGAATGCTCCAGTAAGGATTTTATAGTCTATGATAATACTGAGTATTATTAACACAGTGTCTATCACTATAATGATGGTAGTTGCATGAAATGGTGGTCGTTTTGACAAAGATAATGCCTCCTGAAATGAAAGAATACACATCTATAAAGCATATATACATAAGTACAATACCCCCAGAAATGAAGTAAGCCTATATGGGGCAATATTGGAATAGTAAAGATCCAATTTGCAATACAAAAACTATTACATATGACACAGTATTTCAAATGTATTAGTGAACAGTTGTTCCCAACATATTTCCTGTGTTACCAATTAGTACTAGCTATCACATTCTTCAACAAGCAACTGACAAGTACTTCCTTACATTCATGAGACGAAGGATCAATGACTTGGGATGCATTTTACAACATTTTTATTTCCTCTAAATGACCTCAAACTGTGTTAAAAAGCAATATCTGTATTTAATAATGGACAGACAATGTAAGCTAAACAGTTTTGTCTATACCAGATTGGGACCTAGAACTATCACCAAGTCTTGTGAACAAGGATCAAAAGTAACTCCTTTTACATGCAACTGAAATAAAATATTTGGTCAGAATTAAAGAATTTTCATAAATCTTAAATACAAACTACAAATTCTGGAAAAAATAAATTGTATGGTAGGTAAATTAACTAATACTTTTTTCCAGAATTTGTAGTTTGATAACACATTCTGAAGAATTTAAATGTTCGAGTTTTTAGATACATGTATGTGAATGTGATTCTTCAATTCAGACCATTGTGTACTTACATTCAAATGGAAAGACTTGGCAGCGAGAAAATGATCCACGTCAACAACCATGGCAAGGAGACAACATAAACTACACTCAAACATTATCTGTCTTGAAAACTGAAAAAAATGACATTTACAGATAATCAACTGGTAGACGGTCAAATTACCTCCCTTGAATTAAAATCTTGAGTTTTTTGGTCAAACGGTAATTTCTTAAACGGAATACATGTTATTGAGCTGTAGTTCACTGTATACCCATGACCTTTAAAAACTATTATACAAAGTTAAAAAAGTTGCATCTATGAAAATGTGAAACATTGTTATTTTTGCAGAATGACTTATAAATGCATGTACAAAGACAATATATCGCTGGCTTAGAATTAGAAGGTCGCAAGTACAAAATCAATATTTTGAGGAAACAAGAAACTGTCTGAAAACTACTGTTTACTTATGGAAAAACAAGCTTTTGATGCCCCCGTATCGATAGATCGGGAGGCATATAGTGATTCACCTGTCCGTCCATTCGTTCGTCCGTCCTGGTTAACCCAAATTGACCGTTTCTTCTAGCATTATTATGGCTTGCTACAAAGCTTTCATACTTGCATGGATGTTGTATATGAACACTCTCCACGCGCCTGTATCACCTGACCCCATTTTGACCTTCACCTTGACCTAATTTTGGACTTAGACTTACTTATGGACAAGGCTTCCACAGGGGGCATAAGCGTTTATTGAACGCAGTCTTGTTAAACTTCAGTTTGGTCAACAGACTTTTCATGAAAATAGTCTCATAAGAAGCGCCTTGATATGCAGATTTCAAATATACATTTTTGTACATCAGTCTTATAAGGTCGTAAGTAGTACTTACAACCTTCTAATTCTAAGCAGCAATATGTGTGAACAAGGATGAGCATGAAACATAGGAGGCCAAAGGTCATAACTTACTTAGGCATCCATTATCATAATCATCCAAGTCAACAAACAATAAATGTATCCACAGTATTTATAATGTACAACTACATTGAAACAGAATAATTACAATGTCATTATAATATGAGTATGTCATATGTATACACTAAGTAGCCTACATAAAAAACGCACATGATACATTTTATCCATAAGGGTATGTTACATGTTAAACCGGTCATTAATGGTCAATCTGCCATTTTCTTCCTGTACTAGGTATAACAATGTTACGTTAAACCGGTCATTAATGGTCAATCTGCCATTTTCTTCCTGTACTAGGTATAACAGTCATTTTTGTGTCTACTTGTTTCCAGGTATCTCTGCTTTCATTCTTTAACTGTATTCACATGTGACTTGAAGGTTTTTAAATGCAAGTTGTTAAAAGAGCATTTTCTGGGAAATAACGCATTCAGCAATTTATTCCTAGAATTCTTGGCTGAAAAGGTAGTGTTATAAAACAGACTACCACAACTCTAATGTGTAACAATCAAAACACACCATACTTGTTGTTCTGTGTGAACCTCGAAGAAAGCTGTATGCAAATATGTAACCCTATGAAGAAAATGTAACTGTACAACAAGTACTTGCCTTGAAATCACACACAATTGCCCAAGACAATGCTCCTACCAATCCATGAGTCAAGCTATCACCTGCAGCAATTACAAGTCGACTCTTTATAACTGGGTGTTCCAGCAAATAATCTCCAACACAGCATGACAACAACAACATTGTTTCCAAGGCAACACAGGAAAGGTTAAACAACATCACTTAGCTCTGCAACAATGAAAGTATTCTTTAGATAAAGTGTGCTCACAAGCCTACAAGTTCCATGCAAACTGAACAAAACCCAGAGGGACTTATGTTGCTCACCTGAGTACATAGTCAGATTTACTTCAGGATCTGTTCTTCATGCAAACTAAACAAAACCCAGAGGGACTTATGTTGCTCACCTGAGTACATATTCAGGATCTGTTCTTCATGTGCATTGTAATTGAACTTTTTAAAACAAATAGCTGAGCATGAGATGACACACATTCTATTTCAACCATTTGGTAGAATTGTGTAGGTTTGTGTACAGAGTAATGCGCCAGTCAATTGAAACCACATGCAGCCATCAAACCAAGGAAATGGCAGGGATTTTACTTTTGTTGTTTCAGACCTCCACAAATTGCAACCGCCTTGCGGTAGCTAATAATTTGTACTGTTAAATTTTGAACCAGTAAAATCCTACAATAAATTTGCACTTTTAAGAAAAACTGGAATTCTTCAATGGGGTGGGCAGTTAAAATGTCATGATGTCTGAACTTGGTTATTTCTTTAATGAGCATTGAAATATCAATATATGATTAATGTAAAGTTTCTTTTTTCACTGAGTTTATTTTAAAGCAAAATTTAATGATCTGTAAAAAAATAGTAGCCATGAGCCTGTTGTGCCTTCCAGTAATCAAACCACCAGCAGAAAGCACTATCGAGTGGTTCCTATGTACAGGAACGTCTATGAAACAACAAGCAGCCAGCAAGCAGTAAATTCAGTTTGCCATCCGTGAGCACTTAGTGTCAGATAGCAGATGCCGTTTCTCAGCGCACTGTTTTCTTGCGCAACACACGGCTTTGGTAGCGCTTTATTAAGCAGCGGTCAATTTTTTTACTCAATAGTGCAAAAAAAAAACCTACATATAATTCTGGAGCACATTGCCAATTCGTAGCGCTTTAGTATGTTTATGCAACAACGCACGGATGGCATAACATTAACGCTACCGAGCACTTTCTTGTTCAACACACTGTTTTGGTAGCACTTTGCTGTGCAAACGGTCTTTCCGCAAGCGCTTGCCTGTAGCTGCTTAGCATATAAATTTACACTACGTCCACTATGTGACGCTTTTTTGAAGCAAGTCATTTCCTAGTGAAGGGCTATCGTATGTTTCTTAGCCGTTTGGATCTAGTCAATGGGCTCCTGTTTAGTCAAACCATTTCGACGCTGACAGTACCTGTACCTGTGACTGGACCGTCAGAATTAATAAGTAGCCACTTGGAGACAGCTTAGCAGCGACTAGGCTCCTGTAGTGATGCATAGTGTATTAAGGGTCTAAAATGTTTGGTAACTATTTTAGGTTTCAATTACACAGTTACAGACATTTTATATCTTACTTAGTATCCGTGAGACAACATGATAAAGTAACAAATACTGTAACAAGCATGAGCTGTCAAACATTTCATCACATTTATACCGGAAGTACCTCCAGTACTTTGATAATGACAATATTTGTGATTTCCGGTTTCAATTAGACGCACGTGTCGAGGGCCATGCCAATAGATAGCTGGTTGTTTTGAACCAACTAAATGAAATTTTGATTTGGTTTGGATCAGTTATCATTGAACTTCATAGTGCAATGCAGTCGGGGCAACTCAACTCATAACAAGGAGCACACTCCCCACCCACATCACACTCCGATATCCGTTCATTTGCTCATCATTTCCAAAGTTAGCATCATTGCACGTTATTTTGTGCTAGCTTAGGTTTCTGATCATTTCAGTCAAACGACCGATCATATAAGATCAATGTGTGTAGGTTAAAAAAGAAAGAAAAAGAAGAAAATAGCGAGTTTCAAAAAGAAGAGTGTGACAGTTGAGAAAATGAAAGTAGAAGTGGAACAATCCGAAATTATTAATCGAGTAAAGCGAATTTTACACGGTCAAGAATAAATTATTCTTTCTAACACCGACGTAGGGGCCTAGCAGCACCACCAATGTATAAAGTTGATTACAGGCGCAAAGCGCCGCATACTCGTTAACTCAATTGAGTATAGTTGAAAATGAAAATCTCAAAAGTAATAATCGTTTAAAATTCGAAAAAAAATGAGAAGGTCGATGCAGGATCGTGTCAAATATTTTGGACTATGGCAAAAATAATACTTGGCAATTCCAAAGACCTCAACTATTTTTTTTATCTTTGGCGATTCCAAACGATGATATGCCGGATCGAGTGAGAAAATATGCTGGTAGCCAGATTTACTGCATGCAAACACAATTCCGTGATCAATGCACTTCATATTAGGTGCTGCATTGTGATGTTCAAATTTGAAGAACTATGCGGATTGACAAATATTTGGATTTGTGTCAACAACTGGTCAATGGCAATTATTATGCCATGTTTGATTCTGGAAGGTACGTGTGTCTTGTAGAAGATCTATGCTAGCTGTCTTTGGGTGTTGGTAGGTGCTGTATTAGGTCAAAGTCGTATACACACTGACCGAACTTTTGCTGGAACTTGGAACTGGGTCATTCAGCTTGAGCATTCAGCTTTTTGGTTGCTAAAACTAGTTCTTTAGCTTTTCGACAGCTTCAACTTGGGTGGATATTTTACTTGTTCTGTTGGGCATTGTGCCTTGTATGTGTTTTCTGTGCTCGGCTTGTTAAGTTGAGTGCTGTCTTCCCTGTCTAAGTTAATATCGTATATTTGTGTGTTTACAGTCATTTATCGCAAATCTGACTACCTACTCTACATAAGATCATCTCCAAATGGATGATGTTGATATCAAACGAAGGCTACTCCAAACTTTAAGTATGTGTTTATTAGTATTGATATACATAAAATATTTCAGAAATTGACGTACAATAATTATACTGTTGAACAGTGAACGGCATCAAGTTAACGACCCTCAATTCTTTCTTCAAATGACTTACGAGCTATAATTTGTTTTTCAGAAAGGGTGAACCAGTCCGACCCTGGCAGTTATACTGGACATAAACACACTATATATATACATGATTATCTATAGTCTCTGTTAGAATTGATAATGAAGAAATGTTTTAATATCGCTGGCTTAGAATTAGAAGGTCGTAAGTAAAATATCGATATTTTGAGAAAACAAGAAAACTCGGTCTGAAAACTACCCTTTACTTATGGAAAAACAAGCTTTTTAAACGTCAGTTTGGTCAACATGACCACTTCCGATTTTCATGAAAATAGGCTCATTAGAAGCGCCTTGAGATGAATATGCATTAGTCTTATTATAAGGTTGTAAGTAGTACTTACGGCCTTCTTATTATAAGCAAAGATCTTTGTTCTAAGCCAGCGGTGTATACGGCATTGGCGCGCCCATCCTAGCCTTGAAGATTTCAAGTGATGGGGCGGTGATGATCACATCTGGTCAATGTAGGTTGTTCCAGATGCGGATGCCAGAAGGGAAGAAGGAGTATATGTAGGCGTTGACGCTGACATATGTAAATTATGTTACTAAGAATCGGTTGGCGTGACCTCTTGTATGTACTCCTGCTGGGATGAGTAACTGCTGAGTTCTGAATGATTGTGTATTTATTGTTAAATAATATTATAGTTGGACATTTTTGTATGAAATACTCATGGAAATCCAACAGTAATGAACAATAATGAACCTGGTACTTAATCTTGTTATAACAAACCAAAGACCTTAATACACAGACCACGCACGTTGATTAAACTTTGTGAACAGGCTTAAGTTTTTTTTATTTAAGGTTTTTATAAATCGGACTTTATGGCTGTATTAAATTGGTATCTCACTGACAGGAAACAACATATACAGTAAACATTTGAGTCATTTAACCAAGAAAATGTGCTTTTGAAATAGCTGCGAGACTCAGCTGAGCAATATATTTTAAAAGTCTTTTCGTGGAATTGGGGCCTGTTAATACATGATGCAAATGTAAAAAAGGGATGCAATAATTATTTTATTTTATCAATAACATATATTATCAGTAGTGACAATCTTGGACCGAGCAGGCATGGTTTTATTTTTCCCGTTCATTAATGGAGATATGCAATTTGCTTTCCGTTGTAATAGAACCCCGTGCTGGACGGATTTTATACCTCTACCGTTCGAAACTGCGGATATTGTCGTCTAGTGCAATTTTTCGGTAGGTCTTGTCTTGATTGCAAATTTCGGATTTACTATCCAATTAAAACACTGTTCACGTCCTCTTACCATTAACAATATCCATTTATGTGCATGTTTTAAGAATAACACAACAGTAAGATGTGAGGTGACGTCAAAAATGCACATTTCTAACGCAATCACGCGTTCGGTTGGGAGAAGTCGCGCTTTACTTGACCTATTTTCCGGACGCCATTTTATTTCGGACATAAACTTTTACGTTGAAACTTGAATATTGTTTTGTACCACATCCATTGACATTCAGTCGAACTTGGGAAAGTTGCTATGTTATGCATTTTTAAGAGAGAGATACAATTATTAAATCTAATTTAAACTTTTAAGCTGTAGGCAGAACTCGCAATCACAAAATTTCTGTCAGACAGATTGTTTTTATGTTGTTTATTTTGTTTGTTTACACTTAATTCTTACTGTTTTTCATGCATTGTATTTTATTTGCTTGAACCTGAATTAGGTAATACAATTGTGTTTCAATGAACGAATGCAAAATAAAGCTGAATTTCAGGCAAATTAGTCCAACTATTGGAATTTAAATTAGATTTGTACTGGTTCTCATCCTTCAACCGGATACTTTTGGGTATACCGGTTATTTCCTAACCAGACTTAATTGTAACCAAAATAGTATCCGCGAACTCGTAACCGCCGATTTATGGAACATTCGTTATGTAACAGCGATTTTGATTGGGCAAATCTAAAGCACCTTGCATAACGCTCAGAAATACCCGATTTTAGTAGAATTTTTAAATTAATAATAAAATCAAACTTGCTCCAAATTGTAGTGCATTAAATGTTTAATAAATTGCATTTGATATTTTGAGACCCTGAGTGGTTTTCAAGTTGTTGTGTGGGTAAAAGATTTTTGCCGCGAGAATACAATCAATTTTTTCCAATGTCAAGGTTATGATACATGTTTTAAAAATGGCCGAAAATAAAACTGTGTCGATCTGACCAATATTTTGTCCATATAAATAAATCATTTAAGGACCAAATTGGGTGAAGAAAAGAAAAAAACAACAAGGCAATTATTTTATTTGTCATTATATGACTTTATTTTCTTAGTAACGCGAGAATACATCCAAACAGGGTATATATGATATAATATTATATATATATATATGGCTTATATAAATGTCATCATAGAAATGTGTTTTAAAGGTGTTAAAATAGTTTGATATTTAAAATGTATTTATAATTTCGTCAATATTTATGGGATAAATAGCAAATTGTATTTCAAGCATTTTAGGTCGGTTACGAATCAGCCGAAATATGGTAACGAAAGGTTATGAAATAGCTGAAAATGGATGGTTACGAATAAGTCTGGTTGCGAAATAGCCGCATACCTACTTTTGGCACATTTTTCATGATAACTTTAGAAATACATTATACTTGTGCTTGAGATTTCACTTGAAAGAAGTAAAAATCTGACAGGCAAGGCTGCAAGACAGCACCCGACTGAAACAGCCGAGTACAGAAAACATAAAAAAAACACTGACCACAATTACATGGCACAATGCCAAACACATAATTTATAATAAACGAGAAAATGGTGTTAAATGCTGAAAGTCCAAGTTTGAGCTGTCAAACATCTAAATCCCAGCTGTTAAAATGCTGGAAGACCTTAAGTTCCGAATTTGTTTACTTCTAAAGTATACAGGTCATTTCGTAACCAGGCTTAATCATAACCCTCCTTACGAAAAGGGTACAATATAGCCAAAAATAGATGGTTACGATTCAGCCTGCACAGCTACAGATAAGCTGCGTATTTGGGTAATTACCTTATTAATTTTCTCAAAAAACCCAATAGATTTTGAGAGGAGGGAGTAAGAAAAAGCAAATAGGAAATGATGTTATAGTGAAAAATAGTACATAAAAGACCAATCACCCAGTTAGTTTTATTAAACACCCAATTGAAATTGGTCAAAACCCAAATGAAATTGAAACTTGGGGGTAAAATACCCAATGGCCTAAAACCTTATCTGTTGCTCTGAGCCTGGTTATGAAATAGCCGCATACCCTTCTAAAAATATGTCTCATGCATTTTTGAGGGCCTAAGAAGGGGTCATTGCGTCACATTTAATAAGACTTAGTCTTAACAGGACCATTTTCCAGACAGCAAAGTGTTATGTTTCTTATCACTAACATAATGTTAAATTACGCATTAAACATGGAACATGGTTATCTATCAAGGGAAAGCACTCACCTATTGTCATGATCTTGTTACATAATTCAGGGCTCAAATTTAACTTTTTTGGTCACTTGCAAATGTTAGCAAGTAGCTTTTTTTCTTACTTGCTAAATCAGAAAATCTACTTGCAAATTTAGCCATTCAATTAAAAACGTTACAATATCCACCTGTATTATACCTAGGTATACATGTAACATAGTTAGAGCTATAATCATATTGTTTGTGAACCTGTTATACAATTAACAGACTACAGGATTTCAGCAAGTTGTAAATTTGTTGGAGTCATTTGTGACATCTTCTAGCAGAAGTTTGTTGGCATTTTTATGCGCCCGAGACCCTGGAAATTATTTGTAGTTGTACTTGCAAAAAATAGCAAGTGATGATTTTATCCACTTGCAATTTGGGAAATCTACTTGCATTTAGCAAGTTAGCAAGTGCTAAATTAAAGCCCTGTAATTTGTAAGATTTGTCTCCCTTAAATTGGAAAAAATCGATCATAACATTTCCCATGGAAATCCCATGGTTTCTAAAGATTGTAAAACATCATTTTGTATCAAAATGTCTGCTATAAGAAGTGTAATGTTCCCATGGATTCTTTGAACATTACACTTTTTATAGCAGACATTTTGATACAAAATGATGTTTTACAATCTTTTGAAACCCTGCTCCGAGTTATCAAAGATATATAAATATTATAATATATTAAATGATAATTAAATATGTTTTTCATTTCAGGTTTATATTTTTCTAGAATCTTCAAGCCTTGTCATGGCACGAGGGAGGAAGAAGGGCAAAAATGTAAGTCTTTATTTTAGAATTATGTACACAGTAACAATGAATTACTTCTCATATTTTGTGTTCAGTTTTACTAATTAAATCAGACCAAATTTAGAAATTAGTAGTTTTACTGGTAATTGCTGTTTCGACTTCATAGCAGTTAAGGTTTGGAAACATAATCAAATTGAGATGACTTCTTTATTACAAATCACTATCAATTAATTTTTATTATAACAAAGATTTGATGCTTCTTGTTAATTACAGGCCAAAAAGGCAACAAGGGAGGGAAGCTTAAGGGTAAAGATGAAAGCACCTCAGAAAACACGCGGCAGTATCAAAATGAAGTTGCAGAAAGTAAAGAGAATTGAAGAGTTTGAGGAAGTCGATGAGATTGTAAATCTTGAACCGCCTCCTCGTAAACAGAAGATTCAGTATGGGGCTTATACTACAGAGAATTTGATCGCTGCTGTTAAAGCTGTGAAAGAGGAAGGAATGTCTACATACAAGGCAGCAGAGTTATTTGGTGTTCCCAAATCTACTATATATGACAAGGTAGATAATAAATTACACATGTCTGAATTAGGAGACCATGTTTTATGTGTTTTTTTTGCTTAGCCTTTTTGATGATGATAAACAGATAAACTGTTTAATACTGTGATCAAGCTTATATCATCTGAACTTTTTAATTGTAACAAACGGCTGTATTAAACAAAAACTTGTTTCTAGAAAGTTAATCTTAATATAATACTGCATTTACTGCGTTGTATTATGGCTGAAGTCCTATAAAAAACAAAGCTGTGGTTGTGATTAATAGTGAGCCTAGCTTTGTAAACCAGGATTAATTCCTGGTTGTGGCAGCAACAATGTTGATTTTCCTCCACATGTGGAGAAGTTGCAGGTTCCTTGTGAAAGGGTAAGTTAGTTATGGTTAGGATACAGTCCAGGAAAGCTGGTTAGGTAAAGCTGTTGCCATATATACCTCATGGGTGTCAATATTCCTGATTAATCCGGAATTCCGGATTTATCTATCCTGAAAGATTTACCATTTCTGACCAAAATAAAAGTGATTTGATGAAAATATCTCAAGAAATGGCAAAGTTATGGTCAATTTAATCTGCTCTCAATGATTTTATTCAATAAAAACTGAGTTAAAAATGGAAACAATGTGGTTGAATACCTCTTTTTTTGGCAATAATGTTCCGCAACATATGATTTTCAGGATTTTTAATTTGGCTCTGTTGACACCCCTGAAACGTTGTTGAGTAATGTCGTTATTAAATCCCATATGAACAAACTAATATTTCATGAATTTTATTCCAGGCACAGGGTAACTCCAACTTATTGTTTCAAAGGAAAGGTCCGGAACCATTGCTTACATATGAAGATGAGAAGAAACTGGTGGATTATTTACTACAGATGTCGTCACTTGGCTACATGTTCTCTATTTCTGAGCTACGAAATCTTGCATCTGAGTTAGCTATTGAAAAGGGCAAGTTATGTGAAGGGACACTACTGTCACCTAGGTGGCATAAAAGCTTTAGAACTAGATGGCCAGTATTGAATGAGAAAGTATTTGGTGAATTCAGAACGTGCGTAAGAACCAAAAAGAGGGAGCCATCCACACCTAGAAGAAAAACGTTGGAAACTTTTGAATTTGAAGAAGAAGGGGAACAGATTCAAATATCTACTCTAGCAGATGAGTCTGATGTTTGTTTATCTAATTATTACACGGAGCTACACATGCTGTTAGTCAAGTATGAGCTGGTGGATAAGCCCCAAAGAATTTATTGTATCGATGAAGTAGCTATCCAGTATGAATCGGGGAACCCAAAAGCTCGTCCAATTAAAGCACTGAAAAGTCAGCTTGGATCGCGAACCGAGACCACAGTAGTTAGTCTGATTGGCTGTGGTAATGCACTAGGTAACTGCTTACCTCCGTTTCTTATTTACCCAGGCTTCAAAATGGATTCTAGTTTACTAAAGGGAAAATATCCAGGAGTACAAGGAACGATGACAGAAAATGGATTGACTGACTACAACACTATGAAATCATATTTAGAGAGGCACTTCATTGAGTATGGCTTACTTGGTATGAGGAAAACACCCCCTGTACTTGTATTGTATGATGGCACCAAATCTAAGGTGAACCCAGACACCATTGCATGGGCTAAGAGCCGTAACATCATTCTATTTGTTCTACCCCCAAATTCCACAAATCTTGCTTACCCTATAGAGAAGGGCTGCTTCCGACACTTCAAGGATCATTTCATCACCCAGACTAGAATTTTCAGAGAAATGTACAATGTTGAGACTATTACGAAGAAAGCAATCTGTAAAATAGTGTCTGAGGCGTATCCATTGGCCATGTCCTGCAAAAACTTGGTGGAAATGTTTGACGATGCTGGTATATTTCCCTACAAACCTTCTATTGTCCTGTGTGATGAAATCCGAACAGAGAGATTTGACAGGAAAAACAAGATCGCCTCCATCAAGAAGAGACCTCCAGGCATGAGAGACAAGGGGGTCCAGGTATTCCTTTTTTTCCTTTTTGGGAAAGGGTCTCGTCTAATAAGAAAAAGTTTTTGCTTGGATTGGGAATTTTCAGTGAAATCTCTGCATACCGAATATAACATATCCTAATAACAAAAACAAAAGCAGTTTGAACAATAAATACAGCTGAAGTTCAATAGATAATCATCTTACAATTTCTCTCATGTGTGGTAGAATTATTCTTTGTTGATCGTTTAAATGTCTTTTGGTGGATAAAATGCTTCTTCTGTTCTTTGCATCAGTCACAAGCATACATGCATGTTTAATGGTTTGTAAATGTTAACTAACAAAATACTTATAAATCAATTATACACTACAGTATCAAAAATTAAGATTGTAAGATGTTGTGGTATGTTTCAATTATTTATACTTATAAATACTTTGTCGGTAAAATTAACTTCAATTTATGTGCTTTGAGGATTTTACTCCAAAGTGTTTTACTGGTAAGACAATTAGATTTATCTAGTACAAGATCTGATGTTGAAATGTTTTTGTTACAGATAAGTCTAAGAGATGACACACAGATCAAGTTAATTAAGTCTGGTAGACGTAGAATAGTACGTCAAGAAGATCCAACAGTGACCGATGTTGATTCTACACTCACATTCCTTAGGGATAAAAAGATACAGAAGATGTTGGAAGGAAACACGGGTATACGGCCGCGTAAAGAGGAATCTGACTTCTCCGATTCTGAAGGTAAGTTCTCTTTTTTTGTCATACCTACCTTGTAAAGAGGGGTAGATATATTGATTTTTGAAGTTTGTGTTCCTGCTTGTTCTCCTTAACCACTGGTCAGATTTCAATGATTTAACTTAAAAAATTGTGAAGGCCTAAGCCAAAATGTAAATAATATAAAAGGACTAAAGTGACACGTGTTGTTATCACATTGTTTTCATCAAATGATTTAATTTGATATAAGTGCTGGGTACCAATGCCTTGTTGTACATTATGTAGAAATTTACCTTAGACTCATTTTTTCCAGAATTATGACCCCTTTGTTGGAGACATATGTTTTGTTTCAAAACCCTACAAGTTGAATTATGTCTCTAGCTCTTTTGAATCACATGAGACAAGGGTCCAAGGATAAAGGCATGATATTACATTTATTTTGAAGTCATTAGACGTGCAATTACAAACAGTTTTGACATGATGTTGCATGTGAATTTCAGAATTTGGCTTCAAACCAGTTGTGGAGTTTTGTTTTGCTTGCAATTCTTCATTGACTTGTTAATGTATATTTTAGATGAGTATGATGATGATGGTGATCTATCTATGGATGATCAGGGAGAGATTCGACCTCCATCTAGTTCATACTACATGATGCCCAATGGTGGACATCGTCAAGCAATGCAGGCAGCAAATCGTACAATACAAGTTGTACAAAATGCTGGTCAGGGTGACGCAAGCAGGACCAATGTTTCTCAGGGTTATAAGTTTGACCATACAACTGGTATACAGCATCGTAAGTGATTTAAGTTATTAAATAAATTTTAAATGTTTGTTTCATCAGCAAAGATGTCAACCATATCATTATGATATCATTTATATAAATAATGAATGAAGTTACTTCACCATCTGTTCCTTTCGAAAAATATCTAGTTGATTATTGATATGTGTTAGGTTTAGTCAGGGGTTCCACTAGGGTCTCAATCTTGGAGGTCATTTGGATTATTATGTACTGAAGTTTATCACTTTATAACCAAAATGCCAATGAATTCTGACGTAAAGTAAATATGACCTTCCAATAAAAAAATGAATGTCAAAATGTGCTTTTTTAGAGCTTTCAGGAGCCATATGAGTAAAATGAAGCCCCTGAAAAGCGAATACATTGTATATATACTTTGGTGTGGGTGTAAATCTTGCTAGGAAATTTGTGATGTTGTAGTCAACCATAATATTTCTGAGGTTGTAATATATTTATAAATGTAGTAGTTTAGTACAGGGGAAGTAACTACATGACGACTACTTACTTTCCATGATATAGATTCTTTGTCTGAAATACCTGCTCCTTACACTACTTTATAAAGTCAGGAATTAAAGCAAAAAGTCCTTTCCATTCTATTCATCGGATTGTGAAATATTTAGTAACAACGTTTAAATGAATTTAAAATGTTTTAATTAACATTGCTGAAAGTTTACTGTACAATATAGATTTGAAGAAATCATTCAAACAATGTGATACATGTTGTCCTACAATGTTATTGGAGCATATATATATGTCTCTATAAAACTTGTGTGTGTTTGAGTTGTTTATTCTGAACACATAGTAATCTATGGACCATACACTGGTTTACATCAGCTTGTGTTCTGTGCAGTTGTGCACCTGAGAGTTTATTTGGGATATTATGAGTTACCTCTCTTGATATGAGTAAAGTTGGGGCACCTGTGCTTACATTTCTATTAGACCGGACACATGTGATCACCCACAGTCATATTTCTAGTTCATTGATTTTTGCTTAGTGCAGTTTGAGATGGTCATCTCCATTTGTTGATATTATTCAGAGTCACTATTTAATGTGATTGTTCATGTGTCTTTGTCATTATTTGCAGAATTCAAGGTGGAAGAAAGTCATGGATATGCCTTGGCTCCATCAGGTTAGTAGACTACATGTTTCTGTTATAATAAGTAAAATTCTTAGCTTCATCTTTATGGTGAGCTATCATGATTGCCTTTTGTCCGTTTTCTGTCTGTAGTCCACAATTCATTTAAACATCTACTTCTAAATAGACCTTATCTCGGCTAATTTTGACATAACTACACTAGATTGATGCTTCAATTTGTCTCTTTCTGATTTCTAATTTTTATGTTGATTCATTGAATAATATGGCAGATTCTTTTTAAGAAAACCTTCCTAGAAACATTACTTCTAACTAGAGATGGCAACCAGTACTAAAATCGGTACTCGGGTACTCGGTCATTCTTCCGATCGAGTACTCGGGTACTCGGAAAACTATAAATGTGAATGATATTTGCGACACAGAAATGTTGTACTGCAAAACGTGCGTGTTCAACTTCAAATAGAACATCGTGTATGCCTGTCCATTCTGTTCAGTTGATGGTCAAATCTATATCGGTAGAAGAATGTTGAAACAAAATAACTAACAAAAGAACAACAATACAGTGTCAACTCAGTATAAGTTATAGTCAATAACGCTAGAAAATCGAATAATAACAAATTTACAACTAAGGGGGAATACTCTTATCAACCGGTGACATAGCAATATTTAGACAGCGTGACGCAGTCGAGTTATCGTTCATTTATCAATACACGCGTGAGAACGATTATAATTATAATTTAAAGTAATATTTTATTAATTTCTTAATCGATTGTCACACCCATTAAACAATAACTGCCAATTGAAGATCGATGACAATCACTCGGATGATGTCAACAAAAGAAACCCCAGCTACGTGTCATAAACAAACTAACAGACGATGATTGACAGGTCTGCATGTGTTTTGCTTGCAGCGATTAAGGATTGATGACACGTTGTTAATTGTAATTTTAGTAGACCAGATAAGACTTGGACACGTTCTGTACAATACAGGATTAACAATTATTATTTTTATTTTTTTACCGAGTACTCGAATACTGATTTTGATATTGGATAATCGGACCTTTGAACGAGTACTCGAGTACTCGGGTACTCGTTGCCATTCCTACTTCTAACCCGATTTCAATACAATTTCACAGGAATGTCACATATGTTACCCTCTGTAAAATTGCTATTTTTGAGTCAAACACCTAATATTGTAATTCTTATTGCTACATATATATTATATAATATACTCTTATTACAGAAGAATACAGTGCTGATGCTAGTACACAGGTGATGGCTAAATCAGAAACAGACGCGGAGATGGACACTATAGAACAGACTCGTGTTGCCGTTCAGGCTCTACAAGATATAGCTAACGATGTTCAGTATGTGACTTCTCAAGGTATGCCAATGAACACTACAGTTCAGAATGTGACATTAAATTCTGGTCGAATGATCCAGGTGGTGGTACAGGGACCGGATGTGGGTGGACAACAAATGATTGTTGGAGATCAAGTTCCTGTTATAGAGGAAGTACAACAAATTGAGATTGACAATAGTGTAGAATCAATTATACCAATAAGTGGTGAAGCGGAAGAGGTGGTAGAAACTGAGCCAATTGAAGAAATTGTAGAGAACACCTGATAGTGATATGATGTCGGACATTGTATTGTCCGTATGTATTGACAGTTTAACAGTTAAAATCAACTTTACTCGTTGTTTGGTTTAGTTGTTGTTCAATGAATCTGTCAGTTTTTACCGGGTTAGAAGTTCAGCTAAACTTGTATATATAATAGGTGCTGATTAATTCACCCAGCTAAACTTGTATATAAAATGCGCTGACTGGTGAATTATTGACGCAATCTGAAATCAGTTTAATGAACTAAACTTGGCACAGCATTGTCTATAAACTCATAAGATTAATTTGTTTTTATGTAGGTTTATTTTAGTGAAAGAAAATGCTGCAATCATTCAATCATGTATTGATAGTAAAGTTACTACATGTATATTTTGATACTCATTGCATTGTTTAACTGTAGTATACTGTAGTTATTAACATGCTGTTATGTCCCCCTGCAGACATTGTTATATTGCTTGTACATGTTGGTCAATTTGATCAAACCATTTGTGATCAATGACTTGTCCACACATTTAATAGGGCATTTAGTCTTAGATGGTTGATTATGACCATTCTCAAAACTGGCAACTCAAACTTTACAAATTTCTTGAATTAACAAAACACAATTTATTATAAAACTGCATGCATTGTTTTTAAATCAAATCAAAATCTGGTGTGTAACATTTGAAATCTTAAGGGTTTTAAAAGAGATTGAGTTATTAGATCATAGGCTGTTTGCACCTGTCATCCACATTTTTAGCTCACCTGCCACAAAGTGGCAAGGTGAGCTTTTGTGATTCTTTTTTGTCCGTCATCCGTCTGTCCGTTAGCTTTTTCACCGTTAACACTCTAGCACTCTCAATTTTGCTTTGATCTTCACCAAACTTGGTCATTAGTTGTATCTAAATGACATCTAGGCCAAATGCGAAGTTGGGTCATGTTGGGTAAAAAACTAGGTCAAAAGGTCAAATAATAGCAAAACATTGTTAACACTCTAGACGTAATATTTTTGGTTTGATCTTCACCAAACTTGGTCAGTAGTTGTATCTCAATGAAATCTAGGTCAAGTTCGAAGTTGGGTCATGTGGGGTCAAAAACTAGGTCAAAAGGTCAGATAGTAGGAAAACCTTGTTAACACTCTGGCGGTCACATATTTGCTTTGATCTTCACCAAACTTGGTCATTAGTTGTATCTAAATGACATCTAGGCTAAATGCGAAGTTGGGTCATGTTGGGTCAAAAACTAGGTCAAAAGGTCAAATAATAGCAAAACATTGTTAACACTCTAGAGGTAATATTTTTGGTTTGATCTTCACCAAACTTGGTCAGTAGTTGTATCTCAATGAAATCTAGGTCAAGTTAGAAGTTGGGTCATGTGGGGTCAACAACTAGGTCAAAAGGTCAAATAATAGAAAAACCTTATTAACACTCTGGCGGCCATATTTTGGCTTTAATCTTGATCAACTTTGGTCAAAATGTCTATCTTGATGACCATAAGGTCAAGTTAGGAGTTGGGTCATGTGGGTAAAAAACTAAGTCAATATGTCAAATAATAGCAAAACCTTTTAAACACTCTGGAGGCCTCAGTTTTGCTTTAACCTTCATCAAGTAAAGTCAATATGTTTATCTTGATGACCTTAAGGTCAAGTTCAAAGGCCATGTTTAGCAGGTGAGCGCCCAAGGATCTATGATCCTCTTGTTGATTGTTTTATGTCTGTGTGGTTTACATACACAGTTCTTGAGCAACCATAACTCAATTTTGACTCAATGTATATTAATTCTTGTTAAAGTTTGGAAGATTGGCCATACGATAGGTTAGATCAAGAGTTCTTGCCTTTAATTTATAAAAAAAACTGAAGTTCTACATCAGGGTACTGTTTTATCAAAGCACTAACACTAATCTTAAAAGTAAACTCAAATTTAATTACTTTTATAATTCTTTAACAAATACGAAGTGGGAGCAGATTTTGGTTTGTTGTAGTAAATTGGCTAAATCATTTGTAATACTGAAGATCCATTTAACACACGTTTTAGTTGTTAAAGAATTATAAAGAATTTGAACGCAAGTTTACGTTTTTGCACATGGTAGATACCAGATCATGGAGTTCTTGAAATATTTTTGCATTGATCTAATATCATTGTGATTAAGACGTTAACACTACCTAACTGTTTCTCTGTGTTTTACTCAATTTTACTCATTTTATTTTGAACCTACTTGTTCTGGGTATCATATATAACTCTACTAGTATATCACTGTTACATTTAAATATTGTTATATGTTAATTCCCACCTTGCTCGTTACATTCAATGTCAAGTATGTACAAATACATTGTTTTGTGTTCCATTAAACATGTTCTCATTTTCCTAGAAATCTTTCATATTTTACGAGTAAGAAAGCAATTATGGTACAATACACTTTGACTCCTGAGTCAAGGAATTTTATTCATACTTATCATAGGTACTTGATCTAAAACATAAAAAGTTTTTCCTCACTTGACCATTTAATTTCCTGCTCATTGTTTTGTCTATAACCATTTTAACATTCGACAGTAAACTTCCTGTAAATTGGTATTTCTCTCTATTGTTTTATATCTGCCACTTCAGATTGTTAACCAATCAATGTACTACTTTCAGATTATCAAACAATTAACATTTAGTTTCTTCATCATATTGTCATCACAGACTCACACGGTTTCACATATATTTCGTTTATTAATGTAGTTTGCTGTATAAAAATGTTCTGTTCCATATTAAAGTATGACCAAATATCCAGTCTTGTTCATTTCTATTGTTGAAAGTTCAAAAGCTTGGGTCATGTGATCCGGGGATGGTCATGTGATTGAGGGGTGGTCATGTGATTCTGGAATTGTAGGCTGATTGTGGTATTGCTGTTAGAAGATCAGTTTTACATTGTTGGAGTTATTTTCGAAATACATTTAATTAGTTTGAGACTTTCTCACGGAAATCTAATTTAACACTAAGCTTGGATGTGTGTCTGTAAACTAATACAATGGACAGATATTGTTATGAAATATATCACTGGCATAGAATGAGAAGGTTGTTAGTGCTACTTACGACCTTATAAGACTCGTGCATATTTGAAATTTGCATCATGAAGCGCTTCTTATAAGCCTATTTATGTTAAAATCAGGACTGGTCGTGTTGATCAAACTGAAGTTTAAAAAGCTTGTTTTTCCATTAGTAAAGAGTGGTTTTTAGACAGTTTTTTCTTGTTTTTCCAAAATATCGATTTGTACTTACGACAGGTCTTCTCATTCTAAGCCGGCGATATGTTGAGAACATATATTGGGTATGTTTAAAGATTCACAACTGTTCACTGAACGTGTTTTCAGAAACCAAAATCAACAAATACTGAACAGTTAAATTTATAAGACACATTCTGTGACATATGTTGTTTTCTGTGCAATAGTTTACATCGGATTAAAGAAAGTCTTCAAACATTGGTTCCTGTCCTTGAAAATCCTCAAGCATGAAGCCATTGTCAATATTCTGTTTCATTAGTTTGTGCCTGTTCAACCATTCCTACGCTGACAGTAAGTATACAGTTATGTTTTATGACGTTTGACCAAGACAGTTGTGTGTTGTCATTTGGTTTTTGGCTAGATTGCCCAATGCTCTCCAGAGAATCATTCGTGTATTTGTGTTCAGTTCTCTGAGCTTTTGATAACATTTGTTATTAACTGTTTGGTGATATAAGTACAGCAAAGCTCACTAGGCCAGTGTGCAGTTGGTAGAATGCTAGATGGTCACCCAGCAAATCTAGATCCAATTTTCAGTGTTCTACCGTCACAATCATATCCTCTACATGTCAGGAAATTGTCACTGGCTTGCTACTGGACAAGTGAATTCAGGAAAACTGGTTGTCAACTGGCTGATGTGCATGACGCTTATTGAAAACAGGAGAGTAAATGTCTGCAGAGAGGATTTTAATGTGTACAGAAATTGAAGTTTAAGGATAAAGCTGAATCTGAAGAATGCATGCATAGCATATAACTGTTATTTTGTAACCTCAAACAATTAAAACCCAGTATTATACTTCTATAGCAGACATGCTGTCATTTTCTTACATTCAGATTTCAATTTGATTTAACACTGTTACTCCTGATAATTGCATTAAAAAACCTATTTAGAGTGTTCTTCAAATATATTGTACGGAACGTAGAAGAAAACCACTTCATGCTACATTTGACAATTTGATTTGAAAAGTACAGTCCCAGTTTTAAAATGATGAGAGATCCAAACGTGCGTACAGTTGAAAAAACAAAATGTAAACTTAACCTTGATTTCATTTTGACTTTCAAGATCATCTGTATTGTATTATGTTTCAAGAAACCATCTTGTTCTGAAATATTTCAGTAACAGGTAGCAAAATTACCTTTCTTAAGAGTATGCAGCATGTAAATTTTGTACATACAAACATATATTTCAGAATATACCTCGGTTGATATGCCTGTCAGCTGGTCAATTGCTGAGAAAATATGTCTGGACTCCGGCGCAATGTTAATACCTGATATTTATGATGATGATGATATAGAAAATACTGACTTGTATAACAAACTACCCGTCAATGAATTTGTTTGGATAAATGCAAAGAGTTTGGAAATCCGTTATACCAGTAAGTTTGCATCTTCTTGACACATACTGTTGTTGAATTTTAATGAATAAGTACCTAGCCTAGTTTTGCATTTCGGCATATGGAATAGTGTAGTTCGAAATTGAACTGTGCAGGTGTCAATTTTTTTGTTCTTTAGAGTTAATAGCGAAAACTTGAGGACTTACAGCTTTGATATTATAATAATCATTATGATCCAACTACGCCAATTGGGTCAAAACTGGTCCTTTTATGGAATCTCCGAAACAGCAAGACCTACATCTTGTATGCTTTTTTCTATAAAGTTGTATAGAAAAACTTGCAGACAGTAACCAATTGGTCGAAACACTAATTAAGTAAACACTTGTGTTGATGTTAGAGAGTGATATAGGCAAACCGTCAGAACCCACAGTAATATATTTTGTTTTTACGAACTCAATTGCGTAGTGTACCGTACTTGAGCAAAAAATGGGGTCTGACAATGGAGGCAGATCTGGCTGCTGAATAATCCGGAAATCTCGATTTGCTGCATTAGAAAGAATGAGCTTTCTGCAGAAGTTATTTGATGAAAAAATTTAAAGTTTTGACCATGCTTTGTCATTTGAAATTTCACAAGCAGAATTGTAACAATAGAACAATGTATGAACTGAGTTTCGATGAAGGGGTGTGAACTTATGGTGCCTGAAACAGACTTGCAACTTGTGTTCAGGATTATGCCTCAGTAGGACCCCTGTGTAAATACATTGTTATCTTTATTCCAGGGACTTCACAGACCATCAAATACGCCTACAAACCTGTCACTTCAAAGTTAAAGTACTTATTTTGTCTAGATGGTAAGCATGATTATTTATGCCACTCGGTATACTGATATTATAATACCAGTATAATATGTGGAGCAAGTACTGGTGTGTGATAAATGTTATGTTTGAATGCTTTATATACATACGGGGAAAAAATTCGGGCCCAGAATAACAATGAATACTTGCACTCAGTACTCAAATGACTATTATATAGTAACAAATGACAATGTTTATGGGCATAATATCAGTCAAATCGCCTAAGGCCTTCGCAGATTATAGAACTTGAAAATATCTAAAAAAAAATAAGAAATTAGCTTTTTCTGTACTTGTAATTCAAACACTTTGTCTGATAGTCTTCAAACATGTTGACAATGTTTTGGAGCATACAGTGTCGACCAAGTTGAAATTGCAAAATAAAATGAGAAAGTAGCCTTGTTCGGCATCTTATCTCCTCAAACTTGCTGGCAATGCATGTTTATTTCACCATCACCATTGTATTTTGTGACAGTTTGGCACTCGTGTTTATTTTCTAGTGGGTCAGAATTTGATATGGACATATTTGCTATCTTTTGAATGTTTGTATGGTTCCCTCAGTGGTATTGTATATAAGGCACATGCATGGTTCCCTCAGTGATATTGTATGTAAGGTACATGCATGGTTCCCTCAGTGATATTGTATGTAAGGTACATGCATGGTTCCCTCAGTGATATTGTATGTAAGGTACATGCATGGTTCCCTCAGTGATATTGTATGTAAGGTACATGCATGGTTCCCTCAGTGGTATTGTATGTAAGGTACATGTATGGTTCCCTCAGTGATATTGTATGTAAGGTACATGCATGGTTCCCTCAGTGATATTGTATGTGAGGTACATGCATGGTTCCCTCAGTGATATTGTATGTAAGGTACATGCATGGTTCCCTCAATGGTATTGTATGTGAGGTACATGCATGGTTCCCTCAGTTATATTTAATGTAAGGTACATGCATGGTTCCCTCAGTGATATTGTATATAAGGTACATGCATGGTTCCCTCAATGGTATTGTATGTAAGGTACATGCATGGTTCCCTCAGTGATATTGTATGTAAGGTACATGCATGGTTCCCTCAGTGATATTGTATGTAAGGTACATGCATGGTTCCCTCAGTGATATTGTATGTAAGGTACATGCATGGTTCCCTCAGTGATATCGTATGTAAGGTACATGCATGGTTCCCTCAGTGATATGGTATATAAGGTACATGCATGGTTCCCTCAGTGATATTGTATGTAAGGTACATGCATGGTTCCCTCAGTGGTATTGTATGTAAGGTACATGCATGGTTCCCTCAGTGATATTGTATGTAAGGTACATGCATGGTTCCCTCAGTGATATTGTATGTAAGGTACATGCATGGTTCCCTCAGTGATATTGTATGTGAGGTACATGCATGGTTCCCTCAGTGGTATTGTATGTAAGGTACATGCATGATTCCCTCAGTGATATTGTATGTAAGGTACATGCATGGTTCCCTCAGTGATATTGTATATAAGGTACATGCATGGTTCCCTCAGTGATATTGTATGTAAGGTTATGCATGGTTCCCTCAGTGATATTGTATGTAAGGTACATGCATGGTTCCCTCAGTGGTATTGTATGTAAGGTACATGCATGATTCCCTCAGTGATATTGTATGTAAGGTACATGCATGGTTCCCTC
This sequence comes from Spisula solida, assembly GCA_947247005.1. NCBI lineage: Eukaryota > Metazoa > Mollusca > Bivalvia > Venerida > Mactridae > Spisula > Spisula solida. The sequence goes on along the minus strand of OX365947.1, from coordinate 39,618,850 downwards.
AGTGATATTGTATATAAGGTACATGCATGGTTCCCTCAGTGATATTGTATGTAAGGTTATGCATGGTTCCCTCAGTGATATTGTATGTAAGGTACATGCATGGTTCCCTCAGTGATATTGTATGTAAGGTACATGCATGGTTCCCTCAGTGATATTGTATGTAAGGTACATGCTTGGTTCCCTCAGTGATATTGTATGTAAGGTTATGCATGGTTCCCTCAGTGATATTGTATGTAAGGTACATGCTTGGTTCCCTCAGTGATATTGTATGTAAGGTACATGCTTGGTTCCCTCAGTGATATTGTATGTAAGGTACATGCTTGGTTCCCTCAGTGATATTGTATGTAAGGTACATGCTTGGTTCCCTCAGTGATATTGTATGTAAGGTACATGCATGGTTCCCTCAGTGATATTGTATGTAAGGTTATGCATGGTTCCCTCAGTGATATTGTATGTAAGGTACATGCATGGTTCCCTCAGTGATATTGTATGTAAGTTACATGCTTGGTTCCCTCAGTGATATTGTATGTAAGGTACATGCATGGTTCCCTCAGTGATATTGTATGTGAGGTACATGCATGGTTCCCTCAGTGATATTGTATGTAAGGTACATGCATGGTTCCCTCAATGGTATTGTATGTGAGGTACATGCATGGTTCCCTCAGTTATATTTAATGTAAGGTACATGCATGGTTCCCTCAGTGATATTGTATATAAGGTACATGCATGGTTCCCTCAATGGTATTGTATGTAAGGTACATGCATGGTTCCCTCAGTGATATTGTATGTAAGGTACATGCATGGTTCCCTCAGTGATATTGTATGTAAGGTACATGCATGGTTCCCTCAGTGATATTGTATGTAAGGTACATGCATGGTTCCCTCAGTGATATCGTATGTAAGGTACATGCATGGTTCCCTCAGTGATATGGTATATAAGGTACATGCATGGTTCCCTCAGTGATATTGTATGTAAGGTACATGCATGGTTCCCTCAGTGGTATTGTATGTAAGGTACATGCATGGTTCCCTCAGTGATATTGTATGTAAGGTACATGCATGGTTCCCTCAGTGACATTGTATGTAAGGTACATGCATGGTTCCCTCAGTGATATTGTATGTGAGGTACATGCATGGTTCCCTCAGTGGTATTGTATGTAAGGTACATGCATGGTTCCCTCAGTGATATTGTATGTAAGGTACATGCATGGTTCCCTCAGTGATATTGTATATAAGGTACATGCATGGTTCCCTCAGTGATATTGTATGTAAGGTTATGCATGGTTCCCTCAGTGATATTGTATGTAAGGTACATGCATGGTTCCCTCAGTGGTATTGTATGTAAGGTACATGCATGGTTCCCTCAATGGTATTGTATGTAAGGTACATGCATGGTTCCCTCAGTGATATTGTATGTAAGGTACATGCATGGTTCCCTCAGTGGTATTGTATGTAAGGTACATGCATGGTTCCCTCAATGGTATTGTATGTAAGGTACATGCATGGTTTATGATTCAGCAGAACAATTTACAACGACCAGAAAGACAGTGGAAACATTGACAACATGGAACAATGCTCTTCAACTCTGTACGAAAAATAAGCGTGATCTACTCAGTGTCTCGACAGCTAAGACAGTTAAAAGGACTGTATCATTACTGGAAAATGGTCAAGCAACTTGGGTAAATAAAAACCCTCGATATAGTTTACCACAAGCAGGTATGTTGGTTTTTATGCCTTCCACACATATAATGGGGAGACACATTGCTTTTGTGCTGGACATCAGTCTGGATATTACAAATTTTGTCCATACTTGTTCTCCTTACCATTGTGCTAGTCTTGCACATTGTCCAGAAATTTTAAATCAGACGATTTTTGCAAGAGTTATGGGGCTTTGTGGAAGACATATGTTTTTGTGTCCAAACCACTTCTAGCTTATATTTAATGTAAACTATGGGAAGACAATGTACAGAACAATCGGTAAACCATGGTTGGTCAGGGAAAGTTCAAAAGTACTATGGTAATGAGTGAATACACATTCAGTGAATGTACAGCTTAACCTTTAAAAACAGTCAGTCAAGTAACACATCAGCCATGGTTGGTTATAGCTGGTGAATGTTAAATACATGACTGTGTATTAAAGCTTGAGTTAATATTTTCTGTATTACAAGGTAGTTTGTGAGAAGATAAGCAGCATAGTTCCAGTTGTACCTTGTTGTTCATTTAAATGAAAACATGGTTTCTGTGACAAGGTGGAGCTGTGGGGTATAATCTGTTACAGTATGTGGCAGTTCTAGTTAATGGGAAGCTAAGGAAAGCCTAATCAGTATTTATTATATGTATACAGTGGTTGATGGTTTCACTAGTCAGTGTATGGGGATGGTGAAACATTTGGATGGACATGTTAGCATACATGTAGATGACTGTGAACACAAAAACATGTATGTGTGTGCTAAGGGTAAGGACATTCTTCAGATTATCACTTATTTTTATTCATTGAAGACTAGTGTTTGTGAATAAAACATAGAAAACACAAAATAATGATAAAATGAAGTTTTGTTGGCTATCCATCATGTGTGGGAGGAATTTCTACGCTAGATGAGATTTAATATCTATCGTCACAATGCCTGAAATTAGCACAACTACTGTTTGTGGGTACAGAGCAGCCCTCTGTATAGCAACAACCTCTCTATAACAACACCTTCAAAATTTCTCTAAGTTCATATTTACCATAAATTTAACCTCTGTAGAGCATTATCCTCTTTATAACGGCCAATATTTGCAGCTCCCAAAGGGTTTTGCTCTCCAGAGATTGTACTGTATTTGTAATATGTTGATGTTTATAAACAGATACAGATGACTACGCTCCCGCACTGACCAAACTGGACATGCCACTAACAATGTACGTACATCCAACTGAACCTGTAACCAGTACAACAGTTAGTGTTGATACTCTGTCTCTTAACAACTCAAGAAGTTCAGGTAATTTGTTATCAGATTTTCCATACAAAATTTAGTAAACTACAAAAATATTAGATTGGTGAATTTTAGTGGAGTCGTAAACTCGTAGATTATAAAACATTGAAGGGTAAACACTTCGAGGGCTCAGTGCAAAACTGTGGTACATGCCTATATAAATTGATGTAGTTACCATAGTTACCATGCACCGAGCCCTCGACTTGTTCTGCATATGGAAGGTCGATTAATCATGGTTATTAGATTTTGTGGTTGTGTTCAACAACCAAATCATCGAAAATTCAACTCCCTCGATAAAATGAACATTTTACAATATTTTGTATAGCATGTGCATATGAACTTGTATCTCCAGAATGGCAAAATCGTGTTTGGACCAAAATTGCAATGGTTTTGAAGTATCTGTTGCAAGATGTTGAAGTTCACAAATTTTTTCTTGGAAATGGTTTTATCTCTATTTAGCTAATTAATTAATTTATCCAGTTTATATGCTGTATATCTAAACCGACCCCAGATTAATTAAGGAATTGAAAGACTATTATATCTACAGTAAAGGCAACAGCTTGGATGGTTACACCACATGTAGCATGCCAGTGAAAAATATTAAATACATTAATAAGTTTGCAAATATAACAAACTGTTGATACAACTTTTAAAATTTATGTTGACTTGAAGAAGTTGGCATTGATGCATTTGTACATGATGTCTGTATGAGGTAGGTCAGACTTATTGATCACTTCAGGCTACAGTCCTCAAACTTGATACTGAAGGGAGGTACCTTGATAAGTCATGGCCCGCTGATGAACTTGGTTGTTTAAGATTAGCAGGTCAAAGTTCTAGGTCACATTGACCTTCATCATCTGACCTCACGGTTGCTGAGGCCTGCTACAATACTGTTTATATGAATTGAAGTCGAAACGGTATCATACGGTATTTGATACCATGGATTCTGACCATTGAGTGACCTTGCACATTAAACTATTATTTGGTTGGAAAAAGAGAGGCATACACGTTTAAGAAACATTGTGTTTTTAGCTGTATCAGATTCTGATGAATTGAGTGTTGGATCATTGGCTGGTATTATTGTCGGAGCTGTGATAGCTACTCTGATTCTACTCACTTTACTTGGAATTGTGTACTACAGAAAACGATGGCTAAACAGACAAGCTTACAAGAACAGTCTCCGTAATTATACATGCAGGTCTGTGAGTTATATAGTCTGGTATAAATCAGTTGACTGCTTTCTATTTTGATACGTTTCAAAGGCATATCTTATCTTAGGTGATTACTAATTGGAATATGTTTGTGTCTTTTGCAGTACATTGCAAGAAGTTCAAAACAAGCTGAATTTTGAATGTATAATCAATTAAATCAATTAATTAGTACATTGCTTCAGATCCTGTTCATTCGGCGACAACACCGTTTCTCAACAATTTGTCCAGTTATTTATGGCAGCAGATTCACCTGACTAGTTTTCCTGGACTCTACCCTTATCAGTACTATCTTACTCTTCTGTAAGCAACCAGCAACTTCTCCACATGCGGAGGAAAATTGACATATAATTGTCAAATTTTTATAGAAGAGTGTGTCCCAGCATACAGTAAAATCATTAATATTTGTGTGGATTTAATTTCATGGATTTCAACCACTAAAACAAATACATACGGTAAATCTTAATTGAAAAATTGAATGACACACACTGACTGATGAGCAACTTTATCTTTTAGGGGTAATTTTATTTAGTGAACGCTGAAATATACATGCATAATAAATAATATGATTCGCAAAATTATTTGGGTTTTTTTTTTCAGACAAAATTCAAGACGTATTGCCACAGGTACCTTCAGTAGAGATACATTGAAATCAGTGAACTCCGCTCAAAATGGGGTAACAATCAAATTAATTTTGTTTTACAGTTTATAACACAATGTGTATTACAATTTTTCCTCTGCAATGTATAGTCCAGTCAGGATAAAAATCCAGTGACGCAGCGGTCGAGTCCACTATAACGGTGTAAAACTAATTATAAAGGCTTATACTGTACAAACAACTATAATTTCAATGCTAAACTAACATACTAAAATTTGCTCTACCTGTTTAGACAATGGTTGTGATTTTTTGCGTACACATAAACTGCAACGTCATTGTCACAATATCCTAACTGGACTATAAAAGTGGGTACACATCTTGATTAAATAAGCTGTTATGATGTGTACTGGTGATTCAGTGTGACCAAACCATTACCGTGCGAGAAATTGCTCAATATAGTCTAACCAATTTGATGCTTACAACTTACTCTGTTCAGTTGAGGCTCAGGCTAGAAATTAGAAAGCTGCCACAATGAGACAGCTTGCTTGTCTAAGAACATCAGTGGTATATGGGAGATAATCCACAGTTATCATTACTATCAAGAACTTACTCTGAATCTGCTTTGGCTCATTCTCTGACCATGTCTTTTAAAACATTTAATTTATTGAGTGATTACCATGCTTCCTACTCTTCCACTAGATTATGAATCTGAAGGGTCATTTGAAACTTTTGACTAAATTTTACCATTTTGTAGTCAAAATACACCTGATTTTAAAGTGAAAGTTCACCATTTTTTTTATTTTTTTTATATGTTGTAAAGAACCCCAAACTATCTTCAAATTCAGTGTTTATAGCCCCCTATTCAAACCCTAATTAGCTAGGGTAATTAAACTCTCTCTGACTTGGAGAGCCGCCATATTTTACCCAGGTATCTTTGCAGTACTACGTCACATCGTCAGTTAGGCTCTAAGAAGACAGTAGTAAATGCTATTGGGATATAATAGTTTTACATAATAGTGTTATCATTTCACGTAATTTGGCAATAAAAATTCCTCTGTGCAAAGCCAAGTGTTACAATGTTATGCGTGTACAGGGAATGAGTAGATTTGCAGACCCTGTAACAAATAAACAACTGTGTGAAAGATGGATCTATAATGTAGGTACTGAAAACCTGAACATAAAAAACTATGTGAAAATAAAATCATGATGTATTATTGTTTCTGAAAAACACTTTACAGGAGGCAAATAGTTAAAGTGTTAAAATAGAATTTCAAAATTAATTTCAATCAACAGTCAACGATACACATTTCCTTCATACATAAAATTGGCGATGTGATGTCACTAGGTACCAGTTTATCTGATAAATAGAGATTATCTCTGGCCAAAATGGCGGCGCCCTTAAACCCTTCTGGGAGGTAGTTAATTAGGGTTTTATTACCATTACAAATTGGATGGTCATTACTAAGTAGGAGATATAGATACAGCTCAATGAAAGTAATAAATTATGATAAACTATGAATTATCCCTGAATATCACTTTACGAGAAAATGACCCTTCAAACAAATATCATAAGGGTCAAAATGTGGCTTTTTGGAAATTTGAAGGGTCAAAACCCCTACTCATGAGTCAAATGGAACCACTGGTTCAGTGACATGTTAAACAAGAAATATCACTGAATGTGATGAATACCCCCAGAAACTGCTTGACACAGTCACTTAAATGTGCTCTGACAAACAACTAGACTTAGTATTAGATGATCATTCATGCAAACGTCCATTGAAATCAAACCAATGGTAACAAAGGAAAAATTCATAAGTGTAAAAAAACAAATGGCCATAACTCCCTTAAAATTAATCCTATTAATGATAGTCGAGGATATGCACAACTAGACTTACTGGTAGTACTGACCATTCATGCAAAGTTTCGTTGAAATCCGACCATTAATAACAGAGAAATAGCGCAGACAAAATTTATAAGTGTAAAAAAAATAAAGGGCCATAACTCCGTTAAAATGTATCCGACCAATGTGTGCCGAGGATATGCACAACTAGACTTGGTACTGATCATTCAGGCAAAGTTTCATTGAAATCCAACCAATGGTAACAGAGAAATAACGCGGACAAAATTTATAAGTGTAAAAAAACAAAGGGCCATAACTCCCTTAAAATTGATCCGACCAATGTGTGCCGAGGATATGCACAACTAGACTTGGTACTGATCATTCATTTAAAGTTTCATTGAAATCCAACCATTGGTAACAGAGAAATAGCGCGGACAAAATTTATAAGTGTAAAAAAACAAAGGGCCATTGATGAAATCCGACCAATGGTTACAGAGAAATAGCGCGGACAAAATTATACGGACCAACCAACCAACCAACCATCCTCAAGCATGACTCCAATATAGCCCCCATATACTATGTATCTGGGGGTATAATCATGTATTTGTGTAATTCGATGGTTGCTACGGCAACATCTTTACTATGCATTAAACTAGACCCTACAGTTTTGAAAGCCTGTTGTTATAATGTACATATTTGTAGACGTTTTCTTACAATGATCAGGATGGTGCTGGGAATGACTGTAGAGATCTAGATCGTTATATATCTGGGCCAGTTGCTGGAAGTTCACCCACTCTCTATCAAAGTAACCAAGGCTACCAAATTATGGTTGGAAACAAGCAGGTATGTCATTGGCTATTGGTCATGTAGTTACTCTGCATCATTGCCTAACACTACACTATAAAATAAAAAGCAAAATTTAGGTCCAATTGGTTAATACAGGGCTCCTACAATTCTGGAATAATCCGAAAAATAATAAAAAAATTCAAAGAATCGACTAAGTTATGGTCATTTGAAGTTCCTTATTCTGAATTTTAACAATAAAACAATGTTTGAAACCTAGTTTAGGTGTAGGGATGTGTGCTAATGGCTCCCAAAACAGACTTGCTGCTCGTTTTCAGGATTGGGCATTATGCCTCAGTAGAACCCCTTTCAATAGCATTTCAGTCATATGGAGACTACCCAGTCACAATATCCTGACACTGGCTGAATCAGCAGTTACATGTGACTATAACTATAATAATGCTGGGTGTCAAGCAAGGGAGATAAACCAGTACCATCTTTAATGACATTGGTATATTACAGCCTGGGATGATTGAACCCAATCATTATACTGTGTAATAACAAAAAGTTAAAAAGAAGTACAAAATTTTTCACTTTTAATATTAAAATCCGTAAAAGTGTAACAATATGTTTCTATGTACTGTTTATTTTGAAAGTTTAAAAGAAATGAAATCAAGCTGTGATTTCTTTCACTTTCTTTTTAATATACTTTGATGTATATACATGTAAATAGAGCACTTAGAGAGACTTTCGATACAACATTGTGTCACTAGGACCACTTGTGCAGTATTTCCTGGTATAACAATTAATGTATTTAACATTCTATATAGATTTCCACGGGTTAGTATTGTTAATTGTTATTATTATTGTGGTTTAAAATAATCAGAATAACATGTACAGTAACACATACATTTATAGAAATGTCCATTTACTGTTACAGTGTGGTATAAATTTTGAAGAGGACATAATTGGATATTGCTTGGAGTGGTTACACCATTTAAGGAAATTAAAATATCTTTATGATACAGCTTTGTATTATTGCAGTAATACATAGCTATCAGGGTGAATGACTGAAGTCTCTTTTTCCCTTTTCTTGTGTCTTTCAACTTAAATTTTTTTTAACACAGTGATTAGTTCATGTATTGTTTAGTACAAGACAATCACATGAACCATTCCAACTAACAATGATCTATTTATCATATAAGTACCTGTTCTCGAACCGTACCAATTCTCATGCATTATATCTACCAGGTAATGTTCGGTTAAAAAAATGACAAATACCGGTACATTAAAACACAAAGAACAGTCAAAGTGCCGAAAGCATTGAAGTTGTTCCAATGAATGCAAAGAAAGTATACATAAAGATGGTTTAGCTGTATTGTTCTCACTCTTAATTTTTCTTAAGATTTAATTGTAGATTTATTAGGTATGGAAGATACAGCTTTCTGGCATGCTCATATACATCGCTCTAGAAGTTAAGATTAGAAATCTTCTAAATATGCCATTTAAAAAAAAAATAGTTACCTTCAAATACAATGTACACAGGTGTAATAAAATAATGGTGAAGATTCAGTCTGCACTACTCTAAAATGATGGTTTTGTCGGGGGTAGGGCATTTTCAGCAATGCAACCAATAGTACCAATTGTCTATTATTGAGTCAGTACAGCATTCAACAGTTTATTGGTAGAAAATCGTACTATAAATAAAGAGCTAAGCTACCCCCATAAAACTTGAGATTCTACAAAGCAAGTTTATTAACCACCATTGTACTATTGTTTCCAGATTGAGTCTTACGAGGGATTTGATCCAGATCTCGGACATCTGCAGAAGACACATGGCTATGTTAACACTCCTAAAACTGACCGGCAGAATGGGGAACAATACGACGTTGCTGTGACTGGAGGTGTTTCTATATTACCTACCAAAATGAAGAAGAAAAAGAAGAAGCAGACTTTGGCTGACCTCGAGACGTATGAAAACCCTTCCAAGACAGCTGACAAACAAGTTCATCTAGACGACTTGGATCAGTATGAAAACGAAGAGCTTGGAAAAAGTGATAAGAATACAGCCAGTTCGTATAAAAAATCTGTCAAAAGCCTTGACGAACTGGATTCATATGAAAATTATCAAAGACCAGAAAGGCGGGAAAGAGGAAATTACCGAATAACAAAAACTAATGGAAACAATGCTGTCATTTCACCAAAGAGTAGCAATATGTCCAGAAATAATGCCAATTATTCAATGGCTGAAACAATGGAAGATCTTGAGAGTTATGAAAACTTGGATTCCCCTTATACTAAACACAAGGAACAACAAGCGTATGTTGATGATGAAAACTACTATGATATGTAAGGAAATGTCTCTATAGCCTCTCACTGTCATGTCAGCTCTTGTTTCTATGTACTAGCATTCCTCACCTCCACATGTGTTTTGTTTGATACCCAGTTGGACAGATTAGGGTCGTCAATAGATTGACAGACCAGAGTAGTGTTTTATCACCGCACTAACAGAAAACATAAGTAAATATACCTCCAAATTTAATTCTTTATAATTTTTTAACAACTTCAAATTGTGTTCAGATAAGGTTTGTAGGAGTTTGATAACTGGATCCTTATTTGTATTGCAGAACCATTTACCACAAAATTTTATAAATATATATTCTGCAAGAACCTTAGGTTAATACGTACATGGCATAGACCAAGGGAGATAACTTTTCTTCTTATAAATATGCTTTTTTATCAAAATAGTTTCAGTACATCTCTGTGGAGTAACTTAACAATATTTGATGTAGATTTTTATGTACATGTATCAATGTACATGCTTATTGTGTATACTTTCATGTTTTGTAAATAATGAACTACGTTAAACCTCACATAAAGACAAATGCTAAATAAAAATGAATGAAAATCACTTTGTGTCAATTTATTTTAGAGTTTTCCAGTAGCTCTATATTCAACCTCAAATTATGACCAGCTCAATAAAATTTGTTTTAAGTGGTTTCTTTATTTACAGGTTTTAATCTATGCTATCTTGTTTTGATTGTTGTATTATAAGTTGTGTTCTATAACAATAAATCTGTTGTAAACTGTAATATTTCATACTTCTTTTATAGAGTAGCCTTACAACAGTTACCATATTAAAAACAAAATTATTTCACAACCCAATGCTTCTATGCTAAAATAGATCTAATTTTCCTCTTAATTTGAACAGAATCAACACCTGCATGTAATTGACACAATACACTAGAACTTTGATGCCTCAAACTGCCATCTGACTTGGAATAAGTCATCTACTATAAATAGTATAACGGGGCTTCTAGGGTTCATTTCGGGGGGGGGGGGAGGTTATACTTGTGCATATTTGCAATACTTCAATTCTTGTAGCATGTTTTTAATTATGCGCGTATTTTATATATAATACAGCACAACCGTCTTGAGCAACACTCTTTGGGAATCACAAGTTTGGTTATTGTACAGATGTTGCTTTGGAGAGGTACAATTGATAGTCAATACCGGTAATTATTGTAACTTTCAGACAAAATGAAAATGTTGCTTAAGAGAGTATGTTGCTCAATGGAAAGCCACTCCAAAGAGGTTGCACTGTATACAGAAAACTGAAATTAAATAAGTTAAGCCTGAGCTTGTATTCACAAAGCCTTTTTGTAGAAAACTTAATTATTTTTACTACCGGTAGTAAAATTTGTGCAGGGGTGGTATTCAATATTGATCTTACTTGACTTAAGGATAACCAATCAGATCATATCATATTAAACTCTTGGTCAGTAACAAGCGATATGATTGACTATCCTTATTCTCCAATTAAATAAGATAAATATTGAATACCACACCAGGACACATGAGTTGTCTTTGAAGATCAACAGTTCTAGAAAACAGCAAGCCTCTGGCAAGCTTAATAAAAAAAAAAATTTGTGACGAGTTCAAGAACTGTTGATCTGAAAGATGAGTGACAGATTCTTTTTTATCACAATACTATAGTGACCGTGTCAAAACAACATCAGAAATAACGAATTTAAGCAGGTGACTTGTTTTCACGCCGAAAAGCTGGTGATGTCACACATTAATTTTAATGGAGAACAATGTTCTGTCATTTATTCTCACATGGAAGATCATGGTATTTATGTGATAAAATGTTTTCTTCACGAGTGTTGTAGATCTATCTTCACATAATGCTTGAAATCTGACAATAGAGTTTCTTGGGCAGCTGATACACTTTTAAAATTTAGACAAACAATTAAGTTTTCTCCACATCCTTTGTGAATACCATCCATCGCCCTGGTTACATAAAGGTAATAATGGTCCATTATCTGTATAATAACTCCTTTTTCGAAGCTTGGATTTCTTTCTACTGTTTTGTGTTATATCATATGACTAAAGGCACATAGTGCCAAATTGTCTATAAAGTATATACATTGACAATGTATATAATACAATTTGTATTATAAATAATATGACAAAACTACACACACAGAATTTCAATTTTTTATTTCAACAATTTCAACAAGAGCATGGTAGAAAAATTATCAAACAATACTGGGACTACATTTCACTTCTTTGTTTCAACACTTTGTGTGACGACAAAAAGGAAACAATGATCTACATAACAATTTCATGGTGGGATGTCTTCCTTAACATGTTGTGCAGATTAACAGTTGCTATACCTATCTGAAAACTAAACTCTCCGAATCTCAAGTACATTGTGAGAAACAAATGTAGCTCACTGCACCAATGGGTCACTAAGTGAATGGCATCTAAATAACTGTATTTACTAACACTAATACAAACATACATGCAGATTGAATATACAGTCAGTACCGGTACATGTACCCAGATCTTGAGCACAGAAATACCAGATCTTTGAATTAGCACAGTCATATATATACATGTGTAATATATAAATAAAATAATTTATACAATATGTTTTGGATTTACAAAAAGGCAAACATAAATACATGTACATGAATAACAGTATTAACAGAACAAAGTATGATACTGGAAGTTAAGACCACTAGCATGCCTTTCCACCCTCTGACTCTGTATAACCATACTGACTCTGTATAACCATACTGACTCTGTATAACCATACTGACTCTGTATAACCACACTGACTCTGTATAACCACACATTGTACATGTATTAGAAACAGTCAACAGTCACACTGTTAACATGATTAATGTACAATGTATGAAAGATGATTATATTAAAAAATATTCTCTTGGTAGTGCACAATTGATCAATAAGTCTTACGATGCAATTAACACATGTATGTATGGGCCGTGGGCTATGTTCCGGCACTTTTTTAGCATCATCCATGTAAGCATATTGTTCCAGCTGGATATGTTTGCACCATTTAAATGACTGATAATTCAGCAACTGGGGACTATGAAGAAAGATATCACAATTGAAAAAAACACACAACTACTATATACAGAACACCATCCGTTAACATTTAACATCAGTCCCTTATTTCCAATTTGCTTTCAATTTATATCTTTCTCTCGAATCGTACATGTTCCTTGTATTAACAGCAGAAAAGCTAAGTCCACTGATTCCAGCAATTATCACACATTTCTTTACTACATGTTCCCACTTCATACTTGCTGAATATTCAGTCTCAACCTGAAAATAACAAAACAAGAAATATTGTCAATTATTTAGTAAAACCCGACATTTTAAACATAAACAATGGTCATAACTATGTTGATTGAAACAAATCTTTAATCTCGCTTATATTATACAATAAACATACCTGTAAAGTTTCATGATATACATTAGGAACTACATGTGACATGGAAAGAGTTGACTCCTGTCCCAAATCTGCCTGCCAGTCCGAATTCGCCAATCTAATGACCAAGCTTTTTTGTTGGAAAATCTGGTTTGAAATCCCTAATCCCAAAGAAAATTGTAAACCAGCTTTCTTACAATTTGTACAGGTACGGGCGTTGTCGATGTCTATTTTTCTATAAGTTCATTATTTTCAAGGATACTGAGACAACCTGAAGATCAATTATGGTAACAAATAAGCTAATATTGTAATACATAAATTTCCATCAGGCCCTGTCAGCAAGATAAAACAGAAATTCCTGCTATGATATCTACGGATGCATACCTGTTTGATGAGCTGAAGTGATCCCGTGGAGAAACGCCGATGCACACATCTTGGTACAGTAGTTACAAGATGAGTACCACTCATCTTGGCCAAGTGAAGAAAAACTGAATCAAAAAGAAAAAATATAGTATTAAAATGAGAAGTTTAAATAAACTTTATTTTATGATTAGCTAACAACTTGACTTGAGCATAATTAATTTAACTTCTAGCAAAATTTCAGGGAATACAGTCACAACTCGCATGATACAGACTACTACGCTGGAACCATGACAGCCACTGTAACCAAACAACCTGCCGTGACCAGGGTTATCCTTCAGTCAAATGACACTAGATATAAACCTGAGACTGAGAGTATACTTGTCTTAGAAGTCTATTATCTCTATACTATAGTGAGGATGATTCTGGACCGACAACACTGGAGCCTGAGGCCCAACTAAGGCACTACTGAGCACTATGCTAGGAAACAGCTTGCATACGAAGCCAATAATTTATATACTATATATATAAATGCTACCGGTGTCAGAGCTCACAAGGCTAGCAGACTGTTGCACAGCAAAGTGCTTCGTTGCATAAGAAAGCGCTCGCCTAGCTAAGTGCTGAGAAATGATATGCTTTCTGCTAGACAGATAAGCTATCAGCTAGACAGATATCTCCAAGTGGCTGCTTTTAAATTCTGACCGTCCCAAATGTTTCGACTAGATCGCGAGCACTGTTAGTGTTCTTCTTCTTCCGTCTACTGAGCTGGGCACTTGATAGGCGTAATTAGCTCAACTTTATATGCATGGTGATGGTGTACAGAGTCAAACAAAATCATCTTAATTTCACTACAAATGTTCGTTAATTTTCAGTGTTTTAGCTTTAATCGAGCTCATTTTAAGGTTCGACTCGATTACTTTTTTTAACGTGTCCGTTTGTTATAAATCGAGCGCGCCAATTTCTGAGTATTCTGATTGGTCGACAAGCGAATGACGCAAACAATAACAACAAGAACGATGGCCGAAATTGAGGTCATAATTGCGACATAGTCGTGTTTAAGTTGTCGGATGGACACGTTGCTGTGCATTTTTTAAAATGTTATTGGTGTCTATCGCGAGATAAAGGTTCATTCTTCGTATACATGCTATATATTTCATAGTGGTTTGACGTTTTCATATATTTTTTAAGAGCTGAAAGTGCGCTAAAAAAACGTGCGCAATCTCCGACCGTGTTTTGGTCTAGTTAGTGTCTGTCTGTAGTGGCTGGACCGTCAGAATTTGAAGCAGCCACTTGCAGACAGCTTATCTGTCTAGCTCCTGCCTTGTCATGAAAATTGGACATTCAATGACTTATGTGTTTGAAAGACAATTAGAGCACATGTATAGTAAGTATGTAAGGACAATTTCAAATACGTTACCAACTGATTAATAACTTCAATACATATGTGACTTGAATTCACAATTTTTTCGTTCATTGCGCAATTGTTGAAACTTGAATGCAGAGTTGTCACATGTTTTCGCGACATCTGCTAAGATCTAATTGAATAACGAGGAAATAAAACCCAAAGGAATATTTATTGTAAAGGTATAGATGTTTTTAATGAAATATGAATTTAGCCGCTACCTAATTTATGCCGAAGCACCAGTAATCTCGTTTGTTATTAACCTCACCTCCACGAGCTTGTGAATGGACGAAAACAGAAGGTTTACGAATCAAGTGACCTTGAGATTCGCCCTCAATACGTTTCGATCCTAAACGCACTCCAACCATTCTTGTACGTTTTGTGTGGTAAAAAAATTATATTTGTGCAAGACTATAATAAAGATATTTTGATGTCTATTGTGTTCGCATATCAGTAACAATATCTCTGTCACAACGTATTCAGTATCACTTCGTGATTCAGGGGAAATAACTGTTATTTCAATTTCTAAAGGTCAAGGGAAGCAACTCGATCGCATGACACACACTCCTCGCAGTATTTACCTCCCCTTATATGATATACCCTTTAAATGTCTGTAAACCTAAACTTCTAAACATCATTTCATTATAATTATTAAAAAAATACATTTCAAAACTTATTTGTTAAGCCACTATAATAGATCTGTTATAGAAGAGAAATTACACAATTGAACCAAATACCTAAATTTGAACTCAGATTATCGTCTGTGCAAGCGATACAAAAACAGGCAAATGGTGATAAAAATAAGTTTCTCTATCAAACCGCCTCGTTTATTTTCTGTGATTTTGCGTAAATCATGTTTTTACTCTATACCTTGACACAGCTAATGTGCTTTTCTGCTGGCTTAGACTCTTCCACGCATTATATTTAATGAGTTAACTATTTGCTAATCTGCTCAGTGGAACAGACAACTGCTGGCTCAAACATGTGGAAATCTGTCGAAGTTCACACATTTATGCGACTTTTAGTGTTCGACACTCAGAAACACTGTGTAGATATATTTGAAAGGCACTGCACTTTCCCTCAATAAGATCTATTTACTTATGAAGTTTCAAATTTATATATCGAATACTGTTTAAGTTATGGCATAGACAGGAATTAAGTATGAACAATTTACTAAGGGGAATAACTCCAAAAATATGCAACAAAGAGTCATGGTTCTTGTGCACTGCACTGCCCTTCAACGAGATATATTCATCTATAAAGTTTCAAATAGATATCTCAATTACTGTTTGAGTTATGGCCTGGACAAAAATTAAGTATGAAAAATAACAAAGGGCAATAACTTCAAAAATAGGTTATGTAGAGTTGTGGTTCTTGAGCACTGCACTTCTACTCATTGAGATCTATCCACCTATGAAGTTACATGATGATACCTCACATTCTTTTTGAGTTATGGCCCGGACAAGAATTAAGTAAGAATAAAGTATGAAAAATAACAAAGGACAATAACTCCAACAAGAGTGCCAAAATATCACAAAACACGCCCGTCTTGGGGCATGGTGAATGAAAAAAACAAAACAATCCAACATTTTTTTTTAATTAAAGGACCATAACCCAAGAAGGCCTAGGCTGATTTGGCCTACAATTGAACTTGTCTTAGATATTATACCCATGAACATTGTCACCAAGTTTGAAGATACTCAGACGAAAACTCTTTGCAATAGAGAACTGACTAGGTCAATTACACATTTATTTTGGTAATTATAGGACCATTACCAAATAAGGCTAAGGCCGATAATCAAACTTGGCCTAGATATTATGCCCATAAGCATTGTCACAAAGTTTGAAGATGATCGGATGAAAACTGATTGCACTAAAGAACAGACAAGGTCAATTTCACATTTATTTTGGTAATTGTAGGACCAAAACCAAATAAGGCCTGGGCCGATTTGGCCTATAATCGAACTTAGCCTAGATATTATGCCAATAAGCATTGTCACAAAGTTTGAAGATACTCAGACGAAAACTCTTTGCACTAGAGAACAGACAAGGTCAATTTCACATTTATTTTGGTAATTGTAGGACCATAACCAAATAAGGCCAAGGCCGATAATCAAACTTGGCCTAGATATTATGCCCATAAGCATTGTCACAAAGTTTGAAGATGATCGGATGAAAACTGTTTGCACTAAAGAACAGACAAGGTCAATTTCACATTTATTTTGGTAATTGTAGGACCATAACCAAATAAGGCCAAGGCCGATAATTAAACTTGGCCTAGATATTATGCCCATAAGCATTGTCACAAAGTTTGAAGATGATCGGATGAAAACTGTTTGCACTAAAGAACAGACAAGGTCAATTTCACATTTATTTTGGTAATTGTAGGACCATAACCAAATAAGGCCTAGGCCGATTTGGCCTATAATCGAACTTGGCCTACATATTATGCCTGTTAGCATTGCCACAATGTTTTAAGATGAACGGATGAAAACTGTTTGCGTTAGAGTACAGACAAGGCCAATTTCACATTTTTTTGGTAAATGAAGGACCATAACCCAAGAAGGCCTTGGCCGATTTGGCCTATAATCGAACTTGGCCTAGATATAATGCCCATAAGCATTGTCACAAAGTTTGAAGATGATCGGATGAAAACTGTTTGCGTTACGGTACAGACAAATTACTGGACACCGCCGCCCGCCCGCACGCCCACACGCCCGCCAAGGGTGTTCACATAATACGTCCCGTTTTCATCGGGCGTATAAAAATGGGTTATGTAGAGTTGTGGTTCTTGAGCACTGCACTTCTACTCATTGAGATATATATCCACCTATGAAGTTTCATGATGATACCTCACATACTTTTTGAGTTAGGCTCCAGACAAAAATATCGGACGGAACTACGGACGGAGGGACAAAGCGGCAACTATATGCTCCCCCGAATTTTCGGGGAGCATAAAAATGTGACCCATGAGCACAGAAAATGTTGACTTAAAGTATAGAAACAATAGAAGATTGTGCCAACCTTTTTTATGGTTTCGATTTTTTATTTGGATTGTCTCCCTTTGACTTAAAACAATCTAAGGGAAACAAATGTTTTTCAGTTTAGGAGTCAGGTTTTTTTCATTCGCTTTGTGCTCTTATACTTGTAGACAAGCTTATCAATGTACTTCTAATAGCGTCGAAATATGTGTAGCCATTGAGGAAATGGTTTGTCTATTTAAATAAAAAAAAATTGATTTTGTGAAATAGCTTACAAATTGAACTGTATACTCTATCGCCGGCTGGTTGGACTGTACTCAGGAATTATCGGCACAATGTTAGAGAAATGACCAGCCTGAATAAATCTTTAAATTTGGCTATTTGGTGTATTTATTATTCCAATTTGACAAGATAAAAACGTGATGTAACAGAACCTTGTTAAAATATTTGCTAATATTGTCAGCAATCTTTGATGATTGTTTGACCTACAGTAGTATATAAGGCTGCAACAGATTAAACATCATACTCAACAACCATTCGATCAATTACCCATGGGTATTCAGACTTTAAACAAGTTTTGAAATATTTTCGTATGATTACCTCCATTTTTACCAAAGAAAATGACTGCAACGTTATGCACAGATTTAGCATTGGATCCCAGGGGGTCCAATCAACCAGTGACTTTCTCAGAAGGGTCCAAAAAGCCTTTTTTGTCTCAGGAAGTGGTCTGACCAGTAATTTCGTTCTATGCAGGGTGTCCCACCTGTTATTTTTTTCGAAGACTGTCCCCACCAGACTACAAAGTGTACCAAAATATCGACATTAGCATACTAGCTAGGTTACATGACATTGTATAACCACCTCACATTGACTGTATCTGTTACAAGTTTGTGCAATTCTACTACTATATTAATTTTAGTAATAGTAACAAATATAATAAAGTATTTTATCTCACATAGCTTATAACAAAATACAAGTGAATGAACAAGCTATATTATTATTATCTGCATAAGATTGTTTATTCAAACTAGAACATATCACAGGTACATATGAATGCAAGCAGCAAACGTTTAAAAATAATCAAACAGACATACTCTTCAAGTTACAATAATGCACCTATCAATGATTCACTATGGGGGTGATACACAGAACTCTTGAAAGCTGTAACTCTTTGAGTAGTGAAAAAGAAAAAAATATCAAATTCCCCTGGGTCCATGAAAGCCTAACCCCAGGTTTAAAAATCCCTTTACCACAATTTGTAGTCGTAAAATAATTACAAACAATTAATATCTGAGCATAAGTTATGTTTTTATAAATACTTTGATAAATCAGTCATTTGATATAGAACTTTGGATCTCCCATCTATATCTATATAATATTTCCTAGGTCAGACCCCTGTGGCACAACTTTCATAGGCGAGTAATACACTAATCATAATGTAAATCATTAACATTCAGGGTGACATTTTTTGTTGATTTTGTGTATGAAAGTAAACTTAACCACAGAATAAAACACCATAATTAATGACCCTTAGAAAAACATACCAAGGACATTTTGAAATAATTTATGACCCACGCTGTGGCACACCAAAGGGCTTGCCTCTGTGAAAATTTGAAAACTTTCTAAAATAAACATGTTTTTGAAGTAAAAAATGCCTCATTTAGACCCTAGAAAACATTAATTGCCTGGGTGCTTTTTGTCTCTGGACACGGCCCTGCATAGTATTTTGGTTTAACCAAAATAAATGTAATACAAATGTACCTCAGAAAAGGTACCAAATTTTGCAGTAAAATCTTTCAAGGGTTTAGATTTCAAGTAATTAACCCCGAACATAGTGGAAATTTATCACTCATGAAAAATACTTGCTATACAGTACTGTAAACCTAGAAAAATGTTTGCGTTATTTAGTTTTGCGGAGATTGCAAGTGGTAGAATTTCGCGAAATTAAGTTGTTGCGAAAGTGCTAAAAAATTACTATGGACAATGCAGGAAACTTAAAAACGCGAAAGTTTGTAGTCCCGAAAATGCCGACGATCAGCCAAATGCGTAAGTTAGTTTTCGCGAAAGTAAATTGGTTTACAGTTTCTAGTATTTTCTGTAATATAACTCATATAATTTATCATCAACAACATAATAAGAATATCACAGATGAATGCAATTGCTAAGTGATGCACCAAAATGAGACAAATAGACAGTTTACATAAATGATTAAATACATTCTACACAAAGTGACAGTATGCAATGTATATGAATTGTAAATCAATAAAAATATAACTGCATAATAATATCATAAATTCAGGTATAATTCAATGTAAATAACATGCTCATTTTTTCATGGAACTAATATCATTAACATTTTAACAACTCAAAAATAACAACCTATCAGCAAATGTAATTGTTTTTCTCAGAAATGATGTGGTTCTTAGAGTTGTAGCATTGTAACAGCATTAATCATAATTGTTAAAAAAAATAATTAAATCTGAATCTCACAATAATTTGGTGTCATACAACACAACACAACACACACACATACATGGTGTCATACATCACACCACACACATACATGGTGAATGTATCAGGCAAGTGGCAGCATCAATCATCATCAGAGACACTTGGTGCTGTTCGACATAAGAGAAAAAGTGAAATTACACAACATTAAACAAGTGGTGTCATACAATGAAATACAACTGGTGTCAAACAAGACACCTGATAGAAGTATTGATCATTAAAAAATTATAAGATTACCATAGATTTACACCCCTTTATCTTGTGTGAATCAAAATTTAATCTATTTAAAAAAAACATCATGATGATTTAAATACTTAGCTTATACTTAATACTAAAATATTCAGACAGATACAATGTTTTGAATAATACTAATATATGCTGAAAGTTACAATAATGCTGAAAATATTCTTATTCAGGTAATAGATCTCTACTTTAATATAGTGATGAGATCATTAATTCAACAGCTAACATGCCAGATTGCCCATATGCTAAAGTCTCATACATTTTAGACTCTATTCAAACACACACACAGGTTGATAAAATATAATGCATTTCTAGGACATACCGGAACCTGATATTTGTTGTTTATTTTGTTTTACATTATGAAATACAGAAAATGATCACAAATATTAGTTTACAATGCTTCAAGAAGCATGCATGGTTTGGTCATACAAATTAAATAATTGAAAACGGCATATAAATGTCATTAATTAAAGTCCAAAAAATTTGAGCAAGGAAAATTTCCTGAATTTTATTGAAATCACATGCGCCTCCAGCTAAGGATTCTGCAAAATTTGGCATGTATGCAACAGTAAAGTCGACAAAACTTCAACATTGAAACATAATAAATCTATAGTCTTAAGTAAGTATACAGTGCATAGTCACCAAAAAACTTCTCAATACCACGAAGTTTAATTTAATTAACATGCGTGTCAATACTGAATCATATAAATCACAGCTTAATACATTTTTATGTAACTACAGTAGAACTTCGATGCCTCGAACTACCTTCGGACCAGGAAAATAGTTCGAGGCATCTAGGGTGTTCGAGGCATCTATGGTTTCCAAGAATATGCATGGGTATAAGTTCGAACTGATGTTGGTACGTGTACATTTACAAATTGTGTGTGTATAATGCATAATTTATGCGTATAACTAATATAGGTCTATAATTGTTTGTAATTTTATTCATAACAATAATGAAACAATATAGTTTGACCAAATTGACATGAAATCTGACTTATCTCCTTCAAGCTCTTCGAGTGTTTACGCATGTGAGGTTTCTGGTTAAACAGCATATTTATATACGAGTATAAAAATTAAGCTGCAAGCCACATAATATCATCATGTCCTGGGTCAATTAAGTTCCACTACAAATCAATAAATGGAAATGTAACAGATTCTTTTGACAAACGTTGAAAAATGATTATTTTATTCCGATTTATTTAAAAATAAATAAGTTACAATTTCCTGGACGGCCTTCATTAACCATTTAATGGATGTATAAATGTTTAAAAACGTGTTATACAATGAAGTCGAACACAAACAATTGTTTGGTACAGTAATTATCACAACTTGTCGCCGACTACCCGCGGTCGAACAATGGATTTCAACCGTCAGTGAAAGGTGTGAAAACTTGTATTGTTCGACTCATCTACGGGTTAATCATAGCAAGGGACCTTCCAATCAGTTCGAGTGTTCGACCTAGATACTGTTCGAGTCATCTACTGTTTACCATGTGAATAAAGAAGGAATTTTGACCGGACCGAAGAACTAGTTTGAGGCATCTAGGGTGTTCGAGGCAAGTACTGTTCGAGGCATCGAAGTTCTACTGTATATACATTTCTGTAACACTAAATTATCACAAATGTAGTAAAACAAATACCATCAAATTTTGGACCACTGAATTTTCACAAATGTAATAAAACAAATACTGTCAGATTTTGGACCACTGAATTATCACAAATGTAGTAAAACAAATACTGTCAGATTTTGGACCACTGAATTATCACAAATGTAGTAAAACAAATACAGTAGAACCTGCATTGGGCGACCACCCTTGGGACCGGGATAAACCGGTCGCTTAAGTAAGTGGTCTCTTAATAGATCAGGCCGAAATTATTAGTTTAAGTACAATGCCGAGTTTTCGTATCTTTATTCAGTACTGCTTCTATCTAATACAGTACAATTGCAATGTTATATGCACTGATATGGACTTTTGTATTACGATGGTAAACATGTGTAATATTATTTTTTACGATTTATATGCTTTTAGTTATCCTCGCCACCGGAAATCCATATGGGTAAGGTCACAAGAAGAGGTTAGTCACTTTAGTTTTTGGGGGATATTGCATAGTACAGAAGATGCCCAAATTTCAGAAGCATGTCTGGTTCTTTTACGTGCCTGACGTAAAGCATCATACATGGTACCTCGCTTAACGTCTCGCCTGAAAGACTGTTAGTAAGTTTAGTTATGCTAGGTGGGAAACACGGAAAAGCAGAAAAATGCAGGATCGAACCTTCAACCTTTGGATAAGCAGCCAGTAGCTCTTCCCACTGGACCACTTGTACACCAATGTAATGTTAATTGACCATGATTCTTGTTTTATTTGCTTCATATCCCTCACTATTAGTTTGTTTTTCTCACCTTTTTAGATGATAACCACTAATCTACAACAATTATCTTTACATACGACCATTTAACGGGTTAGTTAATCAACCAACTGTTTTCATAGGTGTGAATGCTCGACAAGATTACGTGTATGTGGTCGTTGAATGGGTTAAATTTTAACTCTCGGGACTGGTTAAAGGCGGTCGCTGGTCGGATAACTGAAAAGTCGCTTAATAGAATCACTTTATATAGTGAAAATTTACGGGCGGGATCTAAAGTGGTCGTTTAATAGAGAAGTCGCTTAATAGAGGTGGTCGTTCGTACAGGTTCTACTGTACTGTCAGATTTTGGACCACTGAATTATCACAAATGTAGTAAAACAAATACTGTCAAATTTTGGACCACTGGAATCATTCAAAAATATATAACAAACAAATACTAGCTAAAATGGATATATAGCACCAAGTAACTGAGTTCTAACAACTAATAACAACAATAACATAAATGTACATAAACCCCACCTAAAGACACCCTCAAGATTTAGACCACCTCAAAATTAAGAATCACCTCAAGATAAAGACCAACCTCAAGATTAAGACAACGACTTACAGGTCAATTTCCACCATTTTGCTATTCCTTCTACACCAACAAGATCAACTCAACAATGACTCAGTTAGCAAAGGTGGTCTTATTATTGAGGTTTTACTGTATTAAATTTAATATTTTATGTTTTTTCTTCGGTATTCACAGTAAATAAACAAAGGGAAGCAACCCTAGCATTTCCAAAAATGAAAGATGGAGAAATAATATGCATTCAATATTGATGAAAAACTTGTGATGGCAGAGACCTGCGAAGTTCATAAATATGAATGTTATATTCAGTATACTCATGTTTAGTATTTGGGATGTGATTTAATAAAGGGTATACTCTGTTTTGATATTAGCAAGGGGAGATCACTGCGTAGAAGACCTTCAAAGGGAAGTTACTGTGCCTTGTGTTTCATCTTTTTAGTAAGGTTGTTTGCATGATTTATCTTCTCCTCCCTCTCATTTCCTGATTTAAGGATCTGTGCGATCCAGACAGCGATTGACAAGGCAAAGATCCCTTGAAATCCATACATAAACCATGGTCTGTCCCCTTTATCACCATAGTAACCTAGCTGACACAGTATGATCTCACCAACCAGAAATAATACACATCTTATCAATTCAAAGTATTTGGATGATTTGCTGAAAGAAACAGATAACAAATTGAATAGAACCTAACATAATACAATGCTCTGCTAGTATTTTATAAGTCTGTTGTATTAATATTTTACCTCATCCTGACACTTATCCTTATACCTGTTCAAGAGCTTTTACTTTTCTGTATTATTACTTAATAATTTATATGTCATGCAGATGTTTCTGTTCACAAACTTGTACAATCTTACACATGTTAACAGAATTATTTCATCCATTTTCGATGTCGGAGTAAACAATTATAAACATCTTGGTACTCCCCCTGTTAAAATTCTGTTACAATTGGAGTATGACAGCTGTATAGGGTTGTTGTGGAGTATGACAGCTATATAGGGTTGTTGTGGAGTATGACAGCTGTATAGGGTTGTTGTGGAGTATGACAGCTATATAGGGTTGTTGTGGAGTATGACAGTTCTATAGGGTTGTTGTGGAGTATGACAGTTCTATAGGGTTGTTGTGGAGTATGACAGCTCTATAGGGTTGTTGTGGAGTATGACAGCTATATAGGGTTGTTGTGGAGTATGACAGCTCTATAGGCTTGTTGTGGAGTATGACAGCTCTATAGTCTTGTTGTGGAGTATGACAGCTGTATAGGGTTGTTGTGGAGTATGACAGCTGTATAGTGTTGTTGGGGAGTATGACAGCTCTATAGGCTTGTTGTGGAGTATGACAGCTCTATAGAGTTGTTGTGGAGTATGACAGCTCTATAGGGTTGTTGTGGAGTATGACAGCTATATAGGGTTGTTGTGGAGTATGACAGCTCTATAGGCTTGTTGTGGAGTATGACAGCTCTATAGGCTTGTTGTGGAGTATGACAGCTGTATAGGGTTGTTGTGGAATATGACAGCTGTATAGTGTTGTTGTGGAGTATGACAGCTCTATAGGCTTGTTGTGGAGTATGACAGCTCTATAGAGTTGTTGTGGAGTATGACAGCTCTATAGGGTTGTTGTGGAGTATGACAGCTCTATAGGGTTATTGTGGAGTATGACAGCTGTATAGGGTTGTTGTGGAGTATGACAGCTCTATAGGGTTGTTGTGGAGTATGACAGCTCTATAGGGTTGTTGTGGAGTATGACAGCTGTATAGGGTTGTTGTGGAGTATGACAGCTCTATAGGGTTGTTGTGGAGTATGACAGCTCTATAGGGTTATTGTGGAGTATGACAGCTGCATAGTGTTGTTGTGGAGTATGGCAGCTCTATAGGGGTGTTGTGGAGTATGACAGCTGTATAGTGTTGTTGTGGAGTATGACAGCTGTATAGTGTTGTTGTGGAGTATGACAGCTGTATAGGGTTGTTGTGGAGTATGACAGCTGTATAGTGTTGTTGTGGAGTATGACAGCTCTATAGGGTTGTTGTGGAGTATGACAGCTGCATAGTGTTGTTGTGGAGTATGACAGCTCTATAGGGGTGTTGTGGAGTATGACAGCTGTATAGTGTTGTTGTGGAGTATGACAGCTCTATAGGGTGATTGTGGAGTATGACAGCTGTATAGTGTTGTTATGGAGTATGACAGCTCTATAAGGTTATTGTGGAGTATGACAGCTGTATATGGTTGTTGTGGAGTATGACAGCTCTATAGGGTTGTTGTGGAGTATGACAGCTGTATAGTGTTGTTGTGGAGTATGACAGCTGTATAGTGTTGTTGTGGAGTATGACAGCTCTATAGGGTTGTTGTGGGGACATATTTCTCATTCTAACAAAGTTTTGACAAATTCCCAACGTTTGAAAATATTAGGATCATTTTCTATTAAATGCTAATCGTTGGTGATACAAGAATTGCTAACTTTTCTTCCTGTGGTATGATTCAAGTATACATTCACAGCATGAAACAGTTTTAAGCTTCACTGTTTACAAAATGCAGTAAACAGTTTCCACAAACTTTTCAACCCGTAATTTTTTGTAATGTTAAAGAACATATAAATGTTACCTTTTATCAAACAGGCGACCGAAACAGGACAAGCAGAACAAACAATACACAACAAACACAAGAACTGAAGTCTGGGACAACGTCTACAAACAGAACATAACAATATGTTGTACGTTATATTAACATTTTTCATATTACCTAGAGTTGCTTAGTGTAATTATATACTGAACTTTAACATGCAAAAAATGCATTTAATGTGTATACATTGACGTCGGCATATTTTCAGCATATAATGCAACATACATGTACATTACAAATAAGGCAATTATTTATGTCATGATGTCATTGATATTGCGTAAGTTTGGCATATAACACGTCATACACGCATGATAGGGATTCAGAAAAGCGAACATGCATGATGCAGAAAATCAGGGTTGCCACAAATATTCTGAAACAGAATTTTAAATTTTTTACAAGACCTCATTTTTTTATTTTAAGTTTTACAATAATTTTTTGAAAATTTTGCTGTCGATGGAGGGAATGAAAAAATAAAAAGAGAATTCAAAGGGTCCTAAATCACTCCCACAATAGCAGGTGAGTGACCTAGCTAGCTAGGACCCTTTCAGCCCTCTTTTTATATATCCATTCTCTCCTCACAAAACCAATTATTTAAAATTCTAGTAAACATAAAAAAAACATTGGCCTTACCATATGTCCTCAACAAATCAGAGTGCTATAAACTTACCCCTTTCTTCTCCATAAGGGTTTGGTAGCCAGCAAAAAAGAGAAGAAAATGTACAAACACATAGACAGACAGCCAATTAGGCATTTTCATATCATATCTTTGTATCGGTTGTTCAACCTGAAAAAGTAAATTACGTTGTAGCATATAAAGGATATCAGTCTATTTTGATGAATAGTGTGGCAAGATTGAACTATAGTGTGCCCAGGATAATGTGATATTTACAAACATGAATCAGTTAGGTCAACTGTTGCAAAATTGGTTATACAAATTACTAAAGTAAACAGATATCGTAAGTTTTGTAATAAAAACATCACTGATAAATTATGCACATCTGATTAATCCACCTTAGTGGAATATACCAAATATCCCTGCCTTTCTCAATATCATGGGCACACTATAGCACTTATAATTCTTTGTCTTTTCGTTATTGTACTGTAAGAATTTTCAACTTATTAAAATAACAAACCTGATAGGACAATGGATAAACACGGAATATTAATGAGTCGAGTCCAATGTTACCAAATTATTATATTGAATTTTATTTCACCAAATGATCATAGATTGTGTAACAATTTTGAGCCAGGAACTGTTGATGTCAGGTTTTATTTATTGTCTGGACACAGGAACCAAAATAAAAGACAGTGAAAACACCATAATGATATCATAAACTACTGATTATATTTCACTGATTCAAGTTTTCTTGGAAAGCATAAATTACCTGCCCTACGTTCAAGGAAAGTAACCTGCAAACATGTTTAACAATCACGGGTTTTTGTCGATATAATCCTTCGTTGTACGCTTCATTTGCGGCATACCATTTTAAAGTACTAATTCCCGTTTTTCCGTTCTCAGTTCGAAATATGTACGGATGCACAGATTTTACTATTCACATTCTTTTGTTTGCTCTGTCCGCCATTTTGTTTAATTAAACAAATACCGGTACACGCACACCACCTCCGGCTATGGTAAGCCAAACTTGGCGTATGTAACAAACATGTTTTTCAAACACACGGTTCAACGAATAACAGTGTGCGTACCAGGAGCAAAACGTACGTCACATATTGTTTCCTTGAATGCAGGGCTGGTAAACACTTTATAACAAAACATGGATGTGTACTACACCAGCACTAAAATGTTAGGGCTGTTAGGTCAAAGCAAATTAATAATGCCGTTTGGTAACCCTCTGGTAAACAATGAATCAATTAGAATATTAATAATACCACAGGAATATCATTGATATCCCCAGTACGAGGCTTCCCTGGTAGCCAACCAGGTCCGTATAGAAAGTTCTTGACTTTATTGACAATACCCTTCATACCAGCCAATCTTCCCAGCAGATATTTCGAATAAGCAAACTGTAAGAAACAAAAGACAATAAAATACAATGTAAATTTATATATAACTCATTTTATTATTCAAGTCAGTCACTTGTTTACATTACATTGTGTACATAAACATTACAGTTTCTCTTATCAATGTCCTATTTAAATAGATATCATATGCATAAGTATGTGGCTTAGTGAATAAGGTATTGATTTTCACTGCATTTTTCTCCAATTAAAATGTTCAAAAACAATAACAAGAGGATCATAGATCCTGGGGCGCTCACCTGCTAAACATGGCCAAACTTTGAACTTGACCTTAAGGTCGTCAAGATAAACATTTTGACCAAACTTCTTGAAGATTGAAGCAAAAAGGTGGCCTCCAGAGTGTTAACAAGGTTTTCCTATTATTTGACCTTTTGACCTAGTTTTCAACCCCACATGACCCAACTTCGAACTTGACCTTAAGGTCATCAAGATAAACATTTTGACCAAACTTCATGAAGATTAAAGCAAAAATGTGGCCCCCAGAGTGTTAACAGGGTTTTCCTATTATTTGACCTTTTGACCTAGTTTTTGACCCCACATGACCCAACTTGGTATGTGACCTTAAGGTCAGCAAGATAAACATTTTGACCAAACTTCATGAAGATTAAAGCAAAAATGAGGCCACCAGAGTGTTTACAAGGTTATCCTGTTATTTGACCTTTTGACCTAGTTCTTGACTCCCACATGACCCAACTTCAAACTTGACCTAGATTTCATTGAGATACAACTACAGACCCAGTTTGGTGAAGATCAAAGAAAAAATGTGGCCTCCAGAGTGTTAACAAGGTTTTCCTATTATTTGACCTTTTGACCTAGTTTTTGACCCCACATGACCCAACTTCGACCTTGACCTTAAGGTCACCAAGATAAACATTTTGACTAAACTTCATGAAGATTAAAGCAAATATGTGACCTCCAGAGTGTTTACAAGGTTTTCCTATTATTTGACCTATTGACCTAGTTTTTGACCCCACATGACCCAACTTTAAACTTGACCTATATTTCATTGAGATTCAACTACTACCCAAGTTTGATGAAGATCAAAGCAAAAATGTGGCCTCCAGAGTGTTAACATGGTTTTCCTATTATTTGACCTCTTGACCTAGTTTTGGACCCCACATGACCCATATTCGAACTTGACCTATATTTCATTGAGATACAACTAATTGAGAGTGCTAGAGTGTTAACGGTGAAAAAGCTAACAGACAGATGGACGACGGACAAAAAACAATCACAAAAGCTCACCTTGGCACTTTGTGGCAGGTGAGCTAAAAATACTATGTTATGATATTGCTATGTTTGTATACAAGTGACAGACCTGAATAGACAGACTTAACTAATAGTAACAGTATAATGGTTTGGTTTCTGCTATTGATAGCACTAAAATGTAAAGGTCAATAATGTAGTCAACCTTACTTGAATTATAGTATCCACCAATGAATTTATATGAAGACATGTTTTTGACACAAAATTGTCAAAATGTACGTCTGCCACAAAGGGCCAGAACTCAGACAAAAATCTTCTTTCCTAAAATTCCTGGCTACATGCACAGCAAGATTTGGTATCACTTATCTATGTAAAATTTCATTGAAATCAGAACAATGGCTAAGGGGGAAAAAACCAGACAAATATTGTGACTTCCAGACAGACGAGACTGACATCCAGCACAAAATTAAATGTCTCCCCTACTTTAAGTGGGAGACTTTATGAAGATAACTTTATTTCATAAATGTAACTCATTAAGTTACAAACCCATCAATTTTACGTCTTCTTCTTTTTTACTTTCAACCTAAATTCCACTGCTAAGGAAGATATTTATAGTAAAACCTATGTAAAGACCTCCGGGACCCCTAGTAAGACGATCACATAATATGAACACAATTTTCAAGTATATTTCTCTCTTGTTTTGATGTTTATGCAAACTTCACATATTAAAACCACCTTTTGAGTGTTCTAAGGGTGGTCTTATAAAAGAGGTTTTAGTGCAAATACTGGAAACTTCCTCAGCATTTTTACATACAGGGGGAGTGATCAATATGTTCATGAACTTTCCATCTAGCAATTTTGTTTTGCCTATAATGCTCTCTCTAAAAGCAATTAAAATATAATCAATCGGAGTAATACTACTTTGACCGAATCCACTTATAACAACTTTTTATTCACACAAGGGCAGGGTTCCCACAAACTTTCCAAGACAAATTCCCTGACTTTTCCCTGATTTTTCCCTGACCACAGAGCAGTTTTCCCTGACTTTTAAGAGCAATCGGGCGACACAGCATCTTTCTGTTCAAGCAAAATATGACAATAAAATAGAGAAAATGAGGATATATTTCTTTATAAGGAACAAAAAGTTTAAGGTAGCAGATTTTAAGGCTGTTGATTGACATAAAGTGATTATAATGTAGAATGATTCCGAGCGAGCATAGCAAGCGAGGATTTTTTTTCAGTCTTAGGTATTACTTCATAGGAAATGACACTTATCGACAGCTTCAATGAAAAATTCCCTGACTTTTCCCTGACTTTTGGTAAATTTCTGGATTTCCCTGACTAATTCCAAAATTCCCTGACTTTTCCCTGACCTTGAAAAAATTATGTTTTTCCCTGACTTTTTATCTGACCGTGGGAACCCTGAAGGGGTGCGTGACGAGGGCCATTACGTGACATCATTCTAAGTGTTTTGTGACATCACAATACAATTACGGTAATTATTTTAAATGTTAGATAATTGTAAGATCAGCATGAGCTTGTAATTTCATTCTTTTAGATGCAATATTTCAAAAGTTAGAAGGAAAGATCTCAAACCTATTGATTACCCCTCATCCCTGTACAATTGAATACAATAAATTCAATTATTTATCTCCAAAATAATTGCGGTTATTTTATGAACAAAGTCGTGTGCACTTAGCACTTTGATATTATTTGTTTACATATGCACCGCCGGAAGTAGTTAACCTGTAACGTACGCTGGTCATTCGGAGAACTCTGGTCGCTATAAAAAGGCTTTGCACGTGGCTACCAAGCCTTTTCAAAAGTATCTGTGGTAGTGGAAACACATAACAAATGTAACTGCTTCATCAAAATGTCGGGACGTGACTCACGTCGGGAGAGAACGGTTGCGTTTGTTCGCTAACAAGCGAGGACACCGAGGGACATGGTGAGAATGAATTTATTGACTTTCACACAATTTTACGGGATGCACATTGCGTGTCACATCCGAGCAGCCTAAACAGGCACCAAGTGGTGAAACGGGTTACGTTTTTAATGAAACGCGAACCCTCAGTAACCTGTAATTCATGCTAGGCATGGTGCAATTAAATGTTACATCCGGGCGCCGGTTAGAGCTAACGCCCGAATCATTTCAGTCTCCTCCCGTTGACCGTAGGAAAAAGCAGTTTCTCCATACAGATAGGGCTACCTGAGACAAGGCAAAGTCAATATTTTATCCCAACTCGGAGAGAAAAATCGACGGCCGCTTTATCAAGGCTCAAATCATATATGTACTGGCATGCGAGGTATTACCGGACAGCAGTAATGACCGGACAAACGGTCTAGACGCTTTATTTTCGCGAATTTTTCTTTGATCTTGGTATCGAATCACTCAGACGCTTGTTTCAAAGAAGTTGGATAGCAAAATTTCGCTCAAGGTAAACAATAACATTATTTATCTACCAAAAACATACCCCGCCTCTGAATGTTTACAATTTCACTCTTGGGGGATCAACATCATGTGCGCATGCGCAAGAGAGGCCCGGTCTAACAAGTGCGAGGGGAACGGTACATACCATAGACATTTGGCTAGCAGACGAATAATAATTATTTTACCCTATTTATGCCTAATTTGTCAATAAAACAAAGCCTGGTAAAAAAAAAATAACACGCATTTTTACCAGCACAACTTGTGCGACGTCATTTTCTGGATTTTTGCGTTCGTACAATCTCGCTCGTCAGAAAATCGATATAGCTTACGATATGTATTTCATTAAGTCTGTCGTGGAATAAGAGCGTCCGTGGCCTAGTGGTAAGTACGCTGGTTTACAAAACGAGTTCCCCAGGATCGAAACTCGGTAGCGCCTTTTTTTTAATTTTTTTTTATAGTTATTTTTTAAATTTTTTAAAATTATAGTTGGTCAATCCAACACTCGACTACCGTAATGCATTAAATTGTGACTAAAATATTTTTTTCATTCAGCAGTACAATGAACCGAGAAGAAAGAATTCAGCTTGCCGTTAGTGCCGTCAGACAAAGTCGGATGAAAGTGAGACAGGCTGCCCTCGAGTTCGGCGTTCCAAAGTCAACGGTGTCAGACAGGCTAAACAATAAATGGAAAAAAGCAACTCCTGGTCCCACTAGACAGCTTTCGGTAGAGGACGAAGCGGCTCTGGTCCAGTATCTCGAATATATGGGACAGCATGGCTTCCCTATGACTCGAAGCATGACACGCTGCTTTGTCATAGAAATGATAAAGAAAGATGGTACTAACATACAATTTGTATTTTGTTCAATTTTCTTGATTACTTCATGTTATTATTTTTTCGAGTTTGCATATTTGTGGCCCTTGATATATTCCTTTTACTACGGTATAAACATCTATAACAAGGCGAAATATAAGAAAGTCGCGTCCAACTATGTAACAATATATTCTATGTTTGATACAGTATAATACTGGGTATTGAATTAATAAAATGTACCAGTTTTGTTCGTCAGTTTTAAATAGTGTTTGTACCTCATACATTATGAATATCCAGACATAAGATTTTTCAACGAACCCTACAGGTCGTGACACTACATTCAACCTACAGAAAGGACCCTCGGATGAATGGTTCAGAAAATTCTTCTCCAGAAATCCGAATCTTAAGGAAAGAAAGCCGCAAGACCAAGACCGCGGGAGGGCGGCGATGTCCAATAAGACGATAATGGACCAGTATTTCACCCTCCTAGAAAAAGTCATGAGGGAAAATAAACTCTTAGGATCCCCTTCCCAAGTAAAGATGTGCAAATTGATGTTGATATGTTCGTTCAATATTCAGTTGATTTTTGACAATGATTTACAAAATGGACATTGTCCATGACTGTTTCTCACTCCTGTATGACTGTTAATAATGCCATGGTTTTGGCAGGTTCATAATAATAATAATTATTGTTCTTTTGTTTGGTCTTGTTGTTTATGTTCGTTCCAAGTTATTTGAGGTTGTTTTTTTTCAAACCGCTTACACAAAATTAAACTTTTAACTATCTGACTTCTGACCTTTTTAATTACAATACAGTTGAAATAATGAAGTACAAAATAAATTAATTGAATAAACTCGACAATTACGATGTCATTTCAGATAAGATATTTTCAAATTTTTTTTAGAAAATAAGTACACAGCCCTCAAACATTTTCACCTGTAAAATAAAGATTCAAATTGTGCAACTAAATAGCTACATTAGAAAATCAGTAAAATTTCTGTTGACCCACGAAGCGATGTTATTTATTATGTGCATAGGTTTTCAATTGCGATGAAACTGGCTGGACCGGGAAGGAAGCGTCAAGGACCAAGGTTATCGCCGCCAAGGAGTCTACCTTCACCAGACGGCGGGTGTCTACAACGGAACATGTAACGGCTCATTTGTGTGTGTCCGCTGACGGGCAATTTATACCCACAATGGTGATTTATAAGGTAATAATAAGTTCAAAGATAATGACATGCACATACATAAATACAATATAATATAAATACAATCTAGAAAACTTAACACATCACTTGCAACAATTGATCACATACTCACTATTTTGTGCACGTGTTTTGCTTAATGCCAGAAGCATACAACCTTAATAGGTTCATTACAATGCCTATATAACGTTGTAGGGTGCACTTCCCCACCGGAACTACACCGACGGTATCCCGGACAGCTGGGCCT
Source organism: Spisula solida (assembly GCA_947247005.1). Lineage (NCBI taxonomy): Eukaryota > Metazoa > Mollusca > Bivalvia > Venerida > Mactridae > Spisula > Spisula solida. Next base: position 39,584,716 of record OX365947.1, on the reverse strand, counting down.
TTGCGGCATCAGAGAGCGGTTATATGGACACTGGAATGTTCCAGGAGTGGTTTGAGAAGGTGTTCATACCAAATTGTGGAAGGGCTAGGCCAGTCTTGCTAGTGATGGACAATCACGACAGCCACATTTCCCTGAAACTGATGGAACGAGCTATCGAGAACCAGATCATATTAATGGGTCTTCCTGCACATACAACCCACCTGCTTCAACCGTTAGATGTCAAGGTTAACAGTTTATTTCACTTCATTCTGAATGAAATCCAGTTAGACACATATACATGTATAAATATGTTCTAAATGTTGATATGTTAGGACAGCAAACGTAGACATCAATTTTGCATTTCATGTCAGTTTCAATGTTGACGATATCTACAGCTACATTTTGGATTTATAAATGCATATACATGTTTACGTAAATACATGAACACGATTCGTAGACAACGTAAATAAATGTACAGTCATATACAATAAACGTTATAAGTAAATACTTTATCCCGTTGATGAACACACTTCTCAAAATCAACAGTTTATTCAATATTTTTTCTTATTCCTGCCCAACCTTGTTTACAGTTAATTGGACCACTAAAATCCAGATTTTCTGCCATTGCCAACAACCTGGGATTTTCGACAGCAAATGCTACTATAGGGAAATCTAAATTTCCCATCCTGCTAAAGTATGCAATCGACAAATCATCACCAAGTTCGGTTATGGAAGCATTTGCAGAATCCGGACTTTTCCCTGTAAATAGGAATGCTGTGTCCCAATCAAAGTTGATTCCGCCGTCGTTTGATACTACGAGTGGTGAAGGTGAATAGTGTTGTTTATTGCACTTTGTACTTGTATAAACTCTATAAATGCTATTAGGTTATGCCCCGAAATAAAGTACACCCAATGGAACTTCTGACACTGCTAAACCACCATCAACCACATAATTAATGTTCCTTGAAAGGTACAAAAAGGCACGATATACATGTATAATTCCTTCACATTTCCACTAAATTTGCCGAGAATGTAATCTAATGAATACATGTACTTCATAATTAAATAATCAATGCTTTGAAATAACCTGAAGTATCCTAAAACAATTGCAGGAAGTATAGATGTTAGGACATGTGAGGCATGTGGATCATTCACAACGAATCCACTAGTCGCGCAGGGACTCATACCTGAGCGACTTGCAAAGATTTTGGTACCTCCACCGGTAAAGCGGCATGATGAAGTTAAAAAGAGGAGGGTCGTCAGCGAAGCTAGAGTTCTGACTGGGATTGAAATGTTAAAGATATTAAAAGTAAAATAGTATACACAATTTTATTTTACATTATTCCATTTCGATAACAGAGTGGACAGTCTTTCAGTCATATGACGTTTATTTAAATCGTTTGTCGTGTTGAGTTAAACAATATGCTGATAACATTATTCTTTTAATATTCAACACTTCCCGTCCCTCCTTACAAAATATTCTTGATAAATAGGGCCTACATCTACCAAAATGGCAAACATACATGACATGTACGTATTCTATTAATCTATACCAGTAAATAAAATACAGTATAACAAAAATATGGCCATTTGCATAAGTGCGTTATACTTGCACGATGCCAAGGAAAATGAAGAATTATATTTCAGGAAAAGGAAGACAATCTGATAAAAAAGCAAGAGGCGAAGGAGTTAAGGGTTGAACTGAAATTGAAAAGACAGGCAGAAAAGGAAAAGGAGAGTGAAGAGAGAGAGATGAAGAGACAGAAGCGAGAGGAAGAAAAGAAGCGAAGAGATGAACAGAAACAGATTGAGCAGATGAGGAGATCAGTGGGAGGCCGTCTGGCACCAAAGAGATTTACGTGTGGTGTTTGTGGGGAGAGAGGAAGGATGAATGATGAAGCGAATGGTGTTGTATGGTATCAGTGTGAGGAGAGTATGTGTGGTAAATGGTACCACGAAGAGTGTCTATGCGATAGAGAAAAAGAGTATTTGTATGAGAGCATGAATGAGGGTTTTGAATGGTTTTGCGCTAAATGCAAACCATGGTTATATGAGGAAGAGTGAGTGATGCGTATGATGTGTTAAGGTAGACAGATAGAAGTTGTGATTTTGAGCGAGACTGTCCGACAGTGACTGATATTTACAAACGTTATCGCTGTGATTTGTTTATATATAAATATACATACATGTATTAATATAATGTGATTGATATGAAGGACTATATGTACATATCGAGATTGAGTGATACGTTCATCGATTGTGATTAGTTTACATGTATTATAATATGCTTGATTACAATGAAAATATGAATATACGACAGAAACAAATATTAAAATACAATCATAGTGATACCAATATGATTGGAACTACTAGTAATTCGTGTTTTCTTCAATTTGCGTAGATCTAGACATTTAGATGACAGTTATATCATGAAGAAGCACGAGGACCTATAAAACTGTCTTATTTACAGTTTAAACAAATCTACAGCACAACATAGGCTCCAGATTTTACACGTACATTTTTCTGATGAAGGCTTTTCACGACGTCTTATTTGGAAGTTAAGAGTTTATAGGCTTGTTTTTAGAAGTAATATATATCTTGACACATTCCTTTTAGTCCAAACACATATACTGTTATAATTTAACATTACTGAGTAAGTTATCATTTTTAAATACTTACGCAAACTTGTTTGTAAAGGCGGCATATGAGCAAAATTTCTAGTGAACACCACCGAGTCCAGAAACATCGACACTCGCGAGTTTTAATCACAGAAATAATACATAATAAAGACATAACTGTGAAGTACGAACCCTGTTCTAAACATTTACCGTAAAAAGAATTTCATTATCAAGTGAAAACTGTACGAAAACAACTGTCCGGTAATACCTTCTGTACGTCGTTGAAAATAGCGTAAAAAGTGCCCCTGTTCGGGCCTCAATAATTGTCAATTAGCGTGACGTCATTTTGCTGAGAATCTTTTTTTAGAAGACAGAAAGAACCCAGGTATGTGTCAACACAAAAAATTTCGACTAAAAATCGATTTTTAACTTCACAGGAAGCTTTTAATGCCATTTCTGTCCGGTAATACCTCGCATGCCAGTATATGTCTTCGTCAATGCCGTGTCTAATCTGGCATCCTGAACATCGTGGGGAAGAAAAAATACAATTGCATTACTGGAGTGGTAACCTGATAGTCTCATTGATATTTTACATGTTTAATTATGACTGCTTGGAACCAATAAGCTACATTCCAGCCGCTTAGCTGTTATCTGCGCTAGTTGACTAGAATTCGGACGACCAAATTCGGACAATCAAACAAAAAAAAAAAAAAAAAAAAAAAAAAAATTGACCTCTTAATAGGGAGCTGTTTAGGGAATACACTGTTAGTATTAAAATCCTTGATGCAATGTTATTAAAAGGCTTCAATCATATTACATATATATATAGCAAAATACAATCTTTTGATTGGTATGGAGGGTTTGGATTGATCCTTGACCTCCTAACTTTTTAACAACTGAAATTCAGAATATAGTTTCTGCTTATGGTTCTGGTTGTACGTCTTTCATAAACGCCGAGTATCGCCATGTACTCATGCATAAGTTGTGGATTGGGTCAGTATCCTGCGGTCATGTAATTTTTTACCTTCTAGATGCCAACAATAACTCATTTACTGGTTAACTGATAACGTCAAGTGACTAACTTTACTAAGTAAATTTAAAAAGTGTTTATACAATTATAGCAATCATTTGCCGATATAAAATGGCTTCATTTATCCGGAAGCTGCGCATGAACCTAGGAAGGTTTTTAGAGATAACATAGGTTGGTTCCCTGTCATTAAATTGCCTCTAAGCAGCCGGGGTATTAACAAAAATATGAAAGGGGTTAGAGCACTAGGCTCTCACGCATGCATACATATCCCACACCAATCACATTGCATAGGACAACGAAAATTGGTCTTTGAGATTGCATAATATAGTATTATATTAGGTTTGCATTTAGTTTTCGGCGAATTAAGTATATATGACCGAAAAATGGCGATGGATAGCCCTTGACAAAAATGTCAAAATTTATAAATGGGATTACCTTTCTTCACTTTACGATTAAATCACAATGCATAAATCAAGTACAAACGTAGGCATCTAATTTCTAGGTTTATGAAACTAAAATATGGTCCAATTTGAATGCTATAGTACGAGAATCATTAATAGCTTACTAGATCTAGGTCAATATCAAGGTCATAGTTCATATGGGTACATTAAATGTAAACACCGTCCAATTTGAACGCCTAGTTCGGGAACCCGGAAAGTAGCTTGCTAGGTCATTGTTGAGGCCTAGTTTATTTTAAAATCGTAACAATAGGTCAATACCAATTGAGAAACGTGGAAGTAGGTCAGTAGGTTATCTTACATGTAAACCGAGTGATAGCAACGAACACTTGTGCTAAACAATTCTAAAAAGTTGAATTAAACAGACCTTATGAGTGACCTAGACTTTTGATGTACAGAATACATTTCAAGTATGACGCACCCTATGAGAAAGGCGACTAATGGCAAGGCTTGCACAGGCCTTGAAAAGTCCTCGACTTTGGTTTCAGCCTCAAAAAAGACTAAGACTATTTTAATTAAAAGTAAGTAATGTATTGTAACGAGCGTTTGACATGAAGCGCCAACAGTAGTCACAATGAAATTCAATTTCATTTTCAGCATTAAGAGTCGAAATGGTACAATTTTACTTTAGAAATATTGAGGAAAAGAACTTGGAAATCAAATTCTACCTTTAAAAAACCTTGAAAGTCAACATTGGCTTGATTATTGGGTTTGAACCTGAATGGGGATTGGCGATTCTAACTGTTATGATCTTGATAAACATTAATATCAAATTCTACCTGTTAACTACAAGCATGACCTTGACCTTTAAATCATGGGTTTCTTACACATGTCATACTGTCTCACGGCTATGAGTATTGGGCAATGTAATTTTAAATTTCTACAACATAATGATGACACAGATAGAACCCGGACATACTATTTTTACAGTTGCAACTATCTAAAGCAACCTTGACGAGATTGTTTCCAACATTACTCGGTCTATGGCAGAAAAAAAAATGGTAGTTATCATTTAAAAAGCCCACAGCGAGTTTAATTTTAAATAATTACAGAATGTCCGGCAGTGAATGGATATTAAGTCGGGTACATGTAAGTGTTTAACAGATCCCAGAAACTCTACATCTGGAACTGGGCGTTGCAAGGGATTAAGCTATTATGGATCATCGATACCATCAGTAATGAGGGGATCTTGATGAATAAATGGTTGCTAGAAAGCCAGCTGCAAAATAGAGCACTACTAAATGAGACGGGATACAATTTTTATTGAGGGGTAAGGGTGGTTAAAAGGTTTCAATTTGTCATGTCGTCCTGTAGGCGGCGAGGCTTATGCCAAAATTAAAGTGTGCACTGTAATTATTTGTTGACAAGGTTAAAGAATTCCAGGGAGAGCACTACATAACTGTTAGAAAGGGTAATAACTACATTGTCCTAAGGGTAATGCTCGTTCAGGCAGTTACAAATTTACTGCTATAAACTTGTGCTGATACTAAGTATTGCTAAGAAAATCATTTTGTTGTTGTTTTTTATGCCATGTTTAAAGCTAGTTATTCAGAGTGGAATTTGGGTTATATTGTATTGCCTCCCTTCTTTAACCAGAGTAGAACTTTGGTTATCGGATTGCCTCCCGTTAGGCCGAGGTGATGCATACTTGCTGTTAAGCTTCTTTAACGAAACACATGTCTCTAACTTCTAAGTCCATGGTACAATATCCCTAGTTTGGTTTGGTGAACACACCTGCCCCTTTGGGTACGCATCTGTATTGGCTAGGGCATTCTACTCATATTGTGGGAATTGGCTTCCCTCTGCCTGGTTTTGTTTATTGCAATTGATATAGGCTATAGTGCCGAGAATAGGGCGCCAAGGAATTCCAACTCATGGATGCTGCTCACTTAGGAGTATTTAGGTTGTAGTTTGTTCACTAAACTTATAATAGGGATTAGTTTAAGGTATTTTGGTTTCTTCTTCAAGTGACTAAGAATTTTGGGGGAAAGTATGGCTAGCCATACTTTTGTGGCGGAAAAATTCTTTCAGGGGACAGACATGCATGTAGTAATTATATAATCTTCCAAAAGGGAGGTAATTTAGGCTGATTTGGGGTCTCCTGCGAATGACGGCGCATATCCTCAGCGCGGTGATCCTAACTTCAGTATTCAATAGGCAGGGTTTTTGATCGGGACCTCGGGGTTTTTGTCCGGAATAAGCATTTGCTTGGCAGGCCCCGGGGTGAGCTAAATTTGGTCAGGAAGTTAATGGCTACCAGCAACATTTACGCATTCATGGGGATGGCTCCCCGCAACAGTTATGGGGATGGCTCCCCGCAACATTTATAGGGATGGCTCCCGGGAAATTTTTGGGGATGGCTCCCCGCAGCAATTAATGGTAGCCAAAACCTGAAGAATTTGGACATGCATGTCCAAACTACATTATCAAACTCCATGTCATGCATGTCTGTCTCCCGGGCTTAATCAGGCTTACTGCGGCTCAAATCCCAGAAGCCTTAATTGTCACGGCCAATTCCCCCAACACTAACTCACTCCCCTTACTGGATTATATGCTATTATGATGTGATAATAAATAGAATTTACATTTAGATAATCTTGTTATGTCAATAGAAATGAATTGACCTTGCAGCAAAGACATTCGAAATTCAGTTGAGAAGTAGTGGTTGGGATAGTGGGAAATATTACTATTACAGCTTTGCTGTGAGGTTGGTTAGATTTCTGAAATGTTTCATTAAAATAAATTCAATTATTTATCTCCAAAATAATTGCGGTTATTTTATGAACAAAGTCGTGTGCACTTAGCACTTTGATATTATTTGTTTACATATGCACCGCCGGAAGTAGTTAACCTGTAACGTACGCTGGTCATTCGGAGAACTCTGGTCGCTATAAAAAGGCTTTGCACGTGGCTACCAAGCCTTTTCAAAAGTATCTGTGGTAGTGGAAACACATACCCACCCACCCACCCTTAATGTATTAGGATAACCAGAACTCTAAGATGAGAATTCGATACAAATTTGTTTTCGATTTAGTGTAAGTTTTCAATATTAGTAATAACCTTGTAACTAGAGTATGCTAGATTTAAGCTACAAACTCACATACTTGCGTGTGAAAGTGAGAAAATCATAAAATCTTAAAGGGCAAAATCTATAAAGAAAACTCGTAATCGGATTTCATCTTAGCTTTTACCATGCTTACTAACCTATTTCTAGGTCAATTATTTGCCTTTCAAGATACTGCCAGAATATTGTTCTAGTTTCAGGAGAAGTTGTCTTAGGTCGATTATTTGCCTTTCAAGATACTGCCAGAATATTGTTCTAGTTTCAGGAGAAGTTGTCTTAGGTCGATTATTTGCCTTTCAAGATACTGCCAGAATATTGTTCTAGTTTCAGGAGAAGTTGTCCGAGGTCGATTTTTGCCTTTCAAGATATTGCCAGAACATTGTTATAGTTTCAGGAGAAGTGGTCTTAGGTCGTTTATTTGCCTTTCAAGATACTGCCAGAATATTGTTCTAGTTTCAGGAGAAGTTGTCTTAGGTCGATTATTTGCCTTTCAAGATATTGCCAGAACATTGTTAATAGTTTCAGGAGAAGTTGTTTTAGGTCGTTTATTTGCCTTTCAAGATACTGCCAGAACATTGTTATAGTTGCAGGAGAAGTTGTCTTAGGTCGATTATTTGCCTTTCAAGATATTGCCAGAACATTGTTATAGTTTCAGGAGAAGTTGTCTGAGGTCGATTATTTACCTTTCAAGATACGGCCAGAATATTGTTTTAGTTTCAGGAGAAGTAGTCTTAGGTCGATTATTTGCCTTTCAAGATATTGCCAGAACATTGTTATAGTTTCAGGAGAAGTTGTATTAGGTCTATTGTTTGCCTTTCATGATACTGCCAGAATATTGTTCTAGTTTCAGGAGAAGTTGTCATCAATCATATACATCCGCAAGTAAGGGGAGTGATACAAGTATTGGCATCGAACACCTATAGAGAAGATCCCACCAATTGACTTGACACAAGCCATCTATTCATATGGCGGAAATCACGAGAAATTCTGAAACATACTGCGGTCAAACCGCTTAGAGCTTATCCTACAAGCGGATCTCACACAAGTCATCAATTCATATGGTGGAATTCACGAGACATTTAGAAACGTATACATAATAGTGTTCAATGGTGCCATTTAACAGGAACTATGCAAGAATAAAAAAGCTATACCAACGACAGAACATTTCAAATTCGCATTTAAACAAGGCTTTGAATTATCAAAGACTGTCGTGACAGAAGGTCGTTAAACTACTAGAGGACTGGCGGAAAAATTCTTTCAGGGGACAGACATGCATGTAGTAATTATATAATCTTCCAAAAGGGAGGTAATTTAGGCTGATTTGGGGTCTCCTGCGAATGACGGCGCATATCCTCAGCGCGGTGATCCTAACTTCAGTATTCAATAGGCAGGGTTTTTGATCGGGACCTCGGGGTTTTTGTCCGGAATAAGCATTTGCTTGGCAGGCCCCGGGGTGAGCTAAATTTGGTCAGGAAGTTAATGGCTACCAGCAACATTTACGCATTCATGGGGATGGCTCCCCGCAACAGTTATGGGGATGGCTCCCCGCAACATTTATAGGGATGGCTCCCGGGAAATTTTTGGGGATGGCTCCCCGCAGCAATTAATGGTAGCCAAAACCTGAAGAATTTGGACATGCATGTCCAAACTACATTATCAAACTCCATGTCATGCATGTCTGTCTCCCGGGCTTAATCAGGCTTACTGCGGCTCAAATCCCAGAAGCCTTAATTGTCACGGCCAATTCCCCCAACACTAACTCACTCCCCTTACTGGATTATATGCTATTATGATGTGATAATAAATAGAATTTACATTTAGATAATCTTGTTATGTCAATAGAAATGAATTGACCTTGCAGCAAAGACATTCGAAATTCAGTTGAGAAGTAGTGGTTGGGATAGTGGGAAATATTACTATTACAGCTTTGCTGTGAGGTTGGTTAGATTTCTGAAATGTTTCATTAAAATAAGTAAGTGTACCTGTACAGTGAAAGGTTCGAATGTATTAATGGGATGTGTTAACCCATAGGCCACTTCATCCTCTTCCTTAGCAAAGGTACCTACAATACATCAAATATGGCTGTTATACAGTATCATTATACTTTTCTTAATATGAGGAGAAGTAACTAATGCATATGAATTTAATTTCTATTTTTCAAAAATCAAGGTACAGGTTTCCATTTTTCCTTGATTTCTTTTGTTCAATAATTATTCCAGAAAATCAACAAAAAAATTGTCTAGAAAAGGAAATTTATATTCAACTAATGCGCTATACCAGGTAACTGACTATGTTAAAGCAAATATTAACAAGAGAACCTACTATGAGTGCTGGACGCTTGACTTTCTCGTAGTTGAAAGTACACTAAGTCTTGCTCATCTGTGATCCTATGTTCTTAGTATTACAAGGGCATATAACCCTATGAAGGTCAAAGGGTTACCAACCTTGTCTTTATATATTGCCCTTCTGATGATGAATAATTTTATTGAGTTTCAACAAGATAGCTTTGAGAAAATGACTCTGACAAAAAAAACTTTCTGCACATGCCTACACACACCATCCCGTCACAACAATAGCTCATCTTTTTTTCTTCGAAAAGTCGAGCTAAAAATGGTTTTAGTGAAGCATGAAAACCGCTGTTTTCTGGTCTAAATTAAAACACCAAATTGGGCTAAGTTGTTTGAATCTTACCAAACATTCTGTCCCAAATGATTAAAGTTCCAGCATAATTTTTATCAATACAATATCGATTTCTTCCATGATGAACTCGGTGATGACTGGGAGTGTTGAGGATATATTCCAGGGGACCAAGCGTCCTCACATACTGTGTATGTATCCAAAACTGGTAGAGAATGTTGAGTTCTTGATGAACCATAAATATTGATGGTGGTATAAATAGAGCCATTGGAAGGTAAAACACCTGAAATGGTCAAATATTCATGTTAAATTAAAGGCCCAGTAAGTCCATTATAAAAAACTAAAATGATTATTTTGTCACAAAAAATATGTCTCCTACAAAGGGCCATAACTCTAGCAATAATCATCAACTTCAAATCTTCCCCAATCTGGAGAAGCACGACACAATGTTTGGCCACTGATATATCCTTCGAGACCAAGCTGTGTGGAGATGCAAGCAACCTACAGAAGATGGTGCAGTTCATCACCCACATCCAAAGTGAAGATATAAATGGCAATTAAAGATAGAACGCATTTATAAGAAGAATCAACCTAAAATTCCTGACATTACGCACAACTAGCTACTTATAGGCCTTGTACTAGAGTACTCATGCAAACTTTTATTTAAATCCAACCAGTGGTTAAGGAGAACAAGCATAGATAATTTTTTATACAATCAAACAGCCATTACTCTGGTAATAATTATCTGATTATATTGAATAAAATTCAATGACAATATGCACAACAAGAGATGTTTGTAAAACACGTATGCCCCCATGGCAGCCCAATAGTCAGAAATGGTGAAGGTTACAGTGACCTTGACCTTTAACCTCAAAATCAAAAGGGGTCATCTACTGTTGCTGTCCAACCTCCATGTAAAGTTTGAAGATCCTAGGTCAAATTTAAATAGTAAAGGTCACAGTGACCTTGACCTTTGACCTACTGACCTCAAAATCAATAGGGGTCATCTACTGTTGCTGATTAACCTCCATGTAAGGTTTGAAGATCCTAGGTCAAAGCGTTCTTGAGTAATTGAACGGAAACCATTAAAATAGTCAGAAATCAAAATCCAACCAATGGTAAGAAAAGAAGCAGAGACCAGTTGATGCTCAAAGGTTAATTTCCATCAAGTTGTTTTGGAGGAAGCCATTTACGGTACACAAATTGCTGATAGATGAAGTACAGACTACGGGGAGCCATGATCCATCCTTCAAGCTCACAAGTGATCACTTTGTTAGAAGGTGAACCAAAAAAGATTGAATTTGGAAAATAGAATATCTCTTTCACTTGGTAATATGTCTTTTTTGTCAGAGTGACTTTAACAAGTAGAAGAAGTGTTATAACCTACCCAGGATGTATAGACTTGTATGGAAGATTGTCTCAATGCGGTGGACAAGTTATAATCCTCCGAACTGTGGTGAGTCTGATGAAATGACCACATGAAATTCACCTCTGTAAATAAAACAAGAAATATCACTGAATGTGATGAATACCCCCAGATACTGCTTGACAAAGTCACTTAAATGTCCACTAACAACTAGACTTCTCGCAAACATTCATTGAAATCCAACCATTGGTAACAGAGAAATAGCACAGACAAAATTTACGAGTGTAAAAAAACAAAGGGCCATAACTCCCTTAAAATTGATATGACCAACGTGTGCCAAGGATATGCACAACTAGACTTGGTACTGATCATTCATGTTAATTTCATTGAAATCAGACCATTGGTAACAGAGAAATAGCTCGGACAAAATTTGCACGGACCAACCGACCGACGGACCAACAGACCAACAAACAATCCTCAAGCATGACTCCAATATAGCCCCCGGGGGTATAATTACCAACAGTACTAGAATGATTACTTGTCAGATCTGTTACAGTAAAGCAGAATCTAATGGGGGCTACTGTGTCCAGAAACCTACTCATAGGCGCTGTTAGCGTCTAAGATTTTTAGTAATTTTCTTTAAACGAAAAATAATTCTTTCAAAAAATAATCTCATTTTCATCTATCTTAGAAGTTGTGTTAACATGGTCTTGGTCTTACATTGCTGTGACATAAATGTATCTATATCTAACCATACCTAATTTAGTGAGTGTTGTCAAATGTACAGGTCATCATCCAACATGACAAATATTACGGTATTAAGCAAGTAATGTACAGAAAATATGGGATAAATATTTTTATATACCATGAGCAAATCTATGGAACCAATAATACCCCATATCAACAAGTAAAAATGTTATCCACCAAGTCCACGGACTCTGCCAGGGTAGCTGCTGAATGCAATAGTGCTGATGTACCCATTTGTAACCCTCTAATGTGACAGATCGAAAGAAAATCCTGAAAATGACAAAAATATTGAATTATTTTTTAAAATAGTTTCTCTAAAGAAACAATCTGCAGAAAATTAATTCTAAATGAACAAAAACAAAATGCTAGGGTACTGTTTCAAAGCACTTATTATGTTTGAATTTGAATTCTTGATAACTCTTTACACATTGGGGTCAGATATTGGTTGTATGACTTTGTTTATTGAATAAAAAATAATATTAAACAACTCTTTTCCACATTTTGTTGCTGTGAAAGTTATGTGGCTTAAAAATCACTTATCCTGAAACCAGGTCTATATCATAATTATAATCAAACATATTTATTATTATCATACAGACAGTCTCAAAAGGTCAATTTCTATGATATTGAAGTACAGATATTAAATGTTATCTCGATTTATGGTATTTAGCGGTGTCACAAATAGTATAAAAGGATCTAATTTCCCTAGAATATGTCCACCACCTCTCCAAATGTTCTGCCCAACAACCCTCCCAAGGTCTGCCCAGCACCCCTCTACAGGTCTACCCAGCACCCCTTCCCAGGTATGCCCACCACCCCTTCCCAGGTCTGCCCACCACCCCTCTCAAGGTCTGCCCACCACCCCTTCCCAGGTCTGCCCACCACCCCTCTCCAAATCTGCCCACCACCCCTTCCCAGATCTGCCCACCACCCCTCTCCAGGTCTGCCCACCACCCCTTCCCAGGTCTGCCCACAAACCCCTCTCCAGGTCTGCCCATCACCTCTCTCCAGGTCTGCCCACCACCCCTCTCCAGGTCAGCCCACCACCTCTCTCCAGATCAGCCCACCACCTCTCTCCAGGTATGCCCACCACCTCTCTCCAGGTCTGCCAACCACCTCTCTCCAGATCAGCCCACCACCTCTCTCCAGGTCTGCCCTACACCTCTCTCCAGGTCTGCCCACCACCTCTCTCCAGGTCTACCCACCACCTCTCTCCAGGTCTACCCACCACCTCTCTCCAGGTCTGCCCACCACCCCTCCCCAGGGCTGCCCACCACCTCTCCAGGTCTACCCACCACCTCTCTCCAGGTCTGCCCACCACCTCTCTCCAGGTCTACCCACCACCCCTCCCCAGGTCTGCCCACCACATCTCGCCAGGTCTACCCACCACCTCTCCCCAGGTCTGCCCACCACCTCTCCCCAGGTCTGCCCACCATCCCTCCCCAGGTCTGCCTACCATCCCTCCCCAGGTCTACACATCACCCTTCCCCCCAGTCTGACCATCAACCATCCCTTGGTCTTCCTAGGCTACCGAAGGCTATTTAAAGTTTAAACTGCTGATACTGAGGTTGGCATTGAAGAAAATGATTTTTCAGTTAATCAAAGTCTTACAGTGGTAATCTGGAGAACATGCCGGCACTGATGGATGTGAAAGCATCATTCATTCTGTATTTTCCATCCTGTCTAAGTATTGATGTCACCAGCTCTATGGTCATCATTACATTGAAAAATGGTGTAGCCTATCAAATAAAAGCAAATATGTTAATTGACTAAATACATCCCCTTGATGCCAACTTGTATTAGAAGTGCATTCAAATAAAACAAGTATTTCAGAGACTATAGATAATATATAATATGAACTAAGGCACAGCCTATTTTGGCGAATTATATCATAACTATTAAAGAACAGCTCAGCTATATCATTTACACCATGGACCCTCTAGTATATTCTTCGTCCCAGTTTACACTAGGCAAGTTGATTTAACCTAGAAGTTATTATGAAATGTCATTACTTTCTGGTCCGACTCCATGTACTGTACAGTGTACGATTGTAAGTTGTTGAGGTTCAAAAAAGCCAGAAAAGGTAACATGATCATCTAGTACAGAATGATTGCTGATCATAAATGTATGATTCATAAATGTACATTCACTGTCAGTAGAAAATTTGTGACATTTTTGGGTACTAAGTAACGAAGGACGATACAGTACGATTACGAACCTGCATTTGTTTTTAAGTTCACTGTACTGTATAACTATGTTGATTGTGTCTATAAAATACGACTTTCCTTGTTTAAAACAAGTACTTATATGGCGTAATCAGTTGATCAATAACTGCTTATAGGCAGGCTGTCACGTCCAGTGTTTTCTCTTCCAGGCGTTCCTATTCCAAGATGGCAGGAGATCAAAGTGCTATACTAAGCAACTGAGCATTTATCTCCCTTATTTTAAAATGTGTTCTAGATAGGCCTACTCGAGTTTTTTACGGAATCCTGTTAGTGCCATTTTAAATATCGTGTATCGCCCTCCAAGGGCGAGACACGAGATAAGAAACGAGACACGAGAATTAGACGCGATATTTAAAACGAGACACGAGAATTGCGCGAGGCCTGAAACGAGACACGAGAATTAAAAATTGAATTCTCGCGTTTTTAATCTCGCCCTAGACCAACAACTTTTACAAGATAATATCTAATATCGTGTAATTCTCGCGTATCGTATCTTGCCTCGCAGTTGAATATCGCGCTTGTTTCAAATATCGCGTCTTAATCTCGTGTCTCGACTTCCAAGGGCGAAACACGATAGTTAAAACGAGACACGAGAATTCAACGCGAGGCACGAGAATCCAACGCGAGACACGACAATGCTATCGTGCAAATATCGCGCAATTCTCTTGCCTCGCGTTTCTATTTGGTCAGCGAGACACAAGAATTAAAGCGAGACACGAGAATTGAAGGCGAGGCACGAGAATGCTATCGCGCAATTCTCGCGTCTCGCGGCGATACACGACAATGCTGTCGCCCAATTCTCGTGTCTCGCGGCGATACACGACAATGCTGTCGCCCAATTCTCGTGTCTCGCGGCGATACACGACAATGCTGTCGCCCAATTCTCGCGTCTCGCCGCGAGACACGACAATGCTGTCGCCCAATTCTAGGCGGTGTCAGTAAGAAATTTTAACTGGCACACCGGTCGAGACGCGAGAATTGGGCGACAGCATTGTCGTGTATCGCCGCGAGACGCGAGAATTGCCCGATAGCATTGTCGTGCCTCGCCTTCAATTCTCGTGTCTCGCTTTAATTCTCGTGTCTCGCGGACCAAATAGAAACGCGAGGCAAGAGAATTGCGCGATATTTGCACGATAGCATTGTCGTGTCGCGCGTTGGATTCTCGTGCCTCGCGTTGAATTCTCGTGTCTCGTTTTAACTATCGTGTCTCGCCCTTGGAAGTCGAGACACGAGATAAGGAGGCGATATTTGAAACGAGCGCGATATTCAACTGCGAGGCAAGATACGATACGCGAGAATTGCACGATATTAGATATTAACTTGCAAAAGTTGTCGGCTTAGGGCGAGATTAAAAACGCGAGAATTCAATTTTTAATTCTCGTGTCTCGTTTCAACCCTCGCGCAATTCTCGTGTCTCGTTTTAAATATCGCGTCTAATTCTCGTGTCTCGTTTCTTGCCTCGCGCAATTCTCGTGTCTCGCCCTTGGAGGGCGATACACGATATTTAAAATGGCACTAACAGGATTCCGTAGTTTTTGGAATATTTTTAAACATCATTAAAATATAAAAGAAAATTAATGAGCTACAGAATAACACATTTTAGGAAACTTTTGTTATTCTATTGGCGGCCATTTTTCAGTATCTTTCGGTAACTGCGAAACTGTAACACAAATTTTCAGATTCATTAGTGAATTCAAACTCTGACCAAACCACGTGACACGTTGACTTAATGCGAATTTTATTCGGGCGTTTTTTGCGCCCGAATAATTCGCTATTAAGCCAGAGTTCTTTTTAAAAACATTTGTTACTCAGACTTACTTGAACAAAATGTCCACAGGAGGGAAAGAAATAAAATCTACAAAATCTATAGCTACGACACTGTTGGTGATAGACTCACTACACTGTAAGTCAATGGGAGTTCAATTCTAAGCAATCCACAACAATGATAGTTTCCAGAAAACAGGGAATTTATCATAAGACTAATACGGTGCATAGGTAACTGTATCATTGAAAAAGAATTTGAAAAAAATTCTTCAAAAAAATATTTACATGTTATGTAAAATAGATTTGTGTAATATATTATTTTTCACTAACAGTAAAGTCGTAAATGAAAACAAAAATAAACAAGCCCTAGCAGTTTATCATAAAATTATAAAATAATAAAAGAAGCTGCAAAATTATATTACAATATTATATAACATTTGACATGTATGCAATTTTATTTTTTCATTTTTTTGAAAATGCCAAAAAATGGACAGGAGGGTCCAAGTAACGAAAAATAAAAGAACTCTGGCCTTGGCAGGAAAATATCGGTGAGTTCGAAATTATTTCGGTACGAATAAAGGATTTAATTATCAAGCGCACTGACCTCATTTATGTATTGTGGTACTTCTTCAGGACTCTCGAACACAGTCTCATTAGTTGTCACAAGATAAAACATACGTCTCATACCCGTAACAAAATCTACTTTTCCCATAGCTGCCATTTTCTTGTGTTATAAAACTATCTTTCCCTATGTAGTAAAGTAAACATTGGTGGTCAAAGTTCATAAAATGTATCGTCACGGGCGCATACCACGGGCGCATGCGTAGAGATAGAAGTTGAAATGGCGGGAATCAATAATTTTATAATTAACTATCTATCTATCTGCCCCTTACCATGGGCGTAGGAGAAGGGGTGCCAGGGGGGGGAGCCCCCCCCCCCAATGTTAGGACAAGGGGGCCAACATATCTCCCCCCCCAATAATTCAGACAATTTTCATAATAGGTAATATGCCATTAATTCTTGGTTAAAAATTATAAAATGAGAATTTTCGTGCTCGCTACGCTCGCCAAATGATTTTAATCTATGAAATATGTTATTATGTAGCTGTTGAAAGAGCTACACGAACTATAGTAATACATTGTAACATAAAAATTGTCCCAAGCTCCTATATTGCTTTTAAACTTTGTCATTTCTATGTTAAATTATCCCTAACTAAACCCCTTAACTCTCAGAATTCTGGCATCTGTGCAATAATTGGTAAAAAAAATATTTACAAAATAAGGACTTAATTTTGCTGGATCTTGCAACAAAATATGTCTTGTAAAATACCAAATATTTATCTCAGAACGCACAGAATGCATCAGATTGATCCATTGTTTAAAAAAAAATCCGGGGGAACATGCCCCCGGACCCCCCTACTAGCAATACTAGTTTATGATTAGGTTAATCTTTTAACCGCTATTTTGGCAATCAAAACAGTTTGTCTGGTGTGCTACTAGGATAAATTTTACGTTTTTCTTCTAGCTGGCATGCTGTTATATATGATCATCAATGCGTTTTTTTGTGGATGAAATTTATACACTTTGCCAAAGACCTAATTATACACAGATTGGACACTCAATTGAAAACGGAGAGAAAATGCAAAATAGCACGCAGCAGATTCTGATATTTTGCATAAACGCTTTTATTTGTCCATCATTTTCTAGCTCGCTTCGCCCGTTCAATAACTTCATCATGTACCATTTTTCAATTAGAGCACACGTTTGCCTGGTGCTGCTATGATGAAGAATGTGTTTTCTTCTACCTGGCATGCTGTTCAGATCAACAATGCATTTTTTTCTAACTCGCGTCGATCGCTCATTTTTTTAACAGTAAATAGATTAAAGTGGAGAAAGGGTTTGTTTGGTATGCATCAGTCAGATGCAATGCAATTTCCTTCTAGCTCGCTTCGCTCGCTGTTTGAGGGGTATGCGTCAGTCAGATCGGTACCATGGTACAATGCAATTTTCTTCTAGTAAACAATGTAATTTTATTCTAGTTCGTTTCTCTCATACAATCTGTGAATAACACTAAGACAGTAGAGAATGAGTTTGCGTTTCATGCAGCTCAGATAACTAACGCATTTTTGCCAGCTCGCTTCGTTCGCTCAACAACTTAATATGTGAATAGCATCAAGAAGAGACCAAATTCAATTGAATAGAGAACCAGCTTGTGTCTCATGCAGCTCTGATAAGTATTTTTTCTAGCTCGCTTCGAAATAGTGTCAATTGAATAACGAGTTTGTATGCATCTCAGATAAACAATGCTTTTTTCTACATAGTTTCACTTGCACAATGAATGTACTTTGAACTTAGCCACATTTCAATCAACAAGAGGGGCAGCCTATATACCCCCTCCTTATTCAAACATCCCCGTCACCTATTCAAGACCTACGCACCCCTTTTGAAAAATCCTAGTTACGGGCCATGTGGTCGTTGAGAGTTTATTCCAGCCCTGTATAGTCTTGAAAAGCAGGCATCCTTAAATATTGAGGATTTGGCAGGTGGTACGTATAGCCTATGTTCACATATCGCGAAAAGCCGTTGCGTGTAATACAGTTCTGTTTGTTGAAGGCAGAGCCACACGCGTTGTGGGCTACTTGAGTAGGGTAAGTATTATTATATATTATTGTTATATGTGTTTTGCGTTGCTTTTGAGAGTGATCACATCACTTATAATTACAGCTATCGTTGACACCATTGAACTTATATAGCGGCCTCGACTTCATCTGCTTTAAAGTAAGAATTAAAAATAATGCATCACATGCTAACTTACAAATTTAAATGTGGATGTTGTCTCCATCCCCCCCCCCTCCATTCCCGACTCTGCAACTCCAATGCTCAGGGTGCTGTCTGTGTAGAGGAATCACTTAGATTTCTATTTATCTCCAAAGATTTCAGGTAGACAAACACTTTGTTATCTCAGATACATTTTTGTTTGTGTGATTAGTGTATACGTACTGTATGGGTTTTAGCTTGTTTAATCAGTATAATATAGATTTTTTATTTATTTATCTCCAATTCATTTTATGAATATTTGTGTGAGACTGTGAGTGATGGTGATGATAAAAATGTATCCAGGCGCGTTGGATTCAAGTCATACAAGGGTCCAGACCCCAATTATCTCTTGATGGTTATTTTAGGAGTTGGTTTCCTTTTTATTTTTTAACATATCCCTTCTATATCTATATAGTCAGCACTTTCGTCAATAACTCATGTCGTCTGCTAAGACAGGGTAGCAATACCATGTGGCTTTCAAGTTACTACAGTTACAAGTAGAAATTTGTAAACATTGGAACACGAATATAGCCATAAGTATTTTATTTCTTTATCGATTTCTACAAAATATACGCCACGCTAAGGGGACAATTATTTGCTTTCCGTGTAATATAAGATCTGTTTCAGCAGCTTTACCGATTTTTTCATTACCCCGTGAAACCTGCACGTTCCATGGTTTCACAAGGTAATGTACAAAACGGCACAGCCGCTGAAAACGATTTTACATTTCACGGAAGGCAAATAATTGTCCCCTTAGCGTGGCGTATATTTCATAGAAATTAATGAAGAAATAAAATACTTATGGCTATTTTATTTTCCCATGATTACAACTTTCTTTTTGTAACTGTAGTCAAAAGTCACGTGGTATGGCTACACTGTAAGAGTAAGTATTGTCCAGTCAGGATAAAAATCCAGTGACGCAGCGGTTGAGTCCACTATAACGGTGTAAAACCAATTATAAAGGCTTATACTGTACAAACAACTATAATTTCAATGCTAAACTAACATACTAAACTTCGCTCTACCTGTTTAGACAATGGTTGTGATTTTTTGCGTACTCATAAACTGCAACATCACTGTCGCAATATCCTAACTGGACTATAAACAACTGATTTTGTTTATTTGCTTTTATTTATCCTCGCCACCGGATAATCCATATGGGCGAGGCCCCCAGAAGAGGTTAGTCACTTTAGTGTTTTTTGGGGGGATAGTGCATGATACAGAAGATGCTCCAGTTCCAGAAGCATCCCTGGTTCTTTTACGTGCCGAGGTAAAGCATCATACACGGGACCTCGCTTAACGTCTCGTCCGAAAGACTGTTAGTAAGTTTAGTTAGAATAGAATAGAATAGAATAGAATATAGTTTAGTTATGTTAGGTGGGAAACACTGAAAAGCATTTCTATTTTGACCGTCTGGAGTAGGGATCGAACCCACAACCTTCACATGATGGCATTTTTGGGAAAACGCATTTAATTAACAAACAAACTTAGTCGTATTCTAGCTTCGTTTCGCCGACAATTGACTATGAAATAACGGCGAAAGGAGCTTTATAATACCATATTAGTTGTATTATAGCCTCGTTTCGCCGACCATTGACTGTGAAATAACGGCGAAAGGAGCTTTATCATACCATCTTAGTTGTATAAATCATAAAATGCCTAGTTTCGCCGACAAATAACTGCGAAAGGAGTAGTCCGAGAGCACACGGACTTTTATTGCAACGAGGGAGGCCAAAAGAAGTGTGTACATATTTTGAAAGGTTATTTCATATGCTACATGAAAACCCATTTCTTAAGTGTCAAAGCCGTGTATACCTACATTTTTTTCTCATTTTTGTATCATGGGGTGAATGAATCAAAAAGGATGAATTCCTAAGGGGGCAGGGGTAGCTTTATGTCTAATAAAAAACGAAAACAATGTTCAATGTGGACATTATTCTTGCCAAATTTGAACG
This sequence comes from Spisula solida, assembly GCA_947247005.1. Taxonomy (NCBI): domain Eukaryota; kingdom Metazoa; phylum Mollusca; class Bivalvia; order Venerida; family Mactridae; genus Spisula; species Spisula solida. Next base: position 39,564,057 of record OX365947.1, on the reverse strand, counting down.
AACACATAATGGGCAACACTGTTAATATAAAACAGCATAACCTTGACTTGTAATTATGATGTAAATAGGGGTCAAAGGACAACAATGATAAAACCTATACAATTTATACAAATGCTCCAGTATACTTTTTCATAAAATTTCAAATTTTCCCCCAAATTCAATATTTTGCACATAATTTTATTCCTTTATGTATACTTAATTTAAAATGTTATACACTTGATAAGAAGATATCCGAATTTGACAAAAAAAATGTTTGTATCATATGGGTGCAAATTGAAGCAATTGAAAAATAGCAGTATTTTGAGGGTATGCTTAGTTTTACTTCTACCATTGTTTCTATTGGTCAGTAACAACAGCATTGATTGAATATTGTTTTCATGTCAGGTAATATGAATATTCCATCGCTCATTAAATAAGTCAAATTATTCAACCATTTTACATGTACAAAAGGTCAAAGGTCAAATATGCAGAACAATAAATAAAAGTAGAGTAAAAACGCAAACATGTGATATATGTATAAGTCCGAGAACCCACATACTTTTTTTCAATGAAAGAGGCCAAAAGAAGTTTGCATATATTTTGAAAGAATAGTTCATAGCCTATCTGACAATCCATTTTATAAGTGCCCAAGCCGTGACTATCTATGCTCGTTTGCGCATTTATATGCCACGAGGTCAATGTGAAAATCTGTTATTTGCTGAAGGCTATGTTAATATCTACAAAAAAAAGAAAAATTTAACTTAAATGTCAGCAGAATTGCGATATAGGTAGAATACATATTTGGAAACATTATAAACCTTACTAATTATAGAATGTCATTTGCAAGTATGTACTATATGGGGGTCAAAGGTCACTGAACTTTTAAACTCCATGAAACTAATGCAATCTTGCCCAAACGGTTGTTACGTTAACTTCCATTTTTCTTCAAAATTAATAATTTGTACGTAGTTCCATTCATACATGTATTCTAATTCATAAGAATATATATTTGGTTGAAAAATAAGTCCAAAGGCACAAGAAAACGATCATTTATCATACTGGTAACATCACAAAATGGCCATCATACCGAGGAAATGGTCGTGTTTATATCTACCATTCATTTACTTGGCAGTCTATTTAGATATATTTTAATAAATAACTGCATATATGTCAGGTCATTTCAGTGGAGCAAAGTTTAACATGAAAGGTCAAGGTCAAATATGCAGTAAAAGGTCAAGGTCAAATACGTCAAAAATATCAAAATTAGCCCTGAAATGCGCAATAATTAGTCATTTTTTAATGTTTTCATTCAGTACTAATATTTTATACAAAGTTATTTAGTATTGTTTGTGTCTAAATTCATTTACATGTATAACAATAGTGAATATACTGACTAACCTACCACATCCGGAACAGCCATAATGCACTGCCGAAACTGTACATACATTCTTAGCCCCATTGGCTTCTTGCCGCCATGAGGTACAGCAACCTCAGTATTGACCATTACGACGACTCCTTTCCTACACATTGTATCCAGTTTCGTACGTCTTAAAATGCACAAAACGCATTTTCATTATCATCAGCTGACAAAATCTATCAATATAATACGAATCATTATACAATGTGTTATCTTCAAACCCTTTCCTTGTTGTGTCTAGCGCTCTTAGGTGTCCATACTAGTCTCAAGAGTGGGTGAACCGGGCGACGTTTACATGTGGTAGCTGAACCTAGCAGTGTAACTACCTCATATAGTCTGGAATGACTGAAACAAGCAATGTTACATACCCATAGAGTCAGGAGTGTAAAAGATACCACTAGGCCAGAAATGGTTTTACTTTAAAGTCTTATGTACCCATATGCATATGTAGTCAAGGACATGTATCTGTTAATGTTACATGTAAAAGCCACTCAATGGTTGTTAGTACCCGATAGGACCAGGAATGGGTGTACCTGAAAGTTTTGAGTACCGTCAGAGTATTATGAAAGGCAGTATCTTGTGTGTATTGAGCTGTTCATCATGGATGTGTCAGGAATAGCTGTATTGGGTGGTTGTGATTATCATATAGGACCAGGAATTCTGTACCTGGTAGTTGCGACTACCCGGAGTGTAATACATGATATACCACATGATTGTGCACACCCTATAATACCAAGGATGAGTGTACAAAGTGATTGCGAGTATCCAATAATACCGGGAATGTCGGTTCATGGAGAAAGTGAGTACCTGTACCTTGTGGTATTGAATACTCCCTCGGACTACGAACGGATGCACATATATTGGTCATAAATATCGAATACGATCAGTAATGCATGAACATGACGGTTGTGGGTTATGGTATGATAAAGCTCCTTTCGCCGTTATTTCATAGTCAATGGTCGGCGAAACGAGGCATTTATACAACTAAGATGGTATTATAAAGCTCCTTTCGCCGTTATTTCATAGCCCATGGTCGGCGAAACGAGGCATTTATTTCGCCGATATTTCATAGTCAATTTCCCCATGTTTAATGTATGCATTTATTCGCAAATATATTAAAACATATGTATAAATCATTTATAACAACTAATTAATAGCCATTAATAATTTTCAATCCTCGTTTCGCCTCGTTTCCCTTCCTTTCGCCAAAAATCCTCCTTTCGTATTTTATTTTTATTCGTCAGCGTTTTAGTTAGACCCAACAAAGTTCACGAAGGAGAATGTCGGCAGGAATGAGAATCATTGTCGGGTGCAAACGAGTGATAGACTATGCCGTAAAGGTAGGTGAATGATATCTTAAGGTGCCTCGGTATACGAATTTCATAACAATTGACAAGGTTATGTGGTCATGTTTGAATTGTTGATAAAAGTCGAATGACATTGAAGTTTCGACATTTTCGGATAGCAGAGTTTCTGACTAAAGTTTGTAAACGTAGTTATTATCGATAAATGAAAAAATACTGGTCCTTTAATATATTAAATTAATAACATCGATATTTTGCAAAGGTGGATTTTTGGTACTGATCATAACGTTGACCATTTGATCGGCTATTGCGTGACGAAACCGATCAAAAGTTACACTGTCTGTCTGTTACGAAACAGCCAAGGCAATTTTTGATGATTGGTTATGCAACAGTCATTTAAATTATCATTTTGTTCTCCTGAAATTGACTAACTACTTTAGCAGCTCATGGTCATAGAAGCGGCAACTATCTTAATTAATTCATGATATTGGTCGATATTGTAAGATCATAACTGTTTGTATAATTATTCAATTTATTGTAAACAATCGCTTCTCTCCATTGCAGGTTCGGGTAAAACCAGACAAATCTGGTGTTGTTACTGATGGAGTCAAACATAGTATGAATCCATTTGATGAAATAGCTGTTGAAGAAGCTGTAAGGATGAAGGAGAAGAAATTAGCATCTGAAATTGTTGTAGCATCATGTGGACCACAGCAATGTCAGGTCAGAGAATCTCTGAGTCATAGTATTAATCATTATTTCTGACAGGCGTGTGACATTAGAAAAATTGTGTAGCCGGACTGGGGCTTGAAACTGGGGCGCTTTTCGCTAACAGGGTGAATGCTCTACCCACTGGGCTAGCCGGCTGCCTACACAAGTATCTCCCCTACTGTAACATCATTATTTTTTGAGGAAGTTGAATTTTTTGTTGGACTCGACTACAATACCCACGGTTAATCAGCCTCTCCAATACAGAACATAGGTTAACCCTTCCATGTTTTGTAATCATAAAATTTACAACCCCACAGAAATGCATTTTTATCAAAATCCACAGAATTTAGGAAAAAATTAAATTTTCAATTATTTTGTACATGTAATGTCGTACTTATAAATTACACACACTGGTTTATCAGTACATAATAAACATGCTTTTTGTTAATTATAGGAGACATTAAGAACAGCTCTTGCTATGGGAGCTGATCGTGCGATCCATATTCTTGTGGACCCCAAAGACTATCCTGTCATGCAACCTATTCACGTTTCCAAAATACTGGCAAAGTTAGCTGTTGAAGAGAAAGCTGACCTACTATTACTTGGAAAACAGGTATACACATAAATGTGTAACATTATATTGGTTGATCTGTTTATAAAAAAAACAGAAAGCCCCTTCTGCCCCCTACTGCCCTTGAGGGTTCCTTTCACAGTAGTATAGCGCGAAGATATTGTAGCAATCCTAACCGGAATGTATGAATATATTTCAAGATTTTTGTTTTGAATATATCAATTTCCGCTAGCCAATCATTTAAATGTTCTACAACCAATTTGTGTCATGTATATTGGTCCTTTAGATTTGTGTTTGTATTACACCTTGAACGTCTTTGACATACTGCGGTTATTTATGTTTAATGTTACCAGCAGTTGCCTGGAACTAACACAGTTGAGCCCCTATCAAGTCAGATATACCTGTACCATTTTAAACACTTTTGGTTATATGTCATGGCCATGTATCAAATCCGAGACCTATTGCACTCGAATCTGATGGCAGATGCTGGCTGTATGACTAGACTATCACGATAGATCACAATGATCACTATTACTTGTGATTTCACTACAGTATCTGATTGTATAGTACAGTAGAACTTCGATGCCTCGAACAGTACTTGCCTCGAACACCCCAGATGCCTCGAACTAGTTCTTCGGTCCCGTCAAATTTCCTTCTTTATTCATATGGTAAACAGTAGATGACTCGAACAGTATCTAGGTCGAACACTCGAACTGATTGGACGGTCCCTTGCTATGATTTACCCGTAGATGAGTCGAACAATACAAGTTTTCGCACCTTTCATTGACTGTTGAAATCCATTGTTCGAACGCGGGTAGTCGGCGACAAGTTGTGATAATTACTGTACCAAACAATTGTTTGTGTTCGACTTCATTGTATAACATGTTTTTAAACATTTATACATCCATTAAATGGTTAATGAAGGCCGTCCAGGAAATTGTAACTTATTTATTTTTAAATAAATCGGAATAAAATAATCATTTTTTAATGTTTGTCAAAAGAATCTGTTACATTTCCATTTATTGATTTGTAGTCGAACTTAACCCAGGACATGATGATATTAATTTATTAATTATTAATTAGGTGGTTCGCAGCTTAATTTTTATACTCGTATATAAATATGCTGTTTAACGAGAAACATTACACGCGTGAACACTCGAGAGCTTGTAGGAGATAAGTCAGATTTCATGTCAATTTGGTCAACCTATATTGTTTCATTATTGTTATGAATAAAATTACAAAAAAATATTGACCTATATTAGTTATACACATAAATTATGCAATATACAAACACGATTTGTAAATTTACACGTACCGACATAAGTTCGAACTTATACCCATGCATATTCTTGAATACTATAGATGCCTCGAACACCCTAGATGCCTCGAACTATTTTCCCGGTCCGAAGGTAGTTCGAGGCATCGAAGTTCTACTGTATATTGTATCATTGTAGGCTATAGACGATGATTGTAACCAGACGGGACAGATGGTTGCTGCATTTTTAGATTGGCCTCAGGTAACATGTGATCTACTCTAAATATGTCTCCCACATCTCGTTGGAGAGACATATTGATTTTGTGCTAGATGAATGTCACAAAGTTTGTTGGCGCTAATTTTGCCTAACGTTTGTCGGATTTCAATGAGTCTTCACATAATTACTTGTTATCAAGCCTAGCTGTGTATATTGTCAGGAATTTTATGTGAGATTACTTTTGCCAGAGTTACGACCACTTGGGGTAGACATACGTTTTTTGTGTCAAAAACATTTCTAGTTTCTACCAATGTTCAGAAATATACAGTATTCATCAAAGTTTACGCCAAAAAATTACCACAGGATTTTAGTATTTAAGCAGTTCAGTTACATAGTATACTGGACTCATAATCACCTTTAAAGTAATAATAGTAAAACTAGCAACTTACTCTTATTTTATTGTATAAAGAGTATATTGTTCCTTTTTATTGCTGATCCGTGTGTTTCAATATTTTTCCTTTACAATGATTCAGTTTTTGATACTAGAGTATGACTTGTTGGAAAATAAAATTGTTTAAACTAATTAATAAGTAAAATTTATATCAAGATGACATAACTTGTATGATTCATATCAGTAAAACATGTATTTTATTGAAATCTGTCATATATCAGTGTCATGTTGAGAGATATGATATGTTTTATAAGTAATACAGGTTAACCTCTGTAGAGCGACATGTATGTTTATAATGGACAATTCTGCTGCTGTCATTTTAATGAAAGGTTTTTGTTCCATTTAATAATTTGGTAGTCAATTAACATATTTTGGGACCAATCAAAGCCACCTACCACCTGTGATTGCCAGATAAACATGATGTGTATATTCTGTATGTAGTGAAAAAGGTAACCTTTTGTGTTCTCAAAAAACAGGCCAATCTTAATAGCAATTGCCTGCTAGTTTATGAAACAGGATTTGGCATATTTTGGGGCATCAAAATTATTAACCGTTTCAGTACACTACCAGCAATTGCTGTTAAACAAGATTGGCCAGGTTTGGAAAGAATATATACCGGTCGGTATAAATTTGAAAAAAAATCCTTATCAACCCAACATCTGTTAAAATTGGTCTATAAATTAAGGTTTCCATTTTGATAAATTGTATCATTTGTTTTTAACACACAGGCAACATTTGCTTCCAAAGTGGAGAAGGTTGATGGTAATTTAATGGTGACTCGGGAAATAGACGGTGGACTTGAAACCATAAAAGTGTCTTTACCTGCTGTAGTGACCTCCGATCTTAGATTGAATGAACCTAGATATGCAACATTACCTAACATTATGGTAAAGTATTTTGTTGATTCTCAAGTTTTCTAACTTTGACAATAGATTGTTTAATCAGCCAAACTAATGCAACATTTAAGGGTGGCACAGTGATCCAGTGTTTATTGCTTGACTATTGATCAAGAGGTCCATGGTTTGAATCTTGACCAGAGCTCTTGGTCGTTTCTGAAACACTTATCAGTGTTTCCCACCAAACTAGGTATGCAATGGCTTGAAACCTAGACAAAGTCTCAGGTGTATTGGTCCTGTACACTGGGCACCAAAAACCCAAGTAATTTACTCACGCTATGCAATAATGTTTGCAGAGCGCTAGTTTGATTGGTCAATTTGCTCGGATTAGCTGCTAGTAGCCCGAAATAATATTTAATTTATTTGCTCCTGTAGTCTAAACTATAACATGAAAAATCATGTACCGTACATAAATGTGATTTTCTAGTTCCGACACATTTATGTACTACGGTTTTTCACATGAGATGTATACAGTGAATAATTGTGGATGGTTTTTTTCTCTCCATTCTGGTATATATGTGTGAATAAATATGTTTAAATCAAGTAGGAATTAGGAATTCCCTATTACAATTATTTTAAAGAGCATACATATTGAATATCATTAGATGTCATTTTAAATGTCATGCTTATTTTTGCAGAAAGCTAAGAAGAAACCTCTTGTCACAAAGAAACCCGATGATTTTGGTGTGGAAATAAAATCCTCACAACAAATACTGAGTGTAGAGGATCCACCAGTAAGAGAAGCTGGACAGAAAGTGGAATCAGTGGAAGAACTAGTAGAAAAACTGAAGGACGCTGGATTTGTCAACTCATAGGTTTGTACAGTATGGTACTGTTTTATCAAAGCACTTAAGGAAATCGTATTACGCACTAATTCAAATTCTTCATAATTCTTGAACAAATACACTTTAGTAGGGATGTGTGCTAAATGCACCCGAAACAGACTTGCAACTCATTTTCTGGATTGGGCATTATGCCTAATTAGAAGCCCTGATGAATATTAACTTGATTTCTGTATTTTCAGCTTTAGAACAATTATGGATATTAGAGCAAAGTGTGATAGTTCAAGATTTTGAAGGGAACATGACTGTGAGAACATAATGAATATATTGTTATATCAATAAGTTGGACATGAAGATCATTGAGAACTTAGTACATCTATGTGACTCTGCAGGATTAGAGGCTTTGACTCAAAATACATTAACTTCAGTGGTTTTTATAATTACATTTATATGGCATTGTATTTGAATTGTAAATGTATGTTAAGTATCTTGGGACTCTGTGTGAGATATTGTACTATATTCTTTATTGGATTTATTATGTAGACAATTTATTAACAGAGTGGTAATTTATCTTGTTAGAATGTATTATATGAACCTGTATGTTGATATGAAACATTTATTATAAATAAACTAGGTTCATTCAAAGTAAAGACATCGTTTTTATTCCTTCATACTTATGAGTCAATGTATACTACTCAAACATTGATAAGGGTCAAGAAATTAATATTCCTGCCAGTCTTACATAAGCTATGATTTATTAACTGATGAAAAATGCAAATACCTATGATTAACTGATAAAAATGCATATATTAAAATGTTATTTAGTCGCCTGCCATATTTTGATATCTGACAAACTGTTGTTTTTTACAAGTAACCGATAAGGCTCATATGGCTTGTATAACGTAGATGAATTAGATCACGTTTTCATTATCACAAATTACTAAAATGCAGACCACATTCTGCTTAGACGGATGCTTATTTGCAGCTCCAACATCAGAGTGAAGCTGTAATAATCAACACATAGCCATTAAATTTTGACATTTACAATGTTGCATATATGTGATATTATGTTTTCTGAAAATTCCATCATGTTACAATTGCAAAATATCTGCATGGAAAATTTGTTGACCCTTATCAAATTTTGAGTACATTGTAATATACTTAGCGCTGAAAAGTTTAAAACAAGTATGATATACACTGCCAACTTCTACCTTACAGGTCCAATTGTCAGAGAGTAGGCCTACATTTATGTTAAAACATCTTTTCCCATATTCAGTAAAATCTGCTTGTAGTCCCTAACTGGTTCTCAACCAAATCCTGGTTGCCATGGCATCAGAAATATTAAAAATAAATTAAATAATTTAAGGGTCATGGCTTCAAACCGGTAGGAGACTTCTGCATTACTTGCAATTCATAATGGCTTGTTACTATACTTTGTAGATTTGAACCACATTGGAATTATGATGAGATTAACCAGAATCATGCCAATTTTGTCCCAACAAAATTACATTTATTTTGCCCCCAACCTTTGAAGAGGAAGTATATTGCCTTGCACATGTCTGTTGGTAGATCAAATGGTTTCTGTTCCGAGGGCAGATATTGATTTTGAGGTCAGTAGGTCAAGGTTGCTTTGACAGAAATGTATAGAACAAATGGTTTCCTTAAAATAACTTGCCAAGGATCATCAAACTTTAAAGGGAGATTGGTCACCATCAGTTGATAACCTATATTGATTTTAACGTCAACGTTCAAGACTTTGGCTGCCATAGGGCATGCATGTTTTACAAATATCTCTTGTTATTAACAAGAATAATATTTAACAATTGATACACATGCATTACTGATTAGTTATGCAATGCACACATCACTACCACAACTTTGAGCATTATTCTTACACCTGTACCATGCAGACATGGAGTAATCGATTAAAGTAATCATGATGATTAATAATCGATTACTTTTTTCAAGTAATCATCATTAATCAGTAATCATGGATTTTTCTGATTAATGATTAATAATTTAATCGATTATTGATGAAAAAAAGGCTGTAATCATGATTACTTTAAGATTACTTTATGATTACTTTGTGTTTATATATGAGAATGTTCAGCAGAAAATTTGTTTTCAGTAACAAAAACACAATGCTTGTAACTACCAAAACTAAATAGAATTAAATATATTTTTTAGTGAATTATCAGTCAATAATTCATTAGTTATTTAATATTAATTAAGTCTATATATACATAACATGTAAAATAAATGTAAGCATGTACTAAGCTGTAAAAAGGCATTTTTGTGCAATAAAATATTTGTATATATAACAGATATCACATCATGTTTATAACATGACAGTGTGTTAGAAGATTAGGGCCTACACTTAATGCTATTGTTTGACAATTCTCACCTATTTAAATGTACCCCATTTCATACTCAAAGCTGCATGTATTTTGCCTGGGGCAAGATTTGTACTGTTAGTTAAAATAATTGATATGGGTGTCACACTATTGTTTAAGAAACACAACTGACAAGATCTGAACATACAGTTTATATTTAATTTAAAGTTTATTCTGCATGCCCATAAATATGTTTGGAAATAACGATCCTGTAAAGCAGGAAATCTCTGTATATTTGATGTCAGAATGTATTGACATTGACCCCTTACACTACTGGAAGGATAATAGTGAAATATTTCCAACACTCGCAAGCGAGTTGAGTGGTTGTTCAGCATTGCAGGAAAGTTTTTTAGGCCAGAAAGCTGCAGGCTTAATGAAAAACTTTTGAACGCCTGATGATGATGATTAAATGTAATAAGCATATTTGAACTTTATTCATGTAAGAGAACCATTTGTCTCTTGAACAATGCACCCACTAGATGAATATATCTTGTGTGTCTAATTGATATATCTGTTTTGTATTAGATAGACACATTGTAACTGTTTAATAAACTTGTCATTTAACTTTGTTTTTGAAAAGTAATCGTTAATCATCTGATTACTTCAATTAACGATTAATAATTTAATCGATTAACAACAATTTGTCGGTTAATCGATTATTAATCGATTATCCAAAAATGTCTAAATAATCGATTAATAACCGATTACTTTTCAAAGTAATCGACTCCATGTCTGGTACCATGACAGTTCAAACTTACACATACAGGTAATTAATATACAGTAGATGCCCTAAAACAGGCAGGTGGTTCAATTAACCGCCCGAAGGTAGTTAGAGGCATTAACTGTATTTACCTTCACTACAATATCTTCTGATACAGGACTATAAGTAGTTACATACTGAGTATAACATCTTCATACAGATTACTTGACAAAAACTGCTGATTGACACCCGTTACATTGAAATATAGCAGCATTGAAATACAGAAGGTGTGTCAACGTGTGTTGCATAGGGAGTGAAGATCAGGGGTCCTACAATTCCAGAATAAGCTAGACATCCGAATTTGTTACTCATTACAAGAGCTTTTCTGCAAAAAAAAGACAAAGTATTGACTATGTAATGGTCAATTGTTTTAAATACTGAATTTTAACAATAGAACATGAGTTTTGGTGATTTAAGCACCTGGAACAGACTTGTATCTTATTTTCTGGATCAGTTGCTATGTAATTGAAGGTCAAGATGTTGCTGGCCTATGGAGCAAAATACAAAGACAAGAGGGCCCAAAGGGCCCTAGGTCGCTCACCTGTCGAACTTGACCTAGATTTTGTTGAGATGGTCATTGTGACCAAGTTTTAAACAGATTAGGCCAATATTGTGACCTCTAGTGACTACACAAGGTTTTTATATGATTGACCTAATGACCTACTTTTTTACCCCAGATAACCCAATATCGAACTTGACCTAGATTTTGATGAGATGATCATTGTGACCAAGATTCGTAAAGATCAAGCCAAAACTGTGACCTCTAGTGACTACACAAGGTTTTTCTATTATTTGACCTTGTGACCTAGTTTTTGACCCCGGATGACCCAATATCAAACTTGATCTAGATTTTGTTGAGATGATCATTGTGACCGAGTTTCATAAAGATAAGACCAAAATTGTGATCTCTAGTGACTATGCAAGGTTTTTCTATGATTTGACAATGTGACCTAGTTTTTGACCCAAGATGACCCAATATCGAACTTGACCTAGATTTTGTTTGTTATGATCATTGTGAACAAGTTTCGTAAAGATCAGGTCAAAACTGTGACCTCTAGTGACTACACAAGGTTTTTCTATGATTTGACCTTGTGACCTACTTTTTGACCCCAGATGACCCAATATCGAACTTGACCTACATTTTGTTGTGTTGATCATTGTGACCAAGTTTCATAAAGATTATGCTAAAACTGTGACCTCTAATGACTACACAAGGTTTTTCTATGATTTGACCTTGTGACCTAGTTTTTGACCCCGGATGACCCATTATCTAACTTGACCTAGATTTTATTGAGATGATCATTGTGACCGAATTTTGTAAAGATTAGACCAAAATTGTGACATCTAGTGACTATACAAGGTTTTTCTATGATTTGACCTTGTGACCTAGTCTTTAACCCCGGATGACCCAATATCGAACTTGACCTAGATTTTGTTGAGATGATCATTGTGACAAAGTTTCATAAAGATTAAGTCAAAATTTTGACCTCTAGTGACTACACAAGGTTTTTCTATGATTTGACCTTGTGACCTAGTTTTTGACCCCGGATGATCCAATATTGAACTTGACCTAGATTTTGTTAGGATGATCATTGTGACTAAGTTTCATAAATATTAAGTCAAAATTGTGACCTCTAGTGACTACACAAGGTTTTTCTATAATTTGACCTAGTGACCTAGTTTTTGACCCCAGATGACCCAATATCGAACTTGACCTAGATTTTGTTGAGATGATCATTGTGACCAAGTTTCATAAAGATTAGGCTAAAATTGTGACCTCTAGTGTCTACACAAGCCAATTGTTGACGGACGGACAGACGGACGGACGACGGACGAAGAGTGATCACAAAAGCTCACTCTGTCACTTTGTGACAGGTGAGCTAAAAACATATTAATTGTTCATGTTTTTAATGTATGTCCCAATGCTAACAATATCGAGTAACAATAGAAAATTTATTTAACACTTTTTACATGAAAACAATAGGTATAACATAAAGCTGGTACGCATTCACAATTACATCTATATTGCAACAACTAGATTTATCTTGCTGAGTGTGAGGAACTGTTGAAAACAACATCAGGAAAGCAAAAAGATAGCACAAGTAAAGAAGAGGACCTAATGGCCCTACATACCTCACCTGAGTACTTGAACCAGCTTTCATATTGAATATTAGTACTTTGCATACACAATGTTTTTTTAACTAGATCAATGTGACCTAGATTTTAACCCCAGACAACCCAACATTAAAATTAACCTAAATTTTATTGAGAGAACCTTTGTGATCATGTTTCATAAAGATTAGGCCAAAATTGTGACCTCTAGTAACTACACAAGGTTTTTCATGTTTTGATGTAGTGACCTGATTTTTGACCCAAATGACACAATATCAAATATGACCTTGATTTTGTTGAAATGATCATTGTGACCAAGTTTCATCAAGATTTGGTCAAAATTGTGATCTCTAGCGTCTAGACAAACAAATTGTGGACGGACGAAAAGTGGTCACAAAAGCCCACCTTGTCATTTTGTGAAAGGTAAGCTAAAAATAGCAACAAAATAACTTATCTTGGCAACAAAATAACACAACCTAGCAACAAATTTAACACAAAATAGATATGAAATTGATGATTTTCTTAACAAATAAACACACTAATCAAGAACAACCATGAACTTATACAGAATATGTAGTGTACAACTGCAGTAAAAATCTGGTTCTAGAATATGCAGTTTCACCCATCTAAGGCAACCAGTCAAAACTAGTTGCTTAAAAATAAATCCATCAAACGTGCCTTCGTAAAAAGGAGTCTGTTTAATACATTGGAATTTAATATTAAAATACTTAATAGCCGATTAGGTGTGTTTTTTCAATATCAAAAACAATATGAAAATGTACTGGTGTAAGAATAAATTATTATATTATGCTTATGAAAATCACAAATAAAATGGAATGGCACTTTGACCAATACATGTATATAGCAAAGAATTTAAACGATACAAGGTTCCTGTGACAACTATTTGGATGGGTAGAAATATAGGACCCAGGTATCTGGTGGTATATTACTTACTGCTACCTGTGCATAGATATCAAATTATCAAATATAGAAAACATGTTTTTCCCTGCTAAGTAATTGTATCAGCTGAAACAAAAAATTCTTCTTTCAAGGTGGGCATAATAGTAAATACATGTATGACTTTTTTAATAAATAATCCTCATTGACACAACACAATAATATGGCTCAGTGAAGTTCAGACAATATGGCCGATCAGGAGTATCTATAAACCTAGATATCAAATCCTGAAATACAGATGTGTGGCACCAATATTGAAGTTCTTGTACATGGTTTAAACTCTTACTATAAATCAAATATACTGTATACCCCTAATCCAAATAAAAAATCTCATAGGATTTGTATTGATCTGAATGTTTGAGGTAAAGTAAACTACGTTTAGATTGACATAAACCTTTGGTAAATGAAGAAATACAAATAAATATAAATATGATACAATAATCACAACAGACAGGTACATGTAGAATCTGCATAAATTTACATATAATTCGTAAAATCTGATTATAACATTCTCTACAACCAAATAACAGAAATAAACATGGATCATATGTGAATGAATTTATGTAAACGTTCTCATAATCAAATTACTGAATACTTGATATCTGATTAAACATTGTAATGTTTGATTTCATGTGACAGACTTCATTGACATATGACAGCTTGAAGATCATATTATATGTCAAATAACAATCTTTATAACATAAATACTGTTATCTTCAAGAAATTAACATTTGAATTTTTAACATTATTACCAAAAAATCATCACCTGAAGAAGCCTTCTGGGCGAAACAAAGTGAGTAAATTAATATACATTAAATGTTATTCATGTTTGGTGTTTTTATTTTATTTTTAACATTATGACAGCAATTCCAACACATTTCGTACTGCATACAGTACACAACAGTAGACTACCGTACTATGACACATATTTAGTTCCTTCAAATTATTTGTTACCAAGGGTATATAAAATTGTGTATTACCAGGGGTTCCACTAGCTTCAGAATCTGAAGGGTCATTTTGATACTTTTTACTAAATTTTACCAGTTTCAGTGAAAAAGACCATTTTGTAGGGACCTAAGTTGGTGGATTTTGCATTTCAATAAAAAGCCTTCAGAATGCCATCATCTTAAATTTTTGAGGATTTCTTTACACAACTATTGCACATTTGAACATATATTACTTCACTGCGACTAGAGTAAGACAATATATATAAACATTGATCAGACATTAATTAACCACTTGCACAAAAAGCATTCATTTATAACTATTTACATGAACATGCATATAGAAGCTTGTAATTCATATACAAAACAAGGCTACTTTGAGTGTATGTCAAAGAACATACAATTAACATAAATAGAACTGGAGCTATCAATCCCCTAAAATACCTCTTTGTCACGCTAACAATGCAAGTGAAAGGGCAATAACTCTGCAATACTTGAGAACCATCATGCATCAACATTTGTACATAGTGTGTAAAAAGTTTAATTTGGAACCTTTTAAAACTGTGAATGATTTCACTCGACAAGCTGTTTGCAATATAATATATGATTCCTGATATATAAAAAGATTTAATGTTTTAAAGAGCAAAGTGACATCTTTAAAAAGCTTCAGAGGTGGGAACTTACTGGTAAGTTCTTATTTTGGTGGACATTTAAATTTTTATTATTCTTGAACATAATATTTAATATAAAAAATATTACCCTGACGAGAACCTGTTTAAATACAACAGCAAAATATCTCGCTATAAACAAAAGCAGACAAGTACATGACGAGCAAATATCATTTTCTATCATTAGAGATTCAAAATACTTTTTACAAATTCAGCATAATCTCTACAGTGCCACCTCTGACATAGTCTGGAATTTAGGGTCACTTTGAAGAGGTACTGCTCAGTGGAGACACTGTTTTCTATAACTATAGTGCATTTGTACTACACTACGGTAACAATGTGTACAGCGCGGTGTAATGCTATTTTTTATTACCCTGACAAAGCATTGATGAAAAAATATTAGCAATTGAATATTCTTTAAATAATTCTGAGTTTGGCTATACATATTGTAATAGTTCTTCTCATAATTTAATATACAATATTGTCCAGTAACATTATAACTCAACTTACAGATCCAAAGAAGTACTAGCTTCACAGAGGTACCTTACAAGAGTTAATACTGAAGCAGTCTGCGAAATGAGCACTGGCTTGTCAGGGACATAAGAAATTAGAGATTTGGACAAGAAACTTCCACAGGAAATAGAGTACAAAGGAATACTATTCACTTTTGCTAATTTTGACGATCACAAGAAGTTTCAAATCCTAAGTTCACAGACTGCAGTGTAATAACATTGATGTAAGTCAATTAAAAATAAAGACATCATATATTTTGTGAAATACAATTAACATAAATAATATCTAAAGAGTAAATAAGACAATCTACAAAATCATTGAGCCAAGAGTCACAACGGAATGTAAATATGATAAATGAATTGGAAAAAAAATCACAACATACAAATACATATATATTCTAAGTACCATTTTAACATAATACTAACACAATAATGATAACATAATGTATTTTACAATACAAATAAAACAGATTCACTATAAAAATAGTGAGCATGTATTTCTTGTGCGAGTGAGATTGGTTCAGCCGTCCTATGGTTTCACACTGAATATCACAAAGTTTAACAATCTTAAACAATTACCAGATTATTTTCATATTAAGGGGTATGCCTCATCAATGGCGTAACAAACTATCAAAATTTTATTTGTTTGCTTTCATAGGGATATCGTTAATTTGATTGAACAGTAAATCTATTTTTAGACCTGAACTGCAGGTTTCCATGACAACACTATGATATTTACAGCAACAATGGTCACTGTGAGGATGGTAAACTAAAGATGGTATATCTCTCAAAATAAACTGATGTCAATGAAATAAAAAATGTTTTTGGTGGTAAGAACAATATTTCATAAAAAATAATTGAGTCATTTTTCAGCTTGGGCAAATAACATAAAGTTGACAAAGTCCCTGGAAAACATACCACATGGCTTAAACATTACAGAAACGGAATGCAGTTGAAATTTTATAAAAATGGAATGCAGTTGATTTTAAAAATGACATGAGCCATTTAACAGCAACAAACATTGCACATAGTATCTATCAATGGAAACAACATTGTAGAAATACAGACTTCAAAACTAAGCATACAAGTACAATTAGGCCTAGACGTTCATTGAGGCTTTGAAATATGAGTATGCATAATATTATACATTAAAGACCAATTACATCAATGAAAAATTATTACCATAATATTTCAATTAATGTTGTCAGTACTGATAAACAAGTATTTACAGTATCATAAAATATCATACGGAGCACACTGGATCGCTCCTGCACAGTTTAGCCAAATTCCATACATTCGTTTAAGAGATATTTATAAAACAAATACTGAAGCATGACTGACATCGGTCCTAATAGTTCATTATGAGCACCTAATGTTCAAGTGAGCTTAAAACTTCAATACACAATATCACAGAGCATGTTAGCTTCAACATGTAATATAGTTTAAAATCCTGCCGGGAGTCCATGTTTTCTGACATCACTTTCTGCATATAGGTTATTCACATCTTTGGTTATTCCCTGAATGATGGACTTTCCTATATTAACCTCGGTAACATTATGTCCCTTAGCAACCAAACCGTTTATGATATCCTGCAAGATAAAATGGGAAACAGTATTGAATTTGTCACTCAAAATCAATAAAATGCGTACTCGTATTTCAAGTGGTTTTGTTAAAACATGTATGACCTGAGGCAGCAAATTTGTCATTTAAGTTAAAGTCATAGCGAGGTTGACCTCTGACCAACCTCCCTATGAAGTTTGAAGACCTTAGGTCCAACCACTCTTTAGTTATTAAGCGAAAACACTTGGTAAAGTCATTCATGTTAATGAAATTCCAATGCTTGAGTACCCCAGCCTTAACAGTCCTAGGTAAATCAATGATATAGTGAATTACCT
This sequence comes from Spisula solida, assembly GCA_947247005.1. Classification (NCBI taxonomy): domain Eukaryota; kingdom Metazoa; phylum Mollusca; class Bivalvia; order Venerida; family Mactridae; genus Spisula; species Spisula solida. The sequence goes on along the minus strand of OX365947.1, from coordinate 39,546,233 downwards.
GATCAAAGCCTTGTTCATATGATATTTCTGGTGGTAGTAGCTGATGATGAAGACGTAATGCATCTATAGATTGTTCTATATTCTCATTCAACCAAAGTGTGTGAATGGCTGCCTGTAAAATGACACATAGTTTGAATAAATTGTTGTGAGAATGTAAAACTTCCAACATATTCAATAATAACAAGAGATGATTGTAAAACATGTATGTCCCCATGGCAGCCCAATCGTCATTAATGTTAAAAGTCATGGTGACCTTGACTAACTGACCTTAAAATCAACAGGAATCATCTAATGATGGTAAACACCCTCCTTATAAAGTTTATAGATCCTGGGCCCAACCATTCTTGACCCGTAGCCATTTGGTCTATTTATTCACAGAGACCTTGACCATTGACCTACTGGGGTCATCTAATGTAGCTGACCAACCTCCACGAAAAATTGGATGATCAAAGGTCTGACTGACCATAAATACATTCAAAGGTTATCATCCACTCACCTACCTATATCTAATGCTGCCCTGACCTTTTTCAATGTTTTTATCTGGTGTAAAGAAAAAATTAAATAATAATGCAGCATTCTGATTAATATATATTGACCTATACTAGAATAAAGCACACTGAAACTCACAAAATACCTCATATAACATCTAATACACTTTGATAAAACTTACAAAAGCAGTTGCCGTAGTGATTCTAGAGCCCCCAGCAGCACCAATAACTAGTCGAACCATTCCATCTTTATCAACAAAGATTGCTGGACACATGGAAGATAGAGGGCGCTTTCCTGGCTTGATTTTATTTGCCGGTGAAGGATACACACCAAATTCATTTGGTTTATTTGAAGTTGCGAAGTCATCCATTTCATTATTATACAATATCCCCGTCTGCTCACCAAAGACCTTTGCACCGAATCTGTAATACAGAAATTCATGTATTCATCAAAACAAGTGAAATACATGTATGTTCATTCATTAAACTTTCAAGAAAAAGTAACAAAAGTGAAATTTTAGAATAACAATTATGGATCTGTTTGGTTAGTCTATTAAGTGGTAACAGAATCTGCCTTGGGATGTGGATTCTGATCTAGAAAGATGCTTCATTAACAAATTAAATACTATCACTCAACTAGAAAGTTAGCATTTACTAAACACACTAAGCATTTAGGGATCTTATATAATTTACACATAATCAAGATCCCAACGCAGCACCAATATTTTTCATTATTTCTCAACTATTTATAATGCAATTTGACTACAATTTGGCATATTAATAGATACATATTTAACCGACGTTTCTTTGATTGTTTTATCAAAATCGATTGATTGTAAGATGAAAATAATTTTAAATAATGAACATCACTGTAAATTGAAAAGTCACAAAAACACACCTTGAAAAATATTACCAAGGTGGGCGTAAATTTTACTTCACAGTTTATAACAATGAAATAATATCATTCTGTTCCTTGTTAAATAGTATCTTGTATGTCCTTCCATACCGTTTCAGATATGTTTATACCTCTGCCCCATCCACAGCACATGATTTTTATCAATACCTGGGGAATGGTCCCCCTTTTCCGAAAAAAAGGCCTGTTTTTGTAGTTTGTGCCAGGTTGGTGGTAGACTAATTTGTCGCCTGCACAGCTCGTCCCCACAAATTCTAAATAATCTTGAATTCTGAAGGTTTTGATGATAGCGGCGACTGGTGAATGTTGTGATTATGTGGAAATGCTTGACATGTACGTGCTATGTGAGCCAGAGCTCCGTCATGCAGTATTTTTACATGGCCTCAGTTTAGTGACTTTTTTACAGCGATGCTCATTATTTGGTTTTATATTTATCTTTCAATGAACTGATTTACATAAAAATTCTAGGAGACATTCCAGGAGTATTATTTTATTAACAGTCCAAATTTGAACAATATCCATTTATTTATAGACAAGAAATCATGAAAAATATAGGTGCTGCGTCGGGAGTGTGGTTGAATAAGCATAAAGAATCAATCAGCTACCAGTTGAGAATGAAGATTTACAAGTTCATAACTTACACATGTGTTTGCATAATTTTTCCTCATGACATATGTAAATATGCCGAGGTATAGAGGATCTATTGTCAATAGTCTAAATACTGACTTCAGTATACTTGCAGTATGTTAATTATACGAAAAACATCTAGTTCAGTATGTCAGTATTTTGAAACTTTTTACCAATGTAAATACAGTACAACCTCTCCAGAGCGGCCCTGTGTAGAGCAACAGCATCCTCATAACAACACGTTAATAATTAATTGATATTTAACAATAAATTTAACCTCTGTAGAGCAACAAACTCTATACAATAGCAAATATTTTCAACTCCTAAAGGGTGTTGCTCAACAGAGGTTGTACTGTATAATCACCATGCTTAGTTCAGCCTACCTTCCATTGACAGTACTGGTGACAGCTACAGCATTTCCATGTTGATCCACCACAGAGAGATGTGCTGTACTGGTTGTATACTGATCATAATATGATGGACTGTAGTATTCTGTGGAATGTGTCTGATTATCCCATATCTTTGATCGTATTGAGTCTGCATACTCCTTGGATGTTAAATTGGCAATCAACTGCAAAAATAAGTTTAAATGCAAAACTTAAACCATTAAATTTCTATGTCAATTTCTTAAAATCAAATTCACTAAAGAGAAGCTGAGCTAAAATCAACTGCAAAAAAAAGGATGAATGCAAAACTTAAACCAAATTTCTATATCAATTTTTTTAAAATCAACTTCACTAATGAGAAGCTGAGCTAAAATGTGTTTAACATTTCACTCAATGGCCCTTTCATAACGTTAGAAAGCACAATACATATACTTTGATTTAATATGATATCAATGTTTAGAATGCCATATACAATCTGTGAAAGTATTTTTCTGAAACCACAGAAGACCTTCGGACCGGGAAAATAGTTCGAGGCATCTAGGGTGTTCGAGGCATCTATGGTATCCAATAATATGCATGGGTATAAGTTCGAACTGATGTCGGTACATGTAAATTTACAAATCGTGTGTGTACAATGCATAATTTATGTGTATAACTAACATAAGTCTATAATTTTTTGTAATTTTATTCAAACAATAATGAAACAATATAGGTTGACCAAATTGACATGAAATCTGACTTATCTCCTACAAGCTCTTCGAGTGTTCACGCGTGTAAGGTTTCTCGTTAAACAGCATATTTATATACGAGTATAAAAGTTAAGCTGCGAGCCACATAATACCATCATGTCATGGTCAAGTTCGACTACAAATCAATAAATGGAAATGTAACAGATTATTTTGACAAACGTTGATTATTTTATTCCGATTTATTTAAAAATAAATAAGTTACAATTTCCTGGACGGCCTTCATTAACTATTTAATGAATGTATAAATGTTTAAAAACGTGTTATACAATGAAGTCGAACACACACAATTGTTTGGTACAGTAATTATCACAACTTGTCATTGACTATCCGCGTTCGGACAATGGATTTCAACAGACAATGAAAGGTGCGAAAACTTGTATTGTTCGACTCATCTACGGGTTAATCATAACAAGGGACCGTCCAATCAGTTCGAGTGTTCGACCTAGATACTGTTCGAGTCATCTACTGTTTACCATATGAATAAAGAAGGAATTTTGACGGGACCGAAGAACTAGTTTGAGGCATCTAGGGTGTTCGAGGCAAGTACTGTTCGAGGCATCAAAGTTCTACTGTATCTTCATCAAGTTGAGAAATTATGTATCCAAAAATTGCCCCAATATAGGGCCATGTTATAACAAATCAACTGTAATTTGATGTTATCACAAGGTAACGTGACACAATCAAGCACTTATTATGTATATTTGTAACAAGCATGTACAAGAGTGAGTCGCTAATAAATTTATCTTATAATTGATTTAATTGTCACTTAAGTTGTTATTATATTTCAAGCTGCAAATGTAACTTGACTTATAGCTGAGGTCACAGACTTATACTTATGGATGAAGATATACCGGTACGCTTTTTGTAGACAAAGATTTTACCTGTGTAACACTAGGCCAGAATTGCTGATCAGCCATATTTGTACGTTTTGCGTAAGCAAATTTGAAAGCCTCCACAATTCTATGATTTGTAAGAATTTTCTTTTCTTTTGTATTATAATCCTCTCCAGTTAAGTTATAACCTACAAACAAACAGAAAATGCCAACAGTGAACCTATTTATGAGTCTTATAGAAACGTTTAAATATTTTAATTAGTACATTTATTTGAAAAGATATTTAACCATAGATTTCACATAAGGGCCTTACCATGTGACCATGTCATCAATAATATTCAGAATAAAGAGAAGTGGGTATTTCTGTGGGTGGAAAAGTTTGTGAATTATGAATTCTGTAGTTAAGCGTGCAGAAATAATAGCAATTTTTGTTTCTTAGTAGCACTCTTTGTTGGCCGAAAGTTACGCTAAAAGAAATGTTAGCAAATTTTGTAAATTTGCGAAAATTGCCAATATTTCTATTTCCCTGACTTAAGCACTTAAATACAGTTAGTATTAATGTAGAATCTAAATGCCATTACCATAATAAGTAATAATGTATTAAGTACTCACCATCGAGTATATTGAGTATAAAAATAAGAATAGCACCACCAGAGGGAGCAGTAGGTGTGTAAATTTTATAATTATTCCTCAATGTGAAGTTAAGGGATTGTTCATTCCGTGTTGTATATTGAGCCAAATCTTCATCAGTTATAATGGCTTCTGAAATAAGGATAGTGAAATGGTAAGTAAACTGTTAAGGACGTTTGATACAGTTGTTTTTGCCCATCATTTCTGCGCATATACCTTAAACGGGAATAGAGGCCGCGTTTTGCCCTGAATCGTCATCAAAATTGGGCAAAATGTTTGTCGTGATACTATCTAGGGTTAGTATAAATATGGGTACTTTGTGGGGGTAAAAATATATTCACTGAGCAAATAATATGAAAACACTCTGCGTGAAATAGCGGTTACATTTTCATTCATTTTTTTGTGAAATTAGAAATTATTACTTGGGTAAACTGTACCCATTTATAATGAGTGTTTGTATTGCCTGGGACTATACAGATCCCCTTTTACTGATATATACAGGGAATAAATTAATGATCTTTTGACTAAATTGTGAAGATTATTCAAATGAGCGATTCAGGGCCCATCTGTGCACCCTTGCTATATGGAATGCGTCACTGCCAAATTTGGTAAAAGGGAAGATAATTAAGTCATAATAACACAAAGTGTAGCATGATGATCTATTTTATTTTAATTTTTAGATAAAGTACACTTTAAACAACATCCTTAGCCAAACATAAATTATTACAAGACTAGAAATTATGGAAAAAAACATATATGCAAAATGTACTAATTTGGCCTTTTTGCGCCATTTTATTGCCATTTTACCACAAAAGTGATGTTGCAAAGGGCCCATGACCCCTTAAATAGTACCGCGACATACCTTTTAATTTCACATATTGCTTCAGTATATATTAAACTGTAAGTGTACCTATTTTTTGGTATCATTTAAAAAAAATAATAACCCTATCAAACGTCCTTAACTAAGTAACAAAATATCATGCAAACTGGTGAAAACTTTAAGCCTCTTGATTGTTCATCAACCGCTAGTTTCTAATTCATTCAGATGAGAATCTGGTTGTAAAAGTTTGGTTTTCACAAATGTTTATTTTTCATTGTCATTTTCCCCCATTTTCTTGCATTTAGCGACCATTGCAATCATCAGGAGGTACCCTTCTACATACATAAATTATTGACTGGCTTCCATCAACTTGTACACTTTAGACTTATTCCTGCAAGGTTATGTAAATGGATCTTTTATCACTATATCACAAACAAATGATATTTATTATTTTTTGCTTACTGATAAAGAATATACTAGAAGCGCCAACACATGACGTCATGTCTGTGAAGAGGAAAATTTTAATGATTAAATTTTCATTTTACCAGGCAGCGCAGTTCGGCGTGTTCATTAGTTCAGAATGTAGGCTATATTCTTAATAAATTATGATCTTAATCAAGTCAAAAGTGAACTATACAATAAAATCATAAAACAAACTATCACTTTATACACACTTACTAGCAGAATTCAACTCATCAAGAATTTTAGGGGTCAAGCTACCATTGTAGAATGCATTGGCCCCTTCTTCAGCAATAGCTTTAAGTGACTCGGCCAAAGCCTCATACTTTAATGTATCACCTTCTTTCAATGTTTGTCCAGTTTTGGGATCCATATATAGTTTTCTGAAATTAGAATTACACCCATGTACATTTAAAGTTCCTAACTTGGCAATAATCTATATCATAGAAACCATAGAACATTTTGACTGAAGGTCCAACTTTTTTGTATGCATTCAACTGTAACAGTCGTAGTGCATGACCAGTCAAGTTTTATCCCTGCCATATAGGCCAATAACATCTGGCTTCGGAAAATTAGTTAAAAATGAAAACTTTTTTAATTTTTGGCCACCTGTGGATATTCAAACAAACAGATTATAAATAAGTTTTTGAGCAGGCCTCAACAAACATTTTAAGAAGCACTTGTCCTGCAATATAGTCAAAGAAGAAAACCTCAAAATCTTACTTGTCCTGCTATATGAATAAAGAAGGAAGATATTGTGCAGGACGAGCGGACGAGTGGATTCATTGAGGCCTGTTGACACACCAGTTTTTATTGCATTCTGAGGACGCCTTTATATAAATCAAATTATCAATGCTTGAGGAGCCAAGAAGCAAGCAGAATTTGTTCTGAACATTATTATGAACGAGTATTGCTCATGCAAAAATTCAGTGCCTATCACAGGTATATCATGATATTAGAAGTTTGGTAAACAGAAATCACCGATGTTCTAGTAGTGGACAGGGTTGGGTGATACATTACTATATTATATGTCATGTATTTATGATAAATACAACTGTAAGTTTGGATGTATTACTAGTAGATTTCATTAGTTTTTGCACAATTGGAAAAATGAATGATTGACTTTACTAGCTTGAATATATACCACAGTGACAACTTGAACTTACACAAACTGAGGAAACCTTTCATTGATGTTATCTTTCTTATGGTCATCTATGAAGTCTTCAAGTGCATTAGCTAAAGATAGTGGTACTTTAAAACCATCAGTTGCCATGTCAATGGCTGGTTGAAACAGATCCTTCCATGGTAAGTTACAATACTTGAAAGCTGCTTCATAACCTCGTATCTCTCCCGGCACACCAATAGCTAGACCACCTGTTAGATACAAAACAAACCATCCCAGACATTCTACTTCATATAGTGACTAAAATACACAATAAGAATTTGAAGTTTGGAATGAACACAATACTGGAACCAAGTTGTATTGTAAGATCATTCTTTTTCGCGGGGGTTCTAATTTTATTGATAATGACATTGAACTCGACCATGAAATAAAATCTCCATAAATATATGTAGTTAAGGTCCCAAATATGGATCTAGGGTTTGCAATTACATATTTTGTAATCCATAGATTTATGGTCCCAGGAACATTGCATTTCACCAAAATTCACAAAATTTAATGCCCAAGAAAATACATGATTTTACATAATACTAGTTCTGTCACATAACTCAATGTGTGGTTAAACTATGGCTAAAGAAGTCTTACGGCAAGTATGACAAAATTCCAGAACATACAACTTCTGACAAATCTGATTTAGATAAAGAGCTATCAGTCAACTCTTTGCCACAATAATTTGTGTGTTTAGCTAAATGCTGACAGCCTAACACACACTAATATGGTCAAATTAAGATGAAACCAAGCAAAAAAATATGTTTTTTATGATTATTAATGATATTTTAATACAAAATCATTTATTCTACCGATGTTGTTAACCAGTACCAACCTGTAGAAGAACTTGTTCCATTTTTATAAAACATATCTTCGGTAGCTTTGCCGGGAGCTGTTTCCCTGGCATCTATACTAATACTTTCACCAGTCGTCCTGAAATAAAGTTAATTATAAGGCATGTATTCTAATGAAGTAGAGAACTCAGTAAGCTAATACCAGAAGGATTTTCCTCGATGGGCTATGACTCTGGCAATATTCATACCACCTAAAATTCCTGAAAACATGCACAACTAGGCTAGGTACCAAGACCTTGTAAGGACATTATAGAAGGTTAATTGGAATCAGACCAAAGGTAAAGGAGAACAAGTGCGGAAAACATTTGTGTCATTTAAGTTCCAACCAGACAGACATCCAACACATGATCAATATGTCTCCACTCTCCACCACTATAAGAAGGAAACATATAATAAATACCACACTTTCGTAAATCTCCTATGTTATTGTCACAGGTTACTGCTGGTTTGCCCAGTGTCAATATAATATGACTGAAATACTATTGACCAGGTGTACTTGTCTTAAAATAATATTAAAATCAATTAATTTCTACCAAGATGACTACTGTGTAGGGTCAAGCATTCTATATCAATTGGACATGACTGACAGGTTGAATTAAGTTAAGCTATATAAGCTTGTACATCCACTTCTTTTGAAGGGGTTATAATCAAAGAAACATTTACCAGTTATAAATGGTCATAAAGAAGCCACCTCCGATACCCATGCTTTGTGGGTCTGCAAGTCCCATACACAGCAAAGATGCAATAGCACCGTCAACAGCATTACCTCCTTTTTGTAGAATATCACTGTAAACAAAAATCAGTTAACTTTGGGGTAAAATGTTATCACATATGCAATGTGCAACATAGTATTGAACATACTATCCACTGTAAAATGGATTTCATTAATTGGAGATGAATTTTTGTGGATCATACTTTTGAACAGAACAGTTTATTGTCGTAAACAGTACAGTTTCTTGACAAAACAACAAACATATTTACAAAACATCTTTACACAATAGCAATATGATGCATGACACAGTAACATAATAATAAGTACACAACAGTTTTATTTTGAAACAAAAGATAAAATACTACTACTAATAATAGCTCCACCTTTGGTGTTGTATGGGAGGCTATGTGAATGAGTTTATAAATACAGTATTATTAATAACAGAATTTCTGATGATAAAAGCTTGTGAAATAAATTTACCAAGATTTGTTAATATACATTTCTTTTCCCATTTTATTATTTGTAAGAATTTAAATACACGTACCTGGGTGTCTGACAAAGCAATGTTTTATTAAATCATTCTTATTGCATTATATAGAGGGCATATTATTACAAAATGGTATTCATCTTCCATATCATTTGAATTACACAAAGTACAATAACGTTCCAATCGTTCTACTCTATGATGACCATATCGACCTGCTTCCATACGTAGTCTATGGGAAGACATTCTTAGGCGTGATATGGCTATTCTCAAATTCTTTGGTAGATGCTCTAAATAATATTCAATTCACAAAGTTTCTTTAAAATATCTTTATGTACACAGTGTATTGTTATTGCGAACATTCTCATACCAGGACTGTTTAAAAACATCTAAAACTGTATTTCTGAAAGTATTATGGAAAGTTTTCATGTTAACACATTTTGGATTCATCCAGACTTCTGAGAAACCGTATGTATCTAAAAGCGTCTTTATATTTTTGGCCCAATTGGAAACTATGTTATCCATATGGTGATGATCTGGATGGTGAAAAAAATCCCTTTATTTATGTTTCTATTAGTATTACTACTAAAGAGATAGAGGATATTTGTTTGTTTTGAATGAATATGGTTTATATCACATTGTGTAGTGATAAAATTCAATATTTTCAAGAGTGCGTAGCTATCTTGGATTATGGTGAATATGTGAAAACGTCTCTTTTTTGAGAATTTTGCATCAAATCATACATAAACTTGTAGGAAACAACTGTTCACCAGAGTATTCTTCACCTGTGATAGTTTGGGAACTTGACTAACCACTGATATATGAGGATGGTAGGAAATGACCTAACTAAGAATATAAACCCCACATGACATGATTCCGTTCAGTAATAAAAATGTTACAGACAGTTTAGTGTTGAGTTTTGGGTAAATTAAAGTAGTCCCTGTGAGGCGGCGGAGCTTATATTAGTCTCATTGTAGGTGATTCTTAATGATAAAAAGTATCACGAAGTTGAGATAATGAGTGTAGGTGATAACCAGTGACTGATAAATTTATGTTATTGTTATTATTGATATAGGTTTTATTTCACTGATAGAACTCCATATCTCATCAGTTAGCATTAAATATAGTCCATGTCCCAGGCCTTGAAAATTGAAGGTTCATTACCAAAGAGGTGAACAGATCCAACAATGATTTTCGGTTAGCTTGATATCTCAGCAGTCTGAAAACGGTTGATGGACTTGCGGGTCACTTTGCCAAATGACCTTTTGGCGGCCATCTAAGCCATTATTTTAATCAATCATAAGCTTTGGGAAAACTTGAATTATTCCTCACTCAATTGGGCTATCGGCTTGCAATATGTCTTAAAATGTTCATATTTCAACCCCACATCTGCTGATATATAAATCATATTATTATAATAAAGTGATTACTTCGAAATTTATGGTATTCTAAGAAAACTTTGATATTTTTCACTTTTTTTCATTATTTTTTCTCTTGCAACTCCGATTGAGATTTGTATTTAGCCATTTTTTGTTTGTTATATTTAGAGGGTAATTCTAGGCATCCATAATATACATTACATTGATAGATTTTCACTTTGAAGTAAAAAATTGGTCAGGAATATATGACAACTGATATCTAATTAAATGGATATTTTTAAGACGCATGCATATATCTTTTCCAATAATCTCAGGAACAACCATTAATTTTGGTTTATTATTTCAAAGTTGCTTTGCTTGTTCATATGCACATATCTATACAGGTGTAGGTATCTGAAAATCGAATCCTTTGCCTGATAGGATGTGGGTATGATACCGGACCCCAGCTAGAAGTCTTGCAGGCGAGGGTCCGGCTATTAGTACAGGATCATACACGCCATGGGCCGAGTGTTTCAGTATAACTTAATATTTGATTCTTTCTTTCCTAAATAGTGAATCATTAGCGAATTGCATTCTTATTCAACACGAATGTATGCCAAATTTTAGGTTCCTAAGTTATATGTTGTCTTCTGAAAAGTACGTTTTGGTGACGTTTTAGAGAAGTCATAATGAAATATAGTATTATCTCAAGCGAAGGGTTCTGTATCTGGCATCATCAGACTTACCTTCTTGGTCTATATGATTACCATCACTGACAGTCATGTTTAACTTAAAAGATTAAAAACTGCTGCGTGAATTATAACGATTTCTGTGGGGAGCCTAGATGTAGGGTGCATGCTTCGAGTTCGAGAGGTCCCCGCTTCAATCCTCACCTGGACCACTGCTTAATTTCTCTGAGCAAGAATAATCCACCTTCCCCACTTACCCAAATGTATAAATGGATACCAGAGGGGGTCAAAAGCCTGCCAGCAGCCAACACCGCCGAGCGAGTGTAACAACTGACGTGAGACTCAATGAGTAAATGTACAGTCGGTCGAATGGTCGAATGTCTGAAAATTGACTTTAACTGGGTGCTTTTTACATACAATATAATTTTAATGTCGAAGATGCAAGTCATTTGTTCCTACATTCAAGGCCGGTGTTTATATTAAGAATCATACCCCTTGATTGCAGGGCTAGGAGTAGATGTACACTGTTTTTGTAGGTATTCATGACAATGATGACCGGCGTTAGTCGTACCCCTTGATTGTAGGAAAGCAGTAGGACTAGCAGTTGCTATGCCTAATGTTATTCGGTAACTGTTACCACTGGTTGTAGGGAACCAGTCTGGCGGGGAATTACTTATCTATATGTACCTCATTGAGACAGGAATAGCAGCAAACCGTGAAGTAAGACGCATCATAGGATCTTGTAGGTATAGCTTCGCCTGTTGAATAGGGATAGCCCATGACACAAGCACAGACAAAGTGATGTGGGGGATAGCCATTAGGAGAGGAAGTGTTGTTCCTGTCATTGGTCGTTATCCCTTATCAGTGCATGTAATAGCTGAACTTGACTGCAGAATGTACCCCATAGGAACCAAAGTGGATGTACTATGTGGTGGACTTTACTCCCATAGAGAGAGAAAATGATGTACAGGCAGTAGCATATACGTTATTGAGACTGGAATGGACAGAAGCATTTCCGAAGCAAGGTTCTTCTATATATTAAGAAAATGGATGGATTTAATCGGTGGAATATTCCCCATGGGGTTAAGGATGGTTTACTTACAATGACAATTGTCATTGATGGTTTACTTAGAAATATGGTGTACTTTAAGGACCAGGAATGACTCTACCGATAAAATAACAAGCCCAATATGGTAAGAAATGACCATGCATATTCACCTACTAGTATTAAACAGAAATGACTGTGACCATAGTACCCCCAATAAGACCAGGAATGAATGTGTCCATCAGTAGAATGTACCTCATATAGACATTATAAATGGAAGTTCCTATCTTTATTAGTAACATGTTATGTAACCCATATGACCAGGAATGATTACCATTAGCAAAATGTACCACATATGGTCAGGAATGGCTGTACTCATTCTACCCCTTTGTATGATGTACACCATATGGTCAGGAATGCCCGTGCCCAACTGCATAGTTACGAAAGGCTGTATGTATGTATCTGTATGTATCAAGTATTGTCAGTAATGGCTGTACTGTACTCATATGTAATATGTATGACATAGTTATGGTCAGGAATAGTTGTATACCCAATACCCATCTGTACTACGGATTCCATATAAGGAATTGATATACCTATAAATAATATGTGCCCCACATGACCAGGAATCTATGTACCCATGTGTAGGCTGTACCACACATGGTTGGGAATGACTGTCCCCATCTGTACTGTGGACTCTATATGGCCAGGAATTAATGTACCCATATGTAGTCTGTACCACACATGGATAGGAATGGCTGTACCCATCTACTACGGACTCCATATGGTCAGGAACAATTGTACCTATCAGTAGAATGTACTTCATATGGTCAGGAATGGTTGTTCCTTCATGTAGCATGTTTTAGTACTCATATGGTTAGTACGTGTACTAAGTATCATATGTGGTCAAGAATATCTGTATTCATGTGTAGTATGTACCCAATACGGTCAGGAACGAATGAACCTATCTGTAATATGTATCTCGTATGGTTACAAATTACTGTACCCATCTGTCGTACCGGTATGCATTAATAACCCATATGGTCAGGAATGGCGCTGTCCATCCGTAATATGTACAAAACTGGATTGACTGTAGCCGACACATACTAGTAATCCATGAGTTCAGGACTAAGTGTGCTCATCTTTGGGATGTACATCTTGGAGCAATATCGTATGACCAAACCCAACAAGAAAAGTATACCCATATGTAATTGTGGATGCACACATCTAAAGGTAGTGCCTGCAGGCATGGCAGAGATAGTCGGCTATGCTGAAAGCACTTTATAACTCGCAGGATAAATATCCCCGTGGTTGACACCTTGTAGTTGTATTTGTATTTGTAATTATTTAAACCTTTCAGTCAAGGATAACTTCTTGATATTCCATATAGGGTCATGTGCTTTGCTGAAGAGACAGCAAGTAGAAGTGACTGTGGTGTGATACAAGGAATCTGGATGGGATACCCTAGCTCTTTCCGAACAGATTCATTTTTGGTTCTTCAACGTGCCCAGCATATAGCACCGATACTCGTGAGAATATCCCACGGTTAACAACCAGTTCATCTGTAGTTGAGTGGGAAATACTGAACACTGGTTAATGAAATTTCGAACCAGGGACCTCCGGATTGGTAGTCAAGAGCACTAACTCCTCAGCCACCATCGTGTCACCAATTACAACCTTGGTTTGGTAGGGTTGTGGAGGCTTTAAAAGTGTGTGTATAGTTTTACAAATTCTATTAAGAACGGTTATTTAAAGGTTACTAAGGTCCACCTGAGTCAGAAAAGTAGTAAGCTAGACACTAGACAAAGATCAAATGATTCAATATATAATTTTGTGTATTTTGTATCCCCTCTAACCCTTATTGTTTCCCTTCGAATACGTTCCTGCTTTCACATTTTCATTTCTTAGTGAATGCGCGAAACGAATAGAATTTAACAGTGGGAGGTATGAATTCTTACATGCTTTACTATTTTTAAAGTAGATTATGAAAACAACGTTAAAATAATGTACTTTTAATGTAATATTCGGAACTTTATAAACAAAAATATAAATGTATAAACTCATATCAAATTATTTTCCAATCATTTGGAGTCATGTTTATTTTCCGTTTCGCTGAATAGTTATTCAAGTTTTCCTGTCAATAACACAGGCCCTCTATGCGATTTTATGGTATGATATTTTTTCGCGACCATAAAATCGCATAGAGGGCCTGTGGTCAATAACATGTTTTTGAAAATAATGTCATATGAACTCATACAACTTGCCGGATCCGAGCCTCCAAACCATCCAGCTAGGGGTCAGGTACCACACTAACACCCTTGTGACACAGTACTGGACACCTACGCATATATATACGCATCGTATCAACAAAGTAGCCATGGAATAAAAAAATTTCCTGATATTGTTGGAAACGGTCTATTCATATGCCCTAAAATATCCATTTAATTTAGGCATTAGTTGTCATAAATTTCCTGACCAATTTTGGACTTCGAAGTTAAAATCTATCAATGTAATGTATAGTATGGATGCCTAGAATTATTCTCTGAATGTAGCAAACAAAAACTGGCTAAATACAAATCCCAATCAGAATTGCAAGAGAAAAAATAATGACAAAAAGTGAAAAATATCAAAGTTTTCTTAGAACAATAAATTCGAACTAATACCTTTATCATAATATCATTATGTATATGTCAACATATGTTGGGTTGAAATACGAACATTTTAAGACATATTGCAAGCCGATAGCCCTATTGAGTGAGGAATAATTCAAGTTTTCCCAAAGCTTATGATTGCTTAAAATAAAGATGGCCGCCAAAAGGTCATTTGGCAAAGTGACCCGCAAGTCCATCAACCGTTTTCAGACTGCTGAGATATCAAGCTAAACGAAAATCATTGTTGGATCTGTTCACCTTTTTGGTAATGAAATTCGGTCTGTCACATGGACTAATAAGGTCAGTTATTTACGGACAATTAAATTATTGTTATCACAAATTTATTGTTTGTAGATCTTAATAGCATCACATGCATTTGGTGTGTGAATTCAACACATGAAATATCAATGCCAAAAATAACATGACATAAAGACTTAAGTGATATTGCTAATCTACCTAAATGACTGTTAAGTAAGTGAGTCTAAATGAAACAATTAAAGTTGTTTTACCTGCCAATCTGTGAACATTGTTTGACATCAGAAGCCACAGCAGCATGTTTATATTTGCCAAGTCTAGAAGGTTTACATGCATTGGCTGAATTCAGATGACTCGGATTGCACTGGTCTCCATGGGACGGACTGTACTGACTACTAGTACCAAAATACAAGCCCACCCCAAATAACATAACAAGTGTGACTCCCAATGTTATCCATAGACAGGCTCGCAATCTGAAAACATGGACAAAAGTGATCATTAATGTATTTTTCATAATAAATGTATCAATAAAAGGTTTCATTATTTAACACCGACTTTTTTAGGTTTATTGTGAAACAAGTTTTTTTAATACTAGTACAAATGTATATTAATCATTACCTTTCAATTGTATTTACTGACACCTAATAAATGGGTTTTTGTCAGATGTTCTTACACAACAAGCGGTGTCAGCTATATACACATAGATGAAACCACGATGTGCACAAACTGCCAATAAAAAACAGCAACGGCTGAATTACTTCAAACTGCAAATAAACCTTCCGGGGAAGAAATAGTGAAGTGGTTTATCTGTTTATGTCTCGGTGTGTTTTCAAATACGACATATTGGCTATGTTAGAATCGAAATAATGAATATGTACCTGTGTTTTATCTATTCACCATATCGACATTATAGGTTAAAATCCGTTTTCCGGGATAACGGAATTTATTGAGCGACAATGTGCTAGATATTCCGAATGTACGTCAGGGGGAAAAATGCATATAGCGTATAGAGCAACCAGGTACAATAATCGCGATTATTTAAGCCAAATGATAAGAATTTGTAAAAAGTCTTACTAGAAAACATTGACAACACAATTTTACGACCTCGCTGATAACATTTTCGCCTAAATAATATGTTTAACTTGAAAAATGCATATATTTTCTTGTCATCGGTATCGAGCTACGGAAGCGGCAGTGTAGAATAAAATGCAATATTTCTAATATAAAGCATTTTTTAGGATAATTCTTGCTAAAGTTTTAAAACAAAGATGTTAAATGATAAAGTGTAATAATTGTTTTATATGTTTATCATGTTTAAACGTTGAAAAAAGAATAATTATATACACTCTCGCTATACCGCTTATTGCTCGCTAACCCCCTGACCGTGAAATTTCAGTTCCGGAAAAACAGGTTTTATTGAGTAATGTCGATATCGAGAATAATAAAGCACAGTCACTTGTTCGTATACGTACGTTGTATCATTCGTGCTACGCATTCGTGATTTAATTACTACGCATCCGTATATATATAATCATATATATAAAACTGTGAAGTAAGATTCCATTATCTGTCAATATTTCAGAAAACAAATACAAATCCTTGAGCCCATTGCCTAAGCCGCTTCCGAATTGCGCTTCTTGAAGTTCTAGCTTCTACTGTCTTCGGTCTATGCAACGACACGCAACGACACGCAACCAGCAAGCAGCACTCTCCGATAGCATACCGTTTCTTACCACTTTGCTAGGCAAGCGCTTTCATGCCCTTCATGGTAATTTTTTTAAGCAAGCGGTTTCGAAGCATAGGCAACGGGCTCCGGTTTATACTTCAATTTACCTTTGTCTCTTTGCTCGTAATTTAGCAGCTGCCTGCAACTCGTCATCATCGTAACTTGTGAACCCAGAACCTTCTTCGTCACTGAGCAGCCGAACGCGCTGATCTTGGTAACTCATGTTTATAAAATGAAATGTCAGAAAACATAAGTTTTGCGTTCCCTTTTAATTTATTTAGTTTAAGAAATTAGAACATAAAATAGATCGCTAATATTCAATGTTGACAAAAGTGACAGAACATCACGTGACTTTGAACAAAATGGCGACTGTCACTTGTGGCTAAAGACCGTACCCATCCCGTTTTATCCTGGATTAGACTGTTAAATATTAAATTATGGCACGCTATAACTGCCTTCTACAAACACGTATTCTTAAACAGTATAGTTCGTTTGCGGTACCACAAATCGTATAAAGTTTAAATATTTTAAAATCCAATCATCAATTCTTATTATTGTTTCGCTCAAAATTGGCATAGCAGCATGGTTCCATCATACAAACTCACATCCAACGTTCCGTATTTTCCAATAATCATTAAGAAAGTTGTCATCTTTGATGAATAATTAAATTAATTTATTTTAAATCTCTTAACGCAGGTAGGTAATCTATCGCAGAGACCCCGACGTTTTATCCTTAGTATCACTCCATTTAATAATGTTTAGGGCCAATCTCATTAAAATCAGACCCTAACATTAGCTACGCTGTTAAGATCTGACTATACTCTGTACCAGGTCATGTTTAAATGACCTCTCTCCCACGCAGTGAGTCAGTCAGTTTGTAGCCACTAGTTAGACTTGCACCAGTCCTAGTGATTAATTTTTCTAAGACCAAAATACATCTTCGTCTGCATCAAACATCCGACTATTACAGGGTGGCGCTGTTGGAGCAAACACTTATTAAAGAAATAAGTATGTTACAAGCGTTAAAAGTGTAAAAGAGAAAAAGACAGTATGTTACAGTTAAACATGTACGCGCAATTACATTTTGATGACCGGAATATGCAAAGGAGACAACTCTTGCAGTGAAAACATCCAAAAAAATAATGATCTAACTTGAGCTAAACACCTTTTTATGTTCAGTAGAAATTAAGAAATAGATCTAGCTAAAATCTACAGAAAATTGCAAGATAATATATTGTCACCAGTGATATTAGAATACTATGCACAAGAACGCATCAATACAAACATAAGAGCTTGGGCACGGCTAGCCACCTGTACACTTTAATATTTGTGCAAGTAACGTTTTGATTGGATGATTGAAAGGTCACTTGAACATGACCCCGTATGGAGTACCATCAGATAAAGTAGTGAAGCGTTATATGGATTTGATTTAAATGAGATTGGTTTAGGGCCCATTTGTAAGTAAATCATCGAGGATCCCTGAGGATGTGTAAGCAGTGGCCAACATAACTGGAGAGGCTCGGTGAGGATGGCAAAAACGCAACCGGGAAGAACTTTCTTATTCTACCCTTTCTTTGAACATTTTCACTTCTTTCAAACTTAATTTATTTCCATTAATTTCCTATTTTCCTCTTGACCAGTAACCACCTATCACATAATAGTCAAGTGTGGGTTGATGTAACATATATAGATAGGTGTAGATGAGGGTACATTGTATCTCACACAGAGTGCGTTTTTTCGCCGACGATAGTGTTCTGTATCCAATCCTATTCTGATTTCCTGGTTCTTCAGGTCGCAATAGTGGGAAAAAACTTGGTTAATAAAATATAGAGGTTAAGAGAAATTACGGACGTAAACAAACACATTGACACAGTTCTAGACTCTGTTGACTCTATACTAAGTACATGTATATCGGCGTAACTCTCACACATATATTGGACTGATCAAAACACATAGACAATGTGGCTAGCAAGGCCACTTAACTCTGGGGCAATGTTTCCTTTGCTCTTCAAAGGAACGGTTAAGCATTTACATTTAAATGGAGGATAACATCTTACAAGACCAGTTGTAATTTTTCGAACAAAATGTGAAGTTTCATCAATGCAAGTACAAAAATGCACGGATATACACAGATGTATTTCCGTGGTATTTTCAATTTATCTCCTTAATCTTCCACATATAACGTAATTACTGAATACCTTAATTATTAATTAGATATTACCTACTGATGCCAAATCGTTGGCTTAGAATGAGAATTTAAGGTCTTAAGTACAAAATCGATATTTTGAGAAAACCAGAAAAAATGTTCTGACAATTACTCTTTACTTATAGAAAAACAAGCTTTTTAAACTTCGGGTTGGTCAGCATGACCAGTTCCGATTTTCACGAAAAATATTCTCATAAGAAGCGCCTCGTGATGCAGATTTAAACATGCATGAGTCTTATAAGGTCGTAAGTATACAGTTCGCTATTTTTAAATAAACATTGGTACAGGGGAGGTATATCCCCACATGCATTCCAATTTGAACACCGCTCTCGATAGCCTAGTGGTTGAGCGGTCGCTTCGAGTGCGAGAGGTCTCGGGTTCGATCCCTGGCCGCGTCATACCAAAGACGAAAAAAATGGTACCAGAAATTCCCTTGCTAGACGCTCAGCATAAAAGGGAAACTGGCTTCTCTTCTCTCATACCCTCGTGGCGATGGATTGCATCAGGAATGAGATGTCGAGAGTGATTAATATAAGTTGGAAAAACTTGTTTCACAATCGACCTTAAATAAATTAGTATAAACTAATTTGAACACCCCTCTTACGTCACCGTTTAAGATATATAATGTATACTTTATATCGGTTAATTGCTAGTTACGTGTTAAAGAGTGGTGAAAATGACAGCTTGTTGCCCTGTCTGGACGCAAATTATACGCAGTTGCCTAATGAAATTCTGGCTATTTTAAATTCACTACATGCTAAAAGTCATAAATTTGCCAAGGGGTGTTACGTGTAGTATACATAACATGAACATGTATTGCTGTAGACAAAATAAATTGAAGTGCGAAAATGAAATCCCGCTCGCGTCATCATACACTAGTACTACTTTAATATCTACTGAGAACTTTTGTCGATGACTATAGCAGCACTATTCCTCGACAGAAAATAATGGCGGCACATGTACTAGACAGTAAAGTATCGGAGTTTTTCACCATAACGTGCACGTGACGTCTAGTATGAAGATACAAAGTTGTAAAATGGTGCTACATGAAGTGTTTGATATTCAAATCGGAACAAGCACATGTATTCCTTCTAGCGTTTTTGGTAGGAAAATTGATCGATGGAAGAGCCACGATGACAACAGAACGCTTGTCCGGGTCGCCTCTAATTAGTATACACTTGACGAATGTTCTAAGTACACACTTTTACAACTAGAATAAATCAGGAACATAATCATCTCAACTCAATAAAACTGTTAAGATAGCATATGTTGGTGAGTGTCTTTAATACAGAAGAAGAAAAACCTAGATCTACGTGACAATCATTGATGCGTGACGAAAATGACAAAATCACATTTTTCTCGTGCTCTTACCTCAAATATGTGTAAATGTGTTTAAATCATTTCAAACACGATTAATATTCGACCCCAAAACATAAAGCCATAAAATTAGTTCGTATCATTTGACGCAAATGACGCTTGAGGAGTGCGCAAGTGCGATATGAATGCTTGAAATTGGCTTGCCAATAAGACTGGCAAGATTTAATTCATTAATTGGCTGTTTTGGGGTTTTTAACACATGCACACACTTTTTATTATGGTTGTTGCATTGCATTCTCGAAAAAGCTGCATGTTTCTATTGACTCGATCTAAAATTGAGACGTCACATGGCGTCATTTACATTTAGTCCTTAAATTCTTCAAAACACGTTTATGACAACATCTGACTGATGATTGTATCACTTAAAGATTGTGAAATAATGTGCAATCGTTGAATTCAACAGAATAAGATCATTTATTTGTATGGAGCAATTTGAAGTTGAGCATGGAAGTAACTTTCAATAGGCATTTGTCATCCAAATTACTACTACAATTTAACAAAAACTCACTATTTTCGATCAATCATATATTTTGTAAGATATGAGCACATTCTCATCACATGAAATTTGATTTTGATGCAATTTCCTATTTAGGTTGCACGATTGAATGCCCGCCTTGTAGCCCGGACCAAAATCCGATATAATACGTCTGGGATAAGTTGGGGCGACGCATCCGAGCACGACGGCAACACCAGAACGTACAGGGACTCACAACGAATCATTTACTAGAACGGAATGCACTCCAGCAGCAATTGGTACACATCATTATCAATTTAATGCCTCAGAGGATGTCAGGCTATCATCAGGGCAGACGGTGGTCATACATAATATTGATGTGCGACTTTGTTGTTTTAAGTAGTGAACTAAATTGTCATTTTCTAGTTTGTTGTTATTATATTTCAGAATGGTTATTAACTCAACTTGATAGACAATAGTTTCCTGATTCCAATGGTATATTCGATTCACTGAGAGGTCTAATACTTTCCTGTTAAATGAAAATTACAAAGTGTGTACTTAGAACATTCGACTAGTGTATATCGTGGAGGTCTTGAAGATCAGGTTGATTAATGGGGCTAGGTCTGTGGCGCAATCCTTCAGTATGCGTGCTGGAATATTGTCAGGACCTGTGGCCTCGCTTGAGTCAGGGACAGTATTCTTCCCAGCTTGAGTTGAGGTTTTGGAGTAACTTCAGAATCGCCTATTGGTTGATCTGTATGTTGTCCATGCCTGGGAAATGTGTTCCCGCTTAATTGTGTTGGGATGTCACTATCTGACTCTTGTGTGAATACTGACGCATATTGTTTGTTCAGTATATTAGCTTTGTCACGTGCAGAGTTGAACAGGCGTCTCTTATCCTTTAGTGGAAACGTACCGGAGTTGTCATTTGTGAGTGCTTTTATGAAGCCCCAAAACCTTTTCTGCTTTGATTGTTTGCTTGCTTAGGTGTTTTCCGCTTCGATCAGGTTATTGACGTAAGATTGGTAGGACTGTCTTTCGAATATTTCTTAAATAAATGGGGACGTTTTCGATTGGGGACGTTTTCAAGTGGGAACGTTTCAACATGATACCGTAAAAGTTTTTCAAATGTAAACTCATCTTTGACACACTTGACACATGACTGGACCTTTAAATTGCAATTTCTTGATTCCATCGTCAATTACATTAAGGGCCCTTTTGGCGTTCCTTTTTTACTCCATTGCGCATTTTATATTACCATTGCGCTACATTGCACTGGTTGAATCCATTGCGCAATTAAAGAAGTTTTAACCAATGAGCGAATGGTGATTTTTCATTTCGGACCTTGTTTGTTGTCGCGACAGGTAGAATTTTTTGACATTTTCTAAATATTTTCGTTTGTTATGTTTATTTCTTAATGTCATTATGTCAGTCTCTGAGTGAAACTTCAACCTCATTAAATACCATACGGTTACCATGCTTAATTACGCCGTTACATCATTCATGCAAAACATGACTCATTTATTCGCGACTAGATTCTCATTCCTGAGGCTGAGTGGGTGGGGTACAGTAACAGTTAAAATCTCTGTCAGAATAGCCCACTACCCAGAACGGTCCACTAACTAGAACGGCCCACTACCCAACGAGTAGCGCGGTGGTCGAGTGGATAACACTCTTAACTACGGATGACAGGTCCCTGGTTCGATCCTCAGCCGGGGCACAAACGCTTCTCAGTGTTTCCCAACCAACTAGAAATGAACTGGTTGGTAACCCAAAGGGGTGACTATTGAGTCCATTTTTTACTATTGCATACTATAGCCCGAAACTAGGTTACTCCCTTGGTAAATCCTCGATAATGTCACCTGGCCCAAAGACCTAAATATACAAAGATTGGAAAAATCTGCCAAATCTCGCAATATCTCGCGGCGGTCTCGTTTACTTTTAATTCCTGATATCTCCTGTTTTCGTGTACATAGAAAAAGACTAATAAGTTTATGCAGTAGATTTATTATTCTGCTTTAACATGAAACCTAATCTATTGAAATCATTCAAGAAATAAAACATTAGACCTCAAAGAACCAGACCTACTCTCGTTTTAATGGAAACTCCAATTTTATCAGAAAAGACCCAGTTTGCCTCATTCAAATAATGAATTCTATAAGAGATAGAAAAAATTAAGTAACATCTTAGTTTAAACAATATTTATTTCCATAATTATGCATTTTTATTTATGTGTTACATAGACAGATTTTTCAAGATAAGAGGTACATATACAATAATTAGTAACAGGTAGTTTTATGGTAAATTTGGGTAGAAATTGGATTTGTAAACAAGTCTTATATAAGACTTATGTTAATACATTTCCGAGGTGATGAAAATAATGGCTGGTTCGTACAGTTAAAGTAACATGCATATTTAATTAATAGAATAAGATATAATAAATATTGAAATGAAGGAAAAATTGTGTTCGTGAAAAAGTGTGGTTGCTGCACCTTATTAAAATCTATCTTAACAACAAAAATAATCGTCAAGAGTTGTGGATACTATCTAGCTAGGGAGACTATGCCGTGAAACGTCGCGTGGCGACAATATATTGTTGGACTAGGTGGAAGATATTGGTATTTTCGTCAAAGGTCAAGTGGTCTGAGCCATAGATTAGGTTCTGGAATGTGATTGGACATGGTAGGTTAGCTAAGAATGTTTGTCTCTGTATAGTGTAGTTAGGACAATAAAGAAGGTAGTGACTGGTGGTTTCAATATCGCCACATGTACAGTGTGGTGAGATGACTATTGATTTTCTGTAGAGGTCGTGGTTCAGGGAGCTACATCCGAGGCGCAATCTGGTGTGGAGAACTTGTGATTTTCTATGGCATATTTATAACTTTATCATACGTAACAAAATATTATCCCAATTCCAATCAGGTTTTATTAAAGGTGATTCTACAACAAACCAACTTATATACATTTATAACGACATCTGCAAAGCCCTTGACGAAGGCAAAGAGGTAAGGATGGTCTTTTGTGACATTTCCAAGGCATTTGATCGTGTGTGGCATCGTGGTCTCCTATCTAAACTCTCTTCCATTGGAATCAATGGTCAGCTTCTTCGGTGGTTCGAATCATATATTTCTAACAGACTCCAACGCGTTGTCATACGTAACACCCAATCTACCTGGAGTGCCATCTCAGCGGGAGTTCCACAAGGCTCAATACTCGGCCCCCTTTTATTTTTAATATACATTAATGACATTGTTACCAGAGTGGATTCCAACATACGTCTCTTTGCCGACGACACAAGTTTATACTTGATCGTCGACATCCCGATAACTACAGCCCTCGCACTTAATAATGACCTTGAACATATTCACTCATGGGCAACAGATTGGCTAATAGATTTCAATCCCAACAAAACTGAATCTGTCCTGTTCTCTCGGAAAAGAAATAAACCCTTTCACCCTGAACTAAAGATGAACAACACTCTAATACATAAATTCAAAGAGCACAAACATTTAGGTATAATATTCGATTGCGAAGGCAAATGGCATACTCATATATCATCATGCACCTCTCGAGCTTGGAAGCGTATAGGAATTTTAAGATCCTTAAAATTTGTCCTAAATAGAAAATCACTAGAAAAACTCTACTTTACTTTCATCCGTCCTTTATTAGAATATTGCAACACTGTCTGAGATAATTGTACGAATGAAGAAAAACATAATATTGAATCTGTACAAGTTGAAGCTGCAAGAATCGTCACAGGTGCCACCAAGCTTTGTAGCATAGACAAACTATATAACGAACTAAAATGGGAAACACTATCTGAACGTAGGAAAAAACAAAAGTTAACCACCTTTTACAAAATGACACATAATCTCGTACCTGAATATCTCTCTAACCTCGTTCCTGACCAGACACAAACTCGCTATCAACTTCGCAACAACAACAGCATACCAATCATAAAAACCAGAACACAACTTTACAAAGACTCATTCCTTCCCTCTGTCATTCGCGACTGGAACTCTCTTCCAGACGACATTAAACTTAGTCCCTCACTCAACAGCTTCAAAACCAAACTAAACGGTAATATCATTAAAACAAAACCATACTATATCAACGGCCATAGAAAATCACAAGTAACATCTTGCAGTAGAAGAAACCTAGCTCTTCAAAATGAGATATTGGTATTTGAAAAAGGATGAAAAACAAAAGCGTTCATGCAAAATATCAGCATCTGCTGCATGCCATTTTACATTTTCTCCCCGTTTTCAATTAAGTGTCCAATCTGTGTATATTTAGGTCTTTGCCTGGCCCAAATTCTACGAAAAAACTTAAGTTATTGCTCAGCTGAGACTGCTATTTTAAAAACATATTTTGTTGGTTAAATGACTTAAATGTATGCTTGTATATATTGTTTCATCACAGTTAGATGCCAATTAAATAGAGCAATACATAATAAGTCCGATTTTTACAGGAAATAGTGTTTTAAAGTTACAGTCAGGACTCAATACAACACCCGATATTCCGACAATTTCGTTATAACGACACCAATTGGTGTGGACGAATTCTGTACAACGTTAATTGTATCCATTATAACGACATATTCACTTACCGACACCGACAGCAAAAAATGGGAACAAATCGATTGTTTACACAGTAATTAATACTCGATATACTGACAATGTCAAGGGACTATATTTCACACCTGAACTATTTGTCGGCTTTACACAAAGTCAGCGTCTAAGCAAGGAGCCTAATTATGTAATTACACTTGTGAAAATCCGCTTAATTGCTCTCATTATAATAGTGGAACCTTTCACAGTCGAATCACAGTTTGTGTACTATGGCTCGCGAATTCGTAATCAAGGGAGATAAGCGAAGTCATATTTGTATGTTAGAAATTGTACGGTTCACGAAATAGACGATGTTAATCGAGATTTCTCAACTTGATTTATTAATTCATCAATTTTTTAAAGACGATAGGGTAAAATTAGTAACGAAATGGATTACCAATTTATTCTCCAGAGCGTTATATTTTATAGTTTTCTGTAGTAGTGTCCGGACAACTTCAAATTCGGACGCACATTATTTGGAGCTCTCTCAAAACATTTTAATTCATTTTAAATACTATTTTATGTAATTATGATACTTTCATACTGCTGATTATGTCAATTTTATGACATAATAAATTGTATGTTAATCATTAATTGATTTCTATGAAACAATCTCCCAATCAAAATTCTCGTCACTAGTGAAATTCAGTATTATGACAAATTCGTTATAACGACATTTTGATCGGGAACAAACAGTGTCGTTGCATCGAGATCTGACTGTACTAACATTTAAAGCAAAAACTTAAGTCTGCTATAACAAGCTCAAGTATGACATTCTTTATTATTCATAACTGTTGGATTTCCATGAGCATTTCATACAAAAATCACCTACTATATCATTATTGAGCAATAAATACACAGTTCCAGGTAACAATCTACATCACAAGACTTTAATTGTAGTCATATAATAAATTCAAAATAACAGTCTAAGCTGAGCAATAACTTGAGTTTTTTCGTGGAATTGGTGCCTGATATTCAATAATTCTTCTTCCAGGGTGTCCTGATAAGATCGGTATATACAATGTAGTAACATAGTACAAAATGCAGTTATGTAGCATGTTGAAAGCAGCTTCACAAAAGTGTTCTTGTTTGTTATGTTTTGGTATTATCTGTTAGAAAAATTATTTTGTATAACATACTGCTGTATTACATTAGAGTATTGGGAAATGAATTAAATCTATACGGAGCAAAGTATGGGGTAAACAAAAGAAAGATTTGAAATTAAGGAAAACATACCAAGGATATTCAGACCTCAACAAATATTTTTAAAAGCACTCGTCCTGCAATAGAGACAAAGAAGAAAACCCCAAAATCTTACTTGTCCTGCTATATAAATAAAGAAGGAAGATATTGTGCAGGACGAGTGGATTCATTGAGGCCAGATATTGTTTGTTCGCTGATTACAATAATACACTTAGAAAGTACCTGGTAAAATTAAGCAAACTGTTCTGTTTTTCGTGTGCTTGATAGTTTTTTTTATTATTAAAAATGAAGTAATTAAATTATTTAACGACAATCTCTCCAGCGTACTACTACTATGATATTTGTTAAGTTTTATATTATAGTAGTTGTACGTTGTCAGTGGGGTTTTGAGATATTCGTATAAGAATTAAGATACCCGCAATTTACTTACAAACCTATGTACTTTTGTTTTTGGTCTCCAGTCGGTAAGGATGGCAACTGCTGATGAGAATTTGCGGTCACAGTTTCAATTACTCCAGGACCAGCAACAGAAGAAGTTAATGAGACGTAAACAACGGAAAGAAGAACAAAGAGCCAAAACAGCATCAGTTTTACCTTCTACAACCAATTCAGCATTTGGTGTCACGGATGAGCTTGGATTGAGGGTAAAAAGAATTGATATAATGTAATATAAAATGTAAAATAATGAGCATTTTGGAAGCCTATGAATAGTTTATCATTGTTTGTTACTTAAACATAGTTACATACTTGACCCGAGACTGATAAAACTTTGGCAAGATATTTATTAGGTAGCCGTTGTTTGTTGTTACATGTATACTGTGCCAGAAATATTTTTTGTGTGAAAAAACTAACAGAATATTAACTACGGATTGCACAAAATTTGCTAAAAGTAATATCTCAGACCAATTCAATATTGCCTTATTTTCGAAATAAAGTATCACTATATCTCCATGACAAAGTTTTAATTTTTGCTGATTATGATTTTAAATTTTATTTATTACCTCTATAACTTACAGGAATGATCCTCCAATCAGTGATTCTCACTACTAAAATATACAAACATTATTTCAGTTAGCTGAGCCAAACAACAAAAGTTATGTTTCTGAAGAATTGGTTGATCATCTCAATGAACAGATTCGGGTATTTACTATTGTTCACTTATTATGCCCCCCATCTTTCATAAGAGGGTATATTGCTTTGCACAAAGTCATGTTGGTTGGTAGACCAAATGGTATCCATTCAATAACTCAAGAGCGCTTTGTCCTATGATCTTCAAACATTACATGTAGGTTTGTCATCAACAGTAAATGACCCCTATTAATTTTGAGGTCAGTAGGTCAGGTCACTGTGCCCTTTACAATTTCTGACTATTGGGCTGCCATGGGCGCATACATGTTTTACAAACATCTCTTATTCTTTTTAGTAAATAAGTGACCCTAGTTATGCATGTTTAGTATAAAGATCCAAATATTATATTCACTCCTGGATTATTCTAACCAGTATCCATAAAAACCTGTTGAGAACCTTTATTTTCAAAAGAAGGATTAGAAAACAAATAATATTTAAAAAGAACTTAAAGAAGCAAAGTGACTTATAATTCATAATCAGTTATCTGCAGTAATATGATACCTGTACTTCATGTATTGTTAACTTTCACAGGAATTGAAAGATGAAAATGGAAGAGTTTACAAGCTTCTAAGTGAAAGAGATTTTGAATTACGCAACATGAAGAAGAAACGAGAAGATGAAAAGGTGGCTCTGGCAGGTACTGATTGTTGGTCTGTTGTTCCCATATATTTAAGTCTTACATTCATTTCGATTGTCCATTTTTGATTCCCCATGAAGAATGTTTTATTCATTGAACTTTACATGGAGGTTGGCCAGCAACAGCATTATGGCCCCTATTGATTTTGATGTCAGTTGGTCAAAGGTCAAGGTCACTGTGACCTTTAATATCAATCAATAGACCAAATGGTTTCCGATCAATGACTCATGAACAGTTGGGACCAGGGTCTTAAAACTTTACATGGAGGTTGATCAGCAACAATTGATGACCCCTATTGAATTTGAGGTCAGTAGGTTAAATAAATGAACTTAGTTGCAAGGGGGGCATTCATGTTTCACAAACATCTCTTGTTTCAGCTACTGGGGGTCCTGTTACCAATGAAACAGCTGGTACCAAGATTGTAGAATTATCAAAAAAAGTTCGGGAAATGACAGCAGAGCTGGAATCAGAGAAAACAAAATGTCGTCAACTGAACAAGAAATGCCAGGATTTACAACGCCAGGTTATAATTTTTATTTGTTTGTTATTCAGGTTTAGTATAATTGTCAAAACTCTACTCAATGTATACCTAACCTGTTTAGCCACAGTTTTTGTCATTCTGATAAGAGACAAGGGTACTGTTTTTATAAAAAAATGCAGAAAACTTATTCATTACATAACCTTAGAGAACGATGCTTAGGATTTAACCAAAACACAGCTTATTGAGATTCATTACTCACATAACTGTGTAAGACAGGTGACTGCTTAATGTAGATGACCACTGGCTGATGTAGGTGACCACTGGCCCATGTTGAACTGTATATTTGGTATATTTTACAGATATCTGCTGCCAACTCAGACAACAAATCAATCCGAGCATCTACTGTCAGCCTAAGATCTAGTATTGATGAAAAGGTATGTAGTATTTAAAACATCGGTATATACCCTAATTGCTTAAGTTTAATGCCTTAACATTGAACTAGGGTTTGTGATTCTATGGCAAAGTTGACAAATTTTACTTACTTGTTTGTATGTGAAAGAATAGTTTTCCCCTCATTTCAAAATATGGCACTCGAATCATGTGTAAGTTTTCCATAACATTCAACATATTGTATTATGTGATAGCTTGATTACTGCAAAGTAATATTTTTGAGGCCAATTATTAGATGGGATTTAATTTTGTGATCTTGTTCATACGAAAAATTAACTAAAATTCATTCCCTGCGAACATTAATAATTTTACAGTACCTAGTCGAAAGTCTGAAAAATATTTCTATACATGTTCAATGAACTGACATGTTAATGATTCTCTATACACAGCAGTGTAGTTATTTTAAACATTTCAGCCCGAAGATCCCAATGAAACTAAAGTATTACAAGACAAACTACGCCAGATGGAATCTAAGATGATTGATTTCAGAAATAATAACTCTGCATTAAAACAAGAACTGAGAATTCTACACAAGGTTTGTCCAATCTTTATTACCACTAATTATCAAATCAAAAGATAAAATCTTAGCTGCAAGTTTGATATGAGATTAGATAAAATAATATCACTGTTTAGAGCATGTGACTGTTTAGATAAGCATGAATGAACTTAAATTAAAATGCTAATTTGGACATAATGTAAGTGCATCCTTAAGGCAGGTGTCTGCTTAAATCAGGTCACTGCTAACACCAGTTTGTATCTGTACTGTCATTTATCTTTGTTTTGTTTGTTTCTTCAGGCATTTTCTCAAGAGGTAGGAGAGAATGTTAACATACAAACCTGCCTGAATGCTACAAGTAACTGGCGTGGTCGAGCTCAACAAATTATTCAGCTGCAACAGAAGGTACTCATTGTTTGTGTTATATATTGTACTTGCCAAGAGACTAGAATTATGCCCCTTTTATTGTTCTATATTTTGCCACTTAAAATTCAGCTTCTTTTCTTGTAAGGGTAAGTTTTCAGTGTTTTTATTTTGCTAAAATTACTGAATTTATTTCATACTCAAACTCTACGGTTGAGCTTAGTGTTATCTTCTTTGGTATTGTCTTATAAAAGTTAAAATTTAATTCAATAACTTAATTTTCCTTTCAAATCTTCGGGACAATAAAAAGTTGTGATACATTTGGTCACACAACCTTTGTGATATACCAAAATGAGTATAGAATGGAATTGTATAATGGGTGAATGGGTGGCATAGCATTAACTTCATGCACCCTACACTATTGTGATTAGAGATTAAATGGAATGTGTATAATGTACACATCTCAAGTGCAGCTTTTTGAGACAAAGATCAAGAATGATCTCCCTGGACAAGGTGTTAAGACAATGGCCAGCCTCAAAGTTTAACAAGTTTAGTCTATGGCAAACCTGGCACACATATACCATCTTAAAGAAGTATGTTTAAGCTTTAAAATAAAAGAATAAAAAAGGGGGATCATGTATCTTCTAAGAAAAATTTTGCTCATCAGAGATAGAAAACACATTTTCGCTAAGGCGCAGATTGATCCCAGACCGGTTAACCCCTACTCTACTTTCACCTTCATATTTAGGTCAAAATGTCACAAAATTCAAAATTAAACAGTTTCACTACATCACATACTTGTTCTAAATCACTTTAAATTCAATTTCATGATTTCAAAGCAGACTTGTCAATCCATACCATTTCAAGTCAATCCAATTTTTCTTTCAGGACTCTTTGAGTGTATCACCATTTGGGCCGCTTATGTATTTAGTGGTTTCTTACCTACAAGACATTAAAGAAAATAATTATTACTTGACATGGAATAAGGGCTTAATTATTTTATCAATCAAGTTAATCATCACAATCCATGAAATGCTACATATAAGTTTTGTTTGCATGATTTATATTTTAGAATGAAGATTTAAAACAAGAAGTTCTGAAGTTACAAGGTGTGAAAGGTGATACAGGTCTAGAAGCAGAAATGATGGGTTATAAGAAACGATCAGCCGTAGACAGACATAAAGATCAATTGAAGAAACTTGAGAAGGAGAAAAAAGATGCTCAAGGGGTAAGTTCTTGTCATTCTAGTACATTGTATTTGATTGGATAGTTCTAGATCTCAATCTTAAAATAGACCAATAGCAGGACTGCATTTTGAGATAATTCTCTAGTAGTGATCTGTTGACGATAGTAGATAAGTTAAATAACGAAAAAAAAAACATAATGTGAAAGGGGTTTTTAATAGAGATTGAAACAAAAATATGGTTTACAGAGCAAATGAGCCAATGGGGCTGAATCTCTGAAAGCCAAAGTAAGGAAGGAACCTAGCTCTTACTGGATGCAAGTTTGGTTAAATTCTAATAAAAAATCATACTACATTTTTGCAGACAGGGCTGTGTAACTCTAGAAACCATTGTGGGATTTAGCAATTTCAAGAACCAAGTTTATATGATACAAGTTGCATGCTTGCTTGGTTAAATTCAAATCATAAACAAAACTTCTATCATATTCTTGTTTACTTTCCACTCAGACATATACCAAATTATCTATAGTATACTTTACAATTTCAGAAAATGGTTGCGGAGAAGGAGGCTTTAGAGGAAGATAATTTTGCATTAAAACATAAATTGGATGTTTCAAAAACAAGGTACTTACTTATCTAACTTTCCATTTATATGGCTGGGATATTCTGTGGTGGATATGTAACAGCCAGACCAGTAGTTGTTTACATTACCCGATGCCATAGACCCCTTATCATTGTTAATTGCTGATTGATACCCATAACATATCTGTACTGAGTTGTGGTATATGTCTTGAAAAGCATCTGAATGGGAATCGGGTAGATGCATCTAATTGGTATAATGGGTATTACTGGAACCATTATTTGTGTTAAGAAAATACAATAGCCTTTCAAATCAATTTACTGTCATAATTTACAAGATAATTAATCAAATCATTAGTATGCTGTAGCACCACCTTAAGTTCTGCCACCTTTATTCATTTGAATCCTAAAGTGTCATAGAAATTGGACCGTCCGTTAAGTTAAAAGTTGAAGTATTTTAAGCAGCTATTAGAGAATATCATACCGAAAACGTAAGAAAAATTAAAGGTACATATCATATTGTGAGGAGAGCCTATCGTTACACCCCTACTGTCCACATATTGTTTGAATGGCCCTTATGGTTCTTTCGTTAATGACTATGAGTAGTAATGTTGACTATTTGCTGTCAGTTACAATGTTAGATCAACAGGAGTCTAGTTTATGTGCTACTGCTTCTATTGTGGGAAGTGGAGATTTATAATGTAATAACGTTATTCTAAAAAGATGCATGTCTCAAAAACTAAACATGACAAATTTACATATAGTATGTTGTTTCAGGAATCAGGTGCTAAGTAGTGAGATAAAAAGCTTGAAGAAACAACTACCGGAACTATTACAGAAGAATGAACATGATAATGAACTAATAGAAGCTTTAATGGTGAGTTCATATTGATAGTCAGTGTTTCCACACTGTAAGCAATATAAGATCCTCCGACAGGGTTCCCACTATGATCCTCGGACACCCATGTTCAAATCATTATGTTACTCTTCAATAGAGAGAATAGTTGGGGATATCTGACGATGGCAGTACTATTGGTAATGGCTTTTATTGTCATTCTTAGGAGAATTGGCGGTATAATATTGAGTTTGTTCTACGATTTAATCAGTTTTAATGTGAACAATCGCATCGTTCGATAGTCTTAGGAGGTTCGACCTGGCAATATTGGTTGATCATGTCATGTTTGGAAGGTTCAGAATTTATGAATATAAGTTTTATTGCTTTTGTTATCTAGTATTAACCTTCCTACGAAATAAGAACGTCAGTTTTTGATAATTGGTGGGTAATTAAATGAGAAACAGACGTTCACACAACCCCATGTATATTTTTTAGCAGTTTTGAGGGTCTAGTGGGCAACCTTTCATTGATCTAATTGAGATCTGAATTTTATTTTTAAATTTGATGTTGGGTAGTAGAGGGGATCAAGGGGGTCATATCCACATGCCAAGCACCTGTGGGTCTGATAGCACAGACAAGTAGAATACATCTGTATGTATAGGCCCATTTCTCCTTGAATACCTCGCTCTGTGATAAATCTTGACTCAATGTTGCATATCTTAAAGATTATTTGCATGCAAGGCTCGACTCTGTGTTCATTACAGCACAATTGATAAAGCTTCATCTAGAAATTAATTTCAGACTTTAGATTTGAGTAAAATTTCAATTTTGAGATGAGATTTCCATTTGAGAAATTTCGGAGACTGGATTCCTGAGCCCAGATATGTGAAACGTATTGCTACTTTAATAAAAGTTGATTGCTTCCCTTACAGAAAGAACAAACCAATCTAAGATTGCAATTAGAAGATGCTAAGAAAAATCAACATAATACAAAATTAGAACAACAAAATAAATTGAATGAAATTACAGCAAAAGAACAACATGACAAGAATGTTGTTGAACAACTTAAAGTTATTGTGGCGGATAAAGAGACTAAAGTACAAGTGTTAGAAAGTGAGATTCAACAACTTAAGTTAGCAGTGAGTATGCTATTTTATTTTGTCTAGTTACGTTGGCAATCATTCATTTACTAATTGAAGACCTTGTTATTGGACTGGCTAATTCAGCTGTTGGGACATTTTTAGTCTGGTTGTCCAGGACAAGTAATTATTCATTCGGACTAGTAACTTTTGCAGGAAATATGTATGATAAAGAATAGCTATTCACTTTTGTTGAATCCAATAAGTAGTTTCAACTCCTGAATCACATTGTGGGCAACTCGCCCAACTTTGATTTTGTGTTGCACATATTCTCTATAATAATGAAAACTCTTTATGAAAGCTTATCAGCATATAAAGCTGCACATTTGTGGCATCAGCTGAGTTATTTGATGTAACTTAGCATTAATGTCTACCATTATTAGGCATTGTGTCATGCACAATACAGTGTCAATATCTCAAAGGTCAAGGTCACACTTCAAGTTCAAAGTGCAAGTTGTGTGGACCATAACTTAACAACACTGAAAATGATCCTGATTATTATCTTCTTATTTTAAGCTGGATTTAAGATTAAGGTCATCTTCAATGTCTTGAGAGATGCATTAATTATATATTAATGCATATTTAAATATGTGTATATAGATGGGCTAGGTCACTTTTCACAGACATGTGCTTGAATACGCCTTAAATTATAATGAAAATTTTGAACCCAAATGTATGAACTGAAACTTTTTTATTTAAAATGAATGTTTTCAGCATTTACAAAGAGCGCAAGCTAATAAATTGTTTGCACCAGGCGGGAACCAGTCTACTATATCTTACCAAACACCGGTTCCCGTACATAATACTGGTATAGATAGTAGACCATCTACAGGATTTGAGACTATAGATCTGCAATATCAAGTTGGCACGGAAACACCTCAACCTGATGCCACGTAAGTCCTGGTTAATTATTTGTTCATCTATAACACTTCACACCATAGATCCTGAGAAAAGACCAGTTAGATAGTGCTTGCAATCTCAATATTGGTTTTATAGTAAAAAAATAGTCAATTTACATATGATTTCCTGGTAAGGGACTAGTTTGTGTGTGTATACAATCTCAGTTTATTTGATCAGTCATTTTATATTCAACGCTGTTTTAACAGTAAATTATAAGCACATGATTTAATGAATTAGTTTGAAAGCCTTCGAAATAACAACTGTGACAAACAATAAGGCAAAGCGATCCATACTCTTGTGTAATGTCAGTTGCTAGATTATGGCCCTTTGCTACTACCTTTCTATTTAATTGTTTATGACCATTCTTTTCATATTTTCCTGTTTCAGTGTAACATACAGAGTATCAGAAACTCCAGCTTTTAATTTAGAAACCAATGTTCCACCAGAACATCACAAGCCTCCATCACGAGGTTTATCACGTAGTAACTCTAGAAACAATAGACCTCTGTCAGGAAATAGACCACCATCTGTTGGTAGACCTTCATCAACTAGGTATTTATATTTATGTGCTATCAGTATTTTCAACCATTAAAAACATATTTCATATGATATGACCTTCTTGACATCTCACATTTAAAATGTTACCTACATTTTGAGCCAATGAAAATGCCGTACTGGGCTTGTTAAAGCCTAGGTCCCACTGAGAATTCCACATCGGCGATGTTCTCTCGATTTCTTCCAATACCGCCTGATTCATCACAATTCCTTCGGTAATCACAAACTGTCTCTGAAGCTTCCCCTAGACCACGAGGAACCTGTTTCTCATTAATTTCAATTGGTAGTACATCGCCGAGCCAAAAAAGGCTCAGTGGGTCCTAGGCTTAAATGCTACATTTAATCTTTAAAATTAAATTTTTACTTTTAACAGACATGACTTAATTTGTTCTGTTCTTTCCATATTCTATCGGCCAATCAAAATGCAGAATGTTACATTCTAAATTAGTAAATTGTTTAATGACTAAAAGGACTTGCTTCGCTTGCTCTGTTCTTTTTAATCATCAAAAATTTACTTAATATGTTCTAATTATTACTTAGAATACATGTTAAATTTTCTTAATGAGTGACATCGCAGCTATGTCAAATTTCAGCTCATTGTTTAGAAATTAGATATCGAGCTTTGGTTAAAAAAACTAGGGATGTAAAAGGTTTTAAAATCTGTTTGAAGAAAGACTTGACTTATATATGTTCAATGATCTGTTCTCTCTCATAATGTTATAAATGTATTGATTTTGTTATAAATTAACATATACATACTGTAGGTTACAGCAAGTATACAGACAACATTGTATTAACTTATTTAATCAACTTACTCTACTACAAAAAATTCTATTTAATTTAAACTGTGCAAACTTCAAATCTTAAGTTTCGAGTTTCAGTCTTAAACTTTTGTGAATACTGAATAAGCAAAAATTTCACGCCTCGCCTTTGAGCAACTTCTTACCCCTTGTGCGCAGGACTGCCAGGTTACTATATGTATGCTTGTTTTTCAGTAAACCTATAGACCATCAACAGATAACAGATTTACAATATCAATGTCAGGAGTACAGGACAGTAGCTCAGGTGGCTGAAGTAGAGAGGGACAAATTAATGGAACTAATGCAGGTGCTACAGAGAAGGTAATACAATTTGTTAGTGATCACCTTAATTTACCTAACAACAGAATATAATCAGTCACTCTTGATATGTCCCTTCACTGGCTGAAAAACGTAGATTAGGGGACAGTACATATACTATAGAATGTAACCTCACCAGCGTAACACCCTTTGTGTTCTTGTCTGTTGTTGAGAGGTTTTTGCTTATGGTTACAATGGTAGTAAAAGGATGCAAATAAAGCATGATCTTTTTGATTTGTTAAACGGTTGTTGCTAATAGATCGATGAGGTTGGATTGTAACGTGCAGCTTGATCGAATTACCCTGGAGTTGCCTGTAAGCAATTTCATGTATCTAAATTCAATTGTCCCTATTACTAAGGGAGGTAACTGCTTTGAACCCAGATCTCTTACTAAATATATGGAAAGCATTATTCTTGAACTACAAGTGTATACCATTAATTTGTAAAGACATTAGGCTGTTAATACACTGGACATGAAAAATAACTCGGCTAGAAAATTTGTTCTCAATTGCCTTCTCAAACAAGACTAACAAAATGTATTGAAGGGGCCAGGTTAAGCGCACTGCAAAATTTGAGTATATAATCGATAATTGATCGAAATGACCTGTCTAATTAATTTTGATTATCAATTGCACTTTTTGTCCCAGAGGGGTTCAATCCATGCTTGCAGTTTGGTGTGAACTTTATGGTATTTGTGACAGTAGAATATGAAAATTACAGAATCTACTATGTTATATTTTCAAGGTTAGATGAATCATCTCAGAAGATCCAGGAAAGTCAGAAAGAAGTCATCGACCAGAAAAAGAAAAATGCATTATTGGAAAAACAAGTTGCAAAAGCAAATCTCAGTAACGGTACTTCAAGATCAGGTATGTGTAGTACCGTAATCAGTCTGAGTATGGAAACCAGATGATATCATTGGTCAATGTGGGACTATGCTTATAACTGATTTATCAGACTGTTAGTGGTTTTACGATGCTTCTCAACAGTTCCTCATTTAAATATGAAAGACAGTGGAGAAAATTGAGGACAAATGTTTTTATATGCAATGTGTTCTGTCAAATTTTCTAAGAGGAACATATGCCTCACCTAGTGCCTCTCTCAGTAACCGACAACCTGTTGATAAATTGCTATACTTTGTAACACCTTGGTGTTTGGTTGTGCAGGACCAGATATCTGCAGAGGTATGGTCCTTGTTTCCATGGAATGGTAATGTTTCTTATTCCGTTCTGACTCTGATTGATTGTTGATTTAATCGTCCGTGTCTTGATATTGTTGGTTGATGATTATACTGTTATATTACAGCTGGTGGTATGTCAGCTAGACGGAAGTCAGGTCTTACAGCTAGTGTTACCAACATGCCTACCATGGCTGAAGAAGACCATGAAATACAAAATATGTCCATGGAGGAACTAGTTGTCAAGTATGTATTGACAATGTAGTATCTGCAATTATTAGTCCCCTACCGGTTTTTGACCAGAGGGGACTATAGGTTTGCCCTCCGTCCGTCAGTCAGTCAGTCAGTCCGTCCTTCAAATAATCTGGATCCTGAAATAACTCAAACAGTTTCCAAGCTAGGTTTATGAAACTTCATATGTGGATAGGGGGCAATAAGGGGATTAAATATTTTGATTCTGACAAAAATTGTGGTCGCTATGGCAACAGAAACATTGAAAATGGCTTCAAACCGGTAGGGGACTTCTGTATTGCTTGCAATTCTTAATTACTTGTTAACATTATTTTGTAATCATAATTATGTCGAATGTTTGTTAATATTTTAAAGATTTCAACTTTTGTCAAGTAACAGAAATCATGGCTTCAATCATGGACAGTCAAAGTGGTTATCAATATCCTTCAATAACTGGTGTCGTGTCGTGTCATGTGACATTGACACTGGTTATTTGCATCACCTTTTTAGGGTTGTTGCGACAGCCAAGCTCATACTTATTTTTGCTAGTTGATGGTGTCATACAGTATGGATTGAAATCCCTCTTTATGGAATGGATGTTTCGCTGTGTAAAAATACCATATTTCTGTTAATCAATGTTTTGTATTTTTATGCCCAGACATCTAATGACCATCTGTTCATTTGTAAGTTTGTCCCATTGAAAATGCTAACCAAAACTTTCAAGGTTTTGAAACTAAAATATAATTCAAACACCATCAAGGCATTGCTTTTAAACTTTGCATAAAAAATGTAACACTTTCCAATATTTCAACTGCATTATGGCCCCTGATTGACTTAGCTAGTTATTATGTAGAAGGCTCCCATCGGGGCATGAGTGTTTACTGAATGCAGTCTTGTTCTTTATTAGAATAGTTTGATTTACTTATTCTAAATACTGTATTAATTTTGTTAGGTGTTTCATTGCAATCGGATGAGATGAAACATATATTGTTTGTGGAAAACTGGAAATGATATTGAATGATCAAACATTTGGTTATCAATTATAACATCATGGTGCTCAAATGATACTATTGAGATTGTTTTGATCTGTTCCATTAAATAAACACCAAACATATTCAGTTTCTTGAATTGACAACATTTGTGTTGTACTCCCTGCGATTTCATATCAATTTATTATACCTGCATTTGTAACAGTGTAATAATATTGAATGTTACTTGTCGTCTGTCTCAGATGACACTGCAACTAGATCAGCAGTTAATGCTAAGGATGCATGATTTCATCAATATATTACTATCCAGGAGATGATAAAGGTAACTCGAAGCAAACTGAAAATGATATTTATGTGTGTATGAATATGCAAATGTGAAGTGGAATTACACTATGTCATATGATTATTTATATGTTATGGGTGAACACTATAAACATACTTCTTAACTGGGCCACGGCCTCTTTAACTGAGCCACCAACTAGTGAAGTCTGAAAAAGACTTCTTGTTATTGTGGGAGTTTATGTCTCTCTTCCAATTCATTCCTAGTATTAGTACATTGACTACATTCTTCTGGTAAGAAGGAGCCAAGTCTGTTGTCAAGAGGTTAACTTGCTGCATTTGTAACCTGGCTATCAGGGTTCAATACCCAGTCATGACAGGTCATACCCTTCCATGAAAATTTGACTGCAATGTCAATTTTCCTACACATGTGGAGAAGTTACCGATTTCTTGTAGAAGGGTAAATTAGTAATGGTTGAGATATAGACCAAGAAACCAACTAGGTTAGTCAAACGGGCAATCAGGTAAAAATCAAAGAAGTAATTGTCTGAAATGATTCAAATGATGACTAGAATTGTGATGACTTGTTGTACAGTGAACAGGCCTAATTAGCTCAGAACCATTCATTTTTATTGGAATTCATTTCCATGGTTTTGGCCGCTTCTTGGGATTGTAAATTCATTAGAGGGAAATTCATTGTTGTTACATATTTTGTAGGTCAATTTTTTGTCAGTATTTAAGGTCTAACTCATCCACTCAATCCAAACAGGTTGTATGTTTCTATTAGATCATCCTCATACATCAGTGGTTAGTCAAGTTCCTAGACTAGCTGTGTTTCGGATGAAAAAATACGCTAGTTGAACGAGAATGCTATTAGATGTAACTGTGTAATATATTTACTATTTGAACTTTTAATCTACATTTCTATCTTCACAGCCTGGAGATTCAAAGAGATGAAAACGAGGCTCTGAAAACAGCATTGAAGACAACATTAATGGCTAAAGAAGAAGATATGAAAGTTTACAGTGATACGATAGAAGAAACAAAAAAAGTATTTCTACAAGCTCTAAGACAGTACAAACAAACAGTGCATGGAACGTAGCATTAGTTTACTATAGTCTCTACATATATATGTCAATGTTTGTTTAGAGATAAGCCTACTCATCAATATTGCAGTGACTCAACTTTTTAGGGCTTTCAGGAGATTTCTTTTACTACATGAGCTCCTTCCTACCTACCGCAGTGTTTCATTTTGGTTTTGAAAACTACAAGTTCTTTCAAAATTCAGTGAGTGCCACTATGTAAAAATAAAGTATTTCCAAAATTTAATTTATCCAAGCCAATTTTGGGAGTCAGGGACTCAGGACTCGCACCAAAATGAAACACTGCGTAACTCCTAACAAAGACTTGTTTAAGAACTGCCTTATCACATATTCAACGTCATCTGTAAATGCCAGGCATCTATAGTTGTGAAATTCATTGCAACACTGAACATGTCTGTAATCAGGTAATAGATTTCATTCACATACAAACAAATTTTGTCAACTTCAACAAAATCACTGGTACTGGCTCATTTAGTATTTAATTGATTTAATGTGTATAGTAAATATTTGCTTCAAGCATTAAATAATTATATTGCAGTTTTATGTGGGTTTTTTGCGTCAAGAGTATCTTGCTCAATAAAACAAAGCAATTTTACTTGCCTGTTATTCTTACCTTGTAAGTTTTATGTTATTCTATGTTTTATAGTGTTTGCAGGCATTTTCAATTTTCGCAATAATTCTGGTTTGCTATAGTCAAGTTACAGATAATGTCATAAAACTTGTTGATAAAAATCATTCCTGGATATCGTCAGTTACATTTGTTTTCTGTAGATGTTTGAAATTCATGCCATCAAAATTACAATGGTACTAAGAAACCAAAGGGGTCAGTAGCAGCTCCTTGACCTTCAAATACAGCAATAGATATGAAGGGATATTTGACATTCATAATCAGTATGAGGGAGTTTTGTACATGTAGTCCTGATTATGTATGGCAATTAGCAATTTCCCTTCTATTCTATTGTTATATTCGAGGGTCATGGGTCCCCTACTCAACCCTTTGTAAGAAACCAACTGTATTGCAAAAATACAAACATAAAAAAATATAAGATGTGTTAATGGGGCATAGATCAGCAGATTTAGGACCCGGGCTCTGGATAATCAGACAGTATAAAAAATATTTTTTACTAAGAAATTGTTTTATTTTTAGTTTCCATGATTTGCCATTTCCCCGGTATGCATTATTTTGTATATTGTATTAATTATTAGAATGATGTACACATATTTCTATCTCATAATGTTTGTATGATGGTGGATACCCCGTAACATGTGCTCCATCCATTTGATTCAAGTCACTAAATCTCT
The DNA here is from genome assembly GCA_947247005.1 of Spisula solida. Lineage (NCBI taxonomy): Eukaryota > Metazoa > Mollusca > Bivalvia > Venerida > Mactridae > Spisula > Spisula solida. The sequence continues at coordinate 39,504,591 of OX365947.1, read as the reverse complement.
TCCATACTTTAAGGTAAACACTACAATCTAAAATACTAGTCTTTTATTCAAATTGTTGTTTTTAAAATTCCATATTTATATAATTAATGTACGGATCAACATGTTTCACCTGGGGGTCACCCATGGCTGACCTACCCGTAAGTGTTACTAGACATCTTTTGGGGTCTAATTCACTTCCATTCTATCAAATCCACACTAAAGAAGATGCTAGTTCCATACTTTTTTGATCTTTTGAACATCATTTGGAATTTCTGATTCCCAACTGTTTGTAATCATTTTTTGTCTGATGTCCCATGTAACCCTGACGCACATACACCTTAAGGAGGATCAAGCTACCTAAGAAGTGCTTATACCTCCTTAATGCCAAACTTTGGTTTGGGCATAAATCAGTATTTGTCATTTCAATGTTTATATTTTATCATGACTACGAAATGTGTCCAATAGTCAAGAAAGATCACTGTTTATCATATACAGTATATTTAAATGTACAGTGTACTTTGTTGTTACCTTTGTTGACTGAATAGTGCATGTTGTGTATAAAGTCTTTTTACATGCTTGCCTACAAGCTGATAAAAATTTGTTATTAAACTATTTTCAGTGAGACCATGGCAGTCATTTGTTGGTTATTCTTAGTGAATGTTTGTAATTTTTAAATGCCAAAAGAAAATCCCCAAATAAATCTCTTGTTCAACAATAAATAGTAACTTTTAGAAATTGATGTTTTTCGTTGGTACAGCCATTTTACCGGAAGTATTAAAACGATTGTAGCTACAATCATACCCAACTTGTATTTACTGCTGCGCTCCATGCCTAGATCTATCATAGCCAACTTGTATTTACTGCTGCGCTCCAAGCCTAGATCTATCATAGCCAACTTGTATTTACTGCTGCACTCCAAAACTAGATCCGAGTGTAAAAGATCAGTTGTGGTCTGTGTTGTTTTTATGTTTTTAAGTTTTCAGTGCTCGGCTGTTTTAAGTTGAGTGCTGCCTACCCTGTCCGACTTTCTATTATCTTTTTTAAACTGTATTTTATTGAGAAGATATTAATCCAACATAAACAATATTACATAATATGTCAAAAAATGTGGTAATGGATTAGAAAAGTTGAACAAGTTTTAAGAAAACTTAAATCAATTCCTCTTCAAAGCTAGAGATTACATAGAATTTTTAAGTTGTCAATTTCTTTGACAAAGCAAGTTCATATTGAGACAACTGTTATCATATATTCACCCAAAGCATTGCTTGCAACTAAGTATTGGATGCAGGTAAAAACGGGCTAAGATTCAATGAAAAAGTCAGATACAAAACATCAATGAAAGTACGAAAAAAGAATCTAGCCGTTCCCAATTTGCCCGTCATAGACTTGGAAAAGCTATGTTAAGGACACGGTTATGATTCTCGATTGATGAACGTGTGGGCAATATTTGGCAGAATAGAATAATGTGAAGTCATCTTATGCGCATTGTATAGTTGTTTATACATGTATGATGGGTCTGATTTTCATGAGATTGTGATTCAGTTTGTGTTGCAGTACTGTAATATTTACATGTGTTCAATATGTTAAAATGTGTTGTGTTCCACATTGACATTGTGTATGATTGTATGGGTGAATTATCTGAACAAAAGCTGTGTTAAAATATACATTTGTATAATTGCTTTGATTATTTATGTTAAGAACATTTACATGTATTGTTTAAATTATTCTTATTTATTATACCCCCCGCACAACGAGTTGTAAGGGTGGTATACTGGATTCAGCTTGTCTGTCTGTCCCTAGACGCATTCTTGTGGACGCAACTCCTACAGTTTTTGCAGCATTTCCTTCAAACTTTAACAGATGAACAACCTCAACATGTAGATGTGCATAAAGGAAATAATTTGCACTGTGACGATTTTATGGCCCTTTGTACTTTTATGGACGATACAATATATAGTGAACAGTTCTTGTGAACGCAACTTCTCCTACAGTTTTTGCAGCATTTCCTTCAAATTTTAACAGATGAACAACCTCAACATGTAGATGTGCATGAAGCAAAAAATTAGCTGCAATGATTTTTGCCACGCGGGGGTATATTAGTCTGCCGAATGGCGACAGTTCTAGTTTGAGTAGGTCAAGTCACGTATTATGCAAACAAAATGTCAACAAACAGGTAGTTTTATTTATCTACCAGTTTAGGTCCATATAGATGTTCATTAGAATAAAAAATATTTAAGGTTAATTATGAAACAAGTTTAACACCATGTGGGTATGAGAGATGAGAATGTATTAATGACCAGTACCTTGTTATTGAAATACTAGAAGTATTTTATTTCATCCCCGATACAATGGAGCCAGAGAGCAATTCCCTCACAATTAGCACATAATACCTTACAACTTGACTATCCTGTGTTTTATCTTGAGATTTTTTACAAGAAATTATACTCTGGGTATCCTATCACAGGATATAATACTAGGATAATAAACATGCATACTATACAGAAATGTTGATTTTAGTACATGTATTTAATTTCATATATTTTGTGTTATGAACATGATAAATGTCATTCAAAATTATTGCAACTTTTTCATCCCATGCATGTACTGTTTCTCATAGACTTCACACCCCATGTTTGTGTATAACTTCTTGTTTTTGTTACATTTAATATATTATGTTTATAAATATATTATGTTTATTAAAATATGTGCTGTTTGACAGATAAATAAAATTATCATAAAAACTTATGAGATGTTTGTTCTTATTATAATGCTTTATGTTGTCCACTTCAAGATTGATGTTAGGAATTATGTCTGGATGTCTTGTTTGTCACAAAGTTAGTACATGCTTGTTCTCCTGAACCGTTGGTCTGGTGTCGGTGAAACTTCACATGAATGCTCAGTAGCCTAGTTGTGCATATTGTCAAGAAATTTATGACAGATAACTTTTTCCCTAAGCAGTACATGTGTGTTTGGTATGATCACATAACTAGCTTTCCTATTTGACTGATGCTTTATCAGCCCTTTTATGCCCTGAAAATGGCCTAAGTTCCTTCACTTGCCAAATCACTATACAGACTTTGTGTTCCTGGCAATGAGACAGCTTGCACATTAGCCAAACAAGGAGATCAAGGCAACCAACTACTGTAACATCCATCATGCATGAAGAAAAGCTCACAATGATTAAACACTTGTAACAGCACAGTCACGGAAAGATGGCGACTAACATCTACTTGAAAGATGGGAACAAGTGGTCATATTCAGGCTTTGCACAGGACACAATGTTCATGCTCAATGCCTTTATATCACTGGCTTAGAATTAGAAGGTTGTGAGTACTACTCAATACGACCTTATTTATAAGACTCATGCACATTTGAAATCTGTATCTCAAGGCGCTTCCTCATGAGCCTATTTTCATGACATTCGTAAAGTGGTCATGTTAATCAAACTGAAGCTTGTTTTTTCATATGTAAGGAGTAGTTTTCAGACAGTTTTTGCTTGCTTTCCCAAAATATTGATTTTGTACTTACAACGTAATTCTTAGCCAGCGATATGTGTAAAAAATTGAAGCTGTCCGAAACACCAAATGTGGAGTATCAGATCAGAAAACAGAAAACATACTCCAGTTGTGATCTGTAAGATTCAAGGAAACGTATACATTATATATATGGCCAGATTCACCAACAAGAAGGATCGCTATTATATGACCGGGCTGGTAATTAATTGTTTACTATGAGGGCATGCAACTTTTAGGCAACCAGCAGTAAAAGTACTAATATTCCTGATTTCTCCAGTCATGCAAATAAGGTAACGTTTAGTTTACTGTTACTTTTGTTTTTAAACTTATATAAATGTGCAATTTCCTGCACTTTAACTTCTAAAATCAAACACAAACTACTAGCTCATTACAAGTGTTCATTTCCTCCAATATCTCTCCTTTTACCTTATTTTCCCCTCCTTTGTTCTAACTTTCATTCTTCTTTTCTCAGACATATGTATGCGACTTTGGGCTGAATCCCCCTCCTATTGAGCAGGTTAGTGAGGGCTGCCTAACTGTGAAGGTCTGTGGTCGAATAGATTTTTTATTTGATAAGTTCATAAGGTCCTTGTATCAACCCTTACTTTTTGGTAGTCTGTATTTTATAGGAGTCCTGTTGTTATTGTGACCATGTATACAGGACATTATAAATGGCATGCACCCTGTGTATAGATTTGATTGCCCACAGACATGATACATGACTAGTCAAGGCTCACAGCAGGACATGTTGCCGATGTGGTCATGAACTGATGGTGTGATTAATGCAACTGATAAGAATAAGTGTCTTTAGGTTGATAGAAAATGGTCAGTCAGTCAGAGATTTCATAGTTTATCCCATTAAATCTTACTAGATCTTAACCTACATCTATGATAGATCTTACCCTACATCTATGATAGAGTTAAAATCATTTTGATACTAAATAAAGTTTTAAAAAATTGTTAGATCTAGAAATCTACATGTCTGCTGGAACGAATATATTTTCTCCCAGATGTCTGGCATGTAGATCTATTGCATTATATTTTATTTCATCCATTATTGAAACGTAGATATATAGTCTACTACGATTGTTATCAGATTCGTGTAAATGAAAATATTACAGCGCATTTTGAAGTAAAAGGGGGACAACTCGTGAGACATGCGCATGCTTAAGATGGTACTTTTAACTTAATAATAAAAAAGTTAAAAAAATCTCTCATTATTTCGCCGCTTTGGTAAGTTATTTAATCATGCGCAATATTCATCGTATGATAAATGCTATGAAAATACTATTCAAAGTTTATTTTTATCTCAAAGAAAATCAAGTAGCTGATGATGACAATTTTTGGCGCGCTTTTTACTCGGCAACTTCCGGACCATTCCGTGATTACGGTAATGCGCCGCCATCTTTGAAACTTGTGGAAGAAGTTTTGAAAGTAACGAATGGGTTTTCGGGTTTGTTAGCAGCTAAATTTCGCTGCAAGGGACAGTAGATTCTACGACTAATCTGTAAGTGTACAAAAATAATGAATTTTATTGTTAATCGTAAGAAATATGTTCAGTTTTGATCTTGTCAGTTGCGCGCTTTACGAATCAATAGACGCTTGAAAAAATGTTTGTTTACCTTTTGATTCCGTCGGTTTTTTGTCACATTTAACAGTCTTTTTAAACGCATACTAATTTAATTTTGTTTGTGATACATTATTGTTAACTTTCACGTGTTTCCATTTATATTTCCGATGTTTATTTTGCTTTGACCGGATGGAAATTGTCACATTTGACAACATCGGCTCCGACTAAGCTGTCAATTCGTTGATTGCATCTGTTGAGAAATACTTAATAGGTGATAAATATACTTTCTTCGCGTATTTTTAGTTGTTAATGGTCTCTATTTTCACACCTTAATGTATTACATTGGGTATAAACTTAGAGAGGGCTGTGTGTAAAGTAATGGAGCTAGATAAATTTCAGGAAAAAACCCTCCATGGGCCAGGCAGTGCCCTCACACTACTTCGTGGAATGTGTCCGCAGTCATTTGGAACCAAACTTGGGATTTTTTGGGGAGTGGGAGGGAATACTTTTCTGATTGGGGACTGTCTCCGAATTTGACTGCAGATTTCATAGATTTTTTTTGTGAGAGAGGAATTTTGCGAAGTCACATTTTTTGTATCCCTGATTCACGTATCGTCATGAATGCTTTCTCATATTTCCAGCAAACATCAAAACTTTGATTCTGAGTTATATTTTTTAATCATTTTGATAGTTTTAATATATATAAGTTGATTTCCACAAAAAAATTATCAGAGTTGGGCAAATAACGAAAATTTTTGAAAAACAAAAAATGGCGAATATTTCAAAAAAGGGAAACAACCCATATAATTTTTGCTCAAACTTTTTATGCCCCCGTATCGATTGATCGGGAGGCATATAGTGATTCACCTGTCCGTCCGTTCGTCCGCCCGTTGGTCTGTCCGTCCTGGTTAACCCAAATTGACCGTTTCTTCTAGCATCATTATGGCTTGCTACAAAGCTTCCAAACTTGCATGGATGTTGTATATGAACACTCTCCACACACCTGTATCACATGACCCCGTTTTGACCTTCACCTTGACCTAATTTTGGACTTAGACTTATTTACGGACAAGGCTTCCCCAGGGGGCATAAGCGTTTATTGAACGCAGTCTTGTTTTTGACTGATTTTCAACCACAAATGAGAATTTGTGTGGCTGAAGGACAATACTACAAATTGGGCCTCATAAAGTTTGTGAGAAAACCAGTCGAGGCACAATACGAAAAAAGTGCTCTTGAATTCAGATTATTGAGGTCACATGATATGATGCTAAAAATAGACAATACAAGTTAATTTTTGTGTGGTTTTGTTGATTGCATGCTTTGCTTAAGTGGTTAAGTCATATTTTCCTCTAAATTAAATAATTAAAAAAGTTTTTTTAAACACTTTTAAAATCAATTTTGTGCTTATATGCCCAGAAATAGGGAACAACAGGATATAACAGTAAAAATTAAAATGTGCAAACTTTTATTTATGGTAATATATATTGTTAAGACTATTTCATGGTAATTCAGAGGTTGATTGCTTGTAGTACATTCCTTGCAGATCAATTTTTCTTTACTTTAGCATGGAGAGACTGTTTATCGAACATCTAAGCATTATCAGCCTTAGGGACCTTACAAGTTCATGATAAAATAGCCAACAAATTATATTTCAATCCTTTATTCATATTTCTCATTTTCTGTAAACGTAGCCGGAATTAAACAATGGAAATTGTCAAATTCCACATCCATCAAGTCTCTCACTGTATTGGCATCTAAAACAACTGACCTTTTTTCAAACCTTCTACAATTAAAAACCATAAAAAGCGATAACATGGTATATATGCATGATTTTAAAATGTAATTTTAATTTAGATTTAACCAGTTTTTTAAAGGGGCGTGAAAAAAATCTTTATAAATTACATCAAATAAATTGCAAGACAAAATGTTTGTTGGAAAAAATATTTGCTTGTCTATCAATTTGAATTTTAACCTGTTCATTCAAAACTAACCACATGTGCACACAATATGATGACCATACACATTTAAAACAGAATAAGATATTACATACATGTGAATGTTTACAGGTATAAACTTTTATGCATGACCTTGTCAAAAATGTTCATACCTTCATCATTTTATGTCCGATTTGAATTTGTTTATTTTTAAAATGTTAATTGGGAATTTCTCCATTCAAATTTGGAAAATTATAGCCTTTTAGCCAGTGGGAAAGGGTCTGTTTACCGGACCGTAATAAAGAAGGAAAAAATCACTGCATCGGATATACAAATTCCTCAATTTTTTACCAAAATTCTTCTGTGAGTGATGCCCATCAGGACCACAAGTTCCAGTGAACAATATGTGGCAACAGTAACATAGTTTTATGTGATGTGGTATTTGTGATCAAATAACATGAATATTGAATAACATTACAATTTTTAAATCTTTACATTCTAATAAAAATAAACATTCGTAAATAAATCTTATCTAAAAAATAATTATTGTAATTGCTTAAACTATGATCTTATATGGTGTGATGTGGAAAGGAAAGGCAGTAAATACTTACGAAATTGATGTGGCTGATTCTTTCCTATTATATGTATCAATAAATAACAAAAAATGAGTTTATTTTAGACATATAACATGGTTTTATTGCTAAGCAAATAAACAGGCGCAGTTAATGTTCTTATTGTAGCCCGGTATAAATCATTCAGTTATAGATATGTCATCAGTTGACTCTTTGATTTATTTATCACCAGTTAGAGAGAAGAAGGCTAAACTGCTCTAAGTGGGTATAAATGAAATAAGCAGGTAGAACAGTTTAGCTTTCATTCCCAGAATCACATGCTGGATGCTGGCTAAATATAGATAGGTCAGAAATCAAGTAAAAATTTGTCAACAAAAAGTTAAAAAGTTTTAACAGCCGTAGGTATTTTATTCTTTGGCCGATTTTCGCAAGATGTCTTCAACGCTCAAGCCGAGAATGAGTTCTATCCATGCAACTAAATATTTTTGAACAATTAGTCACATTTTTAGCCTTTTTTGGGTACATATTAAGTTGCATAGAATATTCTCGGCTCAAGCGTGGAGGATGCCTCGTGAAAATCTGTGAAAGTAAGAATAAAATACTTACGGTTATTGTGTTTAACTTTTTGTTGACTGATTTTTTCTTGCATTCTAAGCCAAACATGACGTCACATACCAAATGGTATTTCCACTCTGAAAACAGAAAAACACATACTTTCTATTGAAAATGGATGAAGTATTATAGCTGGTTTGTTAAATTGGACGAAAATTTGTGTTTTAAACACTTATGAATAATTCAAAGTTCCAAATTATTTACTTTTGATCCTATTTTTGGTCTGTAAATTTTGCATTTGGTCAGATTGTACGACAACTTTACCAGACCAAATGTCTTGACCATTTTTCCTACTTTCAGGATGTCTGGTTAACAAGGGCTGGCAGTCAGTCATGTGCTAATACTTTTTCCTTATTAGCCAAGTGAACAGCTTGCCTTATTTGATTGTGATCTTCATTTAAATACTTGTATTTATCTATTCAGATCTATAGGGACGCATGAAGGTGTCCAAATCTTCCAAGTAATTATTTGATTTAAAGGTGATTTTATTATAAGCAATATCAGATGTTTAGTTAATTTATTTCTTTGTATAAATGCCAATATGATGATTTAGTCCTAAAAAGTTGAAGTTTTTGAGTGTATTTACCTAGGTCTTGTTTGTCTTGTACTTTATAAATATATATTGGCACTGATAGTGTCTTCTTTAATGTTGGCACTCACATGGCTTCCATTGAAATGTCAGAACTTAATTGTATATTATTATTTTGAAATTAAGATTCTTTTAAAGGTGTTGGTTAAAATTTGATTTGATCTCTGTTTTATCTGACAATACTCACAATAGTATACTTAATTTACTTGATAGATAACATCACTTAATATATAAATAATGATTGGGGCCATGTACTGTAGGTGTCAAATGGTCATCACCAGATTTTCACATTAACTCTTCCTAACCCTTAAAGAATTAGCTATCCAACAGGTAGGTAGTTTGTTGCACACAAATTCCAACAAAAATCCTTCCTAAGGTCCATAACTCTTCGGAAAGCTGGTTCCTTCTTTGAAAACCTGGTTCACCAAAATGAAGGTTATGCAACATCACCAGGTGCTGTTAAACTTAAATATATATGGTGTACTTCTGGCAAAATGTGGTGCCTGGCCATCCACCCACCAGATTTGCATGTTTGTTGTGTGTTCCGTCCGGCTGACTCACTGAGACCGTGCATAGTCCTTCGGTTTTTCCTGCCATATAAGGCAATGACCACCAACAAGATACAGCATGCTGCTGTGTGGTACAAGGTATCTGGGTGTGATGCCCTAGCTCGTTCTGAATGTCTTTTTTTTCTGTTCGTAAACCTGGTAAAACATGTAATGGAGAATTGTAAGCAATACAGAAGTCCCCTACCGGTTTGAAGCCATTTTCAATGTTTCTGTTGCCATAGCAACCACAAATTTAGTCAGAATCAAAATATTTTTAGACGTGCATGATCCCCTTATTGCTCTCTATCCACGTACCAAGTTTCATAAATCTAGCTTGGAAACTGTTTGAGTTATGTCAGGATACAGATTTTTTGACGGACGGAGGGCAAACCTATAGTCCCCTCCGGTCAAAAACCGGTAGGGGACTAAAAACAGTACATTATTAAGCAGTAACACTGCAATTTATTTGTTTGGGTAAAATTTTATCACATCTGATCTGTTAATACCTTGTTCTTTTACACAGTTGTTATTTCCATTTTATATGCTGTTGAATTTTTATGCCCGCTATATTTGTCTTCAAAATCCCCATGCTTTACGTTTAATCTATCCTTTTCATGACCCAACTTCATCAAATTTCATATTTTTACCTGTATAGTTTATAACCTATGTATAGAAATACTTCTGATAAATGTATGCTTGAAATACTCTTCATAGGGAAGAGTTATAAATTAAATTGAAAAGCAAGCCAGAGAAAGCCCTACAAACTTTATTTAGTAGGTTGCGACACTCCTGTTTCACTATGTTACACGCACTGGTGAGCATCTCGATGTGTTTTTAGCCTATTTTCTACGGGCTCATATTGAAGACGGAGATTTTTTTGTTAGCAGAGCAGGGGAGGGATTTTCTTTCATAAACAGTTTGACATTACGATAAAATTGATACAATTGTGGTAAAGGAGGGCGGAGAAGTTCACCGTTGATTACTGACCCTATGAAAAGCACCTTACAGTGTGACTAAGTGCTGTAGTGTATTCATTCTACATCTTGCAGTAGTATAATAGGGCTCGGGCAGTAGTGCTGATATCTAGTACATTTTGCGTTAAAATTTGTGGCTTTATTGGATAAAAATATATATATATATGTGTGTGTGTGCTGACAGATTAATTCTCTTCTGTGAGTGCTTGCACTGTGGAGCTTACTTATTTTAGGATAAACCATTGGGTATGTTTACGATAAATTTCCATTTTACAGTTTATTTTCTTTTTAGATCTGAAGTTTAAATTGATTTTAGTTTTTACAGGTGTGTGACTCAGAACTGGCAGTTTTTTAGTTGATAAGAATTTTGCCTGTTACATAATGGTTGGTATTTACAGGGCATGCTAATGTCTAATTTAAACAATCCAGAGTTGTGGGTAAATTATAAACGTCTAGGAACAATTCTCGTAAATTATTCCATTATGTGAGATTACGTGTCACATAAACTAACAATTTCTGCTGTGTTTGTAATAATGTAGCTGTATGGTGTATTTTCAGGATTTTTTTGTCCCACAATAGTATCTTACACGCCAGATCTCAGAGGCAAATTGATAGAATCTCACACATTTCTTGGATATACTGGAACCTGACATTTTTAGTTAACATGAAAATGATCACAAATATTAGCTCAAATTGTTACATGAAACATGTATGGTATTGTCATTAAAGTTAAAATAAGTGAAAATTGCATTCAAACTTCATTAATTTAAGTTTAAAGTTTGAGCAAGGAAAATATCCCTCATTATAATCGTACCAATTTCACACAAAGGGGTCTGCGAAACATGGCATGTATGTATGTAAATTTGCAGTAAAGCCCAATATATATATATGCAATAGATTTGTGGTTGAGACTATTCAGTGCCGAACACATGTATGTAATCAACAATATAATCAGTTGATTCACCACAATAGTGCAGTGCCATTGTAATTAATTAAATGACAAGAACAATGCAGTTGAACAATGTAATATATTACTGGATTGCGTGTCTAATATAGTCCATATCTCTGCTAGTGCAGACCTTTAACTTACACTATACTGTTTCAAATCATACTTACATTAGGCCAAAACAAATGTTGATATTTCAGTGCTGATTATAGCCTGTTTAGACTCGAGCAATTGTTTCGCAACAATTGCACACTATTGTTTTAGTTCTGTAGACACAGAGAACCATGGACTGTAAATTGTTGCGTGAACTATCAATTAGGCTTACTTCCCTTTTTTGCCACTGCCCTCAACTATTTTATGGCATTTTATTGGAAGTCACCAGAGATCAACGATTTTCCAGTACATAAAAATTAATAATATAAGTAAAAAAATGAAGTTGTTTAGTATTTTACCAGAACAGCAACGTTAATTTGTTTAGGCCTTACTTGATTATATATTATGATACTGTGAATTTTTTATGATTTCATCTAGTTTTTATGCTGATATTCAAGCCTATTTCAGTCATATTCAACAGTCAGTTGTTTTCATTCGTTTTTGTGTGAAATTAATTAACAACCATAAATAACTTAAACTTTCGTAAGCAACTGCTCCACATGTGGAAAACACAACAGAAGTGAACATCACTGAAGAACATGGCCTGCCTAACCCAACATTCGAACCCCCAGATCTTTTAGAAGACAAAAAAATCATCTAGCGTTCTTGTCTAATACAGTTACATGAAACCCATTTTGAATATACACATTTCTGGCCATAAATAAATTATCTGCAGCATAGTTAATATTAGTTGTAGTTTTCGATTAAAAATGATTACGGTATTCACTTTAATATGAAAGAAACCCAATTTGTAAAGCACATTTATCTTTATTGGTGTGTTATATAAAAAAAAATCAATTTTATATTCCTATAATTCCCACAAGTTTGTTTTAATGATAGCTAACATTTGAATTTCAGGGCTAATGTATTCCATATAATGCAATAAATTATGTTAATAAAAAGTTATTTATTAAAATTCAATTCATATTTGCATAGCCAAAATTTTGAGATTTACATTTTCAAAATTTAATACCGGTAAGTTTTTGGTTGGTTGTGGGGGGGGGGGGCTTCTTAGCCCAGGTTGATAAATACTTGAAGAAAACTGTTTAGGTTCAATGTTGTGTCTCAAACTAAATTATTGTTGAAAATTGCGTAACAAACCGAACAAAGTAAATGTAGGCTTGATATGTTTGACCCAGAGAAGTGTGTCACACGTAAACTTTCTGTGGTAACTATAATAAAGTTTATATCAAGTTGATAATCAATGACCTTTTGTTTACTCTGTAATCCTGCATATCAGAATATTCAACTTATTAAATACCTGAGAATTTGATATTTTTGAACTAGGGTGTATTTTTTATCAATTGACCTGCATAATAGTGGTTGTCTTCAAATTTAGTCTAACTGTGTTAAGAAGTCAGTTGAATGATAAAAAATATGGCTGCTAAAAGAAGATGGCTTTACATAAACAGGGGTACTAAAATTATGGATTTGATTCACTAGAAAGAATGAATTTGTCTGCACTGAGAAAATGAAAGTTAATACGGTGAAAAAATTCAAAGACTTGACAAAGTTTTGCTCAATTGAATTTTTTTCATGTGAAATACTGATACATAGTTTTGGGTTTAATTTTTTTGCATATACTTTTTCTAATAATTCATATTATTATTAAAATACCGGGTATGCATAATTTAAATTCATTACTATCCTGAAGGTATAATTGTAGACAGATATATATATATATATACACCGGTATATGATAACGGGTATAAAGTAGATATAACACCAGTGTGGAATAATCTTGCATATTCATCAGGGTACTGTTTTATCAAAGCACTTACGAAAGTCTTAAATTTACGCTCAACTTTTAATACCTTATAACGCTTTTACAATCATAAAATAGGGGACAGGTATTGTTTGTACGAGTTCATTAGCTGAATTATCATTAATATTGCATATCCCTTCACCACAATTTGTAGTAGTTAAAGCATTATAAAGAAAGAATTTAATTTTGAGCGTAGTTAATGGTTTCTGTAAGTGCTTTGATAAAACAGTACCTTGAAGTCTATTCTCACACAATTTTACAGAACAATCTATTACACTCTACCAGACTATGTGTTTCACATGGCTCGTTGGAGCTAAACTCACATAAAACTCTGTACAGACTATGAAGAAAAATGTTATCTGCAAAGTTTTTATGCATATTTTCTACTTGTTCTAATGTGTATGTCAAGTTTTGACAGAGTCTTCACATTTTGTGCCCTGCACTATAAAATTAATGGGAAGTTTTTTTGGATACACTGTATGATTTATGACATGTAAGGTAATATGGTATGGAGTGTAGGTCAGGCCAAGAATGTTTTGTGCCTGAAATTTAATCCAGTCGACTGCTGTAATTATATACACTATAGTCTATAACTATACTAAAATACCCAGTGTGTGTACCGGTATTTAAAGTTTTTTTCTGGTTCAGTTTTTTTGCAGCATTCTGGATTATATTTTAGGTCGGTTGTGAGAAATATCATGTTGAATTTAGATAAATTGTTCACTGATTATTACTGGAAGTTGAATTGTTGAGAAATGTAACGAATTTGTGTTTATTGAGAACATATGTTTTATATTTTGACATATCATTCGAGATAGCTTATCAGCAAATTATGATTAAATTGATTTGCTCTAAATTTAGCCAGGTTCGTTCAGTCTTATAGATAGATTTGTATAATATGATTAAACTCCAGTGAGATTAGATTATGTGATTGTTAAAGTTTGGTTACAGATTTTTTAGAATATTATAATTAACAGACATTTACTGGAATTTACCTGCCGAAAGCCAAAAATAGGACATTTTATTGGTTTGAAATATTTGTATGGTTTTACCAGTAATAAGCAAGTTTTATTTATTCATTCAAAAGTTTTGCAATTTTCACAAATATAATTTCTTATATAAACTTAAAATAGGGATGTTGGCTTTATTTATTTTTGTATTCAAGGTGATGATTAAGATGCTTCAATCATCTTCAAAGCATTAAATTTTGTGAAGAATAGTAAACAAAAAATAAAACTTGGATCAATAAAATAATAATGAATATGGATGAAAAATTATCTTTAATTTGTATATATATATTTTTTTGTTTTCATAATTTCGTGTAATACTTATTAAGCATTTATTCTTAATGTTGAAAGCTTGGAATTATAATTTGTGAAACTTTTACAGATATTCTGTTTTATTATGATGTTGAAAAATTAAATATAAATGTCCTTATGATAATAAATAGGATTTATATAAGATACAGGCATGCCCGGCTGAATGTCTCTCTCCCTTTAGGGGCTATGGTCAGATCATGCTCTTTCTGCACTGGTAGAGGATGCACCTGCGCCCTTTTGGCTGCAACTCTTTATAGTTTTTTCCAACACCCTGTGAAACCTGTTTCAAGCCTTTTCTTTTCCAAGGTTTCACAGGGTGCTGGACAAAACGGCACAGCTGCTGAAATAGATCTTAAATTCATGGAAAGCAAAAAAATATTTTTCCCCTTAACATGGTCTATATTTCATAGAATTCAGTGAAGAAATAAAATACTTATGGCTATTTTTGTTTTAAAAATGAAGCAAATTTCGTCTTGGACCTGTAGCCACAAGTTACTACACTGTTGTAAATGTCATGGCAGATTTTATACATACAGACTAATCATAGCTTTATTATTTAACTTTTAACTTACAACCATATTCGGTATTCTGCTATTATTTCAGTGTAATAAACTTAATACATGACATATGTGTCTTTGTTGCTTGAACTTTCTTCACAAATATCCAAAGTTAACTATTTGTTTAACTTGTCAGATTCTAAACGTGAATAACATTTCATTAACTAAATGTCATTATGATGCAAAAACTTTTCACATTTAATTATGGATATATATTTCATCTTCGATTATTTTTAGTCTTACAATAATGTTGTGGTAAATATTTCTGTAGGAATCTGCAGTTTCTTGTGCACCTGGGGAGAGTTGGTAGGTACTTGAAGCAAGGAAATGTGCCGTTATATTCTACTAAGTATTTATGTAATTTTGTATGCAGCTGTGAAAGTATTGCCGTACAAGATCCTCCTGACTGTTATGTATTATTGAAAATCTTGGCTTCCGTTGTAAAATTCTGCCAAAATACTTACAATGTCTTATAGATAGCAGTCATTTTATGATTTATATTAGAAATGAAATTTCAAGATCTAGTTTAATATTTTTATTTTCTTCATATTTTACAACATTTGTGAAACATTCTAATTTAATTCAGTTATATCATAACTTACATCATTTATTCTCAAAAAATCGTGAAGAAATTATGAATTCTGTGATTCATGAACTTGAAGATATTTATGCAGAATTATTATCAAACCTGACAGGTTTAAGCCCTTCCTGTCTAGTGAAAATTACACATGGAGTCAGGGTGGAATCAGGGCAGACTGTCAGGATGGAGTCTGAGGATGGAATCTTGGTGTAATTGTGAGAAATGAGGCTTTTCAGGGTGTATTTGACATGCACCCTGATTTTCAGAAAGTTCTACAATCATGGAATTTTATTATTTATCAGGCCAGGGGTGTTATTCCATGTTGATCTTACTTGACTTAAGGACAAGGATAACCAATCATATCACACCATATTAAACTCTTGGTCAGTAACAGGCGATATGATTGGCTATCCTAGTTCTCCCAACTAAACAAGATCAGTATTGAATACCACCCCTGATGTTACCATACATGAAACTTTCATGCGTCTTGATTCCATCTATTTTCTGATAATATGCTAATTATGAATTAAGAACATTAAGTTACCAGTATATACTGGTTAGTCTTCAGACGATTTCCCTTCATACTGAGGGGTAAAAGGGAACGGGACACTAAAAATATCAGCTTAAATGAGTCAAAAAGACAATTACCGGAGCATGAATATAAAGTGCTGACTACTGTGTGCTGTTGTCAACATAGTTAAAAAATAATACTATACATGTAGAAGAATCATGTGCCATACCACATGTAGAGAATATTGCGACAGGGCTGTCAGAATTTTTTATCATTATATTCAATATTATTGACTAGTTCCTTCTTTATGTTATTCTTGGCTGCATTTCCCCTGATTTCAAACCCATCAGTTATGACAGTTAATTACATTATCTCATATACACTATGTGCAACCATTTCATGACTGAATTCATTTTCATATTGTGACATAATTTTTTAAGACCCACAGGTTGTGTGATGTAATTTTATTGTAATGTTGTCGTTGAATTCTCGTCTGAATGATTGATATAATGATGGCATGTTACAGTATAATTGTTAACGTTCATGCTGCATGTAACTTTCATTATTATGTTCCACATGTATATTGTATGTAGCTGATTAGACGGCTGCAGTGCTGTATGTACATTGATGCTGATGCTGTTATAAATATACGCCTTGATAGCCTAGTGCAGGGGTTCCATTTGACTCCGGAGAAGGGGTTTTGATCCTTTAAATTTCAAAAAAGCCACATTTTGACCCTAAGATTTCGGTGTGTAGAGTCATTTTCTCTAAAAATCATGGGTATTTTGTTTATAACACGTTCAGAAGTATGAAAGTGACTCTTCAAATTCAAAAGCTACTTGAACCCCTGCTAGTGGTAGAATGTCTGCTAGAGTGCAGTGGTGTCAATATTCCTGATAAAACAGGAATTCCAGATTTGGCTATCCTAAAAGAGCTATGATTTCTGACCAAAATAAAAGTTATTTGATAAAAATATCTCAAGAAATGGCAAAGTTCTGGCAAATTTAATCTGCTCTGAAGGATTTTCTTAATACAAACTGAGTTAATTATGGAACCAATGTCATTGAAGGCCTTTTGTTTGGCAAAAATGGTCGGCCGCATACGATTTTCCTGATTTTTAAATTGGCCCTGTTGACACCCCTGTGGAGTGAGAGAGGTCTCGCGTTTGATCCCTTGGCACAGGCCACAACTTATCAAAGTTGTTTAAAATGGTACTGGTATTATCTCCCTTGCTTGACACGTCACAGCATAGAATGGTCACTTTGCAGGTAGCTGCTGTTGTTAGGATAACATAACTGGGTAATCTCTGTTACTTTAATAGTGTTGACCAGTGGGACTTAAAACAGAAAATAAAGATGTTAAAACAATATCTATTAAAAGTGCCATTGGGCCTGACTGTAGACATTACTAGAATATTATTATCCTCTCACGCTTGCTTGTTGTATGCCACCCGACTGTTGTCTACATTATAATCTATTAGACTTCTACAGCCTTTCTAACCATCACAAATTCTTGTGGACTGATTGGCTTGTGATTTGGTCAAGTCTTGAATGACTGCAATACAATCCCTATCACTCTCTCCTCCCTCAGCATCCTAAAGCTAAATAGTGTTAAAAAAATGTTTTGGTGTAAATGTACCATATGTTTTGAATGTCATTAACATACTTAAAAGGTAAACATGAATTAATGCTGTATGGAAAAGAAGAGGGTTACATATTAAACCTAGTACACTTTACATGCCTGTCTTTCATTCTATTGGTACTGAATTTAAAATATTCATCAACTTGTCTATTTGAGTTTGGTATTCAGTGCATCAGTACATTTGAATGAACTTTCTACATCAATCTAGAGCTGTGTGTGTAATGAAATATTGTATGTATTCAAGTTCCTGGTGAGTGTTATAAAGCATTAATTATTCATGTAAATCTTAAGTGTAAATATAAATGACAGTTCTTTCATATTTACTTAGGTTCAAGAATAAATACAAATAGTGTGCATGACACAATTTTCCCTCACTCTAGCCTATTGCTGCTTTGAACACAACATCATAAATTGAACTTAAAAAAATATGTAGCATGAGCAAAATATTGAAAAATTAACTTGAATACGAATTGTGATTTTAATTTTCAGTTGTTTCTTATTACGGTTAAAAGCAAGAAAGATTATGCAAACAATCTCAATATTGGTTAATAGTGGAAAACATTTAATTTAATTTTTATGTACAATATCATAATAAAGAACTAAGGTTAGATTTTGATGGCCATCTCAGGTTTAATATTGGAAAATAATTAGTGATTATACCTTTATACTGATGGTGTGTGAAAATGCAACATGGAGTAAGGGTTAGTGGACAAAGTTACTATAAGTAAACAGCATAATTATGGTTAACACAGTCATATGGTAAGAAATTTGTTCAACATTCGATTTTACACATAGATTTTATTAATTTCAATGGTAAGAAAATAATTGGTGATATAATTCTACATATAGTGCGCAAAAGTTACCTTATGGGGGACAAAGTTTCTCTATGAGTTAACATGATTGGGTATCAACTGCTGGACTCCCCCATCCAGTCACATGCTCTTCATTGTCAAGAAAACAATTAGGCTGATAGCTATATGACTTGTGTAATTTACATGTATGACAAAATTAATTAATTAACAATTAATACTAACAAATTGATGTGATAATAACTACCAATGATGACCTAGGACATTATATATATACATATTATTGTCATTTATTTCCTCCATATATTTTCTGTCTAGTTGAATGAGTTTCTCTGACACCCGAGGTGTGAAGTTTGTTAAGACCTGTTGACTTTTGATATATTATTTTTTGTCATGAATGCCTCGAGGGCTCATTGCTAAGCTTGGCTTACAGCCATTATTTATTGTCTAATCTGAAAATTTCATCTAAAATTGTCAGAATATTAATTGTTGCTGTCATAATTAAGAAATTTGTGTAACATAAAGATGATGGATGGTAGAGGATAGGTGGCTTAAGGTCAGACTCAACGAAGCACAAAATAACCGTCATCCTATCACTCGACCAAAGATGCTCTTTCTCGGTGTTAGAAAAAACTGTACTGTTTACTAGTACAAATGATATACGCCTTCGGGCAATTTGTTTCTCTTTTTTGTAGTTAGATGAATCACTTTACATAGCTTTTATATCTATAATTGTTTTATGTGAAAGTAAACTTGCTATCTGATGTGGTCATATTTTCTCAGCATTGCTTGGGTGGTTTTGTTGTTTTCCTTTTCGATTAACAATTGTTACTGTAATGTGTTCAGGTGTAGGGACCAACATGGTTACTTTTTGAGGTCTACATGACTTTCGTCTTACTCATCACATTTCATGCTGGGATGGTTTATTGTATGATGTGATACATCATATTGCCATCCGTCTTAATTATGTAGGAGATGGTTCAGGGATTTTCTGAACCCTTAATTTCTGCATCCCTGTCACAATTTTTAGGCCCATTGCATACATGCCATGTTTCGCCAGACCCCTTTGCGTGAGATTAGTGATGGAAATGCAGGAGATTTCATTAAAATGCAGGAGATTTTCCATGCTGAAACTTTTAAACTGAGATTATTGAAGTTTATATGCAGTTATCACTTAATTTACTTGTATGACAATACCATGCATGCTTCATAAAGCAATTTAAACTAATATTTGTGATCATTTTCATAATGTAAACAAAAAAAGTCAGGTTCCAGTATGTCCAAGAAATGCTCGAGATTTGATCAATTGGCCTCCGATCATGCGTGAGTGGAGTCTCAAATGCGTGAGACTCACGCATGATGCAGGAGATCTGGCATGTAAGCCATTGACCTGCAATCGTAAAATGATATATGCAGCCACGGGACCAACTGACAGACTTGTTTTGTATGTAAGCTGCCCACCAAAAATTAATATACAGAGGTTATTTCCCCTTTTACTCATCTGTTATAACACAAGTTGCAGGTCAGTGAAGCAACACCATTTTTGAAGACAATGAATATTTTTGCTTATTAAGTGTAAAGATAATACATTGATTGGTACCCTAGGCGAAAACTATAAAGTTTCTTTGTCCGGCTTGAAAGGTCACTTTGTTATTAAAAGATTGGAAATTCAGCCTTTTTGATCACATTTTAAGGATACTGGAGCGGTTCAATGCGCATGCGTCATTTGTCATAGTACGTTATGTGCCTTATAAATGTAAAAATGTGTCAAAATAATCTGAAATAAATCAAGTTGAACAGTTTTGATAAGTATTATGAAATAAAATTAGAAAATTCTAATCGAAATGACGGTTTCCATTCCGAGAAAAATATTACATTACAAAATAGGTGGGTGGGGTAAAAAAATAAAAATATTGCTATTTATGCCAAATGACTTTTTTGGGAGTCAGGTTCGTTTGGTAATGTTTGTTTATTGTGTGTTGATGTGTTTTCGCAATATTTACATGTTCAATAAATTTATTTTAAGAGTTTTCATTGATTTTCTCAGCATTTTAGCCACATTTAACCAAAATAAAAACAAAAATTGCGAAATAGGTACCTCCGTGACATATATTTTTTATTGCATAATTTTGAAGATCTATGTCACTAGACTTATTTAACAAAATATAAAAAAAAGTTTAAGGTGGGAAAAAAGTTTTTAGGGTTTTACCTTGGTGCTATTTTGCTGCATTAAATATGAAGTGGGTGGGGTAAAAGAGCAATATATATTAGACCAAAATTAAATATACCCTTTTTGGTATCTTGATCATGTATAACAATGTGTACCCAAACTATATTGAAAAATATTTTATTATTTAGATCACAGACATCAAATAAAAATGTCAAATTTGAACACCACCACCAACTTACCAATTTCCATGGAATTATAAAAATAATTCATACACACTTCAATCAAGGTTGATTACCCGAAAAACGAGTTCCGTGACCTATTGTTTTTTCATCATATTTTGTGTCAGGATAGATTTCTTTACTTCCTGGCAAAATTTGAGCAAATTCTGAAGGTGGGGTCCTAAGCGCTCCAACATCCTTAATTCAGAATGTCTTCATCTTTTTGTCACATTTGGTTTCACTAACTAGTATCATTATGACCATCTGATATACAGATATTGAATAATTTAACCAAGTTTAATTTTGCAACTGTATACATATTTTTGGTGGGAACTATATACTTCAAATGGCCGAGATATTGCAGTGCTTGTCCATATTTAACCAGGAACTCCCAAAATGGCGAAAGTGAGTCCTTGGTACTGTTGATCTGTCCTAAGAAGCGAAAATGCTTCCACCTAGGATCATGAAATGGCTTCACCACTTGCACATGACAAGTTTTGCAAGACCTACCATTTTGAGGCCAAAGGTCAAGGTCACCATGATCTTGGTCATTCCCTACTATACATTATATGGCCCATTGAATTTAGTTTCAACTGGGAATTGTGTTTCAATTTATATAGTGTAGCTCTTGTATCAACATGAAGGGTCCTTACAGAGATTCCTGTTGACATTCTCATAATGCTTGCTCATTTTCCCCTTGTCACTGAAATTTATGAATATTAAAAAATTTCTTTACAGAATAACACTAGTTTGATAAAAATATGTAAGTCATTGGTGTGCTATGAGGAAACGTTTTGGTAAATGGTAAATTAAAATGTTCTAAAAAGGGTTTAAATAACATACTATGACATAATAATATAACATAATATAACATAAAAAGGGTTTCTCATAGGAATGTATATAATTATGTGTTCAGATGCATTTTAACCCCTATACTAGTTTCATCCGTCCATATTCTATTCTGATTCACATTCTGAATTATATGTTATAAGTTACAGGTAATTCCTTAAATCATCAATTCCAAACCATCTGAAGCATAGCTAATGTAATACAATAATCAATTTGTATGAATAATTTTGTCTTTTTATGATGTCTCAGATTATATAATTGCATGTGTTTATATTTGTTTATTTCAGACGTAATGCCTGACACTACTGCAGATGGCGGCTGTTAATGTCCATCAGGAGGGTCCACTCGACAGCCCGGGCCCTTCAAAGATGTCCGATCCCTCCACAAGTGATGGGGCGTGTCTTAAGTCGAGCGGCGAGCATTCCTTCTCAGCGCTCCAAGGTTTAATAATGGCGGAAGATCGGAGGACAAAAGAGAAAGAGATGAACAGCTTTCAGAACGTAAGTATGATTAGTATCATGTTGTAGGGGGTTTGTGATGGCTAGTCACAAGTGTTTGGTCTGTGGCTCAGTAACTTGTCACACATGGTACATCTACCAAAAATGAACATTACTGAAAATAGAGCATTTATCTATCTTTTATTACTGCATAACGCCTCTTTCGAGTATTATTGGCATGATGCACACCAGAATGATAATACATGTAGTAAGAATATAAGGCAAAAGTGTATAAACTGAAAGAAAGAACTTCCAGTTAGACTTCATTTTGTGTGTAAATATTTCTTGGCTAATATGATTCCTAAATGCAGTTCAACAAGATGATAACAGGTTTTAGACCCAGTGTACATGTATAAAAACTGTTAGGTTTTATATGCCATCAACATTATCTACACCTTTATGAACATTTGAAAAACTCATAAAATTTTCAACTTCATAAAAATCAGAATATGTTAAAATGATAAAGAAAAGATCAGATATGGACTGGATTTATAATTTTATTGCTGTTATTGATAAAAAAAACTTACACTAGAGTACAGTATTGTGTTATCTTGAGAGACTTGAATCAACAATAAGAGCATCAGCTGATAAAATCCAAGCATGTTCATCATGTTGCATGGTAGGGGTCCGCGTTAGAAATGAGAGAGGGAGCTCTCAGGGGATTAGCATACTGTCTGTAAGGGTTTGCACACATATACTGTACAAGTAGGATGATTTTGACAGATAAAGATGTTTACACTGTCCACATCTTGTTGATTTGTTGTGATTTGTTGGCGAGTCTACAGGAAGTATGGTGGCTGGTGAGAGACTGCTGCTGAAACAATATAGTGTCAGTCTGTGAATTTAGTATTAGTATCTACTTGTCCGAATCATCAAAAGTGAATAGTTTTCCTTTATACTCTATTCACACTTCAATGCTGCACATGTCTGCAGAAAATGAAAATCATTTGATGAAAATATACCAATTATGGACTGAGTTATGGTCATTTGAAATTTTATATACTGAATTTTGACATTAGAACTATGTTCGAAACAGAGTTTTGTTATAGGGGTGTGTGCTTATGGCACTCGAAACTGACTTGCTAATATTTTCAGGATTGGGCATTATGCCTCAGTAGAATCCCAGATACCTATTGCAGAAAGTACTTGTCTGAATGAATAATTACTTGTTCCAGGCCACAGGACATGTGCTCATTTTGCATACTGTTACATATTATACATGTAGGAGAATGTCTGCTCATGCTGTTGGTACGTTTTCACCATGACTATCAGGGTCAAGGATTTGGTTGATGAAAGTCAACTCTCTACATAATTTCTGCTCTTTTCTATTAGATTTATGTGTTTATTATTTTGTGGTCTGTTCATATTTACCTTGTTAATACTTGTGGGCACAGTTTAATCTTCATGGAACTTGGTCAAACTGTTAAAATTTTGTCTTCATAAAATCTTGTACACGTTTTAAACTGAGTTCCCACGTCATGTCTAAGCAAAAGCTAGTGACCTCTAGAGGCTACATTTTTGAAACCTCATGAAATTAAATAAGCAATGACACTTATGCAAGTTGATTCCCGGTTGCATCAGATCATACCCTTGGGTAGGTGAATCGGCCCCTGTATATAACTGAATTGTTGAACTGAACATACTAAGTACCAAACTAATTAGTGGAACGAAATATAGAGCCATTAGAGCTCTTGTTTCTCGGTCTCTGAAGAATATCAGCAACATTTGGTTAACATTATGTTCGGCAAAAGGGAAATTTGAATTTCTGTTCCGGGTCAGTGGATTTTGATTGCTAGCTTATGAGTGGAGACCTGTTTCTTGTATCTTGAGTGGATAATTGCTTGGAGTAATGAGGAGCATTTAAGTCCTAACGTTATTTCACTCTTATCAGTTCTTATAATTAAATTATTATAAAAAAAATAATCATGAGTAATAACACTAGTCGTGAATTTTATTGAAAGTGCGGTAATTTGCATATCAAATGTCATATGAATGGAGTTATTTTTTATGAACTTTGCATGTTTGTTCTGCAAAGAAAGAAGCAAAAAATATATTTTCTATGGGTGTGGAGATTTATGTGGATTTATGTGTCCGTTTGTCGCGATCAAATAACTAGAAATATAATGGAACTGAAAATAAATTGTATGCAGAGTAATAGTAGCCAAAATTAGTTATTTTATACAATTTTAATGAAATTTTTGACTAGGTAGCTGGTGATTTTGCATAATAAGTTTAATTTATACAAATGATATAAAGTTTATTTGCTTATAAAACTATAAAAACAAATATACAAAAGTTTTTGTTCTAAGGCTAATATTGTAATAGAATTGGTAGTATTAATTATTTAATAAACATTGTGTAAGGAAAAGTCTTTAAAAAGGATGCTGTTCTACTTTATGTGTGTACATAAGGTACATTTAAGTTTGTAAATGTGGATAAAACATTAATAAACAGTTAAACATATTAAGTTTGAATAAATTATTTAATTTAAGTTAAGAATTACAACTACAAGACTGTCTGGTTACAGTACTCTTCATCAATTTAATTGACTTGACTTAATTAATTATTCTGTTCTATGCTGCACACATTTACAGGTTTTAAATTAATTTATTTTCATCTCAAATTTAATTAACATCTTGGTTAATTGAGTGACAATTTCCAACAGCTCTATTGTCAATTAGTGTTAAGTCTTTGTCGCTTGTGATCAATTAGTCTCCATTCACGAACCAATTGAAAAGTAACACATATTTTACAAACTGTATAAAATACAGTAGACGTCCAAATTTGGTGCTAATTACATGGAAGAGGAAGTGGGATTGTAACGCTATTTACACTTTCAATAATGTTTTCCCTTCCACTGCTGGTGTTATTGAAAGTTTATCATTGGGAAAATAGAGCTGTGTATGGGATCAAAGAAAAGGTTAAACAATTTGGTGAGAAACAGCTTGTGCAGTAACAGATTGCTAAATACAAGGACACACAAGCCCAGGTGATTGGTCTGTCTAAATACCAACACAGTAGCTTGCTGATTGACCTAAAGAACTATTGAAGTTTCTGTGATAAACAATATCCTGATAATTATCTTGTACAAACAGCTAATTAATTTTCATTTTTTCACCTACATGTACTTGTAAAAAAAAATGTTTTTCAGTATTTGTATGTCAGATGTATAGGCCTATTATAAAAAGAATAATTGTGATATAATCATCAAAAGATATATTTTAAAAAAATCTTGCTTTTTGATGTGGATTGATTGCCTTTCTTATCTTCTGAAGCAACAAAAAGATAAAAATAAAAGATCAAGGCAAAAATCATAAATCTTATGAATTTAAAAAAATAGGATAAAATTGAAATAAATAATAAAAATTAATTAAAAGTTTGGCTTGTTTGTTTATCCATGTTTATAGATTCAAAATCATACTGGAGTAAAAATTCATGGATCACCAAATAACTTATCTTCAGAAAATAAACCATCTTAATTCCTGTAATACAACATGATTAATAAGATAACAAGTATAATATAAAATCCCTGAATATAGTCAGTAGTACTTAATATAAACCAGCTCTGTATAATAAATGTCATTATGTCACTATTCACTGAACATTACATACAATCATATACATATTTATAAAGTTAACTATACACATATTTATAAATAATTTAATATATTCATTTAAAATACAACCTTCAGGATGTGTATTAATTGTGTAAATATGAATATTATATAATTCATTAACTTCATTAATCATATTTTTTGTGATAATTAATGGGAAACAATGTAGCAGTTGTGTTTTCTGTTATTGTGTTGTTGTATATGTATTAATCCTCCTGGCGTAGCCTGTCTCATTTCTGATAGGAACATATATCTTCAGTTATAATTTATTCAATTATATTACTTTTCCCCAAGAATAATTGCCTCAGAATCAATAATTTGTGAACTCAAACATAACTGGCTGCATAATTATCTGAAGTTTAAATTTAATGAATGCATCATATAGAAATTTAGATAAACAAGATCAGATGTGAAACATCAAAGCCGTTTGTACCCTTAGGGGTTTTATGGCTTGGGTTTAATTACATCCAACATGTGGAGGCATTCCCCTGATTTCATAGAAAATTTCATGAGCAGGTGGTGCAGTTGTTATGAATGAATCTAGCAATCTGATTGGCTGAAGGGCCAGAGTGTTAACCAATGAGAAATTTTGGTACAGCATTCAAATTGAGCAAAGGTCTTTGTTAGTGAAAGACAAGTTTATCTGTGAATGAATGAAGTAGAAAAGAAAGAAGGATTTCTTCATTATCTCTCCAAGTTGATACAATTGTGACTGTGAATTATCTTGTACTGATTATATACTAGCTATGTAGACATCTATCTTGTGGATTTAAAATTTAAATGTGTAAAGATTTAGTGTTGTGTTAGATAGGGGATAAACTGACCAGTGCATGGTCTGTTGACCACACATCTCATACAGACTGACTGACTGACCATTGTGATGGTTTATGTTGTGTTAGTGTAATAAACTGACCATAGTTTGTTTGTTCATGTGATGTGTATAGAGTGGACACTACATAATCTCTCTCATATACACTTAGCATACCACTATACTGTGACAGTGATTTGAATGTGGTATTACAAAAAAAACTGGACACTAAGGATATGTAGGCTATATATAAAGTGTGGTCAGTGTGGTAATACTGTGCAGTATTAGGTAACATTGTTGGTTGTATCGAGTGTGTTAGAAAGTGATGTAAAATGTTGTACAGTACAGTGAGTCCGGATTCAACACAGACAGACTCGGAAAAACAAGATATTCAAAATGCCAAGGATAAACTCAAGAATGGTAAACTGGATCGACTAATTAAAGAACATGATGATCCGTTATTTGAATTTTGCAAACCTAATTCCACGGCTTTCTGTGCATACCGTGAGAAGAAAACTGTGCCGAACTCTTATAGCCCGTGCAAACCACGGTTAACTGTGGACACGTCCAAGTTTAACAGGATCGGCTCATGTAAGCCGACCAAGAGGTCTCGGGATTACGATAGTCCAGTGTCTACTCTGGAAGAGGTATACAAATATCTTATATTCACATTTTTTTTTTTTTTTTATAGTTTATTTAGAAATATGATTAGGCCACCGGCCCATACACAACATATATAACATACATATATACCAAATTTATGGACATGAAAGCTACTGTTTCAAAAGTCATGTCCAAAACATTTGTATTGAAGATCTATCTATCTTTGCAGCAAATTGTTTTTTTGGGCCTGGCAGTGAGATTTGGCTTACTTGTTTGAATTGCCTGGCATTGTCCATTGCTATATGGCTGTCCAGATTGTGGTGTACAAGTCTGCAGTTTCCAGCTTAATAACATCTTTCAGGGTTAGCAAAAAGAGAAGAAATGCAACACATGTAAATACTAGTAATTAGACCCAGCATTGCAATCAAGTGGGTAATGCTCTTGTCTACAGATAGGTCCCAGGATTGAATCTCAACTGGGTATCCAAGGATTGAATCTCAACTGGATATCCCAGGATTGAATCTCAACTGGGTATCCCAGGATTGAATCTCAACTGGGTATCCCAGGATTTAATCTCAACTAGGTATCCCAGGATTGAATCTCAACTGGGTATCCCAGGATTTAATCTCAACTGGGTACTTGTTCATTTCTAAAGTTTGCAGCCCACTCAATTAGTGGATAACTGGTTTGTAACCCAGTCTGCCAGAGGTAGTCTACTCTAGCGTGTAAACTGTAATTGCGCGATAAAGAACCAAGGAGTGTATTTGAAAAGAGATGGCTTGGGTATCACACCTGCATACCTTGCATCACATGACTGTCACTGCCCTCGAAGTCAGAGGTCATTGGCCAATCAGGCATTGAAAAACTGAGTGGCTATACACTTACCACTGTCTCAGTCATGCAAAAAAAGATCAGAAAATACAACTGGACTAAAATTCTGGACTTTTTGATATTTGTCTATAGATGTGACCTTGACGATGCCCTTGGTTGAGGATTCAATTAAATGCAGAAAGAGAAGTATGGTCATTTGCATTGTATTGGTGATGTTTGAGCTCTAATGGGAAGAAAGGGTACACATTGCCTCGAATCAATGATTGATACCACTGCATGACTCCATGATTTATTGTCTAAGCATTTATCATGTTTATCCAAGTGGAGGTAACAATTGATGGGAGTTTTTGGGGTCACATGTTTTATATGAGCAGCCAGCCACCTGTTGACTACATCAAAGGTTAAAATCTAGGTCTTTGCTCCCTCGGGGACCATCAGAAAGGGACAGAAGCTTGTACTGCCTAGACTAAGATCCTCTATTGTCGAATTTCTTTGCATAAATCATTTACCAACTGAGGCATAAAATTGTAATCATTTATTGGGTGTAAAATGTTTCACACTTTGTTATATGAATGTTTGAATGGCCTTTAGTTGCATGGCTTTTTCTTATGATAAATATGACAAAATGTCTTCAAGTTTCTATTGAATATCAAAGTTCAATGATTCGATCAGTGAATATATTACTTTCAGTTTGCCCGACACACATGCTGTATATATGTCAAAGCCTTCAGGGGGTATATATCACAGGTTTACCATGAGTGTCTGATACAGGTGGTGGAGTAAAAATCAGTAGAAATCAAAATGATGACCAGCTGTCACTTCAAAGGGGTTCACTGATAATAAGGGGCCATAATATCTCCCCTTAGATGATGTATAGAGTGTGTACACAATCCATCACCTAACATACCTATCTGATTGGTTATCAACATTATCAGTACGCTGATTGTTATTATACTGGTTCTTGCCATAGGCTGTGTTGTTATATCTGCAAGCTTACACATATGGCTATCTAACTTATCAATGGTTTAATCTTGAACATCAGTTTGTATAACAAGGCACAGCTTCAATTTTATCTTTCTACTTTGATAATTAAATTTTAATAAAAACTGGTTAAACATATTGTCATCATTTTTTTCTTGTAATTAAATAATAATTTTATGACTATGACATGGGTATTCACACCTACTGCATGGGTGTATTGGCCGAATGGTTTGAAAACTTCTCTGGGGGTTTCGGTAGTATTTTAGTCAGAATCTTGGCATTCCTGGTGTCACAATGTTTTTTTAGGGGGGAGAGGGAGATATTGCGATGATCTAACATAAATTTTAACCAAAACCCAAGAAATAACGATGAAACTCTCCATGGTTCTGTTTGAAAAAACTTTCTCGTAAACTGGTACATAACCAGTATAGGATTTGATATGTTTTGTTCAATGTGAACTAACTAGAAGCAGTCTGTGTATATTGTAGTGTCTACTTCTCATGGTCTGGTTAATAAATGGTGGTCTGAATTTCTTGCATGGCAGTCTGGCTTCTTGGTGGATGAGTTCCTGAAATCTTAATTTTCCAATCAACAAGGCTCATTTCTTTCGAAAATTGATGGCATTCCGAAGTGGATGCTTTGATAAGCCATATGGCTTTCTGCTAGTTCTGGAAATAACCTTAGTGTACCTTGTAAACTTTGGCAATCAAAACATTAGAATATTTTATGATTGAAAATTGCAAACAAATCACTCATCATGGTGTTTGAAGCTTATAGATAGATGTATGTGGCAGAAATACATCCATTTGAAAGAATTTATTTTTTATCTAAACCTTTGGTATGACTGTTTTGTCTTGTAGTTTTGTTCTAAAAAATGGCTTGTTAATAAATATGTGTTAATGTAGCCCTTGATTCGGTGGTGGTCCTGTCTTTGTTTGGTTTGACATTTTGGTTAAGAAAGCCAATGGTATTGGTTTGTTTTTCAGTCCAACTGGTTTCAAGGTGTAGCTATATAGTACAATTATGTGGTGTCAGAAGCGGGAATACTCTGGTAGCATCTGTTATTTGCATTTGCAGACATCTTGAAAGTTGGCAAAAAGGATCAGACATTCGGTCTGGTAAGGTCTTACAAATTGCCAGACCAAAAGCAAAACAACCGGACCAAAAAAAGTAAAAAATTTGTGTTTTAACACACAATTTTCGTCCAATTCAACTAATCAGCTATGATATTTCATCCATTTTCATGGAATTTGAGTAAGTGTTTTCCGGTTTCTTTATACTCTATGCATTTGACCCTAGTTAAATTAATCTTTTTACATGCTTGGGCAGCGTAAGTTGTTTAAGAACATCATTTTGAATTTAAACAGTACAGGATAAAGGCCGGTCAGTCGGACCGGTTCTGGATTGAATAAATGAGGACCGTAACAAAATCTGCCGGACTTGTCAATCGGACCGGTGAATTTTCGGGATGACTGCATTTGGTAACAAAATGAATGAAAACCAGGGAAACCCAGCTGCTTTTGTCACGATATTATTGAATAACATCTTTTAAGCAACTAAACAAGATTTTGCTAAAATTTATGGGAATTGTCCTCTTTGAAAGTTTGCGGTTTTGGTCTACCGGTAGTACCTAACGTACTGTAGGTCACATTTTCTCGGCCTTTGTTTTACTTGGAAAGCAAATTACTGCACCTTCTGTGTTATATTTGTTGTCAATCTTAGAAATAAGTGTTTTATTGAGCGTTGTAGAAAAAGGTGATTTCCATGCAAGTTTAATGCAAACAAGTTTAAAAAGCATGTTTTATGAATTTTCTTCAATCTGTTGCCAGCCAGTGTTATCTCGGCCTGAAATTACTTGTTAGATGGATAATCTACTGACAGTGATGAATAGGTTTTGAAGCAGAATCAATTAACTCTATGTTTATTTAATTGTTTATGTTCTCATTTTGTTCACCATAGACATACCTTGGTACAATAGTATTTTCTTACATTTTAGAAAAGTTTCAGTAAAAACTGTAATGATTTATGCACTCCGAAACTTTTCAACAGCTTGTACAAAATCTTGATATTCTTGTGAAAAGATGTATAATGTTTTCCATCTTTTAATACAATATTGATAACATAATTATGAGATTTACTGTAAAATATCATGTTGATTTTCCAGTGTCATAAATTATTGTACTGTTCATAGTGACCTGGTAACAGGTACCGTATAAAAAGTGATGTATGAATGTCAGGGTCAGAGGGTGAATCATTTCTTTCTTCACCACTGCGTGACCAGAGTTATCTTTCTTACCCGTCAGACTGGCCGCTACACTAGCCCACAATGTTTAGATGTCTTGCGCCAGATCCAACGGCTCTAAATTAAAATAGAATTACATTCACTGCATATAGAATTGAGATATATGTTTTGCACCAGGCGTCCAATGGCTCCCCTGACGAAATATAATGCACCACAGAATGACATTTCCTATTAAATTCCAAGACATGTGTTTTCATGGACCCTGGAGCAAAGCATCAAAATTTGCATATTGTGGTAGCGGTACTATGTTGCTGGGTAGGTGTACCTGATTGAAACATGACCTGTTCTCCTTCAGTATTCTCACACTTCATCACAACACTCAATGTAACTGATTAAACACTAATAGATTCTCTATGGATTAACCCATGGGAATATGTGTTGACCAACAACCTTTTAGCATTCGTAATTATATGTCTCAACATTACTAATTGTCTATCATTTTAGCATAAATCGCCTAAATTTGACGTGGGGGAGAATCCAGTTCCTTTTTTCTTTAAAAAACATCCTCCTCCACCCTACAGACTTTGAATATTTTAATCCTTTATCAGTGAAATTCCATCACACAAATGTGAGAAGGGTCTTGCTGGCCTTTTATGTGAAATAAAAGCCATTTTAATAACAACATTTCGTAAATGATTTACATCAGTTCTCATTGAGAACAACTCGGGCTCTCCATTGTTGAAACGCAGCCACTGTTTAATTAAAATGTGACCTTCCATTTTGAAAGGCTACCTGATCCCCTCAGGAGGAAGAATTGTAAGTGGGAAGGGACGTGATTATTTGCGATTAATTTCTGTAAACTTCACCGCCCCGATCACGGGTCTGCAATCAACGTCTTTGTATAAAATGACAAATGACGAATTCACCGATAATGGACTAAGATTATTTTATTTTTCAATGAATCTTAAAGATATGACCCACTAGAGATATCTAGTATAAATAAGAGTAAAGAAAAACTTGTTGGATTTTAAAAATCCTTGACCAGATAAGGGCTGTCTTCGTAATGGTCAGTGAATGATAGGCAGCTCTGCGTGATATATGACTCAGTAGAAAGTTAAGCGTAAAGAATTCAAAATATTTTACACTTTGTAATTTCAAACTTCATTACCACATTTTGCCTTTGAAACTGAATTTTGTCATTAATATACATAATAGATGCTTATAGGCTTGGATGGTGGTTTGTTATTGTATGAGGAATATAGAAAAGCGCCCACACTATGGGGCTTGATGGTATAATGTAATATCATTAATGGGAAAGAATTGAATGTTAATGTATTAACCTAGCTACCCAGTTATTTCAAGAGACAAAATTTTTGATTTTGCGAGAAATTGTAATTTTGCCCACATTTGTTTGGAAATAGTCACCATAGAAACTATTAAAGTTTTATTTTAGGCCATGGCTCTTACAGTGTCCCCTGATTATCTTAATTTCAGTACTGATTCAGTGAACGTGGAAAGAAATGGGAAAGTTCTTGGCAAGTCATTAATAGTGTAATGTTTGTCCAATAGAGCTGTGTCTTTTGCCAGCCTTGTGAATGCATATAATTAAAGATCTTAATTAGGGGATGAGTTTGAGCATCTCTCAGTTTAAACTGTCAGTTTTAGAATTGTTATAAGTTTATAGAACCATACCAACAAAGCTTTAAATACAGGCCTTGTATTTTTCAGGCTTGTGCCTGATTTCAGGTTTTTGAATCCTGAATTTTCCTTCTTTGTTTATATTGAAAAGTGGAATTGCAGGCTTTGAAACCTAGATTTTCAGGCTTGAAAATGGTTGCTAATTACCAGGCCTGAAATATAGTTGGTTTGGTCACCTAGATGCACTAACAGGGAAAATGTAAAGTACTACTGTGGTTTGATCAGCATTAATGGTGGTAGATCTGACATTAAGTTTGTGTATTTCATACAAAAGTCTTTATACTTACTATACAGTGGCTTACTTAGTAGGTTCACTTATTTTGAAAACTTACTTATTCCTCTTGTCTCCAGTGGGACATAAGGCCGCAATGGTCTCCACTTTGAGTCTGTCTCTTTGTGGGTTCAAGTTGGTGTAAAATACAGTGTTTTGTAAATATAGGACTGTTAAAACAGTATGTCTATTGCTCTACAGAATCAATTCATCAATGTCCTCTCTCATAAAAGACAAGCAACAGAAGGTTCTAAATAGTGTGAATAAATAAATGATAGGATCAAAGTAAACATATGTGGGTAGACATATTATACATGTCTGTCACTGTCTGAGACGATATTGAGTATAAAATTGATCCTGCAAATATCTAGGTAAAAATTTGCATTCTTAAATAAATACTCCATAAATACTCCTCATATTTCATATTTCATTCATTGAAGGCCATGCAGATGGGGATTGTGGAATGGTCCATCATAGCTAAACCAGTCTACCGCCTCCTGGGTGCTGTATACAGATACACTACCTTTGTTTTCACCCTTCAAGTTGTGTATTTGTAATTTTGAATATAAGTTGGTTTGAGGTTTAAATATTAATGATCTGTTTTTGATGCGTACTGGACTGTTAATTCACTTAATGGATTGATAAAAACTCAACCAAGTGCATCATGGGATGAATGTAACACACGACTATTGTTGAACAAATGTTTTATTTGCATAATTTACAATTCTAATTCGGTAAAAGCTGTGTTGAAATTACAAGAGCGGAAATGCAGATATCATCTATGGAATAGTTTATTGAATTACTCTCTAATTGCTTCTGACACTTGTACCTTGCCTTCAGCTTTAGGTTGATGATTGCAGTAGCACAGTCTATAAGGCTGTTAAATACAGAAACACAGGCTAGCATTTGGTCTTTTAAAAGTACTGTAACACAGCCTACTGGTTTTGGTCTTTTAAACATACAGCAACTAATGCAGTTTATGTCTTGGTCTTTTAAAAATACTGAAACACTATCTAGGTTTGGGCTTGTACTAGTATAGGTGATACTAAATGGTAATCTCCCACCTTGTTCTAATGTTACTTGCTGTCTGATTATAGGCTGTGAGAATATGTCAGTAATCATTTGTTCAATCTTGTATGTATTATTTTGCATTTCCTGGTTTATCCCCTGCGAAATGTAGTTCATGATTTCATGGACACTTGACTCCAGTCAAGAACTGTTCATAAACAGGTACTGATAAGTTCTTGAACCTGGTTCATGAACTTTTGGACATGAACTGTTCTTAAAATGTGTTCATGAACAGTTCATGAATTTTTGATGGATACTTAAGAGTTCATTAACTGTCCTTGACCCAGCCATAAAAAGTACCTGATGAACATTTCATGAACAATTATTTCTAGCCTGTTCTTAAACCATTCCTGAACTGTCCATCAATTAATTCATGAAAAGTCATTAAAGTATTCATGAAAATTGACTTCCTGTCACATGTTGACGACATCACAGATTTTCAAAATGGCTGACAGCAATGACATGTGCTGATGTTTGACAAATTTTAATGGGTGGTTTTATCTTAATATGTGATCTTATAAAAGGTAAGTTGCAGAGTTAAGCATGTCAAGTTTAAAAGTATCTTGTGTGACTTTAAATATCTAATTTTAAAAATAATTGTGTGAAAATTATAGGAAAACAAATTAGCAAGTGGGTGGGGTACGCCTAGCATGTGGTTTTAAGAATTAGTATTCATGAAGTGTTCATGAAGTGTTCAAGAAACAATGCGTCTTTTTTTGTATGTTTATTTATTTATATCATATAAGGTTACAGTATATTGTCATAGATAAATGTAATATTTATTAATTGCTGATTTTTGTAAATTGAATAGTTGGTAGTTTTAAACTCTGTTAGTGTAGTCTTTGAAAAGCTATTGAGCATGCATGTAAATATGAAAATGAGATGTACCAAATAAAATATACTCAAACTGTTCAAAACAACAATGTGAACAGAAAATCATGTTGCAAAAGGTACAAAAGGTAGCTAAACTATTAATCTGATTGAGGCAAACAATTGTAATGATAAAATAACAATGTTCCATTAGGTTTTATCTGATATTCAGGCACGTACATCATCCTTCAGCTATGTTCCCGATTTGCAACTTTTATGAACATGAATATACATACACAATGATTCTTTTCTTATTTTTAATATCATGAGGCAATCATTGTACCAATAATATATTTACTATTTATACTTAAAACACATGTTGGACTTAGTCTTCATACACACAATAGAGTTTCATTTGATGCATTTTGATACACTTAGTTTATTTCATGGGTTGTTCATGAATACATTTATCTTCTTGAACTGTACATAAAATATGTTTGTCCTTGAAATTTTCATGAAATTTGTAATCATGAACAGTTCATGTCCAAAATATGAAGTCTAAATGAGACAATAGAGATATATAGCAAAAAGTTCATGAACTGTTCATGAACATTTATTTTCATGAACTGTACATAAAATCAGTTTGTCCTTCAACAGTTCATGATTTATTGAAGAACATCTGTGCATGATTAGTACTTAAAAAATCCTTGATGGTATGACTCATGCCCTGTTCATGAACCATGCCCAGTTCATGAATCAATATTTCATGGTCACTTCAAGAAAAGTCTCATTTAGAGTTCAAGGACTTTTATGAATTTTTCATGATATATGGAAATGAACTATTCATGTATATTTCATGAAAAATTCATGAACTGTAACAGTTCATTTCACAGGGGATATTCTGACTGTGTATTCAGTCCTGCATGTCTTAATTGCTTAATTCTTTAAAAAGTCTAATCTGACTTGTTTCTCTACCTTTGGCAGTCCAGATATCTGGCATATTTTTGAAATCGGGTGTCTTTAATATCAATGAACATGATGGTGGATAATTCAGCTAAAAATGGGTAAAATCCAGTAAAAAAATTCTAAAATGATGATTGAGATTCAGTTAGAACTTAGAGGATTCATTGACCTGTGGGGTTGGAAGAAAAAGTGTTTGTATTATCAGTATATCAGGGGTTCTACACTTCCGGATTAATCCGGAATTCCGGATTTGCTGCTTTAGAAAGAATGAACTTTTCTTCAAAAAATGAAAGTTATTTGATGAAAAAATACCAGTTAAAAAATAAAGTTATGGTCATTTGAAATTATATATGCTAAATTTTGACAATATAACAACGTTTGAAACATAGGTTTAATGTTGGGATGTGTGCTCATGGCATCCAAAACATATGTGCGTCTTATTTTCAGGATTGGGCATTAGGTCTCAGTAGAACCCCTGGTATATATGCAGTGTCTTTAGGGGATAATGTGTTGTATGTGTTATATATATGGCACTTGACTGGAGACCTTTTATTGCACTATTTTATTATACTATTGTATCAATGTTCAGATGAGGAATATTTATGGTCCTGATTCTGTAAGTCGTAAAGCTATATCTCACCCTGATAGCAAAATAGGTGAACTGCTAAAAAGTGAACGATTAGGCCAATATAGATTAATTGCTAGAGTATCATTCATAGGCAAGGTAGGTGGGTCTCTAGGCCAAATATCAAATAAAAAATCTGAAACACTCAAAAGACTGGCTTTTGTGACTTCTTGAATCTGCTTGTCTGCAAAATCTAGACCATGCTCGCATCTGGGTTAAAAAAAGGGAGGTCACCTGATGCCAATTCAAAGAAAAAACCTAAAATCACAGATTTGACTAGTTTGACATCTCATACACATTGGTCTGTTTAATAAATTTGTTTGAAAAATACTAAAATTTTGTTGCAAACTTGATGATAACTAGCCAGTTAATGTTTGTACAAAAAAGACTGTGGTGTCACACATTAAACTAGCAGTTAAGTTTTTGAGGTCAGAATTGATTAGGAATGTTTCATACTTGGTTGCCTGAAGTATAATATCGCTGTAGGCATTATTGAGGTTCATTATTGCGATCTAAAGCATTAACTTTTATGTTTGCCTTCAGATTTTTTTGTATTTTCACAAATTTGCTATTTTGAGATCTCGAAGGGTCAGAACGAAAAATTGCCAGGTAATGCCTAGAAGCTATTTGTATGGTCAGAGTGAGAAACTGTTCATTAACATATAATGCTTGGAAGTTTGTAACATTCAAGTTAAAAATTCAGACCCGGGGGGGGGGGTGACTTGTGGTGAAGACCCTACTTAAACGAACCACACTTGTCAGTTCAATCACATTACAGATGTCTGATGGGACTACATGTACTGTAACTGTATTACTGCGTGAATGTGTTCATTTGACTTAAATTTTAACCAATTTTATGTTCAGTGGCCATGCTAATAGTTGTGACTGTCCAGAAACAATAATTATGTTTTCAGGGTTTTTCTTATATAAATAGACAGATTTTTACGATTTCAGAATTTTCAAACTCACTAACTTTTACCCATGTAAAAACTAAAGGTCTTTGACTGCTTTTATTGAATGAGAGGATATAGTTTAACATCGTGCAGATTATGGGAAACATTATAAGTGGATTGTATGTGCCTCCTTGGACTATAATATTTTGATAGTGAAGTAAGACATAAGAATCGTGATGCTTGAAGGTTATACAAGTGTGTTAGCCTGTAGTTGTGGTGTAAGATTTGATGGACCGACTGTTCTAGAGAGACAGAGAAATGTGGGAATATTCTGTAATCCTCGTCACCAAGTGCTCGGCTACTCCTATTGTCTGATACACCAAGTGCTCGGCTGCTCCTATTGTCTGCTATCTACTTCCTATCTATAAGGAGGCCTCTATTACTAAACTATGTCAAATATACACTGTTGACCCACTACCCTGCATTGTTATATGAAATTGCTCATTTAAAACAACATTGTGTTATTGTTAATATCCGGGTTTACATATTAGTTGTCTGCAATTTGTATATTTTCATATTTTCTGGTCATGTTTTGTGAATTAATTTAATGTCAAACAATGATTTGAGACTCTAGATGAGTGGGTCATGTTGATACAGACTGGTTTATAATGATGTTAATCACTCACGTTCTCTTGTACTGGCATTATGTATAATGGTATGTAATCTGTGTTTTACATGATTATTATGTGTAGGATTGTGTTATTATTATTTTGATTAATTCACGTTGTTCTGACTCATTGTATTTTCTATTTTCAGCTGATGGAGTATCGTGAAGCTCCCGCCAGCCCCTCGGCATCGTCAGTGACAACGACACGGTCACTAGACAACTGTGGATCGCCGGACACGCCCAACTCTCCACCCACACAGGATCAGCAAGAGATGGACGATGAACGGCTTCCTAACGAGCTGCTGGATGAACTGTGTGAGGATATTGGTATGAAGGAGGGGATGGAACTCGACTTTGTGGAGTTTCTGATGGAGCAGGATATGGTTGATCCACAGCAATATATGACCCCAGAGGCTCTACGTTCTTCTGGCTTTCCAACTCCTACAAATCAGTCACAGGCTAATAGTGCTTTAAACACTCCTACTAATAAAACAACTAGTGAACACAACTGGGGCACTAGGAATTGTGGTTCGCCTTCTTATTCTATAGCTTCGAGTACAAATGTAACTATAGCAACATCTAGTGGATCTAGCAGCCCGGTGAGCAAGCGGTTTCACATGTCTAATTCAGGGCCACCTAGCCCGCCACCATTGACTCATATTAGTGCTAACCATGTTTTCAAGGCACCGCAGACTCCTCCTACACCAAGAAGACCGGCACCAACATCGCAGGGTGCCATGTCTCCCAGGTCCAACCTCTCTGTCAGCTCAAATCAAAGCAACCATAGTGATCACAGTAGTCATAGCAACCATTCTAGTATACATAGCAACCAGACTGGTAATCAAAATGTGCCACAAAGGTGTTATTCGCCAAAAACTGTCGCTGGAGGTGCTCCCTCTCCACAAATGCCGCATAGTACAACAGGGGCTCCTGGGAGTTACCATAAGCCCCCTCCTCAGTACGGGCAGCATCCACAAGGTCAAGGTCAGTGTCCAAAGCCGACATTAAATCAATCATATCAAAGACTCGGAAGACCAGTGCCTCCAAATGTAAATGTACAAAACTTTCAGCAGCAACAAAATAATAAATATATGGGTAATCAGTCATGTGCTATGAACAATTCTGGTAACCTTGGCAGCATGGGTATGCAAGGTCAAACAATGAACTCTCAGTTTAACCGTCCAGTTGATTCACCATTAGATCAGGGATACTTTACTTCGTCGGACTCTATGAGCACGCGTAGTTTGGATTCTGCTTCGTCTACAGTGCCGTCTAGTGTTCCAAACTCAATGCAAACAGTGGCCTCCCAACAAAAAATGACAATGAGTGATACGCCTCAAAAATCAGTTCATTTCGCTGAAAATACTAGTGCTAATTGTGCCAGACAGAATGGAGGATTGCCATATGAACCATGTTATAGAACAAACGTACCCGATTGTGAATTAGAGGAGTATAGAAATAGCATACAAAAAATGCATTCTAAGATGATGCCTCGGTACCATGTGAAACCGGAAACTGCACCATATACAGTGCCTAATAATAATGGACAAACTAATATGAATCCTTTTGAATACTCAAATAGTTCTGGTAATATACAGCAGTTTGAATACCAACAAAAACCGTCTTCCAGTAACAGTTTCGGAATGGACAACAACCAGAACTTAGTAATGCCAGCTTATAATGACAGTATTTCAAACCAGTCAAATATGTCTAACATGAACTGCCAAATGCCTAATACTCCATTGGGCCCTATGCAACAATCCCAGATAGACCCGTATAGGGGTCAGTCGACATGTCAGATGCAGGACCCTTCAAAAGGGACTGGCATGTATGACCCAATGGGCATGCAGAATTCAATGGTTAAAAACAATAATTGCCAGTTTTCTGGCTCATCTCAGGGTAATATGAACGAGAACTGTGGTATGATGGGAATGAACCAAGGTGTTATGGGTAACGCAGGTCAAAACATGAATCAGAATTTTCCGAATGGTCAAAATTTTCCCGGAATGAGTCAAAATTCACAGTCAGGATTTCAAAGTCAGAGATCAACAATGCCCATAAATATGTCCTCAACTCCTGGAAGTAATGGTATGATGGGTTACGATCCACAGTTTGAACAAAATCGTGCAATGTCGGGAAATATGAATAACATGGCAAGTATGAACACTATGGAGAACGGAATGTTTCGACAAAATCAGGGAAATAATATCACAGAAGGTATGGGCTGGAATGGGGGTGTACCCCAGAACCCTCAGCTTCATCAAATGGGGGCTACTCCTCAATCAGCCCCTATGGGTATGCAAGGTCAGGGTATGGGCATGAATCAAGGACAATGTGGCCAGTTAACGGGTGTACAGTGTACTATACCAAACTGCAATAACTGCAAAAATGTTGGTTCACCAAATCGTCCTCCTATGATGGCGTCACAGCAGAGATTCATACAGCATCTCATTACTGATAGATCTAATGCGTTCAGATCTCATCCTTTATTCCCTCTATTGAGGGACCTTATTATCGCTGATATGAACTTTAGTACTCCAAACTTTCCGTATCAGCTTATTTCGAACTTGCCAGCGGATTTCGATCGATTGTTACAGAATTTCTTACATCGGAATCCACCGGCAGGAAACTACCAGACTAACCTGGCTGTAGAAAGTGTTGTAATGGACGCCTTGAAGTATGCTCACCACTGCTTGATAGGTAAGTCAAATCAGTTTTTGGTGTGCTTCCCTGTAGTTTGTAAGTTAAAGTCATTGTAGGATTTTAACACTTCTTGGGAAATAATTTCTGTTATAAATAATTTCACTAAAAATTATAAAATTTGTGATGGTATTGTTGTATATTTTTGTTTCTTTCTGTATGCAGGCTCTTGCTTGGGGCTATGTGTTTTATAGCTTTACATTTCCTGTGAGAAAGTTCATATACTTATTTCTACATTTATCAATGTCTTTCCTTTTAACAGCTATGAAATATTTCATTGAAACAATTGAAGCATTGTTGACAAAATTTTTGACTTCTTTTACTAGACCTAAAAACTCAACATTATCTTTTCAATGGACTGCATGATAATCTTATAGAGTAATTTATTGTTCAGATACATGATCCAACTTAGACAATACATTTGTAAGTTTTATTTTAAAATACCTGTGTTAGGTACATGTACTTTGAATTGATTGACAAATGACAAATTTACATAAAAATACTCCTTGTTTCAGAGAAAATCCTTGATTGATCGTTTTACATTAATAATTAAAATGGCATATTTCAGAGAAAATTCGTCAAAAACAAGATACAGAGAGTGACAAACACAGCAAATCTACATCTAAATCATTGAGTGCTATAGAAGAATTCTGTGAGAAGTTTGATCAATCTGTGCGTAAAAGTTATATCAAGGTGAGTAATGTTCTAGAAAATTGTGTTTTAGTCGCACTATATTTGTTAGATTCCTGGTTGCAGCAGGTCTTGCCCTTCCATGAAAATTTGAAAAAAAAAATTCCTCCACTTGTGGAGAAGGCCCTCATTCCTTGTGGAAGGGATAGTAATTATTGGTTAGAAATCTGCCCAGGAAAACAGGGTAGGTGAATCTGCCGTCATAAATTACAGAAAAATTGTTGAGAATCAGCGTTAAATCAGAATATTAAAATAAAATGAATGTTAACGATTATTCTAGTAATTACTGGCAATTAGGTATTGGTGTATTGCTATTGAAAGAACTGATTGAACTGTAATCATTTTGTTGAATGCCATATTTCAACAATGTGGCTTTTAGCCCAATTAGTAAAAAATTTTACTTTCTTGTGTTCGGTATACTAAGTGCAGTTTTTCTTTACATCCTAAACTATTTCATTCATGTAATTTGAAACATGCCACCTAGGAGGTCTAAGTGTACTGGTAACTGATAGGTCGGAATAATAAAATCAACAGTGGTCCTTTGTTGTGTAGATTTACGTGTCTTGACCATGTTTGTCATCTTATCGCTGAATATATCGATCAAAACATGCAATGTTAGTCGAGGTTATATGAATATGTCATCACACTGTTTAAGAGCATCTGATAAACCTGACAATTAATTTCAATGAATGTTGTTGTTGATATTTATCTTAATATATTGTATTTTTGAAAAACAAATTTTGAAATGAATAAATGTGCTAATATCAATTACAGTATTATAAGTATAACATCAAGTTTTGACCTTAATTATAATTTATTAAGAGCATAATAATAGCTAGTGGACAAAACGTTTCGTTAAAAATGTTTGTTTTCCAAAAATTGGCTGTATCAATTTTAAATTATTCTGATTAGCACTAGAAAGTAACAAATGTGTATCATATTCTGAGTGATAGATAGATTGTTAATTGATACTCAGAATTTAAACGATGCAGTACGTAATGCATATTCTATGTGATTATTTGTGTCATGTTTCATAAATATTAAATATTTCATCATACATTCACCAATGTTAATTAAATCAATTTAAATGTTTATTATTTGTTTTGGCATGATTTTCCCAGGGTATAAATATTTTCTGGCAAGGATCTGCTCTACTCCTCATGGTTTTCATCAAATCTTAAGAAATATTACAATTTGATTTGCCTCAAAGCTGTTTTGTTAAACCCAGATTTTAAAACCATTATGTTCGAATTTCATTTAAAAAGCTTTTTGGGTTTAATTTTCCATTAAGTTTTTGAAGCACATGTTGACTTCCTGTGGTGTTGAAAATGTTACAGCTGAAGTTAGGCCGATATAAATTAAATGATGGATTATATACACATTATAATGCCGAGTAGGGAGTATTTATATTCGAAAGTTTAATATATTTGTGTTTATGGTTTCATTTAAGACTGGTCCCATTCCAATAAATAGCTGTGAAACATTGTAACAGACTTTTAATGAAAAAAATGGGAGTAGTTAGCAAAATAGGTAACAGGGGATGATGATCGAGGAAATAAATTATCCTGGCCTTAAATATGTTTTGAAAGAAACATGATTGTAAAAAATAAATCCTGTATTTTGGAGAAAAGTACAGTATAGGGTTTTGAATCTAGGCCTGGATATTATCTCTGTTAGTAATGAGTCATCAGTGGCTGACTGTTTTACTGTTTGAGATATTAATGGGTTCATGTTAAAATGACTTTTCTGTTTTCAATCACTTCCCGTAATGAGGTCCAACACATTTATAGTTCACAAATGCCTGGTTAGCCTGCTAGTATTTAAACTTCAATGTAATGTTATTATTGGCAAATTAGGGAGATCTCTACTGTTGGGCTTATACATGCCTATGTTCATGTAATAATTTATATTATTGATTGCAATTCATATGACCTTCATTTTCAAAATTCTCGACCCCCTCGTCAGAGTTTTAAGTGACAAGTTAGCATGTGCCTACTCTCTTTTTATCAGGGGCTGCATGGAAACATGAGTCATTTAGAAATAACTTTATACCGGAGCTTTTTTCACTAATAAGATGTATTACAGTGTAATCAAAACACATGATCATGATTTCTTACAGGATTGAAAGTTTTCAATTACTTTACCATGGTGTTGTTAAAAACCAGGTTTCACCCTGCATGATAAACTCAAACATCTTGAGAGTGTCAAGTTTACATGCATTAAGTAGTAATTAGAATGATTAACTAGAATGAACCATTTATAATGCATTTCATAGTGTTAATTAAGTGCTACTGCTAGTTTCAGAATTAATGAAACAAAAACAAAAAATGTTGCAAATTAAAGCAAAATAATTCCTGTGACCCATATCATTAATAATGTAGCCATATGTACCAAAAATAATTTTAAGTTATATGTGGATCCAACATTAATTTATGTATTAAGCGTGTCTGTAACCTTTTACAAAATAAACATATGTTTAGCGTGTTTTACTGAAAGTGTGTCTGATGTATAACATGGAGTAAGCTTATCAAAATTGGGTCATATAGCCGAAACAAAGAGAGAAGACTGATATATGTGTAATATTGTTGCGGAAGTGTGAATGGATAGGACGGCTATTATATGTGTAACTGTTGGTGCCAGATATGTTTCCAGTCCCTGATTGTATTTATGGGGAATCTGATACATACTCTGATTAGTTAAGCAGACTCTCCAAGGCTTATCAGCAAAACTAATGGTTTTAATCACCTTCCAATTTCTTGCAAAAACTTTCAGGTACCTGCGGGTTAAACTGCTTTGTTTTTGCTGGAAAAATCCACACACGTTTTTTTTTCTGCAGTGAAAATATATTGCTTTTCCGTGTTTGTTACTTGATGGTAATTTTGAGAGACTAAGTCAATATTGTAATGCTATTACCCACGAATTCACCAGATAGCAACATGCATGTTTGCTTAAGCACGGGCATATTGTTGCATATAATTCGTTATGGCGCCAGTATTAATTAACTTCTCTTTCCGAGCATTATTTTAGATATTTGTAAATATTTACATTACAATGATTGGCTTATATAGGTAGCAG
This sequence comes from Spisula solida, assembly GCA_947247005.1. NCBI lineage: Eukaryota > Metazoa > Mollusca > Bivalvia > Venerida > Mactridae > Spisula > Spisula solida. Next base: position 39,459,744 of record OX365947.1, on the reverse strand, counting down.
AGACTGTATAGACGGTGCATCATGATAAAGGTCTTGTATAAACTGTAATATGATGATGTACTCGGCTATAACCTGATCCTTTAAATTTTCATCAGGGTTTATTTTTGGTCTCGTTATGCAAGGATTCGATTTTGATGGAAATGTTCAGATATTGAATGAATACCTGATCTGTTAGTTTACCGGGTAATTAATTCAATCATTGATACATGTAATCTTTGTATACAGTAAAACCTCAATACAAAGACCATACTACAATAATAAGAACAAACTTGAGAACAGTGATTTAGGATCTTCCTTGCTGAGGTGGTCTTAATATTGAGGTTGCTTAAAAAGTGAAACACTGAAAATAAATTTGAATATTGTGTGCTCTAATTGAAGGTGGTATTATTATTGTGATGGTCTTTAAGCAAGGCTTTAACACTACTTATTCAAAAAAATATCAAAATTATGTTCTTTCTGTTTCAGCCTGCTACTCTTCAGATTGGTGGTGGGGTTGGTCCTGGTAACCCTGGCAACATGCCAAATGGACACCAGATGGGTCAAATGGGGCCACCTGATATGGGAACTCCACAGAAAGACATGAAGTTCTCAATGGGGATGGGCAATATGATGGTAAGTTTATGAAAGAAAAATTCTGTTAAATCTTTGTAGCCATGATAACATGTCATGATTCAGGTAAATTCTGACATTGCAACATATCTTTTAACCCACAAGCATGCCAAAAAAAGTGTGTTCTAGTACAAAAAAAAGTCATGATTTTAAACACAATAGGAAATTGTCGATTTTTCTCCATTTGTGGAGAAGTACTAACTGGTTAGGAAGTTAGTATGCAGTCCAGGAAAACTGTTTGGGTGAATTGGCCATCGTATCAAAAAAGTTGTTGAGAAACAACCTTAAACCCTAATAAACATAAAACATTATTTTAAGATTTTTGTGGAATTAAATTGATTCTAAGCACCATGTTTTGTGGTAATGGATGAATTTGTTGGCTTATCTGGATAAAAATGACCTTATACTGACCTTAGGATAAATTTCTTTTATAAGATTTGTTTTTGTCTAAAAACTGCTTTAAGTATTTTTGAAAAGGTCCTCCATTAGAGAACCTATTAATCAATACTCGGCAACCATTAGCTTAAATCCCCTTATACAGACTGGGATATTATTATGGTCTATGTTAGGAGATTAGCCCGTATGAATCACTCACTTTATTAACCAATTTGTCAATATTTGTATTCAAAGAACACAAAGGTTCAATTTTGTTAAGGAGTAAGTTAGAAAAATATTGATCCCAGTCGGGATATTGAATGTTTGGATTTACGAACCTCCATAACGGTCGAAAAAAGATTAAAATCTTAAATTTAATACGAACACATAAAGTATACAGAGTCATTTTGTTGACAGAAGGGGTTGGCAATCAGATAAGTTAGTTCACGGCGTATGAATACAGATCAGTGCTGGTTGAATACATTCTCAGATTTGTTACATTGATTGTATTATACTGTCAGGAGTAGTACTGGTTGAACTATGGATTGCCAAACATGATTTGTAATTAAACTCCCAATGTTTAGTCAAGACATATTTTTACCTGTATAAATATTTAAATGGTGCATTACACGCTTAACAAACCAAGTTTGTGTTGAATGTGATTTCATTATTTGTCCTGTAATGTTTTTCAGTTCTTTAAGATGTAAATAAATATTGACTGACATATGAATGTATTTATTCAAAGTAATTTTTCCCAATGAAATCCAACATTAAAAAAAAATGTTGAAGTTGAACTCTGACAGAAATATGTGTAAAAGCAAGTAAATACAGAATGTCTGTGATACACGGGTATTGTGCAAGCAGAATCTATATATAGGTGTATCCGTCGTACAAGTGGCATCCCTTCGTATATGTACAATATCTGAATCTATACTCATTTCTAAAATCAAATTGAAGCTTGAATTATGCAAATTTAGCAACTTAAGTCTCAGAATTTTTGTCCCATTAGACTAAATTAATGAAGAAAAATTGCAATGCTTTCCTCGAATTTAGTCCCTCGACCCCTTTTCCCAATTACCAAAACTTAAAACCTTCAGGAAGTATAACAGATATGACAGGGAATATGACACATAATCTGCACCATCTGTGGTACCCAGGAAGACCCTTCTTGGGTGACCCTGTCATTCTAACATGTATCAGTTTGGTTATTCTAAACTTGCACACGTGTTGGTCTTTGTTATAACATTCTAATACTGCTGATATAGATTTCAAAGTAAATTTTATAAATGTTCATATAAATGATACAAAATTGTGAAATTGTCGTGTCATCTCTGGAAATTGACTGAAAGATATCCAGTAGAATAAAATCGTATAGCGGTAAAATTCTTTCGTGACTGAATCGTTCCAAATGTTATCTATGCGTTGAGGGCTTTGTCGCGATTAAAATTTGGTGACCTTGTGTCGGGTACGACTGTTAGATTAGTTTAGAGATTAAGAAGATTGGGGGATGGTTAAGTTTTTCATAACATGCCAAAACTCACTGGAGCAACTATGGCATGCATTGTGTATGTGTGTGTGGACCCCTCAACATTTTTTTTAAATATCTTATTTTTTGGTGGTAAAATTTCGATAAATTAAAAGCATTATTGTGTTATCATCACTTACTGGTATAATGTGTGCTTACGCTTTGCAAAATTTCTTCAAATATATTTTTTGGTGGTAAAATTTCCATAAATTAAAAGCTTTATTTGATTTATGATGGGATGTTTATGATTGATTATGTTGGAATATTTGAACATACTTTATGTACTGGTTATAACTCGAGCTTCTTATCATGTACGGCTGTATGATGCAATCATTTTGCACCCGTCTAGTGTTGCAACAGTAAAAATAAACCTATTAAGCCATACAAGTTACAGTTGATATGGAATAAGTACATGATTTCCAGCATGTTAGATCTTATATGATTTTGATGAAGTGTCTTCATAATGACTGAAATACTGGTAACCAGTGGGACTTAGAAAAAAAATATTTTTGAAAAAAAAAATTGACAGGGCATAAAATAGTTTATTATATTTAATGGTTGATTAGATTTGCCTTCAAACGTTTCTCCATACTTGATGTCAATCAACTCAACATTTATAGTCCATAGTGCTCTCCTTTTATGGTTTACTCAATACAGTTATAGGTAATAAAGTGGATGTTGATAGCTCAATAATGATCATCAATTTTACATTTAATTTTGTTGTTTTCCTGATAAAAATATGTTGAGCAAAAGTTTGGCATGTTTTAAACTCATTGATTTTTATTGAGCCAGCTTGTGGTGAGGTAGTTTGATAAAAACTATAATACTAGGGCGCTGGTGGGTTGGTCAATGTGTAGAGGTCTCTGGTGCGATCCTATGCCATGTCATACCAAAGTCATTAAAATGGTACTGGTATACCTCTTCCCTGTCATGTAATCCTAACTAATCATTAAATTAAGCTTTAATCTTGAGCTTCAAAAACTGCTACCTTTGGTTACGACTGATGTATCACAACCTGGGATGGAACTTACAATGGATCATTGAACCACCAATAAGTTAGTTACTGGTTCAAGCTAATTTATCTGACTGAACCTTATAGTAGGCCTTTTCGACTTGGCTGTTTCGTGGAGTAGGTTATAGTCTGGTTCCAGTCCCCAATATTACAGTTCTACTACATCACTACTTGTGTATTATTGGGGACGGGAACCAGACTATAACCTACTCCACGAAACAGCCCAGTCGAAAAGGCCTATTATGTTGCTTGAACTAAATGTAGGATGTTCTAGTACGCTAAAGTTAACTTCCATCTGACTAAGAATACACTGTCTATGATATGTTACATTAACTTTAACTACTCAACATATTTATGATTTATGTTGTACCTAACCCAGAAAATTTTGAAATTTAATGTTTATGTTTAGACATTACTTTGTTTTACATTTCCACAACAATTTGGTAACCATGGTAACTGCATACTTTTTGTGGTATTTTTGTGAGGAAATCTCATTCGGTCATTTTAACTAGACAAAACAGATAGTGAACACAAGATACATCTGTACTAGGTTTGTTAATAATGTTGTTATAGAAGGTTCGCTCCATGTTTTTGCGGTATTCCGTCCCATAAATGACATTTTAAAACTCCAACAAAATGAAAACTTAAGTACGTCTAGCTGATTATATCTTCACAATTTTGTAAATTGCACAATTTCATTATTATAGTTATTACCCCATAGATGCACATTAATCTTATTGAAGATTTTGTGTCAGTATATACTTGGCATTTCATTGTTCTGCACAATTTATCATTTTTAAAACCATTTTGCACCTTTTCCTACTCGAGATAATCATTTCGTATTATAATATTGCGTTTAACCAAAACAGAATGGTTTGTTGTGAATTTGATGCATGGAACGTGTAAACCCAGGACTGTTGGTTATAGGTATTTTCTCTTCCATTTATAAATTTACTCTCAAGTATTTGGTGAAAGGAATGCGATCTTTCCGCAAACCCACATCAAAATGGGCTCGGTCTATATATACACAGTCTGCCACTTGACATTTGCCCTAAAATGTAGACATATTTGAAATTTACTTGATAAGTGGTGAAAATTGAACTGAAGATTCACTGCTTTATAATGATAAACAAATATTGAGGTATAAACGCCACTTATGGAAATCGTGGGATCAAATTTCAAGTCTTATTTTATTTTCATACAGTAGAGAAATTGGTAAAAATTAGAGTATTTGTCTAAGACTTGAACTTGTGGTAATGTGGGGTGGTCTCATACTGCACCTGTCAGTTAGGTTCCAGTGAAACGTCTGCCTGAAATTGCCATAATATTGTTGTATTGCTTTTACACACAAAGTTGTTGTGAGCTGAAATGAAATGCATATATTCACAAATTGCTAAAACAACACAAGTGTTGAACTTACTACATTCTGTTTCTGTTACCTAGCAGTACCTAGTTATTGTTGATTAAATTATGAATACTTTGTGATAAATTATTGTATTATATAGTCTGCTCTCTATATGTGTATATAATATTAAAGTAAATAAACAATTTCCAAAATCATTAAAAAAATGAAGAAGTACCTAAAAAACAGTCAAATATTTTATACCGGTATTCATGGACATCAAATTTCCTTAAAGGTTAATTTCGTAGTGTCATTAATTTGTGAATTTTACGCTTCAAATGAGAAATGGACATTTAGGGAGTTTTAATCTTTGTGGTCAATTTTATCTTCCACTTTCTGGTACATTTCCCTGTGAATAATTCTGATGTAACAGTTTATAAGCGATGTCAGCTGACTTTGTTTCAAAATTATTTGGAAATGTGAAATTTTTGTTCTGTATTCTCAAAATCTTATTGCATTCATCAAATTTTTGTATAAATAATTTCCATGTGGGGAACAGTTCCCTTCAACATGTGTGTATGATATAATACCATAGTTTTCCAACATGCCGTGCCTGATTGCATCCAAAATCTGTGTTATGGCAAAATCAATCTAACCGCCTTCCCCCCCTTTCATTCCAGTTACCCCTCCCCCACACACAGGGGTAGATAATTTTACCATTTGTCTTAAAATACATGTTTATTACACAAAGCCATAATAAATAATTAAATATAAATTCTTTAAGATTGAAGTTATGACATTGAGTGTTGAGAAGTGTTGTAATGTTTGTACAGTGGGGGATCAAATCTGAAAATGTAGGACAAGCTTCTGGCCTGCTAGACAATAATTTACTCAACAAAATCATTTTATCTTTATTTCGACATCTGATTCATAAATAGTATAAATTATTCTTAAATTCAATGTTTGGTCAATGAATTACCATAATTAGTGTTAAATGTTGTGTGTACCATATTTATTAAGGTAAACCAAGTGTCAGCTATGTAGAGTTTCTTCTGATATGAAATAATTGTTATTGTTTTATGAATTAAACTAAGGTCTATCGCTGGTATACTATAATGCTTCCAGATATTGAAACGCTGTTTGTCCTATTGACAAGTATTGTATGAAACATGCTAACATCAAGCAGTTGTTAATCATCCCCTTACTAGTTTCTTCACTGGTCATTGAATAATTTTGATTAATAAAACTTCAAACTGTGTACAGTTAATAGGATACATACAGTAGTGTGGTGTAAAATATACAATGATATGAAATCTAGCTATAAATCAGAGTTGTGATCTTAGATTTTCAACCTATGGTAAACTATAGTAAACCAGACGCCCCACATCTGTGAGTTTTTGCATTTTGCTTGTCAAAAAGCTTACAATATGTTTTTATCATGATGGTTTTTATATAAATGGAGTGTAAAACAGACATGTGAATGGGAATATACTGGGCCATGTGGCTTCTAGTCTGTAACAATTATATATTTGTATTATGAAATCTCTCAGAGACTTGAAGTATGGTGGTGAATGTCTACATGCTTTTTATAGACTTCTTTGTTTGTTGAGAAGTATGATAATAGTACATTTTATTTTAATCTGGTACATGGTATAACCCCAGCGGGTAGTTATCAGAGATTTTTCAAATGGGGTCTTGGGCCTTTTATGCTTACTTTTGAATTTTGAGGGTCCAATGAATTTTGGTGTCTGTCCCATTAAAAAGTGGCATAATTATAGTTATTTGAATGTCAGTGGACAAAGTAATGAATTAGGCATCTGAATTCCATGGTAAAATTTTGAAAGATTAAAGATAAGCTTTATACTGGTAACGAAGCCTAAAATACTAGTCATGCCATGTGTAAAGAAGCCAGCATCCAAAGAAATATATAAGTACAAGCTGGTTGCTTTGCACACTTTAATTTGGTACCTGATCTGAGCATACTTTCTAATTATGGGAACTGGCTAAAGTTTAATCATTCCTTTTACAGTTTAACCAACCATGGTTCATATGTAATATAATTGTGTTTGTATTAAACAATATAAGATGAAACAGGTGACTTGTGGGTGAAAGTATTTGAAAGTTTGTTATATTATGATGGGATGGTGAAGTTACTGACAGAATGATTGACTGGTGGAAAGGAAGTAGCTTGTATGTAACATGTGCTTTCATGTGTTAATGTTTCCCCTCTCCTTCTACTGCTTGCCTGTATCCTAACAATCTACATGTTCAAGATGTGCCATATGATGCCCACATACCTTACCGTGCCACTTTTACTATTTGACCATCCTTAATTCTTGTTATTGATCATGGGTAATAATGAGTTAGAGAGCAAAATTTGCATGCAGTTGATAGAATTTGAAAGGTCCTTATACCGTTTTAATACCTTTCAATCATTTGGATTGATCATAGTATTATGAAAGTCTGTGAATTTCTGACATGTACTTCTTGTGTCTGTGTACACTGATTAAGTAAAAATGGTCTAAATGGGGTAAATATCTTTGCTATGTTCTGATATATATCTTATGTATCATACATTGTATTAATAACTATCTTTAGGGCTTTGTAGAAAACTTGTGTTTACTTATATTTTGTATAATGTCAAAAATTAAATAGAATTTGTGAAATGTCAAGATTCCTACATTTGTGTGAATTAACAGGTGTTCAAACATGTGATCTATGTAACACTCTAGGTATATAATACAGGTGTGTACTGGTACGTAGGTAATGTTTTTGGTTTAACTGTCAGTCGATCAGTCCATCAACAGTAAAACTTTTAATCCTGTTCATTTTTCCTGGGCTGTAATCAGAAACTGGTATATACATCAAACTTCCTGAGATTTTAAACTTCATTATTAAGAAAATGGTTTGCTGTATTATTATTTTTTCTGAAAAAAAAAAGCAATTTTTTAAATTAATGTGTTCGAAATCACCTAGCTTGGGTAGCTTGTATTAAACATGGACTACAATATCATAGTGGTCGGAGAAATAACTAGAAAATGCACACAGTTTGCTTTCAATTAATCATAACATTATTTTTTGAAAAAATATTACCTCCCTTTGCTCTTAAAGTATCTACTGAATTACCTCCCTTTGTAATATCAATATAATGAATGTTTGATGAATATTAAATCTCAGCTTGTAGTCAGAATGTTGATTCAAGTAGTTTTGGTAATTCAGATTGCAGTGGTTATTAATAAAAGATGAAAACTTTGCTACATTCTGAGACCAGAATATGCTTTTAAAGTGTTATTTTCCTGCTAAATATTGAATTAATAAGAGCCACCTAATAGCGAAATCAATTTACTCTCAAATATAATGGAAAATCAATCATATCTGAGCTTGCTTGGAATATATTTCATCCGGCATTGACAGTTTTACTGTTCCGGGTAGATATTATCGTGATTGATTTCGTAACTAAAAAATTCAGGCAATAGATTGTGATTGCGTACTACATTGGACTTTATGTTTGATATGGTATCTACTGGCGCCGTGGCTATTTATCGTTACTACTGTGAAAATAGATTTTCATTGAAAGCAGAACAAAATCAGATCAATTTTGTTAATTAGTTTCAAGTTTTATATAGCTTACGATGCATTCAAAGCAAGCCTTGCGCAGTACCAGGCTCTGGTGACCTGACCTTCGCTGATACGTAATATAATTATTGCCGAAGAAAAAACGAACTATTGTGCATGCAATATGGTTATAACTCAACGTCAGCTGATGACAAAACAAATGAACAATATACTTTTTGAAAACCCCATAAAGTCATGTTTGTTTCCATATTGATTAGCTCCCCCAGTCTTACGACTCTTCGGTATAGGAGGTTGTTTTGTTGTATTGTTAATTAGCCCTGTGTGTGTGTTTAAACACCAGTTTGAGATCGGTCATGTTTTATAGGACGACGATGTCGTCGGCATTATCTTATGATTTATGACATATTTTCTTTATTATCATGCTGTGGATTTGTATAGTTTGCTATCATTTTGTTTTCATCTCTGATCAGATTAATCAATGAATTTTTTTTCATTGTGTAACTTTAGAACTTGGCCTCATCAAGCTTTCAAATAATTCTATTCATAATTAATGCAGTATCATTAACATAAGAATTAGTTATTTTAACCTTAAGTTGTGTCATCCCGCCTTTCTCCTCTACGGCTATGCTGCGGTATTTTTTTAAAAGAGCCTTTGTGTTTTAGTATTGAAACATTATGCAGACTACCTCATAAATCTTTTACTTCATGTTTCGGGTTAATGCGTTCATTAATAATAATATGATGATAATTATACATATTTGTTTAGACCCGACTAAATGCGGGAAAAAAGTTTGTAATATGATATAAAGGATTATGTTAGTTTCAAGTCCCAAACCAAACAGTTAAAAATCTTAGCTCGCTCAAGTGCTAGATTTTCACCTACCCTAGATGACAAGTGCAAGACTTTCACCTGGCCTAGATGACGAGTGCTAGACTTTCACCTGGTCTAGATGATGAGTGCTAGACTTTCACCTGGCCGAGATGACCAGTGATAGACTTTCACTTGGCCAAGATGACGAGTGCTAGACTTTCACCTGGCCAAGATGACGAGTGCTAGACTTTCACTTGGCCAAGATCACAAGTGCTAGACTTTCACTTGGCCAAGATGATGTTCTTTTGTGATCTTGACTATAGCCATGTCATCCGTATTGGGAAAAGTTGTTGATTGCAGAAGAGCAAGTTGGGCTGTATATCGTTATGATAATTAATTCCAGGAAAACTGATTATGCATGTCAACTGGCTGTTATGAATGATAATGAAAACAATTAAAATATACAATGTACATCTGTGGTTAAGTTAGGGACATAAGAATTAAGGTGAATTTCACGAATTTACATAATTTGCTAACATTTTCTCTAGCATAAATCTTACCTACATAGAACTCAGCTAAGAAATAGAAAATATTGCTTCAATTTCCACATGCCAAATGTTTGAAATTCAGAATTTGCTAAAAAAAATTACCAACGAAAACAACTACTTATACAGTAGTGTACAGTATGTCATAACCTGTCTCACACGTCACCTGTTGATATTCTCATTGAGTGGCCTTAAGTATGAAGGTTACTAACATTTATTTCATAAATGGAGTCAGGGTTCTGGACTTAAAAGTACCAAGTTTGCAAATAATCAATAAACTTTCATTCACTGCTTTCAGAATATTTCTGTGTAGTTAACAGTCAATACGGCTTGATCAATCACTTCTTGTGAAAGCAGGTATTGAAAATGTTGAAATTGCTGACTGTTTTTTACAAGTGTTATTAATTAAAAGTCGACAGGTTACCGTTATGTCTCCATTCTGTGTAACAATCAGGCTTGCTATAATTCAAATGACGGCATTATTGTAGCTTGTCTATTAAGCGATCTGTAACGGGTCCTTGCGGAGAGATCTGCTGACATATTTTAATATTCGTATAAAATCCTTCCTCGAAGCTGTTGATACTAATTGCTCTGACTGCCTTACTCCGCGTATCCTGCAGTTTATGAGTTTGATTTAATAAAGAGAATATGATTGAGATTTTTATTTACAGGGAAAGAAATATTCAATATCTCCTATCTCTTGATATTCTCTCTTTCTCATCAGAATGAACGTGTATAATGATTCTATCAGTTTGTTTTCAATGCATGTCAGTAATTTTTATGCTTCTATTAGCTCCATACAATTCATGGTCCATGAGGTAAACTTTTACAAGCTTTGGGGGTTTTTTTATGAAAGTTTGTGAAGAAGGGAGTTTACTGTATTGCGCATAAAATATTTGTTGGAAAAATAGGTTGTATAATCATGCTTTACATTCCTACAGGCACAGTTCCCTAATTTGGTTTGAAAATTAAGGTTACTTCCCTTAAATCTTTATAAATAATTTGGGGGGGAGGGGCATCAATTTTGAAAAATAGATTACATAGTATTTAGGAAACCAAATTCCTGATGCAAGCCGCACCAAAATTTGTAATTTTGTAGAATTTTTGAGAAATTTTGCTTATAGGGATGGTTAAAGATATCGAAGCCATGAGGTGGCTGGTAAAGGACCTGATGAAGCCATCCACACAGCATGTTCTGTACAAATCTCAATATGTGTCTTCATGCTGTAAATATGACTTGAAATTCTTAAAACATTTTTTTCTAAATATCCAATTAAGGTAGAATATTTATATTATAATTTAGGTAGATATTAATTATATAACCATTGGTATTTCATCTATTTTCAGATGCCAGGACCCATGTTTATGTCACCACAAGCCAAAAAAGGGTTGGAATTCGGTGGAATGATGTCACCAAATTTTAAGTCGATGGTTGATTTCGAAACAGGGAGTGAATGTGGGAGTGTTGTTAGCAGTAGTAGCCATCCTAACAAACCAGAATCAAAGAAACATCCTAGTCTACCTAAAGAGGTAAACCATCCATTTTACATAATCTTATACTTTGTTGTTCCGTTACTCAGTCAAGCCATGGTCAAGTGGTAGATGCGCTGGTTTTGTAACCTAGTGATCCAGGTTTGATTCTCAGGCCTTGAACATTTTGACTTTCCTCCTCATGTTGAGAAGTTGTTCATTCTCTTTGTGGAAGGGTAAGTTAGTTCTGGTTAGGATACAGTTCAGAAAAAAAGTGCATCAATCGCGGTATTATAACTGTAAAATGGTTGAGAAACAGCCTTATTCCCGAAAAAATTAGTAATCTAAGGATTGCGGCTCATTACATTGAATGGATTACAATGATTGTGTTGTCAGCTGTATCTCCAAAAGAATTTCATGTAAGGTCATGAAAATTGCCAGTTTATTGCACATTTGCTGTCTGTATAAATCGAAATGATATTTATTATTAATTATTATTAATAAAGTATAGTTAGCAAAATGTCATAAAATTCCCCCTCTAATTAAATCATTTGATAGAACATGCCAAGTAATTTATAATAGTAAATACAGGAAAGAAATATCAATTAAGGGCAATTGTAGGTGTAATTGATGTTGTTAATTATACCCGTCAAATTTGTGTTTCTAATTAAGTGTTGTTGTTTATGATGTTAATTTGATGTTAATTTTCTATGTAATTTCAGGCTGTTGCTATAATGTTAGACTGGTTACGTCAACATAAGGACAATCCATATCCTAACGATGACGAGAAAGCAATGCTTATCAAACAGACTGGGCTTACCATTAACCAAATCAACTACTGGTTTACCAATGCCAGAAGACGAATCCTGCCAAAATGGGCGCAACAGTGTAAAACCTGAGAACCAGTCCAGAGTAAAATAGACCGGTGCTAATTTATTCTCGGTTGAGATACGCCATAAGTTGTGAATCCTTGTGACACAGTCAATGTTCTAACGCCATTCCTTGGCTAATTTGGTGCTATCAACCTCTCCCCCCACCCACCCCCACTCACATGATGTGAAGAATATGTTTGTGGAAGGTTCCTTTCCACAAGCTGATCAACTTACTATGAGGAAATATATCTCACAAGATGTTGGACGATTCGAGCCTAGAATCTAGGTACAAGTTCAGTGTGAATTTGTGGTAGAGACTGGAAGACTTTGGTTCCAAGGAACAATAAAACCTCTTAATGTGGCTGTTATACATGCTATAATAAACCCCTTTAACTTACATCAAAATGTTATTATTTGATGTTTGTAAGGCAGACAAACACCTTTGCAAACATCTTGTTTTCACTTTCTCATGAGTTATTCCCCTTTTGTCTTATTCATGGATTGTTCCTTAAATATATCTTAACTATACATGATATTAAAAAATCCATTTTATATATTGACATCATAGTAGGGAATGTTAGATTGGTTGTTTAATGTTATTCAAAAAGGAATGTTTTACAGTATTAAATATTTCCGTGGTGTTTATAATGCCACATTGAGATGCAAAATATGCAGGTGTCGTTGTCATGGTAACATGATGAATGAAATCAGAATAAAAAGTTGAACTGTGTACAATCATTGTATGATATTGAAAGGAATTGTTAATTCAATTTCATCTGGTATTTAAATTTATAATAACATTTTTACCAACCCTGACAAAAAATACAGTATTAGGTTACACTTTCAGAAAAAAGCAACTGAATAATTTGAATTTCCAATTTTAGCTTTTCTTCAACTTGTACAGTTCAACTTGAAAATATTGTATTTCGTCTGCATATAAAGAAAGCAATGTATAATTTGTTTTGTAATATTGAGTTATAAGAACGACATCGTAGCCGGACTGTGATAATCCTTAGCTGACATAGTTTTCATTGAAATATATTACATTTTGGGAGGCAATAAATTCAAGCAGGTGTTATCCACTACTGGAAGATTGGGTGTTAATTTATTATGTCAATATTTTTAAGAGTACAGGATTTAGTGGGCTATTATTTTTCAATAGAATTCAGAAGAAGGGACATGTTTTTTTTGCAAAAGTTTGAGTGAAATTATGTCTTTGAATCGCAATTGAATTGTTGAAACCCGTATAAGGCTCATGAAATTTTCAATCAACTGTATGACTTTGTCATAGAATTATAAATTTATCTCAAATTCTGAAATCTGTTGATTTTGAAAATATTTAAGATAGAGCAGGAGTATAAGTTGTTTCGTACTATGTGTTAGGTACAGGTTGTGTTAAAATTGACCACAGTGTTTTAACAGCCTTGGTTGTATTTAGTGGATTTGTTGTGATTTGAAAGTAGTGATATTTTTGACGAAATGTTCGACTGTATAGCGGTGAAAACATTAGACAGGGGAGACAAATGTGGTTGTCAACTGTATCAGTCAGTGGCCAGTAATCTCTCTTTGAAAACGAGAAATTTTTACATCAACATTTTTCCTTAGATCTCTTTGTAAATATGTTTTTAAAAATGTTTTTACGAAACTAACAATTACACAATTAGTGCTGTTTTTCGTGTTCACACTTTTCTTGTCATTGTAAATAAACAATGCATTGCCATAGTAACATAAAATATTTACTTATGTGGGTTGTACCTAATAAATGAATTTCATTTCTTACTTAGCTGAGTTTATGAATTTCATATTTTACTTAGCAGAGTTTATGAATTTTATTTCTTACTTAGCTGAGTTTATGAATTTCAAAACTTACTGAGCAGAGTAAAGTCACTCTTGTTGTGATTCTAATGGCCTTGTTTTTTTACTATTTATTTAAATGCTTATATCATGAATTGTGCCTTCTTCACCCAGCTTTCTCAGTAGATGTTCAGTAGTATGTTCTCTAAACCTCCTTTTCTCACTAGCGTGCCTTTCTATCTTCCAAACTTCCTCCCTCTGGTTGTGTTTTAATGATGTGCCTTGTTTTAATGGTTGTAAAAGGGGGTTTCCCCAATTTTGTGTTAATATACTTGTTACCCTGAGTTTTCTAGCAGGAAAAGAAAAATCAGTAGATTGGTGAATTTGGCTGGCAATGGGTTGGGTGTTGACCATCTGCATTTTATGGGTGTCAACATCGGGTGGGTGTCAACATAGTTTTGCCACACACATAATTAAGCCATGTCCATGAAAGTTGACAGGAATGTAGTGTTGTGTACCCCATGTTTCATTGAAGCTGAAGCATGTTTCAGCAGAGTTACGTCCCTTGTTTGAAAATCTGGTTTTCATGATATGTTTCTTGTTACCTTACTTCCATGTGGTTGTAAAGACAGCATATAGTCATCATTTTGATAGTTTGTAACATCTATGCATATTTTGTTGTCAAAGCCTGCGATATTATGATAAAATCATGTGAAAGGCAAAACTGTGTTTAAACTGTGTTAAACCTGTGTTTCTCTAACAAAAGTCATAACGTTTGTGGTATCCTTGATTACGATAGATTTACATTTGCAAGATTTAGAACATCATCCTTTCAATAAAAACATTCATGTTAAAACTTGTACAATTTTGGATGATCTTGTTATTTAACTAATCATGGAATTAATTGTAGTAAATCAGGTTATTATATTGTAATGTTGTATGACAAGTTCTCCCCTTTCCCCCTCTCCCTCCCTGTCTGTCTGTCTGTCTGTCTGTATATATCTATACATTTGTTTTGCCTTTGATACAAAATAAGTGCTCTTGTTGTTCAATGCAGCTGTCTGCTTATTTATCTTGTGACATTGTACATTTTATGCATTTATTTACCTGTGGTTATTATGAATTAATTACAATGGCAACAGCCGCAACATTAACATATATATGTCCACAGGCTGCATAATGCTCCTTCCTTATTGTTTTGAAACAAAGATGTTGGTGTTAGAAAAATGTTCTTTTTGTGATATGGGTATTTTGAACAAATATTATTTTTTTCTTGGTAACTGCTGACTTTCATTTAATGCACTGCTACTCAACTACTGTGTTATCATCCGAGTTATGTTTGTATTTTACTGTCTGTTCACGTTATACTGTTTACATCTTGGAGTTATTTCACTGCTTACGATTCTAACAGATAGATGTATACGTTCATGATGTACCAAATACTGCATGGAGAAGTTGAATTAGTGCAGTGAAATGTAGGAATGTTATTGTTCGCATTGCAAAAAATGTGTTTGTTTCTTGTTACCATAAATATGCATTTTATGAACAGAGATATGGTTTTCTCACTTACATAATTTGTAGGCACTTGAAAAATTGACAATAAGTTAGTGTAGCAAACGCTCCCCCATTTGTTTGTCAAAGGTCATTAAGCGAATACATTACATTATACAAACTAGTGCAATATTTCCAATATTTTACAACCAAAATTAAATCTTTCTTTGATCAACTAACTCCTTGATTTCAATATGTAAGCATTTGGCATTTATACATTTAGTAAAATATTTTTTAAAAAACTGACACTTTTTGGTGAGTGGGAAGGAGTCGATCTACTGGTACTTGAAACAGACAAATTGTTTTAACTTGGTAGCAACTACAAAAAATGTTCTGATCAGTATTTTTATGTTATTCAAAATTTATATTTTATCGAGCATGGAGCGTATAGAGATTTAGTATCAAACCATTTAGCATATATAGTTGTATGTAAATGGTAGTTTGTGATTTACAATACAGTTAGTGAAGTACTAAATGGTTGTACATATTTGTTATACATTTTGTTAGACAAAACATGGCTTTAAGCCGTTGTATATAGTTAACTTTGACAGTGTTTTAATATATTTTATCTCTTTTTATGTTTAAATATATTTTTGGTAATATTTTTAGTTTCGGTATCTGTTTTGAAAATTTTCTTCTTCTTCTACTATCTACTTACTTGATGGTCTCTATTACACAACTTAAAATCTTTCTGTAGTAATGGCTCTTTTATGCATTCTCACAATTTGTACACTTTTTTATGGCATTTTGATACATTTTTTTGCAAAATTGAATTATGCAATGGCTTTTAATGATTTGTTTTGTAAAATCAAACATCAAATTAATTTATTTCTCCATTGTTTCACATTCTCTGCTGAACCATTTATAATTTGCTTACATTAATATTTGCTGTAGGCGACCTGTACAAAGCTATTCCCCAAATATTTAATCCGATTCCCGGGGTCAAAAGTTGTAAAACTATGCTCAGAAACCATCTAAAATTCCAAGCTTTTTGATTGGTTGGTTTTCAACTAGGTATTAGGATTGACCAATAGAAAGGCTGGATTTTATGACCGGTTTCTGGCCTTAGTTTTATGATGTTTGACCTTTGCCTTATAATATATACCAGTTTATATCTCCTGTATAGATCTATCAGTTTTACTGTTAGATCTAAACTTTCTGTGTACATTTATACTTTTATGCTTGAACTGCCTAGGCATGCTATGTTCATTTAGATACATTTTTACTTTGATATGATTAAACATTTTAAATTAAAACGTGAAAAATAAACATTATAGTTTTATGTAAAAATGAGTTCTGTTTTCTGTTGTGATTATACACATATGTATAATGACTTTCCTGTTCAGTCAAACACCCAAGAGGAAGCACTCTCAATATAAATCGGAATTTGATGTAGTCAAACAGTTGCCTTCATGGAGACACCTTTGGATGCTGACGCATCTACCACTATGAACGGAGACACATTTTGAAACATCTACCATTGTCCGTTCTAATGGATTTTGATGCATGCATCAGATTTCCAAATATATTACTGAATCCCTTATTTTTCCTCCCCCTGTGTAAGGGGTTTCCCTAAAGAGGAATCAGAATTGCAACCAATTTTCCACTTGCGTGCATTGTATAAGACAATAAAAAGGATGTGAAAGTTAATCTCTGGGTATACTATTCCCATTGTCCTGCATGGAAGTAAGTTTTATATAATGCAGAGATTATCAGATATGATCCTGATCTTTTGCCATTAGTTAACAGTCACTGGGGCTATTAAAATGTGCACAATAAGTAATAGAACACCTATTTTATACAAAGTAACATCTATTTATTTCCTAACAATGCACTGACCATTTCACATATAACGTTACGTGTCCTATCTAAGGGAGACTATGTTAAATGCAGAAAAGTTGACCAAAGTAACAATAGAAAAACTGGACTAACTTTCTTTGCAGTTCTGAGTGGAATTGTCTCCCTTTGACTTCAACCGATCTAAATGAGACAATCTAAAACCAAAGACACATTAGACGCACCAGCAGCACCAATACCAGTACCAAACACATAATTATGCACACTGCTAGAAGCATCAGACGGCACTAAAGCAGTACCATATGTATATCACCTGTCTACAAGTATATGCACACTGCTAGAAGCATCAGGGAGCACTAATGCAGTACCATATGTATATCACATGTCGACAAGTAGATCAGGATACTGGAAGTTGTACTTGTATCAAAAGAACCCATAGAGGTACAGTACATAGATACAGTATGTCTAAAAGAAAAGGAGCACAGAAGTACCAGGGGTACTGTGGAGGCACCATACATAGATATAGTATGTCTACAAGTAGAGGGGCACTGTAGAGGTACATGTACTATACATAGATATAGTATGTCTTCAAGTAGAGAGACACTGTAGAGGTACATGTACCCAACATAGATATAGTATGTCTACAAGTAGAGGGGCACTGTAGAGGTACATGTACTATACATAGATATAGTATGTCTACAAGTAGAGGGACACTGTAGAGGTACATGTACCCAACATAGATATAGTATGTCTACAAGTAGAGGGGCACTGTAGAGGTACATGTACCCAACATAGATATAGTATGTCTACAAGTAGAGGGGCACTGTAGAGGTACATGTACCCAACATAGATATAGCATGTCTACAAGTAGAGGGGCACTGTAGAGGTACATGT
This sequence comes from Spisula solida, assembly GCA_947247005.1. Classification (NCBI taxonomy): domain Eukaryota; kingdom Metazoa; phylum Mollusca; class Bivalvia; order Venerida; family Mactridae; genus Spisula; species Spisula solida. Next base: position 39,441,571 of record OX365947.1, on the reverse strand, counting down.
ACCCAACATAGATATAGCATGTCTACAAGTAGAGGGACACTGTAGAGGTACATGTACCCAACATAGATATAGCATGTCTACAAGTAGAGGGACACTGTAGAGGTACATGTACCCAACATAGATATAGCATGTCTACAAGTAGAGGGGCACTGTAGAGGTACATGTACCCAACATAGATATAGTATGTCTACAAGTAGAGGGACACTGTAGAGGTACATGTACCCAACATAGATATAGTATGTCTACAAGTAGAGGGACACTGTAGAGGTACATGTACCTACATAGATATAGTATGTCTACAAGTAGAGGGGCACTGTAGAGGTACATGTACCCAACATAGATATAGTATGTCTACAAGTAGAGGGGCACTGTAGAGGTACATGTACCCAACATAGATATAGTATGTCTACAAGTAGAGGGACACTGTAGAGGTACATGTACCTACATAGATATAGTATGTCTACAAGTAGAGGGGCACTGTAGGGGTACATGTACCCAACATAGATATAGTATGTCTACAAGTAGAGGGACACTGTAGAGGTACATGTACCTACATAGATATAGTATGTCTACAAGTAGATGGGCACTGTAGAGGTACATGTACCCAACATAGATATAGTATGTCTACAAGTAGATGGGCACTGTAGGGGTACATGTACCCAACATAGATATAGTATGTCTACAAGTAGAGAGACACTGTAGAGGTACATGTACTATACATATATATAGTATGTCTTCAAGTAGAGGGACACTGTAGAGGTACATGTACCCAACATAGATATAGATAGTATGTCTACAAGTAGATGGACACTGTAGAGGTACATGTACCCAACATAGATATAGTACATTGTATGTCTACAAGAAGAGGGGCACCAGAACTTTTCTGTAGAAATTGTCTCCCTTAGTTTAAGTCAAAGGGTGACAAATCTGACTCATGAACTGCAAAAAAACTTTGTCCAATATTCTATTGTTTCCTTAGTTAACATTTCCGTATTTTAAATTGTCTCTCTTTGACCTTAAACCTGATGAATTGGTCAAAGGGAGACAATTTAAAATACGGAAAAGTTGACCAAAAGAACAATAGAAAACTGGACAAAGTTTTTTTGCAGTTCAGGAGTCAGATTTGTCTCCCTTTGATCTTAATCATTGTGTTATCTCCCTTTGACTTTTTGAAATTGTGCTGATATACTTGTAGTCATATTATATCTATGCATGGTACCTCTATAGGTGTTTCTGGTTCTTATAACTTTGCTCCAACGTGTCCAACGTGGTCGCCTTATCCGAATGTGGAAGATTTCCTCTCTCGGTTACCTGCATAGGAAAGTGCATTAAATATTGGGCGAAATTGACACAAATGAAAAGGAACCAATATCCACGCCAGTGTTATATAATGCTAAGGCAACATGATTTCGCTAAGGCAACATGATTTTGCAGGTAGAACAAACTGCGCAACACATGTGAAACTTACTTTTCCAATATGGATTCTGATATGCATTGTTAACAGACGAAATTGGTGTATTTATGATGACGTTCAAAATCAGACTTAAAGATGCCGCATACCACGCACTTCATAGTGAAATAATCGACTCTCCAAAAGCATTACTCTATAAGCTGTATAAAAATGTGCTAGTCCCAGAAACCTACTTGACAATACATATACCATACAAGCATAAGAGACTCTTGTCTAACTTCAGATGTTCTGGACATGATTTGATGATTGAAAGGGGGCGTCACTTAAAAAATACCAAGATACTTGAGATACTGTCCATATTGTGTAAAACAAGGGTTGTCCATAGTAGAGGATGAAATGCACTTCCTATTAGTGTGTCCGTTGTACAAGTTTGTGAGACAAACTTACTTTCTTAGTAGGTGGTATAATGGTGTACTAGACATCCAATTATTTATTCACATCATGTCTGATACTAACATGAACAGTATAATGTCAGTTGCTAGATACCTAGTGGATGCTTATGAATTGAAAAGACAATGTGACAATATATGAGCCACTTTCCGCATTTTGTTGATAGTATTACAAATACTCTAGGTAGCTAGAAATAGTGTAAGTTTGATATCTTTTGCCTCACTCGTAATGTAATATACATTGTATTAATTTCCAGACGTTTGAATTAAATTTATACAATATACTAATACTACATAAACATAATAAGTATTTACCACTTGGAATTTTTATTATACTAATTTTGTATACCTTGCAACATTAGATGTGTGTTTTGTTTAAATGTTCATACAGTATTCATAATTGAGTTAATACATTATGTAATTATGAACAGGCATATTCATTTAAATAATTAAGTTGGAATTAAGATGTGCATTTAGAAAAAAACAGTTTGCTTGCAGTATTGATTTAATAATAGTTATGTTGTCGTGTTTGTTTCCACATTTGTCATAAATATTATACACGAATTGAACATGTATTATGGCAAGATGATTGACATTGATAGTTGAACCATTATAATATGCAACATGGTATATATTTAATCATATCACATTACCCATTTATGTTTTGTATTGTATTTTGGGCCGGAGGACTCTCATAACATTGAATAAATCTTGAATCTTGAAAAATCTATGTGATATCTCATATATGGGTGTTCCTAGTACTGCTGACAGTGCCCGTATACTTGTAGACATACTATTTATGTGTATTGTACTGTATGGGTGTTCCTGGTACTTCTAATAGTACCACATAATTGTAGTCATTGGGAAAGCGGCTATTATCTATGTATTTAAAAAAATATGTTCGTGAAATTTGCTTGCAAATTAAACTGAATTGCTGGTAAGCCTGTACTCAGACCAAAATCCTGGTAATTACAGGCACAATGTCTAAGTAATGGTCGGTGTGAAATAATAAGTAAAGAACAAGAATTCATTGTGATAAAATATATTTGTGATTTCATTGAATGTGTGAGGATACAAACAGAACATGCATAGAAGATGAATGATTCTATAAAATAACAAATATATAGCATACATGTACATGCAACATTTCATATATAAAATTATATAATAATTTAATCAACTAGAAAAGATAACAGTTTATAACAAATAATAAATGTTCTATATAAAATTTATGTTTTTATAAAATTACTAACAAGATAATACAACATACGAGGGTTGTCCCAGTAAATTGTGAACTTTGCTTATTACACAAAATGTATTCAAAAATTCCTATAAAGTTTGAATATAAGGTAACAACAAAAAATCCTGATCATGTGACGCCACAAAAGAAACTTATTAGCAAAGTACACAATTTACTGGGACTACCCTCATAGTAGCCACTATGAGCTGATGAAACTATGCTTGTCAATATGTGTAGCTATTGTATGGCAAAATTAGACAAATATATTGTTCCATAATTATAGTGACCTTACTTCATTAATCAATTTCAAAACATACTCGTGTATAGGAATGTACTAGATAATGGGATGATAAAATTCCAATATTAAGACCAACCAAACATGTGGTATTAACAGCGATTCGGTCTTAATAGCAGTTCATTTTTGTTCTTAATTCTTTAGACTTCAAGTTTTCAAAATTGCAAAAATTTGCGTTATTTCAAAATAATTAAATAGGTTTTATAAGCATAACTTGACTGTACTAGCATGCTTACACAGACGTGAAAACACTGTCATATTTGTAGTGAAGAGTGCAGTTTACAAAGTATAAACTTATGAGACCTTTTGGAACAATAATTGAGTCTCAATTTGCCATACAATAGACATAATTTAAAAGAGCTTAATATCTAAAAAGATACATGTATACACATCATTGGTCACATTATTTTAGTTTCTTCTTGCCTGTCATTACTCTTCCATTTTCCTAATAAAAGATTGTGTAAACATTTGTAAAAAATGTAAAACTTATTGTTTTTCCATTACTGATTAGAAAATCAACAAGAGGGCCCAAAGGGCTCTAGGTCGCTCATCTGTCGAACTTGACCTAGATTTTGTTCAGATGATCATTGTGACCAAGTTTCATACAGATTAGGCCAATATCGTGACCTCTAGTGACTACACAAGGTTTTTATATGATTTTGACCTAGTGACCTAGTTTTTGACCCCAGATGACCCATTATCGAACTTGACCTAGATTTTGTTGAGATGATCATTGTGACCAAGTGTCATAAAGATTAAGTCAAAATTGTGACTTATAGTGACTACACAAGGTTTTTCTATGATTTGACCTAGTGACCTAGTTTTTGACCCCAAATGACCCAATATCGAACTTGGCCTAGATTTTGTTGAGATGATCATTGTGAAGTTTCATAAAGATTAGGCTAAAATTGTGACCTCTAGTGTCTACACAAGCCAATTGTTGACGGACGGACGGACGACGGACGACGTACGACGTACGACGTACGACGGACGACGCACGACGTACGACGGACAAAGAGTGATCACAAAAGCTCACTCTGTCACTTTGTGACAGGTGAGCTAAAAAGCACATCATAAATCAAAGCGATAAACAATTCTGATGTTCCTGGCAAGATTTTGTTTTCAGCGTGTTTCTTTTTAATAAAAATGACTAAAAACAAAAAGTTATCACATATTTTATCTGGTTCTATTGTCAAAATGTGATTATGGAGTCCAGTCTGACCAATAGTAAGGTAGCTTACTGAGTATGGTGTCCAGTCTAAAATGTCACACAATTGGTTGGTTTTGAACACAGGCTTCAAACTGACCAATCACAAGGCAGCATAATGAGTATAGAGATCAGTCTAAAAATTCAAGCATGCAATTAGTTGGTTTTGAACACCTAATTTAAACTGACCAATAGCAAGTCAGCATACTGTGACTGGCAAACATATTTTAGGGTTTTTTATTTACCCCCAGAAGACATTAGTTTGACATGGACCTGATTCTCAACAAAGTGTTAAAGATTCAATAATACATGTTATTCGAATGCTTTAAAAAATAAATACAATTACTATAGATACAATAATAACAATTTGAAAGACACATTGTATCAGGTATCATATTAAATAGTACAAGGAATGATAAATATTATGCCTAATGAGCCACAGAATATATAACAATCATCTATACACATACTCTCATATAAATATGAAGGTAGAACACACTGTAATAGTCAGATCATATAAAATTACTGTAAAATCATAATTTTTCATGGGGTTAAATTTCCATTTACTTTGTGGTAGAACTTGACCCTGAAATTTTATCTCAATGAATGATCAACCCCTTAATTATGGATTTATGGTTCTTGTTTCCATGGTATATAATCATACATGCCAAATCTCCTGCATCATGTGTGAGTCTCCTGCATTTGAGACTCTACTCCTGCATGATCAGAGGCCAATTTATCAAATCTCACACATTTCATGGACAAACCGGAATCTGACATTTTTTGTTTACATTATGAAAATGATGACAAATATTAGTTTAAATTGCTACATGAAGCATGCATGGTATTGTCATCAAATTAAGATAAGTGAAAACAGCATATAAACTTCAACACTTTAAGTCTAAAGTTTCAGCAGAGAAAATCTCCTGCATTTTAATGAAATCTCCTGCATTTCCATCACCAATCTCATGCAAAGGGGTCTGCGAAACATGGCATATATGTATAATATAAAATTTAAGACACCACTAACTTAACATTTTTATAAAAATTTTTTTTTTAAATAAAAATCCACTAAATTTAATGCCCAAAAAGAAATGTGATTTACAGTAATTAATAGATTTCTAACATCAAAGATCACATCCTTATTTTCATAACGTTTTGTTCTCTCAATCATGCACATGGTTAAAAATTTGTACAGGTACACGGTATCTACATTTGTACATTTATATAAACAGTAAAAATCAGGCGATACAGTAAAAATCAGACGATTTCCGGTCAGTATTTACAATAATTACAGCAGCAATGCATATAGGAGAGATCCAGTATTCATATGCAGTGTGCCCACCAGCTATAGGTGAAGGCATGTTTCTATTGTTTATTTGAAAAAATCTACTTATAATATTGTTATGTTTTGTTGTTATTCCTCTGACTGTTTATTGTTTATGTCATACTATTTCTGTTCACATGTTTTGCCATAGAGGCTCACAGGGAAGACTGGGCTTGCCCAACTGTGTTGCCTCTTAAAATAAAGTCGTTATTATTATAATTTGGTGAATAGACTTCCTGTGGGCACTTTGCATACAAATGGAAGATCTTCCGTATATTGGCTTCACCCGATTAAACTTCTAACATGACGTAATAAACGTTTCTTCCAAGAGTTATAATTTGAGTTTCCAGTGTAAGAAACATTCTCCATCGATTCAATAAACTTCACAGTCTTCACAGGGTTTGGCTAGGGATGTTTTTGAGATCGATGGAAATATGACCAACATGTACCCATACCATTTGAAGGCTTCAATAGACGTTAATCATGACATATAAGGCACTACGGCTTAAGAATAATATATCACAAAAATAAATACATGTACCGTAAATAATCAGCCATAAGTTGCCCAAAAACGATCCAGAACCCCCCCCCCCCCTAAAAAGTCACCCTACAACTTACGAAAGGGAGAAGCAAAATTTATAACCCAATTTTGACCCGATGAAGAAATTTTCCAACAAAGTACAGATCAACAGAAGCGTAGATAGCATATGGCGAGGATATCCAGATGTGTGAACGGAGGCATATAGGGTGAAAAGCACAAATAAAAATATAGTGTAATTTCTGTGAATAGGAATGTGGTTCATATTAACATAAATAACAAACAATGTACATCAAATAAGACAAAATTGAAATCTGAGTTTACCATTTAATTTTGCAATCGAATTTAATAAGCTGAGTATCAGTCTTTAATAATTAGTAAAATAAGACTTAAATTAAATTAAGAGTATCATTCTAAAATTATGACATATGACTAAAATTAATGAAGTATATAATTATGTATCCTTTAAATAAGATTAAGTTAAATAATACTGATACAATATTTTCGTATAAGTCTAGAAAAAATATTTTCTATAATATGAATAAAACTAAGTGGAATAAAATCTGGTAGAATGATATCACAATAAAAATAATCACAGAAGAAAGTATAAAGTACATGTTTCAATTAGAAAAACGTACATAATTCATAACTTAATGATGGTATTAGGACAAGGAAAAATGTAATACATTATATGATTCAATTTTACAGAAACTTTAAACACTAACAATGTGCTAAGACTTTACATTCAATGTTGTTAAATTTACGAGCAATTCATTGTCATTGATTCTGAAAGACTGAAATCTTGAAGAATGGAATCTTAAAGAAACTATCATTGTAATAAATAAATAGATAAAAATAATTATTGCCCACTAGGCAAGTTGAACAATTTCTATCAACATCTGTAAAGCTAAAACTAGCTACAGGGTGTGAAAAAAGTTTGTTCTCAATGTTTAAGTGGCCTCCGTAGCTCAATGGTTAGCGCGCTTGTTCTCTAATCTGGCGACCTGAGTTCAAATCCGGGTGGAAGCACACATATATGCCTGCCATATTTCAGCTGACTGGCAAATAAAGCCTATTATATGCTCAGCATTTAAAAAAAAAAAGTTTCAATAGTTTGTTTTTCTGACGTCAAAAGAATGTTAACTTTCAGGTTAAATTCCAGAAGGTTCTGTCATTTGTTCTAATCTTTCTGGTGTAAAACAAAGGCGTTCGACTCGGCTAAAAAATAATCACTACACTATTTAATATATATCTATCGAACCTATATATTAAATAGTGTAGTGATTATTTTTTAAGCTGAGTCTAACCCCTTTAACGTTAAATGAGGCTATTAGAGTATGAAATTAAAACTGTACTCTTGCATACTAAGTTCAGATAAAATTAAGAATGAATTTAAATTTTGAGAACAAAATTTTTAACACCCTATCCATGTTGCAGCAAAAACAACATGTAACACTTTTCAGTCTAAGTTATTTCAGATCTATCTAACATTATTCACAGACATATGCACCAAAACTGCAGTGATCTTTTCAAACAAGTGCATACATAATATCCAACATTCTTACACTGAAGGAGTAAAAAAACAGCTACATTAATTACAATTTTCTTATCTTTTTGTTGTAAAATATGATATTATACAAGTCATATACAAAGAAACCTAACTTTAATAGACTACCTGGCACCTAAAAATTAAGACGTCAAAATTCAAAAGAGTACCACCGTTATCCTCTTATTCACCGTCACTCTTTAGACAATTTAAGTAAATACTCAGTTTTTAGAAGTCCAAATGGTGATCTTATTACTGTAGTTTCCCAGTACATGTACGTATACATAGGATCCGTTATGAGTTGTCTTTTGAGATCAGCATTTCTTAAACGAGTCTAGAAAACAAAGGTTATTAAGCTAGCCTTTGGCAAGATTAACAAACTGATTTCGTGACGAGTTTAAGTATTGTTGATCCCAAAGGCAGCGAGTGGTGGATTTTTTCATCACACTACCATAGTTACTGAGTCAAAACGACATAAGAAATAAAGAATTTAAGCCGTAAAAGTTGGTGTTGTCATGCATTTGTTAACACACGTGTTGAAGAATCTTGTTCCGTTATTTGTTCTCACATGGAAGATCACAGTATTTATGTGTATGAGAAACCTTAGTCCTTTAAAATAAGGTCCTAGTTTATCACTGTCTTCAAGATTTCATCTGATTGTACTAAAAGTAAGCTCCTAGCTTATCACTGTCTTAGAGATTTCATCTGATCCTACTAAAAGTAAGCTCCTATAGTTTATCATTGTCTTCGAGATTTCATCTGATCACACTAAAAGTAAGCTCCTAGTTTGTCCCTGTCTTCGAGATTTCATCTGATCACACTAAAAGTAGGCTCCTAGTTTGTCCCTGTCTTCGAGATTTCATCTGATCACACTAAAAGTAGGCTCCTAGTTTGTCCCTGTCTTCGAGATTTCATCTGATCACACTAAAAGTAAGCTCCGAGTTTATCACACACTAGCTTAAGGAAATGTAAATGTGACCCGTGCATAGTCACTTCATGTGACACTGTAATCCAAGAAGCCAGGTCAACATTGCCACCAGCCTGCAAAATATACCGCATATCAGTTATATACTGCCATTTCAACAATATCGTGTTATTTTTATTTGGGTTAAACACTGTTTTCTCAATAATTTTTCACTCGTGTACGGTGGCCAATTCATCTACCGTAACTAATTTTCCTGGACTGTATCTTAACCAGTACTAACTTACCCTTTAACAAGGAACCAGCAACTTGTCAACATGTGGAGGAAAATTGACACATTCAACATGATCAGAAATAATTTTTTTAATTAAACAGAACAACTTCGAAAGATGTTAATTTTCCTCAATATCAAAGGATACTCTAAAAAGACATATGTTCGCAAGTTGTGCGTTCAGGGAAAGCTACCAACATTTACGTTAAAAAAACACAATATTGGTCGCTTTAATCCTTTGGTGAAACCCCGCCTTTTCCTTTCTCAGTTTGAAATATGTACGGATGCACAGATTTTACTATTCACACACCATTTTTTGCCTCTGTCCACCATTTTGGTATGATACACAAATTTAGGAGCACCAACTCTGTCTATAGTTAACCAAAATACTCACATGACAAACAGACAAGACTCGTTTTAACAATGGACCAACCATCACATACAAAGCAATATGCCCCAAACTTCTTCAAGGAACATGGGGGGGGAGATAATGTTCATTAATGATGTATCCCCATGGCAGCCAACACTCATCTATGTTAAAAGTAATATCAATCTTGACCTTTGATCTTTTGACCTCAAAATCAGTAAGGGTCATCTACTGATGCAAACTCATTAAAATCAGATCCTAACATTTGCTACATTCCTTTACGCTATTAGAGATCTGACTACACTCCGTAATGACAAATGACCTCTCTGGCGCACAATGACGTCATATAGTTCGTACAATATAGAGCCACCTCAGCAGACTTTCACAGCACTTTCAGATTTGTGAAAGAAGCAATTTGATTGTATGATGTAAGGTTCACATCGACATGACCCCGTACAGAGTGTCGTCAGATCCTGTATCAGTGTAAAGTAGTTAAGTGTATTAAGGGTCTGCTTTTAATGAGAATGCTACTGATGATGACCAACCTCCTTAAAAAGTATGAAAATTCTATGATTACTGTAAGAAATTATTTGCTTACCCGTAGGTTGAACTTGGTGAGGGTTGTTCCTTTATTGTCATGGTAATTATAAGCTACTGTCTCTATCCATGCATTATCTGTATTTCTAGGATCATCAGCGTAACCTTCATATACCTGTAACATACATAAATATATTAACCTTCATATACCTGTAACATACATCAATATATTAACCTTCATATACCTGTAACATACATCAATATATTAACCTTCATATACCTGTAACATATGTTTCACACAAACTGCCATAACTCTGGCCATATTCACCCAGCCAAAAAGTTCCTGACAATATACTTACCTAGGTGTGGTACCGAGTATTCATGTGAAGTTTTATTGAAATTTAATTGATGCTTAAGACAAACAAGTACAGACAAACTTAGTGACATCCATCCATCCAGCACAAACTCAATATGTCTCCCTGACTATATATGTGGGTGACTTAACTTTTCAAACAATTGTCACAAAAATAGCTTAACTATGAATATTTCTCCCTAACTTTGATAATTTATGACCTATACTAACACACCAATTACGATGAAAGCTGGATAGGGGTTGAGTGTACTTGTGTTTCCCACAATGGACAATTTTACCCACAATGCACACTTTTACCCACGATGCACACTTTTACCCACAATGCACACTAAGTCTTGTACCCACAATGCACACTTGTACCCACAATGCACACTTTTACCCAAGATGCACACTTTTACCCATGATGCACACTACGTCTTGTACCCACAATGCACACGTTTATCTACAATTCTCACGTTTACCCACAATTCACACTCGTGTTTTTGCCACAATGCACGCTTGTGTTTCCCATAATGCAATTTTACCCACAATTCACACTTTTACTAACGATTTATACTTTAGTTTTCTTCCAAAAATGCTTACCTTTACTCCTTTCTTCCACAGTTTCTCTAACTTTTTCTGCACTAATTTTTCATCTACTGGACCGGTATGCTCCAGATCGCCCAGTGCCTCTTCAGTAAACTCAGCTTTCAAATGATCAGCAGGGACGGAGTCATGCAGTAACATACCCTGCAGTAATAGAAATATAAACATGTAATAGTAACTGTTGTTGTTAGACCTTTTTGTCATGCCTCTCCAATCTTAATTCTCCTCACCGAGTTTTTTTGCCTTTTCAATGATTATTAACATCATGAACTTTAATACTTAAGGAAACAAGAGTTCTATCTTGGAGAATTGGGCTTTTCGTAAATCAATCATCATCTGGTTACGACTATGTTGGTACCTTTAGGATAGTCACATGACAATAACATTGAGTATTTAAATCTTAGCTGACCAGCATAAATTATGCATGTCAGATGTAGAACTGTTGGGCGATTCCGCTAACTTCAGGTAGGCAACAAACTCGGGCGAATAAAGTTGAAAGTAGAAACAACAACTGGCTATGTGACCCACTACAACATTACAAGGAGTGGTAATAGTGTACTTACCCCGGGCAGAGCCCACATACGATTATCAGAACGTAGAACAGCAACAAACTCCAGAACTGGTTTGTTCTCTTTCATAACTTGTACGCCATTTTCTAACTTCCATCTGTTAGTAAACAAAAATACAATACATGCGTTATCAATAAGTAAGTCAATATTCATCGTACAAAAACAGGACAACACAATCCTACATTTTAATCACATGTGTGACATACTAACAAACAGACAAATTTACCAACAAGAGCAAATAAAATGAACTAGTTTACAGGGGAGCCAAACTACAACGGCTAATTTCTTCTAGTATCATTCTATTGCCCCTACCCGAAAGAAAAAACACATTTTTTCTGTTTTAATGGCATTTTGTTCTGTGGTTCTGGTGCCCCCCAGCCATCAAGGAAAAGGCAACATGACAAAACAAAAGAATGACACTCTCTTTTGCCTTCACCATACAAACGGATGCTAGTTCTATTCCCTGACCTCAGACATTGCAGAAATCAGCCCCCATACGTAACAACACTTTCACCACAGGGATATACAGATTGCCTTTCAATTAAATACAGAAGGCATGGATTACCTTCTATGGAAAGCACTATGAAGCGCTCGCCCATGCTAACTGTCTTCAGATACCAAAACATGTAAATATGATAAGAGCACACCAAAAGCACACAAAAAGCACTCATACACACTAATGCTTTCTTACCGCAAAAACTAAATGAAGAAGAATATGTTACCTTGTTACTACAGGATCGCCAGCATGGTTTGGCCCCCATCGACCAAGTAGACCTCGTCCACGTAAACCTGTACGTCCCCTCGGATTGACTGGTAAGCCGTCCACTACTTCATATTTCCCAGTGTAACTGACCCGATTAGCATTATAGAGAGTATCTTTTTTGTTAAAACTAGATATAGCCTTCTTGCGTTCATCTATTGACCTGTAACAGACAGTGAAACAGATATGGAACAAGTTCCCTAAAACTTATGTCTATTTGTGATTCACTAACAAAATAGCGTGCAAAATGTAAACAAATAACCAATTCTACATTACATTGAAGTTATGCATAATTGCCATTACAGAGTGCTTTAAATAATATTATCACATCATGACGTAATGTTAAACAAGTAATTAAGAATTGCAAGCAATACAGAAGTCCCCTACCGGTTTGAGGCCATTTTCAATGTTTCTGTTGCCATAGCAACCACAATTTTTGTCAGATCAAAATATTTTTAGACGTGCATAATCCCCTTATTGCCTCCTATCCACATATCAAGTTTCATAAACCTAGCTTGGAAACTGTTTGAGTTATGGCAGGATCCAGATTTGGGCATATTTTCACTCTTTCTGTTGCCATAGCAACAACACTTTTTGTCAGAATCAAAATATTTTTGGACGTGCATAATCCCCTTATTGCCCCCTATCCACATACCAAGTTTCATAAACCTAGCTTAGAAATTGTTTGAGTTATGTCAGGATCCAGATTGTTTGACGGACGGACGGACGAACGGACTGACTGACTGACTGACTGACGGACGGACGGACGGAGGGCAAACCTATAGTCCCCTCCGGTCAAAAACCGGTAGGGGACTAACAAGCATCTCACTGTTTTCAAAATACTCTCTACCACATGCTAGGCGTTAATGACGTTGCTCAATTTAAAATTGTTTGTACCATCTCTCTCTCTCTCTCTCTAAATGTTATTTATTGGTATACCAGGATCGTTTATCACTTATTTCGCCTTTCATAGAGAGAAAGATAGCGAAATCCATTAGGGACAAAAACACAATGACCACCTGTATCTTAACCATAAGGGTTATTGATACTTTTCAGAACAACTGAGCTTTCGAAAAGATGTCATTTGCATATTTCATACACACTATACATTATCACTGTGAATTTGACGAGTCTCTCTCTATTACACATTTAATTAGTATACAAAATACTTACATGTCCATAAGATCTGGATCAGCCCACACCGGCATATCAAGAACACTTTTTGCTGTATATATAGGAGGTGAATAACCTGGATAGTCCGTCTGTAATGTCAAAGTATAGATATTAGATGGTTTCAAATAAATGCTCTCCCATAAAATGGTGCCATGCAATTTACCTTGTTAATGCTCAGCACTGATTGAGACAGTCCAAAGTTTACCAATTATCTACTAAGTCATGCTCAGCATAGTACCAGACAAGTCAACAAGAACACCACAAAACAGAATTGTCATCAGGCTCATAGCGCCGATTACTCGATCAAGTATAGTTGAAAATGAAAATCTTAAAACTAACAATAATTTAAAATTCGAAAAATGTATTAAAATGTTTATTGATAGTGTGCAGGGGGGTACGGGGATACTTACGTAACTCATAATCTACGCCCCTGACTCATGTTCAACTACCACATTTTGTCAGACACTGATTTTCTATATTAAGTAACAGTGACCCTGACCCCACTGGCTCTACTTTAATTCCTAGTCAGAGTTATCATGCACGCTTCATGAAAACTGATTTTCTAATTTCATTAACAGTGACCTTGCCAATGAACCTTCCAGCCCATTTTTGATCATAGATGTTGTCTTTATATAGGTTACAAATACAACAATTTTTTCCAAAAGTCAGCATTGTTCAATACCACAGTACTGATTTTGACACATTGCCATCCCTAGTAAATAATATTATACAACATAATTATGCAAGAATAAAGTAGTAGTGTTTGATTATATGAATCTGTATATTGTAAAATCACATAATTATATTCGTGGGTATTGAATTTCATGGAATTTGACGAAAATGAATTTTTGAGGGGTCGTTAGTTTGTACATTACACAAACCATGGATGGGAAAACCTATGCTCTGTATTTGAAAGGTCGATTTATCGTTGGGATGAGACTTTGTTGTCGAGTTCAACAACGAAATGAACGAAAAGTCAAGTCCCTCGAAAAATAATTATACAAGAGGGCCCAAAGGGCCCTAGGTCGCTCACCTGTCGTACTAGTGCATGCACACCCCTATGGTGATCCTACACATTTTCTGAATAAAATATAATGAAATTCAGCCTCTATTGCAAGGTTTTGTATGATTTGACCATGTGACCTAGCGTTTGACCCCAATTGACTTAATTAATATCAAACTTAACCTAGATTGTGTTGAGATGATTATTAGGACCAAATTTCATAAAGATTAAGTCGAAATTGTAACCTCTGGTGGCTACACAGGGTTTTTCTATGATCTGACCTATAATTTAAACAAAATATTTCCTCCATATAACTGTACAAATACATGCTATAAAGACAGAACAATACCTAAACACTAAAAAAAAATAAAAATAAAAAAATAAAAATTATGGTTCCAGTGGGGGTTGAACCCACGACCATCAGGAAAATGTACAAATACCTGCTATAAAGACAAAACAATACCTAAACACTAAAAAAAAAAAAAAAAAAATTATGGTTCCAGTGGGGGTTGAACCCACGACCATCAAGAAAATGTACTAATACATGTTATAAAGACAAAACAATACCTAAACCTTTAAAAAAAAAAAAAAAAAATTATGGTTCCAGTGGGGGTTGAACCCACGACCATCAGGAAAATGTACAAATACATGTTATAAAGACAAAACAATACATAAACATTAAAAAAAAAAAAAAAATGGTTCCAGTGGGGGTTGAACCCACGACCATCAAGAAAATGTACAAATACATGTTATAAAGACAAAACAATACCTAAACCTTTAAAAAAAAAAAAAAAAAAAAATATGGTTCCAGTGGGGGTTGAACCCACGACCATCAGGAAAATGTACAAATACATGTTATTAAGACAAAACAATACATAAACATTTAAAAAAAAAAAAAAAAAAAAATAAAAATAAAAAATTATGGTTCTAGTGGGGGTTGAACTCACGACCATCAAGAAAATGTACAAATACATGTTATCAAGACAAAACAATACCTAAACCTTTAAAATAAATAAATAAATAAAATAAAAAAATTATGGTTCCAGTGGGGGTTGAACCCACGACCATCAGGAAAATGTACAAATACATGTTATAAAGACAAAACAATACATAACATTTAAAAAAAAAAAAAAAAAAAAATTATGGTTCCAGTGGGTGTTGAACCCACGACCATCAGGAAAATGTACAAATAAATGCTTTACAGACAAAACAATACCTAAACACTCAAAAAAAATAAAAATAAAAATTATGGTTCCAGTGGGGGTTGAACCCACGACCATCAGGAAAATGTACAAATACATGCTATAAAGACAAAACAATACCTAAACACTCAAAAAAAAAAAAAAAAAAAAAAAAAAATTATGGTTCCAGTGGGGGTTGAACCCACGACCATCAGGAAAATGTACAAATACATGCTATAAAGACAAAACAATACCTAAACACTTAAAAAAAAATAAAAATAAAAAAATTAAAATTATGGTTCCAGTGGGGTTTGAACCCACAACCCTCAGGAAAATGTCTACGCTCCCTACAGCGCTTTGATTTCCACTTAACCATTACAATTCACACCCTGCTTAATATACTAGAATATTTTGATATTTGACCTTTACAAAACTGCTGTGAACCCTGATACACATTTTCATTGGTTGATGAAAGTTTACTTGTATGTATAGACAGTAGAGAGTTACAGCAGAGAGTTATGTGACCATGAAGACTACATGTTGAAAGGTTTAAAACAAGGTTTTTCTATAATTTGACCTAGTGAGCTAGTTTTTGACCTCAGATGACCCAATATCGAACTTGGCCTAGATTTTGTTGAGATGATCATTGTGACCAAGTTTCATAAAGATTAGGCCAAAATTGTGACCTCTAGAGAGGACACAACCCAATTGTTGACGGACGGACAGACGGACGGACAGACGGACGGACGGACGGACGGACGGACGACGGACGAAGTGTGATCACAAAAGCTCACTCTGTCACTTTGTGACAGGTGAGCTAAAAACAGTATCATGCATACTCTCCAGTCCACTTTGTCATCAGGTACAGGAAATCTGTCCACATTACTGAACTGGTAAGGACTTGTCCGAGATCGAAATTGAAGATCAATCCCTTTCTGTAGCATATCAAACACCGTTCTGTTCAATTCCTTCTGTTTGGCTTCCTTTCGTTTCTTTGCTGAAAGGTTAAATAAGCCATATTTTACTAACACAGAATACGGTGAGTGACAGTTACTTTTACCAAGGTCACTTTTACCTAGGTCACAAATCCAGTCCAATTGCTTTCCGATCATTGGACGGCATACTTTGGTCTAATCGGCCCAGGAGGCTAGATGAAGCAATTTAAGTCTCTTTTGAAATATGCATTGCAACTAAACAGCTGGCATCCGTACAATGTCTAGCAATTGGACACATGGTCATTGGACACCTGAACATCGTCCTGTGATTTGTGACCCAGGTAATATCAGACTAAAGTTGTAGTACATAGAGAATACAAGGTTAGTGCATTATATTACTTGAATTTATTGGGTGAGTTGGAAAAAGTTTATTTGGCGAGCCTTGGCGAGCCGAATAAGCCTTTCGAAGACGAACCCAATAAACTCAAGTAATATATAAGGCACTACTCCTAGTGTTCTAAAGGGTGTAAAGAAAGTTCGTTCCGGTCGGAAAGTATGGCGTATTTTTATTTTTACCAAGCGAAATATTACGAAATTTGCTATGAATGTATAGTACTAAATTTAGGATACGTTTATTATTTTTGCTTTAATTCCGATTTGATGGACATCGTTGCCATGGATTTATACAACGCGGAAGTAAGCGTACGTTAACGTTACGTCGACGTCCATTTTAAAGATGAGTCGACAAACAGAAAAAACTGCAAAAATGAAACAAAGCCAGATTTAAGCATTTTAGACATTCATATAAACAATACTTGTTAAACAATACGTTATGCTTAAAATTATTGACGGCTAAAGTACTGGTACTCATACAATTGGAGCACAACTACGTATTTGAAAGAACATGGTATTGATTTCGTCGAACGTGACGTGACGTAAACGTTAAGCAAAAATTGAGAGTAGGGTAAAGAAAGTGACCGACTGTGTAAAAAATAACGGCGGAAAATTACATAAACAACTTCTACGAACATCATAAGGCATTGGTGAAGACATGCCTCATTTTTCAAGTAAAGAGTAACTAAGTAAATTCAAAAGTAACGAAACGCCCGAGTTGACAAAAACGCGCAATTTAGAAATAAATACTTATATGGGAAAACAAAAGGCATTTATTTGCAAAACGAAAGCTCTTACAGCATCATAACTTGGATGATATTTTGTTCTTATATAACATTAAATATAAGTTTAGTTCATTACAAGTTTAAAACATACACAACGATACAGTGAGTGGACAACAAAGGGAGTATTTCGAACTTGACCAGGTCACGACGTCGTTTACGTCATATTCGAAACAAGATTAACAAGTTTATTCATTGCGTTTGAAAAAATATTGACAGTCAAATCAGCTAAAACTGTTATACATAATGATGTTATTGTACCAGGATACTGAATACAAAATTTGGTGCAAATATATTTGTTAGTTTTGTGTACAAAAGCTTTTCAAAAACCGGAACGAACTTTCTTTACACCCTTTATTTATCCTACAACACTTTTCTTACCAAAACATGATTTCTTCACCTCTAAAATATGAACACAAAACCCTGTGGAACCTGCGCAACATCTGCATTCCAAGGTCTCCAAATTAAATCTAGAAAATCTGAACGAGAATTCAGAAACACGCTTCAATTCAAATATAACCAATAAACACAAACCTACAATTTAACATACAAGAGCTGTCCACGAACAGCGCGCTCCACTATTTGCGGCGCCATGTTAGGATAGTACAATCATTATATATTCAAAACAAAATGCTTCATAACAGCAGCATTACCCTCTGCTGTGTAGAGGCTAGGGCTTCTAAGTCGAAAAAGGGGAATAATTTGGACAAATTATGCAGGACCGTTACCTACTCATGTGTAGGTCCTCTTGGTCATTGAAGGTAAACAAATAACATTTCTTAGTTCAAAAGGGGGCATAATTTCAACAAAATGCACAATAGTAATCTTCTCCTGTGCAGGGGTTGAGGTCATGATGGTGAACAAGTATGCAAAGTATCAAAGCAATATATCAATTCACTTTGAAGATATAAGGGGTTAAAAAACCTGTACCTAAACTTTAACATTTGCACTATTTGCACTAAGTATAAAAAAGGCATAATTTCAACAAAATGCCTGATAGACTTACCTACTGACCTGCATATGGGTTGGGGTCATGATGGCAAACAAGTAAAACTATGCAAAGTATGAAAGCAATATCTCAAAGGACTCATTTCTAAGTCCAAAAGGGGACATAATTTCAACGAAATGCTTGATAGAGTTACCCACCCCTGTGTAGGGGTTGGGGTAATGATGGTAAACAAGTATGCAAAGTATCAAAGCAATATGTCAATGCACTATGAAGATATTAGAGGTCAAAAAACCTGTACCTAAACTTTAACATTTGCATTTCCAAGTCCAACAGGGGGCATGATTTCAACAAAATGCTTGATAGAGTTACCTACCCCTGTGTATGGGTTTGGGTCATGATGGTGAACAAGTATGTAAAGCAATATGTGAATGCACTTTGAAAAATATTAGAGGTGAAAAAACCTGTACCTAAACTTTAACATTTGCACTAAGTTGAAAAAGGGGGCATAATTTCACCAACATGCTTAATAGAGTTACCTACCTCTGTGTATGGGTTGGGGTCATGATGGTGAACAAGAATGCAAAGTATCAAAGCAATATGTCAATGCACTATGAAGATATTAGAGGTCAAAAAACCTGTACCTAAACTTTAACATTTGCATTTCCAAGTCCAACAGGGGGCATGATTTCAACAAAATGCTTGATAGAGTTACCTACCCCTGTGTATGGGTTTGGGTCATGATGGTGAACAAGTATGTAAAGCAATATGTGAATGCACTTTGAAAAATATTAGAGGTGAAAAAACCTGTACCTAAACTTTAACATTTGCACTAAGTTGAAAAAGGGGGCATAATTTCACCAACATGCTTAATAGAGTTACCTACCTCTGTGTATGGGTTGGGGTCATGATGGTGAACAAGTATGCAAAGTATCAAAGCAATATGTCAATGCACTATGAAGATATTAGAGGTTAAAAAACCTGTACCTAAACTTTAACATTTGCATTTCCAAGTCCCAACAGGGGGCATAATTTTAACAAAATGCTTGATAGAGTTACCTACCCCTATGTATGGGTTGGGGTCATGATGGTGAACAAGTATGTAAAGCAATATGTGAATGCACTTTGAAAATATTAGAGGTGAAAAAAACCTGTACCTAAACTTTAACATTTGCACTAAGTTGAAAAAAGGGGGCATAATTTCACCAAAATGCTTAATAGAGTTACCTACCCCTGCCCGCAGTGGTTGAACCCTGTACGCCAAGATTAGTATGGTGAAACACCCGAGTGCGCTACCGACTGAGCCAAGTATCTACATATATTTTAACTTTATTGTTTCGTAAGAAGTCAATTTAAATAATGTGGTATACACAAACTGTTACACAACCACGTGAATTTCCGTTATAATCAATACGATTACAGTCGAAGTTAGATATTTAATCAACCGTGAAATTATGCTAATAGCGGGTTCGAAAGTCGTGTCAAATTCTCTGCACTATATCTCATTCCTAACAAAAGTTATTGAGTGAAAACATGTTTTCTATTGTTAGTAATGGTGACTGTGACCCCCACTTTAAATCCCTAGTGAGTCTTCACACAAGCTACCTACAAAGCTAGCAAGTTTCACCATGTATCTCAATCCTCACAAAAAAATTAGCATAAATGCCTGTTTCTATTTTTAGTAATGGTGACCTTGACCCCCACCGGCCCCACTTCACATTGCAAGTGCCGACTGCACACAAACAACCCACACAGCAAGTTTCATTGTAATATCTCATTCCAAACTTAAGTTATCCATCAGAAACAAATGGTTTTCTCTATAGCTTACATATGTATAAAAAGGGCCATAATTCTGTCAAAAATGGCCGCAATTAAAAACCATGAAAATATGCGCTATTGCATCTCATCAGGGTACATCTGTGAAGGTTTCATCAAAATTCCGTAAGAAATGGAGGAGGAGTTGCACACAGAAGAGTTTATCATTTTTTCTATATCCCACAAACATACAAAATAAACAAAGGGCCATAATTCTGTCAAAAATGGCTGAAAAAAACCAACCTGATGATATGCGCAAGGGCACCTCATAACTGTACTTATGTAAAAGTTATGACAAAATTCCTTGAGAAATGCAGGAGGAGTTGCACACAGAAGAGTTTATATGTAAAAATCAACAAAGGGCAATAAAAAAATCCTGACAATATGCGCTGGGGGACATCATAGCAGTTATTCTTTGAAAGTTTCGTTAAAACCCCTTAAGAAATGTAGGAGGAGTTGCACACAGAAGTTCGGACGGACGGACAGACTGACGGAATGACGCCTATCATTACCATATCCCCTTCGCCTTTGGCGGGGGATAATAAAGGCCTAATGCTAGGATAAATAAAGATACCTGTATATACTCAGAAAAATTGATGATTGTACATGTATTACAATTTTTTTAAAGTAGGGCTGGGATAGTTTCAAAATTCTGGAACCCATAAATCATTTGTATGACACTTTTTTTTAAGCTTACCTAACTAGGTTATGAAATATTTGAACATAATACATTGTTATGTACTTTTTTATTTGAATATTGGCCTACTGGACAACAGTACATGAATTACAGTCATATTGAGACTACCCAGTCACATTATCATGACATCGGGCAAACCAGCAGTCACCTGGAACTAACTTGGCAGAACATCGAGCTAAACAGAGGTAACAGTACCATTTTAATGACTTTGGCATATTTCAGACTAAAATCTGACTCCAGACCTCTCCCACTCAAAGTAGTATCACTAGGTAAACAGACACTGTATCACTAGGTAAACAGACACTGTATCACTAGGTAAACAGACACTGTATCACTAGGTAAACAGACACTGTATCACTAGGTAAACAGACACCGTATCACTAGGTGAACAGACACTGTATCACTAGGTAAACAGACACTGTATCACTAGGTAAACAGACACTGTATCACTAGGTGAACAGACACTGTATCACTAGGTGAGCAGACACTGTATCACTAGGTGAACAGACACTGTATCACTAGGTGAGCAGACACTGTATCACTAGGTTAACAGACACTGTATTGCTAGGTGAGCAGACACTGTATCACTAGGTTAGCAGACACTGTATCACTAGGTAAACAGACACTGTATCACTAGGTAAACAGACACTGTATCACTAGGTGAACAGACACTGTATTGCTAGGTGAGCAGACACTGTATTGCTAGGTGAGCAGACACTGTATCACTAGGTGAGCAGACACTGTATCACTAGGTTAACAGACACTGTATCACTAGGTGAGCAGACACTGTATCACTAGGTTAACAGACACTGTATCACTAGGTGAACAGACACTGTATTGCTAGGTGAGCAGACACTGTATCACTAGGTGAGCAGACACTGTATCACTAGGTGAGCAGACACTGTATCACTAGGTTAACAGACACTGTATCACTAGGTAAACAGACACTGTATCACTAGGTAAACAGACACTGTACCACACTGTATCACTAGGTTAACAGACACTGTATCACTAGGTTAACAGACATTGTATCACTAGGTAAACAGACACTGTATCACTAGGTTAACAGACACTGTATCACTAGGTTAACAGACATTGTATCACTAGGTAAACAGACACTGTATCACTAGGTTAACAGACACTGTATCACTAGGTAAACAGACACTGTATCACTAGGTAAACAGACACTGTATCACTAGGTGAACAGACACTGTATTGCTAGGTGAGCAGACACTGTATCACTAGGTTAACAGACACTGTATCACTAAGTGAACAGACACTGTATCACTAGGTAAACAGACACTGTATCACTAGGTAAACAGACACTGTATCACTAGGTAAACAGACACTGTATCACTAGGTAAACAGACACTGTATCACTAGGTAAACAGACACTGTATCACTAGGTAAACAGACACTGTATCACTAGGTAAACAGACACTGTATCACTAGGTGAGCAGACACTGTATCACTAGGTGAGCAGACACTGTATCACTAGGTTAACAGACACTGTATCACTAGGTGAACAGACACTGTATCACTAGGTAAACAGACACCGTATCACTAGGTGAACAGACACTGTATCACTAGGTAAACAGACACTGTATCACTAGGTGAGCAGACACTGTATCACTAGGTGAACAGACACTGTATCACTAGGTAAACAGACACCATATCACTAGGTGAGAAGACACTGTATCACTAGGTTAACAGACACTGTATCACTAGGTTAACAGACACTGTATCACTAGGTGAGCAGACACTGTATCACTAGGTGAGCACACTAGATGAACAGACACTGTATCACTAGGCGAACAGACACTGTATCACTAGGCGAACAGACACTGTATCACTAGGTGAACAGACACTGTATCACTAGGTGAACAGACACTGTATCACTAGGTGAACAGACACTGTATCACTAGGTGAGCAGACACTGTATCACTAGGTTAACAGACACTGTATCACTAGGCGAACAGACACTGTATCACTAGGTGAACAGACACTGTATCATTAGGTGAACAGACACTGTATCACTAGTTGAGCAGACACTGTATCACTAGGTGAACAGACACTGTATCACTAGGTGAACAGACACTGTATCACTAGGCGAACAAGGCGAATTAAGATACTTTTTGACTGTAAATTGTTGATTTATACCAACAAATAAAAGTGAACAGAATTTTGAACATTTGAAGATACCAAATGCATGCAAGACAACAGTAGATTAATACACATTTAGATATAAAGGTGAACTACAAGTACGAATAAAATGATAGAGAAAACAAGATTGGAAAACAGGAAGTACGAAAAATTAATGGAAAACCAAAATTTTCAATCAAGGACCATAACTCTGTTAACCTTATTGCCAGCATAAACATAATCACAGGTGCACAACTACACATGCTCATAAAATAGTCTTGTTGAATTTCATTAAAAAATCAGTCACAACTTTCTAAATTTATAAATTACATCATAGATATGTTTGAGAAACCCCTCCCTTCTCCAGTGTGACTTGTATCCAAACATGTAAACCATGTCACTATATAATATATTACTGTAGTGAAAAATACTTTTAGAGAAACATGTGACTCAAAAATTAGTTGGCATATAAATAAGCTGACCAATTAAAATACCTGTCAATTAACTTACTCTACATGAATTGACCAACATAATAATAATGTTCCTGCTACAATATTGATCAGTCAAGAAAATATATACTATTGAATACAATGAAAATAAAAACTTAATAAATACTATACACAACATAATATATAAGTTCAAAAATACTAACGGTAGAAAGTGTGACAAACAACAGAACAAACATTGCCGCTTCAAGTTGTCCTTTATAATAAAACACACCAAGGAAGCTCAATATTAACAGTACAAGGGAGATAAAACAATACATGAATACCAGCATTAATGGTTCAAGGGAGATAATAAATAGACACCAGCATTAATGGTTAAAGGGAGATAATAAATAGACACCAGCATTTATGGTTCAAGGGAGGTAATAAATAGACACCAGCATTAATGGTTCAAGGGAGATAATAAATAGACACCAGCATTAATGGTTCAAGGGAGATAATAAATAGACACCAGCATTTATGGTTCAAGGGAGATAATAAATAGACACCAGCAATAATGGTTCAAGGGAGATAATAAATAGACACCAGCATTAATGGTTCAAGGGAGATAATAAATAGACACCAGCATTAACAAATAAAGGGAGATAATAAATAGACACCAACATTGACAAATAAAGGGAGATAATAAATAGACACCAACATTAACAAATAAAGGGAGATAATAAATAGACACCAGCATTTATGGTTCAAGGGAGATAATAAATAGCCACCAACATTAATGGTTCAAGGGAGATAATAAATAGACACCAGCATTAACAAATAAAGGGAGATAATAAATAGACACCAACATTAACAAATAAAGGGAGATAATAAATAGACACCAGCATTAACAAATAAAGGGAGATAATAAATAGACACCAACATTAACAAAAAAGGGAGATAATAAATAGACACCAACATTAACAAATAAAGGGAGATAATAAATAGACACCAGCATTAACAAATAAAGGGAGATAATAAATAGACACCAACATTAACAAATAAAGGGAGATAATAGAGAGATACGAGAGGGGGGCTTAGTCAGTGCAGAGGATAGATACACAGCAATCATTGGGAGACTGTGAACATTGGAAGGTTATAAGGCTCAACATTAAGTCATGCTACAAACATGTCAGTAAGATTCTACGATGTTGAGCCTTTAACAATGAAGTCATGCTACAGACATGTCAGTAAGATACACGCTTCAATAGTTACCCTCTTCTTCTTCTGTTTGTACAACAACAACAACAACAACAACAAACATAAGACATGTAAACACATCTCAGTACATAAGGCTTATACAGTAGAACTTTTATGCATCAAACAGATTTGCCTCACACTAGAAAACTGTTATATATCATACTAACATATATATCATACTGTTATATATCATACTCACAGTCTCATCTAGTAAAAGGGTCAGCCAATTTGACTAATGAAACACCTAATGTCCAAATATGTCCAAATACAGTTACTTCCCAACGTCTATCCTTTAATACCTGGCACCAGACAGGAAGGCACAAATTAACTGCTATTTAACTAGGTGCTGGTTGTACCCAAACTGGCCATAATAGAATGGACCCCCTCTAGGTATCTCACGTTTGGTCCACCAATCACAAGGTGGATGTGTGAAGCACTCAGACACTGGAGACTGCAATGACTTGAGACTACTATGCAAATGTCTCTCGACACCTCATTCTTGATGGTATCCATCGCCATGAGAGTATGAGAGAGGAGACGCCAGTTTTCCCCTTTTTTATGCTAAGCATCAAGCAATGAAACAATGGTACCATTTTTCTCGTCTGTGCTATGTTACCATGGAGCGAACACAGGACTTCATGCACTCCAGTGGAACACCCTTCCACTGAACTGTTTACTATTGTAACTGGACGGCTGACTGTGTTGCATTAAGCACAATAATATGGTTTTATACTATGGGTTGTTGAAATAACAAGAGCACCGCCTAAGAGTGCTGGACGCTCGACTTTCTCGTACTTGATAGAAACCTGACTCATCTGTGAGTCAAAATTCTAAGAATAACAAGGGCAGTTAACTCTTAAATATATGTCTCAGAGTTACCAGCCTTGCATGTATGAACCCCCTTAGTGATGGTGAATAACTTTGTAGAATTTCAAGTGGATACCTTTGATAGTCTTTGAGTAATTGACATATTTGTGTAAAGATGCAAAGTCAGAAAAGGGGAATAACTCTCATAAAAAGCTTGATATATTTGTTTCCTCTTGTCAGTAGATGTAGGTCATCCCATTCCACAAGTGTATTTGACTTTCAAGTTGAAAGCTTAGATAGTGTTTGAGAAAATTCAGTATTATGTGTAAAATGTGCCACTATTTCTATGTACTAAGTCTAAACAAGGACATAAAACTCCATTAATATAGGTCACAGAGTTATCAGTCTTGTCAGTATGGACTCCCCTTGTGATGGTGAATAACTTTGTTGAATTTCAAGATGATACCTTTGATAGACTTTGAGAAAATGATTCTGACAATGAACTTAACCAATGCACACGCACATGATCCCATCACGACAATAACTCTATTTTTTTCTTCGAAAAGTCGAGCTAAAAGTCACAACTACACATACATTTAGAATTGTCACAGAAACAAACAGGTAAAAATCTATACGGCCCGCGCTGTGGGCACACAAATATGAAAAACTTACTTTAAGCATAGGTTGGGTGCACATAAAAGACTACAAGTTTACATAAGAAGTACAATTTAAGTTGCTTTAAGCTCAGATTGGGTTTACGTAAAGCTCTAAAAAGTAACATAAGTTACATCTGCCAGTAATTCAATTTACCTTTTTTCTTTTTTTCCTCGTAACTGTATGTCTGATAGGGAACTTCTTTGTCTCTGGCAATTTTTCCCTCTTGTAAAGCATTCATTATCCAGTTCAATGAATTGTGGGTAGCTTCCATCTGTAATAAGATTGGTGAAAATTGAAATAAAATGCCATGATTGTCAATATTAAAGTCATTGTTTTATGACATGGACGAAATTCATGTAAGTGACTTCTAAATCATTGTCATAGAATCTATATAAATTGAAACAAGTCACTAAGAATTGCAAGCAATACGCAAGTCTCCTACCGGTTTAAAGCCATGACCTTCAAATTATTTTCAATGTTTCTGTTGCCATAACACAACCTCAATTTTTGTCAGAATAAAAAAACATTAGCTTGGCAAAATCTCCTTATTGGCAACTACCCACATACCAAGTTTCATAAACATAACTTGGAAACTGTTTGAGTTATGGCAGGATCCAGATTTTGGACATATTTTCACTCTTTCTGTCTCCATAACAACCACAATTTTTGTCAGAATCAAAACATTTTTAGATATGCATAATCCCCTTATTGCGCCCTATCCACATACCAAATTCCATAAACCTAGCTTGAAAACTC
This sequence comes from Spisula solida, assembly GCA_947247005.1. Taxonomy (NCBI): domain Eukaryota; kingdom Metazoa; phylum Mollusca; class Bivalvia; order Venerida; family Mactridae; genus Spisula; species Spisula solida. The sequence goes on along the minus strand of OX365947.1, from coordinate 39,414,202 downwards.
TAGAGTTATGTCAGGAACTAGATTTGTATGGACGGACAGATGGACAGACGGATGGACGTTCTCACTGACTTGACATTGTGGGGTTTTCTTTTGTTCATCCTTTTGTTTGTAAAAGCCCATAAGCAACATTTTGCACCCTGTAAGCAACGAAATGAATAGAATCTAAATATAGCCTATTGTTCCACACCCCACAACTACAAGTGGGTGAATACGGACAGACGGAGGGCAAACCTATAGACCCCTCCAGTTGGAAATGGAAGGGGACTAATAATAAAAGTTTCTATATATATATATATACATGTTTCCTCAATTCAGATTCCAATGTGTTCAATCTATGATCCAGTTTGGTCGGCATTTGGACGACTATATTTGGAGATTTTGGTGTGGTTGGTACTGGTACATTTTGTACAGTTTGATCCATCGACATTGACATAGACTGGTGTTCCTGTATATGATGTTCCTGTATCTCATCCAGTCTGTTTGTCATATCATGCATTCTAAAAAATAGAGAACCAGTCAGGTTAAACCAGTCAGGTTAATACAAAGGACTTTTGAAAATAAATTTAAAACTAGAAGGCTCTTTGACACAAAAACATAGGGGTCCCACAAAGGGACATTACACCATACACAATATTCTTGTAATTATAATGCGCAGCTAGGCTTGGCACCAGCAATTCATATGAAGTTTCATTTAAATATATATTTTTTTAATAAATGTATACTGACGTAGGTTTTCTTCCAGCTGAATTGGACACACCTACACCCACTACCCCCTTTGAATTTGTTTTCTTTTTTTGGCAATTTTATCTTTTCGACTTTCTTGGAAAAGGTTTAGGCTGCTGCCTACATGACCTATAGGAAGCTACGCCACTGTCTTAATAAGGTTTCACTTAATACGCATAAATATTGGGCTGTAAGAAATATGTGATCCGATATAACTATTACGCAAATTGAATATTTCGACTGAGCCTAGAACTAACAAATCAATATTTGAATTTCAGGATTTACCCCAAAACACATCTTATAATTCTAGACTAATCTGAAGAACTGAAATTGGAAGAAATTAAACATGTACTAGTTAACCTGGATTAAGTAATAAACTGTCTTGAGACAAGTTTGACTGTATGAACAAAATGATACTCACAAATTATAAGTAGTATTGACTTTATAATCCATGCTTTCTGTATCTTTCAGCTCTGATTTCTGATGGAAAGCATCAGCAATAACGTTCTCCCACTGTACTAATTCTCGAGCGTTGTTATATTTACGTCCTGAAAACAATAAAACAAAATAATAAACAATATGAGTGCAAGCATAAAAGCAGCAGGGCCAAAGATAACAAAACAGAGTACAGTGATCAGTCTTAGAATGCAGCCGTGCCATTAGTTTGAATGCAGCCAATTGAAATGCAGCCTAAAAATATTGCTATTGGGCATTTAGAATGCAGCCTTGCTACTGGCCAATTATAATGCAGCCTTGCTATTGGTCAACTCGAATGCAGCCTTGCAATTGGCTAATTTAAAAGGAGCCTTGCTATTGGCCGATTTAAAGATTGATCTCAGCAACAACCAATCATAGACTAATCAGTTCTTAGATTGGTCTTCTTACTCTATAAGATTCTTTCAGTAGATGAAATACCAATGTTCCTTGGCTTCATTTTGATGAAATACATGTATTATAATGCCAAATTTATTACATAAATTTTGATTCATTTTCAAATAATAGTTACAATGTATCAATATTTGCAATTATATTATACAATTTGTACTTAATTTAAAATTTAATTAAATGCCAATTAATTAATTTTGTAATCGAACACTGGATGTACAACATTATGTGGGTGGGGTCGCCACAAATTCTTAACCCTTTACTCCATAGATATCTGATAAGAGACTACTCGTATTTGGATTATGGAATGTAAACCATCTTCATACAGGTTTTTGGGGAAAATCTAACAGTGGAGGGGTATACTTATACCTATGGAGTCAAGGGTTATAAGCAAACAAGAACAAACTAACATCAAAAGCTAAATCAAAATCATGCAAACATCTTGTGTTTTTACCAGGAAGAACATGGGATTACAACCAATAAGCAAATAAAACTTGATCAAGGCAACCATGAATAACAGCTTAATAATAACTGTATTTAAATTACGAAACATTTTACATATTTACAAAATAGTAGATACAGTTAAATAACATGCGAGAAATATATAATTCACCGATATCTTTCCAAAATGGAATTTGCCATCTTAGCACAAATTGCTTGTTTTTACCAGGCATTCAATATCTGGTATAAGCTACCCTACATGCAACAGTGTGTTTGTATATACATGAAACATAACTTACGGAAGTCATCGTGATGTAAATCCGAGGACGCAGAGCCACAACATGAGCAAGTATGTGCAATTATAAACTTAATAAACAGGTAAATATGAGCCAAGATAATTAATGGCGGACACAGCACCGGTCGAGTGTAGTACTCATATATCAAAGAGTAACGTTGGAAAAACCAATGCTTGTCATTTTTCTCCTGGACTGCAGTAAATGTGTAACTGAAGTGAAAAATAAAACAAAACATGAGAAGCATTCAGGGAATTCGTGAAACGTAAAATTACAGAGGAGAATGAGAGTTCAATAAAAGCTTATGCCCGGGTGGAAGCCTTGTCCATAAAAAAGCTAAGTCAATCAGGAGCCATAATTCTGTTAAAATGTTGGATATTGTTACATGGCTTTGTTATGATGGTAAACAAGTATGCCAAGTTTAAAAGCAATGCCTGGATGAACTTAAAAAATATTAGAGTTTCAACAACTTGAACAAACGAACAGACGAACGAACGGGACAATCACTATATGCCTCCGCATCAACACAGCAAACAACCACAGAGATCTCGTATAAGAGCATAACTCTCATAAGCTGAATGAACAACTTGTGCAGTAACTTTTCATCACTTTCACTACCATTGACATGAAATCTTGCAGTAACCTAGGTACTAGATCAGTTCAATGGAAGTTCTCATTTTGGTTTCTCAGAAACCAGTTAAATGTTTGAATTTTCCATGAATTTTATCAATTTGAATTTAACCATCTTAGTCATCAGCTGTCAATACAAGTTATTAAAGTTGTCATGGAAACCAAATGATACAAATACACAAATATACAGCTGAAACTGAAACAAGCAACTTATAGTATACTAACATAGAACTAACAACAAACACATCTATCAAACACAAGTACAATGTTTAGAAATTTGGCCTGGGTCTGTGATGATAGGCCCTCACGTCAAATGCTGACAAATGTTCATTCTGTTTGTATTTGAAATCATTATTAAAATAACTTTTACGATAGATGTTTGGCAAACTTGAATGTCCCTACGAAAGGCCAATAGTCAGTTATGGTAAAGGTCATGGTGACCTTGACCTTTGACCTACTAACCTCAAAATCAATAGGGGTTAAAATTTGATGATAGAAGGTTGTTTTGGTGACAAAATTAATATAATGTTAAAAGGCAATAATTTTTGTAAGAAGTTTAAAAGGTATGTTGAATAACATGATACTAAATTGCTAAATTCACAGATCCTGGCACAAACATACTATGCACACAAGCTACACAAATTGAGTACAATCATAATTTATCATCTATATAAAACAATTCTACAAAATAACAATGTATTACCAGTAATAAACACAATAAATATATACTGGGGAAATAATTTCACTCAAAATAATAAGATTATACATCTATAGTACTTTATACACATCTAAATAAATGCTTTAACAAATACAAAACTCATAATATACTAAAGCATAATAATACAGTTGAATCTGTGCTAGTGTCCACTAGAATGAAGCAGTCAACAGTCAAAAGCAGAAAATTTAATGCATCCCTATCCTATCAGCCATTTTTATACTGTATGCACCTCAACTGCTTTCAATGCTGACATATGATGCATCCCTTAACTGGCCGTAAACAACACATTCAAGTGTACATGTAGAGACAGCTCACCAAACTCTACATTTTGAATTTGTACAATATAAGTTGATACTTTTTTTCCTAAATCTGTAACTTTTGCTAAAGCGGGAAACAATCAATAAAGAAGCTTAACTAGAAGCATTAGTAGAATCATTATCCTGCGGGCATAAAAAGGTACATCCAAAACCAAACATGAATATTGCCACAGACAATGTACAGACTGACACACTGAGGGTGTCTAAAAACTATAGTAACTTAGTCCTGATAAAGAAGCTTGTTACAGTAATTTTTCACCGACCCTCTATGTACACTTATGACTTACTCAGTGAGTGTGTATATGACCTTTGCCGGGACCCTCGTTTTACAAGGCATAGACATAGAAACCCAAAATGCACAAATAAGGTGAAAGGGGGCACAACAAGGGAGCGACTACAGTAGTTAACAATAAATTTGAGCCGCATAAATTTCCAGATTGGATCTGTATTCTGCTGTGTTAGTTCAAATGTGTAGCTGAAAATCAAGATAAATAGTGACAGATTATAATAACATGTATATAGTGGACGCAATGTCTACAGTAGTAATATACAAATGTATATTTTGCTGGCTTAGAATTAGAAGGACTTCTTACAACCTTATAAGACTAATACAAATTGGAAATCTGCATCACAATGCGCTTCTTATGGGCCTATTTTCATGAAAATCGGAAGTGGTCATGTTGACCAAACTGAAGTCGAAAAAGCTTGTTTTTCCATAAGTTAAGCTTAGTTTTCAGGCGTTTTTTTTTTCCTCAAAATATCTATTTTGTACTTACAACCTTCTCATTCTAAGCCAGCGAAATGAATATATGATGTATAAATTATGATAAAATCATATATCTTCAACAATGAACCTGATCCGTCCCACCATTTTCAGCATCATTTCACAGGATTACCATGACATGTGTTAAGAAAACTAGGAAGGTATATACAGAGATGAGTGAAGAGCAAGATACACTGCCCACCAAAAATAAGTATACAGATGTTATTTTCTCACTTAGTTGCCTGTACTATTATTATTTGCAGAACAGTGAAGCAACAATATATTTGAAGAAAAGGAATATTTTTGTTTATTAAATGGAAAGGCCATACATTAATTGGTACCCTAGGTGCAAAATCTAAAGTTTCTTTGTCCCTCGTGAATGGTAATTTTGTCACAAAAAGATGGAAAATTCAGCCTTTTTGATCACATGGTTATTTCAGTTCCAAACATTTTCATCTCTATTTCTATCTCTATTTTTACTCATTTAGTAACTGTATTTTTAGAAACTAGTATAATTGTGATCGTCTGATAAACAGATATTGAATAATTTAACCAAGTTTAATTTCGCAACAATTATTTACTGTATACTTATTTTTGGTGGGCACTGTATACAGAATAACTTCTTTGTCTCAAATATATTTCCTCTAACACTCTAGAAACCTCAAACAGGTTGTTCAGTCCCAGCAAAATGATTGGGTATTAGTATACAGTACCATCATGCCTCTAACAGGTAGATGGTTAGTGCTAGTTTCTAGGTTCAAAGGTAGTTAGAGCCTCTGAGGCATCAAAGATCTACTGTACTGGTTGGCGAGTGGTTTCTGACAGCGAGCAGTATCCGACATTTGATATTTTTTTGTATTTAGTAAAGCTCTTCAATTGAAGATTATAATTAAAGAACTACACCATAGCAACAAGTGTGTGGCAAAACATTTACAATTCATGTAAATAAAAAGAAAATATTAAGAAATACATGCACTAATACAATGATAATCTCTTCTGCTTGGGAGATCACATGTTTACGATAAATGCTCATACGCAGTGAAAGAAACAAGTTCATCTAATAATAGCCATGGGCTTGCCCAAGTTGTTGATGCTACTTTTAACCAAATTACCATGCACTGTTATGTGTTATGTTAAAGAACCAATACGGTGAGTGACAATATTTCGAACTTGAGCCCAGGATTATTAAAAGGTGAATTATTTTCTTCAAAACCACCTCGTATTCTTGAAAAAGTAAACAAGAGGGCCCAAAGGGCCCTAGGTCGCTCACCTGTCGTCGTAGTGCATGCAAGCCCTGTGATTTGACCGAGAGACCTTACACATGACCTACATTTTGTTGAGATGATTATTGTGACCAATTTTCATAAAGATAAGGCTTAAATGGTGACCACTAGTGACTACACAAGGATTTCCTATGATTTGATCTAGTGACCTTTTTTTTTTACCCTGGATGACCCATTATAAATCTTGACTAGATCTTGCTGAGATGATCATTGTGACCAAATTTCATAAAGATTAGGCCAAAATTGTGACCTCTAGAGAGGACAAAAGATTTTTCTATGATTTGACCTAGTGACCTAGTTTTTGACCTCAGATGACCCAATATCGAACTTGACATAGATTTTGTTGAGATGATTATTGTGACCAAGTTTCATAAAGATTAGGCCAACATTGTGACCTCTAGAGGACACAAGGTCTTTCTATAATTTGACCTAGTGACCTAGTTTTTGACCCCGGATGACCCAATATCGAACTTGACCTAGATTTTGTTGAGATGATTATTGTGACCAAGTTTCATAAAGATTAAGTCAAAATTATGACCTCTAGTGACTTCAAAGGGTTTTTCTATGATTTGACCTTGTGTCCTAGTTTTTGACCCCCGATGACCCAATATCGAACTTGACCTAGATTTTGTTGAGATGATCATTGTGACCAAGTTTCATAAAGATTAGGCCAAAATTGTGACCTCTAGAGAGGACACAACCCAATTGTTGAAGGACGGACGGACGAAGAGTGATCATAAAAGCTCACTCTGTCACTTTGTGACAGGTGAGCTAAAAAACAGGTAAAAATTGCTCGCCAGCCAGTATGGACTCTAAAATGTAGCTATAATCCTGTACGCATGTTTAAGACAATTATTCAGACACACAATAATACAGTCATCAATCTACAAGCAGTAGAGATTCTCTCCCTTTCATACAGAGTTCTTTCCCTTAGTTTACCCCTTCTTTTTACATTTATGTGTAAAGTTCTAAGATCAGGAGTCATTTGCCTATTCAAACTGCTACCGAGTGCTTGATAGTTCAATGCTAGAAAAGGGCCAGCTTCAACAAAGCGCTATTTAGCGGACAAAGTGAAAAATGTATATGCTGCCGGAGAGCGCTCGTGGATAGCACACCATTGCACAGCAAAGCACTACCGAAGCAGTTTGTTGCACAAGAAAGCGATCTGTAGCGCTCCCTAGCTAAGTGCTGAGAAACGGTATGCTATTGGTGAGAACTGCTCACTAGTAGCGCGTCGTTGCATAGACGTAGCAAAGTGCTTCCAAAGAGTGCTTGGTAGTTCCTTAGTTAGGCAATGGGCTCCAAGTTAATATCTCAGGTATATATGTAGATTATACTAAATACTTAAATACAACAAAAGCACTGCCTTGTGGTGCAGATGCTCATCTGACATTTGTCACTGTAAAATGGCCCATAACACATGCACAAAGTAGGACAGAGTTATATTTCTTGCTTTGCAGAGTAAGGTACTGATGGTGAATGAGTGGTTAAAGTTTAAAAGCAAAAGCTTTGATTGTAAAGGAGAAAAGTTGACCTAAACATAAAACTAAACCAAGCAATGTCGACGACGATCAAGTGATGACAAAAACTTTCTTTTTTTGCAAAAATATCAGATGAGCTTTAAACAAAACAGAGAGAACTCATGAAAGGGAGACAATCTCCTATGTCTACATCTATGTAATAAATAATACAGTGAATACTCTAAAAGAAAACTATCCTTGATTCTGCACATAGATAGGCCCGTCCTACAGCTGTATTTAATATAAGAATGGCTGATTGGAATTTAATGATAATGGCTGCTTAAGGCAGGCAACCTGGTTTTGAAGGTGATTACACATATAAGTTAGACTGTATACCATACCTGAACATAGCAATAAGTAGATTCAGTAACAATACATTAGCTAGAAGCATGTAAACACCCATCAGTACAGGTACAAACACTTTGCCTGTATCTGTTGGACATCGTGGCTGTGTACCATTAATCCATAACATCTCATCATACGTACAATCCGAACTACCTGTAAATGTACATAGAAATTATATAATAAAAGCTCAATAATTAAAAACACATCCCTAGAATTAAAGCCATTTACAATTTTTAGTCATTTTGTCATTTATATAATTATGATGGCTGATTCACCTTAGCGCTTTTCCAGGAGTGGTATTTTAAAAATATTGATCTTATTTATTTGGAGAATATATAAGGCTGGCCAATCATATCGCCTGTTACGGACCAAGAGTTTAATATGGTGTGATCTGATTGGTTGCCCTTATCCTTAAGTCAAGTAAGATCAATATTGAACACCAACTCTGGATTGAATTCTAGCCACTACTAATTTAACAATTAACCAGTAACCTCTTCACATGTGGAGGAAAATTGTTATCTTCTTCAATTTATTTATTTCATGGAAAGATATGACCTGCCACAATCAGGATTCCAACCCAGATAGCCGAGTTACAATTTAAGCACACTAACCAACATTTAGCAGTTCAAGCTTTGAACAAAGAAACAGGGTTTCTACTGAGGCTTAATGCCTAATCCTGAAATAGAACCGGAAGTTTGTTTCGGGGGCCATTAGCACACACCCCTACACCAAATCTCAGTTCAAACATTGTTCTTCTGCTAAAATTCTGCTTATGAAATTTCAAATGACACCTGAACTTTGTCAAAACTTTGAATTTTTTCATCAAATAACTTTTATTTTCTGCCGAAAAATGTGCTTTTTCTAATGCAGCCAATGCGGATTTCAGGATTATTCCGGAACTGTAGTACCCCTGAAGATATCAATTAGTTCCAACTTACCCTGGATTTCCTCCAGGAATAATTCACCATAGATATTCCAGTAGGATTTCTTGATGACATCTATAGCGGTGCTCCATCTTAACGGAGAGTTTGGATATAGAATAGAATGTGACGCTATCGCATACGATATCACAAACACCATGAGTATCACCAGAAAGTACATCAAGTCTTGTACCTATATAGGATGCAGACAAAAATATAGTACACTGTCCATGACAAACACAATTTCAATCAAGGGCAGTAACTCTGCTCAAATTTTGTCCCAAAAAATCAGAACCAGAAGCGCAACACCTAATGCTGATCATGAAGAGTTTAACATCATAAAATTTCTTACTCAAACCATTTTAGTTATCAGCTCTTAGCAGTTGTAATGCTGAATTCATGAAAACTGGACTGTGAAAATCATGAGCACTTCAAAATTTGCCATTCAACTAAACAAATGGAACAATGCTTACCATTTGACCAGTTTAATGAAATAATACAAATGAAACAATGCTTTCCCATTGACCAATCAATTGGGACTATGCTTTCCTATCGACTAATCAAATGAAACAATGCTTTCCCATCGACCAATCAAATGGGACGATGCTTTCCCATCAACCAATCAAATGGAACAATTATCAATTGACCAATCAAATGAGACGATACTTACCATTCGACCAATCATAACTAGTTTTGGTCCCAGTTCCTTATGCACAGAGAATATGTGAAGTAATCTGAGGAAAAACGAGACAAAGTTCAATGCTAGGAACACTCGCGCTGCTTCAAATGTGCTCGGATACGGTAAAAATCTGAGAATTATCCCGATAATGAACAAGCCAATGGTTATCATATCGACGATGTTCCACGTATCAGTGACATAACTTTGTAACTTGGCAGCTAACGTGCTTGATGATGTGGCAGCAACCTATACAAATAGAAGAAAAACACTCAAAAAAAATAAAATTTGATGATCATAAAATAAAATAAATTGTTCAATTCAAATTAGCTTTATTAGTTGTCCTTCTGAGTAAGATCTATAAGCCAAGTTGTGCAATTTGTAGTACATTTTTTGTAACAATTTATTATTAGTAGCCCTATATTAATGCATGTGCATTCAGGATTTTAATAACGGAAGTCTGAATGCATCAACAAGGGTCAGAACTCTGCTGCAACTTATTAGTTCCAAGAAACAAATAACTTCATCTGCTGATAAACAACCCTGCAAACTTTCATGATTTGAGCTAAAATTGCTTAGACATACTGTGTTGTATACAGCCATGTATCGGATGCATGTACCGGGTAAAAATGAGAGAAATTTAAAAGTAAAGTCAGATGCAAAAAAATAATGAAAATACAACATAAGAACACGACCATTCTCTATTTGCCTATCAGAGATTTTGAAAATATCTTAGGCTGTGTAAAAGACATACATGTGTACAATTTTTTGTAGTGATTCAGGGTTGATTAAAGTGTCGGCTATACTTGGAAAAAGTGACACAAAAACTGTAGAAGAAGTTAATTAATTTAATTTGAGTATCTAATGATAAATTCTAATTATAGACAGCTACATAGATATCGGATTTATATAAATCTACAAAAAAACCTTGCTATGTATTCTACATGAAATATAATTCGACACTAAGTATACTATCATTGTATAACAGGAAAGGCAGCTTATTTGGCCACCCATCAACAGGACAGCTAAATATCATGTACATATATATAGTACAAAATGTACTAGCTACATATTACAGTGTAGCAATACAACATGACTTCTGGCTACAGTTCCAAGACAAAATTTGTCAACATTGAAAAACAAAAATAGCCATAAGTATTTTATTTCTTCATCGATTTCTACGCGTATATTTCATAGTATCGATGAAGAAATTAAATACTTATGGCTGTTTTTGTTTTCCAATGTTGACAAATTTTGTCTTGAAACTGTAGCCAAAAGTCACATGGTATTGCTACATTGTATTATAGTACTCCATATTAATGCATATAAATTGCTGACACTGAGAAAATACCAAGAAGAGATGAAATCTACAAAGTTAATAAAATTGTTATTTTGTTGAAAGTTGCAGAGTCAATATAATTGATTATGTCAGACGGGTTCATTGTACAAATCCAAAATGAGTATTGAGCAGTGACTGTACATATAGACTCTACATACTATATACCTAAAGGTTACGACTAAGGTCTGATTTCATCCATAATATCAATAATAAATTAACAACAGTCCCCTGACCCCTAACTTTAAATTTCCGATGCAGACAGGGACCTTCTTAACAACTTATATGCTACTTAGAGCAGGCACAATGAAAAGAATCGCAAACATGCAAAAATATCTACGACAGAGAGCTAGACTAAGATTAATAGTTAGACTGAAGTCAATTTTGTCCACAACAATATTACGTTTTATTATCATTAGGAATAACATTCGACAACTGATACACATGCATTAAAAACAGTTATGCAATACACACAATACAAACTCAACTTTAAGTGGGATTTGTACACTTGTTCCATGACTGTCAGTTAGACATTACACAAATACCATAGATGCCTTAAACAGGAAGATGGCTCAAACTATGGTAGTTTGAGGCAGCTATGTTTAACAGTACAAAGTTATATTATCCAATCTACAACAATATTGAAGATGCATGTATTTTGTTATTAATAAAAATGTACAGAAATGAGACTTTAATAAAGATATCTATCTATGGTTAACAGTTGCTGGTTGTGTTTTAAAGTTAGTAAATGTGACAAACTACAAGTAATAAAAGACATGTGATAGTGAAACAGTCATTCGCAAATTCATGTGCCTCCGTAGCTTAATGATTGTGATATTGTGACCAGGGTCCAAATGCGGGTGGAGACACCCATATTGCCTAACATATTTCAGCAGAAAGCTGTCTGGCAAAAAGGCTAGTATGCTGGGCATTTTTTTTTTGAATTATATTATAACGTTTGTCTCAATTTTTTTTCGATCATCCCATTGTACCTGAGAGGATAAACACAAAAACAGAAAACATAGTTTTCTTAATTTCAATAAAATGTAGTAGATGAAGTTAAGTTATATACTTATAACAAGATAAAACATACAAATTATTATAATTGTATGCAATATAATTTTTTTATAAATATAAATTATGTGTACTGTATTTGGACCTGTCGCAGTCATCTGTTTGAACGTTAGTAATGAGAACAGCAAAATTTCACGTACGGGTATCTGTACAGAAGCCGTTAAATTGTAATTGAACACAAAACTTACTATTACAGATTTAACGACTCTACTGGTTTTATCACATCAACCCGTCCAATGAATATTCAATGTCTAATAACCTGCGACAAGTTGAAAAAAATGAATTACACAAAAGTGATCGGGAATCATGAGGTGTGATTCATACTATAGCATGGGGGAAAAATCAAAGTGTTCTAAGCGGACAATGTATGATACAGAATATATATATATATGTAAAGCTAAATAAGCAGCTACTACACAGAGGTTTGATTGTAAGAAGTACAAAGACACACATCGCTACAACAAATGTGGAAATTACTCACTGAAGTCAAAGTGCTGGGATGTGGGACAATCTATGCAAATCAAATAATTATAGTGAAGCAAATCAAATAAGTATATATAGTAATGAGATTATACACAAACATAACTCACTAAGTTACAGTTGGACTTTCTGGGTCACCTGAATCATGTTGCCCCCCTGTCATATCCCAAATTTGAAGTTACTGCAAGTCATGAAGCAGTTACACAGAAATGTTATTTGCCTGGACCATTGACACACTTGATTATTCTTAAGCTTCTAGTTATATTACTTGGCAAGAGTTTTCAGTTCTATGAAACACGTTTTATAAACCAGGCCATTTAAAACTACTTTTCCTGAATGTCACTTCAAAGGTCTTATTTATAAATAACTGTAGAGCAATCAAGGGGAGGTAATTCATTGAGTGAAGAGTAATCCAGGGGTGATAGTTCATTGCATGAAGAGCAATCCAGGGGAGATAATTCATTGTGTGAAGAGTAATCCAAGGGAGATAATTTATTAGACGAAGAGTAACCCAGGGGAGATCATTTAACGCATGAAAAGTATTCCAGGGGAGATAATTCATTGTGTGAAGAGTTGTCCAGGGTAAATCATTCATAGTGTGAAGAGCACCCCAGAGGAGATAATTCATTTGTGTGAAGAGTAATCCAGGGAGATAATTCAATAACTCATTTGTGTAAAGAGTAATCCAGGGAGATAATTCATTTGTGTGAAGAGTACTCCAAGGGAGATAATTCATTTGTGTGAAGAGCAAGACAGGGGAGATAATTCATTTGTGTGAAGAGTAATCCAGGGGAGATAATTTGTTGTGTGAAGAGCAAGCCAGGGGCAACAAGAAATATCACTGAATGTGATGAATACCCCCAGCAACTGCTTGACACAGTCAGATAAGCACAACTAGACTTGGAACTGATCGGTCATGCAAAAATTCATTGAAATCGTATGATTGGTTGCTGAGAAATAGCATAGACAAAATTTATAAGTGTAAAACAACAAAGGGCTATAACTCCCTTAAAATTGATAAGACCAATGTGTGTCGACCATATGCACAACTAGACTTGGTACTGATCATCCATACAAAGTTTCATCAAATCCGACCATTGTTACAGAGAAATAGCGCAGACAAAATTTATAAGTGAAAAAACAAAGGGCCATAACTACCTTAAAATTGATCCGACCAACGTGTGCCAATGATATGCACAACTAGAAATTGTACTGATGAGCTATGCATAGTTTCGATGAAATAGGACCAATGATTACAGAGAAATAGCCTGGACAGGATTTATAAGTGTAAACAAATAAAGGGTCATTACTCCCTCCCTTAAAATTAATTCTATGGACATCTGCCGACAATATGCACAACTAGTCTTGGTACTGATCAGTTATGCAAAGTTTCAATGAAATATGACCAATGGTTGCAGAGAAATAGCCCAGACAAAATTTATAAGTATAAAAAAATAAAGGGCCATAACTCCCTTAAAATTAATCCGACCGATGGCCATCAATGATATACACAACTAAACTTGGTACTGATTAGTCATGCAAAGTTTCAATGAATTACAACCAACGGTTGCAGAGAAATAGCGAAGACAAAATTTATAAGTATAAAAAAAATAAAGGGCCATAACTCCCTTAAAATTAATCCAACCGACGTCCGACGACGATATGCACAACTAGACTTGGTACTGATCAGTCATGCAAAGTTTCAATGAAATACGACCAACAACTGCAGAGAAATAGCGCGGACAAAATTTATAAGTATAAAAAATAAAGGGCCATAACTCCCTTAAAATTAATCTGATCAACGTCAGCCGACGATATGCACAACTAGACTTGGTACTGATCAGTTATGCAAAGTTTCAATGAAATACGACCAACAACTGCAGAGAAATAGCGCGGACAAAATTTATAAGTATAAAAAATAAAGGGCCATAACTCCCTTAAAATTAATCCCAACAACGCCAGCCGACGATATGCACAACAAGACTTGGTACTGATCAGTCATGCAAAGTTTCAATAAAATATGACCAATGGACAAAATTATACGGACCAACCAACCAACCAACCAACCAACCTCAAGCATGACTCCAATATAGCCCCCATATACTATGTTTCTGGGGGTATAATAATTCATGTATAATCTCATATTGTATAAATAATAAACAAAGATGGACACATAAAAACAACCAGACTTCCATACCTTTGGCACCTTGGTAGCGAGGAAGTTTCTGACAATCTAAGTAAAGCGAAAATGTTAAATAAAATTACAGAAGAAATCAAACAATTAAAGAACTCAAATATTTGCTATACTAACAGACAAAACTGAATGAAGAAATCATACAACAGAACAATTTAGCTGTAAGTGTTTATAAAATTACAACCTATGAGATGTGAAATATAATGTGAAATTTATATATTTAACTACAAAATCATGCACTTTCATATTGAAATGGTGTAACTACTAAACAACATACAGTTTGTATAATAATAGACAATGTATTGACAGGCTCATATACACAAATAATTTTAACATTTTTTATATAATATGTACCCGTATTTATATGAATTTTACAGCTAGCAATCACATACACAGCTAGATGGCATTTTCATATACAGCTAGCTGGCAATCACATATACAGCTAGCTGACATTTAAGTATACAGCTGACATTAACATATACAGCTGACATTCATGTATACAGCTGGCATTCATGTTTACAGCTAGCATTCATGTATACAGCTGACATTCATGTATACAACTGGCATTCATGTATACAGCTAACATTCATGTATACAACTGGCATTCACATATACAGTTGGCATTCACATATACAACTGGCATTCACATAAATAGATGGCAATCAATGGTGCATACATTGTAATAAGACATTCAGTTAAAATTATGCAACATCTAGCCTATATTCAAGCCAACGTTAAGCTGTACCAAAATACAGATCTTGATACATGTATAGCCATCATGTTATATAACAACCAACAGCTATATACTCACATTCAAGTACCAAATAATCTGAACAAAGTTACGATATCTAAATTATCAACCAATAATCTACTGGTAGATCTGACTAGATATTTTAACATAAAAAGTACTGTAGCGCACAGACAATCCAAAGCTACACAAAATTGGTGGCAGCACCTACCCACCAACGCAAGAGTTAGACATGGAACAAATCAACCAGAAAGGTATTTTAAGCTAGCGTATACACTCACCCCGCAATGAATGACATACTGTGGACTTTGAATTTTGTGCATAGTTAACTACACTGTCATGTTTGGATATAACAAACTTTGGGTTTGAGATTATAGAAATTAATCGAAAACTGACATTTCCTATTGGACGATGCTGGGAAATGTAATATGATTGACCAATTAAACGAGCTGTCTCAAAACAGTCAATACCATTAGCTATAGAGTCTGTAGTTTTGAGGCCACATATTGCATGAGTAATCTTGTGTACAGTAGCCAAATAATGGATGGGATTACAATACACCTAAATACTGCATTCAGATTGTATACGAGTATGTATGAATGACAGCTCTGTTTCAGAAAAACATCCAACCTGATAACAAAATGCCATAATAACATACAAAATGCAATCTGAGTTTGATACCGTCATACTGGATACAGACATAGACTCATACTGTATACACAACTTAAAAGCAGAGGACAATATCAAATATTCAATATTCCAACACCTAATACTACAATACAACACGGTTCATTCTAAGATAACAGCTCAAGAGTAAATAAAATAAAATAAAAAAAAGCTAAACACATTCACACAAAATTGTATTGGGCTGAATAAGACCACAAGCTTAATACATGCAGTAGTACTGGCACATAACTTAAATAGAGTAATCAGTCATATTAACGATGTCACATATTATGACTATCAGAACATAAAATAATAAATATGACATGACAGGTCTTTCATACATGAACAAAAAATGTTCACAGCTATCCTTCTACATCCCATGATGACCTTTGTTTAGTATTCCATTTGAGGTCAAGGTCATGGTCATATGAGGTAAAGGTCATACAGTGTCAAGGTCATGGTCAAACAACACACAAACAGAAAGTACATACCTGTCTAATCTCCTCAGCAAATATTGTGAACACCCAAACCATGAGCACGATCTCTGGTACTGATACAGATGGGTGAAAGTTGAATATAAGCACGTATGTGAATAGTCCGAGGAACACGATGTAAGATAGCTGAAACATAGAACGCTTTATTTAATGTCATATGAAATCATATATATTTATAGTAATTTTTCATTTGTTTAAAATGTGCTATGTATTACTGTATATGTCATTCACATAGGAATATTGGCGAATCTATCAAAATTACTAACTTTGGGCCTATTGACAACACTACAAAGAAATATAAACAAGAGCTACACTGTTTCACTAGTCTTAGTGCCATGCTTGGATAGTATTACTGTATACCTAGAAATTCTTTCGGGCGATTTAGTTTCGCATAGTTCGAGTGTTAAAAACATTAATATGGACATTGCAGGAAACGCGAAAGTTTGTAGTCGCGAATATGCCGACGATCAGCAAAACGCGAAAGTTAGTAACGTCAGAACTCGATACAACGACGCTGTTCGTTTCCAAGAAAAATGTCGTTGTAACGAATATGTCAGTATACTTAATTGATACAAAGAGCGTTTTAATACTTTTGTCCCCAAATATGATGTCAGTATAATGAATTTGTCAGTATATCGAATGTCGTTATATCGAGTTCTGACTGTATTCACAAAAGTAAATTGGTTAACAGTAATCAAGGCAACATACATTCAAAACAAAATGCTTGTTAGCTGCGGTGTTACATTCTTTAGTAAAGGGTTTTTACTAGGACCTGTCTGTCAAAGGATGATTAAACAAGAGTGCCAAAATGTCACAAAATACGCCCGTCTTGGGGCATGGGGAGTCTCAGGGCATGGTGAATGAAAAAAACAAACAATCCAACATTTTTTTTAATTCAAGGACCATAACACAAGAAGGCCTAGGCTGATTTGGCCTACAATTGAACTTGTCTTAGATATTATATCCGTAAACATTGTCACCAAGTTTGAAGATACTCAGATGAAAACTCTTTGCACTAGAGAACAGACAAGGTAAATTTCACATTTATTTTGGTAATTATAGGATAATAACCAAATAAGGCCTAGGCCAATTTGGCCTATAATCAAACTTGGCCTAGATATTATGCCCATAAGCATTGTCACAAAGTTTGAAGACGATCGCATGAAAACTGTTTGCGTTAGAGCACAGACAAGGCCAATTTCTTACTTATTTGGTAATTAAAGGCCCATAACCCAATAAGGCCTAAACCGACTTGGCCTATGATCTTACTTGGCCTAGATTTTATTCCCATAAGCATCGTCACAAAGTTTGAAGATGATCAGATGAAAACTGTTTGCACTAAAGAACAGACAAGGTAAATTACACATTTATTTTGGTAATTATAGGACCATAACCCAATAAGGCCTAGGCCGATTTGGCCTAAAATCGAACTTGGCCTAGATATTATGCCCATAAGCATTGTCACAAAGTTTGAAGACGATCGCATGAAAACTGTTTGCGTAAGAGTACAGACAAAGCCAATTTCATACTTATTTGGTAATTAAAGGACCATAACCCAATAAGGCCTGGGTCGATTTGGCCTATAATCGAACTTGGCCTAGATATTATGCCCATAAGCATTGTCAGCAAGTTTGAAGATGATCGGATGAAAACTGTTAGCGTAAGAGTACAGACAAGGCCAATTTCATACTTATTTGGTTATTAAAGGACCATAACCCAATAAGGCCTAGGCAGATTTGGCCTATAATCGAACTTAGCCTAGATAATATGCCCATAAGCATTGTCAGCAAGTTTGAAGATGATCGGATGAAAACTGTTAGCGTAAAAGTACAGACAAGGCCAATTTCATACTTATTTGGTTATTAAAGGACCATAACCCAATAAGGCCTGGGTCGATTTGGCCTATAATCGAACATGGCCTAGATATTATGCCCATAAGCATTGTCAGCAAGTTTGAAGATGATCGGATGAAAACTGTTTGCGCTAGAGTACAGACAAACGCCGCCGCCCGCCCGCCCGCCAAGGGTGTTCACATAATACGTCCCGTTTTCAACGGGCGTATAAAAATAAACTGCAAAATTGTAAACAAATATAATAATTCAATATTTATGCAGCATACCACATTATTCATAAAGATGACAACAGGGGCGTTGAAGAAGTAATACATCTTATCCTTGATACTTAGTCCCTTCTGCTTCACTGATGGTGATGGCCCCGATGTTTCTTTCTCCTCTATAGCTTGTCTGTAACATACGATAACAACAGGTAACATCAGGCTTGTAATATACAATAACAACAGGTAACATCAGGCTTGTAACATACGATAACAACAGGTAACATCAGGCTTGTAACATACGATAACAACAGGAAACATCAGGCTTGTAATATACGATAACAACAGGTAACATCAGGCTTGTAATATACGATAACAACAGGAAACAACAGGCTTGTAATATACAATAACAACAGGTATCACCAGACTTGTAACAAACAATAACAACAGGTATCACCAGACTTGTAACATACAATAACAACAGGTATCACCAGACTTGTAACATACAATAACAACAGGTAACATCAGACATGTTGAAATTTACAGTGGACTGACAGCTAGTAACCTGAGGGTTTCCCTGACCCCACAAGTCGAAATTTACAGTGAATTGACAGCTAGAATCCTGAGGGTTTCCCTGACCCCACAAGTTGAAATTTACAGTGGCCTAACAGCTAGGATTCTGGGTACTGTTTTATCAAAGCACTTACGGAAGCCTTAAACTTACGTCCAAATTTGAATTCTTTATAATTCTTTAACAGCTGCAAATTCTGGTAAAGGGATATGGAATATTAACAATGATTCAGTTAATGATCTCCTACAAACAATATATGTCCCCTATTTGTAGATGTAAAAGCATTATAAGGTATTTAAATTTGAGCGTAAGTTTAAGATTTTCGTAAGTGCTTTGATAAAACAGTACCCAGGTGTTTTCCCTGACCCCAAGTTGAAATTTACAGTGGCCTAACAGCTAGGATTCTGGTGTTTTTCCTGACCCCAAGTTGAAATTTACAGTGGCCTAACAGCTAGGATTCTGGTGTTTTTCCTGACCCCAAGTCGAAATTAACATCAGATTTACAGGAAGGAAACTGGGCTGATCCTGTAGGAAGTTGCCTATTCTAGCCTACAGAAGTAAGCAGATAGTAAGTACTGGAAAATCATTTAATTTCAATGGGACAAAGTTTCGTATATTTGCAAAACAGACCATTTTGCGGGGACGTAATTTCAAGGATTTTGGATTCCAGGAAAAAAAAGCAAGGTCAAAATTCACACCAATTATCATAAATCATACAAACATCAAACAGGTATAATAACTGATTTATTACATGTTTATACAAGTCACTTTACAGAAGTCGCTTACCAGTTTGAAGCAATGACCTTTAAATTATTTTCAATGTTTCTGTTGCCAATAATTAGCACCCACAAATTTTGTCAGAATCAAAAAATATTTAGATGGGCATAATCTCTTTATTGGCACTTACTTACATTTGAGTTATGGTAGGATCCAGATTTTGGCCATTTTCCTCTCTTTCGGTCTCCATAACAACCAAACTTTTAGTCAGAATAAAAATATTTTTAGACATGCATAATCCCCTTATTGCCCCCTATCCACATACCAAGTTTCATAAATCTAACATGGAAACTGTTTAACTGTTCGAAGGGGAATAATAAGCAATTAAACTTCCCAAAAACCTAGTCTTATACCTAACTGAACTTGTAAAATTTGTCAGCTGCTGTAAACTTGACATATTTATTGGTTTTTATTAATTATTCATTGGGGATTTAATTTGATGGTTTAGGTCATCTACGAAATCCATGAAATTACCCCCCCCCCAAATATCAATGATTTTACAGAAGATAGACTCACAGTGAAGTTCTACTTTCTTTCACACTACCCTGTCCTGTTGACATCTTCATAGTTGTCTGTCTCCTAAACAACTTTGGTTTGTTACCATCCGTCTGAAAGATCAATGTTGACATTTGAATATTCAACGTGACATGATTTTTGGCCGAGGCCTGGTGGGGAATAAAGTGGGCTTACCTGGTTTATCCCCCGGCTAAAGTTCAGGGGGGTGATAGAACTGACTGTTACATCGGGATAATTACACCAGGATAACTGATATATGTATAACCAGTGCGGACATGCCACATGATATGTGACATAATTTTTGGCTAAGAACGCAAATAAAAATCTGACAACAAAAAGTTAAAAAGAACCATGAGTATTTTGTTCTTTGACCAATTGTAACACAACATCTTCGACGCTCAAGCCGAGAATGAGTACTATCCATGCAACTTCATACTGGTTACAGTTTTTGCCCGAAACTGTCCCACCAATCAAAACTGTGACCATAAAGTGTTGAAATATGCATGGAAAGTACTTTCTCAGCTTGAGCTTCGAAGATGTCTCATTGAAATAGTCTTTATTACAGAGTTAACTATCATCAAGTCTGGAAAGTTATGCATACAAAAACAAAACATTGTGATCAACACCATTGTCTTATGTTATTTAGTTAGCACTAACAGATAGCTTACTGTTACTATTATTCAAAGGGGGTTAATTTTCAACCGTTTCATGGAAGTGACGACCAAAATATAATCCCGTATCCAGCATTATATCAACTAAAGCATACACAATGATTGCAATGGTTCTAATAAAATATTACCAAGTAAGTACTATGTGCTTGTTGTTAACTATTTATCTACAACAAGTCAATAACTAGGCAATGTCCCAGTATACACCAGCTTGTTGTTAATTATTTGTCAACAAAAATTGAACATGCAGTGTGTATATACTCGCTTGTTGTTAATTATTTGTCAACAAAAATTGAACATGCAGTGTGTATATACTCGCTTGTTGTTAATTATTTGTCAACAAAAATTGAACATGCAGTGTGTATATACTCGCTTGTTGTCAATTATTTGTCGACACAATTGAACATGCAGTGTGTATATACTCGCTTGTTGTCAATTATTTGTCGACACAATTGAACATGCAGTGTGTATATACTCGCTTGTTGTCAATTATTTGTCGACACAATTGAACATGCAGTGTGTATATACTCGCTTGTTGTCAATTATTTGTCGACACAATTGAACATGCAGTGTGTATATACTCGCTTGTTGTCAACTATTTGTCGACACAATTGAACATGCAGTGTGTATATACTCGCTTGTTGTCAACTATTTGTCGACACAATTGAACATGCAGTGTGTATACACCTACATGTTGTTAATTATTTGTCAACAAAGTGTACGCAGTTTGTAGTTAATTTTTGTCGATAAAAAGTGAATATACAGTAAGTATACGACTACAGCTTTGCCTAAAAATGTGAACACACTTTTGAAACATGAATGGTTGGAGTTAAGAGGTAGGCTAAAAGTGACTGTGAATTTATACATTGTTGTGAACATGCTAAATAGAAAATAATTAATCAACCACCATTTCATTTAGGATAGGAACACCTCACACTCGGGTACGGATTTCATCCGGCGACTCTCATATATGAAGTATAGTCTGTCAGATCACGTGGTCAGTTGACGGTTTATCAGAAGTCACATGACCAGGTTACCTAATAAAGCAAAGTTTATTCGGCGCCCTGTTATCCAGCTAATATTGCCAGAAGTGACTGCATTATATAGAATATTTAGTAAACTCTCATAGTAATGAAATTGTCTGTTTTTTATGTTTGGAGCCGAAAAAGAGTTATCATGCTAACAGATTACATACAGAAACATAATATTTGAGGGTTTTTTCCCACTAAAAGTGAAGACTGTGATGATGATGCCCTTTGGTCTAGCGCCTACATATTTCTGCTAGCCAAAACTAAAGACACAAACTATACTGCATGGATACTACTACAGTTGAAACCCGTTGTGTCAACATCGGTTGTATCGACACTACGGTTATGTCCACATACGTTCAAATCCCTGATTTGGGTTGCTCTATATTCTATCTTCAATATGATGTTTTAGTCGACATGCCTGTGTCGACATTCCGCTTATGTCAACACGATGGTTGTGGCCCAAATGATATTTTCGCATCTTACAGTTGTGTCGACATTGTGTTGAAACAATTGAAATTTAAAAGTTGTTAATTGACCGTGAAAATACTTGTTTCGAACCATTGTTTGTTAACAATTAATAATGTGTTCACATTTTGCAAATGTAATTAAAGCTTGTAATCAAATTGTAACCTATTTCAGCGTATGAAATAATAAAATCTGCTGAACTAGCGTGGTTCTGGGAAGGTGAACAAAAATACCTTTTTGTATGCTTTCGCAATTTATTTTAACATGCTTGTTTTTTTCCCGACAGTTAAATGCATATACTTTACATTGTAAACAAAGATATAGAGTGTCATCGTTGCTTTCAGATGTTTGGCATGTTGATTGAATCTTTTGTTTACAATTAAAGTACTGTACTCGTTTCAAAACGAGGCTATAAACTCGACCCTCATGGTAAACACTTGATAAAATATTTTGGTGATAACGGTAAGCATTATAGGCTTGATCTTTCGCCATTTTAATTGCATATTTGTATTAGTTCATGTTCAAACTGATGTACCAACCCCACCGACAGAAAGGCAGGGGGACTTTTTTATTATGAATTTTGACGAGTACGGAAATTTGTCAGAACTGTTGGCTCCTGTTCTGTCGACCTTCAGATATGTTGACATATTTTTTACGGTCCCAAAAATGTTGACATAACAAGTTTTAACTGTATATAAGTTTACCTCAAACATAGATAAATTGTTACAGTGAATATGGTGAATATGGGTGAATATGACTGTATATGACTGTATAGTATGTTGGTATAACACATCACTGCATGACCCTACTTACATCATACATGTCGAATATCTTCTTCTATCAAGAACAATTCACAAATTATATTAATTTTTAACTCAGAAGATTCCATTAATAACTAATCTATTGCAACAAGCATATGAGAGTAGAGAAGCCAGCTTTCATTTGTAAATACTGAGCATCAGGCAGCAGAAATGTACCAATTTTATGTTGTCTTTCAAAACAATAATGTGACCCCAGAGTTTTCCCCAGACCTCCCTCATACGAAGCGCTACAACTATGAAGCACATTGTAGAGAATTTTAATACAATATTGAAATGAAAACACACAAACTGAATTAATTTGGGGGTTAAGTAGCATTTTCTGTAACATTATTTCATTTATACTTGGGACCAGGTTGAGATCAACATTTCTTAAACTTGTCACTAAAACAAATCATTCTACTCGTCAAAGGCTTTATAACCTGTTTTTTCTTGACCTGTTTAAGAAATTTTCATTTAATTTTGATCTCCAAAGACAACTCATGACAGATCCTATATCCATTGATTTTACATTGTTATCTAGCTGATATTCTTGACTTTTGATTCTATAGTTTATTGTGAAGCAATAAAGTGCATTTCCTGCATATTTGTTGAACACCCCAACTTGGACAGCATGCCCCTTGTACAAACGGCAGTTTTACCTTATTGTTATCTAGCTGATATTCCTGACTTTTGATTCTATTGTTTATCTTGGCTTCCTGATCGTGTTGATAGTTGAGTAT
This sequence comes from Spisula solida, assembly GCA_947247005.1. Classification (NCBI taxonomy): domain Eukaryota; kingdom Metazoa; phylum Mollusca; class Bivalvia; order Venerida; family Mactridae; genus Spisula; species Spisula solida. The sequence goes on along the minus strand of OX365947.1, from coordinate 39,390,075 downwards.
CATCAAAGCAAATGGTGGAAATACTGTACATAAAAGTAACTGAAACCAAACAATGAAATGATAAATAAAATCTCTCGAAAAAAGACAGAGATTATTCTGAATTATGACCAAATTCAAACCTTATAGAGACAATAAACATACATAATCAAGACAATTACTTATAGTTAAAGGTAACAGGTAAAGGCATTGTTTATTATAGTGTCAACCCTATTGAAAGGGTAAGCCAATCTTTTGTGTGCACAGTACCTCCCGAATGCCTTCCCTTATTGCCGGGCTCCTGGTAGAGATAGGCTTACGGTAACCATTGTTTTAACTAGCGGGCGGCTCACCAACATACCTCATCAATTCTAAGCCAGCTTCCCCGGAATTCTCCCGCTCCCATGGAGGACACCCTAACCACTTGGCCATGGCCACGCTTATAACATGGACTATTGTACAAATTAGCATAACTCCATATCATGTATTACAACATTAATGTGAAAATTGTGTGACAGTTAGTTATCGCTTTGACAAAAGATGAACCAAAATTTTCTGGTAAAATAACATAATAATAATCTAATTCTAAGCCAGCAAACTACAGGTACAGATAAAAACATACAATTCAGGTACAAACATAAACTAACCCTCCAGGTAGAATAGACTGGTACAACCATACAGTATAGGTACAACCATAGAGGTACAGATACAAACATATAATACAGGACTGGTACACTCTTGAATCTTGTGGTACAAACATAAACTAACCCTCCAGGTAGAATTGTCCAATGAAAGTTTTCCCATCCATATACTGTTCAACAAAGACTGACATGCTGTCTGTGAGATGAAGTCCTTGTTATCAGCTTTAACAGCTATCATCATACATGTTGTATCACCCCAGTTGGTTAGTTCTCTCACCAGTAAATCTTGTGCTTTATGTTCATCAGTGGAATAACACTCACTTAGTACCCCAACAGCCAAGTTGGACCATTCACTGAAGATAGAAGTATATAGATCAACTATACATAGAACTACATACGTTATCATTTATACTATGTTTTATTTTTGCGATGTTTTATTTTACCTATTACCGGTATTTGCAAATTGAGTTCCTGACGACTTCATAAATCTAAATCTGCATAATCTACTCTCATAAAATTGAAGAGCTATCCAGGAACATTCGACCGCAAATTGAAAGTAAATATTTATTGGATGGACATGTCAAAGGACAAAAGATCTTACAAGTGTCAATTGGGGCTGTTATACATATAAATAACAATTGTCTATAAAAATGGAAATATGGAACGAGATATATATTTCATTGAAGCCTGTATCACATTAGCAAAAATTTCTTGAATTTAGGAACAAAACAAGAGGGCTATGATGGCCCTAAATCACTCACCTGAATCACCTTGCTCATGATATTTTTATATATGAAACTGTAGCCTCTTAAAGAAGACAAGTGCCCTAAATTTGAGAAAGGACCTTATTAGGATGCTACAGATCAAATTTTATGAAGATCCATCAAGCGGTTCAAGAGAAGGAGTCTTTTAATAAAAATTCTATATATCTCTTATGTAAAATTAAGGGAGGCACGGGGTGGGGCCAATATTGACCCAGGGGTCATGATTTGAGCAATCTCGGTAAAGGTCCACCAGACAATGCTACTAGCAAAATATCTTAAGCTCTATGCCTTGTGGTTCCAGAGAAGAAGATTTTTAAAGTTTTTCTATATATTTCTTATATAAAATTATGAGATGTCTGGGGTGGGGCCAATATTGACCCGGGGGTCACAATATGAGCAATCTTGGTAGAGGTCCACTAGACTATGCTACATGCTAAATATCTAAGCTCTATGCCTTGTGGTTCCAGAGAAGAAGATTTTTTAAAGTTTTTTCTATATATCTCTTATACAAAATTAAGGGACCCCCGGGGCGGGGCCAATATTGACCCGGGGGTCATGATTTGAGCAATCTTGGTAAAGGTCCACCACGCAATGCTTCATGCTAAATATCTAAGCTCTATGCCTTGTTGTTTCTTAGAAGAAGATTTTTAAAGGTTTTGTTACCTGGTTGCCATGGCAACCAGATTTCTAGATGGATCAACTTTATTTGAGCAATTTTTAAATCCCCCTGTGTCAGGAACATCCAGGCAAAATTTCATCAATATTGGTCGAACGGTTTCAGAGGAGATGTCATTTGAAAGTGTGGACGGACGTACTCATGAGACGGTACTTGTGGGGTTTTCTTTTGTTCTTTCTTTTGTTTGGTTGCAACCCACAAGTAGCATTTTGCACCCCACAAGTGACGGAATGAATGGAATCTAAAAATAGCTTATTGTTCCACACCCAACAACTACCTGTGCATTCGTATGGACGGACGGACAGACGGACGGATGACGGACGGTGAGTGATCACAATAGCTCACCTGAGCACAAAGTGCTCAGGTGAGCTAAACACAATACAAGAGATGTTTGTAAAACATGTATGTTCCCATGGCAGACCAATAGTCAGAAATGGTGAAGGTCACAGTGACCTTGACTTTGACCTGCTGACCTCAAAATCAATAGAGGTCATCTACTGTTGATGACCAACCTCAATGTAGAGTTTGAAGATCCTAGGGCTAAGCGTTCTTGAGTTGTTGAACGGAAACCATTTAGTCTACCGACTGACGACCGACCGACCTACCTGTGCAAAGCAATATAACCCCTCATCAAAGAGGGGTGGGGGGGGTCTGATAATCATAACCATGCTTCAGACAAAATCACAGGCATCCTAAGACAGACCACATATGTCGCAAAACAGCTGCATGATGCTCTTACGGTGGTCTTATATATCACAAGCATATAACAGAAAAATTGCAAACTTGGCAAATGCAAGAAAAGTTGACATGTTTAGAAGTTGGTTTGCTACGTTTATCTTGCGGTGTTAGGACAGTCACATGAAACACTATCAATTTCCCCCGCAGACAGGTGTTCGGCTGTCACAATGCCGCTGTGAAGTAGGCTTTTTTATGAATTAAGCATAAGATAGTACTTACTCTACACTGTCTTGTATATTTATAGCCAGTTCTTGTACTTACTCTACACTGTCTTGTATAGTTATAGCCAGTACTTGTACTTACTCTACACTGTCTTGTATAGTTATAGCCAGTACTTGTACTTACTCTACACTGTCTTGTATAGTTATAGCCAGTACTTGTACTTACTCTACCCTGTTTTGTATAGTTATAGCCAGTACTTGTACTTACTCTACACTGTCTTTTATAGTTATAGCCAGTTCTTGTACTTACTCTACACAGTCTTGTATAGTTATAGCCAGTACTTGTACTTACTCTACACTGTCTTGTATAGTTATAGCCAGTACTTACTCTACACTATCTTGTATAGTTATAGCCAGTACTTGTACTTACTCTACACTGTTTTGTATAGTTATAGCCAGTTCTTGTACTTACTCCAAACAGTCTTGTATAGTTATAGCCAGTACTTGTACTTACTCTACACTGTCTTGTATAGTTAAAGCCAGTTCTTGTACTTACTCTACACAGTCTTGTATAGTTATAGCCAGTATGTACTCTACTACACTTTCTTGTATAGTTATAGCCAGTTCTTGTACTTACTCTACACTGTCTTGTATAGTTAAAGCCAGTTCTTGTACTTACTCTACACTGTCTTGTATAGTTATAGCCAGTACTTGTACTTACTCTACACTGTCTTGTATAGTTATAGCCAGTACTTGTACTTACTCTACACTGTCTTGTATAGTTATAGCCAGTACTTGTACTTACTCTACACTGTCTTGTATAGTTATAGCCAGTACTTACTCTACACTGTCTTGTATAGTTATAGCCAGTTCTTGTACTTACTCTACACTGTCTTGTATAGTTATAGCCAGTACTTGTACTTACTCTACACTGTCTTGTATAGTTATAGCCAGTACTTGTACTTACTCTACACTGTCTTGTATAGTTATAGCCAGTACTTGTACTTACTCTACACTGTCTTGTATAGTTATAGCCAGTACTTACTCTACACTGTCTTGTATAGTTATAGCCAGTTCCGTATCTTCTGTTTTGTCCTTCATTGCTCGTAGTAAACTGTTAGCTACCAATGCTGCGGCTATAGCATCCTGGAATATGTAACCATACCATGTTTAGTTAGAGCCAATCATTACAAGTGGCATGACAAGGAATATGTGGTTTTTAATGTTAGTAGGGGGCCTAAAGATTATTTTGGTCAAAATAAATAAATCCAAAGAGAATCATTCTCACCCCTATATTTTTCAAGTCTACGAAAACTGATTACCATTTTTGGCAAAATGTTTCAGATATAACAAAAACAAGAAAATCAGTTACTTTGATTTTTTCAACAAACAAAATTAAATAATAAAGTAATAAAAATAAATTCTTCATACATGCTAGTTTTGTGGTTAGGTGAGTGAACATTATTGAATTTAATGACACCAAATGTCGTTCTACACACTAAAAAATATTAAATGATTTAACAAATATAAATACTTAAACATAAAATAATTCCGGAGTACATAATATTAAACCTACCTTTCCATCTGCCCAGAACAATTTAGCCATACCCTGTTTGATTGTTAGCACAGACCAGATAAACAACTCCTGTGCAGGATTCTCAAAATCAGGCTTCTGTGACAAACCATTCAAACTCTGATCTTCTGCAATTGAAACATTGGGTTGGTTGATTGATTGATTGATTGATTGATTGATTGATTGATTGATTGATGATTGATGATTGATGATTGATGATTGATGATTGATGATTGATGATTGATTAATTAATTGATTGATAATTGAAACATTTGGTAGATTGATTGATTTATTAATTAATTGATTGATAATTGAAACATTTGGTAGATTGATTGATTGATTAATTGATTAATTAATTGATTGATGATTGATTATCGATTGATAGTTCCTTTAGTTCTACAACAAACACTACTAAGAGATCCAAGAGAAAACTTCCTTATACTTCCGCGCACCAAAAATCTGCATTTCAAACTTGCCAACTTTTCAGAAATATCTGGTCATTCAGTAGCAAGTTTGTACAGGTAATTAATTCCATCAAACAAATCTAATTCAAGCACCTATAGCAGGATTCACAACCTATGCTGAGCAGGATTGGAAACTCATACTGTTACAATAATGTACTTACTGCTTGTCGCGAGTTTAAATGCCTTATCATACTCTATAGCAATAGACCTTAAACCAGTCTTTACAGCATCTTTAGCTTGTCTTGTAGTTATACCATCTAACAAGAAGTCGACATCCAGCAAGGCAAACTCTGACTTTGTTGTATAGTGGGTCCTGAATGTATCCCCCATCAGGTTTTGTATCAGTATACCAACATCAACCAGCGAAAAATTCTTACGATGCTGTAACAAAATGTTTTATTCAAAAATGAATTTCAGTAATATGGATAATACCTGGAACTAACTGTGCTGATCATCAAGCAAGGGAGATATATCAGTTACCCTTTTTAACAACTTTGGCATGTGACAGCCTAGGATCGAACCTGAGATATCTTGCATTCGGACGCTCTAACATGAGGCTATTGAGGCGGGCCTACAAAAGTTATAGACTAACAAAAACTATACTGTCTTCCATAACATGGTATCCATGATAGCATTTACGTTAAAGAAAAAAAATCTGTTCGCATATTTTGTCGGTGAATAAAACATGGACAGGAGTTCGGATGCGGAAAAATTAAATCCTGAGTGCGTAGCACGAGTTATTTAATTTTCCGCATCCAAACAAGTGCCCGTGTTTTATTCACCGACAAAATACAAGAACAGAGTTTTTATTTCGATTCTAAATACGATAGTATCCCGTACTATTCGCGCATTCCATTTTCACCCATTTGACATTGAACATAATTCCACGCTGAAATTGAGTGGCTTATTAGCTGGTACAATTACCTCCCTCATTAATGAAAACGACCTTCATAACGGGTCACGTGATACGGGGCATTAATAGTAACAGCCAATTTGATACCATGTTTTATTGCGGTAATAATACATGCCCTGGTTTGCTCTATGTGTATATGGATTAATCCGCTGATCGTGTTAGAATATGGAATAACATTTACAGGGGTGTATGAATTAAAATTTATAGCGAATATGAGAACATTACAAATAATTCCTGACAAACAGTACTATATTTAGAATATCGTCATAGTTCATTCAATGTTCAATTTAAAAAGAACTAACATTTAAATCAACAATTAATAAAGCAACTTGTTGTTCCTGACACACTCACTGGAAGACAAGCCATTTTGAACAATCAGGAAGATACTATGGTATGACCCTATAGATTTTTATCCTAGATGATTTAGTTATAAACTTAGCCAAGCTTTTATCAGAACAAAGAAAGTGACAAGATTTCATAAAGACAGGGTTCCTACAAATATTCTGACACAAAATTTCCTGATTTTTCTCTGATTCTTTTACCTGACCACACACCAGTTTTCCCTGATTTTTTAGAGATATCGCATACCGAAGCATCTATTTATTCGGGTAAAATATGCCAATAAATATAGACAAAAGGAAGTTATATTACCTTTATATGAAGCAAGAAAGTTTAAAGTTAGTTGTTGTAGGGCTTATCATTGACATAAAGTTATTATGAGATAGAACTGTCAAGAGCGAACATAGGGAGCAAAGATTTTTTTCAGTTTTTGTTTTTCTCTACATAGGAATTGGCATTTTTTGACAGCTAAAATAAAGAATTCCCTGACTTTTCCCTGACTTTTGCTCAATTTTTAGATTTCCATGACTAATTTCAAAATTCCCTGACTTTTCCCAGACCTTGAAAAAATTATGTTGAAAAAAAGTAACTTACCGGATCATCTTTGTCTTTCACTCTCTCTAACAATGTATGCAGTAAACAATTCTTTGGAATCTAGAAACATAATCATATTGTATTCTAGCATTAAAAGATCATTTGTTCACCATATCAAAACAGTAAAATTATCATTTCACTACTTTTTCAAGTTGCTTGTTCAAGTTTTAATTGGGTAAATCAATATTACTTCAACAATGTTAGACTCATAATTGTAAATAGACACGTAACTTGGATGCCTGTAACTGTTTGTAATGATTTGTATAACACCAATAATAACAAGAAATATCACTGAATGTGAATGCCCCAGATATTGCTTGACACAGTTACACAAGCTACACAAATTATGATGATGTCCACAGGTTTTGTACTGATGTATACTGTATCGTTTTGTTGAAATCTGACCAATGATCAGAGATGAAATTAGTGCAGACAAAATTGTAAGTGCAATAACTTCTTAAAATTTATTCGACCAAGGTACGCCGAGGATAAGCACAACAAGATTTGGTAATGATAACTTTAACCAAGTTTCATTGAAATCTGACCAATGGTTATAGAGAAATAGCGCGAACAAAAAAATAAGTGTAAAAAAACAAAGAGCACTTAGTCTTACTCCCCTAAAATTGATCTGATGAACATGTGCAGATGGTATGCACAACTAGACTTGGTACTAATAAGTCGTAAAAAGTTGCTTTGAAATCTGTCCAATGGTTACAGAGATATAGCATTGACAAAAATATAAGTGAAAAAAAACAAGGGACAATAAACAGTTCATAAAACAATATTTAAAGTCTACTTTTATTAAGAGATGTGTCTGTTCAGCAAGAAGTACCCCTGACCTTTGATTCACAAGTCAGCTGTTACACTCGGTGCAATTGGCAGCCACAGCACATTGGTTTTTGACCCTCTCAGATACTCAGTAATACATCAGACTTAAGTCGAGTATTGTGTATTACTCTGCTCAGAGAAATTAAAGAGTGCTGCAGACAGGTATCGATCCCATGACCTCTCAATTCCAAAGCATGTATCCTAAATTGGGACCATAATAATGCTTCCCACAGTCAGCAAAATTATTACTAGACAAGAGCTGTCACTGTAAGGGACATATGCCCCCGAAGTGCGATGTTGATAGTACATGGTATACACAAGTACTTTAAGTTACCAAAATGTCTAAGTAGAAAAAGGGCCATAACTCCTTACACAATAACCCTACAGTAATATAACTTGTCTAGTTAAAGTTGACTAATGATTTTAAGTATGACTACCAAGTTACATCACAGTAGCATTGAGCTTAACAAAATATTGAACTTTATTGAAAACTTTTTACCAAATGTTTAAGTTAAAAAAGAGCCACAACTTCTTACAAAATCATCCTAGAGTTATGCCCCATGTCTAGTGGATTAGACTAATGACAATAGATAAGTGTGTCTAGTTTCAATGCAATAGCATTGATACGTGTGTAGATCCAAAAGTAATGTCACTGCTCCCTTTGTGTGCTTGTTTATGGGAATAGGTTCATGAAAACGATATCAAAATGTACAGTAATTCATTTCTGATTAACATGAAACGTGCTGCAGTATTTGATTATCATAATTGAATTATGCAAACATTCAAAATATATCAATGACGTCATGTCGCCGCACATAAAAATAACGTATGTTTTTCATAATCATATCAATTTTCTTCATACATTATGTTAAAACATAAACCACCAAATTGAAATCAGACGACAATTATCGGATGTAACCTTACAACTGTCTGCTGCTGAAATTTCAGTGGCATCACTCAGTTATGAAACTCGTAATAAACGATAAACAAACTGATTACCAAGTGAAAACAATGCAGATTTGTGCCAAAAAGACGCTGAGCGCAGTAATGCATTTTTTTCTACAAGTTAGTAAAGTAAGTTTAGAAACTTTATGATACACACCGCGACGACATAGGCTTGTATACATGTAGTATAAGCTTTTAAGGGATGGCCTTGATCGCATCAATGTCAACAGATGGCTGGAAGACTGGTATGTGGCGACCTTTGTTAGATTTTACTTGTGTGACTATCCAGATGACACTTAGAAATAATTTTAACATGCCGATAGCGAGTGTTGGCTGGGTTCAACACTTTTAAAGGACAAATAAATGGCTGCATGAATTCATGAGTCTAAGAAGAATACCTGGGATGAACTTTTCAAAAGGAGTTAGTGCCACGGAAGTAACGTCGTTGACGTCTGGCTTGTGGCGATGTCTGTTAGTATGCATAATGTATATGCTAATATCTCAATAACTGTTCAGAGCACTTTCATGAAATTTTGCTGTTATATTTAAAATAGATTCATGTAACTTTGTGTAAAATTTGGTGGTTTTTCTTACATTGTGGACGACTTAATAGCATCAGTGACATTACTTTGGATCAGCCCACGTAGTAACAAAATATTCAACTTTTTTTTAAAAATTCAACCAAAACGTCTAAGTTAAAAAGGGTCATAACTACTTACAAAATCATCCTAGAGTAATGCCACTTCATCTAATTGAGTTTATTAATGACAATAAATAAGCGTGTCAAGTTTCAATGTTATAGCATTGATAGTAAACAAAATATTGAACTTTTTAAAAAAACTTTAACCAAAATGTCTAAATTAAAAAAGACCATAACTCCTAACAAAATCATCCTAGAGTTATGCCCCTTGTCTAGTATGACTGACTACGTGTACAAAGTTTCAATAGTAGCATTGATAGTAAACAAAATATTGAACTTTATTAAAAACTTTAAAGGTGCTGCCTCACGTATTGGTGTATTGCAGAAATAAAATAAAATTGTCAAACAGTCCCGTAATTTTGGTATAGTTTCGTGGATATGCCATAAACAACCACACTGACATTTAAAATAACTTGCTAAACATTGCCATTTATTAGTTATTTAGTATTTTTACATCCGAAATTCTATAGGGTATTAATACCCTATAGAATTAACACTACTATCACTTAAATTGCTTCAAATTTCTTTGCATTCGATGGAAACGAACTGCAAAACGAACCAAATACCTCACTGATGTTTACGCTATAGTTTGCTGATGTTACAGTTTGATCATGTGTAAATTACAAAATTCACGAAGTATGTTGGAAGGAAACTAAGCACTATTTTTAAAAGGAAAAATACAGAGTGCCCGATATAAAGAGTGGTTTAAATTGCTTTTTTGCCATAAATCTTTCATAAAGCAACTGCCAGTGGCTTTCTATTACATAAATACTTGGTTAGGTAGGAAAATTACAAAATACAAAAATTTTAGCCCGATCTGTAAGGCAGTCCCTTTAACCTGAATGCCAGGACTACCGGACGGACAGACAAAATAACAGACAACATGACAGACGGTCGGTTCAATTTTAATATGTAACCCTTTGGGGGCATAAAAATGAGGAATACCTTGCTATAGAGATGAAGTAATCGTTTCTTTGTAAGAAACTCCCTGAGACTAACACCATGATCCAAGAATAGTTCCACAAAATCGGCACGATTCAGTTGTATAGCTGATAACATGACATCATCCAAACTTCCAGTCTATAGTAAGTATAAAGAGTCATGATTAATAAATTCATCACACACCAGTCATAAGAATCATACAGCACTAATTGTGTGCATATAATATGCAATAAATGAGTGAATAACAAACTAAGCGCTTTAACTTACACTCCAGTCATGCCAATTGTAGTAAACATACAAAGCTTGATAATATGCAATACCAATAAAAAGAAACATTGACAGGAGGGCCATGATGGCCCTAGATCGCTCACTTATAGATATACCTATGTAAACATGTACAAGCCCTGCCCCTGGCAGCCATTATTTCTTAATAAATCAACAAAGAAGAAATTAGAGATTTAGTAGAGGGTCACTCAATGTACATTCCTGTGAATTCATATTGAAATCCTGCCAGCAGTTTCTGAGAAGAAGATTTTCAAAGTTTTCTATCAATAGCCATATAGTGGAAATAAGCCCCGCCCCTGGTGGCCATGTTTTTTAGCAATCAACATTAAAATTAGGAATTTGGTAGAGGGTCAGCCAAGAAACATTCCTGTGAGCTAAATAGGTATCGCATTATAAGTGTTATATGTATTGCAGCTGATGTAAATGAAAAATAGTTATTTAAAAATAAATTGAGTAGTCTCCCTTTACCAAACAGGACAGCATTTTTTCAAACATGTTAATTTAAACAGTCATATATAATGCACGACTGATGAAGAGTGATTACAAAAGATCACCTTTTGTAATCACCTTATAAAAAGACACAGTAAAAAGATATGTGTAATGTAGCTGATTGGAAAATAATACTTTAAAAGGAAATTGACTCATCTCCCTTTAATCAACAAAAAAGTCATCTTATCAGAAAGTAGAAACTGGGTACTTGAAGCATGAAACAAGAGCTGCCCATAAGACAGCGTGCTCCACTATTCGCAGCCATTTGTCACATAAATCTTAGTTCAAAACAGGCAAATAGTTATACAATTTAGTTTCAATGCAATATTATTGATGGTATATGAGATAAAAATTGGTCTGAATGTAACTTCAATTTGCACATAACCACAAAACTTTAACCACAAACCGTCTAAGTAAGAAAGGGGCATAACTTTACTTAAAATCAAAATGGAGTTATTGCACTTAACCAGTACTGTTGACTTATGATGTTGTAAGTTACAATGCTATATCATTGATAGTACGGTATATGAGATATTGTATGATATGGCTAAATATAGGAGCTTGCGCCAAAAACATTAACCATGAGTGTGACGCCGACAAATGGGGGAGTACAATAGCTCCCTATATTCTTTAAATAGTAAAGCTAATAGCTTACCGGCCATCTTTTATCATCTGTGAAGATATCACTTTTAACAACATCAATTCTATTCCATGCCAGCGCAAGACGTAACTGATCCATTACTTGATTTCTATTGGCTGAAATAACATGTAACTAAAAGATTGATTTCTATTGGCTGAAATAAACATGTGACTAAAAGATTGATTTCTATTGGCTGAAATAAACATGTGACAAAAAGATTGATTTCTATTGACTGAAATAACATGTAACTAAAAGATAGATTTCTATTGGCTGAAATAAACATGTGACTAAAAGATTGATTTCTATTTGCTGAAATAACATGCGACTAAAAGTAATTCTTCACACCATAGACCAACAGTATTTCAGTCAAATGGAGACTATCCAATCACTTTATACATTAAGCAAACTGATAGGTACCTACCGGTAGAACTTACTATGCTGAGCGTCATACGATACACCATTTTTAACAAGTTGACGTTGTTGTGTTTGTTTGTTTGAGTTTGACTGAGTCTTAAATGTATGGTCATCCCGTTTTGTTCCTGCCTAATACTGGTAGGTCAATGACCTCCAGCTTTGAGGGAAAAGCTAGAACTTTGTGTGAAACAAGGAATCAAGGTGTGCTTCCCTAGCTCTTTCTGAATAGACTTCTTGATTCTTTAACATAGTGTATCACACTGATACATGCAAGACAACCCATGAGTTAACAACCAATGCAACTCTAGTTGGGTTGAAATCACTGAAAAGCATTTCATAAATGAACAAGTGCCCTTGTTGAGATGTGAACCAGGGACCTCTTGATCCGTGGTACAGAGCATTACCCACTGACGACTTGAATATGACAGGGCCTAGGACTGAACCAGGGACCTCTTGATCCGTGGTACAGAGCATCACCCACTAACAACATCGATATGACAGGGCCTAGGATTGAAACAGGGACCTCTTGATCATTGGTACAGAGCATTACCCACTCACGACTTCAATATCACAGGGCCAAGGATTGAACCAGGGACCTCTTGATCCGTGGTACAGAGCATCACCCACTAACAACTTCGATATGACAGGGCCTAGGATTGAACCAGGGACCTCTTGATCCGTGGTACAGAGCATCACCAACTAACGACTTCGATATGACAGGGCCTAGGATTGAACCAGAGACCTCTTGATCCGTGGTACAGAGCATCACCAACTAACGACTTCGATATGACAGGGCCTAGGATTGAACCAGAGACCTCTTGATCCATGGTACAGAGCATCACCAACTAACGACTTCGATATGACAGGGCCTAGGATTGAACCAGAGACCTCTTGATCCGTGGTACAGAGCATTACCCATTAACGACTTCGATATGTCAGGGCCTAGGATTGAACCAGAGACCTCTTGATCCGTGGTACAGAGCATTACCCATTAACGACTTCGATATGACAGGGCCTCGGATTGAACCAGAGACCTCTTGATCCGTGGTACAGAGCATTACCCACTAACGACTTCGATATGACAGGGCCTAGGATTGAACCAGAGACCTCTTGATCCGTGGTACAGAGCATTACCCATTAACGACTTCGATATGACAGGGCCTAGGATTGAACCAGAGACCTCTTGATCTGTGGTACAGAGCATCACCAACTAACGACTTCGATATGACAGGGCCTAGGATTGAACCAGGGACCTCTTGATCCGTGGTACAGAGCATCACCAACTAACGACTTCGATATGACAGGGCCTAGGATTGAACCAGAGACCTCTTGATCCATGGTACAGTGCATCACCAACTAACGACTTCGATATGACAGGGCCTAGGATTGAATCAGAGACCTCTTGATCCGTGGTACAGAGCATTACCCATTAACGACTTCGATATGACAGGGCCTAGGATTGAACCAGAGACCTCTTGATCCGTGGTACAGAGCATTACCCATTAACGACTTCGATATGACAGGGCCTAGGATTGAACCAGAGACCTCTTGATCCGTGGTACAGAGCATTACCCATTAACGACTTCGATATGACAGGGCCTAGGATTGAACCAGAGACCTCTTGATCCGTGGTACAGAGCATTACCCATTAACGACTTCGATATGACAGGGCCTAGGATTGAACCAGAGACCTCTTGATCTGTGGTACAGAGCATCACCAACTAACGACTTCGATATGACAGGGCCTAGGATTGAACCAGGGACCTCTCACACTTGAAGTGGATATCTACCACAAGGCTATAGCAGATACCATCACATTTACCACAGCAATATGGTACAAAGTCATTTTACTACAAACCTTTTAACAATGCTTGTAACATAGCAACATCAATTTTCTTCACACCACCTCTGCTATCTATTTCATACACAGACATGAGATCAGATTTTTCCAGGCAATCTTTGATACGACCAAGATGTAGATCTACGTCATTCATAAATTCTCTTTCCACCATATCCCGTACTTCCACCAGCAAGGCATCATCCATTAAACGATGTGTTCTACAATACAATCAACAAGGCATCGTTCATTAAACAATGTGTTCTACAATACAAGCAACAAGGCATCATCCATTAAACGATGTGTTCTGCAATACAATCAACAAGGCATCGTACATTAAACAATGTGTTCTACAATACAAGCAACAAGGCATCACTCATTAAACGATGTGTTCTGTAATACAAGCAACACACCCTGCAGCGGTCAACCATGTACCTTATGAATACTAAAATAGCTTGCCTTAACATATATATGGAACATCACTGCAGTGTGTTAATACATCAGGCCGTATTACCTCAAGATGCGTGTGTAATGCCTTATCTTGTGAGACCGTTACATATGATGGAATAGTATACATGTCTGGTGAAAGTGATTTCTATATGTTGCTGTTTTTAAAAAGGTATATTTAACATAACAAGAGCTGTCATAAGTGTGCTTAACTCCTTGCAGCAGTTTGAGGATGGTAGCAGTATCAAGGAGTCATGTGTGTACAGAACGGAGAATTTGACCTGATCCCACAACCTTCTAATAGCATAATTTAACAGTTACCTATATTTGAATCCCAGCTGTATGTTTTCATAAGTGAGGAGTATCAGGAAGACACTCGAGGTGTAATACTAGCACAAATCTAAAGGACAGATATTGCACTGTTTGCTCGCGGAAATTGATATATTGAACGCAAGAACTTTGTTAAATATTAATGCCTTAAGGTCAGGATAAGATCAAATTCTCTGTACTAATCAATCATACTAAACATGAGTCCCGTGAACAAAATGGCAACATTGTTATTATTGATAGAATTGTATAAGACATTGGGACAGTCCTTCATGTATCCTTACTTTTTAATTTTCTTCCCTTCTTGGTCACAGGCCTCAATTTCCTCCTCTTTGGCACTTTGGTAAGCATATGCTAAAATATCGGCAGCCCTTCCAGACCCCTTCACAATTACAGCTGGAGTGTTGTTCTGTATAGCTTGGTGTACTGTCTGCAAGGTACCAGGTCCACCCTCGAGCACCAATAGTACAATTGGTACAGATACAGCATCTGAAAACAAGAAATTGCATCAATCTACATTGTATGATCACAGAATTTATATCAATTAATTTTATGATCACAGCATTTATATCAATTTATGATCACAGAATTTATATCAATTTATGATCACAGAATTTATATCAATTTATGATCACAGAATTTCAATAAATTTATAATCACAGAATTTCCATACAAAAAGTAAACATTGTTCATACTTTCTCCTGTGTCAGTTCGGATCTTGGACACCTCATTTTCTAGACGAGCTCGGAATGGAATTTCAGTACCAAATTTATGTTGAGTAGCATTGTCGACAAAGATGAAATGTGAATGATTAGGATCCAGAAAGCTCTCCTTTGGCTTCATTTCCTTGTCAATTCGGTAGTTTGCTGGCCAAAGTCCAGTATCCTACATTGTATAAAAAATAAAATAATATTAGATACAATACTTGGTTATTTTAAGATGCCTGCATAAGGATCCTCAATAAGTATTCTGGAATATGTTCCAACATTTTCAGCCCATTATTTCTGGCTAAACTGCATGTATCTTAATATTGTCTCTGCATAGAGAAACATAGAGTCATTCTTACACCAAGCATGTGTTTGTAAAAGCGCTCAAATATAGTACCAAGCTCTAACCAGAAACTTAATCACAATTGAAATGTACCTAGGTGTGGCACTACACATGCTAACTTATACTCTGATGAAGTTTGATGACTGTAGCTGAATTACTATCAATGGGTGACACAAAATCTTTGGATGAACAGACTGACCCACACACTCACTAATGGAATTCAAAACTGTGAACTTTATTTTGACATGATCTTTTACTGCATATAAGCATTTGTTTCATACTTAAGTACATACCGACTCATTCACTAAGGATTCTTTATTCTGTATGCAGCCCCATGGTGCTATTCCAATGGCTATGACAGGATTTTTAGAAGTTGATGCTATCCCAAAATCTTTCACAGCCTCGCCGACGTGTTTCATCACACCCGCATGTGTTCCACCAGTCACAATCCAAGCACCTGTGACATGATATAAAGCATATATATCAACAGGTAATCTTCTATAAAATAACAATAATAATAATGAAATAATAATAATAGTGACAAGTGCCACGTTCACATGGCCATACCCCACCTTATATGTTTATCACGGGTGTTTAATAGAAACGGGACTAAACTGAATGAAAAGGAAAAGAATGTTAGGGAAATGAAATAAAGGGAAATAATTGATAAAATGGAACCAGGCAGAAATCAATAGAAGGAAAATATTAGGAAATTACAATAACGGAAATATTATAACTTCTACGATTAAATGAAAACTATTTAAGAATGGTACCAGCTAGAGTTATGGTTCCTAGTCACAGCACTTTTCATAGATGTCATTCACTTATATTTAAAGTTTCAAGTCAATCAATTGAATACTTATGAAGTGATGCTTTAGACAAAAAATATTCTAAAATTAAACAAATGAAGATAATTTCAAAACTGGACTCTATAGAGTTATTGGTCTTGGTCACTATACTTCTCCTAGTTGTCATCTATTCTGACTATTCATATATCAAATTTAAAGTCAATACCTCAAATAGTTTTAGAATTATGCTCTGGATTAAAGGTTATCTTAAAATTAAAGAAAAAGAGATAATTTCAAAGCTGGACTAAAGAGAGTTATGATTCTTGGTCACTGTACTTCTCCTAGTTGTCATCTATTTGTATATCAAGTTTCCAATTAATACCTTAAATAGTTTTCAAGTAATGCTCTGGACTTAAATTAATATAAAATTCATTAAGGGAGATAATCTCAAAACTGGACAATATAGAGTTATAGTTCTTGGTCACTGCACTTCTCCTAGTTGTAATCTATCCATAAATCAAGTTTAAAGTCAATACCTCAAATAGTTTTAGAGTTATGCTCTGGACAAACAATATTTTAAAATTAAACAAGGGGAGATAATTTCTAAACTGGGCCATATAGAGTGATGTTCTACATCACCGCGCTTATCCTAGTTGCCATCTATTTACATACCAAGTTTCAAGTCAAAACCTCGGATAGTTTTAGAGTTATACTCTGGACTAAATATGGAACTGACGGAAGGATTGTTGATTTGACCGTATGGTCAACTGGTGTACCTTTAGCCATGCTGAGGGTAAATTCCTTGGTGAAATTTAATCACATGTTATTTTTTGAATATTTGGTATACTGTAAATCACTTTATATTTTTAGATTTTTATTTTGGGAATTCCAGAAACATTCACGTTTGGGATTGATGAATTGGTGGTCAATTGGGATTGATGAATTGGTGGTCTATTAAGGTTCATGTTATGGAAGTATATTTTACCTGTAGTTAATGCAGTGTTCATCAAGCCACGTCTAAAATTATCTTTGAGTCGTTTGTTCATCTGGAAGTTTTTGGCGCCTCCAGTCACAGAGATGAGAAGATTAGGCTTGTCCAGTCCCCAAACACTCATCATGAGATCTAGCATGTCTGACATCTTTGTATCAATATCTACCCGTATATACTGTGGAAAAATAGAAGATGATTTTACAAAATCAGCCTAGCTGACAACAATCTATGCAGCCAAGTTGGTTTCAAAAAAATCCCTGCGAGTTTAAAGCACCATTGATGTAGAGCTTTTGCTCTAAAATCATGAAAACGAGCTATCAATCTCAACTTCAATTATCAAAACTCAACTTAAGTAATTTTATACATTAGTTGAGTTCAATACTAGAAACTCTGTTTGAATTAAATAGTCTTCATAATCCTGGGCTTTGAGAAACCACTGTCAAGGGAGACGTTGTCCTCCTCGAAGGCCTAGTGGTAGAGCATCCGCTTCGAGTGGGAGAGGTCCCAGTTTGATCCCAGGCCAAGTCATACCAAAGATGAAATCAAAACGGTACCAGAAATTCCCTCGCTAGACACTCAGCATAAAAGGGAAACTGGTTTCTCTTCTCTCATACCCTCGTAGCAATTGATAACATCAGGAATGAGGTGTCAATAGTGATTAATATAAGTTGGAAAAATCAACCTTAAATAAATTAGAATAAACAAATAGACGAGAGGTGAACGTTCATAATTAAATTATAAATAAACTAAGGGAGACGTTGTCATAACAGAATCATACACACCTTTCCCGTACTCCCAGCATACCCAACAAATTCTATGTCGCCGAATGCATTAGTTTTCTTCTGTATAGAATGTTGTTTGTAATCCCAGCTCGTATCTTCATGTTGTTCATTCTTCTGTGCAGCAGAACTGTGTTCATTATATGTATAGTCACAGTGACAGCGTCGTCGATTCCTACAAGTGTAAACACAGAACTATCAGTATCTTGCATAATTCATGTTAATTGAAGAACCTCATGTTGCCAAGCTATGGAAGACAAAGTCAACAAAAAATATCACTGAATGTGATGAATACCCCCAGATACTGCCTGACACAGTCACTGCACCAACCAATGAGTACAGACCTTAACCATACTGACCTCAAAATCATAGGGATTATTATCTTCTGATGGTTACAAAGCACCATACAAAGTTTGAAGATCCTGGGTCAAACCATTTATTGATTAGAAACCATCTTGTCTATTCCTTCCTGTTAAAAAGGGGGAGGGGTATAATAACAAGAAGGCCATGATGGCCCAACATCACTTACAGTAAAACCTCGGTAATACGAGCAGCGATTATTCGAGCAACCGGCCTAATAAGCAAGTCCCGAAGAATGTGCTCTATATTGTACATTAATTTATCCCTCTAATTCGAGTAATGTTATTACGAGCATCCGGTCTAATTTGAGCGCAGGTGTCGGTCCATTCAACAATTTTCAACCATATATATTTACTTAATCTCGAGGCAATCATCCGAGCGAAATTTCACACCTTCGAAAAATTGTCACATTTAATGTTGCTGCGGTCCGTGATTTTCACACATCATGATTATCACATTTTATGACAATAGCATAACCTCACAACACTTAAATCGGTTGTTTGTCTACGATAACGGAGTCAAAGGCCAAGATTGAATAATACAAATCAATTACAAGGCGTTAATTATAAGAAATTTAATGACGAGTCAACATTTGTTATAGTGAAAGTAATTTTCACGCCGCGTGTAACTCCAATGATTCACCCATTTAAATGTTAACCTTATGCAAGTCAAATAAACAATCACAAAACAATGAATATTTGTCTAATTTGATCACTTAATGGTCGTAAATCAACTCAAATAGAACATTATGAATGATTTCACCTACAAAGGTAACATTCAACGAATGTCTGCACGACTCAAAATGTGTTTAGACTTGATAAACAATGACAATATTCGTAGTTGCAACCAAATACGCGCACCAAACACGTACGTGGTAAAACACAGTTACACTTAGTCTTAACAACAATTCACCATATAATTCTGATAATTAGAGCAACTGGCTTAACTTGAGCATTTGGCTTGTCCCAATGGGTCTTCGAAATAACGAGGTTTAACTGTACTTGAGTATCAGAAGGTAGGATATCCTATGGACCTTGCAGTGTCAGAGCTGCGAAATGCTGAATAATTCCTATATAAAAGTCAACTAAATAACCTGAAGAATATTGTACTTACTTTATATCCGGTGTACTTTTCTTGTTTGGTATAAAATGTGAACATTCTCTACGTTTGATGTTACGATTTATCCATTTCGTTTCCTCATCCAAATCCTGAAAACGAATGAAACGAAACATAATAGTAATGCTAGCTATATAGCATCAAAATCAGGAACCATGTATCTAAATTTCGGTTTAAATGTTACTTTGGAACTATAAAGCAAGAAACATGGACATTTCATGAAAACTAAAATTTCAAACAAGGGCTGCAAACCGACACCATACAAGATGTCTATGTGTGCCTTACTGATACAGTCAGGAACTAAAAGTCAGAAACTCAGGTTAAATACCCACATTCTTGCCCATATTTGAGCAGTTATTATTGTGTCATTTATCATTATTTATTCCATAGAACATCTAACACCAGGCCCCTATCTCCCGAAACATCTCAATCTGAGCTAAATCTCATCTCAAATATTGTCATGTTTATAATAATATTTCAAAAGCTTAGACTTCAGATTTATATCTCAAAGTCAGACTCTGATTTGAGCAAAATCTCAATTCGAGATGATATATTTACTCAAGATGCGCTGGTAGATCAGGGCCTGATCCCAAATAAATATACCAGATTTGAATACCAAATACCAAATACAATGGATCGTAACTTTAAGCAGAACAGAGCGAGGTTTGATCGTTTATTGACAATATACAAATGTACCTGTATACATAATTATAGATACCAGTACTGTAATAGATCCATACAAATATGGTAATTAGAAACATATATTACTGATCAGGCAGCCTACGTCTTAGTGATTCTAATAACTTGTGTCATGCTCAACTATTTAGTTTCAGCTTATACTATTTTTGTGACCACACTTACTAACCGGTTTCAACTGTACTTCTGTAAAAATGTCAATAAATTTGTTTAACGACTCTTTTCTTTCCAGTTCACTAACTTGATGTTCGAGACCACAATATGAACCACTTTTTCGTTTCTTTTCCCTAATTTGAGATTCATTACCAATTGAACCAAGAGCCTTTCTGCTTAAAATTGTAACTTCAGGCTCATGTCCAAAGGTACCAAGGGCTTTCTTTCTTAAACTTGTCAATGCAGCAGTTTGAACACTAGCAAACATTTCAATCGGGGGTTCCACTGTAATGTCATGTTTCCCTCCACCATCAGGTCTATCTTCATCTTGGTCAGGACATTTGAGACTAGCAACAGCTTCAGCTGTCTTCCTATCCTCTATATCATTTTCATCAAATACTTCAACATCAGTATCTTCGTTATCAGTCAGTGCGGAGTATTTAAGTCTACTGTCCTCAGCTTTGTAACCTTCCACATCCATTATATCAGTTGTTTTCTGAGCCTTCTTTCAGTGAATGTGTAACATTAATTGCTAGAATATGAGTCAAGTCTATATCTCACATTATTGATGATTTAGGAAGTTTTGATAGAAACATGTATACAGGCAGTCTGTTGGTTGTGGCAATAACAGTAAAAAAAATTTCATTTGATATACATGTAGTGTCCGATCATATATTTGAGTCTTCATGGCATAAGGATTCATGGCATAAAATTCTGTGATTTTATACGTCCATCAGTATGGTATTGGATTTTATACGTCCATCAGTATGGTATGGGATTTTATATGTCCATCAGTATGGTATGGGATTTCATACGTCCATCAGTATGGTATTGGATTTTATACGTCCATCAGTATGGTATGGGATTTTATACGTCCATCAGTATGGTATGGGATTTTATACGTCCATCAGTATGGTATTGGATTTTATACGTCCATCAGTATGGTATGGGATTTTATACGTCCATCAGTATGGTATGGGATTTTATACGTCCATCAGTATGATATTGGATTTTATACGTCCATCAGTATGGTATGGGATTTTATATGTCCATCAGGATGGTTTGGGATGGTTTGTACTGAAAAATAAAAAACCTTTATTTGATAGTAACAAAAACAACAAACAGTGCACTGTATATCTATGTAATATATTTCTATGAGACAACTTAGCTGCCACTGATTTTAATCCTAACACTGGTAAACATAGCCTGTTAATAAAGGAAAGTTTAAAAAGTCTTAGCATGACAGTACTGTTGATGATTTGTAAGAAATACTGAAATATTAATTGACTACCATAGAACCAGAATCAAGGTAAAAATACTAATAAACACTAGCTGTATAGTCCATAGAAATTGACACAACTCTCGACCTTCAATTAGCATAATTTAAAAGTATATCAGCATGATATATTGTCTATATTTATAACCCCGGTCGTTTGTTTTTTAATTAGCATAGAGTATCACGAAGACGCTCAAGGTATTAATACTAGCACACACCTAAAGAACTGATATTGCACGATTTGCTCGTGGAAATTTATATATTCAACGCAAGAACCTAGTAATATATTCATGCATAAAGGTCAGGATCATGTCAAATCCTCTGTGCTATATACATACAATGTAGCCTAGCCTAAACTTAATACATTAAATAAGGTATGCACGATAATCATCAATTATTAATTATTCAAAACATAAGCAAAGACAAAATTAAAATAAACTTACCAATCATTGCAGCATCTTGCTTAAAATCCGTATAATATACCGCAAGTCAGCACACTTTAATGATATATATACTTCTGAGCAGGAAATAAAGTCATGTTCAGGACGTATTAATTGATATCATAACGTTGCGATCTAACAGTTTCACAACTTGAAGTGATAGTAAACTACACATGTTATAACCACAGGATCTGGGCTTTTAAGTTTTGTACTTCAAGTAATTACTAGTTAATAACTTTTAAGGCAAGCAAATGTGATTGACCCTAAATTGTCCCACTTCAAGGTACAGGCACGACATAATAGCCTGTGGTGGCATTAAAGTCACATTATCTCTCCCAAACCTTTATTTACGATTATCTAGTAAAATTTAATAGACTAAATACAAAGAATTAGGATGTTTTTCACAAATGACCTTTAATTGACAGCAGAATGTCAGCTATATCTGTCGAAATAGAATGCTAAAAAATCACAATTAATAATGTATGGATGATAAAATACTAAGTTTGCAAGAGTTGCTCCCCTTAGACTTTAAGTTATGCAATTATTGTTTACATTTCGTTGTTTTGTCTGCCAACAAACTGGAGGCTTTATTATTTTTTCTTCCACCTAATGGTGTTATACACTTTTGTGACTCGACTAAAGTGCTCAAAATGCATCATCTTGCAAGGTATTGCTTTTTGCCATTTAAGGCATAATGGGACTTTAATACAGATGACACAACTACAGGTGTATCATATTGATGATACGTGAAGTTTCATAAAGATGTTCCAACATTTTGAGGAGTTATTAAATTCACTCCACAAAATATAAAAGAGGGCCAGAAAGGCTCTAGGTCGCTCACCTGTCGTAGTAGTGCATGCAGACCCCTAAATGGTGACCTCATTTAAAACCATTTACAACTTCTAAGAATCGAGTAAACGCAGTCTCTATATTGCATGTACAATATTTCCATTTTGTCTTAACCAGCAACCTTGTAAATTACATCAGATAATGCATTGAAAAATATTGAAATTTAAGCTTCTTTTAGCTAATGATATGACCTAATGACCTTGTTTTACACCCTGGATGACCCAATATCAAAATTCACCTAAATCATTTGGAGATGATCATTCTGACCATGTTTCATAAAGATTAGGTTAAAATTGTGATCTATAGTGACTTGAGAAGGCTTTTCAATGATTTAACCTTGTGACCTAGTTTTTGACCATAGATGACCCAATGACAATTTTGACCAAGATTTTGTTAAGATGATCATTGTGACCAAGTCATAAAGATTATGTCAAAATTGTGCCCTCTAGTGACTACACAAGCTTTTTCTATTTTTTCACCTTGTGACCTCGTTTTTGACATTAGATAACCTAGCTTTTGTTGAGATGATCATTGTGACCAAGTTTCATAATGATTTAGGCCAACTGTGACCTCTAGTGACTAGGCAAGGTTTTTCTATGATTTGACAGCCGTAAGAAATTTTAGAGCTGCAAGATGAACCCAATGTCGGGAACCCAAATCTCAACATGTTGACTATTTCTGCGTTTTCCTCGTGAACCACCATTACATGATTGTTTCTACTATATTCATGCAAGGAGTCGGACAGGCGTACATTTTTGCATCGTCCGGCAGCCTTATAATTTCTGTGATCTGTCTGGATGTCTGCAATTTTGTCCGCGACATGAATGTTATTTTAATTTTCTTTTCACAAGAAATAAATTAGGTGACCAAAATATGGTGAAGCTGATGTGACGCAGGCTTAATAAAATCAGAATGTAGAACAACATATGGAGAAATTCACATGCTGATATTTGTATCTTGGTATAAAACATTTTGTATACAAGAAAGCTAAATAAACTACATTTGCAGATAAGTTTGACAATAGACTAAGTAATTGGTGACTTATAACAAGTTGTAAACACTGATTGAGTAATTAAGCACTTCACTTAATTAATGACTCGCACAGTACTCACTACAGTAATCTTTTTTAAGGATGTTTTTTTCTAAAATCCCATTTTTCCTTTATGGAAAAAATTAGCGGTACATAATTGTTATAATGTGCCCACAATAGTGTGATGTTTACAAAAACTTGAATTGGTTTGGTCAATAGTCGCAAAATTGGTTGCCTTCTTGGAATATTACCAAATTTGCTGGCTTTTCTCATCATTTTGGGCACACTATATGACAACTGTTTGCAATTGATAGCATATGAACATTGCATATTTAACTTATAAGAAAGATCACATGTTTGTATTTGAGTCATGTGGGTTAGAGGTTTGGTCAACAGTAAACCATTGGATCCTCCTGATAATGAGTGCGAAATATTCTGATAATGGTCGCCTCCGCTGGCAAACCCATTAATAAACTAATTTAATCAAAATTTCATGTACTTCGTACCTTCAAGATTACACATCCTAACACGATCTGCGGATTAATCCATATACGCATAGAGCAAACAAGGGCATGAATTATTACCGCAATAAAACATGCTTGTCAAATTGGCTGTTACTATTTACGCCCCACGGTATCACGTGACATATTTATGAATGAATGAACGTAACCTTTATAGTAAAAACATCAACGAGTCGCCATTCGGCACTGGTGATTTAATTTTTTCCGCATCTGAACTCCTGCCCATGTTTTATTCACCGACAAAATACGCGAACAGATTTTTATTTCTTAAATAAAAACACTGATATTTGATATTTCTGCACAAAATTATATAATTGCACAACCATAATTATAAGCACCAAGAGGCGGTCGGTTTTTGTTTTGGCTTGAAGGGAAACAAAGAACCTATATGATTTGTTTCAGGTCCATCCAACGCTCTTCCAAGTTTTTAAATGGAAAGGCTTGAATAGCAAAAGCACATTATCTGTGGTGACCACTTAGCTAAGTTAGGAATTGAATGCTTGGAACAAAACTCACACCATAAGGATTATTGATAACAAAAAGAATTTTAAAAAATCTGTATAATAATGTATACTTTTGATAACACATAATAAACCAGTCTGGCAACCACTTAGCTTCAGGAAGAGCATGCTTGGAATAAAATTACACCATAGTGAAAAATCGATTAAAATCTGTTAAAAAAAATTCTTAAACAACAAATTATTGACCAGTGCGTATGAAGGTTGCACATTGTGATCAATATCTGTATGATTAATGAGGCAATAACGAGGCTAACAACTGCTGCATTGTTGATCCAAGACAAATATATTGCAATTAGCCAATTACCAACTAAAAAAAAATCCAAATTTAGAATATCAAGTTTGAAAACTACACTTAGCAGCTTTGAAAACGCAACACTAATGAAAATAAAATAACTTTTTTATTTATTAATATTTCTCAACAAAATTTTGTGTGTGTTATTGGCTACCAATGGATTGTAACTTGTTGTTCTTTCCATCTAAATTCGCTATAATAGTGCATTGAACCATGAAACGGATAAAACGAAAAAATGTAAGATGAATTGATTGGATGATGCAATTATTTTTGACCTAGACTTTGTTGAAATGATCATTGTGACCAAGTTTCATATAGATTAGGCCAAAACTGTGAAGAACAGTGCCTTAGTAACACAATCAAAGTGTGGACGGACGGACATACTTTGTGATAGGTGAGCTAATAAAAGCTAGCTACTAACCAATAGCTTGCTGGTTGGCATTTATGCATATATGAATGCCATGATAAGTACCAGTGAATAATAAATGTGTCTATATACCAAGTCATTCTCGTTCACCAGAGTATTCTTCACTGGTGATAGTCTGGGAACTTGCATTTGACTAACAAATGATGTATGAGGAATATACCAAGTAGGCCCGGGTGTAACCAAGAAGGCCCAGGGCTACTTCAGCACTTATTAATCAACATAATATAATAATAATGCACCAGTCAATATTTAGCCCGCCAGGGGGGCTGTGGGCGAACCAGGGGGAATTAGACATTTTCAATTTTTTGATGTCTAAATCCCCACCCAGGAGACAATGCTACCTGTCTAAATCCCCACCATGGGGCATAGTTTTTCATCTGGGTAAATTAATAAAAACACAAATGAAAGTATCACTGTCGTCTTTTGCGGCGTCGAAATTTCTGGACAAAAGTCTATTCCAAGGGACTCAGAGTCAATAAGGTCGTCTAATTCCCGCCTGTCGGAAAGATTTGTCTGTCTAATTCCCCTGTATCCCCCGGGCGGGCATAATATTGACTGGTGCATAACTACTGTATGCGTGGAGAGAGGTATTTGACTTACCACAGGAATACCTCCAACATCTGCCTGCGCTTCTACTGCTGTATCTTCATACCGTATACTGTGAAGACTTCCTGTCCTTCTTGTAACACCTAGCGGAGGTAGATCTGTTGGTCCTACTTTAGCAGCCATCTCTGCTCGACCACTCACACAACCAACATGTAGATCAGTCCTATCAGATCATTCTGCCAAATTGAAGCTCTGAAAAAGTGAAAAACTAGAGGTATTACCAACCACTTGTCCTTAGCAGTCAATATTTTCAAATACCAATTGGTAATATTATACAGTAGAACCTGTAAGAGCGACTACCTCTAATAAGCGACTTCTCTATTAAAAGACCACTTAAAATCCCGCCCGTGGATTTTCACTATATAAAGTGATTCTAATTCAAGCGACCTTTCAGTTTTTCAACCAGGGACCGCCTTAAACCGGTCCCGAGAGTTAAATTTAATCTATTCAAAGACCATATACATTTAATCTTGTTGAGCATTCACACCTATGAAAAACAGTTGGTCAATTAACAAATTCATTACGAGGTTGTACGACATTGTAGGGATAATTGGTTTAGATAAGTGGTTATCAACTAAACAGGTGAGAAAAAAAATTAAAGAGAGCGATATCTTTAAAAAAAACATTTGAAGCAAATAAAACTAGAATCATGGTCAATTAACATTAAAAATGTTCACAAATTGGTGACATTTTAATAAACAATTTATATAATAGAAATGACAAATGTCTGCGCATATTTATTGTTGCAACTTGCAATGCACTTCATTTAGCATGAATACAATGTATATAACATTGCATCTGTACTGTATTTCATATAACTGTAGTAGATAGTAACACTCACGTTGCTGAATAAAGATATATGGAAACTTGACATTGTACTTAACTAATCATTTCAGTCTGATCTATCAAGAAACCACTTCCTTAAGCAACCGTTTTTTCCCGGTCCCGAGGGAGGTCTCTTCATACAGGTTCTACTGTATTATATTATAGTATCCAATTACTATCTCTAAATTCCAATCAGCAATCTTTAACTATATCAGACATATTAAAGCATAATCTTTATATCACTTTCATTAAGTATATAAGAATATTTAGTACACACTTACATGCAGAAAGATTTTACATATAGCAGGATAATAAAGATTACTAATGTTAAATCCGGAAAATATAAACACTTTAATTATATCTTCAAAATTGCTGGGATAAGTAACTTTCTATAAAAACTTTTAACACTTTACCGATATAACATTCAAGCACACTTTCACATTTACAGCTTTGTAAATAACTCAATGTTGTTATCTTGTTGTTATGTTTCTTTTGTTTCTGTTTCACATAACTTAATTGAGAAGATCATTTTAAAATTTAATTATGCAACATCTCATGTAAAATATCTTGACATATTTCTGTAAATTTGTGGAATATACTGAGTCAAATAGAATGAACTACATGGAACACCCAAGAATTAATCAGTCTATCACAAGCCAAGCTTGAATCTATGCGACAATTTCTGTGGTACAGAAAAGGCCAGTGAGTGGAGCCTGTTGCCTAACCACTACTGAACGCTCGATAGCGCTATGTGAGGAAATGGCTTGCTTAAAAAAAGTGCTAAGTAGCGATGAAGCGAAACAAATTTATGCCTCCAAAGCGGTCGGTTGCACAAGAAAACACTAGAAAAATGCTGAGAAACGCTATGCAATCTGAGGGAGCAGTGTTAGCTGGTTACGTAACCATGTCGTGGCATAGACGTAGTAAAGCTCAATAGCGCTATTTGGTAAGCTTTCAGGTAAGGCAATGGGCTCCTGAATAGATAAATACATAGATTATCCCCTCCGCAAATCTCCTAATATCCAGTATCACCAAACAGTTAGTGTTTTTAAATTAAGCAAACTAAAAGGTTTTAAAACTATTCAAGAAGGCAATCAGACCAAACATATCAGAAACACAATAAAACTTTTGAATTCTTTAGAAAGAAATAGACATTGATCTAGCCATTTAAGTTCATAATGTCCTACAGGCTACAGTAAGAGTCGCATAAAAAACTTCTTACTATTTATACACCAAATATCATCGATTGCTGGAAATGCATCACAAAGTAGTGTCATTCAATGTCACAGAAAGCCAATATTTAACTTAAAATTAAAATCAACAAACAATACAAATTATTCAGTTGGAATTTTTTGGAATAATACTCAAAACTCCAATATCCGTTGAATCAAGAAGAATATATAATCATGATAAAAAATCGACTGGTCCAGATAAAAAGCCAAATTAAAGGGGATGTTCTCATATGTTTTCAGGTCTTAAACCCGCTATTTGACTATATAGTAATTATAAGTTTATATTCTTATGCTAAAATGCAGAAGGAGCTTACGAAAAAAAATTGTACAGCTCATTTAATCCAAATGCGCTAAAATGGAGCAAAATGCTGGAGAGTAACTGTAAAAGACAGCCAAAAACTATCAGGATTTCATGCAAGATGCCTCCGCAAAATTTGCAAAATCTACTGGCCTACAATTATTTCTAACAGCCATCTCTACACAAGAACCAGACAGACAAGCCTCACCTCACAAATCAAACAATGAAGGCTCAGATGGTTAGGACTTGTTATTAGGAAAGACAACAATATAATTACAAGAACTGCTCAAAGTGGACACATCAGATGGCAAAAGAAACAGAGGAAGGGCTAAAGAGACCTTGAGACGGACAATCACCAGTGAAATTAGAAGCATAGGACTCTTGGCGAAATCGAAAAGATTGCAAAGGAAGATGTCAGTGGAGGAACCAGGTAGCAGCCTTATGTGCCAGTGGGCACGAAGAGGAAAAGTAAGTAAGTAAGTAGCGCTTAAATTACAAAGTCTCACAAATACTGGTTAAGTGTATGTAAAATGTAATATTAAGCACCCAACCCAAAATTAATCAAAAGCATTAATACTTTTTTTAAAACTTTTGTAATTAACGATCCATACATTTAAGCTATAGGTTCTATAAACCGTGAGTATTGTTTGCATATGATTATAAACTAGTTTAATTACTATAAAAAAAGTCTATTTTAAATTTTGTAAAAATACGAGTACATCCCATTTAATATAAAACAATGAAAGGAGCACCAATACCCAATAAAAGTTTTTACTAGGTACAAGTCCATTATTTTTTCTGTTCTTTAATGCATATGTCAGCTTTATAGGAAACGACTATTGATCAATTTACGTCTTACTCAAATAAAAAATAATGAATCGCACTTGAAACAATTGATCAAATGACGGTTAACTGCTCACAAATTGATCATCATGACGGAGCTATCATTCAAATCAATCGCAGTAACTTACCAAATCAAATACACCATTGTCTGGTCTCTGATAAATTTACCAAGCAATTGAGTCAGTGAAAGCATTTTGTATTTGGCCAATCAAACATGGGATGCTAGAATTAACTGGTCAGACCATTAATTGCATTTCCTCTAACAATCAGAATTATAAGTATAGGATAGAACATGAGTAGCAGTTGTATATGAAAAATAATGTTAGTTTTCATATACCACCCCTACGAAAGGTATGATCCAACTTAGACCAAAGCTAAAATTGTTAGTTTATCAGATACATTTTGCACATACTGAATACTGTGATCAATACAAAGTACACACAATAAATACGAACCATTTACATTGACCGTTCAAATTAAGTCAAGGTATTTTGGTGCATGGGTGTTATTGGTGACATTTCCATTGGTAAACTTTCATACTTAAACATACATGTTTCACAATTGCCTTTCAACACCAAGTGTCATGCTTGTGTATTGGACAGATTAGAATGGAAGATGTAGAATTTGACTTACTTGATAAAACTATGTTTTTGTAATTTGAGAATGTAACTGTGACACAGTCAAAGCATCTTCCTACCCAAGATTTATAAGTAATGCAATGAAAGTAAAATATTTAAGGATGCTGAAGTGCAATATGTTGAACAAGTAAGATAATAACTGCATTTTACCATGTTTAAAATATTCTTTTCAGAAATTGTCAGGACCAGCGATTTTGCTTGATTTTAGTTTTTAGTATTTCACTTTCTGTAATAATAAAATCAAGTTCCGAGAACATTATTGGGAATTCGCCGTAAACATAACGTTCATTGAAGTAAATGTCAGGTTTGAAGAAATGATCGTTCAGGGTATTCACCGCTTTAAGAAAACGTTCGAAACTTGACAGCGGTATGTCTGCATTTGTGTTGAGACATTACTCACTAGTTTCGCTGGATTAGAATTAGAAGGTTGTAAGCGAAGGGATTCGACCTTGTAAAAATATCCATCAATTCTACACTATAGTGTAGTGATTGATCTTTTTAGCACTTTGGTCGTAAGTACTACTCGTATTAAAGTACTACTTACGACCTCATACGACTCATGCATATTTGCAATCTGCAATTCTAGGTTTTTCTTATGAACCTAGTTTCATCGAAATCGGAGGTGGTCATGTTGACCAAACTGAAGTTTAAAAAACTTGTCTTTTCCATAAGTAAAGAGTAGTTTTCAGACAGTTCTTTTCTTCTTCTTTTCTCAAAATAATGACTTTGTACTTACGACCTTCTAAGCCAGCGATTTAACAGTTTCTAATTTAATTTTGCATTTTTATATTTGTATGCATGGTTCTAAAGTATTAGCGCACTTGTTCAGATACAATTTACGGCCAAAAAGTGAAGGGGTTTTTATAACTCAACCGTGCTTTGACGAGCAAACTCTGTTTTCATGGGACATATGATTTCTGTATTTGTTGAAGCTAATAAACAAGCGAGCTCATTTTATATCACAGTCATCATTATACCAAAATTTACTTTCACGTTTGATATATATGTTTTATTGTTTATCATTTAAATAATTTGTCTGTAGCTTGACTCACCAACTGAGAAAAAGAAATTAAATTTTAGTTAATTCCTTCGCTAGAAGAGCAATGTTTAACAATAAAGATTACCTGAATTGGGTGGATTATTTTGCTTGGCCTAAATAGTATTGGATAAATCAATGTTTATATACAACACTTTGTATATATACCACACCAAACAGTGGTATATGAGATTTATCCAACACTTTTTCTCCATGTTGATTGGCTAGCTACAGTTAGCTATGGTCTAAAATTTGATATTTTTACTTAAGGCAAGTTACATTGCTTTTCAATTCAAAGACTAATGGTCAAACTTTGACACTTCACGATATTTATTAGACAAGATGTCTATACTATAGTTCAATTTTCAACTCTGAGCCAAGACCTATCCGACTAGTCCATTTTGGCAGGTAGACATATGATTTATTACGTTCAGAGGCCATTATTTAGTGATATGATTCTTACAGATATCTGTTTGTAATCGAACCATAGTTTAGTGCAGTCTGCCACGATCAGAACTCCTAACCACGAAATCGTTGGGTCGAATCCCCAATTTGCTCATTTTTTAAATTCATTGTTTTAATGTTATTTAAAGAGATCATAAGAAAAAATAATTTTTGTTTATAAATATAATTCATCCATGAAAATGTGTCGATTCAATATATTTTTTTATTTTCAATTATTTCGATGATTTGTGTATTCCGAGCTTATGCTCTACAATATACATGCAACAAATACGATTTGTCATATATACTTATAGTAGTGCACAGAGTTTGCAAGTTCTGTGCATTTAAAAAAAATAAAATAAAAAAAATTTTGGTGGGATTCGAACCTGGTCTGACCAAAGTTATTTTTACATTTGTATCAAGCGCTTTGCTGTCACAACCATTCAGACACATGAAATATTTGGCTTTAATTGTACTACTTATCTGACTGATCAGACCTATACCAACCTTAGTCTTAAAATATCGATTATTGGTTTAAACCTTAAAAGTGCAGTCACGGCTCAATGCTCGAAATCGAACTATAGGCCATCAGATATTATTTAACAACATACTAAATATGTTACATTTGAAACAATGCCCTATGGCTGACAGACCTCTATCTGACATGATTGATTTCTGGAAATAAGAGTATCAAATAACTTGATTTTATAAACTTTTTAGTATATTGAGAATTAATAAACATTTATTGTTTCAAACTATGAAATTCATATTCCTGATCAAACAACAATCATTTTGATATAAAATGTGTAAGTGTACTATGAACATTAAATAAATGAGTACTTTATTGTTTAAAGTTGGATTTCAGTAAACAAGTACCACCATCATAAAAGAGCCATCATTATTTCACGCTTTTGACAATAAGATTCTAGGAGGCTGTATAACAATATTTGTCCAAGGGATGAAATAGTGATGGCCCAAACAGAACGACATAACGCTGGCTTAGAATTAGAAGGTCTTAAGTACAAAATCAATATTTTGAGAAAACAAGAAATAACTGTCTGAAATCTGCTCTTTACTTATTGAAAAACAAGCCTTTTAAACTTCAGTTTGATCAACATGACCACTTCCGATTTTCATGAAAATAGGCTAATAAGAAGCGCCTTGAGATGCCGATTTCAAATATGCATGAGCCATATAATGTCGTAAGTTGTACTTACGAAGGTCGTAAGTAACTTAGTTACAACTTTCTAATTCTGAGCCAGCGATATGAAGACAAGAAAACTATGTTTTCACAGAGGAGCAATTTGACATATTTCGTCTTGGATTTGATGCCTTTAGTGATGTCAGAGTCATGTGGTATTGCTACACTGAATAAGTACAGCTCGCTGGAGATAACTCTAGTCTTGTCAAATAATACACATGGATAATACAAACACTGCACGGTTGACTGACCGCGTGTTATCAGCGTAGATTAACAGTATATGCATTAAAAGTGACTACCATATGCACAAAACTGAACAAAAATGGACATCGAAAATGCATCTAATTTTAATTTTTATTTGTAAACGGCTAGTGTAATCATGAGCAGAATAATATAACAAGGTTAATCACTTTATGCACTTAAACATTTGTCTTAAGGTCAAATTCAGCTGATGGTTAATACCATAAATGAGTGTGTTAGTAACTAAGTGGGCAACTTACAACTTCAGTTTGAGAAGCCAATTAAATGACCACTGAAGTGTCTTTGATAACAAAATCAATTAGTCATAAAATGAGAAACATATAAAATATCAGAAAAAAAACCCATTTAAGTACAAAATTAATTTTGTTTATTAGTAGTAAGTACTTATTTAAGAATTGTCAATAAAAAAATGAATCGTTTTTAAGGAGGTCCGAGCTACCTTGTTCGCATGCGCAAAATTTCAAAATCGTATAAGATAAGAACAAACATGAATTTTAGTTTCAATAATCGCATATGAATGTTGATTAATGACAATAAATATAATACTATTGCACAAAATAGATATTTTTTAACTTTTTATTTTTGCATGTATGAAAAGTGGGTGGGGAACGGCAAAAATGTGAATTATATGGGTGAACAATTATAAGTCCCTACATTTGTTCAAATGCATATGCTTATATATATAAAATATGTAGTGCATGATTTAGTTATATGAAGTAGCCACACTTTGAAACATTTTTAATAAAATTTTATTTCATTACAATATGTAAATTAGGTTAATTTTATGCAAATTTATTCACAATTAGTACTTTTTGATGAATAGCTCCCAAAAAAGACCTAACTGGTGTTCTATTTGATACTCAACTTATGTCCAATTTTAAATAATTTTCGATCGTTAAGATATTTTTTGACGTTCATTTGAAAATCACACTTTTTTGCAAGTGGGTGGGGTAACTATTTATCATGTACAAATACTGAATTTGTTCACTAGGCAGCGGGATTTGTGACTAATGGCAATAGGAATGACCATTGAACACATAAAATATCATTCATTGTTTAAAAGTGGTTTCATATAATAAAATTCTTAAAAAGAACATAATGGTGCCATAAATGCAGAAAATAGATGAAATGAACAAAATACAATGGTAGGTCATTAGAAAGTCATATATCTCTAAAACGAGCCTGGTGACATTTCATTTTAATGATTTTAATGTTGTTCTAGAAGATTGTTCTTTCATTTTAAGATGTTTCAACAAAAATTCGATAGTTAGATCAAAAGTGCGCATACCTCCTTAAATTAAAAATACTAAAATAACAGAAAGAGCCAAGATAACACTTTGCCAAAACTATTTGTGTTAGTTAAGTTCACTACACAAGTTTAAAATCACAACTCTTACAGGTAAAATCAATGGCATTGAACAGTTATTATTGTCATTCATAAAATATACAATCCAACAATCTTATTTGTCACTAATTTTGACCACTGAGACCTTCAAGTGGACGTTGCCCTATTTTAACAAATAATTACAAAAAAATGTACACGTATTAAAATTACGCTTTAATTTATAGCAAAATTCTATTAATATATATTATTATAAACAAAAAGGTAGAGAAGAACCTTCCCCTAAACGTGTATATGTGATGATATATATATATTACAGATGCGGTTAAAAAATTAAACAAAATAATAAAGCTTTGATTAGTTTTGGGTGGGCACATAATATTATCATAAATTTTACATATATTGTAATCGGTATTCGGGAGGTTTTGGTGTTTAAAACCATTTGGTCTGTATAATTTAAGCTATATATAGGTTTTTTCTGCATTCTTTTCATTATAAGAATATAAACTACTTGTAGTAATTTCTACATAGTAAAAAAATCAAAATCTTACAACATGAACAGCCCACTGCATTCAACAAATATTTATGTGACGCATGTTTTGTATCTGTTTCGTACCTGTCTTTAAATCAGATAAATCTATTAATAGAATTATTCTCCACTTACTATTGAGTGCTTCTAAGAGTCTGATGTCCTTACCTATACCAGTGCCCCAGCTAGACGTTAATAGCAGGGCGCAACGCCCTGCTGCCCTTTTCCTGCGCCCTGCTGTGCCCTTTTGTTGTCAAATCCGCCCCGCCCTTTTCAATTTCTTATGTGTGTAAAAAACTGGGTCAAACGAGTAATAAACAACGTGACAAGTTGTATATTAATCTGATACGTCAATCATCCATAAAACACTCTTAAACTGATAACATCGGAGGCGGGGCTTGTCATCTGCAACGGCTATCAACCAATGAGATCGTGTCTCACGTTCATGCATAATCAATGTGTGAATAGCTAATTGGCATTTATCCGAGATTGTCCGTGAATTTGACCAAGTCAAGTAAAAAACTTAGAGGACACCTGTCAATTTCAACAGAAATGTTTAACATAAGTTACAGTAATGATGAATTCATTTTTAAATTTCGAAGTTTTAATAACGCACATTTTTCTCAGGATCTTGCGGGGAAATAAACGCGCGCTATTAAATCACTCTAACTAACCTTTATTTACCAATGTAACTCGTTGACTAGCATGTTTAATCCTCAAGAAAAAATACGTCGTGAATCCAAAAAGAATTTTAAAACACATAGCACTATTAAAGTCCTCGACGCATCGCCATATAAGGCATTAACTCACCAGAGAAACGTGTAAACTCAGTGAGTTACATAGTGACGTCATACGGTGTGTAAAACTCACGCGTGTAGAGACTTGGGCGTAGGCCTACTGTAAAGCATCAAAGTGTACATGTTACATTTTTTTATGATGAATTAATCTTAATGAATTAAATCGCGCCTTAGTCTTTGACCATTGGAAAGTTATTGACGTGGATTTTCACAAGATTCACTCATATAATGAAGATCCACCAGCGTTGACAATTCTCGCGTAAGTTCTAAAGTTGGACAATTTCCAATCTCGTTCTTTAATATGTTAGATTATATTTTTTTACGCGAAAAGTCTTATTTCCGCAAGTCTATACTACCTTGATATCAAATACAGATCGATGTAGAAAATAGATAGAAAACTATGAAGATTCACGGGCCGGGATTTAAAATTTCGTATTCACGCCTGGTAATCACTGGCACCACAACAATCGCGTTATGTGTACAAAATGTTCCAATGCGATTTCCGTTATAGTGCCAATCGGCAAAATTGTTGAAAACGGTGAGTGAAATAATTTGTTTTTCTTTACTAAAGACATCTAAGCCCGAATTTTAAAATCGGGGAATGTAGTGCTATGCAGCTATGTCTAGGCTTTGTTGTTAACGCACAATAGTCAGAATAAAATCCGAATCTGATCTTTTAGAGCTCGCACAAAATGTGCAGTCAGAGTGTTGATCAGATCAAAATCTGGATTTTATGACAAATTTTACTGATTATGCATGTTATAGCTACTAGTAATTAACGCATACGATAGCTATTGACAATTGGATGTTTTTCTGTAAAAATCGACATTTCAAAGGTAATGTTTGATGACATATGTCTATTTTTTAAACCGTTGTGGTTCCAATCGCTACGATGTAGTCCCAATACTGTGTTGTGATTCTCAGCAAAATAAAGTGATTTCTAATGTACGTGTGTTGATGTTTTCATTATACTTAAACCGTATATATTTGATATTATTTTACATGCATTTATACTTGGGAAAGCAACATCAACCACAACTAAACGCTCAAATACTAACGGATATTCTGTCATTTTTGTAAACATGACCCTTAATTGTCAATTTGAACATTACTTTATATATCTATCTAAAACGTAACATGTATGTTGAGACAACAGCAAACCTTGTTCAGTAGCAATACTTTGTCTTGTTACATGTTTTATTAACTCCAAATGAACACTGAATAGGTACATTGGAAACGTTTAAATACGATCTTATATTACTAAAGGATCAAATATGCGTTATTTTCTTACGACCTTGTAAGTTGTAGCACTACATGTGTATAATTTTACACTTACGTGTACCTGAACAATTGGGAAGTGCATGAAAAACGCTGGAATAATTATTTGTTACTTGGTCGATCCTAGCATGATTATGCTTAACGGACATGGTCATACAAATTACACAAAAGTACGTTTAACCACGTGCGTAGCGTCAATGACAATGCAAAACCAATACACAACGCTAGCCGAACTTATGTCTAACTGAAAAGCAACACCTCGGCATTCGCTGTAGCTACCTTTGTGTGTGCACAATAACATATTCCACCGCATTCCATGCTGGTTGTGACTTTTGTTAAACTAACCCTAGACGTACATTTGTATTCGGCAATCATTGACCAGTGTTAATTAAACTTTGTCGTGAAACTGTTCCATTACATAAATAAAATTATGTGCATACTTTAGTAAGATTGTTAGATCAAGTTTGGAAGAAATTCGTAGCATTTGACATTTCCAGTACACGAACCGTGACATATTCTTTATTTCTTCCATGTATAATGGAGCGTATATCAAAACACTACAAAGCTTAACAGCTAACATATTATGGCATTGTAGCATTTGTTATCACTTTTCAGTAATAGTGTAACGATAAAATTATTCTAAAAACAAATATGTGCGAGATTAGCTTGGTAAATATTCGTCGTAAGTTTTTCCATGGTATTTTTTGTTCACTTTCGAATAATTGACATGCATTTATCTAACTATCTATCTTCCTCGTTATTTACAATATTTTGCTGGGAATCACAACGCCGTATTGGGACTACAACGAAGTGATTGGAAACACAACGGTTAAAAAATAGGACATACGTCGTGACAATTAACCTTACAAATGTCTACATTTAGCATAAAACATTCAAATATCAATAATTATCGTATACTATTATAACAAGTAGCTATAACATGCATAATCAGGAAAGCTCGTCATAAAATCCAGATTTTGGTCTGATCAACACTCTAACCGCACATTTTGTGCGAGCTCTAAAAGATCAGATTCGGATTTTATTCTGATTATTGTGCTTTTACAACAAAGCCTGGACATATCTGCATAGCACTACATTCCCCGATTTATAAAATTCGAGCTTAGATGTATTTAGTAAAGAAAAACACTCACCATTGTCAACAATTTTTGCCGATTGGCACTATAACGGAAGTCGCATTGGAACATTTTGTACACATAACGAAATGTGGTGGTGCCAGTGATTACCAGGCGTGGTATTACCCACGTCGATTAATTGCCGTACGCGCAAGTTGGCCGAATTTCGGTCTCATTGAGTAGGATCTAAAAACTTTTTTGGCATACATTCTTTTCCCTTCTTTAAATCGGTGATTCCGTGATATGATACTGATATCGCATGGAAATTACTTTCGTTTTCGGATAGTGCTAAAACTCGCGCACCGTCCGTACCGTTGTGCAAGAGAAATTCGATGAGAAAATCGTATTTTTTATGTTTTACATCGTACAACTAAACAGTAAAGGAATGCTGTCAAAAGAATAAACATTTAACTACTATGATGTTAGTGAATTGAAAGAACAATCAGAGTTGATTATTTAAGTGTTGATTATACTACAAGTAGATCTATCAATATTTTGGCATAGGGCATTTGTCTGTTTAAATGTTTTGTGATCATTTAGAAATCTATGCTTCATTTTTTTACAATTTTTCTTTTCCTTTTAATGAAAAGGTATATTTGCATACTGGAGAAACACCACAATTTCTGTCAGGAAACACAGGAGATGCCATAAGCAGACACTAAAACTTCAAAACTTTCTTGGGGGAGGACCCCCAATCCCGCCTCAGCCGGGCGGGGGACACCCCCTCCCGAACCCTCCTCCAAAGTGCCCTTTTCACAAAGTTGCACCCTGCCCTTTTTAAATCCTAGCTGGAGCACTGCCTATACACATATAATACATGTATAGTTATGCCTGTAGCAGTCCTCTGAATATGTCCAAATAATCCTAACCTTGGCTCAATGTTCAATAATTTGTAAATAAGTGATTTTAAGAATTATCTCATACAGAGAGTCCTAAAGTCAATGAAAACAAGATCTACAATGTGACTTAACATATAGCCAATATTGACAAAAGTAATCTATCAAATAAGTACAACACAATCAACATAACAATCCCTATGATCCATAATTACAAGAATACATGTACAGAGAAATGTAACAATTACAGTAACACTTGTATATATCTGTCACAGTTTTTTGCAATACGTATGTATTAAGACCGGCATTTTGAAGGTTCATAATGGTGTCCTGCATATCAGGGTAACAATTCAATGATCAGAATTGAAAGCAGTTTTGTTAACACTGTCACATACATACCATGTTTTGCAGACCTTGTGAGATTGGTGATGGAAATGCAGGAGATTTTATTAAAAAAAGGGATTTTCCTTGCTCTGAAACTTTAAACTTAAATAAATTTAATGAAGGTTAAATGCAGTTTTTACTAATTTTACTTTTATGACAATATCATGCATGCTTCATGAAGCAATTTAAACTAATAGTTGTGTTAGAAACATATAAGATCTTAAACAAGCAAGGACCTACATACTTACACGATCTAGTTAAATTTAAAAATCAAGATAGATATGCTTTTCGATACACGAATACTGTGGTAGTTCCATCTGTAAGAACTAAATGGAAAGGTACCGAATCTTTCCGTTTCGCTGCTCCCAGCATTTGGAATTCTTTGCCTCAACATTTCCGGGACACTAGTAATTTCAACCATTTTAAAAGCATGGTGAATGCGTGGGGTGGAAAGATTTGCTCATGTATATCATGTTATAGCTAAATTAACATGTTGATAATAGTTTTTAAAGACATACCCCATACTTGCATTAAATCATTCTGTTTTAACCTCATACGCTTATTATCATTTTAATTATTTGAATGCATTTTATTAATATGCCAGCGTTAATACTTGTTCAAACAAGGCTCTTGTTTCAATTACACCAGGAATGAGTATCGATCAGTGGTGTGTTGCATGGTTTGTCTGTCTCGAACATTTATTGATTGCTGGAGTAGATGAACTTAACATGCTTTGACTCTAAATAATGACATGAATATCATTTAATCAAGAGTTATAATAAGGCACTATTTTGTTTTGTGTATTTTAAAGTTTTTTAATGTCTAAACTATTACCAGGAAAAAATCCCCTGTCCAGAAAGTTGCGGAAGTACCCGGTACCTTAAAATGCGATTTGAAGAAGGTCACTATACTTTTCAAAAGTTTATTCCATGAAAATTTGGGTGTTAAGTTTTATCAGTATTTTAATGTTATACTCACACGCAGGTTAAAATATCAAACCATCTTGTTGATAAAAGGAATTTACAAGCAAAATATTTTCAATAATCCATTTATTTCAATTGGTTTAAGCAAATAATATATATAATATATTATATAATATGAAGGGGAAGATTTACCCTACCCAATTTTCAGAAAATATGATAATTGTTTTTGTATCATAAAACATGAAATAATTTCTTTATTTAGGTAAACATATTTAAATGAGAGTATTTAATAAGTCCTCAACTGATAAAAATGCATCAGGACCTTAATTTGACCTACATATGTGTGTCCATCCGTTGGTCTGTAAGTGCGTCGGTCAGACATGGCCGTCCGTGAAAAACTCTTCATTTTATGATATTAAGTAAAATGAATTTTATGTTGTCGTTATTAAACTTAGTATGTGGAGAGGGGCCTATAAAGGGCTTGTCATGAGATAGTGAATAACAGTTCATATTTATATTATGACAACAATCCTGGTTGCTATGGCAGGTCTGTCATTTCTCAGATATAGAGCCTGTAATTACAGGTAATTTGGTTCCAGTACAGGATTACAGACAATTCAGTTCAATTTACAGGCAATTTCACGAAACTGAACTTTTTTATATACTATACATGTATACAAAATAAATACTGCCAATGACTGTTAAAAAAAGTTATTAAGAATTGCAAGCAATACAGAAGTCCCCTACCGGTTTGAAGCCATTTTCAATGTTTATGTTGCCATAGCAACCACAATTTTTGTCAGAATCAAAATATTTTTGAACGTGCATTATCCCCTTATTGCCCCCTATCCACATACCAAATTTCATAAACCTAGTTTGGAAACTGTTTGAGTTATGTCAGGATCCAGATTTTTTGACGGACGGACGGACGGACGGACGGACGGACGGACGGACTGACTGACTGACTGACTGACTGACTGACTGACTGACTGACTGACTGACTGACTGACTGACTGACTGACTGACTGACTGACTGACTGACTGACTGACTGACTGACTGACTGACTGACTGACTGACTGACTGACTGACTGACTGACTGACTGACTGACTGACTGACTGACTGACTGACTGACTGACTGACTGACTGACTGACCAGCTGACGGACGGACGGACGGAGGGCAAACCTATAGTCCCCTCCCGTCAAAACCCGATAGGGGACTAATAATCAATTTCTTCTTGTATCGATTAGTGATAAAGCAATTAACAGGAAGCAGGTCGAGTCATAAAATGTACCACCTCCCAATGTTCCTCTGAGCAAATTTGATTCAGATTTAATGTTCTCGATCTGGCTCACTTGGACGCTTTCATGTTCCATGTATAAGTATGTTTGTTAAACATTTATGCCCCCAGGACAGCCAAATAGTCGTCCTTGAGCTACTGACTTCAAAATCAACAGGGTCTTCTACTGTTGATGATCAACCTCCATATAAAATTTGAAGAATCTGCATGGCCAAACCATTCTTGAGTTATCGATCGGAAACCATTCGGTCTATTTACACATGTTAAAGGACACAGTGACCTTGACCACTCACCTGAAAATCAATAGGGGTCATCTAATGTTGATGACCAAGATCTAAAGTTCGAAGATCCTGAGACAAACTGTTTTTGAGTTATCAATTCGAAACCATGTGGTCTATTTATACATGTTAAAGGTCACAGTGACCTTGACCTTTGACCTACTAAACCCAAACGCATTATGGGTCATCTTCTGTTGTTGAACAACATCCATGTGAAGTTTAAAGATCTTGGACAAAACTGTTCTTGAGTTATCACCCACAAACCGACTGACAGAACGACATTGGCACAGCTATATATTCCATTTTCTTCAAAGGGTGCATATGCCTGAGTTCTTTTATTTTTCGTTACTCGGACCCTTCTGCCGTATTTTTTGTCATTTTCAAAAAGAATAAAAATTGGAAATCTTAAATTGCATATACTTTATTATGTCAAATGTTTTGATGGTACATGTATTATGATACTATACACCTTGTTTTATTGTGTATTTCATTATTTCACTAATGATATCTTGGTATAGTACTTGTTTAATTGTGTTCTCATTCACCACAGTAACTGTGCCACAGGTGTCATTGAAAAAATAACTGACAGAAATTTATTTCTGGATAAAAATGTGAATAAATTTTTAAAATTCTTTATCAATGATACTGATACTTGGCACTGTATTTGTCTGCTGTTAGAACTTACATTGTTGCTTTCAATATAGGACTGTCATTGACAGTCCACCATCAACAACATGGTAGCTACATTTTGGGAGTTTTTATTTTATTTTTTCCCTCCTCCTGTGAACTTCTTGCTAAAAAATGTCTGAGTAACTAAAAATAAAAAAAAATCTGGCCTAAACTTTTAAATGTACATCTACACTTTTAGTACTGATCGACAACATCGAAATGTCGTACAAAATGTCCTGTAATAGGAATTTACTGATTTATTTTACCGATACGGGTTTTACTGGGCGTTAAATTGTAAGAGTCATTTTGTTAATTTTCCTGGATCACCACCCAACTTACTGACAACATTTGATACAAAATTTCCTGAACAGGAATATGATAGCAACTGTTGTTGAGATATTTATACTGAATTATGGATACAAG
Organism: Spisula solida; assembly: GCA_947247005.1. Taxonomy (NCBI): domain Eukaryota; kingdom Metazoa; phylum Mollusca; class Bivalvia; order Venerida; family Mactridae; genus Spisula; species Spisula solida. The sequence continues at coordinate 39,346,817 of OX365947.1, read as the reverse complement.
AAGTTTCACTAGATGTTAACTCTCAAGGGTCATTCTGTTAACTTCCCTAGTTTACTAGAAGTACCGAATAAACACTTACTGACAACACCAACAGGTTGAACAAAATGTCCTGTACATGAATATAACAGAAAGAAAACAAGACTGCATTCAATAAACGCTTATGCCACAGTCTACGCCTTGTCCATTATTACTAGCTAAGTCAATAAGGGGCCATAATCTGTTGAAACCAGCCCAATAGTCATTATAGTCAGAAATGGTAAATGTCACATTGACCTTGACCTACTGACCTCAAAATCAATAGGGTTCCTTTACTGTCGTTGACCAACCTCTATGTACAGTTTAAAGATCCTAGGACAAAGCGTGCTTGAGTTATTGAACGAAAACCATTTGGTCTACAGACCGACCGTAGGATGGGGCTTGGTTGAGATCCCAAGTGTCTTTGCACTAATTAAGCCACTTGAATTGGGCGGTTTGCCAGTTAAGCGCAGAATATTGAATGTCCCAAAATCGCCCACAATCTTTGCTGGAATCTCAGGCAATTGCATGATTTTATTATGCAGGCCTGCTATGGAAAAGAAAATGATGAAAACATCACATTTTCTTGCATAAATCGAAAATAAGGTTTATATAGATCTGGATTATTTACAGAGAATAATGTAGGAATAATGCACACCATTTTATTGTTTGAATATCACTACATTTTTGCTGATATGGTAGCACAAACTTCTATTTCACTTTTTACCTTTTTATTGGATTTGTTTAATGCATGGTCTCGTAGGTGATTTCCAGACAAACGACTGATTTTGATTCATTTCAATCAAGGTTAAGTAATATGATTTATGTTTGTGATGCATTGGCACTTATGAAGTGCAATCATAAGTCTTGAGTTCCTCTGGCAATGGAGTTCATTTATGTCATAATAAATATACCAGTAATATAATTATAAACACCATATACAACACCTACTCATGTTCTATCCTATACAAAGTGGATTGAATGTGTCTGACGTAATAAGATTAGCATAATAAGATGGACAAAGCAAAGTCCACGTATGAGCTATAAAAACAACGTGGTTAAATGATACTAGTCTACAGTCCGTGCAGGATAATGTGGCAGTCACGTGACACAATGTGGACACTGTCAATTGATTGAATTAGGTAAACCATGGTTAAGGTTTGTGATTATAAATCATTCTAACCATCCATCCTTTCAAACATACTTCATAGCCGAGTGGTTTAGTGCGTAGATACTTCCTAACGATATCGATATTTTTGGCCGCGAGTTCGAAACCTTGTCAAGTTGCATGTATTTTTTTATTTCTTTTTCTCATCTTTATAAATTTAAAAGCTAAGAGTTTTACAGAAAAATGGCTTAAATAATCAGTTCTATCCAATAGTGATACAAACCTGTAATTAAAGTTATTAAGTCTATTATTATAGAGTGTATAGCCTAAATATACATGTACACAATCAACGTATTGTACATGTATTATAATTAAAGCACAATAATTTTTATTGCTACTACTTAGGTATTGTAACTACCAACACGAAGCCACAGATACATTATCTGAGTGTGACTGTAACTCAGACCATGATACAGCAGATGAAGTGATGTAAAACTATTTTGTATTGTAATGATTGTGTGTTCTTGTCATAAAAGTTGAATTGAATTAAAAATAATTTTATAATGACCATAATAAAACAAGAAAAATATATAATTAACAAATTATAAATTCTCTCGAAAAGAATATGAAAATAACATTAAAAATATTGTGATGAATTCAAAAAAAATACTAAAGACTTCTTTGATGGGTTGAACTTGAATCGCTCAGTTACAATTCCTGTGCGTTACCACCTGAGCTATTACAGCATACATAACTACTTGCAATTGTTTAGTGCTTATATAACATTGTTATTAGTCAAGCATGAAGATAAGGCCAAGCAATTTAACTGCCTGGATAACTGTCTATGTTAAATGTTAAATTTCGTCGTTGAATGGATGTAAAAGGATTATCTGCACAAGGCAGTCATACTGGTCTGAAAGGTAAACACACACTAGTCCATATTAAGTCTGTATTTCAACAGTTATAGTTCGATTTCGAGCATTGAGCCGTGACTGCACTTTTAAGGTTTTAACCACTAGTCGATACAGGTTGGTATAGGTTTGACCAGTACGATAAGTAATACAATTAAGGCCAAATATTTCAAGTGTCTGGTTGGTCGTGACGGTAAAGCACTTGATACATTGTAAAATAACTTTTGTCCGATCAGGGCGAGTTCGAATCCCACCAAAATAGTTTTTCATTTTTATTACATTTTCTAAATGCACACAACTTGTAAAATCCGTGTAATACTAGTATATGTGACAAACCATATTTGTTACATGCATATTGTAGAACGTTTTGAAGGCTAATCAACTGAATATATGATGTCAGTAAGTTCGAAATACACCAACGATCAAAATGTGTGAAAATGATAAATATATTGAATCTACACCTTTCAATAGATAAATTAAAACTATAAACAAAATCTTTATCTTACAATCTCTTCACATAATATAAAACAACGATTTAAAAAATTGAGCGGATCAGGGAATCGAACGACCGACTTCTGGGTTAGAAATTCTGAACGATGCCGACTGGACTAAACTGTAATATGTTTATAAACAGATATCTTTAAGAATCATATCATTAAAAAATGCGCTCCGATCGTGATAAATGATAGTCTACCCGCAAAAATGGACTAGTCGGATAGGTCATGGCTCAGAGTTCAAAATTGAACTATACCACTTACATAGTATTTAATGAAACGGACAAACAACAAACAATTAGATTCTTTTAAAGTTATCTGTAATCAGTATCATGTATTACCTGTCGTGAAATAGACTCGACTGCCACATTATCTAGCACGAACTATACAGGGGGTTTGGCTATAGTTGGCTTCCTTGGTAACCCCGCAACAATATTTAAAGACCGGTACATAAATTTTCTATGTTCTGAAATAGACAGTAAAACCAATTTACCAGCAATGTTTTAGTACAAAACTGACTGTATCTGTAGATTTATTTGGATGTATAGCAATTTTCAAAATGATGCGTTTGTCGGGTCGCACATTTAACGCAGGTCTGCGTTCCACCAAAACATGCAAGCCATAGACACGGTGTGCGAAATTCCTAATTTATCAAGAACAGGATCGCATCTACCACCAACAACCGCGGTTGCTGCATGGACAGCAGTTTTTAAAATAATGTATCATTGGAGGCTTTTTAATTTAACTGTCAAGTCTGGAAAACATTTCAGTTAAAAAGACGTGGGTTCACACTACAAACGTTAGCACCAGCGTTGTTTAGCGTTTCAAAAGTATAAACAAGACCTATACACGAACAGCGCACCTGTATTCTCAGTTGTTTAGCTTTTCAAAAGTATAAACAAGACCTATACACGAACAGCGCACCTGTATTCTCAGTTGTTTAGCGTTTCAAAAGTATAAACTAGAGCTATACACGAACAGCGCACCTGTATTCTCAGTTTCATGCTAGGGTGGTATAATCATTATATATTCAAAACAAAACTCTTCATAGCTGCAACATTACGATCTTCTGTGTTGAGGTTGCGTCTTCTAAGTCTAAAATGACAGATAACTTGACAAAATGCTTGACATAGCTACCTACTCGTGTGTAGGTCATGGAATCATGATGGTGAACACGTATATAAAGTATCAAAGCAGTATGTCAATGCACTTTGAATATATTACAGGTTACAAAACTTTTACCTAAACTTTAATATTTGCATTTCTAAGTCCAAAAAAGGGGGCATAATTTCAACAAAATGCTTGCTAGAGTTACCAAACTCTGTGTATGGGTTAGGGTACATGATGGTGAACAAGTAGACAAAGTACAAAAGCAATATGTCACTTCGCTTTGAAAATATTTGAGGTTAAAAATTATACCAAAACTTTAATTATTTGCATTTGTATGTCCAAAAGGAGGCATAATTTCAACAAAATGCTTGATATAGTTACCTACCCATGTGTATGGGTTGGGGTAATAATGGTGAGCAAGTATGCAAATTATCAAATAAATATCTCAATGCACCTTGAAGATATTCAAGGTTTAAAATTGTACCTTAACTTTACCATTTACACTTAGTTAAAAAGGGGGGGGGGCATACTTTCAACTAAATGCTTGATAGAGTTACCTTCTCCTGTGTAAGGGTTGGGGTCATGATGGTGAACAAGTATGCAAAGTATCAAAGCAATATGTCAAAGGACTTTGAAAATATGAGGGTACCTGATCCTGTACATCAAAAATAGCACAAAAAGTAGATCCATGTATAATATGCAATTTGTTGGACACACGGCGTCCCAAAGTTGAAAAAATAATCTCATGTGACCTTGTGTGAATATGTCTTTAAAATGTTTTTAATTTGTTTATATATGAACAATTCCAATGTTTTACTATCTTCCGCTTTATGTGAAATGAATATGGGCATATTTCTCAAAACGTTTTTATAATAGAATTTTGTTATTATGTAACATTTTCTGTCGTAATAAATACAAGTATGGATCGCCATTGTGCTGAGAGTAAAACACGCATTTTCCTAAAAAATTTCTTCATCAAATGCAAGAAAACGGCGAGGTCTATCGATGGGGATTTTTTTCTCTGACTATATGGGACAAAATTCTTTTGCAATTTTGTCTAGGTTAAAAGCTAGAATGACTGGACTATATTTACTGTTTTAAATTAGTTTCATAACTGAGAATCCTATTTCAACAAACTTATCCCATATAAAGCAAATATGTCTCGTAAGAAATAACAAACCAAGAGTATTCGCATTCGACTGAGACAGTGTTAGTGCATGCATGGGCATTATAGGGTTTTATCCCTGCCTAAGTGACCAATCACCTGCGGCTTCGAGAAAAGACAACAAGAGCTGTCCACGAACAGTGCGCTCCACTACTCGCAGCGCCATGCTAGGATAGTACAATAGTTATATATTCAAAACAAATGCTTCATAACAGTAGCATTACCCTCTGCTGTGTAGAGGTTGGGGCTTCTAAGTCTAAAAGGGGGATAATTTGGACAAATTATTCAGGACCGTTACCTAATCATGTGTAGGTCCCCTTGGTCATGAAGGTAAACAAATAAGCATTTCTTAGTCCAAAAGGGGGCATAATTTCAACAAAATGCTAAACAGTTATCTTCACCTGTGTAGGGGTTGGGGTCATGATGGTGAACAAGTATGCAAAGTATCAAAGCAATATATCAATTCACTTTGAAGATATAAAGGGGTTAAAAAACCTGTACCTTATAACTTTAACATTTGCATTTCCAAGTCCAAAAGGGGGCATAATTTCAACAAAATGCTTGATAGAGTTACCCGCCCATGTGTAGGGGTTGGGGTCATGATGAAGAACAAGTATGCAAAGTATCAAAGCAATATGTCAATGCATCATAAAAATATTAGAGGTGAAAAACCTAAACTTTAACATTTGCACTTAGTTGAAAAAGGGGGCATAATTTCACCAAAATGCTTGATAGAGTTACCTACCCCTGTTTATGGGTTTGGGTCATGATGGTAAACAAGTATGCTAAGTATCAAAGCAATATGTCTAATAATGAACTTTGAAGATATTAGAGGTTAAAAAACCTGTACCTAAACTTTAACATTTGCATTTCAAAGTCCAACAGGGGGCATAATTTCAACAAAATGCTTGATAGAGTTACCTACCCCTGTGTAGGGGTTGGGGTCATGATGGTGAACAAGTATGTAAAGCAATATGTGAATGCACTTTGAAAATATTAGAGGTGAAAAAACCTGTACCTAAACTTTAACATTTGCAATAAGTCGAAAAAGGGGGCCTAATTTCACCAAAATGCTTAATAGAGTTACGTGCCCCTGTGTATGGCTTGGGGTCATGATGGTGAACAAGTATGGAAAGTATCAAAGCAATATGTTAATGCACCATGAAGATATTAGAGGTTAAAAAACCCGTACCTAAACTTTAACATTGGCACTATGCAAGACTGTAACCTCTGGGTTTTCTGAAATTTCCAGTGCCTTGGCTAAGATTCAACCAGAGACCTCCGGATTCGTAGTTGAGAGCGCTTAACTACTCGGCCACTGTTCCATCCACAAACACAGACTCCAATTCATTAGCTTTCAACAACTACTCTTGTCTTCTTCAGATTGCACATATAAACAAATTTTTAATTAATAAATCATGGAAAACTCACAATTTGGTCAAACCCGCTTTTTCGGATCTCAGTTCGAAATATGAACAGATGTACAGGTTTTACTATTTCTAATTCATTGTTTGCCTCTATCAGCCATTTTGGTCAACAAAAAAGTAGGAATAGGTATAACTTTAGATTTTTGGGAAAACTGCATGATTTTAAAGAAATTTTCCATTGGGAAGGGGCCTTTTATAGGCCTCTGTTAATTATAAGGAGAAAAACCCCTGGGTACGTAATACCAATTTAGGCGCACCACCTCTGTCTATGGTTAGCCAAACTTCGCTCTATGACAAACTTGTTTATTTGAACATATCATTCAACAATAACACAACAAACTTGACGAAATATATCCTTCGTTGAACGCAGGGCTGAAGTAAAACTGCGATATTTTCCATGCATTTCCACTGCAACTTTTAAAAGTACTAAGAGAGAGTAGACATCATTTGAAAATGGGTTCATTAATTGTGTATAATCTAAACATGTAGAACAGGCAATTCCAATATAACACACGACATAATCTCTAGTGTAAGCAGATTAAGAAATATTACTAATTTGAAACTATAAGAATATGTAATACAAGTACACATTACCAAATAGATACCTTGAATGTAACTTCCGAAAATATTGTAACTGTCTATAAAGCCTATAAGTGTAATTTGATTAAAATGTTTATTAAAGTTAATTGTTTCAACCTATCACAGGTATTTTTACATTGAATATTCATTGGAACACGGTTCTATAATTTCAGAACAATCTGGAAATCCATTGCACCAGAACGAATAAACTTTTCTGAAGAAAATAAAAATTATTTTGAAAAATAATTCAAAGAATTGAGCGACAAAAAGTAATTTGAAATTTCATCGGCTGAATTTTAACAATATTTAAGAACACTGTTTGATTCTTTGAAACAGAGTCTTGGTGTAGGGATGATAGCTATAGCATGCATCTCAATTTCAGGATTGGGCATTATATGCCTCAGCAGATTAACACCCTCGAAATGCATGTATCGATGAGATAAAACAGGCATCATAGTCATTAATTACTAAGTTGGGCAATTGTAACATGTCACTCTCTGGATGAGATACCCGTCATGACATTTTTAAGGTAGCGGGCTCAAGTCCATAAAGTGTCATTTTTTTTAAACCATTTTTTTAGCCTTTTTAAATTACAAAATCTAAAAACAAAATATTCACTAAAAACAAGTGAAAACATTTGAATGTAAAAAGGTCTAATGCAAAAAACTAACATTTTTTAGTTAAAATGTCATATACTGTACAGATAATTGTCTATGTTCTGTAACTATTTATAGCCTGGCCAATTTATCTTTGTCTGATTATTTAGGAATGGTTGTATATAAAACTTTGGTAATCTGCAAATACAAAATCAAACACATTTCAACCACAACAGAATATTTAGAAGTAAGCATACTTTATAGTTCTGCTGTGCAATATTGTGGAATGTGAATGTTTATTTCATGAGTTAAATAAATTTTAAAATCCTTTGAAAATTATAACGAAAAAAACTGAAAATGTCCAAAATGGTCGCAGAATTCACGGTGACACCTACAGCTAAATGCCCTACATTCAAACGTTTTCAGAGAGGCACTGACCTGAGCCCAGCTCCCAGCAGGAAGAAATTCCCTAGACTGGTGCTTACTTTCCGCTAGCACCTTATCACCTACCTACAATGTTCAGTCAAGCGCTTCTTGTGCGTAATAATTTTCATGTAGCTATACCTTTATTTACTTAAATTACAATGCAAACGATAAACTTAAACAATGCATCTGCTGAATTTATGCATACCTGTTAATGTACAAAAAATATACTCATGCGTACCTGTCTGACGATTACCCATGCGTACCTGTCAGACAATTATCCATGCGTACCTGTCAGACAATTTCACACACATACCGGTCAGACAATTACCCATGTGTACCTGTCTGACAATTTCCCACACATACCTGTCTGACAATTACCCATGCGTACCTGTCAGACAATTATCCATGCGTACCTGTCAGACAATTATCCATGTGTACCTGTCAGAAAATTTCCCACACATACCTGTCTGACAATTATCCATGCGTACCTGTCAGACAATTATCCATGCTTACCTGTCTGACAATTACCCATGCTTACCTGTCTGACAATTTCCCAGACATACCTGTCTGACAATTATCCATGCGTACCTGTCAGACAATTATCCATGCTTACCTGTCTGACAATTACCCATGCTTACCTGTCTGACAATTTCCCAGACATACCTGTCTGACAATTACCCATGTGTACCTGTCTGACAATTACCCATGCGTACCTGTCTGACAATTATCCATGCGTACCTGTCAGACAATTTCCCACACATACCTGTCTGACAATTATCCATGCGTACCTGTCAGACAATTACCCATGCGTACCTGTCTGACAATTACCAACGCGCACCTGTCATACAATTACCCATGCGTACCTGTCATACAATTATCCATGCGTACCTGCCAGACAATTACCCATGCGTACCTGTCAGACAATTATCCATGCGTACCTGTCAGAAAATTATCCATGCGTACCTGTCAGACAATTTCCCACACATACCTGTCATACAATTATCCATGCGTACCATTCAGACAATTTCCCACACATACCTGTCTGACAATTACCCATGCGTACCTGTCTGACCAATTACCCATGCGTACCTGTCTGACAATTACCCATGCGTACCTGTCTGACAATTACCCATGTGTACCTGTCTGACAATTACCCATGCGTACCTGTCTGACAATTACCCACACATACCTGTCTGATAATAACCCACACATACCTGTCAGACAATTACCCATGCGGACCTGTCTGACAATTACCCATGCGTACCTGTCTGACAATTACCCATGTGTACCTGTCAGACAATTACCCATGCGTACCTGTCAGACAATTACCCATGCGTACCTGTAAGACAATTACCCATGTGTACCTGTAAGACAATTACCCATGTGTAACTGTCTGACAATTACTCATGTGTACCTGTAAGACAATTACCCATGTGTACCTGTCACACAATTACCCATGTGTACCTGTCTGACAATTACCCATGTGTACCTGTAAGACAATTACCCATGTGTAACTGTAAGACAATTACCTATGCGTACCTGTAAGACAATTACCCATGTGTACCTGTCTGACAATTACCCATGTGTACCTGTCACACAATTACCAATGTGTACCTGTCTGACAATTATCCATGTGTACCTGTAAGACAATTACCCATGTGTACCTGTCTGACAATTACCCATGTGTACCTGTCTGACAATTACCCATGTGTACCTGTCACACAATTACCAATGTGTACCTGTCTGACAATTACCCATGTGTACCTGTCTGACAATTACCCATGCGTACCTGTCTGACAGTTACCCATGTGTACCTGTAAGACAATTACCCATGTGTACCTGTAAGACAATTACCCATGTGTACCTGTAAGACAATTACCCATGTGTACCTGTAAGACAATTACCCATGTGTACCTGTAAGACAATTACCCATGTGTACCTGTCAGACAATTACCCATGTGTACCTGTAAGACAATTACCCATGCGTACCTGTCTGACAATTACCCATGTGTACCTGTAAGACAATTACCTATGTGTACCTGTCACACAATTACCCATGTGTACCTGTAAGACAATTACCCATGTGTACCTGTAAGACAATTACCCATGTGTACCTGTCACACAATTACCCATGTGTACCTGTCTGACAATTACCCATGTGTACCTGTCTGACAATTACCCATGCGTACCTGTAAGATAATTACCCATGCGTATCTGTCAGACAATTACCCATGCGTACCTGTAAGACAATTACCCATGTGTACCTGTCAGAAAATTATCCATGCGTACCTGTCAGACAATTTCCCACACATACCTGTCATACAATTATCCATGCGTACCATTCAGACAATTTCCCACACATACCTGTCTGACAATTATCCATGCGTACCTGTCAGACAATTTCCCACACATACCTGTCTGACAATTATCCAAGCGTACCTGTCAGACAATTACCCATGCGTACCTGTCAGACAATTACCCACGCATACCTGTCAGACAATTACCCATGCGTACCTGTCTGACAATTACCCACGCGTACCTGTCTGACAATTACGGTACCCATGTGTACCTGTCTGACAATTACCCACACATACCTGTCTGACAATTACCCATGCATACCTGTCATACAATTACCCATGTGTACCTGTCTGACAATTATTAATGCGTACCTGTCTGACAATTTCCCACACATACCTGTCTGACAATTACCCATGTGTACCTCTCTGACAATTACCCATGCGTACCTGTCTGACAATTACCCATGCGTACCTGTCTGACAATTTCCCACACATACCTGTCTGACAATTACCCATGTGTACCTCTCTGACAATTATCCATGCGTACCTGTCTGACAATTACCCATGCGAACCTGTCTGACAATTACCCATGCGTACCTGTCTGACAATTACCCATGTGTACCTGTCTGACAATTACCCATGCGTACCTGTCTGACAATTACCCACACATACCTGTCTGATAATAACCCACACATACATGTCAGACAATTACCCATGCGGACCTGTCTGACAATTACCCATGCGTACCTGTCTGACAATTACCCATGTGTACCTGTCAGACAATTACCCATGCGTACCTGTCAGACAATTACCCATGCGTACCTGTAAGACAATTACCCATGTGTACCTGTAAGACAATTACCCATGTGTACCTGTCTGACAATTACTCATGTGTACCTGTAAGACAATTACCCATGTGTACCTGTCACACAATTACCCATGTGTACCTGTCTGACAATTACCCATGTGTACCTGTAAGACAATTACCCATGTGTAACTGTAAGACAATTACCTATGCGTACCTGTAAGACAATTACCCATGTGTACCTGTCTGACAATTACCCATGTGTACCTGTCACACAATTACCCATGTGTACCTGTCTGACAATTATCCATGTGTACCTGTCTGACAATTACCCATGTGTACCTGTCTGACAATTACCCATGTGTACCTGTCACACAATTACCAATGTGTACCTGTCTGACAATTACCCATGTGTACCTGTAAGACAATTACCCATGTGTAACTGTACGACAATTACCCATGTGTACCTGTAAGACAATTACCCATGTGTACCTGTAAGACAATTACCCATGTGTACCTGTCACACAATTACCTATGTGTACCTGTAAGACAATTACCCATGTGTACCTGTAAGACAATTACCCATTTGTACCTGTCACACAATTACCCATGTGTACCTGTCTGACAATTACCCATGCGTACCTGTCTGACAGTTACCCATGTGTACCTGTAAGACAATTACCCATGTGTACCTGTAAGACAATTACCCATGTGTACCTGTAAGACAATTACCCATGTGTACCTGTAAGACAATTACCCATGTGTACCTGTAAGACAATTACCCATGTGTACCTGTCAGACAATTACCCATGTGTACCTGTAAGACAATTACCCATGCGTACCTGTCTGACAATTACCCATGTGTACCTGTAAGACAATTACCTATGTGTACCTGTCACACAATTACCCATGTGTACCTGTAAGACAATTACCCATGTGTACCTGTAAGACAATTACCCATGTGTACCTGTCACACAATTACCCATGTGTACCTGTCTGACAATTACCCATGTGTACCTGTCTGACAATTACCCATGCGTACCTGTAAGATAATTACCCATGCGTATCTGTCAAACAATTACCCATGCGTACCTGTAAGACAATTACCCATGTGTACCTGTAAGACAATTACCCATGTGTACCTGTCACACATTTACCCATGTGTACCTGTCAGACAATTACCCATGTGTACCTGTCTGACAATTACCCATGTGTACCTGTAAGACAATTACCCATGCGTACCTGTAAGACAATTACCAATGTGTACCTGTCACACAATTACCCATGTGTACCTGTCTGACAATTACCCATGCCTCCTGTCTGACAATTACCCACACGTACCTGTCTGACAATTATCCATGAGTACCTGTCTGACAATTACCCACACATACCTGTCTGACAATTATCCATGCGTACCTGTCAGACAATTACCCATGCGTACCTGTCTGACAATTACCCATGCATACCTGTCTGACAATTATCCAAGTGTACCTGTCAGACAATTTCCCCCACACACCTGTCAGATAATTACCCATGCGTACCTGTCTGACAATTACCCATGCATACCTGTCTGACAATTACCCACACGTACCTGTCACACAATTACCCATGTGTACCTGTCTGACAATTACCCACGTGTACCTGTCTGACAATTACCCACACGTACCTGTCTGACAATTACCCACGCATACCTGTTAGACAATTATCCATGTGTACCTGTCAGACAATTACCCACGCATACCTGTCTGACAATTACCCACACGTACCTGTCTGACAATTACCCACGCATACCTGTTAGACAATTATCCATGTGTACCTGTCAGACAATTACCCGCGCATACCTGTCTGACAATTATCCATGCGTACCTGTCTGACAATTATCCATGCGTACCTGTCTGACAATTACCCATGCTAACCTGTCTGACAATTATCCATGCGTACCTGTCTGACAATTACCCACGCATACCTGTCTGACAATTACCCACACGTACCTGTCTGACAATTACCTACGAATACCTGTTAGACAATTATCCATGTGTACCTGTCAGACAATTACCCACGCATACCTGTCTGACAATTACCCACACGTACCTGTCAGACAATTATCCATGCGTACCTGTCTGACAATTACCCATGCGTACCTGTCTGACAATTACCCATGCGTACCTGTCTGACAATTACCCACACATACCTGTCTGACAATTATCCATGCGTACCTGTCTGACAATTATCCATGCGTACCTGTCTGACAATTATCCATGCGTACCTGTCTGACAATTACCCATGCGTACCTGTCAGACAATTATCCATGCGTACCTGTCTGACAATTACCCATGCATACCTGTCTGACAATTATCCATGCGTACCTGTCTGACAATTATCCATGCGTACCTGTCTGACAATTATCCATGCGTACCTGTCAGACAATTACCCACGCATACCTGTCTGACAATTACCCATGTGTACCTGTCAGACAATTACCCACACATACCTGTCAGACAATTACCCATGCGTACATGTGGGACAATTTCCCATGCGTACCTGTCTGACAATTACCCATGTGTACCTGTCATACAATTACCTACGCGTACCAGTCCGGCAACATATACCTAAGCACAGCAGCACTGTATTAATATACGCCGATAAGGCAACCATAAGCATAATATGCGTCGATCATTCGATACCCGGTGCCCAATACCCTAACCATGGATCAGTACGTAAGAACAAGTTTAACTGTTCGTTCAGCAACACACGAACACTTAATTAGCCACTCTTACCTTCGTTAATAGTTTTAATTCCAATGTGTGGCTTCAGAATTATAAAGACATGTACATGAGAACAACACACTCATTTAGATACACATTTTACACTCAACCGGAAGTAAACAAACACCCGTACTTCCGCTTGTAAATAACGTAGTTACTCATGGCAACGTTTGCGGCGGGTAATTTGAATTGTGTTTCGAGGTCCTCGATTACTGTCGAGACGACGTTTCGATCCCTAGATATTTATTTGGACACTAATCTATAAAAAAACCACCACAGTTCTACGAGAATGATAAACAGTCTTGTTCTATTTGTTAAAACAATATTAATTAATTTTAATCTATTGGTTAAGTTAAAATACGACAAAAACAGTTATTGGCTGTTGCATTATCATTGCATTAGTTCTAATTAGATGATCTACTTACGTCTTACGTTTTAACTAATAAGTCAGCTTCCAATACGTGCGAATACTGCTAGTACAGACTCCAAATCACATCACCAAAAGAAAAACAGTCATCCCAACACAATACACACTACATAACACAATCAGTAACATCAGCAAAATACCTAGGAATTACAATATCAAATGATCTCACATGGAACACACACATAAACAACATCACAAAGAAAGCAAATCAAACACTAGGATTTCTCAGAAGAAACATAAAAATACATTCAGAAAAACTTAAAGCAACAGCATGCAAAACACTCGTTAGGCCCCAACTTGAGTACAGCTCCACTGTCCGGTCCCCACATACAGCTACCCTTATTGAGCAACTTGAGGCCATACAACGTAGAGCTGCTCGTTAGTCCAAGCGAGACTACAGTCGTACGTCCAGTGTCACAGACATGCTGACTACCCTAAACTGGAGACGCATTGACCAACGACGTATCGACCAACGACTGACTATGCTTAACAACATCTTACATGACCGGGTTGCTATCCCACGTCCAAACTGTCTCATCCCTAGCACCCGGTCCTCACGCACATCACACTCTCGGACATTCCAACAAATACACGCAAAAACAGACTATTATAAATTCTCCTTCCTCCCTAGAACAATAATACACTGGAACTCCCTACCCCCTGACATCATTGACCTTCCCACACCCGAGTTCAGCAAGGCTGTTAGCTGTATTGAACATGCCTCTCCCTAAATAATACCTGCCCTGTTTTTAACCTATTTTTAACCTTTCTTCTTTCTCACATCTTTTATATTTTTAATTTCTTATCCTTGTTAACATTCTTTGTCAGTTTGACGCGTCCCCAGCAGGGGTTTGGCTATCAGCCAGATAGATAGATAGACCCCGAGGAGAGCTCAGAAAGCACAACCGATGCACTCTAAGTGTTCTTCACTAAAGTATTACTAGTAACGGGGACGAATATACTTATATTAGATGGTCCTTGCTAGTAAGATTGTGCTGTTTCAACTTTGAAGTCAATTTTGGAAAATGAATATTTCGGTCAAAGTGCGTGCAATGTTATATCAGCTCAATTATTGTAACAGTGGTTTGTAATTATTGCGTACGTAGTTAATTATTCACGTGTATATATTTAAAAGCGCAATGCCTGTTTGTAAAAAATTAAAACTAACGTTTTAATAATAAAGTGCATCACTACTAGTCAAATATGTGTCAATTCCAATGAAATATTGCAAGATAAACAATTGATTGCAGGAAATACCGACGGGTATAGCATACATCCCCAAGGTGAATAACCCGTGTGAATTGTGGACATTAACACAACGTCAACCTGAGTTACGTCCCCTTTGTGAAGTATTGGTTAATTTGTCTGGGACCGTATTGTCGCGTCAATACAGGGAACAATGTACATCTTGCTTCTGTATTTGTGAAAATTAAGACAAAAGATATGGGACTACATCAAAGTTCTGTACAAACCTTCGACGGAGGTGAGATACTAGCTTGGTAGTTGCCCGCTGAATTTAGTGTCAGTGAACTGAGCTGTTTTATTAATTATAACACACAATATATCTACTACATAAACAATGTGTGTCATACGTGATGAGTCTTTGAACTTAATTCGTAAATGTTTGGAACAAATTCCAAGGATGTGTAACCGTTTGAAGGCCCAAAACCACGGAACGCACGTGCATCACGGACCGAACAGATCATGTATCGTAAGTTTGTGACTCGGATTATTTGTATAAACTTCACTTGAGAAATTTTGTCACGTCATTAGGCTGTTTCGTGGAGCAGGTTGTAATCTGGTTCCCGTCCTCAATATTACAGTACTCTTATAGTACTACATACTGTAATGTTGAACCGGGAACAAGGTTATAACCTGGTCCACAAAACAGGCCAGTCGAAAAACCGAACTGTTTATAATAAAAGGGTATTAATCAATGAAAATGAGGACTTTTGTTGTGGTTCTTGTAACATGTTGAAAAAAACAACAGAAAAAATGTAGGGAAGGTAGGAAAATATTTTATTTTTGGAATTATTTTATTGATTTTATGCAATGGAAAATTAACGACCCGCCATAATTTCCAGCAGAATGCCTGTAAAATGATTATGGTAGAAGTAGAAAGGGGGATAGGCAGGGTTCTTGAACCACAAAATTATTTTGTTTTTGGGCTTGTTGGATAGGTATCCAAGAGTACATAATATAAAAGCAGTACAGAAATGGTCTACACAATACACCGTACTCTAAGTTTTGTTCCTAACAGCGTCATTGTCTGACCCCACTGAAAGTTTGGTATCAAATTTCAGTTTTAAGTCTTACAAGTTGAACAACATACTATAAGGTTTCTTTGAATAGAAATCGATCTATCAAATAAGATATCAATTTGAAAACAACTTGTAAAGGCATTATAACTTTTATATTGTATTGCTGAATATATGGCGTAAATTTCGTATTATTAAATATTGGCGAAGAATTATGAAGAACCAAAACACGTTGGTATACACATTATTTAACTTAAGAAACCATTTAGGTAATTATGTCAATCCATGGACTCTGGAATTAAAAACTCTGTTAGACAACCTAGGATGTTCTTATTTATGGAATGGTTATATTACCGATGCTCAAGTCATGACTTTGAAACAATGTTTGTATGATCAGTTTCTTCAGCAATGGTTTTCTGATATTTCAAATTTTTCGAAGTTAGAAGCATATAATGTTTTTAAATAAAATTTCCAATTCGAAAACTATTTGAAATGTATAAATAATTCGAAACATAAAATTGCTTTAGCACGTTTAAGGTGTTCTTCTCATAACGTACTTATTGAGGAAGGTCGGCACAGAAATATTGAAAGAAATCAACGTTTATGTACAATATGCACTATGCAGTGCGTAGAAAACGAATATCATTTTATACTAGTTTGTCCGTATTATAGAAATCTTAGAAACGACTGTCTACCAAGGTATTATTGTCACTGGCCAAGTTTACATAAATTTAAGCTATTATACCGTGATTGTATGACGCGTAACTGTATGTGTGTTGTGGTGTCTGTGCTTGTCACTCTCGCTTTCAGCCTCATCGCTGGATAGCAGCTTGCTGTGAAAAGGAAGCCGAGTGCGTAAGCCTTCCCTGCCAGTTATAGCCTATCATACAATAAGACCTATGTGGCCCAGCAATGGGATCCTCCTAGAGGTGGTAGATGGTTAACTGGGTACCCTGCGGCCCCAGGCAGAAGCACAAGGTCTCGGAGGAGTCTAGGCCCCTAGATGTACGACAAGCACGACCCACCGGCGTGTGGATATGCTCTACTGTCAACAAACCTAGTCCCCAGCTATGGGTCAAATAGCTCCACTGCCTTGTGGATGACTTGGGAAAGCCAAAGGCTATGGGAATAAACCCAGAAAGAAAATACGGTTAGATGCAACTCGTGAGCAGGGTAATTGCAAGCATCTATGGGAAGGAAAACCCAGAGAGAAAACCTGGTCCACCGGTATTGAGGTTTGGCGTAGGGTTAACAACCCCACCCTGTAAAACACTTAACTGTTACAGAAACTGCAATGAACTTAACACACATGGATCCAACAACAGACCTCAGCCAACCAAATGGCAGTATGAATACTCCTGACCAAAGCTGTGATACAGGAGTCAGGGGTAGGACCGAGAATCTGTTAGGACCCAAAACAACCATCCGCATTGGAGCTTGGAATGTACGAACCATGTTTGAAACTTTCAAAGCTGCACAAGTCATCAAAGAAATGAAGAACTACAACCTTGATGTACTAGGAGTTAGTGAAGTCCGCTGGACAGGGTCAGGAAAGCAAAGAATGAGTGATGGCTCACTCATACTCTATTCTGGACACAAGGACAAACATACCAATGGCGTAGCCGTAATCATATCCAAAGAGAAAACAAATACCCTGTTAGAATGGGAGCCAATCAATGACCGACTAATTAGAGCACGTTTCAACTCCGCTCACAGCAAAATGACCATCATTCAATGTTATGCCCCTACCAACGAGGCTGAAGAAGAGGATAAAGATGATTGGTACGATCAACTACAAACTTTGATAGCAAAGGTACCACAACATGACGTGTTGTTAGTAACTGGAGATTTGAATGCCAAAGTTGGAAGTGATAACACCAATTGCGAAAGAGTACTAGGAAGACACGGATGCGGAAACATCAATGATAATGGAGAAAGACTTGTAGGATTATGCCAGAATAACAATCTAGTAGTAGGCAACAACATATTCCCACACAAAGATATACATAAGCTTACATGGAAATCTCCAGATGGCAGAACCACAAACCAGATAGATTATATCATCATCAATGGCAAATGGAGAAGATCGTTACAAGATGTTAGAGTCTACCGTGGAGCTGATGCTTACACTGACCACTACCTTGTTGTAGCCACTGTTAAACTCAAGCTAAGAAGGGCTACAGCTAGTCAGCGCAAGAAACAGCTAGATATATCAAAGCTTGGATCACCAGAAACAAGTAAAACCTTTACATTGGAACTAAGAAATCGGTTCAATGCCCTGGCTTCAGATACCAATGACCACGACCAAGATGTGGAAAACAAATAGGATGACATCAAAAACACTTATCTTGAAACGGCAAAAACTGTGATAGGCTACAAACAGAAAAGAAACAAGGAATGGCTCACCCCTAATACCTGGGAACATATCAATAAGCGAAAACAAATTAAAGAGAAACTACTTTCCACCAGGTCCCCAAGACTGCAAGAAAAGATACAGAAAGACTATAAGAGCGCAGACAAAGATGTTAAGAAAAGTGCAAAGAAAGATAAGAAGCAATTCCTTGAACAACAAGCTAGTGAAGCAGAGTCAGCAGCAGCAAGAGGAGAAATGAGTGCAGTATATAAGATCACCAAATGTCTTTGTGGCAACACCAATGTTCCACCATCAAATGTTAAGGACAAGCTAGGAAACATCTTAACTTCAGAACAAGAACAAGCAAACAGATGGATAGAGCACTTTAAAGAAATTCTAAACCATCCCGACCCAGAAGAACCAGCTAACATTCTCCCACCAAACACACAGCTCGATATTGACACCAGTATCCCAACAGAAGCAGAAATACTGAAAGCAATCAAGTCACTTAAAAACAGTAAAGCCCCTGGAATAGATCAAATACACGCAGAACTACTTAAAGCAGACACCGTCACGGCTACGAAAATATTCTTCAACCTATTCAAAGATATATGGGAAAACGAAACCATCCCTGAAGACTGGACAAAAGGCAGCATCATCAAGCTACCTAAGAAAGGTGATTTAAAAATATGTGACAACTGGCGAGGGATCACACTTCTGTCAACACCCAGTAAAGTCTTCTGCAAGGTGCTGCTACTGAGAATGGAAACAGCCATTAACAACAAGCTGAGAGAAGAACAAGCGGGCTTCAGGAAGGGTAGAGGCTGCATAGACCAGATCTTCACACTTCGTAATATCATAGAACAATGCCTCGAATGGAACTACCCTCTCTACATAAACTTCATTGACTTCAGAAAAGCTTTTTTGACAGTATCCACAGAGAAACGTTATGGAAAATTCTCCACTCATACGGCATACCATCGAAATTCATCAATATCATCAAGAAATTCTATGACAAATTTGAATGCAACATCATATTAGACAACACCACATCTGAATACTTCCGAGTAGAATCTGGAGTCCGACTGGGATGTATTATCTCACCCATCCTCTTTCTAGTCACAGTGGACTGGATTATGAAACAAACAACATCTGACAAACCCCGGGGCATACAATGGACTCTCCTATCTCACCTGGAAGACCTTGATTTTGCTGATGACCTAGCCACTCTTTCTTCTAACAGGACAAACATCCAAGAAAAAACCAACAGACTCGACAAGTTTGCGTCCCAAACAGGGCTTCATATAAGCACCTCAAAGACCAAAGTTATGTGCATCAATGCGACACCTGAAGTACAAGTGAATGTAGACAACACACCACTTGACTATGTTGAAGACTTCACATACCTTGGAAGCTTGATCAGTAAAGACAATGCAGCACATAAAGACATCAAATCAAGAATTGGAAAAGCTAGAAACTCCTTTGCCACCTTAAGACCAATTTGGAAATCAAGTCAGTATTCACTTAATATTAATCGCTAATGATACTCTCATCAATACGTGGAAGAGAAAAGGACTGTCAATCCTGCATTACAAAAAATTAGGATTTTCAATTTTGTTGCAAAACTTTTGGCGCTAAGTATATTTAATGCCACACAATGTAGTTTAATTAACAAACTTGCAAAATTTATTTACCTAGCCAACATGCTAAGAGGTTAACAAAATTGATTTCTTTCAAAACCTATCTAGTGCTTTATTTTACATAAATATATTATGCAAAGTTACTCATATGTAGATTCTACTATGAATTTCGCTTGTATATAATAATGATGTATATACAATACAATATACAATACAATACAATACAATACAATACAATACAATACAATACAATACAATACAATACAATACAATACAATACAATACAATACAATACAATACAATACAATACAATACACAATACACAATATACAATATAATACAATATACAATACAATATACAATACAATATACAATACAATATACAATACAATTATATATTTACAATATACAATATACAATACAATACAATACAATACAATACAATACAATACAATACAATACAAAATAATACAATACAATACAATATGTTATTTGTTTTGTGTTTTCGAAATAATTTATATTTATGAATTGTATACATGCTTTTCTCCTTGTTATCGCCATCTTGTAAGATATAACTTTGTAAATGGCGATAAACTGTAAAAAGTTTATGCAATAAACTTATGTTATGTTATATGTTATGTCAGTCATTGTCGCTATAATCGCCTATCAGTCCTCAGTCATTGTCGTTATAACCGCCTATCGGTCCTCAGTCATTGTCGTTATAATCGCCTATCGGTTCTCAGTCATTGTCGTTATAATCGCCTATCGGTCCTCAGTCATTGTCGTTATAATCGCCTATCGGTCCTCAGTCATTGTCGTTATAATCGCCTATCGGTCCTCTGTTATTGTCGTTATAATCGCCTATCGGTCCTCAGTCATTGTCATTATAATCGCCTATCGGTCCTCAGTCATTGTCATTATAATCGCCTATCGGTCCTCTGTTATTGTCGTTATAATCGCCTATCGGTCCTCTGTTATTGTCGTTATAATCGCCTATCGGTCCTCAGTCATTGTCGTTATATTCGCCTATCGGTCCTCAGTCATTGTCGTTATAAACGCCCATTGTAACTTTTTCGTAAGAAGTTCGTACGAAACCTTCGTAGGGCTACGAAAATAATTTTCGTACGAAGTTTAATGAAACGGCCCCCAGGTCTGTGTGAACGTTGTTGACTTTGGCTAGTTTGGAAACAGTAGGTTATTATTGATGGACGGTTATTGTTGGGCAATATTATAACCATAAGAAGTTGTACGCTACCAACGGAAAAATAGTTACAATATTATGCGTCAAAAGGCCTACCATTTTCATAAGTACAGTAAAAATGCCTTTGTACATGCCAAGTAGAGACTCTATGTACAGTCAGTGACAGTACAGGAACTGGTTCAGATTTGTTCAATCTATTTTGTTGAAACTTGCCATTATGTTTTATTATTGTGTTTCAAATGTCATTGTATATGACACATGATAGGTTAAATAAATAAACTATTCTTGTTCTTCTTCAGACGCTAAAAACCTGCTTAAACATGTATTATACTAAGGGCGTATGCAGAGGAGGGTCCCGGCGAAGATTTTTTTGATGTTTGAATATAATTGGTGCTATTTCGTGCACTTTTAGCTTTAAGATCAGACCTAAAAATAATTAAAGTTGTGCTAACAATTAGTGCCCCCCTAAGCGAATATATTCTTTCGATTTTTTCCTAAATGTTCTCACTTTTAGCTTAAAATTCAGACCTAAAAATAATTAAAGTAGTGCATCTAATTTGTGTACCCTCACAACACATATTTTTTCAATGTTTGAATAAAAATGGTGCTACTAATTAATGTCCCCTCCCAGCGAAGATTTCCTGCACTTTTAGTTTTGAAATCAGACCTTTAAGATAATAAAAGCAGTACTACTAAAGGGATCTACTAACTTTTAAAAAGTGTTACTAATCTGATCATTCATGTTTTACCATTCTTACATTATTTATTAAGAAATCCAAATTTATACGAACATGAATTATTTTAATGTATAATGGGATTTCCTGCACTATATAAATTATGAGCTTTAATATCGGATATACAGTGCCCACCAAAAATAAGTATACAGTAAACAATTGTTCCTAAATTTAACTTGGTTAAATTATTCAATATCCTTTTATCAGCCGGTCACAATTATACTTGTTTCTGAAACAAGAGTTACTATATGAGTAAAAAAGACAAAGAAATAAAGATAAAGAGGTTCTGAATTTAATACCCATGTGATAAAAAAATGCTGATTTTTCCATCTTTTTGTGACTAAGGTACCATTCAAGCGGGACAAAGAAACCTTATATTTTGCACCTAGGGTACCAACTAATGTATGGTCTTTACATTTAATAAACAAAAGTATTCCCTTTTCTTCAAAAATATTGTTGTTTCACTGTTTTACGAATAAGGTTATTACAGACAAGTAAATGGGGAAATATCATTTGTGTACTTATTTTTGGTGGGCACTGTAAAATAATACTACTATATTTAATTTTTGAAACATACATCAATAATGGGTTTGGCTTTGGGCGGCGCTTAAGTAAAGAACCTTATAATAACAGTAGTGAGTTTAATTATCTGGGCGGGGCATATGTTGGCTCTCAGTCATTGTCATCTAAATGGACCTCAGTGATGGCAATATAGACTTGCCGATAAAACACGGACAGGAGTTCGGATGCGGAAAAATTAAATCACGGGCTACGCACAAAATACAAGAACAGAGTTTTTATTTCGATTCTAAACACGATAATATCCCGTACTATTTCACTGCGCGCATTCCATGTTCACCCATTTGACATTGAACATAATTCCACGCTGAAATTGGGTGGCTTGTTAGCTGGTACAATTACCTCCCTCGTTAATGAAAACGACCTTCGTAATTTTCATAAACATTGAAACATTTTTAATAACACGAGTATAGGGTATCTATTTCATGAAATGAAAAATATAAATGAATTGATTATCAGAAGTTTTTATGACACTTCGTTTCGAGATTATATTGGAGTTTCTAAAAATAGATGCGTCATAGCTGTAACACTGGATACTCGTGCAACTTGCCTTGCCATCGAGTCTCGTTGAGATTTTTACTATAAAGTTTCCGTTGATTCATTCATAAATATGTCACGTGATACGGGGCGTAAATAGTAACAGCCAATTTGATGGGTATGTTTTATTGGGGTAATAATACATGCCCTAGTTTGCTCTATGTGTATATGGATTAATCCGCAGATCGTGTTAGAATTTCTTTTTTGTACGAAAACGTTCGTTGCTTATACCAAAAAGTGAAGACATCGCCAGTGTTGTACTAACGATGTAGGTTTAATCATACACAGTGTTCTTTGCCTCATACCTTGGCGTTTCACACTCGTGCGTTCTTGTGTTAAATACCACCGGTGACTGTTGGTTAGTCCGATGTTTGTTCCTTTTGTACGTGCCCTTCCGTAATTTCGTTGTCCAGCATAAGGCTGCTTCGTCCTTTTGATCCGCTTTCGCTCCGGATTTGTTTGACCGATTGAGGCGACTGTCGGAGTGGTATGTCGTGTTTTTGTAGCTGATGAGAGTGTGCTACCCTCCCTCCCTGTCCGAATATTATTATCCTTTCATTCAAAATCGAACATAATGTATTTTATACTACAAGTGTACATTGAGCGAACAGTTAGTATTTTGGTACTAAAATACAATCATATAGAATGTGACGTGTACTTTTAAAGCACCGACACTTATTGTATTTCGATTTATTTATTAAGATAAGTACACAGGTTATATATACCTGAACAAAGTACACTGGTAGTGATAGTGCCATTGACTGTATCAATAGCTATACGTGCGTACATCCATTGTAGTGATGGAATGATTGCATATTTACTTAAACTTTAAAAATACATTTTGTAGACGTACACAATTAAAGCATTATGCCATGAAATGTAAACATATTCCTTTGATATTTATTTTGAATGTCTATTTATTCGCCGTTTCCTGTATACTACAATAATAGACCTTGAGCTGACAATTGACCCTGCTCCCCCCCAGGGGGAATTTTCAACACTATGATTTTCTTAAACCTTATCACGCATGTTAATTTAATTAACGTGCATGCGTGACCTTATGGTAGGTGGCATTCACAGACAAAAGTTTGCAAGTTTCTGTTTGGGTTTTAACGAGTTACGGAGATTTGAAATACGTGACTGCGATTTTCTACATAAAACCCCCTCTGGCTCACGGTCTATAAGGGTTGCGAAACTGAACTTGAATATATATATACGTTTACGGGTACGTGTAGAGTAGTTAAAGAGTATTTCGTCATCCGGATGTGTGTAGTTTCTGCAGTTGCCAGTATAAAGCTAGACTTGTTGAGGTGATGCAGTGGTAAGAGTTCTACTGATGTCTGATCCGACACATTATGCCGACAGATACTACAGACTTCACTGGGTCATCCGGCTGGGGCGTTTAGCTTTTTTATTGCTGAAACTAGGTCATATAGCTGAAATCTTGACTTTCAGCCTTTTAATAGTAGTTGTTATTTGTCAGTTCTTAGCACTTCTGACATCTATAACTAGTATAGGTATTTCAGCCGTTTAACTGTTGGAACTTGGTCATTCAGCTTATATTTTGATTGCTAAAACTAGTCATTCAGCTTTCGACCGCTCGGACTTAGGCCTATCATTTACTTGTTCAGTTGGGCATTGTGCCTTGTATGTGTTTTTATGTTTTCTGTGCGCGGCTGGTTAAGTTGAGTGCTGCCTTCCCTCTCTGACTTAATATTATCTTTTTTAACGGAACATGTTGGTATAATAATATGACACCAAGGTCCTGTTAACAGAGAGGTCTCGCTTTAACTTTCAAAGTTTCGGAGGTTGTCAACCCTACCATTTCTAGTTTTGTGACACCCAGGGATAAGTCGCATGTTTACATCGATATTGACTGAATAGCACATTGATTGAAAGGATAATGGAATTGATTATCTAGACAACGACCTATTGATACCCACTACGTAAATCGATAAATATTTCTAATATTGAATCGTTTTGTCGTAATTAGAATATTATACAAAACATCTTCAATAAACCATGGTTTGTTAGATATCCCATATTATTATACTTTCTATTGCCAGTCTCTTATATCTTTTGTGTTATTGACAGGTGTAAACTAATACAATCTCAAAACATCATAGTCGTATTTCAACGTTGATTGTCTGTAATACGGACATTGTGATTGTCGTTTTATCTGTCAGTACAACCAGTGGCACAAACAATGGCGATACAACCAATAATATGTTTGTATTTTTTCGTCTTGCAGTGATGCTTATTATTTTCTTTTCTTTTTATCTTTCAATGAACTGATTTGCATAATTATAAATTCTAGGAGGCATGCACACGGTATAAGTTCATTCACATTCCAAATTTGACATATATCCATTGAATACTAGTGGAGAAATCATGAAAAATATAGGTTTTGCGTTGGGAGTGTGATTGAGTGTACGTACAATGTATATACAGTAAAACCTCGTTATCTCGAGGACCCATCGGGACAAGCCAAATGCTCGAGTTAAGCCAGGTGCTCGAAATATCCGAAGTCAATGATGAATTGTTGTAATGACTAATTGAAGCTGTGTTTATAACGAAAATGAGTTTGAAATTTGCTCGAATTAGGCCGGTTGCTCGAATAATCGCTGCTCGTATTACCGAGGTTTTACTGTACTTGAAAGTGACGAATCAATGCCGGTTATCGCTATAAGTCATACACGTTGAATTGTATAATGTACCAATAAGTCATACAGTGACCGGCAGTTATAGGTGTTTTGCTCGCAATAAGTCATACAAGTTGAATTGTATAGACTCCCAATAAGTCATACTGTAATTTGGTTTATAAATACGCTATGATGGGAGAACATCATGAAATGACAAAGAATTAAAAACCTTTGTCACCAAATTTATCGACCCAACTATAGATATGCATGTATAACGATGCATTTCGGATAAATTAGTGTATTGCATTTTGAGGCAGTACAATCATTCTGGTTAAACCCTCTTTGATCAGCAGCGTGGATTTTTTCAGGATGTGGTTGGATTTTACATTGATACTATTTAATTGTCTGGCGTTATCTAATGGTAAAGATATTTATATATAAGTATAACTATTATATATATATGAGCCAGTCTCCAGGCTATTTTTTTAAACCTGCTATTTTGACATTATGTAATTCCTATAATGTAACAAGATTTATAAAAATTTCTAAAATGAGATAAATGCATAATCTATTGATTCTACTTTTAGTAATTTACCCATATAATACTATATCTTAGCTTTAATATTTCTCATGAATTATATCGAAATCACATACTTCGTTGCTATGGTGGCCAATTCCTGAAAAGTACTCCGATTGAGAAAAACGAGGAGTTAGAATGCAAACAGTTTTAATTGTGATATGCATTTTAAAAATTAAAACATAATTCTAAAACATGGTATTATTTTGAACGGTTTGTGTCAAGAATTAATCAAATGGTGTAATTATAAAATTCTTGTTACAGTAACGTCGAATAACGTTTTAATGACGTTTGCGACGTCACACAAAAATCGCCAAATAGGGACTATACAAAGACAGCTGTAACTTCTGTAAAAATCAAGATATTAAAAAAGTTTCTTTGGAATTTTGCTTCAATAACATTATCCTTAAAGACTATGGAAATTCTCAAAATCAATATTTTTGTCTAAATAGCAGGGTTTCCTGGAGACTGGCTCATATATATACATTTAGGCTTTTTTCATGCTCTACTCAACTTGAGTATGAAACTTGATTAGCTCCTAGAAAGTTTAATACATGTACTAATTTTACTGTACCAGATAGTATTCCTAGATGCTTTCTTCAAGGATATTCATAAAAGTTTCAGTAAAGTATAAGACATTTTACTGTTCGAAACATTTAAGTTAGATCGCAAAATTGAGTTGAGTATGGAAAAAGCTTTACAAGTCAAATAGTTTTCTGCGGGCAGATAATTTAGTTGTATTGTTTAGGATGTGTTTTACTGGATTTTGGATGCTGATCGAATTTATTCCGGTGTATGTCTAAATGTATCCAAATAATTCCAATACATGTACTATCGGGTAATACCGATTAATCTTACATAACCAACTATAATATGTAACAGTAATTTTAAACTGTATCACAACAGATGTCTTTATTAGATATAAATCGTATTCAGTGTAAACAAACAAATATCCTCGAATTATTTGGTTGTTTTATGCGCCGAACGAAAGAACAAGTTCCAAATAATTTGAAAAATATTTATCATGTATCGATACCATGCTTCTGTTATCTATCAATGTGTTCTCTACGGGATGTAATCAATTGCCCACTATATTTATGATTGACCGGGAAGCGCTTTGCTTATGCAGCTGCAGACACCTGCTGTTTAGATACATGGTCTCAATTTCCTTCCGTTCACAGTGAAATTTCAGATAGGTATGCTTTCTTCGGTAAATAAACTATTGCAATGCGACAAAGACTGATGTTATCCGCATGAAATAATGGAATTAGTCTGGTTCACGACAAATTCTTGCAAAATGCTTCTTTTTTGGATTTTTTTGAAATCGTAGACCATCAAGAACATGTCACGTGCCCCTACATGGTCTTTTCAGTCCGCAGGTAATGATCATGGAAACAGGAGCCCGTTGTCTAACCAAACCGCTACCGAGCACTCGAAAGCGTTTTGCTTCAAAAAAGTGCTACGTAGCGGCACGCACGTTAATTAACGTGCATGGTAGCGGACGAAACGAAAAAATATAAGCTACCGGCTAGCGCTCGCGGATGCAGACCGTTGCACAACAAAGCGCTATCTAGCGCTACCAAAGTGGTCCGAACACTTCTTGCCTGTAGCGTGTTGTTGCATAGACGTAGTAAAGCGCTAAATCAATTTAGTATACTGATATATTCGTAACGAAGACATTTTGCTTGGGAACTAACTGCGTCATTGTTTCGAGACCTGGAGCCCGTTGCCTAACCAAACCGCTTCCGTGCGCTCGATAGTGCTATGCTAGGAAACGGCTTGCTGATAAATCTCAGTATACTGAATTGAAGAACGTGATCTGACTTATAAACATTTATCGACCCAAGACAGGTACCCGAGTACGGGCATTGGGCACGAAACAACTTACAAGAGGTTATAGTTCGGTTTCGAGCATTGAGCCGTGACTGCACTTTTAAGGTTTCAACCATTAATCTTTTTTCAATTTATATTTTATAAATGCACTTCACTTGCAATATCCGTGTTATAACAGTATGTGACAAGCCATATTTGTTACATGCTTCAAAATATTTTTGGATTTTTGCATGTGTATTGTAGAATGCTATAACGGCTAAATTAACAACGTAATACAGGTTTTCAGTAAACTCGGAATATGGAAACGATCGCTATAAGTGCTAATGACAAATGACTTGAATCAACACATTTTTATGGATTAATTAAAAAAAGAAACTTTATATTATACTCTTTAAATAACATAAAATAATGAATTAAAAATATGAGCGTATATGGAATTCGAACCACAGAACTTCGGGTTAGAAATGCTGAACGTTGCCGACTGCACTAAACTGTAATTCGGTAACAAACAGATATATGTAAGAATCACATCATCAAATAATGACATGTGAACGTAATAAACTATGGTCTACCCGCCAAAATGGACAAGTCCGATAGGTCATGTTTCAGAGTTCAAAATTGAACTATATCCAGAATTACTTGGACTTTTGCTATAAAAAGTTTATCTTAGGTCCGTCCGATCGGTATAAAAGTTACACAAAAGTGACTTTTATCTATTATAGACATAAATCACAACACATATCTCAAAACAATTCTTTGCATCAACAGTTACACGCTACACATAAATGCTTCCGAGGATCAACTTATAATGTTTTCAGTAAAACTTGTTACATTCTTGCTGATTGTTACCGAGTTTGTTCATTTAAAAATTCGTTAATATGGCATCCGTATAGCCCTTTCCCGAAACTAGGTTACCTCCCTTGGTAAATCCTCGATAACGTCCCCTGTTTTCAATAATTCCATTTTCGGGGTGTCCTGATAAGATCGGTATATAGTAACATAGAACAAATTGCAGTTATTTTAAGTATTTAGCTTACAAAAGTGTTCTTTTTTGTTATGTTTTTGGTATTATCTGTTAGAACTTTTAATTTTGTATACCATACTGCTGTATTACATTAGAATACTGCGAAATTAATTAAATCTATTCGAAACAAAGTATAGAATCTACGACGGTAAACAAAAAAATGAAATTAAAGAAAACATACGAATGATATTGTTTGTTCGCTTATTGTATGTATGCAATTTAATGTTAATAAAAAAATATATATATGCTTATCACGATAATAATCGTTGAAAGTATCTGGTAAAATTAAGCAAACTGTATTATGTTTCGTGTGCTCCATAGTTTTTTTTAATTATTAAAAGTGAAGTAATTAAATTATTCAACGTCAATCTCTCCTGCGTACTTCTACTTTGATATATGTTAAGTTTTATATAATGGTATTTGTGAAATTGTACAATATACATTGTCAACGTGGTTGTAAGATGTTGGCATATTCGTATAAGATACCCGCGAATTTGTTGAAACACTATAGTGTGATAAGATAAGATAAGATAAACTTTATTTAACGTCGATTATAGTTAACATAATAAACATAAGCTACAAGCTTGTATTCGACATAACAAAGAAATAATATATTTAAGTATATGCATATAACATTTATATGAGACATATAATAATATATACAAACAATGTTACAAGAGAATTAATTAACAAATGAAACTACAAATATGCAAGACGAACTAAAAACAAAAATTACAATGCTAAACTGTACGGACAAAATTAATCTGTTTGATTTATCAGGATCATCAGTGGACAGAAAATACAGTGAGTTGACAAGAAAGTTGCTGGCTCTAAAATTGTGTATAGTCCGTAAATTTAGTAATATTATGATTTCTGAAATTTCATTATTAGTTGAAGATAATATAAATTAAGTTTTTGAAGGACACTATTTATAATAGGTTGTCTTATATCACATGAAATAACCATGCTTTGTACATGCTCATGAAGGAACTAACACAATTTGCAGAAATAAAACAAGTATAACAATTATATACAATATGTACATATGTCAGTCTAAGATAATTAAAGTGGGACTAAGCAAATACATTCATAATTATTAAAAGATTGTTACATATTAATTTATCCTAAGATAGACTCAGATAAAATGCCAGATAACACCAAAGCTATTGTTTGGATTAAAGATATTTAACTGCTTAGTAAAATATCTAAAGTGTCCAATAATTAGCTTATATGACTGGTATTTAAAAGCATTTATATTTAGGATTATTTATTAAAGCTTAGCAACGGACAGAAAAAAAAATACTACATCAAATAGGATGTTGCTGGTTCTGTAATATTTAAAACCATTGAGAAGTTTATAAGGTGAATCGAATCAGGGTGATTGAAATGGTGATTGAAATTTGGTTACCATTCTATGCTTGTTCAAGTCTATGGCTTCATTATTATATGAAGTATTTATATTAAAGTATTTAAGTGATACCCTGTAAAATGAGTGTCTTTTCAGTACTACTTAATATACCACAACATGATCAGACTAATAATCTACTATAAAATACATTCACATGGCATAGTAGTCAAATAAATTGAATAATATACAAACTGAACTAAAAAGGAGAAAAGAAAAGTGAGACTAAGCCACTCTTGCACACACATACACGCACTACTAAATCATTCCACGAACAAGACATGCTCTCTCACACAGACATGATTACATGTATATACAATTAGGAAATTAAAAACATGTGTGATAGGGTGTTGGCATAGTACCCCAATCCCGCGAATGAGTCACACAATGCATGTATTAATTTATGCGCGGCCCAGACCCACTTGAATATGGTTGTCCTGTAAATATAAATACATGAGTTGTGCAGGGCTCGGAATTTGGTCAGGATATCCCACTGAGAACACAAAACTGGCTTGATCCGTTTGAGCAAATGGTGGCCCGACTCGGACGATCTTTCTTGAGAATAAATTATTAGGATGCCCACCCACTCCCTTCCCCTGAGAAAATGTGCTGCGACTGCGCATGTTAAAAGTTAATTTAATTTCACTGAACGAAAAAAACAACTGTCAATACTTCAAAACAAACGGGAAGTACAAAACAAGAATTTATACGAACGCAACGTAAACTATACATGAATACAAGTGTCTGCATGGACGTATATATTCATCCAAAGAATACTTGGATTTTATATGATCTTACAGTCACCGGGATAAGAGCTGTTTTATTACCCTAATATTAATCTCCCGCTGATATTATACAGATCTTTTCATCAAAAGGGGTGCATCTATATGTCCAATTAAATAGGCAACGCGGTGACATATGTTGCATTATACAATGTGTCAGACACGTAGTTGACCAATTACATAGCAGGGGGTCTTTTCCACTGATTACTAATTCAGATTATGCGTTTTATGACACTTAATTGGTTTTGAAAATATGTTTTTATATGGGTATTTATAGGGGCACTTTAAACGAATACCGGACTGTCATTTAATTTTCTCTATAATTATACATGAATTAGGCATTTAATATTTTCAGAACGCGAACACCAGTGCGTTCATTTTCGCTACAAAATTCCCTCTTTATAGCCTTTTAATTAAAATACTTATTGTTTAAATCTAATATAATTAGTGTAATATTAATTTTTGCATTTAATACCACGAACACTATTGTGAATAAGCATGCCATGATATGTCTGCGTGGTGGTGGATTTATTTAGTACTTGTAAGTGCAAGTTTAAGTCTACGTGTGTTATGGATGATTGTCAAAATAATTTAGTTGTGAGTATCTTCATAAAAATATTGCAGATTAATTCGTATTTTATAAGGTTACCGAAAATAATATTTGAACGAATATTAATAATATTGCTGTATAATCATAATCATTATTGAATAGTATTTTCAACTTATAAATATTGAAAGCGCTCGTGAATAAGATATTTTACTGAGAAATATAGAAACTTCACTATCCCAATAAGAATTTTAGGCCATGTAATCACTTCCCTACATGTTCGTTCAACTGACAACAAAAGAAAAGCAAAACCATCGTTAACAAAGTACTTTTATCTCAAGTATAACGGATCGCTAATGCTAGGAGTAATGGCTGGATAACGATTGCATCGATATACAGACACCCCGGAAGTTGAGATATTTATCTGGCGCATGCGCATAGGCGTCAAGGGAAGACAATTTCAAAAGGAGGTTACCTAGTTTCGGGAAAGGCCAAATTTCAAGGTTAAATTCGGTGCATTCGTCATGGAAAAGTATGATCTTGCAGATCAAGATGGTAACGGTACAGTTCAGTAAATATTGACAGGACAATTAAATATGCATAAAGTAAGAGCATAAGGGGTTAGGGAAAATAAATAACAGTTTAATAACAGTGCCCAAAAGCATCACGAAGTGATACAGGCGTGAACGTGTCGCCGTACGCCATTTCTGAGCTTCCCGGGATTCATTACCATATCCTCTTACAGACGCTGTATTTACACTATTTATGATCATATCCGAATGATACTGGTATACTTGTGCAACAAGTATCAATATAACATCGTTCGCAGATTTGTATATGTAAATACAACGTTTTTGAAATAGAGCAAAAATCCACGTAATTCTGGATCACACATCGTAAGTCAAATGGTCAATCTCAAACTCTCAAGTTATTTTTGCACTAATGCTATAATTAAATTTGAGAGTGTTATAAATCTCTGACATGTTTGACTTTCATGGCTGACCTTCATCACTGTGGACATACCACGTGACAAAATGCTGTGTGGGTGGGCTCAAAACGGGTGAAAATCGCTCGACTCAGGTAACATTTTTCTTTTTATTTTCTTATTACTGGATGAATTTTCATGAAACAAAGACGAGAGCCGTCTCCTTGGCGAGATACACATTGTGCAGTTTCAAATATGTACCAAAATCCCTTTATTTTCTCAGAAAGTGCAACCGCGCATTTCCAAAACTGAAAGCGTAATGCGGTGTTGGTGAGGAAAACATATAAAAATGCCAAAATGTGCGGTTCTTCACATTTTCTATTGATTCTGTGGACAAACTATCGTGCGAGGCGTTGTATTTTATGTTTATACGACTAGAGAGACACTTGTTTTGTCAATGTAAGCTTGTATTCGAGACATTTTTTTAAAAACAACAAAATGCTGTGTGTGTGAGCTATTTCAGAAATGCTGTGTGTGAGAGCAGTTTCAGAAATAATGCGTATAATGAATATATTTCTCTTCTCCTTCACTCGATATTAATTGGTAACATATACTTAATACATTAGTTAATGCATTGCTACTTATTGCATATATATTTTCCTAGCCAGGTCATGGTTTCTCATTAAACCCATCCAATTCTGTTTCCTTCAGCAAAACTTATTCTTCCTATTCATGCCCTTGTAAACTTTTTTTGACGGACAGCAGCTTTGTCATTTAGCTCTATTACAGCATAGTTTTCAAATGACCTGTTGATTTATGATAGTTTTGCTTTATTTTCAGGACCATTCTTTCGATTCAAGCCAGGTCAAGAATAACGGGGCGAAAACGCGAACTTCAAGAAACTTTGTCTAAAAGCCGTATTTTTGTCCTCCGATGTTCATTATGTGGTCTTTCGGAACAAGCCCATAGAAAAGACTACAAGTTATGGCCAACCACTAGAAAGAGCATTGGCGGGAACAGCGACTCGCATTTGATGTTCATATGTCAAAACTAACCAAAGTTCAAATACAAAGATATCTTTCTGCTTAAGTACTTGTTTGTTTTGTTTATCACTGCTAACTTGTTTACATGTACGAGGGGTGATCCAGAATAACGTGGACATTTGCTCTTAAAAGTTTATTTTATACCAGCTTGGAATGGATGAAATTTGGTACACTTTTGCAATAAATATCAATATGACATCGTATACAGATGTGTCGGGGATAATGTTGCAATGAGTGGACACATTGCTACACACAGTTCATCATCGTCCCACACATGTGGCAGATTTGGAAAGGTGTATAAACACCAAAGAAGTCTTAAACCTAGGTCCCATTGAGGAGTTCGTCATGGGCGATAAGGAATAACACAGTTTCCCCGTTGGTTCCCGACGATTTTTGTAGAACCTGTCCACGAAGCTCCTAGTTGTCATTGGGACCGATGTATTACTTCGGAAACACATCGGGAGATCTCATGATGCCTCCCAGTAACACAAAGAAGCATATCCGATAAATATAAACGAATATTCGGGGATTAAATCCCAATATTTCAATCAGTAGTACATCACCGATGCAGTTGGTGATTTACTACCGATTAAAAAATCGGGATGTTCCCCCGATGTCTGAGTGATGTTCCCCGATGTCTGAGAGAGATACCAGATGTCTCGAGGACTTGCGATTTCATGTCGGGAATATCCGGATTCTCTTGGAATGGGGCATCTTAGTGAATTATCCGAGACATGATGAAATATTGGGATTTAATCCCCGAATATTCGTTTTATTTTTTGGAGATGCTTCTGGAGCAGGGGGGGGGGGGGGGTACCGGGAGGCATCAGGAGAACTCCCGATTCACAGCGTAATACACATAACCGATTTAGAGATGCAACGATTTTTGGGGTTGGTATTTTTGTATGAATAATGATAAAAATTTGTTAGAGTATAAATCAATAAGTGGGACGCGAGTCGTATGCCTGGTATGATTTTCCGCGATAAAATATTTCAATTTGACCCATTACGTCATTTTCATGATTTACAAATGCCACCAGAACAAACCACTGGATGTGACGATTTGACCGACACATTTTAGGACAATTATATCCCGACCAAAAACATCAATTAAGTTTTGAAGTGCGTTGTATACTGTGCCACGCTTTTAGGATACATAACATCCTTGCGCTATTGACATGCTTTAAGTTGATATTTGACGTTTAGTCGTCATGGCAAGGTAGTTTAAAACCGTGGTCTGGCAATGATATATAGACTTGCACATCATTTCTTCCTCCTCCCTTGAGAATTCCAGACAAGGGATTAGCGGACAATGTTGTTGGGGGCCTTCCTGAGGGTATGGCCAATCCATCGCCATTTTCGCTTCTTTATTGTCATGGTAATTGGTGACTGGTTTGTTACCGCTACAGAAATATACATTACATAACATTTTGTTAAATGTTTATTTTGACCCATGTTGAAAATCGCTTATTTTTTCTGTCTTCTTATTTGCCCTTACATTTTCAATTATCGACTTCCGGTAACGAGTTTTCAACAGATGCAATAGACCTAGGAAATGTATAATCTTAACCACCGGACACAATGCAGCGTATGCTAGATCGGCCAAAAAATTACTGACAGCTCATGTTACGACTGTGGAGGTCATTTTTACAAGTGAAGCTAAATTTGAAGGCAGACACAGGAGGTCGTCAGGAAGTACATCAAGCAGAAACTTTAGAGCATTTAGAGGGTTACGTGTTTTCCTTATAGATGAGTGGAACATCATTCTACTATCCCATAGTTTCCCGCCAATGAGACTAGGTACCATTTAAAATGAGACACAGACGCCTGATTTGCATAGCAGGTTGCAGCGTGTAAATTGTCGATCAGTACTTTTCGTGGTTTGGTTTTGTGATCATCTAAACCTTGATTACAATAACATTTGCACATATTTGACTCCATATATTGATATCGTCACGTGCAAAATTTCAATAAAATTTAAGCACATAAACTAGCCTAAATATTTCAAAAACCCACTGTTGCATTTATAAATCGGTTAAGTGTACATCGGTCAAACTGTCTCCCAATGACTAATAGGAGCTTCGTGGACAGGTTCTACAAAAAAAATCGGAAACCACCGGAGAAACTATGTGTTATTCCTTATCGCCCATGACGAATTCCTCAGCGGGACCTAGGTTTAAGACTTCTTTGGTGTTTATATATACACCTTTCCCAATCTGCCACATATGTGGGACGATGATGAGCTGTGTTTAGCAATGTGTCCACCCATTGCAACATTATCCCTGACACATCTGTATACGATGTAATATTGATATTTATTGCACAAGTGTACCAAATTTCTTCCATTCCAAGCTGGCCTAAAATAAACTTTTAGGAGCAAATGTCCACGTAATTCTGGATCACCCCTCGCACATGTAAACAAGTTAGCAGTGATAAACAAAACAAACAAGTACTTAAGCAGAAAGATATCTTTGAATTTGAACTTTGGTTAGTTTTAACATATGAACATCAAATACGAGTCGCTGTTCCCGCCAATGCTCTTTCTAGTGGTTGGCCATAACTTGTAGTCTTTTCTATGGGCTTGTTCCGATAGACCACATAATGAACATCGGAGGACAACAATACGGCTTTTAGACAAAGTTTCTTCGCGTTTTCGCCCCGTTATTCTTGACCTGGCTTGAATCGAAAGAAGGGACCCTGAAAATAAAGCAAAACTATCATAAATCAACAGGTCATTTGAAAACTATGCTGTAAAAGAGCTAAATGACAAAGCTGCTGTCCGTCAAAAAGGTTTACAAGGGCATGAACAAGTTTTGCTGAAGGAAACATAATTGGATGGGTTTAATGAGAAACTATGACCTGGCTAGTAAAATAAATGCAATAAGTAGCAATGCATTAACTAATGTAACAAGTATATATGTTACCAATTAATATCGAGTGAGGGAGAGGAGAAATATATTCATTATACGCATTATTTCTGAAACTGCTCACACACACAGCATTTCTGAAATAGCTCACACACACAGCATTTTTTTTTTTTAAAAAAATGTCTCGAATATAAGCATACATTGACAAAACAAGTGTCTCTCTAGTCGTATAAACATAAAATACAACGCCTCGCACGATAGTGTGTCCACAGAATCAATAGAAAATGTGAAGAACCGCACATTTTGGCATTTTTATATGTTTTCCTCACCAACACAGCATTACGCTTTCAGTTTTGGAAATGCGCGGTTGCACTTTCTGAGAAAATAAAGGGATTTTGGTACATATTTGAAACTGCACAATGTGTATCTCGCCAAGGAGACGGCTCTCGTCTTTGTTTCATGAAAATTCATCCAGTAATAAGAAAATAAAAAGGAAAAATGTTACCTGAGTCGAGCGATTTTCACCCGTTTTGAGCCCATCCACACAACATTTTGTCACGTGGTATGTCCACAGTGTTTATAGAAAAAATAAAATAAACTACGTATTAATTGACTAGTATTATTGTACTAATAGTATAAGCATAGAATCCGTATTTTGCTTTGTATTTATCGCTATAAAAATGGAAATAAAGATAATAAAAATAATTTAAACAGAAATCAGCTATGAGATAAAAAGGTCCAATCATTTATATATGTTATTTCACTTAAACAACTGTCATGTCTACCATCTTAAACCAACTATATGACATACAATGTAGTTATAATTTCATTATATATCCGTATGATTGGTACTTTGTGCATGGTCATTTGATTTATTGATGTCATGTTTCTGTTGTTTCAATGTTTTACAGATTGACAAATATGTCAAGTATATTCCCTCTATAAATAAAGTCTTTAATATTATTATTATAATCAGTTGGTGTTTGGACTCGCCTATTAATAAATAACCCGCTACATTTACTTTTAGCCGCCGATTGCTCCAACAATGAACAATTTGGCGAGAATAACCCGGACAGCAAGGATAAAAACGTGGATTCCGCTACAGGTGAGTCATACATTACCATTTACATTCATCTGCATTCATTTAATTATTGGTTTAAGTCCTACTAGTCAACAGTATTTGAGTCCTATAGTCAGTCCTGACATTGTTGGCTCCTGGAGCGTCAAGCAAGGGAGATATACCAGCACTATTTTATTGGTCACGGCCTGGAATCGAACCTGAGCCTTCTAGCACTCAAAGACGGTCTACCAACAGGCGATCAAGGTGGATAGACTGATCTGTATCGCAGGTATAAAGGTAGCGTGGTTAGAGCATATTCATACACTATGTAAGACATAGTAGTCGTTGGCATCACAGTCTCCCTAATAATTAATGTATGACATATGTATGCGTTTGTACGGGAAACACAATATTTCATTGCCCGTGTAATCGATGAGTTTATATAAACATTCACTATAATTATACATGTAATATACTATTATGGATATGACCCAATTATCACATGATTTTACACGCACACGTTATGTTCCGCAAACCAATTTAAAATGCAACCTGTGCGTATACATGCACAGGGACCTAAACTCGTATGTATGTACTCATACACGTATGATGGCCGGATGATTTATGATTTGCCGTATTTTCGCTTTTTCGCCACAACAAAGCAAAAAATGCGAAAATGTAATAATGCGAAAAGTCGACTTTGTGGCGAAAAAGCGAAAACACGACAGCTGAAGGGGGACAATACGACACCAAATTGTGTCTTTGCCTTATATATGTCGCATCTTTGCTTTTTCGTGGCGAAAGTGTAACAATGCGAAAACACGACAAAGTAGACTTTTTCGCGTTGTTACATTTTCGCATTTCGCTTTTTTCGTGGCGAAACAGCGAAAATACGACGTGGCATAAATCAGCCACCATATACACGTTGATTTCGTGTGTATATTATAGGGATTGGATACCAGATGAGAGACGCCGGTGATCTTGCTCCCGACTGTTGTGGTGTAGTGGATAATTGGCAATTCAGCATACGAGATTTAACAGGAACTCCGACACTATTTTTCCAAGTTTGGAGGCCAACGAGTGGAAACTCGTATGAACTTGTCGGTCAAAATGAAGTGACAATTAGTAAGTATTTTAAAATTATTTTGAAGTTACAACATAGTGTATCCTAGTGATATATTCAGGGTGGTATCACGTAGTTATAAGATGATTTCTATCGGAGATAGATGTTTATATGCAATAATTTCTTACTTTCAGGAATAAGAACAATTTGTAACCCATTTACCCAAATGCGCCACAAATCTTACTTTCAATGCATATAATGTTGAAGCATTATTTGATTGTACTTTTTGTTGGAAATAATCATACGTCAAATGTGTATAATTATACATATAAGTTCTGTAACTATATGTTCTTTAGTGACACTGGCTATGCTGTCATGTCCTCGCCATATGCCGTCATGTCCTCATCGTATGCCGTTATGTCCTCACCATATGCCGTCATGTCCTCACCATATACCGTCATGTCCTCACCATATGCCGTCATGTCCTCACCATATGCCGTCATGTCCTTGCCATATACGGTCATGTCCTCACCATATACCGTCATGTCCTCACCATATACGGTCATGTCCTCACCATATACCGTCATGTCCTCACCATATACCGTCATGTCCTCACCATATACCGTCATGTCCTCACCATATACCGTCATGTCCTCACCATATGCCGTCATGTCCTCACCATATGCCGTCATGTCCTTGCCATATACGGTCATGTCCTCACCATATGCCGTCATGTCCTCACCATATGCCGTCATGTCCTTGCCATATACGGTCATGTCCTCGCCATATGCCGCCATGTCCTTGCCATATACCGTCATGTCCTCGCCATATGCCATCATGTCCTCATGATATGCCGTCATGTCCTCGTCATATGCCGTCATGTCCTCGCCATATGCCGTCATGTCCTTGCCATATGCCGTCATGTCCTCGCCATATTCCGTCATGTCCTCGTCATATGCCATCATGTCCTCGCCATATGCCGTCATGTCCTCGCCATAGACCGTCATGTCCTCGCCATATACGATCATGTCCTCGCCATATACCGTCATGTCCTCGCCATATGCCGTCATGTCCTCGCCATATACCATCATGACCTTGCCATATACCGTCATGTCCTCGCCACATGCTGCCATGTCCTCGCCATATGCCGTCATGTCCTCTCCATATACCATCATGACCTTGCCATATGCCGTCATTTCCTTGCCATAATGGTGCCGTCATTTCCTCACCATAATGGTGCCGTCATGTCCTTGCCACATGCCGTCATGTCCTCGCCACATGCTGTCATGTCCTCGTCACATACCGTCGTGTCCATCGCCACATGCCGTCATGTCCTCGCCATATGCTGTTATGTCCTCGCCATATGCCGTCATTTCCTCGCCATAATGGTGCCGTCAAGTCCTTGCCATATGCCGTCATGTGCTCGCCATATGCGTCATTTCCACGCAATAATGGTGCCATCATTTCCTCGCCATATGCTGTCATGTCCTCGCCATAATGGTGCCGTCATTTCCTCGCAATAATGGTGCCGTCATGTCCTCGCAATATGCCGTCATGTCCTCGCTATAATGGTGCCGTCATGTCCTCGCCATATGCCGTCATTTCCTCGCCATAATGGTGCCATCATTTCCTCGCCATAATGGTGCCGTCATGTCCTCGCCATATGCCGTCATGTCCTCGCCATATGCCGTCATGTCCTCGCCATATACCGTCATGTCCTTGCAATATGCCCTCATGTCCTCGCCATATACCGTCATGTCCTTGCAATATGCCCTCATGTCCTCGCCATATACCGTCATGTCCTCGCCATATGCCATCATGTCCTCGCCATATACCGTCATGTCCTTGCAATA
This sequence comes from Spisula solida, assembly GCA_947247005.1. Taxonomy (NCBI): domain Eukaryota; kingdom Metazoa; phylum Mollusca; class Bivalvia; order Venerida; family Mactridae; genus Spisula; species Spisula solida. The sequence goes on along the minus strand of OX365947.1, from coordinate 39,305,769 downwards.
TGCCCTTATGTCCTCGCCATATACCGTCATGTCCTTGCAATATGCCCTCATGACCTTGCCATATACCGTCATGTCCTCACCATATGCCGTCATGTCCTCGCCATATACGGTCATGTCCTCGCCATATGCCATCATGTCCTTGCCATATACCGTCATTTCCTCGCCATATGCCGTCATGTCCTCGCCATATGCCCTCATGTCCTCGCCATATACCGTCATGTCCTCGCCATATGCCGTCATGTCCTCGCCATATCCGTCATGTCCTCGCCATATACCGTCATGTCCTTGCAATATGCCCTCATGTCCTCGTCATATGCCGTCATGTCCTCGCCATATACCGTCATGTCCTTGCAATATGCCCTCATGTCCTCGCCATATACCGTCATGTCGCCATATGCCGTCATGTCCTCGCCATATACCGTCATGTCCTCGCCATATACCCTCATGTCCTCGCCATATACCGTCATGTCCTCGCCATAAACGGTCATGTCCTCGCCATATACCGTCATGTCCTCGCCATATACCGTCATGTCCTCGCCATATACCGTCATGTCCTCACCATATGCCGTCATGTCCTCGCCATATACCGTCATGTCCTCACCATATGCCGTCATGTCCTCGTCATATGCCGTCATGTCCTCGCCATATACCGTCAGGTCCTTGCAATATGCCCTCATGTCCTCGCCATATGCCGTGATGTCCTCGCCATATGCCGTGATGTCCTCGCCATATACCGTCATGTCCTCACCATATACCGTCATGTCCTCGCCATATACCGTCATGTCCTCGCCATATGCCCTCATGTCCTCGTCATATGCGGTAAATGTGTCAGATGCTTTAGTAATGTTTAATATTGTATCCCTGGAATCCTTGCTACATTACGTGTCCGCCATTTATATATATTGCAAGAAAGGTACGAACCCAGTGAATAGTAATTACTTATAATTATACAATCGTTCACGGGCTGATATTTTTCTTTTCAAGCCGCTAACGGAGAACAAGATTTGCCTGTATCGGCAGCAAATCGCATCACTTTCAACGACGGTGATTTTTTTGGTTGGTACGTATACATTTATATTGTGATACAATATTTGTAGCAAAGAAAATCGCATCGAAGATTTTGTTTTAAAAATTAAATATAGGAAGTTATATTGGAAAACCCATATATTTCCTATGATGATTTTCACGAGTGTGGTAGTTTTGATAATTCGCATTGCAAAAATTGCAAAGTTTGCGACGAGTGCCGCTGACCATTACATCAAACAAAAGTTGGTTATAACCTTTGAACCATGCATATCAAGAAATCAGACACTGTTTTGAATTCAAAAGTTCTGCCCCTTGCGTAATTGTCCCCGCTACCTAAGTGAATTGTTTCCCTTTAGCCCATTCGATTATTATCTGGTTTATCTCATTCAACTACCATGGCTATAGTGCGCCCAGGATAATGTGATGTTTATAAACATTAATTGGTTTGGTCAACTGTTGCTAAATTGGTTTTACAAATTACTAAAGTAAACAGATAAGGTCAGTATTGTACTTAAAACATCACTGATCATCAGATTAATCCACCTTTGTGGAATATACCAAATTTTCACATTATACTGGGTTCACTATACCGAGTATCAATTTTTACTGGGGGAACCCCAGTATTTGTATTACATACCATCTGAGAAATCACTCCAATTTTAACGATGTAATTTCTCCACAACCAATCCATCCGAGCAAGAAACTAGTTCCAGCAAATCTAAACCAATGTCGTCATTTTCAACCATTTTAAAGAACATTTGTTTATATTAATTGTATTAATTTTCATTTGTTTGTATTTTGTGAACTTTTTGAAAGTTTTTGTTGATGACTTAATATATTTGTGCGAATAAATTCCTACGCGCTGTAAAATGACTAATTATTTTTGAGGGGCGATACAAATGTCACTGTTAAAAGAAACCCGTTGAACAGACGAACTTTACATAATTCATGGTTTTAACATTCGTATTACAGTTTAGCTAGAAACGCTGAACTTAACGTGTGCTTAACTAGGGTATTTATGGAATGCGGAATGCACAATAATTCCTTTATCTATGGGTTTAACAGTTAACTACGTAGTTAAGAGACTTTAAACCGCGGTTGCCAGTGCCAAATGCACATTAATTCTTTAAACCGCGGATAAAGACTTAGAACTGCAGTTACAAGTATCGATGATGTTTACTTAACCCCATAGTTAAGAGACAACCAATCAGCGCGTATGAAATTACTAATACGGCGCTCTCATTGGTTATCTCTTAACTATGTAGTTAACAGACTTGTAACCGCAGTTACAAGTCTTAAACGGGGGTTTAACACGCGCGAAGTGCACATTTAATATACATCTCTTAATTATATAGTTAAGCGACTTTAAACCCGGGTTCAAAGCGCCGTTTGCACAATTATGCTTTAACCAATAGTTTAAGACATGTAACTGCAGTTTAAACTCTCAATTAAAGCGTGGATTCAAGTATATGTATGTATAAACAATTCCTCATAATTTCTTTCAAATTCATATGATCGTAGGCATATGTCATTGTATTGGAATTCATTTAGAAGATCCACGGAAATACATTAGACGGAATGGCAACTCATTCGACCCCCCACTATATTTCCTATATAGGCCGCCATACTGGAATGAAATATCGCGATCGGCTTACTTGTACGAGACTTAACGAGACTTGGCGAGATTCTCAAGTTGGCGCTATTTTTCCCCGCTAGCCGCCGCCATCTTGGATTATTTCATAAATTCAGCCTAATTTGTCAATGAGATATTTGTTTTCATTTAAAGCAACCCTTCGTCAAAATAAGCAAAGATGGGAATTTATTTGTTCCCTTATGTGTTTGGAAAGTTTTTGTATTGATAGTTTGGACGATTCATCTGTCAATTGTGACATAGACCACATTTTTGTGACCTATCCTGATCGATAAATTTTCAATTCTGTGTATATCCGTGGAAGATCTAACACTAGTTTAAAATGAAAATTTAACGTGTAACTCGGAATTTCCGACTTTAAACCGGGATAGTATATGGAACCCCAGTTTAAAATAAAAATTCAAAGTCTAACTCAGAAATTCCGACTTTAAACGGGGGTTAGTAGATCGAACCCCAGTTTAAAATATGAATTATATAGAAAACACAGAAATTCCGACTCTAAACGGGGGTTAGTAGATCGAACCCCAGTTTAAAACAAACAATTAAAGTCTAACTCAGAAATTCTGACTTTAAACGGGGGTTAGTTAATGGAACCCCAGTTTAAAACAAAAATTTAAAGTCTAACTCAGAAATCCTGACTTTAAACGGGGGTTAGTAAATGGAACCCCAGTTTAAAACAAAAATTTAAAGTCTAACTCAGAAATTCCGACTTTAAACGGGGGTTAGTAGATCGAACCCCAGTTTTAAACAAAAAATTAAAGTCTAACTCAGAAATTCCGACTTTAAACGGGGGTTAGTAAATCGAACCCCAGTTTAAAACAAAAATTTAAAGTCTAACTCAGAAATTCTGACTTTAAACGGGGGTTAGTAGATCGAACCCCAGTTTAAAACAAAAAATTAAGGTCTAACTCAGAAATTCTGACTTTAAACGGCGGTTAGTAAATGGAACCCAAGTTTAAAACAAAAATTTAAAGTCTAACTCAGAAATTCTGACTTTAAACGGGGGTTAGTAGATCGAACCCCAGTTTAAAATATGAATTATATAGAAAACACAGAAATTCCGACTTTAAACGGGGGTTTGTAGATCGAACCCCAGTTAAAAATAAAAATTTGACGTGTAACTCGGAAATTCCGACTTTAAACGGGGGTTAGTAGATCGAACCCCTGTTTAAAATATGAATTTTATAGAAAACACAGAAATTCCGACTTTAAACGGGGGTTAGTAGATCGAACCCCTGTTTTAAATAAAAATTTAACGTGTATCTAATAAATTCCGACTTTAAACGGGGGTTAGTAAATGGAACCCCAGTTTAAAACAAAAATTTAAAGTCTAACTCAGAAATCCTGACTTTAAACGGGGGTTAGTAAATGGAACCCCAGTATAAAACAAAACTTTGAAGTCTAACTCAGAAATTCCGACTTTAAACGGGGGTTAGTAGATCGAACCCCAGTTTAAAACAAAAATTCAAAGTCTAACTCAGAAATGCCGACTTTAAACGGGGGTTAGTAGATGGAACCCCAGTTTAAAATAAAAATTTGACGTGTAACTCGGAAATTCCGACTTTAAACGGGGGTTAGTAGATCGAACCTCAGTTTAAAATATGAATTTTATAGAAAACACCGAAATTCCGACTTTAAACGGGGGTTAGTAGATGAAACCCCAGTTAAAAATAAAAATTTGACGTGTAACTCGGATATTCCGACTATAAACGGGGGTTAGTAGATCGAACCCCTGTTTAAAATATGAATTTTATAGAAAACACAGAAATTCCGACTTTAAACGGGGGTTAGTAGATGGAACCCCTGTTTTAAATAAAAATTTAACGTGTATCTAATAAATTCCGACTTTAAACGGGGGTTAGTAGATGGAACCCCAGTTTAAAATAAAAATTTGACGTGTAACTCGGAAATTCCGACTTTAAACGGGGGTTAGTAGATAAAACCCCAGTTTAAAATAATAATTTGACGTGTAACTCGGAAATTCCGACTTTAAACGGGGGTTAGTAGATCGAACCCCAGTTTAAAACATTCGCAACAATTATGATGTTCCATGATTGACAGGAAGTGATGTGTAGAAAAAATACAATACGTCAATCTCACTAATCCGTTTCATATACCAGGCCTGCCGTAATAAAATCTGCCTGAGATTCTAGCGAACATTGAATCACAGCGCGATGTTGGCAATATTATTAGTTTGCGCTTGGCGCACAAACCGCCTAATTCAACTCCGTCAAGCACGCGACCCGCCTAAACCAAAATTACTTTATTCAATAATATAAAGCCATGAACTTGATTGTGAAATTTTTAGGTATTAGAATAAAATCAATGTAGAAGAGCTCTACATTAACAAAAAGTATATTGAACGTTTGTAGCCTAGTCTAGGCAAATTTTAAACAAAAATTTGCCATTGTCTCAACTTTAATCAATTAATTAGTAGAAATATTTCACTCGTATTGAACATATATTATCAACAAATATTTCCATAAGTTTCGATAGTATACACCTTTAATCAAGAGTACCATTTTTATGATATTTGAATTAAGCATAAAATATCAAATTCATATTTTAAATGCGGAAAAATATATATCAATAGAAGACCGACTTTTAAATCATCTGTGTCTAAGGGCGCTTTATATAAACACACGTAATATATTTAAAATGAAGCGTCCAAGGGAGCCAGATCAAGTAACTAAAATCTGAATGCCTAGTCAATATAGGGGAATAATGGGAGATAGTACATTTTATGACACCTGCTTCCTGTTAATTGCTTTATTACCCATCGATACAAAAGAAATTGGTTAACAGTAATAATTAATAGGAGAATTTATTATGTATACACGCATGTTAATTTGATTAAACTTCGTGCAGGGACAATCTAATTAGTTATTATTAGGTATGCAACTGTAAAATACATAACACCTTTCAGTTTTGTGAAATTATCTGCAAAGTTTATTCGGGCATACTCGGGTTTATTCGGAAATAGCAGAGTTTCGCGGGGTCTGTGAAATTCATTGAAAACTAAATTCAAAACGATATGAATACCACCGACTGGTTATGTCTTAACTATAGCGTTAAGACTTGTAACCGCAGTTTAAAGTATCGGATGTCTGACCCAAGTTTTAACTCTTAAACTGGAGTTATATGTTCGCGAAATGCACATTAATTAAACATTTCTTAACTATATAGTTAAGATACGTTAAACCCGGGTTACAAGTGCTGTTTTGCACATTAATTCATAAACCCATAGTTCAAGACTTTGAACCGCAGTTCAAGACTTCGAACCGCAGTTACAACTTTCTTAAACTGTAGTTAGAAAATGATGTCCAATCAGCATTGAGTTTGGTATAAATGCTTGGTTTTCATTGGTTCTCTCTTAACCATATAGTTAAGAGACTTGTAACTGCAGTTCTAAGTCTTTATCCGCGGTTTAAGAATTAATGTGCAGATGGCACTTGCAACCGCGGTTTAAAGTCTCTTAACTACGTAGTTAACTGTTAAACCCATAGATAAAGGAATTATTGTGCACTCCGCATTCCGTAGGTATTGCCTCCATGAGGTCTAGTATTGTGATGGATCCGTTGTGGTGTTATTTAAATGAGTCAGTTGCTAAATGCGTCTCAGAAACCTTGTCACAATATTCATATCTTTTTTGAAATTCATTATCATTAAAGGTGAAACCCTATATTACCAAAAATTGCGATTTCTCCCATAAGTAGTACTTCAGTACTTTGATTAAATCCCCTTATCTCTCTAAATCTCGATGTGGCGTGTGACATTATACATGTTACGCTTCATTAACTATCGAGTATTAATTATGTCTGTCATAATTATTGATAGATATTGATGACACAGGCTATGAACATAATTAACATTTCAATTTGGTTGGTTTAAATGGTAGAATAAGAATATGGCCAACAAACTTTGGTCTAAATTTTCTCAGCATGTGGTCTGTAATTTCAAAGACCTAAATGTACAAAGATTGGAAAAATCTACCTAATCTCACAATATCTCGCGGTAGTTTTCTGAAATCATGCGAAATCTCGTTTGTTTTTAATACCTTATATCTCCTGTTTTAATATACATAGGCAATAACTAATAAGTTTATGCAATAGATTTATTATTCTGCTTTGCTTTAAAATGATACCTAATTTGTTGAAATCAGTCAAGGAATAAAACAATAGACCTCAAAGAGCCAGACCTACTCTCATTTTAATGGAAATTCCAATTTTATCCGAAAATAACCCCATTTGCTTCATTCAAACAATAATTTTCTGAATTCTATAAGAGATGGAAATTAATAAGTTATATCATGCAGTAGAAGAAGCTTAGCTCTTCAAATTGATATATTGGTAATTACAAAAGGATGACGAACAAAAGTTTTGGTGCAAAATATCAGAATCTGCTGCATGCTATTTTGCATTTCTCTCCGTTTTCAATTAAGTGTCCAATCTGTGTATATTTAGGTCTTTGGTAATTTGCAAGATATGGACCAGTATTGCACCCTATTATGTATTATTATCTCGGGAAACATGTTATTCTCATCAACCGTAAACATGAATTTAATTATTTATATTTAAGTATAACTTTTGATTATGTTTTAAAGGACACAATTATTGTTATTCATAAATTGAATTTTAAAATCAAATAAAATAGTTTTATCACGAAGGTTTATTTAATTAACGTGCGTGGTTTTATTAATACTTTAAGAATAATAATCACGAATGACGTTTATTTTGAATTTAATCTGACAAATAAGATTGACTAACATAGTATAATAGGTCGTTTAGATATTTTTTATTTAAGATTTCGAATGTTTATCGGGATTTTGTTTCATAATCGAGAGTCGGGAAACGATTGAAAATTTGGTATTTGAATGGTAATAGACACAGACCGGAACAATTGATTAAATTGTGTAGGAATGTGCCGACCTTAAGCATTGGTCCCACTGAGCATTTTTCGCCTCGGCGATGTGCTTTCGATCGAAATTATTGAGGGAGGCATCGGGAACATGGTCCTCGTGGTCTAGGGAAACTTCGGGGAAGTAATGAGTCAATATGTGAAATCGGGAGGAATCTGAAGCCCTCGGGAGAACTCCCGACTTTATGCGTCGGTCTAACTGCCTCGAGGATGTACTGCCAATGGAAATCAGGAGGTTCCTCGATGTCTGAGCAGAGCTTCGGATAAGCTGCGGGAAGTCTTGAGACATTTAGTGACATCGTGAGATGTATGCCTTGGATTTTATCCGATTTACTGGCGATGTCATGTAGGGAATATAATGGGGAGGCATCTCCGAAGCCACCAGAGCCTCGGGGAGTGATCGGGGATGCTTCTGCGATGAAAACGTATTCCGCGAGTCATCACAGAGGCTTCCCCGTCACATCGGTGATGTTTCGCTATAGTGTAAGGAATCTTCGGGATATTTAAATGTTTTGCGAACATTCGGCGATATTCCGGTGATACATTCGCGGTCTCCGGATTTAATTCCCGAATATTCGCTAATATTTATCGGGGATGATTCGAGGGTTCAGGGAGGCATCGGGAGAACACCCGATGTGCTCCCAGCGTGTTCCTGACGTTATACGTCGGCCCCACTGTTTCGGGGATGTACTCCCGGTAACAATAAGAAGCTTTGGGGGAGTATCGAAGGAGCCATCGTGAGCAATCGGGGGCCATCGGGAGAAACTATGTGTAATTCCACATAGGCTTTAACGTCATTTTTAGTTGTTCGATAGAACAACTACATGTATAATATACACACGTTTCTACAATAGCTCATAGTTTAGTTGATGAAACTATTTTTCTTCCTACGCCGCCGTTATGCGGCGCCACCTTTGCAATAGTAAACCGGCCAGTTAGTAATTTTGCGTTACTACATACGCGGATGTAAACCGGTCATGCGAAATAGTTTTTACTTCATGCGGATCACATCGGTCTTTGTCGCATTGCAATATTTTATTTATCGAAGAAAGCAGAAACACCCAAAATTTCAGTGTATACAAACATGACATGTATTATGACTGAAAAATGGTGGAAACACTGAGGATGGTATTATAACATGCGCACGTGTTTCTATCACGTTAGCCCGTGTTTAGTATGATCGTGGTAATTAACACATGCCAACATGAAAAATAAAATATTCCCTGTGTCTCCTTTGTACCACCGTAAAAATCCAATAAAATGCAGTATATTTTAAATCCCTCAGGTGGACAAGTGGCACTGATATCATATCTTATAAGGATGGTAATGGGGAGTCGGATGATAACTTTATGATGTCACTATCGGCTACAAGTGTAGGTGATGTTATCGACTGGTCACCAGCAACGGAAACAGACGACCGGACATACGCATTTCGAATTGACACGACCGATAGTGAGTGCAGAAGATTTTAATCAAACCATTTTTACCTTGTTTTGTTTATAAACTAATTTTTCCTAAGAAACAAACAAACAGCAACATTATTATTGTATTGTCTAATTCAGCAGATGATTGTGGAGCATTTGTTGGTGACTTATAGCTCGTCATTGATTGGTGACTTATAGCTCGTCATTGATTGGTGACTTATAGCTCGTCATTGATTGGTGACTTATAGCTCGTCATTGATTGGTGACTTATAGCTCGTCATTGATAACTTTAAACTTATCAATAAACTAACAAGTATTATATAAACATGTTATCAGGAAAATATCAGGAACAGCACCAATACTTATACACGGCCTTTGTTGACCTGACCAAGGCCTTCGACACCGTCAGCCGGGAGGGTCTTTGGAAGATAATGGCCAAATTTGGATGCCCAGACCACTTTGTCATCATGGTTAGTCAATTTCATGACGGAATGATGGCCTGTGTCCTGGATGATGGAGAGACATCTACCGAATTCCCAGTCACCAACGGTGTCAAACAGGGCTGTGTCTTTGCCCCCACTCTATTCAGTTTGATGTTATCTGCCGTTTTGTCAGACGCATTCAACCAGGAAGACCCTGTAGTGAGCATCAGATACCGGACTGCTGGAAAGCTCTTCAACCTCAGACGTTTGAAAGCAATCATCAAGGTCAAGAATACCATCATTCTGGATCAGCTGTTTGCTGATGACTGTGTCCTGAATGCCAACTCAGAAACTGCAATTCAGCAAGGCCTAAACTAGTTCTCGAAAGCATGTGCCAACTTTGGACTGACAATCAGAACACAAATGTATAAAGAAGACTGAAGTGCTTCGTCTGCCAGCTCCAGAAAAACCTAAACGTTGCTGACAAGTTCACCTACCTGGGAAGCACCCTGTCAAGAGTCGTCAATATCGATGATGAGGTCTACTGCAGAATAACCAGTGCTGCTTTCGGCAGACTCCGCACAACAGTATGGGAGTGTAGAGGCAAACGTATAGAGAACAAGATAGAGGTATACAAGGTTGTTGTACTGACAGCATTCCTGTATACATGCGAGATGTGGGAAGTGTATGTTAGACACGCAAGGAAACTAAATCCACATGACCTGTATCCACAGACTCCTCAACATAAGATGGCAATACAGGGTTCCAGACACATTCGATGGACAAACATCAGATTGATAGAGAACATACATCAAAAGTGAATATGCACACTATTGAACAAAAAATGGACATCGAAAATGCATTTAATTCTTATTTTTAAACCAAAGATCATACACACACGTGTTCTTTGTTTAAACAAAGTATTAATGAAATGTTTATTAAAAACAAACTGTACCTCAGTGACTGTGTGGTCAATTTATCGTGTTATAAACCTTTTTAAGATATTATAAATTTAAAACTCTTTAAATGATACAGTTACCTGTGATCTAGGTGTGATCTAGGTGTGATCTAGGTATCAACTACTATTGATTTTATTTGCTTACTTACAATTGTACAGATTGGTGATTTAGTGAGGGTCTAGAAAGGTAGAGTTACAATGTATTTGTATTTTAAATGATATTATACAAGTCACTAACAGCATACCAGTACTTGAATCTACATATACAGGGTGTTTCATACATTTCAACATTTATCGAAAAAATGACTTTTGCTAGGATCTTCATTCCTGGGTTGCATTAATAGTAACATGGTAATGTTATAAATATAATTAACTTTGAAATTAAAGCTTTCCATTGGTGTATGAAAATGTCATATGAGATTAAGCAGATTGTCATGACATTCGGTTGTAATGGTGACAGATATTATGACAGACCATGTATATAAGTTGTTTACATTTGTTCATACATGTATATTTATTTCACAGATAGTGACCCATCTTTCACCAATTTACCAAACACTATCACGATACCAAGTAGCACGGTCACCACGACAACCTTGTTTACTGCCACCACTACTGATGTCGACACATATGACGTCAGCACTCATCAGGTATCCATGACAACCTCAACATCGCGGTACAGTTTTGACCAGAGTACAAGTTCGTATTGTTTATTGTTGGTTTGTTTATGTGTGGTTAACTCCATTTCTTAACATTTTTCAATTATATTCGGCGATTCACTTAATATTTTCCTGGACTGTACCATTCCACAAACAACCATCAACTTCTCCACATGTGGAGGGAAACTGACCTTATTATCAACATTTCATGTATTGGTATGAACTGCTGCGAACGGGAATCGAACCCAGAACACTAACCACTGCATGTATTGTTTATTACCTTGAACTACTTGTTTTTAACATTTCAATTCGGTTAGGTGGTTGAGAACGGACAGTCTGTTAGGTGGTTGAGAACGGACAGTCTGTTAGGTGGTTGAGAACGGACAGTCTGTTAGGTGGTTGAGAACGGACAGTCTGTTAGGTGGTTGAGAACGGACAGTCTGTTAGGTGGTTGAGAACGGACAGTCTGTTAGGTGGTTGAGAACGGACAGTCTGTTAGGTGGTTGAGAACGGACAGTCTGTTAGGTGGTTGAGAACGGACAGTCTGTTAGGTGGTTGAGAACGGACAGTCTGTTAGGTGGTTGAGAACGGACAGTCTGTTAGGTGGTTGAGAACGGACAGTCTGTTAGGTGGTTGAGAACGGACAGTCTGTTAGGTGGTTGAGAACGGACAGTCTGTTAGGTGGTTGAGAACGGACAGTCTGTTAGGTGGTTGAGAACGGACAGTCTGTTAGGTGGTTGAGAACGGACAGTCTGTTAGGTGGTTGAGAACGGACAGTCTGTTAGGTGGTTGAGAACGGACAGTCTGTTAGGTGGTTGAGAACGGACAGTCTGTTAGGTGGTTGAGAACGGACAGTCTGTTAGGTGGTTGAGAACGGACAGTCTGTTAGGTGGTTGAGAACGGACAGTCTGTTAGGTGGTTGAGAACGGACAGTCTGTTAGGTGGTTGAGAACGGACAGTCTGTTAGGTGGTTGAGAACGGACAGTCTGTTAGGTGGTTGAGAACGGACAGTCTGTTAGGTGGTTGAGAACGGACAGTCGGTTAGGTGGTTGAGAACATACGGTCAGAATGTACATTACCACCAGACTGTTTTATACAATAGCATACTGTTCCTGATACAAGCTGGAACATATGCGTATACATTAATGCCTTGTTTTGGCGTGCTCGTACACTATTGAAATAATTGTTGTAGAAAAGGAATATAATGCCGTGTTTTCCGTCAATGACCTTTCGATACATGTATAAAAGAATTTATATCCTCACCCAAAGTCATTGAATACTTGTACTTGGTAAACGTCTTGGTTTCGAAAATACTGAGTATCATTACTATTCTGTTTCCAGAGATTCTTACTCTAGCAACGTCCCTTCCAATCGCCTCAGGAACGGACACACTTACATTTAGGGTGGTCGACCAGTGTGATAAAGAAGTATCTCAAGTTTTGACAATAATCCGAACCAATCAGGTAAGCATACTAATAGTTTGACTGGTACCACGTGTCTCATTTTCCGACTACGTGGTACCAGTCCAACTAATAGTAGATGCACACATGTTCGTTTCTAATGTTTAAAGTATGTTATTTTTCGTATACCTGTCAAAAATCCCCGCAAACCTTATACATGCACAATAATCATTTAAAGTGACATTTTAACACGATGAAATATGTGTTTCCTTTTCAAATAAATGAAATGTTTAAATTTACAATGTCGTCGCAGACACTGAATGCGCTATCGCTATATATAGTAGAAGTTTAGTATAGTAAAAATAGAGTGGCTGATTAAGTTCAAACATACAAACTCAAACTTTAAGATACTAGTAGTCTTTTTAATATAAGAAGCAAATGCACTTAAGTTTTTCTACATGCATCATTATAACCTAGGCCCCACTGAGCTTTTTTGCCTTGGCGCTGCACTCCCGGTGGAAATTAATGAGGTTCGGACGGCATCGGGATTAGGTTCCTCGTTGTCTAGGGGAAGATTTGGGGAAGTCATAAGACAATTTGTGAAATCGGCAGAAATCATGATTAATCGGGAGGGATAGGTAGAACCCTCGATGTGTTCCCGACTTTATGAGTTGGTCCAATGGCCTAGGGGATGTACTGCCGATGGAAGTCAGGGGGTTCCCCATGCCCGTGTCTAGGGGAAGCTTCGGGAAGTCTGGTGACATTTAGTGACATCGCGAGAAATCGGGAAATTTTAATGCACGTATTGAATTTTGCTCGATGTACTCGCGATTTCGAGTGTCAGGAATATCTTGGTGAGGCACCCCGAAGCACCCATAACCCCCGGGAATGATTGGGGATGCTTCCGTGATAAAAAAGGTAGTCTGCTTAGGAATCTCAGAGGCTTCCATGACACACCGGCGATGTTTCGCTTAAGTATCACGAACCTTCGGGGTTATTTAAATGTTTCGCGAACATTCGGCGATATGTCGATGACACATTCACAGTCTTGTGATTTAATCCCCGAATATTCGCTGATATTTATCGGGGAAGTCGGTTCCATGGCCTCGGGGATGTACTCACGATGTCAATTGCAGGTGACAGGTTCTTAAAAACCTCGGTAGTATCGGGAGACATTGGGACAAATCATATCGCCGATGACGAATTCCTGAGTGGGACATAAGCTTAAATTTATTGCGGTTGGTGGCATTTTAATGTGTTCATAAATGGATAACATGTGCATCAATAATTTTCTCATGTTCTCTTGTTACTAGGAACCGACGATCACTAGTCTTCCAGCGTCTGGAAATATATCAGAAGATGCAACGGCGTTAACACTACTCCATACAATTACTGCGACAGATCCCGATGGCAATCCAGTCTCCTGTACCTTGGGAGCATCAGTCACGGGTCCATTTTCTGTCCAACAAATTTCTGGCTCAACATGTAAGCATTATTTGAACTATTATGCTACTAGTATTCAGAAGGAACTAGTCAATATTTTTCACGAACAAGGGACCAGTATGAACGAGAGACTAGTCAATATTTTTCATGAACTATTAAGGGACCAGTATGAACAAGGGACTAGTCAATATGTTTCTTGAACAGGGACCAGTATTAACTAGGGACCAGTATGAACAAGGGACTAGTCAATATTTTTCATGAACAAGGGACCAGTATGAACAAGGGACTAGTCAATATGTTTATGAACAAAGGACCATGGTGTGTTCTTGCTATTATATTCAGTCGATAATATTACGTCCTTTTCTCACCTATTGTTGGAGCATATATCTAATCCGTCATAGGTGTATTTCGCCGAGTCGTTTTACACAAATAACAAAACATATTCATTATGATAACTATTAATTTATATGCATGATACTATATGTCTAGTAAATACATATTTTAAACTTATATGAGAGGTGCCTAACTTATATTTGAACATCCGATATTTTCATTCTAACCTAACATACTCGTAGATTAAATAACTCTTTTGAACCGCGTAAAGTACTGCACCGGGTAACATTATGTAATCACTGTTTGATGCATTTGCGATATTGTTCGAACCAAAATCAACAATTGTTTAGAGGGTAGGGTGTTTGGCTTTTTAAAGACCAAACACTCACAAAGAAGCACACAGAAGGTATTGGTACAGCATGGATACACTGATTATGTGAAGACGATCATTAATATTCATTATATTTTGTTACATGGAGGGTGTTATGCCGCTGCTCTGTGATTATTTATTGTCCATCACGCTCGACGGCGCGCGCTGCACATTGGTCACAATAAGTGACGTCATCAAGAACATTGTAACGTCACAATATAATTAATTAATTAAAACGATAGATCTATATTTCTTGGTAATTTTATTGTTCTAGAATCAATATTTAAAAAGTTAGAAGGAAAGTCTTCGAATATATTGATCACCCCTCGTAGGTTATAATATAAAGGAGCAGGGACGATAGGGGGTGATTTTGGCCTTACTTCCAATTTTTATGAAACTTTTATCATTCAAAGGTATTCACATCCAGTGAAAGATTTTAATATTTTTATTCTTTTATTTTTCATTTTTTGTTGCCATAGCAACCATTTTTTCAACTTACACCAACATGCGTATTTTACATGGTGTTTTTGTGAAAATGTTGTTAATGAAAGACCTAACCTCATTGAGTATGATTCAAATATTTATTACTTCATTTTCATGTTTTTAGTTGCCATAACAACCATTTATTGTTTTAACTTAAATATGTTAAAACCAAGTTTTAAGACATCAGGTTTTTATATAAGTGATGTCAATGATATACACAACATTCAATCGTATGGTTCAAACTATTGATGTTACATTTTATTGATTTTGTTGCCATTGCAACTACTTCAAAAATCTCAAAAATGCCCAAAATACGGATCCTGTAAAACAGTGGAGTATTGAAACAAGATTTCCATGCTTTTCCCTACTTTTCCCTAGTTTATATCCTGGAAAATGTTTTCCACTGTTTTCTCTAGTTTTCCCTCAATTTCCACAGATCCTGTAAAACAGTGGAGTATTGAAACAAGTTTTCCATGCTTTTCCCTACTTTTCCCTACTTTATATCCTGGATTTATAGGAAGTGTGGAAAAGAATGGAAACGTTCAATACTACCTTGATTTCCCCTGTTTTACACAGTTTTCCAGCATTCTGGGGGAAATTGCTGTAAAACTATGGAAAAATCAATGGTTTTCCCTCTTTCTACACTGACCTGAAATTGAGGAAATATGTTGCTGAAAATTATAAATATTACTATTGTACTCCCAAGCATCAAATCAAAAATATTCCAGCATTTTGCATTTATGTGAAAAAAATCAATGATGACCATTTAGTGACATTTCAGTAAGAATCAAAACAAGTTTTGCTAAAGAGAATTTATTAAAAGTAAATATTGATTAACATGAACTTGAAAAACACACACAAAAACACTTTTGTATTGTTATGAAATGTACTTAGCACAAGTCACTGATAAAAGTTCTGTTTTGTCCCGTTCCATCTTTGGTTTGCCTTATCACCTCATTTATCTGGCACCTCTCTGTCCCAGGAAAAACCTCCGGAACAAGTTCTGAAAAATTAAAATTACTTTATAACTCATATTGTACTAATTATCCACAAACCTAAATGACAATTGTATTATGCTGTTATATTTCATGCTTTTACTCATTTTTTAGCATGTAAGTAATTTTAAACCTTAAGTATCTTTCATTTTCTGCCAATTAGCAGGAATTAAGCTTTCTCCTTGTCTGTGATAAGTAGGAGTTATTTTCTTGGTATTGATTACTTTAACATAGTGCTATAATCACTGTTGCTGTACTCTTGTGAGTCAAAGCAAACTTGATGACTCATATTTGGGAGGCTTTAGCCTCTCATTATGATCATTGCCCATTTCTTAATACAACCTGAACCGCCTTTAGGCTGCTATGTGAATCCGCATTCAGGTAGTTCCAGAAACTGCCAGCATTTTCACTACTCCTACATATGTTTCTCCAAATATTTAATTTTAACTTGGTGTCAATAAAATTAATTTAAGTGTGATTTTGCCACTGACCTGCAACAAAAACCGACTTCTTTCGGTCATTAATGGTTGGTTTATAAGTTCAGGTTTTCGATCACCGGCTAGTTACGGATCTATTCTGTCTCTTCACCTTTGAATGAAGGCTTAATAAGTTGACTTTTTGTATGTTTTCAAATATCTGATTTCAATCTGATTTGACTCTGAAAAGTAAAAAAAAGCTCTAGGACTGATGCCAGTCTAATATTTGACATGAATACATTGTATCTTACTGGGACTAAGCAGTATTATTTAATCAACACCAATAATTGCCTAATTTCTGTAATCTAAAACTAAAATAGCTAATTACTGTAAAATCACATATTTTCGTGGGTCTTAAATTTTGTGGATTTTGTTAACAATGCATTTCCATGGGGTTGTAAATTTGTGGATTACAAAACATGAAAGGGTAAACCAATGTTCGAGTTTTGAGAAGTCGTGGGGTTTAAATTTCGTGGTCGATGCAACAACGAAACCAACGAAAATTCAACTCCCTTGAAAAATAATGATTTTACAGTATATTGAAACTTACAATTACATCGCAAAAATGCATTGAATCATTGCATGCTCAGCTAAAAAATATTTTTGTTACCTTCGACTAACGATTGTCACCAAATGTTTTTGTTTTCTTCAAGCTCTGGCTTCTTGATAAAGTTAAAGCTCTAAATACTGTGGTAGCCGTGGAAGATTATGCACCTTTGAACCATATTCAAACCTCCCTATATAAAGGGCTGTTTATGCTTTGCCAAGAAAATCAGTACCTGTAATTTAATTAGAATGAATGGTTTCTATAAAACTAGTATGAACATAAATGTGGGTTTCTTAATCATAAACCTTGCGTTTGTATGATTAAATTAGTAAATGTTATCCACATTAAAAAAATTGTTACTTACTTACTAGTAACAACTTCTTTAATAATAATTTATAGCAATAAATAGAATGCGGTAGTAAAAAAGAAATTGAGTGTAATAATTAATGAGCCAGGTAAAATTACCGTACAAAACTTTTAATTAACTCCAACCATTTTGGACAATAATCACTGATGGCTAATTTAATATGAACTGATTGGTGATATTCATGCTTTACAAACCCCAAAATTGCTAATATTTAGAGTTTATAATTTTCAAATCTATTGTTTGAATTTAATGAAGAGTTGGAGAATTCTATAAGTATATGCTCTGGCTAAAGGTATGTCTTTAAGATCTAGTTTTATTTTAAAGTTTGATGAACTGAACATTAATAAAGTGAAACTTTTGTAACATAAAATAAAGGGTAAAAACAAACAAACTTACCACTGAACTGAAAATATAGCTCCATTGTACAATTTGTTTACATCCATCCAAGTTCCCCCAAGTTATTTCTTTTATAATAACAACATTTAAACTCATCAGTGAAAAAGTTCTAGCCTTTTAACACATTTAAATATACCTAATCAACTCTACCAAACAATTGGTTAAATCAGACTTAACTCTGCAAGACTTTTAGAAAATAATATTTGAATTTCTAGGTCAAACATTGTCTGCAACGGCGTATGAGTTTTATATGGACAAGTCCATTTGGATAAGTGGATTGTTTTCAAATCATGAATGATAAAATTTGTTCAATAGTTATAATTCTAATAAATTTACTAAGACTGTAGGCTTTACCATTAATAATTATGTACTTGTCATTGTTAGAATGTCACTGGCTACATGAAATTTTTATTATTCAGAAAGCAGGACTGAGGAATGTCTTAATACACCTCCCTCCAATGTTTTTGAAGTAGATTTACCCTATGTACAAGTAAATGTCAGAGGCTAAGCTATCAGAAACACACTGCTTGTTTATCTTTGTAGGTTTTGTAATTCAATACGTTTTATGAGTTTTCACACATACTGCTTGTGATAGTTAATTAATTAAGTGAAGTGATTAGTTGACATCCTTATTACTGCAAATCTTTATTTAATGAAAGTGCATAGTTAAAATTATTCATGCTTGGAAGAGCTGAATTATAAGCTCTCACTGAGAAGAGTGTATTTTGTATTAGACTGGCACAGCACTGTTATTTGTCAACCATAAGTAATGTACATTGTATATTAATGTATCATTTGTGTCTATTAAACACTAATTGTTGTTATTGCTTTAAGTTATAAATATATGGATTAAATCATTATCAATATTTTTAAACACTGTTTTTTACTGGATATATTTAATCCAAATAATTATTTCAATTTGTTTATAAATAATCAAAAGCAAGTTATTAATTGGGCTTTATGTAAGAGCAAATTCTGAAAATGGCTTTAGTTCAAACAATTGGTTTCCGATTATTTCTGCATTCTTTTAAACTTTGGTCAATTCCTGACTTAAAAAAATTCTAAGTCATGGTTTTCCCTTGTTTTCCCCTTGCAAAATTTTCTATGTTCCACAATATGCAAGCATCAAAATAATCCTAAGTGTTTTACAGTGTTTTCCCTCCATAAAAATTGTCTAAGTATAAATTTACAGAGATTTCCCTACTTTTCCCTGTCTGATCATGAGGGAAAATAGGGAAAAGTGTGGAAAACATTTGTTTCCAGATATTTACATACTTTTCCCTAGTCTTTTACAGGGATTTCCCTGTAAAAACAGGGAAAACTCTGGAAAATGAGGGAGGATTTACAGACGGGTACTGAGTAAACAAGTGTATATATCCAAGCGCGTCATGGACGAAATGACGTCAACGTCAAAAACTAGAAACCGCGCGATTGCTAAATTATGTTATAAATTGGAAAAAGCAACAATGCAAACCATTAAAATAATTAAATAAGCAAAATGTAATAGCATCCTCAGCATCTACTTGTGTCCTATTGGCACAAGCTGTTCACAGATAGCGAAGGAATGAGCTAACAAGTGAACACAGGTCAAGTCACAGAAAAAGTAGTTTGACGTTGATTGACACCGTTCGTACACTGATAGACGCTTCAAGGTTAGAGCAATTTCTTACATCACTATAACTCATCTTTTGGGTACAGAGACAAATATAAACAATGTTGACAGTAACATCAGATTCGTTTTGAAAGTCAGGGTGACAAGATATAAAAATTACTAAGGATGTCTTGCGGTTAAAATACTGTGTTTCATATTGATTCTTTTATGAAAAAAACTGACAATAAAAGACAAACACTGTCAAGTTAAACACAAACACTTTCATATACTTCCAAAACATCTTTTTTGTGTATTTGTACATAAAATGATCGCATGTAATTACACAAGCAGAAATGGGTATATATTATACATGTATATGTTTGAGAACATGCAGTTTAATTTAATCACTGGTTCGCTTGTAAAATAGCAAATGGGGCAAATCACATTGCAATGATTGTCACATCAATCCAACCAAATAATCTTGTTGTTTAATCAGGCATTTTAGTTAAGGTTCAAAATAGGTGTACAGCATAAGCACATATAAATTATGATTCTGAATTAAGACTTATACAGTCGTTTTTAAATTCAATTAATTCAGCCACTGTAAGATTAGTGATAAAGCAATATAACTGGTCAACTTTGATTGTGAAGACCATCCATTCGAACAATCAATAAACAATGTAGCACAATAAAACAAGTTTACCTCACTTACAGTCATCCTCGTTCATACAATCAGCAAAACATTTAGGACAAAATGGTATGTTTTGATGATTTACTCGAATTCAATTGCATTGAATGGCCTACTCAATATGAAACGGACGTAATTGTTCATATGGCAACATACTTATTGCGGTTTTTCTGCATGTGTGCATGTATATTAATAACTACAAATGCATAAACAAATTAACACTTGTAAGTTAACTCAGCAGTTAACATACATAATGTGATATACATCTGTAGGTAATAACATACCAATTAAAATATAACAAGTGAAGAAATAAACATAATGCAATGTATTATCAATTAGATGAAGAAGTCCACTTTTGAAAAGGCAAAATCAAAACTCCCAGGTTTTGTTAGGACATTGTTTGCTACCATTTACTAGTACTATAGATGTTATAAATACTCCATTAGTATTTCAAACAATAATTAAATTAAATTAAAAAAATAAAAAGGCTAGACTAAGGATTGAACCACGACCGTCGATGTGGTAAGCGAGTAGCCTTACGGCTCGGCTGCAGGCGCACTATAATAGCTAACATTTCAATTTTCAGCATTCCACAATTTGATAGAATATAATATTGTATTCTTTTCACAAAAGGTTATGCTCGATTTTAAATTATTGCACTGTTCTCTTGTGCTAAACTTATAGTACTGTACTCGCCTTTCAGTTATTTCATAGCTTTAGTTGTGCAATATACTTTAAGCAAGAACAATGTTGAACTTTAAGCGACCTGTTACTATACCAGCTGCAGGTTATGTGAAGGTCGGTCAAGTAATGTAAATGATCTTTATAAGAAACAGCAGGTGTTGTATTTTTCAAAATATAATGGCAAAAGTGAAATACAAAAAATATATTTTCATCTTGAATATTAAGGATCTTAGTTTGTACCTTAATCCTCTTGTACAAGCATGTTTTATAAATATACGCATGCTATTCATTTAATATTATCAAATGGCAAACAATGCAGATGCACATCATTTACAACTCATTTCAGTGTGATGTGATGTGTAGTAACTTCATAATGCTAATTTCAGTTTATTGGCAATTAGTATAATGTAATAGTCAAATGGTGTATTGTGTGTAAAGTTTGTATAGGTATATATCAGATAGCAATTCAGTATGTGCAAATTCCATATTTGGTGCATACTATTTTATTGGTTGTATAAATTTAACAAACAAAGCTGAGTGTAAAGGCATTGCTATCAATTTGAAAGTTTCTATATGATCAGTTAAAAATAACAAGAATAAAATACAACAGGTATATGAACTTTGTTTTATTTAAAACAGAAAACTATTAACAATACAAGACATATGTGTTGCATAACCATGACACATAGAACGTGCCAAATCTGAATGGACAACCAAATGTATTTGTTTAGAAGCAACATTATTTAAATTTTTATAGACTCTAGAATCAATTGCTTTCTAGACACTAAATCTATACAGATGTCAAGTTTATTCATGAGTCTATACGCTTAGATGTATTCAAATACGTATAGCAAGAATTCAGAACAATTGATGTAGAAGATGAGTCTACCAAGACTCAAAAACTCTACCGAGGATCAGTGAGTTACCAGCTAATTCAGATCTGTATAGAAACCATTTTAAGTGTCTAGATACCTGTAAAAGCAAATGCGTTCAAATCTGTATAGACACATCTCTCCATTGGCAGAACGACTGAAATCTATATCTAAGACAAGTTTTAGCTATTCCAAAAATAGTTTCCAGTGCATATCCATTTACCATGAAATGTTTTAAGATATAGCATTTCAATGTAGACTGCAGGGTCGGTCAAAGTTGTGCATTAAAAAGCTGGATAGCTATAATGTCGCTGATATGCAGTACGGACGGGTCATTCAATTTATATCGCATTGTATATTGAATGACCCTCAATTAAACAAATAGTCGGTATCAATTTTTCATTTGTTACTTTGTACGTGGTTTTCAAAATTGGTACCGACTATTTTGTTTCATTGAAGAATCTTTTCAGAGAAACCTGAACGTGGCACATCTTAATCCATACGCTGCACTTCTTGGGTTTTATAGATTACTATGTGGTAGATACACGTATTTATAGAAACTCTAATATTTACCTCGTCAAACGCGATTCAAGAGCCGTGCCGAGTAACGGTTTTTCCTGTTCTAAAAATAGACGGTGTACCCAGTGTATTTACTGATATGAAGCCGCTGTTCGTAAGCGATACGCTGATTGGTTGTTTATTTGCTGTGGACACTGGGTGTAATGCAGAGCAAATTGTGGGGAGTAGGATATGTAAGATTACGTAATGTCTGTTGGTCAGACCGGTACCTTCATGTTAATGAGATATTTGGCCGGGGGCGACACAATTAGCTTTATGCAAATACGTAATTTCGCCGGCCGGATCAGCGAGGTTCGTAAGGGGAATTTATGTATGTTAATCAAATAAAGTTATATTATATAGTTAAATTGAGGCTCCACGCGGGAAATTATTTATGAACTTCTTACAAATTGAGGCTCAACACGGGGAAGTGTTCATAAACTTCATACAAGTTGAGGCTCGCCATGGGGGAATTGTCTTCCAGCTCATTATAACAAAGTCCTCCAATACAGACGCCCCGATCCATCGGGGCGCCAACAAGAGCGGTTCAGTGTTAAAAATACTATTGTTTTAAATTGGTTTTAAACTTCTAAACACAAAATAAAATGCAAATAATTAGTTTGTTGGAAAAAAATGTTTGATTACATGAATACTCCGATACAGAATAAATTAACATTATTTTGTATCTTGTAAAAACAACATGCATAATTAACAATATCTGGGACCATGATTTATCCTAAGCTTTCATTAAACTTCTTAACATAAATAGATCATGTACGATCTCGTACTTCAAAATCAAAAAAAAATATATTTTATTATACATATAAACTTAGGATGTGCACTTAGTTTTTTTAATGAGAAGAATACAATAACGTAAAAATGCAGGTTTCTAGGGTAAACTGCACAAATGTCATGGACCATTCTTTATTTGGTATATTAAGTGTGCAGTCAACTTAATTGTCTGTAAGTTATGATAGCATATTTTATAACAGTATTTTGCAATGTAAATATGTTCATGCCAATTATTTAGGGTAGTGTTTTATAATTATACAGGTGGATAAAAATTATCAAAGGTTGACAAAACCCCTTCGCTCGGCCACAAGTGTGTTAGACAAACTTTTAGCTCATCCTTTTCAAAGTTAATTTTTTAATATGCGCATATTTTCCAGTCAGTATCCCCCATAAACCGTTACTTCATATTATATAAGTAACGAGAACTGTCTGTCTTAATACAAAAATGTACAGCGTTTCGTTTGGTATATAAACTAATTTAAACTAATTACATTCGCAAATGTATTGAAAAAATACATGTAACAATCACAGACTGTCATTAAACTCAACGCTGTATATCATTTTTAAAGATATTTCTTGTTTATATATCGCTAATCTTGCAGTGCAATTGACCAACAACAACACAGTTGATGGTCGTTTCATCAAAGAAAATGCTTTAGATAATTCACACAAATACTGTGCCAAAGCAAACAATAATTTAGACCATGCATTGGTGTAGATTCATTCCGCAATCTGACGCAGATCACCGAATCCTGTCTCACTTTCACCGTGGACGTTTGGAAAACTGGTTCGTAAATCGACACTGTGTAGGCTTAATTTATAAGTCTGGCATCCATGTATTCGTATTCCATATATTAGCAGGCTCAAATCTCGTCAATTTCACTGGGAATTTCAGACATCAGACTCCGTTTGCAGACGAAGTCGAAACGTGTTGATTCAATGATTGTACATTAATTTGTTATTAAAATAACATCATTTGTTCGAAACATGAACTTGGTACACAACTGTGCTCGTATTACACCTTGTATTTTTTTGGCGATATTTAGGTCAAGATTGTCGATTTCGGCCATTCTGGGGGTCAAACTAGGCCCCATATGAAGTATGAATGCAAGTATAAATAAATATTAACGTGATTAACTGACAGTTTAGACATTGTTTCGTCTATATGTGCAAAGAAAAAAAACGTACCATCGGCGATTTTTTTTTCTGAAAAATTCTTGGGCCTAAAACACCCCCTGCTTCTTTACCATTCAAAGTATATAAATGTAATTTCATTTTTTTATCTTTATTTAATGTAGATCTAGATTCTTTATCTATTTTTGACTTGAATGTTTTAAACCATGACACTATTGTGCTAGTAAAGTACATTTGAACATATAGTTGCGTGTAAATAAACTCTGTATACGAGATACGACTCATTGTATACAATTGTATATTACTATTTATATATTATCAAGCTTTATAATGATTAATTATAAATTTAATTGATTAAGTATTTAGATTTATGCCTTCCTTTAATTGTAGGTCCCATACATATCGGTTTTCGCACATCATTTCACGGAAACTCTTTTATGAAATTCCCCAATGATATATAATATTTTGATATTGTGGAACATCATATTGGCCAAATTTCCATTATACTCTTTTCTTTTATATACTAATGTTCTTGTTCAAGTGTTCATTGTTGAGGATCTTATGGAAGACTGCCATTTATATTGTCCAATAAGTTTCCTTGTAAAATAAAGTCTTTATTATTCTAAATATAATTTGTATATTTACAGCATATGGTATATTCAGTAACTCCGATCCAGGCTATGTTTACACCGTCCAGAATGAGTATACTATTACAGCCGACTGTACAGACACTGAGTTAACCGACTCTGAGGATTTCACGTTGTATATTTTGAAAAATGCCGCACCAGTGTTCCTGAATTTACAAAGTAAGTTATTTATTTTGTGACTGTTCAATTTACAGTAAACGACAAGACATTCTCCCAACACATTCTCTAGCCTCCTGATCGGCCGTCATCGCTGTGGCGAATTACATGTAATAACTCGGACAACCTTTAATGGAAAACGTTTAAAGAATAAGCTGGTAGAGTCAAATTTATTGAATTTTTTTACCATCATTTAAAAGTAAAAACTGTTAATAAATCCAAAGGACAAATAATTCACGCTTTGGTATATTCTGAGAGCTTTGAGAGTGAGACCTAACAATATGTTCATATGTTCGGATAATAGCACGAGATACTAGTACCGTAAGGACCCCACCAAAGGTGTCGAGTCCCTTTAGATCCCACTTATGCTGCTATGGATGCTATCTGATTGCTTTAATCACTCGTCCCTTGTTATTATTAAAAATACAATATGTTTATATCTGCGCAATGGACTACTTGCACTGTGTATATAAAGTGTTTGTTTATACCTTTGATATGGTAAGTCTAACGAGGATATGGTCATGTCCCATCTTACATACTACTGCTTTATACAACTACAACTGCGAAATAAGATATTACAAGTATACGTAATTGACCGGTCGCCTGTTGTTAATCAAATACTAAAATGTAATAACACATAGGTCAGGGAAGGTAGGTCTCAACATAAAACAACCGAGCTCAAAATCACAGAACAGAGAGAAAAATCACAGATTACAAGCACATATCAAAGGACTAACAGCATAGTCAGTCAGTCAAACATAACCGGTGTAAGAGTCAGACGGATAACCACATATCACAAGGACAACACACAATACAATATACAACTATCGCCCATAATGGGGATATGTTGTTTTTTATATTGGTTAAATGTGGGTTTTGCATAGTTTTCTTAGACAATAAGCCAGGCGGAATATTCCCAGATTATTGTGGTGGTATAATACCCGGATGGATATGTGATGTAACTTCATGGATGTGTGATGTAACTTCATGGATGTGTGATGTAACTTCATGGATATGTAACTTCATGGATGTGTGATGTAACTTCATGGATGTGTGATGTAACTTCATGGATGTGTGATGTAACTTCATGGATGTGTGATGTAACTTCATGACGTTTATTATATACTTTTCAGATTCAACATCAGTGAGCGCATTAAGCGCCATAGGAACCAATGCATTCACTGTTCTCGTCTCTGACGCAGAAAACGACGATCTCAATTTTTCCATGACCTGTACTCCTAATTGCGATCCATTCGAGATATTTGACTGTAAGTTGGATCCGGTGTGGAACCGCTTTCTCTAGAGTTTTTCTCTTTTATTCTGTCTGTTCAGTTACAACTGGTGGCTAGTTGGAGTGATAGGCGTACGGAAAGTTGCTATTCACAAATTAATAATTTGCTCTTCTGTTTTCAACCCGCAAATATTCCACATGTTGAAGACATAAACCATGATACAAAAAGTCCATAGGAAACGTATCTGAACGTACCGGCTGGTAGAATAGCGATGCTTTATCAACTGAGCAAGTCATGCTGGTGAGCCAGACTGGCGCTGTAAGCATGTTTAACATCATACACGTGTTTGCATGCATTTGTACGCTTACATGTTTTTACACTAAGAAGGCCTACCTATCTATTGAATAACTGGGTTGTTATTGTTACCTACTTTGTTACTATTGACAGCTGGAGAGATACAAATGAAGCAATATCTCGGCGATGATTCTAATACACCAGTTGGATATAACTTATATATAACAGTCTCCGATGCCAGAAACACAGTCGGACCATCACACCTCACCATTACAATAACAGGTGAAATCATCGAATCTTCTACTAAATGTTCACAATCATCATCAGTTTTTACTTTTTGTCACGGATCTGTTCGCCGATATTTTAAATGCGATAGCCAACAAAAAGTTCATTTTATGCTGCTTGTACACATGTACCTAATATTCGATCTTGTATAGATTGATTTGCGGCCAAGACTAATATTTTTGATATGACACAGTGTCTTTGTGTTCTTATAGCTCCTGACCCCGTGTTCACAAAGAATTAGTTTTCAGGCTTAAGCTCAATTCTGTTTTTGCTATTTATGCCCCCCGTCTTTGATGAGTGGGTATATTGTGTTGCACATGTCTGTCTGTCAGTCTGTCGTGTAAAACGGTTTTCGCTCAATAACTCAAGAACGAGTTGCCCTAAGATCTTCAAACTTTACATGGACGTTGGTCAGCAACAATAAATGAATCCTATTGAATTTGAGGTCAGTAGGTCGAAGGTCACTGCGACCTTCACCATGTCTGACTATTGGGCTGCCATGGGGGACACGTGTTTTACAAACATCTCTTGTTTTTTAAAGTATTCGTAAAGTTAAAAATATATTTTCCTGAGCATTTACAGAATGCCTAAATACCTTCTAGATAACCGATAACGAACCTTCAAAATATTTGTGTTCTTATAAAAGGAGTTTATTTTACTTGAGACTGAAACTGATCTCCGACATTCAGGATCAAGCTAAAAAATCCAGCTTCAATTTCAATAAAGGTGTATTGATGTAACCGTGTATTAAAACTTATGTATACAACATTGTTTCTTCGCCAACTGTTACCAAACTGTATGGGATAGGTACGAAATGATTTTCCCATATGGGCGTTCATGATATGAATGCCAAAACGGGATTGACACTGTCACTTTGCCGTTTCCTTCTTTCAGATATTAACGACGCTGTAAGTCTAAACAACTTGCCTGTAACAAAAGTGGTGCAAGAGAATACGCCGACTACAACGTCGGTATATGACGTGGAATATTCAGACTTGGATACGTCACAAACTCACTCATTTTCGATGACGTCATCACCGAGTGGCGGTTTGACACTTTTCTCAATCGATTCATCGAGTAAGCGTTTTACAGTAATAGTATAATTATGCTCCCCATCTTTAATGAGGGGGTATATTGCTTTGCACATGTCTGTCGGTCTGTCTGTCGGTCGTATAAAACGGTTTCCGTTCAATAACTCAAGAACGCTTTGACCTAGGATCTTCTAACTTTACATGGAGGTTTGTCAGCAACAGTAGATGAGCCCAATTGATTTTGAGGTTAGTAGGTCAAAGTCACTGTGACCTTTACTATTTCTGACTATTTAAATGGTTTCCGTTCAATAACTCTAGAACGCTTTGACCTAGGATGTTCAAACTTTACATGCAGGTTGGTCAGCAACAGTAGATGACCCCTATTGATTTTGAGGCCAGTAGGTCAAAGGTCAAGGTCACTGTGACCTTCGCCATTTCTGACTATTTGGCTGCCATGGGGACATACATGTTTAACAAAGATCTCTTGTTATACGTGTTTATTCATTGATTTGCAAATCACAATGATAATTTCAATCAAAAGTTGGTGGATTATCGTATAATGGATGTCAGGGAATTCATAGGCCTTTTCCATTTATTGATATCAGCACATGGCGCTGGTGATGACAGTTTATCATGTTAATTTGATTGGTGAGTGCGGGATTCAGACTAGGGCTCATCAGCTTTGTTTGTGTACTCGTATCATCAAACATAGGTTCGTTATGAGCTTGACAATGTGCTGAAATGTTTGTGAAGCTTGTGCAGTGGAATGTTTTGCTACTATAGTTTTATTGACTATTCAAAGAGTTCAAAAAGTTGCACAGGGATACTAATGTATATAGCAACTTTCTAAGCCAATAAGGTGGGGGAAGAGAGCGCCTTTGCCCATGACGCACACAGACCAAAACATAGGATGCAAAGCTGAGTATTTTGACGTCGATATGATGGTTTACTAACTTGTCTGAAAGATCTTAGGCACAGAGGAGAGAGAACACGTAATTAAGAATTGCAAGCAATACAGAAGTCCCCTACCGGTTTGAGGCCTTTTTCAATGTTTCGGTCGCCATAGCAACCCCAATTTTTGTCAGAATCATAATCCCCTTATTGCCCCCCTATCCACATATCAAGTTTCATAAACATAGCTTGGAAACTGTTTGAGTTATGGCAGGATCCAGATTTGGGCATATTTTCACTTTCTGTTGCCATAGCAACCACAATTTTTGTCAGAATCAAAATAGTTTTAGACGTGCATTATCCCCTTATTGCCACCCTATCCACATATCAAGTTTCTAGCTTGGAAACTGTTTGAGTTATGTCAGGATGCAGATTGTTTGACGGACGGAGGGCAAACCTATAGTCCCTTCCGGTCACAAACCGGTAGGGGACTAAAAAGAGTGTATTGCGCCTGCATTTTTCTGAATGAACTAAAATATAATAACAGGAAATAGAAGACATGAAATTGCTTATCATACAGACCGGTTAATGTATATATTTTTTCAGCCGGCCTTGTCACCGTGTCTACATCACCGGACTATGATATACTGACCGATACCGAGTATACTTTCAACATTACTGTTAGCGATTCGATAACTTCAGATTCCGGCACCATGATTGTCTACGTGACAAACATAAATGAGTCACCATCATTTAGCCAAGCTGGATACACTCTTTCTGCAACTGAAAGCTCGGTGAATAAAATTCTTTCTTTGTATTATTTTTTTTCACAATCGGTTTACTATTGACTATGTCTACTGCCGATAAACCTGACGTGTGTAAGTCTTGAGTAGTAGGACGTCATTTTATATGAATAAAGACTGTCCGTTGATTGTGTAGATAAAATGACATCGTAATCTTCATTTCTTTTTTATGTACATGTGTACATGTACTGTTATTTTTTTTAAGTACTTCGATTTATATGCTTTTATTTATCTTCGCCACCGGAGATCCATATGGGCGAGGCCCCCATTAGAGGTTAGTAACTTTATTTTATGGGGGATAGTACATGATACAGAAGATGCCCAAGTTCTAGAAGCATACCTGGTTCTTTTACGTGCCTGATGTAAAGCATCAAACACGGACCTCGTTTAACGTCTCGTCCGAAAGACTGTTAGTAAGTTTAGTCATGTTAGGTGGGCAACACTGAAAAGCATTTCTGTTTTAATCCGGCTGGGGGGTCTAACCAACAACCTTCCGATCAGCCAGACAGTAGCTCTTACCACTGGACTACTTGTCCACCATTGTTTAAGTACTAGTATATTTCTATTCTACAATATTTCAGGCGGGTGATGTGATAGGTACGCCAACGTTTGGTGTGACAGATCCAGATAATGGTGATAGTTATACTCTGTCCATTGACTGTGGTACAGAGACAGGCTACTTTAGTATAGATAGCTCAACGGGTGAAGTGAGTTTTCAGTCTAACTATGATCTTGATGTAGGTTCACTACCTACAACCGTCTCGTGTGTTGTGACGGTTACAGACACCGGAGGTCTCACTGATACGGCTACACTCACCATCAATATCGGTACACACATAATAGATTATCTGATTATCAAATTTACTTTTTTATTGTCCCATTCCGTGGAGTACTACGGTATTATAAATTTGAATGGAAATGTTTAGCTTTGTTCATGTAATAATTAGTAATTAAATTATCAAAAACATCTTTTGTACGAATACAAATGTATATACACTAAACATTTTTTATCATTCTGCTACTCATTATAGATTAAGTGTTTTAATAGGCATTTCTAATTCTTGCATTTAAACGATTTTAAACACTTGATATGTGAATATAATAAATAAACGTATGCAAACTAGAATATATAGAAACCATTATTCTTTCCACCCGTTTGGCTATAGGAATCCGGCAATATCTGAAATTATTTATTTTATTGTGAGGTGTCCTCGTACCCATCCCTGGGACCCGTTTCATAGACATATCTTATCTTAGCTAAGATTTGACCTTTCATAAGCTAGTTTGAGCTACGTAAGACAGCTAGTACATTCAAGCAAAGTTATGTGAACTTCATTGTCATAAATAACTATTTAACTTGTCCAAAATGTATGGGTTCACTTAGTATGCTCTCAATAATATATAGAAAAGTCCGATTTTAGCTAACATATGTCTATGAAACGGGAACCAGGTTATGAAAAAATATTTACCACGACATCGAACCGATAATCTTTTAATGTTCACAAGATTATATACATGTACTTTATGTATGCACCTTATATCTTATTTACAGACTATATCAATGATAACACACCGGTCTTTTCACCGGCGTCGTACACCTTTCATGTTGGTTACTATGATGCGGTGGGAACTAGCATAGGACAAGTTACAGCAAATGATGGAGATGCCAGCACTCATGGTGTGCTCACCTATACTCTGGACCAAACATCTCTGTCACATGACTACTTTACAATAGATAACACCGGTGATGTTACAGTTCAATCATCTCTGATTGGCAGTCCTTTAGGTTATGCTACAACAGTGACCATATCATCCACGGCCTCGGACTCTGATGGACTTTCAGATACAGCCAATATTATCATCTCCATATCAGGTAATGTCGTGTTTTAATTGTTATTACTTGGGTTCTTTGGTAAAATGATCGTGGACTTTATCCAGAAAGCACCATCTCTCGCATACTGACACCGTGATTTCGCATGCATGTCTCATGTGTTTCAATTAAAAGTAATTTTTAAAACCATCATTATTAGGCTAATTATTATACAAGAAAAGGTACTTTCCTGGCATAATCCACGATCCATTATGTTTTTGCACCAGGGGCCTTCAGTATACTGCTTTACCATTAATTTCCTTATAGTCTGGTTCCCGACGTTCTTGCGTATGGCCTGTGATAGTTCTATAACGTTCTCTATCCCGATTACCTTTTCCCAATAAGGCAACAAGTGGATTGCAGTGTACTAAGTTAGTCTGAATGTTACTACATTAATTCAGACAGCGATGTACACTGTAAGTGAAACATCCAATCAAAGTAAATTAAATTCATGTCATCGGTACAAAAGCTAATAAAACGTCATGTTAACGCTTGTTAAGGTTCAACCCAACATTTGCTCGAGTGTTTGTGTTTACGTAGATACGACGACTACCAGTACTACTACAACAACAGACAGTTATAAGACATTCTACGACGACCCTCGCAACATTGCTTGGTTCACAGTGTGTATGCTGTTACTGATTGGCTGTATGGCACTCCTTGGTTACATCATCTGTACATGTCAAGGATTCAACGATTGGTAAGTGTCTGTTGTATAATGATTATCATTACATTATTACATACTGTAATACACAGACATTTCAAAGCAATTTAGAAGCGACAACAGCGCCTTGCCACCCACCGACTCACGGAACCTACCTTCAATATCCTCTAAAAAGGATACGTCAAGCAAGCCCCACACTGACTCAATTACCAAGTAATACGTTGTAAAGCGTAGAACTTTATATGTGTACATAGCTTACACTATAATATTAATTGTCATAAGAGAATGCGGATACTTACTTATATCCGTTTCATTCTTATAGCATTTTGTATTACACGGTCAGTTGAGTTCTGTCAAATGAAAATCATTCTATATCCTAAACAAGTAGATCTAATATTAAAGAAATGCAAACATATTAATTTTATAATTTCATTTTTCTGCTGTGATAAAAGACTTTCTATTTCAGTCGTCCAAGTGAACTAAGAAAACGCAGGATGCAATGGAAACCTAGACGAGATAGTTTCAATGAGGCGTCTTTCACTAAGGCAGCACATACACGTACAGGTATTCCTTTTTTTTTGGTAATTCGACAATGCTGTCCGTTTCGTGTTTCCTATCCAAATCAAAGGGGTTCGACACATAAACCCCTTTGATCCCAATATCCTCGTTTCTGTTCTTTAAGTCTATTTCGATAAAATGACACATTTGGCGTCATCTTTCAGTAAAATTGGATTCAAATACGGATGGCGGCACTCGTATGCCTGCCATATTTTAGCAGAAAGCTTACTGGCAAATAAAGGCTATGCTCGTCATCTGCGATTTGTAGATAAGTCGCACTGGCCACTTAGTGTTATTTGATATCATTGTCGTTTTGATAGGTAATTACACCTATCGACACTTCTAACGCTACCTTTAATATATGTCAGTATTTAAAATACTGCTATATGGATTGTCATGAAATTTGGCACAGTAAAGCAACATTATTTGACCCTAGTTCTGACAAAGTTTTATCTAAATTTTAGACTATTATAAGACACGTCTTCAACTGAATAAATCCTATTATTGAAAGTCACAAACGTTCCGGTGATGGCGGTCACCTGGTTTGTTATTTGCGCTGAAGATGTCCTTGCTTCCTAAAATGGTTGATATCATCAAGCTTTGAATCCATCATGTCTTTAATGATCATTTACACTGCATACCAACCGACTAGTAAATACAATGGCGTTTGTTTTTGCTGCGAAATCCAGTGTAAAACAACGAGTACAACAGTTAATACGATTCCTGCGAGTTACGGGAGTCGAACTCAACTTGAAATTGGAACTAATGGTGACCCAAAATGATATCAAACTGATTTAATTCAATTGTACTGCATATTGTTACATATTGGATGTTTAGAAATGATGTTTATTTTACCTTTCAAGTACAA
Organism: Spisula solida; assembly: GCA_947247005.1. Classification (NCBI taxonomy): domain Eukaryota; kingdom Metazoa; phylum Mollusca; class Bivalvia; order Venerida; family Mactridae; genus Spisula; species Spisula solida. Next base: position 39,272,284 of record OX365947.1, on the reverse strand, counting down.
AAAATAAAGCCCTCCATCAAGTTTAACGTTTATGTCGAACGTATCGGTTGTTTTGTTCAGAAGATGCGTTTATTTTGAGGCGGTCTTAGCGTACCAACTGCTACTTAGTTGTGACGTAGATGACGTTCATGAATATTTTATTGTGTACACGCGTTATATAACATTTGACACAGTAATGGAATGAAAAATTGAAAATACTCAATTTACCCTTAATAACTACGCTGTTTAATTTTGTGACTTTTGAAATTCGGGTGACGTAAATTACGCTTTTACTGCGATTTTTCATATGCATCAATTTCTATATTGACTAGTGGGGTAACATGCACATGCATTACACTCATTTAGGTGAAATTGATGAGGTCACCTCCAACGGTTTAGTAGATATCAAGGAAAATCAAAGGGTAGCGTTAGAAGTGCCGTAAAGTGTATATAAGAAAACTTCATTAAAGTTAATATTACCATTTAACTAATGTTTGATTCATTCCATCCTTGTTATTTTTGTATAGATTAATTTCTCCACTTTCTTGTGAATATAAAATTGCTTAATTAGGAAGATATATTTTTGCTTCCTTATCCATTTAAAGTAAGGAATATATTCGACCTATATATTCAATTAAGCGTAAAGTTTAACTAGCCGCGGTTATGACCAAATTTTGGGTCATTATAAACATTTTATTTATTAAGAACAGTTTCGACTCGTGTTAGTTTGATGTAAGCTAAAATACAGCGAACAAGTCTATATAAATATTTCAATTATTGAATATGATCTTTTTGCTTCCATTTAAGCTTAAAAATAGGAAACTTCTATCTCAATATGTCAAGTCTGTAATCAGTTATTGAAATCTCCAGCAGTACGGAGAAATGCATGTGTGAAAATAGCTTGTTCTGTGTGTAATAAAATGAAATACTGGTATTGTAGTAATTGAAGATACGTTTAAGGACGATTTGTGCACGCTTTTGATGTTTTATTATAATTTTTTAAAATATAAAATCATGGTGACAGGTTACAGATCTACATTGACATTATACAGGTGGGGTATAATATTATTTGCGATATAAATCAACTTTCAAATTAGAACGAAGTGGTCCATTGATAAGAGCTACTGACTGCTAATGCGAAGGTTGTGTTTCGATCCTTCCTCCAGCCGGATCAAAAACAGAAATGCTTTTCAGAATTTCCCTCCTTACATAACTATAACTACTAACTTTCGGACGAGACGTTAAGCGAGGTCCCGTGTATGATGCTTTACATTAGACACGTAAAATAACCAGGGATGCTTCTGTATCTTCTGTATCATGCACTATCCCCAAAAACTAAAGTGACTTATCTCTTCTGGGGGCTTCGCCCATATGAATTTCCGGTGGCGAGGATTAATAAAAGCATATACAAAACAAAGTGACGCTTGTATTTTTTGGCGATCTCGTTCGATAAAATCGGATGTTTAGTTTTCTTCTTCAATAAAAATGGATGTTAGGCGTATTCCGTCGATAAAATGGGATGTTTTACTTTCAAATAATGTTAAGTAGTGACAAGTTGAGTCCTATTACTCGAAGTCATAAATTATAATTATATACACTAGCAAGGTGTGTGTATCAACTATAAATGACGTGGGCTTTTTTCAATTTCAGTTCGAAATCCTCCACCCCATTCTGGTGAGTGTGGCATTTGTACAATTCCTATTTATACATATATACTGTAATACATTTTGTTCCACGTTTGAATTGTTTTAATGCTCTTGCATGTTCATTAGTGTACTCTTTATCTTTTTGACCACTCGTTGGTTTCCTTTGTTCTCGAAGAACGTTTATTTGTTTGTTCTTTACAAGAAGTAATTAGAAGTCAATGTGCTTACGCATGTACACGATACGATTCCTGCAAAGAATGAATTGTAAATGTATGGAACTAGTAAAGAATGTTACAATTCTCAATACACACATTTTAATGTTTGTCAACCTTTGTTAAATGTTCACATCAACTAAGTAATCATACGAAAAATTAAGTCAACCTAACCCTTCATTTCTCATTGCATTTAGCCTCACATCTGCAGCTAAGTTTATGTCACATCAGCCTGGCGACAGTCGTAAACCTGTCTACGATATCTTTTTGGGTCACTTTTGGGGGAATGCGTTGGTGTTTCGTTATAAAAGATATTTACATCTGGCAAGTATGGAAAGCTTGTTTGGTTGCATTGTCACGTTTCTTTGTAGATATGTATTATAATTCAACAAACAACATACTTGACCAAGTATGGTTGAAGCAGTGATTCCCAATGTCATAAATGATTATTTTAATATATTCATCTGATAAGATCAAGTTTATTTATTTTGCAGATAACCATCCTTGGAAGTCTAGGAACAAATTTTAAAGTTCACATATCCGTGCTGATATCTGGAAGTCTAGTTGACAATGAAAACATATTGATTATTGTGTCACACAACTGAAAATACTATGTCTTAAAATAGTAGAAGCTATGAAAAACTTCTCATTCGCAGCTCAAAAAGTGTTGCCAGGACTACAATGCGAACCTGGGATGATCACTCTTCGTCTGGCGTCCGGCGTCCGTGCGTCCGTTCGTCAACAATTCATATACAATTTATAACAACTTTTGAATGCAGTCATACGGTCATGGTGCAACACCTCGTTCAGACTTTTAAATATTTTGTGATATTGGCCTGGACAATGCATGCTTGTACAAAGAAGTTTATGGAACCTATACGATTTATTTGCAGACATAAGTCTGGTTGTGAGATATTAAGGGTTAATAAATGGACAGTTCTGTTCTGGTTAATAAATAAAATTTGTTTCTCACCTGAATGACGTAATACTTGCGTTATAATTCAGTTAGCTTCCGTGATTTTATTAATATCACAGAGCACGACCGTATTACGTAATTCAGTCACGAAAATCTGTACCCATATCTAATTCAGTAAAAATGGATGAACCCATCTGTAGGGTGTGGCGACAAGCATGGCAGTGATAGCGATAATACTGAAAACATTAAGTTGCAGGAAAAAATATTCCCGTGGTTGACACCTTAGTTGTGATATCGTTGTGAGGATTGTATGGGTCTTTTAGTGTACACATTTTGTCCACCTGAGTCAGAAAGGTAGTAGGGTAGACCCCAGGTAAAGATCAACTGATTCAATATATGTTTTGTTTATTTTGTGTCGCCTCTATCCTATGTAAGCCAACGGTTGGTTGATAAAAAATTATCACTTCACTTGGGTAAAACTGAGTCCATACTATTTGGGTCTAAACATAGATTAAGGCCAAACACGCCTCTAGACATTACTTGTAATGGTACAAGTATTGAACCAACTTCTGCTGTTAAATATCTTGGGGGCAACAATTGACCAGACCCTATCCTTTGATTCTATGGCCCAATCAATACTTAAAAAAGCTAATGCTAGGTTGAAATATTTATACCGTAAAAAGGTTACCTTAGCCAATACACCAAGAAACTCCTTATCATGGCCCATATTCAATGTCATTTTGATAATGCCTGCTCTATATGGTATCATGGTCTCACTCAGTCACTTAAATCCAAACTTCAAACCACCCAAAATAAGTTAATAAGGTTTATGCTTGATCTAGATGCAAGGTCACACATACACGGGCGGTAATCACGTGACTTCGTCTTGTATGTTAAACGAACAATGGCGGACATTCAGCCTCGGTAAGCATCTATTTTTCTTGAAGTTATATGTCTTACAGTCTGGATATCAAAACCTCACATAGCCTATCATATGCGCAATGCTTTTTTTCGAACGTTAGTACTTAGTTTTGCCTTATAATGTGAATAGATTTCGAGAACACTCGTTGAATTCGATCCAGAGTTTTGGCGCAAGGCCGGTATGTTGCACGCATCGTATACATTGTTGTCGAATTATCCACAAATAAGGCTCTCTGCTACGAAAAGGGTATAAAATTATATCAAATGTTTGATTATATCGTGAACGAAACATGTATGGATTTCTACGGGGTACAAATCGTCAGTATATTTCAATTTTACGAAAGTAGTATGTAAAACGAACGTTTTTGTACTGGTATGTCTCACGTACAAATCTCTGTAGGGTTCAGTCAGTTCAGAGTTAGCTCTTTTTAAACATCTTACCATCCCACATATATGTTTTATGTCAAAATATTTTCAAGGAGAAGTATATTGTTTTTATATAGATGTGTATTGGTTTTTTTATAATCGATACATAATTATGCTACGTTTGCAACTAAGGACTCGGTACACTCTCAATTTAGATTTTGTCAATTTAAAAAACGGACATACATTCAATAATTGACCTAATAGCCAAGACAAATACTCTTACGTCTTACGCTACTTATTATTTAACCAGACAAACAAGGACTTGTCATGACACAAACGAGGTATAGCGCAACTTTAAATAAAACAGAAGTATACAAGGGAGACCTTAATGTGAGTAAATGGGCAATGTTTGGATTTAAATACCATAGTTACATTTTAGATTTAAGTTGAAAAGGCATTTACATGTACTTGAAGGGTAAGATAATCGTTGCAATTAGTTTCGAGGAATTTATGGTCCTCAAGTGCCGATAGGTAATGGTGAACGCATAAAAATACATGTTATAACATTTAAAATGCGAATTGCATTTAAACTTACTGGTTTCGATGCTACAATTCAATGTAAAAATTCAGTGTGAATACCCTACCCTATACAAAACTTTTCTGTAAGATATTATAATTTTAAGGTGATTCCAAACTATTAATTTTTTCTGTACAAGAGGTATCAAACACCTGATTTTTATGAAGAACATACTCATGATAGTGATTGTGCAAACCCATAACAGTTTTGCTCGGCTTGTTTTCAAGATATTTTTAGATTTTGGGGAACACCCCTAAAAACTCAAATTTGCATTTCACCGAAAAAGTTTGACATTTAATTAGTTTTATCCCAAATTTCATGGCAGTTGCTCGGCTAGATTTTTGTAATTGACACTTGAGTGATTTCTGAAATGTCGAAAACCAGGAGTTTACAAAATGCATCAACGTTTTGAATACGTTGTATCCAGTTTTCGCGATACTTTGTTTTTGAAAAATGGGTATATTTAAAGATGAGCCCATGCTTTGTTGCATTAGCTAGTCTATATAAGAACCTTCCTCTTAAGTAGTCGGGATGCTTGCTAAACAAATATTAAAACTTGGATAAATTTTGTGTGGACGCATTATATTACTATCACATACGTTGTAGCTAATATTCGCGAGTGTTGGTCTTTCAACGTTTGGAATAAATGGCACATAAAATTTCAGCTATAGCTTTATTCTGCAAGCTTATTGTTGTATAATATAGTAATAACTATACAGTAAATTCGCGATTTTAAGACATGAGAACATGCTGACACATCAATTTTAAGTTTTTCACACTATTTCATCATGATAGTCAGACGCTTTCAACACGTCTTATTTACACCGATTTCTAAACTTCCGCTCAACTGAAGAGTTTGGAATCACCTTAACATGAACACAAGTTTTACCTTGCACCGCTTACGCCGCACTGGAAATAGCGCATACCTGTTTAAACGTCAATATTTTGCATTATCATACCTAGATTATTGTAATATTTAAGAAATAAAAATCTGTTCACGCAGTTGTCGGTGAATAAAACACGGGCAGGAGTTCGGATGCGGAAAAATTAAATCACGAGTCCGTAGCACGAGTGATTTAATTTTCCGCATCCGAACTCCTGCCCGTGTTTTATACGCACTCGTGATTTAATTTTCCGCATCCGAACTGCTGCCCGTGTTTTATTCACCGACAAAATACAAGAACAGAGTTTTTATTTCGATTTTAAATACGATAATATCCCGTACTATTTAACTGCGCGCATTCTATTTTCACCCATTTGACATTGAACATAATTCCACGCTGAAATTGAGTGGCTTATTAGCTGGTACAATTGCCTCCCTCGTTAATGAAAACGACCTTCGTAATTTTCTGAAGGAAATAACACATTTAAAACATTGAAACAATTTTAATAGCACGAGTATATGGTTATCTATTTCATGAAATGAAAAATTCTATATGAATTAATTATCAGAAGTTTTAATGAAACTTAGTTTCGAGAGTATATTGGAGTTTCTAAAAATAGATGCGTCATAGCTGTAACACTGGATTCTCGAGCAACTTGCCTTGCCATCGCGACTCGTAGGAGTTTTTACTATAAAGTTTACGTTCATTCATTCATAAATATGTCATGTGATACGGGGCGTAAATAGTAACAGCCAATTTGAGAGGTTTTAGGTATGTTTTATGGGGGTAATAATACATGCTCTTGTATAAAGGCTATGCTCGGCATTTTGTTTGCTATATGTTTATATGAATTATTCCGCGGATCGTGGTTGAATTGTTGTTTAGGCTCTCTGGTTTCAATATTATATATAAACTCATTTGTTTGGGGTAGGATCGACACCAATTTAATATTTGTAACTATAGGCACATTTCATATTATTGTTTATGTTCTAAAAGTAGTAACAAGATATCATAAAGATATGGATGATTTTATCTGGATGGCAGGAAATATACGGTGGATATTGTCTTAAAACTAGTAATCTTATATTTGAGACTACTAATTCATTTTTCGTACAATTTACAAGTATCTTATATCTGTGGAAAGCTCTTTACATTCATATTTTGATTATGTAAAAAAAGTTTTCTTATCTGAAATTCCCCGTTTTAACAACTATTTAAACTTGCAAATGTTGGTGGTGAACTAGAGTAATAATTTTGGTTAATTAAATTCATTTTTTTGGTGTGTTTGAAATGTAAAACTATTAAACCGATAGCATTTTTAAAAATGAAAGTCAAGCGCTTCCCGTGGATATAAATATATTGAAATTCGGCCAAAACATGAAAAAGTTATTTAGAATTTTTTTTCCAGTGTCTATGTTTTGTTTATAAATGCTGGCCCCTTTCTGTCATCCAAACAGATAAACAGTTACAGGTGGTTGTGACGTCACACTGAAATGTGTCTATTAAAAGAAGGATTAGAAATTATATCACAAAACTAGTTTGCCACTCCCAACTTTTCAGAAACGAACGTTTCCGTTCTCCGCATGACCCAATTGCCATTTAACTAAATCAGGAAATAGCTTCGACCGGGTGGCGTTATATGTTTACTACATACAACCTGAAAACAGTCGTGTCTAAATATTTCCACGGACTTTAATCGATATAGATCTCTTTGTGTTTTAACAAACTACATTGATAATATAGTTTCCATTAAGAAATGACATGGTTAAATCATGAGCATTAAAGCATCTGAATTAACGGCACACATTTGAAGTACTTTTCTTGCAATTTTATATCACGTAATGCAATAATTGGACTTCAACTGTATCGTTCTGTAAATATTTTGACATATAAAACATATATATGGGATGGTAAGATGTTTAAAAAGAGCTAACTCTGAACTTACTGAACCCTACAGAGATTTGTACGTGAGACATACCAGTACAAAAACGTTCGTTTTACATACTACTTTCGTAAATTTGAAATATACTGACGAATTTTACCCCGTAGAAATCCATACATGTTTCGTTCACGATATAATCAAACATTTGATATAATTTTATACCTTTTTCGTAGCAGAGAGCCTTATTTGTGGATAATTCGACAACAATGTATACGATGCGTGCAACATACCGGCCTTGCGCCGAAACTCTGGATCAAATTCAATGAGCGTTCTCGAAATCTATTCACATCATGAGGCAAAACTAAGTTCTAACGTTCGAAAAAAGCATTGCGCATATGATAGGCTATGTGAGGTTTTGATATCCAGGCTGTAAGACATATAACTTCAAGAAAAATAGGTGCTTACCGAGGCTGAACGTCCGCCATTGTTTGTTTAACATACAAGACGAAGTCACGTGATTACCGCCCGTGACATAGGAAGTGAACATTTTAAATTCCTTAACTGGTTACCAGTCAATAAACGAGTAGACCAGATCAGTCTGTGTCATGTCTTTCAAATAAAAATAAAATGGCCCAGACAACATGGGGACAATTTTATTCCACAACGTTCTGTACATTCTTACAACACAATGTTAAGTGATCAGGAAGGAGTTGCTGTTCCTAAAGTTAAAGAGTTTGGCACAAAATCATTCTTCTGTTCTGGTATTTGCCAATATAACATCTGCTAGTATAGCACAGACTGAGAAATTGCCTGTTTTTAAAGCTAAAGTGAAAAGACATTTCTTAGACAATTTAGAATAAATAAAGAGTGTTAAAATGACTATTTATTTATTCATTCATCTATTAATTTAATATTTAAGAGATTCAATATTTACATCTATTGAATCACACGATTTATTTATGATTTAATATATGAGTAATATATTATATTTATTTATTCATTTAGTTATTAATCTATGCTTGATAGTGTCTTTCAGTATTGGTACTTCTTTAAATTTATCTAGACTTTTAGCTAATTTGACTGTTGATTCCGATTATGTGTGATATAAAATTGATAATGTAAAGAAATGCTTAACTTATTATTGAGAAGTAACTGTGATAAAATACTTTAATGCAATTATGTTAATTTATACATTTATACAATGGTCAATATAATAACATTACTAGCTTACATAATGCCTCTCTATGTCATGCCACCAACACTAAAGGACCACAATGGAAATAAGAGGTATCTCTTTTTTGTGTCATCCTTAGTGTTGGTGTGCTTGTCATGGTTATTTATAAATGCATGTATGTAAAAGTTGTTTTATTATACATGTTGTTTGCATATATCCATGTATGTACATGTACATTCAATACTGAATAAAATATATCTACCTAGCTACCTTATCGTTTCCTTTCCTATGAGTCTGCTCCTGTTTCATTTTAGGTGAATGTGCGAAACGAACAGAGTTTAACAGTGGTAGGTATGAATCATAGCATGCTTTGGATATTTTTTTAATATTAAAGAATATGAAACAAGGGCTGTCCACGAACAGGGCACTCCACTATTCTCAGTGCCATGCTAGGATAGTATAATCATTATATATTCAAAACAAAATGCTTCATGTCAGTAGCATTACCCTCTGCTGTGTAGAGGTTGGGGCTTCGAACAAGGGAAATAATTGGGACAAAATGCAGGACAGTTACCTACTCATGTGTAGGTTCTTTTGACCATGAAGATGAACAAGTAAGCATATCTAAGTCCAAAATGGGGCATGATTTCAACAAAATGCTAAATAGTTATCTACTCCTGTGTAGGGGTTGGGTCATGATGGTGAACAAATATACAAAGTATCACAGCAATATATCAATACACTTTAAATATATTAAAGGATAAGAAACGTGTACCTAAACTTTTACATTTGCATTTCCAAGTCCAAAAGGGGACATAATTTCACCAAATTGCTTGATGTAGTTACCTACCCCTGTGTAGGGTTCGGACCATGGTGGTGAACAAGTATGTAAAGTATCAAAGCAATATGTTAATGCACTTTAAAGATATAAGATATAACCTTTACCTAAACTTTAACATTTGCACTAAAAAGCTGCATGATGGTACACGTAATATTGTATTTGAATGAATAATAAACATACACGGCTACAAATATTACAGGCAATTCTTGTCGGATTTTCTTGTTCCTGGCCTTATATAAATAGGTAAACATTGGTAAAATTTGATTTTGTTGGGGGAGTGTTTGGTCAAAAACAGGGTACTGTAGTGTTCACTGCCTATGATTTCTTTTATTTATTTTGAAAAATGGCTCATTCTACACCAATCTTCCCCATAGTCGGGAGTCCATACGGAGAAAATATGACGAGCCATGGCATCGGAGAGTAGAATGTGGCATCCATGCTATATGTTATCTTTGATATGTGTGCAATCTGAAACGGCCGGATGCCATCCGTGATTTTGCCTCGTTTTCTCAGAATTAGGTCAAAGGTCAAATGAGTGCATTTTTTTATATATCTCCCTCGAAATATCATTATATCTCTGTCAGTTTTCGGTCAAAAATTTTACAAATGGTATCAAAATGAAGCTAATGCACTGGGCTATTAATAAAAATAACTTTTTATTAATTCATGCATTTGTATACTCATGAATATTGATGAGAACACCTAAAATTAGCAATATTTTTCATAAAAATTCGACGTGTGTGAACCATCTATTTGTTATAATGTCGTCATTTTTGCTATTTGAAAGCCTAAATGATTGTTATTTAATGGTGAGATACTAAGCTATTGATATGTTAACTTGACACTTACCTTCTCAACGATTTAAGGGCACACGTTTGCTTAAAGTGGGTGGGGGTTAAAATGAAACATGAACACAAACTAACATAATAGCGTCAACAGTATTATAAATAAGTAATATTGTGTTTGCATTGATTTAAATGGGATTACAAGTAACAACTATTATATTGGTTTTGAAATGTACCAATTCATTTAAAATATGTCAACATTCGTTTAAGGAGGAATGAGCTACCTAAACGTAGGCATACACGTGAGCTGCAATTAGTATTTTCGAGTTTAGTATGATAAATAAGAACAAACATAAAACTAGGTTCAAATTATGCTTTAGGAATATAAAAAGATGATGATAATCAAAATGATATTGCAAATTGTTCATACACTTTTACTTGTTCCTTTGTAAAAGCTCAAAATAGGTGGGGAATGGTTCATTTTAAAGCATGAATATTGTTACATTATATTATATTTCCATACAGCACCAGATTGATATTTTAATTCATGTCTTGTTTAAATTAGAATGAATATAGAGTTAAAGCATGCCTTTCGTGTTATAACATCTACAGAGTACCGAGAAACAGCAGGTACCAATGCCCGTCCGTGGGAGCTTTGATCATTAAACACAAGGTGCATATACCCCCTTAAGTGCTTAAGACAATAACGTTCTTGGCAATTTTAAACTATGAATCTATACAGAAAACTCCACAAATCATTCATGAAACATTAGTGTATATATGTACAAATAAGACAAGTTACAATGTCGCTGTTTAGTTTTAGATTGATTGTGAACATTTACTGTGGATATATTAGCACGTGAATTTACAAACACCTTCTCAGTTCAATGCAAGTAGTATGAAGAATTAGTAGATCACGTCTTGATTTCTGTATTCATTATGGATGCATCGCGGCTTGTATCCGTATACAAGTGCATGGTTGGTAGTTTGCTCTTGCGGTGTGCAGTTCGAGCGCATCACTTCACATCACTGGGGGAGCAGTGACCTAGAGATAGGGAGGCGCGCTTCGGGTCGAAAGGTCCCGTGTTCAATCCCCGTCTCGACCACTGCTCAAATTTCTCTGAGCAAGAATAACCCACATGCTCCACTCAACCAAGGTGTGAATTGATGCCTGTAAGGGCGATGTCTATACACGTTCGATAGTTCCGGGCGCCGCTGATAGATGTTGGCTGCACACTCACCAGGAGAGAAGTAGTCTCCCCAGGGAAACTCGAACACAGGGTTCCTTAGGTGACCCAATGACCAGGGAAGTTAAATGTCAAAGGGTGGCTGAACAGCTGAACTGCTGAAAGCAGCCCTCGAATATTAGTAACTTAACTTCTTTTTTAACTTCTTGGCGGAAGTATTTCAAGCCTTGTTTTTTAGAGCTTTAACAAACAGGAGTCATTAACAAGTCTGTCTCATCTGAATGTACGTCTCTTCTAATATCCAACAGAAGTTCATATCTTTTCAAGCAGAATAATAGTTTCACATCCCGTCAAAGAGAGAAACCCAACAATGATACGGTAGTCGTTTGGGGACATGTTCTGAGAATTATATGTACAGTACACAGTTTGGTTTTCTTTGATGGCACAACTTTATACAGACTTGAATATTTGAATGTCCCAGATGGTGATTCTATAAACATCTATATCATGCCATCCGATAATTATTTTAATACCCTTCATACTCTTCTTTAGCAAGTATGCAAACTAGGTTTGACTACAAATCAACACCAGAGAGACACAAGTCATACTTCAGACCTTTGCTGAAGACTTATACATTGATCAGGTTGACAACATTATTACACTTAATAGACAAACATAGCGAACCTTTTTTGATCAACATTATATAGATTACGTCAAATTTGGAAAATCTAAACAGTACAACCAAACAACAAAGTTGCGAATCTGCGAATATATCAAGCAAATTTAAGCTAACATGAAAATACTCATGTCAAGTTTCCACAACGGCTACCTACGACAAATCTGAAAAATATTTTGGCCCAAATATTTTTAACATATTATATCTTGACAAATTCTACCTGTCTCATTCAACTATTATCAGACGTAGGCTTCCGGTAACTGGGACAATTCCCCAGAACATATGTCGGGGCTATGCCAAGGTACACGATGATAAGGAATTACACATTTGTCTATGTCTCTCGATACTACCGATTTTCTTGCAGAACCTGATCCCAACACATCCCGAAGTCCCTAATTTCCATCGGGAGTAAATCATCGAGGCAGTTGGTCAAACGTATAACTTCAGGACAACTCGGGAGTCATCCGATGTCTACCGATACCCCCACCCGATTACTCACGATGACCCAAAATGTCTCATGACATACCCGAAGTTTCCATTCAAATTTCCGAGAATGTGTCCCAAATATCACTGGGATGCCTAGCGCATAAGTTAACATGATAACTGGTATTCCCGAGTCTCTGGTGCGCTTCTGAGATGCATTCCCGGGTTATTCCCGACATGACAGCGCGAATACATCGGGTAAAAATATGCATGCATTGAATTTCCCTGACGTATGTACATGTACTCGCGTTTTCACAAGATGTCTCCAGATTCCCCAAAACATTCATGAAGCTTACCCGAGACACCGGATGCCTTCTCTGAGATAAATGGGATCATAGACGCCTGCTAAGCTCTTAAATCCATCGGAAGTACATCCCCGAGGAAGAGGAATTGACGCATAATGTCTCGAGCACATCGAGAGTTTTTGCAATGCACCCCGATACTCCTTGATCATCATGGTTCCTCCTGATGTCACAACTTGTCTGATGACCTCCCATATACTTCCCCGACACCACGAGCAACCTGTTTACGATGCCTCCCAAATCCATATTGGGAGTTCATCCCCTAGACAAAGACATACGCAGTGGGAAATGTATATGCTTCAAGCGTCTCAGTTGATACCTCGTGGCATTAAGAGGCCGAGAACAAGACTGAAAACCGCAAGGCGAAGAACAGTAGAGGCCGAACCTGAGGAAAAACGGAATCAATGAAGAGAACTGAATAATAAATAAGTAAGGCATCCTTCGCTTGAAGCACCCAAAGCATAAAATGACCCTCGCATCTTTTGATGACATTTGGCAAACTTCGCATCTTTCGTTGTCTTCTGTACATTGTGGTAGCTTTCTCTTACAACAAGCCCGTTCTTTCTTAGTAACGTCTCTGACTTTGTCCGCAAACTAAAGGAAAGTAACTTAGCGAGTATCGACTTCGGTTTAACTCATTAGGATGATATAATCGTTTGATTGTGGCATGGGTATACTAGTATCAGGACCAGATATAATTCGACGCATCGGGCGACTTTTTCTATCTCGTTTGAATCCAAGTTGTGTAGTCTTTATTGATAAGCTTATGATTTGTAAAGTCACAATAGAAACGTTCAAAAAGGAAATTACTCATATGTGCATACTATACCGTCCTAATCATCGTTACTTACTACATATTGCTACTGATTAAAATAGCAACAAACTGTATCAACTAAGGCTTTATAAACATTGTGAAAGTACGGACAAGTCAGGGTACGAAAGAAATGAACTGCAATTGGCTAAGAATAACGTTTTCTTGTTCTCCAATACGACTCTATACATGCAACTAAAGGAACATACGTATACCCGGTAGTTTGTTAAAAAATACCAACTTATTAATTAAGAGGTTAATATGCCAGGCGACATTTTACGTTGACGGCACTACATGTTTTCTTTGATTGGAATTGGTATAATTTGTATAATAACGGTAGAAACTACTGTGGTTTGCCGATGATTATAAGAATAAATAATACAGTTCTACATGTCATGTACAAACATATATTGTGTAATGAGACATATGTGTTGCATTTTGTATAATTATTTAAAGGCACTGCTTGTTTATCACTCAGATATAGATCCTTATTTGGACGCTATTTGTCATACATGTTCAATACATTATCAATATTCATAAATATGCAAATGAGTTAATTAGCATAATATTTAAGTAAGTTAAAATCAATTTCCACGAATAAATCATATTTTGATATAAGGAATATGTTTAATGAGTGTTAAATGTTGATTCTGACTGTATTGAGATTTTTACGTTCTGTTTTAAATTTACCCCCACCCACATTTGGCGGTTATTCTCGGTGGAATTAAATTATATTTATCTATAAAAATATACATTTAACGAAAGCCCTATGTCTTCACATGATTTTGGTACAATTCGGATCTTTAAATAATAGAAATAAGGAAGATATGGCATATATTTGTCAACTATACTAGTAGATTTTTAACGAAAATTTACAAATTTTTGACTTCCTCATAATTATTCATGAGTATGCAAATGGGATAATTTGCATAAAATCATTGCAAATGATGAACCAATTCATTAGCTTCATTTTGATACCATTTTGACCATTCTACCTGTAGAATTGACCAAGACATGGTGCAATTTCAAGTTGATGTATGCTATATGCACTTAATTGACCTTTGACCTCATTTATGACCTTCACAGAGGGTTTTGCGCGTGGCATCCACCCAAACCATATACAACTGGTATTGGGCAATTCAAATATGGTATTAAAACACTTCTACTAAAAAATGCCTTGGACCATGAAAAATAAGCGACTTTTGTGCTGATGGACTCCCAACTACCACATATAAAATGTTTCATTGAGCGGATCACGAAAAACCAGTGCGTTCCCTGGCCTTCAAATCAATATTTTAAAGGGGAAGCTAGTGGACAACTAGACGACGTTTTAAAAGGCTTTCAAATGATCAACACAATTGTTAAAGAATTATAAAAATACATACTTTTTTGTTATATAAATGGCGGTATAAGTTGAATCATTCCAAATATTCGGTTACCACGTTACACAAGAAAATATACAAATGCAGGTTTAAATATAATATATTTCATTCGAGAAACAATACATGCAGTATTGCTATATGTCTACAGACTTCCCCTTTAAATGACCACTTGTTACGGCAGTGCGCAAATACAAGCGGGAAAAGCCGAAATAAGTGGGTCAATGTTGACCCCAAACCACGTGACCAATTTCGTGGATTTGAAATTATTGTGTTTACCATTTTTAAACGGAATACGAACAAGAAAATAATGATTGTGAGGTAAACAGGTAAATACGAGTAATTATGGACGATGTGTGTTGCATACGGAAATTCTATGGGATGTGAGTATAAGTTAGTTAACGTGCATGATAATCATAACTTCTTGTTTACCTCTTCTTCTTCCGAGTTATTTGCAGTGCCCACTCTGGGTCATTGTCGCAAATTTTTGCAACTTTTCTCAGTTTATGCCATTTTCATCAAGTTTTCAGTTCTCCGTTATAACTTATATTCGGAGACATATTTACCTAACCAGTTTACTGGACTGTATCATAACCAGTATTAGCTCACACTTCCACAAGGAACCAGGAACTTCACCACACGTCAACAGTCACAGTGAAACTGTGTCAGAAAACAATTTGATTTTTCAAGTCTGCAATATAATTTTCAGCCAAAATTATTATGCTATAATGAAATATGTACATTCATAAAACTATTTGTATCAAAAAATGGAAATTCAATTTGTAAAAAAGTGTTTTATCACACATTGAAAATTGCCAATTTTTGTGCAACTATGCTGCAAAAGATACTCAAATTCAGTAT
This sequence comes from Spisula solida, assembly GCA_947247005.1. NCBI lineage: Eukaryota > Metazoa > Mollusca > Bivalvia > Venerida > Mactridae > Spisula > Spisula solida. The sequence goes on along the minus strand of OX365947.1, from coordinate 39,256,402 downwards.
AAATCACACTGCTATGTTCTCCAATCTAGTATCCAGGTGCTGACTATAGAATCAAAGTATATCAATTATATCACACGTTGTATCAAAACTTTGGACCACTTTATTACTAGAATTGACAAATTTGATTTACACACAGCTGATTATTTCTTGGACCACTTTATTACTAGAATTGATAAATTTGATTTACACACAGCTGATTATTTCTTGGACCACTTTATTACTAGAATTGACAAATTTGATTTACACACAGCTGATTATTTCTTGGACCACTTTATTACTAGAATTGACAAATTTGATTTACACACAGCTGATTATTTCTTGGACCACTTTATTACTAGAATTGACAAATTTGATTTACACACAGCTGATTATTTCTTGGACCACTTTATTACTAGAATTGACAAATTTGATTTACACACAGCTGATTATTTCTAAGTGTAATGTGTGTGTGTGTATCTGTTGATTTAGCTAACAAAGGGCACAAAAGGATGACCGCTGAAAATCAAGGGGTTCGGCAATGACTTGTTTTGATTGCAACTTATCCCATGAATAGAACTACACAAATGCCTTCTTCAAAATTTAATGTTAAATACCACACAGAATTATAAGTTTCACATGGTTTAATATTCAGTGATTTATGGAATACGTATGAATGATATACTATCAATCTATAGACGAGCACCTGAATAATAGATTGGAAAACATAGCAATGTGATTTATATTGAATTTGATGATGTACTTTTTTCAGGATTTTGACACAAAAATTGGCAATTTTCAGTGTGTGATAAAACACTTTTACAAATTGAATTTCATTTTTTGATACAAATTTTTTTATGAATGGACATATTCAATATAGTAAAATAATTTCGACAGCAAATTATTTTGCAGACTTGAAAAATCAAATTGTTTTCTGACATAGTTTCACTGTGCAGACTTCATGCAATTTCAGCTGGGCAAGTGGTATCACTATGTTGTTTTTATCTCCCTGTGTTCGGCTGGTTAAGTTGACTGGTGCCTTCCGTGTCCGATATTCTATTATAGTAGTGAGTTCTGAGTGTATGTATTCGTTGTTATCACGGCCCCAGGGCACGGAATTACAACCAATACAAAGGTATCGGACGAATTGCATGAATTACAAGTTCCAAGAACCCAATTAAGATGACACGCACAATCCACATTTCAACCGTGCCGGCTTAAGGTCAATGTTGCAGCTTAAAGCCGAAGGTGTTAACCTTAGTTTGTGTCGGCTTTATGTTATAGTTAGAACATATTAAGTAAATTTTAATGATTAAAAAGGGCGGAGCGAGCGAAGCGAAGCGAGGCCTTTTTAGTCATTAAAATTTACTTAATATGTTCTAACTAACTTAGAATATAACATTCTGCATTCTGATTGGCCGATGGAAATTAACGCCAACGCAAGACGTCAAGTATGTTAAGGGAAAATTTTAATGATTAAATTTTCATTTAACCGCGAAAATGCGGCGTTTTCATTGGCTCATAATGTAGGTTATATTCTAAAATGTGTTAACGACTTGTCTCCGGGAGTATTCTTTTCGGTCAGATACATCTAGACTAAGCTTTGATTTCCATTCAGTTCATTGCTTGAGCAATCGTGAAAGCTCGGACATTTCCGTTCAACTCCGGTAAATATATTGCAATGCATAAATTTATCTAGACTTTTAGCTAATTTGACTGTTGATTCCGATTATGTGTGATATAAAATTGATAATGTAAAGAAATGCTTAACTTATTATTGAGAAGTAACTGTGATAAAATACTTTAATGCAATTATGTTAATTTATACATTTATACAATGGTCAATATAATAACATTACTAGCTTACATAATGCCTCTCTATGTCATGCCACCAACACTAAAGGACCACAATGGAAATAAGAGGTATCTCTTTTTTGTGTCATCCTTAGTGTTGGTGTGCTTGTCATGGTTATTTATAAATGCATGTATGTAAAAGTTGTTTTATTATACATGTTGTTTGCATATATCCATGTATGTACATGTACATTCAATACTGAATAAAATATATCTACCTAGCTACCTTATCGTTTCCTTTCCTATGAGTCTGCTCCTGTTTCATTTTAGGTGAATGTGCGAAACGAACAGAGTTTAACAGTGGTAGGTATGAATCATAGCATGCTTTGGATATTTTTTTAATATTAAAGAATATGAAACAAGGGCTGTCCACGAACAGTGCACTCCACTATTCTCAGTGCCATGCTAGGATAGTATAATCATTATATATTCAAAACAAAATGCTTCATGTCAGTAGCATTACCCTCTGCTGTGTAGAGGTTGGGGCTTCGAACAAGGGAAATAATTGGGACAAAATGCAGGACAGTTACCTACTCATGTGTAGGTTCTTTTGACCATGAAGATGAACAAGTAAGCATATCTAAGTCCAAAATGGGGCATGATTTCAACAAAATGCTAAATAGTTATCTACTCCTGTGTAGGGGTTGGGTCATGATGGTGAACAAATATACAAAGTATCACAGCAATATATCAATACACTTTAAATATATTAAAGGATAAGAAACGTGTACCTAAACTTTTACATTTGCATTTCCAAGTCCAAAAGGGGACATAATTTCACCAAATTGCTTGATGTAGTTACCTACCCCTGTGTAGGGTTCGGACCATGGTGGTGAACAAGTATGTAAAGTATCAAAGCAATATGTTAATGCACTTTAAAGATATAAGATATAACCTTTACCTAAACTTTAACATTTGCACTAAAAAGCTGCATGATGGTACACGTAATATTGTATTTGAATGAATAATAAACATACACGGCTACAAATATTACAGGCAATTCTTGTCGGATTTTCTTGTTCCTGACCTTATATAAATAGGTAAACATTGGTAAAATTTGATTTTGTTGGGGGAGTGTTTGGTCCAAAACAGGGTACTGTAGTGTTCACTGCCTATGATTTCTTTTATTTATTTTGAAAAATGGCTCATTCTACACCAATCTTCCCCATAGTCGGGAGTCCATACGGAGAAAATATGACGAGCCATGGCATCGGAGAGTAGAATGTGGCATCCATGCTATATGTTATCTTTGATATGTGTGCAATCTGAAACGGCCGGATGCCATCCGTGATTTTGCCTCGTTTTCTCAGAATTAGGTCAAAGGTCAAATGAGTGCATTTTTTTATATATCTCCCTCGAAATATCATTATATCTCTGTCAGTTTTCGGTCAAAAATTTTACAAATGGTATCAAAATGAAGCTAATGCACTGGGCTATTAATAAAAATAACTTTTTATTAATTCATGCATTTGTATACTCATGAATATTGATGAGAACACCTAAAATTAGCAATATTTTTCATAAAAATTCGACGTGTGTGAACCATCTATTTGTTATAATGTCGTCATTTTTGCTATTTGAAAGCCTAAATGATTGTTATTTAATGGTGAGATACTAAGCTATTGATATGTTAACTTGACACTTACCTTCTCAACGATTTAAGGGCACACGTTTGCTTAAAGTGGGTGGGGGTTAAAATGAAACATGAACACAAACTAACATAATAGCGTCAACAGTATTATAAATAAGTAATATTGTGTTTGCATTGATTTAAATGGGATTACAAGTAACAACTATTATATTGGTTTTGAAATGTACCAATTCATTTAAAATATGTCAACATTCGTTTAAGGAGGAATGAGCTACCTAAACGTAGGCATACACGTGAGCTGCAATTAGTATTTTCGAGTTTAGTATGATAAATAAGAACAAACATAAAACTAGGTTCAAATTATGCTTTAGGAATATAAAAAGATGATGATAATCAAAATGATATTGCAAATTGTTCATACACTTTTACTTGTTCCTTTGTAAAAGCTCAAAATAGGTGGGGAATGGTTCATTTTAAAGCATGAATATTGTTACATTATATTATATTTCCATACAGCACCAGATTGATATTTTAATTCATGTCTTGTTTAAATTAGAATGAATATAGAGTTAAAGCATGCCTTTCGTGTTATAACATCTACAGAGTACCGAGAAACAGCAGGTACCAATGCCCGTCCGTGGGAGCTTTGATCATTAAACACAAGGTGCATATACCCCCTTAAGTGCTTAAGACAATAACGTTCTTGGCAATTTTAAACTATGAATCTATACAGAAAACTCCACAAATCATTCATGAAACATTAGTGTATATATGTACAAATAAGACAAGTTACAATGTCGCTGTTTAGTTTTAGATTGATTGTGAACATTTACTGTGGATATATTAGCACGTGAATTTACAAACACCTTCTCAGTTCAATGCAAGTAGTATGAAGAATTAGTAGATCACGTCTTGATTTCTGTATTCATTATGGATGCATCGCGGCTTGTATCCGTATACAAGTGCATGGTTGGTAGTTTGCTCTTGCGGTGTGCAGTTCGAGCGCATCACTTCACATCACTGGGGGAGCAGTGACCTAGAGATAGGGAGGCGCGCTTCGGGTCGAAAGGTCCCGTGTTCAATCCCCGTCTCGACCACTGCTCAAATTTCTCTGAGCAAGAATAACCCACATGCTCCACTCAACCAAGGTGTGAATTGATGCCTGTAAGGGCGATGTCTATACACGTTCGATAGTTCCGGGCGCCGCTGATAGATGTTGGCTGCACACTCACCAGGAGAGAAGTAGTCTCCCCAGGGAAACTCGAACACAGGGTTCCTTAGGTGACCCAATGACCAGGGAAGTTAAATGTCAAAGGGTGGCTGAACAGCTGAACTGCTGAAAGCAGCCCTCGAATATTAGTAACTTAACTTCTTTTTTAACTTCTTGGCGGAAGTATTTCAAGCCTTGTTTTTTAGAGCTTTAACAAACAGGAGTCATTAACAAGTTTGTACAACTCTCTGTCTCATCTGAATGTACGTCTCTTCTAATATCCAACAGAAGTTCATATCTTTTCAAGCAGAATAATAGTTTCACATCCCGTCAAAGAGAGAAACCCAACAATGATACGGTAGTCGTTTGGGGACATGTTCTGAGAATTATATGTACAGTACACAGTTTGGTTTTCTTTGATGGCACAACTTTATACAGACTTGAATATTTGAATGTCCCAGATGGTGATTCTATAAACATCTATATCATGCCATCCGATAATTATTTTAATACCCTTCATACTCTTCTTTAGCAAGTATGCAAACTAGGTTTGACTACAAATCAACACCAGAGAGACACAAGTCATACTTCAGACCTTTGCTGAAGACTTATACATTGATCAGGTTGACAACATTATTACACTTAATAGACAAACATAGCGAACCTTTTTTGATCAACATTATATAGATTACGTCAAATTTGGAAAATCTAAACAGTACAACCAAACAACAAAGTTGCGAATCTGCGAATATATCAAGCAAATTTAAGCTAACATGAAAATACTCATGTCAAGTTTCCACAACGGCTACCTACGACAAATCTGAAAAATATTTTGGCCCAAATATTTTTAACATATTATATCTTGACAAATTCTACCTGTCTCATTCAACTATTATCAGACGTAGGCTTCCGGTAACTGGGACAATTCCCCAGAACATATGTCGGGGCTATGCCAAGGTACACGATGATAAGGAATTACACATTTGTCTATGTCTCTCGATACTACCGATTTTCTTGCAGAACCTGATCCCAACACATCCCGAAGTCCCTAATTTCCATCGGGAGTAAATCATCGAGGCAGTTGGTCAAACGTATAACTTCAGGACAACTCGGGAGTCATCCGATGTCTACCGATACCCCCACCCGATTACTCACGATGACCCAAAATGTCTCATGACATACCCGAAGTTTCCATTCAAATTTCCGAGAATGTGTCCCAAATATCACTGGGATGCCTAGCGCATAAGTTAACATGATAACTGGTATTCCCGAGTCTCTGGTGCGCTTCTGAGATGCATTCCCGGGTTATTCCCGACATGACAGCGCGAATACATCGGGTAAAAATATGCATGCATTGAATTTCCCTGACGTATGTACATGTACTCGCGTTTTCACAAGATGTCTCCAGATTCCCCAAAACATTCATGAAGCTTACCCGAGACACCGGATGCCTTCTCTGAGATAAATGGGATCATAGACGCCTGCTAAGCTCTTAAATCCATCGGAAGTACATCCCCGAGGAAGAGGAATTGACGCATAATGTCTCGAGCACATCGAGAGTTTTTGCAATGCACCCCGATACTCCTTGATCATCATGGTTCCTCCTGATGTCACAACTTGTCTGATGACCTCCCATATACTTCCCCGACACCACGAGCAACCTGTTTACGATGCCTCCCAAATCCATATTGGGAGTTCATCCCCTAGACAAAGACATACGCAGTGGGAAATGTATATGCTTCAAGCGTCTCAGTTGATACCTCGTGGCATTAAGAGGCCGAGAACAAGACTGAAAACCGCAAGGCGAAGAACAGTAGAGGCCGAACCTGAGGAAAAACGGAATCAATGAAGAGAACTGAATAATAAATAAGTAAGGCATCCTTCGCTTGAAGCACCCAAAGCATAAAATGACCCTCGCATCTTTTGATGACATTTGGCAAACTTCGCATCTTTCGTTGTCTTCTGTACATTGTGGTAGCTTTCTCTTACAACAAGCCCGTTCTTTCTTAGTAACGTCTCTGACTTTGTCCGCAAACTAAAGGAAAGTAACTTAGCGAGTATCGACTTCGGTTTAACTCATTAGGATGATATAATCGTTTGATTGTGGCATGGGTATACTAGTATCAGGACCAGATATAATTCGACGCATCGGGCGACTTTTTCTATCTCGTTTGAATCCAAGTTGTGTAGTCTTTATTGATAAGCTTATGATTTGTAAAGTCACAATAGAAACGTTCAAAAAGGAAATTACTCATATGTGCATACTATACCGTCCTAATCATCGTTACTTACTACATATTGCTACTGATTAAAATAGCAACAAACTGTATCAACTAAGGCTTTATAAACATTGTGAAAGTACGGACAAGTCAGGGTACGAAAGAAATGAACTGCAATTGGCTAAGAATAACGTTTTCTTGTTCTCCAATACGACTCTATACATGCAACTAAAGGAACATACGTATACCCGGTAGTTTGTTAAAAAATACCAACTTATTAATTAAGAGGTTAATATGCCAGGCGACATTTTACGTTGACGGCACTACATGTTTTCTTTGATTGGAATTGGTATAATTTGTATAATAACGGTAGAAACTACTGTGGTTTGCCGATGATTATAAGAATAAATAATACAGTTCTACATGTCATGTACAAACATATATTGTGTAATGAGACATATGTGTTGCATTTTGTATAATTATTTAAAGGCACTGCTTGTTTATCACTCAGATATAGATCCTTATTTGGACGCTATTTGTCATACATGTTCAATACATTATCAATATTCATAAATATGCAAATGAGTTAATTAGCATAATATTTAAGTAAGTTAAAATCAATTTCCACGAATAAATCATATTTTGATATAAGGAATATGTTTAATGAGTGTTAAATGTTGATTCTGACTGTATTGAGATTTTTACGTTCTGTTTTAAATTTACCCCCACCCACATTTGGCGGTTATTCTCGGTGGAATTAAATTATATTTATCTATAAAAATATACATTTAACGAAAGCCCTATGTCTTCACATGATTTTGGTACAATTCGGATCTTTAAATAATAGAAATAAGGAAGATATGGCATATATTTGTCAACTATACTAGTAGATTTTTAACGAAAATTTACAAATTTTTGACTTCCTCATAATTATTCATGAGTATGCAAATGGGATAATTTGCATAAAATCATTGCAAATGATGAACCAATTCATTAGCTTCATTTTGATACCATTTTGACCATTCTACCTGTAGAATTGACCAAGACATGGTGCAATTTCAAGTTGATGTATGCTATATGCACTTAATTGACCTTTGACCTCATTTATGACCTTCACAGAGGGTTTTGCGCGTGGCATCCACCCAAACCATATACAACTGGTATTGGGCAATTCAAATATGGTATTAAAACACTTCTACTAAAAAATGCCTTGGACCATGAAAAATAAGCGACTTTTGTGCTGATGGACTCCCAACTACCACATATAAAATGTTTCATTGAGCGGATCACGAAAAACCAGTGCGTTCCCTGGCCTTCAAATCAATATTTTAAAGGGGAAGCTAGTGGACAACTAGACGACGTTTTAAAAGGCTTTCAAATGATCAACACAATTGTTAAAGAATTATAAAAATACATACTTTTTTGTTATATAAATGGCGGTATAAGTTGAATCATTCCAAATATTCGGTTACCACGTTACACAAGAAAATATACAAATGCAGGTTTAAATATAATATATTTCATTCGAGAAACAATACATGCAGTATTGCTATATGTCTACAGACTTCCCCTTTAAATGACCACTTGTTACGGCAGTGCGCAAATACAAGCGGGAAAAGCCGAAATAAGTGGGTCAATGTTGACCCCAAACCACGTGACCAATTTCGTGGATTTGAAATTATTGCGTTTACCATTTTTAAACGGAATACGAACAAGAAAATAATGATTGTGAGGTAAACAGGTAAATACGAGTAATTATGGACGATGTGTGTTGCATACGGAAATTCTATGGGATGTGAGTATAAGTTAGTTAACGTGCATGATAATCATAACTTCTTGTTTACCTCTTCTTCTTCCGAGTTATTTGCAGTGCCCACTCTGGGTCATTGTCGCAAATTTTTGCAACTTTTCTCAGTTTATGCCATTTTCATCAAGTTTTCAGTTCTCCGTTATAACTTATATTCGGAGACATATTTACCTAACCAGTTTACTGGACTGTATCATAACCAGTATTAGCTCACACTTCCACAAGGAACCAGGAACTTCACCACACGTCAACAGTCACAGTGAAACTGTGTCAGAAAACAATTTGATTTTTCAAGTCTGCAATATAATTTTCAGCCAAAATTATTATGCTATAATGAAATATGTACATTCATAAAAATATTTGTATCAAAAAATGGAAATTCAATTTGTAAAAAAGTGTTTTATCACACATTGAAAATTGCCAATTTTTGTGCAACTATGCTGCAAAAGATACTCAAATTCAGTATAAATCACACTGCTATGTTCTCCAATCTAGTATCCAGGTGCTGACTATAGAATCAAAGTATATCAATTATATCACACGTTGTATCAAAACTTTGGACCACTTTATTACTAGAATTGACAAATTTGATTTACACACAGCTGATTATTTCTTGGACCACTTTATTACTAGAATTGATAAATTTGATTTACACACAGCTGATTATTTCTTGGACCACTTTATTACTAGAATTGACAAATTTGATTTACACACAGCTGATTATTTCTTGGACCACTTTATTACTAGAATTGACAAATTTGATTTACACACAGCTGATTATTTCTTGGACCACTTTATTACTAGAATTGACAAATTTGATTTACACACAGCTGATTATTTCTTGGACCACTTTATTACTAGAATTGACAAATTTGATTTACACACAGCTGATTATTTCTAAGTGTAATGTGTGTGTGTGTATCTGTTGATTTAGCTAACAAAGGGCACAAAAGGATGACCGCTGAAAATCAAGGGGTTCGGCAATGACTTGTTTTGATTGCAACTTATCCCATGAATAGAACTACACAAATGCCTTCTTCAAAATTTAATGTTAAATACCACACAGAATTATAAGTTTCACATGGTTTAATATTCAGTGATTTATGGAATACGTATGAATGATATACTATCAATCTATAGACGAGCACCTGAATAATAGATTGGAAAACATAGCAATGTGATTTATATTGAATTTGATGATGTACTTTTTTCAGGATTTTGACACAAAAATTGGCAATTTTCAGTGTGTGATAAAACACTTTTACAAATTGAATTTCATTTTTTGATACAAATTTTTTTATGAATGGACATATTCAATATAGTAAAATAATTTCGACAGCAAATTATTTTGCAGACTTGAAAAATCAAATTGTTTTCTGACATAGTTTCACTGTGCAGACTTCATGCAATTTCAGCTGGGCAAGTGGTATCACTATGTTGTTTTTATCTCCCTGTGTTCGGCTGGTTAAGTTGACTGGTGCCTTCCGTGTCCGATATTCTATTATAGTAGTGAGTTCTGAGTGTATGTATTCGTTGTTATCACGGCCCCAGGGCACGGAATTACAACCAATACAAAGGTATCGGACGAATTGCATGAATTACAAGTTCCAAGAACCCAATTAAGATGACACGCACAATCCACATTTCAACCGTGCCGGCTTAAGGTCAATGTTGCAGCTTAAAGCCGAAGGTGTTAACCTTAGTTTGTGTCGGCTTTATGTTATAGTTAGAACATATTAAGTAAATTTTAATGATTAAAAAGGGCGGAGCGAGCGAAGCGAAGCGAGGCCTTTTTAGTCATTAAAATTTACTTAATATGTTCTAACTAACTTAGAATATAACATTCTGCATTCTGATTGGCCGATGGAAATTAACGCCAACGCAAGACGTCAAGTATGTTAAGGGAAAATTTTAATGATTAAATTTTCATTTAACCGCGAAAATGCGGCGTTTTCATTGGCTCATAATGTAGGTTATATTCTAAAATGTGTTAACGACTTGTCTCCGGGAGTATTCTTTTCGGTCAGATACATCTAGACTAAGCTTTGATTTCCATTCAGTTCATTGCTTGAGCAATCGTGAAAGCTCGGACATTTCCGTTCAACTCCGGTAAATATATTGCAATGCATAAAGACCGAGGTGATCAGAATGTTGCTTGAGGTGTGCAGCAGTTGATTTTTTGGGGTACAATAAAATTTAAAATTGAATAAAATAATACCACGACGCGATCTGACTAACCAAACTCTTGTTTTGTCTGTAAGTTCAAGCATTACGTATTGTGGACAATCTTATGTACATGTACTGTTTATGTTTTGTACATTGATTTCTTACATTCTATTTTTGCCTTACAGATGGCATTTGAGATCACGAATCATGGAGTGGACATATTATAACGCCTTCAGGTTATCTGTTTTCGTGAGCAACACTGCAATAAGGATCCGAACTCAATAGAATAGATAAGTGACTTAGTATTTTAATGTTTTCTTTATAATATAACTGCCAATAATGTCGAACACTAGACCTTGTTTTACATACTATTGAGTCATCAGCATTTACACTTCTCTCATTCCCTCGTGGCGATGGATGACATCAGGAATGAGGTATCAAGAGTGATCAATATATGTGGGAGAAACTTGTTTCACAATTGACGATAAAAAATGAGTATAAACCATTGACTCATCTACTCGTGTGCCGTTCTGGTTTTCACACGACCATATCACTGGTTATTGTATTATTTGAAAGATCTAATGTCAATTAGTTGATCGTAAAATGCAGATATTTTCCTAGTTAAAACGAAACTTTTATTCCAGCTTTTCGATATTGCTGCAAGTTTTGTAAATATATTCGTGCACTCCTGCAAATAATATACCGGATACCATTTGGTAGAAAATGTTCACGTATCAAGCGTCTTACCGCAAACAACTGATAGGCCTACAAGTATTCATTTACTGGCCAAATATCAGAGGATTTCCTGGTTCTTTTGAGAAAAGGACCAAGCCCTGAATTGGGAAACTTTTAACGACGAGAAGCTTACGTTATTAAGACATTCTTCTTGTTTCTCAAGTAATGTTTTAGTCTATAAATGTGTGGAAATAGTTTTGAGAGTTTGGGTCCGTTCTCAGCACAGGTCTGCTAAAGGTGTAGGAAATTCGCTGAAAATCAATATATTGGTATTACTCGAATGATTTATATCATTTTACGTGACTTTGTTTGAAGTAAAGAGTATTAAGTCTAATTCTATAATATCAAATTTGTAATTATTACAGTCATTGACCCATGCTTAATTTTGTATTCCCACTAAATAGCTCATAGAGCTCTGTGTAAATTCTCAAATAACATGACAACAAAGTACATCACATTGAAATGATGTGCAAAGTCATATACCTTAGTTTAATTTTCACAAAGGTTCATCATAGGTAAAGAGATGTGGAAACATGACTGAGACAATGTTCACCATAGCTAAAGTGATGTGTATACATGACTGAGACAATGTTCACCATAGCTAAAGTGATGTATATACAAGACTGAGACATTGTTCACTATAGCTAAAGTGATGTGTATACACGACTGAGACAATGTTCACCATAGCTAAAGTGCTGTGTATACAAGACTGAGACAATGTTCACCATAGCTAAAGTGATGTGTATACAAGACTGAGACAATGTTCACCATAGCGACAGTGACAATGTTCAGAAGAAGCACCTTCTAAACGTTAAATATCGAGTATGTATACATTATTTGAAGCTGTCTTTATATAGATGTTTTATGTAAAGCTCATATTTATTACCGTCCCTTACCGGGGACTTCTGTATTGCTTGCAATTCAGTACGTCATATCTCGATTTGTTCAATTACGTCATTTTACTTAATGAAACTGGGTCACTCGTTTTAAGGTTTTCAGATTTTTTGTTGCTGAAATCGGGCCTTTCAACGTTTTAATACTGTTACTTAACTTTTAGACTGTAGGCTGCTAAAACTATGTAGTTCAGCAGTTTTACTGTTGTTACTAGGTCATTCAGCGTGGGCTTTCTGCCTTTTGTTTGCTGAATCTTTTTTATTCAGTTTTTAACAATGAGACTAGGGGCGTTTAATTTTCTTGGTCGGTAGTGTGTTGGGCACTTCTTCGTTTTAAGATTTCTTACAGCTAAAGCGGGGCAATATAGTCCTTTTGCTGTGGAAACTGGGTCATTCAGCTTGTTAGTAGGTCATCCCACTATACGGGCCTTTCAACGTTTTAATACTGTTATTTTACTTTGAGACTAAAGGCTGCTATAACTATGTAGTTCAGCAGTTTTACTGTGGTTACTAGGTCATTCAGTGTAGGCATTCCGCCTTTTGGTTGCTGTATCTTTTCTACTGGGTCATTCAGCTAGTTATAATTTATTATACTTTTCGACAGCTTGGACTTGGGCGGATCTGCGCTTGTTTAGTTGGGCATTGTGCTTTGTGTGTTTTTAATGTTTTCTGTGCTCGGCTGGTTAAGTTGAGTGCTGCCTTCCCTGTCTGACTTAATATACTCTTTTTGGGACCAATTGAAAAATTGGACAATGTATAAATTATTGATTAATACAATATAATTGGTCATGCAATGGAAAATTTGAGGTTTGTCCAAGGAACTTTTGGAAGGCACTGTACATCGCACCCCATCTCGATACTTAGACGTTATAAATATCTACTGGTAAATTTTAACTCCTGGCTCTGGTTAGATGTGTTGATCCAGTGGTAAAATAGCAACTTGTCACAATTTTCACGCTGATTCGAACCCTCACATCTTTCAGGTAAGCAAAAGCAATGTGATGAAAATTGGTACTTGGGGTCACCTGAGACTCACCTTAAAGATGATGACGTCATACACGGGTTGTGTTGTCATTCGTTACGTCACGCACGTGTTATCGTTCCGTGATAGCGAAAATTGCGGACGACAAAAGGTTTTCAATAAACTATTAGTTTTGAAGAAAACAAGTTATAATAAAATTGTGCACGATATACAGTAATCATTTCGTGATCATGCCATGTCTAAAACTTCGATTTGTGAACATAATAACATGCATATAAAAAATGGGTCGCAAAAAAGCTAGTGATCTAACGCAAAGTAGGCGTAACGTGACGTCGACGTCAAAACTACGCACGAAAATGTTAGATGTTTGAATAAAATCACTTAGGATAACTAGTGCGAGTGGCGAAGACGTATACATATTGAAGGATGATAATCTGAAACGTCATTAAAAAAGAATACAGCAGGGCCTAAGGAATGTGATCGTCAAATTGATCGTAGTTAAATTCTGAATAACGTTAAAAGGTGCAAAAATGACGCTGCCTCGCCTACCGGTTTCATAGGTCAGCAGACATGTTTTAAGCAATTTATTTATATATATTTTTGAAAACTCTTTCGTACGTTTTCTTCTTATATATGTATCAACCACCACATAAAATAATTAAAAAAAAATATATAACAGCAAAGTTATAAGCATTTTCTCGTTATATATGGATCACCCCTCTAATGTGTTGAGACGTGATGCTGATGATTGCCCATAAGCTAAGTAAAGCTGTTGTCCTCCCTAATCCCCCATGTGCGAGTACACAGCTCGTCTGGTCGTGAATGTAATACTAGGTAGCATACCTCAGGTATTTTATCTTGCACCATAAATCACCACCCAAGTCAAACTTGTTTTTAGAACACGACCATGGGACGCATTTACTCTATTAAATTATTTGGTTCCTTTCTATTTTCACCTAGTCAATGGCTGTTTGATTAGTTGCGTTGTATTGCCAGTAACACTGCACTTGGTCAGGGTCATGATAAACAGACTGTTTATGTCCATCTTTGTATGCTATATTTAATTCCGTTCTAGAAGCCAACTAACTGAACAATGCACCATTTTCCACATTTGTTTTGTTTTAAGGTCTATCTTTAGGATAAATTGAACCGTTTTAAAATAGGTTGTATGATTTCTGATGATTTTATGGGCGGAACAGTCGTTTGGTTGACCTTTTGACGCCTAGCATTCCCCCACCAAAAACAACTAAACCTTTTGACCCGCAGTATTCTGACTGAATGTGTACTATTCCTCGAAACGATATACTCGTATATTTGGATTATAACATGATAAAACCCGATATATTCTTATCAACACGACACTTGACATGTATTCCCTATCCAGCTTTTTCCAGATTTCTTCGATTGCAGGAATGTGACCAGTTCTCTCCCAGGTCGACGTTACTGATGGTGCTTGGTCATCGGATTTTAAGAATCCTTCTCAGGCAGCTGTTGATGGAAGTCTGAATTATTTGATATTAACTGACTTTGTGGTCCTCCAGGTTACAACTCCATATAGCAGTACGGCTTTACATTGGAGTTGAACAGGCGAATCTTGGTTGTCAGGGATAGCTCTCTTGGAAGCCAGATTTTCTTCATCTGGATACAAGTGATCATTTCTTTGCCTACCCCTGCCTTAATAGCTGTATCTGTTCCTCTCTGTTGATTAATGATACTGCCTAGATATGACCGTGAATGCTCAAATCATTTCAGAATTATTGAACTTATTACTTTATTTATACATGATGTGCCTGTATATTAACATTTGATTTTGATATGTTCATAGTTTCAATCATCTCTTCGTGGTAAAAAGATGCAGTAGTTTATGTTTAAATTTATTTGGACTCATTGCTCGAGTAATTGTGATTATTTGCTGTATTAGGTGTCATAATTAAGAGTATACGGGAATTGCATCAAGTGGCAACGTTACGTCAGAATTCCAAATTGCACGTTCCGTCAAAAAATGAAAGTGCCCATGAATGAGGTTTATTAAGGGCTTCCTTTTCTTTTCAAAATAAGTATCTTGTTACAAATTACAATATACAATTATAAGAATTCAACGACTGGTTGGGGGACTTTTCAGTAATGTAAATGTCAGTATTACAGTTTTAAGGTTCGTTTAAATACATTTTATCATTTTTTCCCCATTTTGTATCCAAATTTCTACTTTATAAAGTTTTGATCAGGTTTTCTAGTGTGGCCGATCATTTACAGTAAGACATTCTCTATTTTACGGGGTGAGTCACAATTGTGATATTGAATGGTAGTTTGGGTTATTGAGAAAGAGCATTGTGGCAGGTCATCCACAGTAAGACATTCTCTATTTTACGGGATGAGTCACAATTGTGAGGTTGGATGTTTGTTATGAGGAAATGTATGTGGTGAGATATTCACAGTAATAAAATTTCTAGGTTACGGGATGGGTCATATCAGCTGCATGTGTATGCACTATGTTCTTGTGTGTAGCATGTTCCCTTGGATTATGATGTGTGATACCGGATGTTGTGGCAGGTCATCTTCAGTAACACATTCTCTATGTTAAGGGGATGAGTCACTTCATCTACACATTACACTAGTTCTTGTGTGTATCATGTTCTCCTTGGACTATGATGTAGGATACTGGGTGCCGCGGCTGATCAGGTCATCTACAGTAACACATTTCTATATTACGGGCTGAGTCACAGCTACGTATATGCACTACGTTCTCTTGGACAGTGATGTGCAATGTTGATGTAGTATGCGTGTCGTCTTGCGTGTGTGCTTGTGGTGTGTGTTCGTTTGGTGGGATTGTGGGGTGTGGGTGTGCTTGCGGGCGTTCATGCGTTTGGTGGGGTTGCGGGTTTGCATGCGGAATGCATGTGTTCGGTGAGCTTGTGGGATGTGATTGTGTGTAGAACGGATTTATAGTTTAACATCGTATGCATTTTTGTAATAAATGTTTGGTTTGACTCCGTATTGGTATTGTTTTGAAATTTAGTACTATATTTTAGGTTTGATTTTGTAGTTATTTTTAATTTCAAAGGTACGATTGCGTTTCATAATTTAATATTTCAATAATCCAATTTAAAAAAAACCATGTTCAATACTGTATATAATGTATGGATTTCAGCCATATTAAGGTGTTTTCTCCCCATATTTTTATTGATAAAGTAACGTTATTACCAATTTATGATACATTTCAACTATTTCATTTGTTAAATTGTTTTAAGGTTTTCTGTTGTAAATATTGCGGTTTACTGCAAGATTTAATTAAATGTCACTTGATCAATATCCAGTATACAAGGTTAGGCGGAGTCGTTGTAAGTTCTCCAGCCTCATTTAAGCCTTAAAGTGATGCAATAATTCATCATATTCTTAATTGAAACTTTTATTCATAAATAGGTTTTTAAGAACGGATGGGGTTTGCGTCCGTGATGAAGTGTAATGTCTTTAGCCCAAATGGCTATTCTTCAAATGGCTTTTTGATCAAGTCTTATCTATATACCATTTGATAATAATGAACTAGTAAATAAATAAACTGACGACAGGTTCTTCTATCACCTCGAGATAAAACCTGGTAGTGGCCAATGTATTGCTCTTTTCATTAACTTAAATGTTGGCATCGCTTCTTTGTCCTTTCTTTAAACCATTTTATGATAATAGCTGCATTTTGTATTTCAACCAATGGACTGATGTTAACTTATTACTGTCCTATTGAAAGACAACAATTGACAGTGGCCAATACATTCCTCCTGTTATTAACTTAAATGCTGGTCGCGCTTTCTTGTCCTTTCTAGATAGCCTTCGATAATGATGGAAACACTCCGCCTGTCAATAACTAAACTGATTGTAGCCTTTCCTCTGCCTCCTCAAGATAACATTAAATACTGATCAATCCTCTTGTGATTTACTTAAATTGTGGCAGTGTTCTATTTTCCTCTCTAGATAAAATATGATAATAATAAATACATATCGCCCTTCGAGTTTGCTTTCTTGTATCATCTCAAGACAACATTTGTTTCCTCCTGTCATTTACTAAAATGATGACAGCGTTTTCTAGTCTTCTCTATATAACATTAATGCTAATGGATACATTCTGCCTCTATTTGATAAACTGATGTAGCAGTCTTTTATCGTCATATGACAAAAGTTAACAGTGGCAAACAAACACATCCCCCCTGTCATTGACTTAAATGATGACAGCGTTTTCTAGTCTTCTCTATATAACATTAATGCTAATGGATACATTCTGCCTCTATTTGATAAACTGATGTAGCTTTCTTTTATCGTCACATGACAAAAGTTAACAGTGACCAACACATTCCTCCTGTCATTTATGTAAGTGATGACCGTTTTTGTCTTGTCTTCCTTGGATAACATTCGATGATAATAGATACATTCCGTCTAGCTTTCATTTAATAAACTGATTTTGGCTTTAGGAACAGTGGTCAAAACATTCCTCTTGTCATTTACCAAGGTGGTGACCATTTTATATTGTCTTCTATAGATTAAATTTGATAAAGATACATACATATGCATTCTGACTTTCAATAAATAAACAAACTGAAAACAGTTTTCTTCTGTCCCTTTGATATAACATGTGACCAAATACACTCATTTTGTCATTTACTAAAATGATGGCCACTTTGTACTGTCCTCTTTACGACTTATATTTAATGACAATGAATGAATTAAATTACTTCTTTTATTTAATTAACTGGAGACAGTTTTTCTTCTGTCCTCTTATGCTCACATTTGACAAGTGCCAAGATCATTTTCTGCGTGCGCTTCCAGTTCGGTGGGTTACGAGTTGGATCCTTAGCTGTGGCATACCAAAGGCGAATAAATCAGGTTCTTTGACACGTATTGCATGGTACCAGTACTTTCTTTCACTCCGCATTGAAGTGAAAACTGGTTTCTATTCCCCATACCCTAGTACTGGCGATGTATACCATCACGAAAGAGGTGTCGATGATGATTGATATATGTTGTAAGACCTAACACGAATTAGTAACCACTCAATGATATTCCCATTTTCATAGGATCATAAACTGATGATAGTTTTCTTCTGTCTTCTCTAGATAGTATTTGACAAGGACAAATATTTCCCATTTCCTTTGATAGATGTCCTAAACGGATAACATTTGACAACGACTAATACATTCCTTATGTATTTCTTGAACTGATTGTAGTTTTCTTTTGTCTTCTCTAGATAATATTTGAAAACGACCAATGCATTTCCCATTCGATCATTTGATGCATTAGCTCGAGTTTTCGAAGAAAAAAGTCTAGTTATTGGGATCATTTTCTCAAAGTGTATCAAAGGCATACACATAGTTGTTTTCCATCACAAGTGGAGTCCATACTGACAAAGCTGATAACCCTGCGACCTATATTAATGGAGTCCTTGTTTGGACTTAGTACAATCATAGAAATAGTTGCACATTTTAAGCATAAACTGAATTTTCTAAAACATGTGATGACCTATATCTAGTGACAAGTGGAAACTAATCTATCCAGCATTTAAGAATTCAAGAGTTATTCCCCTTTTCTGACTTTGAACTTTTACATAAAAATGTATAATTCTCTAAGACTATCAAAGGTATCTACTTTATACAAACTCGACATAGTTATTCACTATCAAAAGGGGAGTCCATACTGACAAGGCTGGTAACCCTGTGATCTATATTTATGAGTTATCTGCCCTTGTTACTAATAGAATTTTTACTCACAGATGAGCAAGTGTACTATTAAGTACTAGAAAGTCGAGTCTCCAGCACTCGTAGGCGGTACTCTTGTTAATATATTATGTTCACAAACCGAAGCTTTGGACATAGCATGATCACGGAATGATTACTGAATATCGTGCACAATTTTATTATGACTTGTTTTCTTCAAAGCTAAATATTGTATTGATAATCTTTTGTCGTCCATCATATTTGTTATCACGGAATGATAACACGTGCATGACGTAACGAATGACAACACTACTCGTGTATGACGGCACCTTTAGCAAGGCGAGTCTTAGGTGACCCTACCTACAAATTTTCATTACATTGCTATTGCTAACATGAAAACTATGAGTGTTTGAGTTTGCGTAAAAACGGTGAAATAAACCATAAAAACCGCCTAGGCGTATTGAGGGTTACCTTAGCAAATATAGATGTTAGCATGATGTCGCTGTAATCAAGCATATTCATGAAAACATTCCTAATGTATGTTTTTACTTTCAGCTTAAGTTAGAGTAAAACCGAACGTATAATAACAAATTATAAGCATTTTCGGGTTATAATTTGATCATCCCTCGTATGTCAGCCAGTGTGGTTAAAACTTAACCTAACACGGTAGAAACATGGAGTCTGCAGATCACCTCCAGTAGTTAGACATTTGCAAGTTTCATGCATTTCTGTTTAGGCCTTAAAAAGTAATGAAGCCGGCAGAAATGCAAGCTTCAAGCTTTTGAACTTGAACTGTGACATTGAGGTGGCACGTCGGAATGTCGGTTTTGCACGTCATCTTTATAAGTTACACATTTGCTACGAGTTTCATGCAATTCGGTCTATGGGTTGAAAAGTTACGGTGTGGACACAAAATGCAAGATTCAAACCTTTGACTTTGAATGGTTACCTTGACCCGGCATGGTCGGATTGTGAGTTCTGCATGTCGTCTTAATTAGTTACAGATTTGCTATGCGTTTCTTGTAATTCGGCCTATGGGTTGAAAAGTTACGGAGCGGACACAAAATGCAAGATTTAAACCTTTGACTTTGAATTGTAACATTGACCTTGAGCCGGCATGGTCAGATTGTAAATGCTACACGTCGTCTTAATTAGTTACACATTTGCTATGAGTTTCATGCAATTCGGCCAATGGGTTGAAAAGTTACAGAGCGAACACTATTTAGTAACGGACGCACGGACTCACGGACAAGGTCATTTCTATAATCCCCTTCCAATATGTGGCGGGGGATTAGATTAGAAAGATGCAATACGTGCTTATCATACCGTTAGATCTTATGACAATTAAGCTTTAAACGCCCTTCTTTCTCTCTAAATTCTTACTTGGTATTTTCAGGAACGCATGTATAGTCCGTTAGCGACGAGGCTGGACCCCCATAAACCTTAAATATATTTTAAAGTACTGATGCAATTTGATTGCAATTTGGTGTGGTACACTGAATTACCTTTACCAACTCTGTGTTTAAATTTCAGACTTTTTTACGAACTCATTAATTTTTCCCCCATTGTGTCTAATGTATTAAATTGTATTTAATCAACAAATGGACAGGGAGTAAAATAAGCCATTACGATCAGGTAGTTAGACTAATGCTATTGTATTTGTAATAACTGTAACGGGACATATATGGATAATTTTGACCTCATTTGACAGGTCATCAATGAGTATATAGTTGAGGCCCACTATCTGATTGTAATGATCATTTGTATAAACAAAATGTTGAGCCTTGAGGTGAGCTTAAACATCAAACACATACACTTTGATGTGTGGGCCTCATTTTATATTTGCAATCGTCACTGATGTGTTACTTAATCTACAGTTATAATGGACCAATTTGCTTAGTCACTTCAATCACCTCATTTTGACCTTTAAATTGACCTAATTTTTGACTTGACTTATTAAGCGTCCAATTCTTGGTTAACCCAAATTGACTGTTTCGTCTTACATCATGTCCATTAAGGAGTTGCCTTCAAATTTGGCATAGATGTTTACAATCATAGGCCCCTTACATTATCAAAGCCATGAAACACTATCCAACATTTTTAACAGAATTATGGCCCCTGATGGACTTTTTTATGGACAAGGCTTCCATGGGGGCATAAGAGTTTATTGAACGCAGTCTTGTGTTTTACTCTTTATTAATGAGACAGTTACCTGTGAATTTGACTGGACTTTAACCCAATTTGACCGTTTCGTCTAGCATTAATACGACATGCTGCAAAGCTTACATACTTGCATGGATGTTGTATTTGAACAACCTGTCAATATGTTGATTATTTTGTTTAAACATTTCATTGAAGATGAGTGCCATAAAACAACCCCGTTATTAAAAGATGGTAATAAGTATGCATTATAAATTATTAGAGAAAATATTTGAATCTATATTAAAATCATACTTATCCGCAAACGTATTAATGAAAAATTAAAAACACTCGAGTAATGCTGTTTACCTATTATATCACCCGAATTTCTATATTTTAACACACTATTTTAAATGTTAGTATTTACTTTTTAGCTCCACTATTCGTAGAATAAGGGGAGCTATTGCAGTCACCCGAGCGTCGGCGTCAGCGTCGACGTCAGCGTCGGCGTAACACTTTTGTTAAAGTTTAGGTACATGTTTTTTAACCTCTTATATTCACTAAGTCTTTTAAGATATTGCTTTCATATTTTGCATACATGTTCACCATCATGACCCCAACCCATATGCAGGAGTACGTAACTGTATCAGGCATTTTGTTGAAATTATGCCTTTTTTCTACTTAGTGCAAATAGTGCAAATGTTAAAGTTTAGGTACAGGTTTTTAAGCTCTAATATCTTCATAGTGCATTGACATATTGCTTTAATACTTTGCATACTTGTTCACCATCATGACCCCAACCCCTACACAGGGGTAGATAACTCTATCAAGTATTTTGTTGAAATTATGCCCCCTTTTGGACTTGAAAATGCAAATGTTTAAAGTTTAGGTACAGGTTTTTTAGAAGATAACTATTTAGCATTTTGTTGAAATAATGCCCCGTTTTGGACTAAGAAAGGCTTATTTATTTGCCATCATGACCTAGAGGACCTACACATGAGTAGGTAACAGTCCTGCATAATTTGTCCAAATTATCCCCCTTTTTCGACTTAGAAGCCCCAACCTCTACACAGCTGAGCGTAATGCTGCTGTTATGAAGCATTTTGTTTTGAATATATAATGATTGTTCTATCCTAGCATGGCGCTGCGAATAGTGGAGTGCGCTGTTCGTGAACAGCTCTTGTTTATATTGCCAGCCATTTCATTGATGCTTTTGTATATTTGTATGTATGTATGCTTGTTTTGTTAGATGACCCAGTGGTAGATAAGCCCCAGGCTTAATGGGTTTATCAACTTTAAATAAAGTTATTGTTATTACCATTATTACACCTATTTAACCGGACCTCATTTGACCTTCACATTGACCTAATTTTGGAATTAGGCTTTTTATCCCAAATTGACCATTTCTTCTTACACCGAATCCATTAAGGCATTGCTTTCAAACCAGTCAATTTTACTTGTTTATAATATAAGCCCCTTATATTGTCAAACCATGTAACACTATCCAACATATTGTTACAGAATTGTGGCCCCTGATTGACTAAGCTTTTTATCGACAATGTTTCCATGGGTACATAAGCTTTTATTGAACGCCGTCTGTTTCTGTTGAGGTCTTTCTTTTATGTATTATTTAGCCTGTCCGAACTGCACATAATTTATGTATTAAGCACATAATTTATGTATTCATACAAATTATGCAAGTTTAATACTGATTTCATCTTCGTTTTCAGGTTTCCTGACTTTGAGAAAAATAATGAAACCTGCAATTTCATCAAAATGGTAAGTCAGCATTATTGAATGAAACATAAGTGACTAAAGTCTCTAATCCGACATCTACAGCAGTACTACAATGTCAACACCATAATCAATAGTACCATCAATAATCAGAGCATCTCCACCAACAAGTAACAGCGTCAGTAACAGTAATACCTCTGGTTATTAAATAAACGGAATATTTCGTGGGCCTTTTGAGCTCACCTGTCACAAAGTGAAAGAGTGAGCTTTTGTGATCACTCTTCGCCCGTCGTCCGTCCGTCCGTCCGTCGTCCGTCCGTCGGTCAACAATTTGCTTGTGTAGACACTGGAGGTCACAATTATGGTTTAATCTTTATGAAACTTAGTCACAATGATCATCTCAACAAAAGCTAGGTCAAGTTCGATATTGGGTCATCCGGGGTCAAAAACTAGGTCACAAGGTCAAATAATAGAAAAATCTTGTGTAGTCACTAGAGGTAACAATTTTGAAATAATCTTTATGAAACTTGGTCACAATGATCATCACAACAAAATCTAGGTCAACTTTGATAATGGGTCATCCGGAGTCAAAAACTAGGTCACAATGTCAAATCATAGAAAAATCTTGTGTAGACACTAAAGGTCACAATTTTGACTTAATCTTAATGAAACTCGGTCACAATGATCATCACAACACAATCTAGGTCAATGTCGATATTGGGTCATCCGGGGTCAAAAACTACGTCACAAGGTCAAATCATAGAAAAACCTTGGGTAGTCACTAGAGGTCACAATTTTGACCTAATCTTTATGACACTTGGTCACAATGATCATCACAACAAAATCTAGGTCAAGTTCGATATTGGGTCATCCGGAATCAAAAACTAGGTCACAAGGTCAAATCATAGAAAAACCTTGTGTAGTCACTAGAGGTCACAATTTTGACCTAATCTTTATGAAACTTGGTCGCAATAATTATCACAACAAAATCTAGGTCAAGTTTGATATTGGGTCATCCAGGGTCAAAAACTAGGTCACAAGGTCAAATCATAGAAAAACCTTGTGTAGACACTAGAGGTCACAATTTTGACTTAATCTTTATGAAACTCGGTCACAATGATCATCACAACAAAATCTAGGTCAAGTTCGATACTAGGTCATCCGGGGTCAAAAACTAGGTCACAAGGTCAAATCATAGAATAACCTTGTGTAGTCACTAGAGGTCACAATTTTGACCTAATCTTTATGAAACTTAGTTACAATGATCATCACAACAATATCTAGGTCAAGTTCGATATTTGGTCATCCAGGGTCAAAAACTAGGTCACAAGGTCAAATCATAGAAAAACCTTTAGACACTAGAGGTCACAATTTTGACTTCATCTTTATGAAACTCCGTCACAATGATCATCACAACAAAATCTAGGTCAAGTTCGATATTGGGTCATCCCGGGTCAAAAACTAGGTCACAAGGTCAAATCATAGAAAATCCTTGTGTAGTCACTAGAGGTCACAATTTTGACCTAATCTTTATGAAACTTGGTCACAATGATCATCACAACAAAATCTAGGTCACGTTTGATATTGGGTCATCCAGGATAAAAAACTAGGTCACAAGGTCAAAGCATAGAAAAACCTTTTGTGTAGTCACTAGAGGTCACAATTTTGACCTAATCTTTATGAAACTTGGTCACAATGATTATCACAACAAAATCTAGGTCAAGTTTGATATTGTGTTAACCGGGGTCAAAAACTAGTTCACAAGGTCAAATCATAGAAAAACCTTGTATAGTCACTAGAGGTCACAATTTTTGCCTAATCCTTATGAAACTTGGTCAGAGTGATCATCTCAACAAAATCTAGGCTAAGTGCGATATTGGGGCAAAGAACTAGGTCACTAGGTCAAATCACAGGTCTTGCAGGTACTGCTATAACAGGTGAGCGACCTAGGGCCCTTTGGGCCCTCTTGTTTAATCCCCCGCCACGAAGTGATAGGGGATATTAAGAATGGTCATTGTACGTTATTTCGTCCGTCCGTACGTCCTTAACAAAATCGAGTCCGCTGCATAACCTTTTAGCGCCTGCGCCGAATTGAACGAAACTTTCAGTAGATGTGTAACTTATAAAGACCACATGCAGAACCCACGTTCCAATTGTGCTGGCTCAAAGTAAATGTCACAGTTGAATGCCAAATGTTGAACCTTACATTTTGTGTCTGCTTAATAACTTTTTAACGTCTGGACCGAATTTCATGAAATTTAAAGCAGCATGTAATAGCAAATGTGTAACGAAGGCGATGTGCTTATCGCATGTTCCCACCATGTATACTCAAGGTCACAATTCAAGGTCAATAGTTTGAGCGTTTACAATTCCTGTCCACTTTATAACTTTTAATGCCTGGTCCGCATGGTACGACACTGATAACGAATGTGAGACAAAGGGTCGACCTGCAGAACCAAGTTGCAACCAAGCAGGTTTCATCTGGTCAAGGTCACAGTTCACTATTCATTAACGCGGGGGGTTATAGCCGTCTTTTGGACTGCCTTGTCCATGTATGTATAATTAAACCGACTTTTATGTATTCATACAAACATTGCATGTTTATTACTGATTCAATATTGTTTTTCAGGCTTCTTGACATTGAGAAAAAACAATGATACAGTTTCATCAAATTGGTAAGTCAGCACTGTTGATATGAAACATACATTACACACATATTTAAATAGACATTCAAGCTCAATACAAGTCCATTACTGTTCCATTAACTGTGACTTTAAAAACAATGACACTACACTTGGTCCATTCTGAGTGCTTTTGACTGATTGAATGTACATTTGCCCCCTACCCTTCCCCCGATCATTGAGTTGCAAGTCAACTGTTACAAGGCACCGCTGACAGCCACAGTACATTGGCTTACGGACACATTAATACGAGCCAGCTTTAAACTTTAAGCGACGAGCATGAAGTTTTGTACGACTGAAAGCCGAACTGAACAACATAAATAATGATGGAATGCAAACTGCTATCTGAGCGGGACATGTATCAAGATTGGTGGATGAAAATAAGGGTTTGAGACCCGAGTATGCCAAACAGACAGCTGTGCATACTATCGTATGTAATATGGTCATAATTTATTAAAGGTTATGCCAGTATGGTTCCCAGGCTACTCTCTACGGAGGAAAATGCTACGTGTGTGACAACCTCTAAAATGCGTTCATGACGTCGCGCGTCTACGAAGTGCTCCGTACGTTCTTACATGTACTTATTATATTTTTAGCTCACCTGTCACAAAGTGACAGAGTGAGCTTTTGTGATCACTCTTCGTCCGTCGTCCGTCGTCCGTCCGTCTGTCCGTCCGTCGTCCGCCAACAATTGGCTTGTGTAGACACTAGAGGTCACAATTTTAGCCTAATCTTTATGAAACTTAGTCACAATGGTCATCTCAACAAAATCTAGGCCAATTCGATATTGGGTCATCTGGGGTCAAAAACTAGGTCACTAGGTCAAATTATAGAAAAACCTTGTGTAGTCACTAGAGGTCACAATTTTGACTTATTATTTATAAAACTTAGTCACAATGATCATCCTAACAAAATCTAGGTCAAGTTCGATATTGGGTCATCCGGGGTCAAAAACTAGGTCACAAGGTCAAATCATAGAAAAACCTTGTGTAGTCACTAGAGGTCAAAATTTTGACTTAATCTTTATGAAACTTGGTCACAATGATTATCTCAACAAAATCTAGGTCAAGTTCGATATTGGGTCATCCGGGGTCAAAAACTAGGTCACAAGGTCAAATCATAGAAAAACCTTGTGTAGTCACTAGAGGTCACAGTTTTAGCATACTCTTTACGAAACTTGGTCACAATGATCAACACAACAAAATGTAGGTCAAGTTCGATATTGGGTCATCTGGGGTCAAAAACTAGGTCACAAGGTCAAATCATAGAAAACCCTTGTGTAGTCACTAGAGGTCACAGTTTTGACCTGATCTTTACGAAACTTGTTCACAATGATCAAAACAACAAAATCTAGGTCAAGTTGGATATTGGGTCATCTTGGGTCAAAAACTAGGTCACCAGGTCAAATCATAGAAAAACCTTGCATAGTCACTAGGTCACAATTTTAGCCTAATCTTTATGAAACTCGATCACAATGATCATCTCAACAAAATCTAGGTCAAGTTCGATATTTGGTCATCTGGGGTAAAAAAGTAGGTCATTAGGTCAATCATATAAAAACCTTGTGTAGTCACAAGAGGTCACAATATTGGCCTAATCTGTATAAAACTTGGTCACAATGATCATCTCAAAAAATTGTAGGTCAAGTTCGACAGGTGAGCGACCTAGTGCCCTTTGGGCCCTCTTGTTTGTAGTATGTGTTGTCTTCGTTGCATCTTAATGAAACTTTCAGGCATAGTCCATTCTAGATTGATCTATCACCTGGTAAAATTTCCAATATATTCCCCCAGTGGTTTGGTTTATATGAATGCAGTCTCAAAACTTTCCGGACATCCCTCGTACACCTGGGTGAAGAGGAGAAATGTGAATTATACGTTCGCTCAATAGAAATTGACCAGTGGCGCGAACGGGGATCGAACCCGGAACCTCTTGACCCTAAAGAGCGCGCCCTACATCAAAGCCCCGTTTAAGAACCTCTTCGTACATGAACGTACGTTCGTAAGAGTGTTTTGTTTCATTCGTACTGGGGGGGGGGGGGCATCAAACGTTCCCTAGCGCTTGACAGCGTTCCACAGCGGGCACTTTCGTCTGTCCACATTTGTCAGCGTTACAGTTATTTTTTTGTTAACGCAGGTTAGCGTATGTCCAACGTCGTACAAAGTTGACCTAATATACGGATACATTGTGATTATTTGCCTACGCTAAACCATTGCGTTGCCGATGCGTTCATTATACATCTGATATCCGTTGACCTATGTTGTACAAACTTCTAGCTATGCTGTGAAACGTTTGCCTACTCTAGTCTTTCCATTAATGTCACGTTTGTCTTACGTCGGATACTCGTTGGACTCCGTTGGAAAAACGTAACTATGTCTAAATTGACCGACAGCACCAGCGTCTCGACAGTCGTTTATCAAACGAGTCCAACTTTGACAAAATTAGTCTAACTACATTCGTCATTTAGGAACGTTCCCAATGTACACAAACGTGTATTATTTCCAAACGTGACACATTTTGTGCATGTTAAAATAAATCTGAAACGAACACGACGTTCGTCGGCGCTGGCCAGCGAACATTAACTCTTGTAAACTTTTAAGGTGGAATAGGCCTGTAACACGGATTTTGATGCTACTTAGCATACATAATATGTTATAGTTTCAAGTGTTGGCTTTCTGTTTTTGGTGGTTTTAGGGAGAGATTTCACGATGAAAAGAGCCACGGGACGTATTTTTTGCGGAATTTTCGACGTCTTTGGTCATGTTTAATGGTCAGTTACTTATTTGTGAAGGGAAATAAATGCTGCGTCATATGGGGGAATTTAAGAAAGGAATATTGAATTTGATGTACGTAACGCTTAAATTACTGCGACGCACGCTTAGAAGTTACGGCGTCAATATCGTGACATTTGTTTCATTCATACGCACATAGCAAGAACTCGGGACGGTCATTTTTTTTTGTATGATATCATTCAAAGAATCTTATTTGATTTAGTAAAATAAAAACGGGGTTATCGATTTAGTTTTTGCGCTATTTTCAATCTAAGTTATCCAGTCGGAGTAAAAGTACGCAACGTTAACGTTTAAGCGCTGCAGCGTTAAAATCGTTCTTTATTGTCCTTTAAACACACTTAGCGAAATACAAGACGGACAGTTGTGTTTATTTTCCCATGTTTTGCTATAAAATATATAGCCCCAAAATGTTGATGGACAGCACAGTAAATGCTTTAGATACATTAACTACAAAGTACACGGCATTAATGTTGTGGAAATTGCAGATATATGTCAAAAGGCATGACGATCCGTGTACAAGTTAATCGTTTCCATTGTTCCATTCTTAATTATATAGCTTTAATGTTGCGATGGAGTCGACATTCTGATCACAACTTTTTGTATTATGGATAAGACAACAAAGTTCGAGTTATATTATTATATGCATGTATTATTGTGACAAACATCGAATAATCATCGGTCCCGAAACGTCGTAGTTTGAACCCTGTTTAATAACGGGTAAAGCAGCCACAGCGCATGTCCAGCGTATCTCTACACAGGATTTACAAGTCAAATAGTTTTCTGCAGGCAGATAATATAGTTATATTGTTTAGGGTGTGTTTTTCTGGAGTTTGGATGCTGATCGAATTTGTTTCGGTGTATGTTTAAATGTACCTGCCCAAATAATTTCAATACATGTAACATCGGATAATACCGATTAATCTCATATATTCAACTACTATATGTAAAAGTAAGTTTGAACTTTATCAGAACAAATGTCTTTATGAGACATTAACCGTATTCAGTTTAAACAAAAACAATTCTCTCTAATTATGTGGTTGTGTTATGTGCCGAACGAATGACCAAGTTCCAAATAATTTGCGAAATATTTATCATGTATCAATACCATGCTTCTATTAATCTAGCAATGTTTTCTCTACGGGATTTAATCCATTGCCGACTATATTTAACATTGACCGGGAAGCGCTTTGTTATGCAGCTGCAGCCACCTACTGTTTAGAAACATTGTCTCAATTGCCTTGCGTTCACAGTGAAATTTGGGATAGTTCTGCTTTCTTCGGTAAATAAACTATTGCAATGCGTCAAAGACCGATGTTATCCGCATGAAATAATGGAATTAGTCTGGTTCACGACATTTTTACAAAATGCTTCTTTTTTGAAATGGTAACCATCGAGTACAGGTCACATGCCCCTCCATGGTCTTTTCACTTTGAGCTATCCAACATACCTTCGGGCTCTATCCCGCAGGAAATAACCTTATGCATGTTACGTTAGTCTAACTTTATCCAATCGTAAGTGTGTACTACAACGGTCAGGTAGATCTACACATTTAAGCCGGTATCGGCATACGACAGCATATTTCAGCGTGTTCGTGACCCCCGTTAACGGTTACAATGTACACCAGCATGTTTGCCAAAATACTTGTACATTGCCACACTTTCAAGTGTGTCTGCGAGTTCACAAGCAGCAACAACGACATTATCTGCAGATCATCATTTCACCTTAGAACTATGAATATGGAAATATATACATGTAGTACCATACAATAGCGTCATACCTTGCTGAAAACACAGTGCAAGCTCTTCAGAGCGTCCATCCCATCAACAACAACAACCTCTCGTTAGCAAGAAACATTTATATTTTGATGAATAAGTAACCAATTTCTGTAACGTTTACCTCTTTAGAGCAGCAACCTCTCTACAACAACCAAATTGTATGTTTCGCTATACAGAGCTTTACATACGTTTTCAGTATCTACAGAATGGATTGGTGTATATGAACTTCACACATGGCTTCCCTGTAATAAAAACACTTTAATGTTTATGGTAGATAACTCTTTCTTGATGATAATGCAAACTTTGGACCTTCTCAGAGTTCGGATAGACGCCTACAAATCACCAATCATGTCTAGTTAGTTAAACTACTTTGGCAAGAATTTAATGCACAATATGCCCCTTATCCCTCAGAAATATTACTGGTGTGGCTAAACGTGTATTCTTACAGGTCTTATCTGTCATTCAGATTTGGAATGTTCCTACCCACAACTTGACGAAACTTGTTGCAGTTGACATATACGACTTGGATTTACAAGAAAAAATTGACTGATCGTGTGTGAATCACTCTATTTCAAAGACCTGTGTGGGTAAAATATGACTGTTTATAAATTGCAATGAGAAAAGTGCATTGTGTACATTTGGTCCATAAAGGACCGTGGTCCGTAAAAGTGACCCTGGTATTATGTGTTACGTCGTTTTGTTGTTTTTACATGTACTTATTTCTCATCTAGTCTGGTTTCCGTACCGAATACTACAGTTTGTAACGTAAGGTTTGGGGACGAGAACCCGACTATTTTTTCCTCTTGGACGATCAACAATTACTTGCTTGATTATCTCTGGTAAGTTTGACTACTTATTTGCCTCGAAGTCAGACACGTCACTTGGCTTTTATGAATATTTGGGACAGAAGATATTCATTAAATATTTAAAAATCGTGGGTTGGAATCCCACCCACCTGGTGAGAGCTCATATACGATTGCTGGATTATCATCAGATTATTTCTTTAAAAGCCGAATTTATTCTTGGTTCGATTTTGTTTGATAGTTGCCGGAAGTTGCAAAACCAGGAAATGGCAAGAATAATATAAAACTGATGGAGAATATCAAGCAATTAATCTGTGCAGGTCGTACCAATATACCCCAAACTTTGATGATAGGGATCAGCAAAACAATATTTGCATGACGTTAAGAAAAACCGATGAAGTTAACTTCGTCCTAACATGCTGTAGCGAAAACATTGCCATCATTATTTCCACAATGTCGTCGTTTTCCAGGTAACTGAAAAGCCAACCAGTGTAACATGTATTTCTTTTGTCTCGTTTCTTATATTCAACATGTAACAATCTGTTTTAAAAAAAAAATGCATCAGTCCGTTTTATCAAATTTGCTTAATACCTGCAAGGAAAATTTGTTGACCCTTGTCAAAGTTTGAGTAGCATAATTATGTTCATGTTAAACAGAATTTTTTATTATGTGTATACCCATGTTATATACTCGACAAAATATAAATTATCCATTTTCATCTAGGATTTCCATTAACGCAACTTTAGATGACCCAATTCACTTGTATGTCTCATGAAATATCAAATCATGAATGATGGATACTTTCTTTTTGTTGAGTATAATTATTCCGGGTTCATTAACTATGAAAGGTAGTGACCAGCCACGGTGCCGTTTTATCAAAGCACTTACGGTAATAATTAAATATCTTAATTATTCTATGAAACCTACATGTACACATTGGGGACAGACATTGTTTGTTGGAGTTTGTCTGATTAAAACTCAATAGTGAACTATTCTTTACCACAACTTTGCATAAAACAGTACTCTGGCTAGCTACCTACATTAAGGATTGTAAGAAATATCCCAACAGCAGCAGCAGGAACCACGCCAATTCCTTAGAATATCACCAACCAAAAACTATTCAATATAGGTCAAAACCCACACCATACCTCGTCAGCTGTAACAGCAGCTACCTGGTCAAACCCACATACGTCGTCAGCTGTATCTGCAGCTACCTGGTCAAACCCACATTATACCTAAGACAGCTGTAACAGCAGCAACCTGGTCAAACCCACATCATACCTCGTCAGCTGTATCTGCAGCTACCTGGTCAAACCCACATTATACCTCGTCAGCTGTAACAGCAGCTACCTGGTCAAACCCACATTATACCTCGTCAGCTGTAACAGCAGCTACCTGGTCAAACCCACATTATACCTCGTCGGCTGTTACAGCAGCTACCTGGTCAAACCCACATTATACCTCGTCGGCTGTATCTGCAGCTACCTGGTCAAACCAACATTATAGCTGGTCAGCTGTAACAGCAGCTACCTGGTCAAACCCACAGCATACCTCGTCAGCCGAACAGCAGCTACCTGGTCAAACCCACATTATACCTCGTCAGCTGTAACATCAGCTACCTGGTCAAACCAACATTATACCTAAGACAGCTGTAACAGCAGCTACCTGGTCAAACCCACATTATATCAACATCAGTAGTAACAGCAGCAACCTGATCAAACACACATTATATCATCAGCATCAGGAACAGTAGCTACCTGGTTAACCCGTATTACACCATCAGTAGTTAAAGCAGCTGCCTGGTCAACCCCGCATTACATCATCAGCAGTAGGAGCAGCTACCCGGTCAACCAAAAATTACACCATCAGCAGTAACGGAAGCTACCTGGCCAAATCCTGGCATTACATCATCAGTAATAACAGCAGGTAACTTGTTAAACCCTACATTACTCCATCAGCAGTAACAGAAGCTACCCGGTCAACCCCGCATTACACCATCATCAGTTACAGCAGCTACCTGGTCAACCCAGCATTTCACCATCAGTAGTAGGAGCAGTAGCTACCTGGTCAACCCAGCATTACACCATCAGTAGTAGGAGCAGCAGCTACCTGGTCAACCCGCATTGCACCATCATCAGCAGTAGCAGCAGCTACCTGGGATAACCAAGCATTACACCATCATCAGAAGCAACAGCAATCTGGTCAAACTCGCATTACATCATCAGCAGTAGCAACAGCTACCTGGTCAACCCTGTATTACACCATCAGCAGTAGCAGCAGCTACCTGGTCAACCACACATTACACCATCATCAGTAGTAACAGCAGCTACCTGGTCAACTCCGCATTACACCATCATCAGTAGTAACAAAAGCTACCTGGTCAACCCCATATTACGCCATCTTCAGCAGTAGCAGCAGCTACCTGATCAACACCGTATTATATCATCAGCAGTAGTAACAGCAGCTACATGGTCAAACACACATATCATCAGCAGTAATAGAAGCTACCCAGGCCAATACCGTATTAAACCATCATTGATAGTAAAATCAGCTAACTGGTCAACCCGGCATTTCACCATCAGCATTAAAAGCAGCTACCTGGTCAAACCAACATAATATTATCACCAGTAGTAACAGCAGCTACCTGGTCAAACCAACATAATATTATCACCAGTAGTAACAGCAGCTTCCTGGTCCACATTGCATTACACCATCATGGATAGTAACCGCAGCCTAATGGTCAACCCAAAACTGGTGAACCCTGCATTACATCATCAGCAGTAGCAGGAGCTACCTGGTCAACTCACATTACACCATCAGTAGTAACAGCAGCTACCTGGTTAAACCCGCATTATATCATCAGCAGCAGTAACAGCATATGTCTGTCCAACCCTGCATTACACCATCATCAGCAGAAACATCAGCTACCTGGTCAAACTCACATTATACCATCAGTGTAACTGCTGCTGCCTGGTCCACTCTGCATTAAACCATTAGCAGTAACAGCAGCTACCTGGTCAACCTCGCATTACATCATCATCTGCAATATTACTGTTGTAACAGCAGCTACCTGGTGAATTCGGCATTATATCACCATCAGTTGTAGTAACTGAAGCTACCGGGTTACACCAACATTACTATAGTATCAGCAGTAGCAGCAGCTACCTAGTCAATCCCACATTACACAATCATCAGTAGTAACAGAAGCTACCGGGTTACACCAACATTACTATAGTATCAGCAGTAGCAACAGCCACCTGGTCAAACCAACATTACATCATCAGTAACAGTATCAACCTGGTCGACCCCGCATTACTTGGCTGTGTCCCGTGATTTGTCCCACGTGCTTTAACATAACGTTAAAAATTAAACATGAAATTTCGAGTATGATTTTAAAACGTTTATCGCTAAAAGAACCGCAAAATAAAAAAACATCTCTTTGTTTCGTTATTTACAAAATAATTTTGATTTTGTAATTGACGACATACTCGATAAATGCCGTTCGTATTTCTTTGTTCCCCGATGTGTCCACCGCGCGTAAAAATGACGTTTAAAATAAAACATGAAATTTCGGCGATCGTTTGTACCAATTATCGTAAAGGCAACCGCAAAAGAATAAAAGGCCAGGGCCGGTATTTAAAAGCATCTTAGTAGAAAACTAAGTATTTTCTTAAAATCTTAAAATTTCCTTCAGTGTATCAGCTAAATAATACAATTCTGATTATGTATTATAAACACACATTCTATGCATTATGTAGAGAGCTACTATTTGCAGGAAACATGTGCATTGTAAATTGTTTACTGAAGTCAAAATATTTAAGTTTTAAACTAAGATGCTTTATAAATACCAGCCCAGAATACCTTTCCATTTCTATTTACAAATGAAATTTTAAATTTTGGGTTGTATACTTACTCGACTTAAACCCTTATTATTTTCTTTGACTTGCGAAAAAAAACGTCTCATAATGTACTAAGTTATAGTTCAATATAAGCTAAAGATGTTGGTTGTTCAAACAGAATCTTAACAGTAGCAACGTATCAAACAAATAAAGGTGCTCTATCACGTATTGACGTATTGCAAAAATAAAAGGAACTTGTGAAATGTTCGCATACTATTGATATCGTTGCTTGACATTTAACACAACTTGCTGAGCATCGGTATTTTGTAGTTATTTAGTATTTTACATCCTAAATTATATAGGGTACGTTTTAATACTAATAACACTTTCACTTAAATTGCCTGACATTTGTTCGTATTCGATGAAAATGAATTACCAAAGCCCAAGGTACCCGAGGGGTCATCAAAGTCGAAGTCAAAATTTATTTATTGTCAGATATTTGGTATAACAAAATAAACATAAGCTATGTATAGCTTTTGACCGACAAAAGTTACCACTGCACATGTAGTAACAAGGAGACACTGCAAATTTCCATGGTTTAGCTGGAGTTTTTATTCAAATGGAATAAACGCGGGGTAGATATGAGGTGCTTCAAACCCGTTCGGTCAGTGGAATTATAATAGTTCATTACAAGAGATAGCTCTGGCGTACACGTTTGTGTTTTCCCATGAAGTTCTGTACTTTTGTTATTAAAACAATACACAGTTTAAATCTTAAGTTGTGATCTGAGTCAACTAATGTAGGAGCGACAATCCTGCTACAGATGCTGAGAAACGATGTAAACCTGATTATCTCCCTTCAGGAGATAGTATACACTTAACAAATCTTATAAGCAAGTGTGCATGTACACTTGACGAATGTTCTAAGTACATACTATTAGAACTAGAATAAATCAGGAACATACTCATTTAAACTCAATAAAACTGTAAAGATATTATATGTTGATGTTTGCCTTTAATACAGAAGAAGAAAAATCATGATCTACTTGAAAATCATTGATTCGTGACGAAAATGATAAAATCACACTTTCTCGTGCACATATCTCAAATATGTGTAAATATGTTAAAATCATTTCAAACGCGATTAACATTCGACCCCCAAATATAAAGCCATAAAAATAGTTCGTATTATATGAAGCAAATGACGCTTGAGGAGCCCGCAAGTGCGATAGAAAAGGTTGAAACTGGCATGCCAATAAGACGGGTAAGATTTAATTCATTAATTGTCTGTTTTTGGGTTCTTAACTCATGCACCCAATCATTTTTATGATTGTTGCATTGAATTCACGAAAAAACTGCATGTTTCTATTTACTCGATTTAAAATTGAGAGTCACATGGCGTCATTTACATGCAGTCGTTAAATGCGTTAAAACACGTTTATGACAACATCTGACTGATAGTTGTATCACTTTAAGATTGTGAAACAATTTGGAATCGTTGAATTGAACAGAATATGTCAGTTTATTTGTATGAGCAATTTGAGGTTGAGCATAGAAGTAACTTTTGATAGGCATTTATCATCCGAATTACTACTAATCTTTAACAAAACTCACTATTTTCGAGCAATCATGTCTTTTGTCAGATATGAGCACATTGTCAACACATGGACTTTCATTTTGATGCAATTTCTTATTTAGGTTGCACGATGGAATTGCCGCCTGGTAGCCCAATAGATAGAATACGTCTGGGATGAGTTCGGGCGACACATCCGAGTACGACGGCAACATCAGAACATACAGGAACTCTTAACTCACCCTTTACTAGAACGGAATGCACTCCCGCAGCAATTGGTACACATCTTTATCAAGTCAATGCCTCAGAGATGTCAGGCAATCATCGGGGCAGACGGTGGCCGTACACAATATTGGTGCGCGATTTTGTTGTTTTAAGCTGTGAAATAAATGGTCCTTTTCTAATATGTTGTTATTATATTTCAGAATGGTAATTAACTCAACTTGATAGACAATAGATTCCTCATTCCAATGGTATATTCGATTCACTGATATGTCTAATACTTTTTCAGTTAAATGAAAATTTCAAAGTGTGCGACTAGTGTATATGTTTAATGTGGTACCCTTTAAGCCCCGTGTCCTTCGGGCGTTTGCCAGGTTGTTAATGCAACTGTGTATTTAATTTGGTGATAAAGTTAGTTTTCAAATTTGGTGCTTATGAATATGTTATTACTTCCAGCTAATGTTTAAGTAAACTTGAAAGGAGCATAGCACAACTAAAAGCATTTTCTTGTTATATCCCTCGTATATCACGGAGACAGAAAAAAAGAAAATCAGCCTAAATTTTTGTTTAGAATTGCCGACGTTTTACCTCACAAATGCAAATTCAAACGGGTAAACCCCTTCACCATAACATGGCCATAATAATCACAGTGTGCTACTAATCATTTTTAAAAGTTAACGACCATTATGTTGTTGAGTGACAAATCAAACTATTTAATTTTAAATTTGGCGATATATATAAAATTCCAATTGTCCATACATGAAATTAATTTGCACCTTCGCGATAATTTCTCGTAAATTTTACCTTTTTGATTTTTCATGGTTTAATGAACCGCTGAATTTAATTTTGAAGAAAACTTTATTAATCTAATCTTGTGGTAGTCAATAGGGTATACCAATATTTTCATGAAGAAATATTTTTAAAAAAGTTATAAGGTAAAAACACGTGTACACTTATAAGACTCGTTCAGACTTACGGCAAACAATAGATGTAAACGATGGAGCTGAGAAACACACAGGTTGTACATACAACCCTATTTGTATCCATAGTGTTGCACTATACGGCCCATATCATCAGCTTTAGTGTTTGTCAATTCAATATTTGTATTTGCTTGCTTCGAATGATAAAGACCATATACAACGTATATAATCAATGGATATTATATTGATGAGAACATTAAATGTTGGAAATTGAAACATAAAGAGTGGTCATATTGTTACACTAGTGATACTGGCACCACATGACGCAAACGATAGTACATGTATTTAGTCTCGTCGTAAACTGTTACTACAAACTTGGACTTCCCTGAATTCTAGTCTTGAAATCGTTGAAAGGCCATTCATCTGCACTAAGATGATTCCGACAAATACTAGGCTCTATCATATCATTAGGACGACCAGGCGTGATGCTGGCTTTTTTGAAATTCGTCCCTAGATTCTGTCCACTGGGCCCGATTTCACAAAGGATTAACTGATCTGGATCAAATTTGATCCTGAAAATAATATCCTATTTTTTGGAAGTTTATGAGAACTTTTAGTGATTGTACAGAATACCTCTACCATATCTAGTAAAGATGTTCAAAATAACCAGAACAATATTTTACTGTTGACAAAGTGAAATATAGCACTTGAGACTGAAACTGATCCTGAAAAAACCTGGATCATTTTTTAAAACCAGAATTAAATCTAATAAACTTAGATGAATCTTGTCTTCTTGTTGTCTCTGGCTGCGTTTCCTGCAAGTTCGAGTACTTCAGCTGCCAAGTATTCCAACACAGCGGCCAAGTAGACTGGAGCTTTTATAATGAGTATAAAAATCTTAGTTTAATGCCTTTGAAAATTGAATGATATATCATTATCTATCCAACTGTATAAAAAATATCAAGTTTAACATAAACATAATTCCGGAATTTAAAGCGACATCTAATAAACTTGATTATGATCCTGAAAACTCATCCTTAGTGACGACAGGGCCTTTAGTTCTAAGCTAAATTACATGTATATGAATCCATACGCTATATTTTAGTACCCTGCGAATGTGAAAGTTACATTACATCTATACATAGCCCGTGAAGGTCACCGGAAATAACGATATGAATTAGACACCATTTGGACTTATTGTTTACGAAGGTATGCCTTATTTTAGGCACTCCTTTGATTAACAAGAAAAATCACGGATACTGAGTAAAAGTCACAATGGCAATTTCATGCAAAAAAAACACGACATCCTGCACGGATAGTCTGCCGTCACGGTCGTAACGTAACGTAACCGGTATAAGAGCCAACAGACGACGATAACAAATCACAAAGATGACCATACACTACATTCACAACCTATAAAACAACACCAATCGTGACCACGTTTTTAATTCTGCATGTTTTAATCGAAATAAAGCAGCTATAGTGCTGTATTTCAAATTAGCGATAAGGCAAAACCCTACACATATTTTAAACGATCGGCGACTTTATATATTATATTACAATCGTGATAGTGGATGATTGTACACCAATTAATAGTGGCATGTTAGTCTTCATTAGTGTTGCATTGTGCCTACACAGAAATCGGCTCATTCTAATATCCGGAACTGGCTGCACTGCTGTTACTTATTAATGTATTCGCACATATTAGCATACATGGCATAAACCATTTATGAATGCAGTAATTAAATTAGTGGGTGTTACTAAATTGATTGAACAAGACAATGAATTCCACGAAACCAAATTTCTAATCAATGACCATATCTCTTCTGATAGTTGGTTCCGGGAACACAAAGCTAACAGGTGTATAATATTCTATGATGACAAACATGACTGCGATTTTACTTGACCTTTAAAGAAGCTGTATCCCCATCTTGTCAAACTTATGTTTGTCTTAAAATGTGATTCAATTGTACGAGTATAGTTTTTACTACGTAGTTCAAGTTCAACTTTGAACTTAAAACTTGTTGTTACTAGTGTACTTTCTTATGATAAAAACTTCAGAAGAACCTAGAATATACCGGTATACATGGATCTTTAAATCTTTGAAATCTTTAAATCGTACATAGGTATTCCAAAAACAAACAGGGTAGTTGCGATTACCAGGTCCCTGGTTCGATCTCTGGCAACCACGTCATACCAGTGGTGAAACAAAAAAATTGTTTTAGTTATTCCATTTCAAAACACTCGGTATAAAACGAAATCTAATGTGTCTTTCTTTCTCATGGCGATGGATAAAATCAGGAATGAGGTGTCGAGAGGGTTTCATATAAGTTGGAAACACTTGGGAAAACAATGGACCTAAAATAAATTAGCATAAACTGCACGCATTATTGTGGAAACGACTAAACAATCAATCCGTACCAATAATTGATTTCCTCTTTATATGCGCCTACTTAACAAAATCAACTAATTCATAAAAATTATGAGTTTAACATATTCTATAATATTTGACCGATTTATTAGAATCGGACAAGAACTACTGACAATCACTTTGCGTTGCTGGTCGGTGATTTATAGCTTCTAGATTAACAATTTTATCATCCGTTAAAAGATCATTGATGACACAGCTGGTGAACTTCATTTCTTTACATTTTTCATGACGGAAATCTCCAACGAGTCATAAATCATTTAATATAACTTTTTAAACAGGAATAATCGATGTTTGTTTATTTAAAAACAACATCGACAAGGCATATTGTACTGGCACTGGTTTGAGTTAAAACGGTTTTAGTATGTTCACTGCGGTATACCGTACACCGGATATTGCATGTTAATTTGAGTAATATTATTACTTTCCGTGCCATTGAACTGGAAACGAGTTTAAGTTCAGCCACAATATTTTCCAAACGACTGATTCCTTCACGCATCTTAAATGGTTTTAAGCATCTTCAGATATTTATCTAACCATAGAAGACATCAAATTATGGCAGGCATTGGTTTAAGGGTTTAGATTTCCTTGAAAAAAAGCGACTGTTCGCTCTCATATGTTGACCGTAATGCTTCAAATGTGTATGGAGTGATGTATCACCAAGGTATGGTTTTTTTAATTGAGCATTCTTTTTGTGATGAGCCAAATATGTTTATTCCAAATGTCAGTAAAAATGACGCAAGTACAAAAAAAGATATTTACTAAAACAGATACAAGTGACTGTACCGAGTATTGATTTTACTGTACCGAGTATTGCCAAGTATCAAGTTTATGTACGGAGTATTAAACAACATAGATTATATTACTTATTTACTCGCAATATCCAGTATACACGCGTATACCGCGGTTATGCTACCTGCGATGTTTTGCTGTACTGCAGTGCCCTATTAACTTAGATAGAGTGACAATGATTGTGTGTACAAAAGCATCGACGTAAATACTTCTGCAGCAAGTATATGCTTTTGCATGAATGACATTACTTTAATGTATATAAACTATACTACTCAAACTTTGCTAAGGGCCAAGTAATCGATTTTGATGTCCGTCTCACGTTAAATGTACAAAACCGATGAAGAAAACGCTGTGCAATTAAAAAACATCATCTTATCTGCTGCTAAATTTCGAAACTTGATGTCTTGCATTTGATACGCATTGCCGAAAGTACGTCGTTTTCCAGGTAACTGATAAGCCCTATTGGCGGGGACCAAAGTGGCTAAATTAACATGGAAATTTATATCCCGTTTTCATAACCATATCGTGTATGACCCAAAATGCCAAGAAAATGACCGCATTCTGTTACTACAGAGTCTTGAATGCAGCACAAACATTTTAATGGGGTTTGGCTTATCAGCACTTAGACATTAAATTTTGAAGTAATCTTTATTGGTTTACAATACTGCAGATGTAGCATTATGTTTCTGAAAATTCTACCAGTCAATTTTATTCAATTTGCAAAATATTCAAATGGAAAATTTCTTGGCCCTTATCAAATTTTGAGTAGTATACATACAAAATTAATGTTCACACGCCATGTTTATCTATGAAATATTTATTTTAACTGTGTTATATGTTAAGATATCGATATTTGTAAACTAGCACTTTTGTTTTGACCAAAACAATTTACAGAAAGCTAGTTGTGCATGGGTTAAGTAAAACGATAACAATGTCGAGACACCAGAGTTAAAATGTAGACAGTTGAATACTCGGTCAGTTTTTATTGTTGTTGTTTTGTTGGTGATTTCGTGAATTAAGCAGGTTGTTTGTTTAGGCCTCTTCACTCCGGTAGGAACTACAGCTCTCCATCTCGTTCGGTCCAATGCCCTCGAGTTTGCCTCTTCACATGGTACTCTTGTCATTAGAAGCTTTACGTCGAATGTTCTGTGTCAGGAATGTGTAGACCTTCCACTTCTTGTCTCTTGAGGATTCCAAGTGTTCTTGCCCGGAGGCCCTGGTTGGAAATCTTCTTTGGCTACCTTATCTACAAGATCAGTACGATGAACTCCTTTAAAGGCGTTTTGTCCTTCTCCAGGTTTCAGCCCCACAAAATAGAACACACTTTACATTGGTGCCTGATCTTTGTTTTCCAGTGGATGTTGCGATTGGTCCACACTTGCCTTATTGTTGCGAACACATGGCAGACATTCTTTATTCTGGTATTGTAATCCTCCCCTGTACATCACGTCTCCCTAGGTCTTTCAGATCTTTGACAGCTAGGACTTGGGTTTTCGCCGTTATGATAATTGGGACTTGTACTTTCAGCGGTTGAGTTCAGTTTTGTGTTGGGCACTGTGCTGTGT
The DNA here is from genome assembly GCA_947247005.1 of Spisula solida. Lineage (NCBI taxonomy): Eukaryota > Metazoa > Mollusca > Bivalvia > Venerida > Mactridae > Spisula > Spisula solida. The sequence continues at coordinate 39,214,014 of OX365947.1, read as the reverse complement.
TATTGTGTTATGTGTTGTTTTTATGTTTGTTTTCTGTGCTCAGCTGTTTCAGTTGAGTGCTGCCTCCCTGTCCGATTGTTTACTATTTTTGCGTCAACAATACTGCAAAGATATGTGAAGTTGTTAATTAATGCCTCCCGCCGGTTCTGTGTAGTTTTGGGTTGCCTGTGCGTTACAGTATTCAATTGCTTGTCCTTCTATATGGTTGCCTTGCCTGGATTGTTGCTGGGACATTTTAGATTTATTGATGTTAACATCTAGAACTCTTTGTGCTGGATACTTCCTTGATTTATTTTCGTTTACTGCTGTTGTTGATATGGACCTACGTATGAGACAGGGGGCCGATGTCCTCGTCGTAATTAAGGTATTGAATTTTTCTCCGTATCCCTCTTGGTGATACCTTATGCGAATATCGTATGAGAGAACAGGAAACCATGTCTGAACCGGCGTACACTTGGAAGGGTTCAGAGACGTCCATTTGGTGGTTGACTTGGTAGAGGTCGTTTTTAACAGGCTTACAGGCTGCAGATAATGTCGATCATCATGTTTTGCATCAGTATATTCTCTATAATGTCTCTGCACACCGTGGTAAACGCCTTCTTGAAGTCGATGAAGTTGACACACAGGGGACAATTGCATTCAATGGATTGTTCTTTTCTAAGGAGTCTGTTGACTTCAAGTTTCCTCTCTAGAATGATTACTGTCAGTACATTGCTGGGTACGGATAAAAGTTGGATGCCTGGCCGGCTGCAGTCGCTCAGTTTGCCCTTCTTTGGTATCTTCACGAGGTATTCTGTCCGCCACTCTACAGGAATTTCTTGTGTATCCTATATTTATTGGATGAGGTAAAACATGATGTCCGCAGTGACATCTGGTGATGTCTTAATCGCTTATGGTAGGATTTTGTCCGGTCCTAGATCTGGTTGATGGCCTGTATAATTTCCTGTTCGGTTATTGGTCCTGTGCCAATTGTCAGATCTTCTAAAGTAGATGCCTTTCCATCTTGAAACATTTAACGTTTAATGAAACACTATCTTTATGTTTTTGTACAAGACTACAACATTCCATTGTGCAGGACGATTTGAAAAGCCCTTGTGCGAGTCAATGTATTTGTTTAACAGTATAGGGCCTGTGCAACATGGCGAATTGATTATTGATTGTGCTTCAACTGAATTATGGATTGTTACATTGTCCAAAATCTTTAATTAGAACATTTGATCACAGAAATCATGCGTAGAGGCGCATGTTTGACAACGCAACGTGGATTCGCACTGAGTTATTCTGTAACCCCAAAACGATGTTTCAGGACCAACAACAAGTATGAACATTTGCGATAACTGTTGTTTTGATATATTGCCTTCTCTGGATGCAATAACATCGATTACGATAAAACGCTTCCAACATTAGGCAAGTATAAATAAATATCTACATAAAACGTATCGTCCCCGCTTATCTCCTTTTTCTCAAGCATTTCGGACATCCTCTTGCCCGTCACCTTGAAAACGACATTAAGACAGTTTTAGATTATTGAAATTAATCAGCTCAGCGCAAATCGAATCCAAGTATACGTTTCTTGGCAGTAAGGTAAATCTAACAATAACCTAGAAACTAATTTACCTGTTGGTGAATACTGTAATTACAAAAATGTATTTATTTACAACGCAATCTCACTAAAAATTAAACTTATTACGCTCCACTTCTTTACGTCGATATAGAATCGGACGGCACCCCGTATGAGGTCATGTCGATGTGAACTTCACGACATCCAATCAATTCGCTTCTTTCACATATCCGAAAGGCCGGTAAAAGTCTGCTGAAACTGAATTTCAATGGACGAACTACGTAACGTCAGTGTGCACCAGAGAGATCATTTGAACATGACCTCTTACGGAGTTTTGTCAAATCTCTAACAGCGTAAAGGAATTTAGCAAATGTTAGGATCAGATTTTAATGAGATTGTTTACAACGTAGTTTATGTTCAGATGACAACAAACACCACGAATATTCCTTTTCTGGTTTCTACTTGGTACTTCTACTACTGTTGATATGACTTATACTACTGTCGATATTGCTTCCACTACTGTTGATATTGCTTCCACTACTGTTGATATTGCTTCCACTACTGTTGATATTGCTTCAACTACTGTTGATATTGCTTCCACTACTGTTGATATTGCTTCAACTACTGTTGATATTGCTTCAACTACTGTTGATATTGCTTCCACTACTGTTGATATTGCTTCCACTACTTCCACTACTGTTGATATTGCTTCCACTGCTGTTGATATTGCTTCCACTACTGTTGATATTGCTTCCACTACTTTCACTACTGTTGATATTGCTTCAACTACTGTTGATATGACTTCTACCACTGTTGATATGACTTTAACTACTGTTGATATTGCTTCTACAACTGTTGATATGACTTCAAATACTGTTGATATGACTTCTACTGCTGTTGATATGACTTCTACTACTGTTGATATTGATTCTACAACTGTTGGTATGACTTAAACTACTGTTGATATGACTTCATACGCTGTTGATATGACTTCTACCACTGTTGATGTGACGTCAACTACTGTTGATATTACTTCTACTCCTGTTGATATTGCTTCTACTACTGTTGATATTGCTTCTACTACTGTTGATATTGCTTCTACTACTGTTGATATGACTTCTACTACTGTTGATATTGCTTCTACTACTGTTGATATGACTTCTACTACTGTTGATATTGCTTCTACTACTGTTGATATTGCTTCTTCTACTGTTGATATTGCTTGCACTACAGTAGAGTAACTGGTTGATATTGCTTCTACTACTATTGATATTGTTTCTACTACTGTTGATATTACTTCTACTACTGTTGATATTATTTCTACTACTGTTGATATTGCTTCTACTACTGTTGATATGACTTCTACTACTATTGATATTGTTTCTACTACTGTTGATATTACTTCTACTACTGTTGATATTGCTTCTACTACTGTTGATATTACTTCTACTTCTGTTGATATTACTTCTACTACTGTTGATATTACTTCTACCACTGTTAATATGACTTCTACTACTGTTGATATGACTTCTACTACTGTTGATATTACATCTACTACTGTTGATAATGCTTCTACTACTGTGATATGACTTCTACTACTGTTGATATGACTTCTACTACTGTTGATATGACTTCTACCACTGTTGACATTACTTCTACCACTGTTGATATTGCTTCTACCACTGTTGATATGACTTCTACCACTGTTGATATTGCTTCTACTACTGTTGATATTACTTCTTTTACTGTTGATAATGCTTCTACTAATGTTGATATGACTTCTACTACTGTTGATATGACTTCTACTACTGTTGATATGACTTCTACCACTGTTGATATTACTTCTACCACTGTTGATATTGCTTCTACTACTGTTGATATGACTTCTACCACTGTTGATATTGCTTCTACTACTGTTGATATGACTTCTACTACTGTTGATATTGCTTCTACCACTGTTGATATTACTTCTACTACTGTTGATATGACTTCTACTACTGTTGATATTACTTCTTCTACTGTTGATAATGCTTCTTCTATTGTTTATACAACCCGTCTTAATAAATCAGTCTTTATCAAAATATATTTTTTGGTATTTTTTATAATAACAAAATTATAAATGCCACATCTTTTAAATTTGTGAGTTTTAGATTAAATGTCAAAGGGAAATATTGTTTTAAGTCGGAAATTAATTACGAATATATGTTGGTTGATGTTTTTTTGCCCAGGTGGTAGTAGTTTCAAATTAAAGCTTGGGTTCAAGTAGTCTATGTCCTAACACACATTTGATGTCCTTCTATTTTTATATGATTCATTAACGTTTGTTCGTTATTTGTCTTTGGTACCGGTGACACGAGATAACTGGAAAACTTGTTACGACCTTAGAAAAACCACGACGGGCTTCTTTGATAATAATGTTTCATTAAAGTTCGTTCGTTCTTTGACATTGGTACTGCTACCCTTGGTACTGATACTAATTAAACGAAACCCTGAATTTGGTTCTTACGATTGGTTTCATATGATGAAAAGAATCTAACACTCGTTGTCAATTTTTACAAACTTATATAAAACTCGTCCTGGTGGCCAGAGGCTCGCTTAAATAACTTTTTTCCGGAATCCGTTTAATATAAGGTTTTATTTAAGGCTAACTGATGAGATATGGAGTTCTATCAGTGAAATAAAACCTATATCAGTCACTGGTTATCACCTACAATGTGACTGATATAAGCTCCGCCCCCTCACAGGGACTACTTTAATTTACCAAAGTCTCAACACTAAAATGTCTGTAACTTTTTTATTACTGAACGGAAACATGTCATGTTGGTTTTTTTATTCTTAGTTTGACCATTTCCTACAAGTTGGTGTATTATTTAATGCAAAATTCTCAAAAAAGTCGTTTTCACCTTTTCACCATAATCCAAGATGGCGGATTTTGAAGTGAAAAATATGAATGGAATAACATATTCATACGTAGCCTAACCACAGTGGTAATTCGGCATAAACAGTACCAGTTTTGACACCATAAAAGCATTAAATAAATAGAATATTTGTTTGTTTTGATTGAATATGGTTAATATCTCATCTTGTAGTGATAAAATTTTAATATTTTCACTCGCTACTACGTGAATTTGATCACTACACGATGAGATATAAACCATATTCAATTAAAACAAACAAATATCCTCTATATATCAATAAAAAATCGCAATAGATTTTCTATATATTTGCAAACAAATATGTATATCCATGTATATATATAAGATAGCCCGATCAGCGCAGTTAGTAGAGCTTTCACATCTGGAGAAGTACGCAGTTGCTTGTGGACGAGAAAGTTCAACTGCTCCCCGTATATGACTACACCGGTTACAAATTAAAATCAAATGTAAATAAAAAGCCTGAGCATGTGGGAGTAAATATCTTGCACGCTTCGTACGTTTTAACATTATTTTGAACTTATACAGCCAAGTTCTTAGTCGGGAACCCAGTAGGGTGTTTTGGTTCCGTGAAATAAACAATAATGCTCTATGCATGGCTAATATCGCCTAATCACACTCTTTGTGCGTCGTTTATCAAAGTAATCCTAGCACTTATAACATAAAGCAGAGAACAATTAAACCAAAATGGTTGTAAAATTATTTAGATGCATTTTGTATTCCGCACTTCAAACAATTCCATGATATGTTTATATACTTGGGCACGCGATTTAGACAATTTGTAGTTATACTAACAAAAGGTTAGTGTTCGATCATGTTACACAACACACCATGATACAGATGCATTGATAAGTTATATGTGTACTTAGGGGGGGGGGGGGGGGGGGGGGGGTAATCTAGTATCGGTGCTCTATGGGCTACATTCCGTTGAAAACGATTGAAAATTAGGTTGAAAATGGCTAGTTTTCTAGGGCCCATTTCAGAATTTTAGCCGTTCAGCCACTCTTTGACATTTAACTTCCACTGGTTATTGACCTATCTAAGGAATCTCCATGGTGATCTCCTGGTTTGTGTGAAGCCAACATCGAAGCCCAGGAATATCGAGCATGTACAAACACCGCCCATACAGGTTCCAAATTGCACCTTGGTCGCACGGAGCACAGTGGGCAATTATTTATCTGAATGGCGCTGACGGGAACGAACACGGGACGTCCCGACACCTGAAAGATGATATTAAGTCGGATATGGAACGCAGCACTCAACTTAACAAGCCAAGCACAGAAACATAATAACATACAAGGTTACAATGCCCAACACACAGCTGAACAAGAAAATAACCCGCCCAAGTTCCAGCTGTCAAATAGTTAGTATTCCTAAGTTGAATAACATAGTTTCACCTAGTTGTAGCTTTCCTAAGTCTCAAAGAGTTTAGAAATACAGTTAATCGCAAATCCTTGGAACCACACAAACAATTCACCGATGGTATTAAACACAATACTATAGTAGACGAAAGAGCGCAAGGAAATGAAAAAACTAGCCACAAACAAGAGCCGTCAGTGACGGGTGATGCTCCCCGTGGGATGTTTGTCACAGAACAAATACTCCAGAAATATGCAAAAGAGAGCTATGGTTCTTTAGCACAGCACTATAACTTAATGAGATTTATTCAACTATGAAGTTTCAAATTGATATCTCTAATACTGGATGAGTTATGGCCCGGACAAGCATAAAGTACCAAAAATTACAAAGGGGAATAACTAAAAAGATATGCAATGAAGAGTTATGGTTCTTATGCACTGTACTTCCCCTTACTGAGATCTATTCACCTATGAAGTTTCAAATTGATATCACTTATACTGTATGAGTTATCGCCCGGACAAGCATAAAGTATGAAAAATTACAAAGGGGAATACCTAACAAAATATGCAATGAAGAGTTATGTTTCTTCTGCACTGCACTTTCCCTCACTGAGATCTATTCACCTATGAAGTTTCAAATTGATATCACTTATACTGTATGAGGTATGGCCCGGACAAGCATAAAGTATGAAAAATTACAAAGGGGAATACCTAACAAAATATGCAATGAAGAGTTATGGTTCTTCTGCACTGCACTTTCCCTTACTGAGATCTATTCACCTATGAAGTTTCAAATTGATATCTCTAATACTTTTCAAGATATGGCCCGGACAAAAATATCGGACGGAAGGACGGACGGACTTTCTCACTGACTTGACGTTGTGTGGTTTTCTTTTGTTCTTTCTTCTGTTTGTAAAACCCCATAAGCAACATTTTGCACCCCGTAAGCAACGGAATGAATAGAATCTAATTATCGCCTATTGTTTCACACCCCACAACTACAAGTGGCTGCGTACGGAACGACGGGCGGACAAAGCGGTAACTGTATGCTCCCCCGAATTTTCGGGGAGCATAAAAAACTACATCCATTACTCTACAGCCGCATATCAACCAGACAGGGTACGAAACAGATCAGGGACAAATAGTGAATGCGAAGACAATAACACCTAGCTCCAAAGAATTGTACACGCTCAAAATTACGAACACTGAGAAATTATGACATATTGATGACTATTTAAGATTGAAAACTTCCACTGGAGCCCATATTTTTATTATTTAAATAAAAATAAAGCGCACACCCTACCTCTTGGCTATCGCTGCCCATGAATAAACGTGCATGTGTTCACTAAATGAATGAAAACATGTTGTTACAGACGACTGAACAATAGGAAAACGAACGAATGATGAAATGAAGGTATCAAAACACATATTCGTACCTAGTGGACCTTTGCTCTGATATAGACTTCCGGTACATATGAAATTACTCTCCTACATGAACACCCGCACGTTACATCTCGTATATAAACAATTAAGTCAATAAAACAAAGGATCACGAACAAGCCAAAAGCGAATTCTGATATTGAGTTAGTTCACAACACATAGAGGTCAAAGGAACAAGGCAGCAGTTGTTGCATTCAAGATATGAACGATAAATACACATTAGGATTTTTCTACATAGCAATAGGGTGTATTTTATGTGATTGCTTCTCAAGTATTGTTTTAGTAATTGTCCGATGTCAGTACTGCATCACGACAAGCACTCTAAATAGAAATACGCTCGGTCTTAAATATCAGTTATGATTATACTTCAGAGGAAGGCATACGTTCTACAGCGGGTGGGTTAACCAATTATGATGTATTTTAACCAGTATTTACGAGTTTAGATAAGATTTGCATGTGACATGACGTCATTGTTCAAGTTCAATTAGCGAGTTAACTGATTCCAAGTACACTAATTTGGCTTTTTTGGAACCATATACAAACTCCAAGCCTCCTTCACTGGTTACAAAAGTGGCATAACGTTAATGTACGGTATGGACACGCTAATAAATCTTATCACAATCATTATATTGTTAGTGTAGTGATTTAGACAGGCTCATTATCTTCTAATGGATTTGAACAAGCCGTAACTAGTAGTATTATAATGTCATAAATTACTACCGCATCCGGCGGCAAGAGCTGTTTAAATATATTGATTTGACGTATTATTCTATCAATGCTGTAATTTGGTTACTTTATTTATAACTCCAACAAATTGTATCCATCGGCTTAAAGGTTCGTCAGTGACATTGGACAATTACTGTACTGTGTGTTGTATGGCATGCCTATTTTGAAGTTATGCCATATGCAATATTAACATGATCCGATAACACATCGTCTGCAACAGTGGGCGAACATGCATTGCTCTCATTTGAATTCTTTCTGAATTTCTGACCCGTTGAATAAGTGATTGTAAAGTTGTTGCTTTATTCCCAACATTGCTATAGGTAGAGCTCTGTGTCCTATTCTTTTTGAAGTAATATTAATTTGATATAATCCGATAAACACATCTGAAACAGTAGGTGAACATGCATGGCTCTCATCGAATTTGAGTTTCTGACCGATTGAATAAGTAATTTAAATAATTTGGCAAACCGATTTATTCCAAACATTGCAATAGGTAGAGCCCATGTCCTATTCGTCATACAAGACAAAGACCACTGATAGCCCACTGCCATCAGAACATTTTGGTGGCGAAATTCGTAAATGGAGAATTTGGATCCAGCATTTATGAGTCAATTTTAAAATTCGCAGGTTTTCTTGTCCTGATTGAATAACTTACACATACATATGATAAATGATAGTAAAACATTTATTATATAAAGCTATATATACTGTATTTATAGTAACACTGCAAAACTAAATGATTTATCATCAGTAATTTTTTGTATTTGTGTTTTACTGTCTACAACAGGGAACAAATGAATGTCCCAGTACCACAGTGTTATGCTTTTTATTGAAGTATTATAGTATATACAATACAAAGTAGCAGAAAATTTTCAGATTTGATATTGGTGAATTGTATTGCTATACCTTTTCATGTGACTCATCCAATTTACAATTATAGCAAAATTTATTCAGATATGAGTATTTTCGTAACTATGTACTTGAAAATCAGCTGAATTCAGTTTGTTTACAGAATTTATTGTTAAATTTTCCTGATCGTTACACAAAAGACAATTTACTTAAGTGACTTTAAGTTTGAAGTTCAAAAACATATATATTGTCTTAATTATGGGTCGATACTATACATAAATGTCAAGAAGAGTTCGAACAATAACATTGTATAATTAAAACCATTATATTTGACAAAAAATATTTCAGAAATGACATTTACTAGTACGCGATGTTAACGGGCTACTACAAACGTATCATAGAGTTGTTCAGCACCGACAGATCGAGCTTACAACGTGTCATCGATGTATTATAGTCATAGCAAAAACATGGAGAGGACTCCCACATGACACGAACTCTTTCCCTACGTTCATATTTTATCGTCACTACGTCCTCACCAAATCTACCGCGTCCTGACATGTACAATATCACATCCTTGTTGTATCAACTGAGGTACTACTATTATCACGTCCATGCTCGTCCATTCTTTTTCAAGACATAATGATTACTGGGTCTTAGGGTGATGGAGGTTTTTTTTTATAGCATATTGAAATGAAAACAAAAACTAAATCTAACATCGTTTTATTATCTCACATTGACATACGTTGTACACGTTACATAACTATGTTGTATTAATGGTTTTAATATTTTACAGAGATTGTAAAAAGGACAATGACAACACAGTACAATGTCTCGTTATAATTATGTTCTATATTCTATAGATACAATTCTCTTTAAAAAAATATAGGTACTGAGCGAGTTCAGCTAACTTACGAGGATAAATTCGATTAACTAGAGTTGCAGCAAAACGTGTCGAGTTCCTACCCTCGAGTGTACTGGAGTTCAACCCCGCTGCGAGGCTAGGTTGCTGTAGTTCCAATCGGACACCTCGGACATTTCTTACGAATCACATGTTTATTCACTCTATAGTTTAACTCTTTTCGTTTTGCTGAAGAGCTCCAAGAGTTAGTTTACTTTTAGATTATAACGTCACTAGAGTTAACTCTAGTAGGACAGCTGAACTCGCTCACTGATATAGGTACCGCCACGCTAGCATTATACTTACACTGTCCGATATGCATTAGTTGATACATGTATTGCATGAGCAAGTATCTGTTGACATGTAAAACGATACTTTGTTGTAAATATTCGTGTAGATTCGTCACCATATATCTTTGTTCGATTTTTTTAACTGTATTATAGATTACTAACATGAAAACGACTATCATTTGCGGTCGTTACGATTTTCAACAGCTTTGTCCATCACCATTAGCCATTGTAAAAGATAGCAGATGGTACTGATAGCTGTAACAAGTTGTTATGCAGGTATAATTGATTCTTCAAAAAGATCTGTAAATGACAGGCAACTATTGAAGCCTAATAGCTTCTGGTCATGGAGGACGTTTGGTGAGTTACTTAATGACACAAGAAGTAATTTAATCTCCGATTAGTAATGGACCTAAGTGTTAGGAATGAAGTAATGTAGTGTGGGATATGGCGCATTAACTAACAAGACAATAATATTCTACTCGGTACTTGAGGTGATTCAACCCTTTTTATCCACTTATATTGGAGAGTAAGTTATAAAACAGGACATTAACAGCAAAATGCGAATGACATGTAATAAATTGATCCTTTCATAATTACATGTAGTTCTTTTCTTGCCATTCACCATTATCGGTAGATGTGATATTTTCTATTAGGTATATTTCATTAATTCTAAACTATTTATATCCCGTATTTAGTCCAGGAATAATGTCCAAAAAACATTATTTTTTTTAGGAAAGCACCAAACTTGGTACAGCCATTCCTTGAACCATTTAAAAGAAATATTTCATGAGACCCACTCAAATCGAAATGTATGGTTGCCATAGCAACCATTTCAAAATGGCCGCCATGCACCAAAACTTTGGTTCTCTGGCATTCAGAAATTTAATGTTACAATAAACTTACAGTACACGTATAAGTATACGAGGTACTTGTAAGGTTCATAAGATCGGTATGATTGAATGAAATATGTGTGATGACGCTCTGAACTTAATTCATTTGTCGCAAAAAGTTCAATAATTTAATATCAAACATTAAAGCAGTACTTGTTTGTGTTTGCTTATCTGACCTACCAGGCTTATGGAAAATACTGAGTTTAACCCTTTTTACGTGTTACAGCTTAAACTTATTTCATATGTTTTACTGTTTAAACTAGGCCATTCAGATATGGCATTCAGCTTTTTAATTGCTGAAATTAGGTCATTCTGCTTATTGATCGTTGAAAAGTGGTAATTCTGCTTTTTGATTGCTGAAACTAGGTCATTCAGCTTTTGGATTGCTGAAACTAAGTCATTCAGCTTTTTGACAGCTGGGACTTGGGCAGTTCCTTTTCTCGTTCGGTTATATGTTGGGCAATGTGCCGTGTACTTTTGGTTTGTGATGTTTTTTTTTGTGCTCGGCTGGTTAGGTCGAGTGTTGCCTTCCATGTCCGACTTTTAATTATATATGTGTCCCTACCGTGAGGATGGTACTACTGTGAGACAAGTTGGAAAATAACCATGAATCAATACGACGTGTGAAATAATGACGTGAAGGAGTATACAACTAAAACACAAGTTTCACAAACGGTCAAATTTAGCCATTCGTAAACCTTGACCCTTTGTAACAAATTAATGGAGAGAAATACTAGTAATTCATAGAGGATATAGCGGCTTCTTCATATACTATCGACTTGAAATTGGTATTTATCTGTGCATTTATTACTAGTGTATATGTAAATTATATTATAATATACTGAAAAGATCTTGCTTGTATATAAGGTTATACGAGGGTCATTCAATATTATCATGCGAACTATCAAATATATCTAAAACCTGTCAAGATAATTAATCGAAATTTTGCATGATAAATAGTTACGTCATTGTGCTCGGTGGGTGCCCACATTTTTGGCGTCAGAAAAGACGGAACGTCGCTTCAAACGAGTTACCGGCTTGCTTTGGTGCTTTATTTTAGAAGGACACAACGTTCATTCCATATTATTAGCTATAGATGGGACGTAGATACGTTAATATCAGCCAGAAATGAGACGACAGTAACCTGGTGATTCGACTTTCTGATTTACATCGGAATGAATAGGCCACGGCCATGCAGTAAAGAGTGTATATGCGCAGTCGCCTAGTAACACGAATAGAAGGTCTATTGAAATGATGGAAGTCGGTCATAGATCACATTACTTTAAATGATTGTGTCCATGCTTGATCATAATTAAGACTTAATTGAAGTTTTATGTTTATGGTGGTAAAGGCTTTGTTTATTATAGTGCCAGTCAATTTGACTTATAAGACACCCATCTTTCGTGTGCACACTGTCTCCCTACCCCCTTCTCTCATTGCCGTGCGCCAGGCAGATATGGGTCTACAGTAACCATTCTTTAACTAGCTGGCGGCTCACCAACCGACCACATCAGTTCTAACCCAGCTTCTGCCGGGATTCAAACCTTCGATCTCCCGCTTCCAAGGCGAAAACCCTAACCACTCGGCCTCGGTCGCAGTTATGTTATGTGACAAGTAAATTACCTTTCCCATATAAAACACACTTAGTTTGGACATACTTGATGGATCAATACCCAAATGGTGTTTGTTGAATATGCTATTCACTGACATGAGGACCACAGTACCAGTATGTGGTAGAATAATGTAGAAACATGCTGATTAAATACATTTATTTTTTATGCTTGCTGTTTCTATGCTAGATAAGTTACAACAACCACAGGCGATCAATACAATGTATGAGATAATGTATTGCTAGACACATCTGATATATTCTTTCTTTTCTACCATTTACAAGTTATTTGATATGGGATATTATGGTTGCATACGAGTTGGCAATTAATATAATTGACATTGATTTCATTATCAAGTTGTTCTGTACACCTCCACGATAATGTGAATGAGTTTGTACGGATATAGATATTTAACATGATCCTCTTTGCTGGATTAGACCGCCGATTACTCCACATATGCTTCACTTCGCATTGCATTGTCAGGATGAGTGCTTCTTTTAGTAAAACGGTGTGATAACCTGCAGCGGATGTACATATCATATTATACGAATCTATATCCATATTTACACGTTATATGTTGTGTTCATTGTGTGAGTATACTAGTAAGAACTTTACATACCGACTTGATTTTATTTCGGTGACCGTGCACCTTGTACTCGACTTTAATTTTCTCGACATATCCATTAGTCTTTAGTGTTCACCTTATATTTGCAACGGCGAAGATAAAACACAGTATACAAAAAACATTTCTTAGTCGATACATATACATAAGAGAATATCGATAAGATATGTTTAAAAATAGGATATTAAGAAAGACCGTGCTAGCTTGTTAGCATACGCGAACTTTCAACATTTGATTTGCTAGAGATAAATAAGAACAAACATAGAGTTTAAGTAAATAAATTATAATAAACCTAATGATGGTGTACAATGTTAATATTTTTAACGTTTTCGTTTTTACATGTATAAAAAGTGGATGGGGACCAGAACAATTGGAAAGTATATAGGTGTACAATAAGTCACTACAATTGTTCAAATGCATCTGCTTATATAAAGTATGGAGTGCATGATTAAATTTCGTTATTAGCTACACTTTGAAAATATTATTCAAAAATCATTTCATTTTAATATGCAAATGAGGTAAATTTATGCAATTGTATGCACAATTAGTACTTTTTTGTGTAGAGCTCCAAAAACAGTCTGGTGACCGTATTTTTTTATTTTACTAAACTGATGGTCTATATGATTCTCAACTCATATGCAATTTAAAATTAATTTCGATCGTAGAACTTTTTGGACTAACAATCAACATTTTGTCAATATTTTTTCTAGTAGGTGGGGTACCTACTTATCATGTACCAATACTGGATTTGTACACAAGGAAGCCGAAGTACAAATGTACACAGACAACACAATGCTTTGCTTAAAAGTGATGTTATATATTAAAAAGCTTAAAATGAATATGCTGGTTTTACATTTGTAAGAAATACACCGAACGGACAAAATACAATAGTAGGTCATTACTACCAGTATTAACTACAAGTCAATTCAGTTCATCAGGCACCACTGCTTTATGAGCACACCACACCATGATCACACCGATCATTCCATCAAATGTCCGACGCACGAATTTAGGCTCACAACAACTATATTAAACGAGCTTACAGTAACCCAACCGGCTATATCAAAACTGACCCTTGTCGGGATTCGACCTTTCAAACTATTGCTCACAAGGCCATTGCCTTAACAACTCCGCATTATGTGTTGAATATATTCATATTTACCTTTAAACCTAATCATTGTGTGACTTATTGGGAAACAACACAGTTCAACTTGTATGACTTATTGCGAGCAAAAGCATCTGTGATTCCCAGTCGCTGTATGACTTAAAGCGATAACCGGAAGTTGACTCCTTTATACCCTGAGATATTTATAAAAGATATAATGGAATTCCACACTCAACAAAGTTGACCGTAAGTAATGCCATAACACAATTGATAACTATAACAAATATGACACTAGACAGCTAACTCATCCTTATAACAGGAACAATTTTAGATGAGATACAAAAATCACGATCAGAAATAATCATTCCGGGACAGGATACAATTTATCATACTTTGAGGCATTTAGTGTACTCGGTTACAGAGTGGCCCAGTCCCTTTGCTTGTCGCTTTCCCATTAACACCAAATGATTATTAACGTCCTGGACTTTGGAATTAATGAAGACTTTTAACCCACTGTTTCAGATGATATAGTAAGAAATGCATGGAATCATGAAATAAACAAGATGAGATTCGACTCTGACAATCCTAATATAATCATGGGGGAAATACTAGCATAAATGATAACAGGACAAAATTGAATATTCTGTATTTGGTGATATTAATGGGAAAAACGTGTATCCTTACGGCTTATATTCTTCACAATATGTCTCCACGAACTCGCAGTAGTTGATTTTAAGTCTTCAAATTGCGATTTAATATAAGTATAACAAATGTACACCCTTACGAAAAGTATGCAGATATAATACATAAAAAATATGGCTAAAATGAGCAGATCTGCTAAAATCTGCGTCGGAAGCATATATGTTAGGAATGCCTTACTGATGGCTGTCCGTCTCAAAATAAACACATACCATAGGAATATTGACACAAGATGAACGCAGTCGACTTTAATGGAACGTTGCAAGAAACTCAAAATCGACCACCTCGAAGAATGGTACGTATATAACACGAACAGAGCTTGAATGTTGGATAGTTACCGAAAAAAGGTTTTTTGTCGACTAAATCTGTTTTAAAACTTAAATTCAAGCAGAGTAACAGCGACAGCCACATTATTTCGAAATTCTTTTGAAACTTCAAAATACAAAATGTGTCGCAAATGTGTTCCGACCTGTACAATGCCAACGGCCCAGTCACATTTATCTTTTAGTGAACTTATTTCACCATGTTATGCTTTTTCAAGACGGACAGTCACCAGTTATGTCAACGATGTTCATGTGTATGTGTACGTTGTCCTGTTAAACTGAGTTATATATAGAGAACTGAAACTCGTGGATATCTCATTTATTCGATGATGTGACCCAGGCTTAATAAATTCATGTTTAAAAAAGGATGTGACCGGTATTGTACTGAAGAAGTTATCACACTCTTTTCCACTGCAGTATAGCAGTAAAATTATTATTGTACTCGGTTTGTCATAAAAAAGACAAGATCAAATACAAACACAGTCAATTTCATTGCATATCGGCAGAAATGATACCAGTAATTAGCTGCATCTCCTGTTCCAAATATCAGTAGGAGAGCATGCATTATTGACAAAATAGTAATACAATCTTAACTGGCTGATGCAGAATTTCGTTAAGTGTACTTTCCAATAATTGAATCACATTAAGTACAATTACATTTTCACCAACTGCCAACCGCTCCCTAACCACTTCAAATTACTGAATGTTATTGGTCTCAATGTTTCAAGCCAACATTGATTCCTGTAATCGTGTGTCCTGAGATTCCCACCAGTATTATTTATCTGAAATAGAGTGTGTTAAACGTTATTATACCTCACATGCTGGTGATGCAACTTCGTTTATCTTATATTTCAAATATTTGTTCAATATGTTTGAGATTTGATAGCTTATCGAAATATACCCTCGATTCTTGGCATTTGTTCAAAGACACTGATATATCGGACAGAAAGAGCAGAAACGCAGCATTCAAAGAAAACATCAGACCTCAAAGAAGCCGATCACAAAGTTTAACAAGAATGACAAAAAGGCACAATACATAAACAAAAGAATGTCATCACTGGTACAAGCGCAAGTGAAATGAACGATCAAGAAAAAACGACAGGGACACTGACAAATAAAACCCAACTCGCTACTCAACAGCCTGCCTTCGACCCAGTCAGTCAAACACAGCCAAGCATACACCAATGGCCTATGTAAGACCATATGAAACAGGACGAAGTAAAGAAGTTTCTCATCATGTAATTATACCCTCATATCAAGGGGGTAAAGCAAAAGGTTTGTTTCTGTGTGTTTGTGTGTTTTGTGACTTTTTGTGTGTATCGCGCCTTTGGTGGTATGCTGAATGCTGCTTCTCCTGTCCCAATAATCGTTATCAATTAGTACGTATACTGAACGTGTGTAAGTAGATACATGTACTGATTTCCGTATGAAGTTGTAGATACAGACTCCACAACTATCCGATTATGGTACACGTGTGTGTGTTTCAAACCATGACTGATGCTGGTGATGAAATACCGGTAATATCATAGATAGTTGTTCTCGCAGTTGGCGTTGTATTCCAACTATAAGATTCTACTTATAAGCATTCCTTTTCTGATATACCAAATGTATATCTGTCCACTATGAAGATTTGGTTACAGTCATATAAGATTAATACTTTTTTTATTCGTTATTACTTTGAAAGATTAAGACTTAAGAACGGCGGAAATGACGAGTACAATATGTAGTCATCCGAATTATATAACAATGTGAATATAAGCATTGTAATTTCTTTAATTAATTTCTTACTTACAAAATTATTTATACTAGTAACGTATGAAAAAAGTGGCTTGGTGCGTATCGGCATTGAATTTCTCTGCTTTGTTACCCTTTAATATGGTGAAAACGATAAAACAAGTAATTGTTTGTATACAATTGACAGACCTAAGTAAACGAACTGTGTTTACTCACACAATGGACACAATATTGCAGGTAAATATGAATAAAGCTTTTAGATTAATCTGTGATATATATATAACCTCTGCAGGATTATCGTGGTTTAATTAAGGAAGCACTCATCCAGGCAATGCAATACCAAGTGAAGCATATGCGGAATAAATTGGTGGCATAATCTTGCAAAGAGGATCATGTTAAATATATATATCCGTACAAGCTCATTCACATTATCGTGGAGGGGTACAGAACTGCTTGATTATGAAATCAATGTCAATTATATTAATTGCCTACTCGTATGCAACCATAATATCCCATATCAAGTATCTTGTAAATGGTAGAAAAGAAAGAATATATCAGATGTGACATGCAATAAAGTTATTGATCGCCTGTGGTTGTTGTTACTAATCTAGCATAGAAACAGCAAGCGTGATGTATTTAATCAGCATGTTTCTACATTACTCTACTACATACTGATACTGTGGTTCTCATGTCAGTTCATAAGATGTTCAACAAACACCATTTGGATGTTGCTCCATCATTTTCAAATTATGATTAAAATAAGTGTATTTATATGGAAATGGTAATTTACTGTTCTCTTAACCATCTCACTTCATTTGAGTCTCCATACAGATCACAATACAATGAACTGTTATATCCGCGTTAAATATCTTTTTTCCATAAATTACACAATTTAGCATCTATACTCATTGACGATCATATTTTACACTTTATTTAACGGTACCTACAATACGTATGACGATTCGAAAATAGTATTATCCATATAACAGTGTAGCAATACCACGTGACTTTTGGCTACTGTTCCGAGACGAAATTTGTCAACATTGGAAAACAAAAATAGTAATAAGTATTTTATTTCTTCATCGATAACTATGAAATATACGACAGGCTAAGAGGAAAGTGACCGTTGTTTCCAAAACCCTGTGAAACCTGTATTTTCCACGGTGGTAGTCACGTGGTATGGTTACAATGTATAACTGATAGATAAAAAGGTATATGAATTACATTGTTCATTGTTTAGCTATATTTGAAGTATATAGTTTGTATCATAGGACTTGAAAAATGGGTATTGTTGAAATTTAGATTTTTAGACCATTAGTTGATGGGATTCTAGCTCTTTAATGCGGTCGGTTAATATAAATGATTGGGTTACTAAAAGTAAGGGAGGTAATTATTGTATCAAGGTGTCGTCAGTTAGAAATTCATATTCGGGGAAACTTTGATAGTAAAGTGTAGGTTATCTTTTGGGAATTAATGTATTTTATATAAATTTAATGTAACAGAGTTATTTTTCTGAATGATTTAAATTGGTTATTATATAAGTTAACGGGGGTTATGTTCTCAGTAGAAAACTTTCAACAGTATGGTATTCGGATAGAACCTATAATTCGTATAACATTATAGTTTTAAGAATAGTCTTGTAGTATTTGATGGTCATCATTGGTATTGATATTTAATATTAATTGTGTTATTGATATTTATATTTGATATTAATTGTTATTATTGATATAAATATTTGATATTAATTGTTACTATTGATATAATAATAATTATAATAATAACGACTTTATTTATAGTGGATTACATATTTGACAGCAATTTCAATTTTCAATATGGTCCACTGGAAAGAAAACAGACAAAAATAACAATAACATTGAAAAGCATATATAAATGACAATGTGCATAAATTAATAAACAACATAATAGTGAACTTCAGTTATTAATGGCATTGGTGAAAAATAAAAAGTCTGAGAATATTACAGATATAATGCAATGTAATCTTCAACATAGGCTTATTAACATACAACAATAGTGTCTGATGTAGGCTAAGAAGCAACGCTGTCAGCCCATTGTGGAAATTTGTACTCAATGTATTTTGTCTTAAATGTGTTTAATGTTTTTGCATTTCTGATGTTTTGAGGGAGGGAATTCCATAGGTTTGGCCCAGCATATGTGATTGACATTCTGAAGATTTCTAGATTAGGTTTAGGCATGTATAGGAGATTGTTTGTGGCTGACCTTAATGTTTGATTGGGGTAATTTGTATTTTGAAATTTTGAACTAAGGTATTCTGGAGCCGTATTGGTCAAGCTTTTAAATACAAGAATGACCTTTTTATAAGATATTGATTTTACATATATATTTAATATGATTATCATTTATAGAATTATACACAATTCATCTGACTCTTGAACATAAAACTTGTAAAAAATAAAAGGAGGAAAAATAAATACATCTTATTGTACTTTTAGATAAAGACACACAATTCCCCGGGGTACTGAATTTGAGAATTCAAGGTACAGAACACTGTAAGATCACGGCAGAACAAAAGAACTACATAAAAGCAAGAAAGGATTAATTTATTTCAGGGAGAGTCACATTCACATCAATTAAGAAGTACTGTCGCTCTTTGTACGTGTATTCAACTGAGTAAGTGTTGTAATTCTTTGCCAGATTGACCTATGTCCTCTATATGACTACAAGGGAAAGTACTTTATTAAGATATGTATTTTGTATTGTTTAAGAGTTTTTTTCCAGACCGTGTAGCATATAGTTATTACGTAATGTTAAAAGAGCAGGTTTTCCTGGAGACTGGCTCATACACTTAACCGATTTAAAAACGCAACAGTAGGTTTTTGATAAATTTCAGCCAGTTCAGGTGATTCAATTCTATTAAATTTTGCATGCGATGAAATCTATGCATGAAGTCAAAGATGTGCCAATTTCGTTGTAATCAAGGTTTAGATGGTCACAAAACCAAACCATGAAAACGTTTTATCGACGATGTCAAATTCACAAAATTAATAATGTTTTAATAATGTAAGTTGCAACCTGCCAGGATATTAAGTTTTCACATGTGTACTAATCACTCCAACTATATAACCGTAATCAATTCCAACAGACAGAAATATTTCGCTTTGACATTTATTCTAATTCACCTATGAAACATGGCGCCACTTCTTAAAGATTACCAAACAAGGAAATTGTTACGAAATGAAATGTATTAATATCGATAGTGGTAGAAACGGTTTCAAGAGATACAGGTGTAGAAGCCATATCAACTAGAGAAGAAATAATACCAACAGTATTAGAAGTAATATCAACTGAGAAGAAATATTACCAACAATATTAGAAGTAATATCAACTGGAGAAGAAATAATACCAACACTATTAGAAGCAATATCAACTTGAGAAGAAATAATACCAACAATATTAGAAGCAACATCAACTGGAGAAGAAATATTACAAACAATATAAGAAACAATATCAACAGTAGTAGAAGTAATATCAACAGTAGTTATAGTAATATCAACAGTAGTTATAGTAATATCAACAGTAGTTGAAGTAATATCAACAGTAGTAGAAGTAATATCAACAGTAGTAGAAGCAATATCAACAGAAGTTATAGTAATATCAACAGTAGTCGAAGCACTATAAACAGTAATAGAAGCAATATCAACAGTAGTAGAAGTAATATCAACAGTTGTAGAAGCAATATCAACAGTAGTAGAAGCAATATCAACAGTAGTAGAAGCAATATCAACAGTAGTTGAAGTAATATCAACAGTAGTAGAAGCAATATCAACAGTAGTTGAAGTAATATCAACAGTAGTAGAAGTAATATCAACAGTAGTAGAAGTAATATCAACAGTTGTAGAAGCAATATCAACAGTAGTAGAAGCAATATCAACAGTAGTAGAAGTAATATCAACAGTAGTAGAAGCACTATAAACAGTAATAGAAGCAATATCAACAGTAGTAGAAGCAATATCAACAGTTGTAGAAGCAATAACAACAGTGGTAGAAGCAATAACAACAGTAGTCGAAGCACTATAAACAGTAATAGAAGCAATATCAACAGTTGTAGAAGCAATATCAACAGTAGTAGAAGCAATATCAACAGTAGTAGAAGCAATATCAACAGTAGTTGAAGTCATATTAACAGTAGTAGAAGCAATATCAACAGTAGTAGAAGCACTATAAACAGTAATAGAAGCAATATCAACAGTAGTAGAAGCAATAACAACAGTAGTAGAAGCAATATCAACAGTAGTAGAAGCACTATAAACAGTAATAGAAGCAATATCAACAGTAGTAGAAGTAATATCAACAGTAGTAGAAGCAATATCAACAGTAGTAGAAGCAATAACAACAGTAGTCGAAGCACTATAAACAGTAGTAGAAACAATATCAACAGTAGTTGAAGTAATATCAACAGTAGTAGAAGTAATATCAACAGTAGTAGAAGCAATATCAACAGTAGTAGAAGCAATATCAACAGTAATAGAAGCAATATCAACAGTAGTAGAAGCAATAACAACAGTAGTAGAAGCAATAACAACAGTAGTAGAAGCAATATCAACAGTAGTAGAAGCAATATCAACAGTAGTAGAAGCAATAACAACAGTAGTCGAAGCACTATAAACAGTAATAGAAGCAATATCAACAGTAGTAGAAGCAATATCAACAGTAGTTGAAGTAATATCAACAGTAGTAGAAGTAATATCAACAGTAGTAGAAGCAATATCAACAGTAGTAGAAGCAATATCAACAGTAGTAGAAGCAATATCAACAGTAGAAGAAGTAACATCAACAGTAGTAGAAGCAATATCAACAGTAGTTATAGTAATATCAACAGTAGTCGAAACACTATAAACAGTAATAGAAGCAATATCAACAGTAGTAGAAGTAATATCAACAGTTGTGGAAGCAATATCAACAGTAGTCGAAGCAATATCAACAGTAGTAGAAGCAATATCAACAGTAGTTGAAGTAATATCAACAGTAGTAGAAGCAATATCAACAGTAGTAGAAGCAATATCAACAGTAGTAAAAGCACTATAAACAGTAATAGAAGCAATATCAACAGTAGTAGAAGTAATATCAACAGTTGTAGAAGCAATATCAACAGTAGTAGAAGCAATATCAACAGTAGTAGAAGCAATATCAACAGTAGTTGAAGTAATATCAACAGTAGTAGAAGTAATATCAACAGTAGTAGAAGCAATATCAACAGTAGTAGAAGCAATATCAACAGTAGTAGAAGCAATATCAACAGTAGTAGAAGTAATATCAACAGTAGTAGAAGCACTATAAACAGTAATAGAAGCAATATCAACAGTAGTAGAAGCAATACCAACAGTAGTCGAAGCACTATAAACAGTAGTAGAAGCAATATCAACAGTAGTTGAAGTAATATCAACAGTAGTAGAAGTAATTTCAACAGTAGTAGAAGCAATATCAACAGTAGTTATAGTAATATCAACAGTAGTCGAAGCAATATCAACAGTAGTAGAAGCAATATCAACAGTAGTAGAAGCAATATCAATAGTAGTTGAAGTAATATCAACAGTAGTAGAAGTAATATCAACAGTAGTAGAAGCAATATCAACAGTAGTAGAAGCAATATCAACAGTAGTAGAAGCAATATCAACAGTAGTAGAAGTAATATCAACAGTAGTAGAAGCACTATAAACAGTAATAGAAGCAATATCAACCGCAGTAGAAGCAATATCAACAGTAGTAGAAGCACTATAAACAGTAATAGAAGCAATATCAACAGTAGTAGAAGCAATAACAACAGTAGTCGAAGCACTATAAACAGTAATAGAAGCAATATTAACAGTAGTAGAAGCAATATCAACAGTAGTTGAAGTAATATCAACAGTAGTAGAAGTAATATCAACAGTAGTAGAAGCAATATCAACAGTAGTAGAAGCAATATCAACAGTAGTAGAAGTAATATCAACAGTTGTAGAAGCAATAACAACAGTAGTAGAAGCAATAACAACAGTAGTCGAAGCACTATAAACAGTAATAGAAGCAATATCAACAGTTGTAGAAGCAATATCAACAGTAGTAGAAGTAATATCAACAGTTGTAGAAGCAATATCACCAGTAGTAGAAGCAATATCAACAGTAGTAGAAGCACTATAAACAGTAATAGAAGCAATATCAACAGTAGTAGAAGTAATATCAACAGTAGTAGAAGCAATATCAACAGTAGTAGAAGCAATAACAACAGTAGTCGAAGCACTATAAACAGTAGTAGAAGCAATATCAACAGTAGTTGAAGTAATATCAACAGTAGTAGAAGTAATATCAACAGTAGTAGAAGCAATATCAACAGTAGTAGAAGCAATATCAACAGTAATAGAAGCAATATCAACAGTAGTAGAAGCAATAACAACAGTAGTAGAAGCAATAACAACAGTAGTAGAAGCAATATCAACAGTAGTAGAAGCAATATCAACAGTAGTAGAAGCAATAACAACAGTAGTCGAAGCACTATAAACAGTAATAGAAGCAATATCAACAGTAGTAGAAGCAATATCAACAGTAGTTGAAGTAATATCAACAGTAGTAGAAGTAATATCAACAGTAGTAGAAGCAATATCAACAGTAGTAGAAGCAATATCAACAGTAGTAGAAGCAATATCAACAGTAGAAGAAGTAACATCAACAGTAGTAGAAGCAATATCAACAGTAGTTATAGTAATATCAACAGTAGTCGAAGCACTATAAACAGTAATAGAAGCAATATCAACAGTAGTAGAAGTAATATCAACAGTTGTGGAAGCAATATCAACAGTAGTCGAAGCAATATCAACAGTAGTAGAAGCAATATCAACAGTAGTTGAAGTAATATCAACAGTAGTAGAAGCAATATCAACAGTAGTAGAAGCAATATCAACAGTAGTAAAAGCACTATAAACAGTAATAGAAGCAATATCAACAGTAGTTGAAGTAATATCAACAGTAGTAGAAGTAATATCAACAGTAGTAGAAGCAATATCAACAGTAGTAGAAGCAATATCAACAGTAGTAGAAGCAATATCAACAGTAGTAGAAGTAATATCAACAGTAGTAGAAGCACTATAAACAGTAATAGAAGCAATATCAACAGTAGTAGAAGCAATACCAACAGTAGTCGAAGCACTATAAACAGTAGTAGAAGCAATATCAACAGTAGTTGAAGTAATATCAACAGTAGTAGAAGTAATATCAACAGTAGTAGAAGCAATATCAACAGTAGTTATAGTAATATCAACAGTAGTCGAAGCAATATCAACAGTAGTAGAAGCAATATCAACAGTAGTAGAAGCAATATCAATAGTAGTTGAAGTAATATCAACAGTAGTAGAAGTAATATCAACAGTAGTAGAAGCAATATCAACAGTAGTAGAAGCAATATCAACAGTAGTAGAAGCAATATCAACAGTAGTAGAAGTAATATCAACAGTAGTAGAAGCACTATAAACAGTAATAGAAGCAATATCAACAGCAGTAGAAGCAATATCAACAGTAGTAGAAGCACTATAAACAGTAATAGAAGCAATATCAACAGTAGTAGAAGCAATAACAACAGTAGTCGAAGCACTATAAACAGTAATAGAAGCAATATTAACAGTAGTAGAAGCAATATCAACAGTAGTTGAAGTAATATCAACAGTAGTAGAAGTAATATCAACAGTAGTAGAAGCAATATCAACAGTAGTAGAAGCAATATCAACAGTAGTAGAAGTAATATCAACAGTAGTAGAAGTAATATCAACAGTAGTAGAAGCACTATAAACAGTAATAGAAGCAATATCAACAGCAGTAGAAGCAATATCAACAGTAGTAGAAGCACTATAAACAGTAATAGAAGCAATATCAACAGTAGTAGAAGCAATAACAACAGTAGTCGAAGCACTATAAACAGTAATAGAAGCAATATTAACAGTAGTAGAAGCAATATCAACAGTAGTTGAAGTAATATCAACAGTAGTAGAAGTAATATCAACAGTAGTAGAAGCAATATCAACAGTAGTAGAAGCAATATCAACAGTAGTAGAAGTAATATCAACAGTTGTAGAAGCAATAACAACAGTAGTAGAAGCAATAACAACAGTAGTCGAAGCACTATAAACAGTAATAGAAGCAATATCAACAGTTGTAGAAGCAATATCAACAGTAGTAGAAGTAATATCAACAGTTGTAGAAGCAATATCACCAGTAGTAGAAGCAATATCAACAGTAGTAGAAGCACTATAAACAGTAATAGAAGCAATATCAACAGTAGTAGAAGTAATATCAACAGTAGTAGAAGCAATATCAACAGTAGTAGAAGCAATAACATCAGTAGTCGAAGCACTATAAACAGTAGTAGAAGCAATATCAACAGTAGTTGAAGTAATATCAACAGTAGTAGAAGTAATATCAACAGTAGTAGAAGCAATATCAACAGTAGTAGAAGCAATATCAACAGTAATAGAAGCAATATCAACAGTAGTAGAAGCAATAACAACAGTAGTAGAAGCAATAACAACAGTAGTAGAAGCAATATCAACAGTAGTAGAAGCAATATCAACAGTAGTAGAAGCAATAACAACAGTATTCGAAGCACTATAAACAGTAATAGAAGCAATATCAACAGTAGTAGAAGCAATATCAACAGTAGTTGAAGTAATATCAACAGTAGTAGAAGTAATATCAACAGTAGCAGAAGCAATATCAACAGTAGTAGAAGCAATATCAACAGTAGTAGAAGCAATATCAACAGTAGAAGAAGTAACATCAACAGTGGTAGAAGCAATATCAACAGTAGTTATAGTAATATCAACAGTAGTCGAAGCACTATAAACAGTAATAGAAGCAATATCAACAGTAGTAGAAGTAATATCAACAGTTGTGGAAGCAATATCAACAGTAGTCGAAGCAATATCAACAGTAGTAGAAGCAATATCAA
Organism: Spisula solida; assembly: GCA_947247005.1. Taxonomy (NCBI): domain Eukaryota; kingdom Metazoa; phylum Mollusca; class Bivalvia; order Venerida; family Mactridae; genus Spisula; species Spisula solida. The sequence continues at coordinate 39,188,026 of OX365947.1, read as the reverse complement.
CAGTAGTTGAAGTAATATCAACAGTAGTAGAAGCAATATCAACAGTAGTAGAAGCAATATCAACAGTAGTAAAAGCACTATAAACAGTAATAGAAGCAATATCAACAGTAGTTGAAGTAATATCAACAGTAGTAGAAGTAATATCAACAGTAGTAGAAGCAATATCAACAGTAGTAGAAGCAATATCAACAGTAGTAGAAGCAATATCAACAGTAGTAGAAGTAATATCAACAGTAGTAGAAGCACTATAAACAGTAATAGAAGCAATATCAACAGTAGTAGAAGCAATACCAACAGTAGTCGAAGCACTATAAACAGTAGTAGAAGCAATATCAACAGTAGTTGAAGTAATATCAACAGTAGTAGAAGTAATATCAACAGTAGTAGAAGCAATATCAACAGTAGTTATAGTAATATCAACAGTAGTCGAAGCAATATCAACAGTAGTAGAAGCAATATCAACAGTAGTAGAAGCAATATCAATAGTAGTTGAAGTAATATCAACAGTAGTAGAAGTAATATCAACAGTAGTAGAAGCAATATCAACAGTAGTAGAAGCAATATCAACAGTAGTAGAAGCAATATCAACAGTAGTAGAAGTAATATCAACAGTAGTAGAAGCACTATAAACAGTAATAGAAGCAATATCAACAGCAGTAGAAGCAATATCAACAGTAGTAGAAGCACTATAAACAGTAATAGAAGCAATATCAACAGTAGTAGAAGCAATAACAACAGTAGTCGAAGCACTATAAACAGTAATAGAAGCAATATTAACAGTAGTAGAAGCAATATCAACAGTAGTTGAAGTAATATCAACAGTAGTAGAAGTAATATCAACAGTAGTAGAAGCAATATCAACAGTAGTTATAGTAATATCAACAGTTGTCGAAGCACTATAAACAGTAATAGAAGCAATATCAACAGTAGTAGAAGTAATATCAACAGTTGTAGAAGCAATATCACCAGTAGTAGAAGCAATATCAACAGTAGTAGAAGCATTATCAACAGTAGTTGAAGTAATATCAACAGTAGTAGAAGCAATATCAACAGTAGTAGAAGCAATATCAACAGTAGTAGAAGCACTATAAACAGTAATAGAAGCAATATCAACAGTAGTAGAAGTAATATCAACAGTTGTAGAAGCAATATCAACAGTAGTAGAAGCAATATCAACAGTAGTAGAAGTAATATCAACAGTAATATAAGCAATATCAACAGTAATAGAAGCAATATCAACAGTAGTAGAAGTAATATCAACAGTAGTTGAAGTAATACCAACAGTAGTAGAAGCAATATCAACAGTAGTAGGAGCAATATCAACAGAAGTAGAAGCAATATCAACAGTAGTTGAAGTAATATCAACAATAGTAAAGATGAACGCAGTCGACTTGATAGGACGTTGCTAGAAACTCAAATTCGACCACCTCAAAGAATGGTACTTTGATTACATCAAAAGCTTGGATGTTAGATATCCGCCGATAGAAGATTTGTATCAACTAGATATGTTTTCAAAATGTAATAACAAGCAGAGTAGCAGCGACAACCACAGTATCTTGAAACAATTCGAAATAGCAATGTGTCACCTGTAAAATGCAGACGTCTATTTCGCATTTATCTTGTAATGAACTAATGTCACCTTGTTATGCTTTTGAAAGACGGACAGTCATCAGCAATGTCAACGATGTTCATGTAAACGTGATCTTTGGTATGTAATTCGTGCACGTAAAATGAGTTATATATAGAAAACTGAAACTCGTGGATATCTCATTTAGTCGATGATGTGGCCTAGATTTAATAAAATCATATTTCAAAACATATGTGACCGGTATTGTACCAAAGAATCCACACGAGTGCAGTAATGAAGTTAGCACTCTCTTTTTCAGTGCTGCATAGCAGTAAAATTATTATTGGACTCTTTTTGTGGTAAACAGGATACAGTATCAAATAGCTACAAGGTCAATTTCATTGAATATCGGCAGAAATGATACCAGTAATTAGCTGCATCTCCTGTTCCAAATATCAGTAGGAGCGCATGCATTATTGACAAAATAGTAATATAATCTTTACTGACTGATGGAGAATTTTGTTAACTGTCCTTTCCAGTAATTGAATCACATTAAGTGTTCTGTCACCGACAGACTGGACCCGGTTAACTAAAGGCGCAGGCCAGTTACCCAACAAAACCAGGATTGATAGTTTTTACTCGCTTTATACACATCATTTCTAGCCATTTATCAACAATCAAGCTTTCAATCGTTATAACACGCGATTTAAGCAGTTATCTGAAATAAAAATACGAAATTTTCAAACAACAGTAAAGTCAAGTAAAGTAAACACAATAAGTCACTGAGAACATACGTATAAACAATAACTATACAGTAACCTTTAAACAAAGATGCATGTAAAAAGAGTATATTAAGTCAGACAGGGAAGGCAGCACTCAACTTAACCAGCCGAGCACAGAAAACATTAAAAACACACAAAGCACAACGCCCAACTAAACAAGCGCAGATTCGCCCAAGTCCAAGCCACTAGACCCCGATGATATGCGGAAGGGTAGCCGATCACAGTTAGCTTGTTTCGGGAACCTTTCGGGATCATTTATCAATACAAATGTGCGGATCGTTGCCGTCGGGATCGTTCGGGATGTATTCGGGGATCGTTATACGAAATGTTGCAGTATGAACACCAAAACCTATCCGAAGAAGCCGATCGCAACACGAATGAATGCCGACAGTTCAGGATTTGGTCCCGAATGTTTCCCGATCGTGCGGAAAGTTTGCAGTTACATTGTAGAATATGCGGAAGTGTTTACGAATCGATGCCGATAGAATGCTGAAAGGTTGCCGATGTATATAAACGATGCCGAACTACTATCTTGTTATCAGTTGAAAGTTGAATACGATTGATGGAAGGCGCCATTAATCTCGCTAATTTCAGCTATACAAATTAAAAGACAATGTTTTCAGCTACACAAATGTTGAATGACTTAAGTTTCAGGTATAAAAAACACTGACATATTAAGCTCATGAAAACAACTTACAGTCCTCAGTAGATATACCGGGAGTCTCTTTACGGTGTTGTTCTTTAATAGCTGAAGATCATAGGACACTGGTTGTGTCATCGTTTTCTATAGGGTTGCCCTTGGTTTGTAGTGCCATGATGAAAACGATATATTCAAGATAAAAACTATCGGCAAACTGACCTCATCGCTTCCGCAGTCGCTCTTGTATAGTTCGGGAAATACTGCTTCGACTCGGCATCCCTTCCGTTCATAATCGGCGCCTTCGGCAACTATTCGGCATCTTTCTTAACATGATCGGCATATCTTCCGTGTTTATAACTCATCCGTTCGTCATATTCGGGGAGCTTCCCGAAGGTGCCGAGTGAATGACGATGGATTCCCGAACACCCCGAACTGTTGCCGATGGGTTTCCGATTACTCCGAAGCACTCCCGAAGCACTCCCGAACAAGACCTTCGGCGTCTAAATTTTAAAACTTGGATGCCGAAGATTTTCGGTCCCGAAGTGTCCAGAACAGGCTTCCAGAAGCGTACAAGAACGACACGGAAGGGTTCCAGAACGTCGCGAAGACATGCAAAACCATCCCGATTAGGCAAATTTAGCCTTCGGGAACCCTTCTGGGTCCTAGTGGACGGCAGGTCTAATACAAATTCTTAGCTCTCAACAATAATTGATCGAATTCTTATAAACTCACCCACGTTTCTCTCACACAACTACACTTTTAAGTAAAAGTAACGCGAATAACTTTGTACATTCACGACAATTACTAGTAAACTGAAACTTAACTTCCTTACAGAAATAGTTAAACCCGAATGATGCCTTTAATTTAACGCGATAAATAACATAATACTTACTGAACGTTGGTGTTTTCCCTGATTTTGTTAACAAACAGTTTTCATTAATATAGACGTGTTTATACTTTAAATGTCTGATCGAGAGTGGCGTACAAACAAAGAATTTCAATATTCATCCACTAATTAATGACCACTTGATGGTGTTAATATTGTAAAAACTATATAGATGCCAAGTCAAGTTACCATGATCAAATCAGTCGATAAGCCCCTAATTCATTAAATTTGTTTACTATAGAACTAACCAACTCGCATCTCGTAAGATGCGAGCATAAGTACAATCATTTCATCAACTACCAACCAATTTCAGAACCATATTGAAGCATGGGTAAAACCATAGAGTAAAATAGCTACAATTTGTCACTAATTGTTAGAGACACGTTATCAAATAGAGAATACAAGGACAAAAGAGCTCGTGATGCCGGTTCAGACAATTGTTTTTGAGTGTAATAAAACGTCCCATTAGCGGATAAAGTAACACCAAGATAGACAAATCTCTTAACATTAGTGAGTTTGACATTACCATAATAAATATTTACATTTTCACACCGTGAACCTCTTTTAAAAACATAACAACTATTTTTGATGTATTAACTGTTACATTTCATTTTCTGCAATATTCCTCAAGTTTGTTCAAAAGTAGTTGTAAGCCATTTGCCGAGTATGAAAATAAGACTGTATCGTCCGCAAAAAGAACAATGAATATTTGCAATTTTTCAATACTAAACATAATTATCACCATTTTCATCATGCAACATAGTCGACAAATCATTTATAAAATTAATAACTAATAAGGATGAAAAGGATTTCACCCTGTTTAACACCCATATTAAACGCCTTTTCGAAGTCTATAAATGATCAATATAGTTTTATTTTATTTTCAGAATACAAAACTTTATTAATGATATATTATAAAAACGTAATATGTAGTGCTTTTGATTTTACGAAAACCAAATTAGATAATTGATTTTTTTCCTCTAAAAATGATCTAGCACGCATGACTAGTAAAATATTTTAGAGAAAATGCTTGTCAACTTTAAATCGCGATAATTATCAACGTTATTACTTTAACCCTTTTTGGGTACAGGGAAAAGGATTTCGCGAGTCAAAGGTTCTGGGTAGATACCTCTGGTTTATATAAAGTTAAACAATTGACAGAGAAAATAAGCAATGAAATCTTTTGCGTCTAAAAACATTTCTGAAATAAGCTAATCATCCCCGGCACTTTTGTTACGTTTTAAACACGACATGGTTTAACTGACTTCTACCGAAATCAACAACATGGTTCAAGTATGAACATCCAAACGTTCCATATGACCGGTTGCACGAACCTTGTACCTCTTATAAGTTTATCGTTACATTATATTTCTGAATGAGACATAACAAAAGTACGACACATAAATAGTTTAGAATTAATGAATTATAAGAACTAGAAAAAATCACACACTACGATAACTGTGAATGGGTAGAAAAGAGCTGCATGTAATCAAGAAATGATTACTTTATTTCAGGGAGAGTCACATTCACAACGATTCAAAATCAAAGTAATGTCTCTCTTTGTTCGTACGTGTATTAAACTGAGTCAGTGTAGTAATTCGATTTATTCTCTGCCAGATTGACCAATGACCTCTATCTGACTACTAGGGAAATTATTCTACTTAAGCACAGGGATTTGAGATTTTATCCATAAATAACAGTAGTCAATGTATTATAAATTTGCTCTGTACAGATTATATATTATAAAGGAGTGTTATTAATGCGAATGTGAATATCATTTTATGTTTTTTTTTCATTAGTCTAAACACTCGCTTTCTTATTATGTCGTTCGCCCTTTGTTGTCTTAATAAGGCGCTAGAGATGGGTGAAGTACCGAGTATAATGATATTTCCTTGTAAGTTCAAAGTGACCAGTCACCATGCTGCTGTTATTATAGACCTACAGAACACTCAACTTCTTTGATGCCATAACTATTCTAGAATGGAATGACAATGTTATTAAATAACACTGCGTACACTGCCCTATCCCACTAAGCATTACTTCTTTCCGAGCACTTAGGTGAAACTCTTTAGAATGTTGATTCCATTACTAATCGGAGATTAAATTACTTCTTGTGTCATTAAGTAACTCATTGTACACCAAACGTCCTCCATGACCAGAAGCTATTAGGCTTCAATAGTTGCCTGTCATTTACAGATCTTTTTGAAGAATCAATTATACCTGCATAACAACTTGTTACAGCTATCAGTACCATCTGCTATCCTTTACAATGGATAATGGTGATTGACATAACCGTTGAAAACATGGTAATGACCGCAAATTATAGACGTTTGCATGTTAGTTATCTACATTAGAGTTTGGAATTCGAACAAAATACTTTGGTAACGAATCTGTACAAATATTTACAACACATTTTATCGTTGTATATGTCAATGGGTACTTGTTCCAGCAATACATGTATCAACTAGTGCAAATTGGACAGTGTAAGTCTAATGCTAGTGTGTCGGTATCTATAGCAGTACCTATATTTTAAATGTGAATTGTATCTATATAATATGGTACATAATTATAACGAGTCATTGTACTGTGTTGTCATTGTCCCTTTTACAATCCCTGTAAAATTTTCAAACCATTAATACAACATAATCATGCGTGTACTTTACCGGCGTTTGTGTACGTATGTCAATGTGAGATAATAAAACGATGTTAGATTTAGTTTTTGTTTTCATTTTTACTAAGATATAAAAAGTCACTCTAGGCCCAGTTCTCACTATGTCTTGAAAAAATATGGACGAGCATGGACATGATGGTAGTTATACCTCGGGAGACACAACGAGGGTGTGATAATGTACTTGTCCGGACGCGGCAGCTTTGGTGAGGTCGTAGTTACGACGACATACGACATATTAACGTCGTGATGATGTATTTATAAAACACACTACTAACTACATGTACATGTTATAATCGTCGGGGAATAGTGCGTAACATGTGGGAGTTATATCCATGTTTTTGCTATGGCTATAATACATCCATGACACGTTGTAAGTTGTTCTGTCGGTGCTGAACAAATCTATGATACGTTTATAGTAGCCCGTTAACATCGCGTAAATGTCATTTCCTGGGGAATTAGTATAAATGCTGGGTCCAAATCCTACGTTTACCAATTGGCGTACATCCCCGCTTCGTCCATCGAAATATGTTGATGACATTGGTTTATCAGTGGTCCGAATAGGGCATAGAGCTCTATCTATTGCAATGTTGGAAATAAATCGGTATCGAGTTAGCAACTATTTTCAAATCACTTATTCAACGGGTCTGAAATTTACAAAGATGAGAACAATGCATGTTCGCCCACTGTTTTAGTAGGTGTGCTTATCGGATCATATAAATATTGCTTATTGCATAAACTCAAAATAGGCCTGTCATACAACACACCGAACGTAATTGTCCAATGCCACTGACGAATCTTTAAGCCGATGGATACAATTTGTTTGAGTTATAAATAAAGTAACCAAATTACAGCATTGATAGAGCAATACGTCAAATCAATATATTTAAACAGCTCTTGCCGCCGGATGCGGTAGTAATTTATGACACTATAATGCTACTAGTTACGGCTTGTTCAAATCCATTACAAGATAATAAGCCTGTCTAAATCACTACACTAACAATATAATGATTGTGATAAGATTTATTAGCGTGTCCATACCGTACATTAACGTTATGCCACTTTTGTAACCAGTGAAGGAGGCTTGGAGTTTGTATATGGTTCCAAAAAAGCCAAATTAGTGTACTTGAAATCAGTTAACACGCTAATTGAACTTGAACAATGACGTCATGTCACATGCAAATCTTATCTAAACTCGTAAATACTGGTTAAAATACATCATAATTGGTTTACCCACCCGCTGTAGAACGTATGACATTCTCTGAAGTATAATTATAACTGATATTTAAGACCGTGCGTATTTCTATATTGAGTGCTGGTCGTGATGCGGGACTGACAATGCACAATTAATAAAAAAAATAAGTGGGAAGCAATCGAATACAAATACGTATAACATATTGCTATGATGAACTATTGTAGAGTATTTCTTGTACATATCTTGTAATGCAACTAATGCTTGGGCGGCCACACCCTGTAAATAACACAATATAGAGTTTTGCATTGACATTTTTTCGCGATACTTTCTTTACTTTGTTATTTCATATACACTTATATGTATGCATGTATGTTTTTACCCATAGCTCAGCTAATATGTGTTTGATTTTGCTGACATTTTTAACATTTGTAGCTAAGATATGTGGCATGACAATCAATTTCATTTGATTAATATCTTATGAGACCCTTTACAATCACAATAAAACAATGATGACACAAACAAAAGCATATTTGATGCCGTGCGGACTTCTGCGTTTTTCAGCTTGTTAATGCTGAGGTGTATTTATTTTTCGGATAAAAATCGTATACAAGTAACCGTGCTTAGCATGACGACAGAAATAAAGCAAAACAAAGATAAATATAAAGCTCAATTTAGATTTAGAAAAGTTGAATTCCATTCACTCAATCTCTATCAAGAATTACTTCCCCTTGACTGTAAAATTAGTCGTATATTTCGGTAAACCTGAAAAATTGCTATTAAGTGTTTTAAACTTATTTGCGGAATGGTAAACCGTCTTATCGTGTGGTTTTTGGGAGGCGATTAAGCCTCTCATTACTACCATTGCCCATTTCTTAATACAAAATTAACCGCCTTTAGGCTGCTATGTGAATCCGCATTCAAGTAGTTCCAGAAACTGTCAACATTCCCAATACTGCTACATATGTTTCTCCAATTTTTTTAACTAATTTAAGCCAAATAGCAACATTTGTTTATTCTAAGATAAAAAATTATTGTGAAACTGTTCGTTAAATCGATATTTTGGCCAAAAAAACCACTACACCGGCTGATACCGAACTTGTTTCATAGTACGAAAATGACGTGTTCATCAAATGTCCCGGCTGTAAAGCTATTTTTAGAAACTTCAGACTACGGTCAAGTGATGGTTTTATCAATGAATCGTATACGGTCTGTAAAGTACAGTTATGCAATCATATGGTGTCGCTGTACTAGCTAGCCGCTTTCTCTAGACTGTCTCCCGCTGTGAGGGAAGTAATTACAAGACGGTACTGTAGAATCTGATAAATAGGCGCGTAGTATTATTTTAAAGCCACTTTTGATATACGCATTTAATACACGTATTACATATAAATTAATATGCACCTTTTAACAATTATTTAGATACCCAACACGCCTATATAGTCACATATGCATATTTTGACATTCAAGACAAGATCGGCAGTAAGAAAACGAACATTAAACGTGTAAAGTCGGTTTAAGCTTTAGTAGCAGCAACCAGATCGCCTCCCACAAGTACTCTCATTGCTTTGATTTAATTTGTCGATGGATTGACTATTCCAATTGACCGTACATTAAAGAATTAGCATCAACCTATCAATTTCTCGTACATTTTTCGTTGTTTTCCGTTTTATGGTTCAATGCACCATTGAAGTGAATTAGATGGAAAGAACATCGAGTTACAAATCATGGGTAGCCACTAACACGCAAACAAAATTACTTTGAGAAATATAAATAAATAAAAAAAGTTATCTTGATTTTCATTAGTGTTGCGTTTTCAAAGCCGCTCAATGTAGATAAACCAAAACCTTTCGGGCGCAACTGTACTTTTAACAAGCAAATTCGTTGAATTGATATCCCCCGCCTACATTTATCAGTTTTTCATTGCACAGTTTGGAATGTAAGCCTATTCCATCCATTAGATAACAATTGTCAATAAATCTAGAGCAATAACTCAACAGAAAATTGACCAATAAAAATAACTTGACAGGCATCATCACAGCATGATTGTTCATATTTATTGTAAGTTTCATGAAATTCTACCCGCTAGTTAGTGGACGAAATTCGTCAATAAACCAAGGGCAGGAACTCTACCAATTTACCAATAAACAAGTTGACCAAGATGACCCTGTACAGCTCACCTTTGTATATTAAACTAGAAGAACCATATTCAAACAGGACCTTGATTTCGGTTGCCATGGTTCTGAATGCATTTAAATTATTTAGCTATATATAGAATGGAGCACTCAAGGAATAATGTTACCAAATTGTATTGAAATCCAGTCTGCAGATAAAAACTTCACTATTTATATGTAGGGGTAAACGAGCCCCACCCACAGACGGCCATGTTTGTTGATGAATCATGTTAAAAAGGTCAATTTTGTAAGAGCGTCACCCAACAGGTATTTCTGTAAAATTATTTTGAAATCTGGCCAGTGGTTGATTTTTTAAAAGTTTTTCCAATCAGTTTCCATGGCAACAAGAGTTATTTATTGATTTCAATTATCTATGCGGCGAGATTTATTATCCGGCGAACAATTAAATACATGTAGACATAATCAACAGGTTGTGAGTTCAACTTTCCAAAGAATATTTAGTATTTCAACTGAGTCTGATAAATTGTCAAACAAATGTTCCGTGTCTCAATTATTTTACCGCGTACAGTGTAGATATAAAATATATATGTGAAACACATACATGTATTAAGGAAAAGGCCCATACAATCATGCCAGGATTTTAAGTTTTCAAGTAATCACGTGGTTTCCGGTACCAAGGACAAATACCCAACATATGTAAATGAGCCATATAAAATAGAAATACATCTAAAACTTAAGATTAAAGTAATAGTCCATGACACTGACTATTTGAAACCCATATTTAATTTGAAAATACTACCTCCTGTGCACTAATCATTCCAACCATATAACCGTAATTAATTCCGACAGACAGAAATATTTCTCTTCGACATTTATTCTCATTCTCCTAAATAAGAAACATGTCGCGACATCTTAAAGATTTCATAACCAGGAAATTGTTACGATAATTGTATTAATATCAACAGTGGTACAAGCAGTATCAAGAGTTACAATAGTAGAAGCAATATCAACAGTAGTACAAGTAATATCAACAGTAGTAGAAGTAATATCAACTGTAGTAGAAGTAATATCAACTGTTGTAGAAGCCATATCAACTGTAGTAGAAGCCATATCAACTGTAGTAGAAGTAGTATCAACTGTAGTAGAAGCCATATCAGCAGTAGTAGAAGTAATATTAACTGTGGTAGAAGCCATATCAACAGTAGTAAAAGTAATATCAACTGTGGTAAAAGCCATATCAACAGTAGTAGAAGCCATATCAACTGTAGTAGAAGTAATATCAACTGTGGTAGAAGCCATATCAAATGTAGTAGCAGCCATATCAACTGTAGTAGAAGTAATATCAACTGTAGTAGAAGCCATATCAATTGTAGTAGAAGTAACATCAACTGTAGTAGAAGTAATATCAACTGTAGAAGAAGCCATATCAACTGTAGAAGAAGCCATATCAACTGTAGTGGAAGCCATATCAACTGTAGAAGAAGCCATATCAACTGTAGTAAGCAACATCAACAGTAGTAGAAGCTATATCAACTGTGTTAGAAGCCATATCAACTGTCGTAGAAGCAATATCAACAGTAGTAGAAGCAATATGAACTGTAGTAGAAGCCATATCAACAGTAGTAGAAGCAATATCAACAGTAGTAGAAGTCATATCAACAGTAGAGGAAGTAATATCAACAGTAGAAGAAGCAATATCAACAGTAGTACGATCAATATCAACAGTAGTAGAAGCAATATCAACAGTAGTAGAAGCAATATGAACTGTAGTAGAAGCCATATCAACAGTAGTAGAAGCAATATCAACAGTAGTAGAAGTCATATCAACAGTAGAGGAAGTAATATCAACAGTAGTAGAAGCAATATCAACAGTAGTACGATCAATATCAACAGTAGTACGATCAATATCAACAGTAGTAGAAGTAAAATCAGCAGTAGAAGAAGCAAAATCAACATTAGTAGAAGCAATATCAACAGTAGCATGAGTAATATCAACAGTAGTAGAAGTAATATCAACAGTAGAAGAAGCAGTATCAACAGTAGTAGCATCAATATCAACAGTAGTAGAAGTAATATCAACAGTAGAAGAAGGATTATGAACAGTAATAGAAGTAAATAAATCTAGCTTTCTGTGATTCATCTCTTGACCGGTGTACATACACCGTATTCATAACGCGATTTTGTTGTTGGCATTTTATAGGTCGGAGCACATTTTCGACACATTTTTTTATTTTGAAGTTTCAAAAGAATTTCGAAATAAAGTGGTTGTCGCTGTTACTCTGCTTGTACTTTGAATTTTAAAAATTGTTTAGTTGACAAAAACCTTCTATCGTTGGCTATCCAACATCCAAGCTAAGTTGGCGAAATTTAAACAAAACACAGACAGAGAAGACATGTCAAGGACTTGTGTTTTTGACGTTGCGCCTCAGGACGGTCTTTGGGCAGTCGCACAAAACACTAGCGATTTCCTTACCAAAAGTTACATACGTTGTTACCTGTATTCGGGACTATTTATTTTTGAAAAGCATTCATAATTAAAGATCCGTACACTTAAGCTATAGTTTCTTCTGCATTGTTTTCTTTCTGGTGTACAATAGTAATAATTATATTAAATCGCAATTTGAAGACTCAAGTTCAACTACTGAGAGACTGTGTGGAGACACATTGTCAAGTTCTAATTAGTATCACCGAAAACAGAACAATCAATTTTATCATTTGATCATTCATGCTAGTATTTGCCCGATGTTTTATATTAGAATTGTCATAGTCGAAGTTTATCTTGTTCATTCCATGACTTCATGCATTCTTAACTTCATCCTCTGAAACAGTGAAATTAAAGTCCTTATTAATTACAAACTCCAGGACGTTAATAATCATTTAGTGTTAATGGGAAAGCGACAAACATTGGGACTGAGCCACTCTGTGACCGAACACTGTAAATGCCTCAAATTATGATAAATTGTATCCTGCCCCGGAATGATTATCTCTGATCATGAATTTTGTAGCGCATCGTAAAATGTGTCTGTTAGCTGTCTAGTGTCAGCTTGGTGACAGTTTTCAATCGTGTTTGTGCAATACATGCGGTCAACTGTGTTAAGTGTGGCATTCCAGTATAATTATCTTTTATAAATATATTCGGTAAATAATGCAGAGTAGTTTAAGGCAGCGACCCCCTGCCTTCAAAGCAGGGAGTCGAGCCGGGTTCGAATCAAGGCAAGGGGCAGTTTTTATATGACCGGTTGGCATACTGTCAGCTAGTTCAATAATGGTAGCTGCGGTTCTAACTTTAAATGGTATGAGTGATGGAGAAAAATGTATGTTTATAAAGAAGTGATGTTTTATAGACCAAATTGACTGGCAGCAATTTAGGTACAAACGGTTAGATAGTTTTTGGTGTGTTCTTTTTAGGCCCTTTGTGTCATTGCTGTTTCTACGGAGAACATTTCAACATTAATTACTAGATAATTGTGCCAGCTCTTATTCTAATGTCCACAACCGTCAACAATTATACATTTCAAACTTAAATAATCAATCATAGGTCATCAAATCATTTTTTGTCATTTTCATCGCGGCCATTCTCACACAGCGTTAGCAGTTTGTACACTCTAATGGATATTTTAAAAATGCATCTCAAGGCGCTTGAGCGTTTTGTCATGAAATTCATGTTGACCATACTGGAGTTTAAAAAACTTGTTTTGTCCATAAGTAAAGAGTAGTTTTCAGACAGTTTTTTTCTTGTTTTCTCAAAATATTGATTTTGTACTCTCTGGTGTGACGCAGGCTCTATAACCGGACATAGTTCACTTTGTTGGACACATCTCTGGTGGCGTCAATTCAAACGCAGCTGGCTGCAACAGTAATCTATGCCTGTGATTTGTTCTACAGACAATAACAGCTGATCTCTAAATCAAGTTAAAACAATACGCAATAAACAGGTAAACCAACATGCAAAAGTGTAGATATTAATCGTAAACAATACAAGAAGACAATTATGTCTTATGTCTCAAATTGCTTTCATGTTTTGCAGATATTTACATGTCTACTAGTCTATATCGGGATTATAACGAGTGTATTTTCATTTTGAATTTGTTAAACGAGATAAATAAAATAAAATAATTAAAGACGTGGCTTTTACCGAGCATTTCATCAATTTTATTAAACGAGTTTGACGAATTAAATGTAAAAAGTCACAAATGTAATATTCCTTAGTTTTTCCTACTGAAATCGAGAATAGAGTTTACCAATGAAAGGATAAGATATTAGTTTACATAAACATCGGACGCATTGCACATGTTTGCGTAGAGCAGGGTTTCCATGGAGCGTATTATTTCGGCGCTGAATTTTTCGGTGTCTAGTTGCGCGACGATTACCCGCCGAAAAACCGTTTCCATGAAGCCGAAAACCGAAACAAAATGATTTCCAGCCCGAAACAAATGATGCATTGCAATTGTTCACGGCTTCATTAACGAACACAAATAACCAGCCTTTCTCAAATATACAAAAATTAGATTAAGAATGAGATAAGAAAAAAATGCTATAGACGCCATATATAGCCCCCTAAAATGCCCCGTATAAAAAAGATAAAGTAGAATTGGGCTAATGCATCTTTATGAGAAAGTCTAGTATATCGTGTTATTATCAACTTATTTAGATCTAGTGTTGTATTTATTACGTACAAGGGATCTGCATTTGAACGGTCGTATGATTTCGTTCGAAAAACGGCTCCCTATAGCAAGTAGCCATTGGTATTTGAACACAGCTCTCTATAGCAAGTAGCCATTGTATTTCAAATACAGCTCTCTAAGGAACGCTCTGTATTTAAAGGGAGATGTACTCGGGGTAACGAAGCTATTGTATCATTTTTATGAAATGACGTAATAACACTCACGTGATGCCGTGACGTCATAAAAGTGATAAATAGAGGATAAATAATGAGTTATGACTAATAGTAATACATGTGTAATAATAATAACGTCTATCATTTAAATGATGTTTATATATATTACAGTGCCTATATCTATTTTCAATCGATGTTAAAATAATTAAATTAATGGAACCAGGACTTACAACATTGGTAGAGACGACAACCGTTTCAATAATTATTATTTGTGCTAAATAAAAGCACCAGGACTAAGTGCGACAGTTACGAACAATGTATGAAAGTGCATTCTTTAATGAGGACGTTTTGGGACTCTTGATTCAATTCTCAGGACTTATTTTAACAGGAAAATTATGTGGATTACGAATGTGTTGGACAGTTTCCACATACCAATGTTTTGGATTTATGTTTAAATTTTAATGCATGTTTCTTTTATTCATGATTTATACAAATTCAATACTTGAATTAATGTATTTCCATGTTTAGCTCACCTGAGCACGAAGTGTTCAATGTGAGATATTGTGGTCACTCACCGTCCGTCCGTACGTCCGTCCGGCGTACGTCCGTCGTCCGTCCACACTTCCAAATGACATCTCTTCTTAAACCGTTTGACTAGTATTGATGAAATTTTGCCTGGATGTTTCTGACATAGGGGGATTTAAAAATTGTTCAAATAAAGTTGATCCATCTAGAACTCTGGTTGCCATGGCAACCAGGTAACACAATCTATAAAAATGTTCTAAGAAACGACAAGGCATAGAGCTTAGATATTTAGCATGAAGCATTGCGTAGTGGACCTTTACCAAGATTGCTCAAATCATGACCCCGGGTCAATATTGGCCCCGCCCCGGGGGTCCCTTAATTTTGTATAAGAGATATATAGAAAAAAATCTTTCTGAAATTTTGCCTGGATGTTCCTGACATAGGGGGATTTAAAAATTGCTCAAATAAAGTTGATCCATCTAGTAACACAATATTTAAAAATCTTCTTCTCTGGAACCACAAGGCATAGAGCTTAGAAATTTAGCATGTAGCATTGTCTAGTGGACATCTACCAATATTGCTCAAATTGTGACCCCGGGTCAATATTGGCCCCATCCCAGACATCTCATAATTTTATATAAGAAATATATAGAAAAAATTAAAACATCTTCTTCTCTGGAACCACAAGGCATAGAGCTTAGATATTTTGCTAGAAGCATTGCCTGGTGGACCTTTACCGAGATTGCTCAAATAAATTTTGGCCCCACCCCGTGCCTCCCTTAATTTTTTAAATAAGAGATATATAGATTTTTTTAAAAAGACTTCTTCTCTTGAACCGCTTGATGGGTCTTCATAAAATCTGGTCTGTAGCGTTCTAATAAGGTCCTTTCGCAAATTTAGGGTACTTGTCTTCTTTAAGAGGCTACAGTTTCATATATCAAAACATATCATGGGCAAGGTGATTCAGGTGAGCGATTCAGGGCCATCATGGCCCTCTTGTTTAATGTTTATGTTTATTTTAATATGTGAGTATGCGGTTAATGACTATACTTTTTGTTGCCCTAAATTTTGGGGGTGGTAACTTAATGGGGACCATTGAGGCTAAGGTAGGGGGAGTGTTGTGTTTTTGATATAGTTTATAGATTTGAATGGTGCATTAGATATGCTTATATCAGCTTCATATGAATATTGAGCATCATTGTAGTCCTCCCCGTTTGATGGTTCAACTTTAATTGTTCCCGTGACTGCGCATGGTTCACCTTAGTGACCTCTGCAAGAACTTTCGTCTCTTGAGTGACCTCTGCAAGAACTTTCGTCTCTTGGAACAAAGGATATAGCATGTTAGGTGGTAAATCAACTTGTAGGCTACATGCTACCAATAAGATATGTAGTGCTATATTCCTTATATGGGGGCTGCACTTCGAGATTTATAATGCCACATCCTTTATATGGAAGGTGGTGAAAGAATAATGGTGCTATACCCTATATTTGGAAGCGAGGGTATATAAGTTTGGGCAAACCTTTGTTCGTGGTCAGTCGGGTCGTATTACACTAGAAACATGATGACCAGGAGGGCCGGTGTAGTATGAATTCCGCAAGTTTATGAAAAATGCAAGTTTCGCTTCCGCTTCCGGTTTAGACTTGTGAAATTCACTGTACTGGTTATGAGATGCGTAAGTCGTGAGAATTGCAAGTTTGACTTCGATAATCGCTGAATTGTTTCCTCCCCCCCCCCCCCCCCCCCCCTTAAAATTTATATATATAGAATCTAGATCTTATTAGATAACGGAGATTTAATTAAAAATTAGATCTCTCATTGTATTGAATTTTAATTGATGGATATATATAACGGACCTTGTTTTTATATACATGTATATACGTCCGTTCATGCACCATGGTGATTTAATAATTCGTATCAATCGTTTTGTACTTCGATTGATTTGAAGTTTTGGCAGAAGATTTTTTGCTTTCATTTATTTTTTTTATTTTAAATTAAACTATCTTTAGCATTCAGAACAAAAATTCCATGAGCGGCCCAGCACATTTTCGGGGGGGGGGGGGGGTGGGGCTAATAATGATAATAACTACTTCATTTATTGTGGATGGCATATTTGGTTCTGGACAAATTTTCAATATGATCAACAATATGGGCTACCTGATAACTCTATGCTATAGGTTCACATTGATTATAGGCGATAGCCCCCTACAGTCTAGGTTCACATTGATAGGCGATAGCCCCGTACGGTATAGGTTCACATTGATAGGCGATATCCCCCTACAGTATAGGTTCACATTGATAGGCGATAGCCCTGTACGGTATAGGTTCACATTGATAGGCGATAGCCCTGTGCGGTATAGGTTCACATTGATAGGCAATAGCCCTGTACGGTATAGGTTCACATTGATAGGCGATATCCCCCCCCTACAGTATAGGTTCACATTGATAGGCGATAGCCCTGTACGGTATAGGTTCACATTGATAGGCGATAGCCCTGTAGTGTACAGTATATGTTCACATTAATAGGCGATGGCCCCGTATAGTATAGGTTCACATTGATAGGCGATGGCTCCGTACAGTATATGTTCACATTGATAGGCGATGGCCCCGTATAGTATAGGTTCACATTGATAGGCGATGGCCCCGTAAGGTATAGGTTCACATTGATAGGCGATAGCCCTGTATGGTATAGGTTCACATTGCTAGGTGATGGCCCTGTACAGTATAGGTTCACATTGATAGGTGATAGCCTCCAACAGTATAGGTTCACATTGATAGGCGATAGCCCCCTTACGGTATAGGTTCACATTGATAGGTGATGGCCCCGTATGGTATAGGTTCACATTGATAGGCACTAACCCTGTACAGTATATGTTCACATTTATAGGCGATGGCCCCATACGGTATAGGTTCACATTGATAGGCGATGGCCCCGTACGGTATAGGTTCACATTGATAGGCGATACCCTGTACGGTATAGATTCACATTGATAGGCGATGGTCCCGTACGGTATAGGTTCACATTGATAGGCGATGGCCCCGTACGGTATAGGTTCACATTGATAGGCAATAGCCCTGTACGGTAAAGGCTCACATTGATAGATGATGGCCCTGTACAGTATAGGTTCACATTAATAGGCGATAGCCCGGCTGTACGGTATAGGTTCACATTGATAGGCCATAGCCCCCAACAGTATAGGTTCACATTGATAGGCGATAGCCCTGTAAGGTATAGGTTCACATTGATAGGCGATAGCCCTGTACGGTATAGGTTCACAATGATATGTGATGGCCCTGTACAGTATAGGTTCACATTGATAGGCGATAGCCCCCAACAGTATAGGTTCACATTGATAGGCGATAGCCCCGTATGGTATAGGTTCACATTGATAGGCACTAGCCCTGTACGGTATAAGTTTACATTGATAGGTGATGGCCCCGTACGGTATAGGTTCACATTGATAGGCGATGGCCCGTATGGTATAGGTTCACATTGATAGGCGAAAGCCACGTACGGTATAGGTTCACATTTATAGGCACTAGCCAGGTACGGTATAAGTTTACATTGATAGGTGATAGCCCCGTATGGTATAGGTTCACATTGATAAGCGATAGCCCCGTACGGTATAGGTTTACATTGATAGGCGATAGCCTTGTACGGTATAGGTTTACATTGATAGGCGATATCCCCTTACGGTATGGGTTCACATAGATAGGCAATGACGCTGTACAGTATAGGTTCACATAGATAGGCGATAGTTTCACATTGATAGGTGACGGCCCCATATGGTATAACTTCATATTGGTAGGCTATAGCCCTGTATGGTATAAGTTCACATTGATAGGCTATAGCCCCTTACGGTATAGGTTCACATTGATAGGCTATAGCCCTGTATGGTATAGGTTCACATTGATAGGCTATAGCCCTGTATGGTATAGGTTCACATTGATAGGCGATAGCCTTGTACGGTATAGGTTCACATTGATAGGCGATAGCCCTGTACGATATAGGTTCACATTGATAGGCGATAGCCCCTTACGGTATAGGTTCACATTGATAGGTGATGGCCCCGTATGGTATAGGTTCACATTGATAGGCGTTAGCCTTGTATGGTATAAGTTCACATTGATAGGCGATAGCCCCGTATGGTATAGGTTCACATTGATAGGCGAAAGCCACGAACGGTATAGGTTCACATTGATAGGCACTAGCCATGTACGGTATAAGTTTACATTGATAGGTGATGGCCCCTTATGGTATAGGTTCACATTGATAAGCGATAGCCCAATACGGTATAGGTTTACATTGATAGGCTATAGCCTTGTACGGTATAGGTTTACATTGATAGGCGATATCCCCTTACGGTATAGGTTCACATAGATAGGCAATGACGCTGTACAGTATAGGTTCACATAGATAGGCGATAGTTTCACATTGATAGGTGAAGGCCCCATATGGTATAACTTCATATTGATAGGCTATAGCCCTGTATGGTATAGGTTCACATTGATAGGCCATAGCCCTGTACGATATAGGTTCACATTGATAGACTATAGCCCCTTACGGTATAGGTTCACATTGATAGGCTATAGCCCTGTATGGTATAGGTTCACATTGATAGGCTATAGCCCTGTATGGTATAGGTTCACATTGAAAGGTGATGGCCCTGTACAGTATAGGTTCACATTGATAGGCGATAGCCCTGTAGGATACAGGTTCACATTGATAGGCGATGGCCCCCTACAGTATAGGTTCACATTGATAGGTGATAGCCCTGTACGGTACGTATAGGTTCACATTGATAGGCGATAGCCCCCTACAGTAAAGGTTCACATTGATAGGCTATAGCCCTGTATGGTATAGGTTCAAATTGATAGGCTATAGCCCTGTACAGTCATATTGATAAGCGATGACTAAATGACTATAAGAAAAATGAAAATAAAAAAAATATATGAAATTCCAACTTTTATTGCTGTAAAATATAAAAAAGACAATTTTGATCATTAAAATTACATACATGACATTCATAATTATATTAATCCAAGTTAATCCACGGAACTGGTTTAATGAGCCAGCTGTCCATCGTATGCATCTGGATAAACAGTGCAAACATAAAAGCACAAGAAATTCTATATGCAGTTTTAGTGGAGTTCAACACATACAAGTTACCTTCTGACAGACAAACATACGAAAGTACAGACAGCACCGAGGTTATATATTTTGTGGGTTCCAGAGGTCCTTGGTTTGATCCCGTCTGCTCCACCTAACCCAGGTGTGAATTAGTACCTCTGAGGGTGTTGTCTGTACATGTTTGATATCCGTGGGTGCTGTATCTCGATGTTGGTTGCATACCAACCAGGAGAGAAATAGTCTCTCTGGGGAAGACTATAACTCAGGTTTTCTTAGGAAACCCAATGACCAGGGGAAGTAAAATGACAAAGGGTGGCTGAACAATTAATTTGCTGGAAGCAGTCATCCAGAACTAGTAGCTTAACTTAACTTATATGCCCCTACTTAAAAATAACACAGCTGTATGAAAGAAGGACAATGGCTGATCACAAACTATACTTGAATTAGAATGTGGCGTTGGGGTAACTTTGGAACGTATTAAACATTAGAAACTACAGTCATTATATGAGAGAAATTTATCAACTTATAGTATTGGATCGTAGTTAGACTTTTGTAGTGTAGAAAATAAATCGATAAAATCAGTTTGGACTTGTAGTAATTTGGACATAAAGTTTCTATTATAAACACTCCTTAATCTGACTATTCGAGACTCAAACACCCAACCCTCGGTCTCGGAAAATTAACACTGGTGGCAGCGGTGAGTTAGTCTTCATTAATTCGAAACTCGGACTCAGAACCTATCCCTTCTACAAAATGTAGCACTAATTTCCAAACTAAGGTAACTGGGTTTGACTTTAACTTGACCTTGACTTTCAGCTTTAATACTGTTATTTTTTCAACTATTTTGGACTTCTGGCAGCTGTCACTATGTATTTCAGCCGTTTTACTGTTAGAACTGTGTTATTCGGCTTGGCATTTAGCTTTTGATGACTGCTGAAACTGGTTCATTCGGCTTTTCCACACTAGTTACTGAAACTACAATTACTTAATGAGTCAAAATAGAAATATAAGAACAAAAATATGATGATGTTCTGAATTATTAAAAAAAACATGTGAATCAAAAGGCTGATTGTTCCATCTTTTTATGACAAATTTACCTTTGAGACCGGACAAAGAAACTTATATTTGCACCGAGTGTATCAATCAATGTATAGTATTTACACTTAATAAACACAATATTACTTGTCTTCAAAAATATTGTTGCTTCACTGTTCTGCAAATAGTATTATAATTAAATTTACTACAGATAAGTGAATGTGGGAAAATTACCCCTGTATACTTATTTTTGGTGGGCAGTGTAAGTTATGAACTACAACCGTTGATTGAAGTAACACGAAGTAATTCAAGAATCAGACGACAGTTTAAATGTTGACATTCCATTGTTGTTAGTAGCGCAAAATAAGTTGGCACGCGTCAGGTCGTGTTTACGAGTGGTGATATATGAACTTAAAGTTCGATTTAATTCAAGCGTGTTGTCGCTTCAATTGAGAATTCAGCCACGACTGTAGTTTTCTTTTCTGAACTGGAAAGCATTAAGAATGACGACTTTATATCTTGAAATTCATAAAACAATTTAGACGCTACTTATTAGCATTAAAACATTGTGTAAAGTACCTTCTAAATCGATACGCAAACTAACGTAATATGTGTAATTTGCATCATTCGTCCATTGTAAAGCTCACAGAAATTTAATGTACTAAAACAAGTTGAATTGCACAAATAGTTATACATGTATAACTACGCATGATATATTTACACATGACAATAACCACTAGCTCAGTATTTGTAACGAGTGCTTTTCTTAAGAAGCGAAAACAAAAAGAAACGAAATAAAAGCCAACGTTATGACATAATAATAGCATGCACACATTTTTGTTGCGATCCACCGAGACAATCGCAGTACGCGGCCATTCGACTTTATCGCTGCCTAATTGGCCAACGACCTCCGTCTTAGCGGGAACAGACAGAACGTTTGTGTGATGCAAGGAACATGTAACAAGGTTTTTAAAAAAACTTGAAAATAATGAAACATGACATATCTATAGATTCAATTGTAAGTGATTTATCCATATATTACTATACTTAGCTTTAAAATGTCTTATGAATATTGTCGAAATCACTAACTTCGTTGCTATGGTGACCAATTTCAGAAAAGTACTCTGATGGAAAAAAAACGAGGAGTTGTTTAAAACAGTAGAAGCTTTTCTGTAAATGTGAATGTACAATTTGGATATATATTTTAAAACTTAAAACATCATTCTAAAACGTGATACCATTTTGAACAGTTTATGTCAAGAATTGATCAAATGCTACTTTTATAAAGTACTTGTTACAACGACGTCGAATAACGTTTGTATGACGTTTGCGACGTCACGCAAAAAGGCTCTGAATAGGGCCTCTACAAAACAGTTTATTTTCCTTAAAAATCAAGATACTTTTAAAATTTCTTTTGCATTTTGATTCATTAAGATTACTCTTTTAAATGATAACAACTCTCAAAATCAAAGATTTTGTCAAATAGCAGGTTTCCTGGAGACTGGCTCATATATAAAATTTATGATAATGATTAATTATCATAAATGACTTATTGTTGCTGAACGCTGCTTTCTCTGTCCGAATTACTGTTATCTTTTTCCAATAAATGTTTAGTAACAACAATTTGTTTTGACGATACTTCAATAGTGAAGTTGTAATAGCACAACATTCCTATCCGTTTGTTATTCTTTGACCAAACTTTTTATCACCAGGTTAATAAGGTTATACATGCACAAGTAAATATAAGTTACATAAATAACCTTCGTTCGTCTGCCGTTTCATTAGACTTATGATATCTTTTGCTGCTCGGAATTAGATTTTATGTTTTGTTTTAAAACGATAGAAAGTGTTTGATTGGCCGTAATATTTCTCCTTATCAAAAGGATTTTGGCGTATGATTAACACCGTGTTAGATATGGTTTGCCTCGGCGTTCTTTGAACTGGTAACGCATTAACCCCATTTCGGTGTATTAACATACATATAAAATGTTCTTGATATAAAAGAATATAAATTGATAACGGCAATAAATGTTTCCTTGGGTTTCGTAATAAATCGGCCATTATTTGGTGTGAACATAGTACATGTGTATCAACGATTTATTATTTGGAAATGCATTTGCTTATACTTTCTTTTTCATCCGTTGATGAAAGAAGAGTTGTTTCTGCCGTGATCGTTTTAGTTATTCAATTGTTTCACTGATGGGGGTGCACGGTTTCTCTAAAACAACGTTTTAAATGGAGGCAAATGGTTTTCTTAAACAAAAGTTCATGTTGCTAGGTGCGAGGAGAGAACGCGTCACAAGTATGAATCGATCTGTATAAAACCGCGGCGTTACATTCACAGATGTTGTTATCTTTTGATCGTTCCATCTGTTGCGGTTGTAAAACATACAAATTCAAACCAAGTTCATGCAGTCTGGAGTTGGTTTTAATTGGCGTATGCCCGTTTCAGTCTAAATCAGTTTGTAAACACGGACGAAGGCTTTCAAACCATTGATGCATTCCCGAGAAAAAATCCATTTAAGGCGTGGACAATATATTGAATGGATAGGAAAAGTATTCAGACTATTTGTTACACATCAAAGGCTTGGGTTAATTAAAAATGGACATACGATATGAATCATATTGCTTAAACTTTGATCTTGTCCAAGACTAAAGTACTTTTATGATTCATCTTGTGATTTGTATTCCACAATATAGCTTATTGCTCGTTATTTCATCATGGCTTACACTCAACTGATAATCTCCTTGCACGTATATAACTTCCGCACTTACGACTTTCTTCCTTTCGTTTCCAAGACAACGCTATATCTGAGGAAAGGATTAGCAGAAATAGTGAGAGTAAATACATAAAAATCAATCAAATAAAACTAAACTATAAAAGGTCTCTATCAATATGAATAGGTTGACAAACAAATAAATGCTTATAAGTAATTATTAAAAAATTAGATAACAGCTTGAATAAAAATCTGGGCGTATTATTCAACGAATACGGAAACATAGCGACCTTCCCTATACATGTATGATTATATCATTAAATGCCTTTCGATTGATTCTTCAGTATGTTTATGTCCCGACATCTACTGACACGGGAGGCATATTTATAGTGATTGTCCTGTCCTGTCCATTGTTAACCAAAATTGTCAAGTCTTTGAAACTGGAATGTTTTCAAAGTCCATCATGGCATTACTTTCAAAGTTGGCATATTTGTTAACCATTATAAATACCTTACATTGTCAAAGCCATGTAGCATCATCAGACATTTCTACAAAATGATGGCCCCTGATTTACTTGACATCTGAGTTCCGTCCGTTCAGCTCTGCCACGCCTTATGAAAACAGTGCAATAACTGGCGGAACTAAGAAGTGTTGTATCAGGATAAGTACCATGGGTATATCCACTACATGGAGAAAATAACACAAACACTCACAGGCACCGGAAATGATTTTTTGGCCATTAAATCGTCATTTCTCAACTGAATGCCACGACTCTGCGTATACACTTTTATTTAAAAGATTGCGCGCCAAAAACGATTATCTACATTGTGTCTTCGGGGAAAAGAAACGACAAATACGGGTTGAATGTGTGACCTCTTGGCGTATTCAACAACGTACTCCTCCATGCAAAGATTTATATATATACATGTATGTATAAACAGAATATAGTACAATATTGGCTTATAGACTTTCCTTACAACTGATAACGTCTGAACTATCCCATATTTTCCGCAGCGAAAATAATCACATAATGGTATGTTCATAACGTATGAATAGATAATTGTGTTTTGTTTACCGTGGTTAGTACGCTAAGGTGGGACGTTTTCACTCCAAAAGATATAGTGATTACCGGAACAAGAATAAGTACGTAGTACAACAAACGCCCTCATAATTAGATAGTTCATTCATAGTACATATTTTGTAGTTAGCCAACATGTGTATATGTGCACGGATCCATTTACTATCAAGTACTCGTGACAAAGGCATATCCGTTTCCAAAAGCTCTGCACTTAACACTCACACCCTACATTTACGTAGGCACATTATTATTTGAAGTTTAATAATCGGCAGTTCCTGGGAGGAGAAATTATTGTTAACAAATTAAAACCGGGATTGGTCGAGTTCATATGGAACCAGTTAAATCAACATTTTTTGCGAGTAACATGCGTATTGTCACATTTTTCTCACGTTTCAAGTGCCTGTTCATGTTATACTAAAACAATCCTCGTTGTGGACTTACAAACTGCATATTTTAAATTGTTGGATACTAAAGAATGATTGTAAAACCTATTCTTTTCCGATATATGTAACCCCTAAGCATGCATGAATGTAGAAGTACCAACTAACTAAATATTTCGGTTGAAGACTACAATTTGGTATATACAAATTAATTGTAAAAACGACACCCCGTGTGGTAACATCCTTACTAAATAATGTATGCATACTATACAGTGCTAGTATTATGTTACAAACTTTCGTTGTTAAAGTCATGCAAAATATGCATGAAGTCCTTTTGATTTTTTCACAGCTTATTGTAAAGCTGACAACCAAACGTGAAGAGTGTAGTTATACAAACAATACACAGAATATTACAACTATTGGCTGAACAGGTAGTGCGAATATAGTTTGTTAGTTTAGCATTGCAATTATAGCTGTCTGTTTAAGCCTTTATAATTGGTTTTACACCGTAGCAGTGGACCCGACCGCTGCGTCACTGCATTCTTACCCTGACTGGACTATAGTTGCCTATCTCACGGCCGTCAATCAAGCATTCGCTACTATCTACACTCGTAGTGAATATTTTAATCGATTGGTGTAAGTGATAAAAGACAATAACTTGAAGGCATCAGATGGGTTTCCGGAATGTGACAACAAGGATAAACAAAACATTGATGTCACACGTGTCCTTATTGTTTACATTGCACTTAAGCCTTGTTCCGGTGACAAAATCGTATGTACTTCTGAGTTAAAAGCAACATTTCCCATTCGTTAGTAAAGAGGTTACCAAGCTGAACGTGTAACGTGTACGACTACGTGTATACTACTTTTGAGCATTTCGTCATCAAGGTATGTGTAGTTTGTACACGTAACGGAGGTATGACAGATGCATGCAGAGATAAGATTGTCAAAATTATAACACTGGTATGTTTTACAGCACTGGAAATTTGACCTGATCCTGAACTTTATGCATGAATAATTAAAAGGTTCTTGCGTTGGATATATAAATTTCCGCGAGCAAATCGTGCAATATCGGTCCTTTAAAGGTGTATTGATATTATACATTACACGGTGTATAACCGTATCGGTACCCTCTCAGTGCAAAATGATATATCGGTACCCTCTCATTGCTGGCACCGGTCTCTCTCAGTGCAAAACAATGAATCCGATTGACGAAGATCCACAGGAGAGGTAAGAAAATCTTTTTTTTGTCCAAAAATAGCCTTTTTTCGGTAACTTCCATCACATTTCTTAAAAAAACACCCTACTTTCGGCTTAGACGCGGCACCGGTACCCTCTCAGTTCTGGCACCGGTACCCTCTCTGCTCGTTGCATCAATTTGATTGCAAGTACAGAGAGGGTACCGGTGCCAGTCAGCTGCAACGAACAGAGAGAGTATCGGTGCCAGAACTGGGAGGGTACCGGTGCCGCGTCTAAACCGAAAGTAGGGTGTTTTTTAAGAAATGTGATGGAAGTTACCGAATAAAAGGCTTTTAGGGGCAAGATATGATCAACGGCTTTTCGTCTGAGGTACTAAATATTTGCTATATTGAAGAAAAGTCGCATTTAAGCTTTATAAACATGGTTTGATGTTCATTCGCACAACGACCCTCGGTCAACATTCCAGCCACGCCAGAACTTGTGAAAAATGATAGAACAAATTTAACAACAGGAAGACAATGGTTAATCATCGGGGAGTTCCGTGGGCTATCGATTTTTATGCATAATCCGGTATTTTTGGACAAAAAAAAGATTATCTTACCTCTCCTGCGGATCTTCGTCAATCGGATTCATTGTTTTGCACTGAGAGAGACCGGTGCCAGCACTGAGAGGGTACCGATATATCATTTTGCACTGAGAGGGTACCGATACGGTTATACACCGTGCATTAAGCGGTGATACGTTCCGATTATAAAAAAATACAACCTGAGTCATAAATACAGACACTAATTCAGCTGTAAAGTATGCTAATAGAAGGTCGAGCGTCGTGTCAAATTCTCTGGAATATAACTCATTATGAACGGTAAACACAAGCTTTTATCACCCTCTTCCTATTCAGAATTGTACCCGAACATACGTCATCACCTTAATAACACATTTTGGCATTGATGCAACAATAAAAACACGCCCTCGTATACCGACCACTACTCAAAGAGATACAAAAGGTTGAGCCTTGGACATACTGTAAAGTAAGACATTAAATAACATAGGCCTAAAATATGGAATTCCAATCAGCTTTAATGATCAGGTTTATATGGAAGCCCTGGAGGGCACTCTTGACTTATGACTAATGACTTATAACTTGTGACTTGTGGAGGCCCCAGAGGGAACTTTTGACTTGTGACTTGTGACTTATAACTTGTGACTTAGGAGTTGTGACCAAACAAACCATAAATATATTTGCATGCTTTATCTTTCTTTACGTCCATTCAGAACGTGGATAAAAACGGATGATACGTGAATCGGATTTTTATATCTAGCAAGACAGGTAAGTCAGTTTTAGTTGCATGATTAAAATAAAAACGAATTTACAATCATTCTACTACATAAGAGTTAGGTTTAAAATTCTTCTTTATCGATATGTTAATGCATACAAAGTTAGCGTTGACGTTGCTATAATATATTTCCCACTTTTAGAAAGATTATAGTTGTATAATTTTAGCGTCACTATCGTGTCGAATCTTTTGGTTAAGAGAGGTGAATCGAATGGCCAGTGTAATTAAAATGTGTGTTTGTTTTTGCAGGTAGAGATAAAATGAAAATCTGCTTGGAATCCTCAAAATATCTCTTGTGGAATATTGCATAAAAGCTGTGAAGAACTCTACTGTTGTTGACAGAAATGCATATACTTAAAATAGACCCACTCAAGTTGAGCATAAATATCATTGTCTCGTTATGAACCTATATTTACTCAAATGGACGTTATGGTTGATTCGACAGAGAAATACAAACCGAACTGGACTGAGTAGCACAAAATAGGAATGTTTATAATACAGGATCCCTACAACTTTGATGATATACATGTACTCCAATTGATTTTGAGATGTTAAAAAGGCATGTGTTTAATTCCAAACAGTATGACATGTTGTTAGTCGGTTTTGTTATGGTGAGCCGCTTTAGTGTAAGTTCATGTATATGTTTGAGATGTAGGTCTAATGCTTCATGTATTCGTATAGTAACCCACTAATATGGTTATAACGTCTAGTGTATTTATGCATGTCAATTGAGATTTGTGACTTGTGACTTATGACTTATGACTTGTGACTTATAACTTGTGACTTGTAACTTGTGACTTGTAACGTGTGACTTGTGACTTGTAACTTGTAACTTGTAACTTGTGACTTGTGACTTGTGACTTGTGACTTGTGACTTATAACTTGAAACTTGTAACTTGTGACTTGTGACGTGTAAAATGTGAAATACACACTTTCTTTGATAAAATTATAGACAGCAAAATGTATCATTACAAGTGTTATTATTATAAATGTTGTATTTAAATATGATGTCGTTTGTTATCAGTAAGCCGAAATCATGGAATGATATTAAATCATGAAATTGACAGTGTTTTGGGACTTAATTGCTTTATTTTGTATACGCAGCGAACACAAATACAGTATTATGTTGCAAAGGATGAACGTTAAACAAAAACACATTTGCAAACGACAACTTTGAGTCTGTTGCATTACATGTATATCACAACATGACAGAATAGCGTATTATTTTTATAGATGTTTGGCTATGAAATCAAACCTATACGGAAAATATAAAGCTATCTTGAAAAGCTTAGTTCATAGGCAACATCATTTGTGGAACCAAACGCACCGAACATTTAAGTTTCTTCACCTGGAAAAATGTAGAAGAACATATAATTATTATTACTTTAACAAAACTTAAAATCTAATTCATTGCACCATGTATGATCCGAACTATCTGTCTCAAATGAGACGCACAAATGATAGCGAAAAGGAGGCAAACCATTATAATTATGTATGCACATGTACACGTATAACACACAACTATGCCATGAGACATTATTCTATTACATGAAGGGTATTCTAGTTAATGGTGTTAACAAATCAGAATAACGATTCGATGCCTTCAACAATGACGATTTCAATCAAACAAAACTAATACCGACTTACCTGACTCAATATAGACTATTATCAGGTAATTCCGATTCAGACAGCATCCTTCACGATCCATGCTGCCCAAGGAAGAGCGCGCAGATTTATTTATAGAATGTAAGTCACAAGTCATAAGTCACAAGTCATTAGTCACAAGTTCTAAGTCACGAGTCATAAGTCACAAGTCACAAACCCTAAGTCAAAATTGCCCTCCAGGGCTTCCATAGGTTTACGCTCTCAATTCTGTTGTTGATACATGTATTATCAAAACGTATTTGCCTATTTTCAAAGTAAAAAAAAACACAGAATCAATTTATTAAACACAATATTAAAACCGATTTAATTGTCAATAGTGTTTCCTTTTTGTAAAAGAAATTATCTTTCTATCATTGTTCAAATTTATTTGAATTTGAAATAAAACAATTTTGAGCTTAAGCCTGATCCTAAAAACTCATTATTTGCCTGGGTTTGTTTCATATATCTGCCACATAAACGACCGTATAACTTTTGACATTGAAACTGATATGTCTGTTTTTGTTGACACATGATCAATGTTATGAAACGGAGCCTAATATGAAGCCAGTCCGCATGGAGTCAGTAGGCGAGGTCAATGCACAGTGTCTATTGACGTTTGGTATTTCAAACATTATTGTTAGCGTCTAACTATCACATGTGTAAACGCGTGTTTAGACCAAATAAAAGATATATATAGCACCAACGTTACACAACATGTTTTATTTTTTTCAACAAGTACTCACTTGCTGTTACGCAAACAACCGGTGCAATCACGAGTCTTGGTATCACCTCGGGTGAAAATTATGAATTTCAGACATTTGGTTTGCAGAAATATAAGCGATTTTTAAAATTTCATATCAGAGATATGTATTTTAAATGCCTTAGTTTGTTGTTAAAGCACGTTTGTTAATTATGTTTAAGTCAGAATAAAGCTTAAGTTTCGTATTTGCATTTATCTTCTACACAGTCCGACTACCATGACTACCATGACTACCATTCTCGTCTACCAGCGTATTTTTCTGGCACCAGACTCATGTCTTAGGAACATGACTAACCACTGATGTAAAATCATGTCCGACCAACTCATCCAAGCATGTCTATTTGTCCATATAGAAGCTATTACTACGTCAGACTATTTGTTTCCGATCATAAAGGGAACGGAGCATAGTGCAATTGGGATTTAATTGAAACCATTGAAACTCGGACAACGTAATAGTCTGTCTAGTAAATACGTTTTTTTTGTGAAATGACTGCGAATTCGTTATTGGAATTATTATTGTCACTCTCGGTACCTTCTTCAGGGTTCACTTAGTAATTATTACGCCGATTTTAGGAATTATGAAGGTCAACATTCGGATCACGGATCAGACTTACTGTACCTTACGCACCTCGACTGTTTGTTATGGAAACAAAGTATTGCTACATATAAATGGATTATTTAGGTCGGTCACTTGTTAAAACACAACATTGAGTATATTAACATTCCAAACTCTCTTATTAATGTTTTTTTCGTATAACATAACATCTCAGAAATCTCTACGAATTTAACTATGAAATTTCTCCACAACCAATTCATCCGAGCTCGAAACAAGTGCCAGCAAATCTCAACCAATATCGTGATTTTCAACCATTTTAAAGAAAATTTGTTGATAACAATTGAATATTCTTTTATTTGTTTGTATTGTGTGAAATTTCTGAAAGTTTTTCGATGAATACATGTATTTGTGCAAATAAATTCCTACGCGCTGTAAAATGACTTAATGATTTTTGAGGGTCGATAAAAATGTCACTGTTAAAAGTAACCCGTTGAGCAGAGTTGTATTGATCCAAATTTCTTTTATAAACTTACCAGAGACTTCAGCTGGATATTTTAGGTCTACCGTTAGAACGACCCCTTTCCCAGCGCTGTTATATAATTTTTTCCCGCCGAAATTCGAGACCATACCAGTTATTTGTGTTTCGTCCCCATCGGATTCGTTCGCACTATTCGAACTGTATCCAATTCGTATGCAGGTAGAGTTATGGAAAAAGGACTCTGTGTAGTTTTCAGTTAAAAGTTTTTTTATTTATTTTCTTGCGCAAATAGTATTGGTCGACCTTTGATACATTAAACTACCACAGATTATCAGCTAAAAAGTTTGCTTTCGTAGTTAGTACAACTCTTTTCCGAACGCTGAGTTGCGTATACAATTTTCCCGCCGAAAGTCGAAACCATACGTGCATTTGCGATTCGACCTCTATTCTATTCGTTATCGCTAATCGTACCCTATCCGGGTGGTTTATAATTTAAATATGCAGCTGAAGAATTGTGGAATTAAGACTTTTTGTAGTTTTTAGACGCTGGATTATTTTCATTTTCTTGCGCCCATTTATCCCCGATCAGATTTCTTATATTATTTATGTTTACTAAATAATTAGCGCGGAAACGTTTTTAAAATTTTTTTTTGTTCTATTTATTACGCGAGTCTGACCTGCAATACTGTATACCAGGACTGGTATGTCTTGATGTCCATGGACACATTCGATGTTTGATAATTCATTTAAAGAGCATCTTATGAAGTAATGTAAGTGAAAAACGTAAAATACGGAGAATCGAACACACAATGTGGCATATTACTTAGGACTACAGTAGGTGAATTGCCTTCACGAGCTCATTATTGTGATAGGTCCGTTGTGGTGGGATTTAAATGAGTCAGCTGCTATCGCCTCTTAGACCTTGTCACAATATTCACATTCTTTTGAAAAATCCATTACCATTAAAGATGAAACCCAATATTACCAAGAATTGTGTTTTCCCCCAGTAACAGTACTTCAGTACTTTGATGATATCTATTTTGTGTATTACTATGTAGCTTAATGAATAAGGTAATTTTTTTACAGTCTTTTTCTTCAAATCAAAATATTTAAAGGTGCTGCCTCACAGAATGGGCTAAAAAATTTGTATATCATAATTGTCCAACCTAACCAAATAT
This sequence comes from Spisula solida, assembly GCA_947247005.1. Lineage (NCBI taxonomy): Eukaryota > Metazoa > Mollusca > Bivalvia > Venerida > Mactridae > Spisula > Spisula solida. The sequence goes on along the minus strand of OX365947.1, from coordinate 39,155,305 downwards.
TGATGTAATAGAAAGCCACTGACAGTTGCTTTATAAAAGATTTGGCGCAGATAAGCAATTTTAACCACTCTCAATATCGCCCACTGAGTATTTTTTTCTAGAAAAAAATCTCTAAGTTTCCTTCCAACATGCTTTGTGAATTATGTAAATGCGAACAAATTTCAGGCAATTTAAGTAATAGTAGTGTAAATTATATTGGGTATTAATACCCTATAGAATGTTTGATGTACAAATACTAAATAACTACAAAATGCCGAAGTTTCTCAAGATATTTTAGATGTCAGTGTGGTTGTTAATGGGATATACAGGCAACTATACCAAAATTACGAGAAAATTTGACAAATTTATTTTATTTTTGGTATGTGAGACAGTCCCTTTAAAACAATAAAACTACAATGTTATTATATTGCAATGTTTGTATACAAATGACAGATCTGATTAAACGGACCTATATATACAGATAAACGTATGACCGTGACTTCACCTAACAATATATAACCCAGGAAACCTTGTACGCAAAACATTACAACAAGAGGACCTGTAATAATTTTCGGCGAATTTTGCCATTTGACCTTGAATTTGACCTTGAAAATGACTTTGAACAAATACGGAAATCATCTAGTTCTTTGGTCTAGATCATGATTGATATTTATGTAAACTTTGATGACACTGTCTTTAACCAGAACAAATTTAGAAACATTACTATAAAATAGCATCTTATTGAATTAGATGGCGACCATCTTGGACGCCATCTTGGGTTTTAGGGCCCGCACCAAAAATTTGCAATTCATGTCGGCAGTCTGATAATCTTCAGACTGTCCCATGCATTTTGGTATATAACTCTTGCTGTTACTTTTGGGGTCCACCTTAAATGTTGAAAATGTGGTTTTGCTGCTCTACTATAAGGGCATACGAACACTTTATTGTTGATATACACTTATTTTCAGTCGATTGTTAAACAGTTTTCAAACTTACAATAATTACTCCGGACACCTCATTCGCCACGATGGTATGAAAGAAGCGAAGCCAGTTCATATTTTATGCTGAGTGTCTAGCGAGAGCATTACAGGAATATGTACAATTTGTATTTCGTCTTTGGCATGACGTGGTCTATGGTCTAACCCGGGACCTCGTGTACTCGAAGCGATTACTTAATAGTTTGTAAACATGTATGCAAATTCTACTTTACTGATTACATAATACTACAGTTACCCATACGGAATAATTATTGCAAGGTATTCTTCTTGATTCGAAATAAATAAAAGTTCACAAAGTATCTAAGATCAAGTCAAAGTCATTATAAAACATTTTACCCAGACACTACGTAGGTGTGTACCAATATTAATTTCTATTGTTTCACAACAAACTATTTTGTTCGAAATGAATTACATACTTGTATGGTAGTGTAATTCAGACGAACCCATATAAATTGAAAATACGAGACAATGAAAAGCCTGCACAACGGAATGGCATTTTAACGCGCCTTTTCTGTATGACAGCTTAATGTGCTAATCAAAAGAGTCTTTATGAATGTGAGACCATATTTAGAAATACAATTGCAAAAATCGCCAATATATTGTACGAGTTTTGTGGTAAAGGTTACAATGTTGAAGACATGTCTTGGTTGTACATTTTCATATAATCATATTCATAACAAATACAAACCCATAAAGATTGAAAGTGTCAAAATCTCCTATTGGAAAACATACAATTAACGTCATAAGAAGTTGAATACAATAAATAAAAAAATGTTTGTGGAACTAACAACTATAATTGGTAATAGTTCAACGGGTGTGGTTTTCAATTTCTTTCTAAAAATGGACTTTAAAAAGACGTGTTTATTTGACATAGTAGTACATAAAATTTATTTAGTATTCTTTTTATGTTTGGTACACTTTTTATGTAAGGTACAATTTTTATGTATGGTACAATTTTTTAATTGTTCATCAGTATGGCAATTCTTCTCCTTCTTCCAACGGTTTGAAAAAAAAGAATTCTTCTTTTATCTTCATGGTCTCGTAAGAATTATAGAATAGATATAGGGTTTGGTATATGTGTCCATTGGTTTGGTTGGTGGTCTAAATGTTATTTTAGATCATTCATTGATTGTAGATTCTAGTGTATTTCTTGTTCTCTATGTATGCAGGTTTTGGATTTTCGCACGGTTTATACTGTTCTATACTTGACTTTATAATGCTAATTTGAGGTATTTTGTTCCTGTCTTGTGTGGCCAGGTAATATGGCCTTTATCGTTCAGGTGTTAGTATGTAGTAGATACATAAATACAAGGTTACTCTGATACTTTTAGAATAAGACATCCGAGTATATTGCCACATGTCTAGACCGACAATCAATAGGACCTGGCTTAGATATTTAGATTCCTTACAGTGGCTGCTGAATTTTCGCTTCAGTGTTGCGATTATGCGATAGTTACATATTTATTAGAAATACTTTGAAGATATAAAAGAACCAGAGTTTCGATATGATCCGTGTATCAATACGTGTTATTACCTAACACTCTATACAACAAGTCATTCGTCATTTTACTGTCTTATTTCTGTCGTTCCCTAGTCAAGTTGCAGCAGTTCAGTGAAGAAATGTATCAGTTTTAACTGTTCGTCCTAAATTTTTCCCAGATAACATTTCGTTTATACCACCAGAAAGCATGAATCAACAGTATTACTTTACTCAAGAATACACATTTGATGTTTTCAAGAGTACTCAGAAACGTGTGGACTTTTGACAAGCACTAATTTTCTAGGACAATGCATAATCGTGATTTATAAATGTCCCAACACCACAGTTAGTACGTCATTTGTCCATTAAGAACTTTGTCACGGGTATATATAGAACCCAGATTTTAGAAATAATAAAGTAATTTTATCAGCACTAACGGTAGTTAGAACCGATTCTGTCACGCAATTTGGTTATTTTCATACAATGGATGACGGTACATCTGCATAGTAACCAACCCTGGTCTCTGTTAGATATTTATGATGACCCGGATGATGCATTAGATTTTTTCACTCAAATCTTCATGGATGTATTGAATACTCATGCTCCCCAAAAACAAAAACGTGTTAAGCATGAACATCAGCCAGACTGGTTTCACAAAGAAATTTCAGATGCTATCAAATCCAGGGATAGCTCAAAGAAACATAACAACATTCCCCAATACAAATACTGGCTTGAACAAGTAAAGGCACTCTCGAAAAAAGCGAAGAGAGAATACTATCAAAACAACATAAATAACAACCACAGAAATCCTTAGAAGTTTTGGAATAACCTCAAAGACTTATCAGGTAAAACAAGTACTCATCAGACAAACTTCATTGATGATGATATTACAAACTGCTGAAACTTTCAATGACTTCTTTGCCAGTGTTTTTATTCTGCTAAAATGACATTCATTCACTCAATACAGAAAATCGCGCACTCCTAGATAATTTTGTCAATAGTAAAATTAATGCGAGTTCCACATTTGAAATACCCTTAGTCACTGAAGAATTTGTCAAACAACAGTTGAACTCCCTGAACATCAATAAGTCCACAGGATTGGATGGCATAGGGCCACGATTTTTAAAATCTAGTTCAAATATAACTGCACATCCAATCTAAAAAATTATTAACTTGAGTATTTCTAAGGGTATCTTCCCACAAAAGCTTAAAATGGCTAAAATTACTCCAATCTATAAAAAAGTTTCTAAGTCAGACAAAAACAACTACAGGCCTATATCAATTTTACCAGTTTTATCGAAAATTGTAGAAAAACATGTCTCAGATCATTTGAAAAAGTTCCTCGAAGTAAACAAACTACTGCATTCTCAACAGTCAGGTTTCCGAGCCAACCATTCATGTGAAACAGCGTTGACAGCTGTAATTGATAACTGGATTGAAGCTATAAACAGTAAAAAAACAGTAGGTACAATATTTGTGGATCTAACAAAGGCTTTTGATTTGGTCAATCACTCCCTTCTTGTAGAGAAATTGAAACTGTATAACTGCAGGGCTAACTCAATACAATGGTTTGACTCATATCTTTCAAGTAGAACACAGACAGCCTCTGTATCAGGAACTCTGTCAGAGTCTATACCAATTACCGCTGGAGTTCAACAAAGCTCAGTACTTGGTCCCTTACTTTTTGTCATCTACATTAATGATCTTCCGCTACACATGACAAATTCTATATATATAGATATATATAGATATGTTTGCGGATGATACAACTATCTCGGCATATGGAAATTCTACCCAGATTGTTCATGACCAATTACAAGAAGAGCTAACAAATATTGAGAAATGGTGTACCCAAAATTCAATGTTACCAAGTGTACAAAAAACAAAGTTTATGAACATCTCGGCCTCAAATCATGCCCAAACCCCCACTGACCCTCTTTATTTACAAGGCCAAGTAATAGAAAACAGCTCTGTTGAAAAACTACTGGGTGTGCACATTGACCAAAATCTAAACTGGAAACAAATAGTCAACACAGTATTAAAGAAATGCAACACCTATCTTTATCTATTATTAAGAATAAAGCAATTTCTATCAATTTCGTCAAGGAAACTATTCTTCAATGCATACATACTACCACATCTTGACTACTGTTGCTCTATATGGGGCAACTGTAGTGGTGACCTCGCAGACAAATTACATAAGTTTCAGAAAAGAGCTGCTAGAGTAATTCTTAATCAAGACTATGCAGCACCATCACAAGAACTTTTCTTAGAACTTGGATGGTTAAAATTCAGTGATAGAGTTGAATACAATCTGTATTAGTGTATAAATAATTACATAACCAATCACCTGAATACATGGGAAAAACATTTCAATACACTCATGACAAACATAATTCAAACAACTTAAGATCATCAGTGCAAAATATACTTCATGTTCCAAAACCAAGAATTGAATTCTCAAGAAAATCCTTTTCTTACTCCGGTGCTAAACTGTGGAATAATCTACCAAAATCAGTGCAAACTGCTAAGACACTTTCCTTATTTAAAAGCAAATATTTAAAGTGGAAATTTACTGGTGTTTCATAATTATTGCCAGTACATTTAAAAATTATAAGATCAAAATTGTTGTTTATGACTGTTTTCACCCGAATATCTGCTTCGGGTGTTAATATGCGTACTTTTAATTGTGTAATTTAAATTATGTATTGTTGTAAATATTGTCATTCCACAAACTTGTACATATATCTCTATTGTTAGTGTGGAACATAGTGAAAATTGGTTTGCCAATTATGTTATCCACAGAAAATAAAGACGTTATTATTATTATTATTGTTATCCATAATATTACATCTCACAACTCGTTCATTTATGTCGACACTGACCTCGCCTCTTACATGATGTTTCATATATTTATGCTGCTTAAAAATTACAAAGCGGTTTCGTGAAAGGTATAAATTCTCTGTATTCGTAATATTTACACCGGCACCATTCTTTCGAAGCCAGTTACTTACTTTGCATTCACAATACGCACCCTGTCAGATTCGTTTGCGCCGCTACTAGTACCCTGTCCGGTACGTTTATAATTCTTATATGTAGCTGTAGGGTTACGTAATTACGATGTAGTGTAGCGTTTTAGTTGCATTGGTTTTTCTTTTCTTTGCATCCGATCATTGTGCCGTATGATTGTGGTATGTTTCATTTATATATTATCTTTTTTCACGATATGAAAGCATTCAACAAAACCAATAACATGATGTCCAATGCTGGATAAGTGTCATTTAAACTCAAATTACATAATAAAAAACGACATTCCAATAGAATCGTATTATACTCGCTTATCGGATATCAATGTTGTAAAACGCGTGTCACCCGGTTAATATTGCGGATGTAATGCCATAAATATTGAATGATTATACTAGTACCAACAACACGTCCCACGCGGTAATGTATGCATCTCACTTCCTAATGATGTGCAGTCACGTAAACGCGATCAGAATTTTGTAGGTGTTACGAGCACGACTACTAATTAAGACAAAGTGGAATCGAATATCACCAAGGAATGATTTATACGCTACAGTAAATACATGTTGTCATGCAATAATTTATTTCGATTGTATTGTATTGATTATTAATGCACCAAAGGTTAGTCGTGCTACCTACAGTGAATTGGAAGATTGTCCTTTGTAAACATGTAAGAACAGCGTGAATGTAACTGTCAGCACGCTGATACTGTAAGCGCTATGCATAGTGCTGTGGGAAATGAACATATCACTTACTTAATTGATTGACTGGTCGATCAGTTTAAAGAGTGTTTTATTATTTTGTCAAAATGAAGCAATGTACATTGGTTATGTTATTGGAACATTGGCAGTGTATATTCACAGACTAAACAAGGTTACAAGAGCACATGGAGACATGCTGTATTAACCTATTATTAACATGAATACACGTATAGCACAAACCCTTGCGCTGAATACGTTTATTTTCTGAACAAATCATGCATTATCGGTCCTTTAGTATGTAGTGGTACAGTGGTGTGAAGACTCATATACATGTATATTTAATGAATACCAGTTTGGCTTTAGAAATAATCGAAGTACTGTTGACTGTGTGTTCATTATACAAAATATCTTAAATCGTAAATTATTCTGTGTTTTCATTAATTACGAAAAAGCTTTCGACACTGTCATCCATGATCCCTTTGGATTAAACTTGTTCAATCAGTTGTAAGTTGTTAAGCCATTTCAATGATGCAGTCTATATATCGTAGTGTCAAATCATGTATTAAAGAATGCAATACAATGACATACACCAACTTATTCGATGTACTATTGGGCTTGAAACAAGGGGAACCACTTTCACCTTTGATGTTTATCCTATTTTTGAATGATAATATTTGATTCTTTAAATTTTGATAATCTTACTGAAAATGATATTAATTATCTGTCTATGTTATAGTTAGAACATATTAAGTAAATTTTAATGATTAAAAGGGCGGAGCGAGCGAAGCGAAGCGAGGCCTTTTTAGTCATTAAAATTTACTTAATATGTTCTAACTAACTTAGAATATAACTTCTGCATTCTGATTGGCCGATAGAAATTAGCGCCAACGCAAGACGTCAAGTCTGTTAAGAGAAAATTTTAATGATTAAATTTTCATTTAACCGCGAAAATGCGGCGTTTTCATTGGCTCATAATGTAGGTTATATTCTAAATATATGTTACTGTTTGCTGATGATATAGCGATATTCACTCAAGATGCAGTCAGTCTTCAGGCACAGCTAGATAATATATATGCTTACTCGACAAAATCCACCTCAAATTTTGTAAGCGTATATTAGGTGTACGTCCGCAGACTTCAAACGCTGCATTGCTTTGAGAATTGGGTCGTTTTCCATTGTCTCTCATTTGTATTGAACGTTCTTTAAAGTACTGGATAAAAATTATGAAATCACCAACTCTTTAATGTTTCGCTTGCTCGAAGAGCAACGAAATTTACAAATGCGGAATGCTCAGACATGGTCAATGTCAATACTATCTAATATAGACCGCTTAGGGTTTGGATTTATCCTGAACAATTTTGACGCTTCGGCAAATTATTTACCTAAATTAAGGCAACGTCTCCGAGACCAATATATTCAATCATGGCATGATACTTTATCTACGCAAACTAAAATGCAGTATTACTTAAACTTCAAACCAAATTTCGAATACGAAAAATATTTAGATGTTGTATCGAATGAAAATTATAGACAATAAATGTCCAGGTTTAGATTAAGTTTACATTCTCTTGAAATTGAAAATGGAAGGTATAATAATGTAGATAGGGCTGACAGATTATGTAAAGTTATGTTGAGTCAGAATACCACTTTTTATTATGTTGTTCTTTATATAGACGATTGAGGTCTCAATATTTCAAAAACACATCATGGGTCTCATTAAATAAGTTTGCAATTATTCTGTCTTCTAAAAACAAGAAGATACTTGTTAATACAGCGACTTTTATTTTCCGTTCTATGAAACTGAGACATGAAAGACTGACAATGATTGCTGCCTTGTAATATCTCGTAAATATCTCAATACTATTATTCACATTTTTTTATTTTGGCTGATTTGTATGTGACTTTGCTATATGTATGTGTCTATGTTTACCTAGGCCATTTTTTCTGAATTATGTAAATGGCTAAAGGTATGTATATATGCTGATTTTCTTTAAATAAATGGTAATTATATTTTAGTCTATGATACGATTCGTGTGTATCATAACAAAGAGAAGCGTAGTCATGTGATGTTAAGACGACAATATGGCTTTATTCGATGTATGATTCCGACGGCTAGGCAAGTGTTTGGAAGTTTGAATTACGTCTCGGCGTCCAATGTTGTCATTTAGCACGTCTGCAAGGATATTAGATTGTAGTGTATTCAAGATGACGCACCTTGTTATTTGTCTGTGGACACCACGCCTTCCCCGAGCTCAATCATGTTCGAACTTTGCCATAATGCACTAAGATTCTGCATCTAAACCCACATTGATATGTTGGTCTTAACTGGTTAGGTGGACGAGGGACTAAAGGTACACATGATAAAATCTAAATCAATTGATGAACGCACTGATACAAGCGTGGACTGCTATACCACAAGCAGTCATTAGGCAGTAGTTTTAGACATGAGATCGTAGGGTCCGATAATTTCACGCGCTGAAGGCGGACACAGACTTTATTGACCGTTTTATGACTTTGTGAGTCAAGGGTGTTGTTATTCTCAATACTTGCACGCAATGAAATCCACTTGTGTTGTTGTTTAGATTATTATCAATAAATAAAATAATGATAGCGTAATTTTTTGTCCATATTTAACGTCCATGAATCAAACACTGACACTGAAAGAGCTATCGTAACAATTGTAAAAGTTATTAAGTGTGGCTCCAGTGCAAAATAAGCTTAAACCACGATGTGTTAATAATACTTATTCATGGTCGTTGAAATGAAATAAACACACGACACATTTGGTGAGAAGAGTCCAGTAATAAACACATGTGGCTGCGCATTAAGTTGATGAAGCAAAACAGCAGGTCCAAAAATATTATTTTCTTTATTATTAAGAAGGTAAACATACGAAGAACTAAAGTTATTAAATAGAGACCTTTTTCTATTTAAGTAACAGTGATCATTTGGAATTACAAACGTCTTAAAATTAGCTGTGTGAGGTTTACACGATATTCGTCATTAAAAATCTCAGTTGAAGGTCAAATAGTACACATGTATACGATATTTCACTAAGTGCGTATAAAGGAAAGAACATGAACGATCAAACACCGTCAACACTCGGCATTCTGTTAACGTTGTTTAGCTTTATTCCACCGAGATAACTCTACATTCATTTCGATATTGTAAATGACGTAAGTTTGTGTAATATCGAAAAAATACTTTGTCATTTTTAATGTGGAAATGAATGTAGAATTGGACATTCAAAACACAATTAAACACTTACCACAGGTCTTCATATAGCCTTTATAGTAACCAAATATCATGACATTACATGGAAAGTGTAGTGCAAATATTCAGTAAACTTAACCATAATAGTAAAACGTGCCTTACCAAAATTTTTGTCATATTGAAAATAAGTATGCTTAATTCCTTCAATGTTTCTATCGATTAAATTAATCGGTATTAATTTTCATCAACTTAACTTTGATCATGCTTGAGTAAGATCAAGTAAAATTGTGACAGATGACAGAAACACTTATCCATGAATATGAGCGTACATATGCGAAAATGGCGTAAAGTCACAATATTTTGACGTCAAATTGGACCGGCTCACGTTACATGTACTTATTAAAACACTGATATGATGTGAACATATCGTTTTCCAGCAATATCGATCTTCCGGGTAATAGATGAACAGGATTCACACATGATGTTTTAATAATCTTGCTAAATCCTGTTGAAAACTTGCGTATCATTTAGACTTTTTTAGTTTTTACTGGCGTGTTTTGTACACTAAAATCGGGAACTTAGCATAAACGTTTGGTGTGTTCGTTATATACATACATGCAGAGCAGACATTCAGAGGTACAGGGGTTAACTGGTAAAGGGAATTCATCAATATGTATTCAATTAATATTTGGTTATACACGTTTTAAAATTACTGTATTATTAGAACACTAACACCCACGTGAGAAATTTCCGTAAGCGGCTACTCTGTCACAACAACAGCTGCTGATATAGAAACATTAAGATTCAGATAACTCATCGAACAATGGTATTCAAGAGCTGTTGGGTTTTTTTTGCAAAAAAAGCTTTAATGGACTATTGGTTCAACTGATACGCTTAATGACTTAATAACAACTGGTGGCATGAGATACAATTAAAAGTCACGATAAACAATAGTTTATGGCCATCGCTTATCGAATCTGTACCAGAGACATCAGCCAATACTGGTTTACCATGAATCATAGGACTACGCGTGTATAAATACATAGTTAAGTACTGAGGTTAGCGGATAACACACGATTGCGATTTTGCAAACTAACTTGTAACTGCTGTTCAAATTTGTTAATTATTTTTTATTTCGAGTTTTGTGTTTATTTCTTAAACTTTTATTCGGCAGTATTCACTGACGCCTCCGTGGATTTGAATTAGTTGGCTATAAAAAAGGTATTTGTATTTTGCACTACGATTCATATATCTATATTAAGATGATATTATTTCAACATATTATTTAATTGTATTCGTTGTAGGAATAACTAGGAAATAATCTCTATAAGCTTTTAACGTTCGAACAAATCTCACTGTTTCTGTATTATATTGTTTGTAAATAAATATATTGTCAATTAACGCGGAATAAAATATGTTTAAACCAATATCTCGAAATAAATCACGGTCGCACATTTAAACAACAACCTAATAATTATTAAGTCAATTTCTCCTCATTCACCATTAATAATATATGTCAATATTGTTACCGTGAATTCTTTTATCACGTGTTTGACGTCGCAAAAAAGTAATAAAGACATTGTATTAACCTGATATTTCCACTAATTAGTATATTAATAAAGCTTTGACGTGAAGTAATTCCAAGTTTTGAAGATTTTTGTCAAATTGGCATGTTTGTTATAGTCATTTTATTTTTTTTTGGTCTGAAAAGCTTTCACGTGATTAATGGAATACTACAGTTGTCTACCATTTTCTTAACAAATGACGTATTTTCGTGCATACGTTATATACGCAAAAATAAACATGACAGCACTATATGTCCGATTGTTCCATACTCATATTTCTTAGACTTGAGCATTTTGGAAATGTTATTTACTTTCTGTATATTATCAGGTATCTTAGAATATAAATATCTGAATGTTACACGGTGTTGCTGTTAATGTAAGCGACTGGATGAATTTTCACGTAAACGATCATGTTAAATAGATGAAGTCATTTACGAAGTGATTCGAGATACTGTTAATGTAAATAACATGTGTTTTGTCCTATAGTTTATTTAAACAAGCACAACTACTAAGTTCGTGTAATGTTAGTAGCAATAATGTATGTGCATCAGCAAAGTTTTAACTTATAAACACATTCTTCGCTATTTGACGAAATAGTACATATGAGCCTGTCTTCAGGGAAACCTGATACTTTGAAAAAATTGCTGCTATTGAGATTTTAATTACTTAAAAAGAGTAACTAATGAAGCAAATTGTAAACTAATTGTTTCAATATCTATATTTTTAGGGTAGTTGTTTTGTAGATGTCCTATTCAGGACCTTTATGCTTGATGTCACAAACATTATTCATTCGTTGTTTCACGTAATCGTAATAATTATTTCATGATAGAGCATTTGATCAATTCTTGACATAAACTGTTCAAAATAGTATCATACTTATATATGATTTTTAACAAAAATAAATATCAAAGTCGTAAATGCTTACATTAAGAAAAATGCAACTACTGTTTTAACACACTCCTCGTTTTCTCAATCATAACACTTTTCTGAAACTGGTTACCATAATAACGAAGTTGATTATTTTAACATTATTCATAAGAAAATGTAAAGCTAAGATATGGTACTAAATAAATTATTTAAAATTTAATCAAAAGATATGTCATTTATTTCTAATTTTAGAGCTTTTTAAAAACCTTGTTTCATGTAGTAACTACAAAATGTGAAAATAGAAGGTTTTCCTGGAGACTGGCTCATATGTACTTAGTACTAGAATAACCATATATTTGTTGTACAAATTGTAAAAAGTTAATGGCCTATTACTTATTTAGATTACATCATTACCATTAAAATGGTAATTTATTGGTGTGCTTGGGAAACCTTGTTTCATAACATTCGCTTACATACAATGTATACGTATTTTTTAAAAAAAATACTAACATTATTGTATATGAAGTGCAAAAAAATATTACTTTTGCATACACCTTATTTAGCTCATACAATGTATATTTCTACTCATCAACTAAAAAACTAATAACAATAGTAATAATAATAATAGTAATGTGTTTTCTGTCGAAAAAATAATGGGCAAACCAATTTTTATTATGGTCATCTACATGTAAAGAAATAAAATAATCATGAAACTCACTCGAACTAATGAAAGCATAACTACACATACGTACATAAAATATTCCCTGTGGAATAAAGAAAACAGATACTTTACCATGCTTATGGGTTATATTTATTAATTAAGTACTTTTTCTGATTCATGCATTCGCTGTAAAAATGTTCGTGTCGGAGTGTGCTTACGAGTTAGATGACAAAGCTGCTTTCCCTGAACTAAACACGGTATTTAAGATATCTGCTATACGAGGGTCATTCAATATATTCGTAGACCATCATTCTCATTTGATTATATACTTAACAACTTTTCTAAGTCCTCATTTTCATTGATTAATAACTTTTTTATTATAAATAGTGACGCAACCAAATGTCTCAAGTGATGTTTGTATGCGGCAGACAAACTAATCCATGTCACAAACTGGCCGTATGATACGTGGTTTTGCCGATGTTAGACGCACGTGCGTTTTGCGTTTTTCACCCTCCACACAGTAACACATCTCCGGAATTTGTTCCAAATACTCGCGAATTATGCCCAAAGACTCGCAACGTACGAAAAACATTTAAAAATTGATTTTAATATCACAGTTATGCGTCCGACAATGCCAGAAAAAAAGATGACGTGACGTCGGTACGGTGCAGTGTGTCATTTTCTGTCGACAAGTCAGAATAATTACCTAAAACATCACTGTCTAATTGATTTACAACATATACATGTCTTCGAGTGTTTAGTTAAAGGTAATTTAATTGGTTGTCTGTCATAAAATGCAGGTTGTTAGAGCGTTTGTCAATTTGAAGTGACGTTACTACATTACATCGGGCTACTCCGGAGACGTGATATCACTTTGAGTTCAGATAGTTAATTTTAACGAGTCTATTGGTTCAGCAATGCTTCCGAGTCTCGTCTGTGACTGCTAGCAGAAAAATCAGACTACATGGTGGTCATCCCAGTTATCAAAATCTGTATTTGTGACTTTTACTTATTTAATTGTTATGTTAAGATTGTTTTCATTCAATAAATATATATCGAAATCGACGAGTTGATGTACAATTCTGTAAAACGATAACACACGCATATTATAGCCAAATTTCATTGAGATACATACTAGGTTGACAAAGTTATGAACAAAGATATAAGTGAGGACTTAGAAAAGTTGATTAGTAATTATGTTTAAAAAACAATTTCTGATATCATTACAAACATTACTTACAGTCAATACAAATTTATCTTCAATAATGTGGACCAGTAGCATGACATCAGCCATTGTATTACCATAGTAACACACTACCATCCCGACCGACGTAACGTACCTTTTTTCATTAGTTTAACTAGTTATAAATTTCGAATTAGTTAATTTATATCCCCATTGTTGCAATATATTATCATGACATTTCACAAAATTATGAAGTTATTTAGACTATGTCGTATATCCAGTGTCACTGTGAGAGCTAAATTGCTATTGTAAATGTGTTGTGCATATGTATCCTGTATTTTACAGGACTTTGCAATAATTATTAAATAAACTGAAAGTGAAACTGAGTTTGAAGTAATAACTGTTAGATCAAGGCTAATCATGTCTATGACTTTACGCAAGGAACTTCGTGCGACTATTTAATTGTCAATAATGTCGCTGACCTCAGAAAATAAATGGCGCTGTGTGTTGGTCGCGGTATGAAAGTATCTTTATTTCAGCCATATTTTCTTGTAAATGCGTTGTTTCATGCAATATTTTCTGCACTTGTGTCCGAAAGGCTGTAGTTTAATGTGGTGTATTTCTATGTGCCATTGGGTAATAAAATTATGAACTAAGTCTACGAATTTACTGAATGATCCTCGTATTAGTGTAGTTATGTACCGAATTTTGTATAGTATAATATATACTATTGAAATCTTGATAAGGGTCAAGAAATCATCATTTCATTTAAGTGAAATAATAACCGATTCAGAAAGCGTTGTGCAAGTATCAACATATTATCTATTCAGCTGCTAAAAAAACATGTGATGTATTTGGTATACATTAACATGATGTCTTCTTTGCCCAAGTAACTGATACAGTGTAAAGTTGCAAGAATAACATATAATATTTGCCCCTTTTCTTTTCTCATATTGTGTAAGACCTAAAATGGTAAAGAACGAACTCATTCTGTTATCACAAAGGCTTGAATGCTGCACGATATGAGTGAAGTAGCATTTGTCTCGAGTTATCTTCTACATGTATAAGAACATTCAATACAATTTACTCAACACATTCGACGTTTACTGATATCAATTTCATCAATGTGATTCAATTTAAATTCTAACGTAACTGGCGGTTTCAGCTGTATACACATAGAGGAGATCACGGTGTGCACGAACTGCCGATAAAACACAGCTACGACTGCATAACTTCAAAATGCATATAGGTCTTCCGAGGAATAAAATAGAGCAGCGGAATCTGTTGTCCAATGCGGTATATTCGAAATAATGAATATGTACCGGTGTTGTATTTATAACTAGAATTATCACTGTCGTGACCAGGGCCCCGTGGTAGCATGCCAGAAGAGAAGCAGGTGGGGAGAAAGGTATAGAAGTATAGTGGGGTTGCATAATTATCATTGCTATTACATGTAGTTGCAATTTTCTGTACTAAGACACAATAATAAAGTCATACATGTGTATATATATACATGTACTGATGCTTGAAATAAAGTAATTCAGTTCCTTCTAAAACAACAAGCAAAGGCTTAATTTCCAAAATAGAAACCATGATGAACTTTGACTTTTATTAAGAACTTACTTTTTGATATGTACTTAGTGTGCACACTTAATTCAATTTAATAATTACATTGGTTTCATTGACATTGTCCTGTTCCTACATCATCCTGATTGGTCAACATTGATTGCAAGATGGAAATACACAAACAGAACTACATTCAAATGTTTGTTTTGTGTGCAAGTGTTTAAAGGAATCAGTCAATATTTACTAAATCTAGAGTTGTTGCCCTTTGCTACAACTGTGAGTATTGTTTTTTGCTCCACAAACATGCACTTATTGTAGTAGTCAGTACCAGAGTAAGTTTCATTTGAGTATCTTGTACGGTTTTGAACTATGGCTAATGTTAAAGTTTTTGAAGCTGAAAAAGGGGCATAAGTCAACATTTATCAAAGCTAGAGTTGTTGCCCTTTATTCCAAATATGTGTATTATCACTGGCAATAAGTACAGCAAGTTTCATATGAATATCTATTGTGGTTTTGAAGTTATGAAGAAAATAACATAAAAAATGAGGAAAATTGGAATTGAACAAAGGACCATAGTTCTTAAAATAATATAGCTAGAGTTATGTTACTTGTCATAAATAAGCGTACTGTTGTTGTGAGCTTAGGTTTAAAGTTTGAAGTTAATATCGTTTAATGGTTTGCAAGTTATTTAGAAAAAAGCAGAAAAATGAGGAAAATTTGAATTTTACAAAGGGCCATAATTCTTCCAATATTGTAAGTTTCATATGAATATCTATTGTGGTTTTGAAGTTATGAAGAAAATAACATGAAAAATGAGGAAAATTGGAATTGAACAAAGGGCCATAATTCTTAAAATAATATAGCTAGAGTTATGTTACTTGTCAAAAATTAGCGTACTGTTGATGTGAGCGTATGTTTAAAGTTTGAAGTTGATACCTATAATGGTTTGCAAGTTATTTAGAAAAAAAAAGAAACATGCGGACGGACGGGCAGACAGACGGACAGGGTGATTACATATTATTATATGGCACGCACAAATTTCTTTGCGGGCCCTAATAATAAAGCACGGTCACTTGTTCACATGCGGACATTAAATCACTCATGCTACACACTCGTGATTTAATTAATACGCATCCGAACTCGTGACTGTGCTTTATTCTACGATACAACACATGTATATATTCATTATAAGTTTTACACATTTAAAGACACGATGTTCAAACTGGGGCTTTCAGCTTTTTTATTGCTGAAACTACGTCATTCAGCTGAAACCATGCCATTCAGCGTTTTAATAGTGTTATTTAACTTTTTAGGACTATGAATTTCAGCAGTTTTACTGTTGTAACTAGGTCATTTGATTGCTGAAACTATTCCATTCAGCTTTTTAACAGCTGGGACTAGGGCGGATCATTTTCTCGTTCGGTTGTATGTTGGGCATTGTGCCTTGTGTGTGTTTATAGGTCATTCTACATGGGCAATAAGCTTTCGATTGCTAAAACTAGTTCATTCAGCCTTTTGACAGCTTGGGCGGCTCATTTTCTTGTTCGGTTGTTTGTTGGGCATTGGTCCTGGTATGTTTCATTTTTGTGTGTGCTCGGCTGGTTAAGTTGAGTGCTGCCTTCCCTGTCCGACTTAATATTATCTCTTTTCACATGGGTATTTTGAAATAACCCGTTGAACACACTGCAAAACTGCGAAACAATAACTTTTGATGATGTCATCGTTTGTTTTTTCGTTCAAGCTACATATGTTGGCTACTTAAATGAGACCATTGTTGTTTTTAAAACTGTTGATCATTGATAGTTTGATTGCACAAATAAATGGTGATAGTGCGCGTAAATGGCGGAACTATGTTGTTCGTCAGCTCTAACGCGAAGCAGATAAACAAAAAAAATCAACAGCTGAGTACACAGGTAATGTCCCATACAGTTAGATTTAACGAATTAATCTTGTTGCCTTCATATTAACAGTATATTTAAAGTGTAAAATGTAACATTTAAAATTTAAGTGCTATAGATTGTCATACGAGAGACTATTTTCAGGCGTAAGGTAATTCAGATTTAGATGAAGCGAAGTAGATCTGAAATTGTTGTATATCAAGTTGGTCGGAGGTGTGCGACTACGACTACATATAGGTTTGGCCAATTTTATTACACGGTGTAGAACTGGCATCTATTCATCAGTTCGAAGCCTTAAATAGTTAGACAAGTGACAACGTTCGATTTTGATGGGATGAGTGTTTAATACTAGAAGGCTACGTATATAACTGGTTGCCTATTCTATGTAATATAGTATGTCCTATTTACAACAAGTCATTAAGAATCGAAATCAAAATATGTTTGGACGTGCATTAGATAATCCCTTATTGCCCCCTATCCACATATCAAGTTTCATAAACCTAGCTTGGAAACTGTATTAGTTATGTCAGGATCCAGATTATTTGACGGACGGACGGCAAACATATAGTCCCCTCCGGTCAAAAACCGGTAGGGACTAAAACATGATAAAATTCGGACAGAGAAGGCAGCACTCAGCTTAACCAGCCGAGCACAGAAAACACAAGAACATACCATGCACAATGCCAAACACACAACCGAACGACAAAATGATTCACCCATGTCCAAGCTGTCAAAATTCAGCAGTCTAAAAGCTGAATGCCCAAGGTTAACAGGAAAACGGCTGAAATACCTAGTTTTACCTGTCTTCAGTCCTAAAAATTAAAGAATAACAGTATTAAAAAGCTGAATGCCATGGTTTCAGCTGAATGAAACATAAAAACAACACATGCCACAATTACATGGCATAAAAACCTAAATTTGTATCTTTAAGTTCTGGTGTACAAATGTTACTAATGTAAATATGACACTACACTCTGTATTTTGTTTCGAGTTTGCAATTGTCTGTCTACATGCTTGACTTGAAGTATAGAAAAGAAATATAATGAGATGTCAGATAAATATGAGCATCGTTAAAATACTATTAAGATATCATAAAAAGTAAATGATACCACTCGGAAAAACAACATTACTATTTTGTAGGCGGTATAGTTAATGACATCTTTGTTTATTTAGAGTGTTTCTAAAAATATTGACGATTCTTTCAAGCTATATTAGTCTTTACAATAAGAAAATAGGTAGCTTAGATGACGATTCTACAAGACAGGTACTATCTAGTTGAGTATACATTGTATAAATTATGTTAAACAATCATATATGTCAAACAAACAAAAAACTGTTTATGATGGTCGCCCAGCCAATGAAATGGGGCATTATTATGATTTGGTATAAGTTTCATGAAATTCGGCCAAGGCATTAAAAAGTTATGGAGCGGACACGGAATGCAATATTCAAACCGTTGACCTTAAATTGTGACCATGACCTTGAACCAGCATGGTTGGGATATGATTTCTGAACGTCGTCTTTATTAGTTACACAATTGGTATGAGTCTCATGTAATTCGGTCCAGGCATGAAAAAGTTACGGAACGGACACGAAATGTAAGATTCAAACCATTGATCTTGATCTGTGACCTTGACGGCATGGTTGGAATGTGGGTTATTCACGTCGTCTTTATTAGTTACACATTTGGTATGAGTTTTATGCAATTCGGCCTAGGCATTAAAAAGTTAGAGAGCGGACACGATTTTGTTACGGAAGGACATACGGACGCACGGACGCGGACCATTCCTATAATCCCCCCACTATGTGACGGGGGACTAAAAAAGTGCTCGGGTGTGATTAGTTGGTTTTATAGCACATGAATACTCAAGTATACCAACAAATCGGACAAGGAATAAATCCGAAAGACCGCAGAGCTATGAGGAAAACATACATGTATATAAATAATGTTAAACAAACATTATGACGAAACAAACATATGTTAATGCTGGTCGCCCAGCGAATGAATATAGGAGAAAACTGGAAATGTCAAGTATTACAAACGGCTGCGATTACTCTTTGAAATGTTTTTGAGTTAGAAAAAAGAATGAAAGTAGTAAAATTAATGCGTTAGCATCTTGTACCGACATGCTACAATATCACTTTAAACAATATAATTATAAATCAATTGCAAGTGCTCATCACTCTTGTAATTCGGACTGAGCATTCGTAAAATCAATATGCAAAGTTACACATAAAAGTGGTTATCTTCATGCATGCACTTGACGACATATATCAACAATTACACTTAAACAATTGCTCGAGTTTGCTTGTTTGGTTTTACGCATTTTAATACAAAATTATACTAAAATAATATTACTGGGAAGGTTACGGTTAGAGCATGATTTCAAGACACACACAAAAGAACACAAAAACGAATACACGAAAACAAATACTCGAAGAAGAACAAAACACAAGAACAAGACCACTCACAAAAATGCTAAGAAAAAAATGAAACTGAATTTTGGTTTGATCGTGCCGTCTACAATTGTTGGTGGCTCTAGTGGCAAAAGAGATACAGCTACAACAGTCAAGGACATGTTAATATTGTTGTGTACGTTTATCTCTTTTAAGAAATGGATTATCATAATAAGGGGGTGCCATTGTTTGGAATATCAACTCTATAAAATATCTCACCGTTTCTCAGTAACACCATAGCAATCAAATCATCACAAGGTATTGACTCGCGTGCTGCTTCTCGCTTTAAAAGGTACGATTGTGTCAATATAGTATTATAAGGGTCACATTTGATAGTATTAATTATGATAACATCTTTATTTTACTAAGGATACATATAAAAGATGCCAAGTTATCAAACAATATATAAATTTTTTTCATATGACCTTCAAAAACACAAAAATACTCGAGTATTGACTACGGCCATGTCTTCAACACTTGAGGCTGTTATAACGAAAAGTTTTCGTTGCGAAAGATCACGCAAATTCTGGAGGGCTATCAATTCAAGGAAAGCTGGCGAGGTTAATTGTACACTTTTTCATATAGAACACTGAATAAAACCCCATGATTATGTTTATACATTGTATATAATAATTACACGTCGTAGGATATAAATTATGTGATATCGAGCAATAAGTGTTTTTAGGCATACAATAGGAACAATACATATTGGACACTTCTAAGAAATGATTTATTGCTCTTTTGTATTCTGTGAATTAATCACGTCGAACGCTACATACACAGCATGTTTATTTTTATCCTTGGAGACCATCTCAGTATTGTACCAATGTCGCGTCTATATTTTACTTAGCTACTACCAGACTATGAATACCAACGACCTCATTTCAAGACATATTTTGTTCTTATTGAAGCTCGAGTCTCACAAATTCTTGTCTCAATGAAAAGTATAGCATTCCATCGACTTGAGATCTTTAATTACTGGGAATAAATCATATTCGTACGATCATCAAATGTCTACTGTTGACAAATATAACGGAGAACGAATGTACCATGAACTCCTAAGAAATGACGTGCTCGTTTCGGTAACAACTTAATGCCTCAATAGACAATCAATTTTAAAAATTGTGTACGTTACGTCTGTTTTCATTCGATTGCCAAAATGTGGTAACATCCACTGGTCTATATTCCCAATTGTATAACAGTGTTAAATGGTAATCGTAAAGCTATTGTATATTCAATGTTTGTTATAGTTGTCAATACAACTAAATCAACTAACTCAAGTCAAAGCGCTACATAACTGTTTTACTGAATTAATGTGTTCGATTCCAGTCAAACTTAAGCAGCTCTAAACTCGTTAGAACAATAGGCACATGGTTTCAAATTATCTCAGTGTACCCTATATAATTATCCGAGTGTACGAACGCTGTTACCCGGTTTTTCTACAGTTGTCACGGCAAACACGGATACCAGTTCCTGTAACGTCATATCCGTTGCGGCTATACATGGCCGCTGCACAACCGTTCTATATATAGGTTACACTAAGATAATTATATATATAGACTAGGTCTTTCCATTAACTCGAAGTACCGAAAGGTAGATGTGGGAAAGAAGATCCGTAAATCAATATCAAATCAAATCAAAGCAATTATATATAGGGTACACTAAACCATATGCCTATAGTTAGAATATGGTACAAAAGAGCATTAAAATGTCATAAGTTGTTATTTGTTATTCCATCTACCTCGTACTATTATTGCACGTAGCAGTGCCTCCTGTGTCAGCTTCTTTGGTCTCCCCATTCTCCCATTATAATGTATGTCGTTGTTTCCTAGAAATAACATGACATCCATTAGTTTATTAATGCTTAATTACATTTGAACGCAGCGTAAAACCAGATCAATTCATCTGTCACACTAATCATCTATCTAGTTAGTTAAAGCCTTTATATTGTCAAAGGAATAATCACAAATAGATTCATGTACGTATTTGAAGTCTTCACAGACGTATTTAGTCGAACCCAACAACTTAACTGATATCACGTTACCACACGTGACACCATATTCCCGCATGTAAGATATTTTCTTAAGGAGAAATGAGCGTTTGGTTTTCGTGCTATCGAATCTTCCCCAAAGAGCTTGATACGGTAGACGATTCTTCTTAACTATGGACGATTTGTTTCTGAAATGACGTGCAAATGATACAAGTGATATGCCAGCGTGCTTGTGTCCGAGATAAACGGTTTTCAATTGGTGGTGCAGTTTCTCCTGCTCATTCTATACATTTCCTGCGCAAAAGTCACCAACACATTTATTTTACTTAATAAACAATTAAATATACTTTCTGTTTACAATGTTGTTACATGTTAACGTAACATTACTTCCGGCTTCCAGATGAATCCATTCAGTATTTGTACCGGGTCACTTAAATATAGCAAAAATGTGATTTTTGGAGGAATGTCAACAAATACGAGAGTTTTTCCTGATTTTCGCGCGTCCAATGTTGCACGTGTACCCATTAGACGAGTATCTTCTTTTGTGATAATATTTTGTTAACTATTGCTTGTAGGGTTCGTCATAATGTATGTTTGATATTTAATTACTCATTTGTACTAAGTTTAAAAACGTATCGCCAAACTGGCTGAAATAATGTCTGATATCAAATTGATAAATTAATAGACGAGGGGGAATTTGTAAGATTTAAGGACATCGTAAGGTGTCTTTTCATCCTACAGGAATAATAATTGTTAAGACTTTAGTCTAGGTGTTTCGGCCTTTCTGCTGTTGAAATGTGGTTACTAATTACTAATTGTTGAAAGTATGTCATTCGGTTGGGGGCATTCAGCTTATTGGACCTGGGTCGATCTACAGTTGCGCTCGGCTTGTTCATGCCATCCATCTAACTAAGGCATACAACTTGTTGAAACTTGGTCATCCGGCTGGGGCGCTCCGCCTTTTGATTGCTGAAACTAGTTAATTCCGCTTTTCGACATCTTGGTCCTGGGCGGAGCATTTACTTGCTCAGTTGGGCAGAACGGCTCATATATATGGTATCATGGAAACCTAAGTTCATTCCTTGTCCTATTTACCACTAATGATTAGAAATCTGACTTCAGTACATGCGTATTAGGTAACTCGATCCTCCTTACGTATATGAAGATACTTAAGGCACACTTTCCTGATATACGTATATTACTTACGTTTTATTAATATAACAAAATATAATTATATGTAAATCATTTATAATAGCAACTACCATCTTTAAACTGTTTACTTATAAATTTCGTTTGTTAACCATTAAATTTGTAAAATAAATTACTTTGGAATAGGAATAGGAAATAAAAGACTGGAATATTTATATCATGTATATTGAGAGTTCATATTAATAATTAAGACGTTAAACTATTCAATACACATTTTATGTTAAGAACGACGACGTGTGGTTTAAATGGTTAATCTTGAATCGTTAAACAATTTGAACGTAACGTATAACAACAAAGACGTCCAACGATTTATAACAATTGACGCCACGATGATTGAGTACTTAAACTACTGAATGGACTAGACGTGTCGAACAATGATAAGAACAACAATGTTCCGCAATACGTATCAGAAAACAGCATATCCTCCTCACGACCAACAACACTTAGAGAGAAAATTTGCATCCACAGACTTGAACGAATTCTATCAATTAAGAGATTGGTTGTTCCTATCTAAGTTAGATGTTGTTTGTTGCTACAGGCGATAACGCAATTCCTCCACCTCCAAAAAATAAAACAAGTTTCCGGCGCAAATTATCGATGACAGCAATGTTTCTAAATAATTTGACAGTAACTCTATGATGTTAACGTTCCCAGTAATGCTGTGGTTAATTCATTAAAGTTAATGCTACAAGAACCATTTTTACATGACCATCTCCGCCATATATGTTTGTTACTAACTGGTGTTTACTTGAAACAGGACTAGATAGAAAAAGAAGGAAAAAGATGTTAAGGAAATTAAATAAAGGGAGATTATTAATAAAATGGAACCAGGCAGAGTTTAGTAGAAGGGACATATTAGGAAATTTCATCAAGGGAAATATCATAACTTCTTTGGTTAAAGGGAAATAATTCAAGAATGGTACCAGCTAGAGTTATATTGTTAGTCACAACACGTCTCTTAGATGCCATCTACTTTTATGTAAATTTTCAATCAATTGAATACTTATGAAGCTATGCTCTGGACAAAAATATTCCAAAGTTAAAAAAGGGAGATATTTCCAAACTGGGCTACGTAGAGTTATGGTTCTTGGTCACTGCACTTGCCCTAGTTGCCGCATATTCACATATCAAGATTCAGGTTAATGCTGTGGACAAACATTAGTTTTAACTTTAAATAAAAGGAGATAATTTCAAAACAGGACTATATAGAGTTATGGTTCTTGGTCACTGAACTTTTCTAATTGTCACATCTTCACATATAAAGTTTCAAATCAATAACTTAAATTGATTGAAGTTATGCTTTGGACAACATTATTTCAAGATTAAATAAAAGGAAATAATTTCGAAATTGTACCATTTAGAGTCTCTTAGATCTATCTACTTTTATGTAAAGTTTCAAGTGAATCAATTGAATACTTATGAAGCTATGCTCTGGACAAAAATATTCTTAAGTTAAACAAAAGGAGATAATTCCAAAACTGGGATACGTAGAGTTATGGTTCTTGGTCACTGCACTTCTCCTGGCTGCCTTCTATTCTTATATTAAGTTTAGAGTCAAAATAGTTTTCAAGTTATACTCTGGCCATACAATATTTCAAAATTAAACAAGGGGAGATAATTTCCAAACTGGGCCATATGGTATTATGGTTCTCGGTCACTGCGCTTCTCTTAGTTGCCATTTATTCACATACCGAGGTTCAAGTCAATACCTCAAAATACAATGGACAAATATGGGACGGACGGATGCATACTATTACTATATTCCTTCGCCTTCGATGGGGAATAACAAAGATATTTAATATACCAGTTCACAATAAATGCTGTTTGGATAAAATAAGAAAGACAGCAGACAGAGATGGGCACTGGAACAATAAAAGTAAACGTGCGACTAACGGATTACTAAAATATTAAATTACTTATTACGATTATAAATATAAGAAATTAAATCACATAGAAGAAAACTTGCAAGGCTTGAAAATACTAATCAAGTTATCCATATAAACTATAAAACTGAAAGCGTAACAAATGTCTTATTTCCATGTAGTCTTTCAACAAAAGTAATAACACCACGACTGCTGTCAATTTATTTGTGATTTAAATTTAAAACAAAAATGAAGATTCGTCTATAACTAGAAAATAATCCAATCAGACTGTCAACTAAGTGTGTTTTATGGAGATTTACTTCGTCTACAGTATAGACGATTATGATGAAAGATTGTGCGTTATTCAATAAATTACAGCATAGATATGAAAACACCTAGGCACAAATACTATCCGTGATGTTACAAATTTTGACGCCATCCTCTAAGATAAAATTCTAAAAAATTGTGTTTAACATTTTGCGTAGTAATTTGATTTAATAACCAATTGCATGTCTTACTAGCCACTCAGCTGCCTGATATCACGTCGTAAAAGAAAGATAGCTGGAGATACCTGGTGTGTTATAGCAAATGTTATCCTTTACGTTGCAAATTGCTTTCTGCTGTTGTAGTAATTAACCAGGTTTTATGCACGCCCCTGTTTTTTCTACCGCCTGCAACAATATATCTAATTAAACAATGGCGCTATTTACTTTATAACTTACGTTATTTCAACTTATTTGACAAAAACAACCAACAATTATCGTTTCGATATAAAACTATATCGTGGCTTCCTATGGCAATCAGGTGCTTTCTAATATTCTAAGAAAGCGAACAATTAATATGACAGGGAACGATAACAAACATGTCTTCCAACAAACATGTCTTCCAACAAATATGTCTGCCAACAAATATGTCTTACTACAAACATGTGAATGTGATGACAGGGTAGCCATACGGTATATCATATTTCATGCGCTTAAACACCAATTTAATAACGCTTTTCTATATAAATAGATTAATAATTGCTGTTTGACTGGCATTAAGCACGCTGTTGCTATATCAAAGTTACACGTTTAATAAATATGTATCTATAAAACAGTCAAACTCGTCTCATCTGGACATTAAACACACAGTGTTTAGGGGTTTCTTCTGATTTATTCTCTACAGTAATCATTTCCGAATCTCTGCCTAAACTGTTAATAGCATGTCTTTAAGGCAGAATTGAATACTGTTATTGATATAATGGCAGAAACGTCTGATAATCTCGATCGTAGACCATAATTATGACAACACGGCTTAATGTCGATAGATCTAGACGTTTACTATTTCGCGAGCAAGCTATATGTGGTTACTGGATTATGATGTTAGTCGTAAATTGTTGTTGTTAACATGGTTATCAAAGGATGGATACAGAAGGACGTCAACGATATTTGAAAAAAGATAATATAATTAGATAAGGAAGGCAGCATTAAACTGAAACAGTCGAGCACAGAACACACAATCAGTCGACACAGTGCCCAACAAAACAATGAACGAGACAATGAAACTAAACCGCTAGAAGTCCACATTTAAGCTGTCAAAAAGCCGAAAAACCTAACTAGTTTCAGATGTCGAAAAGCTGAAATTCCTAATTTCAGCCATAAAAAACCGAAGCACTTAGTTTCAGCTATAAAAAATCTTGAAAGGCCTAGTTTTAGCTGTGAAAAAGCTAAAAGACCTATACATTGTATTAAGCTGCCAAACAGTCCTAAACGTATAAGAATAACAGTAATGGGTAAAATCCTGCAGCTTCACGAATTTATTATAATGGAAGTAAACAGAACAAATAAAGTGATGATAAGGGATGATTGGGGGCAAGAAAAAGCAACTAAAATCTAAACAAAGTTTTAATTCGAAAACCCTACAGAGGCATATATGAATTATAAATTATTTTTGAACCTGATTGGGTACGAGTAGCGCGAACGAATCTGATAATTAACGAATTGTGAATGTATCATAATAATAGCTAGCTCCAATAGAAAATGGCCTGATTATATCATATTATTATACCTCACGTGATCTCTCATTGTATATTCCCCATAGACATTCCATGAGATATTTAGTTCGATCACTATGTGATATTTTGTTCGATCACTACTAGTAAAAACGAGGCTGGGCTATTTTTAGACATTTGTACTATTTGAGTCGGGATAACACTCTGCTAGACAGTATCCGTATGCTATTTATATGTTTGGGTATATTTAACATGCAATTTTTAGTAAATCCTGTCGATTTCAACCGTTGAAACTGACAAGATTTACAAAAAATTAGCACAAAATCATTAGAAACTTATACGGCTTGAGAGTGTACATGTAAAATTATCACAACGGCAATCTAAGTTCTGCTTACATTTGTTGATATTTTAATTCGCAAAATGGTTGTACTTTTGTTCGGTATAATAAAATAAATGACACATTGCTGCTCGGGTGACAGCCATCACCCTCGCAGCCATGTGTTATTTATATAATAATAGCTAGCTCCAAAATAAAATGGCCTGGGTAAAAAAACTTAAAATTTAACCTAGCAGCAGAATTTTAGTAATTTATATAAAAATACGAACACTATTTTATTCGTTCATGTAGAATTGAACATAGTCGATATATATATGAGCCAGTCTCCAGGAAAACCTGCCATATTGACATTGTATAATTACTGCATGTAACAAGGTTTTAAAAAAGCTTTCAAATGAGAAAAAATGACATGTCTATAGATTCAATTTTAAGTCATTTATCCATATAATACTATACTTAGCTTTAAAATTTCTTATGTATTATGTCGAAATCATTTACTTCGTTGCTATGGTGACCAATTTCAGAAAAGTACTCTGATTGAGAAAAACGAGGAGTTAGTTGTTTAAAACAGTAGTAGCCTTTCTCTAAATGTGAACATTTACAATTTGGATGTATATTTTAAAATTTAAAACATCATTCTAAAACTTGATACCATTGTGACCAAATGCAGTATTTATCAAGTACTTGTTACAACGACGTCGAACAACGTTTGAATGACGTTTGCGATGTCACGCAAAAAGGGTCTGAATAGGGCCTCAACAAAACAGCTGTAACTTCCTTAAAAATCAAGATACTTACAAAATTTCTTTTGCAATTTGCTTCATTAAGATTACTCTTTTAAATAATAAAAACTCTCAAAATCATTTTTTTGTCAAAATAGCAGGTTTTCCTGGAGACTGGCTCATATATATATAGATAAATAAATGGTTAAGCTTATTTGTGCATACCCTTTATTTAACGAACAATTTTTATAATTATAAGATCGAGTAGAGTGTTGCTTTTCAATAGTTGCGTATATGTATACATATATACACGTGCATACGTATGTTTAGTAAATACAAACATACTTCTATATATATATTTTATATACCTTTAATGTGGAGCATAGTTAAGTACGATTTCGTTGTTATGAATTATTAGTGGATGAGAGATGTTTTTGTTTATTTTGCTTACGTCAGATCATAAGTAAAACATTGTTTGTGTGAACCTGTCCATGTTTATAGTTTGCCCAAATGACAATTTATTTATTTCGACAGTTTGTTTGCGTACATGCAACTATATCTTCGAGAGGACGGCAAGTCAATTAGATCATGAACATACATTTTATGTATGCGCAAATCGATGCAAATTATACAAATTGTGTAGGATCGTTTCACTAAAGCTCGTACACAATTTCACATTTTTCAAGCGTTTAATTAACGCATTCTGAAAGCAGCTCTTCTGTTCCTCGTCAAAATTTTCATTATCTTTATTTTGCAAATTTTCTACCCATATGCCATAATGATAGGACAGAACTCACGAAACAAATGTATGTACGAAATTTTACATGCAAGTTATGGTTGTGTAAACATTTACGCATTTGAAGAAAGTCTCGAAAAAGATATACGTAAGATGTTTAGTGAACCACACCTCTGGTAGATGTTTACTTCATATTGTATGTAGAAAGGGGTGGCATTGTATACGTTGGCATAGATGCAAGTATAAATATATACACCTATTTATTAGATCTTGGTTTTATTTCAGATATATGATGAACAAATTAATCCTCGTTTGTGTCTTAGTAGTTGCTGGTCTATGTTACAATATACATGCCACATATATAGACTGTTCCATGGAGTGCTTGTTTGCTGCCTTTCGACAACCTACAGTATGTGAATGTAACCATACGTTGAAACTTCACTGGGGCAAACGGGCGCCTAGGACACGTAATCACAAACTACCAACGTTTCGGTATGGAAAGCGAGCAGTGCCATTCGGAAGTTCAGAACTTGATGACAGGTATGCATTGCATAATTCCACTACTAACTGTTAAGTTATATTTTTGTTTAGAAACAGACTAACTAAACAGGCTGCATGTCTAAGATACATGTAATTCCTGTTTATGAAGTACTGTTTAAAAATAAAAAGAGACATAATTAGACTTGACAATATAAAAAGACAAATTAATAACTGACTAGATCTAGTAATGGCAATGTGCTGTATGAAAATCTCGGAGTAAAGGTAAAAGTAAAGGTTCCTTACACCTGATGGTACTTTTACTTTTGTCACTAATGTGTAAAACAGATGAGAACAAATGGAACAGGGAATGAATCACTCATCACTCAAATGCATAAAGGTACACATTGCAAGCTCTGCATGAAATCTGCCCCCGGTGGAAATGACAAACAATTTGATTTGGTGACTTTTGATTGATTATTCAAGTTTGAAAGGTATTTTTGTTGACGTTCTTGAGCTAAACAGAGAAAAACAGATCTAGCACCGTTTTCTAGTCATTTATGTTTAAATACGAAATTGGGAGATTAGAAACGGACGCAACAGCACTTAACAGGAACACAAGGGCACGAAATGCACGAAATAACACAAGAAAATGAAAAGGCACAAAATTACAAGGACAATTTATAACTACAAAACTGCATAAGAAACACTGGTTCAACGTTTTTTTTATAGAATTGCAAATGTAACATATTTTTCAAAATTGCATCTTGGTAGCACTTTTAGAGAATACTCAATCAGATAGAAGCAAGATTTATGTAGGCTCAATTTAGATAGCTTTAAAAAGTGAAAAAGAAAAATTACGTAATTTCTTATATGACTTATCAAATTGTACTCAAAACGAATCTACCACCTGTGGTTTGTTTCATCAATTAGACATATTACTGTGCGTTCCCCTTTTGAATAGTACAACTCACGTTTGTATAATTATCCCTAAAATATGTCATATGTATGTGCTTGAATCTAAAGAGACTACATCATATATCATATTTCCTGTAGAGTCTAGAAAGCCATAATTACCGGTTATATTATATTCGCTTAGATTTGATTTAATAAAAGGGTTTATTTTCGTATCAATCACGTCATCGTGACTCTGCTACTAAAGGTTACTGATATTCCATCTTGCAGATGTGGGTGTAATTAATCAAACAGCTGACGCCACATCAGTTGTAACTAATTAATGAAATTATTAATTTAACAACTTGCTGTTAACGGTTCTAGTTTCCAGTATCTGTGTGACAATAGGTACATGGTAGGTCTCTGAATTGTAGCGTACTCTCACACAGAGAACACGACAGTTCCAAGCTACAGTTCCATACATCACAATATGTGGACGATGATATATGATGTTTGCATCTCTTCTTGTAATAGTAGGCAATTGTATTAATATTGATGAGTGCAGTTATCACCCAGTCGTTCATTAATTACACTTAATATTTAATGACAACACTCGGTAATGATAAATATATTAATGTGGCTCATCTTAGAAAGCATGGTACAAGAACAGGACTATGAAACTGAACTAAATGATGTTTCCAAGAACAGGTGTTTTGTTTGGTGATTGGTTTGACGCCGCTTTTCAATATTTTCCTAGTATCATAAGATGGAGATTTTACCAAACCTGATTTCCTGGAATGTACACCCAGTCCTAATTTGCTCTTCCGTAATTAACTGTAAGTAACCTCTCCAGTTACTAAGTAAGAGCCAAATCCGGGAATTGAACCCAAGTAGGTGACGGGCTAAGTGCTGTAACTGTGCTGGCTGAAATAGCCCATGTTTTGTGTTCATTAAATATCATAGTTTCGGTGTTTCTTTCAAAAACTGCAGTGTGATTATGAAATAAACCAGAATATAATTTTATATCGAAGTATTTTGTTTTAAACAACAGTTACAAAAATAGATAAAATACAATTCTAAACATTTTCATTTTGTATTTAATAGTTTATTGTTTTGGAAATGCTGCATATGTTTGCACTGATGCATTGAAAACATCAAACGGTTCAACAAAAATGGTGTTATTTATCGAAATAAAAACCTTTCCGCTTAAATTCCATGTACATACTCCATTGATGTTAGAACACGTGTTTGCGACCATAATGTTTTTCTGTCATCAATTCAACCGAAATGTCAAACATGTGCTCAGCGCTACTGTAAACTACAGAAACATCAATAGAATTCTTAACATACCTAATAGTATTTTTAAATGTGACCAATGGCAAGGTGTGGATGTTATATAACAGAACGTATGATCTTGAATAAATATTTTCTTTTCAGCAACAAAACTATTTAATATGTGTGCGTCAGCAAAACATGTGCAATCGCTAGTCCGTTGATAGATTAGATTGTAACAGAAAACGTGCACACTTGTGACGTTCATTGATGTTAATAAAATAAAATATATGCTAGTTTAAGAAACCATGCCGTGTATCATTCATTGTGAGAGACAGTATCAAGGCGTACTTGAAACATTCTTCTTTGGTAGGGGGGGGGGGGGGGGGGGGGTATGCATGGTACGTTCTGTGTTCTGCACCGTTTCTGTCTGACCCTGGCTCGTCTTTGCTTGCTCATTATTATTGAACTACTAGAATATATATGGCACATGTGTTTTACTACACAAAATGTTTCCACAGTCTTGTCATTAGGTATACCAAAGTTTAATATAGAAGACATGTTGATATCTGAGACTAGTGGTTACAGTAGAAGGCAGTCTAGACACTTATGGAATTATTTTAGAACTAATAAAAACAATCGTTCTATGTATTACGGGTGCACACAGAAACATCGATGTATTACTAAATGCGGGAACTTCTTAAAATGCAGTTGATTTAAAGGTCTTTATAAACTATTATACCAAATTATGATTTGAAAAAGACAATAACAAATCTAACTCAACAGTACTTATAATAAATCACGAAATGCACATAAATTAACACGTAAATAAAAATCAAAGGGCATATAAAATGGACTAAAAACTTAACAGCCAGATAAACACGACAACCTATTCAGGTTTAACAAAATATTAAACAGATAAACAGAATTTAAGTTTGACAGTCACCACACTTGATGAATGTGGAACTTATAATGTGATATAGTTACATGTTCTAGTAATGTTGAAATACGAAACTAGTGGTATTTAAATACTAAATACAAAGATCGTGTTGCTACATTTGTCAGATGTTCTGTTGTTTTCGGAGCATATATTTTTTTTATAAGAAATCTACTCAGTTTTTTTCTAACATTGACCCGAGTTGACGAACTTTATCATTTGTTTCCACTCTTTGTAAAAGGTTTCCCGAGTGATACTTTATCTCATTCCGATAATATTTCTTTGTCAAAAGCAAATTTCTAGACATGAACAAAAATAGCTTCGTGAACTAAAGGCATGGATATTCAAAATATTCAAACTGCACATAGATAGCATCAAAGAGAATAATTACACATTAAATCACTTAATTTGACGTCAGTACATTTGTAACAGACACTACTGGCAGAAAAAGCTTTTGACAAAATAGCTTAATGTGTTAAATGTGTTTTGTTTGGAATATCAAAGACAAATGGACTTATTTTATGAAACTAAACAACAAAATTAAGCCTGGAAGTCCAAACTGACATAAAGGCATACGTTTATGGAATATGTGTGTTTAACAGGAATGTTGTTTTACCAAATATGTATGTTGGGCAATATATCGGACAGAGAAGGCAGCACTCAACAAAAACAACCACACAAGAAAGGCACAAAAGGATTATTTTGGTGATTATCAAAATACTGTTTTGATGTCAGGACGGTTTTCAGTTCAATGTTGCTCAAATAAACACCTGTACGTCTCACTCTGGGTCGACACTATCAATGTACAAATTCCTGAAATATTAAACTTTATTTCATATCATTGAGAATTTTAGTCAACTGCATAAAGCATTAACCAAAACAAATAAAGTCATTCCATATTATTATTATAATTTTGGTGGGATATGGATGGAAATTCCTGCATCTTTCCCTTACGAGTGTGGGTAGGCGCCATAACTGTTTGGCTTGAAATTGTTTGTGTATGTTAACTGTACAGTATTTAATTGTTAGAATTTAAAATTTGCTCTTCTGACAACAGTACTAAACATTGTACAATGTTCGGATTTATGCTGCATACAGACCTCACAGTTTTACTTATTGTTAAGACAGCCGGTTGCCAATTACTGAAAACCTACTAGAACGAAAGTACCAAAATATAAAACGTTGTATTCAGACTTGATCCTGGTACAAAAACTAGTGTTTGCCAGACACGTCAGGTTTCTTTGCGTTTGCTCCTAGTACTAGAAGTTCAGTAGCTAGAAAACACGTCCTCGGTAATATGCTATAGTGTTCAATCGTTCATCAATCCATTTACTAAGATCTGTCAGTTATAATGAGTGAGTGTATATTTTCTGTTTGAACTTTTCACATTTAGAAAGTTGCATATGTAGAAAACAGAATAACAAAGTAATTAATGACACATGATTAATGCTTTGAATTTTATGTTGTGGAAATTGTGGAAGTAATAAACCACCTGAACCTTTGGCTATAAATTAATATTACATGCAGTATAAGTGAGTCACAAAGCAATTTAATCATCTTTAG
The DNA here is from genome assembly GCA_947247005.1 of Spisula solida. NCBI lineage: Eukaryota > Metazoa > Mollusca > Bivalvia > Venerida > Mactridae > Spisula > Spisula solida. Next base: position 39,121,721 of record OX365947.1, on the reverse strand, counting down.
AAGGTTATGTTCTTGTAAGTATACATGTATTCGGATATACAGAGTAATAGCACTTAAGATGTACGTAGGCAATAATATATTTCTAAATAAGGAACACTTTGCCAGTTTGTTGCGGAATGGGTTTTAATTCCAAGAAAGCTCCAATAAGGTCCACAGGCCGTATATATCTGCACAGATGTTTAAAAAAGGCGTTCACCGTAAGGAAAAAAAACTTGTTTGTACTACCATGAACATGCCACCTTGTTTAACTAGATAGGTATTTAAGGAGACACTTTTATTATATTCGCCATTTAGTATTGGCATCCCACAAGAACCTTACAATCTAGATTTTACAGTGGGCGTAACTACAGGTAAATGTATCATTGATAAAGAGTAAAAAAAAAACCTTACGTTTTTTATTAAAAGTTATGTTATGATAACATAACTTTTATATTGTTTTTGTTTTTACTCTTTATCAATGATACAGTTACCAGTAGTCGTAGCCTACTTAAAATCAACATGACGACTTACTCTACACACTTTATAAACATTATATCTTCGGTGTCAATTTATATTTTCAGATTAGACACATTACGGTCGATACAGGACTCATACAGAGAGGGATCTCAGCAATATGAGTACGACATGTAAACATTCTTCATGACCTTATAGTCACATGGTACCTCGTGATGAGTTACGTCAGCAAATTACATCTGCATTCAAGAACATTGGCAATTATTCGATACAATTTATACACAGTCCTAGTATTAAACATTATAATACATTTTGAAGCAAAACTATAATAATATCTTGTGTACATGAACGATACGTGTTGACGTACAAATACACTACATCTACCTATTTATTAACCATAAAGGTTTGGACTATGTGAACATCACAATATATGACGTTATAAGATGTGAAGTATCGACAAAGAAGTCATTATTTCATCCCATTTAACTTTTCTCAACAATTGTTGCAAAACGGAAACTCATGTGTAATCATTCGATGGTTTGAAGATATGAATACCAAATTAACAGCTAATTATTCATATAATGGCAGCTATCAAGTAATTTTTCAGAAATATAATTTGTGACAAAAATACGTACTTTGGCGTCTTTAAAAAGATTTAATAATATGAATTAATGATTAAGTCATTTTTGTCAGTAATTTAATGAAGACAGACTGCGTTCGCTAGGTAATTTATTTTTCAAAACATATTGTCTGAGTATTTACGCATACAGTGTTCTACAATAGAAATCATATAAATTATGTTAGATATAATTTATTTCAATATTATTTCATTTGCACATTGCACGCCGCATAACCTATCCATATCTGTGTACAATTAATAGATCAACTTTTAATATAATATTATGGTGTAAATTTCATTGATTATTATTATTATCTTTATGTTATGGTTATGTTGTTTATTTAAAGTAATACTTTTGCAACATATGTCACTGGAGTTTGTCGATCTAGATGATTCGGAAATAAATCGGAAAAAAAACGAAACAAAACAGTGTTGTTGCTTTTACCCATACTAGTGGAAGCAAGACAATATGTTTGATGATCTAACCAACACTTGTCCTACAGACCAAACTAGCCAATTCATGACCCTTTCACTATGGAGGCAATTACGAACGATAACCGGATCAAGACAAGAACCGCGGTCGTAGGGTGATAAAAGTTGGACACAAGGCTACAAGCGCATTTCAAATCATAATATGAATACAACCGTTATCGTTCTGACAAGACTAATGATAGCCATTGTCTTGCCTTATCAGGGGCTGTAACTATGGAAACTATAGTTACATATGGCGATATGGTGGTGCATAAGTTGTGTGCGAGTTGGGTTTACATTGAATCATAAATTGATTCACTTTAGAGTTAACAAAGGTCAATAACGCATAATGGGATATAGGCGGTTCAAGAAGGAACCAAAACATTATGGCTACACAAGTTATATGCAATTACAAATAAAACTGATATTGTGCAGACGTCTAGCCTATCGGAGGCTGTAACCAATAGTTTGATATAGTCAGTTTAAACGAGCTTCCATTCTGAAACACGTTATGTTCAAGTTTTGTAAAAAATAAAATCAAAAATAAAGCTACAATTGTGCAGATATGAAACTTGTCGGCGCAAGATCTGACTAATGCATGTGCGCGATCACATACGACATATTACGGACACAGGGTGACTTACCAAAGCTAAAAGGAGCAGGATTAAACAACAGTTCTCACAGACAGCAACGCTTTATTTGACTCCACGCCCAGGTACATTATACGCCCGTACATTGTACGTAAGCAAACATAAAAGAAATAAGTCCCTAATGCCAAATTTAAACGCAGGTAGCTGTATCATTGATAAGAGTTAAACAAATAAAAACTAAATTTTAGGTTATCTTAGAGATCTAAAATAACATAAATTCTATAAAAATTGTTTTAATCTATCAATGATACAGTTACCTTTGAATTGAAGTACATGTACATACAAAAAACAAAATGCGCCCCAAACTACAGTTACAGTTGTTCGTCTGGTTACAAGTTTAGTGAGTATTTATGGTATCAATAAGAACAGAGACGCAATTAAGTTGAAGAGGGAAGAGAGAGCATCTAGTGAGTCAGCAGCAAAGGCGGGCGACATATACTAGATATTTCATCCTTGACCTAGTTTTCAGAAGGAGAACAATAAGATCATGACAAATTGGACTGGAAGGTCGTACTCGATAGAAAAGGCCGAGCAAGAAATGCACAAAAGGGAACGCATAAAATAGACAAACATCAGACTACTAGCATACATCAAAATGGCCAATACTGAATTGAAGAATAGCTGTGTTGGTTCGTATTCTTTAAAATGTTACTAATTAAAAACGCTTCTGTAGCATCGTTTGATTTAAGGTGAGAGGACGTCTATAACAATAGTCTGGAACTGCTCATGCTGTTTATATCTTTACACATATTTTAGACAAATATAATTGCACATTTTAAAGAATACGAACTAACCCTTCATAAGGCTACCAACCAGCGGGCGGGTGAACTATAATCCGGTTAGGATTTTATAATGAGTTTTATACACATGCAAAGCACTGAAAGTTCTGGTGGGAGGCAATCTGGTTGCTGCTATTAAAGCTCAAACCGACTTTACACGTTTAATGATCGTTTTCTCACTGCAACTCTTGTCTTGAATGTCAAAATAGTCTTATGTGACTAAATAGGCAGGCATGTTGGGTATCTAAATAATTGTAGAAAAGGGGCATATTATTTATTTGGAATACATGTATTGAATGCGTATATCAAAAGTGGGTCTAAAATAACTATACGCGCCTATTTATCAGATTCTACAGTTCAGTCTTGTGATCACTTCCCTCTTAGCGTGAGACAGCCTGTAGAAACCTAGTATAATTATACCTGGGTCAGTGCCACACCATATGATTACATAACAGTACTTTGCAGGCGGTATACACTTCATTCATAAAACCATCACATGACCATGGTCTGGAGCTTGGTGTAACACTCCAATATTCAATAAATAGCTACATCCGGAACCTCAAATACAAATTCTAAAAATAGCTATACAGCCGGGAAATTTGTTGAACACGTCATTTTCATAATACGAAACAAGTTCGATATCGCTTCGGTGGAGTGATTATCTGCAAAAACTATCGATTTAACGAACCGTTTGATAATAACTGTTGATCTTAGAATAAACAAATGTTGCTGATTTAATTACATCAGTTTGAAACTTTGAAGAAACATAAGTAGCAGTATTGGGAATGTTGACAGGTTCTGGAACTACTTCACTGCGGATTCACATTGTTGAGCATAAAGGCGTTCAGTTTGCAGGGTGTGTGAAGCTGGCAGTCCACTGTCCAATGTCCATTCTAGCTGTCCATCATTGAATTAGAATTAGAGATTGTTCTCTAATTCATTATTGGACAACTGTCCACTGTTCATTCTAGCTGTCCATTTAATTTAATATGCTGGACAACTGTCCACTGTTCATTCTAGCTGTCCATCTAATTTATTATGCTGGACAACTGTCCACTGTCAATTCTAGCTGTCCATCTAATTAAATATGGACAGCCAGAATGAACAGAATGGACAACCAGAATGGACAGCCAGAATGAACAGCCAGAATGGACAGCCAGAATGGACATTCAGAATGGACAGCCAGAATTGACAGCCATAATGGACAGCCAGAATGGACAGCCAGAATGAACAGCCAGAATGAACAGCCAGAATGGACATTCAGAATGGACAGCCAGAATGGACAGCCAGAATGTACAGTCAGAATGGACATTCAGAATGGACAGCTGCATTGGACAGTTGGTATATTTGTGATATAAATGCAAATACCAAAGATGACCAGTTGAACAATCATAGGAATGGACAGCCAGAATGGACATTCAGAATGGATAGCTACAATGGACAGTTGGTATATTTTTATATCAATACAGCGATGACTAATACAGATGGACAGTTGAACAGATATAGGAATGGACATTCAGAATGGACAGCTACTTTGGACAGTTGTCCAGCATATTTAATTAGATGGACAGCTAAAATTGACAGTGGACAGTTGTCCAGCATAATAAATTAGATAGACAGCTAGAATGAACAGTGGACAGTTGTCCAGCATATTTAATTAGATGGATAGCTAGAATGAACAATGGACAGTTGTCCAAAAATGAATTAGAGAAGAATCTCTAATTCTAATTCAATGATGGACAGCTAGAATGGACATAGGACAGTGGACTGCCAGCTTCACACACCCCAGTTTGCATTAAGAAATAGGCGATGATATATTTGAGAGGCTTAACGCCTCCCAATTACATTTAGTTGTCAAAAGAGAAAATACAAGATATTCCACTCGCATTTAATACAATCTTTATAGTGCAACGAGCTAAACTTGTGGATATTAAGACAATTATTACAATGTCTGACAGATAAAAGAGCATATTAACACATTAAATCACTTAAGTTGATGTCAATACATTTGTAACTGACACCACTGCTACAAACAGCTTATTACGTTAAATGTATTTCGGTTGCATGAAATTAAAGACAGGACGTCCAATGCAAGTATCTTCAACAAGTCATGCAATTTAGTCGGTATCTGACAATTATGGCATACATGTGTTTAACACAAACATTCTAACCAAATATGTATAATATTGTATTTAAAAGGATAGCGTGCAAGTTGGAAAACACACATGTATCACATGTAAACTAAATACGATATGACCCACTTACATGTACAAGGTAAGGTTATATAAATGAGTTTCCAACTTCAAAAATGCAATTCTTTTAGGGGGGGGTGCAAATTTACTCATCTTAGGTGAATGAACCCTTACGAGACTGGGTTAACTGTCATTGAGTAGAATAATCAATTTCTAATAAAATATTCAAACACATTACATATTTACATTACACAGTCATGTATGGTTGCTAGGCTATTCTAGAACACCGGTAAAAATCAATGGATAATACACTTAATAATGTTGCCATGGTAACACAAAACCACCAACATTTAAAAATTAAACTTTATCTTATAAACAATAGATTTGTCCTTGTCCTTATCCTCTTCGTGCCCACTGGCACATAAGGCTGCGAACAATAGATTTAACCTATGGACAATGTGTATCTGAAAAAAGGAAATCTAAGATGAAAATAGCAAATATTTGAATCAAGTTCATATATTTCTTTTACATTAAAATGACAAAATTTACATTGAAGTCGAACAGAACCATAATTTTCTTCAATGACTTCGAGAGTTTAAAGTTTGCCATTTAAAAATATGACATCTAAATAACAAATGTAATCATCTCAAATAAATGACACTCATTCATTTTTGTATAAAAAAATAATTATGAATATTTGTGACCATGGCAACTACCCTTAATTTAAAATACACCTAAGGGATTAAGCCATTCAATAAGTCTCCATTATTTTTCAGGAATGGAGACTTTATTAACAATAACTCTCCATTACTTTGTTTACACATTTGAATGAATGTGTAACAAAATAATGGAGAGGTATCCACTCTGTGTATACACACACATATGTAGTACTAAATGTACTTGTTGTGCAATATAACACAACATATTCGTACTGTACAGTACAAGATAAATACAGAAAAAGCAAGGTTTCATGAATTCATGCATCGATCTTGCATTACACACATTTTTATGCAAAAGAATATAAAATTCCGTTAGATCATGCAGCGCCTTTGAATTTGACTATCTGTAATGAGACACAAGAACATACATGTATATGATGACGAAACACAATATCTTGAAAGCAGGATGGCGAAAGCACGAACGTGACCGTGTGATGACGAAAACGCGAGCAATAAGTATGATAATATGCTATAATAATACCGTACTTGAAATGATCGTGTTTTCGGCTTAGTACATTTGCGTTTTCGTCATCATATTCACGAAAATGCATCGTCTTTATGATAAACATAATATATGTCCACCATGTTTCATCAAGTTATAAATATACAGTTTTGTTTATTCACGGAAATATATTCACTGACACTGAACGTTTAGAACACTTGTTTCATCATAAACATTTAAAAAGTCCATCATGTTATTTCATCCAGTGACACTGAATAAATGACCACATCGTCATGGCTTGATCATATGACACACAAATAACTACACAATCATGCTTCATGGACTACACTCCATTACAAGAGTAATGGAGATTTATTGTATTATTCCACTGGTTTCACGAAAAAGCATGATCTACTCGGGTCTGGCATGGTCAAGTTTGTGTTTTGATTATCAATAAGAGGTACATGAGGGACGACTTGTTTTAGTAAACATTTATTTTATAACAATTTTGAAATTTACTCCAAAATAAAAATAACATTTGACAATATGGTGTATTTTAAGTCAGAGAAAGTCCGCGTATCTGTCCATTCCTAAGAAATAATGGAAACTCGGCCCCTTCGGGGCCTCGTCTCCATTATTTCTCAGGAATGGACAGATACTTGTACTTTCTCCCTAACGTACAAGTCAAGAGTTGTCATTGATGTTCTAAAATTGCCTAGCAACCACAAATTTGCAAAATATGAATAATTTCCTGACATAGATAGATTACAATTAGACTATACTAGTCTATGATAAAAGGATTATATTAAGTCAGACAGGGAAGGCAGCACTCAACCCAACCTGCCGAGCACAGAAAACATCAAAAACACACGAAGCACTGAAAACACAACATCCCGTCTCGAAAGTTTGCCGTCTCAGTCAGTCAAACTAAAACGGAACGAGAGTCAGGTGACGAGAAAATAACAACTGGACATTACACATCACAAGGACAATCTACAACATATTAATAGTGTACATGCAATTTTGAAAGATACGAAGCAGCCTTGTGTTGGACAACAAAATATACTAGCCTATGTTATTACCCCTCACCGTTTTCGTAATGCTAATTTCCAATAGACAAACAGGTAGTATTCTTACTATTACGATCAAGCGGATCAATATACCACGTGATTGGACATTTTTTTCATGTAAGCAGGGTGATAGTACTTTTTTGACAGTACTTTTTTGTCACGTGACATTTTCTTTCTAAAACCAATATGGCGGCATGTCCCGCTAAATTAAATTGCATAAAATAATTTCTTGGTTTACAGTAGATAATCGCTGAAAAAAGTTTGGGGTAAAAAAATAAATAACACATAGCTTCGAGGGTGACAGTAAAAATGTCAGCCTGATGAAAGTACCGTTACCCAAGGCCGAAGTACTTTCCTCAGGCTGACATTTTTACTGTCACCATGCCATGCAAGTTTCTATACATAAAACAGTCAAAATGTACTCGAATTTAGTAAGATGAGAACTCATTTATGTCACCTGACTGTATATTGAAACATCGTTGAACATCCGATATTTCCGAGCAAACATGGTAAAAGAGAAATATCTCTTTTGTTAATATCCCTTTTAAACCGCGTGTAGCAATGCCTTTGAGATTTGGTTGGAACCAAAATAAGACATTTTTGTAGAGATATATTTTGTTTGAAGGCCAAACATTCCCATTGTAGCATTCAGCATATATTGATAGAGCATCTATATGCCATTTCAGTAGATTTCATTTCCAGCTATGTTAGTCACACGAATGTTATATTGCTCTAAGATTATAAGTTAAAAACACAATACTCATATTCGAAGGTTATATGATATCAGGTTGGACACGTGCGATTGCCACGCAGTTCGGAATATCCATCAGACCTGTCAATCAATTCGTTTCGAAAATGCTACATTCCCAACTCCTGACAAAATCGGTGTTCGCAAGCTCTATATCAGCTCCACCAACAAAACTTTAAGGACAGAGACAAACTTATTAATATATAATGTATAATTATGCTTCTACGGACCAGTAGTGAGCATGCCATATGTGACGAAACATTTTTTATCATTGAGAAATAAAACATTTGCTATTTGAGTAATGCAGAAAAAATAACGGGACAGTGAAGACAGTACTCATCAGAAAGAGTAGAGCATTAAATACTGAACAGCTGCAAAATACGCCAGAGCACAAGAACAGATCAAAAGGACGACCAGACACCACACGGACAACCCCACAAACAACACTTCACAGATAAGGTGCATGCTCTTTTGGAAGGAGCGAGGCTGCCTTGTGCAGGGCAACGAAATTGCGAAAGGGCACATACAAAAATTTCACAAAAAAGTACAGTGGCCTAATATTGTTTTGTAATTTTCGATTTTAACTTTAAAGTGGACAATAGATACATAAAGGAACGTTGTCTAAAGGGCTTCCGCCTTAGTACTGACAACGACGACAAATGTCATTGGGCGAGTTAAACGTTTTACAGTGCATAAAACCTCACATACAACCTTTTAGAACAGAGCAAGCTTAATCTTAAATTACCAAACATGTTAATGATGTATTTGTTGGATCCTAAGATTTAAGAAACCAGTTGCTACTGCTTAAGTGTCTTCTTGTATTTAGCGTATATTATTCGTGTATTGACCAATACCAATTAAGCTTTACTTACTTGATATGTCTATTTTGTTAAAACTTGCCATTTTGTTAAATTATGATCATTCACGTGTCGTTTTATATGACCTCCTGATTGATTGAATACATCATTCCTATTCTACTCATCCTCTTTACCGCTCATTTCCTCTACCTATTTCGATCTAAAGGATTTGGTGCACTTATATCTGATTAAAACATAGCTTCATTTTCCCAAAGAGATATTATCAGCCATTCAATTGGCAATGGATTTAAGACTAGTCTATGAATTTAACAAGTCCAGAACTGCACATGTTGATTCGGCGGTACCGTAATTTACATGCATATGTGTTTAATACAAATGCATCAAGTTGTGTAGTACCATCAACTGTCTTCTTTAAAAATACTGATTTGGAGCTTTTGTGTAATTTATAACCACGAGTGTCTCTTTCTGTGTGCCTTGTGTGTCCCTATGAAAGGCAAAACGTCCCCAATGCCAGATACACAGTTTAACGAGAAGCTTCCTCACCAAATAGTTTCAAGGTATCAATCTTTAACAAGTCTACATTGGATATATATATATACGATATCAGTTAAGTTGGAGACACGGGGTAGGTAGCAAGTGGAATGTCGATGGAAAGCGCAGGTGTGTGTGAGAGAGAGATAAAAGGGAGATATAATACCGATCAAAAACATTTACTTTTGCCCTGTATTAAATGTCACTCATTGTGTTCTGATTTCTGATGGCCATTAAATACTTTTGAAATACTTTAGAAACCTATATCATTTGTGGTATTTTAGTACGTAGTTAGTGTGTAGAACATAGAGTCAAACTTTTATGTACACTGTCATGTTTCGCAATATTGCCTGGAGGGTAAATGTGTAGCTTAGTGCACCCAAAAACCAGTTTAAGCCATCCGTAACAAGGCGAAAATATCTTCTTGTATGTAGGTATTGTTCACTTTTCAGTTAAAACGAATAAAAGGCAAATTACAGAAATATTTTGACAGGCCGTCGGGGTAGGGTGTTTATAAAGCAGTCAGGTTTCATTATGTCTTTTTGTTGTTATCTTTCTCGTGGCTTATAATCTGCGATTTGACTTTTTATGTGTTTTGTTTTGTGTCCGTCGTATTTTACTGTTTAAGGTCCCAATGAGGAATTGCTCATCGGCGGTGTGGAATGTCACATATTTTTCCTTTATCTAACAAGAAATATCACTGAATGTGATGAATACCCTCAGAAACTGCTTGACACAGTCAGATATGCACAACTATACTTGGTACTGATCAGTCATGGAAAGTTTCATTGAAATCCGACCATTGGTTGTGAGAAACAGCGCAGATAAAATTTACAAGTGTAAAAAACAAAGGGCAATAATTACCTTAAAAATAACCCGACCAACGTGTGCTGGCGATATGCACAACTAGACTGGTACTGATCCTTAATGCAAAGTTTCGTTGAAATCCGACCATTGGTTACAGAGAAATAGCGCGGACAAAATGTATACGTGTACAAAAACAAAGGACAATAAATACCTTAAAATTGATCCGACCAACGTGTGGCGATGATATGCTCAACTAGACTTGGTACTGATCAGTCATGTAAAGTTTTGTTGAAATACGACCAATGGTTACAAAGAATTAACGCGGACAAATTTATAAGTGTAGAAAACAAAGGGCCATAACTACCTTAAACTAAATCCGACCAACGTGTGGCAATTACATGCACAACTAGACTTGGTACTAATCAGTCATGCAATGTTTTGTTGAAATACGACCAATAGTTACAGAGAAATAGCGCGGACACATTTTGCAAGGACCAACCGACAGACCAACCAACCACCCAACCTCAAGCATGACTTCAACATAGCCCCCATATACTATGTATCTGGGGGTATAACAATCACATATAACACCGCTTATAATGTAATGTTTATGAGAGACACAAGTGCACAACAAACGTCCTGGACTGCTCGTTTTTTGAAGATTCATAGAATCATTTTATGCAATTATGTTTGTTCAACCTAACAATGCATGTGCAAGGTTTAATGAAAGTTGCACAAGCAAGCCTTGAGTATATGGACATTAGACTACATCAAATTAACCGTATAAGACATATAACGAGTAAACTGTCTCATTCGATTATGTGAACACATTCTGTGTGTGCAGAAGTTGTCAGTTTCATGCAGAAGAACAAGTTAGTACTGGTTGATAATTTATTCCTGAAACACTTGATATATTGGTCCGTCTGGTGTAGCTGCAAAAGTTTGACATACGTGGGTATACATTGGATTGTGAACAATTATAATCAGACAAAGATAAATTGGCCCGGCTATAAATAGTACCAGAACATAAACATTCTTGTTTATCTTTTGCACCTGAAGTAAACTAATAAGGCGTATTAAATACAACACAATAAGCAATGAGGAAATAGCTCAGTCAGTTAAGCGCAAGGTTCCGTCGCAACAAAGATATGTTTTTATTATGCGCGAGGTCAAATCCAACTTTTCTAAAAGAAAATAATTTGTTTATTCAGTTATTTTTTTTCATTTTTTTTGTTTGATCTTATATATATAAACTTTGTAATTTAAGTGTTATAAAATGAAAAATGAAAGAAATATGACAAAAGTAGACGATCAATGGATTCAAACCTGCGTACAAAAGTAGCATACCTGGTAAATCATCTATAGGCTGACGCCTTACCACTGAGCCACTGGGGCTATTCCAGAGATGGTTGCCCCATTATGATGTCTACCAAATTTTCCAGTTAATTAGAAGTGAAGGTCACTGTTGTGTTTATTTACTATAATTGCTGAATTTAGCCCGGCCAACTTATGTTTGTCCAACTATAGTTATCGGAGTGTACTATGACCTACACGCAAATATTTGTGGCTATTTTCAAACCTAACTGATGCTAATAAACTACCATTTTGTTTAAGATTTAAAATTTATAGGTGAGGTTTTGTACTCTTCCTATAAGTTGGCGTCAACGTCACAGTTTGGTTAAAAAGATACATGTTATATACAAAATAGGACAGATAAGGAAGCACTCAACTAAAGCAAAAAATCACAGAGAACATAAAAACACAGACCATAGCTGAACAGGAAAATGAAACGAAACCACTGAAAGTACAAGTGTCAGCTGTCAAAAAGCTGGAAATCCAAGTTAAAGCCGTCACAAAGCTGAAAGTCATAGTTTCAATTCGGCTGACAATAAGGTCATATCTCACACAGTATCAATGTTATGTCGGCGAAACATACGACAGTTGTTGAACTTACAATTTGAGTAATTGGTATTGTCTAATACTAATTTAATCAAATGGTTAAAAACGATACGGCCACATGTGAATCTGATATTAAGGTCTAAACATGCTTACATTTTAATTAATTGGATCTACAGACAAAGTTTAAGAATACACCTGCTCCAAATAAGGATATACCGGTATTCTCATTTGTCAATTATGTACAGATTATAACAATGTTGTGCATTGCGTAAGACAATATAAATTGCTAGAATTGGTGTCTAGTGACTGGAAATCCAGAGAGGGGATAGTTTACAGGCTTGAACTATTTCAACTACCATCATGTCGCCACTTGACATTATACAAAGTCTATCAGTAACCTTATGTTGATTTCTAAGTGTCTAGTAAACATGGCCATATGCTAGTAATCCATATGTGCCTAAGATATAATGGATTAAATGAAGATAGTGTTGACACGGAATCAGATCTCTTAACATTGTAAACACAATTTCAATCACAATATTTGATTTATTGGTTGATAATACGAAACATTCGCGCTGGTTTGTCAGCACATTTTGCAGAAGCTTTGTTTTATCTCGTCTACAATCATATGATGAAACCGATTTAATTGTTGTAACAATTTAGCAGTTTGTCGGTATAGTCTTAATTACAATTTATTTCTACGTGGAAGGTTTACTAGTTTATTTCAGCATGTCAAACTCGTACAGACATTGATTAACCAGAATTGACACATTTGAACGGAAAAAATAAGTGTATACCCATTTTGCATAATGAAATTGATAGTTATTACAAAACTATTGTTAGGAATGAAGTCAAAAGCAGTTATTTATAGTTTTAAAATTACTAATGTGTGTACAATTGTGAACAGAGTCCTCATTTCCATTAAGGATGTACGAGTGAACGATGTATATAAATGTATATAAATGTTTTTGGAAACTGATTGGTAAATTTTAAAGGTGCAATGGCACATTGATGATCTATTCGTTCTAATACGTCTGTTTACGCGGGAAAATAATCTTAAAAGCAATTCATTTCACATCGTTTCTCACTTGATAATTTAATATATTCATTGACTATTACATCCGATATCATTGCAAAAGACGCGGGAACTCTTTGATATTTCCCAAAATGACTTACACATGGCAAACTTAAGATCTGTCCTTTCTAGTGAGAACGATGGCATTGGGCATCTTTTAATCGAAATAGTTCAGTCAGGAACTACAGCTGAACTATATCAATTAGAAAATGTTATCTCCTACAAAAGTTAAAAACTAGTAAGATGATTGTCTAATTCTCGTAACACAGAGGTGCATGTCCAGTTTTCTCTCTTTTTAGATATCACGTTGAAAATTGCTTCTTATTCTTTCTCATCCCACACGCACGCTGAAAAATAAGTGTTATTTGTAAAAAAACATATTATAGTGATGTACAATTTGCATACAATTGTTTTTCGGAGAGGAATTAATATACGTTTTCTTGAAAACATATAAGAAAACTTATTTAATTTCTTGTGTGTAATGTTATACATGTTGTGTGTCTTTCGTGTTGGTGTGGTCTGTGATGTTACGTTTTTGTGTGTTCCTCCTTATGTGCTCTGGGCACTATTTATGTTGAGTGCTGCCGTCCCTGTCCGCATTAATTCCGTCGTTTAAAAATACATATGTAAATGCCCTTACATAAAGTACATAATTATACACATGTTAATCTACAAAAAACATGCCCCAGTAAGGCTTGGTGTAACACGAAAAGGCACATTGTTGATTTTAGCAGATCCATAAAAATGTCAATTTCCTCGTGCACGTAAAAAATATTTAAGTGCACAGACAATAAGATATATTGTACGACATATTTAGAACAAAAATGAATTCACAAAATGATGTCATGTTTCTATATGTTCATATTTCCTATATTTGTTATTGGACAAACTGTACACATCGAAAAGTTGGTCAGAACTCTTAGCTACATTCTCTAGCACCCGGAAATAATTAAAATCAACGAAATTCAAAATATATTTCAAGACATTGTTTTATTTATTCCATGCCCTTTCTGAAATCGTTATTTAAATGAGTAATCGACTAAACACTTTACGTAAGAAACTAATCACAACAGGTAGCGAGTGAAACAGTGCTGATAATGTAGTCAATGGGCAATACATCTTCTCAAATTGGTATTTTCTCACATCCAAAATGTCAGGTCTAATGGGACTGACATCATGCATCAATTGTCAGTGATCATTGTTTATTATTTGCTTTCAATGGATTGTGGAGTTTTTTTTCAGTAAAAATAACAGTGAAATAACAGTGAAATTACCACTTTCAAATTGTTATTTTCACTGTTTTAGAAGCTGGTTCCAGTATCATGCAGAAAAACAAACTTAACGTCAACGGCACAGACAATAAAATGTTCACTCGTGGCTACGCCACTCGTGAAAATATTGATTTTCTGTGATCACTCGGTGAAATAAAATTCGATCTTACACCAAAATCAACAAATATCCTTTATATGTCTAATGAAGGTTACAAGTCAGCATTGACTGAGTTAACTATACACACTCCTGCTTCCTAGTTTTATTATAATACTTTCACGTACAAGTACACATGAAATGAATGTATGACTTAAATTATTAAACTGAGAGGAGATACCTACAAAAAAATCTAGTCTAAGATTACATACTCAATTTTATCTCAGAGAAAAGCAATTTAAATTCTGAAGTCACAATAATTATTATTAACGGATCCTATACACTTCACTTAATCTTAATACAAACGCCATTGGATACTTTTTATATTTGTTCATTTGTTATAACTTTGTCATTTTATAAGTATTTTATTTTATACGGATACAATTTGTTAACGTATTTCTATAAAACATGGTTTTGTTAACACTGCTTTATCCAGCACGCTCATCCGGTCCAATGGGGTGCCGGATATGAATTAAAAGACTGGTGGGTTAACACGCCATTCCAGTGTACATTGTATGTTTAAAAGAATGCCTATGCAAACACATAAATAACCGGCCCACTGAAATGTGCGGTGCTACCTTAAATTGAATACGCATACGCTAAACTTTGGATACTTACGTAACAATACGAAATTGAAAATGAATCGAGGGTCTTCAAAGCTTAGTCTCATCTTGTTGTTCAATTCATCAGCCGCCTTCGTCCATGGAAACTGATTGGGTGGGTCGTGGGTTGTGTCTAAAGTGACGTAGTACGAATCCCGGCATGCATATGGAGAGGTATTCATATCGGTACATGACATGAAAAACACATAGTCATCTGGATGTTCAGAGAAGAATAAGACCCGTTCGGTCTTGCCATCTTTCGCCTCTGAAAATTAGTACATATAGTCCAGTTAGGATATTGTGACAGTGACGTTGCAGTTTATGTGTACGCAAAAAATACAACCATTGTCTAAACAGGTAGAGCAAAGTTTAGTATGTTCGTTTAGCATTGAAATCATAGTTGTTTGTACGGTATAAGCCTTTATAATTGGTTTTACACCGTTATAGTGGACTCGACCGCTGCGTCACAGGATTTTTATCCTGACTGGACTATACTTATCATTATAATCCGTGTCATTCTGGTCAATTGTATTATACTGGTGGCTGTATAGAATATATAGATTGATGAGATTAAGACATTTAGTGGTTAAGTTCGTTGTCTCGTTCAGCTGTGCCTGGGCGTTGCTCCGTGTGCTTGTGATCAGTGTGTGTTGTTTTATGTATTTTGTGCTTGGCTGTTTAAGTTGAGTGCTGCCTTCCCTGTCCGAGTTTTATCTTTTTCTTATGGGCTTCATATTCAAAGGAATGCTGCAAAAAAGCAAAACTGAGCATTGTCGCTTTTGGTCAATTAAAAATCAGAAAGCATAATTATACGATTATGTACTTGAACAATGAACAGAGTATTCATCTTAACTAGGGCGAACTTTTATATGCAGAACAGTAGTTAATATAACACACACAACACAAGTGATTGGACAAAAACAAATAGATAATAAAGATAATGTATATTTGAGGGTTGGCATACAGAGAAAACACGTGAAAGCCGAGTAAGTACTACTGATTATTGAGTACTACAGGTCCACGATTGGTTGCGGGAATATCAACAGACTGAACAAACAAAAAAATATACATGTTTATGATTATTTTTCAGTCTCTTTTATCTGTCACACGCATTAGTAATCATCCAATACGTAATGTGAATATTTAACACTTATAGCAGAACACTGTAAATAATTGTTATAAAGCATTGCCTCTTAGCCAGTGTTAAGTGGAATATAATGGTTTTAACGATCTCATTTCTAGACAATGGCCATAGTACTTAAATGGTCATATACTTCTGGGTCAAATGCCTATTCAATGTTTTTTTTTGTGAGGCCAAATACTGCCAACATCCGAATGATAAGGGTATTTAGGTCACTTTACTTTTCCATCATCAATATGGTATGCTGGTAGGCCTACCAATTTTCACTACCGTCAATATGCTATGTTGACAACTTCAATTAATAATTGTGAGGTTATACTGGTATCAAGTTCAACTTTAACGAGGAACAATGACGAGCACTGGGTCTCGCTGCCTAACCAAACTGCTACAAAATAATGCTAACGTGCGCTTGCCTTATCTGCCACTGAGTACGTTGCTAGGCGAGCAAAACCGATCGCATTCTTGTGCCATGGACCTCTCCGGTACTGGTTATGCAACAAACGGTCATCTATCCGCGAGCGTTCGCCAGTAGCAGAATATTACAGTTTATATACACTTCTTGCTTCATCCTCTACCTAGGAAACGCGCTGATTATTGTCACTGATTATTGTCACTGATTATTGTCTCTAATTATTTTCACTGATTATTGTCACTGATTATTGTCTGTAATTATTGTCTCGGAATATTGTTTCTGATTATTGTCTCTGATTTTTGTCTTTGATTATTGTCACTGATTATTGTCACTTGTTTGGTTCATACGCTGTCTAGGAGACAATTTTCTTTCATTTCGCAATACGCCAATACGTGATTCAGTAATTTCAAATAGCGGCCCATTTATTTGTAGTCACGTCTCACCAAATTAAAAATAATCGAAATGCGATCTAAAACTGTTAATCGAAGGACACTAAAAATCCTTGATTTTGTTTTGTTAATCAATTGACGCTAGACCAGTGGGTATTCATTTCACCTACTGGAATGACGAGAGTTTTTTGCGTCATTTTGCACTATGAGTACTATCTATATCAGGTATAATATGTTTTTATGATTTTATGTTACAATTACATACTTTGTTTTTATTAACTGTACCTTTAGTGCTATGGTATACATGTACTTACTGTGGATGAAACAATTTTTTTTTGGAGACAGGGAGATACTTCAATTTTCCTCGTCATTCGATCTGAGCGGGTCGAGGGTATTAAATCTTGTTAAATTATGCGCGTATATCCAAAGCCAGTATATATTGTACAAATGTACATACACCTAACGGCACCTCTAACGCTACCCTTAGATTTTCCTTGATATCTCCTAAACCGTTGGAGGTAACCTCATCAATTTTACACCCAACTGAGTTTGATGCATGTGCATGTTACAACACTAGTCAATTAAGAAATTGATGCATATGAAAAATCGCGATTAAGGCGTAATTTACGTCACCCGAATTTCAAAAGGCACAAAATTAAACAGCGTATTTTTTAAGGGTAAATTGAGTAGTTTCAATTTTTGATTTCACTACTGTTGTAAATGTTATATAACACGTGTACACAATAAAAATATTCATGAACGTCAAATACGTTGCAACTTGGAAGCGGTTGGTAAGCTAAGGCCACCTCAAAATAAACGCCTTTCATGCATAAAAAAAAACACATTCGATATAAACGTTAAACCTGGTGGAGAGCTTCATTTTTTGTACTTGAAAGGTAAAATACACATCATTTCTAAACATCCAATACGTAAAGTATGCAATAGAATTGAATTAAATTAGTTTGATATCGTTTTGGGTCACAATTAGTTCCAATTTCAAAGTGAGCTCGACTCTCGTAACTCGCAGGAATCGTACGGGTCGTATTATCTCAACATACTCGTTGGGATAACGGTATTCACTGGATTTCGCAGCAAAAACAAACATCATTTTATTTACTATTCGGTTGGTCTAAAGTGTAAAAGACATTGTGGATTCAAAGCTTGATAATGTCAACCAATTTAGGAAGCAAGGACATCTTCAGCGCAAATAACAACCAAGGTACCGCCATCGCGGGTAAAATTTGTGACTTTCAATATTAGGTTGAAGACGTGTCTTACAATAGTCTAAGGGCCGATTTAGATAAAACTTCGTCAGAACAAGGGTCAAATATTGTTGTATAACTGTCACAAAATGTCATGACAATCCATTCAGCAGTTTGAAAGAAAACTGACATATATTAAAGGTAGCGTTAGAAGTGCCGTTAAGTGTAAGTGGGCACTTATAATTGTGTACGTATAGTGCGATACGATCTTGTAAGGTACAACGCCATCGTCTAGAGCAATGTGAAGTACGGACGAAATTGACACTCGGCTTTCGCAACAAAAAAGAAAATAACAACACGTAAAGGGAAGACAGAACAACAGACCCAACAGAGAAAGAAGGGCACAAAAAAGAACACAACGAGTACAAAAAGTTAAAAGATGATCGGACAGGGAAGGCAACACACGACTCAAACAGCCGAGCAAATAAAACACACAGACAACACACACCACAACCACACGGCTGTATATCAGTATGTATTTCGCAATATTAAAGATACACATATTAAATGCGGCGTATAAACAGAATCATGATTAGTAAATCCTTACCATTCACTTTGCATGAACCGGTCATTGGTTGCAACATTAATCACTGGCCAAAATTATAATGAAAAATTCGGACATGGAAGACAACACTCAACTGAAGTTGCCGAGCACAGAAAACAGAACTAAGTCCAAGTTTCGGCTGTCAAAAAAAACGAAAGTCCAAGTTACAATTATAAAAATCTGAACGTCCAAGTTTAGTCGCCAGTAAGCTGAAAGTCTAAGTTTCAGCCGTCAAAAAACTAAAAGAATCATTTGAAACCAAAGAAGTAGGGTAAATTAACGAATCCCTAATATCCTTTCCGCTACCACGATTTTTTGGGGGGCTATGAGAAATTCATATGGTCCCTATACCTCGTCCCTGAGACACTATTGACTTGCAGCACTGATAAAAACTCGATACATTCGGATGCTACACACCTGCCCCAAACCGAATGTAGGAAAAATTGTCACAATTTCGACTAAAGGTCACCGGAAATGACGATGTGACGGTGACCCTTGCGCGAAAACTTCTTCTTTTTTTTTTAGCTTGACATGCCTACTTTTTGGCCCCTTTAGGGCATTGATCCCGTCCCCTTTGTCTAGCCTTATATCCATTCTATAGAAAAATAATAAATTTTTGGCGCTAAATGTTAATGCAATTTCACAGGGAATCGTACCGCAATGGTGGGTAGGACCAGTAATTTCAGTTTTGTAAAATCTACGTTCAAAGCCCCTTTAAAGGGGTCCAGCGGGCCCAAAAACCTGTGCATGACCCTGGGCCCGTAATATCCTTTAGTCTGGGATGCCTGTGTACCCATGACAGCAAAATTTTGGCATTTAGGTCGAAAACTACGGAAGGTCAAAATGGCCATCCCGGCGACTCTGCATTAGTACGCTATGGTAGCGGAGAGGATATAAGTTCAATAGTCTTCAAAATAACACACCTTTCTCGAACATGGCTATATCTGTATTTCCAATCAACTTTCCCATTTGGAACTTTTTTATTTGCTTACATTGCCTTGAATACACGTTCCTGAAAAGAAAAAAATATGATTATTTTTTGGCATTGTAGGCAAAACAAGCTTTAAGAGTTACCTGCGTGATTGGAAACACAACAGAAACACAACGTACATGTAATATTTACACTTATTTAATTCTAACTGATGAGATATGGAGTTCTATCAGTGAAATAAAACCTATATCAGTCACTGGTTATCACCTACAATGTGACTGATATAAGCTCCGCCCCCTCACAGGGACTACTTTAATTTACCAAAATCTCAACACTAAAATGTCTGTAACTTTTTTATTACTGAACGGAAACATGTCATGTGGGGTTTCTTATTCTTAGTTAGACCATTTCCTACAAGTTGATGTATGATTTAATGCAAAATTAAAATGCTCTTGAAAATATTGAATTTTATCACTACACGATGAGATATAAACCATATTCAATCAAAACAAACAAATATCCTCTATATGTTGATTTCACCTTTGTTTATCTAATACTATTGGCCGCGGTGATTAAGTGGTTATATCGCCCCCTTCGGCAGCAGGCCTTCAGGAGTATAAGAATACGGATTATAATAAAGACTTCATTTATAGAGGCAATTGTCCAGTCTTCCCTGAGAGCCTCTAGAAATTGTACTGGTATAACTTCATTACTGCTTGGCGATCATGAACAGTGTAGCAATACCACGTGAATATGGGCTACAAATCCAAGACAAACTTTGTTTCGCTTCGAAAAAAATAGCCGTAAGTATTGTACATCACATCACATATTTCTTCATCGATTTCTATTAAACATTCACTAATCTAAGGGAAAATATACATGCTTTTCACGAAATATAGGATCTTATTCAGTAGTTTGGTGGTTTTTTCAAACTCTTTGAAACCTTCAGAGTGTCTGACTACATTTTCAAGCCGTCCTTTTCCAAAGATTCACAGGGTGCTAGACAAAACGGCAAAGCTGATGATAGGAACCTACATTTCGTTGACAGCTTACATAGTTTCACTGAGTGACGTGTGTTTCATAGAAATCGGTATAGAAATAAAATACTTAATACGGGTATTTTCATTTTCCAATGTTGACAAATTTCGTCTTGGATTTGTAGCTTTTAGTGCTGCCGAAGTCACGTGGTATTGCAACACTGATAAAGGAAGTTATTCTAATGTCATTGAGTATTTTGTCTAGGTTTTCACAGGTAATATACGAAGTATCATCTCACAGTTGATACAGACAAAACTGAAAATGTCTGGCAAACAATATACCATAGTCTCGTATTCGGTAGATTCATTCTAAGCTGCGATTTCACACAAAAAGTACATACTATGATGTTTTTGATAGTCTAGAAAAAAAAATTTTTTATCAGCGTTACGCAGCATTTTGCAGATATAGAATTCTGTAACATATGGTGTTGATTCAGAAATACTATACGTCAACAAGCCGTCATCTCTGCAGCTTTTTTAGCCGGACGCAGATCTATGTGTTTTGTACGGTATCCAGTTATACACCGGTCACAAATCACCCTTGCACCGGTATCCGATGTGTACTCGCGATCTAGGCATTGTGTAGAAGCAAGCCGATGAGTAGCAATGAACATGGAGGCTGATTACTCCGCTCGACGCTCTAGATACAATGCCCCTATGATGTCCGTCCGACCTCCCGACTCGATTAAGCACGCCGTCCGATCCCAGACCTCGATCTCCCGAAGCATCTCAAGTATAAATCTCAACTCAAATTAAGATTTTGCGCAAGTCAGAGTCTGACATTGAGATAAATCTGAAGTTCGAGCTTTTGGTATATATTGTAATAAACTCAGAATAATGTTACTGTTTGTGATGCCAATTTTGAATCCAGCATCTCATGGAAATTAATATGAAGACAAATGGCAATATTTGAGATAAGATTCAGCTCATATTGAGCTGTTTCGGGAGATCCGGGCCAGATACAAGCGCGGTAGTATGTGTAACAGACGTGTGGTCAAGTATATCAATGGATATTCTTCATATGATAGAATTACCTGAACAAAACATAAACAATACGAGCTTCAAAGACCTTGAATGTACGATCTCCGACACTTAGGATATTGATCATAAAAACCGTCTTATTATTGAAAACTGTATTAAGGTCGAATACCTAAAGGTGCTGCCTCACATATCGGGTAAATTTTTTATATGACGTAATGTTCCTACCTAACCAAGTATTTATGTAATAGAAAGCCACTGGTGGTTGCTTTATGAAAGATTTATGGCATATAAGTAATTTAAATCACTCTTGATATTCAGCACTCGGTATTTTTCCTTTTGAAAATATCGCAGAGTTTCCTTCCAAAATGCTTTGTGAATTATGTAATTCACACATGATCAAACTGTAACTTCAGCAAACTAAAGCCGAAACACCTGTGAAGTATTCGGTTCGTTTCGCACTTCGTTTTCATTGAATGGAAACAAAATTCAGGCAATTTAAGTGATAGAAGAGCTAATTCTATAGGGTATTAATACCCTATAGAATTTTGGCTATGAAAATGCTAAATTACTACAAAATGCCGATGTTTCCCAAGTTATGTTTTATGTCAATGTGGTTGTTTATGGCATATGCAGGCAACTATACTAAAATTACATGAATATTTGACAATTTAATTTTATTTTTGCAATATACCAATACGTGAGGCAGTGTTTGTGCGCACATTTGTGCGCATATTCTGAAAATATTGTTTAAGGTATGTTTCTTCGTTTTATTAATGATATAAATAAAAAAAATAAGTTTTACTTTTATGAACAAAATATCTTAATAAAATGGTTTTATTCTATTTAAATTAATATTACTTCATATAATGGTGCGTCTTTAGTTGTGATAACTATGAAAATAATATCTGTTTATCGAATATGGAAAATGGAATTTTTCCTATAAAGGGAGATAATAGATTTTTGACTGTAACTCTTAAAGTATTCTTTTCTCTTCATTTTAGGTTGATATGAACATACACTAGCTGTGTACAACTTACTTAAAAAGTACCTTTTTTGGCGCAAATGTCTGTTTCTCATGGACGCAAAGACTTGTTTATTGCTAGATACCATCGGATTTTTACTCCCCTTTGTAATTTTTGGGAGGCGTTTAAGCCTCTCATTACTATCATTGCCCATTTCTTAATACAAAATTAACCGCCTTTAGGCTGCTATGTGTATCCGCATTCAAATAGTTCCAGAAACTGTCAACATTCCCAATACTGCTACATATGTGTTTCCAAATGTTTTGACTGATTTAAGCCAATCAGCAACATTTGTTTATTCTAAGATAAAACATTATTGTGAAACTGCAAAAAAATCACTACACCGACCGATACCGAACTTTTTCATAATACGAAAATGACGTGTTCATCAAATGTCCCGGCTGTAAAGCTATTTTTAGAAACTTCGGACTACGGTCAAGTGATGGTTTTATCAATGAATCGTTTACGGTCTGCAAAGTACTGTTATGCAATCATATGGTGTCGCTGTACTAGCTAGCAGCTTTCTATAGACTGTCACACGCTGTGAGGGAAGTGATTACAAGTCGACGGTACTGTAGATTCTGATAAATAGGCGCGTAGTATTATTTTAAAGCCACTTTTGATATACGCATTTAATACACGTATTACATATAAATTAATATGCACCTTTTAACAATTATTTAGATACCCAACATGCCTATATAGTCACACATGCCTATTTTGACATTCAAGACAAGATCGGCAGTAAGAAAAAGGAACATTAAACGTGTAAAGTCGGTTTAAGCTTTAGTAGCAGCAACCAGATCGTCTCCCAAAAGTACTCTCAGTGCTTTGATTCATACTTAATTCTTGTCCGGGCCATAACACATACAGTATTAAAGATATCAATTTGAAAATTCATATGTGAACAGGTCTCATTGGGTGAAAGTGTAGTGCACAAGAGCCATAACTCTTCATTGTATATTTTTTTAGTTATTTCCCTTTGTAATTTTTCATACTTAATTCTTGTCCGGGCCATAACTCAAACAGTATTAAAGATTTAAATTTGAAACTTCATACGTAAATAGATCTTATCGAGTGGAAGTGCAGTGCCAAAAACCATTACTCTTCATTATATATTATTGGAGTTATGACCCTTTTACTATTTTTATACTTATTTCTTGTCCAGGCCATTACTCCTAAATTATTATGACGTATTGATTTATAGGTGAATAGATCTCATTGAGGAAAAGTGCAGTGCAATATAAACATAACTCTACATTACTTAGTTTTTTTAGTTATTTCCCTTGTTCAAACAAATTAATGCTTGGCCGGCCCCTAACTTGAACAGTATTGATGTCATTTGATTGAAACTTCACACAATGATAGAGACCTTCAAGAGGAAGTGCAGTGTCAAAGAACCATAACTCTACATTATTATCTATTTTACCTGTATCTGTGTATCTGTAATATGTTATTTCCCATATTGGGACAAGCACTTGCTACGGGGAGCATAATTCGGTTTTACTGACTCCTTGTTTTTAATGTTAACAACACTAATGTGTTCCAGAATAAACAATGATTATTTTTAATTTTGTTTTTCTGATTACTTTTTTATGAGCTTGAAGCTTGGGTCTGATTTCTGTATTTTGGCACAGAGTCGCCCCCTTGTACCCATAACTGAAAATTTAGCATAGGGACCTATGTTTGTTAATGACTTTTTATGTTTGTTATGCATTAAAGTATTAATACAGCAAAAAATGAAAAAATCTCTACGTAGGAAAACCATTTCCCATTAGTCCTTAAACGGAAGATCCACTGTGTTACCTTGCAGCAAATATGTGTCATTTTGTTTATAAGGTACAATAGTATTTAAGGTACGCAAAACATATCCATTATACATTATTATCATACAACTGTCATCAAGTCCCACACAATCAGTGAATGATATGCGTAATTATATTCACACTAAAGTACACAGGTAAGGTCTAGTCGATAAAACAGTCCAGAAATTGTCATTGTAGTTCCAAAACGTAACGTATGGGGATTCTTATTTTCTGATTAACCTTTCAACGAACATGCATTAACTCGATATATCACTAAATAGCTTTTTGTACTTACGATAAATCATTTGATTCAAAGCGCACGGTGATGTAAGAAGTTCCAAGAAATAAAACAATGGAATTATCAGTCGATACTGAATCATCTATAAAACAACCATCGAATGTAAAGTCGTATAATTGTGGGAAATTCTTACTAATGCAATATATCAAGGAAACCCGGCAATGCATTTTAATGGCACACATCGTAATGAATTGAATTTACCCCCAACAGCCGGTGCAGTCGTATAAACCGATTGACTCTTTCACCTTCTTTCTGGGTTCAATTACTGCGACGACCATGTCCTCCGCATAGGGAGAAATGAGTTTGCTCCGGTTGTATGCGTTTAGTACCCTGCGACATTTGAAGTAGGACTGTCAATGTATTCTGTTTTTTGATGCACTGTGCCTTTTTTCTTGTTCTCTTCTTTGTTTGTGTTAAATTTCTGGGGCCCGTGTTATAGACACATCTTAGATAAGATCGGTCTTCTCGACAGGCAATTGAGAGCTAACTATTTGAACTCGAAAGTAATAATATTTATGATAGTTCTAATTCTCATTACCTTGCTTGAATAATGTACTATTTGTCTTAAGTAGCTCAAATTTCATTTGAAACATGTCAAATCTTTGCTAAACTATGTCTATAAAAAGGGCTTCTGTGCTGGTATTCACAAATCATCTTAAGAGATAACTAAAATTGTATGATATTAAGGAACTTTTAAGTTTTCCCTTAAGATGCTTTGTGAATACCACTTCTGGCTACTGTTTAACAAAGCACATACGGAATCCGTTAACTTACGATTAAATTAAAATTCTTCGTAAATAGATTACAATTATAAAGTTTGGCAAATGGAGCTGCAACACTAATCGTAATTCAGTTACTGAAGCCTTACAAACCATATCCGTCACCAATTTGCATTTGTTACAGAATTATAAAGAATTAAAATTTGAGCGTAACGTTAAGGTTTTCGTAACTGCTTAAATAAAACAATACCCGGGTGTGCTTCTATTTACTCATTCCGATGATAGTTGCTATACATGTCCGATTGATTGTTAAGCTTTTTAAAATAAATGTTTTTACCTGTACAGTAAGGATACGTATAACATATTGTCCTCCATAGTATAAATGGCCGACACTTGACGTACACGTGTGAATAGCTTTTTCTCTGATTCTTCAAGTATATATAACTTCTTCTGTGGTTTTCCTAGAATCTAATACAAGACTAGACATATCAGAACAATGGTTTTACAAAGTTGTTTCGGGGATAGTTAGATTGTTAGATGAAAGGCGCCTGTACCTTCCTAAATAACATATAAATTATAGTATTTGAATAGTGTTCCTGACTTCAACATGGAACATCATTCATAGATCGCTACTGTTTGTATCGGTTCAATCCTGGTCTCACAAGATAATTTTAACCACCAATTGTTTTTATAAGAATACATTTTTTTGTGTATATGCAAAGGCTTAAAGACCAATACATCCAGACGTGGCAACTTAATGCCTGGCGTCAAGTAAATTGTTTCATTATATCAATTATAAGAGAACTTATGATGTTGCAAGCTATGTAAAATGTGTTGAGATAGGCAAATTCAGAAGGTGTGTAGCTAATTGTAGAAGCTTTGCTCATGATCTTATGGTGGAAAATGGTAGATACTTGGGTATAATACGAGAGAGCCGTGCCTGCCCGTATTGTGAAGGATGCATTGAAGACAAAATACACTTTAAGTTGGCCTGTCCACTATAAAACCCTATCCGCCATAGGTATCTACCATCTATATGTGTGTTGTCCCAGAATAGCGTACAATCACGTTATAGCATGAGAACTATCAAGTATTGTATTTCGAAATTATAATAAACCTTTAGAGAATATATTTCTTTACAAACTAGCAAAACGTTTATGTATAAGAGAACAAAGCCTCGACAAATGTGTATTATAACCTAATGTCCGCACATACTGTTTACATTGTGTGTAATGTCGCAATGTACATATTTTATACTACAAAAGAAAGGAAGGAAGGAATGACTTTCAATTTATAATTTACTGGACTAATATATTGCTTTGTCCTCAAATGTATACATGTATTATATCTACAATTTCACACTTCACTCATTGTTAAATGCCATATGATGGTATATTTATTCCTTGTATATAGGCCGATTGTCTGTTTTGCGCAATAAACTTTGAAACTTACATATACAAGAAGAAGAAGTTGTTTCAAGTTCACAGGCCACATGAAAGCATCAATATACAATACACTATTTACACAATTACTCAACAAAATGACACTATTTAGCCACATATATTCAAAGTGGGTGCGTGTTCACACACAACGATGTGGCAATAATTATAGTAATGATAAACAAGAGAGAAAGATGGAGTGGTTAGAGAGTGAGATTGCTTATCACGGAAGAAGTGTTTATATTTGTATAGAAAACGAAATGTGCATAGCAACGTTAAATAGAACATCAGCGAGTTAACCTAAATCTGCAGAACAGAAACAACACTGTTCCAATTTAATTATTTGATGTTTAAGACAATTGTAATTTTAAATTGCAATTTGCCGACATGTTTTTAAATGTTTATGTTCATGCATTTAGTACAACGAAGATATTTTATGATACTAAAGATAGCGAGAATCTTAGTGTAAAACCTTAAAAATGTACGTGTTCTCCGTTGAATGTAAACTACATTTCTCTACATATACTACAGTGTAGTTGACCCTATGTTTTAATTACAATATTCAACCCTTTCATATTGTTGATGTGATAATATTATAATAAACATGTATATGTCCGAGGAAAAAGGATATACCAGTTATAGATCAACCATGTTTTTTGAGCCGTGACCAATTTATGCAGCAAAGTTTATTCACCCTAAAAGGGTAGGTTTATATAAGCAATACCAATATAAGTTAAATAAGTTGTTGCATTAAGTAACTGAATACGTGGTCCAATGGATAAGGCGATGTTCTATAAGACTTACTTTTCTAGGTTCTATCCTTGGTAGAGTCGCTTTTTATATTTTTTTTTCAAATCCCTTGCTCAAGTAATATTACAAGAAAGTTATGCATTTCCTGGAATTCATTTAATAATGTCAAAAATGAGTCTTTATTAGTCAAAATTAAAAGGTAAATTATTACTGGGTCCGTGGAAAGAAATGAAAACAGCGAAACATGAAAACCCATTGCATGTAGATTGAAAAGTCATAATAATAAAATGACTTTTAAACAATGCCATCATGTTCTTGATGAAAAAAGAAACAAAACTATGTAGTTGAGAAAAAAGTGCAGTTATCAGGACTTGAACCCGCATATCTTAGACTGCAAATCAAGCTCTCTACCGATTGAGCCAGTGATACTGACACTGTCATGTCATACAAAAATATATATCAACGCATTTTAATTGTATCCCAACCAGTATATTCACATACCATGACTAAATAGTGTAATCTCCCGTCACGGCTCAAAACTCGTGGTTGATCTATAATATAAGACTTTTACCAAATATAAATACCTTTAAATATAATCTCAAAATATTTCTACTAAAACGAACTAATTGTAGTATGCTTTTAATTTTGTGTATTATGCTTCACTATTTTAAGTGTTTTGTAGTGTATCGTTCTAGATTTGTGATTATTTGACATGTTTTAAAATATATCTATTTTATGCCTGTCATGAACTTGTTTTAATTTGTTAAAGAAGGCCTCGTTGCAAATTGGATGTTCACTGATATATGTGTTTGTATTTTCATGTACTTTTGTATATTGATGTTTTATCTGAATGAGTTACCTTCTGAACATACAGAGATTATTATTATTATCATAACATAGAATAATTATTTAAAGCGTTTCATCTGACATTAATCTGATTGTACTTAACGTAAATTTCAACTTACTTTTTCTTTCAGTAGTTTCACGCTCATTGGTTTTGGGAATCGCTGATATTTGATGTCATTGGTAAATATTTGCAATGGACTAATATCGTCCTTCTTTGTAGTAGGAGCAGGTGTTGTGGTGGTTGTCACAACAACTTGATCATCACTGTAATCCGCCCAGTTTTCATCTCTAAATGTGGGGATAGCTAGTGTAGTGTATGGTGTTGGTGTGACAGCTTGTCTCTGGGCAACGGTGTCTTCTACAACACAAAGAGAAGAAGCAGAGTTAGATAGATAGATATTATTGCAATGCAATACAATGTTATGTAATGACACAGTAATGCCAATGAACATATAATACATAAAATAATGTCGTTTAAAATGTTCGTACATGTTCGCCGACATTCTTAACAAATGAGACTATTATAACAAATGAAGTGTAAGGGGCACGGCTGTATGCTGTTTATTGTACTTTAAAGTCCCACTGGTCAACAGTATTCCAGTCATATGTAGACTATACGGTTACAAGAACCTGACACACAGGGTGTCATGGCAGTATCCTTATATGCTGAACGTCAAGCTAGAGATAAATGTCGGGGCCGTTTAAAACGACTTTTGTGTGTTTCAGTCTGTGATCAAACCTACAACAGCGGGCGGTCTAATTACTTGAACACCATGGACAGTTATACCACAGGCCTAAGAAATTATATCACAAAATACAGAGTTTTGAAATTCCCCATCTTCCCGTCATTACTATATATAATGACGGGAAGATGGGGAATTTCAAAACTCTGTATTTTGTGATATAATTTCTTAGGCCTGTGGTTATACAGGTCGTAAAACAATCATGTGTTATATAGTGGTGACAAATCGGCACTTGATTAATGTCGTTGCTAGTCGCTTATCTTATCAGTATTTTTCCAGGACTATTGAAATGATTATGAAGAGCTTTGTTATCAAATACGCATTGCATCGTTTGACAACACATTTAACAACACAGCTTGAAACAAAAAAGGCTTTATTTATAGAGACGACACAGTAAGACAATTAGCCAATCTTCCCAATGAGACTCTTCAAATAGAATAATGTTCTCAAAACAACGAACATTATACACGAAAACAATGTTTATAATTATACGAATTCACAATCCCTTTAAAACAAGTCTCAAACATAGGTTATTGTGCTCATCATATTTGTGTCATCTGAACAATCATTATAAACCCCTTCATCATTATACTGCCGGAAGGTACCGTAATTCTAGGAACAGATGTCTCATTATCCCGCATTCACTGTGAAACATGTGAGCTTATATGTACAAATTGTACGTCATAAAGATCAAACAACTAGTACATAATTTGTATTACTGTCATTCATCTGTGGTATTTAAAAATAATAGCACATTATTTGGATGCTTTCACGGATAATATGAATATGTCGAACAATGACACGATCATTAAAACTACTTTGCTTCTCCCGTCCTATTTTTGGACTAATTTGGATATAATTTACTTCGTTCAGCATACTTGTTATTTGTAAATATATTAACTGTTCGTGTATATATACTCTTAGGACTACTAGACACATGTTCAAACCTTCTTCAAATTCACATGGTTTTTAGATAATGTCCTCTAGACAGAATTGACTTGCAGTCTTGAGTTTAAAGCCATTTATATCAGGATGCTACACACAAACCGCAGGTTAAAGTCGTCATACATATAATAAATGTTGCATTTGAAGAGTG
The DNA here is from genome assembly GCA_947247005.1 of Spisula solida. NCBI lineage: Eukaryota > Metazoa > Mollusca > Bivalvia > Venerida > Mactridae > Spisula > Spisula solida. The sequence goes on along the minus strand of OX365947.1, from coordinate 39,091,006 downwards.
CCCTTCAGGCCAATACGCATAACGGTAGCGAAGATGATATCTAAACAGTGTCTATGTTAGACTTACAAGCAGTTGAATAATTCGCGCTCCGCTGTTTTGATCAGTGTTGACTTCCCATTGCTGTTATTATTTTCCTTTTAACAAAGACAAATGCACTGTTTATTTGATTTGAGATATCGGTTGTAAACAAAGATTAAATTGTTAGCAAATGAAAGCCAGTCTTACAAACGATTGACCAATAAAACATAGAGTAAACAGGACGATGCAAAAGTGTCCACATACCGTGACATGGGTACACACTATCTTTTCTTTGGTCAATCGTTAATTGGTTTTTTTTATTGTTTAAGTCCCATTGGTCAACAGCATTTCAGTGATATGAGGACTAACCTGTAACACCATCCTGGCATCGAGTCAACAAGCAGGTCAACTTCATCAACTTCGTAAAACATGTTGTTTTGGCTAACATTTCAATGTTTGTTAACAATCGTTCTCAGATAATCATGGTTATGCATTTGCGATTCTTGAAACAAAATATTACATAATTTAGTCAAACATGCGACGGAATTGAACGTTTCAAACTAATCAGACCATTGCTTTAGAATAATAGCCTAGTTATTTTTTAAGTCTTTATGAAACAATGTGTGCATACCTCTGACATCTGTCTGCATTTGTCTGTCTGGATTTGGATATGTATTTTGCTGTACGTTGCTGACCGCGTTCGCTGCTTGAACATTATTCTGGACAAGATCGCTTGGATAAGTATTGCTTCTTGTATTACTTATTTCCTCATTTCGATACATTGTATCCCGAGCATTGTTGGTATTCACTGGATTATACACTACCTCAGAACTCATTCCTCCATGATTACCATTATTAGGGTATGTGATCTGATTATTGATACCGTCCGTGTTACTATTCCTGTCATCGACATAACTTGGATTATTCCAGTTCATATTAGTATTACTGTTGGTTTGGAAATTATTTGTATTTCTAGTGTTTCCAATGTATTGTCCGTTGTCTTGGTTATTTGGTGGATTGTTTTTAATATTTTGTCCATTGTCACGGTAAAACGGTGGGTTGTTTCCATTGGATTGGCTGTTGTCAAGGTTATTAGGTGGATTGTTTCCAATGTATTGTCCGTTGTCACGGTAAATTGGTGGGTTGTTTCCAATGGCTTGTCCGTTGTCACGATAAATTGGTTGGTTGTATACAATGGATTGTCCGTTGTCTTGAATATTAGGTGGACGGTTTCCAATGTATTGTCCGTTGTCACGGTAAATTAGTGGGTTATTTCCAATGGATTGTCCGTTGTCACGGTAAATTGGTGAGTTGTTCCCGATGGATTGTCCGTTGTCTTTATTTTTAGGTGGATTGTTTCCAGTGGATTGGCCGTTGTCACGGTAAATTGGTGGGTTGTTTCCAATGGATTGAACGTTTTCACGAATATCGGATGGATTGTTTCCGATATAGTGTCCGTTGTCACGGTAAATTCGTGGGTTGTTTCCAATGGATTGTCCGTTGTCACGGTTATTAGGTGGATTGTTTCCAATATATTGTCCGTTGTCAGGGTAAATTGGTGGGTTGTTTCCAATGGATTGTCCGTTGTCACGGTAATTAGGTGGATTGTTTCCAATATATTGTCCGTTGTCAGGGTAAATTGGTGAGTTGTTTCCAATGGATTGTCCGTTGTAACGGTTATTTGATGGATTGTTTGGAACGTATTGTCCGTTGTCACGGTAAATAGGTTGGTTGGTTCCAATTGATTCTCCGTAGTCACGGATATTGGGTGGATTGTTTCCCATGTATTGTCCGTTGTCACGGTTATTAGATGGGTCGTTTGAAACGTATTGTCCGTTGTCACGGTACAGTGGTTGGTTGTTTCCAATGGATTGTCTGTTGTCACGATAATTGGGTGGATTGTTTCCGATGGATTGTCCGTGGTCACGGTAAACTTGTAGGCTGTTTCCAATGTATTCTCCGTTGTCACGATAATTTGGTGGGTTGTTTCCAATGGATTGTCTGTTGTCTTGGCTATTAGCTTGATTGTTTCCAATGTATTGTCCGTTGTCACGGTTATTTGATGGATTGTTTTCGACGTTTTGTTCGTTGTCATGATTAATTGGTTGGTTGTTTCCAATGGATTGTCCATGGTCAAGGTTATTGGGTGGATTGTCTTCAATGTATCGTCCGTTGTCAGGGTAAATTCTTGGGTTGTTTCCAATGAATTGTCCGTTGTCACGGTTATTGGGTGGATTGTTTCCAATGAATTGTCCGTTGTCATGGTAAAGTGGAGGGTTGTTTCCAATGGATTGGCCGTTGTCACGGTTATTGAGTTGATTATTTCCAATGTATTGTCCGTTGTCACGGTAAACTGGTGGGTTGTTCCCAATGGATTGTCTGTTGTCACGGTTATTGGGTGGATTGTTTCCAATGGATTGTCCGTTGTCACGGTAAATTGGTGGATTGCTTTCAACATATTGTCCATTGTCACGGGAGTTAGGTGCTTTGGTTTCGATGTATTGTGTGTTGTCTAGGTTATTGGTTTGATCGTTTCCAATGTTTTGTTCTTTGTCACGGTAATCTTTGTTTAGTGTATCACCGGTAAATTTGCCATTGTCGTTGTCACCACTGAGCGATGTTTCACCATCTACTTTGTCTGCAACATCACTACCTTTGTGCAAACTGATTCCTGATGGGAATATGTTTTCATTTGATACTTCATTACCGTTGTGTAAGTTTTTATTCGCATTCTCTTCTCCTACTAATAACTGATCGTCACTATTGCGCTGCATTTCAAAATTAGCATCAGGTACAGTTTGATCATGTCCAGCATTTCTAATATCGGAATTAACTCGGTTAATAAATTCATCTTTACTGACACTGGGTATATGTTCGTTTCTTATAGATGGCACAACATTATTATTTCTACTTTGTTGAACATTCACGTGGTCGATTTCATTTTTTGGGATGGTTTTACTATCGGATTGTTTTACATTATTGCTTTCTTTGTTTACGTGTTCTTCGGACTGTGTGATATCATTAGTACCTTTCAGTATATCATTTTTCCCTATCCCAAGACTTACAAACTTTGCATCATTGTTAACTGTTTTAGTCTTGTCCACTTCCACGTTGCTCACGGCAGTGTCCGTTTCCCTATTGCCATCATCCCAATCGGCATCACTTTCAGTAGTTGGTACCACTTGCCTTATATGTGACGGTTCGTTTACTTCCTGAAGATGAACAGTGTCCTCGTGCATAAGTGGTATATCATCGTCATTGTGATCATTAGGTACCTTCTTCACATCACTATTCATAGTTTTAGATTTTTGTAGAATGTTCTCCAGCTTCTCATGTTTAACTGTATGTGTAGCCAGTGAACCATGGTTTGGTTTGACCACCGAGCCTAGCACCGGTATCCAGTCATCGTGGGTAGCCGCGTCCGAGATAATGTTATCCAAATGTCTACACTCAATCACTCTGATAACACATAGTATCATTAGACAACCCCATATGCAGGTAATCCATTTCATGTTGTAAATTCCAAGTTATCGTATCACTATGAATGTTTACACGTATAATTGTATAACAAATTAGAAATTCAAATAGTTTAAGTTTACTTATAAATTAAGATAAATACAGTGAGGTAATTAAACACATTTGACAGTTAGTCGTTCGAATTTTCTTTCAATTTCCTTATTCGGTGTATATTAACGTACATAAAAATGGCCCGCGGGTAACAATGTTACACTGTAGGAGCGTCATGTGACTTTTTTACTTTATTCAGTCATCTTGTTTCGCTGTGTTTTAAGAAACAAATAGTTAATTAGTAAGCCATATACTACGTAACCGTTTTCTTAGTTATTAGTCACGTTTTATTATGGACTAATATTTCCTGATGGGTTTGGCTGTAAACATTGTTAAAACTTATGTTTAGTGATTACTATTAATATACAAACTACAGTAAACTTTACGATATCAATTCATTAATGTTCACAATATGGTACATTTTTGTAGCTGTGTTGATAGCTCTGCTGGAGAACCGTTGTTATACTGTAAACTATTATATTTCCACGAGGGGTTATTGTTTGCTATATTCGCGAATTCAATCAGTTCGCGATTTTTATTTGCTCGTGAACTGAAAACAATGACAGTTAAACTAAGGGAGTCGATTTTCCTGCGTTTAGAAATTACCAACATTTTACTTCGCGAACTTCTTAAGAATAGTAAATTCGCAAAATAATTACCTCGCGGAAATATATCATTTTCCTATTATAGCGTTATGACTTCACAGTGTACATCAGCATTTCCGCGATGGGTATTTGCAACATGCAGCCAATAGGAAGACGTGGTTTAGCTGATGGTGCAAGCGCAACACAATTCTGGATGACGAAAATTGATAGTTAAGTAAAGCGTAAAGCTGAAACAATGTTATGATTATTTAACAATGCGAGCACATTAACAGCATAACATGACAGAAATAAATGTACCCATTTATTTTTTTGTAAAAGGTGATCAGCCAATGAAAACATGTTTTACAAACGAATAACCACTAAACACGTGTACATGAAGATTATTGCATCCATAGCGGAAACGGGTTGGTAACAACATAAACGCACGGAAGGTGTGAATAGTCTCTTGTGTATTTATCCTAGGTGGTCGCATCTATTTTTTAAAATTTAGGTAATTCAAAATGTCATAAAACGATTCGACCACATAATTTTATGTTTTACCATCCCCTCTCTGTCTATTGTTGTAAGAAGCCTAACAAGGGGAGAGATTTCGTAAGAAGTGAACATCTCATTGTTAAGAGTTGAAGGGAGATAATCGTAACCAAAAATGAGTGCTTCGCACTTTCTAGAGTTAGTTTTCTTTATCTCAATGTATAGTTTTTTTGTAGGAGTCGTCATTTTATTATTTTTGGTGTCATTTTAGTTACGAGAGCAACAGAACGCAAACCACCCTTTTTGTGTCTAAAATACATATGATCTTCGCCGTAACGGCTTATTGATGCTCAACACCTGGTACTTTTATGGGCGTTTTTGGTCTTCGAACTATACATGTATTGCAAACAAACCAAAAAGATTATATAAAGTCCGACAGGGAAGGCAGCACTCAACTTAACCAGCCGAGCACAGAAAACATTAAAAACACACAAAGCATAATGCCCAACTGAACCAACCGAGCAAAAGTAGGGAGTACATATATTGCCTAACACATTATTATGCTGTTATGTTCAAAAGAGTTATTTCATTTATAATATCGAGTTAGCATGTGATTATCAGATGTTCAGCTCTGTTCAAATATAAGTCGGGCACCTCTCGTACATAGTTCACGATAAATGTATACAATTGTTTCTTCACGGATTTTAATACATAAATTAAATTTATGCAATGCTTCGTAAAGATTATTAAACATTTTCTCCGAGGATAAGAATCCTTCAAGACGTCTAAAACAGTTTATGCTCTAACTGACGAAGGGTCAACTCCTTGTTTGCAACTTCCACAATTGTTAAAACCCAAAGCAACGTTTGGTTTGCGTACCTCTGCATTTGTCAGTACATGGAAACTTGGCACGAACTAATATTGTTTAAAATGGCCAATTTGGCGGTCACATTTTATAAAGGGTGCCCAACGCTAGGTTGTGCGTACCATGAATTGTTTTCTTTACTGCTATAGTACCGCTCATTAATATTTTCATTGTTAAACCAAGACAGATTCACACATAGACTTTCACTATATAAAAATTATAAAGATAGTAAAGCTACTGCGGTAGCTAAATATAGTGAAAGCTCACCCATATGGGATCTCCCGGTGGCGAGGGTAAACAAATCCATTATGTTCATTGTTAAAGGGATAGTATTAAGTCAGACAGGGAAGGCAGCACTCATTTAAACCAGCTCGATGTCGTTTCTACGAAGAGGATGCACGGTCTAATTGCGTAAGTACTGTGGATTCAAAATAATTCTTAATGAAGACGCATTTTTGTGTAAAATAGAACGTTATCCCAGGAATAAAAGTTGGAAATCGAGACCGTTAATTGGTAGAAGAAGTCAAGCGAACAAAAAGTGAGAAGAAATGTAGGTCCAAGGTTTCTATTTAAACTTGCAAGTAGTCATATATGGATCCCTCCTAGTTGTTGTGTGTTGAGTACTCAACACTAATCTATCATTGCTTTATTGCCTACTGGACTGCTAGTGAAACCAATCAAGACGTCAAATTAAATCGTTTGGTTGGTTTACATACGACTACTTGCAATGTTGAAGTATACTTTGGTCATCCAAATGTAAATACCAAGACTGATACATCTTTGCTTATCTGTACATAGCAATAATTCAATAATTGTCAGTTTTATGGCAAACAAAGCCGTTCTTGTTATCTTAAATAAGCGTGTGTATAATGTAGACATGACTTTGGTCCTTAATATGGGAGTTTGTGGAAGTTGTGTTTTATTTGCAAACACTTCAAACTTAGGACTTATGTTGTCGTTGCAAATATCAAAACTTTCATGTATTTTATTGCAATACAACGAAAGTATGTATTGTCAAACTTTAATAACCGTAAGGAACAAATCTTCATTGATTGACTACTACTAGTAAATACCCCTTGTTAAGGATAGAGCATTCTCGTTTATCAATACATGTCATGATACACCATCGCACACTCTTTACACAACGGCTCTGGGTATGTCACAGTCTGTCTGCCTGTCTGTCTGTCCTGGCGTTGGATACCAGCATGCCTGCTTCATTTACATGGAGAAGTCACAGTGTATAAACCAGTCAACTTCCGGTTATCGCAATACGGAGTACACGTTGAATGTATAGTCTTGCAATAATTCATACAGTGATCGGAAATCACAAGTGTTTTTAATCACAATAACTCATACAAGTTTAATTGAATAGTATCCCAAAAACTCATACAGTGATTTGTTTTAAATGCGGTGCAAGTTGTCATTTGTTTATGGAAATACTTGTAAAAAGACTAGTTAGACCAATTAACCACCAAGTAAATGACTAAAAAAACGATGGAATAAAATGGCATTAAGCTCGATTTCAAACTCATTATGATCATGTATCACGGATATTGTAGTAGAATAACTTGCCGTAACCTCAGATGTTCTATTGTCTGCAAGATCAATCTCGAGAAGTTCTAAAGCCTAGGCCCCACTAACCATTTTTTGTCTTGGCGATTTTCTCCCGATTGAACTTTTTGAGCTATCAGGGCATCGGGAACAAGTTCCTCGTAGTCTACAGGAGAAGCTTCGGGGAAGTCATGAGAGAGTTTGTGATATGGGAAGGAAATGTGATGAACCGGGTGGTATCAGAATAAATCGGGAGAACATCGCCGATGTGGAATTCCTCAGTGGGACCTAGGCTTTATTTATGATCATGGCATTCATTGGCACGTGTCTCTTATCATTCTTACAGTCCTACAGTATGCCACCCTTCCACCTTTCGGTAGTTATCCTGATAACCGCTTATCAGTTCCGCCAGAAAATAGTTCCGTTTTAATATGGCTCAGATGGAACTGGAAACCGATGTAACAATATGATGGAATTCAATTGTCGTATATCCTGAGTTCCGTCAGAGCGTTACATCGGTTTTTAGTTCTGTCAGAGCTACATGAAAACAGCGCAATAGATAACTGTCGTCCCACCTTAATAAAACAGTTATGAAAATAGCAAGACGCACGATTAATCTGTATGACTTTTTGGTGTTGTTAAAACTCAGAAACTGGTATATGTATTTAATTAATTTTTAATATATGTACTCAAACATTCTTCCAACATAGAGTTTCAGGAGTAGAATAGCGATACAATATGTAAATACCCGAGTTTTCTACCAAAATGTTCAAATACTTGATACACTGATTAAAGCTACCCGTTTATTGCATCGCAGATAAGAAGTCATCCGGGTATTGAAATGTCAATAAAAACTTAAGAGAAGTTGACTTTGGACGTTTGGAATTTATTCGGTAGGTTTTTCCTCACAATTAATTTTTATAAGTAAAACTTATTTAATATTTCATAATTTTGAAAAACGCGTTATTAGTACTTCATTGATAATTAGTAATATACATCTACATTTGTTTGTGTATCGGGTGGTCCTATCGGTAAACAATTGGATCTCTTAATTTCGCACTTTTGTGCTGATTGACCGATTTCAGTTTTACAGTTTTATTGGAATAATCGGTATTTGAAATGTACATATTTATATGGTGCGCAAGACTAATAAAAGAATCTAAAAAATCAGTAAGTCTCTGGAAGTTTGTCGGGTGTTTCTTTATTGTACGCGAAATAATTACATGTGTATGCTTAACTTATTAACATCAACCGATGACACTTGGTTATACTTGGAAATGTATTATTTAATTAATATGCACGGAATAATTTGGTTGAATATTTCTGCATTCGGATAAGTGTCGACCATGAATGAACATGTGCAGTGTAGCAATACCACATGCAACTGGCATCACTATAGGCATCAAATCCAAGACGAAATTTGTAAACATTTGCTCCGCTTCGGAAACAAAACTGTCGTCAGTATTTTATCTCTTCATTAATTTTATTTCTATAAAACACACGTTAATCTAAGGGAACCATATTTTATTTCATTTATTATATGCTTTCCATGAAATATATGATGTCTTTTAGCAGCCGGACCGTTTTTTTCCAGCACCCTGTGAAACCTTCGAAGTTGTTTGTATGAGAGCGGACTACAGTTTCAAGCCATTTTATTTTCAAGCTTTCACAGGCTGCTGAAAAAATCGTCCAGTTGCTGATAGGGAATGAAAGCTTAATTGCATTTTCCTCTGATATTGGCGTATGTTAAATAGAAATCAATACATGTATTAAAAAATACGACTATTTTTGTTTCCAATGCTACATTTCGTCTTGGATTTGATGCCTTTTTGACGCCAGAGTCACGTGGTTAGCTACAATGATGTTTAGGGGTTAGAATAAAAGATTGCCAAATCACATGGACACAATAATTGTATTATAAAAAAACACATGACATTACATATACATGTATAGTAAAAATGCCGTTATATTATTTGCTTACGGCGGAATCTTTTGTATAGATGTAACGTTTGATTTGACAACGTTTTGTCTGGAGTTTGTGCATGGTATGTGTTAAGAACTTAAGACTATACCGCAGGCGACTTTTTACATTGATGTTATAGCCACGATCCAATCCATATATATCCTAATGTGTTAAACTGGTCTTTCTGAGATTTGTCTGTGCTTTGAGATGTCTATGTGAAGGAAGCCGAAATAGTGTTAAAGTGCTCTATGACCCTGGTTTGCATATATGACCAGATTATTATTGGAATGATTGTTTTAATATAGCAAAATATTGCACTGGAAATATAAACAGGTACTGTAGTGTTGTATTCATTATTCATGACAAGCTATCTGTGTTTTGGAAAAAAAATAGTGTGTATGCTACAAAGTGTTATTCATGTGTATAGGGTTATGCAGTCATTTGGTCAGCTCAGTCGGTAGAGTGCCGTTCTAGTGTTTAGAGGGTCACAAATTAAACAATTGGAACAAGTTCAACGAAATGCAGTCCGATGGGTAGTGAACAAACCGTACAGTCGAACGATTCCAATAAGTGCTACTGAAATTATCCAGAATGTGCAATGGACATGTCTCCAACAATGCAGACTCGGGGCAGATTTCACTCTAATGTCGAAGGTTGTGAATAACCTCATTGTTGTCCCTGTTAATACTACCAGACAAAACTGGCACCACTCAGAACCACCAGAGGGAGTCACTGCCTGAAACTCATACCATATCAGACCAGAATCAACGTTTACCAGTACTCCTTTTTCCCCAAGGACTGTTGTGGTGAAATATGATCCCGGAATCCTGTGTAATCTCTGCAAGTATCGAGGACTTTAAGTCAAACATCCAGCTTGTACCCTTCATATCATACTAACCTGATACTTGATTGTACAGTGTAAATGCTTGTTGGTCATTATGACCCCTTTTAATGGAGTAGAGTGAAAATCCTACAAAAGACCAAAATACATAAATTGTAAATATAAATCAACGACACGCTTCGCTCTACACCGGTTATACAGTTTCCGTTGTCGTAGATGTCTACATAGTGGATTTGTACAAGTACAACGATTAACGTTGAAGTCTCGTGTTCGAGATGCACATAGTGTGCACTTGATCCCAAATGTTTTACTTCAAATATGACGGCTGTGTTTAACGGCCCATGCAAGGTGAATGAGTCCCAATCACCGAAAGTGGTAAAACATAGTGAAGTGGGATAGGACGATCGACCAGTTACCTCAGTCGGGTGTTTAATGTATGTTCTCATGAAACAATGTATCTTCTACAACTCAAGTGTTACCCTACGTGCAGGGACATGCGACGTAGCCTATCTTAAGCGATCAGTCCAGTTATACATCAATTGTGTCTACTGAAATTCGAAATTAGTGTGCATTACATGTGTTTTGGATATATCAATCACCCGTTGGTGTTTAATAATACCGACTGTATATGCGGCTTTATTATTCATGTCGATTTAAATCGTGGTAACTAGGACAGGGCTATCGAAAGCGACTGACTACCGTGGTGAAATAGTACAAACAGGCTAAAAATGAATGTAGTCAGACGTCATGTTCGTGAAGATGCTATGCTGCCAACTTCACGCTGCTAAGCTGCTATGCTGCCAACTTTACGCTGCTAAGCTGCTATACTGCCAACTTCACACTGCTAAGCTGCTATGCTGCCAACTTCACGCTGCTAGGCTGCTAGGCTGCTAGGCTGCTAGGCTGCTAGGCCGCTAGCCTGCCAACATCACGAACATTCAGACGCCAGCATCTTCTCATATCTAAAACTTGCAATTTTACTGTATAGTACAGTCTAAAATAAACGTCACTGTATGATTCCTTGCATTAACACAATTACGACATTGTGGAATTGGTGTTTACACAACGAGGCGAGAAAAAGAGGTGCCTTGGTTCATCTGAGTAAACATTTAGACACACGATATTTCACTTTTTTACCAATTTAATACAAAAAGTGGACTGCAAATCTCTTGAAAGATAATGTGAGCTTGTTTGGCTTTTGATTTGTTGCAGGCGGCTTAGAAATATGAATCGGGATATATCGGGAGTTGTATCTAACTTAAAGGAAAGCTTTGTGAGAACATGTTAAAGTTCTGGGTCCAGGTTTAAGCCGATTTGAAACATTATTACATTTATGAAGTTGATATTCGTGTGGTTAGTTGAACAAGAGTTGTCTCTATGATCAGTTAATATTATCCTAGTCCCTGTGATCAGTTAACATAACTTCAGTCCCTGTGATCAGTTAACATAACCCTAGTCCCTGTGATCAGTTAACATAACCCTAGTCCCTGTGATCAGTTGACATAATCCTAGTCCCTGTGATCAGTTAACATAATCCTAGTCCCTGTGATCAGTTAACATAATCCTAGTCCATGTGATCAGTTAACATAATCCTCGTCCCTGTGATCAGTTAACATAATCCAAGTCCCTGTGATCAGTTAACATAATCCTAGTCCTAGTACCTGTGATCAGTTGGCATAATCCTAGTCCCTGTGATCAGTTGGCATAATCCTTGTCCCTGTGATCAGTTGGCATAAGCCTAGTCCCTGTGATCAGTTAACATAATCCTAGTCCCTGTGATAAGTTAATATAATCCTAGTGCCTGTGATCAGTTAACATAATCCTAGTCCCTGTGATCAGTTAACATAATCCTCATCCCCGTGATCAGTTAATATAATCCTAGTGCATGTGATCAGTTAACATAATCCTAGTCCCTGTGATCAGTTAACATAATCCTAATCCCTTTGATCAGTTAACATAATCCTAGTGCCTGTGATCAGTTAACATAATCCTAGTCCATGTGATCAGTTAACATAATCATTGTCCCTGTGATCAGTTAACATAATCCTAGTCCCTGTGATCAATTAACATAATCCTAGTGCCTGTGATCAGTTAACATAATCCTAGTCCTAATACCTGTGATCAGTTGGCATAATCCTAGTCCCTGTGATCAGTTGGCATAATCCTTGTCCCTGTGATCAGTTGGCATAATCCTAGTCCCTGTGATCAGTTGGCATAAGCCTAGTCCCTGTGATCAGTTAACATAATCCTAGTCCCTGTGATCAGTTAATATAATCCTAGTGCCTGTGATCAGTTAACATAATCCTAGTCCCTGTGATCAGTTAACATAATCCTAATCCCTGTGATCAGTTAACATAATCCTAGTGCCTGTGATCAGTTAACATAATCCTAGTCCCTGTGATCAGTTAACACAATCCTAATCCCTTTGATCAGTTAACATATTCCTAGCGCCTGTGATCAGTTAACATAATCCTAGTGTCTGTGATCAGTTAACATAATCCTAGTCCTAATACCTGTGATCAGTTGGCATAATCCTAGTCCCTGTGATCAGTTGGCATAATCCTTGTCCCTGTGATCAGTTAACATAATCCTAGTCCCTGTGATCAGTTAACATAATCCTAATCCCTGTGATCAGTTAACATAATCCTAGTGCCTGTGATCAGTTAACATAATCCTAGTCCCTGTGATCAGTTAACACAATCCTAATCCCTTTGATCAGTTAACATAATCCTAGCGCCTGTGATCAGTTAACATAATCCTAGTCCCTGTGATCAGTTAACATAATCATTGTCCCTGTGATCAGTTAACATAATCCTAGTCCCTGTGATCAATTAACATAATCCTAGTCCCTGTGATCAATTAACATAATCCTTGTCCCTGTGATCAGTTAACATAATCCTAGTCCCTGTGATCAGTTAACATAATCCTAGTCCATGTGAACAGTTAACATAATCATAGTCCCTGTGATCAGTTAATATAATCCTAGTGCCTGTGATCAGTTAATATAATCCTAGTCTCTGTAATCAGTTGACCTAAACTGTAGTCTCCCGGGTCAATTGACAGTATTGCTGTCCCTGTGGTGACAACATGATTAGCACTTTTGGAAATGTTAGACCACAAACAGATTCTAGTTTTGGTCAACACCATGGGTAACCGTAACTGCCAGCATATTTTGTGATGTTTTATCCACAAGTCGAAGGCTTAGAATTAGAAGGTCATAAGTACAAAATCAATATTTTGAGAAAACAAGAAAAACTGTCTGAAAACTAATCTTTACCTATGGAAAAACAAGCTTTTAAAACTTCAGTTTCGTCATCATGACCACTTCTGGGAGTAAAAGGCTCATAAGAAGCGCCTTGAGGTGCAGATTTCAAATATGTCTTATGAGTCTTATGAGGTCGTAAGTAGTACTTAGGCCTACGATCTTCTAAATCTAAGCCAGCGAAGTGTTTGTACTGACTCTGGAAGTATTTTGTTTTTGTTTCAGTTGATACCAACCTAGTATTAGGTTCTCGGGACCGTTATCAGCAGAATAAGCATCAATATCTTCACTAACTACAACATCACCATGGGTTGTTTGGGAGATATTGGACGTGTCCTACTTATTGTAGTCAACCTGGTGTTTTTTGTAAGTTATTAGTGTTATTAGTTTTATTGACATACCAAATAATACAAAGTTACACACTTAATACAAGAAATGTCACCGAATGTGATGAATACCCCCAGATACTGCTTGACACAGTGACTTAGTATGAGACGTCTAAAGTTTGATGATATTAATATATCTTTTCCGCTTGGGGGCTAGGAGAAATTCATAGGGACCCTTTACTCCGTCATTATTGACTTGCAGCACTGATAAAAACTCGAAACATCCGGATGCTACACACTTGCCCGAAAGTAAAAGTAGGCAAAATTGTCAACATTTCGACTAAAGGTCACCGGAAATGACGATGTGACAGTGACCCTTGCGCAAAAAACTTATTTTTTTAGCTTAGTTGGCCTAATTTTGGGCCCCTTTAGAGCATTTAGGACCAGTAATTTCAGTTTTGGAAAACCTACGTCTCCTCTTTAAAGGGGGACCAACGGGCCCAAAAACCTGTGCACGACCTTGGGCCCGTATTATCCTTCAGTCTGGGATGCACGTGTACCCATGTGCGCCGACGATATGCACAACACAATGTGGTACTGAACAGTCATGCAAAGTTTCGATGAAATACGACCAATGGTAACATAGAAATAGCCTGGACAAAATTTACAAGTATTGAAAAACAAAGGGCCGCAACTTCCTTAAAATAACATGTAATCCGACCAACGTCGGACGACGATATCGCAACTTGACTTGTAGATAGATAACTTTATAAACATGAATGTTGTTATATATTATTACTTTAAAAAGAGGGACGCCATAGATACAGACAATTTGAGTGACATATTTGCCCGACCGTATTCATTAAAATTATTATATCCACCCGCAATTTGATAGCCGAGATAATGTTTTGATACTACAAAAGCTTACATGATATTTAGTGTTAGATAGAATCGCGTACAATTGTTTTTCTGTCTGTAATAGCCTTAAAGCAATTTGGCAAACAAATGAATATATAAACATTAAAAGGGTTTGATAGAAGTGCCTGAGTACGGCTTTCAAGAAATGTCGTCTGCTAAACAAAATGTTCTGATTGCTTTTATCTATTTGTCTGTAAAAATCCGCGTTAGATACATTAAAAGATTCAACAAACAAATTTGATCGTTTTATCTGACAGCTTGGCTGCATTAAATTTTATATATGTACATGCGTAGTTGTTTATACCCTCACATGATATCAAAACAGGTGTCCTTGTATCCGATCTAAATCTAGATATTTGATAAAATATATTTGAAAAAGCTCCTACTAATAAAAGTTGTGTGCAATGTAGACTAATTCAATATTATAAATCATATGGGATACGTTCAATATTTACAAGTCGTCGAACGAAGATTTAGCTTTCACATTATTATTATTATATTGGAAAAGCCATTTTGTTACGATTTTTACGAACACTTTCAGCATTTTTTCAGTAATGTGTGACACGCTGTTGAACTTACCAGTTTTCATTTTCATGAATTCGATTTCAACTAGTATTAATATCATTTATGCACATTGTAAACAGTTTGAATTGTCGTATCAATAATGCTATGTTTCCTTGTTTCAATTTTTTTGTTAACAATTATAATAATTATAACAGACCATAGGCCAATGAAATAGAATGAACTTTTTGTACATGTATATTGTTTGAAAACAGTGCGGTTAATTATTTATAACATAACTGTATAAAGCTTTAGGATGCTGGTTAGGCGGTACAATTGAGAGTTAGTCCAACAGTATGCGCATATTTTCCAAATAAATATAACTCTTTTTTTATTTGCATGGTTTATTTTGCAGCTGACTGGGCTTGCCTTATCGGTTCTGGGCTTTGTACTGAGGTTCGGTGAAACCCTATACCGCCCTTTCCTGGACTCCGGAATCTCATTCCTTAAACAGGCACTACAGGATACACAACTAGATTCGTTTGATGTTGATAACATTGAAATCAGTGAAGTAAGTCATAATACAAACCATAAAACTTCAAGGAGAAAAGATGACAACCGCATACGCTGTCAGACTTGGATTATTTTCCTGTACGCCAACCAACAATGAGAATTTTTGTCCTAAATTGTCTCTTTCAATATAATTCATGATATAAATTACTGCCAGAAAAACGTCATTAATTGCGTTATATCTAAAACTGATTTTTAGGTTTCATTTAACGATATGCACAGCCACATTGGCACAACGGAAAGCCCACCTTACAGTAATGTATCCCGGAAACACGGTCCTCAGCAGGTTAGGCACTACGTGATTCTGAATCTGGTTTCGTGTTCAACAAAATACTGATATGCGCATGCGTACGGTGATATGCGCATGCGTACGGTTATTCAAAAGGAGAAGGCTAAATTCCGCCCTTGCGGACTGGACAAATACGTGTAGATTTGTCGGAACCATTTCGTCCATACATTAGTTTATAGTAAACATTTAAAAACAGGAATATGGTATTATTTTTATGACATGCTAGGAAAAGATTGGCTATCCTGTTCACTCATTGTGTCTTATTTAATTACTCATGTAAACATACAAGCTAATATTTATTGGCATAGCATTGAAGATACTTGATATGTTGTCGTATGTTGAAAGAACCAGCTAATTTATATTAGTTTAGGCATAATAACTATGCTCATCCACTGAACGTTGATTTCAGGTCCTTACCAGTTTATCTATTGGTCTGATTGTTGGTGGACTAGCGTTGTGTGTTATATCTTTCTGTGGATGTATGGGTGCGTGTAACAGATCTGGCTGTCTTCTATATACGGTATGCTGTGTTTATAATACGGATTTCGTTCATTTACAAACATATACAAATGTAGTGACTATTTCAGCTATTTGGGGTAGCTGAAAACCACAAGCAAACATTCAGATGCCAGCTATAATTATAACTTTCTTGCTTAAATAATCTATATTCTGGGTGGTATTTCAACAATTGACGGTAAAAAGTAAATGTAAACCTAGCAACCATAACAAGACGATTTCGGAATAATTATTCCTCGATATGTATATACAAATGTAATTCAAATGTCTAAATATGAAATATTCAACTAAAGATAATTATGTCTTTTATCTTTCAAAGTACATTTTGAACATAATGCATAGTGTTATGCATACCGGTTTCATGTTAAAGTTATTTAGCGATATTTTAATTAGTTTCGATACAATATACGAGGGATGATCCATATATAACGAGAAAATGCTTATAATTTTGTTATGATCCGTAAGATTTTACTAAAACTTTGACTGGTAGTAATAACATACATTAGCAATGTTTCCCTGAAAGCTCATGATTACAGTGACATCATGCTAAAATCTATGGTTGCTAAGGTAACCCTCGATGCGGCAAGGCGGGGCATTTTTCGGAGTTTTCACCATTTTCACGCAAATTCAAACCCTTGCAGTTTTCATGTAAGCAGTAGCACCGTGATGACAATTGGTACTTTGGGTCACATAAGACTCGTCTGCCTGATGATGTCGTCTAACACGGGTTGTGTTGTCATTCGTTACGTCACGCACGTGTTATCGTTCCGTGATAGCAAAAATTACCGACGACAAAAGAGTTTCAATGAAATATTTAGTTTTGAAGAAAACAAGTAATAATAAAATTGTGCACGATATTCAGTAATCATTTCGTGATCATGTCATGTCATTAGCTTCGATTTGTGAACATAATAACATATTAAAAATGGACTGGAAAAAGGCTAGTAATCTTACGCAAAGTGGACGTAATGGTGACGTCAACGTCAGAACTAAGCACGAAAAGGTTGGGTGTTTTGAATTAAAGTCCTAAGGATGACTATCGTGAGACTTTTTCAACTTTGTATGGCATTGGCGAAGACGTATAAATATTGAAGGATGATAATCTGAAAAGTTTTTAAAAATCAATACAATAAGGCCTAAGGTATGTGATCGTCAAATTGATCAAAGTTGAATTCTGAATAACGTTAAAAGGTGCAAAAATGATGTTGCCCCGCCTACCGGTTTCATAGGTCGGCAAAAAAGTTCTAAACAATTTATTTTTCGATACATTTGAAAATTATTTCGTTCGTTTTCTCCTAAGATATGTATTTACCACCATGTTAAATATTTTTAGAAAATACTTAGTAATAACAAAATTATAAGCATTTTCTCGTTATATATGGATCATCCCATCATAAAAGAACAGCATTTATAACATAAAGTTTATTAACATAGAACTACATGTTCATAGTCAAACAGAAATAATGCACATGCAAATTAAACATAACACGGGGAAAAATTGGAATCATTTAACTGAGAAGTAGGTCGTATAATAGGAGTCTGTATTGTTTTAACAATAAAATAAAATAAAATTGAGCATCATACATATAATATAATTAGAGAAAAAAGAATACAATTAACAGATGAATTTTAACATATGGATTTTGTGAATATTATATTTGTACATTATTGTTACATAAAATTAATATTTGGTATGGATAGGAAAATCTGAAGTCTGATTTCTTAGGTCAAATCCAAACAAATTTGGATAAAGTGATTATTAATCGCGTTGTTGATGTTGACATTAACAATTCGGATTTCCTTAAAGTTGGCCAATGACAGTAGAATCTTGATAAAAGTGAAGTCAGTCTTATTATATGATATTTCGGACAGAAAAGGAGAACATAATATTCACTTTCTTTAACATTTCAACGTTTCGGTTGTTTTCTATTTGCCAATTCGTAGTCAACCCGGTCGGGCCTCTATGACAATAAACATGTAAAACCTGATTTGATAATACATATCTATTGTCAATCACTGTTTCAGTACGCCATGGTTGTTGTAGTATTTGTTATCGGCGAGGCTGTAGGAGTTGGTCTATTGTATGGAAAGCCAAGTGTGGTTAGTATTTACGTATAAGCTATTATATTTTTTTTGAGGTGGAGTGATTGTTTATTATCCTCGTCAATAGGTGTGCCTGGGTCGAGGGCATCCCAGTACACACCTTACAAATTATGAATTAGTACATATATTATAATTATTATGCCACATTTATACAGAACATTTATCATGCAAAAGATCATCATACTTACTACAGCCAAATTGAATTCGTTTCCTATGCTTCTCTTCAAAGAAATACAATATGTAATGTTTTGTACATGTCGGTCATTCTGTCCTTGTGTCGGTTCGTTGGCTGACCGATATAAATACAGAATACTTGAGTATAGGCTACGGTTATCTAGCTTGGTATTGGGTTTTAGACACACTGTACTGTTTTATAGATCAGCGGGTCAAAGCTTAAGTAACCGTGATTTTGAACATAAATGACAGGTTGCCAATGACATGTACATGCTCTACAAACTGGCTGCAGATACTGGATTATACTATTTTAGTAAAACAAAATAAGTGATGGCTCGGTTATGGGTTTGTTCCACAGGCTCTCATTTCAATTTAAGGGTCCGGGGTGTTTTGAGTATAATGTTTTTAGCCGGACCCTAAAATCGCACCGAGATCCTGTGGTTTGTTCAATGGGATAGTTACCTACTTAGGGAAGCAATACACAATGATAATGCCCGGTGTATTGACTGTTTTCAGATCAAATCACCAATGAAATCCACGTTATACAACAGGTTTGATGGCCTTGGTTCGTCAGAAGTATTTTCCCTTGGATGGAATATTATCATGATTCAGGTACGTTGATATTCCAGCTACAGTGTGTGTTTGATAATTGATCATGTCAATAATACCTCTCATATAATTAGAAACAAGATGTATAATTATAGTGTACTTTATAGAATATCACTAAAATCATAGCTCTTGAAGCAGTCTGTGACCTGTCGCAAAAAGCGTACATTTGTTTGTTTAGTATTTTAACGTCGTTTTCTCTCAATATGTCTATCTTGTTCAGTCTTGTTCCTAGCATTAATTAACAACCAGCACAGTACTAATTCTCCCATGAAACCGTCACCTCAAGTGGATGTCGTTACCGTAGTAAATGATAAAGAAAGAGCAATATATGAACAGAACCTAAAACTGCTAGGTGTCAATCTAATTTACTACCAAGTTTGATAGTACATTTAATTAAATACGTATAATTTAATACTGACATAACAAAACTATATTTTTAACATACGTTTGTACTATACATTTGTATACATTATGTAGTATATTGTTTAATAAATATATATGTACAAATAGATCTATATGATGACAATTTACATTCAGTTTAAATGTTGCGGCGTTGACAGTTACTTGGACTTTGATACAAGTGGCACATCTAAGTGGACACCAGTAGGTATAGGAGGTAACTCATACAGCTTAGATACACCTATAGCTTGCTGCAAGACCTTACCTACCTCTACTACATTGGATAACTGTGCAGTCTCACCGTACAATGTAGCTTTGAGTAACTCGGATACGGTATGTATGCTTAATCACATTTGTTGGTTGGCTTCGGGAAATTTGCTTTAATATTATAAGCAAGAAGATCATAAATGTTTTTCTCTTCTTAATGTGTTGTATTTCATTAGACGACACTTATTCAATCGTCTTGACCTATATTGTTTATTAAATACATGTAGTAGTAATCTGCAAGCAAACGGTGGCTTCTCCAAATATTGAGAACATGGTCGTAACCAATGCATTTCTTTAATCAACTGTCATGAACACAGCCCTAAACATATGAAGAAATTCACGTTTTATGATATCTCTAGACCATTGCAAAGCGCAAATCAAATAATTATAATAATATGCAGTAAATGCCTTGCTGTATTCAGTGAGTTTTAAATTCGCTTAACAACTGTTTTTAGTCATATACATGTATACAGTGGCCATTTGACTTAACCAGTGTTCTTGGAATCAATTATCAACCAGTATTTTTTGCTCAAGTCGTAACCTGTCCACATGTTTAGGACTACAATGAAGAAGATGTCAAAGAAGCGCTTACAACATACCTTCCCTATGAAATATGATCCAGCTTGTCTGAGTTGAGGCCCTCACGCACTCTGAGTAGAACAGGTCCCGATCTCCCGAAGTATTTCAAGTAGAAATCTCATCTCAAATTGAGATTTTTTTCAAATCAAGAGTCTGAATTTGAAATAAATATGGACCATGAGCTCTCGAAATTTTACTGTAATACACTCATAATAATGTTTCTGTTTTGTTATACCAATTTAAAGTACTACTTCACATGGAAACTATGTCAAACGATAGGTGGAAAAATTTGAGTTGAGATTGAGTTCTCATTGAGATGTTTCGGGAGATCGGGACCACGCTGAGATATATGTGAGGGAAATTATTATAACACATGGTACACGTGTATTACAGGGATGTTATCAAACTATCTGGGATCTATCATTTGGTAACACAGCGATTGCTGTACCAGTGTTAATAGTCTGTGGAATAATACAGGTAACATATATATACATGTAATACGTGCACGTTGTTTTCCAAGTTTCAATTACAGCCTTACTTGGGCATGATACTAATACAAGAAAACACATATTAGAAAACATTAACAACATTTAGAGCGTTACCTCATAGACTACAAATTTAACTATTGAACAAACCAAACTAAATAACAGATTTTCAAAAACAACGAAACTGCAAAATATGCAATTGTTAAGAAGACGAATTCCATTTCCTGCTTGAATGCACTTTATATGATGCTACAGAAAAAACATGTATTCCTTTATATTAAAAACAACATCCAAACGATCCTAAGGTTTAGATATTTGTTACTCGTGTTGTTAACTTTGTTTCGTGTCTGTTTCAGGTCAGCTTTATCTTCATTGCAATAGTAATTGCAAAATCAAAGGATAAAAACGCTGTCCAACCTATACGGTAAATATATGGCGCTTACTTTTCCAATCATTGAACAGCATTCTACGTTTACGCCAGTACGGTTGATTGTTCAACCATGGTACGGTTGAACGGACTTTATCCATGACCGAGTTACTTCTCTTTTATATAGTTGTTCGCCATTTGTATTAGATAATTTGCGCTCCAATAAAACGTTGTCGTAACAAAATCTCCCAGTTAATCCCAATTCCTGGCGCATTCCTGGCGCATCAGCTAAAGCTGTAATATAGGACTACTACGGTAATATCTATTTGATGGCAGAACAACTCCGATGTCGCTTTTAGATGTTTAGCACATTTTATTACATTGTATTAGTATTTTTGTAATAATGTTTATAACCACTATACATGTATGTAATGATATTTCTGGTGCATATGGCGGCGAAAGGAGCCAGGAGAAGCATTTTCTACCATGAACTCACGCATTGTTTTGTAATTTCAGGTAAAGGCTTTACATCTGATGTTAACAGCTGATGTTTGCGGCTGATGTCCTTACACTTGATGTTCTTACAAAGTGATGTTTATACACTTGATGTTTTTACCCTAGATGTTTTACACTTAATGGTAGCAGCTCGATTATGACATTATTTTATTCACACAAACTTTTATTTGGAAGTGAAACGCAGAATAACTGAAAATGCAATGTGATTTGTGTGTTGTACACCAACGTGTAAATAGTTTAAGATAGCCAGAATGTGCTGAGAACATTTACAATCGCAGTACTTACAGTAAAACGGTATAGTTATACACTTCCTACTTCGATAACAAAGAGTCAATGGTCTCCTTAACGTTTTGCCTTTTCCTCTAGTGCAATGTGTATATAATATTCGTCACACATCAACGTGTTCTTCTGGCTATATCTATAAAAGCAAAGTTCACTTTGGATGTTTTCATGTCTATTCAAATTCCGAATGTACGAGTGATCTCCATTGGTCTATCAGTTGGGATCATTAAACAACGGGAGACTACTCGTAATTGGACAAAATGGAGATAATCACTATTTTGTCTCGTGAAATTCTATCCAATGTGTCAGAAAAAACAAACGTAAATTAAATGGTCCCTTTATACGAATAAGAACGAT
This sequence comes from Spisula solida, assembly GCA_947247005.1. Classification (NCBI taxonomy): domain Eukaryota; kingdom Metazoa; phylum Mollusca; class Bivalvia; order Venerida; family Mactridae; genus Spisula; species Spisula solida. Next base: position 39,068,605 of record OX365947.1, on the reverse strand, counting down.
GAGTACGTAGTCCATATGTGTTTATGTAAAAATAATAATTTATGACATTTATGTTTTGTTTCTTTGGTGTTTTCTATATGTACATAGCTGTGCCTATAAATTTATGTTTGTAAATAAATTTTATTAAAAAAATATACATTTTACTTCTTCGAATGGTAGGAAACGTTAAGAGTGAGCTGCTATGTTATATACACTGTATATTTGAGACCCCTCCTACAATGCAGATTCAATACAAATGCAGCACGCCCTAAAGCGAAAACACATCTTCAGTAGAAATACGAGCATAGTATTTACCTCATTTCCATTCTAGTCTCTGGAGCAAAGACCTTTATCCACAAGGACCCAAAGATGGCTATGCTCTAGCAAAGTCACACGAAATAGACATAAAATGCGTAAATAGAGTACTAGTGTTCTGGTAGATTTAAAGTTTTTATCACATGTTACCTGTAGTATTCATGTAAAGGATGTTAGAAAAGTTTGTTCGCAAAATTTTAAGTCAGACTAAATTTGTTCTGCGCTTTGTACGCAGTGTTCAATTCTAATGTCTTACTCTTATAGCTTCATATAGTACCATGAAGATTAGAACAATGTTAGAAACATCTGCAATTTAAAACCGACAATTTTACATGCTTCTGCATGGCGTCAGAAGAAAATAACTATTGAAACTTAAACATTGAGAACGAACTTTTTAACATATATAGAGCAATACTTGATAGCCTCCGCGGCAGCCGGACGATGTCCGTGTGGCCGATGTTCCTCATGTCTATCAGCATGGAATCTTGAACATAAGGTACCCGACGGACACAAGTCGATGATTGTGGATGATCTCTTTTTTGCTAGTCTACGCCTTGATTTTGTCCGACAATTCGGACTCCGACTCGATTTAACCAAAATGTATGCGGGCAGATAATCGGACGTCGACCGGCTTGGATTTGTGACCAAGGTATTAGATATGAAATTTCTCGAAGTATCAATTTATTTTTGTGAACTTTTTCAACACCCTGTACACTTGGATCTTATGTTTACTTAATATATAATCTAAACGGTGAGTGTGCAGGAAAATATATTGAATTTGAAAACGTAATAACTTGGCAGGGGAAGATGTGCATTAGGTTAATGCATTTGTAAATGACATTGTCAAGAATGTGTCAAAATATATGCAATCACAGTTTTGATAAATTAGAAAACTGTGTTTTATTTATTTAAACGATCATGATATAAAATTAGTTAAACATTGCATTAATAAGATATTGTAATAAATTGGATAATAAAGTATTGTGACATATTGGACAGTTAGTATTTTAATATATTGGACAATACAATATTGTAAAAAATTGGACAAGCAAAAGTGCAATATGTTAGAAATCAATTTGAATATCAACAAGAACTATATTAATTCCCCTGAGTTAAGTCACGTTTGGCTGATGACCACACGTACGAGTTATTAAAGTTATAGTTTCACGAGCTTCAATTTTCGGAAACATTAAATCCCCACGAATTATTTAGCTTTTACAGAAAAGGTGTAATGTTTTGTAATTACATGTATGTTAGAAAAATGGATAACGTATATTATATTAATTTTACAAGATTTCTAATACTTATTTTTTTCATTACCAGGTTTATAATGTGAATTTGGTCAAAATATGACTGGGCACAATACGTTTTCTGTGACTGTATCCGGAATTAACCGGTTGAGTCGTATACTATACCACAAACACGTCAAAATCCTGATAGCAGAGACGTATTTCTGTTCGATAACATGATTAAATCGTCATTTATAATCAGTATTGCATTAAATTCACCCTACGCAAGCCCAATATGTACACAATCCTATTGGGAGAATGCAATGCTTCTGATATGCGTAAATAAATGTATCAGTTAACATTATAATATGTTTAAACACGACAACACTGAACTTATACAAAACAGAATACTTTTACATGGGCAGCTCAAGTTGCAAAACTCTAAAAATGGTTTATATAAACTTATATCATGGCTACGGCAATTTACATTGATGATAACTGAGGCGGCGTGGCTAAATCAGATGATAATTGATGGGGTGTGTCTTAATTTTCAAAGGAATGAGTGCAATTACTACAGTGCAGGATAATATTATCCTGCACTGTATACATACAACTTCATTGCACTTCAACGTGACCTCTATCGATTTTCGTGGTCGAGTTGAATTGGAGTCAACAACTTTAAAATCACAACACCGTGCTATTGATTTTCATTGGACATGTTAATCGGTAAGCATTGTAAAAATTTGGACACGCCTTATGTTTACAAAGTGACAGCCAATGATATAAGTCAGAAAGAAAAAGGTTAACGCTTGGTTGTTTATTTTGTCTCGGGCTACGCCCTCGACAAAATAAGACAACCTCGCGTTAGCGTTCTCTTTCTATAACATAGAGTATTATTACTTGCACTGCTGTCCGCACGGTTAGCACCTGGTGTTGGCTGCTAGAGTCTCAATTTGACGTGCTGACTTTGAAATGCTTTGACACGTGACATTGGTGGCAAACAGGCGAAAACAAAGGATTAAAACCCATTGAAAAAATAACTTGTATTTCCTTCAAAGTAGTCATTTTTCACCGCGATGGTGAATAACAAAGACGTCACGTGACACTGAAAATGAAACTATCAAGGCTTATAGTAAGAAGTCATGGTCCTCTTCAGAGCGTACGTTGATCGACTAGCCAAGTAGTATTTGTAATCGTCCTGCCAACCGTTTTCAAATCATACACAGTGGTCAGTTGGTCCAACCAGATTTACTTATGCTGTCTTCCACAACCAAACTCTGCATGCATATAAGGAAGAGTTCACCGAAGCCAAATCCATCAAAGAGCATAGTCTGTCTTGTCTCAGAATAAAACGACGTAGTACGATGTTCCGGATGACAGTCTATACTCCGCAAACTACGCTCGGCGCGCGTTTGAGGGGTGGGACTACGTAATGCAATTCGTACTAAATACAAGTACCGTAATTGCACAGTATGTAAATGTTTGCACTTTCTTTTGTTAATATTAAGAGATCGATGTTCATCAGAACATCGTATATCGTTATGTAATGTTTTGTAATGTAATGTTGATGAGATGTAATGTAATGTTGATGATTGTGCTGTTGTTATAAAACACGATTCATGACTTAGAATGAGGTATACTGACTGTGGTAACTTTGTGTCCACACATATTGTATTGAAGACAAGGACTGGCTAATCAAATATCGCCCCTTGAAATAGTTGACAATATATGTCCCAGGCCTAAATCTCGGCTGTACATTTCTTGATTAATTTTATCATTGGCAACTTTTATTAACGCCTTCTTACATATATCCGCATTTAAATTTAAAGACATTTGCAAAATAAGAAGAAACGGGTATTTCTGAAGGCACAGAGTGCTTGGGGATTTTAATTAAGGTATGTTAATTAAGTCGGTTTGTTTAGCTTTTAAGTTAAATATCATTTAATTATAGATCTCTATGCTATTTAAATTAATTTAATACTTGTAAATGTTTGCATGATTAGTAGAAATACTTATTTCTCTGAAACTTCTTCGGTTTTAGTATTACATACTTATCTTATTTAATTTAGAAATAATATGCATATATCTGCCTTATATGCTCGTACATTATAACTGGCGCATATAATTAATCTTTGATAATCGTCTACCAAAAGTCTACCAAAAGAAGAAACCTCTTCCGTCGTCGAGTGATTCGGATTACATTGTTATAAGTAACTAAATCTCATCGGTAGGTCTTACTCGATACGGACGTACTTATTGCTGAAAAAATACCAACCATTTGAGTAACACAAACACGGAATAAGGAAAAGACGATTTACAATTTGAATTATTCACTCAACATTTCACTACACGATTATGATTTAATCACTAATTACATTTTAACTGATAACTATGTACCTGTACGTATTGTCGTAGGATACGTCATGTTAGCAGGTTACAAAATTCCTTCCGGTACTTTTGCGGCAACCCTTTTCGCAAATAACATAATACATGTATTACCATTCCCAATACCGAAATTCGTTTTGCAAATGGGTGAACACATTGACAAAAATGCAAGCTCGGCCTTTCCGAATGGCGTAATTTATTTCAAGTTTATATGAGTCTGAAACCGTGTAGATTATGTAAAATGTACTTATATGATCAATATTATACAAACACATTTGAAATACGATCTGATTGCGTCATCAATAATAGTGAAACACGACAGCGCAATAAATGAATGTACTCACAGGACCTCTGTCTCGCAATAATTGGAATTTCGTCGAGTATATATGGGAGTCACACAAAGAATTGGATGCCCGTTGATCGAAACTTTTGTATAAACATGCATCCAATTCTTTCGTGTAGATTCAGCTCCCATAGAGAATCGCCAGGAGTGCAATTTTCGTGTGACAGAGATCTAACCCGATGGTACATTCATGTTAGCTACGTTCCACGGAACATAATTATAGATTAAAGGGCGTTAACCATGTATGTTACTGACACTAATCCATGTTTAACGTCCAAAATCTGCTAATAGATTTTTTTCAAAACCGAAGGTTTTAAAAAAACATCTCCGAGACGTCTGAGTTTGGCTTTTTTCCTAAATCAGCAGCCTATAAAGGTAGTTCGGACCGTACCGATTGTCTTCTCGGTATTCGTAACTACTCGGGTCTTTCCGTCATCGGCCGAAGTTCTGCGTAATCGCTAATGCATAAAAAACAATATATTTCCGGTGTCGTCAGTATTCGGAAATGACGTACGAGGACAGGTTAATTAAATATCGACACTTTGTACATAGCGCATAAAGTTATTTCTATCTTTTTATGTTATCTAAAATTATGCAGATTTAAAATTATACTTTAAAAATTAAATAAATAAAAACAGGTCCGGAGCGATAGCCAGGAAACAGGGGAAGTAACTCAACATTCTGCGTGATTGTATTCGTCTGAGAAGCCGATCATCGATTACACGATGTAAGTACTTGTTAAGCAAGGAAATCGTTTTTAATACTGACAATTAACATACTTATACAATAAAATCAACATCCGATGCCATGTGTAGTTGCCAGAGGTTTAGTAAGTACAAGTTCCTGTCGTAACCGTTCCTATTCGTACCTAGGACCGAAATTATTCGTCCCAGTTTGTACCAAAACAAAATGTAAAATGACTCTTCAGTATTGTGCTTTGAATAGCAATGTTTAAGAGATTATTGTAGTATTGTGTATAGAATTTAATTACTGATAGGGGTTTAAGTGGAGAAATGTATTTGGCCAGCTTGACCAGCTTTTAATTTTTCAACTGAGCCGCTACAGTGTAAACTGTACGCGTCCAATTAGTTTGACTAATGCCTGGATAGCTCAGTTGGTAAAGCATTCGCTCTGTTAGCATATCGTCTATAGTCTAACCAACTTGACGTGCGTATGATACTATCAAGACAGCAAGCCTTCACAATAACATATTAGGTTAAATTTAAACTAAAAACCACAATTGTTTTGTGCGTGGTTTTCAGAAATGGAGGTTGGGGAGGGGGCCTTCGTCATCAGTGCCGATCGAGGCATCTTTAGTTGGGTAGGAATTTCCCACTACTTAAAAGCGTTTTGAAGTTTCCCGTGCCCGGCAGAAATTCGAACCAGGGACCTCTGGATTGGTAGTTGAGAGCGCTTATCACTCGACAACTGTTCCACCAAAATGTCTGCCGTGAAATTTGAAGACTGCATTGGCAGAGTTATGATCTACTTATTCCAATTCATGGGAGAAAAATCATATTCACCATATCGACATAACCGGATAAAGCGCGCTTTCAGAGGTTACGGAATTAGTTGAACTTGAGCAACAATGTGCGAGATATTCCGAATATATGTGAGGGTGGTGGCTACATATAGCGTATAGAGCAACCAGGTACAATAATTGCGATTATTGAAGGCAAAAGATAAGAATTTGTAAAAAGTCTTACTAGAACACGATGACAACATTATTTTACGACCTCGCTGACAATTTTTTTGCCTAAATAATATGTTTAGCTTTAAAAATGCATATATTTTCTCGCCATCTGTATCGAGCTACAAATGTATCACATAACCTGCGGTCCAGGAGTGCCGTAAAGCCGTGTCGTAAATATCGTTCGGCACTCCCAGACTGTGCAATAAATATGTAAATTAGTTTGACGTGACGTTAGCCAATCCATGCATTGATCCGTCAATGACGTCAGGATAATATCAACGTCGCCATGACGTCGCGCTCAATGTACCGCTGAATTTTGGCTGAAACATATGCAGCGTACATCATCCTTTTGAAGAATAATGAGCGTTTTCTAATGCTATGTGATAAATAGAATCTTACATTCGTGCTCATTACATACTAGTACGCGTTTTATTAAACTCGTCGACAAAAACAATATGACACTCGGCAAAGCCTCGTGTCATATCATTTTGTCCACTCGTTTAATAAAACACGTATGTAATGAGCACTCATGCAATATCCTCTATATAAAGCTTTATTTAGGAGGATTTTTGCTAAAGTTTAAACACAATGGAGATATGCAATAATTGTTTTCTGTTTACGTTTTTCATATTTAAACGTTGAAAAGGCATAATTACATACACTCCCGTTATACAGCCTATTGGCTTTTACCCCCTGACTGTTTAATTCCGGTTCCGGAAAAATGGGTATTATGCTAGCCTATAATGTCGATATTGAGAGTGAATTATGTACAGACAAGTACATGCGTAATTTCAAACTATATAGGATTCATGACTAAAACCCCTTTCACAATTGTCGTAGGAATTTTTTCGTCGCACGACGCTTATGAATCTACGCCGAAATGTACAGATTTGCGTCTGGTAAGGGTAATTTTATGGAGCAGTCACAATTGTCGCACGACGGACGCGCGGCGGCTCAATGATGCATTTTTGGGAACTATTGTGCGTCCATCACACGACGGACGTATGGCGGTTGTGCGATGGCCGTATGACATAACATTGACGCGCGAATGCCTTACGATGAACAGTCGTTGCACGTCTGTCGTACGATAAATAGAGGATCTTGCATGAGTGCTCATTACATACGAGTTTTATTAAACGAGTGGACAAAATGATATGACACGAGGCTTTGCCGAGTGTCATATTGTTTTTGTCGACGAGTTTAATCAAACTCGTATGTAATGAGCACGAATGTAAGATTCTGTTTATCACATAACCTTAGAAAACGCTCATTATTGTTCAAAAGGATGATGTACGCTGCATATGTTTCAGCCAAAATCCAGCGGTACATTGAGCGCGACGTCATGGCGACGTTGATATTATCATGACGGCATTGACGGACCAATGCATGGATTGGCTAACGTCACGTCAAGCTAATTTAAATATTTATTGCACAGTCTGGGAGTGCCGAACGATATTTACGGCACGGCTTTACGGCACTCCTGGACCGCAGGTTATGTGATAAATGCATTGTCAAACTATTAGCTGGTTTAAAAAATAAGTTTAACTCTGACTTTTAAAATGTTTGAAATTATTTGTTACTAGCTTGATCTAAATGAGGGTTAAGAATTTCCCTGAAAATATGCTAAAAGTGTCTGTCTGTAGGATGCCTGGAGCCAGTATAGCATTTTTAAATTACTGATAAGGAAGAGAACTGTGTAGGCAGCCACTTAGCTCACTCGGTACAGCTTTCGCCCTTCTTATCAAATGGTTCCGGGTTTGAGCCCTGGTCCGGCTACATACTTTTCTAACCCTGTTGCATTATTAACGTTCCCACAGATGGTACAATGTTCGATGCTGTATAAACTGTTACATACAGTCAGTTATGTTAGATTAATCAGTCAGGGGTGTATACAGCCAGTGATACTGATGTACGCACGTGCGTAACATTAAATATAAGTCCCAAATTTTCACGAATCGTGAGGACCCCCAACCATAACCGACAACTTCAAGGCTTGTGCGTCAATTCAAGTCTGTCGTAGTATCCGATATTACACATTTCTGATTATTTGGCTTATTATTCTGACTAATAAATTTAAACATACACCGGAATGGTCATGTACTGTCGGTTCAATAAGTAATACTAATGAGGGAACTGTCCTATTAAAAAATATAGGGGGCTAAATATGTTTAATATAATAAGAGAGATCCCTTCAATCAACAGTATTGTACTTGAAAAGCAGATTTTACATCGTCTCTTTAGTCTAGTGGATAAGCATGCCGCAATTATACCAGTAATTTTGTTGAGAATTGGTTCTATCTCGCCACTGGTTCGACACACATCCAAGTTACATAAAGTTTTAAGTTTTTATCTTTTACAAGTACTTTATTTTTTATTTGTAACTAATTAGAAATACATGAAGTAAGGTGTATGTGTGTGTACTGTTTTCATTCTTTATCTTTCCAGTTGTAACTTTTCAATTATTTTATGTTTATTTACAGTACAATAATCATACAATTGTATATAATATATTCACTTCAACATAATAATTTGATCATTTGAAGTATCGATTCATTAAAGCAGAAGTATAATATGATACTTTATTACATGGATGCACGTAATAAAAAAATAAACAGTGGGGTTCGAACCTACAACTCAGAATAAAATTAAAACTCGTAGGAAGTGTGCGTATCCACTAAACAACAGCGCCTTCGTTAAAAGGAATGAACTTTGAACACTATTTGATATCGAACCCATTTAAAGTTTACCTGTCGGACGAGTTGATGTGTATAACGATTCTCATTTGACTTTGAACGCACTATAGCGTGGTTGTTCACTTTGGCATACTAATAAATTATTGTTTAAAGTGGATCATTCAGCTGGGGATGTTAAGTTTATTGGAGCTAGGTCGTTCTTTGCTACGCTCGACTAAGGCTTGTTGCTTGTTGAAACTAAGTCATTCGGCCGGGGCTTTCGGTTTTTGTTTATTTACTGTATCTTTCCGCCGTTTTGCTGTTGAAACATGGTCATCCTGAGTGGGCATTCAGCATTTTGATTGCTGAAACTGTTTCATTCAGATTTTGGACAGCTGGGATTTGGGCGGATCATTTTTCGCTCGGCTGGGTGTCGGGCATTGTGCCTTGTATATTTTTAGGTTTTCTGTTCTCGACTGGTTAAGTTGAGTGCTGCCTTCCCTGTCCGACTTAACGTTATCTTTTTTATCAGCATCCTAACTGCAAAAAAAACACATCCTAAGCAATACTAGCAAATTTTCTGGCTGCAGAATACTATTTGAATTGTACTTTCCCTGCATGCATTTATTCTAATCGTGAACGTACGGTCATTTCAAAATGTCTACGGTAAATATTGCAATGCATAAAGCAGGGGTGATCAGAATGACATACATTTGAACAACCTCAGGCCTTTCAGCGCTTTGATTCCTGTTTACCCTTAAGTTAGTACATGTAGTTAATATGTATACATGTTTTTTATGTAAGCTGTACATAAATAGATACATACAATCTACACTAATGTATTAATTAAGAAAGAAAAAAAATCCGTTAAATGCCATGCCTTAGTTCATATTAGATCTACAAACACGTTTAGTACTGGAGGAAATGTTCAAATGTTTGCCTCCAGTGAACAGAAATGCAAATAAACTGATAATAATCACTTCAAGAAAAACTGGTTATGTTTACAGACCACCGTACGGTTTTATATGAAGTCACAAAAGACGCACTTTGGCGTAATGTCGATCATGAAAACAATCATGTCGTTCGATATTAATGTACGTGTGTTAAATGAAATGAAATGATAAATACGATCGTGCATATAACATTTAACTTCAGAACAATATTAAACATTGTGTGCGTAAAGCAACTGACATCGGCGACACGTTTTCAGAATGTAAGTGCTTCCATACACAGAAATAATGTTACGATCTAGTATTAAAAAACTCCCCCGATCTGTTTACATAACCTGATAAGTTCGTACCATAACAAACAAACACCATATGGCACATAGAATCGTATCTGTATTATGTTCCATGGACTCTTAATGTTGATAAATACCAAACACTCTGTATCAAACCTATCAGTACTGATACCACATTCCCAGTATGCTAACAGTTTACGCTCGTATTTACTTGAAATCGGTTGTAAACACACTTTGGATTGTCAGTCAATGAAAACATGTTTTTCAAACGATTCACCAAAACAATTATGCTATAAGCACACTTGTCAGTATTCACTATAAGCCAAGTCTTTAACGTGTTCAATTCTGTCAGGGTATGTACAAAACAAGTAATATTTTGAGTTAGAACCAAGTATATAATTAAAATATAAATGTAAAAAGTTAAAGAACGCCAACACGTTTCAAATTGTATAACATATTTTGATCCGCCTCAAAGTACATGCGACAATAACTGCGGATACTTACAAATACGTGCTATACTTTAATATGTTTGTAATTTAACCGAACTGACTTATATTTCATAATTATGACAAACAATGACATAAACATGTCAAGCATGACGTGAATGCATTTTGACGGATGCTATAACTTAAACACTTTTCCATGTGGCAAACTTAAAGCACTATGCATTTTCCACGGAGGTTTGACAAAACCTTTAGATCTCGTAGAAGACGATTGTCAATGTCACTATCTTATATTTTTACGCACTGGTATTTTATTTATGAATATTATTTTATTTCTAAACGGTATTTTGAAGAGTGTTTTATATTATTTTCACTAAAATGTTCATTTGGTCTGAGATTTTTATATATCGTATAAATATTTCATTTAATTATTTCAGTAACAGTAAAGCCACACAAACAAGATGGTGCTTCTAGCGAGTATAGGACGTGTTGTTTTGGTCGTTGTCAATATTATCTTCCTAGTAAGTATAGTTCGCCGGAGATAACACTAGCCTTTGTTTACAAATAAAAATGTAATTCAATACATTTTCGATATTCATTTTTGTTCAATCTTGTGCATATACACTTTTAATGATATACTCATTACATACACTGATAACTGGCGACCATTCGAACGTACAGTGTTTATAATTTGCTTTGTTTGTTTATTGATAAGGCTAGAGTTATCCCCGGCGAACTATAGGCATAGTCTTAAGGCAGATGATACAATGGTGTTGTATAGCACAACAATGTAAGACTGTTGCCTCGCTAGACGCTCAGCATAAAATGGAAACTGGCTTCTCTTCTTCTCTCATACCCTCGTGGCGATGGATAACATCAGGAATGAGGTGTCGAGAGTGATTGATATAAGTTTGAAAACTTGTTTCACAATCGACCTTAAATAAATTAGTATAAACTAAATTATCTTGCATGATTTGCAATGAACCTTTCAGACATTCTATTTTCTATTCAGTTGTTTGCTGATTCCAATGAACCTTTTGAGTGTTATTTTTTCCTGTTTCATTGCTTGCTGTTTTGCATTTAACCTTTCTAACATAATAATTTCCTGTTCAGTAACTGGTGTTTGCTTTTTATAATGAGTCATTGCAGCATTATATTTTCTGCTCAGCTGCTTGCTTTACAATGACCCTGTTGGATATTTTATTTTACTATTTAGTTACTTGGTTTGGCCATGGCATCAGTTGGATTCATACTGCGGTTTGGTCGATCTATATACGAACATGTACTTGACGAGGGTATGAAATTACTTGACGACGTTCTAACTGACACCAAAATAGGAACGTTTGTAGTGAAAGACATCGATATAGGGGAGGTAAGAACAATAATAACTAGTATAGTTAGATGTCAGATGTTAGTAAATTGTTAAATCTAACTGGTTTTGTACAGAGTGTGCCTTCAAAGCTCAATGGTTAGCGTGCTTACCGTCTAATTTGGCGACCCGGGTTCAAATACGAGTAGAGGCAGTCATATGTCTTCCATTTTGCAGTCGAAATCTGACTGGTAAATAAAGGCTATTCTCGGCTTTAAAGAAACATAGTAATTGGGGACGGCACTTTAACCTTGCCAGTACTCTACAATCTATTACATGTAGTATGGATACCAACTTTAGATAACATTGTACCAACACACATGCGTGTATACTACTGCGTGACTTTGTGTCCGAAGCCTGGAATGTTGGCAGACCCCTTCGTGTGAGTACTAGTATGGTTTATATAATAAAAAACGTCTTGCCCTTGTATAAATATTTCAGGTTATGTCAGGTCTTGCTGCAGGGTTGATTATTGGCGGTTTGGTGTTAGCAGCTCTTGCCTTTCTTGGCTGCTGTGGAGCATGTTGTAAATTCAGCATAGTTTTGTGGGTCGTAAGTATTGTAAAACCATACATTGCTGTAGGTACTGTGTGAAACCTCATCCCATTGGCATAGGATGAGTTAATTGGCCAAAAGTTTATGCAACTCTTGCACGACTTCGTCAATAGTTTTGTTAGTACATGAAAGTTTAATACAACTTCTGTACACCAACACCCTTTGGGAGCTGCAAATAACATTTTAAGGCGAGCGCCACCCTCGAGAGGTTAAACTGTAGGTGTTAAGGTTTTTTTTCTCTATTTTGTGTTTGTTAATATGGCATGTGCTTGTGGTCTGTGAGTGTTCCTTTTTGTGCCATCCGTTTGTACCTTTGCTCGACAGTTTCTGTTTATTGCTACCTTCACTATCCAATACATATGGTATACTGCAAGACATGTAGAACACAACACTGAAAATCCATTAGTTGCAACAACATGAATTAAACTACGGTAATATAACGGACAACTGTCGTCTTCTCGATATGTTCATCCACAATGTCGTATTCAAAATGTTTAAAGGTGTATAAAAACATACACTGAAAAATCATTGAATTTCGCGGATTTTGGTAAAATGGTAATATTGTGGTTTCTCAAATTCGTGGATTTAAAATATTGAAAGAAAAATATCTTGTTCGTAATTGTAAGGTCAAATACTCGAGGGTATTTAATTTCGCGATCTACTTCATCAACGATATTAACGAAAATTAATCCACCACAAACATTAATAAGTGTACAGTATTAAAAAGACACGACTGTCTGATATGTAAATGTACCAACTAAGAAAAATTGACGTACATTTAATTTCGTTGCAACTAATATTTATGTCTGCTTACTGTATGTTTCAGTACGCCATTGTGGTAGCAGTTTTCGTTCTTCTTGAAATTGTAGCACTGGGAATTCTGTATGCCAAAACAGACCTGGTAAGTGGTAACATCATTTCTTGATAAAAAAATTATTGCGCTTCAGTGTATATATGCATATAAACAAATACACGTGGAACATGTAAACGTGATAAATACTTTAGGTACACTTTTGCATGTGGTTTTGTTTATGCATTAGTTTGGAATGCTCAATCCCCTGTATTGCAGAAGGTTCCACAAAATAGAGACAGCCCAGAATGGCAATAAAAACGACTGCGTATTGTGTATATAATGCGACTTAATGAGTCTGAACAGTTGGACGCCATGTTCTGCTTGATGACAGCAGATTGCCTGGGCAAGAATCCACCTACGTATCAATAATGTAATAACCCAAAACCCAAATGATTTACCTATGAGGCGCCCTCTAATACGTACGTATGTTCTACATGGTTGCTCTTTAACGTCTAACTGCTGATTGGGTTTGATCTGATGAAAGCATTGTTCACTAGAATTTACTGTTCCATGTTTGCAATTTTCAATTTAGGTAACAGATCATTTGAAGAGTTCCATGTCGGAATATAAAGGACTCGGTTCACCAGAGGCCTATTCACTGACGTGGAATATTGTTATGATTCAGGTAGGTTGTGTCTTCTACCAAATTCAGCATACGTACCAATCAAACACTATACGGCATAAAGTCTAACTGTATTGCTAATCTATGACGAGATCTATAATTCATAGAAAGATGACCGATTAGGATTCAATAAGATTAAAAGATTAAGGAAGAGGTTGATGAATTTAGATTATCACGAACGCATGTTTGACAGTACCAGAAAGATCTTCACGTCATTCAATTGATTTTGTAGTGTCATTACATTAACTGTATAGCATTGTATTGTGGTTTGTGCTCGCCTTGATAGCTAAGTGGTCTAGCGTGTGCTCCGAGTGCGAGTGAGGAATCGGGATTGATCCTAGGCCGCGGCATACCAAAGTCGTGAACTTGGTACTGGTATATATCTATGCTAGGCGCTCAGCATAGTTAGTCCCGGTACAGGTTATAGCCGATTCGCCTAGTGTTTGGATGATATGACTGAGTAGTATATACCTATGGTACTTACTCTTCACCAGTTGGACTTAAAACATAATGTAATTTATATATTTTGGAAATATGTGTTATTGGTTATAATATTTGCTGCTTCAAATATGTCAAAATAATTACGTACGAAGAAATAAAACATGCCGTGTCTGTTGTATTCATTAAACTTCACATGATGATTGCGTCCATACATTTTGTTTACCAATTCCATGTTTCAGTTCCAATGTTGCGGAGTAGATAACTACAAGGATTTTACAGAATTCGCAACCAACTGGTCAAACCAGCCGGGTGGCTCTGCACTGGCTACACCTATAGCTTGTTGTAAAACCTTACCATCGACTGTCAGTTACGGGTGTGCTGCGCCATTTGACGCCACTAAAAACAACGGTGAAATTGTAAGTTATCATAGACGATAACTACAATGTATTGTAAAACTTTAACTGGCTTTCTGTGTGGTTGGAAATATACATTTCACGTTCATTTATTCTCTAAACGTTTGTGTAATTATGCTTAGTTTATTTAAGTTTAGTTTAATTAAGTTTATAATAGCTTATTTTTGTTCGGTTGTGAAACAAGCTTTTCAAGCTTACACAAATCACTCTCGAATCCTTGTTCCTGACGTTATTCATCGCCACGAGTGTACGAGAATCAGAGAAGAGAAATCAGTTTCCATTTAGCAAAGGAATTACTGGTACCATTCTTATTATGTTTTTGTTATGTGGTATAATGTACATGTACGCAAGTCAGGTTTGTGGTTAACGTTAGATGTGTTCACGCACGAAACCGGGGTGATTTATTTTTCTTGCATACTTGAAAGATGCTAAAGGACAATCAACCAATTTAATATGACGAGATTGTGTTCTCCCACCATCGGTGCTAAAATAGTCATTGGCGTGGCTAAGGCTGTTATACGTGACTAGAAGCATTATATATATGGCAGAGATATCAAACACGTGACCATTAGTAGAATATTGAACAGTTGATAATTGAACCGTTAAACAATTAACTTTGTCATCATTTGTTCGTGGGTGTTAATTCTATTAAGTACTAGTAACTGGATACATGTAGAAAACAAAACATAAACTGTGTCTATTATTTATACATGTAGTTGGCTGCATTTCCAAATCGATGAAACTTGTGGAGTATATATACATGTATGTCTTTAATTGTAGGGATGTTTCAAAACAATCTGGGATTTGTCCTTTGCAAATCTTTCCATCGCTGTACCTGTGTTAGTACTTTGTGGCATCATTCAGGTAAGATACCTTGTTCTGTAACTATTTCCACTGTTGTATGCCTTTTACAAAGATCCTCCAGAGAAGATCTAATTGTTGAAACAATCCTTTAAGTAAATGATCTATGTCATAACAAGTTGTAACTAATTTGGTGTCGCAGTCTTCGATCGAATCATAGACCCATGAACTACGGGACACATGTATGCTCTAAGCACAACACTACGCAACCCGTGAATTATTTGGCTGTTGTTTTTATTTCAGATGTTGTTTATAATATTTGCCATCATGATCGCTAAGGCGGAGGACAAAGTATCACCAATGTAATTTAGTAAGTCTTATATTCAATTACTTTAAAGGGGGATAATTATGTTTGATTTATATCATTACCACGTAGTAGCTTCCCTTTAGTACTCAAAATCTAGTCTGGTTCTCGACATTCACAGTCTTCGCTGCGAAGATTCAATAGGCCTTTTCGACTAGGCTGTTTCGTGTAGCAGGTTACAGTCTGGTGTCCGTTCTAATTGTACAGTGGTACTACTGTAGCAGTGCTGTGATTTTGAGGATGGGAACCAGGCTATAACCTGCTTCACAAAACAGCCCAGTCGAAATGGCCTAATGATTATGATTGGGAACCAGACTATGAGCTACTATTCATTAGTTAAAGAGGATGCATACTTATCTAACATCTATCTGATGAGTTTATCTATTACTAGTATTTTATGTTTAGGTTTAACAAAAATGACCATTCCAATGAAATATATACAGCCAATTATGATTTGGGAAAGACAATTTACATACTAGTATTGTTTCATGTTGGCTGGTAATCTCGAAACATCTTAGTCACGGAAATATGTTTGCACGTATTGAATTTAACACAAATCGAAAGATAACCAATTTTTCTGATAATGTTTTAAAATTAGATGAACAAAATCTATATGCTTAACTTTCTTTATGTAAGGATTTTTTATGGCTTTAGAAAGATTTCAAGAAAATCTACTAAGATGTGTGTGAATAACACCTCAGGAGTTTGTAGAACAATTGTTGAGCATTATACATTTGGAATATTCTTGGATCCTTCTTTCAGGACTCCAAGGTTGCCAATGCTGCTCCTAAGTACCAAAAAACCATGTTCCATCAATCATTAACACTATTCATACGTTGATGTTAAAGTACAATATAATGACACGTTAGCAGTAGACAGGAAAGAGACAGTGGTTGGTCCAGACAATACGTACAAATATGTTGAATATACCGGAGCCACAAACGAACACCGGACAAACCTGCCGCTATAATTAATCATTGTGTTTTTCGTTATTGCATCGTTTTAATGTTTTGATGAGTTTAAATAACTACTCTGATTAGACAACGGATACGCACGGATATTCAAGGATTTCATGTTAAATGTTCTGAGCAATAAACAATAATTCTTAATGTAATGTATTACCTTGACAAGATTAAAACTAGGAGAAAATCGATTCATTGTATTTTTCTATGATATGAACATTCGGTAGAATATGTTTGCTAATATTGTTTTGATTTACATTGTAAATGCATTCTATACTGTCTGATGTGTACGGACAAATTTCATATAGACGTTGTTACACATGTGATAAAATAGTGTATAGAATAGAAAAGAGCAAAAACTACAATCAAATAAAGTTAGTAAAACTGTACATTGTATCACATTAGAATTATTTAAATATTTTAAATTTCCACATACTTTTATATTCTCAATTGTGTTATAGTAATGTAAAATATACATTTATGTACATGTATTACATTTTGCTGAATGGTGTTTTTGATTATTATTGTATATAGATGTAGAGTGTCCACTATACCAAGAAAAAAAGAAACGTTTACAGACATATGTAGTATTATATAGCGTTAATTTTGCGGTGAGTAACACTCGATAACTGTGTGTTATAATAAAAACATATTACCTGACTAACTGAAACCCCTTTGTTGAATCATTAACAATGGCAGACAATTGTAATTGGAGCAATACTACAATTCTTGAAAACTATTTCTCACATAGTCTTGTTAATCGAGTGGAAGCATGCCGCTATTATACCACTGATTTTAAGATTTTGTTCAATCTCGCTACTGGTTCGACACCCATCCAAGTTACATAACTGTTCAAGTTTTTATTTTTTGTAAGTGCCTTATTTTGTATTTGTAACTAATATACTAAAAAGATTCACATATATTTGTGTGTTATGTTTTCATTATTTATCTATCAAGTTGTATCTTTTCAATTATTTCATTATTTCTACAGTACAATAATCATACAATGATTATAAAATATTTACAACATTTGCAACATAAAAGAATATCGTTTGAAGTATCGATTCATTAAAGCAGTAGTATAATATGAGACTTTATAACATAATTAAAATAAAAAAACAACTAGATTGTGGGGATCAAACCTACAACTCAGGATAAAATGGAAACTTGTAGGAAATGTGCGTATCCACTACACTACAGCGCTTTCGATGTATGGAACGCGTTTTGAACACAATTTGATATCGAACCCATTTAAGGTGGATTCCACCCTATTCGGTGAAAGAGAAATGTACGTTAGATTGTAATGATATTTGGTATGATTGAAGTATTAGATGTGACCTTTACCAATTCGCAGGTTTAAGTCCAAGCAATTTGGCAACGTTTCTAGCACCATCTGGCGGGTTGTAATTTTCGTAGCAATTTTGACGCGTTAGTAGGTTAGTTCTATGGTTAATGTGCCCGGATTACGGAATTTCGTGTGTTAACCATCACCTGATCGGTACTTTTTACGCTTCCGATAAATTTTTTACGCAAAAAGATGGCTGACGTACGTCGGCCCGGGCAAGTCGAATTTCTTAGAAAGAACTACAAAATTATCCTCAAAACCCGCCCCTACGATAGAAGTATACATACAACTCGATTAAAACAGTATGAAACATAAGTTTAGGTCGTTTTATCGTTGGATAAATTATTCGCTAATGTTTCATACTCAACACTTTCGTACCACTTCCCACCGTTCGTACTCAATACAATTCGTACCCGGCACTTCGCTCCGTAAATTATTTTTAGGATTTTTTTAGGATCTGCGGGTAAAATTAGGGCTGGTTGTTTTCCTTGATAAAATTAACAACATAACAATAAATTATACAGTTTCTTTTGGTCTCCAGAGTCATATTAGGAGAATTACCATTCAGTGTTAATGTCTATTCAGAGACTTAAAATTCTAAATGTCTATTGTCATGGAATTATCGGAATTGGTTTATGATCTTTGATATTGTTGAACACTGAAAACATGTCTTATGATAATACCTTTTAATGGACTGATATGAGGTTTTATTTATAAGCATATAAATATTATATGGAACAAGGGAGTCATAATATATGCAATTATGTGTCTTGAAAATTGGTTTGTTATACATGAAGTTATTTAACAATTTGTTGATAAATTTCGTATGTCAAAGTATCGTGCATATAGTTTTCCCAATTTGAAAAGCTACCGGCCTACCTCATTTATTTCTCACAATTTTGAGAGTTTCATGCTTAATTTTATACACATCAGCTGTTGAACTATGCAGATAGAAGGTCGAGGATCCTGTAAATTCTCTGTAAGATGAAGTCGGTACATCTTTTGCTCGCAGAAACTATTTGACTTGTTTTAAATATGAAACGCTCAAGACATTTATTTTGTGATTTGAATTAAATCTAGTCTGAGCTGCAGCTGCCTCCTAACGACAACCCTGGCTAAAACAGAGACAACTGTATGTTTCAATCAATATATTAATAATAGCAAAATGGTATGCATCAATAAGATCCGCCGATATACCGTAAGGCTACAGTCGGATCAAGAATAGAAAGTTAGAGAACTACCGAGGTACCCTTGTGGGCTACAGTTAGAACTTCAATGTAACAGAATAATTATTATGTACTAAAGAGTCAAATAACGCTGTACATAGCGTCAGCGAACAGCACAGTTGATTGTAACACTTTCCCGTTTCTAAGCACACGCGAGAGTCAAATAATAAAGTTGTTTGTGGAGGTATAGGCCGCTACGCAGAATAGTCGCCATAGCCTGACGTTCTACTATAAATTTGACGTAAACCCGCGCCTCAGAGCAATGAATGTTGAATATTAAAATTTGTAAATGGCTAAAGCATCCCCTGTGTTACCGCGGTGATGGTTATCCCATGGGGGCTGTATGCGGACAATCGGACTATACTAAACCACGGACTACCGTACTTAAACAATGCTTCAACTGCACTACCGTGCATAACCCGCACCACCGTGCATAACCCGTACTACCGTGCATAACCCGCACTACCGTGCATAACCCGCACTACTGTGCATAACCCGCACTACTGTGCATAACCCGCCCTACCGTGCATAACCCGCACTACCGTGCATAACCCGCACTACCGTGCATAACCCGCACTACTGTGCATAACCTGCACTGCCGTGCATAACCCACACTACCGTGCATAACCCGCACTACCGTGCATAACCCGCGCTGCCGTGCATAACCCGCACTACCGTGCATAACCCGCACTACCGTGCATAACCCGCACTACTGTGCATAACCCGCACTACTGTGCATAACCCGCCCTACCGTGCATAACCCGCGCAACCGTGCATAACCCGCACTAGTGTGCATAACTTACACTACCGTGCATAACCCACACTACCGTGCATAACTCGCACTACTGTGCATAACCCGCACTACCGTGCATAACCCGCACTACCGTGCATAACCCGCACTACTGTGCATAACATGCACTACCATGCATAACCCGCACTACCGCGCTTAACCCGCACTACCGCGCATAACCCGCACTACCGCGCTTAACCCGCACTACCGTGCATAACCCGCACTACCGTGCATAACCCGCACTACCGTGCATAACCCGCACTACCGCGCATAACCCGCACTATCGTGCATAACCCGCACTACCGCGCATAACCCGCACTACCGCGCATAACCTGCACTGCCGTGCATAACCCGCACTACCGCGCATAACCCCGCGCTGCCGTGCATAACCCGCACTACCGTGCTATACTGCCAAACAAGGGTCGCTCGAGAAACGTCTAACCAAATGTTATAAGGACGAAGCTCAAGATCCTTTAGCTGTTCGACTAAGTGTTTAAATTTTAGAATGTTGGCATGCGATAATCACAGGGGACGCTTTAACTTACCGATACGAATAACTAAACTGAACCATTTAATTAACGAGGATATATAAGAATAAGGCTTGGATTAGATAATACTGCAATGTTATGGTTAGAAAGCTCTGAAGCTAGAATTTCCGCCACATATTTTTTTCTAAAAATGTCCCCCAAATTCTAGCCGGAAAATTGGACTAAGAATTATCGCAGGGCATCTAATGTCGACTGAAGGCTAATATCGGACAATTGGACGCCATCATTTCTGAATAACTCATCAATCCTAAATGAAGTAATCAAAGCACTGAAAGTACTGCTGTGTGGCGTACTGATGCCACTAAATCCAATATCGAATCCAGGTTGTATCATAATTTTATGTCCCAAATCTGATAAGCCCACCCTTACTCAAATATTTGTGCTGCTAAAGACACCAAGAGAACCAGCAGTTACCTGGAACTTACTTAAGTAACTATGCTGAGCATCAATGAAGGGATATTTACAAATACCATTTTTAACGACTTTGAGAATTCGACCAGTGTCAAGATAAGTGACTGTTTATTCTCCGTATGACCACGCATGTTAATTAAATGTATATGACACTCTATATTAACGTACTATGTAAAAGGGGTAAACATGGCGTCGCTCACACATATCGATCGGCCGATTAATGCTTTAAAAACAAGTTTTACATTTTATAAAACCTTAAAGTATTAGCTTTTAAAACAAGCTTTAATGAACATAATCGATCGAATATTAAATTAATAATTGATGATTTTCGACCGTTGATTGAATTTTTATTTGGTATAAAACGGGATATTTTAAACTTACTTTTACGCGGAACGGATTCTTACTCGTCGCCGTGGATTTGATAATTAGGGTATCGTGTTGAATGTTGTCTAAAAGAGAGACATATATCTCTGCTTCATTACAAGCTTAAAATATTCAAAATCGGATAATAGATACGAAAATTATGAGGTCTTATATAAAGCAGGGTAGAAATTGACTAGTGCGTTTAACGCTTACCGCGGTAACATTGTTAATCGGCCGATCGATATGTACGTAGAACTATTTTCCCCCACCAGCTATATATAGCATCAATGTTTGTATACAACATATTTAGGTAATCGTCTGCAATGTGCAGCGGCGGTGTGATTTACATACGTTACAGTATACGATTGAAAACCGTGGGAACTATTTTAGATTCCCGCCACCAGTGAGAACATTCTTTGGTAGTAAAAATATAGTCCGTTGCGGAATGATTTGCTATAAATATCCTCTAAGAATAAAAGTCTGATATAACTGTTGGTCTTAATATAGGTAAATGTTGGTAATGTAAACAAATCAGGTCCAATGATACGTGTAACCTGTTTTGCATGCTTGTAATATTGTTCAAATCATAGAACTATTTATTTGCCGAGGCCTAATGCGTTAAATTGGTCGTAAGCTGAAAAGTGGTAATATCATTGTGTGGCGTTTACGCCACACAAAAACCATCCCCCTACTGTCACGGGAGTCAAATTCGCGGCCCAGGGAATTTATTCGACGCCGTTTCCTTTCCATTGCTTTGTTAAACTTTGCATCATGGGGAGCTGCAGACCAGGCCCTCCTTTGAAAAATGTCAAACCAGACAAAAGTCGTTCTGCTCATTGTATTAAATGAGTAATCGAGTTCGGCTTTAATAAGTCGGCGGATACGAAATATACCTGCCGATGCCAAGTCATTGCCGCCTAGATGAATTATTAGGGCCTTTGGATGACCATATTGGAGTAAACGACGCTGAACTTGGGAATGGAAACCAGACCATCGTAGACCCCGGACGCCGAACCATCCTATGGTTAAATTCCCCGGCAGTTCTAGATTCGGTTTGCCCAGTGATGCCGCTCGTTCGCCTGTCCAGTAGAGGATGGAATCCGTCAAGATCCATATGTCTAATGAATAAATGAAGTGGTTATTATTAGCTAAGATAAGGCAGATCTACTGAGATACCGGGGATATCTGCTCTGCTTAAACATTTGGACTAGACTGAAGTGAATTGACCTTTCTGCCGACTTTGGTTGACAGGTGGCGCTAGCCAATCGTATTGCAGCATTTCGGCAACGAGTTACCGCCATCTTGTAGGACAACCTGGACATTAGACAAGCTTAAATCAATGTAAATTGTGAAATATTCAATTAAGCCTTATTTCATTAATAATGAACACATTTTCAAAATATTGGTATGTTAAGAAACTAGAGAACTTCAACTATAATTTGATAGCAATGTCATGAAAGTGAATTGATTTATTAAATCATAGGGCCTCGGAAGTAGTAGCTACATATGTACATTATGTCTCAAATATAGTCTGATTTAAAAGTAATACCATTGATATTTACATCAACATAATTCGAAATAATTACATGTTGAGAAACTCGGAAGCTTCGTCTTTAATTTGATACGACTGTTTTAAAAAATATGTACTTTAAACCATAGACTGTCACTCGTGAAATTATTTTATTGTTTGTTATAGAATAAGGACACATAAGTGACATAACTTCCAAATAAAGAACGTGTGTATTTCCCAAAAAGTGAACACGCACATTAATTTGATTAAACTTCGTTAAGTGAAGTATTATAATATTGAACATTATGTTGTTTTTGTCTATGTAATAGTTAAACCGCTTTTAGTCGATATCCGTGTGATGTTAAATGCATCCATTCTCAAAAACTTATATAATCAAAGCACTGAGAGTGCTGATGGGAGACTTTCTGGTGGCGGCTATTGGCAGGTCTGCTACACGCGAAGTTCAAACTCCCAATTAAACTTTGTAAATCCTTAAGCCTAGTATTTTCCTTAGAAAGCATAACTGAGATTTTACCGATAATTTCGTCAATTTTTTCCACAGGCATTCGAACAACCATTTCTTGACTGTCGAGTTCAAGACCCAGGAAGACTAATACCCTAACCGGGCCAATTGTTTTCTCCGATGCGACCGGTACGTTAAGTTTAAGTGGGAGGGAATTAAACTGTCCCATTA
The DNA here is from genome assembly GCA_947247005.1 of Spisula solida. Classification (NCBI taxonomy): domain Eukaryota; kingdom Metazoa; phylum Mollusca; class Bivalvia; order Venerida; family Mactridae; genus Spisula; species Spisula solida. The sequence goes on along the minus strand of OX365947.1, from coordinate 39,045,039 downwards.
AAGTTTGACAGACATCAGCATCGGCATGCCCCCCTAAAAAATCGTCCAGATAATGAAGATTTTTTTCTGAGTTGTTAAGCCAATTCGAGAAATGTCACAAATTTCTCAAACCAACTACAGGATTATACTGCAGCCGAAAGGTAAACATTTGTCAACAAAATAGGAATCCAAGAATCTGAAACCCAGCTGATCGAAATCTTTCGGGTGTACTGGGAGCGATCTGAATGCATTTTATATCCATTTTAAAAAGAAAACAGCCCCTCCCAAGAACCTGCAACATGTGTATGGCATCCTCAAAGCTCGTGTATTGAACTGAGCATAGCTTGAAGTCATTCAGTGAATTTCCTTTGGGATGCGAGAGATGGTGAATAAGTCTGACCTCGCCTTTTGTTTTCGTTTCGACAAGCCCTACAGGACAAACCCTCAAATTAAGTAATATGAGAGGTGAGTGAAAAGGACCCACAACCCTACCGGCTCTTACCTCTTTCTCAATGTTTTTTATCATTATATCCCCCATGTTCAGTGGCTGATTTCAAATTCTTCCATATGGCACCTAGGGCCCGAGTAATGCAATGCAAACCCTTCAGCAAAACCCTTCCTGGTAACTGCGCTATCCTCCTGCTTATAAAAACTCAGCTCTTTATTTAGTTCAGTTACATTTACTGGCGATTTAGCAATGTTTAAGATTTTAAGGTTACTTTCGAAAAAGTGAGCGATTGGATGTCCCCCCTCGTCCTCTCTGGGAGCCCTGAAAGTTATGCAAGGGTGCTGAAGGTGTTGACTGCCTATTAAAATTATTGACATTACAGTAACGCCGGAAACGACAATTGGACCAATTACACTTGCCCTGATTAAAGGCATTGCAGTTATTGCTCACTGGTGATGCAGCGCTAGGGTTAGAGGCAGACTGCTCTGACTCGTTCATTACCATGCAGCGAAGCCACAACTCCTGGTCCATGGTAGCCAATGAATCCAACTGTTGGGCCTGACGATTTCTGAACTGTTCGTCGTACAGTCGCCAACCAAAGCCTTTCATTCTTTCGGCCGCCTCTCGGATAATAGACATATACCTCAATAAAGCTTTAGCGAAGTCAGCGTGTTTTGACAAATACAGGCTTGCAAATATTAAAAAGGCATCGGTCCATATTTCGATAAAGTTCCATATCGGCCGGATTAAGCAGGGGCGTATATTGCCGACAACAAACTAGGCCTATTAAATAATATTTATCTCATGGGGTTATTTTCGAGCAATAACCCTGAATACTAGTATGTCAAAATCTTAAAATATTAAGATGAAACACATTCACCTATTTAACTACCTGTATACTATACCTTTAAACTCGATAAGATGATTCTACTTCCATTTAGTATAGGCATATCACTATTTCCAGGCAAACAGAAGTTTCTGTAAGGACTATTTGAGTGTATCCGATTTTGGTCCGCGTATGCATTAATAATTTATATGAGTTCGTGATTTCATCAATTAAACCGGACTTTCTCACTGTGCTAGGTACAGTGTTGACATACCGCTTGGTATGTGACGTGAGTTGTGCCTTAGAAAAGCACATATAAAGCTGCCAATCAATCGTAGGTATTTCATTCCTCCAACGATTTGAATGAAATATCATCAAACACTCAAGTCGAACATAAGAACTATCTACGCAACTAAATAATTATGTTTCGACAATATGTCACAGCTTTTGCTCGAAACCGGCTCAATTGCCCGGATAGCAGTTGTGTCGGTTTCGGGCAAAAACGGTGACCTGGTGAAAAAAATAAGTGGCATATACGAGGGCCACTTAAAAAGTATTAATCAGTGGCCAATAACATGTTTAATATCCACTTAATGTGTATAAAAGATGACATTTTCAGAAAGATACAACCTTTGCCTAGCTAACCAATAAAACAATATTGCAGTCGGAAAGCTATCCATTCATCGATATGACATTTAACCAGTATGGGTATGGAACACTGGAATGTCGAGAAAATGAGGTGTATTAGCAGTCGAAAGGGTAGATATTAATGTTCATAATTTCTACAATTTTATTCCGATTGCTTTGACATTTGCACATTAGATGCATCGTATACTTGTTGAATTAGTGGAAAATCAAAATTATTGTTTGGATAGTCTACATGGCTCAAGTTGTACAAGGAATCTGCCATGTTCCAAATACTCATGGAAACAGCATTTTACTTGGACTATGCCCTAAGCGCTGTTACTGTATTGTACCGTTGAACGTCTTAAGTGGGAAAGTTAAACATGTTGCTATTTTAAACATTTATATATGTTACTATCTCTTACAAAATAAATAAACTCTGAATTATTCATAATTTGTCCTTTACAACATCTCAAAGAACATGATCACGTGACCAAAAATACGTATTTTGGATTTATGACGTCATATTCCTAAAACAATATTACAGAAAACAAAAATAAAAACACATGGTGGTAATTTAATATAAAGAATGCATAAAATGGACAACAGGGTTGAAAAAAATAGTTTTTGTCATAAATTGGGGGTATTACATTACCCCACCCACTTTTTCAAAGATGGGGTCAAACATAAAATTTGGTTGTAAAAAATAAAATTGAGGTTAAAAGGATTAAAATCGCCCGACGAATAATTCTACATATCATTACCTAGAAATTTAGACTTATTCAGAATAAATTAGTGTTAATTTAACTAGTAGATATCTAGTATTAATTAGGACGTATATGTGGTAGGTTGGATCTCGGATATGACTTGTTTATATTGCTATTAATTGGTAATAATTTAACATTTTTAAAATTATGGATCGCCATTTAAGAGTTCAATGATGCATAATGCAAATAATGTCAATTTCATTTTAATCAGCCTGACATTTGACATTTGAAAACGACACTCAGTAACCGTAGGAGTCCATGTAAAACAATTTGCTTACGCGTTTATGAGAGATTTTTTGTCAAGTGCTTTAAACCATGTCCTGTTTGAATATCAATAAAATGGAAATGCATTCATATAAAATGATGAAAATACCACGAATGTCTAGCTGAAAGATCGATCTTTAAGAAAATGTACACTTTAAATATAGTCAGGGGCAATGATATCGATTTATCGCCCACTGATTAATACTTTTTAAGTGGCCCTCGTATAGTACTCATTCCTGACTTGAGCGTCGATGATGTTAAAATCGATTGAATAATAAAATATTGATATTGACGGTTTTTGCGTTCTTAGCCACAATTTCGATCATATTCCACGTGGCATATACATACTGAGAACATATGTCACACATGTTGACTGCAAATATCGATGCAATGGAATCAATAACTGTTTGGAAACACCCAAGCTATTAGTGACATTTATCCCAAAATAGAAAGGCACTATAATGAAAATACTTGTAATTACTCGGCATTTAACAAGCAGATGCTCCATTTTGACCATATGGTACATCTTCATGACATTTTCTCTTTAATCTTGGATTATTGAATTGTCAGAATTAAAAATTTGTATAAGAGATACAAACGTAACATGCGATTTAGTGTTATACCAAATATGGAATATCATAGTTTGCCTTTCAGATGAAGCTAAAATGGTTCAAATTTTGTATTTCCCATAGCACAAAACATTGTAAAGTTACAGAGGACTGCATATTAGTTAGTTACATACGAGGGACGTTCAAAAATAAACAGGACTGGGGCCCTCATGGATACAGTTTTAAATATAACATAATATTGAATCGGAATTCAATTGCGAAAAATCAATATCCGATTTATCGTTAATCATTATCTTGTCTGTTCATAATAATTCATTTTAAAACCATAGTAACACACACCCGGCGCAGCCCATCAATAACTATTGATGTCTACAAGGTAATGCGTTATGTGACATCATCATTCTTGTTGCATGTTGGGTATAGTCAGCAAATATAGCGGCGTTGAACGTTAGGATGTGACATAAACATAAATTATGTTGAAATCCACCAGTGACAACGATGTCACGCAAAAGTGACGTCACCAGAACGTAAGAAAAAACACCGAATTCTGTCAACAGCAACACAACATGCATTCGGCATCGTATTTACAATGCGAAATAGTTCTGCAAGTCGTTAGTTAGTTTTAGAATGACAAAAACACTTTATAGTACATGTGTATTATGAATATTGGCTCAGACTTGAAAGACAAGAACGTTTGTAACGTCAGTTACTGACACCTTTTGAAATGGTAAGAATTCTCTCCGACGTTCGATGTAAGATCCGGACAAATACATGCGATTCTCACAAACAATTTACGTGTGTGTACAGGAATTTATTCATCAACATTGCCACTATAAACAGCCTGTAACTGTCTGACCATGTGTTTGTTTTAGTTTATAATTTCACTGTCTGTTTAATAAGGGTTCCGCATTCTGATGATATATATTTTGATTTACATTGTTTAACCAATTGGTGTTTAGGACAATAGTACTGTTGTGTTTTTTTTTATTAATTTCCCTCGTATTAGTTAAAATGCATACAAATGTATATATATAAATATAGAAAACTTTGTTGCTATACAGTATAAGAACTTAAAATACGAAATGTCTAATATTATAACGGGGCATGGATAGACAAGTGGTTAGCGCTCTCGACTAACAATCCGGATGTCCATAGTTCAAATCTCGCAAGGTCACTGGAAATTTCAGAAACGCTTTTCGGTGTCCCCCCCCCAACTAGAGATGGATTGGTTGGAAACCCATAGTGCTATACACCGGGAACGTAAACGAAACAATGAGTCTACTAGTATTCGAAAAGAGCTAGGACGGCGCGCCTGGATTCCTTTCATCAAACTCGCTATGTCTTCCCTCGAAGCCGGAGGTCATTTGTTGGCCAATTAGGCAGATTAGCCACGCACTGTAGCGACCGTCTCAGTCGAAGTTTTGCGATGTGTATATTGTTATTTTCTGAATCATTGTATAGAATATAAAAACCAACGCTGAGTTTATTACGTTTCTATGATACTTTAATTCTGAGTCAATCAAAGATCAAGTTAAATGTCTGATACTTTTGATGTTTCTGTTGTCATCGCTCCGTTTTTATGGCTTCAAAATTGGACGTATAACATGTACGTCTACGTGAATACTATTTTTCGGTAAACACAGTGTTGTTAGTTTTAAAAGATATGTACAAAGTCCGAAATAAACCTACCACATTTGATAAAGCTGGCTTGGATACTTTCACAAATGTGTTTCCATGGCAACCAATCTTCAAGTCAAAATCAAAAATTTTGAAGGCGTGCATATTCTCCTAACTATACTTCTAACCCGTATAATAACTTGAATGAACCTACCTACTACATGTTTGAGTTGTTTCATGATCTAGACGTTCTGTTACTATCCTTAATTTTTTAATACTTTTTTTACCATAGCGACAACGAAAATGACAGGAATATGTTATAACATACATACACAAATGTAATACCATGAATGTTATGAAGTGATGTGCATCGTTTGGTTTGCGTGTATATTGAATAATTCTAATGTATTTCTGGAATTATTTTCCTTTACCGACTCAGTTCACGTTGCCATGACAACAACGAAACTTTTTTTTCAATTAAGTGAAGTATGATTTTCAAGTTTATCGCATGGCTGCTTAATATTAGTTAAACTATAAGTCATTTAGACCATTTTACCACTGAATGAAATTAGACTGTTGCATATTAAGTAACTAAACTGCATTATCACATAACCTGCTGTTCAGGAGTGCCGTAAAGCCGTGCCGTAAATATCGTTCGACACTCCCAGACTGTGCAATAAATATTTAAATGAGCTTGACGTGACGTTAGCCAATCGATGCATTGGTCCGTCAATGACGTCAGAATAATATCAACGTCGCCATGACGTCGCGCTAATTGTACCGCTGGATTTTGGCTGAAATATATGCAGCGTACATCATCCTTTTGAACAATAATGAGCGTTTTCTAAGGTTATGTGATAAATAGAATCTTACATTCGTGCTCATTACATACGAGTTTGATTAAACTCGTCGACAAAAACAATATGACACTCGGCAAAGCCTCGTGTCATATCATTTTGTCCACTCGTTTAATAAAACTCGTATGTAATGAGCACTCATGCAAGATCCTCTATTTACGTCGCGTATTTTTCTCTCTTATGAAGTAACGTTTTCGGCCGTCCCCAGTCTCTTCAACTCTAAATTTGCGGTAGCGTACAACTTTTTGCTATTGCCCAACAATAACCATTCAATAGTTATAACCTAATGTTTCCCAACTAACAAACGTCAACAACGTGCTCACAGACCTGCCTCTCATAAGACACCTTCAAGAGACTCTGCAGCGTTCCCAGCTACCCACGGCTGTAGACCTGTCTCCACACAGTAGACACACACAACCCTCGACTGTAGCTCTAATCTACTAACGCTGCACAAGCCTCACACAATATGTTCTACCAACGTGTCTCTTCTCAACAGCCATTCAAGGAAGCGATGCTTCTCAAGAAGTCACTGGCCAGCTACCCACGGCTGTAGACTGTACCACACAGCAGTCACACACAACCCTCAACTGTAGCTCTAGCCTATTACGCTGCACCAGCCTCACACAAAACGTTCTACCAACTTCTCTCTTCTCCCAACAGACGCACCAACCAAACAACACCTAGCTGGAACCTATCAACTATTTACCACGTTACTGGTACTCCGCAACTATGTCCCCTTGTAGCTCTTCAAGGAAGCTAGGCTTCTCAAGAAATCACTAGCAAGAGACACTTGCGTAAATACACAGAGTGTAACGCTGGTCAATATTTCACGTCGTTTAACCAAAGTGAACGAGTCAGCTCTCGCAAGCCGACTGGCGTGCACAGTGCGTGCTGTGGTATATATACCCTCATTCGGTAAGACACGCCCCTTTCTGTCAATTCAATGAAACACCCGCCATCTAGCGGGTTCCGAAGCTGAACGTAAACTAACGGAAATAACCGATACGTACCGACATACTTTTAACCAATGTTTTAGGCAATATCTCACAACTACACCAATAAATATAATAACCATGCAGTGTACTAACAAATACCGTAGACGCCAAGCCCACATGTCCTACCAAATATGTTTAATTAATAAAAATATACTACCAAGAACCGAAACATACCGAGGTTTGTTGACTTTGATGCAAATGGTGTAAAATACCAAAGGGGAACAACTCCCGATATCTTAATAACGGGTAGGTCTAAAACCCTACACGTTAAACTTGATATAATATTAACGAAAAAACTGACTCGTGGACCCCATCTTTTTATTTGACAAAAACTTAGCAAATAATTTATTAAATATCGGAGTAAAATTTAAAAACTTTGACCGTCCCGAGTTTTCGGCTTTTGAATTTTTAGACAAAATTACGGCGTCTTTTGGACCGTCAAAATGGTGAAAATGGCGCATAAACTTAACTTAGCACAAGATGAAATACACCAAAATACGCAAAATACAAAGCCCGACTAGCAGATAGTTTTCATTTTATCGAAACGTATGAATGTATTACAAAAACGTAGCAAACGCGTCAAAACTGCTACGAAAATTGCGCCCCACCATGTGGCGCGTTTAAAGCTGATAAACTTACTTCTTATGTTTATAACGTTTCTCGTTTGACTTTGAACGCACAAGTTTATAGATTTAAAGAGTATATGATCAAAATTCTAACATGGCCGGCGATTTTGCCGGTATATACAAAGAACACATCACAACGTCGTATAGTCCAGTCATTCTAGGTTTTAACCTAGACAAAATTGCAAAAGAATTTCTTTGTACATATTTGTGAAGAGTGTTGTCCCATATAGTCACAGAAAAAAATCCCCATCGATAGACATCGCCGTTTTCTTGCATTTGATGAAGACAGTTTTTCGGAAAATGCGCAAAGTAATTCATGTAAAACGGCGTCCCATACTTGTGTTTATGACGACATGAAATGTTACATATGAACAAATTCAAATTTCACACAATGCAAACTATAGTAAAACATCGAAATTCTCCATATAAACAAATTAAAACATTTTAAAGGCATATTCAAACAAGGTCACGTGAGATTTTTTTCCGACTATGGGAAGCCGTGTGTCGAACAAATTAAAATTTATACTTGGATCTACTATTTGCACTAATTTTGACGTACAGGAACAGGTACCCTCTTATATTTTCAAAGTCCTTTGCCATGTTGTTTTGATACTTTGTATACTTGTTCACCATCATGACCCCAACTCCTACACAGGAGTAGGTAACTCTATCAAGCATTTTGTTGAAATTATGCCCCTTTGTTCAACTTAATGCAAATGCTAAAGTATAGGTACAATTTCTAAACCTCGAATATCTTCAAGGTTTCTTTGATACTTTGCATACTTGCTCAACATTATAACACCAACTCATACACACTGGTAGGGAACTTTATCCAGTCACTTCCGGCAAAATCTGCGAGTTAACGTGGTGCCGATTAAACTTAGCTATACTCGGTCACCTCGTCATGTGACTAGTGATAATCCGTCATCTTACCATGTGATCTGACGGACTTCTTCTTATATGAGAGTCGCAGGTTGCATTTCCGTGACCGAGGGTGAGGTTTTCCTATCCTAAATGAGCTGGTGGTTGATCGGTTATTTTCTTCGACTTCCCTGCGTCTACACGACGTCTATCAATATGTCAGACGTCGTTGTTTATCGTGACGTCACGGAACGAACGTGACGTTGTGCGCTAGTTAATAAAGAGTAACAGTATAGTCCCGAGTTTGATCCCCTTACTGAGCAGATTAAGCGACTGGATAAATAGTATAATAGGTTAGTGCCGTGAATGAAGTAAAAGTCTATCCGGCTTGGATGCGGAAATTATCGGCTCACCCGATAAATTCCCCCGTCTTGCCAGACAAACTTATTAATCCACGGCACTAACCTATTATTCTCTATCTATCAAGTATTGATGTAATAGAAAGCCACTGACGGTTGCTTTATGAAAAATTTGGTGCAAATGAGCAATTTTAACCACTCTCGATATCGCCCACTGAGTATTTTTTTCTTGAAAAAAGCGCTAAGTTTCCTTCCAATATGCTTTGTGAATTGTGTAATTCACACATGACCAAACTGTAACATCAACAAACTACAGCGTGAGCATCAGTGAGGTATTTGGTTTGTTTTTCTATTCATTTTCAACAAAATTTAATGCGAACAAATTTCAGGCAATTTAAGTAATGGTAGTGTTAATTCTATAGGGTATTAATACCCTATAGCATTTTTTATGTAAAAAAACTATATAACTGCGAATTGCCGAAGTTTCTCAAGTTATTTTAGATGTCAATGTGGTTGTTTATGGGATATACAGGCAACTATACCAAAATTACACGAATATTTGACAATTTTATTTTATTTTTGCAATACACCAAAACGTGAGGCAGTCCCTTTAAAGTTTAGGTACAAGTATTAGCATCAAATATTTTCAAAGCGGAGTGATATATTGCTTTTGTACTGTGTATACTACTTGTTCACCATCATGTACTCTAACCCATACACAGAGTTAGGTAACTTTATCAAGCATTTTGTTGAAAGTATACCCCATTTTGGGCTTAGAAATGCAAATCTTAAAGTCTAGATAAAAGGTTTGTAACCTGTAATAATTATATTCAAAGTGCATTGACATACTGCTTCGATACTTTGCATACTTGTTCATCATCATGACACCATGACATACACATGAGAAGGTAACTCTGTCAAGCATTTTGATCAAGTGATCTGCCATTTTAGACTTAGAAAAAGATAGTATTAAGTCAGACAGGGAAGGCAGCACTCAACTTAACCAGCCGAGCACAGAAAACATTAAAAACACACAAGGCACGATGCCCAACTGAACCAACCGAGCACAGAAAACATAAAATACGTACAAGGCAGTGATTTTTTTCCTTCTTTGTTTGCTGCCGGTAAACGGTACCTTCCCAATTTGAAAAAGGCTATTATTTTCCCAAATTTGAAGTGGGAAATTCCCAATGAACATTTAAAAAAAAATCAAAATCGGACATAACCTGAAGAAGTTATGAACATTTTTGACAAAAGATCAAGCATAAAAATTTACAGAAACCAGTAAGCAGTCACATGACTTTTTTTTTTTTTTTGTAATAACTATTTGGCCTTTCTGCTTCAAAACATTTCCCAATTTCAAGTTGTCACAACGCGAAAATTCTCAATCTGAACGGACCCGGACCGTTTCCCAAAGAGGCCAAAAAATCACTGCAAGGCACAACCTCTATACAAAAGAGGGAAATGTTGCATCTATGAAGAATTTTGTTTTGAATATATAATGATTATACTACCCTAGCATGCCACTGAGAATAAAGGAGCGCGCTGTTCGTGGACAGCTCTTGTTTATGCCTTTGAAACGCTAAACAACACTGGTGCTAACGTTTAATGTGTGAACCCACAATTTTTTAACTGAAATGTTATCCAGATGTGACAGTTAAAGCCTAGGTCCCACTGAGCTTGTTTGCATCGGCGATGTACTCCCGATAGAAACAAATTAGCTTCGGTAGACATCGAGAGCATGATCCTCGTGGTCTTTGGGAAGCTTCGGGGCAGTCTCGAAACAATTTGTGAATCTAGCAGACGAACTCCCGATGTATTCCCGACTTTATGCGTTGGTCTAACTGCTTCGGGATGTATTGCCGATTGGCATCAGGAGGTTCACCGATGTCTGATGGAAGCTCCCCGAAGTCTTGAGACATTTAGTCAGATCGCGAGTACATCGGGAAATTTCAATGTATGTATTGAATTTTACCCGATGTACTCACGATATCATGTCGGGAACATCTCGGGGAAGCATCCCCGAAATTCGGGAATATTCCGGGGAGGCATTCCCGAGGTATCCAGAACCTCGGGGAATGATCGGGGAGGCTTCCGCTATAAAACTAATTCTTCGAGGCATCCCAGAGGTTACCCGACACATCGGCGATGTTTCGCATCGTTTTAAAAACTGCTGTCCATGCAACATGCGGTTGTTGTTGGTAGATGCGATCCTGTTCTTGATGAATTAGGCATTTCGCACACCCTGTGTCAATGGCATACATGTTTTGGTTGAACACAGACCTGCATTAAATGTTAGTCCCGACAAACGCATCATTTTCAACAATTGTCTGCTATACATCCAAACAAATTTACAGATACGGTCAGTTTTGTACTAAAACATAACTGATAAATTTGTTTTACTGATTCAAAACATAGAAATTTCTGTACCGGTCTTTAAATGTTGTTGCGGGGTTATCAAGGAAACCAACTGCCAGACTATAGCCATACCCCCTGTAGACTAGTATCAGTTAACCATGTGGTTTTTATAGCTCAAACGTAGACTTTGCTTTGTCCAACTTCATAATGTCATCATTTGCTAACATAACCTTATTATGATATTAATAAAACGTCAGATACATTCAATCTACTTTGGTGTTTATATATTACTGGTATATTTATTATGACATAAATGAACTTCATTGCAAAAGGAACTCCGACTTGTGATTGCACTTCATAAGTTCCAAGGTATCACAAACATAAATTATATTATAATTGACCTGGATTGTCCGGAAATCACCTACGTGACGATACATTAAACAAATTGAATATAAAGCTTAAACAGTGAAATAGAAGTTCATGCTACCATATCAGCAAAATAGTTAGTGAAATTCAAACAATACAATGATGTGCATTATTCCTACATGTTCGTGAAGTTGGCAGGCTAGCGGCCTAGCTCTGTTAATACTCCAGTTCTAATAAACCTTACAATCAAAATTTCGATTTATGCAAGAAAATGTGATGTTTTCACCATTTTCGTTTCCATAGCAACCGGGATTGTTGTCATAATATAAATATGAAATGTTATTCACTATCTCATGACAAGCCCCTTATAGGCCCCTCTCCACATACTAAGTTTAATAACGACACCATGAAAATTATTTTACTTAACGTAATCCGTCCATCATTAGCCGACGTCATTTCGACGTAATTTCGTGTTATTACGGGAAACTTCGGTACCGTCCGGAAAATTTTATAAACATCCGTAAACATTAAATATTTTTATTTTACGGTATTCACATCAATAAATCTGCTTAATAAATTATGTCCTGGTAATTATATTTGACGATCTTTAAAAAAATAAATTTAAAATAAAAAAAATAGTGACGAGTTCCTTCCCTTTGATATTCGAAGTCATAGAAACGCTCGCGAAATCAAGCGCCGAAATGACATGGCGAGCAGACTTATTCTCGACGTGTGGTCGATTTTGTCACCAAAACTGTGTTATTCGGAAGGGTTGAGGACTATTATCAGTCTAAATTACATTGGTAAACACCGTTGTGAGGACGAATACCGTTATTCTTATGAATTTTCGGTTGAGAACGATGGAAATCTCGGAAACAAACATTGAGCTGTTGAGAAAACGAAAGTAGAAATATTTCTGTTGCACCATTTCGTCGAGAAGAGACTCAATAGTGCAAACCAGCCTATGTTGATGTTCATCACGATGCTTCTCAACACTATTGAGGTAAAACTTGCTAAAACATTGTGTTCTTGATCAAATATTCTTGTATCAGATGAGCGTTATAGGCTCCATTTTACATCTTGTTATTGTCAGCTCGACTGTACTTGGTCATTTTCAATTCAGAACTATTCTGATTTTGAATGGTTATTTTTGTGATCTTCGTGTAAGCATAGTGTTATTTTAACTAGATCAAATGGATAATTTAGTTTAAAAAGCTCAGTGGAAGTCTCGCTTGTTTTTTTGTAAAAGATGTAGGCCTACAAGGAATAGCCCATGTATCTACATGTACATATTTGTGAAAGAACTGGGGCCCGTTTCATAAACATATCGTAACTAAGATGCTATATTATCGTAAGTTTGGGAGATACGATAAACTTAACACTACAATAAGAGCGTTTCATAGACGCTGTCGTAACTCAACTATCTTCGCTACGATAAATTTTATCGTAAGTTAGGGAAAAACAGCGACACCGTCTAAATATTAATCACGTGATACGAAACAGACGACAAAATGGCCGCCTCAAACCAGGAAGTAACTTGTCAACTGCTGTAATAAACGTTTTGGGTGACGCAAGAACCGCGTAAAAGATGTTGTGAGCAATAGTTTTTCAAGTGCAATATCAGCCACAGATCGGGATGAAAAAGGAAAAAGTAAGATCGTCAGACAGTGTAAAATAGTCCCGTCCTTGAAAATCGATACTGACCGTTTTCGAAACGGAATTTAGCTATGTTTTGATTGTCCAGAGTTACTCCCCTTTTAAATTTGACACCATTTGCATAGCAAAGCAGAAAATCGTCTAAATTTAGTTGATGTTCCTTGTAGAATCTCGCAACAGTTAGCTAATTGGCAATCAATCAACATTGGTGTTGACTTCAAGAAGTATACAATATATATATATATATTTACACGAAGTTTAATTAACGTGCGCGACATTAGGTAGGTTTATGTTAAAACAGTTCTTAAACTTTGCCATAGTCAGATTCACCATTGTCTATAGTCCCAACCGAGACCAAACGTATCATTTCATTAGGTTAGGTCCAACAGTCTATACAAGTTTGGTCCCGTGTTTGGGACTATATTGTCAATGCTTGTGTTCTAATATTTCTATTGTATGAACAGACACTTGGACCGTTTACATGTCTGAGCGCTATGTAGCGCTTTCCACGGGAGGTAATCCTTGCCTTCTATATTTAATTGAACGGGTGGTACATGAATAAAGGCGCTTGGAAGTGCTTTGCTTAGGCAACGGACAACTGGGATCTGGACACTGCCCCCAGCTACGCACCTGTATATATTTTTTATTATCAACATTGTATACACAGACCCATACACTAATCACACAAACGTACATTATTGAAGTATCTGGGAAAAATAAAAAATATTCGTAAATGCCTCTTAAATATTTAAGCTGTGTAGAGGAATTGCGTAGATTTTTTTTATTAATATCAAGTACATCCAACAAATGTTTGTGTGATTAGTGAATGTGTCTGGATATATAATAAATAAATAAAATATTTCCAGGCGCGTAGCAGTAGGCCGCAGGGCGCGAATTTAGCACTTGCTAACTTGCTAAATGCAAGTAGATTTCCCAAAATGCAAGTGGATATAATCATTACTTGCTATTTTTTGCAAGTACAACTACAAATAATTTCCAGGGTCTCGGGCGCATTAAGATGCCAACAAACTTCTGCTAGAAGAGGTCACAAATGACTCCAACATATTTACAACTTGCTGAAATCCTGTAGTCTGATAGATGTATAACAGGTTCACAAACAATATGATTATAGCTCTAACTATGTTACCTAGGTATAATACAGACGGATATTGTAACGTTTTTAATTGAATCGCTCAATTTGCAAGTAGATTTTCTGATTTAGCAAGTAAGAAAAAAAGCTACTTGCTAAAATTTGCAAGTGACCAAAAAAGTTAAATTTGAGCCCTGTAGGGGTTCGTGGTCCAGACCCCAAGTGTCTGTGATTGTATGTGTATATCTGTTCCTCTTGGACCTGCTGGTTGCTAGTTTAATATTCATTATATAGAAAGTCCATGAAGTAAAGTCTCTGAGTCTGACACATATAAACAAATATGTGAAACAGAGTGAAAATTGAGCTGGATGTTGGGCTCACACACCTCTAAACATTATCATCAAGCTAAAGGGACAGCCATCTTCACAATTTTTTAACAGAAGAGCCTCTGTCAAGATTTCTGTATTGTGTGATGCTGGCGAGGCTATCGCAGAATGTACGGAGATGTACATCAAGAATTATTTTGTTGATCAGTCTCAATTGCTGCTCATTTTTTTATGTGATAGTGAGCTCAGAGGTATCATATGATACTCCTAAGATGCTTTGTGTACCTCAAATAATCATTGTACGATAGAAGGTCCCAGGTTTATGACGATGATCATTCCATTACAATTTTCATATTTTATTCACCAGTCAATTCAAACCACAGCCACCCAACCCCGGGGAAGGGATGGTGGAACAGTCCCGTGTTTTTCCCTTTCTGGTGTCGCCACACTCACCCGGCTATTGTTTCGCCCCAAAATAGCAGTGTAATATAGCCATGGCTATACCCATGAGGTATAGGTCGAGGCAATTTTGCGGGGTTTTACCATCTGTATGGCTCTGGGGGTGGGAACAGGATTTTACATGGGTTTTGAAAAAGCAAAAGTAAAAATACCCGCTATTCCCTGGGTTTGGTGGCCATGGTTTCAATTGACTGGTGCATTAGGAGGTTGACGTCAATATACTTCAAGACCATAGACTAATTTTACTTCATTTATTGTAATTAATTCTAAAAATTGTTATTTTCCAGAGCCTCAGTAATTGTACCAAGTAATGTTGAACAAGAGTCCACCAGTAATGTTGATGCAATGGGGGACACACTTGGTAATTATATACATATTTTATCCACTATTTGAACATATATAAAAATAAAATAATATTGGTCAGTAGACAAAATTACAGTGTATTCTATAATCATCAGGCTTATTGGTAAATAGTTTGATCATTATCAGTACATTTATAATAACTCTTATGAGTTTTCAGTATTTATAACATGATGATACCTGTTTTACAAACATCACTGGTTTCTGTGAATTTACATTAGTAGTTATAAATTTAGTCAAAAAACAATATTTGTTCTATCAAATAACCAATAAGTCAGTATACAGTTTGTGTGCCAGTTGCATTCAGTTCATATCTTATATACATATACTATCTTTGATATAGCATTGGAACTTGCATCACTTGTTCACCATCATAAGTCAAGTGTAATATCAGTAACTTCATTTTGTTTAGAGTTATGCCCATTTTTAACTTTTCTTAGTTAACGTTTTATCAATATTATGACCTTTTCTCTCATTGTGTACATGTTATAGCATTGAAACTTTCAACACTTGCTTACTTTCATAAGTCAAGGGCAATAACTCTTAATATGAAAATCATTTGTAACTTCATATTGATCCTGGTAATTTTAGCGTCCTTGAAATTGAATTCCGAAGTACATTTTGGTTCATGATATTGATGACATCTTCTTACATGTTCTTGTTTTAATTTTACAGATGTGTGATGACAGATGTGCCTATTCTAAATTGATTAAACACCAAATCTGAGCAGGGAAGGACTGGAGGGGATAAATACCTCATGAAAAGAACTGATTCAAGGGTTGCAAAGGCCTTGAAAAGTCCTTGAATTTAACTGAAAACCTTGAATTAAGGCAAACAGCCTCGAATATGTATACAAGTGTATAGATGTTGCCAAAATGATATATTATTGGCGTAAAAAAGGAAACAGAACCACATTTTCCTGCCAATTAGATGTATGTATAGGTATAGGTTTAAATGTGAATAAAATTGCAGCGCCCTGGTAGGCGTCCCAGTGAGTGTTAGTTGAATGGAGAAGATGGGGAAAATGAAAAAAGTGCAATTTAACACAATTGACTGTAAAATGTTGAAGGGTAAAAGCAACTTTTAAGGACTGGCGAAAACGAGTGCTTAGCACAAGTTATAAAGTTACCCATGTGCCACGATGTGGGATTACAAGCATTTGTATAACTGGAAGGAACTCTCGGTATGAAGAGTAGTGCTTGAAAGCAGTTGTCACAATGACAATAATTTTCATGTTTATCCGACAGACATAATCATACAATTTTACCTCAGTAAATGTTCTGAAAAATGCCTTGAAAATACTTTGAAGTCTGAATTTGGGAGAATTTTGTATGAACTAATTCAGGTCTACTTAGAGGAATCAAACTTTGTGCAAACGGTTTAACCATAAATATAAAGCTTTTATATCAAAACAAAGGGAGGTAATTCAGAACATACCAAAGTTTGACTCAAGCTGCATAAATAAGTGTTGGACATTAATTTATTTTTCTTTGTCAAAATTGATTTTCCTTGCAAATTTGTATGACTGATTTTTATGACATCCAAACAATTCTCCAGCTTATAATCAGATAGATTGAATATGCATAACAGTAATGTTGTTTGAACAAAATTAGTTATTATACCCGTAGATACATAGTATATAAGGGCTATATTGGAGTCATGCTTGAGGATGGTTGGTTGGTCCGTGCAAATTTTGTCCGCAATATTTCTCTGTAACTATTTGTTGGATTTCATCGAAAATTTGCATGACTTGTCAGTACCAAGTCTAGTTGTGCATATCATTGGCACAGCCAGTCGATCAATTTTAAGGGAGTTGTGGCCCTTTATAATTTTTCACTTATTAATTGTGTCTGCGCTATTTCTCTGTTACTAATGGTCGGATTGTAAAGAAACTTTGCATGGCTGATCAGTACCAAGTCTAGTTGTGTATAACGTCAGCACACGCCAGTGGATCAATTTGAAGGGAGTTGTATCCCTTTATTGTTCTGCACTTATAAATTTTGTCCGCGATATTCCTCTGTTACCAATAGTCGGATTTCAATGAAACTTTGCATGAATGATCAGTACCAAGTCTAGCTGAGCATATTGTCGGCACACATTGGTAGGATTAATTTTAAGGGAGTTACGACCCTTGTTTTTTTATACTTATAATTTTGTCTACACTTTTCCTTTGTTACCATTGGTTGGATTTCAATGAACTTTGCATGAATGATCAGTACTAATTCTAGTTTTTTTGTCAGAGCACATTGAAGTGACTGAGTCAAGCATTTCTGGGGGTATTTAGTGATATTTCTTGTTTCCAATTCAGTTCAGCAATGAGGGGTTGTTATCCTTTAAATTCATGTTGCGTATTTGCAGTTTAATACACCGTCACAATATTTGTTCTCGATCAGTTTGTTAAGTAGCATTGCAATTGAAATGCATGCATGCACTATGATGGATACTTTCTTTTTTTGTTTTGAGTATATTATAAACATTTTTAGTCAGTAGTTCATGTTGTTTAAAATTGCATAATGCTTTACAACCATAATACTAAATAGGTAAAAAGAGATGACATGAAATACATTGTTTTGTTATGTTTTCTTTATACTAAATACTGGTATAGTGGAGTCAATATACCTGTACCAGGGTTCTCACGAATTTTCTATCACAAAATTCCCTGACTTTTCCCTGATTTTTGCCTGACAGAGGAGCAGTTTTCCCCGACTTTTTAGAGCAATACGGTAACACAGGATCCTTTTGTTAGAGCAAAATATGGAAATAAAATAGAGAAAAGGAGGGTATATTTGCTTTATACGGAACTAAAAGGTTAAAGGCAACAGTTTTTAAGGCTGTTGATTGACATAAAGTTATTATAACTTAAAATAATTCCAAGCGAGAATAGCGAGGGAGGATTTTGTCAGTCTTAGGTAGTTTCTTCATAGGAAACGACTCTTATCAAGAGCTTCAATGAATAATTCCCTGACTTTTTCTTGACTTGCTCAATTTCCAGATTTCCCCGATTTATTCCAAAATTCCCTGACCTTGAAAAAATTGTTTTTCCCTGACCGTGGGAACCCTGTGTACCTATACCACAGTGCATGACACCTATAAGATGTACTGCTTTGTTGTTAATTTGAGTCCGAAAACTAAATACATGTATAGTCAGTTGGTTTATACCAATTTATCTAAGGTTGATTGTGATACCACAAAGGTATGAGAAAAGAGAAGCCATATTCCCTTTTATGCTGAGCATCTAGCAAGAGAAATACTGGTACCATTTTATTTCGCCTTTGGTTTGACGGGACCTAGGATCGAACCCGAAACCTCCCTTGCTTGAAGCGGATGCTCTACCGCTTAGCTATCGAGGAGGCCTGTATAGTCAGTTGGATGAATGGCATCCCTGCCCATAGCTAGAATCGGCATACTAACTGGATGAGTGGCATACAAGTATTCAAGACTAATTACACTTAAAGGCCTAAAAAGAGTTGTTTGTTTCCAGTATTCTCCCCTACCCAAACATTTGTCTGCACCCTGTATAGTGTATGGTATTCAGTTTGAAAGTAATGATTATCTTATATGTTATAGATTAGAACGAATAGAGTAAATTTTTAATGATTAAAAAGAGCGGAGCGAGCAAAGCTAATCTTTTATAGTCATTAAAAATTTACTTTATATGCTCCAACTTACTTAGAATGTAACATCCAGCATTTTGATTCGCTGATGGAATATAGCGCCAAGACATGACGTCACGTCTGTTAATAGTAAAATTTTAATGATTAAATTTTCATTTCACCGCCAAAATGCAACGTTTTCATTGACTCATAATGTAGGTTATATTCTTAGAAAAAGCAACAGTTAACCTTCCCTATTTTTATGACATGATACCAGAAACAAACACTTTTTATTAAGCCCAAAGTGACATAGAAGAAACACAGTATTTACTATGATATTCTTTTATTAAAGGGGCAGTGATCTTCCATTACATCAGTAAATTATAACTGATTAAAATTGACAACTACCAACAATAATGCATATTGGACCAATGATAAAAACAGAAATAATATCCTCAACCATCCATAAGTTTCATAAGGATAAATCTACACAAGATTTTACTGTTACTTGAATTAACAATGACATTACAGCTGTACATTAAATGCACTGACAATAAATGAAGATATTAAGTGTACATTTATATTACATGTACCAGTATACAAAATTACAAAGACACAAGGCTAGTTCAACATATGCTTGCAATAAAAATTGAAGTTGGTCAAACAAATGGGAAGATGCAAACAATAAATATACTTCCAACTAGAGCTGTCGCCATTCGGCAGACTAATATACCACCGCCGGCAAAGGGCCATAATTCTGCCAAAATTCATGTGAAAGTTTGAGCAAAATCCTACCCAAACTGTAGGAGTTGCGTCCACAAGAATGTTTCTACGGACAGACAGACAGACGGACGAACAAGCTGAATACAGTATACCCCCCTAACAACTGGTTGTGCGGGGGTATAATTACAACAACATGTTGCTAAAGTCTATAAGAATCCATCATGAGCTTCTATGTAGGATAAGGATATCTCCCCCGAGGGGTCGGATTTTTACAAGGGACGAGGCTTGCCGAGTTCCTGGTTAAAATTCCGACCCCGAGGGTGAGATATCCCTATCCTACATAGACTGTCTCATGATGGATTATTTTTCTCCGACGTAATTTGAGAAAATGGGACTTTATAACACAATTAGCTTTCATGGCGTCAAAATGACGTCATTATAACGTGATTTTTGCCGTACGTTCTCATTAAAAAAAATCATTAATAATAACATTAATAAAGCGTACGCTGTTGTGGTAAGCTAAATATTATGCTTTTAAAATGGCATAGAGCCTATTGGTGTTCGTCTTCATTAGCTTTATATCGCCATGAACTCGTAAATCCCGAAACTAAGGTCGGAATTAAATCACGCTCTGGTCGCTCATGTAAGAAAGATGTTGCTAATGTAAGATAGAAGTTTCTTACATGAGCTGAAATCCTATCTTACACCAGTTAAAGTGGGAGAAAAATACATCTGTTAATGTACCCACCTATCGAAACAGTAAATGTTGATTTGGATGGAAGGTGTTCTTTCATAACATGTATGAAAATATAATTTAAAATTGTCTGATGGGAGAATCCGAGATCAATTTGGCGGTCTCTGCAGACAGGTTTCATCGTAGCGGTATTTGTTCACAGGTGGTCTCAAAAGTTTGACTGTATGTAAAGCATAGACACAAATGACGTAAAGGCATGTCCAGATTGAGTAAAATTCCTGAATTTTGATCACTGACAAACACTAAAGTTTTCTTTAAATGTTCATGTAGTTTTATTTCCTCAGGTCAATGTCTTCTTGGTAGTATGTTCTGTTTCCAGTTCATCAGAGGTCATGTATTAACTACCTGAAAAATGCATAAATACACAAATTAACAATTTCTAGACATTCGAAGCAAAACTAAAACTGCTTGATCACGAAAATGAATATAGTTTTATTCGGATACCAGCTTTAGAGTCATTGCCCTAAAAATGATGTTTGCTTGTGTCGCTCTTAACTCTCAATATTTATATTGCTTAAGTGTGTGGCCATTTGGTTTTTACCCTGCCTAATTTGCCAATGACCCCTGATTTGAGAGACCGAAAGTTTGTGTGACACAATGAATCTGGATGTGCTTCCCTAGCTTTTTCCAAATAGACCCATTGATCACTAGTATTAGCAGAGTAGTGGCCCTTGAAATGATGAAACGGTCAACATGGTCAAATAGCATGTGGTGGCATTCGTGTTATATGGACGCACTTCTAGTTTAAGATTTTTTTCTAGGGTTGACCTAACTCATGATTGTAAACGCAAATGTATGTCGGTCCTATTATATTTATTAGAAAAATGTATTGACAAAGAAATATTACCATTTATCATAATCCTTTTTTCTATTGATAATGTCTAGATGTCAGATTATAAAGTTGATTCTCTTCTTCCGTTGTTGGAGATTGTACAAACTACATCTACCAGTATATTCTTTTGTGCATACAGTCCTGCAAAAAAGAGTGACAGTTTACAGGTTTACCTGAGAGAGATATGGCTATGAGCCCCGTATGACAACCGGTTACCCACAGAGCTACATCATAGTATTTAATTGGCATCTACCTAATGATGCTAAGATTGGTTGAATTTGGCAGTATCAAAGATCATACAAGCAATTGGAGTCATGCTTGCGGTTGGTCCGTTAGTCTGACAAATTATCTGCTGACCGCGGTATCAAGTGTCGTTTCATCCAGGTTTATCACATTGTCAACTGAAGGAATAATTTTACAATGAGCAATCGAGGATCAAACCAGACCTCCTTGGTGAGAGCTTAAAAAATGCAGACACTCGAACGACATTGCTAAACAGTTAACCGAACAGCAACCGTCAGTTGTAAATGACCTATAATCACTCACAATAAAAAAGCTACAAGATGTCTTTTTTCAATAAGATAGTGGGGCACCCTGTTCGACATATTAAACTGCTGTCAGATGCCATAAACTAAAACAGACAATTCACTCTAAGCGTTGGGTTCATTTGTCAATGGCTTTCTATGCAGAACCAGAAGTAGATGTACCACACTGTGTTTGGTATTATACAACAAGACTTAGAAAGCCTGTGATAGACCAGAGACTATAGGATAACCTAGACAGTGTGAAGTGGGTGGGTGGGGTATAATGTAAACTTAAAAACAAGAGGTAACATGTTATGGATAGCTTCCATACTTGTGGGCATATACAATCAACATTATGGTCATTGGATAACTGATCAGAGGCATTTGGTAATTAAACAAAATGCACAAATTTAATGTTTTTTCTCACCAAAAAAAATTGTCCCGAGTGCTCTCCCTTGAAATGTCATAATGGAAATTTTTGCGTCAAAGACAAAATAAACAACTTGGATTGCGGACTATTGGACTAGTATCGCATTTACATAGATGTTAAAGAATAAAACATACATTTACCTGGGTCATCTTGGCATCGAATCTGACGAAGGCATTTGATTGGATTTCTTATGAGCGTTGTTTTCATTTTCAACATTCAAGCGTTGTCCGCTCGTTCTACTTTGTAACCCATAACTGACGGTTCGTCCCAAAACTATTCGACACTACGTTTTGTAGCCAAAATTCACTAAATTGCATTCTAATCGGGATCATTTGGCGGCCATTTTGGTTTGAGTTACGACATTTGCACCGACTAAGAGAGGGTCGAGGCTCTCGTAGAGTTACGAGAAATTTTAGCGCTATTTGCGATAATCTTAGTTACGATAATTTCTATGAAACGCATTTTACGAGAAAATTTCTCTTACGATAAAAGTTACGATAAGATTTGCTTAAGATATGTTTATGAAACGGGCCCCTGGACTACATGTACCGAAATAGCCTTGTAGTAGCCGCAGGTCTATTGTTTAGTGTACTCGACTTGTAACCGGGAAAGCCGGGTTCAAGGTCCAGGCCTTTTTTTTGCTGAATTTTGTAGAGGCCCAGGCCCTTTTGTTTTGTGAAAATTTAGCACGAAAATCCTCAAAATTGTGAAAAAGTTGGTGCAGAAACTTTTCAAATTGTTATAAACTAAGCGCGATAAATCATCAAATTGTGAAATAATTTTTTCAGATGTTAGCTCTCAATTTTTGTCCACTTGTCCCAAACATCGGGTTATGATATAATACTTCATATCAAGTCCAGTACAGGAATATATGACTTTTTATCTATGTTTGGTTTGTTCGATGCTTTGTGGTGAAGTTGTGAAGGTGCCTTTATAAATTGTGAAAGGGGCCTATAGGAAATTGTGAAAGGGGCTGATGAAGGCCCCTCGTATATAGTGAAAAAAAGCCCTGAGTTCACATAATACTTGTTGCAACATCTGTCTATTTGATAGAAAAACAAAACAAATATATCTGAAATATTTTTGAACTGCTACAGATTTTTATAAAAGTAGTTTACCTTAAGCATTTCTGCACTAAGTATGCGACATGACACTATAAATCTGCCAAGTCACTTAGTGTCAACATAATAAACAACAAGGTGATAATAATTATTATTTATATTTGCAGGGAATCGAGAATGGTACGTTTCACTTGAAACAGTTGACTTCAAAACTAGAGATGCTGAAGAAATGTGTGCAGAATTGAGAAAATGTAAGTGTAGTGTAACTGTGAGGTAACGCATGATTGTATTGTTACAGTTTGTTGCATAAGCAGAAGTAATGCGCGTCCATGTTTTGCAAATACATTGTTCCTAATGCAAAATTTAGGTTATAATTAAGCACCTATCCCTAATTCAACGATTTGAACTTTCTGTCTTATAATTGTATACATAATTCAGTTTGGTTGCTAAAATTGTTTTTGGTTGTAGTTACCATGACAATAGTCCAAATAAATTCAAATTATATTGCAGTTCAGTCATAGATCTGTTCTTATAATATCTGTCTTTATTGGAGCTGTCATTGACGATTCCGATATATCGTTGATACATTGATATATTGATTTTCAAGTATAGGTGAACAAGAAACAGACCTATCAGTCATGTAGCAGTCACTTAATTTGAATTCTACACTCTATATGTTTAATACTGGGTATAGATTCAGCTTTTGAAAATAGCACCTTTGGTTTTAGTTTAGATTTGATATAATTTGACAATTTCTGAACTTTCATTTTTTTAACAAAGAAAATGTTTTGTGCAGGACCACCAGGATCATATTAGTATATACATGTAATTATAATGTTATAATATTATTTGCAGGTTGTGAAATACTGTTGCTGAATACTACACAGATTGCAACAGTGGAATCAGACATAGCATATTACCCGGAATGCAGCACGGGAACAAGATTTTGCATATAACCCAGATCGGACCATGGAACTTTTTTCCCGAAAGATTGTTAAATATTTACATATTAATAGAGGAATATATCGCGCAGTTGTTCCAGTCGTTGCCGGCAGTCACTAATGCTACTTTTATACTTGCACTCAGAAATGGTTGTATTGTTCAAGATTAGTGTCAGTGTCCATACCGTCTAAATTTGGATTGGCAGCCAAAGTTCCTTTACTTTGATTCCATGTGACAGTTTTCCTGTGTCATAAAGTGCATTCTATTGTATAAATAATATTTGAGTGTCAATTAAGAACTTGGGATACAGAGTGTATGAGTTAATTTTCACCCATTACTCCATAGATATACAACTTGAACATTTATAAGTATGAGACAGGACATATAAACTTTATAAGGGTATGATTATACTTGTAAAGTATGCTTGGGTGTATTGAGTTTAGCACACCTGTCATATAGTCACAAGGTGAGCTTTTGTGATCACTCGATGTCTGTCATTCCCTACCTTTTTGCTTGCATAGGCAGTAGAAATCACAATTTTACTATAATCTTTATGAAACATAGACACAATGACCATCTCAACAAATTTTTATTTTATATTGGGTCATTTAGGGTTAAAAAGGTGTTACTTGGTCAAATCATACATGAATCTTGTGAAGTCACAGGAGTTCACTATTTTGGTCCAATTTTTATGACTGATCATCTCAACAAAATCTGGCTCAAGTTCTATATTGGGTCATAAGTGGTCAAAACATAGGTCAATATCATTATGTCAAATCATACATAAACCTTGTGCAGTCTCTAAAGGTCTCCAGTTTGGTTTAATCTTCATGAAACTTGATGACAATGATCCCTAAACAAAGTCTATGTCAAGTTCTACATTGGGTCATCTGGGATAAAAAAAAACTAGGTCACTATAGATCCAATCATGCATACATGTACACATTGAGTAGTCACTAGAGGCCACAATTTTAGTCGAATCTTTATGAAACTTTGTGACTTTGGTCACGATGATCAACTCAGGGTCATCTGGGGTTAAAAACTAGGCCACTGTGTTAAAAAATCGATAAAGCTAAGTTGTCTTTTAGGGCATGTGGCTAATGCTGTGTTGATTGTGACAAATGGATGGCTGTCAGTTCACTAATGTCTAAAACATATTTGCTTTTGAATGAAAACATGACGTGTGTATATTCATTTTCTTAGTTAGATCATTAGCTATAAGCCAATGGATGTTTTAATGCGTTTTCTTATTTTTGGGGTTATACAATGGTCCAGCCAAAGGGAAGGAATTTAACTATTTCTGTATCCATAGCAACCACAGTTTCAATCAGAATAATACAAATATTCAAGTTTACACAATCTCCTTTTAAACTCCTTTCTGTATACCAAGTTTCATAGGTCTAGCTTGGAAACTGTTTTAGTTAAGCCAGGATTCCAGATTTTATAGATTTTTTTCTATTTCCGTTTCCATAGCAACCGCAGTTTTTGTTATAATCAAAACATATTTAGATGTGCATAATCTCCTTATTGGCACCTACCCACATACCAAGTTTTGTAATCCTAACTTAGAAACTGTTATGGCAGGATCCAGATTTTTACATATTTTCATTATTTTTGTCTCCATAGCAACCAAAATTTTTGTTAGATTCAAAATATTTTTGGACGTGCATAATTCCCTTATTGCCCCCTATCCACATACCAAGTTTCATAAACCTAGTTTGAAAACTGTTTGAGCTATGTCAGGATCCTGACTTTTGAGGAACGGACGAAGGGTAAACCTATGTCCCCTCTGGTTGAAAACCGATAGGGGACTAAAAAAAAAATTTCTGAATTTTATGTCAGAACATACATCAACTTGTAGCAAATGATCTAACTAACAAAATGAATACACACATGACATGTTTTCAGTCAATAATGAAAAAGTTTCTGTGTTTTTAGTAAATGAGAACTCATTCTCCAGCGAGTACAGAAATAAGAGTATGCAAAGAAAAGTACATTTTCTGAAATAAATCTGTGGTAAACTTTTTTTATTTTGTTATTTTCTTATACAATATTGATTACTTAAAATTTGTATGTTACTATTGTAGCATGCCAATCATTTTATAAGATGATTTTATACCATTCTTTGAAAGGGAAATTTAAATATTTTGATAAATCTACTCATTCAAAACACTGAAATTGAAAGATAGAGGTGAAAGACAAAAATATGAAGTAATTTACAAATTTCTGTTACATTTCATTTACAAACACATTCCATTGGCTGTGTAAAAACATAAAACTTTGCACAATTTATTGATTTTATTGACACAAAAAATAGATAAATACTGTTAGGACCTTTTCTGAAATTTGCTCTATTTTGATATGGATGGTTACCATAGTTAAAATGGAATTTCTCCAAAACGGCGTGGTAAAAGTTTTTAAAAAATTATATTTAGACAAGCCATGTGATACCCTTAATGAAAAAGTTAGTTTCATTGGGAATCTAAATTTTGCCAATGATGGATGGATTACCTTAATCATATAATAAAGATTTCTTCACGGATGAGCATGACTGACCGACGCACTTACAGACAAACGGATGGACACACGTATGTAGGTCAAATTAAGATCCTGATGCATGTTTATCAGTTGATGACTTATAAAACACTCTCATTTAGATATGTTTACCCAAAATAAAGAAATTAATTCATGTTTTATGGTACAAAAATAATTATCATATTTTCTGAAAAGTGGGTGGGGTAAATCTACCCCTTCATTTTCACATTATTTGCTTAAAAAATTGAAATAAATGGTTTATTGAAAATATTTTGCTTGTAAATTCCTTTTATCAACAACATGGTTTGATATTTTAACCTGCTTGTGTGTATAACATTAAACTACTGACAAACTGTTATACCCAAATTTTCAGGTACATCCGCAACTTTCTGAACAGGGGACTTTTTCCTGGTAGTAGTTTAGACATTAAAAAACTTAAAAATACTCAAAACAAAACTTTTGCAATTTTGTCTAGGTTAAGGCCATTTTTGGGCTAGAATGACTGGCCTAGTATGTCGGTCGATATACAATGGAAATGACGTCACGTAGTTTTATGACGTCATGCAGGTAAACAAGTAACGTAAACAACATAGATCTGGCAAAATAACACTGGCTAAATATATAATTCCGAGTTTAAATCATGTTAAAATCGAAATAAAATATTCAAAAGCCATTGTATACCGGCTGTTATACAATGGTTTGTCGTTCTGGCCCCGTGTTCACAAAGAATTGGTTATCAGGACCAGGCTCAAGCTCCATTTTGTTTTTGCTATTTCATTCAAATAATATGTACAGTTATAAAATTATATGTTCCTTAGCAGTTACAGAATATCATAACAGTTTCTAGATAACAGATTACGACCCTTAAAAACTTTTACTTTCCTATAAAAAGAGATTAATTGTACTTGAGACCGAAACTGATCTGAGACATTCAGACCAAGCTCGAAAACCCAGCTTCAATTGATTAAGCCCAATATTGCTATAATAACTAAGCATTAAACGTATTTGTTTGTCTTTAAATTTAAGGAGATACCAATATTGCTTCATCTGCTAAAATAAAATAATCTTTCTATCAACATATTTTCTGTATTTGGGATAAAATAAAATGGAGCTTGAGTCTGATCCTGATAACCAATTCTTTGTGAACACGGGGCCAGTGTCGCTTGATATTAACTACTCAGGCCCACCGCTTTCGTGATTAATTCCCACGCGTTAGAACTCTAAACCATTGTATAACAGTCGGTTTACAAGGGTTTTTCATAGTTTATTTCTTAAGTGAAAATGCACTAGATTGAACAAAATAAACACCGAAAATGCATTTAAATCAATTGTATTTGTAAACGACGGCTAGTGTTATCACCGGCGGATTAAACACTTTCGTTGTTATCATTAACTACGCTCTCGTTGACGGGCGGAAGGTATGTTTATTTGGTTTCCACACTAGAAAGTTCTCAATATTACATCAGAATGTTCAACATCGGCATAACAAGACAAATACAGGTAATTATATTGACATGATAACATGATTTTCATTTTAACGGATCATGTACAAAATAAATGTACTGTAATTGCATTTTCTGAACATTTCTCAATTCAAGTATCAACGAGAAATATTTGGTGACCTTTATCAATATTTGATAGGCCAGTGTACTGTATATTATACATGTACAGTATTAGCCATCAGTGACCCTTTATGGTCATCAAGATGTGTAATATATCTGATAGTACATGTATATCTCGTCTATAAATGATTAGCACAGGACCAGTCGTGACCCATCCTCATACACCGGTGGTATGTCATGTTCCGGTATCAAAGATGAGAAGAATACTGAACGAGAATGGTCCTGACTATGGGATCATAAACAAACACCTTGTCAGATAGACGTTCAGCCATATTGACCTTTAATACGTAACTCCTAAATGAAAAGATTAAAGTACAACTGTAATAGTTTTGCATTTATTATATTTTATTTTATTCAGAAAAGTATTTCATAATAATCCCGTGAATTATTTCTTACTTACGCACTGAAATGGTATAGTTTACGATCATGCAGAAAAACGTATGTAATTGTATGTACAAACATCCACAGTGTATAAACGAGTCAACTTCCGGTTATCGCAATAATGAGTACACGTTGAAATGTATAGGATTGCAATAATGAGTACAGTGATGGAAAATCACCTGATGTTTCAATCACAAGAATGAGTACATGTTGAATTGTATAGTATCACAATAATGAGTACAGTGATTTGGTTTACACGCGGTGACATCGGGCAATGATAACGATCATTGGTGAACCAATTTGGTATAATGATACATCTTCTGAAAATTGTATAGACTTACTATGACGTATAAAGAGATGACAGTTTTATTTTGGTTTTTTATTGATCACCCCTCGTACATTTTGTGTTACTGTGTAGTATGAGTTCAGAAAAAAAAACTTGAAAATTGAAGCATCTGGAATAGTACGCAGCACCCTGTGCCAAAATATGGCACGTTGACTTATTTTTTCTCTTTTTTTAAATTTGTTGATTCAGTATCAAGTAAATAGATCTTAATTATGTACAGTTTGTACTTATAGATAAAATCCTTCCGTTGCTAGCATGATAAAGATGTGAAGTAAACTTATCGCATCTAAAGTTAAGTGTTTTTTTGTATACAGAATGCTTACAGCAAAACACAATTAGATAACATTGACTCAAACATATGCAAAACTTGAAATGTTTTCATGATCTAATGGCTCCAGATTCTCCTGCTCCCGATCTCCCGAAGCATCTCAGTATGATTTATTGGAATACTACACAATTCAACATGTATGACTTATTGCGATCAAAAACAATTGAAATTTCAGGTAAAGATTAAATATGACATATTGGAAGACAATTTACAATTCAACGTGAATGACTTATTGCGATGACCCGAAGTTGACTCACAGTGAGTTTTAGCCGCATAAACAAGCGTTTACTGCAACAAGACATGAACTACAAACGATAAGATTGGAGCATGAAAATGACAAAAAAGAAATTAATCTATTGAAAAATGAAGTTAAGCAATTGAAAGAAAATATTAAAACACCGAAAACTATTCAGCATTCTCAAACATCACTACCATCCAGTGCAAATGACTCCAGAAACACCAGCAAAAGTAAAAATATGAATGATGCATTACATGAGCGGGTTACAAACGAATCCCAACCAATGAGGCCACAGAAGAAGACAAGTTCAACACCAAGGGTGTTCATCATAGGAGATTCTGTAACGAAGAGAATGAGAGCTATAGATTTTGAAAGTGATAAGTTCTCCTTGAACTTACGATCCAATCCTGGAGCAACGATAAAGGATGCATCATCCAAACTAGAAAGCAAAACCATCGAAGTCAGCCAGTCGGACCTCATAATTGTTCACCTTGGCATAAACAATGTGTCAAACGGTGACTCACCAAGTGAACTGTTAATCCAGTACTCACAGCTTGTGACAGCCATACAGGAACAAAACAAGTACTCAAAAATATGCTTCTCATCAGTGTTACCAAAGAAGCATGATAGAGTATCAGACAAAATCATCAATGACACAAATAATCAACTAAAATCATTTTGTCAGATCAACAAACACTTGTTCATTGACAATTCAAAATACTTCATGTCAAATGGTAAAGTGGAGAAATCCCTCTTCTTTGATGACTACCATCCAAACGACAATGGGTTATCTGTGCTTACAAACACATTCAGATCGTCAATCATGGACCATCTTTTCATTTTACCAAACAGTACCAAGCCCTTTCCTCAAGATAATAATGTGAAACAACCGAGCGGAAATTTTCACAGAGCTGCCCCAAGGGGGGATCACCATCCGACACCTCGGGATCCTGATAAACCAAACAGATTAATTTTGTCCGTATAGTTTAGCATTGTAATTTTTGTTTTTAGTTCGTCTTGCATATTTGTAGTTTCATTTGTTAATTAATTCTCTTGTAACATTGTTTGTATATATTATTATATGTCTCATATAAATGTTCTATGCATATACTTAAATATATGATTTCTTTGTTATGTCGAATACAAGCTTGTAGCTTATGTTTATTATGTTAACTATAATCGACGTTAAATAAAGTTTATCTTATCTTATCTTATCTTATCTTACTGTTTCCTCTGCATTTGTTTTATAAGAGTATACACTAGTAAGTACTATACAGTTACAGTAAATCGCAATTTTAAGGCGATGAATAGATGCCGACACATATAAATACTTTCAAATGTGACCTTGGTCGACCAGTCAATAAACCCGTTTTAAAACCGAACATATTATTGTGTGTAAACAAAGCTATGGAGTGGAGATAATTTAGAAAAGCAAATAATTTTAGATAAGATTCATACAATCAGTCATGAGTTTTCCTCATTTCATTATTTGTACAATGACTTCAAGTAGACTAAAATAAATTTCATTTATGTGGGCTTCAGGCGTCAGTATAATTACAGTGATTTATTCACCGCATATAATGAAAATCACTGTACTCAGCATAGTGATACTATACAATTCAACGTGTACACATTATTGTGATTGAAACATCCGGTGATTTTCCATCACTGTACTCATTATTGCAATACTATACAATTCAACGTGTACTCATTATTGCGATAATCGGAAGTTGACTCGTTTATACACTGTGTTATTGCGAACTGATTATATACTGAGTTATATTAGTGCGATTCACTGGTTATCTCTCAACGGTTAAACTTATCTTTCCTTAAAATGGTTTTGTATATCACAATTCTGTGTAACCTTGCGTCACAGAGTGATAGCTCAATAACAAAGGATGGAAACTAATGTTTAAAAAAAACACACACAAAACACGAATGCACCGACGTAATGGAAATCACACATGTGTTCTGTAGTGAGTAATGCGTGTTGGATCCTTGGTTAATTATGACATGTCATTTTACGGCAAATGAAACTCATGGAGTTTGTATACATGTACACAGTTTTCATTAACAGAAAATGCAATTATTTTTTTAATGACACGCATGTGAAGCATCGTGACACGGCCATAAGATTCAGCC
The DNA here is from genome assembly GCA_947247005.1 of Spisula solida. Lineage (NCBI taxonomy): Eukaryota > Metazoa > Mollusca > Bivalvia > Venerida > Mactridae > Spisula > Spisula solida. The sequence continues at coordinate 39,013,181 of OX365947.1, read as the reverse complement.
ATAAAGCATTTCATTGTTCAATCAAATAGGTCAATATCGATATAAATTAAAAAGATAAGCTGAAAAGGTATGGATTTAGACAATACTGAGGGTCACCCAAGGTTATAGAGTGGCAATAAACAATCCGAGCACGCAACTATCCGAACAACCGGTAGAATTTCACTAACGGTGCGTCTAGACAATACAATTTGATGTATACGTGTACTATAGTCTAGTCGGGATAAAAATCCAGTGACGCAGCGGTCGAGTCCACTTTAATGGTGTAAAACCAATTATAAAGGCTTCCGAGCGTATACTGTACAAACAACTATAATTTCAATGCTAAACTAACATACTAAACTTCGCTCTACCTGTTTTGACATTGGTTGTGATTTTTTGCGTACACATAAACTGCAACGTCAATGTCACAATATCCTAACTTGACTATACACTTATTCTGGCTTGAGATATACCACTCCATTGGTTACAAGTGTTTAGATGGAAATATCGTGAGCTTCATAAGTCATGTTAGGCTTAATGAACATTTTGTGAAATGTACATCCTAGACGTATACACCATTATGTACTGTCTAGATGCACCTTAAGCCTAGGTCCCAATGAGCAGTTTTTGCCTCGGTGATGTACTCCCGATAGAAATTAATGCTCTATCAGGACATCGGGAACAGGTTCCTCGTGGTTTAGGGGAAACTTCAGAGAAGTCATAAGACAGTTTGTGATTTCGATAGGAATTTTGATGAATCAGGTTGTATCGGTGGAAATCGGGAGTATGTCGCCGATGTGGAATTCCTCACTGGAACCTAGGCTTTACCTATTTCTGACATTGTAACATGAGGTGGATTGGTGATAACAGTATACAAACATACCAGAGTATGTGTTCTTTGTTTCTCATTGATTTGATACATGATATCAGTAATTCTCCCATAAGTTTGTGACAAATTATGAAAACTAAAACTAAATGTACGCTACACATTAAGCATTGTTAAATGGTAAGTTGTAGTTCGATCGTTTGAATTAAGTGATTTTGTAGTTTGATCGTTGATCGTTGATTGCTGAAAAAAGGTTGTGGACACGAATGCAGTTCAGGAACAGGCGAAGTAGAAATGGTACAAACTCCCGAAGGATCTTATTATAAAATGTCATAATATGATATGCATGTATAACTATAAATGAACGACGATCTGGGTAAATGAACCTCATTTTTTACTTATCGTTTATAAATGGTTGAGTTTTGTTAGATTGAGTGATTATAATGAATCGTTGCTATGGACACAACAATAAGCTTTTATAAATTTATATACACTTTATCGTCACTGCATATTTCAAAACTAGTAATTAAAAAATGATGTTGCTATGGTAATAAAACAAAATAATCAAACAATTTTAGAATTAATATGAGCTTACGTTAGTCATATATCGTACATGTATTTACATTAAGTCCATGTATTTACATGACAATATTGTTATTTTAATTTGCAGTGTACAATAATTGTTTATATATTTTAGTCATTTAGTCATTGGTTGCTATGGATACGTCTCACAATTAAGTACCTTTACTGAAATGAAAATTGGGACAATAACAGGTGAAAGTGCATATTGAATGATATAACTTGAACACGAGATAGGTCATTGTTGAGATGTCTGACTCTGTACAAAAACATACATGTCAATTGAAAGGTCATAATATATCTAGTCTGGTTTCTCCAGGCGCTAAAACACATGATTGCGTTTGGGTAGTTTCAAGATGGCGGTGATGAAACAAGAATAAAAGCGACCTAGCGTTCGTTTGACCATAGTTTAACTACTGAAGGTTTTCACTGTCTCTAGTTGAACTATGGTGAGCATGGTTAGCACCAAAACACAGCAAATGTTACCATATCAAACATCATGTATCAGTCGTTCTTTTTATCAGAAGTAAAAAAAAGGAATTCGAGTTAAACACTATTCTACATTGTGTATTGGTTCATGCTTACACATAAGAAATGCCTGTTACAATCGTTGGACTGTCGGACTGTTACATGGCTTCGTTTAGGTGATAGAGACAGAATGGAGCAGACGCTTGAAACCATATTTTGAAGTATTTTGTGTTTAAGGTAGTTTATATAGTTATTTCCTATCGTTATGAGGTAAGCTAGCAGGGTTATAAATAGAAGAGTAAACGCCACAATCTTGTAATTATTTTTATTCCATTTTAATTCACACATGCTTGTCCTAAAGACTAACCCAACAACAGGGTACTGTTGTATCAAAGCACTTAACGGAACTTATAAATTTACGTTCAAATTTAAAGTCTTGATTATTCTTTAAAACCTACATATTGGGGACAAATACTGTTCATTGGCTCATTGACTGAATAGTTATTTAATACTGAACGACTCTTTGCCACAATTTATAGCTATTAAGAAGTTATAAAGAATCTAAATCTGAGCGTATGTTTAATATTTTCGTAAGTGCTTTGATAAAACAGTTCCCATGTGAAGGACACGAAAAAGTGTAACGCAAAGCACATTTTAAGCAGAAAATATCAGCACGACATGGGAACCTTAATATCATAGACTTCCCAGTAAAAGGACACAAAAAAGTGTAACACAAAGCACATTTTAAGCAGAAAATATCAGCACGACATGGGAACCTTAATATCATAGACTTCCCAGTAAATTAACTAATAAAACAAAAACAACATTCGTTAAATAAATGGAATGATGTACTATTATATGTAAACATACCAATATAACAAATAACAACAATACAATTATAGCACATATGTGTCCCGTTATGTTCACGTTTAAGAAATATGGCACAAGGTAAATACATTTCACTAATATTTAGTACACGTTATTCTCAATCCATTTAATAAATAAAATAGAGAGGTTGCGAAAGTCAACGTGTAACGTGTACGTGTACGTCAATACTACTTTTGAGTATTTCGTCATCCAGGTATGTGTAGTTTCTACAAGTTACCGACGTGTGACAGACGACAATATATTGTGTACTATGTCACACGGGTATGCACGGGAAACCCAATAATTCATCGCCCGTGGTTTTATTGAGTTTATACAAACACTCATTATCGATTCACGAATAAATCATGCTACACCTGTCATGTAATGTTACACGCACACGTTGTGTTTCGCAATCCAATACATCATAAATACAATTTAGTCGCATATAACTATAAAATGAACTTTTTTCTGGTCTTCACATTTATATGGTGACTGATTTATGCCATGTAGTAGTTTTGCTTGTTCGCCACAACAATACAAAAATGCAACAATGAAATGTTACAAAAAAGTCGACTTTTTCGCATTGTAACATTTTCGCATTTTTGCTTTGTTGTGGCCAAAAAGCGAAAATACGACATGGCATAAATCAGCCACCACACATTTACGATTACGGTGTATGTACAAACACTGGCAGAGGATGCTATGTCATATAGAAGCATGAGCTACTCGCCGAGATTTCCCGTTTATAAAACTGTCACCCGAGAAATCAGATCAGTGGGGACATACCACGTGGTATGATGCGTACTTTCTGGCTACAAACACAAGTAGAAATCTGTCAACAAAAACTTAAAACAACCGCAAGTATTTTGTTATTCGGCCTATTTTAACGAGATACCCTTGACGCTCAAGTCGAGAATGAGTACTATGTAACACCGTTAAATGTCGCATCGACGCTAAATGTCGCACCTGACGTTAAATGTCGCATCGACGCTAAATGTCGCACCTGACGTTAAATGTCGCAAGGCTGACGCTAAATGTCGCAACCGACGCTAAATGCCACATTCCCCTGACGCTAAATGTCGCATCTGTGACGTTAAATGTCGCAACAAACTGGCCTGACGTTAAATGTCGCAACAAACTGGCATGACGTTGTTTCATTTCTCATAAACCGGCATATACATTGTATAACCTGAACAAATCATACAAGACAAGTAAATATTTTTGCGACGCACAGCCGAGTTGGATTAAATAAAGAAATAATTATACTGATTGTGTACAATTAAAAAAGTTAAAAACTTCAATCATAAAGACAATTTTAGCGTCGTTGCGACGTTTAACGTTGCTACATACTATCAACACATTTTTCAAGTTAATATTTATCAACAAAATGTCAGTTTTTGTCCGAAAGCGACTAAAATGCTTTGATAGCGGAAATGTTTAATCAGACAAAATGCCTACGTATAACAAAAGGTACCGGAATGCCCTTTTTAAGGTGCAATTGGTTGAATGCTAATGAAATAATATCAATTGTTATTCAAACTTGTTTTTATATAATCGCATGATATAAACTTTAATAGCGAAACATCCGTCGACTGCAATATTGCGACAACAAACCTCAGAAAGCGTTGTGGGGACAAGATTACATCCGTTACACACTTATTGGCAGCTATCACTTCATGATAGGTGATGTTATTTTGAGGCGGCCAATCAATTGTCTTGGGCTTAAACATTTAGAGGTTTTTGTCCTTAGTGTTTGTCACATATTTGTATGCGCACCGCACCATCCACTTCCTTTTTCTGAGAATCCTTGAACGAGACAGTTGGTCATTTATTTCTTAAAAATGTTTTCCTTTTCAAGCAGCTGTTATTTGCAATCCTGTGTTGATATATCGGTTTATAGATGTACCTAACTGATTACTGTGGTGGTTTACAGGGTGATTAGTGGCAGATGGACCTAAATCACGGTGGATATCGGCAGATGATGATTGACTTGTCGAAAGCGCAATGCGCCAGGATTTGTTTTAAATTTATTTATCTTTATACAAATCATGCTAAATCATGAAATATTATAGTACCGTAAACATACACTGTATATGTCACTGGGTTCCTGGTATATATAGTTTCTATGCATCATTTTCATAGATGTGACGAGTTCGATGGGCATTGCGACTGGTGGGTTTAAGTTCGAGATTGGGCAGCCTACTGAGTTTAAATTTATGTATAATTATTACATGCTAAACGTTCAATTTATTACAACCCCAACATAGCCACAACTACGCTACCTTCAGCGCTTTGAATTCGCTACCTTCAGCGCTTTGAATTTTCACGTAATCGTTACACACGCTGCTTTCTTGATATTTTACCTGCTATGAATTCATTGGTTGATGAAAGTTAACCTGTTGAATGTATAGAGAGAGAGTTTACTACGTGTTGAAAGGTTTAAACGGGTACACTCACTCCGTCAGAAATATTGTTAATAATATCGAGAGTTAATACATAATAAAAGTCCGAAGACTCATATTTTTCGTTCGTTTATACTAATACGGGATTATTTTTCTGTGTACTGTTTTATCAGTAGGGGTGACTATTGCGTCCAGTTTTGACTATTGCAATACTATTGCTATTGCTGAAAGTACTTTTGCGATACTATTGTATTGCTGGAAACTATTGCGATACTATTGCAATAGTTATTGCCAAGATTTGAAAACCAGAGTTTAACTTGTAAATGCAAATTTGCACTGTGTAAGATTTAATTTTTTTTTTACAACATACAAATCTACTATTTTTGGAAATGATTTAAAATGAATTTGACAGAAATAGATTATTAAAATTAATGCGATATTGGTCCTTTGTGGTTGTTTTGATGCGAAAACGGATGTTTTTAAAATTAATAATAACTTTTATTTATAAAAAAGGAAACTATTGTAACTATCGATAGTTGAGCTAACTATCGGCGATAGTTATTGGATCGAGACTTTTACTATCGATCCATACTATCGGGACACTCGGAATCGCAATGCATCGATATTTCAATGCATCGGCCCACCCCTATTTATCAGCGTACATTTAAATTCAGATAAGTGTGTTAAAAGTACAGTTTACAGTTTAAATTTGACTTATATTCACGTACAAAGGGGTTCGACCCGGCTGAAAAATCCACCACTTCTCAGCACACTGGGATATATCAAGGGGAATTTCTTTATGACTGATCCTCATATACCCTACTCAAATTATTTCCAATAGTTTAAACAGGTCGAATGCAATCATTTAATTTGCACTGCACACGTCATTGCAATATAACATCATCCATAAAAAACACAACTTTTATCAAAATCCGTACACAATGTCGCCAGTGTCGGGCATAGAATGTTCGCAAAATGCGTAAAAACGGTTTGAGGACATAGTTTTACATGCGAGCCGTCAGAAACTTGAAAACGGCCTCTGATAAAGAAGAAAAATCATTATTTACGCATGATATCGGGAAATAAGTACGACGATTGGATAGCAGAACATATTTTTTGCAACTTACCGCCACCAATCTGTTTCTGTACCGCTTAAATAGATGACAATCCGAATTCAAGGAGAACTAATATTCAATTTCTAAAATTTACATTCAATTCGACCTATTGTAGTATCACCTGACAAATTACCAACGTCACGTGACTTGGGTGGAAAGCGAGTAATTTGATTGGTGCAAAAGGTCCATAGCATAATCCGTACACCAATCGTTTACTAGATAGTCACATTGTCGTCACGTGATACGACAAATGGTCATAGTGAAATGTAAATATTAGATATTGCAAAAACTTCTCATTGAACTCGGATTATCGTAAAGTGTGCAGTACAAATCAAAAGATTGCATTTGTGCAGTGTAGCAATACCACGTGACTTTTGACTACAGTTACAAGAAGAAATTTGTAAACATTGGAAAAGATAAAGGCCATAAGTATTTTATTTCTTCATCGATTTCTATGAAATTTACGCCACGCTAAGGGGACAAGTATTTGCTTTCCGTGAAATATAAAATCTTTTTCCGCGGCTGTGCCGTTTTGTCCATTACTTTGTGAAACCGTGGAACGTGTAGGTTTCACAGGGTAAAGGAAAAACCGGTAATACTGCTGAAAAATATCTTATATTTCAATGAAAGCAAATACTTTTCCCCTTAGCGTGGCGTATATTTTATAGAAATCGATGAAGAAATAAAATACTTATGGCTATATGTTTGTACCGATGTTTACAAATTTCTACTTGTAACTGTAACCAAAAGCCACGTGGTATTGCTACCCAGATTTAGCTTGTTTAAAATATTCGACATAATGTTGTGTTGGGTATTTGAGGGCCAGTCATAAAGTAATTCCCCTACTATATGATCCTATATCCTAGTGTAGAATTGGTTGATTTTTTAACCGGGTCGAATCCCTTTGTTAACGTATACATAATAAACAGGTTTCAATTACATTAAAGCACTAATGCCATAGCTGAATGACTTGGTTTTAAACTAGCCTGAAAGTTGATTGCGACAATGACCAAGTGACACATGTGAGATACAAAATGTCGAGTAAAATATTGGATTCGAGCCGGGAACCGTGAGTAAAAAGTTACAAATCAAATGTATTTTAAAACTACCTAACTAAGCAGCAACTTGCATGTGGTATTAGACATTAGTTTGAACAGCGTTAAGCTGTTTCCATATTAAATGTTATATAAATTGATCCAGCGTTCGTAACGAGAGGTCGCAGTATCGCGGTTTGTTAATACCGATTAAATATTAATTATGTTACCAATCAGTCAATTTTGTTTGATACAAATCCTAGCTGAGCGTACCATCTCACATCAAACTGCATTTTACCAAGATATTCGTCCCGTGTGTGATTATAATGCAATTCTTCCATGCAGTCTAATGCATAGTGTTCGTAATCCAAATAAAACTTGTTCGCAAACAACTCTCTTCGAGACGCAAGTAGCGGTAAATCCCCCGTTCCGAATACACATATCATTCGAACACGTTGACCATGACACGGCCAATTATACTGTCCGTTACCCCAGTTTTTGAATCTTGAAACAAACGGTTTGATGTCGCCACTTATGTCTGATTCTGCTAACCCTGCAAACAAATAAAAAATGAAAGTAATGTACCAATATTACTGATAGCAATGTGCCGCTGTACGTATTTACATATTTAGTTTAGTATCTGATATGTGCTTGGCTGAGCGTACTTGGATAAAATGTCGCAATAAAAGTGAGAGAACTACATTTCGTCAGATTTTGATCATGACGCGGAAAAAAATGGACCGAAAAGTTCAAAAGGCTAAGCGATAGTACTGTACTCTTATCAAAAGGAATTATTAAATACTGCAAATACGGAAATTCAAACCTTTTGGAAATCCATTGGTCAAATTGGCATTAATCAAACTAGGGTCAAGAAAATACCAATGGAAGTTATTGTAGAAAATGGAACCGTTTCAACTGATATTAAGGATGTTCTAAGGAAATGGAAAGATAGTTTTAGCTCACTTTTTAATAATCATGTTAGTGCGAATAATTTACCTGATATGTGATCAGGGGATCAATCTGGTAATCAAGATGTACTTTTACATTTTAATGAGAACATTTCTATTTTGGAAGTTAAGGAAGCTGTTTTTTATGCAAAACGTGGTAAAGCAGTAGGGGCAGATACCATTCATGCGGAAGGTTTGAAAAATGACACTTCAATAATATTAATGTTCCTTCATTCGTTATTCCATGTTTGTTTCGGTAGTGGAACTGTACCTTCTACATTTTATTTGGTCAAAATGCATAATTAACCCTATACCAAAATCAGCATCTTTAGATCCAAGAGATCCTCTTTCTTATAGAGGTATTGCACTGGCTTCTGTTGTTTATAAAATATAGTGTACAATTCTAAATAATAGATTAAGTAAATGGGTTGAAAGTAGTGATAAATTGGAACAACATATTAGAATTTGTGCAAAACCCTGTCATAATATTTTAAAATAGGAGAAATAATTACCTCTGTAAATAATGCCCATATTATTTATAATTACATTGTGATATGTTTTATTTCCTTTAATCAGTTTATCTACGGTCTGACCGAGGTAAAAATCGCTTTCATTAACCATTTTTTAAATGTGCATTAGTACTCGTTGTCTAGTTCAATTTTTATAGTCTTCATTTTTTAATAAATTTTTTCTTCAAAGATTAACAACTGCTCCTTGATTTTACATACTTATGCAAATACCTTAATGGTAATTATAGTATCTTTTTAAGTAAATGTATGTAGTATAACATAGCAGGCTACACACTGTTAATTAAAATAATTAGTATTTTATTTCAGTTCATATTAATTATACATGTTGAGTGAGAGTGTACTTGCTGACATTTTGGGGATGGAAGTATGCACAGCAAAGTATGGAACGCCATAGCTGTCTTTTGTTGACGCTTGTCATGTTGACTTGTCGATAGGACATGTGAACTTCTTAGTACAATGTGTTAATATGTCAAGGACATTGTTGACTTGTCAAACTATCATCTGAGTATGTCAACTTGCCCTGTTATATTGTTAAAACAACGTCTTAAATTGTTAAAAGAATACAATAATATCTCAAGCCATCGTGTTATACTGTTAAACCACATCGATAAATTGTCAAATCACCATTTGTATATGTCTACGTTACATGTTAAATTGTTGAAAAAACGTTTGATAATGTTAGAAGAACGTGTTAACTTCTCAAAGCTTCGTATTATCATGTTAGACTTTAACTACAATGATGAATTGTTAAACTATCATTTGAATATGTTTATATGCGTTGTTGAATTGTTAAAACAACGTCTTACAATGTCGAATGAGCATGCGAACCTCTCAACACATCGTGTTATACTGTTAAACGGCAGTGGTTAATGGTTTAAATATCATTTGAACATGTCTATACGACATGTTAAATTGTTACAACAACGTCTTAAATTGTCGGTAGGGCATGTGAACTTCTCAGTGCAACATTATTGTATTTCAAGTCACACTGTTAAACTGTCCAAATATCATGTGAACATGTCTATATGCCATGTTAAATTGTTAAAATATCTTCTTATCATGTCCAAAAACCATTTGAACTTCTCAACAGAACGAGTTATACTGTCATACAACAGTGGTAAATTGTTAAAATATCATTTGAAGATGTCTATATGACATGTTAAATTGTCAAAATAGCTTCTTATTATGTCCAATAACCATGTGAACTTCTTAATAGAACGTGTTATATTGTTAGACAACAGTGGTAAATTGTTAAAATATAATTTGAAGATGCCTATATGACATGTTAAATTGTTAAAATAGCTTCTTATCATGTTCAATAACCATGTGAACTTCTTAATAGAACGTGTTATATTGTTAGACAACAGTGGTAAATTGTTTAAACATCATTTGAAGATGTCTATATAAAATGTTAAATTTTTGAAATAGCTTCTTATCATGTCCATTCAGCATGTGAACTTCTTAATAGAACGTGTTATATTGTTTAACAACAGTGGTAATTGTTGAACTATCATTTGAAGATGTCTATACGACATGTTATAGTGTTAAAACGATATTTTAACTTGTCGACGAGGCATGATAACTTCTTAATATACAGTGTTGTTGTTGTTGTTCAAATTTGTATGACGTCATCAATAACGTAAGTTCCTCCCGTGTGCATATTGAACAATTTCCGCCATCTTTGTTCAATATTAAAGTTAAAAAACTGAAAGTTGTTATCCAATTTGGGAATCAGAGTTTTACTATACGATCACAGCCACCACGTTACTACGTTACAGTTACGTTACAGTAAGGATATTACATGAGTATCTTTTCATATTAAATTTATTAAACGAGTTGAATAAAATAATATAATGCGAGGCTCTGCCGAGCATTTTATCGATTTTATTCAACGAGTTTAATAAATCCAATGTGGAAAGTCACAAATGTAATGTTCTTTTTATCACATGTTAGCCTTTTCCGGCCGAAAACATAAAATAGCTACTTATTTTCACTATAATAAACGCGCAACTTTGACGACGTCGCCTATACTTTGAGTGACGTCACGTCAAAGCTTTATTACACTAGTGTATTATCAAAATAAATAATGGCTTTATTACGCTACGGCGACGTCAACCATGTGATAAAGTCTCTTAAAATTCTTATTAGAATAGCTTTGTGCAATGTTTTATTGTGATTTGATATGTATATTGTATGACTTGTATGTTGTACAAAGAAGAGACCTAAATAAATAAATAAATAAAAATGTATGTCGAGTATGAAACAGTTGATATACAACGCTGTTCACTACCTATCCTTGATGCCATCTATCACTAAAAAAGGTATGGGAGAAGACAGAACAGTTGTATTTACATATATTTGTTAAGCTATGAAGACATTCGATTGTAGCACAAGGTCAATAAGCAAATACGTCAACCAGCACCACTATGAACGGAGCAAATACCTCAACCAGCACCACTATGAACGCAGCAAATACGTCAACCAGCACCACTATGAACGGAGCAAATACGTCAACCAGCCCCACTATGAGCGGAGCAAATACGTCAACCAGTCCCACTATGAACGGAGCAAATACCTCAAACAGCACCACTATGAGCGGAGCAAATACGTCAACCAGCCCCACTATGAACGGAGCAAATACCTCAACCAGTCCCACTATGAACGGAGCAAATACCTCAACCAGTCCCACTATGAACGGAGCAAATACCTCAACCAGCACCACTATGAACGGAGCAAATACCTCAACCAGTCCCACTATGAGCGGAGCAAATACCTCAACCAGTCCCACTATGAGCGGAGCAAATACCTCAACCAGCACCACTATGAACGGAGCAAATACATCAACCAGCACCACTATGAACGGAGCAAATACCTCAACCAGCACCACTATGAACGGAGCAAATACCTCAACCAGCACCACTATGAACGGAGCAAATACCTCAACCAGTCCCACTATGAACGGAGCAAATACCTCAACCAGCACCACTATGAACGGGGCAAATACCTCAACCAGCACCACTATGAACGTGTGCTAATTAGTTCATCCTCCGCATTATGATCCCATTTCATTCCTTTGGAACACTTTTTGAAATACAACATGTATAGTTTATGGTATAAAAGCCACGGTAAACAAATATATTTGATATTATTGTATCATACGCTAGTACCTTTAGCATTAAGTTAACATATAACAACAATATTCAATATCCCAGCTGGCATTTGCTTGAAACGGTTGATGAAAATCTTTGCGGTGTTTGCAATGGAAATTTGTTCTACCAGCAATTATAACTTAAATTGTGTAAAGTGGCCATGATAACTTCGTCTCCTGAAAACACGGTATTATAGTATGTGTAGTTAATACTAATTTATTTTAAATCGATTGTAAAACAAGTTTTCGAACTTATATTAATTACTCTTGACACCTCATTCCTGATGTTATCCAATGCTAGGAGGGTATGATAGAACAGAAGCCAGATTCCATTTCATGCTGAGCGTCAAGCAAAGGCATTACTGTTACCATTTCTATTTCGTCTTTGGTATGACGCGGCCTGTGCTCAAACCCGGGATCTCCCACACTCGGAGAGGACACTCTACCACTAGGCTATCGAGGAGGCGGTGAAAGATATTCAGGATAGTATTATACAAACCTCTGTATGAACCTGGAACTGCAAGGATAGGATTATGATTCAGAGAGGCGAAGAAGGTTTCATCGGGAACTTTAGTCTTGTTTGCCCATTGTAAGAAGTCTTTAGCTCTTTGATCGTGAAGCACATACTCCACAAAACCTCTACTGGCTGTAATGTGAACAGACCCCTTTGTAGCAACTATGCTATGTGGTGGTGGCCCCGCATCCTTCCATCTATCTTTGTTAGCACTGTAATGTAAGATAATAATAATAATAATGATGATTATAAAGACTTTTTTCTTTTTTTTAAATAAAAATAAAATACAGTTAGGCCTATGCTATATTTTGTTAAATACAAGTACATATTTGGATAATTACTAGGACATAAGTTCTTCGACGACCTGTCTATTTTGAGACAGAACAAATAGACGACAAAAAACTCGACTGAAAATGGGTATTTTATTGATTGGCGTGTGTAATTTGTTGATCGATTTTTTACCCAAACGGACACGTTCGGTGTATCGAACGAATACAAAATACCGGTATTCGATTTATATCGTCAAACGGCAAAACGTGGTTTAGTGATTTAATTTGGTAACTATGTAATAATGTTGAGAAAAGGCTCTCAAATGAGAAAAAAATGATGCTTTTTATTTATTTTTAAGAACTTGGATAATATACATGTAGTACTAGATCTCAGGTTTAGTTTTTCTCATAAATCATTTTACACCAACTTCTGTCGTTGCTATGGTGACCAAATGCTGAAAAGTATCCATATTTAGAAAAACGAGTGGACAGTGGTTAAATATGTATTTTATGTACATAAAATATTTATGGACAAAATGGTTCATCCTGTCCTGTTTTGTTTCGTACCGGACGGTACGGCAGTAATCCATAACCTATTTGTCATAATGCGCATGCGCACTTAAGCGCAACTAGACAAATGAAAAAAATACTTTAGATTTGCGTCTCGTATTTTTGTACTTTAACTACGCTTTTGACATTTTAATTTTTGTTTATGTTAGTGTTTATGATAACTGAATGGTGTTTACAGGCCCTATTGGGTACCCACCACCTCTGAGTACAGACATCCTGGGCTGTATTGGATGCCCATCATCTCAAAGAACAGCCATTACAGGTCCTATTGAATGCCCTACACCACAGAGAAAAGCCAACCAATGTTCTATTTGGTACCCACAGCCTCAGAGTACAGCCCTAGTGGGTACCCACCAAATTTGGGTACAGTCACCAAAACCATTTTGGGTACTCAACATCACAGATTAAGCCATACCAGGCCTCAATGATTACCCACCCTCACACATTTCAGTCATACTATGTCATATTGGGAACCCACCAACACAGATTTAGCCCTCCTAGGCCATAATGTGACCCCTCCAACAGAGATTTCAGCCCTCCTAGGCCATATTGGGAACCCAACAACACAGACTTCAGCCATCCTAGGCCATATGGGGAACCCAACGACACAGATCTCAGCTCTCCTAGGCCATATTGGGAACCCACCAACACAGATTTCAGTCATCCTAGGCCATATTTGGAACCCACCAACACAGATTTAAGTCATCCTAGGCCATTATTGGGAACCCACCAACACCGATTTCAGTCATCCTAGGCCATATTGGGAACCCACCAACAAATATTTCAGTCATCCTAGGCCATATCGGGAACCCAACAACACAGATTTCAGTCAGCCTAGGCCATATCGGGAACCCAACAACACAGATTTCAGTCAGCCTAGGCCATATCGGGAACCCACCGACACAGATCTCAGCCCTCCTAGGCCATATTGGGAACCCAACAACACAGATTTCAGTCAGCCTAGGCCATATTTGGAACCCAACAACACAGATTTCAGTCAGCCTAGGCCATATCGGGAACCCAACAACACAGATTTCCGTCATCCTAGGCCATATCGGGAACCCAACAACACAGATTTCAGTCAGCCTAGGCCATATTGGGAACCAACCAACAAATATTTCAGTCATCCTAGGCCATATCGGGAACCCAACAACACAGATTTCAGTCAGCCTAGGCCATATCGGGAACCCACCGACACAGATCTCAGCCCTCCTAGGCCATATTGGGAACCCAACAACACAGATTTCAGTCAGCCTAGGCCATATTTGGAACCAAACAACACGGATTTCAGTCAGCCTAGGCCATATTGGAAACCCACCAACACAGATTTCAGTCAGCCTAGGCCATATTGGGAACCCACCATCACAGATTTCAGTCATCCTAGGCCATATTGGGAACCCACCAACACAGATTTCAGTCATTCTATGCCATATTGGGAACCCAACAACACAGTTTTCAGTCAGCCTAGGCCATATTGGGAACCCAACATCACAGATTTCAGTCATCCTAGGCCATAGTGGGAACCCAACAACACAGATTTCAGCCCTCCTATGCCATATTGGGAACCCACCAACACATATTGCAGCCCTCCTAGGCCATATTGGGACCCCTCCAACACAGATTTCAGCCCTCCTAGGCCATATTGGGAATCCCCCAACACAGATTTCAGTCATCCTAGGCCATATTGGGAACCCACCAACACAGATTTCAGTGATCCTAGGCCATATTGGGAACCCAACAACACAGATTTCAGTCAGCCTAGGCCATATTGAGAACCCACCAACACATATTTCTGTCATCCTAGGCCATATTGGGAACCCACCAACACATATTGCAGCCCTCCTAGGCCATATTGGGAACCCACCAACACATATTGCAGCCCTCCTAGGCCATATTGGGAACCCACCAACACAGATTTTAGTCAGCCTAGGCCATATTGGGAACCCAACAACACAGATTTCAGCCCTCCTAGGCCATATTGGGAACCCAACAACACAGATTTCAGTCATCCTAGGCCATATTGGGTAACTACCCTACTTATTAAAGCCATACAATGCCATATGATGCAGCAATTCCTGACTATATGTCTTATGTAACACATACAATACTGGATCTAGACAGATAAGGCAATATACGCAAAGGCTTTAAACAATGAACAGTAACACAGTTTACACTATTTTAAGAGTATTTTACCTCTTTCACTGGTCAGCAATTCAGGTAGTCGCCATAAGATAATTATGCAACTATCAATATTTTCCTCCAGTGGGGAAGTGGCTGGCAGACCCAGAGGAATTGGACAATTTTTCTTTTGGGATCTAATTCCTAAATTTCTGTGTGTGTTTTAAGTAAAATACAAATTGTACAAAGCGAACAAAAATACTTGAACGTTTGGGATTTTACAAAGATAAGTCAACATTAAAATTACAGCACATATGACATTGTAAAGTTTGTAAGTAAGGTAACGTAATATATTTTGAAAAACATGTGTTTAAAGTTCATTATAATATTTTTTTAGTGGTAAAGTTTATCTAAAGTAACAGAATATAAGGCTAGTAAATTGTAATTTTGTTTGATATTTAAATACATGTACATGTTTAGTTTACATGTTTTTTAGTTAAATATAAAGTTTGAAATACAAACCTATAATTGTTGAGCAGGATTAAATTGTTATTGTTTTATTTTTAATTGTTTTAAGTACGTTTTTAAGACACTGAATATATGAACTTTAATTTGTATGTTTGGTAACGTAAAGTGCAATGTAGCATTCCCTTAACATATCTTACAAGTCAGAGACTTGTTAATATGTATAATATAAACACTTATAAATATATAAAGTGGTATTAGATGTAACTGAAAAGTGTATGATACAATTTGAATGCTTGAAATTATTGAAGGAATAAAAAACGCACATTTTTTGGAGAATGGGTGACATTTAAAGAATCGCTACCAAACATCTATCTCTTAACCTATACTGGCAATCTATACATCATTATTTTGGTTGAATGTTGAACTAATCGTAACTTCATTATTGGATTGCCTGGTCATCTAAATTTGCAAAAAAAAACTTTATGTCAATTTGTTTTTGTTTTTATAGGGTAACGTATGTTTTCTCATATCTATCTTCTTTAACATTGCATTTTGGCATTGAAATTCTATCAGTTTGCAGCTACTAGTATACACTCTTGCATAACGTATGTAAACTTGGAATTATTAAATAGCATAATGATATAATTTATCTTTAAGAATTACAAAAATATATATATATATATTGGGGGTAACGTATTTTAAAGCGTGGTAACGGAGAAAAGCCCCACCCGCCAGTTGCAAACTTTATGCCAAAATGTTCACCACACCTACGGGTTTCAAATAAATATGTCCACAAAAGTCCCCCTGTGTGGGGAGCAAAACCCCCTCTGGCTCACGGTCTATTTAATTTCGAAGGATATTGCAGCGTTGAATACAGAAGTGAATAAGTCTTCAAAATGTCCAAAACAATTGTTGATTGTGATTCTAACATAATTGTATATACAACAGCCAATGAATGTATGATGTTACTTGACAAATTACTTAACTTAACACGATCAAATAAGATATTTCGAGTATACCATACTGTTTAATCCTAAATATTCGTGGGGGTAAATATCGTTGTTTTCGTGGATGTAAATAATAATACCAATAAATAAGTCAAGTTTATAGTAGCTGCTATGCTTGCTATCCAGTTCAGTCAGTTATAAGGTTATGTTTTTGAAATTTTACTGGCATATATCTACATATAATAAAACATATATCAAATTTGTTCCATGGTTGAATGATGTCTGATAATTTGAGTGAATTTTTATCTTGTCATTTTTTCTGAAATGGTCGTTTTCATCAAAACCACGAACATTTGACCCATTGAAATTAATTGATTTCAGCCTATTGTACATTCAGCATATAGACACATAGTCTTGTTGTCAGTGTAGATAGCAATACTACAAATGTATTTGAATTTAAAGAGGTTATGCACTAGACGGAATAACAGTGGACATCGAAATTTTAATCTTCATTCTTATTTGTAAACAAAGGCAAGTGTTATCATCGGCGGACTATACTTCATTGGACCAAGTGATAAGACATAATCATAATTTACCAATACAATGTAACGTTATCTATACGTACGAGTAAATGCATAATGTCAATAAGTAGCTTCCAGTGGTCGTACAGTGCTCCATAGAACGTACATTAATGGATTTATCCCCTAGGCGTACATGTGCATGCTAACAGTTTTAATTCAAATATTGAAAGTTCAACAAATGGATTTTACCACAGGCTCTAACACGATATGGCGTCGAGCGTTTATTTTATTAAAAATGCTGTCGTCTCAGGTAAAAAGTTTGCGCGGTATCGGTTACAGTTCCTGTCTATTTCTGTCGATCAGAAGCGTTTCAACTTAGTAAAGTTTTTTGCACACAGATAAAGTACCTGTGCATTAATTTCCTAGATGGTCGTAGATCATGCAATTTATTATTTTAATCAAGATATGTCGTTTAGTAAAGAAATAAAATGTATCAAACGGATACGCATATTACAATTTTTCAGTATATTAAAAGTATGCGCATCCTCTACTTTGTCGTAGAACTAATACTGCACATTACCATAGGGTAAAATAATGGACTGCTAATAGCTCTTGATAGCGAAAGAACGCTTGTAGTAAAGTACATGTCTATTTATTTCCTGTAATTGATTCGCATTATATAAATTTAATCTGGTAATATAAATTTGTATATCATGTGTAGATCTGATACACATTTATAACTGATGAATACACTGTATGTTCAAAATGATCGTAGTTACATGTGCAGTTGATAAGACCAGTAAACTTTTCTTTAACTTCTTTTGTTCCGAAGGCTTGCGGTTGAGACCTACTAATTTTTTCATACTTTTTGAAAAATTACCGTTTTTAACATAAAACTAAAATTACCCTCTATTAGAATTAAAGAAACATACTTTTGTATAATACATAAATATGAAAGACAGTTCAATAAGTTAACATATTTCAAAAAATCAGACAAAAGTAAAATACAAGTTCAACTGACAACGAACTTCTAGTATCAGATTAATGTTTATGTTAGAATATAACCTACATTATGAGCCAATGAAAACGCCGCATTTTCGCGGTTAAATAAAAATTTAATCATTAAAATTTTCTTTTAACAGACTTGACGTCTTGCGTTGGCGCTAATTTCTATCGGCCAATCAGAATGCAGAATGTTATATTCTAAGTTAGTTAGAACATATTCGCTTCGCTCGCTCCGCCCTTTTTAATCATTAAAATTTACTTAATATGTTCTAACTATAACTTAATTACGGATTTTTATTAGAGTGAATGTTTTTCCATGTAGTTATGTATCACATACTTGCAGATGCAGTGTTTTGTTTTAATTTTCACCAGTATTTAAAACAAGTAGAACCACTATCGAAGGTGTACACCTATTATGTAGGTAGGCCTGAATACGATAGGGCCTACCTACTTAAACAATGACATGGTCACCGCTGGAAACGGTCACTCGGGCGTAATTAATAAGATTTAATGAATATGCTTTTATCTATCCTCGCCACCGGTAACCCATATGGGCGAGGCTCCCCCAGAAGAGGTTAGTCACTTTAGTTTTTGGGAGACAGTGCATGATACAGAAGATGGTTATTTTACGTGCCTGATGTAAAGTATCACACACTTGAACTCGGTCTTTAAAATCTCGTCCTAAAGACTTCAGTAAGTTTAGTAATGTTAGGTTGGAACACTGAAATATATTTCTATTTTTTATCCTGCTGGGGAGTGATCGAACCTACAATCTTGGATCAGCAGTCTGTCTGTCACCACGGGACCACTTGTCCAACCACATGCAAGATGTTTATACATGTATATGTAAATCATGCACCGCCAAATCAGCCGGAAAATATGGTCCTACGTCTGTTACATCTATAGTCGTTCTAATTACGTGTTTATAGATCTACATTGTACTTTTGTACATTGTTTCACCAGACGTCAGTTTTCAATTGAATAGCGAGTTAACTAGGTTCATATGATAGGCATATCGAGAAGAGTATTCTATCTGTAGAATATAGTCACAATGTGATGAAACCAAGTATCCAGAAGCTATTTAAGTTACGGGGTCAGGTATGATGTAATACTTTATGGGTTACAAATAACCCGTGTGCCGGACAATGTCCTTGTATTCGACGTGTACCAGATGTCAAGGTATCGTGTACATGCCATGCGCATGCCGATGTTTGATACAGGACAACACCCCGTTATCGTATGGTCACCGACAAATCTTTTTGTAACTATACAACCCCTCGGATTTGTCCGACAATCCTGTTGATCCTTCGGCCTCCGGTTCGATTAGCCAAAAATACGCCGGCCAATCATCGAAAAGCAATATGATTGGATTTGTGACCCAAGTATAAGCGATATATTTTGATTAAGAGTCTCTATAAAAACAAACACCCATTGTTCTAAAAAATTGTGTAGTAGTACGTACCAAAAGCGTAATGACGCATTTCGAAAATGCAAAAGCTATTAGACTAAGGTTTCTGCTGACAACAGATTATGATTGTGTGTGCCATAGATATGTGTTATCAGTTTCAGTATGTGTACAGCAACAATAAACACAATACCACAATGGGTTACCAACTGGTGACGCTTGCAATGGTTACAGTTATGTTCAAAACTAGGGGAAACCTTAAACATTCTGCAGTTGCTAGGCAACAACAACTGTGAATTACTGTAAAATAATTATTGTCAAAAAGTAGTTATTTAAACCATAGAAAACTTTTATTTAAGAAATAAAAATCTGTTCGCGTTTATTGTCGGTGAATAAAACACGGGCAGGAGTTCGGATGCGGAAAAATTAAATAACGAGTGCGTAGCACGAGTGATTTAATTTTCCGCATCCGAACGAGTGCCCGTGTTTTATTCACCGACAATATACAAGAACAGAGTTTTTATTTCGATTCTAAATACGATAATATCCCGCACTATTTAACTGCGCGCATTCCATTTTCACCCATTTGACATTGAACATAATTCCACGCTGAAATTGAGTGGCTTATTAGCTGGTACAATTACCTCCCTCGTTAATGAAAACGACCATCGTAATTTTCTGAAGGAAATACCACATTTTAAACATTGAAGCAATTTTAATAACACGAGTATATGGTATCTATTTCATAAAATGAAAAATATAAATGAATTGATTATCAGTGCTTTAATAAAACTTGGTTTCTAGAGTATATTGGAGTTTCTAAAAATAGATGCGTCATAGCTGTAACACTGGATTCTCGTGCAACTCGCCTTGTCATCGTAACTCGTAGAAAAATTTACTATAAAGTTTACGTTCATTCATTCATAAATATGTCACGTGATACTGGGCGTAAATAGAAACAGCCAATTTGATAGGTATGTTTTATGGGGGTAATAAAACATTGTTAGGTCCGCTCTATATTTAAACGATTAATCCGCAGATCGTGTTAAAATGATAGTTGTGTTGTTTAGCAATATTTTATAAATGAGTGCACATGCAAAAATGAAGAAAACACTTTTTTCCGTGAATTTAATTTACAAGACTTGGTGATCTTTGGAACATGACCCATCAAGTTCAAAATGTGTGTATTTTCAAATTTACTCGAACGGTTCAACTTTATTTTTACCACACAGTAACAATATATCTTGAATTGTTGATTTTTAAATTCATCTATATATAATATCGATTATTTAATCTAAATTTGAAGTCTGAAAACATTATAATTGTCGATCGTGGAAATGTTCCATTTTTGCTTAGCAACAGAAACATCGCAGTTTTTGTACTTTTTAACTACTCGTATAAATATGTATGTATGATATACTATTTATTTCCTACTATTTTGCAAGGTATACTTCAACAACAATACGCATTAAACTGTCTAGATATAGTTAATTTTGTAAGAAATTGTTATGTGCGTGAAGTTAGCAGCCAGTTGCCAGTTGCCAGTAGCCGATTCAAAGTTTTGAATCGGGAATTGGCAAATGGCAGCTAACTTCACAACCTAGCTGACAATTCGATTTTTTCTATCGAATCGGCAACTGCGAACTGGCAGCAAGCAGCAGATTCAAATTTTAATATAGGATCGAATTGGCAACTGCGAACTGGAAGCCAGCTGCCAATTCGATGTTCCTAGTGGACACGAATTGGCAACTGGCAACTGGCAACTGGCAGCTAGCAGCTAGCAGCCGATTCAAATTTTTCTCAAAAAATATTTTAACTCAGAAAAATCGAATTGGCAACTGGCAACTGGCAGCCAGCAGCCGATTCAATTTTTTCTAAAAAAAAACGAATTGGCAACTGGCAGCCAGAAGCCGATTCAAATTTTTCTCAAAACAATATTTTAACTCAGAAAAATCGAATTGGCAACTGGCAGCCAGCAGCCAATTCAATTTTTTTCAGTAAATTCTAATTGGCAACTGGCAACTGGCAGCCAGCAGCCGATTCAAATTTTTCTTAAAAAAATATTTTAACTCAGAAAAATCGAATTGGCAAATGGCAACTGGCAGCCAGCAGCCGATTCAAATTTTTCTCAAAAACATATTTTAACTCAGAAAAATCGAATTGGCAACTGGCAACTGGCAGCCAGCAGCCGATTCAATTTTTTATAAAAAAATCGAATTGGCAACTGGCAACTGTCAGCCAGCAACCGATTCAAATTTTTCTCAAAAAATATTTTAACTCAGAAAAATTGAATTGGCAACTGGCAACTGGCAGCCAGCAGCCAGCAGCCGATTCAATTTTTTATAAAAAAATCGAATTGGCAACTGGCAACTGGCAGCCAGCAGCCGATTCAATTTTTTTAAAAATAATAGTTTTAGTCAGAAAATCGAATTGGCAACTGGCAACTGTCAGCCAGCAGCCGATTCAAATTTTTCTCAAAAAATATTTTAACTCAGAAAAATTGAATTGGCAACGGGCAGCCAGCAGCCGATTCAAATTTTTATAAAAAAATCGAATTGGCAACTGGCAACTGGCAGCCAGCAGCCGATTCAAACTTTTATAAAAATATTTTAACTCAGATGAATCGAATTGGCAACTGGCAGCCGGCAGCCGATTCAATTTTTTCTCAGAAAATTCGAATTGGCTACTGGCAAAAAAAATATTTTAACTCAGAAAAATTGAATTGGCAACTGGCAGCCAGCAGCCGATTCAAATTTTTCTCAAAAACATATTTTAACTCAGAAAAATCGAATTGGCAACTGGCAGCCAGCAGCCGATTCAAAATTTTCTCAAAAACATATTTTAACTCAGAATAATCGAATTGGCAACTGGCAACTGGCAGCCAGCAGCCGATTCAAATTTTTCTTAAAAACATATTTAACTCAGAAAAATCGAATTGGCAACTGGCAACTGGCAGCCAGCAGCCGATTGAATTTTTTTCCGTAGGATCGAATTGGCCACTGCGAACCGGCAGCTAGCTGCCAATTCGAATATCATGATTCGAACCTTCGATCTCCAGCTTCCACGGCGGGCGCCTTAACAACTACCTTGTTTATGTGTGTTTATTAAAATATTCATGTTGTACAGATTAAACCCTTGACTTCTGTGCATTTTTGCGCACAATTATATTTGTTCTTAAACCGATAAAACCTATGTTGTGCAAGTAGCGCTCGTGCGAAATTGAAAATTGGAACGTTTGTATTGACAAATCGCAAGTTATATATAACCCTGTTAAAACTCATATAATAAAAGCATACAAAGTAAGTCAACACATATAATATTTGCATGAAAGCAGTCGATCGGAAGAAACTGGAATTCTTCGAATGTGATTGTGTCGTACTGCTGTCGCCAGGCAATTCCGTTGCCACCATTCTACAATGAGAAGGCTAAAAGAGCGATATAATGTCACTGGGACGATAAAGGATCGCCCTCACAAAGGGAGACCCCGAATATAACTCGTAGACAATGCGGAACTATGCGCATGCACAATCGCAGGAATCGGTTCCGGTCAGCCACAACCACAGCTAGGATGATGATACGAGTACAATGTCGAGTAAATTGAAATATAACTCTGTTTTCTAAATATCGTATTTTAATTTTGATTCATGTTTTGTTTCACTCTTCATTGCAGACGATAACGATACATTTCACAGTCGTTTCATGTTTAGCCGATAAATGTCGCAACTCATATCTTTACCAGCAGTATCACAAACAATGAATAAACAGCTGTGTGAAGTTGGCTCAACATACGACATACGACATACGACATACGACATTCAAAAAATCGAATGTCGTGCAGCTCGACATACGACATTGGACGACATTCAAAAAATCGAATGTCGTCCAGCTCGACATACGACATTGGACGACATTCAAAAAATCGAATGTCGTCCAGCTCGACATACGACATTGGACGACATTCAAAAAATCATCAAAAATCCAATGTCGTCCAGATCGACATTGGACGACATTGGACGACATTCAAAAAATCATCAAAAATCGAATGTCGTCCAGATCGACATTGGACGACATTGGACGACATTCAAAAAATCGTCTAAAATCGAATGTCGTCCAGCTCGACATTGGACGACATTGGACGACATTCAAAAAATCATCAAAAATCGAATGTCGTCCAGCTCGACATTGGACGACATTGGACGACATTCAAAAAATCATCTAAAATCGAATGTCGTCCAGCTCGACATTGGACGACATTGGACGACATTCAAAAAATCGTCTAAAATCGAATGTCGTCCAGCTCGACATTGGACGATATTGGACGACATTCAAAAAATCATCTAAAATCGAATGTCGTCCAGCTCGACATTGGACGACATTGGACGACATTCAAAAAATCATCTAAAATCGAATGTCGTCCAGCTCGACATTGGACGACATTGGACGACATTCAAAAAATCGTCTAAAATCGAATGTCGTCCAGCTCGACATTGGACGACATTGGACGACATTCAAAAAATCGTCTAAAATCGAATGTCGTCCAGATCGACATTGGACGACATTGGACGACATTCAAAAAATCGTCTAAAATCGAATGTCGTCCAGATCGACATTGGACGACATTGGACGACATTCAAAAAATCGTCTAAAATCGAATGTCGTCCAGATCGACATTGGACGACATTCAAAAAATCATCAAAAATCGAATGTCGTCCAGATCGACATTGGACGACATTGGACGACATTCAAAAAATCATCAAAAATCGAATGTCGTCCAGATCGACATTGGACGACATTGGACGACATTCAAAAAATCGTCTAAAATCGAATGTCGTCCAGCTCGACATTGGACGACATTCAAAAAATCATCAAAAATCGAATGTCGTCCAGCTCGACATTGGACGACATTGGACGACATTCAAAAAATCATCAAAAATCGAATGTCGTCCAGATCGACATTGGACGACATTGGACGACATTCAAAAAATCATCAAAAATCGAATGTCGTCCAGATCGACATTGGACGACATTGGACGACATTCAAAAAATCGTCTAAAATCGAATGTCGTCCAGCTCGACATTGGACGACATTCAAAAAATCATCAAAAATCGAATGTCGTCCAGCTCGACATTGGACGACATTGGACGACATTCAAAAAATCGTCTAAAATCGAATGTATAATAACATTAAGGCGTGCATTTAATATACGATCATTATTTCTGTTATTCTATGTTAACTTTGAACGTCTCAACTGACAAAGCACATTTCTCTGTTATATTATGCTAATAATCTTACTTACATTTAGATCTAGCATATTTACCCATATCAGAACGGCCTATCTAAACGTAATCAATTTCCGCGACTTTACCTTGTTTATGTGTGCATGTTTGGATTTAAAATGTTGCACTTTTTGTTCAATCATTGTAGAATGAACGAATATTGTCACTTGCTGATGTAAGGAGTCAGTCATGTAAAGTTTGTATTTGTTGATACTTTATTGTCCGCTATATTGTTTTTCTTTGTGATGAGTCGCTTAGCAACCGTAGGAGTTTAAATTATTCAATGTGCGGAACAACTTATTTGGTTTTTACAATCTTTAATCTTAGCATCAGGAAACGCAATTTGAGGTTATTTTGGTTGCATGGCTATTCACAGAAGTTTAAGTGGGGCGTTTCTTTTCGTGAATTTCAACGGTACACAATGCACAAAATTTCGGAAACATAACAAAATATAGTTTTATTTACTTAATCAATTTGGTTAGGGGAGTTTATAGATTCGCTAAGACTTGTGTACTTTCAGTAAATCGTGAATAGTTTGGAATATTTGCGAGTTGCTTTGCGATATTACCGGATATTTTGGTTTTACTTTATACTTTTCTTGTGTCAACTGGAATATTTGTTATAATAATAGTTCTGTTAATAAAGTCACGGACATTTAATCTAAACTTGTGTTTGTTCAATAATTACTAGTTATGTTCAGGCAGCCTGACAAGGATTTAAGATAATATTTTGAATGCTCTTGTTCGTCCGTCTGTTGTATACTAGTATCTACAGTTGCTGTCCACGGTGCCTAAGAGTCGAGTGACACTCGGCACAAAAGTAGCCTATTCATGGGTAGGTGACAACTAAAATGCAACAAGCAATGTTAAATACTAATAGAACAGTGTATAAACGAGTCAACTTCCGGTTATCACAATAAGGAGTACACGTTGACTTGTATAGTATTGCAATAAGTCGTACAGTGATGGGAAATAACCGGATATTTCAATCACAATAAGTCATAAAAGTTAAATTGTATAGTATCACAATAAGTTGTACAGTGATTTGGTTTATATATGGAATATTTAACTGTCGGCATGAATTATCAACATATTGTACGAACCCGGGAATCCAAAATGACGTCAAAGATGGACGCCATATTACTTACGAATACACCTGAAATTATATGTGATGCAATTTGATATTTATGTACATATGTAGTCTCCAATGCTGGTTTGGTTATTATTCATTTCATAATGCGCATGAAATGACATAAAACAAATCGAAAAAACTTACGAGGTTTGACCGCAAAACTTGAGTAATGCTGTGTACACTTCCGTTAGTGGAAAGTGCACAGCCGAACCACAGGGTCAGAATCAGTCTAGCTATGCGTTCAACATACACTATTACATCATGATTGGTAAGCGAAACAATAGGGACGTGGATAAACACATACTAGTTCGTTACCCATGTGTATGTAGTTTTTACAGGTATCGGGCTTGCGATAGACGTAATTGATACCCCAATCATACGAATCTCGAATCAGCCGGAATGGGTCCGAATGAGTCGGAATTAATAAAAACTAAAAATTTGAAACAAATTCCGAATGATGATTCGAAATGACCAAAATTATTACAGCTTGTCTAAATGTCGTTAGAAATACTTCTAAGATAATTCGAATACAATTCAAATAAAATTCGAATATAACAATCATGCATTTCGAATCCGCCGACAGCGGAGAATGTGCACGCATATGTTTCCATAATACGGTACACACAATCATGGGACCGTTGTGAACGGGATTTCGCGCAGGTATAAATAACTACATACACTGGTTTTAATTATTGTTTTGAATGGGGTCAAAATGCCGTAACAATATTCAAAATGTAATCATCACTGCGGTATACTGTACACAGGATATTGCTAGTAAAGGTGAGTAATGTAATTAATTTTCGCGACATTCTAGTGTACACCAGAGACGATATTTTCCAAATTACTGACTACTAACATCATCTCAACTATGTTTTAACGTCTTCGAGCTGCAAGGCATTCAATTACTGACAACGTTTTGAATGTCGTCCAATGTCGTCCAATGTCGAGCTGGACGACATTCGATTTTAGACGATTATTTGAATGTCGTCCAATGTCGTCCAATGTCGAGCTGGACGACATTCGATTTTAGAGGATTTTTTGAATGTCGTCCAATGTCGTCCAATGTCGAGCTGGACGACATTCGATTTTTGACCATTTTTTTGAATGTCGCCCAATGTCGTCCAATGTCGAGCTGGACGACATTCGATTTAGACGATTTTTTGAATGTCGTCCAATGTCGAGCTGGACGACATTCGATTTTTGACCATTTTTTTGAATGTCGTCCAATGTCGTCCAATGTCGAGCTGGACGACATTCGATTTTAGATGATTTTTTGTATGTCGTCCAATGTCGTCCAATGTCGAGCTGGACGACATTCGATTTTTGACCATTTTTTTGAATGTCGTCCAATGTCGTCCAATGTCGAGCTGGACGACATTCGATTTTTGATGATTTTTTGAATGTCGTCCAATGTCGTCCAATGTCGAGCTGGACGACATTCGATTTTTGACCATTTTTTTTAATGTCGTCCAATGTCGTCCAATGTCGAGCTGGACGACATTCAATTTTAGATGATTTTTTGTATGTCGTCCAATGTCGTCCAATGTCGAGCTGGACGACATTCGATTTTAGACGATTTTTTGAATGTCGTCCAATGTCGTCCAATGTCGAGCTGGACGACATTCGATTTTTGATGATTTTTTGAATGTCGTCCAATGTCGTCCAATGTCGATCTGGACGACATTCGATTTTAGACGATTTTTTGAATGTCGTCCAATGTCGTCCAATGTCGAGCTGGACGACATTGGATTTTTGATGATTTTTTGAATGTCGTCCAATGTCGTCCAATGTCGAGCTGGACGACATTCGATTTTTGATGATTTTTTGAATGTCGTCCAATGTCGTCCAATGTCGATCTGGACGACATTCGGTTTTAGAGGATTTTTTGAATGTCGTCCAATGTCGTCCAATGTCGAGCTGGACGACATTCGATTTTTGACCATTTTTTTGAATGTCGTCCAATGTCGTCCAATGTCGAGCTGGACGACATTCGATTTTAGATGATTTTTTGTATGTCGTCCAATGTCGTCCAATGTCGAGCTGGACGACATTCGATTTTTGATGATTTTTTGAATGTCGTCCAATGTCGTCCAATGTCGATCTGGACGACATTCGATTTTAGACGATTTTTTGAATGTCGTCCAATGTCGTCCAATGTCGAGCTGGACGACATTCGATTTTTGATGATTTTTTGAATGTCGTCCAATGTCGTCCAATGTCGAGCTGGACGACATTTGATTTTTGATGATTTTTTTAATGTCGTCCAATGTCGTCCAATGTCGATCTGGACGACATTCGATTTTAGACGATTTTTTGAATGTCGTCCAATGTCGTCCAATGTCGAGCTGGACGACATTCGATTTTTGACCATTTTTTTGAATGTCGTCCAATGTCGTCCAATGTCGAGCTGGACGACATTCGATTTTTGATGATTTTTTGAATGTCGTCCAATGTCGTCCAATGTCGATCTGGACGACATTCGATTTTAGACGATTTTTTGAATGTCGTCCAATGTCGTCCAATGTCGAGCTGGACGACATTCGATTTTTGATGATTTTTTGAATGTCGTCCAATGTCGTCCAATGTCGAGCTGGACGACATTTGATTTTTGATGATTTTTTGAATGTCGTCCAATGTCGTCCAATGTCGATCTGGACGACATTCGATTTTAGACGATTTTTTGAATGTCGTCCAATGTCGTCCAATGTCGAGCTGGACGACATTCGATTTTTGATGATTTTTTGAATGTCGTCCAATGTCGTCCAATGTCGAGCTGGACGACATTCGATTTTAGACGAGTTTTTGAATGTCGTCCAATGTCGTCCAATGTCGAGCTGGACGACATTCGATTTTTGATGATATTTGAATGTCGTCCAATGTCGTCCAATGTCGAGCTGGACGACATTCGATTTTTGATGATTTTTTGAATGTCGTCCAATGTCGTATGTCGAGCTGGACGACATTCGATTTTTTGAATGTCGTATGTCGTATGTCGTATGTTGAGCCAACTTCACACAGCTGAATAAACGCATATTTTTATTTGTACGTGGCACTAGTTGCATGTGTAGCAGTTGAGTCGGTTTCAGGCAAAACTGTGCGCCTGTCCCTTATCGAATTCATAAACGTGCGTGTCTTGGCGGTCGGATCCGCGCACACGCACCTCTACCGTGGAACGTTGTTGTACCTCACCGGACCCTCATTCAAGAGTAGAACATGATCCCATCAATGAACCGACTAGTGCATTCGTGTTAAGGGTTCAACAACAGGCATTAAATGTGACAAATGTATGAACTAAGAAATTTATTATATCATGTGTATAGGTTGTTCGGTTTTATTTTGTTTACTTATTCCTTGCCAAGAACAGAACAAGAATACTAGCAGTACTTTGATTTGTTTCCACCACAAACGGATAATGCATATGCTTTCCGTTTTTTTGGACTTTTTCATTGATTTGTATTATGTCTTTGCCACTGCGTTTTATCACAATATTGGTACGGTAGAGCCACGTACCTTCCCCGGTATTGCCCCAGTTATATCCCCGGATTTTGATATCGCTTCCGGTATACCTCCTAGTTGTATTAAAAAATTTAAAACAACCAAGGCTGTCAGCCGGTTCATCACGGTCTATCACGGATCGTCCCGGTTAATCCCAGATGTCACAGTCACGGTGCTGCTGCTGTTGTCTACCCGGTTAGACACGCCCCCCCCCCCCCCCCCTAGGATTAAAAACAGGGACTCGCCGGGGATGCCAAAACCAGGACTGTGAGAATGGGACCTAAGCGGTCCATCACTGTTTATCACGGATCACCCCGGTTGATCCCGGATGTTCACGACGAAGCAAGGCTTGTCGCCCCGGTAAGAAACGGTATCACTGAAATTTCCCGCAGTATTTTGTTCTTAAAGTAGTAATGTTTTTCCAATGTCATTCTTGGTATTTTATCAAAATACCAATATTAAATTTTTAATTAAATGTCATCCAATGGTTTTTCAATGTCAAACAATTGAAATGCAGACGTATTTGAGATTCGACCAATGTTAACGATTGTGGGGTGAATTGAACAGAAGGGACTTCTAGTCGAAAGTTTTATTCCGCGCAAATCGGCTTCTTTTCGCTTACGTCAAGGTTTTAAAATTTTCCGCTGCTTTTTTTCTCTAAAAGTAATGTTTATTCGCATGTCAATCTTGATGTTTAATTAAAATACCAATATTAAATTTCAATTAAAAAACATCCCTTAGTTTTTTAATGTCAAATGATTGATATTCACACATTGTTTGGATTTGACCATTTAAGTGATTGTGGGGTGAATTTAACACAAGGGAACTTCTGATCGAAAGAACCACCCTGCGTAAATCGGCTTCTTTTCGCTTATGACAGGGCTTCAAACTTTTCTGCTGCTTTTTTTCTTGAAACGTAATGTTTCTTCCCATGTCGTCGGTCTAGATATTTTAATTGACATGCACACAATTTTGAGATTCGACCATTTTAACAATTGTTGGGTGAACAGAACACAAGGGAACTTCTGATCAAAAGAGATACCCTGCGTAAAGCCGCTTCTTTTCGTTTACCACAAGGCTTCACATTTTCCGCTGCTTTATTTCTCTATAAGTAATGTTTATTCGCATGTCAATCTTGATGTTTGTAATACCAATTTCAAATTTCATTAAATCACATCCGGTAGTATTTTAATGTGTAATGTTGACATGAACATATTTTTGCGATTTGACCATTTTAGCTATTGTGGGGCGAAATGAGCACAGGGGAACATCTAGAAAAAATTGAATCGGCTGCTGGCTGCCAGTTGCCAGTTGCCAGTTGCCAATTCGATTTTTCTGAGTTAAAATATGTTTTTATAAAAATTTGAATCGGCTGCTGGCTCCCAGTTGCCAGTTGCCAATTCGATTTTTCTGAGTTAAAATATGTTTTTGAGAAAAATTTGAATCGGCTGCTGGCTGCCAGTTGCCAATTCGATTTTTCTGAGTCAAAATATGTTTTTATAAAAATTTGAATCGGCTGCTGGCTGCCAGTTGCCAGTTGCCAATTCGATTTTTCTGAGTTAAAATATGTTTTTGAGAAAAATTTGAATCGGCTGCTGGCTGCAAGCTGCCAGTTGCCAATTCGATTTTTCTGAGTAAAAATATTTTTGAGAAAAATTTGAATCGGCTGCTGGCTGACAGTTGCCAGTTGCCAATTCGATTTTCTGAGAAAAAATATTTTTTTGAGGAAAATTTGAATCAGCTGCTGGCTGCCAGTTGCCAGTTGCCAATTCGATTTATTTATAAAAATTTGAACCGACTGCTGGCTGCCAGTTGCCAATTCGATTTTTCTAAGTTAAAATATTTTGTTATAAAAATTTGAATCGGCTGCTGGCTGCCAGTTGCCAGTTGCCAATTCGATTTTTCTGAGTTAAAATATGTTTTGAAAAAAATTTGAATCGGCTGCTGGCTGCCAGTTGCCATTTGCCAATTCGATTTTTCTGAGTTAAAATATGTTTTTGAGAAAAATTTGAATCGGCTGCTGGCTGCCAGCTGCCAGTTGCCAATTCGATTTTTCTGAGTAAAAATATTTTTGAGAAAAATTTGAATCGGCTGCTGGCTGCCAGTTGCCAGTTGCCAATTCGATTTTTCTGAGTTAAAATACTTTGTTATAAAAATTTGAATCGGCTGCTGGCTGCCAGTTGCCAGTTGCCAATTCGATTTTTCTGAGTTAAAATATGTTTTGAAAAAAATTTGAATCGGCTGCTGGCTGCCAGTTGCCATTTGCCAATTCGATTTTTCTGAGTTAAAATATGTTTTTGAGAAAAATTTGAATCGGCTGCTGGCTGCCAGCTGCCAGTTGCCAATTCGATTTTTCTGAGTAAAAATATTTTTGAGAAAAATTTGAATCGGCTGCTGGCTGACAGTTGCCAGTTGCCAATTCGATTTTCTGAGAAAAAATATTTTTTTGAGGAAAATTTGAATCAGCTGCTGGCTGCCAGTTGCCAGTTGCCAATTCGATTTATTTATAAAAATTTGAACCGACTGCTGGCTGCCAGTTGCCAATTCGATTTTTCTAAGTTAAAATATTTTGTTATAAAAATTTGAATCGGCTGCTGGCTGCCAGTTGCCAGTTGCCAATTCGATTTTTCTGAGTTAAAATATGTTTTGAAAAAAATTTGAATCGGCTGCTGGCTGCCAGTTGCCATTTGCCAATTCGATTTTTCTGAGTTAAAATATGTTTTTGAGAAAAATTTGAATCGGCTGCTGGCTGCCAGCTGCCAGTTGCCAATTTGATTTTTCTGAGTAAAAATATTTTTGAGAAAAATTTGAATCGGCTGCTGGCTGACAGTTGCCAGTTGCCAATTCGATTTTCTGAGAAAAAATATTTTTTTGAGGAAAATTTGAATCAGCTGCTGGCTGCCAGTTGCCAGTTGCCAATTCGATTTATTTATAAAAATTTGAACCGACTGCTGGCTGCCAGTTGCCAATTCGATTTTTCTAAGTTAAAATATTTTGTTATAAAAATTTGAATCGGCTGCTGGCTGCCAGTTGCCAGTTGCCAATTCGATTTTTCTGAGTTAAAATATGTTTTGAAAAAAATTTGAATCGGCTGCTGGCTGCCAGTTGCCATTTGCCAATTCGATTTTTCTGAGTTAAAATATGTTTTTGAGAAAAATTTGAATCGGCTGCTGGCTGCCAGCTGCCAGTTGCCAATTCGATTTTTCTGAGTAAAAATATTTTTGAGAAAAATTTGAATCGGCTGCTGGCTGCCAGTTGCCAGTTGCCAGTTGCCAATTCGATTTTTCTGAGTTAAAATACTTTGTTATAAAAATTTGAATCGGCTGCTGGCTGCCAGTTGCCAGTTGCCAATTCGATTTTCTGAGAAAAAATATTTTTTTGAGGAAAATTTGAATCAGCTGCTGGCTGCCAGTTGCCAGTTGCCAATTCGATTTATTTATAAAAATTTGAACCGACTGCTGGCTGCCAGTTGCCAATTCGATTTTTCTAAGTTAAAATATTTTTTTGAGAAAATTTGAATCGGCTGCTGGCTGCCAGTTGCCAGTTGCCAATTCGATTTTTCTGAGTTAAAATACTTTGTTATAAAAATTTGAATCGGCTGCTGGCTGCCAGTTGCCAGTTGCCAATTCGATTTTTCTGAGTTAAAATATGTTTTTGAAAAAAATTTGAATCGGCTGCTGGCTGCCAGTTGCTAGTTGCCAATTCGATTTTTCTGAGTTAAAATATGTTTTTGAGAAAAGTTTGAATCGGATGCTGGCTGCCAGTTGCCAGTTGCCAATTCGATTTTTCTGAGTTAAAATATGTTTTTGAAAAAAATTTGAATCGGCTGCTGGCTGCCAGTTGCTAGTTGCCAATTCGATTTTTCTGAGTTAAAATATGTTTTTGAGAAAAGTTTGAATCGGATGCTGGCTGCCAGTTGCCAGTTGCCAATTCGTGTCCTCTCGAAACATCGAATTGGCAGCTGGCTTCCAGTTCGCAGTTGCCAATTCGATCCTATATTAAAATTTGAATTGGCTGCTGGCTGACAGTTCGCAGTTGCCGATTCGATAGCAAAATTCGAATTGGCAGCTTGGTTGTGAAGTTAGCTGCCATTTGCCAATTTGCGATTCAAATCTTTGAATCGGCTACTGGCTACTGGCAACTGGCTGCTAACTTCACGCACATGAAATTGTTTCGCTTCTGAAATAATTTAAAAAGTTACAACCCAATGTCTCTTCATTATACATGTATACTGTATGCTAGTTACGCTTGCAGACTGAACAGTTTCAATACTAGTTGCTATAACTTTCTTGTAAATAGTTAGAGTTGATAATTTTGGTTAGAGCATTGTCCTAATACATCTTATATAATATTTTGAGCAAAATGTATATCTCACGGTTGCTAGGCAACGGAACTATATGCTCGTGCAGAGAAAGGCAGCTCAAAATGTGTTATAACAAAACCTTAAAAAATATTTTCAATAATAATCATGTTTTCGTATTTAACACTATAAATGGATGTTTTGTTTTATTTTCTTCTTGAAATTACGCTGTTTATTTAATGTTGACGTCGCGACGTTTGGCAAATAATGATTCACCATGCAGCATGCATTATTGGTCATAACTTTAGAAATAGTCTTTATATGATCATCAAATAACGTTCTGAACAAAGTAGATTCTAAAATGTTGTGGGCGTCCGATTATTCAAAAAAATAATTTTGTGAATTTTTTGTCCCAAGGGTCTTTTTCCTGCGCTCGACGCCATATGCCATATAGTGGAATACAACGCGACAGATTGCAATTTTCGTATCATACATGTCTGGTTTTCCGAATCCGTATCATGCATGTCTGACATGTTATATGCCGAACATATGAGCCAAGCTCTGCGATTTTCACCCTTATCGCAAGTGACGTCATTGTCAGTAAAATGACGTCAACGCTCAGGTAAATGCGGAAGTAAGCAAAGTCATGCTGTCGCTGCATTTGCCAGGTTAACAAGAACAATAACTGTCATGATAAACTGAATTAAATCAATCACATCATAGGTATATTCAATGGCAGAAATTACGTGGGTATTTTGGTTGGCAATTTTGTGTTTTTGTTCAAAATCAACTGCCATGTTGCGCTATATTATATATATGTCGAGAATTCGGGAAGCCAAAATATTTAATTCAATCCAAATGTTAGCCTAAGAAGTAATTCTCAATTTCTGCAGCAAGTGTTGATTAAATATATCCTGTAAATTACTACTTTATTCACCAAAGAGAAGTGTAAACAACTGTTTACATTCATAACACTGCCCGAGTTCAGCAATGACACACCGAGTCAACAGGTGAAAATTAAATACACCGCTTTATAAAGCAGCGCAAAATACGTTTGAAGCAAAGCTACTAATGTCAAATACGTGTATTGAATGCAAATACACCAGATACGACAAGCATATTGCATAAATTCGTGCTTTGAACGAGATCATTTCAAGTTAAATCAAACCTGTCTAGACCCTGTTACTATATTTAGACAAATACACAAATGGAAGTCATTCGGCAATTTCTGTTGAACTTCGTGGTGTGAATATTAAATCAATATTGATTTTATTACTCTATGAGTCAGTTGCCTGAATAGCCGCCGTCATAAATATATATTGAAGTTTTTAAGTGCGTGATGCCGGTTCAAATCTTCGTAGAGCATAACTTTTTTATTTATTTTTTATTTTTCAATTCATGTTGCACCCGTCATGGATCATTTATATCTGGGAAATAAGTAAAGTTGTAGATCTAATTAAATTATTAAAGTGATTTCATTCTAGTATACTTTAGATCTATATAAACTTATTGAACAGGATAAAGAGCATAATTTCAAGATGACATCTTCAATAATGGGGTACATGTTGTGACGTATACATTCTTTATGTGATCTGTTGACAGAACCTATGTCTGCATCAACTGATGTTAAGCAGGTGAAATTGTTGAAAGTGTTTCTGAAGAGTGTTGGTTTTAGACATTTTTTATCACGTTAATCTTTAAAGATTAGAATCAAAGATCATACACCAATAATTCTATGTTATGTAATTGTTTGTAGTATTTATTTCTTGTATATTCTGTTATAAAAATATCTAAATTATACATCTACTAGGTATCAAAATTCAAGTTGAAGCATTTTTATGGAAATAGAACCTAGACGGGTTGCCTTATTGATTTATTGAAAATGTGGATAATTATGATAGCACATAATTCTGCTTGTGGGAACATACACTGAACGTTATATCATATACGAACCAGGAGTAGTTATGGTACCCTGCCACTCGGCAATTGACCCAGAAATATTCCATAATTAGTCAACGCACTTTATCGACTGATCTAAAGCTAGATGAGATGTTTGTTGTGAATGGAGTAAAACCTGCAGATCGATACGGTTGACGGCTGGGTCCGGACGTTGGGGCCAAAATATGGTTATCTTGTATCCTTTCCGCTACCATAGCGTACTAATGCAGACTCGCCGGGATGGCCATTTCGGCCTTCTGTAGTTTTCGACCTAAATGCCCAAATTCGGGAATTTTGCTGTCATGGGTACACAGGCATCCCAGACTACAGGATATTACGGGCCCAGGGTCGTGCACAGGTTTTTGGGCCCGCTAGACTCCTTTAAAGAGGGCTTTGAACGTAGATTTAACAAAACTGAAATTACTGGTCCTACCCGCCATTGCGGTACGGAACCCTGTGGAATTGCATTAACATTTAGCGCCAAAAAGTTTTTATTTTTCAATAGCAGGAATATAAGGCTAGACAAAAGGGTCAGGACCAATGCCCTAAAGGGGCCAATAAGTAGGCCTTTCAAGCTAAAAAAAAAAAAGAAGTTATTCGCGCAAGGGTCACCGTCACACCGTCATTTCCGGTGACCTTTCTCTGATTTTTTCTACTTTCGGTTTGAGGTAGGTGTGTAGCATCCGGATGTATCGAGTTTTTATCAGTGCTGCAAGTCAATAGTGTCTCAGGGACGGGCTATAGGGACCATATGAATTTCTCATAACCCCCCAAAAAATCGTGGTAGCGGAAAGGATATGACATGAGAAGTATGCCTGGGATAAGAGTCAAACATGTAGTTGTATACTCACTATGTGAAAGGTAGCTGGTGAAGCCCGCTTGACAAAAAGCAGATCGGACCAACCTGAGAGAAAGTAGGCTGGATAAAGTGCATATACCTCAGAATAACAGCAGAATCTCTGCATGAGAGTATCTTTCTAGACTGAGTTATCAGGAATGCTTTGGACATAATATATGAATAGTTATCACGTTCATCAGTTGATAGATTGTAATCCGGTTGTCAGTTGTTGAGGTAGAGCAAGTTCCTTGCTGACGAACATCTACAAATGCTTATAAGCAATCTAGTGCTAAACTTGTTCAAATGATTTGTTCAATTATTTTCATGTTGTACCATGCAAATGTGCATAGCACATGTGGAAACAACAATGAGATTTAGTTTAATCACAAACACAACTTATTACACTCTTTTTCAACAGGAAATTGATTGGTTTCAGTTTCCATTTGTGTCACTTTGAATGTTTTTTATAACAAACTCCTACATGTTTATACACTCGGTTGATATCATTAAGAAAGAAAGAAAATAAATAAGATTTGTTGAGTGTAATTTTGTTAATCAGATGGACTCGCTCTTAACTACGAAAAGCCTACATGTGTTAAAAATTCAATGTTGAAATAATTATTTTGTACACTTGTTCACTTGAACAGCACAAGGTACCAAACGACTGCAGCTGGAATGTCTGTCTAGCTAGGCTACTGTATTAATAACCAAACAGTAGACACAAGTTAAGAGTATAATAAAGGCATAACATGTCAACCCAGCGGAATAAATCCAATTGTACGGTCGGAACTTGCAGTCAAACCTTTCGGTCACCATGGTATTAAACACTGCATTGTAATAATATAGTGTACAGGCTTGATAGATAGTATACACAAAGGCATAGGATTTTTTGGTTTAGTAATATTATAGCAATTATTCTGAGGTTGTGGTAGAGTAAAATAAATCAACGTTCAGTGTACAGGCTAATAGAATTTACTAAAAACTTGTTATTCCTCATTATGATAAACTTTGAAACTTGAGTTTTTGAATGATGCAGCAATATAATGTACATGTACTATGTATTTATCATTAATTTTGTCTATTGGCATTGCTATTAGCCTATATTAAAGGTTAATTTATTATTTACTGCTATTGCAAGAATAATTTACCTGGTAATGATATAATTGCAAATTCAAAGATTTTCAGCTTAAAACAATTCAAGTAGTTTTTTGGTTTCCATGGCAAAATAATTAACTTATTAACTGTAATCTTTACTGTACATGCAAGACATTTTTATACAAATTAAATAATATTCGCTTATAGTAATTCTTTATACATGTATACATCCATCAAAGTTACTGAAATATCAATCTACATCGTTAGAATATTTGTAGAGATCTAAACACTTCGAAGCCTGAGGAAATATTGTTTTCTACATACATGTTTTAATTTTAAACTTCAGCATTGCTTGAACAACCCTCATTAGAAAAATATATGTTTATTTATTGTTATTGTAAGATGGTGTAAATGATATATTTGGTAAATAAACAAAGTTTTTCAGCAAAAATAACAAATCAGCATATTATTTTTTTTTGTTTCCATGGCAACAGATTTACTTATAACTGTAATCATTTCTGTACATGTGATACATTATTATACAAGTTAAATGTTCTCGTGAGATACGGCATTGTACACAAGCAATTCGAGGTAATTCGGCCTAACGGAGCAACACATTGCAGTGATATTCCGTATATATTGGTGTACATGTTGAAGGAAGAGCCGACTGTCAACTCCAAATATTTACATGTATACTTACGATCTATGTATACAATATACATTGTATTCTAATATTCTATACATTTAACACAGAGATGATTAATTCAGTAAAATGCACGCACACTTTATATTTCTAACACATTAATGGTTGGATAAACGGTGTCAGTGTTGACATGTCACATGGTATGTGTCGTAATTAAATCTGCCAACTCAAGGCAGTGATTCGGTTTCTTGAAAAAAAACTGCTTACCTTTGGACAAAATTTTTAAGTTTGGTGGCCAGTACTCATTCTCGGCTAGACTATCGCTAATGTCGCGTTAAAATCGGCCACATGATAAAATACTTCGGTTGTTTTTATCTATGAGTTGACATATTTATTATTTTGGTGTTAGCCAAAAACTACGTCAAATTTTACGTGGTATGTCCATACTGAGCATAAAAAAGTTTATACTTTACCGTTTGACTGTCGCTTCGACGTCATTAGCTCCATTATATGCTTTAAGTATTTGCACTAGTTCAAAATTAGTCCTCAGTGGAAACTCCTGACCAGTTAAATTTATGAAATATTTCCATGTTTTACTTTTGTTCCACAATTCTTCCATACAACGTATTTCCGGATCTAAAACTGTCATTGTTCCCCATTGCACATCATACCTTTTGTCAAGTATAAAAACGTTTTCAAAACAATCCGCTATGTTGCTCATTGCTTTATAAATGGATTCGTCAGTTTTAGAATCAACATGAACACAGAACCAATGTTGTGGACGATATATTGCACGAAGTAGTCGTTCAGTTTGTTCAATGTCTTTGAATATAAGTACACTAAAAGCCACTGAAAATTCTCTCTCCTCTTCGGTTAATGCATCCATTATATAACCGCGATCGTGAATGAAATTAGAACAATTGGATGTCATATTTGTATAAAATTCTGCACTATAAGGAACTTTTGGCTGGGTATTATCTAATTCGCCTGCTCGTGCAAATTCATTTTTATCACCATTGATTAATGCAAGACAGTTGACATCTTTAACGCGCATATCACGATTGAAATAATGTTGTTTGGGCAAAATATACTTTTCAAGCTTATTACTCTGCCTTATTATAGGTTTGACACTGTTAATGAGCTTTCCAAGCCCTCCTATAATCACTGTGTGTGTTTTGTTAACTTCTGAATTGCTACCATTGAAGTTTCCGTGCAATTCAAGCGTTTCATTTTGCACGTTAAAGTTAGATACGTAAAAATAATTTTCTGCACGAGTAGAAAAATAACCTGTTTGTGGGTTCTCTAGATTCTCTGCTATATGTAAATTTGGTGTTACAGATTTGTAATCTGTTATATACAAAATGATACACACAACAAACAGTACCACACCAATAGAACCATACGTTGACCTCTGACTAGCCATCTGGTTCAGGAACTTCCGATAGCAAAACAGCTGAAAAGTAGAAATTATGATAATATTATTTCAACCGTCAATCGGCACGTGTCTGAAAGAAAACATTAACTGAGTACTTTACTATTATAAAAATTCATTTTTATGTAAGAACATTTTGTCTCTTATTTCCGGGTGTCTTACACTTAAGATTCATTTCTTAAGAAATGAACCTAGCGATAAGAAATGAACCTATAAACCAAAAACCAAACACAAATATGAAGTTTGTATGCTTTAAAATGATAAATAATAGTATTTCGGGTTTATTATGTGAATTTCAGTACAATTGGATCAATAAAACATTACTTATGACCAATTTTGTGATAAAATACATGTATTACCTCCCTTTCGTTAAGAAATGACGCTTAACATTTGATCTATTTGAAGAGAACTAGCGCTATAACTCAATAAAAATGCATACATAAGATGATTAAAAGGTTTTAAATGATCAATAATATAATAATGATCTTAGTTGGCGAATTTCAATATTATTTTAGAGGGGTAAAAGCGACAAACTGTTTCGTTTATTTTGTCAACATAAGTGAGAGGGGATAGATTTATTAAAGACTTTAATTCGACTAAAAGATGCTTTAACGCTCAGAGAAAAAAGGTCAACAAGTTATTGAGTAGACACGTGTCCATCATAAGACTCAATGACATACGATTAAATAAGGGAGAGAGAGACATTAGATACAGGCATGTCCGGGCTGCAGAGGTGCGCGCGCCTAGCTCTTATTTCGAATAGACAGCCTGGTTCTTTAAAGTGCCGATACACAGCTTCCTGGCACTTCCAGATACTTTGCGGACCACACGGCCAGATATAGCGGGAAATATTATAAATATTTCAGAAATGTCAAGTTCCGATGACAGGGATTGAACCCACGACCTCTGGATTGACAGCCCAGTGCGTTACCACTGAGCTAAATCCGCTTATAAAATCCGCAAATATCAAACAGAGCGAATATATGGTCTATTTAATGATCCACAAAACATTTAATTGTATTAAGTTTTATAGTTTATTTTCGTCTCATCAATACAGATACAGATAAAATACAATTACATATATCAAACTAAAACATAGAATTGTATTGCCACTCTAATCAGAGTTATAAGAGCCTAGTACCTATTAAATACTAAATAAAAACTAATGACTTAAACATAAAAGGCAAAAAATAAGAATAAAATTTTATCACATGTAAAAAAGCACAATGCTTAGTAGTAAAAAGAAAAATAGTAATAATAAAACACCTATAATTACAGTTAAAAACATATATACCTAAGCATACCTAATTTATATTCACATTACACTATTCTTACATTAGAAATAAATAAAAGATTGCATTTACAGTATGTACTCACTGACTATACAAAGTATTTGAACGAACTTTCAGTATATTAAAACAGGTTTTGGCGGTTAATTTAACAATTTCAACATTAGGAAGAACAAACATACATTTGTTAATATCATCCATATCATTAAAATTTACATTGACAGGCCTGCCATTTCTCAGGCATTGAGCCGGTAATTACCGGCAATCTGATGTGATTACAGGCTTACCGGCTTCGAGGTCCAATTTACCGGCAATCTTGATCAAATCAAAGCGTTCATTGTCCTCAACAGTGTATACCGTTTTCATAACGAGGGTGTATATTGCGAGTCGGTATAATTGGTGACAAAGCAATAAACAGGAAGAACGTGTCATAAAATGTACTACCTCCCGTTGTTTCCCAAATTTGACTCGATCTGGCTCACTTGGACGTTTATTTTCCATAAACATGTATTAAACGACTTTTAGACATAGATGGTTTTAAAGTCGGTCTTCTACTGACGTGCTTTTTCTGCATTTTTATATTATTAATTTGATTTTTTTTTATGCTTAGCTCTGATTGTATCATAGGTGTCTATTATCGAAAATGATTGAAATACAATGTACTTGTCGATATTTGTTTACCAAATATATTTTGCTAATTAATTTATTAGCATGAGGAAATTGCATATTTTTTAAATTATAAATTATTGTAATGTATGTATGATGTTTATATGTAATTGTAAATCACTGAAAAGTGGAAATAAAGAGTATATACCATTTTTTTAAATGTAGGGCTCTTGTACATTGGTTTTATTCTAGGACCTTCGTATTACAGAATAATTAGTTTGTATTGCTTTATCTAATTAAAATTTAAAAACTGAATTTTTTTTATTAGGCCATTTGAATGCTTGATGGGTTTATAATTAGGCGGTTTGCGCGCTTAGCGGCTTGAATTAGGCGGTTTGCGCGCTAAGCGGCATGAATTAGGGGTTTCACGCGCTAAGCCCGTAATATTAAATTTGTCACCATCGCGCGCTTTAATTCAATGTTTGCTAAAATCTCAGGCTTTTGCATGATTTTATTATGGCAGGCCTGCATTGATATCCCTAGCTTTATCAAGTATTAAGTGCAAATTAA
The DNA here is from genome assembly GCA_947247005.1 of Spisula solida. Classification (NCBI taxonomy): domain Eukaryota; kingdom Metazoa; phylum Mollusca; class Bivalvia; order Venerida; family Mactridae; genus Spisula; species Spisula solida. The sequence continues at coordinate 38,970,855 of OX365947.1, read as the reverse complement.
GCATTTCGAGCATTTCAGATAGGGTATACGTAATTAGTATTGTTAATAGATGAACAATTATACATATATAAAATAAACTTTCGTATTCGTATTCATATAATTGCGTTCATCATTCGCACCTTTATTGTCCCTGTACAATAGTGTCATATTCTCTCAGGCACAGTATACTGCCAATTTCATTGTATATTACGAGTTTCAAGTTTCAAGTTTTATTAGCAAAATCGGCAAATAATATGCCTTTGGCCAATTTACAACAAATATATACAAGTACATATAAGTAATATACAAACACATGGCATAGTATCCAACAGAGATAAATAGCAAATTGCGAAGCAACTGCATCAATGGCTACAGAGCGTCTTAACATAGCATTATAGGTAAATTTAGCTATATTTTTAATGGTAGTAGTATTATTCGATGACATTAAAAATACAAATCTGTTCAAAGTATTCCATGATCTGGGAATATTATACATAATACGTAAGTCAGAATAAAATGGACAGCATAGCATGAAATGATATTCAGTTTCTATCATATTAGTATTGCATAGGTTACATTTACGGTCAGAGCGGGCAATATTTGTGTATCTACCAACTTCAATTTCGAGAGAGTGTGAGCATAGACGAAACTTTGTTAAAGCTTGCTTGTACTTGTCGTTCATCTTGATATCTAGATATTTTTCAGACTTATATTGACATTTAAATTGTTTGTAAAAATCCAACTTAGATTGTGAATTAATAGTTTCAGCCCAATGCTGAACATGCTGATCGTATATACGTTGTCGCATAGAATAATAACACATTTGATTGATAGCATCCAAGTTCCATACATAGTTAAAGCCAAGTGAATCAATCATATGTTTAATAGCCTTAGACCAACTATCTTTAACATTCAAAATGTGAAAACGAGCATCATTAACCTGTTCGTAATGTGTTCTTTGTATTAGCGAGGCATGGGAGTTCTTAATCTTGCACCAATATTTAAGTGCTCTTAACTTGCACATAACAGATAGTGGAAACCGTCCTAACTCTCCAAGGACTCCCGCACTTGAGGTTTGAGTACGAACGCCTAAAACATGTTTACAAAATCTTATGTGTAGTTTATCTACCTCTTTCATATCATATATACCCCAAACCTCGCTACCATACAAAAGAATTACGAGTTGATTGTAAAGTTATAATTATATTACATGTCATATAAGTTTTGTACAGACCACAGATATGTGTATGATTTAAAAAGGCACTTATATACATGTATACACATATTATTAATATGTTAATCATTATTAAAAATGTAGTAATATAGTATATGTAATAAAAATAACACAGTAAATCATATAAATCATAAAAGGGTTACACATGACAGACGTGTAACAGGAAATAAACACAGTAAGTATGCTTAAATCATACTATCTACATATAAAAGAATTTCTTCGATGTATGTAATTCCAGTATTAATACAAGAACAACATTTATTATAACATAATTCAAATTTAATATATTAATACGATATAGCCCTAACACATATCATGTACATAGATACTATATGGTATCAGTAAAAATCATTATAACATGTTACTTAATTAAGGAACGGCCGTATTTCTCTTCAATTTACACTCTCAAGTATAATATCTATCTCTACGAAAAACTATACACTATCAGCTTTTAGTTATGTTTTAACAATCAAATAATATTGAAATTCGGCAATTAAGATCACAATTATATTTTTGATCATTTAAAACCTTTATAAAAAATTATGTATACTGTTTGTAAGACATTTCTTAATGGAACAGAGGTAATATAATTGTCATTTCTTATTGAAAGGGAGATAATACATGTATTTTATCATAGAATTGGTCATAAGTAATGTTTTATTGATCCAATTGTACTGAAATTCACATAATAAACCCGAATACTATTATTTATCATTTATCACTTCATATTTGTGTTTGGTTTTTGAGTTATAGGTTCATTTCTTATCGCTAGGTTCATTTCCTAAGAATTGAATTCATTTCTTAAGTGTAAGACACCGCTTATTTCCGTCTTAACTCTCTAATTAGTAGACAACCCTCATCCGAGTATCAGGTACTATTCGAATTAAAATTCAGCTCTTCTACATGTATCTAAAAACGTTGTGATCCTCCGAAATATAGTGTCACCCCAGTCATTCAAAATCATTTCTAACTATATGTGAATGAAACGTTTCACGTAAGTAAAAATTACTTTTTTTTAAATTCTGATAAATATTGCAGAAGAACAGTTTTTATTATTTGCTTTCAATGGATTACGGGGATTTTTCAGTGAAAATAACAGTGAAATTACCAATTTGTTATTTTCACTGTTTTAGAAGCTGGTTCCAGTATTATGCAGAAAAAGAAACGTAACGTCAACGTCGCCGGGCTTTAAAATATGCGTTACGTCATCATGACGTCATAATTCTCACGTGGTGACGTTCTAATTTCGACGTGATTTTTCCAATTAAGCCAATTACGGCACATATTTAAGAGGAATTGAGGCATAATTAAAATAAACAGAAAATTTGTTGATTTTTGGTGTAAGATCCATTTTATTTCACTCGTGATCACAGAAAATTAAATTTTCACTCGTGGCTACGCCACTCGTGAAAATATTGATTTTCTGTGATCACTCGGTGAAATAAAATTCGATCTTACACCAAAATCAACAAATATCCTCTATATCATTGTTAATAACCAATAAATTGATAAATAATATTATTCATAGTACCATACGTTGATTTGACAACATTCTATCCGAATACCTGGTAACATCCGAAATTAATCCGATGCCTTATTTGTTACTATTAATAGTGACATGCGTTGATTTGACAACATTCTTTCCGAATGCCTGGTAACATCCGAAATTAATCCGATACCTAATCCGAAATAGGTTTAAAGTGTCCATCTATTTCCTTTATTTTACCGCCAAGTTCATGTACATGTACAATTGTGTTGGTATGTATTGGGATTGCAGTTGTTATTTATGTTAATTCACTTAAACAACTGCCATGTCAACCATTTTAAACAAACTATATGACATCATTATAATTTCATTATGTATCCGTACGCTTGATATTTTGTGCATTTGTTATTAGATTTATTGATGTCATATTTCTGTTGTTTCAATGTTGATGGCATTCCGGCAAACTGACAATTATGCCAAGTATGTTCCCTCTATAAATAAAGTCTTTATTATTATTATTATTATTATTAAAGTCGTGTGGCGCATATGACATTTTGGTCTGGTCCAAGCACTTTGTTTAATTCGAAAACAAAATGTACAAATACGAACATGTCGAGTTCGAATAAACGACATGTGGCTGTATTTCCCGTCTTACACACCAAGTGATAATGAGGAAAACAGTTTATCTAAAACTAATTATGTAAAATGTCACAATAGGCTCACATTTCTCGTTGTTGCTTTAATTATAAATACACGTACATGTTGTTTTATTTGGCTGAACGGTGTATAGGGGCAGAACAGAAATATCAGTCAGTGGAAGTCCTCGCAATACACGTAATATTTGAAATTTATAATTACGGAGTTGGTCATAACTACATCTTTTTTAAAGTTCATGTATTAATAAGGTCAATATAAACACAACATGTAATTTTTAAACAAACAGCACAATAAATGGACCTACCTGATGTCGATAATAAATTTACAAAAAATGCAATAATTCCATCTGTGTCATAAGCAATATGTTTGAACCTTTGTGAAAAACTGATCATTCGAAATCCATGTGTCGGCTATCAAACATTGCACTAAGTAGTAAATAGTGTCGCCGTGTGTATATCACCTTTGTGCTGGCTGATAAGATGGCGGATTTGACCCGCAAGTTTACTGATAAAAGTATCCTCGATATTTCTAAATTAAACGTAAACCTCATGATACTAACGCGTGAGATATGGAGAGCCGATATGTTATGGCGAATTTATTTTATCAATTTTATTGTTTCATTATTTCAAAGACGGATTTTATTGAATCGTTTACATTTACATGTTTATTATAAGAAGCACATTGTGTCAAGTCTAGAGACACATGCTGTCTAGTGTAAAAATAAAGTTGTTAATATTCCCATAGACTTAATATTCATCACCTGTACATAGCATATACAGATGACAACAGTACATGTTACATACGCGGAACTAATATAAGCAACAAAGGCTATACTAACAGTTTCGGTATTAATACATGTATAATTTATAAGCCATTTTGTTTTGATTTAAGAGTTCGATCCCTAATGAGGTTATAAATATAATATTTTTATTTCACAGTTCTTATCTAACGGAAATTCGAGGAAACCGTGTCTGATTATCACTACCTTAAAATCGAATGACGATAAAAGAAAGGTCATGACAACGAAGCGCAAATTGATGGACTCTCGTCAGAATATTTATGTGTTTATTCACCATGACCAGACTGTAGCTGACAGAACTTTGTCTGGAAACTTCCGTGCAATTTTAAGTGCTATGAGGAAAAGTGGCCTTGTTGTAAAAGGTAACAAGATTGTGAAATCATAACACTCGGTGGGCGGTCGTCAACAGCCCCGGACAGGCGATAGACAAGGGGATCGAGCCAATAACGGGAACAGGAACGTTGACAGGCGTAACCAAGGTAATGATGGTCAACAAAACGGCAACGGTGCGCAAAGAAACAACAACGGGACGTGGAATACGATCAGGCTAGGTGGTAACAGGTTAGGTCGCATTGGGCGAAGGGGTTACTACACAGGACGCAACACTCGTGACCTTTAGGTGAAGGCCGGGTTTTGGAACGTTCGAGGTTGGAGTGCGAACCCTGTCTCAGACAATTCTATTCTACGTTCTATGTGCATTATTTACAAACAGTTTGGTATTCTAGCTATTGCAGAAACCCATTTATTAAACGATGATATTTTAAACGTTGATGGTTTTAGTTGGTATGGACACAACAGGAAGATTATCCACAGAAATGCACGTGCTGGATCTGGAGGAGTTGGTTTTTAGCTCACCAAGGTGAGATATTGTGATCGCCCTATTTCTGGCGTCCGCCGTCCACCGTCCTTTTCCACCATCCACCGTCCGCCGTCAACAATTAGACTGTTAACACTCTAGAGGTCACAGTTTTCACTATTTATGAATCTTGGTCACAATGTTTGTCTCGATGAAATTTAGGTAAAGTTCGTTACTATGTCATCTGGGGTCAAAAACTAGGTCACAAGGTCATATCAAAGAAAAACCCTTGTTAACACTAGAGGTCACAATTTTGACATAATCTTAATAAAACTTGGTCACAATGTGAACCTGTATAAAATCTAAGTCAAGTTTGCAACTGGGTTACCTGGGGTAAAAAAACTAGGTCACAAGGTCACATTGAAGAAAAACCTTGTTAACACTCTGGAGGTCACATATAAACAGTTGGACGATATAACAAGTACACACCTGTTGCACAGCTGTGCTACCACGTGTAATTACAGGTGTATCTATATAGGTGAGACAGATCTTGTTCCACAGGTGTACTACCACGTGTAATTACAGGTGTATCTATATAGGTGAGACAGATCTTGTTGCACAGGTGTGCTACCACGTGTAATTACAGGTGTTTCTATAGGTGAGTTAGATCGTCGAGTTGATACTTGGGAAATTGTTTCAGAAATTTCACTTTGGTTTTCTAATTCATTTTCCGAGTCCTTAAACTCTTCCCTAGAGTCAGAATCCTGCGCTTATAATGACACAACGTCGTTCACAGACAGCCGTCCATTGGCTTTACGTTTCGCTTTACGTTTCTTCTTGCTTAATTTTTCAACTTCAAATCATCATAATAAGTTTATTTTTTGCACAACCATAAAATATTGTTCAAATTCGTTACCGTAAATCAATGCTGTTATGGCAAAAGGCAATCAACACGGGTATTTCCCCTACAATGTCGTTAAACGGTTAGGTATAAAACCTGTCATGGGGTCGCAAAAATGCGGCTACTGCGCTGGCTACGGCAAACGCATTGTTGCGTCTACGGCCGTGAAAGAGTTAAGAATACCATCTCGGGTAGCATGTATTTTCGTAAAATGGCATTTTTACCAATTTCTAATATATTTTATTGAACAGATGACCTATAATAAGAGAATATGTGCTAACGACTTAAGTAACATCTATCCCTTTCATAACCAAAATTTAAATCAAAACATACGTGTGAATATGGACGTTACAGAGGAAATTTATTTGATTAAAATTTGGCATATTTATAGATATATAAATTGAATTGATGTTTATATGAATATTTTATCAATATCGATTGATTGTAAGATGAAAATAATTTCAAGTGATGACCTTCACTGCAAATTGAAAAGTCACAAAAATACACCATGAAAACTATTACAAAAATGGATGTAAATTTTACTAAACAGTGTATAACAATAAATAAATAAAGGAAAAACGTTATGTTCCTTGTTAATTAGGATCTAGTATGTCCATCAATGTATGTTATGATATATTTTTTCTTCTGTCCCATCGAAAACGGCCCGTTTCTGTCGTTTTCGTGGGGTTGGTGGTCTTCTCGTTTGTCGCTTACACAGCTGGTCCAGACAAATTTCAAATGATCTTGAAATCCGAAGACTTTGAAGATATTGGCATCTGTTGTATGTTGTGATTATGCAGAAATGCTTGATGTACACGTGCTATGTGAGCTAGAGCTACGTCATGCAGTATTTTTACATGGTGTCATTTTTGTGACTTTTAGTTTTGCAGTGATGCTCATTATTTGGTTTGATTTTGATCTTTCAATGAACTGATTTTCATATAAATTCTAGGAGACATGCAAAGAATATGTATCCATTTACATGCCAAGTTTGAACTACATCCATGGAAAAATAGTTGAGAAATTATGAAAAATGTAGATGTTGCGTTGAGAGTGTGAGTAAGTGTACACTGACTTTTTTCAAACACTATCAAAGCTTTCAACTTGAAAGTCAGTACACTTGTGGAATATGATGACCTACATCTACTCTATACAGCGTTATAGACCAGACAAGCCTTGGTGGAATGATAAATTAACTGAACTTTGGTCTAAACAATGTACGGCTAAATGCAATTGGTTAAAATGTTGTTATAGAAATGAGAAAATTGTTTTGAAATCTGAATATGTACAAATGCGTAAATTGTTTGATAGGGAAGTTCAACGTTTAAAGCGACATCATTGGTATAATATGCAGTGTGAGTTATTAAATGAATGTGATGTGAATCAGAGTAAATTTTGGCAATCCATCGGTAAGATAGGTGTGAGACAGTCAAAAAGTAAACGCATACCAGAAGAAGTTGTACTTCAGGTTGGATCTGTTTCTACATGTATAAATGATGTTCTTTCAAAATGGAAGAATTATTTTAGTTCTTTGTTTCTTGACAATAATGTACATGCGGAAATGAATGTTGGTAATAATGAAAACAATTTTTAATATGGCTTTTAATGATAATAATTATATCCATTGTTGAAGTTGCAAATGCTGTTTCCAATGCTAAATTTGGTAAAGCTTGTGGGATTGATGAATTACCTGCGGAAGTGCTATGTAATGATACTGCTATATATTTTCTTCAGGTATTATTTAACTTATGTTTCAATAGTAGCATTGTACCATCACTATGGGGTCAATGTATAATTAATCCGATTCCAAAATCTTCAACACTAGATCCAAGGGATCTTCTTGCATACAGAGGAATTGCCCTTGCGTAGTCTGTTTATAAACTTTACTGTAGAATTCTAAATGACAGATTTAGTAAATGCCAGAAACAAATGATATTGTGGTTGATGAACAAAATAAATTAAAATTATCCACTTTTAATAAGTGTGGTTTTTTTCCTATGCACTTGATATTTTAATTATGTCTTGGGAATACAAAAAGGTTTCTACCCTTTATATTTATATTTTTGCTGGATATTCCACCATACAGGACCACCATATTACTTTGTTTTTAGCCATTGAGTGATTGCTGCTGCATAATGTATTCTCTATAATTTAGTTGCCTGTTGTTGTTGTTCCTTATTGAATTTTATTATGATACAGTTTTATTGGTATATTTTTAGTCAATTATGGCGCAATATGATAATAGAACTATGCAGAACCAGTCTATTAATTTGTTTCGCTTCAAAGATTATTGCTACATATCTTTCCTATAACTTAGTGACATTTTTCTTTTAATCCTCATTGAAGTTTGCTGTGATACACTTTAATTTATCTATGAATCTAATTTGGCACAATTTTCCATGACAACTTTTGATGTAAAAACTATGTAGAATCATTAAATTTATTTGTTTTGGCCTTAAAATGTTATTACTACATATATTTTCTGTAACCTAATTGTTCCTGGTTGAATTTTACTGTAATGCACTTTTATCTGTTGAATCAAATTTGGCGCAATATTGTATGACAATGTTTGACGTCAATAATGACGTCATGACGTCATATCCTGTTTATCAAAATTGCGCCATTATATTTATGCCTTTTGAACAATCAAGCTGACTATGTAGGGAAAGAAGGAATCTTTATAATTTTTGATAAAGCCTGTATGGCGAAATATTAAAGAAAGAGTGAAACATTAAACAGTGTTATTTGTGAAATATTTGTCCCTAAATTGTAGGGTTAACGCATGCTTTTTCGGGCTATAACATCTGCAGAGTCCCGAGGCACAGTTGGTGCCCAAGCCCGCCAGGGACTCTGCATATGTTATAAAGCGAAAACACATGCGTAAACGCTATTATAGCATACAAAACATCAATTAATGCGTTTGTGTTTCAAAATAATGATATTTTGGCGGGAGATTTTGTGACGACGTCGCGAAAACAAACGTAACGTCATACCAGTTATTGTTATGCACGTCGACTTCCGGTATCGGCAAATACCAAGAAAACATGGATACTGCGGGTTTGTTTAAATGTATAGTTTAAATATTATAGAAAACTAATTAGTACTTATTAGTACTTAGAAATAAAATGGGAATAACTGTTCATATGAAGCTGTACAACCTTTATAGTCGCCGACGCGGCCCTGGAATGAGCATACGTAAAACTGGACGTTAACAGCGCGTGAATCTTTATGTTTACGCATGGTTTTCGTCCCGTTAACGTATGGGCAAAACCACCGTTTTTATGCTATAATGGACTTTATTCTGTGAATTAAATCAGTTTATCACATAACCCGCGGTCCAGCAGTGCCGTAAAGCCGTGCCGTAAATATCGTTCGGCACTCCCAGAGTGTGCAATAAATATGCAAATTAGCCTGACGCGACGTAAGCCAATCCATGCATTGATTGACACATGACGTCAGGATAATACCAACGTCGTCATGACGTCGCGTTCGTTGTACCGCTAAATTTTGGCTGAAACCTATGCAGCGTACAACATCATTTTGAACGAATAGGAGCGTTCTCTAATGTTATGTGATAAATAGAATCTTACATTCGTGCTCATTACATACGAGTTTTATTAAACTCGTCGACAAAAACGATATAACACTCGGCAAAGCCTCGTGTCATATCATTTTGTCCACTCGTTTAATAAAACTCGTATGTAATGAGCACTCATGCAAGATCCTCTATTTAAAAATTTGGAGAAACATATGAAGCAGTATTGGGAATGTTGACAGTTTCTGGAACTACTCGAATGCGGATTCACATAGCAGCTTAAAGGCGGTTCAGGTTGTATTAAGAAATGGACAATGGTAGTATAGAGAGGCTATCGCCTCTCAAAAAATGGTATCAGGCCCGTAGCGTCAATACGCACGTGTCCGCTAGGTGGCGCTATGACGTGCGTATCAATGTATTTTTGACCAAAATATATACACCAACATGAGAGGAGTCTTTAATGTTTGCTTGTACAAAGTTTCAAGAAGATCGGCCGACATTTGTTTTTCCCGAGGAACGTGTTTATGAACCAAAATAAAAAACTGAATGTCAATCGTATATTTCTGCATATTTTAAAAGCATTAATTTTGGAATAAATGGTTCCTATGCCAACATTAGCACTGAAAATCATAATAGAATAAGAATTATATCACTCACAAGACGTTTATGTCATTTATTGATAATTGCTTCATAAAAAATGTATTGAAAACACTGATTATTGCATATTTTAGAAAAACGGTTTCCATGGCAACAAAAACAGAATTTTGAAAAAGAAATCTTGAAATCATAAATTATAAGTTCATGTCATTCAATGATTACTGTTCCGTTAAAATAGAAAGAAAAAAACCCAGATTGTTGCACATGTTAGTGATTAGAATAAACGGTTGCTAAGGCAACAAACGGTGACAAAAATAATTCGAATTATCAAAATCGATTACAGAAGGTTTTATATCTTTCATCTAAACACCCCTTATCATACCTGCTCCTTTGACCTAAAAATATGTGGTTATTTCCACGGATGAATACATACAATGTCCTTAGCAAGCTTCAGACGGTATGTACTATAATTCCAAAGTCAGCAAATCCCTGCATTCCGATTGGCTAAGACGTGACGTTTACACATCAGTAAACCTCCGTTTTCACCAATCGGGACCCTCGACCATTACTGACGTAAACGTTCTAGACGAATGCGTGTGGAACAAGTCAAACTACAAAGGCCCATCACAGCTGTACAAGCTCTTGTAGCTTAATTTTGACATAGAACATTACCTACCTGTATGTTCATCCCTTGATTTTGTGTTAACGTGAGGATTGGATCATCTAAACACATTTTGTTCAGCTAACGTATTCACCAAACTCCACTCTATGGTGACGTCACGTATACGACGTCATTAAATCTAGCTCATTTTTTAAAAAAATCGCGTGAGTAAATTGAATGTTTTCATGTTGATTGATGTGATTAAGCGTCAGTTTGGAATTATAAGGATTAAACACCTGATCCTCCGGGGCTTTACTCAATGTGTTGCTTCAGATTGGGTGTTTACACATCAGTGAACGTCAACAAATGGTCGTTTAATATACGATGAATTACTTTAAATCAAAGTATGTATTGTGTTTTGGAATAACAATTATGAATACTGTATATTGCAAAATGCACGCATGCTTAAATGTGTAACAGCATAATTATTTTGAAAAATGATAACATCCACGGATATGATCAACTCCACGTCCAAAATAGGAATATACGAAACGATAACATTCGCGTATGGCCTGCATCAAAGTAAAAACAATTTAGTAACCAATGTTGTGACAGAACAATTAGTAAATGAACGTAAAGGTCTGTAAACACTGCGGCGCAGTTTTGAAGTCTAAATCAGGACTCAATGGCCATGAACGACGTCATGACGGCAAAGGGCCGTACACATGTTGTAAAAAGATTTATTTCAGCCAGGCTTACTAAACACGCCACAGGTAACTACAGTATGTCGTTGACTGCGTTTCTTTTATTCCAGTATGAAAAATGTAGTATGTACAATGTTGGTGCGTTGATGGTAATATCCCACTCTTGTTGCTCTTACTTCTGATAGGTCATTGTGTACCTTTCTGTGCTACTCGATGGACGTTATTTATACTATAATGTTAACATTCTTTTATTACCTGTCAATGTGGCCGTTTTGTAAGAGGGCATTACACGGCGAACAAATTTTATTTTACTGTCCTATTCTATAAGGTTTGTCTATTGGGTAAGTATTAGGTTTGGTGCACTGCAAAACGTTTACGCTCCCAGTGACCATTGTTGCTGTCCGTACCAAGGCGGAAGCCATCCTCTAGTTATGTATTGTCCCCTTTATGGTTTTAATAAAAAAATACAAAATATTTTGCCCCTGTGGCCTTTTGTGAAACTTTATTCATTTTGTATGAGCATTTCTGCATTTTGGTTGTCCAGCAAAAGGCTACTTAGTATCTTTTTTTTATTACATATACTCTGTATCTGTTGTGAATTGTCCTTGTGGTGTGTGCCGTTATTTTCTTGTCACCTTGCTCTTGTTCCGTGTTAGTTTGACTGACTGAAGCAGCAGACTTTCAGGACGGGGTGCTCTGTTTTGTATTACATGTTCTTGTGTTAGTTTATGTTCAGCATAGCCTGCGCTTTTGCGAGTTACGTTGTTTATTGTCTGTGCCTTTTTGTTTTCATGTGCCCTTGCGTGTCCCGCTGTATCTGGGTGTTGCTACCGCCAGAGCTACCCCAGAGATGGGCTTGTATCTGGATTATAACTCCAATTCCGTTTATAGTGGAGTTTTTCAATCTTAAATAATCAACAATATGTCGTAATGTCTCAGTATTCATTTTTTGACCGGGGCCAAAAGTTATGTGGAGCTATGAGTTGTTATTTTGCATTCGCTGGTTCGTATCCTATCTGTTTCGTTCGCGCGATTCGTATCCTAGCCGGTTCGGTCATGGGTTGATGTACAGCTTTTGAGTTATTGGTGTAGTTTTTTGTAACAGTTTTTTTCAGTTCCTGGTGCCCTATCGTCCACAGTGGTCATGTAGCATGGTTGTTCACTTGGACATATTGGTTGTTTCGGGTGGGTCATTCAGCTGCGGGTGTTCAGCTTATTGGGGCTAGGTCGTTCTGTGTTTAGGCTTAGTCATTCAACTGAGACATTTTGCTTGTTGAAACTATGTCATCCGGCTTGGACGTCCACTGTGGTCATATAGCGTGGTTGTTCACTTAGGCATATGTCGACTTGTTCAGGCTGCGTCATTTAACTACGACATTTAACTTATTCAACTAAGACATTTTACTTATTGGAACTAGGTCATCCAGTTGGGGTATCCACTGTGGTCATGTATCGTGGTTGTTAGTCCCCTATCGGTTTTTGACCGGAGGGGACTATAGGTTTGCCCTCCCTCCGTCCGTCAGTCAGTCCGTCCGTCAAACAATCTTGATCCTGACATAACTCAAACAGTTTCCAAGCTAGGTTTATGAACCTAGGTATGTGGATAGGGGGCAATAAGGGAATTATGCACGTCTATAAATATTTTGATTCTAACAAAAATTGTGGTTGCTATGGCAACTGAACATTGAAAATGGTCTCAAACCGTTAGGGGACTTCTTTATTGCTTGTTACTTGTTCATTTAGGCATATCTCAATTTGTTGAGGCTGGGCCATTCAACTAAGACATTTTACTTATTTTAAATTAGGTCATCCTGCTGGGGCTTTCAGCTTTTTTATTAATGAAACTAGGTCATTCAGCTGAAACCATGACATTCAGCGTTTAAATACTGTTATTTAACCTTTTAGGTCTTAAGACAGCTAAAACTCTGTATTTCAGCAGTTTTACTTTGGTAACTAGGTTATTCAGTGTGGGCATTCCACCTTTGGTTTGCTGAATCTATTCATTTCAGCTTTTTAACAGATTATTTTCTTGTTCGGCTATGTGGTGGGCACTTCTTCTTTTTATGATTTCTGACAGCTGAAACTAGGCATTGACTCAGGGGCGTAGCGTGGTCTAATTTGTAGTTACTCGTAAGTGGGTTGGTATGGAAGGGTGGTCTGGAGGTCCTCCTCCAGGACAATTTTGTATTGTACAATCGATTTAAACGTATCTGGTGGAGTTTTGATGTCAAACTACAATTTGTAGTCGTTTTACTGTCGGAACTGGGTCATTCAGCTAGTGCATTCAGCTTACTAATTAATTCTACTTTTAGCCAGCTTGGACTTTGGCGGATCTTTACTTGTTTAGTTTGGCATTGTGCCTTGTATGTGTTTTATGTTTTCTGTGCTAGGTTGGTTCAGTTGGGCATTGTGCCTTGAGTGTGTTTTAGCTCACCTGTCACAAAGTGACAGGGTGAGCTTTGGTGATCACTCTTCGTCCGTCGTCCGTCCGTCCGTCAACAATTATCTACCTGACTGATAAGCTCATGAATAATTCAGTGGGATAGAAAACATATGTGCTGATAAGCCCCCAGCAGTAAATTCATTACCCTCGGCCTAGGGTTATGGAATGCCTTAAGTGATTTGGCTATGGAGGAGCACGGGATCATGTGTCACTCTGAATTTAGGTACGTCTATACAGTACATTTTAGTATATGAAGTGTAATACACATCTATCACACATTTTCTAGAGATCTACTATCTAGACACACCTTTACGAATTCATCAATCGGCTGCTTGTTCTGATATCGATACAACTACTCTGTTTGTTCCCGATCAAAATGTCGTTATAACGAAATGGTCATTATACTGAATTTCAGTAGTGACGAGAAATTTGATTTGGAGATTGTTTCATAGAAATCAATTAATGATTAACATATAATTTATTATGTCATAACATTGACATAATCAGCAAATCAGTTTTATATTCGATCAACTTTAATGAGATTATCTAATGGCTCAATAGCATTCCATTCACAAAACTGTGATAACTAAGTGTAAAATGGGTATGAAAAGCAAATCATTGTTATACATGCACTGCATCAATGAAACCGCAACCTTAAAAACAAATTTAATTGTAGAAAATCACGCACATTAATTATACATATCGAGCAAATAGTAATTATCCAGTAACGCTCTAGAGAATAATTTGGTAATTCATTTTGTTACAAATTTTACCCTATTGTTTTTAAGAATTGATGAATTAGTAAATCAAGTCGAGACATCTCGATTAACATTGTTTATTTCGTGAACCGTACGATTTCTAAAATACGAATATATGCGATGACTTCGCTTATCTCCCTTGATTACGAATGCGCGAGCCGTAGCACACAAACTGTGATTCGACTGTGAAAGGTTCCACTATTATGGGGATGACCCATATCAAACTTGACCTAGATTGCATTAAAATAATCATTGTGACAAAGTTTCAAATAGATTAGGCCAAACATAGCATACATGGTGTATTTCCCCTTCCCTATCACGTTGATTAGGTAAGATTAACCGGTATTCTAACCCAACCAGCGGTTTCTGCCATACACACATAGAGGAAACCATGGTGTGCATGAATGATCGATTAAACAGTGCTACGGCTGAATAATTTTAAACTGCAAAGAAGTCTTTCGAGGAAGATAATAATACTATTGCTACTATGTCTTGATGTGTTGTCATATGCAGAATCTTGGCTATGTTAGAATCGAAATATTGAATATGAACATGTGTTGTATCTATACTAAAGCAGTGTCACTTGTTCGGGTGCGCATCCGAACTCGTGACTGTGCTTTATTGTACGATAAAACACTGGTACATATTCATTATTTCTTAGATAATGTCGTTAATACTAGTCTGTAAATTATCTGGCCGAGGAAAACTACTTGACTTGTGTATATATTGTATGCTTGCATTGTCTCTTGTGACAATCGCCCGCCCTACGTTCACTGTAAATGTTGGATATTTCTGCTTTCTTCGGTAAATTAACTATTGCGATCAAGGCCGATGTGATCCGCATATGACCATTTTTAGAATTTCGTCTATTGATAGCCAAAGGTAGCTATCAGCTTTCTTATTCAATGCGTTGATAGTTCCTTTTGGCTTTCAATGAACAATTGCATCTACGAAGAACTGAAGAGCGTAGAAAACTGGTATATGCACATTTTCAGAAAAATAACATCCTGTCTCTCCACCCCGTGTACCCGAAAAGAGGTGTAAAGCTGGCCGCTGACGTGCGTTAAAATGTCAACAATCGAGAGATATGGTATTTTGTGCCTGTTTCATTTAAATCGACTTAACACTGAACACTGCTTGTCGTATCGTTAATTGTTTAAGGTCGTCCCGAGTTCAATATGATGCCATTGAAAGACATAGGCAGTTGTAAAATAATAAAAATGTTGCGGAAACTTCTTCCGTTCTCTACCACCCTGGTATGTTGTTTGTTTGTGTTCGACTAAACAGAACAAAATTGCCGCAAAAATCTTCACATAATTCTTAAATGTTCGTTGAATTCGGCCTAAATAAAATACTAAGTTTAATAACAATATTGTTATACTAAACAAATGTTGGAACTGGCATGATTGTTTCGTTGTCTGAAAGTGCTCGATATCAAGCATTACATTTTAGTTAGAAACTTGTCGTACAATGAACAAAGCAAGTAATTAAAAAAGCCATTATAATGTGTTTATTTAAATATTGATGTGTACTCTCTTTGTAGATAAAAATGTGAACCGACACACATATGTGCAGAACTTGTTGCAAGCCATTCCAACACCGGAGACATATGGATGATAAAACTGATGAAAATAACGAAGATGAACATCATAGGTACGAACCTTAGGTATAAAATGGTTTGACTCGTCTTACTTAAAAAAAGAAACGAAATAGGTCATAGATACGTAAAAGACGAACCTGTATGATACGACCGCAAACAAATCATAAGTTGCTAGAAAAAATTGAAAAAAAACACTATGTATCTCTGTGGTTTGTCCAATTCGTTATCGTGGGTCAATAACCTATAACCAATAACGGGGGGGGGTGCGCTATGAGTACGATGGGCGGTGCGACGAGGAATGACAGCAAGTTGTTGCCGACATACAGACATAAATACTTATTTATCTGTTAATTATTTGAACAAAAATAAAAAAGTCAACATACATTTCGCAATTGTTTATTTATCATAATACATGATTGTATAGTATTTGCAAACAAAACAAATCAGTTGACTCAAACATAAATACTCCTCGTTGACATAAGCTGTATGCCAATAATAGATTGTCTTTCCAAAATTCTACAATGCGCACATTGACGAAATACATGCATAAGTATATTTTCTGCAGCATTAAATGTCAAAACAACAAGGTGTATTCGGTTTGCGATCAGGTTGGAACACATGAACGTTAACTACATGTATCTTTAAAAGTACATTGACAACAATTCGTATATCTTATATTGCTCCCAGGATAATGTGAAAGGCGGGAAAATTTGGTATATTCCACAAAGGTGGATTACAATTATGTGCACGATTATCAGTGATGTTTTAAGTACAATACTGACCTTATCTGTTTATTTAAGTGATTTGTAAAACAGATGTTGCCACAGTTGACCAAACCGATAGATGTTTGTAAATATCACATTATCCTGGGCAGACTATAATATATCAACCTTACTAACTCTAATAAATTAAATAGATGTTTTGATCCACATAAAATATATTGTCCATGCTTAACTTGCCTCTGTGTCTTGTGTATGTACTACTAGTACTACAGAATCCTACTATTGCCCCCACCACTATCCACATACATGCACTGTCACATAGTTAACTACATTCACCATTTCTTCATTACAGGGTAAACCCCGTTTTCCGGGATTACGGAATTAATTGAGCGACAATATGCGAGATATTCCGTATATACGTCAGGATGGTGGCTGCATATAGCGTATAGAGAACCAGGTACAAAAATTATAAGAATTTGTAAAAAGTCGTACTTAACAATAACAACATTATTTTACGACCTCGCTGAAATTTTAATTACATGTTTACCTTGGAAAATACGTATATTTTCTCGCCATCGGTATCGAGCTAAAATTCCGGTTAAGGAAAAACGGGTTTTACCGTGCAATGTCGATATTGAGAATGTAGTATTACCTTGTTAATGTTTTGGCAAATAATGCGAAAAGCATAGCGAAGTTATTAATGGAAATCAAAATTACGATCACCTTTTCATGCTTCCATTTCTGCACTATAAAAACGTGATCACCAATTATCAAAATAGTTTCGTTATCAGTATACCAAAATCATACTTATTTGCCAAGCTCACAAAATAATGACATTGCATTGTAAACGTAGTGATAGGGGAGGTAATCCAACTTAAGAATAATGCAATCGGAACGGGCCGTACGGTATTTATACTCCTACGCAGTTATCTCCCCTGGTACTTTTAAAGGCGGAGTAACACTACTTTTATTTCGCATGTAGTGTTGTTGTCAATGCCAATTTTGCTTCAATATTATTTCTTTTACACTTTTATATGAAACTGTCATGTTAAAGATGAATGTTCTGCATTTTTAAAGGCGGATTATTGATATCTGGGATACAACTTTTATTGCGCATGGACGCGCATGTAATGTAATTGGCAGTTTTGGGAATTTGGATTTGGCAGCTGAGAAATTGGTATTATATCCATGTCCTTGGTGCGCCGCCCCAGGCCAAAACTGATTATTGAAATTAGAGAACGGGAATCAGCTTTGTATGCCTTGATGGTCAATCAAATGTAGGTCTAAGTTATCAATACTTATCCCGTTACAGTTGTTACAAATATAATAACAATACGTTAGCCTATCTACCTGGTCGTAATGGATTATTTTTCTCCTTGTCCGTTTGTGGATTAAAACAAATAAGACATTAGACCCACTTGGACAAGATAATCCTTCGATTGATAATATGCCTTATATTTTGTCCAGAATATCATACACCTACTGGCCAATGTCATAAAGGTGAAAACATATTAAATATATAGTGACCCTCATTACTGTTAAGTTTAAACTAAACATACATGTGTAAAAGAAAAGCAAAATAGCTTCAACGTACTAGTAGTTCATTTAAAGTTCGTACAAATAGAGACCAAATCTATATGTCGGCAACAACCTGTTCTCCTTCCTCCTGTCAGTTTCCCATCGTACTCTAAGCGGCCCCCTTGCAATAGATATTATATCATTTCGACCATTTTAGCCTCATTTGCCTTTTGCTTCACTCAGAATGATTTTCTCGAATTCGGAGGTCATTATGCAATTAGGAAAGACCAAAACTGGATAACCACATCACGTTTACGACTGTTAGCCGAACACAAATTAACAACATAACAGGATGGTAGAGAACGGAATAAGTTTTCGCAACTTTATTTTACAACTGCCTATGTCTTTCAATGGCATCATATTGATCTCGGGGCGACCTTAAACAATTAACAATACGACAAGCAGTGTTCAGTGTTAAGTTGATTTAAATGAAACAGGCACAAAATACCTTATATCTCGATTGTTGACATTTTAACGCACGGCAGCGGCCAGCTTAACACCTCTTTTCGGGTACACGGGGTGGAGAGACAGGATGTAATTTTTCTGAAAATGTGCATATACCAGTTTTCTACGCTCTTCAGTTCTTCGTTGATGCAATTGTTCATTGAAAGCCAAAAGGAACGATCAACGCATTGAATAAGAATGCTGATACAGTCAGATCTCGATACAACTACACTGTTTGTTCCCGATCAAAATGTCGTTATAACGAATTTGTCATTATACTGAATTTCACTAGTGACGAGAAATTTGATTTGGAGATTGTTTCATAGAAATCAATTAATGATTAACATATAATTTATTATGTCATAAAATTGACATAAATCAGCAAAATCAGTTTTATATTCGATCAACTTTAATGAGATTATCTAATGGCTCAAGAGCATTCCATTCATCAAACTGTGATAACAAAGTGTAAAATGGGTATGAAAAACAAATCATTGTTATACATGCACTGCATCAATGAAACCGCAACCTTAAAAACAAATTTAATTGTAGAAAATCACGCACATTTATTATACATATCGAGCAAATAGTAATTATCCAGTAACGCTCAAGAGAATAATTTGGTAATTCATTTTGTTACAAAGGAGTAGATCCACGAAAGGTCTGAGTTGGCCTAAAAATTATTAAATTTTCAAAGTATGTTATTATGTGTCATTTGTATATTTTTGTAATGTGGATAGCTTTATCCGTTTGCATAGGGAAGCATTTTTCATCAAATTTGATTTTTACCTGTCACCTGTCCACTAATTGGTATCCATGTTTGGCCATTTTTCACAAAAATGGCATATTTTGTCCATATTTTTCCAGTATAAGTGATTTTTTGAATATGGGCACAGTCCTCGACCAAAATCAGATGACTAAAATGTGAAATTGTACTTTATAATACATTGTTTACAGCACAATTCATGATGGTCGAGAGCTGTGCCCATATTAAATTTTAAGATTTTAGGTACTGCTTCAACGTTATTTCCTCTCGTCATCGAGCCACGAAGGCATGACATTCACCCCGCTTTTAGCCATATTCTCAATACATTTAGTACTTATTGTACAATGTTTTATATGCTGTACACAATCATTAGACATTGTACTTCAATGATACATAAAAAACTTACAAAAAATACGCCTTGCTGTTTTGATATACTCCACTGAACCCCACCCACTTTAATAAAAACGTCATTTTATTTAATTTGGAGTCATAAATGTGCATTTTGGGCATTTTTTTAAAAATGTTACCATGACAACCAAATTCGTAATAAAGATAAGTTTCAATTCTTAATATCACTCTATGGATGCGCACTTACATTTCGATTCACTATTTTGGAAATAGAAGCTTTTTTCCATTTTTTGGCAAAATATTATACTCGTTACCATGGTAACAGTTTTAAAAAAAATCTTAAAAAATACCGTTTTTGTAAAATACTTCAACTGATGGTATAAATTTATCATTTTCACTGGATTTGGACATGGGGCCATTTTTTACCCTTTGTGGCTTTACCCCTTTTACCCTATCGTTTTTAAGAATTGATGAATTAATAAATCAAGTCGAGAAATCTCGATTAACATCGTTTATTTCGTGAACCGTACGATTTCTAAAATACGAATATATGCGATGACTTCGCTTATCTCCCTTGATTACGAATGCGCACACAAACTGTGATAGGTTCCACTATTATAAAGAGAGCAATTAAGATGATTTTCACAAGTGTAATTACATAAATAGGCTCCTTGCTCAGACGATGACTTTGTGAAGCCGATAAAAAGTTCGGGTGTGAAAAATAGTCCCTTGATAGTGTCAGTATATCGAGTATTAATTACTGTGTAAACAATCGATTCGTTCCCATCTTTTTTGCTGTCGATGTCGGTAAGTGAATATGTCGTTATAACGGATACTATTAACGTTGTATTGAATTCGTCCCCACCAATTTGTGTCGTTATAACGAAATTGTCGGTATATCTGGTGTCGTTGTAACGTGTCCTGACTGTAGCTACCTTTGGCTATCACTAGACGAAATTCTAAAAATAGCAGAAAGTGGTCATATGCGGATCACATCGGCCTTGATCGCAAATTGCAATAGTTAATTTACCGAAGAAAGCAGAAATATCCAAAATTTACAGTGAACATAGGGCGATTGTCATAAAAGACAATGCAAGCATACAATATATACACAAGTCAAGTAGTTTTCCTCGGCCAGATAATTTACAGACTAGTATTCACGACATTATCTAAGAAATAATGAATATGTACTAGTGTTTTATCGTACAATAAAGCACAGTCACGAGTTCGGATGCGCACCCGAACAAGTGACACTGCTTTAGTATAGAAACAACACATGTTAATATTTAATATTTTGATTCTAACATAGCCAAGCTTCTGCATATGACAACACATCAAGACATAGTAGCAATAGTACTATTTTCATCCTCGAAAGACTTCTTTGCAGTTTAAAATTATTCAGCCGTAGCTGTGTTTAATTGGTAATTCATGCACACCATGGTTTCCTCTATGTGTGTATGGCAGAAACCGCTGGTTGGATTAGAATACCGGTTAATCTTACCTAATCAACGTGATAGGGAAGGAGAAATACACCATGTATGCTATGTTTGGCCTAACATTTGTAAGACACTCAACATTAATTTAATTAAGCTTACTCCCTAGCGTGATTCCAATAGCGAGACTAATATATGTATCAGTAGAGCAGCAGATTGATGAATTCGTAAAGGTGTGTCTAGATAGTACATCTCCAGAAAATGTGTGGCAGAAGTGTACTACACTTAATATACTAAAATGTATTGTATAGACGTTCCTAAATCCAGAGTGACACATTAGTGAATCAGGCATTGATATGTGATCCTGTGCTCCTCCATGCCAAATCCCCATTTCAAATCAATTGAACGTTGTACATTCGTGCGGCACATAACACAACCAAATAAAGTGAATATATTTGTTTGTTTGGATTGAATACGATTTATATCTCATCGTGTAGTGATAAAAGTGAATATTTCACGTATCACTTTATTTTACTTACAACTGGACCATAGTGGCGATCCTGTCATTTAGTCTCTCAGGGTGGCCACAGAAAATGAAGAATGAAATTCCCTGATAATTCCCTGATTTTTCCCTGACCGAAAGGCAATTTTCCATGACTGTTTGCGGCTTTCACAACCCAGATACAGACGAAACAAGACTGCGTTCAATAAACGCTTATGCCCCCATGGAAGCATAGTCCATAAAAAAAGCTAAGTCAATCAGGGGCCATAATTCTGTCAAATGTTGGATAGGGTTACATGGCTTTGACAATGTAAGGGGCTTATGATGGTAAACAAGAATGTCAAGTTTGAAGACAACGCCTTGATGTTAGACGAAATTTGAGTTAACAAGAATTGGACGCTTAATAAGTCTAAGTTAAAACATTAGGTCAATGTGAAGGTTAAAATGAGGCTAGGTGATATAGGCGTGTGGAGAATGTTCAAATACAACACCCATGCAAGTATGAAAGCTTTGTAGCAACCAATAATAATGCTAGAAGAAACGGTCAATTCGGGTTAACCAAGAATTTGGCCCTTCATTAAGTCTAAGTCCAAAATTAGATCAAGGTGAAGGGCAAATGAGGTTAGGTGATACATGCGTGTGGAGAGTGTTCATATACAACATCCATGCAAGTATGAAAGCTGTGTGGCAAGTCATATTAATGCTAGAAGAAATACGGTCAATTTGGGTTAACCAAGAATAAGTCTAAATCCAAAAATAGGTCAAGGTGAAGGTCAAAATGGGGTCGGGTGATACAGGCATGTGGAGAGTGTCCTTATACAGCATCCATGTAAGTATAGAAGCTTTATAGCAAGCCATTATGATGCTAGAAGACACTGTCCATTTGGGTTAACGGGACGAACGGACGTTCTCACTGACTTGACGTTGTGGGGTTTTCTTTTGTTCATACTTTTGTTTGTAAAACCCCATAAGTAACATTTTGCACCCCGTAAGCAAAGGAATGAATAGAATCTAAATATAGCCTATTGTTCCCGACCCACAACTACAAGTGGGTGCGTACGGACGGACGGACAGGTGAATCACTATATGCCTCCCGATCTATCGATACGGGGGCATATAAATATGGCCTCCAACCTCCCCTTATATCCATACCTTTACCATAAAAATCATTATTTATACATCTTATAAGAAATACATTTTACTAATGGTCTATTTGAAGAAATACATCAATTCAATAAAAGCATGAATAGGGAAGCTGCCATGAGTCATTTTTTCCTGCAATTTTTGTAAAATTCCCCGATTATTCCCTGATTTTTGCCCAATTTTAAAATTCCCTGATTTTTCCCTGCAGGGAATTTATTTTTGGCATTTTCCCTGTTTTTCCTGTTTTCCAGAGTCTGTGGCCACCCTGTAGACTCTGTTTGAAAATACAAAGACAAACCCTGTTCTACCAGCGCTATCAGTGCTTTGATTATTACAAAACTGGTTGCTACATCGCTCTCGCTGAATGTGTCAGTCAACGAATTATGGTGGCTGATTTATGCCATGTCGTATTTTCGCTTGAAGCGAAAATGTAACAATGCGAAAAATTCGACTTTGTCGTATCTTTGCATTGTTGCATTTTTGCATTGTCGTAACAAATAAACGATGACACGACAGATTAAGGAAGATAATACGGACCAAAAATGTGTCGTGTTATCGTCTTACATCCGCCGTATCTTTGCTTTTTCGTGGCGAAAATGTAACAATGCGAAAACACGACAAAAAGATCATATTAAGTCAGACAGGAAAGGCAGCACTAAACTTAACCAGTCGAGCACAGAAAAAATTAAAAACATACGAAGCACGATGCCCAACTGAACCAACCTAGCACAGAAAACATAAAACACATACAAGGCACGATGTCAAACTAAACAAGGAAAGATCCGCCAGAGTCCAAGCTGGTGAAAAGTAGAATTAATTAGTTTCAGCAATCAAAAAGCTGAATGCGCTAGTTCAATGACTCAGTTCCCACAGTAAAACGAAAAGCTGAATGGAATAGTTTCAGCAAACCAAAGGCGGAATGCCCACACTGAATGACCTAGTTCAGTAAAACAGTAAAACTGCTGAAATACATAGTTTTAGCTGTCTTAGGTCCTAAAAGGTTAAATAACAGTATTTATACGCTGAATGTCATGGTTACAGCTGAATGACATAGTTTCAGCAATAAAAAATCTGAAAGTCCCAGCAGGATGACCTAGTTTAAAATAAGTAGAATGTCTTAGTTGAATGGCCCAGCCTCAACAAATCGAGATATGCCGAAATGAACAACCACGCTTCATGACCACAGTGGATGCCCCAACTGGATGACCTAGTTTCAATAAGTAAAATGTCGTAGTTGAATGACACAGCCTGACCAAGTCGACATAATTATGCCTAAGTGAACAACCACGCCACATGACCACAGTGGATGTCGAAGCCGGATGACCTAGTTTCAACAAACAAAATTTCTCAGTTGAATGACTACGCCTCAACACAGAACGACCTAGCCCCAAAAAGCTGAACACCCGCAGCTGAATGACCCGCCCGAAACAACCAATATGTCCAAGTGAACAAACATGCTACATGACCACTGTGGACGATAGGGAACAAGGAACTGAAAAAACTGTTACAAAAAACTACATCCATAACTCCACAGCTGTACATCAACCCATGAACGAACCGGATAGGATACGAATCGCGCGAACGAAACAGATAGGATACGAACCAGCAAATGCAAAATAATAACTCATAGCTCCACGTAACTTTTGGCCTCGGTCAACAAATGAATACTGAGACATTACGACATATTGTTGATTATTTAAGATTGAAAAACTCCACTATAAACGGAATTGGAGTTATAATCCAGATACAAGCCCATCTTTTAATAATTAAACAAATACGAAACTGCTGGTGGTAGCAACATCCAGATACAGAAGGACACGAAAGGACACATAAAAACAAAAAGGCACAGACAATAAACAACGTAACTCCTAAAGGCGCAGGCTATGCTCAACATAAACAAACTTACACAAGAATATGTAATACAAAACAGAGCACCTCGTCCTGAAAGTCTGCTGCTTCAGTCAGTCAAACTAAAACGGAACAAGAGCAAGGTGACAAGAAAATAACGACACCCACCACAAGGACAATTCACAACAGATACAGAGTACATGCAATATTGAAAGATACTAAGTAGCCTTGTGTTGGACAACGAAATTGCAGAAATGCACATACAAAATGAATAAAGTTTCACAAAAAGCCACAGGGACAAAATATTTTGTATTTTTTTATTAAAACCATAAAGTGGACAATACATAATTAGAGGAAGGCTTCCGCCTTGTTACGGACAGCGACAATTATTGTCACTGGGAGCGTAAACGTTTTGCAGTGCACTAAACATCATACTTACCCAATAGACAACCTTATAGAACAGGATAGTAAATAAAAGTTGTCCGCCGTGTAATGCCCTCTTTCAAAACGGCCACAGTGACAGGTATTAAAGAATGAAAACATGGAACATTATAGTATAAATAACGTCCATTGAGTAGCACAGAAAGGTACCCAATGACCTATTAGAAGTCAGAGCAACAAGAGAGGGATATTCCCAAGAACGCACCAACATTGTACATACTACATTTTTCATAGTGGAATAAAAGAAACGCAGTCAACGGCATACTGTAGTTACCTTCACAGGTAACCGTATCATTAATTAAGAGTAAAAACAAATTAAAAAATGTTGTTTTTGTCAAATTTATATAATCATAACAAGGTAATTACGTAGGCATTGAGCCCAACAGTCACTGGGGTGCATTTTGGTTTTCATAATTTACAGCATTTACAGTATAAATTATCTTTATTAGGCTGTATGTGAACAAAAACACGTATGTGCATTGAAAGCATTTGAAAACAAACTTAAATTTACCCTCATACGATATAATTCAATGTTTAAACCTTGCTTACAATTTTCGACGGCGTAAAACGCTGTCGGGACGGTCAAGGTGGGTTTTAGCGGGATTGACGGTTTTCTAACGGCCGATTTTATTGGTTAGCGTATAAAAATCAACCAATGCAAATCGCTGTCACAAAATCGTCATTTGACAAACATGGAGTCACTTTGACAATAAAATATGCAGCCGATTCGTTTTTCGGACTAAACGTATATATTTAGTGAAGTTATCATGTGCCATCCAGGTAAATCTGTTCCAACGTTTGCGTTCTTTAATTTTACCACATTATTATGTTTCTACTCAACGGTAACTTCGAAATATGTAGATGATATCCTGAATATTTCTATTTTTTTGTTTTTATTGGATGCACCTCAGTGATCGGGTGGACACCGTGATACGTATATATGGCATAACTTTTTAACTTCTTGACCAATTTCGATAGGATTTCGCACGGAAGTAGTTATAGTCATGTTTTTTACGAATAAGATTAAATTTTAAAACATTTTTTTTTTTTACTCTTAATGATACAGTTACCTGTGGTTACCTGTGGCGTGTTTAGTAAGCCTGGCTGAAATAAATCTTTTCACAACATGTGTACGGCCCTTTGCCGTCATGACGTCGCTCATGGCCATTGAGTCCTAAGGCTTAGACTTCAAAACTGCGCAGCAGTGTTTACAGACCTTTATGTCCATTCACTAATTGTTCTGTCACAACATTGGTTACTAAATTGTTTGTACTTTGAAGCAGACCATACGTATATGTTATCGTTTCGTATATTCTTATTGTGGACGTGGAGTTGATCATATCCGTGGAGGTTATCATTTTTCAAAATATGCTGTTACACATTTAAGCATGCGTGTATTTTGCAATATACAGTATTATAATTGTTATTCCAAAAAACAATACATACTTTGAAAGTAATTCATCCTATAGTACATACCGTATGAAGCTTGCTAAGGACATTGTATGAATTCATCCGTGGAAATAACCACATATTTTAGGTCGAAGGATCGAGCAGGTATGATAAGGGGTGTTTTTTAGATGAAAGATATAAAACCTTCTGTAATCGATTTTGATAATTTTAATTATTTTTGTCACGGTTTGTTGCCTTAGCAACCGTTTATTCTAATCACTAAAACGTGCAACAATCTGGGTTTTTTTCTTTACAGTAATCATTGAATGACATGAACTAAAAAATTTATGATTTCAAGATTTCTTTTTCAAAATTCTGTTTATGTTGCCATGGCAACCATTTTTCTCAAATATGCAATAATCAGTGTTTTCAATCCATTTTTTATGAAGCAATTATCAATTAAGGACATGAACGTCTTGTGAGTGATATAATTATTATTCTATGGAATGCGGAATGCACAATAATTCCTTTATCTATGGGTTTAACAGTTAACTACGTAGTTAAGAGACTTTAAACCGCGGTTGCAAGTGCCAAGCCCAAATGCACATTAATTCTTTAAACCGCGGATAAAGACTTAGAACTGCAGTTACAAGTATCAATGATGTTTCCTTAACCCCATAGTTAAGAGACAACCAATCAGCGCGTATGAAATTACTAATACGGCGCTCTCATTGGTTATCTCTTAACTATGTAGTTAACAGACTTGTAACCGCGGTTACAAGTCTTAAACGGGGGTTTAACACGCGCGAAGTGCACATTTAATATACATCTCTTGATTATATAGTTAAGCGACTTTAAACCCGGGTTCAAAGCGCCGTTTGCACAATTATGCTTTAACCAATAGTTTAAGACATGTAACTGCAGTTTAAACTCTCAATTAAAGCGTGGATTCAAGTATATGTATGTATAAACAATTCCTCATAATTTCTTTCAAATTCATATGATCGTAGGCATATGTCATTGTATTGGAATTCATTTAGAAGATCTAACACTAGTTTAAAATGAAAATTTAACGTGTAACTCGGAATTTCCGACTTTAAACCGGGATAGTATATGGAACCCCAGTTTAAAATAAAAATTCAAAGTCTAACTCAGAAATTCCGACTTTAAACGGGGGTTAGTAGATCGAAACCCAGTTTAAAACAAGAAATTAAAGTCTAACTCAGAAATTCCGACTTTAAACGGGGGTTAGTAGATGGAACCCCAGTTTAAAACAAACATTTTAGGTCTAACTGAGAAATTCTGACTTTAAACGGGGGTTAGTAGATGGAACCCCGGTTTAAAACAACAAATTAAAGTCTAACTCAGAAATTCCGACTTTAAACGGGGGTTAGTAGATCGAACCCCAGTTTAAAACAACAAATTTAAGTCTAACTCAGAAATTCCGACTTTAAACGGGGGTTAGTAAATGGAACCCCAGTTTAAAACAACAAATTAAAGTCTAACTCAGAAATTCCGACTTTAAACGGGGGTTAGTAGATCGAACCCCAGTTTAAAACAACAAATTTAAGTCTAACTCAGAAATTCCGACTTTAAACGGGGGTTAGTAAATGGAACCCCAGTTTAAAACAACAAATTAAAGTCTAACTCAGAAATTCCGACTTTAAACGGGGGTTAATAGATCGAACCCCAGTTTAAAACAACAAATTTAAGTCTAACTCAGAAATTCCGACTTTAAACGGGGGTTAATAAATGGAACCCCAGTTTAAAACAACAAATTAAAGTCTAACTCAGAAATTCTGATTTTAAACGGGGGTTAGTAGATCGAAACCCCAGTTTAAAATATGAATTTTATAGAAAACACAGAAATTCCGACTTTAAACGGGGGTTAGTAGATCGAACCCCAGTTTAAAATAAAAATGTGACGTGTAACTCGGAAATTCCGACTTTAAACGAGGGTTAGTAGATCGAACCCCTGTTTAAAACAAAAATTTAAGGTCTAACTCAGAAATTCCGACTTTAAACGACGGTTAGTAAATGGAACCCCAGTTTAAAACAAAAATTTAAAGTCTAACTCAGAAATTCTGACTTTAAACGGGGGTTAGTAAATGGAACCCCAGTTTAAAACAAAAATTTAAAGTCTAACTCAGAAATTCTGACTTTAAACGGGGGTTAGTAGATCGAACCCCAGTTTAAAATAAAAATGTGACGTGTAACTCGGAAATTCCGACTTTAAACGAGGGTTAGTAGATCGAACCCCTGTTTAAAACAAAAATTTAAGGTCTAACTCAGAAATTCCGACTTTAAACGACGGTTAGTAAATGGAACCCCAGTTTAAAACAAAAATTTAAAGTCTAACTCAGAAATTCTGACTTTAAACGGGGGTTAGTAAATGGAACCCCAGTTTAAAACAAAAATTTAAAGTCTAACTCAGAAATTCTGACTTTAAACGGGGGTTAGTAAATGGAACCCCAGTTTAAAACAAAAATTTAAAGTCTAACTCAGAACTTCTGACTTTAAACGGGGGTTAGTAAATGGAACCCCAGTTTAAAACAAAAAATTAAAGTCTAAATCAGAAATTCCGACTTTAAACGGGGGTTAGTAAATGGAACCCCAGTTTAAAACAAAAATTTAAAGTCTAACTCAGAACTTCTGACTTTAAACGGGGGTTAGTAGATGGAACCCCAGTTTAAAACAAAAATTTAAAGTCTAACTCAGAAATTCTGACTTTAAACGGGGGTTAGTAGATCGAACCCCAGTTAAAAATAAAAAATTGGACGTGTAACTCGGAAATTCCGACTTTAAACGAGGGTTAGTAGATCGAACCCCAGTTTAAAACAAAAATTTAAGGTCTAACTCAGAAATTCCGACTTTAAACGGGGGTTAGTAAATGGAACCCCAGTTTAAAACAAAAATTTAAAGTCTAACTCAGAAATTCTGACTTTAAACGGGGGTTAGTAGATCGAACCCCAGTTTAAAACATTCGCAACAATTATAATGTTCCATGATTGACAGGAAGTGATGTGTAGAAAAAATACAATACGTCAATCTCACTAATCCGTTTCATATACCAGGCCTGCCGTAATAAAATCACGCAATTGCCTGAGATTCTAGCAAACATCTAGCGCGATGTTGGCAATATTATTAGTTTGCGCTTGGCGCACAAACCGCCTAATTCAACACCGTCAAGCACGCGAACCGCCTAAACCAAAATTACTTTATTTAGTAATATAAAGCCATGAACTAGATTGTGAAATATTTAGGTATTAGAATAAAATCAATGTAGAAGAGCTCTACATTAACAAAAAGTATATTGAACGTTTGTAGCCTAGTCTAGGCAAATTTAAACAAAATTTGCCCTTGTCTCAACTTTAATCAATTAATTAGTAGAAATATTTCACTCGTATTGAACATATATTATCAACAAATATTTCCATAAGTTTCGATAGTATACACCTTTAATCAAGAGTACCATATTTATGATATTTGAATTAAGCATAAAATATCAAATTCATATTTTAAATGCGGAAAAATATATATCAATAGAAGACCGACTATTAAATCATCTGTGTCTAAGGGCGCTTTATATAAACACACGTAATACATTTAAAATGAAGCGTCCAAGGGAGCCAGATCAAGTAACTAAAATCTGAATGCCTAGGCAATATAGGGGAATAATGGGAGATAGTACATTTTATGACACCTGCTTCCTGTTAATTGCTTTATTACCCATCGATACAAAAGAAATTGGTTAACAGTAATAATTAATAGGAGAATTTATTATGTATACACGCACGTTAATTTGATTAAACTTCGTGCAGGGACAATCTAATAAGTTATTATTATATTGTCCCTGCTTCGTGGTATACAACTGTAAAATACATAACACCTTTCAGTTTTGTGAAATTATCTGCAAATTGAACTAAATTGCCTGTAGGCAATACAATGAAACAAAATACAAAGTTTATTCGGGCATACTCGGGTTTATTCGGAAATAGCAGAGTTTGTGAAATTCATTGAAAACTAAATTCAAAACGATATGAATACCACCGATTGGTTATGTCTTAACTATAGCGTTAAGACTTGTAACCGCAGTTTAAAGTATCGGATGTCTGACCCAAGTTTTAACTCTTAAACTGGAGTTATATGTTCGCGAAATGCACATTAATTAAACATTTCTTAACTATATAGTTAAGATACTTTAAACCCGGGTTACAAGTGCTGTTTTGCACATTAATTCTTAAACCCATAGTTCATGACTTTGAACCGCAGTTCAAGACTTCGAACCGCAGTTACAACTTTCTTAAACTGTAGTTAGAAAATGATGTCCAATCAGCATTGAGTTTGGCATAAATGCTTGGTTTTCATTGGTTCTCTCTTAACCCTATAGTTAAGAGACTTGTAACTGCAGTTCTAAGTCTTTATCCGCGGTTTAAGAATTAATGTGCAGATGGCACTTGCAACCGCGGTTTAAA
Organism: Spisula solida; assembly: GCA_947247005.1. Taxonomy (NCBI): domain Eukaryota; kingdom Metazoa; phylum Mollusca; class Bivalvia; order Venerida; family Mactridae; genus Spisula; species Spisula solida. Next base: position 38,939,676 of record OX365947.1, on the reverse strand, counting down.
GTCTCTTAACTACGTAGTTAACTGTTAAACCCATAGATAAAGGAATTATTGTGCACTCCGAATTCCATATTATTCAATTACGATTTTCAGTTCTTATGTTGCCATAGGAACAATTTATTTTAAATGCTTAAAATATGCAGAAATATACGATTGACATTCAGTTTTTATTTTAGATTTTCTTGAAACTTGGTTCATGTACAGGCAAACATTAAAGACTCCTCTTCATGTTGGTGTATATATTTTGGTCATAAATACATTGATACGTACGTCATTGATACAGGTAAATAGAACAGGTCCTGGTAAATATAAGAAGATTAGAACATTTCTTTTCATAGATTTAATATCATCAGAAGAAAATATACGACAACATAGATAACAATGATATTAATATAAATAATAGAACAATGAATTTGAGTTCAAGTTGACTTCAAATTACAGGCAACAAAGGTCGGACTAGTTTATATAAACATATAACAAGATGGAACAGACCACTATTATATCAAATACATCGCATTTTTACATATGTATCGTTCAAATTCGTTTGAATCATGAACAGTTGCTGAAAGGAAATGGGGCATACTGCAGGGTATGATCAATAGAAGTATGGGCATTTTTTTTAATTGCGCGTTATTTATTTGTCCATGAACCCATTGGCATTCTTACATGCTCATTCCATCAGACGCGCACGATCAATTACTTTTCTTAACAATTGTTTTTTGAGAGAAAAAATTAACGACAGGCTTTCATAACTTGCGTAGTTACCTTTATTGATAGAGATAAGAGTTAAATGTCTCTTATTATCCAGTATTGAATGATTATGTACACTTTACTGAAATAAAGAATATACAAGTTGAAAACTTGATACGATTACAATCAACCCGAATGCATAATTATCTAAATGCATGCATTATTATGGCACTCCAATTCTGTAGTGAAATATTAAATTTTATCACATGTTTGACGTCGCAGTAGCGTAATAAAACTATTATTTATTTTTGATAATACACTAGTGTAATAAAGCTATCACGCGACGTCATTCAAAGAATAGGCGACGTCGTCAAAGTTGCGCGTTTATTATAGTGAAAAATAAGTAGCTATTTTATGTTTCGGACGGAAAAGGCTAACATGTGATAAAAAGAACATTACATTTGTGACTTTCCAAATTGAATTTATTAAACTCGTTTAATAAATTCAATATTGAAAGACACTTTATATGTAATATCCTCTATATATATGATATGTGGATTACTGATAACCAACCAGGCTTACTTTTTTATCAATTGTCTGTACAGCATCAATGAGATGACAGCATCAGTTGCAGCATATCGTTGTTGGCATTCTGGCAAAGGAAACTGACTCCAGTCACACTTACGAATGTTAGGATCTTTACTTATTCTAACATGTAATACATTCTTTGCCAGCCCTTCCAAACTCCAATTTTCCGCAGACCTAAGCTTCTTGTTTGCTAAATTTCTCAATTCAATCATACTGTTCTTAATTACATCCCTAGCTTTAATATCAAAGTCAATATCCAGTTTCCAAATATCGTTTTCCACATTCATTCCCACCTTTTTAACATTATGCATTTCTAGCAAAGTTTTCAACATGACAGGGAATTTTGACATACAAGAAACATGAAATAAATAACACTTGTCTGTCGTTGAACAAACTTGAATGAGGGCGGTTTTTGCTTGTTTCCCTTTCTGGTATGTAACCGGCCATTCTGTATCAAATCCTACGACTATATCGGTATCCTTTGTGATGGAAGATATGAACTCGTCACATATGATATTGCAGTCATCTATGTTGTGAGAATATATAATTGACCCCTTGAAACTAAACTCTTCATACGACATCTCCACAGCTTTTTCAGCAGTCCATTTTTGTTCAGGTACCAACGACTGTGAGGAACTTTCTTTCGTACATTTATTATGTGTGTCTGTTACAGTGGCCTCGGAACTTTTAGCAGTGTTATCTGAACACCTACTATTCTCAATACCATGTAAGGCTTTATCTTTGTCAGTAACATGTGGTTTGGTACAACTGTTGATGCCATCTGTAAACAATAATAAAGTTAAATCATATCATTATTTATAATCACCTAAATAAGACAACCACAAGATTTAGGCAGCCCATTTTATAAAACCTGATCAGTCATGTTTAAAATATATACAACTGGCAACAGTCCAACAACATGTAGCCATGTATTTAGGAGTGTATTTACCAAATTAACATGTGTGCAGGGCCATATCCAAAGACAAAAAAATGAACCAGAGACAAATGTTTTCTAGGGCATAGCTTAGGCATTTCTTTCTTCAAAAGACATGCTTATTTTGGTAATTTCTCAAAATTTTACTAAGGCAAAATCCTCTTTGTGCTCCGGTGTGGCTACTGGTCGGGGACCTGTTTCATAGACATAATTATGTTAGCTAAAATCAGACTTTTCCATATATTATTTAGAGCATACTTAGTGAACCAATACATGTTTGACAAGTGAAAATAGTTATATATGATAATTCATGTTCATATAACTTCGCTTGAATGTACTAGTTGTCTTAGGTAGCTCAAAATATCATATGGAAAAGTCCTATCTTAGTTAATACTATAGTGCACAGACAATCCAAAGCCACACAGAAACGACGGCAGCGTCTAGCCATCCACACAAGAGTCAGACGTTAAGGTATGTCTATGAAATGGGACCTTTGTGTGGGTAACCAATCAGAACTAACTATAAGAGAATTACTCGGGATTAGTGGCAGAGCACATGCTTAAGGTATAATGTGCATTAATTGTACACTGGGACAATCATCACATCAAAGACATATTTTATATACCTATGGTTTGCTTCTCCAATGATGAAGTAACTGGATATTTCTCTGCATCTTGAACAGTTTCTACAGGAACACCATTTTTATTAACAGTTACACCTTGCAACCAAGTTGGGAGCTGTCTTTTTCTCTTTCTGGATGCCATTAAAAGCTAGCAGAATGTATGTAGATCTACAATATAAATAACAATACATATAAGTACATATACCAAAGAATACTACTAGTGTATATTTGTGCGTATACATGTACTAGTACTTTGACTCAGTTTGAGCAAGGATTCGGTTAGTATAATTAAATACATGTAGTGATTTAGAAATATATAAACTTAATGTGTTCATAGGAAATGGATGCCCCCACTTGCCATTTGGCCATAACTTAAATGCACATGCCGACTAATATTACTACAAAGTTTGACAACTGTAGTACAAATACTTATAAAGTTGTGAGAAACAAAAGCAAAATTTCATCATCTCAAGGGCCACAACTCTACCATTATAGGTCAGATCCAAATTAAAATATTTATGTAGGAACTACACTTACTGACAAATATTCCTATAAAAGGAGACTGTAGCTCAAATGATTTTAGAGATATGAGCGACACAAGGAAAAATTAATTGAATTTCATCATTTCAAGGACCACAACTCCACTAATACTGATTGGATCCAAATAAAATATATAGATGCATAGCAACACATGCTGACTTACATTCATATGAAATTTGATGACAGTAGCACAATTACTTTTCAAGATAAAGACAACACTAGCGAAATTTCACCTTTTCAAGGCCACATACTAGTTGACCCTGAATAAAAATATAGAGTATGCACAACAACACATTCTGACTAACATTCCTTTAAGTTACCAGTTAACTAGTTCCTACTCAGAATTTGTATGAAGTTTGATGACTTTAGACTAGCACCATTACCAACTTACAAATGACACAAGCTTATGCACCAATTGAAACCACGCCCCCCACCCAATCCCGAGAAATATGGGGGATAAAGTAAGTAAGTAACTTAGTAAGTAACAACTTTATTTATGGTAGATAACATATTAAGTGTTAAACAAATTTTCGTATGTTTTTACCTTTGCAATTTCCGACACTGCCGTGTGAGTGCGGGGCTTTTGTTTTGGGCCAAAATAGAGGGAAATATACCCGTAACTTATAATACCTGTGAGGAATAGGGCAAGCAATTTGCAGGGGTTTTACCATTTTTAAAGCCCTGGAGCGGCAGGGATTTACCAGGGGATTGATAAAGCAAAAGTAAAAATCCCAACCATTTCCTAGGGTTGGGGGGGGGGGGGGGGGTGTCGTGGTTTAAATTGACAGGTGCATAAATTTCATCATTTCAACAGGAATTATTCTGTTAATACTGGTGGAACCAAATAATAAATACATAGTTTCACAACAACTCATGCTGACTGATATTCTTATGAAGTTTGGAGACTCTCGCACAATTACTTTTCAAGCTAGACACCAGCAGGACCTGTTCTATAAATATGATATCTAAACTCCCTGACACCAGCAAAATTTCATTTGAAGGGTAATAACTCTGCTAATACTGGTCGACCCCTCTAGGCTCAAGCACTTTTCGAATTACAGACGATAAAACACAAACTTTGGGATGGATGGACAAGGCAAATCTATACCCCCCCCCCCATTATTTTATGGTAACATTGGTTAAACCATCATCTTCAAAGACATTGCCAGGCCCATTGAAACTGAAAGAACTTCCTAGTCAATCCAATCCACCATTTGAATTACGAACTTAGAAATTAAAAAAGCTGCCACAACAACTACAGTATGCCTACTTCCTATGATTCTGTGGCTCACTATCGATTCCGTGGCTATGGAAATGATGCACACGACGAATTCGTGCAGCGTCTGGAAGAGATGATTCTGAAAAGATATTGTTTGCAAATGGCGAAATAAAATTAAGGGGACGCAACTACTACTTACAGGCGTAACTATTTAATACCCACCGACTACGTACACATCAGTAGTACACGTGTAAACTGAAGTGTCAATAACTTTAATTTGTTAATCTAAAATAAAAACAATGTCACAAAAATACATTATACAAATAAGGTAAAACTCTGTAAGAGGTCAGGTTTTTGTAATTTAAAATTATCATTGGATAAGCAAGTTTATCGTCTTCTTATATCGTTATATATTTTCTGAATCATACATGTACGTGACCTTCCTCTAGCGAAAACAAATAATGATATTATTATCGGATAATTTAATACTCACCTGTATGACATTATACATGTTAATATGTATGTGTACAAGTAATTTTATGCCGTTCATATAGTGTTTCATAACTCAAATTGGGTGGTTTTGTGCATGTTTTACATTTTTATCATTTTATATGTATATTTTTAACAAACATGTTCAAGAGTGTAACGTTAATAAATTTATCTTACATGTATGTACTGCGTTTGACATTTGATAGGCATAATTAAAATAAGCTCAATGGTAATGCACCTATCAATATTTTTCCCCAGGGGGGGGCGGCGGGCATACACGGGACTTTTGACAGAAGGCTGTTCCCGATATAGTCCGGCCCCAAACCCAATATACCTTGCATTGGAGTATAAAGTTTTTTTCTTTGCTGATTTCAGTAGACAAGACCTTCCGAATGGAATTTCTGACGGGTGACATTGTGTCACCCTTGAGCATTTTGAGAAAATTGGGGTAAAAGTTCCAAAATATAAACGAAACTGCGAATTTTTGGAATCGGTGAACTACATTGTTATTTATAATCATATTTTATAATAAATCACATTTATATGTAGTTATTAAGTTGCAGTTGAAGACTGCAATATTTTAGTGCCGTGCATTTATGCAAAAGGAGGTATTTTTGGGGTAAAACGTTAAAAAGTGCGTGAAAAAGTGCGAATTTTCGGAATCGATGGACTATAACGTCATAAGCCATTATATTTGGTAAATAATCGCCGAGATAGTTTAATAGTGACTTGCGATGACGATATTAAACACCTTACGCTAGGCTTTTGTACAAAATGTGGAATGAATTTTGCGGGTAAACACTATAGAATATAACGGAAAGTGCGAATTTTCGGAACTGATAGACTTCAATGTCATGGATCATTTTTTTTGGTAATTACAATTGTAATTACTATAATATGATCTATAGTAATGTGTTATTAATGATAACAATCATCTTAAGTCATAGTATGGTACAAAATATATAATTTTAGGATAGAACATACACAATTGTCACGAAAAGTATGATTTTAGGGAATATGTTTACTTCGCTGTTATAATTAATTTAACTTGATAGGAAATCACGGTGAGAGGTACATATCATCATGCAATTCAAGTTATCTATCATCTAATGCAATGCTTTAAGCTAAATGCGATGTATTGTGGTAAAACATCACTAAAATTATATGAAAATTTTTGATCTACGGACAAATCAGATTTTACTACATAAAGCCAATGTCGGCCTTATTATTATTATGTCCACCATTATTGAACATACGAGGTACCCACTAGAACCGATTCATGCATCACAAGTCATGCCCTATAGAGTACTCACCACCACTGAGTACAAGCTTGCTTAGGCCAAGTAGGGTATTTAAACCAACAGTGAGTCCACCATTCAACGTGCTATAAGTACAAAAAATCTATGACCTACTGAGCACTGACCACCATTTAATAAATCCATGCCAGAAAAAATGTAAACCTATACATAGCCATATAAAGTACTCGCCACCACCAGCCATTCCTCATCTAATTGGGTACATGCCACTGCTGCTTATGGTATTGGATACCTTCAATTTCCTGGCACAGCACGCAATTCGTTACTCTTTGTGGTACCTGGCTCAGCAATTTCTGGCCATATACGTACGTAACCCTGCATGACAGTCACCCCTAGCGCTATCGATATATACTGCTGTGTACAGCCACTTCTCGATAGCCTAGTGGTAGAGCATTAGCTTCGATTGCGGGATGTCACAGGCTCAATAACAGGCCTGGTCATACCAAAGACGATATAAAATGCTACCATGGAGTAAATCCCTTGCATATATGGAATATTAGCATAAATGGAACGCTGGTTTCTCTCTCATACTACTGTAGCGATGAATAACATCAAGAATTAGTCACCAAGCGTGACTAATTAATATGAGTTGAAAGAACTTGTTTCACAATCTACCTAACATAAACTACATTTGTATATAGTGTCAATTCCTGGAGCCCACATGCCACCTGACAGGCACATGCCTTCTGTGGTGCCTAGCACTGCTCTATTAGATACCAAATGCTATCAGACACAGCCATTCATGGCTGACTTAATATACTCTTTTTTATATGATACCCACCACTGCTTGGGTCTGCCATTTATTAGTCTACGGGGTATTAACACATCCTTTCCCAGCTCCAAAGGTTAGCATAGCAATTTATTACCTAAAAGGGTTACCTAATACTGTTGGAAGCATGGTAATGTTTATTCCTGAATTTATAAGGATTATACATTACCTGTCAAGCCATCCCTGGTTGAATATTGCCTGACAGAGTCATTCCTGACTTCATTAGATACACAATACTACTTGACGCAGCCATTTGTAAATCTATATGGTATCAAATAGTACATTTGACATTTACGTTACTGAGTTTTGGAGGGCCACTTTCAGAAACTCAGCCGTTTAGCCACCCTTTGACATTCATTCGGCTACCTAAAGATACCTGCGTTCCAGTCGCCCTGTGGAGACTAGTTCTCCTCTGGTATGTGCTCCGCCAAAATCGAGATACAGCGTCAAGAAATATCGGACATGCACATCATCACAAGAAGGAATTTCAATTCACACCTTCGTCGAGTGGGCATTGTGGGTTATTCTTGCTCAGAGAAATTAAGAAATGGTGCAGAGTGGGATCGAACCCGGGACCTCTCGATCCCAAAGCGTGCGCCCTACCTCTAGGCTATTCCTTGCTTAATTCGGACAAATACATGACCTAAAACAGTCATTTCCTGGTTTAATTGGTACCCAACACAGTTTGCAACTGATCTTTGTTGCTCTGTGGGGTACTTATTATATAACTATACTATAACATACACTTGATTAACGTCATAGGGTACCACTGACTGTCATTGATATGTATGACCCACTGACCAGAAACGTATAGATTATAGGCCAAGGTCATTTATAGAGTGGTTTGTCTGGTCGAGTGTCAGTAATATGATCGTATGGATAAGTAACCTTGTACTGCTGTGAACAGCCATTCCTTGATCTGTTTGGGATGTTCTGACTCTACCTGGCACAGTTCGCCTTGTTTTGTGATGTCTAAAACTGTCATTCCAGACTTTATATGAAATTAAACACTGCATAGAATAGCCATACCATGCTATATATGATATCTAGCACAGCTGTGAACAGGTATTCTGGTTCTATGATGGTGACAAAACACTGCCTGGTATACCAGTATAGTCATTCCTAGCGGGATAGGATATCAACTACTGCGCCTGACGCTGCTGTTGATTTAATTACTGCATGGGGTACTCAGCACTATGGAGAAGTCATTACTGGCTCTATTAAAATCAGTATTTGTCTTGCACAGCATCATCTCCTAGTTTATATGGGATAACACATACTAGTTCTGTTGGGCGTTGCTAGTAATATTCTATGATGTAACTTACACACAGCTAGAATAGTCATTTCTATGACCCGGGATACATATCATATAAATATCTAAGGGCAATAAAGTCTACGGATTCCAATAATCACTTTTTTCGTTTATATTTTAAAACATTTTATCCAAATATATCATATTTATCTCAATAACATTGCACATAGGTTTGATATCTTAAACTCTACATGTTAACAAGTACATGGATTTATGATGAAATAAAACGATAAAAGACTGTGTAGTCTACCACCTCGAAAAATTTGTCCTTTTTCTTTATATTTTGAAGTTACAATGTATACCCTAAATTATCACACTTGCACAATAGCCAAACTTAGGACGTTTGGTATCAAAACTGTTAGGTTATTAACACCATTCATATTGATTAATCACAGAGAAAAGATACATGAAATTGTTCCTGGTTTACCTATTCTAAAAAATGCAGTTTTCCTCCATACATGTACTATTTAATGTATTACGCCAGAAATACCTCATTTTGTACCATAGCTTAGCTTAAGATGCTTGATATCTTAATGGCAAGGCACTTTAAAATAACCACAGCGATTATTTACAAAATATAATGTCCAGTGACGTTAAATTTCATCGATTCCGAAAATTCGCCTTTTTAAATGCACTTTTTAACGTTTTACCCCCAAAATACCACATTTTGTACCATAGCCTAGCTTAAGGTTTTTAATATCTTCATCGCAAGTCACTATAAAAGTATCACAGTGATTATTTACCAAATATAATTGCTAATGACGTTACAGTCCACCGATTCCGAAAATTCGCACTTTTCCATGTGCTTTTTAACGTTTTACCCCATAAATTACTCCTTTGGCATAAATGCACGGCACTAAAATTTTGCAGTCTTCAACTGCAACTTAATAACTACATATAAATGTGATTTATTATAAAATATGATTATAAATAACAATGAAGCTCAACGATTCCAAAAATTCGCAGTTTCGTTTATATTTTGGAACTTTTATCCCAATTTTCTCAAAATGCTCAAGGGTGACACAATGTCACCCGTCAGAAATTCCATTCGAAAGGTCTTGTCTACCGAAATCAGCAAAGAAAAAAACTTTATACTCCAATGCAAGGTTCGGTCAAATTTCGGGGATTTCGGGCCGGACTAATAGGTGGGATTTTGACAGACAGAATGGTGCCGAGTCCCGGGAAATTTTGACTTGGCCGAAATTTTAATCCCGGGGGTATGTAAAACATCTCCCTGTCACAGTGTGAGGGGATTTTGACAAATTGCCCTTGCTCTATGGTGGGCATTTAGACTTTGAAAAAGTAAAAATGTCAAATTCCCCTGGGTCAGCACGCCGCCCCCCCCCCCCCCGGGGGAAACATTTATAGGTGCATAATGGTGAGTAGATAAGTATTGAATAGTCATATTCCTCTAGTGGACAGTATAAAAATTAATTTAGTTAAAATCGTACGAACACAGCGTGATATAGTCCAATGTCTTTGTTAATGTTAATAGGTCGACATCAGTAAAATTTATACCATTATTTGGAGTATCCTGAAATATCTAACTGATTGCTTGCGGGTCTTGAATGCTCGAGACCAAGCAAGGAATGTTCTCACGAACTTCTGTAAACTTCCTAGACGAAAATAGCTATTGTTATTCACCAAAAGCCCCTTGGTTTTACTCAATGTGTTCCTACACATCAGTAAACTTCAACAAATGGTCGTTTAACCCTGTAGTACATTGACAAAAATTACCAAGTATTCTAACATAGCACGTGAGATTTGCCTTCTTTGCGTATATTGAGCTTACCATATTTTATTACCGCGATAAAATATAGCTGATTGATGACGTCACGTTTAACGTCATATAGAATGACATAACGTTGACGGTAACGTTCCTAGGAAAGAAAGTAGTTTGACGTCAACCTGTCTTGTTATGCTATAAGTGGTAAAGCATTGGCGATGTTAGAATCGAAATAATAAATAGGATTTGTGCTTTGTTGTGTTATAAAATATAGGCACTCGTTTGAATGCGTACATTAAATCACCCGTGCTACGCACTCGTGATTTAATTACTACGCATCCAAACACGTGCCTATATTTTATTACTCAACAAAACATAGCTACGTATTCATTATTTCTTAAATACAAATACACATGTATACATATACTAGGGTCATTTGATACACAAACTATCATTTATCTCTAAAACCCTTCAAAATAACTTAAAGATATTTCACATAATGAATATTTATGTCAATTCATCTTTGTATTGAAAATTCGAGGACGTTAACGCCCATGACGTCAACAGCGCGTGCAGACAGGGCTGTAAGCACCAATTGAAACATTTTCTAGGATATATTTGAGGCATTTTTTCCTGAAAAACTATGCTTATTTTGGTAATATCTTAAATCATAGTTTCAACGAGACAAGCGCCTCGGTGGGCCTCAGTATGACAACGAGCCTGGCAAAGTTTCAACGAGACAAGCGCCTCGGTCGGTCTCAGTATGACAACGAGCCTGGCAAAGTTTCAACGAGACAAGCGCCTCGGTCGGTCTCAGTATGACAACGAGCCTGGCAAAGTTTCAACGAGACAAGCGCCTCGGTCGGTCTCAGTATGACAACGAGCCTGGCAAAGTTTCAACGAGACAAGTGCCTCGGACGGTCTCAGTATGTCTCGGTGGGCCTCAGCATGACTACGAGCCTGGTGCGTACCTTTCGTCGGCGTCACTCTAAGCAACATGGACGCCAAAAGACCAACGTATTATAATTTACCACATGTTTGACGTCGCGGTAGCGTAATAAAGCCATTATTTATTTTTGATAATACACTAGTGTAATAAAGCTATCGCGCGACGTCATTCAAAGGATAGGCGACGACGTCAAAGTTGCGCGTTTATTTTAGTGGAAAATACGTACGTAGCTATTTTATGTTTTGGCCGGAAAAGGCTAACATATGATAAAAAGAACATTACATTTGTGACTTTCCACATTGAATTTATTAAACTCGTTTAATAAATTCGATATGGAAAGACACTCATGTAATATCCTCTATTTACATGAGCCGTTCTCCAGGAAAACCGGGCTTAGTGGAATCATATGTTAATTATGTAATAATGTTTTTAAAAAAACTCTCAAATGAAAACAAAGCCTGTGATGCTCTTTGATTTATTTTGAAGTACTCGGATAATATAGTAGTATATCTTAGGTTTAGTTTTTTTCATAAATTATGTTAAAATAACTTCTGTGGTTGCTATGGTGACAAATTTATGAAAAGTACCCATATTGAGAAAAACTAGGGGAGTGATTAAAAACTTTTATCTAAAAGCAAACATGTACGATATTGATAAGTTTGATTAAAATAAGAATAGATCTATAATTCTTAATGTGATTCATGTTTGAAATGTTTATGTCAATAATTTATCAAGGACCGTATTTCTGAAATGCTTGTAACGTTACGTCAAATAACGTTTGAATGACGTTTGCGACGTCACTTCAAAAGAAGACGGGAGTGATGTGCTTAAACAGTCTGCAGCTTTGTAATTTGATGGTACATTCTGCTCAAATTTTCAGAAACTGTTCATAACAGTCTTGTCTTTCTAACGCTATATTAACATACTGATGATTTTCATAATTTTGTCACTAAGCCCGGTTTTCCTGGAGAACGGCTCAATTATATAGTTAACATAAAAATCGAGTGCCACCGAAACAAAAATGCAAAGGATTTGCATTGCCTTAAAGATGGCTTGTGTCAAAATGCCCTCTTTCATATTCCAAAGTAACGATCGAGACTATCAGTAAAAAATTACAATCAATGAATACCAGTGTGTTGCGCGTAGTATAGCTGTGCAACAGATCTCTATTACACACAAAATAAGAGAAAGTCAATGTTTGAAAACTGACAAAATATTTATAAGCTTATATAGAGATAGCCACGGGAAATGCTGAGTAGTTTTGGCTCATTTCATTCGATTTTACGGAACAAGTTTTAAAACAAGTGCAAGGTTACTTTATATAATTATGACCATGTTCGAACGTTAAGTACTGTAATCACAGACACTTGGGGTCTGGACCCCGCCCACAGCTACGCACCTGGATATAGTTTTTATCATCAACATTGTATACACAGACCCATAACAAATGTTTGTGTGATTACTGAATGGGTATGGATATGTAATAAATAATTTTTCTTAAATCCAGGCGCGTAGCGGGAGTGGGCGTGGTCCAGATCCCAAGTGTCTGTGACTGTAATAAGAATTTATTTGACAGTTCGCATTATATATTGAATGACCCTCGTATATATATACACAGCTGAAAGAATGTCAAGATACATAATGCAATTAAAGCAGAATATGCAAAATGCTATAACACATTTAATGCTGGCATAATTAAACATTTTTATGTGTCCTGATGTTAGTGTTTCTCTTAAGTGAGAGAGAAGTTTGTTTTACGCCTACCACCAGAGAACAACCACTCAGTGTCTTCAATGCATGTACATTGTCAGTTGCTTTTAATAAGTTAACATTTGCGGATGTTCTTACATCGTAAAGAAGGCAGTTCCATATGAGTGGTCCCAGCACAGAGCCTTGTGGCACACCAGCTGGTATGAGTAGAACACTTTTTTTTCAAGAAACACTTACCTGCTGTGTGCGATCTGTTAGATATGAACTGAACCAAACAATTGCATTATCATCAATGTTATATACATGTATCTGTAGTTTTTCAAACAGTTGCCTGGGATTGATGAGGTAAAATGCCTTTGAAAGATCCAGAAAAATAGGTCAAACTAGACTTCCTTCATTTATTGCTTTGGTCGAGTTGTCAATAATGGCAGCCAGAGCAGTTTCACACGAGTGATGAGCTCGAAACCCAGATTGATTTGGGTAAAGGAAGGTTTTTTTTCAATTACCGACATGTTTTCTAGTACCTTTCAGTGACCGAACTGGTAAGAATAAAATTGGTCTGTAATTACTTTTCTCACTTTTAGACCCTTTTTCTGGAAAGGTGTAACCTTTGCTCTCTTGAATATTGAGGGAAATATTCCATTTGATGAACCAAGGTTTTTTTCTAGATGTTTCAGGATATGATATAAACAGCACTAGATTTACATTGTAAGATCTTTCATGATATTCAAGACACGTCCCGGTGTCATAATTGTTGTGAACAAAACGAGCTGCACGGCGTTAAGATTTACAAGTTCAAACTTTCTGATGTAGCTAGGTTGGATGGGATCCCAGAATGTTACATGAGTGTAGCAGCATTATCAAGGATGGGACGAACCATGGTCTTATACGAGTGTTCCTAGACGGCGCTGTGCACTCCATAATGCTTCGCCTCAGGAAACCTACGAGTCCTGTGGGCCTTTGGGTTTTTCTGATGTCGGAATACTAGGAAAAATTGTTGGTCAATTCCAAGATACTTGCTACCATCAACAGATTCAAGGGTGTGACCATGCAGTGTGTAATGAAAGTTGATCATAGCCTGTCCTCTTGGTACTATATGGATGAGTGTTAAACTACTAGCCTAGGAAATTGCATCACAAAATACAGAGTTTTGACATCCCCAATTTGAAACAAAATCAAATTGGGGGATGTCATAACTCTGCATTTCGTGATGTAATTTCTTTAAGCTCTTCAGCCACTGGCATCTTCTAGTACAGTGTTTGCCAATATTTTTGTGCCGCTTACTTATCCCCTTATATCGTATAACATTTTTTAATGTAAACTTACTGACTTCCCTGTATAGAATTAGACATAATGCAAGGAGTTGCCAGATATTCCGATTGATGCCTGTAGATAACTTGGTTGGTATGAAAAAGTTTGCCAACCACGTCCATCTAAAAGATTACAGGTCATAGCTTAGACTTGTATGTTCAATGTATCAGTAAATGGTACTGAAGTCACAGACCAGGCTTCTGTATTATCAAAGCACTACGGAAATTGTTGTTACGCACAAATTAAATTCTTCATAATTCTTGAACAAATACACATTAGGAATTATGTGCTTTGAATGAATGCACTTACTGAAACATAATTGATATTACAGTCCCTCTTACCATAATTTGCAACTGTTATTGAATTATATAGGGGTTTAAATTTGAGTGTAATTTAATATTAGCGTAAGTGCTTTGATAAAACAGTACCCTGGTGAAAAAGACAACAAATACAACGAATGTTGATAAATAAATACTTTTATTCAAAATCTATTTAAGAATCACACATGTTAGAGAAAATGTTTGCCTGAATCACATTCAGCATATTTACAAGTTAGTAGCGAATGTCTTTTAATATGTACAATATCAACTAAAATTTAACATGTTATATACAGCCCTAAAAAATTCTTCGAGACATAATGTTCAGCAATAAGTTTGAACAGCCCTGGTGACATAACTTTGAAAGACAACCTAATTAATCCATGAATCTAAGCACATGGGTGCAAGTAAAAAAATTCTAAAAAACCTGAAATCCTGAAAAATTGACAATTTATATAGAGAAAATAAAGAAAAACAGAGTTTTAGGTTCACTCAAAAACCTGAAATCAGGTGTATACCTGAAAGCTTGCACCCATGTAAGTATGGATCAGATGAATCGTGTGATATAAATATATAATTTCCTATCAATCAATTAATAATTACCGGTAAGTCACCTTTCCATCAAAATAACGAGTTTGGTTTAGTTGGATTGTAAGGTGCACCATAATAGTTTGGGTTGTATTGTGCCTTTAAAGGAACCCCCTCCCCTGACCAACCACAGGATATGTAATAAATGCTATCCTGCAGATACTAAATTCTGAGATTATTCTGTCCGAAAAACATTTTAAATGCAGAAAATACATCCTGAATCAAGTGTTATATATGGTTCATGATGAATATACAATAAGGAATAACACCAACAGTAGAGACAGACTGATAGCTTAAACAAGGAATATTCATAAAATGAGTTACACAAGTACAAAACATACTCATTATTACACAACATATTCTAGATAAAACTCCAAACATTGTATCTTAATTTTTATATTTTTTTCTTCAGATATCAAACAACATATGTCCAATAAAATGTGAAAAAAAAAAAAAAAAAATTACCTGAAGAAGCCTTCTGGGCGAAACGTTGTAGTCTAATGAATATACATTAAATGTTATTCGTGTTTGGTGGTTTCTCTCTATTTTCAATAAAATGTGAAAATACTGGACGAAGAAGTCAATCAGGAAGGCTAGAAAATATAGCTAGATAAAACATGAGCTGTGATTTTACGAATAATTCTACAGAAGAAAATATTGTGACTGACTAATAAGAGCACCGCCTACAATTGCTAGACGCTTGACTTTCTCATACTTAATAGTAAACTTGCTCATGCGAAAATTCAAAGAGTATAAAGGGCAATAACTCTTTTAAAATCCTTAATATAGAGTTACCTCCTCATGTCTAGCGAATGGGTAAATGACATTCTTCGAAAGTCGAGCTAAAATTTACGGTAGCATTTTTTCACTCTAATGAAAAGCTGGCATTTTAGATACAAGGTTTACAAATTTCATCAACAATATTACAAACTATAGAAACAAAGAAATTGATATACAATACAAGATTTAACAATTTATATAGCTGCCAATCATTTAACAAACAATTTCTACGGACATTTTGATAAAATATAAACAACAGACATCTGGGTACTGTTTTATCAAAGCACTAATGTAAATCTTAAACTTACGTTCAAATTTAAATTCTTTATAAATATTTTACTGCTAGGATGTGTAGTAAATGGATTTGGAATACTAATAATCATTCAATTAAGAACTCGTACAAACCATATCTGTCTCCAAATTTGTAGGTGTTGAAGAATTATAAAGTATTTAAATTTGAACGTAAGTTTACGATTTCTGTGATTTAATAAAACAGTACCCTGGAGCATAGGTGACACAATGGAAATGATCAATTTTC
Source organism: Spisula solida (assembly GCA_947247005.1). NCBI lineage: Eukaryota > Metazoa > Mollusca > Bivalvia > Venerida > Mactridae > Spisula > Spisula solida. The sequence goes on along the minus strand of OX365947.1, from coordinate 38,923,281 downwards.
TATCAGCATAATACTCCCAACAGTATTGTGTCCAAGTGGCAGGGTAAAGCCACTGATTGTGACCGTAGCAAGTTCAAACCAAGAACATCCAGACTGAGTGGCTGGCACCTTGTGCACTACCTTCCAAACATTATCTATATTACCATGAAATATGAATGCTACATTAGTCACAAAATTCATTACAATGTTTTATAAAAATAACAAGTAAACTTCTCTGAAATTAGTAAAAGTTCACTTCAAGAAGTTATGCAAACATCATCATCAACCAATGCTGTTTAATTACAGAAAGACAACATAGTACACGTTACTGACAAGTATCAACAACATAATATATAGAGACTCCGAGAGAAGGCAGGAATGCACTACTGTATTGCCTCTTAACTCAGGGTTGTAAGAACCAAAAATAGCCATTTTGTTCACAAGGTGTATAAAGCACCAAACGTTCACAAGATGACATTTAGTATATTGGCTATCAGAAAAATCAAATGAAAGAGACAACCTGTTTGGCCCTAAAGTTTGCATATCTAAGGCCCCAAACAGGGTCCACCATCTATATACTAATCTATCAAAGATGCAATATAACATTGATTGACAGTTTTCAATGTATGACATTGAAATGTCACGGTATGAACCTGTTTACTAATAGGGGAGTAACTTGTGTAGGCAGCAGGCTAGCTCAGTCGGTAGAGCATTCTCCGTGTAAGCGAAGGGTCTCCGGGTTCGAGCCCTGATCTGCATAAATATACAAAGTACAACACCAGTACTGATCATAGCTGATTTAGTGCGGTGGTGAAGAGAATCCATTCAAATTTTACGTTTTTACAGTATAGAAATTGTTCATAGTAATGACCGTATACATAATTTTAATGTTTATAACATTTTTATTTTTGTAAGTTCACTGTATACAAACATTGGTCTCAAGTAAACATTGCAATTTCTTAATTTAACAAAACATGTATGAATATGCATGTGGCCCAGTGAATAAGGTTAAGATTTTCTTGCCTTTTGTTTGAGATGTTCAAAAGAATTATAACCCATGTTTTGAAATTTCATTGTATAAAAGTGACTTATCTAACAAAACTACTGTACAATAATTGCACTGATACCATGAATGTTCTATACAAACTCTAAGGGTTTTTGACACAACAACATATACCGGTATCTCCCACAAAGGGCCATAACTTTTGCAAAAATCATTCAACCTTAATTCCTGACAATATACACAACAACTATGTTTGATACCAAGTGTTCATGTGAAGTTTCAATGAAATCCGACCAATGGTTAAGTAGTACTAGCGCGGACAAACTTTGTGGCATCCATCCAAACTTTCAGCACGAAATCAAAATGTCTCCCCCCACTACACATGGGAGACATAAATATTTAGTTATAAGAAAAGAAAATATTCTAAACGTTGTACAAGTAAATCATTCTTATATTATGATTATACAGTAATAACAAAAACAAACATCAACAAAATAACAAGGAACACATAATACAGGTGGTACAAGACTAACAACATACTCCGAGATTTACCCATATTTTGTATGTATGAAATATGTAACAACAAAAAATCAACACTATATACCAAATTTTTGTTAATTATTTGTGCAAAATCGAAATTTACAGACAAATAATCACAAAAATAATGAATCAACAGGTTAACCAGTGATATAAGACTATAGTGCACCCAGGATAATGTGACTTTAACAAACATGAATCGGTTTGGTCAACTGTAACAAAATTGGTTTTACAAATTACTAAAGTAAACAGATAAGGTCAGTATTGTACTCAAAACATCACTGATTAATCATGCACATCTGATTAATCCACCTTTGTGGATTATACCAAATACTCACTCCTTTCTCATTATCCTGGATGCATATAGAAGATTTGAAAACTTTGACACAATCTTCAATCATTGTTCTTGTGCTTATATTCATTTCTAGTTTCATGGTAACATACACAGTCAGGCCTCAATACAACATCGCTGTTTGTTCCCAAGCAAAATGTCAGTTAGTATACAGAATTGATACAAATTTTTTTTTAAACATTTGTGTCAATGAAAGTGATATCAGTATAAAAATATGTCAGTATATAGGGTGTCCTTGTATCCAGCCCCAACTATCAGATGCAAGTTTTGTAGTCACCTATGAGTCACAGTCTATGATTCGAGTGATAACCATATAATACAATATCGTCAGCAAATGATGTCAGAAATTTTAATTTAATTTAAATCATAATGTAAAAGGTATGTTATGAAATACCTTTTTGCACATGATTTAAAATTTATAACCAAACATTACTGACGTCAGATTTTAAAATGAAAATAACTTGTGTATTGAGTGGATATGCTACTCACAAAAATTTTATTTCATCCACTTTTGCGATCACAACCCCTAATTCAATATCTCATACTGTTTCACTTTCTATTCCAATATCCAGAATCGTCGACTAAAAATATCAGGGCCAAAACTATATATTTTAAGTGTGGATCCTGCAAAATGCATTATTCAACACATAGTTAAAATTTAAATACAATTTTGAAACCAGCAAAATTATAAAACATAAGTTCTGACTGTACAGTACAAGCTTTCTAGAGCAATACTCATTAGGAAACACAAAGGCTGTTTGTTGTACATAAGTTGTTGCAAAGGAGAGATAAAATAAGCAGTAAATTATTACTTCAGTAACAAACTAGAATTGCCGCACAGTGAAGAATAGTATTCCCACAGCACCGCCTTGTCACAGAAACCACATTTTCTATATTAAGTAACAGTGACCTTGACCCCCACCGGCCCCACTTTCAATTTGAGCGGCGTATTCACATAATCTACTTATACAGAAGATTCATCACAATATCTCATTCCTAACTAAAGTTATCATCTGGAAACCGAAAAATGATAATATTTTTAGAGGTTGTTGCTAAAGATAGGGCTGCTGTGAAGAGGCTGAACTGTACCCTGTATATTTCAACCAATTTATAAATGCTTCTTAAACAAATACATCCCCAACAGTTCCCTACGTAACAAAACAAATATTACTTTAGTTAAGGCTCTTTGTTTAAGACATTTGTTTAATTAAGATATTTCCTGCACTTCTTTGATCCACAAGTACATGGTATCTTCACTTCTTCGATCGGGAATTTGTAATCGTAAGTTAGCTCTTCTCCTCGAACAATTCTGGGGAAAAAACAAAAACTTAAAATCATTCTCACACCAAAACAAGTAGATTCACAATGACCGTTTTATTGAATTCATTTATTTCTCTAACAAAACAACCTGCACCCCCTGATCACTATAGATGTAATCTGAAATAATAATGATAATTTAATCTGGCCTCAGATGTGAGAAATTATAATTAATCTGTGTCAAGTTATGATTATTTATTCCAGCCGAAGATGCGAGAAATGATTATTTTTTTCCAAACCAAGATGCGAGGAATGATTATTTATTCCAGCCCTAGATGTGAGGATTGATTATTTATTCCAACCCGAGATGCGAGGAATGAATATTTATTCCGACCCAAGATGCGAGGAATGATTAATAATTCCGGCCTAAGATGTGAGGAATGATTATTTATTCCAACCCAAGATGCAAGGAATGATTATTTATTCCAGTCCAAGATGTGAGGAATGATTTTTAATTCCGGTCTAAGATATAATGTGTGATAATCCAGTAATTCATTTATTCCAGCCTAAGATATAATGAGTGATAATCCAGTAATTCATTTATTCTGGCCTAAGATATAATGAGTGATAATCCAGTAATTCATTTATTCTGGCCTAAGATGGAAGTACAACTTACTTCTTCATGGCAAAAATTACAATATGTTTCCTGTTGTCAACGGTGATCACCTTCGAGTAACAATTCGGCTGAAAATAATCATAAAATTACATTTTACAAACTTGAAGGATTTTTTACACAAAATCATATGTCTCCCACAAAGAGCCTTAACTAAAGTAATAAGTCGAATGGCAGGTAATTTGCAAAAGCTAATTTCGATGACAACAACAATAATCCAACCTAAAATTCCTGGCAATATGTACAACTAGGCTTGGTAATATCTGAAGTCGCATTGAAATTTGACCAATGATTAAAGAGAACAAGCACAGACAAACTTCGTGACATCCTTCCAGCACAAAATTAATATGTCTCCCTCACTATATTTAGGAGATATAAGTTGCAGATTTAAGTAACCATATTTATCCATTAAATATTATATAATATATAATAATTTTAATAGTTTAAATTCAGGATGATTTTGAAACAAGCTTTGCTTATATTACTCACTTTTAACCACCGCATTCCTGATGTTATCCATTGCCATCAAGGTACGGGAGAAGAGAAGTCAGTTTACGGTTTTACAGCTATGATTCAGTGAATGAAACTTGAAAATTTTGATGTCAATCAGCACCACGAAACAATCATCAAGTGTGAAAGGCCCAGATGGAAGATTTCATTATTGTAAATATGTTAGCCTCGTAAAATAAAGACTTTACTTACTTACTTACTTACTTACTACATGAGCAGATTACATTTTCTCAGTGGGGTCCAACCAGCATTTGTATCTCAAACTTTTTTTCCAGGGGTGAGATCCCAAAAGGTCTCATATCAAAGACATATCAGTCTGGTAATATAAGATAACCAAATATTTTGCCAAAATCCCCCTCTGGATCCATGCTATAACTATAACATGTTATGTCAAGATGCAAGTCCACAACATATACATGTTTTCAGCATAATACAATTAGTAAGTGTACACTATTGTGAACAAGTAATTAAGAATTGCAAGCAAAAAAAAATTGCTTAAGTCCCCTTTTGTCAGAATCAAAATATATTTAGACGTGCATAATCCCCTCAGTGCCCCTTATCCACATACCAAGTTTCATAAACATAGCTTGGAAACTGTTTGAGTTATGTCAGGATCCAGATTTTTTGACGGACGGACTGACTGACGGACGGAGGGCAAACCTATAGTCCCCTCCGGTCAAAAACCGGTAGGGGACTAATAAAAGACTTACATCACATGAATGGTTGATGAACCGAGCAGCACTTCCTTTCATGGTAGCATCCACCACATCAGAGTCGTCTATACGGAACATGTAACATCCAATACCCTAAAATACAATACACGAGTCGTCTATACGGAACATGTTACATCCAATACCCTAAAATACAATACACGAGTCGTCTATACGGAACATGTTACATCCAATACCCTAAAATACAATACACGAGTCGTCTATACGGAACATGTAACATCCAATACCCTTAAATACAATACACGAGTCGTCTATACGGAACATGTAACATTCAATACCCTAAAAATACAAGGCAGTCCAAATGAGGACTTTATCCCCGCAGCATTATTAATAACAATGAACTGTGATCTTGACATTATGCCAGCATGGTTGAAACTGGCATTCTGCATATCATCTTCATAAGTTAAACATTTGCTAAAAGCTTTACATATTTCTGTCCAGCCATTAACAAGTTATGGAGCAGGCACACAATTTAAGGCTCAAGCCTTTGACACTGAACTGTCACCTCGAGTTTACACGGTTAGAACGTGGGTACTGCACGTCGTCTACCTTATTCACATGTTTGCTATCATCAAGTTTCATGTAATTTGGCCCAGGCATTAACAAGTTATGGAGCAGACATAAAATGTAAGGCTATAACATTTGACATTGAACAGTGACTTTGACAGGTTGGCCACAGAAAGTGGGCCTTTAACATCCTCTTAAAGCCATACCTACACCACCAAACTCATTATTTATACCTAGTATCTTATAATAAATACAGTTTTTTTTTAAGAAATACATCTATTGATTAAAAGTTATGAAGAGAAGCTGCCTGTAGACACATTTTCTCCTCCAATTTTGTAAAATTCCTTGATAATTCCCTGATTTTTGCCAAATTCTGAACTTCCCTGATATTTCCCTGCAGGGAATTTGTTTTTGGCATTTTTCCTGTTTTCCAGAGTCTGTGGCCACCCTGTTTAAGCCAGCAGGGTTGCAATGTGGATTCTGCACAATGGTTTCACTAGTAACCCATGTTGCATTTATACCTGGGATTAATCAAGTTCTGTTCTTGTTCTGTTACATATTTGATATAAGTTTTATGTACCGGTAACTAGTTACCCATGTTGCATTTATGCCTGGGATTAATCAAGTTCTGTTCTGTTACATATTTGATATAAGTTTTATGTACCAGTAACTAGTTACCCATGTTGCATTTATACCTGGGATTAATCAAGTTCTGTTCTGTTACATATTTGATATAAGTTTTATGTACCAGTAACTAGTTACCTATGTTGCATTTATACCTGGGATTAATCAAGTTCTGTTCTGTTACATATTTGATATAAGTTTTATGTACCAGTAATTTGGCCAAGGCATTACAAAGTTATGGAGTGGACACGATTTTGTTATAGAAGGATACCACTTTGTGGCGAAGGATTAATAACACCCAACTCATCAATACAGAATATGTAACATATATATGACTTAAAATAGTAAGTCAATGTTCAGTGATTTTTTGGGGCTATTTTTAGGGCCGAATACAGGCACCTTCCCCTTGCAAAATAACCTCCATTTTTTCCAAAAAATCATTATTTTTTCCCAAATAGTATGCATATTTTCCCACTTTTGTGTAGCAGGTTTCAAAGCAATTACGGTATAGCTGTTTTAAAGTCAAAACCAAAGCTAGATTTTCAAACTAGCAAGTCGTTTCCACATAGATCTATCACCAGAGTATTATCAGTAGAAAATAGCAAAATATGAACACATTTAACCAAAACAATCTTTTTTAATAATTCCCAATTTCGCGAATTGTTGCACTAAAATTTCCCAATTTTAAAGGCACAGGCTGTTTGATTTTGTTCAAGAAAAATCATTGATGTTGAGTACTAAATTAATCATTGCTTGTAGGTTCTAACTGCTTGCCTAAAGTTGATACATAATTCTAGCCTAAGTCCATGGTTACCTTGCTTTCATAATATTTCTCCCTGATGTCAGTCATTGATGTCCTGATTACCTCCCCTGCGTACTCAATGATCATCTCCCCGGCATCAATACTACGCTTACAGAACAGGCCACGCCCATGTATGGTAGACCTGAAAGTCAACAAACATCTTCATAACTACCTCTTTATTTTAGTGTTTACTGACTTAGTGAATCTGGTAAGTATGTAATAGTTCTTAATTTATTATTTTCAAATAGAATAACAAGAGTGCCAAAATGTCACAAAATACGCCCGTCTTGGGGCATGGTGAGTCTCAGGGCATGGTGAATGAAAAAAACAAACAATCCAACTTTTTTTTAATTAAAGGACCACAACCCAAGAAGGCCTAGGCTGATTTGGCCTACAATTTAACTTGTCTTAGATATTATATCCATTAACATTGTCACCAAGTTTGAAGATACTCAGATGAAAACTATTTGCACTAGAGAACAGACAAGGCCAATTTCATACTTATTCGGTAATTAATTTAGGCCCATAACTAAATGACCCCTAGACCGATTTGGTCTATAATCGAACTTGGCCTAGATATTATGCCCATAAGCATTGTCACAAAGTTTGAAGATGATCGGATGAAAACTTTTTGCGTTAGAGTACAGACAAGGCCAATTTCATACTTATTTGGTAATTAAAGGCCCATAACCAAATAAGGCCTAGGCTGACTTGGCCTATAATCTAACTTGGCCTAGATATTATTCCCATAAGCATTGTCACAAAGTTTGAAGATGATCAGATGAAAGCTGTTTGCACTAAAGACAAGGTTAATTTCACAATTATTTTGGTAATTATAGGACCATAACCAAATAAGGCCTATGCCGATTTGGCCTATAATCAAACTTGGCCTAGATAGTATGCCCATAAGCATTGTCACAAAGTTTGAAGACGATCGCATGAAAACTGTTTGAGTTAAGAGTACTGTGAGACAAGGCCAATTTCATACTTCTATATTAATTAAAGGCCCATAACCAAATAAATCCTAAGCCGAATTGGCCTATAATCAAACTTATTTAGATATTATGCCCATAAGCATTGCCAGCAAGTTTAAAGACGATTGGATGAAAACTGTTAGCGTAAGAGCACAGACAAGGCCAATTTCATACTTATTTGGTAATTAAAGGACCATAACCCAATAAGGCCTAGGCCGATTTGGCCTATAATCATACTTGGCATAGATATTATGCCCATAAGCATTGTCAGCAAGTTTGAAGATGATCGGATGAAAACTGTGAGCGTAAGAGTACAGACAAGGCCAATTTCATACTTATTTGGTAATTAAAGGACCATAACCCAATAAGGCCTAGGCCGATTTGGCCTATAATCGAACTTGGCCTAGATATCATGCCCATAAGCATTGTCAGCAAGTTTGAAGATGATTGGATGAAAACTGTTAGCGTAAGAGTACAGACAAGGCCAATCTCATACTTATTTGGTAATTAAAGGACCATAACCCAATAAGGCCTAGGCCGATTTGGCCTATAATCGAACTTGGCCTAGATATTATGCCCATAAGCATTGTCACAAAGTTTGAAGATGATCGGATGAAAACTGTTAGCGTAAGAGTACAGACAAGGCCAATCTCATACTTATTTGGTAATTAAAGGACCATAACCCAATAAGGCCTAGGCCGATTTGGCCTATAATTGAACTTGGCCTAGATATTATGCCAATAAGCATTGTCACACAGTTTGAAGATGATCAGATGAAAACTGTTTGCGCTAGAGTACAGACAAATTACTGGACGCCGCCGCCCGCACGCACGCCCGCCCGCCAAGGGTGTTCACATAATACGTCCCGTTTTCAACGGGCGTATAAAAACCATTAAAAGACAGAATAAACAAATTGTTGAATTCAAAATATCTGGTACATACCTATACACTCCAACACACTCTCTAGAGTATTCCTTAAGTTTTCTAAATCTCATAGCCATTGGTAAATCCATGCTTGTAGCGCGACGAGATGATTTCTGTGCTATCTCTTCATCAACGTATTTCAAAGACTTTTCTGGTAAATTACGATATTGAGACATCAAGAAGCTAAACATATCCCAGGGATTGCGTCCAGTAAATGGTTCTGTTCTTATACTTCCTGTAGGATTCAATAACTCCTGAAATAAAACGCAGTCATACACAACATAGGCAGCCTATATTTACATGAGTATACACGAATCTCATTTACTTGTGCTTCATCAGGCAACTAACAACTTTTTCACATGTGGAGGATAGGATGGAAGGCAACAAACAGGATCGAAAGGCAACAAACAGGATCGAAAGGAAACAAACAACTTCACACATGTGGAGGACAGGATGGAAGGCGACAAACAACTTTTCCACATGTGGAGGCAGGATGGATGGCAACAAACCACTTCTCCACAAGCGGAGTTTAAAAGTCAGAAATTTTAGATGCCAAGGGGACCTTTGACCTCAAAATAAATGAGGGTCATCTACTGTTAATGACCATCCTCCATGTAAAGTTGGGTCAAGCGTTCTTGAGTTATTGAAAAGAAACTGTTTAGTCTACCAACTGATCAACAGACAGACATAAGCAATCAATATACCCTCTCTTCAAAGATGGGTGGAATAATGTAAACATATAAACATACCAGTTCCCGTTCCACCATCTCATGACGGTGATATTTAAACTTGTAACGTCGGATGAAACTGGCCCCATATAGTTGTTCTATCAGATATACGACCTGAGGATGACTGAGCCCAAACAACTGTAATCCAGATAAACCTGTAACAAAAAAAACCATAGTTTTTTAAATAAGTGCACATATTGTCAAATCATGTATTCATTTTTCAGTGATTATATGGATGAATGCATCAATTCACCATGATCAATCAACTTCTCAGGGGTTCCACTTGATTCAGGAGTAAGGGTTGTGACACTTGAAATTCCCCAAAAGCCACATTTTGACCCTCAAGATTTGGGTTTAAAGGGTCCTTTTCTCTTAAAATCATGGGAATTTTGCCTGTAAAATGGTAAAATTCAGCCAAAAGTATCGAAATGACCCTTCATATTCAGAAGGTAGGGGAACTCCTGCTTCTGTAATAATTATGTTACATATAATGTGGGGAGCAGTAGCCTAAAGGTTGGGTGCTTCAAGATTGAGGGGTCCGGGTTTGATCCCCAAGTGTGCAACTGGTCAATATCTCAGAGTAAGAATAATCCACATTGCTACACTTCACTTAGGGTGTATGAATGAGACCTGATACAGTCAAAATCCAATATGCTGTAGCTGCCAGCGGCCCTTTGTTAACAGTCGACTTGGGACTCATTGAATTACAGAATAGATGGACTGTCGGTTGAATGGATGCATGTCAGAAACAAGACTGGGTATTAATTTTACTTTACTCTCTTCCAATCATTTAAATCAAATAACCACTTTCATTTATGTTTACAGTTTTTCTTGCTAATGTCCTCTACTCATGATAAATATGCATCTAAAATAAATTCACACTCTAACCCCTTTGAGAATTGTCATTGTAATGGATAGGTCGAGTTGCAATGAACAAATATTGGTAATGTCCCGATAGGTACAGGGCAACAGTTAAGGTTTTAGTCCATTGGGTATTTTACCCCTGAGTTGCAATTTTGTTAGGGTTTTGACAAATTTTTATTGGGTATTTAATAAAACTTATAAATGATCATTTATGAACTATTTTTCACTATAACATCATTTTCTATTCGGGTATTTCAGATTGTGTTTGCTTTTTTTACTCTCTCCACTCAAAATCTATTGGGTTTTTAAGAAAATGAATTGGGTAATTACCCCAATACGCAGCTTTTCTGAAGCTCTGAGGTAAATAGGTTATATAAGCCATATACATACCAGCATAAGAAAGATGTTTGAGTCGACTAGCAGTTCTTGCATCTTGTACCTTCTCTGTCACCTGTTTCCATGCACCTAAAATAAATCACACAATTATGCCAGTGTTTTTTCTTCCTTTATTGGGAACATAGCCCTTGTCTTTGGGAATGGGAATTGTAGTGGCATTTTGGTCAAAAATTGGTTAATGTAGAAATTCAATACCTGAACAGGTTAAAGCCAAAAGCCTTTTTTAAAGGTATACAATAAGTTTTATGTTGAATTAAACTGTTATTTACTGTTTTTCATACATAAGTTTAGTTGTGCTTGCTGTTTTTTACCGAAAAATTTGTCAATTTTCTCAGAATTTTTTTTACTCTTATCGGGAAAAAAACCCACATATGATTGTAAATAGGGAACATAGCCCATAAACTTCTAAAAAATCACTCGAAATGTATGCTTATGTTAAATATATTACCCATCTATCTAATCTAAACCTTAATAGCCTAGTCGTATACCATGGAGGTCACAGGTACGACCCATAGCTGCATCAAACACAAAATTAAAATTGTATCAGTAATTCCCTTACTATACGCTTGGCACAAACAATTATGAATGTCTCTCACAAGGGGCCATAACTAAGGCAAAAATCACCTGACCTAATATTCTACATTATACACAAGAAGACTTGGTACCAGACTCATGGTTAATAAGAACAAGCACATATAAACTCTGTGACATTCATCCAGATAGAAAGACGTCCAACCCAAAAATCAATGTCTCCCTGCTATATGCACAGGTAACTGTATCATAATAAAGAGTAAACACAATTTTTTTTTTATATAAAATTTATAACATCTAAGATCAACATAAAAAAATTTAATAAAAAAAATAAATATTTTTTTAACCTTGATCTATGATACTGTTACCTGTGGCTATATGTGGTAGACATAAAACTGTTAAGAAACTAAGTACAACCAGAAATGTAGACAAACATGCATACCATCTAATGTATCAGATCTACAACTGAATCCATCATCACTGGTAATCTCGTACTCAAGATGACCTAGATTCTGGTCACATCGTGTAGATCCAGCTTCATGCTCGGCCATCGCAGTTAATGGAATGTCTCGTACTTCCTCCTCAACAGCTGCTACAGGAACTGACGTTACTTCCTTCTGACCATGTATTATAGGATGGCTTGCAACGTCTGAGAAATAAAATGTCTCCATTTCTTAAATTCAGGTTAAAGTTAATTTATTATACAAAGTCAGTAGACCGGTATCATCATCTCTATCAAAGTAGCTTCGTACTCAACTTTATATGCCCCCACACAATGAGAGGGGGGCTATAGATTTGTTACTATCTTGAACCATAGTGCCAACTGTCACAAAATACGCCCATTCAAGGGCCATAATCCAGACAGGCTTGGGGTGAATCAGCTTCTAATCGTACCAGGCAGAGACATTATGCCCATAAACATTGTCACCAAGTTTGAAGACAATGATATGAAAACTGTATGTATTTTATAATGCATACTCCAGTATTCTCAGCGCCATGCTTGGATAGTATAATCAATGTAAGCTTTGTAAGAACTACCTACTCCTGTGTAGGGGTTTGGGGCATGATGGTGAACAAGTATGCAATGCAATATGTCAATGGACTTTGAAGATATTAGAGTTTGTACCTAAACTTTAACATGGATTTCTAAGTCGGAAAAGGCAGATAATTTGGATAAAATGCTGGATAGAAATATTACCTACAAATGTGTAGGGGCTGGGAACATAATGGTGAACAAGTATCAAAGCAACAAGTCGATGGACTTTGAAAATATTTGATTTTGTATCTAAACTATAACATTATGCTGCTGCGGTCACTGGTGTGACTGCAATAACCCCCCCCCCCTATTCTTCTTATAGTGGTATAATAGATTTATGCATTCCATAATTTTTTTAAATATTCAAGACAAAAATGATTTTCAAATAAGAAATTCTTACCTGATTTATGTGGTAAAGAAAGACCACTTGGTTTTTTGAGAGGGGGTCTGCCTGGACCTCGCTTCTTCTTTTTCTTAGGTGAAGAAAACATTTTTTTCCGACTTTCTGTAACATTGTAGCTACCCTTCTTGTTTGGTACCATTGTGTAGAATTTATGATCCGACTTTGGTGGACTGCAAACTAACTTCTTCTCCAAAATGGACTTAAACTTCATCTGAACAAGGCCATTAGTTACATCTGAGTCCACTTTATTTGTAATAGAGTTAGTGTTGGCTTTTAACTTCTTGCTAGTCAAGTAGGATTGCATCTTTTTCACTAATACGGGATTGAACGAACCTAATGCTGGTCCAATAGTCGTTGGCAAGCTACTTGATATCTCCCTGTTAGTACACTGCTGAATTTCATTAACATGGAGTGTATTTGGTGCTGGCAACTGTTTCACTGGTGATTTGACTTTCTGTGCATACAAATGCTCCCTGGCGTCATTGGTAACATGATTATTAAGAGTCTTTCTTAACACAGGATTATTCTGTGTTAACACAGAATTGTACATACCCACTTGTGATAGTACTTGAGAGTTTTGCACAGTTGTTTGAGGAAGTATCATCTGGCCTCTGTCATTTATACTGGATAAAAACTGTGTATTAGACACATTCACGTTGGTCATCACAGGTACATTGATGATGCCTTGGATTGCAGGCATACTTGTTAGCTGCTGAACATGGAACTGATTGGGTTGCTGAGATTGCAGTTTAGGTTGACAACTTAAATACTGAGAAGCAGAAGATACTGGTAATGCCTGAAAACCAGTCATTCCAATGTTTCCATACGCAACTCGTACACCAGCAACTAGATTTGTACCAGTCTGGATTTGGTGTTGCATGAACGGAAGGCTAGACTGTGGAATGAACTGTTGAGATGGCAGAATGTGCCGATTCCCCATGATGTTGGTAACTTGGTTAGGGAACATATTAGCTACAATACTTCCAGGCTTATGAGAATTATTTTGAACAAGATTATGCTGAAGTATATCAGATGCAATTGGTACAGTACTCGTGATTTTCTGTTTGACAATGTCTAAAGCTTCTGGGGGAAGATGTGACGATGATAGGGTCATACCTCCAACATACTCAGCAGACCCTAATACAGACTGGACTGTATTAGGATTCGATGATTTACGCAGTTTACTTCCCTCAATTAAGCGATCAATATTCTGTGTTATCCTTTCTCTAACCTCAGGAGCTTGATCCACCAACATCTCTTCAATCTCTGCCATTGGTAAAACCGGTCCATAAGCTGCTTTCTTTCCAACAGATACATTAGTCAAGGGAATATCAGTGACTGCTTTCTTTCCATCGGATACATTAGTCAAGGGGAGAGCAGTGACTGCTTTCTTTCCATCAGAAACATTAGTCAAGGGAAGCTCAGTGGCTGCTTTCTTCCTATCAGATGCTCTACTCAAAATCTCCTGGGCTGCTTTCTTTTCTTCCATTGCCTTTCGAAAGAGTATTTCTGATGCTGATTTAGGCCTTTCTTTCGCACTTGTAGAAGTTTTATCATTAGCAATCCCTTGCTTGAATTTGCTTGTTGTATCAACTTCAGTGGTTTTATTTTTATTGGCAGGTATTTTATCACTTTTCTTTGTTTTGGAGCTATCTGGTGTAGGCTTTTGTACCAGTGTTTTATCGAATGGCTTACCTACATAACCATCAGCAGTTTTTTGCCATATGAAACATTTATCTAGCTTTGGGTTTTTTATCACAACTTTATGTCCCTCTTTTAAAAGTTTTAACACAGCAACTGGTAAACTTTGACTAAAATCAGAATTTACTGATTGTTTTACACTATCCAAAGTTGGATTTGTATCACATGATTTCTGAAGTGCCGAGCTCTTAGAATCACAAGCATTTTCATTCTGACCTTTTTCATCACCATCCTTGTTTCCAGGCTGTTTTATATCATTATTTTGCAGTGATGGCGGACATTCAACAGCATTACTGATATTGTCACTAGTATCACTCACTTCCATTTCTTCATCGACTTCAACCATTTCACCTGTACTGTCCTCTTCCAAAACTAACTCACCAACTGAATTATTGTTTTCCTTATTGCTATCACTCACAGGTTCATTAAGTGTATCTGCACTGTTCTTTTCCACAGATAACTTGCCCCCTGAATGATATTTTTCTTCGTTGTTATCACTTCTATCAAAGTCAGTAATAGGTTGTTTTACAGTTGGACTCCGTATCTTTTGTCCATTTTTATCCACAATCCAACCAGTTTCTGCATCCAAATTATGGTCTTCTTCAGAATTTTCACCTGAACTGCAGTCAATTTCTTTATCAGACTCTCTTTCACTTAATTGTTCATCGGATGAAATTGTTTTATTGTTCTCAACTTCAGACATATTTTCCACTTTTTCTAAGTCTTTCTTGGACATTCCAACATTTGATGTAATATCATGAAGCTTGACCGAGACTTCTTTAAGACAATGTTTATTTTTCGCACCATTGTCTCTTACTTTTTCATTGCCCTTAAGCTCTTCTTCACATGGTTTTTGTCCGTCTTTCCTTCTTAAACTTCTTAGTTGTTCAACTTGTAACTTGAGTAAGTTTCTAGCTCCTTTATCTGCCAATTTTCCCTGAAGTTCTTTATTTAGTTCTCGACTCACTTCAGATTTGTTTTCTGTATTGGTACTAGCACTTCTAAGTTTCCTTTTTGCAACAGGTGATTTTGAAACATCGTCATCTTTTGAATTTGATGTTGTACTGTCATTTTTTGAATGAGTTCTTTTTCTATTACCAATTTTATTTTTCATGGAATCTTTGCTCTCATCTTCAGATTCACTACTTTGAGAAAGACTTTCTAAGATCTTAATTTCTCTCGACTTTCTCCTGATCTCTCGTGCAGATAATTTATCACACTCTATATATTCTTCTGTTACTGTTTTTATTTCATTTACAGCAACATTACCATCCTTTGATTTAAGACATGGTCTCCCTCGACGTTTAGATGCATCAACATCTTTCACTCTCTTCTCTTCCACTTCCAGAGCCAATCTTTGGCATTGAGTACTTCGTCTTAAAGATAGTCTCTTAGTAGCCTCCGAGTCCTCTGTCTCACCACTGTCATTTCTAGCTTTTAACTTTGAACTTCTTGTTTCTCTAGCAGCACCAGACAAATGATCTTCCAACTCTCTATCACAACTGAGATCGTCATCATCACTTGAACTCACTAAAAAGTTACAATTTTCAACATGGACTCTATAACTAGATTCAGTTCTGT
Organism: Spisula solida; assembly: GCA_947247005.1. NCBI lineage: Eukaryota > Metazoa > Mollusca > Bivalvia > Venerida > Mactridae > Spisula > Spisula solida. The sequence goes on along the minus strand of OX365947.1, from coordinate 38,907,168 downwards.
ACATTCGTCTACATTTGCAGCATTTGAATGGTCCTTTCTCTCCAGGACAACTTTTGGCAATGCTTTCTTCTTTTATCCTTTTTGCAATTGGGTCTAAAACTGGAAGCTTTAATGCAGCATCATCTTCTTCAACATTTTCCAAAAATTGAGTATTGTCATCCAAGCATGTTGTCACTGATACTACTGACTTGATGGGGGACAACTTTGGTGGCGACCTTTCAGTATATTCATTCATGACATTATCATACTTATTGTCAATCTCTGGTAAACCATCCCCATTTTCTTCAGTAATCATCTTCGGACATTCCTCTGAATCAGTGAACACTTTCTTGTAACTATCTAATTCAGTATCAGCACATACTTCTTTCTTAGAATGATTATTAAGTTCATTACAGTCAGTATCCCGTTTACCATCATTGTATTGAAATTCATTACAAAATAATTCCTGACTATGTTTTTCTTTTTCCTTATCCCCATCAATTTCATCAATACTAACACATTCAGAATCTGTCATTGGATTATATTCAGAAGTCACAGTTATTACATCATTTTCTTTTGGTAATCTTTTATCAGCCATGGCAGGAGTATAGTCATTTGAGCTGTGGTTCATTTCTTTGCCAACATTTTCAGATTTTGGTTCATGGAAATTCAGTAACTGTATATCACTGTCTATGGACTGATCCAAATCATACACAATTTTTCTTTGAGATGATTTTTCTGATACTGCCTCATTATCGTTACTATGTAAATCATGACTTGTAGCAGCCTTTCTCACAGAATCAGTAATATCAATGATATCATCATCACTGTTGTCGGATGTATTAACATCTAGAACAATATACTTGGTCTCATCATCATTAGAAGTGCTAACATCCCCTGAAGCATTCACTGTTTCACCAACATTTGTAGTACTACTATCTATGTTATCCCTAGAATTATTACTCAAATCTTTGTCTTCATTGGGTATGCTCAAATCTTTGTCTTCATTAGGTGCATGTACATTTTCCATGTCATTGAGAATTTTAGCACTGCTCCTGTCTGGACAATGATAATCACTGGTTTCAAATGCTACATTTGGAACGAAAGGACTGGCTGGATTTGTCTCCTCAGAAAGCGTCGAAGTCTCTGGATTTACATTTCCATCGACCTGTTTATCAACGTTATCATTGATCTTTTCATCCACTGCATCAACCAAACCTTCAACAACTATATTCACAACAGCATCTTGCTTCTCTGTATCGTCCAAGTTGAGCTGCTGTTTATCTATCATATCCTGCACTAATTTAATAGCATCTTCTTCACTCAGGCTTTCACCACTTTCTGTCATAACAATAATAGTTTCTGTAGTGTCATCAATAGTGTTGTCAGTAGTTAGACTGGTATCCATCATTTCACTATCACTACCAACCTTTACAGCATCAGTTTCTGTAGACTGTGACACATTGTCAGTTTCACCAGTGGTGCTTGTAATGTCACCACTCTCTTTATTCATTACCAGATTCTTACTCTCACCATCAGTGATTGTACTTAGAGATTCAAGGTCTTGATTTTCAGAAGCTGAAGTTGTCAGATTATCAACTTCCATGCTTGTTTCAGTATCTTCACTCTCAGTAAATACATTTGAAACAGCTGTAACTGTCTGCTTACGATTAATGACAGGAGAAGAAAAGTTGACTGGTTTAGGTATGACATTCAAAGGGTCCGACACAGATCTGCCCCTTCTTGTAACATCAGCTACATCAGTCTTCAATTCTGACAACAGGGATATACCATTAAACCTATTTTTGGAGCCAGTCAGAGTTTGTTTGGAAATAACAGAATCTTTCTCAATAGATAGGGATTTTGACCGATTTAACATTCGAGTTGGTGGTAAGAAAGGTTCCTCGGGTAGATCCGACAATTTCTGCTGGACAGCTGATGATAATGGAGAGAATGGACGACTATCATACACTCGATCAACAGACTGTGAACGCTGTCTTACATCAACTATAGGAGAAAATGGTCTGGCTAACGATGTTATTCTTTCTACAGATGGAGATCGTGAGCTACTTCTCATTGACAATGGTGACATCGTATCTGACCTGGACGTTAAGGGAGATTTCACATCATTTTTACGCACTGAACATTTGGCTGCAGCTCTGTTCAGTCTATTGGCAATTTTTACCAAATTGAGATCATCGTCCTCCCCCTCGACGACCTTGTCTTCATTCTGAATAGGTTTCATATATTTATTTGGATCACTCATGTTTAACATTTTTAGTGTCTTAGGTGATAGAAAACTGAGACCAGACTGAGTGGTGTCTGTTGTGGATTTGGGTCTGGTAATTGGCCATGATTTACTTAAATGTTCTGATGATGAAGTGGTCACAATAGAAGACATCCCAGTAAAACTTGCTCTCCTTGAATCTATTGTTTTACAACTCTTTGTTGTTCCATACAATGGTTTACTATCACTCACATTATCCAAGACTTTTGTAACACTATCATGTTCACTAACTACAGGATTAGATGAGACATCCATCAGCTCAGTTGTTTGATCTAGAGTTGAAGCATCAGTAATAGTGTCCACATCAATAACAGTAGATTGTTGAGATGACAGATCAGGATCTAAGCTTAAACCAGTTAAATCCAGACTTCCTATAGGAACATAATCTGCATGAGTTGGGTCGTGCACTATTCTTGTGTCTTTGATCTGAATTGTGGGCGATTTCATAGCTGCTGGCCGAACCTCGATTATTTTACAGGTATAGACACATCTTCGACGTGCATCACGGGTACTCCAATACATACGAGTAGTACTGAAAGTAAACAAAATCATACTTTTAATACCATTAACAATGAAATCACTGAAAACAATTATTTAACCGAAGCAAACACTTTTTCTATTGAGATGAAATATTAAATTAATGTCCTTACAAATCAGCCAACTTCTTTGTGTCACAAAAATCTGTCAAAAAATGTGAAGCTCCCATTTACAATTCTAGGAAGATACATAAATAGACTGAACACAAACTCATCATTCAGAGTTATGGATGACATGGTGGTTACATTCTCCACTACAAATCCCGAGGTCCTTGGTTTAAATCTCTGCCGGAGCACTGGAAATTTCAGACTCCAACCAAACAAGAGATGAACTGGTTAGTAACCCAGAGGTCTTCAGTGCATCGATGCTATACACTAGGGCACGTTGAAGAACCAAGAGTCTATTTAGAAAGAGTTAGGGTATTGCACCCGGATTCCTTGAATCACACAGCTTCCCTCAAAGTTGGAGGTCATTGGCCAGCTTGGAAGGGGGAAATCCAAATGAGGAAGCCCTTACAACTGCTGTCTCATTCAGTGATAAACAAGCAACATTCACTGACTAAGCTTAGTACTTACATGAAATCTACTGGCTGTAGATATTTCGGTAAATCAGACAAGTCTGTCAATCTACCCAATGTTTCTACACAACATGACCCTGAAATATCAATATATATCATAAATAAACATAATCAACCCTGAAATATCAATATATATAATAAATAAACATAATCAACCCAGCTTTCAGTAAATACAAAGTCTCTACATAATGTTAACATAAGCCCACTGTCGCTAAATGAAATAGTGGACAACAAAACCTTTTCCTGAGAATTTAACAGGTAGGAAAATTTGTATAGAAAAGTGATCACAAAAAATTTAATATAAGCGACAATTGAGCCAAAGATAAACAAGGAAGAGCATCATTTACCTATAAGTACACTGACATCAGCACAATGTAATCCCTTAGACCAACGTTTCTTCACTGTTCTAACATTCAATGCTCCAACATACACTCTCCTCAACACATTAAAACCATCTGGAGTGATTAACTGCAACGAGGAAATAGATAATAGTTTTAATGTAGGGATAGAAATGCATGGTAATTGTTGATAAGTGGAAAAAACAAGACTGCGTTCACTAAACGCTTATGCCCCCTGTGGAAGCCTTGTCCATCAATAAGTCTTAAGTCCAAAATTAGGTCAAGGTGAAGGTCAAAATGGGGTTAGGTGGTACAGGCGTGTGGAGAGTGTTCATACACAACATCCATGCAAGTATGAAAGCTTTGTAGCAAGCCATATTAATGCTAGAAGAAACGGTCAATTTGGGTTAACCAGGACGGACGGACGAACGGACGGACGGACGGACGGACAGGTGAATCACTATATGCCTCCCCATCTATCGATAGGGGGGCATAAAAACAATTTGTGCATTTGGGATTAAATTTTGTTTAATGGTGTGATCACAGGAATCAACCTTTTTATGACTGGCATATGTATTAAATACAGTGATTAAAAGAAATGTTTGTAAAACATATATACCCCCATTGCAGCCAAATTGTCATTAACGTTAAAAGTCACAGCAACCTTTGACCTCAAAATCCAAAGGGGTAATCTACTGTTGCTGGCCAACCTTGCTGTTAAGTTTGAAGATCCTAGGGCAAAGGGTTCTTGAGTTATTGAATGGAAACCATTTGGTCTACCGACCAACTGTCATGTGCAAAACAGTATACCCCCTCATCAAAGAAGAGGGCATACAAAATAAGTACAGAGATACTTTAAATTCTATGTTCAGACTTCCCAACAAAATCAGTAAACAGGCAACTCTTGGAAAATCTGATTTGAACTCTTGAATTGTAGACAGCCTACCAGTAAACATCTGGTACATTGTACTAAATTAGTCTGTACTGGTAAGACACATTAATGTTCCATGTCACGCATTTCACGTTTTCTCAACACACATCGCTGGCTTAGAATTAGACTTAAGACCTTATAAGACTGATACATATTTGAAATCTGCATCTGAATACTTACCTCACTATCAATGTACATTCTGTGTTGGACACAGAACACTTTCTTGTCCTCCTGGAACCGACACCGATCGTGTCTTGCACACATAAAATGGTAGTTGGATTTACATCCTTTAGTGTTACATCCAACGGTCGCTCCCATCTTATCACAGCGATCACATCTCTGAAACAATGTATTATAACATGGTCATCAAGGCCCTATGTTACTCCCACAGCAATATCAACAAAAGATAGTTTTTCCAACTTAAATTAATAACTATCGACACCTCATTCCTGATGACAACAGTATCCAGCATTACAAGTATAAAGACAAATGTACCATCCAAGTTTCATTCAACAGACAACAGTATCCAGCATTACAAGTATAAAGACAAATGTACCATCCAAGTTTCATTCAACAGACAACAGTATCCAGCATTACAAGTATAAAGACAAATGTACCATCCAAGTTTCATTCAACAGACAACAGTATCCAGCATTACAAGTATAAAGACAAATGTACCATCCAAGTTTCATTCAACAGACAACAGTATCCAGCATTACAAGTATAAAGACAATATACCAACCAAGTTTCATTAAACTTAAATTGAAGAGTCAACTTGGTTATCCAGGACTTGAACTAATGACATAAGTTCATAAACATATAACCGTTAATGAACAAAATATTGGTTTAGATTGCATGAGAGACTTGATAAAGCATAAACGATTACATTTTAGAACATATAATATATAACCTTCGTAAAGATACATACAAGCATTTTGCTGCGACTGAAAGCTTCGGGTAAGTTCTCTAGAGCACCGTCCTCATTTTCGTACACCTCAGCCGACCATAATGCACAGTTAATATGACACCAATCATCCTGTCCACAGTACAACAATCTACCAGCATCCTGCAATGTGTACAATCTTACATATAATTAGGGCTGTCATTGATTTGGCATATTGACAATTTCTATATAATTCTAGGACAAGTCTTGGCAATACATCGATATATCAATTGGCACATATAGGTGTACCAGTTAAACAGCCCATCAGTCATGATTCACTAATTAAGCCATTCTACACAGTATGGATATTGATTAAAGATTCAGTTTTTTAAAACAGCAGCTGCAATTTAAGTTTAGATGTGGCCCATTTGAAAGTTTGTCTACTTCCATATAAATTTAACAAATGAAAGTGTTATGTGTTTGAAAATTAAGGTTTTGAGTGGTTTCATTGTTTTTTCCATGAATGGATATTTCAAAATGTGAAACGATTATTGATTGACTAAAAAATATTGTCGATACATCTCTACACATAATACTCAAATTTTAAATTATCCCCTTACAAACCTCTATACATCACATAGTCAATTTCATTATTATAAAATTAAAGGACCATTTTTGGTTATCCCACAAATAATTCCAAAGAACTAATTCTATGCTCAAATACCGATTTCTATTTTAATACGCTCTCTTTGCATTGAACTAAGCTTAAACAATGCATCATGGTACTACGTTTGCATACTTATTACATATAACCTTGTTATGATTTCCGTAAATTTTAAATAAGGTTACATGACATTCCAAGAAACAATTTACACAAACCAAACTTACATTTCCATCCTGGTCTCCAAATGTTTGACAGAACATACATTTTCTTTCATCATCTCCCTCAAATAACTGACCTAGACCATACTCATCATCATCATCTGAAATAATACAACACTGATCAGGGGTCTGTTACCTAAGCAAAGTGCTACTGAGTGCCTTTATTCAGTTACATCCTGTTCAATTAAATATAGAAGCTCTGAATGTATGGATTACCTCCTGTGAAAAGCACTATGTAGTGCTATCCTATGTTAAAAGTCTTCATACTCTGATTGAGTTTGATTAATTTTGAACTGGACCAGTCTGCATCTTAAGCACTGTTTCTATATTTTATTTTATCATGTTTTGTTTTCCTTCTGAATCATCAGCTGTAGTCAGGTAGTAGTCCATTGTAGTCGGGTTGATGTCAGGTTGTTGTCAGGTTGTAGTCAGGTTGTTGGAAGGTTGTAGTCAGGTTGTTGTTGTTGTCAGGTTGTAGTCAGGTAGTAGTCCTTTGTAGTCGGGTTGATGTCAGATTGCTGTCAGGTTGTTGGAAGGTTGTAGTCAGGTAGTAGTCTGTTGTAGTCGGGTTGATGTCAGGTTGTAGTCAGGTTGTTGGAAGGTTGTAGTCAGGTAGTAGTCCGTTGTAGTCGGGTTGATGTCAGGTTGTAGTCAGGTTGTTGGAAGGTTGTAGTCAGGTAGTAGTCCGTTGTAGTCGGGTTGGTGTCAGATTGCTGTCAGGTTGTAGTCAGGTTGTTGGAAGGTTGTAGTCAGGTAGTAGTCCGTTGTAGTCGGGTTGATGTCAGATTGCTGTCAGGTTGTAGTCAGGTTGTTGGAAGGTTGTAGTCAGGTAGTAGTCCGTTGTAGTCGGGTTGATGTCAGATTGCTGTCAGGTTGTAGTCAGGTTGTAGTCAGGTTGTTGGAAGGTTGTAGTCAGGTAGTAGTCCGTTGTAGTCGGGTTGACGTCAGGTTGTAGTCAGGTTGTTGGAAGGTTGTAGTCAGGTTGTAGTCAGGTTGTAGTTGGGTTGTTGTTGTCGGGTTGTTGTTGTCAGGTTGTCCTATATATTTCAGAAATGGAGACACAAAATAATGCATATTTATAGCTTTTCACCTACTCTCCAATTGCCTCGCCCGAAACTACATCGTTTCTAGGCTCTGCATTATTGCTAGTGTATTAGCGCTATTGCTATTTTTAGACAGGAGAATCCAAAACCAGCGTACAGCGAGGCAAATGTGATAATGTAAACGGGTTTTTAAATGCATTGTATATAAAACGCTCGTGTGTTAAAAGAATGACTTGTACTATAAATTAAAACTCTCGCACTATCAATTTATCATATTGATTGAAATAAATAAATAATGACCAGTCAATAGAACCATGAATTATTTAAACCTCATACAGTGTGTACTCGTTTAAACCTTTCAACACTTAGCCTTCATATTCACTATAAACTCTCTGCTATAACTCTCTACTGTCTATACAAACAAGTAAACTTTCATCAGCCATTAAAATGTGTATCAGGGTTCACAGCAGTTTTGTAAAGGTCAAATATCAAAATATTCTAGTATTTTAAGCAGCGTGTGAATTGTAACGGTTAAGTGGAAATCAAAGCACTGTAGGGAGCGTACTTTTCACCAAGAGCAAAAGAAAAATATCCCATGCTTTCGCAATTGTATGCCCCGTAGGCACACACCCCCCACCTCTTAAATCTGCACTTCTGACAACTAATACTAAGAGTACCTACCAATTGGAACAAACTTCTTCACAGGAGTAGCAGTTCTTTTCTTGAATGGTGAAGGTTGTGGTGATCTGGGTAATTCTCGTCGTTCCAACCACTGAGCGTACGTATGGTCTGTGCTGGGTGGCAGTGTTGCATCGTGTAGCATACCACTAAACATAACAATCAAACATAATTTTAGAGCAGAAGCATAAACATACATAATAATCATACAGTCGAAACTCGTTATGAAGACATTATTATCCAGATATCATTAACATTGCAGGAATTTGTCCCAAGTCTGCGATGGTAACTGTTTTCAGTATAATTTATGACAGGTTGGTCACAGATGAACCAAATGCAGAAAGATTCTAATTATGACGGTGTATTTTCATACAATAACAAATGTGAAGTTGTAAATTCCATAGCAAAAGTCTACATTATTTATATTTTTGGACATACCTCTTGCTGTGTGATAAAACACCAGCACAGATTACAAGCAAGCTTTTATTACCACTGGTAACAGACCCCATGATTATTACGCTTTTTTCATGCTCAACACAATTTTATGATCAAACTTTGAATGTTTCAAACAGTAAAATTTCTCATAGTTTATGGAAACTTGTTCTATATTACTTTGATAGCCTTGAAGAAAGCAGACCAACATTTCCTGGTATAGTAATGATCATTAAGTTGTTGGACTTTCTAGGAGCTAATCCAATTTCATACTCAAGTTGAGCATGAAACAAGCTTTATAATAATGGGACTAGGATTCTATAAATACTTACTCTGGTAATTTCTTCATACTATACCAATGTCGACAATTCTTTACGTTAAACCATGGGAATATTTTCTCCACTTGCTGTAATATAAAACATCAATTTTATAATAAGTTTGATGTCATTTTACAGTCAAATATGGCAGAAAGTTGACCTTACCGTATAACTTGAATTTACAACAAGCATCAACTTGCCATTTTATAAGCCACTGACAATATCCCTACATAAAGTGGTACATTGTTTCTGCATGCTCCCACATCCGTAAGGAGGCGGTACTAACCACATACAGATTTACAAATTTAATCCACATTTTTGCTGGGAGAGCGCCCATACTTAGTTGGGATCAAACCCAGATCATCTGGCCAACCTTGGGATCAAACCCAGATCATCTGGGCAACCTTGGGATCAAACCCAGATCATCTGGCCAACGTTGGGATCAAACCAAGATCATCTGCCCAACCTTGGGGTCAAACCCAGATCATCTGGGCAACCTTGGGATCAAACCCAGATCATCTGGTCGACAGTCCAACCAGGCAGGCAAGAAAAATATATTTATGCCTGTTCATATGAATGCAACTTGATCCTTGACAAGTGAAGCATGCCTGGCATTCCCAGCACTGAGTCATCAACAAATGTTTGAGCCTTGGACAGTGTGAATACCATATATAATAAGAAGAGGAATACCTTCACAAATATAGATCGTGCAGATAGTATGGCCTTTTTCCTCGAAGTTCTTGTTTCATCATCATCATCCAGGTACGTCTGTATCACACGTAAAATATCCTCACAAAATATCACCTGTATATTAAATACAAAACACAAGTCCTGACTAAGTAACACACTACACAAACAAACAAATAAGAGTTCAGTTTCATCTAAACACCTTAGATGAAATAACTTCTGGCAAATACAACCTTGGAGTTGGACAATCGTGCTTGTACTTTGCAAGCATCTCAATAATATCTAATCACATTGGCTCATTGCACTAAAGAAGCTGCTTAAAGAGGATGGTATGACTAAACAGGTGTTTGGTAAAATAACAATTTTGAGAGGTTATAAATTCAATTCATGGATTGCAAGCAATTGGAAGGGACACCTTGTCAGTGATTTTTTAGGCTATTTTTAAGGCCAAATACAGGCACTTTCCCCTAGCAAAATAACGTTTATTTTACACATAAAGTCATCTTTATTCCCAAAAATAATACATACATTCCCCATTTGATTCCCGCTGGTATTAAAGCAACTCATTGCTATGGCTGTTTTTAAGTCAAGACAATAGATTTTTAAGCCAGTTAAAGTCTTTGCTACATATAAGTTGAGTATAATCAGTAGAAAAAGCAAAACATGAACAATAATACCTAAAACAATGTTTTTTAGTAATTCCCAATTTAGTGATTTGTCAGGCTAAATTTTCTTAACTTTAAAAGCACAGGCAGTTAAAAAAATCAAGAAAAATCACTGAACTTGTTGGTAGATTCTAGATTTTGTTTTGGGGAACAGTTATTCATGAATACTGGTGAACCATTATCATACAAGTATTTCCAATAACATACATACCACACTCTTGTAATATCCCGTTCTCATTTGCCGAGCAATTTCCATTAAATCTTTCGGCCCTGTTTCTTCCGTTGTCTCAGATTTATCAATCAAGGCCAGCACATTGTTTTCTTTCACATTAAAATGTACATGATTAAGTTTCTTTGTGTCATTTGAACAGGTTTTTACATTAGTCACAACAGATACTGCACGACTTTCCATCAAACACTGAGTCTGTTCCCGGATATTCCCCCTGCTGCCATTATCCAAAACAGCACCAGTTGTTACAGCTGTTTCACTATTAACAGCAGCACAATTTCTGTTAACATTAACACCTGTGTTAACACCAGTAGAATCACCAGGAATTTCAGAACCACTTTCTCTATCTACAGAACACATACCAGTATCCATTGAGACAGGTTTACTTGCACAACCTGAAGTTTTACTTAAATCAGAATTTGGTACTGTGTCATTAATCACACCATTAGGTAAAGAACATAATGCTTGTTTGTCATTACATCCGACTTCCTGAAGAGTTTCAGCAGTAGAGGAAGTAATATCACAACCAGTAACTTTATCACAGCCAATTAAAGATTTCTTAACAATATCACCATCACAACTTGAATCAACGTTTGTGTTTGAACACTGCATATTTATCTGCCCTTGAACAAAATTATCACAGGATTTTTGCGGTTTCATATCACTTTTTTGATCACATGATATGCTAACTTGATCACATGTTACACTATCAGTATTTTGAGTAGTATTATCACATGAGATTTTAGTCAGAGATTCCTTATCTTTATCACTTGTTTTCAATGAGGCATCATGTAGAGTATTTATGCCACTGTCAGAAATGGCTTGTACCTTGGACGCCCCATTATCAGCACTACGTCCAATAGATAGTAATACATTATCGCTGGTAACTGAACGATCACCACCCCTGTCGGCCACATTAACATCACTGGCTACTGTTTGTGCAGTTTGTCTATCAGATCTATAGTTCTCTGTTGGAACGACACACTTAAAGTCATTATTAACTTCATTACACTTTTCAATGTCAGGATGGTCCAATGATGACAATGCAGGTTTCAAGGGCAATTTCTTCTGTGAATAAATATAAAATAATCTTTTAAGAACAACTAGAGGGTTTCAACAAAAATGTTTTTCTTCTGCAGCACTGATACACACAAGACTAACTCTGGATTACCATAGTTAAAACAGTTCATTTCTAGAAAAAAAATTGAGACATGCTACATCTTAATTACAGTCGCTAAGGGTAAGTCCGTAGCCAGATCAGTATTCAAAATACAACCTGGCACAGGGAACTTAGGGACCAGACACGAAACATGCATGTACAACCTGTGCTATGCCTCTGCAATCTTGACCTAAGGGTAAATGCCGGCTGCAGAACATAACGCTTTGTTTTCACACAGTGAACATGGCAAGCTATTTCAAAATCCAACCAGGCATATATATGAAAGTTATGGACCAGACTCAACAATCAGGGGCCCTTTTCATAGACATATCTTAACTAAGATAGGACTTTTCCATATGATATTTTGAGCTACCTAAGACAGCTAGTACATTCAAGCAAAGTTATATGAACTTGAAATATCATAAATAACTATTTTAACTTAACCAAAATGTATCGGTACACTGAAGTTTGCTCTCAATAATATATAGAAAAGTCTGATCTTAGATAAGGTATGTCTATGAAACAGGCCCCTGGAGTACTGTGGACAACTGGATGGACAAGTTGGGCTAGAAGAACAGCTTTATATTGGTATATAAACATGTACAAAGTTCAAACCTTTTCATGTTTCAGTATGTACTGTGATGATTTGGATATGATGAGAGCTTGGAGAATACTCTCTAAGCCTAGCTGTAATTCACGTTTTAACGTACTCTCCCATTCGGGACATCCAACAGGGAAACATTTCCGACAGAAAAAAGACAGATCTTCTGGTAAACACGACAATATCTCGTACATTTCATCTGCAAACAACAATTCAATAGAATTTAAAATATACAGTCAAACATACAAGATTTAACCCAGTATATTGGAAAACTAGAAAATGATGACCTTGTAGAAAGCCAGACTCTTACATTGATCATGAGCAATTTAATGCGTTCGTTTTTTTAATATTGTTTTACAAGCCACTGGTCAACAATAATTCAGTCATTTGGAGACTACCCAGTCACATTATTCTAACACTGGATAAACCAGCAGTTAGCTTGAACTCACTATACTCAGCATCAACCAGTGAGAGATATACAAGTACCAATTTTAACAACTTTGGTATGTTGTGACCTGGAATCATACCCAACGCCTCTCACACATAAAGCAGATTCTACCACAAGGCTATTGAGGCGCCTACCTGCCAGACCCAACTTTCACATTTATCGCACCTACCTGTCAGACCCTCACATTTAGAGTGGACTCAACTATCACATTTATTGCACTGTATCACAAGGTACCTACCTGTCAGACCCTCACATTTAGAGTGGACTCAACTATCACATTTATTGCACTGTATCACAAGGTACCTACCTGTCAGACCCTCACATTTAGAGTGGACTCAACTATCACATTTATTGCACTGTATCACAAGGTACCTACCTGTCAGACCCTCACATTTAGAGTGGACTCAACTATCACATTTATTGCACTGTATCACGAGGCACCTACCTGTCAGACCCTCACATTTAGAGTGGACCCAACTATCACATTTATTGCACTGTATCATCTTAGTTTCCCAATCGTCATCAGAGTAACATTTATGACATATAGGACAGAAGTTTCCTTTATCCATCAACTGACCACACTCGTAACAGAGAGAGAAATCATAGGTCCATGTAGCCTGTGATCCGGAGCCTGGCGTTGTAGCACCACAACTTTTACACTTCACACATTTTGTGCAGATCTACAAATAAACAAGCAAAAACATGAATTCAACAAAAACTTGAAAATCAAACAATGCCCAAAACACAGCTGATGCTGAATTCAAATTTCAGCCTAACAAAAACTGTTTAAACAGCCAGGAGCTCAGCTTGAGATGCTGAATAATTCTTAATTCCAGTAAATGTGTCTGATACTTCAGAGGTATACACTACGGGTATGTTTCTTCTTTTGGAAAAATATGGACAAAAATATATGGACCACAAATTACTCTTATCCAGTATCAATTATGTTACCGTTAAATTAATCCATTTGCCTCACGAAGTCTCCAACAATCAACACATTACATCTTAATATTACAAACATGACTGTGAAGATATTCATACCCAAATTTTCTTCCTCTTGGATGGCTGTGTTGGGTAATTAGGTCCCAAACATCCGGGGTGGTATGTATTCAAACATTTATCACACTGTAACAGCTGAAATATATGGTACATTATTTATGTATGGTTGATTAGAATCCATACCATACAGAATATACAGGTATGTCATGATGAAAAAAAACTTTAAAGTTAGTTATTCCATCAAAATATGTCAGGTAAATATTTAAAACCCGATTTCAACTTGATTTCTGTTTCTTCGTATAATTAGTGGTATATTATAGACTGGCATTTCAAATCATGGCGAGTTAAGTACATAAACTGCCCGTTTTTTTAGGACTGATAGATTTTAAAGGCTCGCCGGACCAAATATCCATACATTTTTTTTTACTTTTCTTAAGTCTGTGATCTGGCTATTAGAATAGGTATTTGAGCACTCTTCCTACTATGCAAGCAGGTTCAAGAGATGAAGTTAATAACAAGAGGGCCCAAAGGGCCCTAGGTCGCTCACCTGTTGAATTTAACCTAGATTTTGTTAAGATGATCATTGTGACCAAGTTTTATACAGATTAGGCAAATATTGTGACCTCTAGTGACTACAAAAGGTTTTTATATGATTTGACCTAATGACCTAGTTTTTGACCCCAGATAAACCAATATCGGACTTGACCTAGATTGTGTTGAGATGATCATTGTGACCAAGTTTCATAAAGATCAGGCCAAAACTGTGACCTCTAGTGACTACACAAGGTTTTTCTATTATTTGACCTTGTGACCTAGTTTTTGACCCCAGATGACCCAATATCAAACTTGATCTAGATTTTTTTTAATGATCATTGTGACCGAGTTTCATAAAGATTAGACCAAAATTGTGACCTCTAGTGACTACGCAAGGTATTTCTATGATTTGACCTTGTGACCTAGTTTTTGACCCCAGATGACCCATTATCGAACTCGACCTAGATTTTGTTGTTATGATCATTGTGACTAAGTTTCGTAAAGATCAGGCCAAAACTGGGACCTCTAGTGACTACACAAGGTTTTTCTATGATTTGATCTTGTGACCTAGTTTTTGACCCCGGATGACCCAATATCAAACTTGACTTAGATTTGGTTGTGTAGATCATTGTGACAAAGTTTCGTAAATATTATGCTAAAACTGTGACCTCTAGTGACTACACAAGGTTTTACTATGATTTGACCTTGTGACCTAGTTTTTGACCCCAGATGACATATTATCGAACTTGACCTAGATTTTATTGCGATGATCATTGTGACCAAGTCTCATAAAGATTAGACCAAAATTGTGACCTCTAGTGACTACACAAGGTTTATCTATGATTTGACCTTGTGACCTAGTTTTTGACCCCGGATGACCCAATATCGAACTTGACCTAGATTTTGTTGAGATGATCATTGTGACCAAGTTTCATAAAGACTAGGTCAAAATTGTGACCTCTAGTGACTACACAAGGTTTTTCTATGAATTGACCTTGTGACCTAGTTTTTGACCCCTGATGACCCAATATCGAACTTGACCTAGATTCTGTTGAGATGATCATTGTGACCAAGTTTCATAAATATTAGACAACAAGAGGGCCCAAAGGGCCCTAGGTCGCTCACCTGTCGAACTTGACCTAGATTTTGTTGAGAGTTTTATACAGATTAGGCCAATATTGTGACCTCTAGTGACTACACAAGGTTTTTATATGATTGACCTAATGACCAACTTTTTTACCCCAGATGACCCAATATCGAATTTGACCTAGATTTTGTTGAGATGATCATTGTGACCAAGTTTCTTAAAGATCAAGCCAAAACTGTGACCTCCAGTGACTACACAAGGTTTTTCTATTATTTGACCTTGTGACCTAGTTTTTTACCCCGGATCACCCAATACCAAACTTGATCTAGATTTTGTTGAGATGATCATTGTGACCGAGTTTCATAAAGATTAGACCAAAATTGTGACCACTAGTGACTATGCAAGATTTTTCTATGATCATTTGTGACCACTAGTGACTATGCAAGATTTTTCTATGATCATTGTTAACAAGTTTCGTAAAGATTATGCTAAAACTGTGACCTCTAGTGGCTACACAAGGTTTTTGTATGATTTGACCTTGTGACCTAGTTTTTGACCCCGGATGACCCAATATCAAACCTGACCTAGATTTTGTTGAGATAATTATTGTGACCAAGTTTCATAAAGATTAGGCCAAAATTGTGACCTCTAGTGACTACACAAGGTTTTTCTATGATTTGACCTTGTGACCTAGTTTTTGACCCCAGATGACCCAATATCAAACTTGACCTAGATTTTGTTGAGATGATCATTGTGACCAAGTTTCATAAAGATTAATTAAAAATTTTGACCTCTAGTGACTACACAAGGTTTTTCTATGATTTGACCTTGTGACCTAGTTTTTGACCCCGGATGACCCAATATCGAACTTGACCTAGATTTTGTTAATATGATCATTGTGACCAAGTTTCATAAATATTAAGTCAAAATTATGACCTCTAGTGACTACACAAGGTTTTTCTATAATTTGACCTAGTGACCTAGTTTTTGACCCCAGATGACCCAATATCGAACTTGGCCTAGATTTCGTTGAGATGATTATTGTGACCAAGTTTCATAAGGATTAGGCTAAAATTGTGACCTCTAGTGTCTACACAAGCCAATTGTTGACGGACGGACGACGGACGGACGGACGGACGGACGGACGGACAGACGGACGGACGACGGACGACGGACGAAGAGTGATCACAAAAGCTCACTCTGTCACTTTGTGACAGGTGAGCTAAAAAGTGTGACCTCTAGTGACTACACAAGGTTTATCTATGATTTGACCTTGTGACCTAGTTTTTGACCCCAGATGACATATTATCGAACTTGACCTAGATTTTGTTAGGATGATCATTGTGATAAAGTTTCATAAAGATTAAGTCAAAATTGTGACCTCTAGTGACTACACAAGGTTTTTCTATGATTTGACCTAGTGACCTAGTTTTTGACCCCAGATGACCCAATATCGAACTTGGCCTAGATTTTGTTGAGATAATCATTGTGACCAAGTTTCATAAAGATTAGGCTAAAATTGTGACCTCTAGTGTCTACACAAGCCAATTGTTGACGGACGACGGACGGACGACGGACGAAGAGTGATCACAAAAGCTCACTCTGTCACTTTGTGACAGGTGAGCTAAAAACAAGCAAATTCGTTGAATTCATATCCCCGGCCTACAAGTTATCAGTATTATTGCACAGTTTGGAATGTAAGCTCAGTATTATTGCACAATTTAGAATGTAAGCCTCCATCTGATAAAAATTGTTCAATAAATCAAGGGCATTACCTCTACAGAAAACTGAGTTATTAATAGATCCGCAAAAAAACTTGACTGAGATCATCACAGTTTGGTTGTCCATATCTATTTCAAGTTTCATGAAATTCTACCAGCTAGTTATAGAGAAAGACTGCGGAAGGACAGCTGAAGGCTGACTGCAGAAGGACAGCTGAAGGACAACGCCATTTCAATACCCCTACCGATTTAATCGGCGGAGATAACTTAAGCAAGTGTTTCCATGGCATGATGATATACATACAATATTCTTCATAGAGAGATACGTACATTATTCTGTCGACCACACACATGACAGAACTGACAAGCGGCACAAATCCAATCATCATAGTGATCAGCTGAGGGCTGTTCCCAATCTTCCAAACAAAACTCATGGTAAGGTTCACAACAAATGTTACAGTAAATCAGCTGAAATAGAAATATTAATAATATAATGAAGTTGGTAACGACCCATACAATCAACTTACGACTTTCATCTGTAGTACTAGTAGGCCTAAATGTAGTTTTGTTACCATCTGATTACCAAGTAGTAGAAGTATTTAGATTTGTCACATAACATAATCTGTGAGACATCATATCTTTTGAAACTGGAGGAGTTTTTGACCCATAAACATGTTTTCCCACAAAGGGCCATAACTCCTGTTAAAATCATCCAACACAAAATTCCTGAAAATGTGCAAAACTAGGCTTTGTACAAAGTATTTAACCAATGGATAAGGAGAACAAGTGCGGACAAACTTTGTGACATCCATTTTGACAGATTTATAACATAGAATCAATAAGTATCCCCCAATATATGGAGAGACACAAATACACTCGCAACATATAGGAAATAATACATGAGGTCATTTCTGCAAAGTTTTACAATATATACATAACGCTATACTTACATCATGTTTGCCTGAACTACCACACAGTATACACAATGTCCTTACACTCATAGCTGTAGACAGAGTCAATGACATACCATACTTCCAACACCATGCCATATCACGTTGTCCCTACATTACACAAGTATATTACAAACATTGTGGAGAGCTGTGGCCTAGAGGTAGGGCACCCTCCTTGGAATCAAGAGGTACCAGGTTCGATCCCCCCTCTGAGCCACTGCTTGATTTCATTGAGCAAGAATAACCCATAATGGTCCACTCGACCGAAGTGTGAAAAGATAACTGTGAGGGCGGTGTCTTTACATGTTCCATATTTAGAGGCTCACAGGGAAGACTGGGCTTGCCCAACTGTGTTGCCTCTTAAAATAAAGTCGTTAATAATATTTTTATTATTATATTCCGGGGCACCATATCTAGATGTTGGCTGCACACAAACCTGAGGAGTCTCCACAGAGAGACTCAAACGCAGGTTTTCTAAGGTAGCCCAATGACCAGGGGATGTTAAATCTCAAACGGGTGCTGAATTGCTGAAAGCGGCCCTCAAAAACTGGTAACTTAACTTATATGTACACTGTAATAAGTATGTGACTTTATTTCATGTATCCTTTTATTTAATTGTTTCTTTAGTAACTCGTTACATACATCTTAATGTTCTTTTAGGTTAAACGCCGTTTCTCAATTTTTCACTTATATACAGCCAATCTCATCTAAATGAAAACGCAAGTAAAGCTTATAGATTTTATAAATAATCATAAACTAATAGAAGCTGTGATAATCTAACCTTGTAATCTACTTTAATAGGATGATATCGAGGCTGGGACAGTAAACTTCCCCATTGTCGTGATGCGGGTAACACAGACTGTAGTGTAACTGGGTAACATTGTCCATCATTCTAAAACAATAAACACACATACGTTCAATTTACCTGAAAATTATGCAATTACCACCAATGGTGACATGATCACATACTTCCACATCGTCAAACAAGATCAATAACTCTGCCGGAACTTTCATTACAACAGAAACAAAACTGCTGATACACAACTGACCTCACAATCAATCTCATATGCTGGACAAAAACTATGGAAACACATTTAAGTGACTTTTACTCAAAATACATTAAGTACAGTTTCCCACAATGGGCCGAGAGTATTGCTACTTCGTTAACCTATAGCAGATACTATTATATAAGCCTGTCTTTATTTCTCTAATACTCTACTGTTGATAATCAATGGATATCATAATTGTTGTTCACTCAATGTTGTTTATTATGCACATTGTCATATACATGCATGCATGTTTCACCGTTGTTGTTTATTATTTTGTTTAACATGATAGTAATATAAGAACAAACTCTCACCCCGCCTTGTTTCTTTGTATATTTTTCATGTGTGTCTACTTTTTTCGCCAGTTTCGACAGAACTTTCCCAGGCTGCTTATTTCTTGAAGAAATTCTTTCCAACTGGAAATCAGGGATTTCTTCAAATGTTAATTTCCTTACTTCTGACCTTAAATTCTTGGATGGGCTTGTCTGCTTAGAACTTGGTCCCTTCACACCAGCCATTGATGTAGAATCAGAATGGTTGTCAGGTTTACTGCTGGTTTCCTGGCTACATTTATTCACCGTATTGTTATTAGACTGTGTCTGGTCATCTAACAGGGTACCAGTCTGGGATTGTATCCCTAGCACAGTCTGGGCACTCTCTGAACCGGGAACCATTGAATCAAAGTCACAACCTGATCCGAAATCACTCTGGGTTACATCTGTCTCTGTGCACGGTTTGTCATCATCGTCTTCCGACGGATTATCATCAACCTTGGGACGTGAAGTGACCGCTCTTTTCAGCTTCTTCTCTATGATAAATGCCTCGGTGGCTGAACGTTGAATTAATGGATTGGTACATCTTCTGTCACTAAAATGTCAACAACAACATAATTAAAGTTCAGCTATAGGTATAGTCCAGTCAGGATAAAAATCAAGTGACGCAGTGGTCGAGTCCACTATAACGGTGTAAAACAAATTATAAAGGCTTATACTGCACAAACAACTATGTCTATAATTTCAATGCTAAACTAACATACTAGACTTCGCTCTACCTGTTTAGACAATGGTTGTGATTTTTTGCGTACACATAAACTGCAACGTCACTGTCACAATATCATAACTGGACTATAAACATCTAGGTTTTGCATGTTGATGTATTTTATCAGTAGAGTTTATATAGTAAATCCCCCCCCCATTTAACCTGCTTAAGGTCAATATTCACTTATAAAATTCGGTTTGACTACCTGTCTAAAGCAACCAATCAAAAGATACATAACATCATGACTACTTAAAGCAGGTGTTGGTTAATCAAAGTGGCAACTTACACTATCTAAATGTATATTATTGTGAAATTTGACATGCAAACTAAAATTTACGTTGTTTTAATTTAATATTTACCATTCAAACCTGTATTCGTGTAGCATTATATTCATAAAGTATATAAAAGTATTAAGACAAATTGCTATGTGTTTATGATGTTACAATAATATGATTTATACATATGAAATAAACCGATTTGAAAACTAAGTTCATAACAATGAAAACTTTTAACAGTAATAAGTATCATCGCATTTGTCATTCATTAGTTCTGGACCCCTAGACCTGAATAATAGTCCTAAAGAAGACTTTCAAAATAAGAGTTTCTTATTAATGTTAAATCCATTTGATTGATAATGTTATTTTGATGCAGAAATTATTGTTCCTTGTCATAAATGGCATAAACTTTTCCATGCAAAATAGAAAATACTGTAGGAATTCAATAATTATAGCCAAACTTCAATAACATCTGACAGATAGAGATAAGTACCTGTATGCAACAATGTGGCCATAGAAAGATAAAGGCCTGAGTACCAACAGTGCAATACAAATTGAATACAGTATATAATACAAATTAACTGAAACTGCAAAAAATCAAACAAAAAGTATGAATACACACGTACACAAGTTTTCATAGTCAAGCAAAATCAATGCATGAATCTACAATACAGACCGGGCAGTACTTTCAATCAGATTTCAATTGACCATTAAGCGTGATATTGTATCATGAATGAGTTTTCTGGAAAAAATTAAACCTTATTGGGCCTTTTAAGTAAACTAGAGTTTTAAAAACATTAACACCAAAACATTCTGAAAATGTTTAAATTTCTGTTCATGATAATCAAAGGTAACACTGCAATAATCAGTTAAAATTAAATATTTTCAGATTTTTTTATCTGATTTGATAGCTGTTGTTGAAATCTCAGCTGGAATTAGTATCTTTTTCCCAATTTCAAACTATTTCCTTCTTCAAAGTAAAAAAAAATCAACCTGTTTTCCGAGAAAAATTCCTTTTCCATAACAAGAGGGCCCAAAGGGCCCTAGGTCGCTCACCTGTCGAACTTGACCTAGATTTTGTTGAGATGAAGTTTTATACAGATGCCAATGTTGTGACCTCTAGTGACTACACAAGGTTTTTATATGATTGACCTAATGACCTACTTTTTTACCCCAGATGACCCAATATGGAACTTGACCTAGATTTTGTTGAGACGATCATTGTGACCAAGTTTCTTAAAGATCAAGCCAAAACTGTGACCTCTATTGACTACACAAGGTTTTTCTATTATTTGACCTTGTGACCTAGTTTTTTACCCCGGATCACCCAATATCAAACTTGATCTAGATTTTGTTGAGATGATCATTGTGACCAAGTTTCATAAAGATTAGACCAAAATTGTGACCTCTAGTTACTATGCAAGGTTTTTCTATGATTTGACAATGTGACCTAGTTTTTTACCCAAGATGACCCAATATCGAACTTGACCTAGATTTTGTTGTTATGATCATTGTAAACAAGTTTCGTAACGATCAGCTCAAAACTGTGACCTCTAGTGAATACGCAAGGTTTTTCTATGATTTGACCTTGTGACCTAGTTTTTGACCCAAGATGACCCAATATCAAACTTGACCTACATTTTGTTGTGTTGATCATTGTGACCGAGTTTAGTAAAGATTATGCTAAAACTGTGACCTCTGTTTCACACAAGATTTTTCTATGATTTGACCTTGTGACCTAGTTTTTGACCCCGAATGACCCAATATCATTCTTGACCTAGATTTTGTTGAGATGATCATTGTGACCAAGTTTCATAAAGATTAGGCCAAAATTGTGACCTCTAGTGACTACACAAGGTTTTTCTATGATTTGACCTTGTGACCTAGTTTTTGACCCCGGATGACCCAATATCAAACTTGACCTAGATTTTGTTGAGATGATTATTGTGACCAAGTTTCATAAAGATTAATTCAAACTTTTGACCTCTAGTGACTACACAAGGTTTTTCTATGATTTGACCTTGTGACCTAGTTTTTGACCCCGGATGACCCAATATCGAACTTGACCTAGATTTTGTTGAGATGATCATTGTGACCAAGTTTCATAAAGATTAATTCCAACTATTGACCTCTAGTGACTACACAAGGTTTTTCTATGATTTGACCTTGTGACCTAGTTTTTGACCTCGGATGACCCAATATCGAACTTGACCTAGATTTTGTTGAGATGATCATTGTGACCAAGTTTCATAAATATTAAGTCAAAATTGTGACCTCTAGTGACTACACCAGGTTTTTCTATAATTTGACCTAGTGACCTAGTTTTTGACCCCAGATGACCCAATATCGAACTTGGCCTAGATTTTGTTGAGATGATCATTGTGACCAAGTTTCATAAGGATTAGGCTAAAATTGTGACCTCTAGTGTCTACACAAGCCAATTGTTGACGGACGGACGGACGACGGACGGACGGACGACGGACGAAGAGTGATCACAAAAGCTCACTCTGTCACTTTGTGACAGGTGAGCTAAAAACTGCAAAGACTATGAAATTTTGAATACGAAAACTACACTTTATCAAACATATAATTTATCATAAAGTCGTTACTTACTTACTTTATTAAACATAAAAATCTGTAATTTATTTTTGTTAAACAGGTATGGATATTGGAAGTCAGTTTTGTACTTTTTTCCAAATCTAGAAACAATGCAGCAAAGACTACCAATCCATCTGGTATGGGCCATGCTCTCATAATGGTGAGAAAATACCCTGATTTTGTTGATGTTGAAATACTTGGGAGTCTATTGTACAATGTGAACATTTAACAAACAGAGCAATGAAAACACTATCTTTACCAACAAATTCTGCATAAGATAAAGCCAAACAACTTCTTATGGTACAGTATTCAAACAATCTTACAAAACAGAAAATGTGCAAAATTTAAATTCTATGGAAACCATGATTTCAAACAAAGCAAACAAGAGATGCTTGTAAAACATGTACGCCTCCATGGCAGCCCAATAGTCAGAAATGGAAAAGGTCATTGACCTTGACCTTTGACCTACTGACCTCAAAATCAATAGGGTCATCTCTGTTGATGACCAACCTCCATGTTAAGTTCGAAGATCCTAGGGCAAAGCGTTCTAGAGTTATTGAACGTAAAGCACCTGAATAGTCAGAAATGGTAAAGGTCACAGTGACCTTGACCTTTGACCTACTGACCTCAAAATGAATAGGGTCATCAACTGTTGATGACCAACCTCCATGTAAAGTTTGAAGATCCTAGGGCAAAGCGTTCTTGAGTTATTGAACAGAAACCATTGGGTATACCGACTGACAGACAAGACTGACCGACATGTGCAAAGCAATTACTCCCTCATCAAAGATGGGGAGCATAATAACTCTTCAGAAACTTGATTCCAGCAAGCAACAGAACTCTGGTGGCCAACTTGACATGCAATTAATAACCTACCCACCAACATACTTCACCAATCTAACAACCAGCTCATTTGTGTTTGAAATCCTGTTTGATCAAGCAGATAACAAACTTATAACATAAAGCTAATAGCATAAATCTGACATCATTAAATTACAGAGATTGTAACTTGATTCTCGACCTTCTAGTATCAGCATCTATTTGTATAATTTAACAGCTAATACATCTAGTTTCAGCATCTATTGGTATAATTTAACAGCTAATACATCTAGTATCAGCATCTATTTGTATAATTTAACAGCTAATACATCTAGTTTCAGCATCTATTTGCATAATTTAACAGCTAATACATCTATATTTAAAACCCCGATTGTATGTTTTCATAAGCGGGAAGAATCATGAGACACTCAATGTGTAATACCAACACAAATCTAAAGGACCAATATTGCACAATTTACTCGCGGAAATTTTGTATTTTCAACATAAAACCTTTCAATATATTTATGTATAGGTAATGGTCAATATCTCTGCACCGTAACTGAAAGCATATAGCGTTACGTAGATAGCATAACCTGATAACATAAACTAATATAGCATAAAGCATATAGCATAAAGTGATAGCATAAAGCAGATTCTCAGAGACATTGAAGATCGTTAAGACAGATCAATGAAGAAATCTGGCAGTAGCTTTATGCACCAGTCGGCACGAAGAGGAGTAAGTAAGTAAGTACAAAGCAGACAGCATTAACAGATAGCATAACACAGAAAACATGATCTAACATAATGAAAACACCAGCTATGTTATAATGAAGCATATACATGATTAGTGATACGAGACAGATAATACAGTGATAGAATGGTTCTATGAAGCATATACATGATTAGTGATACGAGACAGATAATACAGTGATAGAATGGTTCTATGTCAATGAGAGGGAACGAGATAGGGAGTTATAGACATCTCAGTCTAACAAACATGATAAGCTCATTCTGATTACCACTACCTATCTTCAAATTTGTTGAAAGGGCTGGCTCCTTCTAACCGATTTATGTATGTAATTAAGTTTTAATATCAATAATTAAGTCTCAGAGATTTAAAGGAATCTGGAGGAAATGAAATTGATTATTGCATGCTGATTATGGGCCTCATAATCCATTATAGTAATTATTAAAACCTTTCAGCAAAGAATAACACATAATAGTATGAGGGAGCTCACGATATCAAGAGCATTATCCACTTGACCACTATGCCACCCTTATATATGAAACAAGAATTATAGGACCGGAGGGGGTTACGTTATGAATGCTAGTAGAGAGTACACCAAAGCACACAATGACAAGACTAAAGCTACACATTCATGTACATTGATCACTTACACACAACCCTGTTTTAAAATGCCTGGTCCACCAAATTTGGGTTTATCTCTGTAAGTATATAGAAGTCATTTAATAAAATAAACATATAATGATTGGATCACTTACACACACGCTTTTTTTATAGTGCCAGGACCACCATACTTTTTCATATCTCTGAAACAGAATTCATAGAAAATAAACACATATTTGTAGCATTCTACAGAACTTGAAGGCTCTTCCAAGGAAAGATCCTGGTGGCAAGAACGTCAGTCAAAATACAATACCCCACCATAATTATACTGACTCCCAAGACATTGTTAGATTCTTCTGACAAGCCCCAAGCCATACCCCTTGGAAACAAGGTTTTTAATTCAGCCTGGATTCCTTGTACCATACAAACTTTCTGTCTCTTCCCTCCAAGCCGGGGGTCATTGGCAGATTAGGCAGGGATAAAACCGAATGGCCATACACTACAACTGCTTTAGTCGAGCAAAAATAAAAAATCAGCCTCATTCTTGCCACACTAAGCACTTTGTCCAGGAACAGACTTTGCAAGTACTTTAATTCATAGACGCTTGCTTCACCAGTTAACTTAAAATATGTTTTTACAACAAAATGATCCACAATTTTTCAAAACTTGTTCTTTACAGAGCAACATTTTCCATAAACTTGTTCAACTGTATTAGCTCCATGGTTCTAAAATTGTTTCCAAAAACATGCTTCCAAAATCATTTCAGGCAACATTATTCCAGAATGTGTTTACTTAGCAATATTTTGCTAGATTTTGTTTACGGCAAAGTTCAAACATGCTTTTATTGACCTACCCATAGATAATCAGTCTAACAATAAATACTGTATAGCAGGACTGGTTTATTTTATGTGTGGCATATAATTTTGAGCTATTTTACCGAGCCATTAAAATTCATGAAATATGAACAACAGAAAATATGACTCATTGAGTCACTCATTTGTACAAATAACTTGATGAAGATTTCTGCTGAATGTAGGTTTGTGAAAACGAAGTTACAAGTGAATCTAGTCTACACAATTGGCACATTGTGAAAATAACCTTACATATACTGTAAATCATACAAGACAATGACAACATTTGTTTCAAAGATTTTAAGACAAAAAGGAGGCAATCAGCCTTAAGGAGGTAGAATGACAGGCCTGCGGTCTCACTTACTTGCAATGACGACATTTTCCACATTCTGGTCTTCTACAACCGTCACACTTCTTACATCGCATCTTTCTCTTGTATAGATGTAGACCACCAGCGCCAGTCAGCTTTTTGCCAGGTTTAAACTTGGACGGAGTTTTCTTCACAATAACCACACTGTCACTAGACTGCTGTATAATATCCTCCATTGGTCGTTCGTCATCAGATTCAGCACTTGCTGTGTAATGACAATTTCATTTAAAGTAATTTTAAGGTATACCAACAGCCAGATACTTCGTTGAACAATAGGTTTTAATAGCGCTAACTATTGAAATAACATGCATCTGGCATCATTTTTACAAAAATGTTTGCATAACTAGTTTTAAGAATAATATTTTTTTTGGGGGAAATGTGCAAAAAATGTATTAACTTATTTTTATTTCTTTTGCAAAAAATGCAATCTATAGTATAATGAATAGTTCTCATTACTATTCAACAATTGTACTTAATAGAGTCAACACACATAAAACAGAATTACATGAGTGTATATAAAACAATATTATTTTTAATCTGTACCTACCCACCTAAAGATTCCTAGGTTGGGTAGCTTCTAACAAAGAATTTAAGGTCAGTCGGATACACAGTTTACATTAACTGATGAACTAGAAGAGATTTGACACAAGATTGATGTCCACCGCAAGAGTTTGTTACTCAATCAAAATCCTCTAACCTAATACCTGACAATATGCACATCTAGACATGGTATTAAGCATTCATGTGAAGTTGAAATCAGACCACCCATTAAGGATAACAAGAGAGCTAAGGAGAACATGAGAGATCAAACTTTGCATTAACATCCGTTTACTATAAGTGGGAAACACAATGATTCAGTTTTATTTACTCTTGAGTTACAGATTAATTTTAATTGCCTCGGCTACAATAATTCACTACCTGGGCAGTAACTTGGGCTTTAGCCTTAAAGCCAAACAAACTTTTTTTTTAAATAATTGCCTAATATATTCTTACCTGCTTTACTTTCTTCATCTTTTTTCCACAATTGTACTTTCTCTTTGGTAGGTAAAGCACTCAGTCTGAGCTCTGATTTCTCAGGAAATGTGGCTAATGGTTGCCCTAGTACCACAGCAGCATTTCTACACACATGTTTGATCCTCGGCCCAGCACCACCGTCTTGAGGAGACACTTCAACACTACCAGTCACAACTTGTGGTGGAGATTCATAGACTGTCGGCCTCTCTGTGGGCATAGTAAGGAAACAATAAGAGTGAAGACTAAAGACATATCTGTTTCAAAACAATTAACATTTGCATGACTTTGAATGCCTAGCATTTAAGATTTAGGAGTTGAAAAGCAAACATTATCATCAAAGAAGTTGTCTTTGATATTATCTTTTTAAATGGCTGACTGTTTAAAAGGGTGAAAGAAACACATACATGAGTGAAAGTTGAAAATTCTGAAAATTCTGAAAAATCTGAAATCCTCAATAAATTGATGATGTATATAGCGAAAATAAAGAAAACAGCCTTTTTGGCACACTCAAAAACTTGTAGTTCTGGCACATGCCTGAAAACGTTCACACATGCGCATAACCTTTCTTCTTGATATCAAATAAATTTACCGAATGATGTGTCTGCTTCTGAGTCTTCCATCTTCTCTTGTTTATTTTTCAACAGTTCTTTGAATGCTCGTTTCTTACGATGCCGCTTCTCCGAAGTTTCACCTGCTTTCAAGGGAGACAACTCTTGCTCTTTAGATTGCTGAATAAGACGAAATGTAGCAAATTGGACATAAAATGTAGCAAATTGGACACAAAATGTAGCAAATTGGACCTAAAATGTAGCAAATTGGACACAAAATATAATGACTAAAACACAAGATGCTTCTATTATTTGACCTGGTGACCTAGTTCTTGTTACCAAATATGACTCTATTAGAACTTGACCTTTTGTATGATATGACATATTGACCTCAATTTATTATCATTACCCTAGATGACCCACATTTGAACTAAATTTATGTTTCATCAGAACCATCATGCTGACCGAGATCATGAAAATCTATTGAGAAATGCAACCTCTATTGCACACACAAGTTTGTTCTATAATTTGACCTTGTTAACTAGTTTGTGAACCCAGATGACCCATATTTAAGTAGACGTTGTTGAGATGACCATTGTGACCAAGATTTATAAGGTCATAATATTTTACCTAAAGTATGTTCACTAACTTTTCCTGTGATTAGGCTTTGTGACCTCATTTTCGACCAACATGAACCAAATATTGAATTTGGTCAGGATTTTATGACAAGAGGGCCCACCTGTCGAACTTGACCTAGATTTTGTTGAGATGGTCATTGTGACCAAGTTTTATACAGATTAGGCCAATATTGTGACCTCTAGTGACTACACAAGGTTTTTTATTGATTGACCTAATGACCTACTTTTTTACCCCAGATGACCCAATATCGAAGTTGACCTAGATTTTGTTGAGATGATCATTGTGACCAAGTTTCTTAAAGATCAAGCTAAAACTGTGACCTCTAGTAACTACACAAGGTTTTTCTATTATTTGACCTTGTGACCTAGTTTTTTACCCCGGATCAGCCAATATCGAACTTGATCTAGATTTTGTTGAGATGATCATTGTGACCGAGTTTCATAAAGATTAGACCAAAATTGTGACCTCTAGTGACTATGCAAGGTTTTTGATTTGACAATGTAACCTAGGTTTTTGACCCAAGATGACCCAATATCGAACTTGACCTAGATTTTGTTGTTATGATCATTGTAAACAAGTTTCGTAACGATCAGGTCAAAACTGTGACCTCTAGTGACTATGCAAGGTTTTTCTATGATTTGACCTTGTGACCTAGTTTTTTACCCCAGATGACCCAATATCGAACTTGACCTACATGTTGCTGTGTTGATCATTGTGACCAAGTTTCGTAAAGATTATGCTAAAACTGTGACCTCTAGTGACTACACAAGGTTTTTCTATGATTTGCCCTTGTGACCCAGTTTTTGACCCCAGATGACCCAATATCAAACTTGACCTAGATGTTGTTGAGATGATCATTTTTTCTATGATTTGACCTTCTGACCTAGCTTTTGACCCCGGATGACCCAATATCGAACTTGGCCTAGATTTTGTTGAGATGATCATTGTGACCAAGTTTCATAAAGATTAATTCAAAATTTTGACCTCTAGTGACTACACAAGGTTTTTCTATGATTTAACCTTGTGACGTAGTTTTTGACCCCGGATGACCCAATATCGAACTTGACCTAGATTTTGTTAGGATGATCATTGTGACCAAGTTTCATAAATATTAAGTCAAAATTGTGACCTCTAGTGACTACACAAGGTTTTTTCTATAATTTGACCTAGTGACCTAGTTTTTGACCCCAGATGACCCAATATCGAATTTGGCCTAGATTTTGTTGAGATGATCATTGTGACCAAGTTTCATAAGGATTAGGCTAAAATTGTGACCTCTAGTGTCTACACAAGCCAATTGTTGACGGACGGACGAACGACAGACAAAGAGTGATCACAAAAGCTCACTCTGTCACTTTGTGACAGGTGAGCTAAAAATGATCAATGTAAACGAAGTTACATTCATATAAAGATTATCATATAAGGATTATGACAAAATATATGACACATACCACATCGGGAGTTGCAGGGGTTTCTGTTATCACTGGCATGGGTATGGGAACCTGTACCTGACAAGGCGGTGACTGTATTGATTTTGTTGCAGCTTTAGAACTTGCACTAGGACTCGTGATAGTACTACTTTCGGCAGGAAATGCTGATGGCGGTTTAGTTGCTTTCTTAACAGACAGGGGGCTCTTCACAGCTGGAACCTCCTCGACTACAACAGGGGTTGTATCTTGTTTGGATGTCTCTGCTTTCTCTACAAACACTGCTTCCAATTCCGGCAGACTGGGAAATCCGACTTCTAGAAGTTTCTTTACACGACAGTACTTACATTTCACCTTGTCTGGTACTAAGTTACATCGCTCTGTAAATAAACAAGTATTGGAAGTGTTGGAAATCATTGCACACAAACGGTGACACTTTATGATTGATCATCACTTTAAACTTAATGACAGATGCACCTATGTTTTCCCCCATGGGGGGAGCGGCAGGCTGACCCAGGCGAATTTGACATTTTTACTTTTTCAAAGTCTAAATTCCCATCCTAGAGCAAGGGCAATTTGTCAAAATCCCCTCACTGGGAGATGCTTTACATACCCCCAGGATCAAAATTTCCCGGGACTCGGCACCAATCTGTCTGTCCAATTCCCACCTATCGGGAACAGCCTTCTGTCAAAAGTCCCGTGTATGCCCGCCGGGGAAAACATTGACAGGTGCAAGAGGATTGACTAATAATCAACTATCGATAAACTGGCAGATTTTTTTATGAACTATAAGTATTATTTATGTGGTGCCTGGGGTCCTAAACGGTCCGGAATGATGAACTTTATTCTGACTTGTTTGACATATTGCTGTTTGCCCCATATTTGGTCTATATTGGGTCTTCTATGTGTACATGCCAAGTCAAAAGCATCATGTGTTGACGATATTTGGTTACAGAGCGTTATCATCCTTGTCCAGAGATGATCATTGTAAACAAGTTTCATTAATTTTAGGTCAATTCCTTCCTCTAATACCTACACAAGCAATATTG
Organism: Spisula solida; assembly: GCA_947247005.1. Lineage (NCBI taxonomy): Eukaryota > Metazoa > Mollusca > Bivalvia > Venerida > Mactridae > Spisula > Spisula solida. The sequence goes on along the minus strand of OX365947.1, from coordinate 38,876,182 downwards.
GATCAGGAATGGAAGATGGACAAGAGCAATCACATAAGCAGCGGTGATAAGCTCATCTGGTCACAAAGTGACAGGTAAATTGACAAGTGAGCCAAAACTACAAGAAATCACTTTCAGCCCCTTTTTTCCATTTCTCCATGAATAGACAGGCAAATTTAAAATTCATAAAACAAAATTTAACAAACTACTTTTGTATACATACCAGTTTTGTAACAAATTGGTTTAACAAAGGTTCCCATTTTTATGTAACAAACATGTTCCCGATAAAATCGTTGGCAGGATCGGCATGCGATCAGGTTATCATAACACATCACCAGGTCATTCTTTTTGTTACATACAAGACATCTTTTGGGAGTCTTCGTCTTTTTTTTCTTGACATCAGCTGGAAAGGTTACAGAAAATTTACATCAATTCATGTAATTGCTATATACCTGTACAGTTTTGCGAGAAAAACATCAGTATCTTGGCAGTGATCGGGACAGGTATGATGCTCCAGATAAACGGTGTGCTCATAAAAGAGTGGTACACAACATAAAGTATTAAAATTACGCATTGTTTTGGATAGCAGGCATTATTTAATTGCTTACCAAATCCCAAAAACCTTATCTGACAGTGGATTAAAAGTTGACAAAGACTGATGATTTTATACAATAGTTCACCTTGAGCACTTTGTGCTCTCGAAAGCTAAATGCAGATTCGAAATGCAAGAGACAGAAATAACTTGACAACAATGAATGAATACAGTACCTTTCTGTTTGGATGGGGAGAGCAATGTTGCCCCGGAATCTGCTTCCTGATGTTTAGCTTGTTCAGCAAACTTAGCTTCTCTTTTCATTTCAGCTTTCAGTGATCGTGCCAAAGCTGCTTTTGATTTATTCAATGCTGCCCTATTTAGCTGTAATTTTGCTTTCTGTACAATTGACGCCCCATGTAATCTTGAACTACCAAATCCCATGATTCCAAGCTTTTGTTTATCGGAGGCTTTCTGAAACTGAGATGCTGAAAACAGACTTGTTCCAAGTTTTGGTGCAGCTAATGGACTGGTTATCGAAGAATGAGTCGGAGATAGTAATGGTTGATCATCATCTGTCAACTGAAGTTTTAAACTAGGTTTCCTATCACGCTTTCCATCAACTATCAAAGGTTGATCTAAAAGACCAACACTAGTGTCAGCACCCATGCTCCCTGCTTCTTCAGGACTAAAACAGAGTTTGTTATCATTCAATTTTGAAGAAGGAGAATTGTTCACTGATAAATTACTTGCTTTGGATTTTTTAGTCACTATAGTATGAAAAGAATCATCCTCCAAAAATCGTTTATTCGGCTTAATAACACGTGATGACCTTGAACTTTGAGACGGTAACACAAATGTTCGTTTCTGCCCATACACCGGACTCTTGGCTGAGGCCAGTTTTCTAGCTTTGGCCTGTTCTTGTAAGGCATTAGCTTGTTTTGCCTTCTCCAGCAAAAATTTTGCCATGTCCATTTCAGATTTTTTTGTCTTTGCACCTGAAATTCCATGCTTATAGTCTAATTTAAACTTTTTAGGTTTATTTCTATGCTTGTATAACTTTGTATCTTTGATCTTGACACCGCGGCCGTATGGGAAGGCATCTTCCTGCACCTCAGCAGTACCAACCTGACTGGCAAGTTCGCTAACACTACATTTTTTTATTGATTTGCTGCGTCGTTTCCCAGTGACAAGCAGTGGTTGAGAAATAAGAACTGTTTCTGCAAGTTGTGCCTCTTCTTGTTTCTTTTGTTCTTTAAGAAATGTATTGAGCTTCTTTTCACTTTTTTTAACATCTTGTGAAGTAAATCCTTCAAATTCGTCATCCTAAAATATATAAATATAAAGTCATTGATACACATGTATTCTGTATACATGTATATTAATATATGATCCGTCTCCAGGAAAACCGGGCTTAGTGACATTCTATACTAGTTACGTAATAAGGTTTACAAAAGGCACTTAAATGAGGAAAAAGTCACACTCTTAAATCAAATTTTAAGTTCATTGATAATAATGTCTAAGAATTATTTTTTCTCATGAATTACATTTAATATCTTTTGTCGTTGCTTTGGTGACAAATTTCTGAAAATTACCCATATTGAGAAAAACAAGGTGTTAGTGGCTAAAAACAGTTGCTACTTCCTCTAAAAGCGAACATTCACGATGTTTATGTTTTATTAAACTAAGAGTATAATTCTGAAATGTGATACAATTTTGAAAAGTTTATGTGAAGAATTTATCCAAAAACAGGATTTGTGAAATGCTGGTTAACGTTTGAATGACGTTTCTGTGGTCACTCAAAAAGTAGACAGTATTGGTTAGTTTTAAAATTCTGTAACTTTGTAACTTTATTACTTAATGTTATATATTTAAAACTGTTGTCTTGTCTTTCTAACACCCCATTCTCATGCTTTTCATAATTTTGTCACTAAGCCCGGTTTTCCTGGAGAACGGTTCATATATAGTGAAACCCCATATAGCCAGTGTATCCATGATACCGGTGTATGTCGTTAATAGTAACTGTAATGTAATCAATTACTTATCCATGTAATCAGCTCCAAGTCTGGTCGTTACCTCAGGAAATTATTGATTTTTTTCTTGAGCCTGCAGATTGTTTACAATAACCGATGAGTAACTTAAATTTAGAATTATGAAATGGTCAGATTTGTGATGAAAATTATAACAACAACAGCTGTCCATAAGACAGTGAGCTTGACTAATCGCAGACATTTGTCACATAAATCTAAGTTAAAAACAGGCTTTAAGTTTTACAAATTGCTTCCAAATAGTGCTGTTTACCACATTAACATTACTGGTTTAAACCCGTTTTCCGGGATTACGGAATTAATTGAGCGGCAATGTGCGAGATATTCCGAATATACATAAGGGTGGTTCCTGCATATAGATACCAGGTACAATAATCACAATTATTTTAGCCAAATGATAAGAATTTGTAAAAAGTCGTACTTGAACACAATAAATACACTATTTGACGACCTCGCTGACTAAATATGTTTAACTTAACTTGAAAAATGCGCATTTTTTTTTTCTCGTCATCGGTATAAATCTATGGAAGCGGCAGCTAGTGTAGAATAAAATGCAATATTTCAAAAATATAAAGCATATTTTAGGATAATTCTTGTTAAAGTATAAACACAAAGATGTTTTGTGATAATAAGCAATAATTGTTTCATACGTTTTTCATGCTAAAACTTTGAAAAAAAATTTTTTATATACACCAAGGCTATACGGCCTATATGCTTGCTACCCCCTGATCGTGAAATTTCGAATCCGGCAAAAAACGGGTTTTATCCAGTATTGTCGATATTGAGAATGTAGCAAAAAATTTGTATACCAGCAAAAGCGGTCTGTTGCACAAGAAAGAGTGCGGTAGCACTAGTCTACCCAAGTGCTGAGAAACTGTATGCCATTAGCGAGCACTGCTTGCTGGTTGCGACTACTAGCGTGTCATTGCATAGACATACAAAAGCGCGATTTGGTAGCAGTTAGGTTCAGGCAAGGGCTGCTGTCAGTCCACAGTGAACATAATGTAAATTATAATTGGAATGATCAAAGCTCAGAACAAGATGGGGGGAACACTGAAGATACTTGCAAGATTCACATTTTACAGAACAGTTTGGGTAAGAATCATATACATAGGGATGTGTTGAACTGGGTGATAAATTGGAACAGGATGAATAACACAGGTGACATTGTCATCAGTGGATGATACAAAACATGTTGCAAGATGACATCATTCAATCAATTTGTGTTTGGATTTTTCAATAAAATTCACAGGATCACAAATGTTTGGCGGCATTGATCAATCAGTATTGATGCATATTGTCATAGAATGCGGTTGTTACATACAGATAAGGTATATCGTTCGCGTATACAGCCCAAAACATGTAATTCAACAGTTGACACAACGCGATGTCCGCCATTTTGGAAAGAGATGCAACTGCGTAGATGTTTACCTCGTCAGACAAGCCAACCAGATCCCTGAATGCCTTTAATCCACGCTGGAATTGTGGCAAAAATGCTAAAGATGGATCTTGAACGTTCTTAACATCATCAGAGAAGTATTTAATGCTTAATCGATCAAAACGGTGTCCTGGTCGGCCTGGAAATCGCAACCTCGCCATGACGAACTTCCCAAAATAAACCGCAGAATGTCGCTTACGACGCTGAGGTAAATAGGGAAATACGTTGGAAAAACGTCAAACTCATGTTATGTATTCGTTGTCATTGATAAAATACTATTTTGTCGTATGTGTTATATGGATTTGTATTGATCTGGCTTCATTCTGTTACGCAATACTGTTTGGATCAATAGAAAATCGAATTTCAATATTAGGCACCAAATGTAGGTCATTCTAAATTTAGACACACCAACGTGAGTATTCCCGCCAAAAACAACACGCCTTCTATTAGGTTAGATTCCACTAAATTTGATTTGACCCAAAAATTAGGTGAATCTGAACAAAGATCTAAAAATACATCTTTGACCTGAAGTTGCGTTGTGCAGGAAATATAATGATATGTTAAGTCTTAATTAAGGCAGCTTTATATAGATATCGGCCAAAGAAATCAGACCCGGGTCCAGAATATTTTGAGTGGGGGCACAGCTAGTTTTGGGATGTTATGTTAAGGTGGGTGCGGGATGGGGCGAAGATCTTTTCACTTTTCAAATAAAAATCATGTTATTTCCAGCATTATAAGCTTTTTAATGTATTTTATTCTGTGACATTTTCTGTATATAAATTGCTTATATCCTTATATAAAGTGCAAACTTCTTTATGTGGCTATGTCTTTATATGAAGACAAGCGCCAACTTCTTCATATGAAGTGATTATGCCCTTATATGAAGTGCAAACGTCTTTATATGATGTATTTTCAATGTACGTGAAGGACTTAGAAGATTATTTATCATTGAATGGATTTAAAGGTGTAGACACTGGTTTGTTAAAATTACTCTTATTACTTTACGCGGATGATATCGTTATCTTCTCTGATAGTCAAGAAGGACTACATGAGGGTTTAGATATTTTATCCGATTATTGCGATAAATGGAAGCTAATTAAAACAAAAATAATGATATTTAAAAAGGGTAGAAGTTGTTCTCACAATCACCAACCTTTTACTTATAAGAATAATGTTGTTGAAATTGTTCACCAATTTACTTACTTGGGTACTGTATTTAACACAAATGGATCCTATCAAAAGTTATTCGAAACTTTAAGCGGACAAGCATTAAAAGCAATATATAAAATGAAAATGTACTTAAATAAATTCAACAAATTAAAAATTAGCCATACATTGGATATTTTTGAAAAGCTTATAGTGCCGATATTAAATTATGGTTCCGAGATTTGGGGATTTCATAATGCGGATAAATTGGAGATAATTCATTTACAGTTTTGTAAACAACTATTATGCGTAAAAAAACAAACCCAGAATAATTTTATATACGGTGAGTTAGGGAGAATACCTTTAAAACAAAATAGATTAGTTAATATCATTCGTTTCTGGCTTAAAATAACACGCGCGGAAGACAGAAAACTTACAAAACAAACCTATAATGTTATGATCAATGATATTGAAATAAATGCAAATACTGTAAACTGGGCATCAAAAGTTAGAAATATTTTACAAATTACGGGGTTTTATCATGTATGGTTTTTTCAAGGAGTAGAAAATAATACTGCTTTTATCAACTTGTTTTCACAACAAATAAAATATATTTTTATACAAAATTGAAATGCAGAAATTAACGAATCTTCACGTGCAAGCACTTATTGTTTATTAGGTAATTTTGGTTTTAAATCGTATTTAGATGTTATTGATATGAAAAAGTATAGAATAATGTTTACCCAACTTATAATGTCAAGTCACCGATTAGAAATTGAAAGCGGAAGATGGACTAAGCCCAACAAGATACCGAGAAATGAAAGAAAATGTAAAATTTGTAATTCATTAGAGGACGAGTTTCATTTTATACTAGAATGTTCTCTCTACAATAATTTACGTAAAACATACATTGATAAATATTTCTGGGAAAGACCAAATATACCAAAATTCATTGAACTTTTAACATCAGAAAATCATCATACTATCAAGCAGTTGTCAGTTTATGTATTCAACAGTTTTAAATTACGCGACTGTACCATATTTGTGTAACCATGTTGACGCTTTTCTCTGTTATATTGTTTTGTTCATATAGTCACTGATCTTGTTGAAAGATGAAATACTGCCATTACCATCCAAATAATTCTTAGCATGCTTTAAACCACATTTTCTATATATACTGTATCATATCATTTGTGTTTATGTACATATATGTAAACTGTTGGGCTTCAATCCTTATGTTTGAAATAAATATCTATATCTATCTATCTATGATGTGCATTATTAATAAAGTATTGATTGATAATTACCAATAAGATTTCATTGTTTGTGGTAGTATCGTGTAGGACGAAAACCGGTAAATATTGCAACTAGTGACAACCAACACTTATATAATAGTTATCATAATAATTATGTTGCTGTAAGTTTTTTTTAATTTGATCAAACCACGGAAAGGGAAGAACACTCGGTGACCTAACCTGGATCGAGAACTCGAGTTCGTGTGAATAATGTTTGAAAGAAATGTTTGATGTTGGAATCCAAATATAACAATAGCCGAACCGGGGATAAAATAAAATGTGTTTTCTACTTTAACAACCTTTGCAGTCTTTAAACAGACGGCTTTAATCCCTCGTCGTGTTATTAATGGATAGTGAACTGTAACATTGACTGTATGCCAGCCAGCTTGGTTGGAACCTGGTCCTGTACGTCGTCTCCATGCATCACACGTTTATTAAAAGTTAAAAAATTAAGGGGCTAGCTGACACAAATTGTAAGTCTCAACCATTGAGCTGTACTGGGGCCGTGAACTCGAATCTGCATGGTAAAACATAAGTTCTGCACACCACCTTCATTATAGTTACACATTTGCTGTAGGTTTCACGTAATTCGGCGCAGGTGTTAACAAGTTCTGGAGCGGACATAAAATGTAAGCCCCGGGTCCAAACCTTTGACATTGAACTGTGACCTTGAGCCAGCACGATTGGAACATGGGGTCTGCACGTCGTCTCTATTAGTTGTAATATTTACAATAAGTTTCATGGAATTCGGCCCAGGCGATAACACATTATGGAGCGGACACAAAATGTAAGGTGGAAACATTTTAGTGCGTGTATTCTGCACATCGTCTTTATTAGTTACATATTTTCTATAAGTTTCATGACCTCGGCACCGGCGTTAAAAAGTTATGGAGCGGACACGAAATGTAAGATACAAACCTATAACATTGACCTTGAGCCGGCACGATTAGAACATGCATGGGTTCTGCACGTCGTCTTAATCACTGTGAGATTCACACATGGAATTCGGCCAATGCGTAAAACAGTTATGAATCGGACACGATTTTGACGGACGCACGGACATGGCGGGGATTAAAAAGTGTAAGTGTTACTTTAGGGGATCCGTGTTTAATCCTATCTAGTGAGATTAATCATGTCACAGATAATTAACTTTTAAGTCGCACTTTGTAGATTTATAATTATTTGCTTCCCATGGAGTGTTAAGTATAAATCTTACTATCGCATCCTGTCTTATCGCTAATTCAAGTGTTAACGACGGACGAATGTAAGTGTTATTGCGAACGTGTAACATTAAACATTATCTGGAGCTCTATACGATAACAATAGAGATATAGATTCGTCACAAGCTGGCAGAGAGTGGTCAGTGATGGATTCGTTCTATATATCTGTTTTGCTGGTCCTGTCTTTGGCCAATGGATATTTTGCGTTGCAAACAATAGATTTAAATGGACTATGGACAGTGTCAAATGCGAACGGAAGTAAGTATGCAAACTTATATGTGTAGTTCAATATAAATGAACTGTTTAGCGTTTTTTATATTATAGTTATGTATAGTAAAAGTATGCCCATGGTAAGTAATAGATGCCAGACTTTGGTGAGGGAATATTCGACAATCAAATATTTCCCAGTATTGGAGTATTGCTAAAACACATTTCGCTGGCTAAGAATTAGAAGGTCTTAACGACCTTATAAGACTCATACATATTTGTAAACTGCATCTCAAGGCGCTTCTAATGAGCACATCTTCATGAAAATTAGAAGTGGTCATGTTGACCAAACTGAAGTTTAAAAAGCTTGTTTTTCCATTTATAAGTAAAGACTATTTTTCAGACACTTTTTCTTGTTTTCTCAAAATAGATTTTGTACTTACGATCTTCTGATTCTAAGCAAGCAATTTATTTTAGAATTATAAAATGTCTATAAATATATAGATAGGCTGTCAAGTTTGACAATCCATAACTCGTAGCCACTTGCTGTACAATAACTGCACATGCTACATAATACTATAGTGTGCTACGGACTGGTCATGGAAAACAGCAATCAGTCCCAAATGTTAATGTTTCATAGAATTGTCAGCTTACACTTAAACTAATTGTTTTCTTTCTTTATTACTTTTATATTCGTGCAATTATACATGTAATGACTTAATTATTCTTTGCACATATTCAAAAAGACATCCATGTGAAATTACCCGGTTTGGAAATACCCCTTTAAACTTATTGATACTGAAAAATCTATAATGTTCATGAACTATTGCATATACGAGGGTCATTCAATATATAATGCGAACTACCAAATGCATTTTACATAGATCTACAGTACTAATCGTTCAAATATTGTTATAATCGCCCGAAGTTACTTTCTCTGTGGTCAATGACCGACTTTCATCCTTTCGAAATATCTTCTATTCTCGTTTCTAGGCAACTTTGAGCATATACCTTAAACTGCTCGGTCTACTAGTATTCATTCCCATGTAAATCATTAAGTAGAACTCCGAGGTAAGTGTTGTGGGAAACTTAGTAGGATAAAAAAAAGGACTGAGTTGATTAAAATAAGGAATAGTATTATTTTATAACTGCATATGATTTTAACACGTTAAACGTGCCTTATGACATTGCAATTATTAATATAGACTCACCATAGTCCGAACTCAAAGGGATTCGACACGACTAAAATCAATCACTATACTATTTAATGGACTTTATAATGATTGATTGTTTAGCCGTGTCGAATCCCTTTGCATTAAATAAGCACATAATTGCTGAATCTATGTAGTGATGGATTAATTTCAGGTTACACTGTACCGGGCCTAGTTCCTGGATCTATGTAAAGATTGATTAATTTCAGGTTACACTGTACCGGGCCTAGTTCCTGGATCTATATAGAGATTGATTAATTTCAGGTTACACTGTACCGGGTCTAGTTCCTGGATCTATGTACACGGCACTGATGTCCAGTAACAAGATAGGGGACCCATACTACCGGAAGAATGACCAAACATACAAATGGATTGGACAAGACGATTGGTCATTCACAAGAACTTTTACTGGTATTTCATAATAGATACATAATATATACATAATATAATACATACCTGTACTTATAAATTAAATTTGCACCTAAAGTGGGACTCGGACATATAAACGTGTACATTATACACACCTTCCATAAAACCGGACCTCTCCGGACCGGTTTTCTGAGAGATCCCATTTTATGGAAGTTGTGTATAATGTTTTGAGGGATTTACTGTATCAATTTCTTTAAAACATCTTCACAAATGATACATTTATCTGTGATAAGAACACTCGGGTAACGCAACAATCTCCAAAAAGGTTGCGAACTTGCGCAAACAACCGGAATCAATGTGTCTACTTCACGTGACTACATCACACCAAACTTAGTAATCCGTGGATATGGATGACAAATACTCGGGTTTCTTGGAAATCCAGATATTGTAAAACTATTAGTCAAATTTAGATACCATCAATATCCGTATACGATTTTAGTAAATATTTTAAATATTACATTTAAATGTATGTTTTTTCCATCCAATTTAGAACCCTGGTGATGCAATAACACTAGCACATCTATATACATGTATACGTGTTCGTCACTATACAGGTGAAAATTTGGACGCACGAATGTTAATACCCATATTGATAAGAGCAGCTCATAAGCCAAGTTGGCTTTCTCGCCTATATGGAGAAGAATGCAACGACAACTTTAATGCTATATAATGAATATACAAGTTTTGTTCAGAAACTCGCTGATTGTACATGTAAATGTATATATCGGTATGTTTACTGAGGTACAGTTTTGTACAAACTGAACTTTTAAAAGTAAGGTATGTTTTAAACATTTACAGTGGGATCCGATGTTCTAGTGTTCCCAGCTGTGATATTGGTCTGTGACGGGTTAGACACGATTTCCACGGTCATGGTCAACAACAAAACCGTTGGCTACTCGGATAATATGTTTGTTCGATACGTTTATAACATAAAATCGGCATTAGTGGTAAGTTATCATAGAAGTATGTCCCTATTTGACAAGTACACTTCCCGGAAGTTTTCGGTATTGTATCATTTTGTTTATAGATATATACTTAATGCCTACGTTTTGGTTATGGATTTAAAAAAGGGTCGTCGTGATATGATAATAAACTGTGCTGAAGCTTCCCAACTATAGGTTGACCATAAATATATAAGACCAAAGCATCGATGCCACTGGATAAGGCTCATTGAGGCCAAAATCAATGTTCTGCTCATAGAGTATACGCTTATAAATTGCAGATCATGTGTTTGACCCAATGAGCATTATCCCTGTGGTCGACAGAAACAACCCTGTTTTGTAAGCAATAAACAACGGTATTCGAACCACGATTGCTATAATTTCATATGCTGCCCAAACTGGCGAAGGTAAAATAGTTCCATTGAATGACCAAACAACTTCATATACATTGTCATGATGATTCTGGATGCTAGCTTGACAACCATAATTGTTCATCATAGCGAATACCATTCGACGTGTACTCATATCTCACATAGTTATCTTGTACTAACTTTTAGAGAGGCCGTCGCTTGATTCCACAACGCATTGGGTCCATTGGGGTTGAGTTATTTTTGTGTCCGTTATTTCTTCTCGTCGACCTCTTTCGTACTATAATAGTGGTTTCTTTGTCAAAAGTATATAACTAAAGTAAATCGCAATTCCATAAAGAAATATATTGTTGAAAACGAATATTCACAATGTAAGCACCAATGATATTGCAAGATTCAAATCATGTGACGTGAATCTTGCAATATCATTGGTGAATAAGTGGCACTTTTAGATCGTTGAATTTAGTCTATAAAGTGTTTTAACGACTTGGAGTTTTGTGCAAATGTGATTTACTCTAGTTTAAAAGTAAGCATACGCTCAACAATGCCACAATTCTGAATTTATAAAGAGTTTAAGAACAAATCTGCATCATTGACTCTCAAATCTTTGAATCGTTATTCCCAAAATTGCAAAAATAGAACTCTTAGTGACTTGTGGAAATCAAGCGACGAGGTCACAACTCAATGTCGCCTTACTAATAGAATGGAATTCGTTTTCAGATAGGCACAAATACGATAGAAGTTAGATTTAAATCTGCCACCGAACATGCTGTGTATAAAGCCAAACATTACCCGTACTCTGTCCCGCCAATTTCTAAACCGTACACTCAACATGGCGAGGGCCACGTGAACATGATACGAAAATGCCAGTGCTCCTTCTCCTGGGATTGGGGACCATCTTTCCCGTCTCAGGGAATCTGGTATTCAATCATTTCATAACGCATGTATTATAGAATGCAGTAAACAATATTGGCTCTACCTGTTCAGACAATCGTTGTAATCTGATGCGTACACATAAACGACTTCGTCACCCTCACCATATCATTACTGTACTGTAGCATATATTTATCATCACCAAACACGACTTGTTGCATGTGTATTATGGACATACCATTATCCTTATTATAACAAATCGATGGGACACATTCAGAAAGGTTTATGCAATGTCCATTGTAGAAATTTCTTAATCGCCATCTTGCACGTTTTTCAATGCATTGGCCTTCAAGAGAACGTTTGAGCGTCAATGTTGCCATATCTTACCTGGGGCCGTATTTATAAAGCATCTTAAGTTCAAAAACATCTTAAAAAACTGCTTAACCATTGTTTTGACTTAAATTTCAACTTAAGTTGTGAAACAAACTTAAGAGGTATCTATCAAACCACTAAGATATATTTTTATCTTAAGATGCTTTATAAATACGGCCCCCAGGAGTTCGATTCTTTCGTGCTCATTCCACAGGTAACTGTATCATTGATAAAGAGTAAAAACAATTATTGTTTTTTAATAATACAGTCTAACTTGTATTAAGCGACCACCCCGGGGAAGGTCTGAAAACGGTCGCTTAACGGAAAGGTCGTTTAACACAAATGTAAGAAACATTGTGTGTAATTAAATAATTTCTGATTTTAGGCTGCCTGATTACTTTTGAACTTCATTTGATAAACATTAGTGTGTAAATAAATTTTATGATGATTCTTACTCGTATGCATGGTCTTCATAAGCATTTAAATTTATCATTTTAATAATCTTACTGATATATTACGCAATGCAATTAATGTAAGTCAGTTTTGCTTGCACTCGAAGAAAAAACCCGGAATAGGCCGGGGTTTAGCCCAATCTAAATGAACGGATACTGCAAGCTGATTCCAGCAAAAGATAGAACAATTAATCCGTAACAATGTGTGTAATCGGATTAAAATCATCTGAATGACATGCCCTACGGACACAATTGTGATTATCAATGGTGTTAATTGGGGCCCAATTAACAAAAGACATAATGAAGTGTGAACAAACAATGATTTATGACGAGGTATCAGGTATAGATTAACAACCTGTCACTACAAACGACCAGTGATTTACAATTTTTTGGTCGCTTAATGCAAGTTTACCTATGAATTATAGTGCTTACACAGTGGTCGCTGGTCGCGTTAGACAAAAGTCGCTTAATACAATAGACATATAGAGCAAATATGGTCGGGAGGATTTGAAACTGGTCGTTTAAGACAAAGGTCGCTTAATACGCGTGGTCGCTAGTACAAGTTGGACTGTATGTATGTTATCTTAGACTGGACACCGTGATATACTTTTCTTGGCAAAACTTTCTGACTAGTTGATCAAATTCGATGCGATTTTGCATAGAGGTAGTTCCAACAATGTTCTGTATGAATGTAACTACTATGTGAATATATCGAAAGCCAATTCGTCTGATAACATAAATTTTATAAAAACAATATTTTTTTAATCTTTATCATGATACAGTTTCCTGTGGCTCATTCGTCCCCCTATATTCGCTATTGTCTTTATGTTGACAATCATTAAAAAGCACGTACTATGTATGTAGCGGGAGGGTTACATCATTTCTTGTTCATTTTACGTATGCCCTTGTGGCATATACTTGTAATCAGTGTGTTCTTTCTGTGCCTTTCGCGATCCGCTGCTTCTGTTGAATGTTGCCTTTCACTGTCCGATATATTATTATCCTTTTGTTGTTTGAGTGTAAGTATTTACGACATAACGTCTGATTCTGAAATTACAAATCATGAAAGTATGTTTTCTAGGTAGGAACAAACAGTATCACAGTAAAATTTCGCTCAGCAACCAAATATGTGGAAGAAATGTCCCGACAGAGATCATACCCTATTCTGCCTCTGTGTGTGCCACCAGAATATCATGGTGAATGTGGGGCCAACCTTATACGCAAGACACAATGCTCATTCAGCTGGGATTGGGGACCATCATTTCCAACACAGGGGATATGGTATATACTAGTTATTCCTCGTCTCTGTAGTTATTAACTAGTAACGGGTCTTTTTCTTTTTACTATTCATTACTAGTATACACTACATGAGGTACATTGTAACTTAATCGGATCGCCTCGAAAAGGTCATGTTTAATATTTTCTATTATTTATACGCTCAAACAATTCGTTTCTGATGCTGGCTTTATGCTGTATGATCCGAGAATGTAGGTTGGCATTAGCCACAAGTGATAATTAAACCTACATTTTAGCATAAATGTCGTACCAAAACATCAAGGCTTTTTCGTGTATGTAGGAATAAACATGTTTAGGCCTAATAAAGATCACTTGTCAGCGAAGACTTATGTATGATCCTTACACGAATGCATGTCTATATAATTTATGAGTTACTTGTAGGGGTATGAAGCTTGTAAAACTGGTCAGCTGTTTGTCCGTGTATCCATCTGTATGCTCATCCCTCCCTCCATATGTTTGCCTTCCTTTGAAGTGCATGTTTTGAACGTTTTGTACTCGTGTTTGAAATCCAGCATGTGGACAATACGTATATATAGTTACGATTATACGTACATGTATACATATACCGGTAGCTTAATATACCTTATATTTTTATAGATAGTTTATTCAAGAAAAAGGCAAATATGCCTATCATCCTACAAATATATACAGTTCCACATATTTTACAATGGTTAATGGTGACATTATTAGCATATTCAGGTATAATTGTATCAAATATATTGATATGATAATAAGCAATATAATCAATTTATACGTGCAATGTACTTTCTGTTAACAAGATTGTACGTGTACATGAACTCGAACATTATAGATGTAATCAAGAAACGTTATTCTGGATTTTCTCTTCATAGGGTCACTAAAATGCTATACATGTACATGTATTTGTTTGCCGCGATGACCGGAAATGACATCGTTATCATCATATTGTTCCTGCAAAAACGTCAACATTATATAAATATCAGATGCCTGCCTGCGTGACATTGATATTGTCAACCCGAGGGCAGAATGTCATCCCGAGGCAAAGCCGAGGGTGACATTCTGTTTCGAGGGTTGGCAATATCAATGTCACGCAGGCAGGCATCTGATATTTATTTTATTATACCGAACACTATTATAAGTCTAGCAAAACGTTCACTGCTATGATTACCATAATTATAAACAGTAGGCAAGACGGTGTTTTCATACATTGTTGTGTATCAATTTCACATTCTATTGTATGTGTAGGCCCTACGTTCATTTGGTGCATTTTGCCGATTTCTTTAACTAATAGATCATTTTTAAGAAATTATCTAGAACTTGTGTTATATAAGCAATAAATTTGCTTTTTACCATTTTTGTATAGATCTATAACTTTAAAAGTGCGCAAAACGTAACGTCACGTTTTGACGTTATGACGTAATTGCTGATGACGTCATGACGTCTAACATACTTGTACATGATTGTTTTATGTACAGTGTTCTTAATCTGGTGAAGTTGAATAAAGGAAAAGCATCGTTTTGAATACAGATTTGTTTTAGTTGTCTTCTTTTGTCAGTCTATTTTTTAGAAAATCTTGTATATTTCAACAGTCAAAGAACTAAGATCGACGCAGTTACTTGCCCTTGCATGACATTGAAAATGTCAGGTCGATCACATGACCTGACAGTCAGTTTTTGGTCGATCACGTGTCATATGGGTTGGAACTGTCAATGACAGTTATAATGTCTCTCTCTGGGGCAATGGGACTTTTGCATTGCAGAAAAAAGTGAGGTATAATAAACTTTATTACCAGTTTGTGGAGATATTGTTGGCTGGACATGTAAAGCAACCTCGTACTTTTACAAACAGTTTCAATAGTGATGTCATTGTGCCATTGCCCAAGCTTACCTGGCGTTGCCATAGCAGCAAAATTAATCGTCCGAGTGGATTCAGTGGAATAATATAATTATTACATCTTATAAATAGACTAAACATGTATCTACCATGGTCGAAACTGTCTCTGAAAAATATCAAGAAAGAAACATATTGTCCCGAAACTTTTCGAACTCCCCTCGTAATTGTTGCAATACTTGTTTCACAGTCAACATAAGTTTAGTACATATTACCATTATGTTACAGGAAGGACATCTATATTAAAGCTTACGACACAGCTGTTATGATGGACGTTACCACAGAGACAATACAAAGTAAGAATACTACATGAAATATTGTTGAATTATCATTGAATATTATTTATTTTGTAAACAGGCTACATTTTAGAAAAAAGACTAACGACAAGGCACATAGTGCGATTGTTAGCGCCGATCAGGGTTCGGTTCGATACCTGAACTGGACAGGTTCCAATGTTCACACAGGCCTTGAATTTGGTTTCAACCTTAAAAATGTATTTGAATGAAGTGTGGCCTTGAAAAATGCAGAAATGGTACTTAAATTTAACTGAATTTCGGCAAACAGCCAGGTTACATCCTTGAATACCCACAAAGTGTATGAATGTTGTCAAAATAACGAATTATCGGCGTAAAAATGAAAACAGAAACACTTGTTTTATGCAAATTAAAATTTCGTAAATGTATTGGTGTATATCACTGGTACGTAACGAATTGAGCGCAATCCGGTATTCTTGTGTATGGCATTTTATGCTTACCAATCATAAAGATAGTCGTAATCGTACATTATTACGTGGGTAAATACAACTTCTACATTGAAATGTCCTTGGAGTTTGGTGTATGAATTTGTTTGAATCGTGGGTTGTGTTATCCCTTGACCTTGTCGAAGTGATCAATTGCTTGTGGGAGGGAACGTTAGTACTGGTTGTAACATACTTAAGTAACTCCAGGAAAGCTGGTTGTCTCAATGATCTGTCGTAGATGTTGTTTTTATTTACATTACATTGTATTTATATATTTTTGTCTATTAGGTAAAGACGGTTCTTGGTTACTGAAGGTGGATGTTTTCACACAGGTATCAGCGGGATCCAACGTCCAGGGTCATATTGAGGTCAAATTTGAAAACATCACTCAATCGAGGGCAGTGACGCTGTCCACTATGGACAATAAAGCTACCCTTAATCTGACAATTCCTAACGTAAGTGATAGACAAGCAAAACGTATTTTTACAGTTATTTCTACCACTATTAGAATTTAGAATGTAACATGACTTGTGCAGCACGTTCATCAATATATCCAAGCTCAGGATTTTGCGTAATGCACATCCATTAAGTTGAAGTTGAAGTCAGTGCTCATTTGGAAGACGTTGTGATAAATGCAAGAATTGTCCTTTCAATTATTCTATTACCAGTACATGTATTAATCAACATATTGTGTGGCAAATTTAACACGTGACTTTGCCAAATTCTTCGTACGTTTCCTTGAATCATTAACTGTGACCATGTGCTAATTTTCTGTGTAAGCATGTTTGTCCATTTACTTTTTACGTGATGTTTTTTCCGGAAAATCATGATTCTTCGAATAAACAAGACTTAGTCTCTCCGTTTCATTTTGCCAAATCATGCATATTTGTTATCTTTTTGTTATATTTATGTTTTGGTTAGCGTTTCCTTGGCTGACACTACATGGATAAAGCTGCGCCTCTGCGCAAGTTAGGCGTAGCATATTGGTTTCTGGTGCCATTCCCAAAAAAATAGTGTAGGCAGACAGGAAAACTTTTATTTACCAGAATTGATGTTAGTTTAAAATTTGACACAGAGTCTATGATCGGGGACTTTCACGGTTAATATACATCGACAATCAGACACTATACCAGCCTAACCTACTGTTATTGTTGTTTTTTCATACAGACTATGGGTATAAAGCAATGGTGGCCCAATGGATACGGTAATCAGACATTGTACGACGTTTATGTGTTCTATACGGACGCTTATGGTACCATGAATAACAAGAAGGTCCGTATTGGTTTCCGTACTGTGGAAATTGTTCAAGATTATGTCTCCGTAAATAAGACAAAAGGTGAGATGGGTTGAGAATTCGTTCTATCATTTTAAGCTCTATTTAGTGTCATGGTCAAATGCATGTATACTTTGTGCATAAGTTGCTGTTGAAACTACGACATTTTATGACAATACACTGTCGTAGTTTCAACAGCCGCTTATTGTATGCTGGTAGTCATTGTGATAATTGAGTTGTAGAAGTAAAGTTTACGTGTCATGCTACCATTTCTTCGCATTCCATTGACAAAGTTCACTCACCGGTTTACTTGAAGAAAATATGATTATGCAAAACATGTTTTTTCGTGGAATGAAATATAGAAGAACGATTTCGGGTGCGATGAATGTACCTGTAGATTCTATAACTATTTTATCACAAACTATTTAAAAGTCACATGGAAGTGTATTTATTACTTCTCAAACAATTATTTGACTTGAAAACACCACGTACAACTATCATTTTTAATGAACTTTTGGACATTGTTCTACGACATGTTGTGCCTTACAACGTAGGTTGGATTGTCAGCATGTATTCACAATGGACGCAGCATCGATATATTATGATCAGCGACATACATGTATGTAACATATCATTCATATGAAATCGTTGATAGTGTACTGGCAATGTATACATGTACTTATGTTTCTGTTGTTTCAATGTTTTACTGTTGAGGGCATTACGACCGATTGACAATTATGTCAAGTATGTTCCCTCTATAAATAAAGTCTTTAATTATAATTATTATTACTTGTATTATTCTTACAATAGGTCGAACGTTCTACTTTCGGATAAACGGACAAGCGATATTTTTGAAAGGTTCAAACTGGATACCTGCGGATAGTTTCCTGGAGCGCGTGACACGTGATAGAGTGTATAACTACCTTAAATCAGCTGCCGATGCTCACATGAATTCATTGCGGGTGTGGGGTGGTGGGGTCAGTATGAGTTTCAGTTCATTATTTATTTGTGCCTTAATTGTTTCTTCAAATCGATGTTTAACAATGTTCACCCGTACTCGGCAGCAATTTGACAAATATATGTTCTGACGAGGTAAGAGGATATGTTGTGGTCAACGTCACGGAAGAACATTTCCTGTCTAACACGGAAATCGACTCTTCAGCAATTCCTTTCAGAACGGTATTAAAATACGCACGAATGATTTTTTTCTAACTGAAACTTTCCAAAATGAATGAGAACATATCTAAACAGTAATTATTAGAACATACGAGTACCCGTATGCCTGTAGCTGCCCGTACATCACGGTAAACGTTGCAATTTAAAATGTCTTGCAAAAACAAACAAGGAATCTCCATGCCTTTCAATGATCGCCATGTTTTCTTTTGAACAGATCTATGAGTTCGACATGTTTTATGAAATAGCCGATGAGCTAGGAATCATGATCTGGCAGGATTTTATGTTTGCGTGCGCCATGTATCCAACAGATGATGTTTTCCTATCCTCTGTCGGAGATGAGGTCACACATCAGGTTAGTGTTATATACTAGTATCTAAGTCACATATTAAAACCACGTGACTTACCGACCAGCGTTAGGCACGTGATCACGTGACATACACATAACATACACACGTGTGATTGATGAACACGTCGCACAGTTCAACATACTTACGTGACTTGAGAATGTTGTTGGGTTTCCACAAAGCTGTTTCCCGAATCATGTTCGTGTGACCCTAACTACAAAAGCAGTGATAAAGACAACATTATACTAGATCTAGTTGTATTAAATAGTGTACAACTTTCGTGGGATTTGAACCTAGCATATGTAAATTTTTTTTCTTAACTCACCTGTCACAAAGTGACAGGGTTAGCTTTTGAGATCACTCTTCGTCCGTCCGTCGTCCGTTCACAAGTTCTTGTTAACATTTTAGAGGCCACACTTATGGCCCAATATTCATGAAAGTTGTTCAGAATGTTTGTGTCTATGAAATCTAGGTCAAGTTAGAAACTGGATTATGTAGGGTCAAAAACTAGGCAATTGGTCAAATCTTAGAAAAAGCTTGTGAACACATTACAGGACACAATTATGACCCATTATTGATAAAACTTAGTCAGAACGTTTGTCTCTATCAGATCTAGGTGAAGTTTGAAACTGGATCATATGGAGTCGAAAACTAGGTCACTAGGTCAAATCTTAGAAAAAAGTTGTGAACACATTAGATGACACAATAATGGTCTAATCTTCATGAAACTTGGTCCAAATGTTTGTCTCTATGAAATGTGGGGCAAGATTGAAATTGGATCATGCGGGCTCAAAAAATTGGAGCACTAGATCAAATCTTAGAAAAAGCTTGTGAACACATTAGATGACACAATTAAGGCCAATCTTCACGAAACTTAGTCAGAATGTGTGTCTCTATAAGATCTAGAAGAAGTTTGATCCTGGGTCATATGGAGTCGAAACCTAGGTCACTAGGTCAAATCTTAGAAAAAAGTTGTGAACACATTAGATGAGACAATTATGGTCTAATCTTCATGAAATTTGGTCCGAATATTTGTCTCTATAAAATTTAGGCCAAGATTGAAATTGGGTCATGCGGGCTCAAAAACTAGGTCACTATATCAAATTTTAGAAAAAGCTTGTGAACACATTAGATGACAGAATTAAGGCCCAATCTTCACGAAACTTAGTCAGACTGTTTGTCTCTATGGAATCTAGGTCAAGTTTGGAACTGGGTCATGTGGGGTTAAAATATAGGTCACTAGGATCTTAGAAAGCGCGTGGAAACTTTAGAGGACACAATTATGGCCTAATCTTCATGAAATTTGGTCACAATGATCATCACCACACACTCTAAGCCAAGTTCGAAACTGGGCCATCCTGGGTCAAAAACTAGGTCACAATGTCAAATCATAGAAAAGCTTGCACTAGAGGCTGAATTTTCCTGAATCTTATTCACAAAATATAAATGAATACTTAGGTCACCATGAGGCTTGAATACACTTCTAAGACAGGTGAGCGACCTAGGGTCCTTTGGGCCCTCGTGTTAGTGTTATAGGCCGGTGACCTGAATCGTGAATAAACTACTGTATTGTATTATTGCGTTGTACGTGTCAATGGTCTAATAGCCTAAATAATGGATCTTATTCACAAAATTATCCGATGTTTTAAGTAGCTATGAATCCTATTTGAATTTGATTTTAGATTAAGTAATCTGTGTTAATAACTTGGTTGGTGTACATGTTACAGCTACGTCGGTTGAAGCACCATCCTTCTATTATTGTACTCAGTGGAAATAACGAGAACGAGAAAGCTCTGGTACAAGATTGGTATGGGACTGATGTCAACTTTACAATATATAAACAGGACTATTTAAAGGTAATTAATCCATGATCATTGATGTACAGGGTGTCCCCAAAATGGGACCTGACTAAATTTCGTAACTCTGTCTCTTTTATCAATTTTAGAAGTAGATATCACTTGTATACACTCCCACAAAACAGCAGTTAAATTCACTAAAAATTAAATAGGTTATAAGGGTTTTTGGGACACTCTGTATATTTGAATAATTTGCAACTTTGCACCAATAGTGGGATTCGACAGGACCAACACACCCATATTGTATGGCGGAATCTATTTTCCAAATGTCATGCACATTAATTTTATAGTATTTCGAGTACTCGATCGGAAGAATGATCGAGTACTCGAGTACCGATTTTAGTACTCGTTGCCATCTTTATTAATAACGTAATATTAATTCATGTACCATTGGTATTATTGACACATGATGCCTACCGCATTTTACCTTTAGTATAATGTTACTAATATTTACAGCTGTACAAAGACACAATTAATACGATCGTTCAGAAGGAAGATACCAGTCGTCCGTTCATAGCATCAAGTCCATCTAACGGTATAGAGACCGAGGCAGAGGGCTGGGTTGCCAAGCAACCATGGAGTACATTCTATGGGGATAGTAAGTAGGATTTTTTTACTTTAACCTATGACGTAAAGGTCAGACATAAAGATCTAGATTTAACATTAAAACCAGAAGATAATGAATGTTACGTATGGAAAATCTAAATTTTCATATTAACAGTTGTTACTGTAGAGCTGGTGTTCTCTCGTCAAAAGCAACCTATGTGAACCATGTTATTTAAAAAAAACAAATATCACCTGTAAAATGATTTCAAGAATGTATGCATAAGGACCGGATACTCGCGTTGCTCAATTTATTTTGGGTAGAGGTATATGGTCTGTTGTTGTGATTGTTGTGGTAATACTTTCATGCTCATGCTTCAAACACACATTACTGGAACTCGATGGTTTACTAAATGTGGGCGTGTTTTAATATTTCAGTTCACGAGTACAAGTACCTAGTACCATTCTATGATCCAACTCAGTACAGGATACCACGTATGTCATCCGAGTACGGTCTGCAATCATTTCCTAGTTTTGAAACATTAGAACCAGTCTACAATGAAAGTGACATGGATTATTGGTCAGATTTAAATGACTACAGAAACCACCATCCATTTGGTAAGTGAGTACAGTTACAAAATGTAGTTAGATTTTCATTTGCTTTGACGGCGATTTCCAACCTTTCGTAGCCACTGTCGTGGAAGAGCATAACCTCTCTACTATCCAGATGACGTATTGAACTGGCACATAACTTGTCTGACAGCCTGAGATCAAACGTGAGTTTTGTTTTACTGGGAACGGTAGTGCGTACATGTCCTCGAAGTTTCCATGTGCAACTATTCTCATCTTAGGCCGTCTTATCTGATCATCTCCAGTACAGCCGCCATATAACACCACCGATATATACTAATAAGAAATTAACATTGAATTCTATAGGGGGAAAATAATAAATGACTTAAAATACCCATTTATGTGTAAAAAATTAAAGCAGTCCATATAGTATTAGAAGAATTTAACACTTGATTTCATGTCTAAAATTTAATAGATGCAAGCAAAGAGAATCAATACTACGTTCGATGTGTTCTATAGACACTGCGTGTAATCTTAATCTTCGGCAAGGTACGACTTTGATATATTTCCGAACTAGAAGCTTTTAATATAGTCATGCATAAAGGGCGGGTATCGTATTAATTTGTTAGCACTATAACTCTCGCTTACTTCAGGCAATATTCAAATGATGGCTGAGGCAATACAGTATGTAAGACTACCCAATAACGTGGACAGGAAGCAACGTTTTAAAGACCTAATATATGTGACACAGGTACGTACTTGAACTACGTAGTGTATATCAAAAGTCTTTGAAACGTGAGAACACACAATGTAGAGAGGTTACTATTTTATACGGGTTTTGGTAAAAAGTCCAAAATGACAGCATTTCAGTCATATATAGACTACCTAATTTGTAATCGTTTTAATTCTGACACCCTGACATTGTGTCAAGCAATCGTTGAACTATCCGTAGCATTATGCTGAGTGCCAAGCAGGGGGGGTATTACGAGAACAATTTAACGTCTATGATATGTGTTGGTGGTCTGTGGACGGAACTACAGCAGGTCCACTTAAACCACTTACCTTCTTTTACTAGCCCTGCTCGGTAGCTTATGAACTAGATGGAAAATCGTCCGCGTTGTGTACGAAAGGTCGGGGCAGGATCACAGGTTGCGTCTCACCAATGACGAATTTGGTACGAGAATTCCTCTTATTCGGACAATAGTCTGTTGATTGGTTTCTTTTTTCTTTTATACGCACATGATGATGTACACCGTCAGGAATAAATTGTTGAATATGTAATATAAGTTATTGGATTTGTGTATCACTATCGAAATTGATCCAAAATTATTTAGTATAAACTAACGGTTCCTCGTAGTCTCGTGTTCCATCCAATGTTTGTAAGTACTGTATGTTACTTGCCATCATGTGATTAATGTATACCAGTAGACTGATCATGTTATTGTAGTCTGTGCCCCACCAAATGTTTGATAGTAAGTAATGTATATTACTTGCCATCATGTGATAAATATATATATATGTTTGATAGTAGGCTAAGTACTGTATGTTACTTGTCATCATGCGATCATCTTGTCTTCATGTATACCTGTAGATTGATCATGTTATTGTAGTCTGTGCCCCACCAAATGTTTGATAGTAAGTAATGTATATTACTTGCCATCATGTGATAAATATAGATCTGTTTGATAGTAGGCTAAGTACTGTATGTTACTTGTCATCATGCGATAAATATATATATCTGTTTGATAGTAGGCTAAGTACTGTATGTTAATTGTCATCATGTGATAAATATATATCTGTTTGATAGTAGGCTAAGTACTGTATGTTAATTGTCATCCTGTGATCATCTTGCCATCATGTATACCTGTAGATTGATCATGCTATTGGTATGAAAACAGAGACAGAACATTATCGACGTTGGCAGAACCGACTAGACAATGAAGGTCAAGGTAATACTATGGGTGCATTGTACTGGATGTTAGCTGACATATGGCAAGCTCCTACATGGGCATCTATCGGTAATATATTAATATTATTAATATGCGTGTTAAGCCTGTGTCCCACTGAGCATTTCTTGCCTCGGCGATGTACTCCCGATTGGAATTCCTCAGTGGGACCTAGGCTTTAAATATCATATCTACGTATCAACCCATTACTAGTGCGGTATAATGTAGTTACATTGATACGGGTTATTTACGCATCCTTTTTCAACATTTGGTCAGTTGCATACGGTAATCATTTGAACGTACCACTTTTACACGACATGCCTACCGTTTCTGGTCACTGCTTCAGTGTTGTATTATGCCATTTTTGTTTTAAATGTTGTTTTAAGTCCCACTGATCAACTGGAGCCCAAGTCATATGGAGATTACCCAGTCACATTATCCTGACATCGAGCGAACCAGCACTCCAGCAGTTACCTGGAACTAACTATTCTGAGCGTCAAACAAGCAAGTATTTAATTAGTACCATTCTTAATGACCTTTGGTATGTCGCTGTCTGGGATCGAACCCGAGACGCTCTAAAAACCACTAGTCAATCGAGGCCAAACAAAAGTAAATAACCATGAATCCTCCAATTACAGTACACAGTATGAGTTATAAAGTTGATGTTACGCTTTTTTATGTTAAATTACAGAGTATGGTGGTAAATGGAAGATGTTGCATTACTTGGCCAAGGAGTTTTTCTCACCAACCCTGATATCACCCGTTCATGATGGAAACATGTTGGATGTTTACGTCATTCTTGATGAACTTCCGGTGAAAGAATGGCGACATCCGGTTGATCATACATTACACTTCCGCCCCAGAACCAATCCACGACCTTTTAGTCTGTGGGATATCTCGACATGGGGAAATGGTGTCTTGTCGGAAGATGAGCAGACGAAGCAACAAAGCGCTATCCCAGGAAGCCGTCATGAGTTTACTGGAAACCTGTATATAGAAATCTATTCGTGGGACAACATGCAAGCTTTAAAAACGTGGAAAATTCCATTTACAGTCAGTATGCCATTCTACACGTGCCCATAAGTGCATGCAAGTTCTAATTATAACCTACAAAAGTAATTACAAAAAGTATATAATGAGAGCATCTACCATGTAACATGAACATTACATCTTTCTTTGAATATTATGAGAAAGACTAAAACGTATACAAGTAGTACTTAACACTGAAATTGTAAAACAGATACGTCAAATCTGCGTTTTTCAAATCTGTGTTCTTTAATCGAATTTGAATCCGAATGTTTTTCGTTATCAAACAAAAAGGCCTAGTAAAAATAGATCCACTTTGCCTAATAACGCCAAATGACAAACAAGTTGATTGTTTATATTTATGTTAGATAATGATGTATTGGTGTTCAATGATACAAACTTACCAAACTCATTTCAGGTCAACACGACGTCACAATCAGTTTACCGCCATAATTTGGGACAGATGGTTTCCTCTTCCGGTTGCGTTCGGTGGAAGACATGCTTCATGGCGTTCCATTTCGGAAATACTTCCGGTCCAAGCAATTGGCTCCCGTTATCTCAACTAAATAATGCCGAAGGTTTGCAGAAGGCAGACATCAAGGTTAGTATGTTAAACCATATTCTAACACAACCAGCCGTTTAAGCTATCTACACGTAGAGGAAACCACGGTGTGCATGAACTACCGATTAAACACAGCTACAACAGAACAACTTCAAATAAACCTTCCGAGGCAGAAAATAGTGCTGGTTACTATTGACTTGATTTGCTGTCAAATGTGGAATATTGGCTATGTTAGAATCGAAGTAATGCATATTTACATCTGTTTTATCTAGAATAATGCTACGAACTCGTGATATAATTACATGTACTACGCATCTGAACTCGTGACTGTGCTTCATTCTACGATAAAACACAGGTACATATTCATAATTTTTATAAATTATGTTTCTTAAAAGGGGATGATTTATGTAATACTATATGCACATTGTATCATAGTTACGACAATATACACCAATGTTTAATGCAATGATTATTGACGGGTCTAAATGTTCAAAGGAATGGGTGCAATAACTCGTGCATGGTATAAATATCATGTACTGTCTATATTTATTGCACTCATTTTGTCCCAATCCAAGGTCGAGCGAAACATAATTCCAAGTGACTCAACTATCTAAATGACAACTGATTCACGTGAAAATGAATGGCATTCCAATCTAACACCTAATAGACCTACTCTTGTATAAGTTAATTTTATTGGTTATTTGTATTTCCTTTGTATTGCTTGATACATATTATGAGTTCTCCCTAAATCCATTTCAGATCATGAATGTGCATGCAACCTCTCAACCAAATGAGTTTTCATTGACGTTAACGACGGATGCCATAGCTCCATTTGTCTGGATTGAAGCATACAAGGTCGAAGGTCGTTTCTCTGACAACGGATTTCTGATGTATCAGAATAATATGACCTTGACATTTTATGCCTGGAAGTCAGTCGATGTAACCACACTGACGAATTCGCTTTCTGTCAAGTCGTTGATGGATGTTTATGAATAATTATTGAACAGTGTATTTTCAAAGAATACGGGAGATTAAACCTTTGATAAAACGGACACAGCCGTTAAATACCGAAGCGCATGCAATGCATTATGGTTGTACACGTCATAATTCGGCCATTTTTAGACTCGCGTATCCATTTGGTGTATGATCTTTGGCATTTTGTACGAGTGTGTGTAGATATTGTAAATAAATATTTCATGCAAACTTTTATTCAATTTTTGAAAATTCCTCAGAAAGCACGAGATCTCGTGTATCGGTTAGTGAATACATATATACAGGGTGATCCAAAAAACATGTCCCTCAAACAATGCTAAATAACTTCGGGAATTTTAGTAGTGTAGTGTTTGTTTTGGTATTGACGGAAAGGGTATTGAATTAAGTTTATTTTGAATATAAAAATGAACATCATATAATGACAAAGTAACCATGGTAACGCCATCAGCGATGTCATCATATTCTAAGAGTTCCGAGATGGCTAAAAACACATACATTGTAAATGTGTACTATTGGTGATGGTGCAATGCAGGGTTGACCAGGTAGTTGGTGTTATTATTGGTGATGGTGTAATGCAGGGTTGACCAGGTAGGTGATGTTACTATTGGTGATGGTGTAATGCAGGGTTGACCAGGTAGCTGCTGTTACTATTGATGATTGTGTAATATGGGGTTGACCAGGTTGCGGCTATTACTGCTGCTGGTGATATAATGTGGATTTGACCCGTTACTGTTGATAGTGTAACGTGGGTTTGACCAGGTACCTTCTGTAACTGCTGATGAAATAATGCGGGTTGTTCAGGAAGCTGCTGTTACTACTGCTGATGGTGTAATGCAGGGTTGACAAGGCAGCTGCTGTTCCTGCTGATCGTGTAATGCGGGATTGTCCGGGTAGCTTCTGTTACTGCTGATCGAGTAATGTAGGGTTTAACCAGGTAGCTGTAGTTACTGCTGACTGTGTAATGTGGGTTTGACCAGGTAGCTACTGCTACTGCTGATGACACTGTAATGTTGGGTTTAACCAGGTAGCTGTTGTTACGACTGATGAATGTGTGATGTTGGATTGACCAGGCTGCGGCTGTTACTGCTGCTTGTGATGTAATGTGGATTTGACCCGTTACTGTTGATGGTGGAATGTGGGTTTGACAAGGTAGCTTCCGTTACTGATGATAGTGTGATGTGGGTTTGACCAGGTAGCTGCTTGTACTACTTCCGATGATGTATGCTGGGTTGACCAGGGAGCTGCTGCTACTGCTGATGAGGGTATAATGCGGGATTAACCGGGTACCTGCTGTCATTGCTGATGATATAATTCGGGGTTTACCAGGTAGCTGCTATTATTACTGCCGATGAAGATATAATGCGGGATTGACCGGGTAGCTGCTGCCACTGCTGATGATATAATGCAGTGTTACCAGGTAGCTACTGCTACTGCTGATGGTGTAATGCGGGATTGACCAGGTAGCTGCTGTTAATACTGATCATGGTTTAATGTGGGTTTGACCAGGTACTAGTAACTGATGTTACTACTAAATATGGGGCTATGTGATTAACCGGTTACCTGCTGTCACTGCTGATGATATAATGCAGGGTTGACCAGGTAGCTGCTGCTACTGTTGATGGTGTAATGCAGGGTTGACCAGGTATCTGCTGCTACTGCTGATGGTATAATGAGTGAATGACCAGGTAGCTGCTGCTACTGCTGATGGTGTGATGAGGGATGAACAGGTATCTGCTGCTACTGCTGATGGTGTAATGAGGGATTGACCAGGTATCTGCTGCTACTGCTGATGGTGTAATGATGGGTTGACCAGGTATCTGCTGCTACTGTTGATGGTGTAATGAGGGATTGACCAGGTATCTGCTGCTACTGTTGATGGTGTAATGAGGGGTTGACCAGGTATCTGTTGCTACTGCTGATGGTGTAATGAGGGGTTGACCAGGTATCTACTGCTACTGTTGATGGTGTAATGCAGGGTTGACCAGGTATCTGCTGCTACTGTTGATGGTGTAATGCAGGGTTGACCAGGTATCTGCTGCTACTGTTGATGGTGTAATGCAGGGTTGACCAGGTATCTGCTGCTACTGTTGGTGTAATGCAGGGTTGACCAGGTATCTGCTGCTACTGTTGATGGTGTAATGCAGGGTTGACCAGGTATCTGCTGCTACTGTTGGTGTAATGAGGGGTTGACCAGGTATCTGCTGCTACTGTTGATGGTGTAATGCAGGGTTGACCAGTTATCTGCTGCCACTGCTGATGGTGTAATGCAGGGTTGACCAGGTATCTGCTGCTACTGATGATGGTGTAATGAGGGGTTGACCAGGTATCTGCTGCTACTGTTGATGGTGTAATGCAGGATTGACCAGGTATCTGCTGTTACTGTTGATGGTGTAATGCAGAATTGACCAGGTAGGTGATGTTACTATTGGTGATGGTGTAATGCAGGGTTGACCAGGTATCTGCTGCTCCTGCTGATGGTGTAATGAGGGATTGACCAGGTAGCTGCTGCTACTGTTGATGGTATCATGAGGGATTGACCAGGTAGCTGCTGCTACTGTTGATGGTATAATGAGGGATTGACCAGGTATCTGCTGTTACTGTTGATGGTGTAATGCAGGATTGACCAGGTAGTTCCTGTTACTATTGGTGATGGTGTAAGGCAGGGTTGACCAGGTAGGTGATGTTACTATTGGTGATGGTGTAATGCAGGGTAGACCAGGTAGTTGATGTTACTATTGGTGATGGTGTAATGCAGGGTTGACCAGGTAGGTGATATTACTATTGGTGATGGTGCAATGCAGGGTTGACCAGGTAGGTGATGTTACTATTGGTGATGGTGTAATGCAGGGTTGACCAGGTAGGTGATGTTACTATTGGTGATGGTGTAATGCAGGGTTGACCAGGTAGTTGATGTTACTATTGGTGATGGTGTAATGCAGGGTTGACCAGGTATCTGCTGTTACTGTTGATGGTGTAATGCAGGGTTGACCAGGTAGTTGATGTTACTATTGGTGATGGTGTAATGCAGGGTTGACCAGGTAGTTGATGTTACTATTGGTGATGCTGTAATGCAGGGTTGACCAGGTAGTTGATGTTACTATTGGTGATGGTGTAATGCAGGGTTGACCAGGTAGTTGATGTTACTATTGGTGATGGTGTAATGCAGGGTTGACCAGGTAGTTGATGTTACTATTGGTGATGGTGTAATGCAGGGTTGACCAGGTATGTGATGTTACTATTGGTGATGGTGTAATGCAGGGTTGACCAGGTAGTTGATGTTATTATTGGTGATGGTGTAATGCAGGGTTGACCAGGTAGGTGATGTTATTATTGCTGAAGGTGCAATGCAGGGTTGACCAGGTAGTTGATGTTACTATTGGTGATGGTGTAATGCAGGGTTGACCAGGTAGTTGATGTTACTATTGGTGATGGTGTAATGCAGGGTTGACCAGGTAGGTGACGTTACTATTGGTGATGGTGTAATGCAGGGTTGACCAGGTAGCTGCTGTTACTACTGATGATTGTGTAATATGGGGTTTACCAGGTTGCGGCTATTACTGCTGCTGGTGATATAATGTGGATTTGACCCGTTACTGTTAATGGTGGAATGTGGGTTTGACCAGGTACCTTCTGTAACTGCTGATGAAATAATGCGGGTTGATCAGGAAGCTGCTGTTGCTACTGCTGATGGTGTAATGCAGGGTTGACCAGGTATCTGCTGCTACTGTTGATGGTGTAATGCAGGGTTGACCAGGTATCTGCTGCTACTGTTGATGGTGTAATGAGGGGTTGACCAGGTATCTGCTGCTACTGCTGATGGTGCAATGAGGGATTGACCAGGTATCTGCTGCTACTGTTGATGGTGTAATGAGGGGTTGACCAGGTATCTGCTGCCACTGTTGATGGTGTAATGCAGGGTTGACCAGGTATCTGCTGTCACTGCTGATGGTGTAATGCAGAGTTAACCAGGTATCTTCTGCTACTGATGATGGCGTAATGTGGGATTGACCAGGTATCTGCTGCTACTGTTGATGGTGTAATGTGGGGTTGACCAGGTATCTGCTGTCACTGCTGATGGTGTAATGAGGGGTTGACCAGGTATCTTCTGCTACTGATGATGGTATAATGAGGGATTGACCAGGTATCTGCTGCTACTGTTGATGGTGTAATGTGGGGTTGACCAGGTATCTGCTGCTACTGTTGATGGTGTAATGAGGGGTTGACCAGGTAACTGCTGCTACTGTTGATGGTATAATGAGGGATTGACCAGGTATCTGCTGCTACTGTTGATGGTGTAATGAGGGGTTGACCAGGTATCTTCTGCTACTGATGATGGTGTAATGAGGGGTTGACCAGGTATCTGCTGCTACTGTTGATGGTATAATGAGGGAATGACCAGGTAGCTGCTGCTACTGCTGATGGTGTTATGTGGGGTTGACAAGGTATCTGCTGCTACTGTTGGTGTAATGAGAGGTTGACCAGGTTTCTGCTGCTACTGCTGATGGTGTAATGAGGGATTGACCAGGTATCTGCTGCTACTGCTGATGGTGTAATGAGGGATTGACCAGGTATCTGCTGCTACTGCTGATGGTGTTATAAGGGGTTGACTAGGTATCTGCTGCTACTGTTGATGGTGTAATGAGGGGTTGACCAGGTATCTGCTGCTACTGCTGATGGTGTTATGAGGCGATGACCAGGTATCTGCTGCTACTGCTAATGGTATAATGAGGGAATGACCAGGTATCTGCTGCTACTGTTGATGGTGTAATGCAGGGTTGACCAGGTATCTGCTGCCACTGTTGATGGTGTAATGATGGGTTGACCAGGTATCTGCTGCCACTGTCGATGGTGTAATGATGGGTTGACCAGGTATCTGCTGCCACTGCTGATGGTGTAATGCAGGGTTGACAAGGTAGCTGCTGCTACTGTTGATGGTGTAATGGGGGATTGACCAGGTATCTGCTGCCACTGCTGATGGTGCAATGAGGGAATGACCAGGTAGTTGATGTTACTATTGGTGATGGTGTAATGCAGGGTTGACCAGGTAGTTGATGTTACTATTGGTGATGGTGTAATGCAGGGTTGACCAGGTAGTTGATGTTACTATTGGTGATGGTGTAATGCAGGGTTGACCAGGTAGTTGATGTTACTATTGGTGATGGTGTAATGCAGGGTTGACCAGGTAGGTGACGTTACTATTGGCGATGGTGTAATGCAGGGTTGACCAGGTAGCTGCTGTTACTACTGATGATTGTGTAATATGGGGTTGACCAGGTTGCGGCTATTACTGCTGCTGGTGATATAATGTGGATTTGACCCGTTACTGTTGATGGTGGAATGTGGGTTTGACCAGGTACCTTCTGTAACTGTTGATGAAATAATGCGGGTTGATCAGGAAGCTGCTGTTACTACTGCTGATGGTGTAATGCAGGGTTGACAAGGCAGCTGCTGTTCCTGCTGATCGTGTAATGCGGGATTGTCCGGGTAGCTTCTGTTACTAATGATCGAGTAATGTAGGGTTTAACCAGGTAGCTGTAGTTACTGCTGACTGTGTAATGTGGGTTTGACAAGGTAGCTGCTGCTACTGCTGATGACACTGTAATGTTGGGTTTATCCAGGTAGCTGTTGTTACTACTGATGAATGTGTGATGTTGGATTGACCAGGCTGCGGCTGTTACTGCTGCTGGTGATGTAATGTGGATTTGACCCGTTACTGTTGATGGTGGAATGTGGGTTTGACAAGGTAGCTTCCGTTACTGATGATAGTGTGATGTGGGTTTGACCAGGTAGCTGCTTTTACTACTTCCGATGATGTATGCTGGGTTGACCAGGGAGCTGCTGCTACTGCTGATGAGGGTATAATGCGGGATTGACAGGGTAGCTGTTGTTACTACTGATGTTATGCGGGATTGACCAGGTAGCTGCTGTTACTACTGTTACTGCTGCTGATGATATAATGAGTGTTTGCCAGGTAGTTGCTGTTACTACTGCTAACGAGATATTTAATACGTCTGCTTATGGTGTTGTTACTTTTGATATAATGTTAGTTATACCTTGCAACTAATGTTGAATTGTGTTTGGCCAGGTAGCTGGTGATGGTGATATAGTTTTTGGTTGGTGATATTCTAAGGAATTGGCGTGGTCCCTGCTGCTGCTGTTGGGATATTTCTTACAATCCTTAATGTAGGTAGCTAGCCAGGGTACTGTTTGATGCACAGTTGTGGTAAAGGATTGTTAAAGATTTATTTTTAATCAGACAAACTCCAACAAACAATGTCTGTCCCCAATGTGCACATGTAAGTTTCATAGAAAAATTAAGAAATTTAATTTAATTATGTTCGTGCTTTGATAAAACGGCACCGTGGCTAATCTTTACCTTTCATATTTAATAAACCCGGAGTAATTATACTCAACAAAAAGAAAGTATCCATTATTCATGATTTGATATTTCATGAGACATGTACGTGAAAAGAGTCAACTAAAGTTGCGTTAATGGAAATCTTAAGATGAAAATGGATAATTTATATTTTGTTGAGTATATAACAATTATACACACATGTGTATAACATGAACATAATTATGCTACTCAAACTTTAACAAGGGTCAACAAATGTTCTTGCAGGTATTTTGATAATTTGATAATATGGACTGATGAATGTTTAGAAAACAAATTGTTACATGTTGTATATATGAAACGCGACAAAAGAAATACATGTTACACTGGTTGGCTTTTCGGTTATCTGGAAAACGACGACATGCTAGCACGAAGTTAACTTCGCCGGTTTTTCTTAACGTAACGTGAATATTGTTTTGCTGATCCCTATCATCAAAGTTTGAGTACATTGGTACGACCTGAACATGTTAATTGCTTGATATTCTCCATCAGTTCTATATTATTCTTGCCATTCCCTGGTTTTGCAAGTTCCGGCAACTATCAAACTAAATCTAACCATAAAATAAATTCAGTTTTAAAGAAATAATCTGATGATAATTCAGCAATCGTATATGAACTCTCACCAGGTAAGTGGGATTCCAACCCACGATTTTTAAATATTTGATGAATAGCTTCTGTCCCAAGTATTCACAATAAAAACCAAGTGACGTGTCTGTCTGCGAGGCAAACAAAAATAGTCAAAATTATCAGAGATAATGTAGCAATTAACTGTTGAATGTCCAAGAGGAGAACCTAGTCGGGTTACCGTCTGAAAATCTTACATTACAAACTGTAAGATTTGGTACGGGAACCAGACTATAGAGGAAACACAAGTACATGTAAAAACAACAAAACGACGTAACACACAATATCAGGGTCACTTTTACGGACCACGGTCCTTTATGGACCAAATGTACACAATGCACTCTCCTCGTTGTATTTTATAAACAGTCATATTTTACCCACACAGTTCTTTGAAATACAGCGATTCACGCACGACCAGTAACTTTTTTGTTGTATTTCCAAGTCGTATAAGCCAACTGCAACGCTTTCGTCACGTTGCGGGTAGGAACATTCCAAATCTGAATTACAAATAAGAGTTGTTAGAATACACGTTTAGCCACAACAGTAATATTTCTGAGGGACAAGGGGCATATCTTTCATTAAATTCTTGCCAAAGTTGTTTAACTTACTAGACACGGTTGGTGACTTGTAGGTGTCTATCCGAACTCTAAAAATGTCAAAATTTTGCATTAATACCAGGAAAGAGTTATCTACCATAGGCATTAAAGTGTTTTATTACAGGGAAGCCTTGTGTGAAGTTCATATACCTGTCCATTATGTGGATACTGAAAACGTATGTTAACCTCTGGGGAGCAATACCCTTTGGTTGTTGTAGAGAAGTTGCTGCTCTAAAGAGGTAAGCGTAACAGAAAATGGTTACTTATGCAAACGATTAATGTTTCTTGCTAACGAGGGTTGTTGTTGTTGTTGATGTGAGGGATGCTCTGAAGAGCGTGCACAGTGATTTCAGCAAGGTGTGACATGTATGATAGTACTTGTATATATTGATAGTTCTAAGATGAAATGTTGTTCTGCAGATATTGTCGTTGTTGCAGCTTGATAACTCGCAGACACACTTCAACGTGTGGCAATGTACAAATGTACATCGTAACCGTTTACGGGGGTCAAAAACATGCTGAAATATGCCGTTTCCGGCTAAAAAGTCTAGTTCCACCAGATCGTTGTAATGCGGGTGTATGATCTTTGGATAAAGTTAGACTAATGTAACATGCTGTATAGAGATACGCTGGACATACGCGCTCACTGGTATGTATACACTATCAATGTAGCAGAGTTGATCAACGTCTAAAAAATAATGAACTTACACTGAAAAATTACGTTCAAGAGAAGGATACTTTTCGTTCATACTACGAACGTTTTATTTGGGACGAACGTTATCTTTCATGAACGTTTGATGGTGTGGGCTAGTATTCGGATGTATTTGCTACCATATTTGATAACGCATGCGAACTTTCGATAACGTAAATGAAACATATGTGTAGCGGTCGCCGACGTTGTCCAACTTAGACGACCAAGCTGGCTTTCACAGGATGCTAGAACCTTGTGTTATCATGGTGGTCATAGCGTCTATTACCTGTTGTCCTCCGTTTGACAAGCGTTCAGTAAGGCTAAATAAAGTTGTATTGAGTTTAAATGTCGAATTAAATATGTCTGTCATGTATGTTTCATATCCACAGTGTTGACTTACCAATTTGATGAAACTGTATCATTGTTTTTTTCAATGTCAAGAAGCCTGAAAAACAAAGATTGAATCAGTAATAAACATGCAATTTTTGTATGAATACACAAAACATGTGCTAGTCGGTTGAATTATACATGGACAAGGCAGTCCCAAAGACGGATATAATTCCCCGCCGCGTTAATTGATAGTGAACTATTACCTTGACCAGATGTAACCTACTTGGTTTGCAACTTGGTTCTGCAGGTCGATCCTTCGTCTCACATTCGTTATCAGTTTCGTACCATGCGGACCAGGCATAAAAAGTTATAGAGTGGACAGGAATTGTAACGCTCCAACTATTGATCTTGAATTATGACATTGAGTCTACAAGGTAGAAACATGGGTTATGCATATCGCCTTCATTACACATTTGCTATTATATGCTGCTATAAATTTCATAAAATTCGGTCCAGACGTTAAAAAGTTATTAAGCAGATACAAAATGTAAGGTTCAACCTTTGACATTGAACAGTGACCTTGACCTTGAGCCAGCACAATTGGAACGTGGGTTCTGCATGTGGTCTTTATTAGTTACACATTTGCTAAAAGTTTAATTGAATTCGGCACAGACGTTAAACATTTATGCAGCGGACACGATTTTGTTAAGGGTACGGACGGACGCACTGACGGACAATAACTATTGCTATAATCCCCTCCCACTTTGTGGCGGGGGATTAAAAGGCCCACGACATATTCCGTTTATTTAGTTAGATATTACTGTTACTGATGTTGTTACTTGTTGGTGATGATGCTCTGATTATTGATGGTACTATTAATTATGGTGTTGACATTGTAGTACTGTATGTAGTTGTATTGTTTCTGAAGTTACCATTAATGGAACGACAATGTGGAATTGAAGCCGAAACTGCTAATATGGTTGTTGGGGATAGACTGCTGAATGTGACATGATGTGCTATGCACAGATGTTGTCGCTGCTGTTGCGTTTCAGATGGATCAAAATCTGTCGCTGTATGGAGTATTGACGTTTTGAATTCAGATGTTGTGGTTGATGGTGGCCTGCAGACCATGGTGTCGTGATTGTAGATAATGTTGTTGTTGACCTAGTGTGTTTGGTGTGATTGCTCAGTGCGCCAATGGTCTATAAACTTAACCAATTCGCTTGTTGATGTTAAACAAGAGGGTATTTTATAATGGGTTGCAATGTGTTTGAATGTCGGTTAAGAGACTTTAGTCAATTATGTTCCATTCAACAGTGCTAACTTACCAATTTGATGAAACTGCAGGTGTAATTATTTTTCTCAAAGTCATGAAACCTGAAAACCAAGGTGAAATCAGTATTAAACTTGCATAAGTTGTATTAATACATAAATTACATGCTTAATACATAAATTATGTGCTAGTCGGACAAAGTATTTTATACATAAAAGAAAAGACCCAACAGAAAAAAAGACTGCGTTCAATAAACGCTCAATACATAAAAAAGCAAAATCAATCAGTAATGCGGTGAACCAAATAAAGGAGTCGGACTTGAAAATGGTTATTTTGAGTTTCAAATTTGTACGGTAACAAAGTTTACTTCTCGTCTCGACTGCGCACAAGTTGAAATTTCTGTTCATAAAACCCAAAGGCTTTGAATGACAATATTTTTAGACCACACTATCCCATGAGAAATTAGAAATTATGTTAAATTTGTATGGGATGCCATACAAGACAAAGCCTTGACACAGGTGAAGCACGCCATGACACAAGTACTTGTATTAGCATACTACGATCCTAAAAAGCCGGTTACATTAGAAAAGTTTTAATGTTTGTTTAGACTGTCCTCCTAGTTTGTTATCAAACTGTTTATTTTCAAGCTGCGATTTTTACGAAATATGGCGTGGTTTTTGAGTCGGTACTGTTAGTTTTCACGTCATATATTTAAAACAGAAACACTTACACCAATACACGGATATTCAATGTTTTGACGTCATATCCAGTTAATTTGACAAATGTTGGAAGAATATTTAATAAAATATAAGTCATATGCTTTTCCATATCATACGGCTAAAACTGACGACGTTTTGATGTGCGGCGACATAGCCCGAACTCTATTAATAAATCACTTCTTATAGTAGAAAATTATACACTCGGCAAAACTTATAAGTACACACGTCGTTTTATCGTTATAATTTTTTTATTTTTTATTATTTTTGCATGAAATTTGGTGTACATGGTATTGACTGTCAAAGGACTCGATAAATAAAGTTTTTTCTACAAAATTAAATACAGCGGTTCATTGAACCATGAAACGTCAAAAACCGTAAAATGGCCGTGAAATTGACGCGTATTTGCAAATTATTTTTATGTAAGGTAAATTTGAATTTAAGATTAATTGTCAAATTAAAAAAAAACACAAAATAATTCGATTTTTCAAAAATAACATGGTGTTTTTATACTTTTAAAAATATTTTTTATTGTTATGGTCAAGGGGAGTTAACCATGTTCCAAATTTCATTTTTTGTCAGAAGTTGATATTTTTAAACCTTAAGTGTGCTTGTTCCTATCATTGTTTTCTTTATTACTGTGTCCGTGATAGAAACATAGACTTGAAACCGTACTGTATCAGCGCAGCGGGGCCATATGTGCATTAGCTACCTGACAATCGCCCGATGAACACACGGCATTATTGTGTTTTTTTAGATTCTGCTGTTGGCATCATTAGTTCGTTCTGTTTGGACAATTTAAATCAGATGTTAAAAACATCGATTGTATTGTAACTCTACATATCCAATTTACATATGTTGAAATTTTCAGCACGATTATGCACGCATTGACGGAGCTATGGGCAAATAAACAAGTGTGTACTTATAAGTTTTGCCGAGTGTATTTTACACGTACAAATCAGCATTAAATGCACCTAAACGGATATGATATTTTTATGGTTAAAACAAGTACTCTCCATATGATAGTGAATACATATAATGAGTTTCAAGTGAATACCTTCGATAGTCATAGAGAAATAGACATTTTTGTGTAAAAATTCAAAGTCAGAAAAGGGAAATAACTCTTATGAAATGCTCCCCTTGTCAGAAGATGTAGGTCAGCACATTCAAGTGTATTGACTTTAAAGTTGAAAACTTCGATAGTGTTTGAGAACATTCAGTTTATACTTTAATGCGGAGTGAAAGCAAGTACTGGTACCATTCAATACATGTCAAAGAACCTAATTTATTCGCCTTTGGTATGACGCAGCTAGGGATATAACTTGTAACCCCCGAACGTGAAGCGCACGCAGAAAATGATCTTGACACTTGTCAAATGTTAGCATAAGAGGACAGAAGTTAATTACATGAAAGAAAGAATTTGATTCATTCATTGTCATAAAATATAAGTTGTAAAGAGGACAGTACAAAGTGGCCATCATTTTAGAAAATAAGAAGAGGAGTGTGTTTACCGTGGTCACATGTTATATACTCAAACGCAAAAGAAACTGTGCATGTTTCAAATTGGGATAACTATGGAAATATCTGTCGTAGGCATTTCATTTTTGTACCATATAAAACATGTGTGTCACTTTGTTGAACAATTGACATAAATAGGCCCTATCGGATAAGAGAGTAACGTCACAAAACAGGATATTCGCATGATTTGCGCGTACAGAGGTTTGATAAAGGTGTAATCTGTCAAATAACCCCCCCCCCATTCCATTCATTTTTCGCAACTCCAAGGAGTAAGAAAAACACTAAACAATCTCTGTAAAATCAGAACTTGCTATGACAAGATTATCAGAGCGTCAGCTAATTGAGGAGTTGATGATGCTCATTAGAGGTACCTCTATTGTTGATAATGTTCCATGGGCCTTCTCAGTAGAAACGTACGACCACGACATGATGTCAAGAATTTGTACGACCTGCAGAATCCTCTTCATGTCGAATGGAATGAAATTCCTCCGCACGTCGTACAACGTAACGTCAATTCCATGAGACGTCGTATCGTACAGGTTATACGTCAAAATGAAGATCATACCCGATATTAATGAAATTATCACAATTAATCAATTTAGAGAATCTTACACCTTAATTTTATTCTCAAAAACACCGATTTCACAATTTATGCATTTTTTATTTTGACCCCTACCACGCTTACACGCAAAACTAGATTAATTTAACTGCGCTTTATAAATGAAATGTGTTCTGTTTTATAGGCAATTGAATAAGCTAAAATTTGACACCAAACACTATATACTTTCTTTTATGGATGTCTGAAAAAATAAGTGCAAACCACATGCACAGTTTCTTTTGCGTTTGAGTATATTAAAGGGACAGAAGAAAACTGTTTACAGTTTGTTTATTTATTGAAAGGCAGAATGCCTTTACAAGTATTTTTGTTAAATGTTATCTATAAAAGACAGTATAAAATGGTCACCACCTTGGTAAATGACAGGAGGATTGTATTGACCACTGTAACTAAAGCCAAAATCAGTTTATTAAATGAAAGCTAGACGAAATTCATCCATTATTATCGAATGATATCTAGAGAAGACAAGAGAAAACGGTAATCACTTACGTAAATGACAGGAGAAATGTGTTGGCCACTGTTAACTTTTGTTAGATGACGATAAAAGAAAGCTACATCAGTTTATTAAATGAAAAGCAGGATTTATCCATTAGCATCTTAAATGCTATATAAAAAAGACAAGAAAGCGCTTCCATCATTTTAGTAAATGAAACGGGGAATGTGTTGGCACCGTTAAGGTGTAGATTGTCCTTTTGGTGTGTGGTGTCCGAGTGTTGTGTTCTCGTCACATGGCTCTCGTTCCGTTTTAGTTTGACTGTGGCGGCAGACTCGGGACGGGATGCCGTGTTTTCAGTGCTTTGTGTGTTTTTAATGTTTTCTGTGCTCGGCTGGTTGAGTTGAGTGCTGCCTTCACTGTCTGACTTAATATAATAGTTTTGCTATGTGATGATAGAAAAAAGCTACATCAGTTTATTAAATGGAAGGCAGAAGTTATCCATAAGCATTAATGTTATATAGAAGAGACAAGAAAGCGTTGTCATCATTTTAGTCGATGATAGGGGGAATGTGTTGGCCACTGTTAACTTTTGGCATGTGACGATAGAAGAAAGCTACCTCAGATTATTAAATGAAAAGCAGGCATGATTTATCCATTATCATGAAATGTTGCCTAGAGAAGACAAGAAAGCACTGCCATCATTTTAGTAAATGACAGGGGGAATGTGTTGGCCACTGTTACCTTTTGTCATGTGACCATAGAAAAAACTACCTTAGTTTATTAAATGAACAGTAGGATTTATCTATTAGCATTAAATGTTATATAGAGAAGACTAGAAAGCGCCGCCATCATTTTAGTAAATGACAAGGGAAATGTGTTGGCCGCTGTTAACTTTTGTCTTGAGGGGGCAGTTAAAAGCTAGCATTAGTTAATTAAATGAAAGGCAGAAAGTATACTTTATATCATGAAATGTTATCTATAGAAGACAAGAAAGCACGGTCATCATTTTAGTAATGACAGGGGGAATGCATTTGACATTGGCAAATATTTTCTTTAGAGAATAGAAGAAAAGCTACTTTCAGTTTATTCCTTGAAAGGTGGGATTCATTCGTTATCATAAAATGTTATCCAGAGAAGACAAGAGAAAA
Source organism: Spisula solida (assembly GCA_947247005.1). Lineage (NCBI taxonomy): Eukaryota > Metazoa > Mollusca > Bivalvia > Venerida > Mactridae > Spisula > Spisula solida. The sequence goes on along the minus strand of OX365947.1, from coordinate 38,835,136 downwards.
GGGCCATCATTTAAGTAAATCACAACAGGATTGATCAGTATTTAATGTTATCTTGAGAAGACAGAGGAAAGGCTACAATCAGTTTATTTATTGACAGGTGTACTGTTTCCATCATTATCAAATGATATCTAGAAAGGACAAGAAGGTGCGACCAACATCTAAGTTAATGACAGGAGGAATATATTGGCCACTGTCAAGTGTTGTCTTTCAAGAGGACAGTAGAAAGTTAACATCAGTTTATTTGTTGAAAGACAAAATGCAGCAATTATCATAAAATGTTATAAAGAAAGGACAAAGAAACGATGCCAACATTTAAGTTAACGAAAGGAGCAATACATTGGCCACTACCAGGTGCTATCTTGAATGGATAGAAGAAACCTGCCATCAGTTTATTTATTGAAAGGCCGAATGCATTCATTATTATCAAATGGTATATAGATATGACCTGATCAAAAAGCCATTTAGGGAATAGCCATTTGGACTAAAGACATTTACCTCATCACAGGCGCAAACCCCATCCGTTCTTAAAAACCTATTTATGAATAAAAGTTTCAATTAAGAATATGATTATTATTGCAACAATTTAAACCTTAAATGAGGCTGGAGGACTTACAACGACTCCGCCTAACCTTGTATACTGGACATTGGTCAAGTGACATTTAATTAAACCTTGCAGTAAACCGACATATTTAAGAAACAAAACAATAAAAAATTTAAACAAATGAAATGGTTGAAATGCAATTAATCATAAATTGTTGAAAACGTTACTTTATCAATAATAATTGTTAAATATGAGGATAAAACACCTTAATAAGGCTGAAACCCATACATTAAAATTATATTGAACATGGGCTGTTTTAAATTGAATTATTTATATATAAAATTATGATACGCAATCGTACCTTTGACACACAAGTGTCGAAAATTTAAAAAAATCATCAGAATTTAACCTATAATATAAAATGTAGTACTAAATTTCAAAACAATACAAATACGGAATCAAACCATTCACTAAGTATAAAAATCTTATGATGTTTAACTATAAATCCGCTCCACACACAAGCACATCCCACAAGCCCACCGAACACATGCATCCCGCATGAACACCCGCAATCCCACCGAACGCATGCACGCCCGCAAGCACACACGTACATCCCACAACCTCACCAAACGCACACACCCCACAAGCACACACGCAAGTAGACACGCATACTACATCAACATTGCACATCACTGTCCAAGAGAACTTAGTGCATGTACGTAGCTGTGACTCAGCCCGTAATGTAGAGAATATGTTACTGTAAATGACCTGACCAGCCACGACACCCGGTACCCCACATCATAGTCCAAGGAGAACATGATACACACAAGAACTAGTGCAATGTGTAGATGAAGTGACTCATCCTCTTAACATAGAGAATGTGTTACTGAAGATGACCTGCCACAACATCCGGTATCACACATCATAATCCAAGGGAACATGCTTCACACAAGAACCTAGTGCATACACATGTAGCTGATATGACTCATCCCGTAACCTAGAAAATGAATTACTGTGAATAACCGACCACATATACTTCCTCATAACAACCATTCAATCTCACAATTGTGACTCACCCCGTAACCTAAAAATGTCTTACTGTAGATGACCTGCCATAATGCACTTTCTCAAAAACCAAAACAACCTTTAAATCTCTCAATTGTGACTCACCCCGTAAAATAGAGAATGTCTTACTGTAGATGACCTGCCACAATGCTCTTTCTCAATAACCCAAACTACCATTCAATACCACAATTGTGACTCATCCCGTAAAATAGAGAATGTCTTACTGTAGATGACCTGCAACAATGCTCTTTCTCAATAACCCAAACTACCATTCAATATCACAATTGTGATTAATCCCGCCTTACTGTAGATGACCTGCCACAATGCACTTTCTCAAAAAAATATTAACCAGTCATTCTCACACTCTTTACTCGGCCGCACTAGAAACCTGATCGAAACTTTTTAAAGTAGAAATTTGGATACAATAAAGTTAATTTACTTAAATATACCAAGGAGAAAAGATGATAAAATGTATTTAAAACGAACCTTAAAACTATAAGAATGACATTTACATTATTGAAAAGTTACCAAAACAGTCATTGAATCGTGATAATTTTATAAAGTAAATTGTAACAAGATATTTATTTTGAAAAGAAAATGAAGCCCTTAATAACCTCATTCACTATCATTTTTTTACTAAACGTGCAATTTGGAATTCTGCCGTAACGTTGCCACATGATGCAATTCCAGTATACTCTTAATTAAGACACCTAACATAGCACATAATCAACATTACTTTAACATTGAGTCTAACTTAATTTAATCATAAACTACTGCATCTTTATACCACAAAGAGATCATTGAAACTATGAACATATCAAATTTGCATATTAAATGTTAATATACTCGCACATCATGTATGCCTTTGGATACGAACTAAAGTGAATGTTAGGTCGATATAAGTTCAGCAATTCTGAAATGGTTTGATCATTCACGGTCATATCTAGGCAGCATCATCATTCAACAGAGAGGAACAGAAACAGCCGTTAAGGCAGTGGTAGGCAAAGCAAGGACCACATTCATCCAGATGAAGAATATCAGGCGTCCAAGAGAGCTATCCTTGACAACATAGATTCGCCTGTTCAACTCCAATGTAAAGCCGGTACTGCTATATGGAGCTGAAACATAGAGGACCACCAAGTCAGTTATTATAAAAGAATACAGACCTCCATCAACAGCTGCTTGAGAGGGATTCTTAAACTCCGATGACCAGGCACCATCAGTAATGTCGACCTATGGGTGAGAACCGGTCGCAATCGAAGAAATCTGGAAAAAGCTGGATAGGGAATACATCTCAAGGGTCGTGTTGGTAAGTATATATCGGGTTTTACCATGTTAACATCCAACTATTTATCATTTCAAGGAATAGTACATATTCAGTCAGAATACTGTGGATCAAAAGGTTTGGTTGTTTTTGGTGAGGGAATGTCAGGCGTCAAAGGGTCAACCCAACGAGGGACAACTGAAACCCTGTTCCGCATATAAAATGGTCATAAATCATACAAACCATTTTAAAACGGGTCAATTTATCCTTCAGATAGACTTTAAAGCAGGACAAATGTGGGAAATGATGCATTGTTCAGTTTGGCTTCAAGAACGCCAAAATGGAATATAGCATACAAAGATGGACATGGACAGTCCGTTTATCATGACCCTCACCAAGTGCAGTGTTATTGGCAATACAACGCCACTAATCAAACAGCCATTGACTAGGTGAAAATAGAAAATAACAAAATAATTTAATAGAGTAAATGCGTCCCACGTCGTGTTCAACAAACAAATTTAACTTAGGTGGTGATTTACGGCGCAAGATAAAAAACCTAAGGTATGCAACCTATCAGTACATTCACGACCAGACCAGCTGTGTACTCGCACATGGGGATAAAGGAGATCAACAGCTTTACTTAGCTTATTGGCAATCATCAGCATCACGCCTCAACACATACAAATTGTCACTTAAATGTTGTGATGTGGTCATGTTGATGTAGGCTCCATGTTTGAAGTGACAATAACTTGCACAATATTGTGCAGGACCCCAGAATATACAGCTGCAGAAACAAAGTATAGGTTAAAGACTAAAGACATCTCTCCCGTTGAATGCGCCATCCAATATATATGAAACCCAGGAGAAATTAATCAATAGAGGAGCGTGAACTTTGACTGTTAATCAGTACCATCACTGCATCTCACTGTACAGAGTAGTATGAACCATCCAAATCGCTGCTCCTAGTGTACAATATATATAGGAGGGGTAACATTGCCAAATCGCTATTTTACCAATGAATGAACACATCTGACCAGAACCAGGAGTTAAAATGTACCGGTAGATAGTTATCGAGTTGGGACGCGATGTACAGTGTCTAGGGGTGGTCTAGGGTTTCTTACCAATGAGACGATAGGCTGTTGGTAAGAACTTCACTGAAGAACAGGAGAGAGATGGTGAAAGAGATTTGTAAAGACTGGCAGACTTCAAATGGAAACGCTTCTGCAACGACGATGTGGCGTCGTCTACATGAGGCAGACTTTATGGTCATCTGGCTGTAAAGAAGCCTTTACTTTCACCAAGACAAAGGCTATTATGTTTGAGCATGCTAATTAGTCTTGGATTGATTGGTCAGCTGTTATCTTCTCAGATGAATATAAAGTTTCATTTATTCCAAAGTGATGGACATATCTATGTCCGAAGACTTTTTGGTGAATAGCTCAGAGATGACTGTGCAATTCCCTACTTGAAATTTCGGGGTGGCAGTCTGATGATGTGGGTAGCAATGAACCACTGGATCTCTGTCTTAATAAGAGATGTTCGTAAAACACGTATGCCCCCTTTGCAGCCCAATATTCAAAAATTGTAGTTCACAGTGACCTTGACCTTTGACCTACTGACTCCAAAATCAATAGGGGTCATCTACCGTTGATTACCAACCTCAATGTAAAGTTTGAAGATCCTAGGGCAAAGCGTACTTTGGGTTATTGAAACCATTAGGTCTACTTTTAGAGGGCATTGTATATAATGTGCATTAACTCGTATATCTTAACGCTGGACTTAGACGCCATGCGTGGGTGTTAATCGGTGTTTCCCTGTCAGATTTCGAGGGAAGAGACAGTTGCGTGTTACAAGGATTCAGGGTCCGATAACACGGTACTTTCCGAACTTTAACATATATGTTGTACAGGACCGATACACACGCGAGTACTACCTCTGGATTATCAACTAGTTGGTGTGATAAACCGAATAATGGCCTGGCGGTTGTGATTTCTATGAAGCAAAAGTACTATTATATTGCCTCAATTTATGGTGCAAAAAATGTTACTATTTGAGAAGGTACTTCTTTTAAACATTGTTTCAGTCTTGTATACACATGCCATTAGCTATAGTGAACATTGTCTTAATCTTGTATACACATGCCGTTAGCTATGGTAACATTGTCACAGTCTTGTATACACAGACACTTGGGGTCTGGACCCCGACCCCAGCTACGCACCTGAGTATATTTTTAACATCAACATGGTATACCCAGACCCATACATTAGTCACACAAACATTATTAAACGTATCCGGGACAAATAAAAAATATTCGTAAATGCCTCTCTAGCTAAATAACACAGTTGAGTTATTTAAGCAGTAGAGGACGAACGTAGATTTTTTTATTAATATCAAATACATTCAACAAATGTTTGTGTGAGTACTGAATGGGTCTGGATATATAATAAATATTAAAAACTATTTCCAGGCGCGTAGCGGGAGGGGGTGTGGTCAAGACCCCAAGTGTCTGTGCTTGTATACACATCACTTTCGCAATGGTGAACATTGTCTCAGTCATGTATACACATCACTTTCGCTATAGTGAACATTGTCTCAGTCTTGTATACACATCACTTTCGCTATAGTGAACATTGTCTCAGTCATGTATACACATCACTTTCGCTATAGTGAACATTGTCTCAGTCTTGTATACACATCACTTTCGCTATAGTGAACATTGTCTCAGTCTTGTATACACATCACTTTCGCTATAGTGAACATTGTCTCAGTCATGTATACTCATCACTTTCGCTATAGTGAACATTGTCCCAGTCTTGTATACACATCACTTTCGCTATAGTGAACATTGTCTCAGTCTTGTATACACATCACTTTCGCTATAGTGAACAATGTATGAGTCTTGTATACACATCATTTTAGCTATTGTGAACATTGTATCAGTCTTGTATTCACATCACTTTAGCTATGATGGACATTTACGAAAATTAAACAAAGGTCAATGCCTTTGCACATTACTTCAAAGTGATGTAATTTGGGTGCTATGCTATTTTCACAGAGCTGTATCGGCTATTTAGTGGGAATACAAAATTAAGCATGGGCCAATGACTCTAATAATTACGAATTTGACATTTTTCCAGACTTAGACTTAAGACTCCTTACATCAAACAAAACCACGTAATATGCTATGAACCATGCGAGTTATACCAATGTATTGATATTCAGCGGATTTCCTACAACTTTAGCAGGTCCTGAAAACGGACCCTTTTTCAAAGCAAAATGGCCCACTCCCAATGGAATGTATCATCAATCATTCCCAATTGTACGGATTATTCAAGTTTCAATTTTTGACATGGACCTATTTCAAGCCCAATCATTAGTCATTTAATGGTTTTTCAAACTCACAAAACTATTTCAACATTTATAGACAAAACATTACTTAAGATACAAGAAGAATGTCCTTGATTTAAACTTCTTGACGTTAAAAGTTTCCCAATTCCGGGCCCTAGCCTTTTCTCAAAAGAACCAGGAAACACTCTGATATTTGACCAGTTAATGAATACATGTAGGCCTATCAGTTGTTTGCTGTAAAACACTTGATACTTGAACATTTTCTCATTACATTTTGGCAACCAAATGGTATCCAGTATATAATGTTGCAGGAGTGGACGAATATATTTACAAAAACTTGCAGCAATATCGAAAATCTGGAATAAAGGTTTAGTTTTAACTAGTAAAATATCTGCATTTTACGATCAACTATTTCATATTAGATCGTCCAATAAATACAATAGCCTGTGATAAGGTCGTGTGAAAACCAGAACGGTAGTCAGTGGTTTATACTCATTTGTTTAACGTCGATTGTGAAACAAGTTTCTCCGACATTATAGTGATACATCTAGAGTATATAGAACAAGGTCTAGTTTTTGACATTCTTGTCATTTAAATTGTAGATAAAATTTTAGAACTACACTTTATAAAAGACTAAGTCACTTATCTATTCTATTCAGTTCTGATCCTTATTGCAGTGATGCCCTTGGTGACATTTCACACGAAAACTGATAACCTAAAGGAGTTATGTCCAATCCATGATTCGTGATCGCAAATGTCATCTGTAAGACAAGAATATAATGTAAGAAGTCAATGTACAAAACATAAACAAGACATGTACAAACGATTGTCCACAATACGTAATGCTAGAACTTGCAGACAAAGAAAGCGTTTGGTTACGTCAGATCGCGTTGTGGTATCATTTTGCACCCCAAAAACCAACTGTTCCACACCTCAAGCAACATTCTGATCACCTCGGTCTTTATGCATTGCAATATATTTACCGGAGTCGAACGGAAATGTCCTAGCTTTCACGATTTCTCAAGCAATGGATTGAATGGAAATCAAAACTTCGGGACAAGACGTTAAAAGTTATAAAGCCGACACAAACTGTAAGGTTAAACCTTCGACTTTAAGCTGTGACATTGACCTTGAGCAGGCACGGTTGAAATGAGGGTTCTGTGCGTCGTCTTTATTGAGTTCCACATTTGTTACAGCTTGTATAAGTTTCATGCAATTCGGCCGATGCCTTAACAAGTTATGGAGCTGAGACAATTTATTTACGGACGCACACACGCATACATAGACGGACGGTCGGAGACCATTCTTATCATACCCTCCCATTTCGTGGCGGGGGTTTAAAAATTTCAGTTCAGAGTTATGCGTCTTGCTATACAGGTTCACGTATTTGGTGATCAAACCAGTGTTGAAAGCTATAGCTTTAACAGTTTATGAGAAATAAAGGTTGACCTAAACATAAAAACTTAACCAAGCAACGCCGACGTCGATGACATGATGACAATAATGATAATAATAATATTCCCAATAAATCAGATTAGCTAAAAGACGACAAAATACTTACTTGGTTTTTGTCTTTACACACGGCTTCCCAACATTAGTTTCATTGCGTTCTGGTGTTTTTGTTAGATTTTCCTTTATGCATTTTCTCGTAAAAATAATGAAATTATATAATTTATATTGTTTATAATTATATACCTCCGAAAGCTTTCCCCATAGTCTTGATCTCGTTATTGATGGTCCTTCTCCAAGTCTCTTTTGGTCTTCCTCCACCTGATGATGTCCATTTTAAATAGTGATGTCTTTGTGATGTTGTTTTGGTATTTCCTGATTACATGGTCTAGCTATCTAAATCTTCGTTGCTTGATAACAGTTCTGATGTTTTCTCAGCGCAATGCTAGGATAGTAAATCAATACATATTCAAAACAAATAATTTTAACAAACTGCTTGACATAGTTACCTACTCCTGTGTAAGTCTTGGTATCATGATGTTGACCACATATGCAGAGTATCAAAGCAATATGTCTATGCACTTTGAAGATATTATAGCTTACAAAACTTGTACATCTACATTTCTAAGTCCAAACAGGGCATAATTTCAACAAAATGCTTGAAAGAGTTACCTATGTCAATTGCTTTGAAGATAATAGAGGATAAACAAGAGCTGTCACTGTAAGGCACATATGCCCTCGAAGTGTGTTGATAATATTCACAAGTACTTAATTATGTCTTACGTTAAACAAGAGCACCGCCTTGCGGGTGCAGACGCTCATCTGATCATTGTCACTGTAAAAAAGGCCCATTACCCTTGCATAAAGTAGGGCAGTGTTATTGGTCTTGCTTAAAACAATGAGGTATTGATGGTGAAAAAAAGGGGCAATAAAACTTGCAAATGCTAATCAGAGTTATTGGTCTTGCTTGACATGGTCAGGTGCTGATGGTGAACATGTGTTGACAGTTTCAAAGCAATAGCCCACATAGTGTATGAGAAAAGTGGACCTAAACACAAAACTTAACCAAAGAATTTTCTAAGTCCAAAAAGGGGCAATTACTCTTGCAAAATACAGATCAGAGTTATGGTTCTTGCTTGGCATGGTCAGGTGTTGATGGTGAACATGTGTTGACAGTTGCAAAGCAATAGCCCGCATAGTGTATGAGAAAAGTGGACCTAAACACAAAACTTAACCAAAGAATTTTCTAAGTCCAAAAAGGGCAATAACTCACGTAAAATGCAGATCAGGGTTATAGGTCGTGCTTGACATGGTCAGGTATCGATGGTGAACAAGTGTTAAAATTTTCAAAGCAATAGCCCACATAGTGTATGAGAAAAGTGGACCTGAACACAAAACTTAACCAAGGAATTTAACCAAAGTCCAATAAGGGGTAATAACTCATGCAAAATGCAGATCAGAGTTATGATCAGGTATTGATGGTAAACAAGTGTTGAAAGTTTCAAAGCAATAACTCTGATAGTTTAGGAGAAAAGTGGACCTTAACGCAAAACTTAACCAAGGCATTTTATTTTCTAAGTCCAAAAAGGGGCAGTAATTCTTACAAAATGCAAATCAGAGCTATGGGTCTTGCTTTACAGGCTCAGGTATTGATGGTGAACAAGTGTTGCAAGTTTCAAACCAATAGCTTTGCTAGTTTATGAAAAAAGTTTACCTAAACACAAAACTTAACCATGCAACGCCGACACCGACGCCGACGACGATCAAGTGATGACAATAACTCATCGTTTTTTCAAAAATCAGATGAGCTAAAAAGGACAACTCCTTACACAATAATAACCTATAGTTACATGACATGTCTTGTAAAGTTGACTAATGATGTTAAGTATGACTACCAAGTTGCATTACAATAGCATTGAGAGTAAGCAAAACATTTAACTTTTAAAAAAAACTTCAACCAAAATGTCTATGTTAAAAAGGGCCACAACTCCTTACAAAATCATCCTAGAGTTATGCCACTTGTCTAGTGAAGTTACCTAATGACAATAAATAAGTGTGTTAAGTTTCAATGCAATAGCATTGATAGTAAACAAACTTTTCAACTTTTTAAAAACCTTTAACCAAAATGTCTAAGTTAAAAAGGGCCACAACTCATTACAAAATCATCCTAGAGTTATGCTACTTGTCTTGTGAAGTCAACTAATGACAAAAAATAAGAACGTGAGTCGCAAGTTTCAATGTAATAGCATTGATAGTAAAACAAGACTGCGTTCAATAAACGCTTATTCCCCCCATGGAAGCCTTGCAAATAAAAGCTAAGTCAATCAGGGGCCATAATTCTGTAATCGTTTTGGATAGTGTTACATGGCTTTGATAATGTAAGGGGCCTATGATGGTAAACAAGTATGCCAAGTTTTAAGGCAACGCCATGATGGACATGATGTAAAACGAAACGGTCAATTTGGGTTAACCAAGAATTAGACGCTTAATAAGTCTAAGTCCAAAATTAGGTCAATGTGAAGGTCAAAATGAGGTTAAGTGATATAGGTGTGTGGAGAATGTTCAAATACAACAACCATGCAAGTATGAAAGCTTTGTATCAAGCCATATTTATGCTAGAAGAAACGGTCAATTTGGGTTAACCAAGAATTTGGCTTTTCAATAAGTCTAAGTCCAAATTATGTCAAGGTGAAGGTCGAAATGGCGTCAAATGATACAGGTGTGTAGAGAGTGTTCATATACAATATCCATGCAAGTATGAAAGCTTTGTAGCAAGCCATATTGGTGCTAGAAGAAACGGTCAATTTGGGTTAACCAAGAATTTGGCTTTTCAATAAGTCTAAGTCCAAATTATGTCAAGGTGAAGGTCGAAATGGCGTCAAATGATACAGGTGTGTAGAGAGTGTTCATATACAACATCCATGCAAGTATGGAAGCTTTGTAGCAAGCCATAATAAGGCTAGAAGAAACGGTCAATTTGGGTTAACCGTAATTTGACCCTTCAATAAGTCAAAGTCCAAAATTAGGTCAAGGTGAAGGTCAAAATGGGATCAGGTGATACAGGCGTGTAGAGAGTGTTCATATACAACATCCATGAAAGTATGAAAGCTTTGTAGCAAGCCATATTAATGCTAGAAGAAACGGTCAATTTGGGTTAAGGACATGGGGTATGATCTATAGTGGGTGGGTGCATGCTTTTTTCAAATGCAATTTATTCTTCATATTGATATTTGATTGGTACAGTAAGCATAGCATTATGATGCACTACATATACCCTTGAAGTTAAACAAAAAATAAATATTAATAAAGTGAATTTATTGAAGTATGACAGCATTTTCATTGTAAATGTTGCTCGATCGCAAACACAAAAACTGCCCAACGGTACTTGCTAAAATGTATATCATTCTTACAATATAACTCTAGGGAACAAACTCTTATTTAGTTTAAGACTGAAAAATGTATACTTTGAAAGATATTCAAGAAACACTGCCATATTTGTACTTTCGGTTTGCAAGGTCATTGATGATCATTGAATTTTTGCATGATACAAGTTCATGAATTTGTTTCATAATTATTTCTTTGTAAGAGTTTGTTCCTTATACTTTTGGCTATGTCCCCGACAACAAACTTTGACTCTTAATGCCATGTTGACTTTGTTTGTAAACGAGTAAGATTTGCATAAAAATGCTGTCATGCTTCAATAAATTCACTTTATCAATATTTATTTTGGGTTGAACTTCAAGAGTACTATGCTTACTGTACCCAAAACATTTCAATTTTAAGAATAAAATGCTTTTTAAAAAAACATGCTCAATCTCACTATAAATTATCCTCTGATACCTTAACCAAGAAGTTGGTCCTTCAATAAGTCTAAGTCCAAAATTAGGTCAAGGTGAAGGTCAAAATGGGGTCAGGTGATACAGGCGTGTGTAGAGGGTTTATATACAACATCCATGCAAGTATGGAAGCTTTGTAGCAAGCCATAATAATGCTAGAAGAAACTGTCAATTCTGGTTAACCAGGACGGACGGACGGACGGACGGACGAACGCACGAACGAACGGACAGGTGAATCACTATATGTCTCCCCATCTATCGATAGGGGGGCATAAAAAATATTGAACTTTAACCAAAATGTTTATGTTAAAAAGGGCCAGAACTCCTTATAAAATCACCCTAGATTTGTGCCCCTTGTTTAGTATGATTGACTTATGAAGATAAATAAGTATACTAAGTTTAAATGCTATATCATTGATAGGTAACAAACTATTGAACTTTATCAAAAACTTTAACCTGAATAACGGACAAACAAACGGACGTTTCAATTTTAGTATACCACCTTTCGGTGGCATAAAGCTTGTACCTTAACTTTAACATTTGTACTTATAAGTCTAATGTGGCATACTTTCAACAAAATGATTGATAAAGTCACTTACCCCTGTGTGACGCCGACGTACGGATGACTGCAATAGCTCCCCTTATTCTGCGAAGGGTGGACCTAAAACAGACAGGAAAATGTTACCCGAGTCCATGGTATCTTTGTTTTGATTTGGCCACGTGGTAATTTTTAAAGGTTGCATGTGTGTATTGGTCAATGTGGACTTGTGAATTTGTTGTTTTGACTGCCACTAATCTATGTAATCGCATGAATGGACGATTTCTACACACATTCTAACCCAATATCCTTATATGGAAAAACTCGTGCAAGTCGTGGCCAAGTCGGTTACAAGCATAACTAAACTTGGGGCTCACTGCAGGCGACACTGCATAAAACAAATAACCGATATTAAATATCTTCGCGCTGATATAATATACAAGTTCTACCAGAAAAGCACCCCGCGCTATTCTTTTGGGCTGATTTTATTCAATATTCATTTCTATTATTTATAAATTTACAGAATATGAAAATCAAAGTTAATTATTTTATGATTTAAACAATGATTCATAAGAATTATACATATCACCATGTAATACGTAAAGAAAGATGCATTTTATCAAGTTCAAAAATGAAAAATTTGCAACATTTAAAAGTCAATATATTGAAAATGGAGCACATGTTTTGCCTTTGATAATGATTTACCTTCTATGCTTGTTTTCTTGAAATTGTAGCCCGCTATTCTGTAAATTTAGAGATTAAACTTTCTGCAATTTACAATTATTGTGTACATTTACATGTATACGTAAATGTAACACTTTACTAGACCGGCCTGGTTATAAAATACAAGTAGTCTGTATTTGATAGTGCACATAGCAGTTCATTTTGTCTGTTTTTTAGGGCAAGAAATAACTTTATGCTTGTATTTACTGTTTAAATGTCTACTATCATCTACATGTGGTTTGTAAAAGTATTGGTACCTTTCAAATGCAATGCATGAAAACAAATTTGATTGAAAGCATAGATATATACACTCATTAAAAGTTATAAGTACACCAACACAGTAAATAGTGATATATGCAAATAGTGTATATCATTTTGCTTCTAACTAGAACTATTACACAATATTGAACTACAAAATGTATGATATTATGTTTAAACATCTTAGGATTGTAAGTAGTTAAGTTTTTATGTATCCGTATCGTAGATGCGGGGTTTATTGTTTAGCAAATGCATGTCGATCGGTCGGTTGGTAGACTAAATGTTTTCCGATCAATGACTCCAGAACGGTTGGACCTAGAACCCACAAACTTTAAGTAGAGGTTGTTCATCATCAGTAGATGACCCCATTTGATTTTGAGGTCATATGGTTCAAAGGTCAAAATTCCCGTGACCTTCAAAAACTCAACGGTTTCTGACCCACAACGTAGGAACGGTGGGTCCTAAGATCGTAAAACTTCACAGACAGGTTGCTGATCATCAGCAGAAGACTTCTACAAATTTGTAGGTCAATAGGTCAAAGGTCAAGATCGGGATTGCCTTAAGTTTACATGACTATTCGGTTGTCGTGAGACATGCATGCTTTACAAACATCTCTTGTACTTTATGTAATCGGAATTCTTCAGATTTTATGTTTTTGGGCTTTTGCTGGTGTAGTCAACATTTCAAGACGTACAATACACAGTGTTGTGCAAGTGCATTTTTCTGAATTTGGAGGGTTCACGGTTCACTGCTTACACCAAGCCAAATATCCAATTATCGGATATTGTTGGTATACTACTCGCATGAACACATGCAAAAACTGAACAAGCTTTCATGTATAATAAAAAAGATACAAGCGTAACAAGTTGGTATACTTAACTTTTAATGAGTGTAGACGTACTAGTAATGTTATTTAAATAATAATTAGTGTAGACCACATTCAGCGAGTATGTGCAGGCGCAAAAAAAACGCTATGATTCCTGAGACGTAAAATCGGGTCTAAAAACCAATCCATCAGAGAGACCTACAAGCTCTAGTTAGGCCCCTGGTAGAGTACTCCTCACTTGTTTGGAGTCCCCATACGCAAAAGAGCATACACAAAATTGAGATGGTCCAGAGACGCGCAGCCAGATGGACTACAAGTACCTACACTCCACAAGCTAACTAGTTTATCAGAACTAATTTCTTCCTTCGGCTGGCGTTCTCTGGAAGACCGGAGGTCCAATGCAAGGCTGTGTCTTTTCTATAAAATTATTCATGGCCTTGTAGCGGTCCCCATACCCACATATATACGACATCCGGCAATATTTCGAAGGTACTCATATGATCTATACTTTCGACAATTAAATGCCCGGACTGACTAGTGACTACTATAAATACTCATTTTCCCCTTGCTATTGTACAATGGAACCGGTTGCCAGCTAGATTGCACTCCTGCCAGATTTGAACCGTTTTAAACTGGCAGTCAGTTCCCTGTCCCATACAATGCCATAAATGTTTGCGTCGTGTGTTTATCCTTTCATTAAGTCTTTGACTGTTTTAACAATTTAAAAATAATTATTCTTACTTCACTCACTTGCTTTTATATACTTTTTTACTATTTTATCAACTCACACTGTACTGACGCACATCTGCACATACCCACAAGGGTGTGATGCAGTATGAAAAGATAGATAGATAAATCATCCCTGTTAAACGGGCGTTTAAATAATACAAAGTACAAAATGCTGAAAAAACTATATATTGCTGACGACTTCAATTTGATGCCGAAAATTACATGATAAAATGATAATAGAAGATCGAACACGAAAGGCAATCAATGTCAATTAAGGACATGGAGTATGATCTATAGTGGGTGGGTGCGTGCTTTTTTCAAATGCATTTTATTCTTCAAATTGATATTTGATGGGTACAGTAAGCATAGCATTATGATGCACTACATATACCCTTGAAGTTAAACAATAAATGAATATTAATAAAGTGAAATTATTGAAGTATGACAGCATTTTCCTTGTAAATCTTGCTCGTTCGCAAACACAAAAACTGCCCAAGGGTACTTGCTAAAATGTATATCATTCTTACAATATAACTCTAGGGAACAAACTCTTACTTAGTTTAAGACTGAAAAATGTATACTTACAAAGATATTCAAGAAACATTGCCATTTTTCTACTTTCGGTTTGCAAGGTCATTGGTGATCATTGATTTTTTGCATAATACAAATTCATGAATTTGTTTCATAATTATTTCTTTGTAAGAGTTTGTCCCTTATACTATTGGCTATGTCCCCGACAACAAACTTTGACTCTTAATGCCATGTTGACTTTGAATGTGAACGAGTAAGATTTGCAATAAAAATGCTGTCATGCTTCAATAAATTCACTTTATCAATATTTATTTTGGGTTGAACTTCAAGAGTACATATAGTGCATCATAATACAATGCTTATTTTATTCAACAACTTAAATTTGAAGACAAAAAACGCTTTTTAACGAAAATTGCACTATCTCACTAAAGATTAGACTCTACTCCCTTAAACGACACAATGCCCGACATATCACTGAACGAAAAAATGAACTAAAATTCAACTTTAATGACAAAGTGTTAGTTATAAAAAAAGCTGAATGCTGCAATTCCAACCCTTCATCTGTATTTGCAATTCGGTCGCGACAGGTCATACACTTCCATGAAAATTTGGCCACAATGACTTTTTTCCTTCACCTGTTGACCAGTTGACATGTGGTGAAGTTGCGTGTTCCTTGTGGAAGTGTAAGCTAATACTGGTTATGATACAGTCCAGTAAACTGGTTAAGTGAATCTGTCTCCGAATATAAGTTATAACGGATAATTGAAAACTTGATGAAAACGGCGTAAATTGATAAAAGTTGCAAACATTTGCGACAATGACCCAGAGTGGGCCGTGCAAATAACTCGGAAGAAAAAGAGATAAACATTATCATACACGTTAACTAACTTATACTCACACCCCATAGATTTTCCGTATGCAGCACCAAACGTCCATAATTGCTCGTATTTGCTTTCACAATTCGTAGTCCGTTTAAAAATGGTAAACACAATAATTTCAAATCCACGAAATTGGTCACGTGTTATGGGGTCAATTTCGGCTTTTCCCGCTTGTATTCGCGCAGTGTCGCAACAAGTGGTCATTTAAAGGGGAAGTTAGTAAACATAATAAATAAATTATAGCACTACTGCGTGTATTGTTTCTTGAATGAAGTATATTATTTAAACCTATATTTTCTTGTGTAACGTGACAACCCAATATTAGGAGTGATTCAACTCATATCGACATTTACATATTAACAAAAATGTATGTATTTTTATTATTCTTAAACATCTGTGTTGATCATTCGAAAGCTTTTTAAAATGTCTTCTAGCTGTCCACTAGCTTCCCCTTTAAAATATCGATTTAAAGGCCAGCGGACGCACGGGTTTTTCGTGATCCGCTCATTGCCGGGTGAATTTTGTATATGGGGAAGATTGGGGTAGAACGAGCCATTTTTCAAATAAATAAAAGAAATCATATTCGAGCTATAAAATAACATAGGCAGTCCGAACGTATATTTATGTATACCCTGTTTGGACCAAACACTCCCCCAGCAAAATAAGATTTGACCACTGTTTACCTAATTATATAAGGACGTTCATAGCCGTAGCTAGGAATTTTCAAGAGGGTGCGAAATCGGGCCTTGAAGAGGTGACGGGGGATGCTTGGATCAGAAGGGGGCGTAGTTACCCATCCTGTTGACGGAGGTTGATAACTATCGCAACAAATCAACAGAAACTGTAACAAAATGTCTTTAAAAGTGAACAATGAACAACACTGTAAAATATCGGTAAAAAGGGTAAAAATTATAATATGACCAGAAATACAACACTATATTAAGAGAAATATGATTATCAATTAAATATCAGAAAGATCTACCATGATAAAAAATACAATTCAGTATGAACATGCTAAGCACAATACAACCACTTTATTTGCCTAGAAATATCTATCTAGAACTTAAAATGGAGTGCATCGTCAATCCGACAATCTCACCGTGACCATGGTGACTGTTGGACAGATATGCTCTATATCTTATACATTGGTCAATCGTGTCTGTTACACATATGTTGACACAGTTTCATTAGCTATGCCCAGCTCGCGAAATTATATAATATAAACGTCAACATTTATAAGCTGGAAATGATACAAAGACGTGCTATTACATGTAGATGGGTACAAAATGATTACTCCCGATATACCAGCGTATCGGATAGAGCCTTGCCTCCAATCTAGTTCATTCTACAAGATTGATAATAATCGTGAATGAACATCTCTCCCGGCCTATTTAGAACAAGTCTCCACCAGGTCAACAAGGCACATGCACCCCAATTGTCTCCGCCACATTCAAGACAATTCGGACTTCTTCAAGTTTTCCTTGTCCCCTATATACCACAATCCTGTGGAATAGGTTACCCTCCCACATCGCGACCCTGACTGATCTTGAATTATTTAAGCAGTCAGTGGCCAGGATTTATCAGGTATAGCCAGCAGTTGTTTTAGTTGTTCGGTTAGAACAACTTTATTTAAATATGTACACGTTTCTACAATCGACTATAGGCCTACTTTAGTTCATGAAACTACTCTTCTTCTTACGAGGCGCCACCTTTGCAATAGTAAACCGGTCAGCCAGTATTGCATAACTACCGACGCGGATGTAAACCGTCATGCAAAATAGTGCCATCAATTGCAGCAAAGACCTTTGGTTGCAGCATATATACTACAAAGCTGTTTCCTACATGTATTTCTAAATCTATAGGACAGTTGGAAATCCCAACAAATAATTACAACTAATTCAAGTATTTTTTGTATTTTCACAGCAATTGCCATTTCTGTTAACTGCCTTGCCTAATTTTATTTACCGAAGAACGCCGAAATTTCACAGTGAACGCAAGATTACTGAGACCATACTTCTGTTGCATAAGGTTACCTCCCGGTCAATAAATAGACCGATTTCACCGTTACTATAACTGGGGGCAAAACATAGACTGATAAGCCATTATACATGTGTACGTTGTTTGGAAGGTTACTACTATGTGTGTCTAAAATGGTATATTTAGACTTGTCGATCAATATAGATTTATACAATGACCATCAAGGACCATCTAATACAAGGACCATCTAATAGTATATTCGTCCCAGATCTATATGATCATGTCAGAAAGCTATATCTTTCAGTACTAGTATATTTGGACAGAAGTTTACACCAAGACATTCAAGCATAATAAAGAGTATACGCTAGTAATAAATGTACAACTAAATCATAAGAAAAATAAGATTGTGAAATATACAGCTACAGTCTGTACATCTGCTGCTTCGTCTTTAATTTATACTTTCTCCGCATTTATTCGAACAACTTTTATGCTTTCGGCGCTTTGATTATCTTATCTTTTACCTTTTACTATTTTTCACATTTTAACCATGTCTAGCTTCCAGTTTTTATCTTTACTCTTTTACTTTTAATTATCCGTCGTGCACCCTGCTAATAATACTCGAAGGAAGCGTTCGGCAGTAGAAAAGGATAGATAGACAGGCGCCTTGAAGTTGTATTGTTCCGGGTACCGGATGACGGATTTTCCACCTAACCTTTCCGTACATTCCGAGTGATTACCGAAACAACAGCAAAGTGAAAATCGATATCATCGCATTCTGTTGTCAACAGCTAAATATTTGTATCGGCCTTGACATTGGAATTATCCTGAATAATTCATATATTCTATCATTTCAACATTTGTTGGACTGAACATTTAACGGAATTTAGCCTTCCTTGTTTACACTGGAAACCGAAAGTAAAAGTTGTGTGTAAAGTGAGTGCGTGCAACTCATTTAGCAATATCCTGATATCCGTGCATTGCTTGCTTGGTTTCTCTTATACAAGGTCAATATCGTCTGTATTTAAACTATAATGTCAGAGTTTCCGAAATTCACGGATTTAGACGTGGACAAAGACATCACTGGACGGATTACACCCAGGTAAGAAGTCCTTTGTCATACATATGATAACTGATATAGGAAGTGGCTATTCTTACGGGCCCTTTTCAGGGGTTTAGGTCAGGGGCGTCCAACCAGCTTTTTTCTCAGGGGGGTGTCATGTCCCAACTCAAATGTATGATTAGGCTGACAAGTCCAAGGTCTCTGATAGTCATCATTTCATTTTATAATTTAATTTTATTTTGTAAAATATTAGCTCATTTGAAAATGTATAATAACTTCATAAATTATCAGGATTACAGGCCTGTAGCTACATAGGGCACACTGAGGCCGTTGGCTGGCTGTTGCCTCTGTGAAACCATGTTTTCGGTGGAAATAAAACCACTCTAAAAATATAAACCTCAGTGCTTTTTTGTCTCGATCTGGATACAACTCTGGGATTACCACATACTGGTTTACGGCAGCCCCTGGTTTATTCCCTGTAGCGCAGGTTACTGTGAGCAGCTAGACTCATAATCAAATTTGCCTATATGAGCCTATTAATACAGGAGCGTTACTTCCTATAGGCCGTATAGGTCGCGGCCTACTCTTTTTCACAGAAAGTCAAAAAAATAAAAATGCCAAAAATGCAATAAGAATCAAAGGGGGTATCATATGGGTTAAAGCAGTGTCAAACTCACACGGACTGTTATTGATGTTTCGTCTTAAAACAGCACAGAGAACTCATACGACAGTATATAATTTTAAAAAATCAGGAGAGCAAGCCCCCGCACCCCCTACAATAAGGAAAGTTATGTTTATATGGAATCTAGTCTTAAAGCTGCTAAGAATGCACCTGTGACATATAGAAATTACAAATTTTCCGGGGGAGCATGCCCCCATACCCCCTAAAATAACTTGGCCTACACATTAATTTAGACCGAGCTATGCCCCTGTATTACATCATATAAATAGAAATATGACATAGGCCTACATGTGTATAGATAATTTGATGGTATTAGTAAACAGCACTAAACTGAGATTCTTCAGACATGAACAATATGCATAGGCTCAGCTGAGTCTCATTTTAATGTGATCTGACAATACCTAATTCGCCAACCTTGATGTATACATATCAGTCATGCACAGATCCAGAGGGGGAGACTGGGACTCCTGAGCCCTCTGGAATTTTGGGAACAAATGATCAGCTACCTAATTTATTTACAAGAGTTTATCTAAGCCTCTCTAAGAAAAACAGCCGCTTGGAACCCCTGAGAAAAATAGCTGGTTGGATCCCCCTGAGAAAAATAGCTGGTTGGATCCCCCCTGAGAAAAATAGCTGGTTGGATCTCCCCTGAGAAAAATAGCTGGTTAGATCCCCCTGAGAAAAATAGCTGAGAAAAATAGCTAGTTGGATCTCCCCTGAGAAAAATAGCTGGTTGGATCCCCCCTGAGAAAAATAGCTGGTTGGATCCCCCCTGAAAAAAATAGCTGGTTGGATCCCCCTGAGAAAATTAGCTGGTTGGATCCCCCTGAGAAAAATAGCTGGTTGGATCCCCCTGAGAAAAATAGCTGGTTGGATCCCCCCTGAGAAAATAGCTGTATCAGCAATGTCAGTTGTTCAAGGGTATGTGATTGAACCACTTACCTTTTCCTGCGTATATTATAGTACATAGGAAATGATACAAACACCTACTTTATTCATCCGCTGTCTCGTAATAACATTTCATGCTTGCTCAATATTGACTTAACTAATTAAGTCGTTGAAAATTGAATGTTACAATCTAGATCTTAAAGGATTGGTGTTATTTGTTACAAGATAGGCGCTGTACTATAATGTTTTTTAATAATACAATGGATTTAGTGACAGAAAAGGATTGGAAGAAAATGTAAGTTATAAGTAGTAATCCCAGTACACTGCTTCTGACAATTTTGCCAGAGAATTGTCCAATTTTCATAATTATGGCTGTATGACAGAACTGAAAACTGATTTAAGGCTTGGATGGAACTGCTTGGACGGAATTTTCTGTTCCGTCATACTATGATAGCCATATAAAATAGTATGATTCTCTGACGGAACTTAGAAGTGGTGTATCAGGATTACTCTTGTATTCTAAAACGAATACTGGTCTATAAAATGAATGATACTGATTGTCTCACTGTTAGAGCATCCAACTCAGAAACTGGTGTATAATTTAAATGTAATGCTGTACTGATATAGTACCCTTGATTGGCTTGGCTAAAAAAGTTATAAGGGTAAGTTCAGGATTAGTTGCCATAGTGCCAGGATTATGTGACTGGGTGGTATCAACATATTGCTGAAATACTGCTGGTTGGGACCACAGGTAAATGTATCATTGATGAAGAATGTTTTCAGAAATTGATTATAGTTTATCAAATATAGTCTGCAGAGCTACAGATAAGCTGCATATTGGGGTAATAGCCCAATTATTTTTCTTAAAAACCCAATTGATTTTGAGAGGAGGGAGTAAGAAAAAGCAAAGACAATCTGAAATACCCAAATAGAAAAGGGTATTATAGTGAAAAATAGCACATAAAAGCTTATTTACCCTTTGAGTTTTATTAAATACCCAATTAATATTTGTCAAAACCCAATCAAAATTGAAACTGGGGGTAAAATACCCAATTGACTTAAACCTTATCTGTAGCTCTGCTTAGTCTTTTCGATATATTAATTTTGCAACAAAACAAGATACAGTTACCTGTGGTTGGGACTAAAAATATTGTTGATGAAATAATTTAGTGAGTGACTATTCAATGTTACATGTGTATAAATGTTTCAATAAATGCTGAACGAATACTGTGATTACATGTCAACATGTGGCTTAGATGGATGAGTGCCTGTTTGTTGCACAGTGTACAGTTTAAGTACAATAAAACCTCATAAATAAGACCTTAAAAATGGTTTCCTTATTGAGGTTAATTCAAGAGCGTAACAGAGAAAATGGACTTGAAAATTGTGTATATTGAAATATACTTTAGTGGTGGTCTAAATATTGAGGTGGATTTGTGATTGAGGTATTACTGTACAAAGTTGTCCAACTGTTATATGGAGATGACCCAGATATCAGTTGAATGTTGTATTCTTCTATTACAGGGATGGTCCAGTGACAGTACGCAATCCTCATATAGAGTCACTGTCAGAGGATGTCTTATATCACCTTGACCTTAGTGATAAAGCTAATGACCTTCCTGCTATGTTTGGTGATGTCAAGGTATGTATACATTACCATGGTAACAGGATACTTATAACAGAATAGCAGATAAATATTACCATGGTAACAGGATACTTATAACAGAATAGCAGATAAAATATTACCATGGTACAAGGATACTTATAACAGAATAGCAGATAAAATATTACCATGGTAACAGGACACTTATAACAGAATAGCAGACAAAATATTGCAATGGTAACAGGATAACATATTAAATATTACTATGGTAACAGGATAAAACATAAGATATTGTCATAGTAACAGGATAACAGATAAAATATTCCCATGGTAACAGGATAAAACATAATATAGTGTCATAGTAACAGGATAACAGATAAAATAATGTCATGGTAACGGGATACAGATAAAATATTCCCATGGTAACAGGATAAAACATAATATACTGTCATGATAACAGGATAACGGATGAATTCTTGCCATGGTAACAATGTGACACATGTAATATTACCATGAAGATATTTCAAATTTGATTTCTTTTTTATATTTTTAAAGTCTTGAGCTTCTTGCAGAACTTTTTGACACACCAATTATTCAACTCATTTTTGAACAATTCTGGATCCAGGTTTACCTTTGATGAACTTGGATACATTGTGTATACACGTGAAACAATTATTCGGATAAAACTTTCAATCAGTTAGCTGTGCATGTGCATATAAATTAACTGGTTAATCAAATAAGATAACGGAGACTGTGCTACAAGAACATTGAATTGTTGATGTATATTTTTACAGTTTGTATGTTTTGGAGGGTCACCAAATCGTATGAAGAAGTTTGCTGAATTTATGGTGGGCGAAATAGACTACAAGCTCCCTGCTGGTTTACAACTGATGAATATATCTCATGGATCTGATAGATATGTATTGTATAAAGTTGGACCAGTATTATCTGTCAGTGTGAGTATTATAAGTGTATTATGAACTGTATTGGTACTGTATGCAATGACCCCTTCATGTAATGAACTGCCTTTTACTGATACATTATTACATAGTATTGTATATTCTATGTTAATACTGTATACATATTGTTTTGAAGAGGCTCATATGGAAGATTGGGCAATCACCTGACTATGTTGCCTTTATAAATAACGCCTTTATTTTTACACGTGTGTTATTATTATTATTACTGGACTCATCAGTCTGTAGAACATGCCTTATACACACAGTGCCAAACAAGCCAGCTATATCAATGCCATTTTCAAGGTTGTCTGGGATTGAACCAACAACGGATTGAACCTGCAACCTTAAGCTCTCATTGCTGATGTAGTCAGTCTATCTTAGTACTTCACTACCAGGACGCATTGTAAAACTGTCCTGTTCATACATTGTACTAGTAGGTAAAACAAACAACAGTGGAACCCCTCTAATCCGGACCCCTCTAATCCGGAAACCCCTCTTATCCAGACAAATCAGTTGGTCCCAAATTTTGTCCTTCATGTTTTAATGTAATTTTACTGCTCCAATCCGGAACCCCTCTACTCCGGAAACCGGACAAATATTCAGGAACCAGTTATACATTTGCTCTAAATTTCACCCCTTGGATCCGGACAGTCAATGTAGACAATTTTCGTGTTGACATTT
Source organism: Spisula solida (assembly GCA_947247005.1). Lineage (NCBI taxonomy): Eukaryota > Metazoa > Mollusca > Bivalvia > Venerida > Mactridae > Spisula > Spisula solida. The sequence continues at coordinate 38,811,300 of OX365947.1, read as the reverse complement.
TGACAGGTGTCAGTGAACATTTTGTATATTCCTAATATCTTGGGGACAATAAAAGGTGTGAAAATTGACAATAGGCTTTATAACTCCAACCAACAGGGGTACCATAAAATAAAATCTCCAAGGAATAATCATACCAATAAATAGGTCAAGTTTTCAACGGCTGCCAAACTTGCTTTAAGCTCAGTTAGATATAAGAATTTGTTTTGGGGAAATTTATTTGCACATGTCAACATGTAGTAAAACAGTTATTATATTTATTTGATGTTTGAATGATTTCTGATGATTTGTGTGAATTTTGACTTTGGCATTTTGCCCTGAAATCCCCACGAAATTGGTTTTTCATCAAAACCATGAAATTTTGCCCATGGAAATTAAATGATTTCACAGTAATGATTGCAGTCACAAATTACGCACCATTTATGTAGATCTGTATAATGCCTGAGAGATTGGTTTGTTCATGTACAATATATATAAATATTATAGCTATTTATTGATTGTTTTTAGCATGGTATGGGGATTCCATCATTATCCATTGTATTTCATGAAGTATTGAAGTTATTGTACCATGCTAACTGTATTGATGTGAAGTTGTTCCGTCTAGGCACTAGTGGTGGACTAGGTATGGAATCATGTCATATACTCTTACACCAGTATACATGTTTATGTTTATTGTTTGTTTAATGCCGTTTCTCAACAATTAACAGCGGCTAATTCGCCTTTCCAATTTTCCTTGAGTGTATCTAACCAGTACTAACTTGCCCTTCCACAAAGAACCAGCAACTTCTCCCCATGTGGAGGAAAACCAAAATTGTTGTCAAATTTTCATGGAAGGTTCGTTTATGACAGTTGAACTTGTCTTAAGCAGTCAATTAATTTTATCTGTTTGAAGCAGACTGCCATTTACTACCAGTGCATTCAGTATAACAAAATGCTTCAGGCTGGTGTCCAAGGTCAATTACATGATAACAACTGTATCACTAAAGTTCCAGCATAAACTTCACATTCACAGTTACATTTTGTATTGTGTGTCTCCGTAGCTCAGTGGTTAGTGCGCTTGCCGTCTAATCAGAGGACCTGGGTTCAAATATGGGTGGAGGCACTCATATGCCTGCCATATTTTCAGCAGAAAGCTGACTGGCAAATAAAGGCTATGCTCCGCTTGGCATGTTAAATCCTTCCACTCACCAATGTAGCATAGTTGGTGTAGTGCTCATCTCTCAGACCTGGGTTCGATTTTCTGGATTTTGCTGTTTACCGATATGTTCTTCTTTTGACTGTGATGTGCATCCTTCATATGTCGTCAAGGTGTGAAAGAGCAAGTCCGTACTGGTTGCTCATTAATTCCAAGAAAATGTGTTTGGCGAAAAATATTGGTTTGGTAATTAGCCATGATGTATAACTGAAAAATAGTTAAAAAATGTATAATACCCATAATGAAAATTGGTTGGCTAATAGCTTTTATAAAGAATAAGAAATAACACACTTTTGTAAAAGAGTCATTATTATTATTAAGTGACCATTTGTTGATGTTCACTGATGTGTAAACACCAGATCTGAAGGCACTCATTTAACATAAAGCCCTGAAGCTTTACTCAATGTGTTGCTTCAGATCAGGTGTTTACACATTAGTGAACGTCAACAAATGGTCGTTTAATCCTATAATGATTCCCAGCTTGTTCAGAGTATATTATATTATGTTACAGGCCTGGAACCAGGTACTGTTGTTATTACTGATGCAGCTGTTGATGGGCTGTTACGACCATATATGGAAGTTGTAAGTATTTTAAACATTTTTTTTGGCAATACTGTGACTAATTATCACGTCCAATTAGTCAATATTTTCTAATATATAAGAACAGATGGAAAATAGAAAATTGCATTTATGCAATGCAAATAAACCAAATCCCAGTCCATGAAAATTAGTCCCCAACAAATAGAAATATTTACAGTATTTAAGCTTTAAAACCACTAAATTGATTTGTTCTTTAACTCATTGTAAAGTTATAATAGTCAGCCCCAGGTTGCAACATGTTAAAGTCTATGGCCAGCTGGCAGACATATATCATTGAAAACAAGGGGCTTCCAGCTTTAAGAAATTGGACTAATTCAATCTGAGTTTTACCCTTTCCTACTTTCACTTTGGTATCTAGACCAAAATCTCAAAATATAAAGATAAAACAGTTTCAATACATCACATATAGTTCGACGGAGATAACACTAGCCTTTGTTTACAAATAAAATTGAAAATTAAATACATTTTCGTTATTCTTTTTTGTTCAATCTTGTGCATATACACTTTTAATGATATACTCTTTATATCTACACTGATAACTGGCGGCCATTCGACCGTGCAGTGTAACTGTGTTTATAATTTGCTTTGTTTGTTTATTGATAAGGCTAGAGTTATCCCCGGCAAACTAGACATGTATACATTGCCTGTAAACTCAATTAGATAATTCCAGTTCCACCTTGTCAAGGGATACTGGGATTTACACACAGCCACATAAGGACTATTTGAGTGTATCCGATTTTGGTCCGCGTATGCATTTGGTGGTTTATAACCTTTAGGAACAACATGTTAGTTGTCATGGTTACTGTCATAGTGATTATCTGTATTTTTTCTCAGGCTACTTTGGGTATGATTTTACAACATCCGGCATTCCTAGACAAGAATTTATGCGAGGAATTGTTAGAAATCGCCAAGGAGAACCAAGATTATAAGAGTGTTATTGGAACCACTATGTGCACGTATGATTTTTATGAAGGTAAGTTTTAAAGGAAACACCATAAATTAATGCTACAATACAAACTCTGTAGAGCAAAACCCTTTGTTCTACAGAGGTTGTTGCTAATTTGGAGAGGTGAAATGTTAATGTATACAGTGACTGATTACTTCTGGAACAAAATGATGATGTTGCTTAAGAGAGGTTATTGTCCTATGGAGTGCCGCTCAGAAAAGGGTGCACTGTATAATTGAACACCAGTATTTATAGCAGACCTGGGCGAGGGTTCATATATGAGTTTTAAACCATAAGTAAGGTGTTTGTTTAATCACTGGAATTTAGCACTGGCTACAGGATCACTATTTTGAACGGAGGATGTGTTGCACTCTTGTATATTTGTATAGAGCTATTTTTAATGACTTGAGTGTTATGATATTTATGGATAGAATTGGTGTAACACCATTTTCAATCAGCCAATCAAAATTTAGGAGGTTATGTTCTAAGTATTTTAAGTAAATTCTTATAAAGTAAGAAAGAATTTTCTATTAATACATTGTGTGATTTATTATCTTTTCCTTCTGGTTAAGTGTGTTCAAATCAATCCACAATTTGCTATACCCATGGGCGGTCTTTACATTAGGACCGGAACAATTTCAAAATTCTGAAACTGGTTAATCATCAGTATGAAATGGAATCAAACCGATGAGTAAAGTATCAATATAAACTAAATATGTTAAATGCGATCACATACAAATTTATGTATATCAGGTTACCCCTATACATCCTGCTATTGTACCTGTATCGATAAACACATTCTGGTATGTTGCTGTCAAAAATATAATATACATCCAGTAGTGAACATTGTATTGACATTTTAGGATATGTATTGTTTGAGAACGATTAGCGGTTTTGCAAAATTAAAACCAGCTTAACCTTATGGAATTGTATCCAATTAATGAAGTTATCATCCCGGCGGTCCTACATTTGTACTTTACACACCTGTAGGTTTAGTCTTATTCTGTTGTTATAAATGTCTGTACAGGGTGCTGTCTGTATTGTCATTCTAACATGTTTCAGGTCAAGCCAGACTTGATGGTGCTTTCTGTGACTTTACTGCTGAAGATAAGATGGCGTTCTTGAAGAGAATCCATGATCGTGGTGTACAGAATATAGAGATGGAGTCACTTTGTTTTGCTGCCATGGCGCACAGAGCCGCTGTAAAAAGTATGAGTGCTAAATGTTAATTTTTTATCCCTTCGGAAAAACGTTTTATTTTATGAAAAATGTATTCGGAGATTCAGATACTATATCACAATATCCTGCAAGGTGGCCACAGATTTTGGAAAACGGGTAAAATGCAAAAAACAAATTCCCTGCAGGGAAAAATTGGGTGATTTCAAAATTTGGCAAAAATCAGGGAATTATCAGGGAATTTTACAAAAATTGTTGGAAAAAAAAGTGTCTACTGGCAGTGTCTCTTCATGACTTTATTCAATAGATGTTATTCTTCAAACAAACTGTATTTATTATAAAATTGGTATAAATAATGAGTTTGGTGGTGTAGGTATGGCTATAAGGGGTCATTGGGAGGCCATATTTTCAGCTGTATCTGAGTAGTGAACACCGCAGACAGTCATTCAAAATCACCTTTCAGTCAGACAAAAATCTTCATTTTCTGTGGCCACCCTGTCCCGACTCAGGACCAACCAGTTCTGAATCGATAACTGCTTTTTGATAAAACTAAAGTGATTGTACTTTCGCGATTTTCAGTTTCCTGCAATATCCATATTAATGTTTTAAGCACTTTCGCGGCTTCTTAATTTTGCAGAATTCTACCACTCGCAAACTCTGCAAAACTTAATCGCACAAAATAATTTCTAGGTTTACAGTATTAAATTTGATGGATTTTAGTAAAAATATAAATTCATGGGGTCATAATTTTGTGGATGACAAAAAATAGATAACCATAACTGCTTATGAGCATGGGTCAGTTGCCTAAGCAAAGCACTGCCAAGCACCTTTATTCAGATACCTACTGTTCAATTGAATATAGATGGCATGGATTACCTCCCTCGGAAAGCGCTATGTAGCGCTCACCTGTGTTATCAGTCTTCAGATTTTGTGGTCGAGTTCGTACTAAATCAATGGCAATGAATCCTTATGAATAATATTGATTTTAGAGTGTACTATTATCTATGTTTTTCTAGGTGCAATAATATGTTGTACGATTGTGGACCGATTGTCGAGCGATCAGATTACTGCGACTCATGAGATGTTGGAAGAATGGCAGATGAGGCCGCAGAAGATTATTGCTAATTATATACGCAAGCAGATGGGACTGAACAAGTGATTGAATCAGCTTTACCTTCCTTTAATACTGTTGTTCATTGTTATAGTTAGTTTGATTTTATTTGTTATATCTTTAATACTGTCAAAATATGTGTCTGTGCTGTCTGTAAGTTGTGTAATTTATCTTTTAATACACAGGTAATCAAAATTGATAGATAGATGTTCCCTTGATAATCTATTTATCTATACTGCTCTTTTCTATCTCTCTTTCTTTTAAAAACAACATTTTTATGCCCCCGTATCGATAGATCGGGAGGCATATAGTGATTCACCTGTCCGTTCGTCCTGGTTAACCCAAATTGACCGTTTCTTCTAGCATTAATATGGCTTGCTACAAAGCTTTCATACTTGCATGGATGTTGTGTATGAGCACTCTCCACACGCCAGTATCACCTAACCCCATTTTGACCTTCACCTTGACCTAATTTTGGACTTAGACTTTATGGACAAGGCTTCCACAGGGGGCATAAGCGTTTATTGAACGCAGTCTTGTTTTATTATTATTTATATAAACATTTAACACTTGACTCAAATCTTAAAAAACAATGGATTCTATTTTAAGCTCATGGTCGCATGCCTAAAAATACTGTATTTTCATAATTCCGTAAAAAAAATTATAACATACAATCATGTATGTACCCTGATGAAGGCTTGATGAAATTATGATAACCTAAACTTTACTTTGATCCTGTGACTACATTCACACTTCAGTGTCTTAGTTGATAGTTGTCTATTCTATGCATAATGATGTTATTGCTATAAAAAAACTACGCATTAATGGCATTAGCTAATCTTTGTGTGCTTTTTTCATGTACTTTAAGAATGATTAGACGACGAGTAAGCACAAATATTCATGGATGCCAGACAAATAGTTTTAAACAATACATTGCTATATCACCTGCACTCTTATTGTTTTATGATAAATATAGAATTTCAAACTGCAAGGCTAACTAGGCATGCGACACCATTACTGAAAAACACCATTTATCTGTGTACGGTATTTACTATATATTCAGGCAGCATACTCAAGAGAGTCCGAAATCAATACCAAGATAATTGGGTCCTAGCCAAGAGGAATACACATTTTTTTCAATACCTGTTATTTGAATGGCTTCTTCCTTGTTTTAAATGTTCAAATGAATTTTTAACTCACATGTTTGCTATTTCCATACATTGAACTAACTGCGATACTATTTTGTGATATTTTCTGTTCTTGTTCGGCATGAAATCCTGTACTACATTACTGCTTTGTTAATGCGGTTATCTTGGTAGTGGTCCATTTTCTGTGTTTATGTTATACAGTAGAACTTTGATACTTCAAACTGCCATTGGACTGGGAAAATAGTTTAAGTCATCTACTTGTTCGATGCATCTTCTAATTTGTAAAGAAATCAAGTTCCTCATTTCAGAGACCAATCTCTTTTTGTCATCGGAACATGTTCATCAGTAACTTTAGGATTTTATGCCTGGTTTTGTGAAGGTTGTGTTCTCTGTGACGTTGGTTACAATAGGTCCTCCACTTATTAGATATTTTCAGTTTGGCGCGGATGAGGAAGTAAGTGTTGGTTGATAATTAAACCCATGAAAGCTGTAGTTTCCATAGATGCACTGTCTATCATCATGTATCCGTAGCAACATATGTATCGTCAATTGGCAGCCAAAAGGAGCTATCAGTCTTCTTATTTCATGTGCTTATAGGCCCGTTAGGCTGTCAATGGATAATTTTCATGATTATTGATTGAAACATTGGTAAAACAGTGTGTAAAACCTGATTGATCAACCAGAGACATGATAGATTTCTCTGATCCCTGATCCTTTTTAAAATGTTTCACTTACATTTGTTATTTGTGCATGTTTTATTGATCTACATTGTAGTTATTTAATTGCTAGTTAAATCTTGATAGTTGCTATAATTATTGCAATATATTGTTGTTGTGTTCACGTTTTACTTACTAGCATACATTGTTGTTTGTTATATGCTGCTCCAGTTAAATACTGTAAAATCATTAATTTTTTGAGGATTTGAAATTTTGTTGATTTGGTTGTTAAACTCTACCACATAATCTAATCCCCAAGATTAATCAACATCCCATATGCAAAACATGGGTTTACTATTCCATAATTATTATATTGTAAACCACAAATTTACAACCCAAAGAAAAAACCTTTTTATCAAAATTCACGAAGTTTAACACCTACGTAAATTTGTGATGTTACAGTAAGTGGTAGAGGTTCACTAACCTCTCAACCATAAATGTTCTGTTTTGCATTTATTCTGCCCCCCCCCCCCCCCATCTTTGATAAGGCGTATATTGCTTTGCACATGCAGGTCGTTCGGTAGACCAAATGGTTTCTGTTCAATAACTCAAGAAGGCTTTGCCCTAGGATCTTCAAACATTACATGGTGGTTGATCATCACTAGTAGATGACCCCTATTGATTGTGAGGTCAAAGGTCGAGGTCACTGTGGCTTTTACCATTTCTGACTATTAGGCTGCCATAGGGGCATACGTGTTTTACGAACATCTCTTGTTATGTCTTAGATTTCAGACATTTTGCTTGTAATAATTGTTAAAAATATTTGTTACCATGGTAACCAGTATACTGTGCACCATTATACATTCGGATATTGACTATGATTTTAGGTCATGATGTAAGATACACAGCTAATATTGTTTAGTGTAATATCGATTCAATAAAAGCAGTAGTTGACAATAACCATCAATCATGAATTTCGTACACAATATCCATTGGTTAATTGTTTGTAAAACATTGTTTTCATAGGTCAATTGTTTGTAAAACATGTTTTCATTGGTCAATTGTTTGTAAAACTTGTTTTCATAGGTCAGTTACTTGTAAAACTAGTTTTCATTGATCAATTGTTTGTAAAGCTTGTTTTCATTGGCTGATCAACTCAACAACCAGTCCATGTAACTGATGATGTATAATACACTACGCCGAAGTTCTAATTGGCCACCCTATAAAATCTGATACTATGTGATATATTCAACCAATACATATGAAGTTGAGTTATGTTTTTATTCCACACGTTAATCTATCGATTTACAGAAATAAAACACTTGTTTTTGTGCAAAATCATCCATGCGGAACGGTTAGTGTGAAATGGCTTTTGTGCACGTGGTACTCGTGCACGGGATGAAAAATGTTTGTATTTGGTTGAATGGATTCTCGGTGGATAGCCTTTTATGAAAAACATCAAACTTTGAGAGATTGAATAATGTGGAACTCGCCAAAGCCCTCCGAATGATGAGTATCACCACTCAAAACAGCGAAGTGCGCCCACGCCTTTTTAAAAAATTGCAAACTCATTAATTACGTTTAATTTAGCGCAAACTACTGTGGGAAACATGTTTTCCTATCAATGTAAGTAGACATCATCGGGTTTTGGATTATTTGTATTCTTCTGCAAACACTTTTTCTAAAATACATTTAAAAAACACGTGGTCAAACAGAAATTTATTGAAGTGCATGCATACATCTGACGGCTTGAGCGCGTTTCCGTTGCTCATTCTCGCACGGTTTTAAATTTTTCATAAAAGGGAATCCACAGAGGATGCTTTCCAACAAAATACGGACATATTTCATACCTAGGCTCACGCACCACGTGCATAAAACCAATTTCGAATTAACCGTTCCGCATGGATGATTTTGTACCTGAGCACGTGTTTTATTTCTGTAAATCGATAGAATAATGTGTGGAATGAAAACATAACGCAACTTCATATGTATTGATTGAATATATCACATAGGATCAAATTTTATAGGGTGGCCAATTAGAACTTCGGCGTAGTGAATGTAAACAGATTTTATCCTGCACAATGTAAGGGATTTTGATTTATATGCTTTTATTTATTTATCTTCGCCACCGAAAATTCATGTGGGCGAGGCACCCAAAAGAGGTTAGTCACTTTAGTTTTTGGGGGATCGTGCATGATACAGAAGATGCCCAAGTTCCAGAAGTATCCCTGGTTCTTTTACATGCCTGATGTAAATCATCTTACATGGGAACTCGGTTTTATAGTATCATCCGAAAGACTGTTAATAATTTCAGTTAGGTGGTCAACACTGAAAAGCATTTCTGTTTTTAATCCGGCTGGATGCAGGATCGAACCCACTACTTGCGGATCAGCAGACAGTAGCTCTTACCACTGGACTACTTGTCCACCCCTAATGAAAGTGACACCCAACTGATCATGTATATCCATTCTAACTTAATATACTATTTCACTATCACGTTAATCACTTTTCGACTTTAGAAGCCAATTGAGCTATGTGCAATTTGAAACCGCACTTTCATGTTCATATTGGTGATAAAGGTTACATAACAGTTGATTTCTGACTTCTTATTATCTTGGGACCATTCCATGGCTAAATAATTATGCAACGTTCAGGGAATCTTGCCATATATTTATTGTTAACTTATATTTACAATGTTAACTACACAATTATTTATTTCTTACACTTTATTATCTCAATTGACCAGACACCAGAGTACAGATCCCTCCGCCTATTTATTTGTCGAAGGTTTTGGCCAAGGTTATTAAGTTTAGTATGAAGCCATGTGCAATACTTACAATGTTTTTATAACCAATTGGCAAAACAAAATCCTTTCATTGGTTTACTCAATAATCTGGCATCTGGTCAAATGTATTTTGTCTATTTTTGTTACTTATTTGTGAAATAAACTTGTTGTAATGAAAAAGTATTAAAATTTTGTCATTTATTTTGCCTCTATAGCTAAAAGTTGTACCGTACCTTTTTGACATCATCGTTTACTTCACCAGGGTACTGTTTTATCAAAGCACTTACGGAAATAATAAATTTAAGTTCAAATTTATAATTCTTAAACTGCTACATATTGTGGTAAAGCGATATGGAATATTAACAGTGATTCAGTTAATGATCTCCTTAAAACAATACCTTTCCCCTATTTATAGTTGTAAATGCATTATAAGGAATTAAACTTGAGCATAAGTTTAATATTTTTCATAAGTGCTTTGATAAAACAGTACCCTGAGCATGTAGTGCTCATCATTGTGCTATTGCTAGGCATATTGGATGTCCGGCATTCATCATATGTTGACATACATGCCAGATCTCCAGCATCATGCACGAGTCTCCTGTAAAAACCATAGAACATACAGTATTCTGTTTCACCTGCATTAATCATCCTCTGGTCGTCATCGTCTCAAAGTGTGATAAGAGTCAAGAAATCAATATTCATGTCAGTCTTACATTAACTGAACATAATGGATGAAGAAAATATTGTGCAATTTATGTATCATCAATATATCATCTACTCTACTTCTAAATTTCGAAAATTCATCTGATGCATTGTCATACATCATCTTTTCCAGGCAACTGATAAGCCATATAGGCAGGGACCAAAGTGGCAAGAATATCTTGGAAATGTGTGTCCCTTTACTATTCTCATATTGGGTATGAACCAAAATGCCCCAAAACAAACCGTTGGGTATTCTGTTATCACAGAGGCTTGAATGCAGCACAAACATTTTGTTGAAACTAGGTGCCCGAGGTCAAACCTGCCCTGTTTGGGCTAAACTATTTTCCATAACACTAAAATTTTAAAACTACTGGAGCATGTTACTTGTATTGTATTGACCATCAGTTCTGCTGGTCATATTTCATACATGTTGTCAAAGGGCCATTGTACTCAGGTGAGTGATATGTATTTATTTGGGACTTGCGTCACATGAACTTCTGGGCTGATGTAGTGACTTCTCTAGCTATTATGGTTGAAATCAAATCTAGGTGCCCATTTCTACATTATTTGGGATACTAGCAGTGTTGCTGGAATTCACTACCAGTACTAACTCTTTCCTCCACAAGGAATTGCTAACTATATGTGAATAATACAATGGTAATGGAAGAATATAGCCTGCCCTACCAAGGAATTTAACCCGTTTAGGTGACATTCTCTACACAACCTTGACAAAAGAACATAGCCTTCCCTACCAAGGAATTTATCTTGTTTAGATGACATTCTATTCTCCACACAACTGTTAACAGACAAACATAGCCTGCCTCACCAAGGAATCTAACTTGTTTGGGTGACATTCTATTCTCCACACACCCGTAACGGAAGAATATAGCCTGCCCTTCCAAGTAATTTAACTTGCTTATGTGACATTCTACATCAGCTAGATGGGTATTCAGAATACACTGGCCACATAGGCAACCAATCTCATGAACAGGGGTCCTACTGAGGCATAATGCCCAATCCTGAAAACATGAAGCAAGTCTGTTTCGAATGCCATTAGAATGTATCCCTACACCAAAACCTTGTTTCAAACATTGATCTTTTGTTAAAATTTAGCCTATGAAACTTCAAATGACCATAGCTCAGTCAATATTTGCCACTTTTTCATCAAATAACTTATATTTTCTGCAGAAAACTTCATTTTTTCTGCTTCAGCCAATCTGGATTTCCGGATTATTTCGGAATTGTAGGACCCCTGCATAAAATCATGTAAACAAAGAGAATGTAAGAAAAACACAGGTTAAAGGGTTTACGAATTTTAATAATATTTACATGAATAAGTGTACAGTTTAATATGATCAAATTTATAATAAAGCTATCTTGCTTTTCATGAAAGTAAGTCAACAATATAAATAACCCAGCTATGAAAAACAAGAAAAAAACTTGGTGATATTTGGTAACTACAGATGTCTACGTCACAAATACATACACAATGACTACGGAGACAACTGTAACGACAATGAGACACGAAACCAATCACATTGCTACATCATTTAAAACCACTGTCCTCTATACATGCAATAAATACATAAACACTTTATACAAGTACTTGATCTAATAATTAATTAAAACAAGAAATTCCATGAAAAACAGGTTTTCAAACATGGCTTATTTAGCACGGAGAATTTGACATGATCCTAACCTTTATGCATGAATATATTACAAGGTTCTTGCGATGAATATATAAATTTCTGCAAGAAAATCGTGCAGTATCAGTCTTTTAGCTTTGTGTTTGCATTACACCTCAAGAGTCTTTGTATATAGACAATATATCAGCCGTTACATTATGCTGATCAAAGGTCTCAAGTCATGTCAAATTCTCCGTACTGTAACTCTTGTTAAATACTTGTTGACGTCCTGACTGCTTGCGACTTCACAAACATATTACCTATTTGTTCCACTGGAAAACCCTGTTCCCTGGCTTTTCCATGGAGCAAATAACCACACAGAATTAAATGAATTTTATTCATTTATTATAAAATGTATATGCAAGTTCAACAGAAACTGGTATTTTTATGATTTATAAAATCATTCATAATGAAACAACCGGTTATATGAACTAGAAAAAAGTATATTAAAAGGTATTAACTTAAGACCAAAGACAAAGAAGCTGCTAATAATGTGAAACATTTAACTTGAAGTAATTGTTTATCTCAATCGTTTAAAGGTAGGTACTCATAGTTTTATATGAATTATTTATCTCAACCATTTAAAGGTAGGTACTCATAGTTTTATTGAATTATTTATCTCAACCATTTAAAGGTAGGTACTCACAGTTTTATTGAATTATTTCTTATCTCAACCATTTAAAGGTAGGTACTCACAGTTTTATTGAATTATTTCTTATCTCAACCATTTAAAGGTAGGTACTCATAGTTTTATTGAATTATATCTTATCTTAATTATATAGAAATAAACGGGGTTACCGAAATGGGTCCTCAAACGAATTATTTCTTATCTCAACCATTTAAAGGTAGGAATTATTTCATAGTTTTATCAAAATATGATTGGAAATAATGTTCAGAAAATGGGTCACGTCGACATACAGATATACTCTAAAGTCAACTTGAACAACACAGAACAGTTCTGATACAGATAATTCCTATGATACTGCTGGGTACCAGGTTACTGGTACATGTAGTCAGGGTAGGAAATACCGGTGTCAGATACTTGTATTGGTGGCTCTGTGAAACACGTAAGAAAATCATAAGAGTACATCAGAATGAAGGCAATAACTGTAACCCCCACTTTCTAAAAGTTAATGTCTACAGATATTTAGTCCAATAAATAAATACATGTACCTGTAAATGGGATGTCCGGGTTATTTCATTCTTACAATTGATACAAACCTGACAGAACAAGACATTTCTAACATAAACCTGCACACTACATCAATCACTCACACTTTGAACAATACAAATTGCACCAAAAATAAAAACTACACAAACACAACACACATGACAGTATCCATTTCATGCACCAAAATGTTCATTGAGATAAAAGAGCCTCTTGCAATAATATAACAGGAGGATAGTCATCTATTGATTGCCTGTCTCACATTGTATAACAAGCTCCAATACAAGTACATACATAATTATAAGGGACGTGCAAATGGCTCCCCTTGGCAGTCATGGGCTTGACCAATCCAACTAAATGTGGCAGACATAATAAATTCAAAGCATTCTCCTTATTTTTACAACTGTAAAAACTGAAATGCCACCCATTAAAACAATGAGTATTCAAAACAATGAATATTCATGTATTTTCTATCATTAAAACAATGAATATTCATGTATTTTTCATCATTAAATCAATGAATATTCATGCATTTTTCATCATTAAATCAATGAATATTCATGTATTTTTAATCATTAAAACAAATGAATATTCATAAATTTTCCATCATTAATACAATGAATATTCAAAAAGATCTGAATTATAACAACTGCTCGCTGGAAAGATTAGAGAAACGATACAAAACATTGTTCAACATGTTAACCTGAGATAGACAATTTAACACACACCTTTTTGTCTATTGTCACTGTGTGTATGTCTTATGACAAATAGACATTCAACATACAAGAGACAATTACATAATAAAGACAGAAATATGCTATATACTGTAAGTGGATAGTTCAGCAGGAAAAAGTTTGGCAAATTCTGAAATTCATATATTTGGCGTGCGGAAATATTAGCGATTTTTAAAAAAAAATTGTCAAGTTCAAAGGCAGAATATTTTTATGCATGATGAAATATTAGCAAATCAAGTAAATTCACCAAATCAGCCAATATTTCCACATCGCTAACTTTGTTCAAATTAAACAAGTAATTAAGAATTGCAAGCAATACAGAAGTCCCCTACCGGTTTTAAGCCTTTTTCAATGTTTCTGTTGCCATAGCAACCACAATTTTGGTCGGAATCAAAATATGTTTGGACTTGCATTATCCCCTTATTGCCCCCTATCCACACACCAAGTTTCATAAACCTAGCTTAGAAACTGTTTGAGTTATGTCAGGATCCAGATTTTTTGACGGACCGACTGACAGACTGAGGGCAAACCTATAGTCTCCTCCGGTCAACTAACAAGGCATATGTTTGCAGACAATAAGAACGGAACATCAACTTAGAAGCATTAAGCAATGACAAGATATCATATATGAATAAGGAAGCTACAGTCAAAATGACCTAACAGCTCTTGTTGGGGCTATTAAAGCCATTCTCCAGAAGTAAGCGGTAAGTCACATGTTTATATCCCAATTGTCCATATCTATATTAAACAACCTTGTGCTGCAGTCATAGAGTTGTATAGGTACCAAGCTGTAAGACTCACATAGTCGCCTTATACAGGGGTGTCAACAGAGCCAAATTAAAATCAGGAAAATCATATGTGGTCGACCATTTTTGCCAAAATATTCAACCACAATATTTCTATATTTAACTTATTTTTATGGAATGAAATCCTTCAGAGCAGATAAAATTCACCATAACTTTGCCATTTATTTTGGTCAGAAAGCATAGCTCTTTCAGGATGTATAAATCCGGAATTCCGGATTAATTGGCATATTGACACCACTGCTTATATGATGCATGCTGAGTCGGATGGTGGTGGGTCTTCTGGTCCCTCCTTAGAGAAAGCCTACACCATACCATAAAACTAGTTTGCATAATACAACTTAATTGATGTAAAAGCAACAAATATTAAAACAATTTATTTCGAAAAACATAACCCATTCTAAACCAATTCTGACAATCTAAACCACTGGTATTTTACAAACTATTCAATCAGTCAATAAATACTATTTGAGATTCAGCGTATTCCACCATATCATGTATATACTTATATAAAACATTCCGAAATTGATTTTACCTTTCTACAACTAGCAATTTCATGGTTATAATTGATTTTTTATTTGGCATAAGTTAAGGTTACCATGTACAAGACTTTTTCAGCAATCATCAAGGGAGAGAACCCCAGTTTCTTCTTCCAAGCGATATTTTGGCTATTGGTGGACCTTTAACACTTAAACTGACTGTAATTGCAAGCTGTTGTACAGTTACCCTTTGAATATAGTGCCCTATACAATTATAATGCTTAATTACAAAGAAACTAAGCTATAAGATATTAAAAAACAAATTGATAAACAAATTGACAAACAAATTGATAATACAGACATAATGAGATAATCGGTATTACTACCACACAAAATATTATCTTATTGTTTATGAATAATGCGTATTTGCTAATAAACACAGCTGATCATCAATTTCAAGTTCAACAAACTGCTCACTACCAGATGAGAATGTTTTTCAAGCTAACATTATAAATCAATGAGCAGATATAAATCAGATATAAATCTTCCAAATTCAAACTTTTTAAACACTTGACGGGAACAAATTCTTTTTTCTAAATATTTAAATATGTCTGCGTCAGTGGAATTGATTTTGCAATACTAAATATTTCAGGGGTGTCAACAGAGCCAAATTACAAATCCTGAAAATCATATGCAGCCAACTATTTTTGCCCAACAACTGAACAAGAGGCCTTCAAGCTAATTATTTCCTTATATCTCAGTTTGTATTAAAGAAATTCTTTCAGAGCAAATTTTATTAACCACAACTGTGCCCTCTCTTGATATTTTCATCAAGCAATTTTTATTTTGATCAGGAATCATAGCTCTTTCAGGATAGATAAAGCCAAAATTTCGGATAAATCAGGATAAATCATCCCGAATCTGGATAAATCAGGAATATTGATGCCCCATATACTATTACTCACAGAACTATTGATGGATGGCAATAAACAGTATTTCTACAGCATATCGAGTTTCTTAAAGATCAGGAAAAGCTTCCAGTAGTGATAAAATGGGAGGAATAGCAGAGGATGATAACCTATGTCTTGTGTATCATGACCTTATACTTGACTAGTTGATATGAGAGTTACATATAATATACACAATCAGATGAAATCTAACATGTTCATGATTTACATATATTTGGCAAACAAATAATTTACTACACAATTAGTAATAAGTTAATAAACCTAGTGGTAGTATCAAAGATTTAATATACCAGTACATAAAAGCATTATATTTTACATACAGAACAAAGAATGACACTGAACAGATAGCAGCCATATAAGATAAAGATATGCAATATTAAATAATAATGTCATTCATTCACCTAACTTATAGTACTCTTCTAGTTCTAGTAATGTTGTCTATATGGATGAGTTAGATCACATGAATAGCAACAAGACTGCATTCAATCAATGCTTATGCACCATAAAAACTAGCTAAGTCAATCAGGGGCCATAATTCTGTTGAAATGTGTAAATAGTGTAAATAGCTTTGGCAATGCAAGGAGTTTATGATGGTTAACAAGTATGCCAAGTTTGAAAGCAATGCCTTCATGGACTTTAAAAATATTTGAGTTGCAACAACTTGAAAGTTTTGCTTAACATATGATATTCTGACACATGAACAAACTAACGGACGGACAGGACAATCACTATATGCCTCCTGCATCAGTAGATGCCAGGGCATAAAAATGTATGTAAGTTGTTATAAGACAAGTATTGACAAACCAAATCATGTGAGCTCCTAGTTCCAAGATGAAGTTTTTAGTTTATAACATTACTGGGGAAACATGTTCCTAGTTTCATCTCTCCACCAGCGCCAACACAGAATTTCAAATTTCCCTCACAATTAATTTACATATTTGAAAAAATAAATTGGCAATAAATTAATCAGCTATTTTCTGTAGATGGAATATTTTCAGTTGTACATATTTACTAGAATATAAAACCTACCTACACTAACAATCAAGAGTAAATTCACACTAATAAAAACATTAAGAAACAAGGAAATTCCATGAAAACTGAAATTTCAGCCATCCCTAACTCTGCTAAAACTTGGCTCAAACAATAATGAAACACTAAGTGGACATCTTCACATGCTTTTAAACATCCAACCCCCCCCCCCCCCCCTACGTGTTCCAAGACCATAACTCAAATACTCCGGTTACAGGTTACACTCGCCTACCAACACCTCCTTACATTAGAACACCTACTAGTTAAAATGTTTATTGGAGAGAAGCAACAACAATATATTATTATAATCTCTTTACAAATGTTGGACAGAAATAGAGCATCTGTAGTTACACAGAATCAACAGAACATATCAATGCAAGCTCTACGGGTCACATATGTATTACATATACTCATATCTACTCTCATACAATTACCTGTCAACAGTAAAGCAAGGTACAGTTGGATCTTGTTATAATGACAACATTTTATCCGTACACGGTATTAACCGAAGTGAAGTCTCAGATCCAAGGTACTGTTTTATATAAGCACTTGCAGAAATCTTAAACTTAGGCTCAAATTTAAATGCCTTATAATTCTTTACAACTAATCATTGGGGACATATATCGCATGCATTAACTAAAACATTATTACTATATCTGGCATACCCCTTTACCAAAATTTCTTAAAAGCTAAAGATTTACAAAGACTTTAAATTTAGACATTAGTTTAAGGTGTTCGTAAGTGCTTTGATAAAACAGTATCCTGCTTGAAAACCAGGATGGATATGAACTTTTTTTTTATTTTCGAACCAAGAAAAATTGTTTAAAGTAGGACTGTACCTACTATTCTGTAGGAAAATATTGCAGAAAGTTAATCATTTGTACAAATGAAATTAATGAATAAAATTGGTCACTGAAGAATTTCTCTGAATTCAATAGGGGTTAATAAGAGACATCATTTTCCTATACATTGTCCATAAACAAAATCACATTTCTTTCATCATTTACTCACTTAAAACATCTAATACTGTAAAATTAACTATGATTGGTATAAATACTGATTTCAGAGTGTTTTTAAAACCTCAACCAATTAAAGCACTGAAATCAAACTGCAAGCTAATTAAAAAAAAAGATAATTATCAGTAAAAGCAGGGATGAAAATGGTAATGAAGTAAAACATTGAAACTAAATACGCAAAAAGAAACGAAACAGCTGTTCAGGTAAAAATTTAGTACTTTAGTAAAAATCTGAAATATGGTATTATAAAGTATGCAAAGACTTCCCCTGCCCCAAACTGCTATTAAAGTACTTATATTGATCTTACAATTGGTCATGTCGACTACAAATATGTGGATTTCAATGGGTTTCACCTAAGTTTCTTATACCTGTGAAGTTATGCACTAGTTTTTGTATTGAAAATCCATACAGACATGTCTTAGAGACTACCTAATCACATGTAAAACATCTCAGGGCACAACTCATTCATTCACTGCACATCAGCTAATGTATCTGATATTGTACTAATAAATAGATTCCATGTACCAATACACATTCAATATTTGATCACTAAATACTCACAATAATGTGCCCCAATCACAAAGTCAAAATGTTACCAATACCTATAAATAGAGATTATAGGCACAGAAGTTTCTTCTTTATCAGTCACACGATTTGATGTACACAGGACGAAAGGATTGACAAACAACAAATGTTATGTGCAAAGCAGATATACCCACATTTCTATGTGTGCAACCAAATAAAAACAGAACATGCTATACCATCAGCAGAATTGAATCAATGCGACCTTAAAATGCACACAACAACAACAGAGGCAAGATAAAATGGAACGAAGACCATGTACAAACTCAGTGTAGACATACCACGTATGTGATGTAATTTTTCCCTAAGAACGTCAACGCAAAGTTAAGTTAAAAACCACCGTATGTATTTCATTCTTTGACATTCTTCAATGCTAAAGCCAAGAATGAGTTCTGAAATACTTACGGTTGATTTCAGTTTTGTGTTGACAGATTTGTTCTTGCGTTCTCAAACAAAAATGACATCACTTACCATGTGGTTAGTCCACACTGATACTAAAATCATACCACTCTGCGATCATACTCCAAGTTTACTTTCATAAACAAAAACCAACAACAATAACAACAACAATAGTTACATGTAGTTGGAATTGATCACAAAATCTCCACATATTTGCTGGACAGAAATTATTAGAATACCAGCAAAATTGGGGCAGAATATTACTACAAACAACACTGTTTGTCAATTACAACTTGCATGACTATGTATATGGATGTATGTGAATACTACTTTGACAGTGTATAAATATGAGTTTATTTTCTAAACGAAAACTGACTGGTTGGAAAAAAAATGAGGCAAAGAAAAATGTTATTTTTCTAATCCAAAAGTTGATCACAAAGTAAAGTATGTTGATGATTTGTGTGCATATATTGGTAAACTGAGAAACTGATTTCTGTACACCAAGTACTACACTTATATAGAATTTACAATTCCAATGATGGCTTGCAATAAATAAGGTGGTCATGTCAACTGTTCTCATACATGGTACAAATCTGCACTCATACATTACCGTCTAGTGCACGTGTCCCTACATTCCTCAAGTAGCAGAGAATACATTATACAATGTAGCCTTGTAGAAGAACGTTCTCATCGAATGTATCTCGCGGACACGAATGCCCCATAGTGCATTAATGTAGAATTCCCCGCAATGAATGAAGCAGAATATTCCCACAATGCACCTATACACTAACGGAGTGTCTTGATTTCCAATAGTTACATATGAAAACACTTTTTTAAAGAAAGCCCATTAACACAGAAGCATATCACATTCTGTCCAATAAAATCCTACGATTGCTTGACACGTTTCCTCGGAGGACCCAAAGGTGGACTTTGTTGACTTGCTAGTGCACGGAATGCATCCGCTATTAAATGTGGGTGACTCATGATCAGTGTCTTCCATCCTTGTGTCTCCATAACATCTGTAGCATGACTGTAATAGACAAGAATGCATTCAGTAAACGCTTACGCCCCGGTGGAAGCCTTGTCCTTAAAAAATAGCTTAGTCAATCAGGGGCCAAAAATTCTGTTGAAATGTTGGAAAGAGTAATATGGCCTTGACAATGTAATGTGTTTATGATGGTAAACAAGTAAATATGCCAACTTTGAAAGCAATACTTCATTTTCAACACATTGGAAATTTTGGTTAACATTTTTGGACGAACAGACAAACGGATGGACAGGACAATCACTATATGCTTCTGCATCAGTAAATGTCGGGGCATAAAAACATATCATACAACCAATACCATGGTTTATACAGAAATTCCCTAAACAATTTTAATTACTTTTCAAGGACTTAGCAAGTACATTTCCCCCATTTTCAAGGACTACTAAATTCGTTTGTCATGGCAACAACATGCAATAAGTGTCTTAATATCAAAGGAAATACTAGTAATGTACTTTTCAAGGACTTTTTCTACATTTCCAGTTCAAGAAGAGTAACTTCATGACCGCAGATGTTTGTATGACTTAAAAGTCCAATTAAATATATTACACACTAAAGATGTCTGTACTTACCTGTTTATAAAATCAATAGCATGTGTCTTTAACTGATCAGCACTATGGAGGTCAGCCAGCACTAAAATCTCACATACATTTTCTATACTTAAATTTGAACACAATGCTTCTTCACACATGACCTTTAAACGATCAAGTGCATACTGAAAAGAACAAGAGTGACCATACTGCAATACAATGATTAACAAGTGAACAGAACAATGTTTAATACTGTAATTCACTTTCATATTGAAGATTGAGATTTTGGTAAATTGGCCACTTTGTGGAATCTTACATTTGTGGAAGTAAAAACATTGAATACAACCCTATAAAATAAATGGATCAGACACTAAAATGCTTATAATATTATGTCATGCCCCTGTCACCTTCTCGCAAACTATTTGAGGGGGATGTTATGGTCCAAGAAGAGAGCCAAACACCTATGGGCCATATACATGCATGGGTGAAAGTTAGAAATTCTGAAAAACCTTAACTCCTCAGAAATTGACAATTTCTGTAGGGTTAATAAAGAAAAACATACTTTTTGGTACACTAAAAAACCTGAAGTTTAGGCATATGCCTAAAAAGTTTCACCAATGTACATGGGTAAAATGGACACTCAAACTCCTGAAGTTTGGGATAAATACTGAATGTTCATCAATGCTTCTACTTTCTCTCATATTACCTTATCTGCAGCTGAGAGAAGATCATCTGCCATTTTCTCTAAATTTGGTGCTTTACCAGTATAAATAAACCGTAACATTTCTCTCATAACATCATGGTCGACGTCTGCTATATCTACACGATTCTGAAAACAATACAATCATAATAATTAGAATTTATTCCAAATACTAGGTCATTCTATTTTCTAACACAACAGATCCAGTGGTTTACCATGCAACATACACAGACTGCAAACAAAGTTTTCTATGATTTTTTACCCATATAGGCGGCATCATAATATCCTCTGACAGAAACAAATGAGCAAGTAATCATCAGAATTTCCAAAAAATATTCTAAGACAAAATTTCCAGATTTTTTCCAGACCACAGAGCAGTTTCCCCAATTTTTTAAAGCGATTGGGGACCACAGCATCTTTTTGTTAGGGCAAAATAAATAATATGGTAATAATTAATATACATGTATATGCTTTATATGGAACCAAAAAGTTTCGGGTAGCAGTTTTTGGGTCGTTGATTGACTTTTAGAAGTATCCTGAGCGCGCACAGCGTGCTAGGATTTGATATTTTCATCTTAGGAAATGATACTTATCGACAGCTATAATGAAGAATTCCCTGACTTGTCTCCGGCTTTTGCTCAATTTCCAGTCAACATGACCTAGGACTACCTTTATAATTATGCCACCTTTATGAACAAGGGAGGTTTGTAAAACACATATGCCCTATGGCAGCCAAATAGTCCGAAATGGTGAAGGTCACAGTGACCTTGACCTTTGACCTACTGACCTCAATAGGGGTCATTTTCTGTTGCTGACCAACCTCCATGTAAAGTTTGAAGATCCTAGGTCAAAGCATTCTTGAGTTATTGAACGGAAACCATTTGAATAGTCAAAAAATGGTGACCATGACCTACTGACCTCAAAATCGTTAGGGGTCATCTACTGTTGCTGACCAACCTCTGAGTAAATTTTGAAGTTCCTAGTTCAAAGCATACTTGAGTCATTCAATGGAAACCATTTATACGACCGACCGACATACCGACCGACAAACAGACAGACATGTGCAAAGCAATATACCCCCTCATCAAAGATGGGGGGCATAATTATGCAGAGTGCTAAACCAAAGGAAATCTACTCATACTGTGAATGACAAGTGGATGATCAATTATTGACACAAACTTACTTGTTTCTTCTCTTCCATTTCGTGTGCAAACATTGCATTGAATACCACAGATCTTGCTGTAATAGAAAATATTTGTATTTCTAAATACCATAATCATTAGAATGTAATTATTCTTTTTGATATAATACTAAACAAAACCTCACAACAGTAACAGCTGTGGTATATATTATTACATCAGAAAATGACAATGTTTGTAGTACTTTGTAGTTTGTGCGTTAGTTTAAGATCAAATGAAACAGTGTCAGTACATGGTCATTCGATTTCCTGAGTAATAGCCTCTGACTTTGAGAAATTGAGGGAGTTTAACAACAATCTTGTTTTGCATTAGACTGAGACAGTCGTAGTGCATGGTCATTCTGTTTTATCCCTGCCTAATTGGCTAATGACCTCCGACTTTGAGAGAACGACAATCATCATAAGTGTTGACAATACAAAACAAGAGGGCCCAAAGGGCCCTAGGTCGCTCACCTGTCGTACTAGTGCATGCACACCCCTATGGTAATCCTACACATTTTCTGAATAAAATATAAGGAAATTCAGCCTCTATTGCAAGCTTTTGTATGATTTGACCATGTGACCTAGCGTTTGACCCCAGATGACTTAATTAATATCAAACTTAACCTAGATTCTGTTGAGATGATTATTAGGACCAAATTTCATAAAGATGAAGTCGAAATTGTAACCTCTGGTGGCTACACAGGGTTTTTCTATGATCTGACCTATAATTTAAACAAAATATTTCCTCCATATAACTGTACAAATACATGCTATAAAGACAGAACAATACCTAAACACTTAAAAAAATAATTATGGTTCCAGTGGGGTTTGAATCCACGACCCTCAGGAAAATGTCAATTGACATTGTGACCTTGTTTTTGACGCCAGATGACCCAAAATCGAAATTGGCCTAGATTTTGTTGACAGGATCATTGTGACAAAGTTTCATATAGATTAAGATGAAATTGTAACCTCTGGTGACTGACTACACAAGGTAGCCTATATGATTGGACCTATATTTTAAACAAAATATTTTGGAATATTTTCCCTCAATATAACTGTACAAATACATGCTATAAAGACAAAACAATACCTAAACACTTAAAAAAATTAAAATAAAAAAATAAAAATTATGGTTCCAGTGGGGGTTGAACCCACGACCATCAGGAAAATGTACAAATACCTGCTATAAAGACAAAACAATACCTAAACACTAAAAAAAAAAAAAAAAAAAATTATGGTTCCAGTGGGGGTTGAACCCACGACCATCAGGAAAATGTACAAATACATGCTATAAAGACAAAACAATACCTAAACACTAAAAAAAAAAAAAAAAAAAAAATTATGGTTCCAGTGGGGGTTGAACCCACGACCATCAAGAAAATGAACTAATACATGCTATAAAGACAAAACAATACCTAAACCTTTAAAAAAAAAAAAAAAAAAAAAAAAAAAAATTATGGTTCCAGTGGGGGTTGAACCCACGACCATCAGGAAAATGTACAAATACATGTTATAAAGACAAAACAATACCTAAACACTTAACAAAATAAAAATAAAAAAATAAAAATTATGGTTCCAGTGGGGTTTGAACCCACGACCCTCAGGAAAATGTCTACGCTCCCTACAGCGCTTTGATTTCCACTTAACCATTACAATTCACCCCCTGCTTAATATACTAGAATATTTTGATATTTGACCTTTACAAAACTGCTGTGAACCCTGATACACATTTTCATTGGTTGATGAAAGTTTACTTGTATGTATAGACAGTAGAGAGTTACAGCAGAGAGTTATGTGACCATGAAGACTACATGTTGAAAGGTTTAAAACAAGGTTTTTCTATAATTTGACCTAGTGAGCTAGTTTTTGACCTCAGATGACCCAATATCGAACTTGACCTAGATTTTGTTGAGATGATCATTGTGACCAAGTTTCATAAAGATTAGGCCAAAATTGTGACCTCTAGAGAGGACACAACCCAATTGTTGACGGACGGACAGACGGACGGACAGACGGACGGACGGACGGACGGACGACGGACGAAGTGTGATCACAAAAGCTCACTCTGTCACTTTGTGACAGGTGAGCTAACAATCAGCACATAAACTTATATGGAGAGGGATGTTGTGGTTCTGTCTGAGGGCTGTCATCCTTGTCCGATTATTATCATCTGTTTAATATCACCAGATATTGAATGCTATGAAATTTACAACAAGAGGGTCCAAAGGGCCCTAGGCCGCTCACCTGTCGTAGTAGTGCATGCAAGCCCTGTGATTTGACCAAGTCACCTAGTTCTTGACCCAATATCGCACTTGACCTAGATTTTGTTGAGATGATCATTGTGACGAAGTACCATTAAGATTAGGACAAAATTATTACCTCTGGTGACAACACAAGGCTTTTCCATGATTTGACCTTGTGACCTTGTTTTGGACTCCGGATGACCTAATATTAAACTTGACCTAGATTTAGTTGAGATGCTCATCATGACCAAGTTTTATAAAGATGAGGCAAATAATGGGACCTCTAGTGTCTACACAAGGTTTTTCTATGATTTGACCTTGTGACCTAGTTTTTTACCCCCAGATGACCCAATATCGAAATTGACCTAGATTTTGTTGAGATGATCAATGTGACTAAGTTTCATAATGATAAGGTCCAAATTATGACGTCTAGTGACTACACAAGGTTTTTCTATGATTTGACCTTGTGACCTAGTTTTTTACCCCCAGATGACCCAATATCGAAATTGACCTAGATTTTGCTGAGATGTTCAATGTGACTAAGTTTCATAATGATAAGGTCCAAATTATGACTTCTAGTGACTACACAAGGTTTTTCTATGATTTGACCTTGTGACCTAGATTTTGACCCTGGATGACCCTATATCAAACTTGACCTAGATTTTGTTGAGATGATCATAGTGACCAAGTTTCATAAAGATTAGGCCAAAATTGTGACCTCTAGTGTCTACACAAGCAAATTGTTGATGCATGGACGGAAGACGGACGAAGAGTGATCACAAAGCTCACTCTTGTCACTTTTTGACAGGTGAGCTAAAAACAGGTTTTAAATGTGGGTACCATTTTTGCTGAAACCTAGTTCCAGTAAACTCAAAAACCACAGGTGCAAAACTCGTGAAGCTAACATGCTGCTACCTGCCCTTCTAATGCCCACCAGTCTATCAACTAATATAACCTCCTAATGCCCACCAGTATATCACTTAATATTACCTCCTAATGCCCACCAGTCTATCAACTAATATTACCGGGTTAATAAGAGACTGGTACAGAAAGTATTATAATCTTATTTACATTCCTGAAGAGTTTGATAGCATTTTGCTATCAGTAATCTAATCCATACGAACTACAGATTGAAATCAATAAAACAATATGAGCACACTCTATAGTAGAGTAATTGCCTCCATTGTCTCAATACAACACTGTCACAGCCAGAGTTAAACAATATGAAAAACAAATACATTCCTAATTAAACCATTCTCAGTGTACACTGTGGCTAAAATTGTATTTGATTAATTCTAAAATAAATGTATTGCATAGTTTCAGCTCAATAAAATGGCTCTAATTGTAGTACAGCTAGTCTCGATATAACAACACATGACATACTGACATATTCATATATTGACATCATTTTATGGGGACAAATGTTGGCAAAATTCAATATACTGACATATTTGTTACAATAATAATTAGTTTGGGAACACACAGCAACATTGTATCGAGGGCTGACTGTAGTGGAAATAAATATTCAAAGAAAAGTGAGTCAATGTTTGTTGTATGTTACGTTGATATCAAATTTATCGGGGGTTCTACTGAGGCACATTGCCCAATCCTGAAAATGTGTCCGATGTATTGTTTCTGGTGTCATTAGCATACACCCACCTTCAAAGCTTCTCTAACTCGCAATGTAGCAAAAATTAAACCCTCACAAACTATTCTGCTTTTACAGTATACAGTATATGGTAGTATAAAACATGTCCTTCATCAATATAGCTTAGCCTAGTCTATGTTACTAAAACTGGTAAAGTTGTAATTATCCACATTGGAGACAAATTATATACAGCTCAAGGCCATGTACTCTTATATATAACTGTAAGAGGCAGTGCGTCTGAAAAGCTGAGTTATTTTCAATAGATGTATACTGGAATTTGCAACATTAGAGCATTCCCTCCAAGTTACATGCGGTACAAGTAATATTGACCTTATTCCTCTGCTTATACTAATTACAAGTGTGAGTAAGTAAGTACTACCAATCTTAATTGTCTATATGAGAATATTTATAAAATTGTACAAAATCAAGGATGACAGTTAAACTTGTTTATAAGTTTATTCCCCAAATTACTTTCAAGAGCAGGTGTAGGTATATGCATAGTATTGCCATGCTACAGGAGATTTGTGGAAAGTTCAAAGTTATAAATATGTAAAAAAATAATTTCCAAATTTTGAACTGATTTCACTTGATTTCAATTTCCCTTTAACTTTTAAGAACAACTTTGGCTGTGGTTTATCACATTACTACTATGATTCGGAGAGTGGAACCAGTTTACCATCCACGGCTTAAGGGGTTCTACGGAGGCTTAATGCCCAATCCTGAAAATAAGGCACAAGTCTGTTTTGGTGCCATCTCGACACAAAAACTTGGTTTCAAAACATTGGTCAAAATTCAGCATATAAAATTTCAAATTGCCGTAACTCAGTCAATACTTAGTATTTTTTAATCATATAACTTTTACTTTCTGCAAAAAAGTTCTTTCTTTCTGTTGCAGTATATCCGGATTTCCGAATTATTCGGAACAGTAGGACCCTGATTATAAACTAGGCTTTATAGAATTCTGAAGGTAACCATAGTTAGCACTTACCTGCCAGGATAGCTTTATGTGCCTGAAACTCTCGACCTCCTACACATAATGTTACATCGCTATATGATGTACGTTCATACAGACTGCCCATATCATCACTGAGACGACATTCTGGTACCTTGACTGGTGTACAGTTAGATTGACCCGATACATTCACTGTGTCACCTACAACACTCACCTGAAATCATTGTACACATTCTGAATATTACTTACAGTCAACTAGACATTGCCTATTTGTTTGTCGAGGTTTTGGCCAAAGGTTTTTGTCAAGTGTTAGTCAAAGATTTTGGCCTAAGGTTTTTGTCAAGTGTTAGTCAAAGGTTTTGGTCAAAGGTTTTTGTCAAGTGTTAGTCAAAGGTTTTGGTCAAAGGTTTTTGTCAAGTGTTAGTCAAAGGTTTTGGCCAAAGGTTTTTGTCAAGTGTTAGTCAAAGGTTTTGGTCAAAGGTTTTTGTCAAGTGTTAGTCAAAGGTTTTGACCAAAGGTTTTTGTCAAGTGTTAGTCAAAGGTTTTGACCAAAGGTTTTTGTCAAGTGTTAGTCAAAGGTTTTGGCCAAAGGTTTTTGTCAAGTGTTAGTCAAAGGTTTTGACCAAAGGTTTTTGTCAAGTGTTAGTCAAAGGTTTTGGCCAAAGGTTTTTGTCAAGTGTTAGTCAAAGGTTTTGGCCAAAGGTTTTTGTCAAGTGTTAGTCAAAGGTTTTGGCCAAAGGTTTTTGTCGAAGGTTACCAAGCATATCCAATGGATAATGCAAACATATGCAATAATTCCAATGTTTTTACAACAAAAACTGGATTAATTCATTGGTCAACCTAGTTCTCGATATACATAATATATTATGGCATATGGTCAATTGTGGGATCCTGGGGTTGGATGCTATATAATTCAATGTACTGGTGTTTTAACCACAAAGCTCTAATATCATAATCAATTGTCTGGCAAAACCTGCACATTTGGTATTGAGTTTTGACGTACTGTACTGTCCAAAAATAAAATACTGTTTGTTTCCCCTTCCCTACCTACCCCAGCAAAAAAAGTCCCCTACTCAGACTATTTAAATAACCCTTCAAAAAAGTTATTTTATCAAAAAAAGTGGGGTACGAAAGGATGAAGCGCAAAAAATCATAATGTATTCAAAATTAATATTAATCAAAACCCGGAGAACTAGTGATGCACATAGGCAATACAAAAATTGTTCCGAATAATGGATATACCGGGGTTAATATATTTTACCTACATACCTACATGTACATACCCACCCAAACCCAATTGGCCATGGTCAGAAAGGGGAAACAAACAGTATTTTATTTTTGGCCTAATTCAAAGGGAAGTACATGTACTTGTAGCAGAACTGTGAAGCAGCAGAATCAAGAAACAACTGAATCTATGCAACAGCAATATTAATCTGTCTAATACATAAAGTCAGACATAAATATTATTTATCAAGATGCGCAGCATTAGCAACCCAATATTTCTTAAAGTAAACAAGTAAAAACATTGCTGGCAGGCATTTCAATCAGACGTGACATTTCAAGAAAATTATCTGTGACAAGAAATATCTGGGGATTCGCAAAATGTCATGCTAAGATTGAATTAACTCCATACAAAAACATAAGTGTAAAGCAAGGAGAGATTTATATGAGAACCAAATGAACTCTTATAAATAGGTTATAGACAAGTGTTAAAGAGCTTTAAGGAAATCAGTAGCATTAAAGAAAAATCCGTGACATTTATCCAGGAAATGAAACAAGACCATTTATATGAGAAATCCTACATTAACATAGCTTCAACAATTTGTACAGCAACCATATGATCTTTTATGACAATATCACTTTATATAATTTGAGGTTTACAGATCCATATTGATTCATAGGAAACAGTTTCATTAAAGCCTAGGTTTTTCATGTGTTTTTTTCTTGATGGTTTAAGAAAGGGGTTTTAAGGGTTCAACTTTGGGAAACACATCCAAACAATAATACTTCAGTTGAAGAAATGAAGAACTATTCTAGGAGCGAAAGTTGTCAATATTCTGATTGACTAGTAATACACAGCGAGAACAGTGATGATGAATGAACATAGTAGAACTATACATACTGAAAGTACTAGGTAAAAAATTCCCACTGAAAGTCTGCCATATCCTGAAAATATGGTGATTAAGCAATAACCTCTTTCAGGGTTCTCAAAAATATTCTGAAACAAAGTTCCCTGATTTTTCCCTGACCACACGCCAGTTTTCCCTGACTTTTAAGAGCAATCGTGTACAGAAGCATATTTTTGTTCGAGTAAAATATGACAATAAAAATAGAGAAAAGGAAGCTACATTAGCTTTATATGGAACAAAACGGTTTAAGATTGTAGTTCTAGTGCTTTATATGATTGACATAAAGTCGTTATAATTTAGAACAATCTAGAGCGAGTATAGCGAGCGAAGATTTTTTTCAGTTTTTGTTTGTTCTACAAAGGAATTGGCATTTTTCTACAAGTTTATTTGCGACATATACGGCCACTGGCCCATGCACATCACAATACATATAAACATTATATACAAATATGTAGCAGTGAACAGGAGGAAAGTGGTATAGAATGTATGGAATAAAGAATATAACATAGTTACTCATATAGGGATTATTTCATAACATGATTACATAATTGTTGATGATGAAATAGTTGATTTAACATTGTAAATATGATATTTACTTATTTATACATAATCATTTCAAGGCTTTTCAAATTTATGCTCTTCCAATAAGAAACTCA
The DNA here is from genome assembly GCA_947247005.1 of Spisula solida. NCBI lineage: Eukaryota > Metazoa > Mollusca > Bivalvia > Venerida > Mactridae > Spisula > Spisula solida. The sequence goes on along the minus strand of OX365947.1, from coordinate 38,781,035 downwards.
TTTCTCATTTTAAAAACATAGTATATAAAAACCGCCAAATTTCTAACAATAGTTTCGTCTTTATTTGCATAAGTCGAATAAAACTGTCTAAGGTACTATTGTCGATAAACTGTTGAGGTATATATTGGCAACGAAGAGTACTACAGCTAAATAAAGAATTTCCTGACTTTTGCTAAATTTTCAGATTTCCCTGCAGAATTTCGAAATTCCGTGACTTCCCTGACCTTGAAAAGATTATGTTTTTCCCTGACCGTGGGAACTCTGTCTTTATCAGGGACTATCTTGTATAACCCCGTGATTACAACTAGACATGTGTGAGTAAACAATTCTCTTCAATAGCTCAATGGTAAGCGCACTTGCCGTCTAATCTGGCAACATGGGTTCAAATACGGTGGAAGCACTCATATGCCTCCTTTATTTCAGCAGAAAGCTGACTGGCAAATAAAGGCTGCTCTCAGCATTTAAATTAAAAGGAAGCTACTGGAACCCCTGGTTAGCCATTAGGTGCACTTACTTCACAGAATATGGTCAGTTTATCATCGGGCAACAAGCCATTTACATCATCCATGAGAAAATCACGTCTTATAAACTTCTTGAAGCCCCAGTCTTTACCTTGAACAAATCTGTATGCTCGTTGACTCTCTGAAATACACATAAAAATACTGCTCAATAAAACCAAATTACAAATGTAGAGTTCTTTTGTATAATAGTAAATGCAAGGATATTTTTCCTCCTTTTTGCGATTTCCTTCAGTTCAATATTAAAACATTTTACACCCGAGTAAATATTGTTTGATTGTTAAATTAAGCTTAAAGTAAATTTCCTAATTATTCTTTATTTGTAGGATCCCTGATTAATCATCCTCCCTAATCTAACGATTATTTTAAAAACAAATTGGAGACACTTGCAGGTAAACTTTTTCCCACAGTTATTGTCTAGCTGCGCCTTACTGCCGCCCTAAAACAATTTAATAGAAGTCAAATATAAAATGCTTTTAATCAGATACTTTTTGTGTACATTAAGAAGTGTACAATAAAACTTACCCATGGCTTTAGTTTCTTCTCGTTTAGCATTCAATATGGAGAATTTGAACTTTGCTCGTACTTCACTCTTGTTACACGAGACAAGAAGTAAATACAAGGACAGATAATCCTTGCTCTCTTCATCAAGTCCTTTAGGGTTAACCCTCAGACACCTATAAATAGAACCACACACAGATGATAAGCCGAATCAAAAACAGAAATGCTTTTCAGTGTTTCCCACCTAACATGACTAAAATTACTAACAGTCTTTGGACGAGACTTTAGCACCGAGGTCCTGTGTATGATGCTTTACATCAGCCTGATCAGCATGTAAAAGAACCAGGGATGCTTCTGAAACTGGAGCATCTTCTGTATCATGCACTATCCCCCCAAAACTAAAGTGACTAACCTCTTCTGGGGACTTCGCCCATATGGATTTCCGGTGGCGAGGATAAATAAAAGCATATAAATCAATGATAATGGTAACAAATGAAAAGCCTTTATAGCATACTCTATACTAAGAGTCAACATCTGGCAGGGCTCGACACTAACACTGGTCCGCTGGTCCGAGACCAGTGAAAATCCAGAAGCACCAGTGAAAATTCTGGAGGACCAGTAACTGTACTATTTACATATTGGGCGCTTTTGCCCTGTCGGACCAGTGGCCAAAATACTGTAAAATCACAATATTTCGCGAGGGTTTAATTTTCGCTATATTCGCGAGTTCGATAAATTCGCGAAAATTGATGCTCGTGAAATTATTACTGTAATAACAGCTTCTAATATGTTAAACTTCAATACTGAGTGACACCATTACTATCTACTCGGAATTGATAAAACACTACGCTGACTTCTGTCTGATAAATTAACTTCATTTGATTAATATTTACAGAAAGTTAACGATACAACAGAAAATGTGACCATAAAATATTTCTGTCAAGTTCAATTGCAATGAATGTGTACCAGTATAAAAGCTCCGCGAGTCGCAAGTGTCGCCTGACGAAATGCAAATTTGTCATGGAAAACTATCCAGTATTGGGCTACATATCAGACTCACAAGAGCTCTCTAGTCATCTGAACTAAAAACGACAAAGCGATGCTCTGGACAAAAAAATGTCCTGATAAAATCAATCTGAAGGGAGTTATGATTCTTGCGCACTGCACTTCATGTCACAGCAAAGAAACATGCATTCCTATTTTTGAGTCATTAATAGTTATGGTGACAAAGTTATGCCACGGACAAGAAATGCTTATAAAATCAATCAAAGGGAAAAAATTGAAAAACGGCACAAGGTAGATTTACGGTTCTTGTGTACTGCACTTGGACTTTTGGTAAGAAACATGCATACCAAGTTTCAAGTCATTCAACCTCATAGTGACAAAGTTATCCTCCGGACAAGAAATGCTCAAATTAAATCAATCTAAGGGAAATAATTAAAAAACGATGCAAGGCACAGTTATGGTTCTTGCGCACTGCATTTCTGCTTATTGCAAGAAACATACATACAAAATCTTGAGTCATTTGAACTTAAGGTGACCAAGTTATGCTCCAGACAAGAAATGCTCTAATAAAATCAATCAAAGGGAAATAATTCAAAAACTATGACAGGTAGAGTTATGGTTCTTGTGCACTGCACTCCGGCTTATTGCAAGAAACATGCATACCAAATCTAGAGTCATTTGAACGTAAGGTGACAAAGTTATGCTCCGGACAAGAAATGCTCTAATAAAATCAATCAAAGGGAAATAATTCAAAAACTATGACAGGTAGGGTTATGGTTCTTGCACACTGCACTCCGGCTTATTGCAAGAAACATGCATACCAAATCTAGAGTCATTTGAACGTAAGGTGACAAAGTTATGCTCCGGACAAGAAATGCTCTAATAAAATCAATCAAAGGGAAATAATTCAAAAACTATGACAGGTAGAGTTATGGTTCTTGCGCACTGCACTTCGGCTTATTGCAAGAAACATGCATACCAAATCTAGAGTCATTTGAACGTAAGGTGACTAAGTTATGCTCCGGACAAGAAATGCTCTAATAAAATCAATCAAAGGGAAATAATTCAAAAACTATGACAGGTAGAGTTATGGTTCTTGCGCACTGCACTCCGGCTTATTGCAAGAAACATGCATACCAATTCTTGACTCATTTGAACTAAAGGTGACAAAGTTATGCTCCGGACAAGCAATTTGTGACGCCGCCGCCACCGCCGCCGCCGCCGCCGCCAAAGTAACACCTATATGTCGCCTTTTCAGGCGACACAATAAAAACACTGTCTATAGGTACAATGTTTAACACCTTCGGCTATTGCTTGTTCCGATCATCTCGGAAACAATGGACAGAATACAATATACTTTCACAGTTTTCTCATTACACAATAGGTATGTCTTGTTTGGCTTAATGGAGTACTAATAAAAACCAACAAGTTAAGCCACTCGGCCAATTAAAAATCAATGCGCTTGACTGTTATAGTATACAACAGTAGTCGTAATTATCGGAGTGATTATCACGCTGTGGAAACTAAATAATGTACCAGGGATATTTCCGCGAAAGTAAAATTTTATTTCTTTCTGAAATTTGAAATTCGCAAACATTAACCCTCGCGAACTACTTCTTATTAGAAATTCGCAAAAATTTAGCCTCGCGAAAATAAATGTTTTTACAGTAGTTAGTGTCTAGGCCTGTCTGGGCAACTAAAAATCTCAGAAATCTAATCATTCATTCAGGTTTAACTACTTTTTGGTTTTAAACAGCAAGCGATGCACCTTAACACTTAGTACCGACTTACCATAACATACAACAAGCAATTTTGCTATCAAGCACTTCATTTACTAAATTAGGCAACAGACCTCAGTTTTAAAACTTTTCTAGTCAAATGTTCAAGAGATTTTGAGAATTCTGGAGCTATATCTAGGACATTCACGTTCACAAAGTATTTTTCACCAGTGCCAGACTCGCCTCTTGCCTCATGAGCAATTAGTAATTCCTTTCAGTCAAGGGAACTTGACAAACCACTGATGTATGAGGATGTATCTAGGACTGAACTATTAATGAATCTTACCATTTTAGTTTATCGTTGGCTCCAGCTGAAAAGGTGGAACTTTTCAATACCTCTCCCATCTCCTCCCGACAAAAACTGAAGTTGTTTATTGTCCAGATGTATGAAAACTTTACTACTTTCACCTGTAATACATGCAATCATAATTATAAAATGTTAATTAGACCATGAACAACTAATTAAACCTGTCACACCTTGATTTGAACTAATGACCTAGTTTTTGACCCTGGATGACCCAATATCGAACTTGATCTAGATTTTGTTGTGATGATCATTGTGACCAAGTTTCACAAAGAGTACATGTAGGCCAAAATTGTGACCTCTAGTGATTACACAAGGTTTTTCAATGAGTTGTCCTATTAGGCTAAAAAGACTTAGTTTTTGGTCCGGGATGACCCAATATCAAACTTGATCTAGATTTAGTTGAGATGATCATTATGACCAAGTCTCATAAAGATGAGGCAAAAATTGTTACCTCTAGTGACTACTCAAGTTTTTCTAAAATTGGACCCAACTACCTAGTTTTTGAGTGATCACAAAAGCTCTCCTGTCACTTTGTTAAAGCAAAACAGTAAGCCAGTCTACATGTGCTTAATCTGATTGTCTGTAAACAACGTGTAAAATGATTTGACAACATTTGCAGCTATTGGTAACAAGCGTTTAGATTAGTTATAAAGCATGAAACAGCTATCCATTCATATATTTTTAAAATAGCATAATAACATTCACTCTCACTAGAGCTGAGTTTGAACAGCATAGAACATTGCGCAAGGCAATATAATTATGCATTACTCATTGGTGAATGATAATGCATCTAATATTGAATACTATCAAATTTCCAACAAGAAGTTGAAAAAAGAAATATTGGTCTATTCCAGTTAGGAAAATCAATTCATGTAATAGGTTGATTCCAGTAAAAATAATTTTTTCTCAAATATTGACTTTGAAAAGAAGTGATAATAGGAGACTGCAGGAAGATTCTAAACTGTTAAAATTTTATCATAAAAGTTAGATATTGATTTTATACCAGCATATACATAAGAAGTAAAACTCAAAGAAGACAATCCTCAATGAATTAATTTTGTAACTGCCAAGTACATGTTAAAAGTACAGCAAAACACAGTTACTTTTAATTTCCTAGTCGTTAGAGTTAAGAACAGTTTCAAATACCAAGTAAACAGTATACTGTATACTATATCAGAAGTGTTCAAAGTAAGAGAAAATGATTATATTACCTGAGTGTAGCACCAGTTTTCAGCAACTGGACATGACATATCTGGTGGTGGCGGCGTTGAAACACGGGAGACGGAAAGCCTACCGTGGTCCAACGACGTCGAAGACGACTCCCGTTCTAAAGCTTCGGACGACAGTTTGGCGGTTAAGATGGACACAAACTAGTGACAACTTGTTATATGGTGGGTTTATTTCTGAATCTGAAAATGGAAAGAATAAGATACTGTCATTTAAAGTAAGAGCAAACTGCCTCAATATAAGTCTGGTGGTAGGTCGAGGTTTGCTCCCTGGCATCAACATAATAATTTTAAACATGAAATTTCACTTGATTGACACTCAGTATTAACAAGAGTAATATGATGATGAACCCTGCCATTCAGAAATGATACAATGTGCTTTATGTTTCAAGAATAAAATTTACGAACTTTTACCATCAAAACTACCTCATAACTACTGAATAAATAAATACATTTATAAGCTTCAGTATATTAACTTTATAAATAAATAACACAGAATATGTTACAGTTTAACAGATTATGACACACTAAGATGAATACTCATTCAGTATGTAGCTTAAACAGAGCAATGTAAACTGTATATCCATAAATTGCATAACTGTGAAACATTAAATGGAAATTCAAATGAACTTGTAACAGATCTATGCTATTTGTCACACAGTTTTAATTATCTAGCAACAAGTGGATGTTCTTGGTAATAAGTGATAACTGTGATATATGAACCTGAGGAGTCGTTAAAATGCTGCAAACAAATCATGACCAATCTAAAGTTTTTGAGGGTCCTAGTTTGAAGCGCTATTTCTGGCACATTATGAATTAAATTATGTTGTTTATTGACATAACTTTACCTATCCTAAACCAAATAGCTTTTTATAATGTAAGACATGAATGGCCCCAAAACGCAATACTGTGGAAATGTATAGCAGATTGGTTCTTCCATATTTATAATTTAGTGAAAAATTATAGAAATAGAACGTCACATAGCCAGTTATAGCATGTGCCTGCATAGTTTTGGGACACCCCTCGCACATAATCATTACAAAATACTGTGGAAATGTATAGCAGATTGGTTCTTCCATATTTATAATTTAGTGAAAAATTATAGAAATAGAACGTCACATAGCCAGTTATAGCATGTGCCTGCATAGTTTTGGGACACCCCTCGCACATAATCATTACAAAATACTGTGGAAATGTATAGCAGATTGGTTCTTCCATATTTATAATTTAGTGAAAAATTATAGAAATAGAACGTCACATAGCCAGTTATAGCATGTGCCTGCATAGTTTTGGGACACCCCTCGCACATAATCATTACAAAATACTGTGGAAATGTATAGCAGATTGGTTCTTCCATATTTATAATTTAGTGAAAAATTATAGAAATAGAACGTCACATAGCCAGTTATAGCATGTGCCTGCATAGTTTTGGGACACCCCTCGCACATAATCATTACAAAATACTGTGGAAATGTATAGCAGATTGGTTCTTCCATATTTATAATTTAGTGAAAAATTATAGAAATAGAACGTCACATAGCCAGTTATAGCATGTGCCTGCATAGTTTTGGGACACCCCTCGCACATAATCATTACAAAATACTGTGGAAATGTATAGCAGATTGGTTCTTCCATATTTATAATTTAGTGAAAAATTATAGAAATAGAACGTCACATAGCCAGTTGTAGCATGTGCCTGCATAGTTTTGGGACACCACTCGCACATAATCATTACAAAATACTGTGGAAATGTATAGCAGATTGGTTCTTCCATATTTATAATTTAGTGAAAAATTATAGAAATAGAACGTCACATAGCCAGTTATAGCATGTGCCTGCATAGTTTTGGGACACCCCTCGCACATAATCATTACAAAATACTGTGGAAATGTATAGCAGATTGGTTCTTCCATATTTATAATTTAGTGAAAAATTATAGAAATAGAACGTCACATAGCCAGTTATAGCATGTGCCTGCATAGTTTTGGGACACCCCTCGCACATAATCATTACAAAATTAATCATACTATTCATAGAACATTTTCACAATAAAAAACCATCTCTTAAGGTTTCTCACTTTCCTATTTAACTGAAGTACTTTTAATTTTACATCTACATTGTATACATTACATGATTGTATATATACAGATGCATAATGCAGGGGTGTCACCAGGGCCAAATTGAAAATCAGGAAAATAGTATGCGGCAGACCATTTTTGCCAGACAAGACTCGCCTATAAAGTATAATGACAATGTTTCCATAATTAACTTAGTTTGTACTAAAGAAAACCCTTCAAAGCAGATTAAATTTACCATAACCTTGCTATTTCTTGAGATATTTCGTCAAATAACTTTTGTTTTGGTCAGAAGTCATTGCTCTTTCAGGAATGATATATTCGGAATTCCTGATAAATCAGGAAAATTGACACTGTCCCTGATTAACAATATCTGCACACTCTGAGTCTGACACAATAATTTCATTCCACATGAATCATAATGATTGCAGACATTTCTTGTAGTACATGTTATTTGTAATGAAAGGGCAAGGGAATATATTATTACACAAGCTTAGTATAAATGTCAAAGAAACAACAGTATAAAAATAATAGCACAAGCACACTGGAATCATTGGAATGCATGGCCATGTGATTATATGTTTATTATTATAGTGTTACTGTGTATAACTGAATAGTTTGAACAATAAACACAATGTAGAATAAATTGAAAGAACAAAGAACTACTTGATCTGACAAACTCCACCTGCACCACCCAACAAATACGACAGATGGACACCTCAGGAAAAGAGACCAAGAGGAAGACCGAAGACTACATGTACCTGGCGAAGAACGATAGAAATCGAGCTCAGAGAAATAGGACTATTCTGGGGAGAGGCAGAAACCAAGGCTAAGAACAGGGCTGAATGGAGAAATCTTGTGGCGACCTTACGATCCAAATTGGATTGAAGAGGATAAGAATAAATTTCTACCAACTTTAATTTTCTGTTTGGTTTGTATACATTTTTTGGTTTCAAGTTCCAATGACTGTATGATCTATTTTCAGTCATATTGGGACAGTCAGATTACAGAGGGAGGGCTCAGTGTAAAACAATTGTAACTACATATTACTATTATATGTAGTTACAACTAAAAAGAACAAAGGGACATAATTCTGGTAAAAATTGATGTAACAAAATGTCCATCCTTTACGGTCTACTATATATTGAGATTGTTAATCTGTGAAAGTTTGCAAGAAATTCTACTCAACAGTTTGTGAGGAGTTCAACACACAAGATTTATCATTATGGGGTATATGTATAGTAAAAACAATAAAGGGCCATAATTCTGGTAAAAATTGACCCAGCATAACAACATTTGACACTCTACGGTCATCCATACATTGGGAATGTTATTCTGTGAAAGTTTGAAGAATTCAATACACAAGATTTTTTGGAGGCGTTAGCCTCTCTATACCATCATTGCCCATTTCTTAATGCAACCTGAATGCCTTTAGTCTAAGCAATGTGAACCCGTGAATTCCAGAAACTGTCAACATTCCCAATACTGCTACATATGTTTCTCCGAATTTTTAAACTGATTTAATTCAATCAGCAACATTTGTTTATTCTAAGATCAAGACTATTGTCAAACTGTTCGTTAAATTGATATTTTTGCAGATAATCACTCTGCCGGGCGATATCGAACTTGTTTCATTTTATGAAAATGACATGTCCATCAAATGTCCCGGCTGTATAGCTATTTTTAGAATTTGTATTTGAGGTTCCAGATCTAGCTATTTTTAGAATATAGGAGTGTTAAACCAAGCTCCAGAACAGAGTCATGTGATGGTTTTATCAATGAATTGTATATCATCTGCAAAGTACTGTTATGTAATCATATGGTGTGGCTATACAAGCAGCTTTCTATAGACACTAATTTATATGGAATACACGTATTGAATGCGTATATCAAAAGAGGCTTTAAAATAATACTATGCGCCTTATTATCAGATTCCACAGTACCGTCTTGTAATCACTTCCCTCACAGGGTGAGACAGTATTCCCCGTTTAACAATTATTTAGATACCCAACATGCCTATTTTGACATTCAAGACAAGATTGGCAGTAAGAAAACAAACATTAAAAGTGTAAAGTCAGTATGAGCTAGCCTTTAATAGCAGCAACCAGATCTCCTCCCACCAGAACTCTCAGAGCTTTGATTCATAATGGGTACATATTAAAAGTAACAAAGGGCCATAACTCAAGTAAAATTGACACATTAAAAATTCCTTCCTTTAGTCATCTAATTTCTAAATGATCTATAGCATATAATACATTCGTGTGTTGTTCAACAGTGAATGTTTGAAGAATTTCTACCCAACAGTTTATGAGACTTGCGTTAAGTATGGACAGATAGCATCAATGCTATATGTCGCCACTTATAAATAAGTGTGGGGACATTAAAACCAATGAATAAGAGAGAATGGAAAAGACACCCAGCTGAATTCCCCATTTTGAAAAAAAATAAGGCGATCGGTGTTCGTCAGTAGCGATAAATGCCGAACCAACCGTTCTGATTGTTTTAGCTCTAGCTGCCTGTGAAATATTTGGATTAATTTAAAGCAACCCTTGGTCAAATATAGCGAAGGTGGGTTTTTATTTTGTCCATTATATGTTTGGAATGTTGTTGCATCAATAAATTAGACGATTCATCCGTAAATTGTGAAATAAACCAATTTTTCTGTGCCCTTTCCGGGTCGATGATTTTATAAGCGACGCGTTTTGGATTGCTCCCGAAATTTAATTTTCAGATCCCTAAGGAAACTTATTTACGGCTGCTATTCTTATAAATTATTATTTTTTGTAATCTTTGGGATGTTCTCTATCTGTTGTAAATGATTAAACCACTTCGTTTTTGGTTTTAACACGAAAACACGTTTTCTTTTTGGTACACTACTACGGTAAACTTTTCCAGAAGTCTTCCAAGTTCTAAAAGCCTGTTACCTAACCAAAATGCTACCAAATAGCAGTATCGTACGCTTTACTATCACTCAACATCATGCTACCCTCGCCTATATCATACAGTTTCTCAGCACTTTGCTAGGCAAGCACTTTCTTGTGCACATACTTGCCATGTTTTGCAGACCCCTTACCTTTGAGAGGGATTGGTGCAGGGCTCGACACTAACACTGGTCCGAGACCAGTGAAAATCCAGAAGGACCAATGAAAATTCTGGAGGACCAGTAACTGTCCTATTTACAAATTGGGAGCTTTTGCCCTGTCGGACCAGTGGCCAAAATAGTTAGTGTCTAGGCCTGTTGGTGATGGAAATTTATGCAGGAGATTTCATTAAAATGCAGGAGACTCGCGCAGGTTGTGGGAGATCTGGCATGTATGTGTGCATCAGACCTAGCCGCTAGACAGACAAACTGTCTCCAAGTGGCTGCTTTTAAATTCTGACGGTCCAACCACTGCATAGATTGCGTCGAAATGGTTTGACTAAATTATACCTAGCCGCTTCTGCAGCGAATTCAAGCGCACACCGGTAGCATTTTTTGCTTCGTCCGCTAAATTGCACATTTTTAAGCGGGCCATTTCTTAGCAATTACTATCGAGCGCTCAATAGCACTTTATTTAGGTAACGGGCACTAGTCTACTGTCTAGGCCTCTTTCAAGTCTTGGGCTTTAGCAATCGGGTCAACAGTAGCCTCAGCATGAGTAGGCCTACTTCACACATGTATTCTAGATTATGCCCAAATCAAACTTAATATAAAGTTGATCTCCTTCAGACAATCGCTCTCGACCAATAATGATATACAAGTAATCAAGACGACACTTGTTTCTCCACTAAATCCCCAACCTAAGAGTAAGAGTGAGATAAAACGGGGTCAGTCTTTGTGCCCTGAAAGTGACCCAAAGATTCAGATCAAAATTCAGACTCACCGGTCAATAAATGGTAAATTATTTTCGATCGAAGGTTACATCTTGAATTTTGTTCAAAAAGGTTATGATAAACTCGGCAAAATCAGCAAAAATACACTTTAACCAGGAAGATACTCAGTGACCGATTTTCAGTCGGAATACTTTATTTATTTCCGGCTGCACATGCGCAGTGCATCAATACTCTGTGCAGTGTCACACAAAACACGCATCGAATTATTTTGACGAATCGGAACGAACCTGAACGAATCGTACGAATAGTACACGAAAGATTTCCAATAACTATTAGCTGTATACATTTAATCATTTTAGAATATTTTCATAAGATATATTGCTGGTTATCGTGCATGTAAACACTAAAAACCTATTTTGCATTTCCGATTCGATCCTGTTCGTTCCGATTCGTAAAAAATCCAATGCGTGTTTTAGTGGTACTGCTCTGTGTAGTCTGGTACCCGAATTTCTTGCAGGGGTTATTCCCCCTTGGACTTCTCACTCTATTGGGGGGGGGCTTGGAAAATAAATCTAAATGAATTAAATTCTCAGTTCACACAGGAACGTAAAAAGGTTCGCATAAGATTTAAAATCACACACAAAATGCTGAAAGGACGTATACCGCACTTTTTTGTTAAATTTTGTTGATGATATCACGCATGTTAATTTTAAAATTGACGTCTACTCAGTATCGATGGATACTTGTGTTTTCAACTGATATTTTGAGTTGTATGTACGTTACATTTAACATGGAATTATATCCACCACATGATTAAATTCCGTGCATTAATGAATAGACACGGTTCACTCCGTACAAGCATATCGGTACATCCCAAGATCAGTATAAGTTTTCATTCTATCCCAGGACAATAAGCCAGTGGAATATGTTGCCCGTAACCGCACACCAAGCAGACTCAGTTGATGTTTTTAAGACCATTGTCACTGTTCCTGTCTTGGTCTCCACATCCACATACTAAATGGCAACCATTGTACAAAGTTTTAATCTTAATGTTTGATTATTAAATCAATCTTTTAACTTGCACATGTATTACAATACAAACCATTATTTCTGTGTATCATACACTCACATTCAAAATTGTTTTTAAAACTAGCGCCTACACATAATCTTCAGAGCTTTGAAGGAGTGTAGTTCATTTAAGAAGAAGAAGAAGAAGAAACAAAACTGTTGTATTCGTCCTTAAGTAAAGTACTGGTATGACTGATAAAATTAGGTATAACAATTGTTCATATGCAAGAGGAAGAAACTATATGTACATAATATATCAAAACAATACAATACGTTTATTAATGATTTAGGCCACCAGCCCATAATATGACATATATTTACAATACATATGTTATTTAATATTCGTAGTGAATTTTGCACATTTTGATACATTTGTTGAATTTACCTGTCCTGACTTATTACGAATTTTAACAAAATACAGCAGAAAATATACCAGAAAAATATATTAATCACACGTTTGACGTCGCGGTAGCGTAATAAAGCCACTATTTATTTTTGATAATACACTAGTGTAATAGAGCTTTGATGCGACGTCATTCAATGTATAGGCGACGTCGTCAAAGTTGCGCGTTTATTATAGTGAAAATAAGTAACTATTTTTATGTTTCGGTCGGGAAAAAGCTAACATGTGATAAAAAGAACATTACATTTGTGACTTTCCATATTAAATTTATTTCAACTCGTTTAATAAATTCAATATGAAAAGACACTCATGTAATATCCTCTTTTTAAAAACCTTTTAAACACTTGCTTTATTTTTCTTAAAACAGAATTTACCTTCATTATTAAATGTTCCGAAAGCATGTGATATAGACTGGGTACGCAATGCCTTACATCGGGTATGCTTACCACAATTCATGAGCACATGTCTTTAATGTACAATTATTTGTACCTTCAGAATCCTATTAACAATATTTCAATTGGTAATGTTGGTCATTATCTACAATCATGGTGGTCAGTATCCAAAAATACTAAACACTTTTTAATTATTGTTGGTGAGCGTTAATTGACATAATATTTTAAGAAATTGAAACGTCCAAAGCATAGTTTATACAACAGTTACAAAATGATAGTCATTACATAGAGTCCAATAAATGAGCTTGACAACCTACCTACCTACCTACCTACCTACCTACCTACCTACCTACCTACCTACCTACCTACCTACCTACCTACCTACCTACCTACCTACCTACCTACCTACCTACCTACCTACCTACCTACCTACCTACCTACCTACCTACCTACCTACCTACCTACCTACCTACCTACCTACCTACCTACCTACCTACCTACCTACCTACCTACCTACCTACCTACCTACCTACCTACCTACCTACCTACCTACCTACCTACCTACCTACCTACCTACCTACCTACCTACCTACCTACCTACCTACCTACCTACCTACCTACCTACCTACCTACCTACCTACCTACCTACCTACCTACCTACCTACCTACCTACCTACCTACCTACCTACCTACCTACCTACCTACCTACCTACCTACCTACCTACCTACCTACCTACCTACCTACCTACCTACCTACCTACCTACCTACCTACCTACCTACCTACCTACCTACCTACCTACCTACCTACCTACCTACCTACCTACCTACCTACCTACCTACCTACCTACCTACCTACCTACCTACCTACCTACCTACCTACCTACCTACCTACCTACCTACCTACCTACCTACCTACCTACCTACCTACCTACCTACCTACCTACCTACCTACCTACCTACCTACCTACCTACCTACCTACCTACCTACCTACCTACCTACCTACCTACCTAATCTATCTGCCGTAAGGCCCTCAACAGTAAAATATTGAAACAACAGAAACATGACATCAATAAATCTAATAACAAATGCACAGAATATCAAGCGTATGGATATATAATGAGATTATAATTATGTCATAGTAGACACGATAGTTGTTCATGTGAATTAACAAACATAACAACTACAATCCCAATACATACGACACAATTGTTTATGTACATGAAATTAGAGATATCAAAAATATTTTCCACATTGTGCTACCTCATAGAATAGAACCATTTTATTTAAAGCGCTTTGAATTGATTGAGTGGAGCAGACTGCTGAATATGACTGGGTAAAGCATTCCAAATAGATGATCCTAAATATTCGAATGTAGTAGGGCAATGAGAATAAATTTGAAGGCTAGGTGTTGACCTTAAGTGTTTAGAGTGAACTTCTGATGTAAATATAAAAGAAGTTTGTAAATATTCAGGTGCTTGCCATTCAAAGTTTTATACATTTGAACAGCTTTAAGGTAGATGACCCTTTCAGGAAATGCCATCCAATTTAAATCCCCAAACATTGAAACTGAAGGTGTATAGATGTCCTTGTCTAGTATCGTTCTTGCTGTTCGTTTTTGAAATTTTACTAACTTATCTTCTAATGAAGAAGAGCACGTTCCACATATTATACCTGTATTACTACCAGCTAAAGTTTGAGTAAAATCGTACCTCATCATAACAAAATTATAAGCATTTTCTCGTTATATATACGAGGGGTGTTCCACATGTATTGTCACTGTCCTTTGCATTTTTCTATGGCAATATTTAGAAGGATTCTACGATGACTGTCTGAAAGGTGCATGTTTCTATTCTATATCTGGAAAATTACATAGCCATTCGTCAACAATTAAGTAATTTATTGAACTTAGAAGAGGGTATGCTCGAGTACACTGGCCTTATGTTAATTTTAAGCTAAATTTGTGTCATCTTTGCAGTAGTTGTTTAGAAAAGTAATTGTCAGCATTCTTTAAATTGCAACATAAGATACGATAACTGGACCCTTATACTTCCATTGAACTTTAAATCAAAATGAAATCAAAACAAGGGAGATCACTCTAATTTATACCAAATGATGCTTGTTGTTTCACGCACCGATAACTTCATATCAATTGTACTTTGATCGCAAATTCTTCCCAAAAATCAATGTTGATGGTTAATGGCTTATATACCTGTATGATATGTCAAATTCCAATCAATTAAACTAATCGAAAATTTTCATTGAAAAGTAGCATGCTTTTTTGACTAATTTTGACACTTATTTTCGCGACTTTGAAATGCTGTTATTTTGTTAAAAATGGCAATCAAGTACAGCAAATCATGTTTTTATCGAAGGAATTTACAATATTTACGGTATGATAGTTGTGGAATAAGAATATTTCCCGAAAGGAAGTTTTAATCATATCCAACTATTTGTCCCATTTGTATTGAATGTATTTTCAAGTCGACCACAGTTACCTTCCCTTGACTGGTGTTATACCGGTTTTAATCTGATCGATCTTATCTCGATTGCGTAATCGCGCTATGCTAACTCAGCGGGTTGTCGGAGTGTATAAATTAATTAAGGTGAAATAGACCCTTTTCGCTAAAAATCGTCTATAACGCGGATTTTGATGATATTTTGCATACATATAGTATCAAGTGTTGGCTTTCTGTTTTTTGTGGTTTTAGGGAGAAATTGCACATTCCGGGTGAAAAATAGCGCCACCTAGCGGGACTTACTTTTTTGCGGGATTTTCGATTTTTTTGCTCATATAGTGTGGTCAATGCTTATGTCATTAAAATGAGAAAACTACCTTCGTGTAGGGACATGAACGATTCGTCATATGGTGCAATTTATAGAAAGAAATGTTGAATATGATGGGCGTAACGCTTAAATTGCTGCGCCACACGCTGAGTATTGACGGCGTCAAAATCGCGATATTTCTTTCATTCATACGCACATGGCAAGAAAACGGGACGGTCAAAGTTTTTTTAATTTTCGTATGCTATTATTAAAAGTATCGTCTTTGATTTAAAGAAATAAAAAATGTGGTGTTCTCGAGTCCGTTTTCGCGCTATTTTCAATCTAAGTTATTTAGTCGGAGTAAAATTACGCAACGTTAACGTTAGAACGCCGAGTTTTAATGACGTAAACATTACTCCTTTTCTTTCCATTGCGAAAAAGCAGGACGGTCAAAGTTGTTATAATTTTCCTTTGATTTGCTGCAAGTATTTTTGTTATTTTAGTGAAATAAAATAAGGGGTTTGTCCCGTTCGTTTTCCCGCTATTTTCAATCTAAGATATCTAGTCAGACTAAAAGTACACATTCCTTTGCGAATTTGTTTTCATTTCCGTATGATTTGATAAAAAGTATTTTTTTTATTTAAGTGGAATAAAATTGGGTGCTGTCCAATCCGTCTCCGCGCTATTTTCAATCTAAGATATCTAGTCGGACTAAAAGTACTCCACTTTAACGTTAGAGTTTTACGTACCTTGTTGTTTTGAGATCTAATGTGAATAATTCCGCTGCTTAGCAAGCAACATGAAGTTGCGCTGGTACCAATTAATTTTGGAGTGATTTGTAAATTCGATTCTGGAGTTACAGCCGATGTTGTACAGCGATGTTTGGTGCACAAAGTAAACTAAGCCAAGTTAAAGTCTATTTTCTGACATGCGCTAGTTCAGAAAACTGTACATTCACCCCCTTCCGCCACGGATATTGAGCCGCAATTGGGATATTACACTCGATCCGGGACATCTAGATCCATATAGACATTCAGGTTGTTTAAAGTTCCCGGCGTGTAACACCGATATACACAGCTTCCTGACATCTTTAACCTATGGAAAGCCGGAGTTCACCTTTTGCAAGTTCGCTCTTTAATCTATATGAATGTTCATTTTTTGTCAGTTCGTAAGTTCGCAAGTTCGTAAGTTCGCATTTTGGCATGTTCGCAAGTTGGTAACTTCGTCACTTGTATAGTTCGGAAGTTTGTAATTTTGCAAGTTCGTAACATCGTCAATTGGACAGTTTGGAGCTTGGTTAGTTCGCAATTTCGTAAGTGCGTAACTTCAACAATTGAATGCGTCCACATTGCCCGTGTTCCGAACTTCCGAACCTGCTTATTCAAAATGTGCAAGTTCGCTACTACAGTCATAAACTTTACATCGGGGATATATATGTGCAGATCTACATGATTTATTAGCAGAAGTATATCCAACTTGCGAACTGACTAATTCGTAGCATTTCCTAACTAGCGTCTAAGTTCCGAACTGTCGAACTGCACATTTCGCACGTTCGTCAGTTCACACTGTGTGTGTAACGTTATATATGATTCTCACAAATCGTTTAAATTGTTGCATACTGACATTTATCCGTTTAAAAACAGAATTACAGCGTTACGGACATCGTTCTTAATACACGCTGGTTGTTTCCCCATTTATATCACAAGATTATTGTACAAAAAGCAAGTTTAAAAATGAACTAGCGAACCATACAAATCTGCAGGTTCGTAGGTTCGTCAGTTCACTCTTTATGTATATGATTCTGTTCTATTCCATTCTCATATGAAGATAGAGTGAACTGTCAGATTTCGCAAATTTGAGCAATCTGTGAAATGTATCCGTTTTAAAACAGAATCACAACATTAGTGACATCGTTCTTAGTACGTACTGCTAGTTACCCCATTTATATATCAAGAATATTGTACGAAAAAGCATTTTTGACGAACATGACAAATATTCATTTTTGCTAGTTCGACGAACATGACAATTAAAAATGAATTATTCATTTTGCTAGTTCGTGATAATCCAATCAAACAAGCCGTACTAGCTGAGGTTAGGTATGAAACCACTCATGCGGAATCCTTTGGCAATATACTCCATGTTGTTCAACGTTCAACTCAACACGCTTGATGCAAAATATTAAATCATTAAATTACTCGGTGATATATCTATTATATATCTTTTTCTTCGTTATAAGACAAGGAAGCACAGCCAAACAGTACTTATATGTAGTGACAGAAGGTATTGTAAACTGCTAATATGTTCTTTCATTGATTATTTTCTGCCATTGTATTCGTCTCATATTTTCCGTGGTACCCGTATTTCCGTGGAAGAGGTATTACAGTTGTGTGCACCATGCACGCACCTTAGTCAACATAGTAAGTAAATAAAGTAATAAGTAAATTACGTATATAAATATATATTACGAGGCAAACATATTTTCAATGGTTTGAAAAGGTTAACGTACAAGTCCTCGCCCTTCGGGCTTCCCCCGCCCCATAGGAGTGCACACCAGCTGTGAAGGAAGCCTCCTACAAAGCCATGGTTCGTCCCATCATTGAGAATGCGGCCAAAGTATGGGATCCTACCCAAGCGAGCCACATCAAGAGGCTTGAACAAGTACAACGCCGAGCAGCCCAATTTGTCCACAACGACTACTCAACTGTCAACAACGACCCCAGGATGCTAAAAGACCTGAAATGGGAGTCCCTTGAGAGTCGCCGTAGACAAAGCAGGCTGTGCATGGTGTACAAAATACAGAATGGGCTTGTAGACATCACGGCAGACACATACTTTCACAAGAGTGATGCCAAGACACGTGGCCAACACCGCCTTTACTAGAAAAGGGTCCATGACCAGACCCTCGCCAGCACATTCTTTGTGAGGACTGTGCCAGAATGGAAACTCCTCCCAGCTTCGACGTTCTCGGCGCCAAGGTTAGACGCTTCAAGACCCGACTACATGAGTAGACATCAGTGCTGTGTACATGTATATAGTTTTAAATCAGTTTTGGACTATTTTAAATTTTTGACTCTGTACACCATCACCATGCATATAAAGTTGAGCTAATTACGCCTATTAAGTGCCCAGCTCAGTACACGGAAGAAGAAGAAGATAGCTGGGGCTTGGTTTCAATTGAATGCTGCAATGCATTTAGATGTAGGTTAATGTGTTGGAAAGGTTGTTGGTGTCCCAGTAACTGCAGACACTTGCCAATCATGCGATCTAGACTACTAGTCCTATCCACAGGTGTACCGCTGTATCTCTCTGGTATGTAGGGTCTAAAGGAAACTAGACAGGCTGCTGTCTCCAAATGTCTGCTGATGGTCCAGTCCCGTATGATAACGTGGCAGGGTGGTCAAGTGGATAACACTCTTGGCTACTGATCAAGAGGTTCCTGGTTCGAATCGCAGCCAGGGCACTTGGTCATTTCTGAAACGCTTTTCAGTGTTTCCCACCCAACTAGTGACAATTAAACCAGTTGGAAACACAGAGGTAGTCTCGCATGTATCAGTGTTATACACCAGATTTAGCAGTGATTTTTAGTACAACACTGACCATATTGTTTTCTTTAGTAATTTATAAAACCAATTTTGTGACAGTTGACCAAACTGATACACGTTTGTAAATATCACATTACCCCGGACACACTATAGCACTTTTGACTACCTCAGTTGACAGCAAACAAAGACCTAAATATACAAATATTGGAAAAATCTACTGGATCTCAAAATATCTTGCGGCAGTTTTCTGAAATCTCGCGAAATCTCGTTTGTTCTTAAAACCTTATAACTCCTGTTTTAATATACATAGGAAAAAACTACTAAATTAATGGAATATATTTATTATTCTGCTTTAAAATGATACCTAATTTATTGAAATCAGTCAAAGAATAAAATAATATACATCAAAGAGCCAGACCTACTCCCAATTTAATGGAAATTCCCATTTTATCAGAAAATACCTGATCTGCCTCAGTCAAACAGTATTTTTTGAAGCCTCTCAGAGATAGAAAAAAATAAGTTACATCATGCAGTAGAAAAAGCTTAGCTCTTCAAAATGTGATATTGGTCATTAAAAAAGGTTGACAAACAAAAGTGATCATGCAAAATATCATAATCTGCTGCATGCTATTTTGCCTTTTCTCTCTGTTTTCAATTAAGTGTCCAATCTGTATATATTTAGGTCTTTGTCGCAAACAAACTACATTGACATTAGCTATATAGTATTGTCTCCACATTTTACGTTTAATTGATTTGATTATTATAGTTTTCCTAACAAAAAATATTAATAATTGTATTTCATAATTTCAGTAATACACAGATTTATGTTTGGGGTCCTGTGCACTGGAGAAGAGAATTGGTTCAGAGAACAGTTAGCTGACATGTTGTGAACTTGTGAAAGTGGAGACTAAGTCTAAGGTACAAATTTTACTCAATTTTGCTTTTGGTCTACTTGGTTCTTATCCATGTAAGAAGTGTCCTACCATTGTGTTTTTATACCCCCCCCCCCCTGCCGCACAATGTCAATGAGTTGTAAGGGGGTATAATGGGTTCAGCTTGTCTGTCCGTAGACATATGCTTGTGGACGCAACTTCTCCTACAGTTTTTGCAGCATTTCCTTCAAACTTTAACTGATGCACAACCTCAACATGTAGATGTGCATAAAATAAGAATAAGCTGCAATGATTTTTGCCACGTGGGGGTATTTTAGTCTGACGAATGGAGACAGTTGTAGTTGGTCAAGTCACAGGGTATTGAAACATATTTTGGTTAAATGGTGTCTTATAAAATAAATTTTACAATGTCTTGTTAAATACGTGATATAATCTATATGAAACTTGGTCACTATGATCATCTCAACAAAATCTGTATTTTGATTAATTAGCATATTTTATTTTACCCCTCCTACATGTAGGTTAGTCTAGTTATTTTTTTATCAATTTTCAGGCCATTTTATCTAAATGCGGATGTCTGAATGTAAGTTCTGCAATCATGATGTGTGACATGGTGCCAATAATCTGGATTGTAAGTTCATATGCACTTTCATACTTAATACATGTATACTTTATATTTGTATATATGCAATGTTTTTGCATTTCTTTCATTTTATTGTTAACCTTACATGAGCTTTCCATTTGTTGTTTGGCATTGGGACATCTGACCGTATTGAAATGGATAATTTACCCTTTCACATTGGCTTGGTCCCATGCAGTCATTAAATAGAGTTTGTCACCATACTCCCTGATACAAAGTATATCAGGGGCAACATTGGAGTCAAGCTTGAGGTCGGTCAGTTGTTTGGTCCAGCAAATTTTGTTCAGGCTATTTCTTAGTAACCAATTGTTGGATTTCAACAAACTTTGCATGACTGATCAGTACCAAGCCGAGTTGTGAACATCGTCGGCACACTTGGTCTGATTATTTTTAAGGGAGTTATTGCCCTTTGTTTTTTTATCCTAACAAATGTTGTCCTCACTATTTCTTTTCATCATTATTTGGATTTTAACAAAACATTCAGTAACTGATCAGCACCAAGTCATATCAATTTTAAGGGAGTTATGGTCCTTTGTTTTTGACACTGATTTTGTTTGGTTGGATTTCAATGAAACTGTGCATGACTGATCCAGATTCAGTGGATAGTCAAATAATGATAACTGCATGCATAGTAGTACACAGTACTAAGTATCAAAACATAAATTTACTCAGAACATGATTGTGTGCCTCATATAATACAGTTAGAGATTACATTTATTTGAGCACGGTTTTTCTGTCCATCACTTTTTGTTACATCACCAATTCCTTGGTGTCCAACTTTTTTAAAGAAATTAAAGATGCATTTTATTAGTTAATTTCTATTGATATGGCATGTCTTATCGAATTGATAAGTTTTTTCAAAGTTATATTAAGAAATCTAAAGCGGTTTTAAAGTTATTAACAGTTTAACTTCAACATCATTTGTGATGTAACTTTGGACAGAATCCACAAAACCCATTAACATATGAATAAGAATAAGTTAATTTTTCATTACCCGTGGTTGTCCTGTTAATGAAGCAGTTGTATTTCAATGCTGTAAAATATTATATACCTTTTATCGAAAACCAAAGGTATTTTGCCTAACATATGTTGGTGATGTAACAAGACACAAAATGGGCAAATTGTGTTGGATATTTTTGTCTTTTGAACAAAATATGAATACATTCTTAGATGTTTCTTCATATTTTACAGTGTGTTAAATTTATAAGCATGTAGAAGATATAATTGGGTAAATTTCTACGGCAAAATGCATCATTAAAATTTTTCAGTGATGTAACAATGGACTCAGAATTCTAATGCGATACAAAGTCTTCAGAAACTAGACTCTATGCTTATTTTATATGGCTCATAATCAGATACCCGGTCTATTAAATTGAAAAATATACATAATTCAACAGTATTTTTGTGTTTTATAATGAAATGACTGTTCTACAAATATAATATAACCATTGATGTTACAAGAAATTTGTTCATGCAATTGCATTTTGAATGAAAACTGAAAATGTGTGACCTATTGTGAAATGTCACAGTGACAATTTGTTTGTATGCTTGCATGTAACATTAGATACGAAAATCTGACTTCTTTGTATCATATATGTAGCACCTAAATCTTTCTGTGTGAAACTTGATGTTACTTTTCAATTAATTTTACTGAAATTCTATTAAACTTCCAAACGCAAGTTTTCTTCTATTCACTAGAAGTTAAATATTCCAGATCTATGTTATATTAAGTGAAGTACAGTTATTTAATCGAAATATAATGTTTCATATTCAACAACTCAATTTCTTTGAAATCAATAAATTTAACTGAAAAGTACATTCAGTGAATGCTCCACTGTGTTGGTGAATGCACTGTAGATGCCCATAACCCATTAACTACCCTCCGCTGTATGCTATGGTGTTTATAACATGTCAGCATGGTAGACGGACATGAATATTGTGCGTCCGGATTTAACTGGCACTCGTGAATATTCCGTTTGTCATCGTAAATTGTATGCGAATGTCAATAACGGTAAATTCAAGATAAATATTTATGATATATTTAAAAAACATATGATAATAAACTTCGGATTTAATCACGAACTAATCAGAGTGAATTGACAGAAAGTAATAAGTGCCAGTTTAATCTGTTTGCACAAGACATAAATTTATGTTGTTGTGCTAGTAAACACAGGTGATTGGTAACTACTTTTCATTACAGTAGTGCATTTAGTCATTATGCTTGCATATATATATATATAACATAAATCATGCACATTTCCCGTTTTGGGTTGAGGTATTTTCACTATCCATATTGTGTTCCAATACAATATTCTTTAAATATGGATGCTAAAAATGCCTCCCAGTAAGGCCAAAGGAAAAACTATTTCAGTTCTCATCCAGATTTTGAGGGGATGGAAGGCTGGGTTTAGTGCATAAAATTATTAAGTTTATCATTTAAAATGTTTAAATTGATCATTTATACGACTGCAGCTCATTTATATTATAGTATCCATAATATTTTTTGTTTAGGTTTACTTTTATTAAGTAAAGATGGCAGACGGGGACTTTTCGGATGAGAATCTAAAATATTTTTCTCTGGCCTGATTAACTGGTTAGCCAGGCAACCAAAGTGCATTGGACCTGGAGGCTCACCATAGCAGTTGCATTAACAAAATACTATCCTTTGTGACATTGTCTTAGCTTATAGCTAAAAAACACAAACATGTATTTTAACCATCAACTTTATTACTGATAAAAATAAACAGTAAAATTTCAGATCTTGTTACACCTCTGCTCCCAAGTCTTCATGCTGAAAAGAGATAACAAGACCTGTCAAAGGACAGCGCGCTCGACTATTCTCAGTGCTGGATAGTAGAATTTAAGCCTTTAAGTGGAAATCAGGAACTGAGATATTATGTTACACAATATACGCCTGAAATCCAGGTCACAGTTATGAGAGTTTGCCAGTGACCTGACATTATGACCCTGGTGACATGTGTAATGTTTCAAGTGAAACTCTTCATTAGTTCTTGGATAACATCTTGCATGCATGACCTTAAACAGGATTTTCTTAGTCCAACAAAAGGCATAATTCAGTCAAAATGCAATTCAGAGTTATGGTTCTAGGCCAGTGACCTTACATTATAACCCCGAAGACATGTGTGAGCTTTCAAGTGAACTCCTTCAGTAGTTGTTGAGGTAACATCTTGCACGCAATTTCTAAGTCAAAAAGGGGGCATAATTCACACAAAATGTTATGGTTCTTGGTCAGTGACTTCACATAATGACCTAGAATATATGTGGAAAGTTTCAAGTGCCTATCTTAAGTAGTTAGTGAGAATTCATTCAAATGAAGAAGTTGCACGCAAAACCTTAACCAAGCATTACACCAAGGCCAGGGTGAGCAGTATAGCCCCACTATTCTTTGAATAGTCGAGCTAAAAAGAATTGTGATAAATGATGTTCATACACATAACAACTGGCATTAGAGTCACAGCTATGTTTAGTGAAATAAAAAAGAATAATTTAAGCCATTGCTTCATTATCTTTTGTTTCCTTCAGTACACCTCTGCCTGTATTATACAACTTATAAGCCTTTTGTCACTTAACCCCCCTGCTGCTCTTTTGTCTGTGTTCCTTTTCTGTCAGGTTTTTGTAGTATATTACAAAGTAGTGAAAGGACACAATTTATTAATAATACACACCTGAAATTTGTAATAACGACGAGAACCCGCAGCACACACTTCTGGTGTGTTCATTTTTTTCACAACATCTGTCAGATCAACAGTGTATTTAACATCATTTAGAAGCCACCGGCTCTTTTTCTTTGTGAAATAGTTGACCCAAGGCCATTCATCAACCTGAAATAGGAAAACAAATTGCTTTATACTAACTTAATTATCACTTAATGCTAACTTAATTATCAAATGACCGATAAATTACAATTAACTCTATTTTAGCATTTTACGGTTTTATTTAAGCACTTCTAAATAGTTACAAATACTGTTGATTACTTCATCTAAACATATATAATTAAATGGAATTCCTTTATATTACATCATGAAAGTAGTAACTGTCTGTAAACACCAAATGGTATTAACTATTTATTTGGCATTCAGTTTCTTTTGGTAACTACAA
This sequence comes from Spisula solida, assembly GCA_947247005.1. NCBI lineage: Eukaryota > Metazoa > Mollusca > Bivalvia > Venerida > Mactridae > Spisula > Spisula solida. Next base: position 38,755,990 of record OX365947.1, on the reverse strand, counting down.
TTATTATATATATTGTACTCTTTACCTCTTTTTAAAACTTACAGTAATTGAAAATATAGAAAATCAACATTCAAAGGTTGTCAGCAATTGCCATAAATTAAAAAAACTGAAAGTAGTATTAAGGATTATCTTATTGATTTTAGGGGTATATGCAAACATATACCTCAGCCGAAGCACTCACATCCTGTAAAGATGTGAGTGCTTCGGATGAGGTATATGGTTGCATATACCCCTAAAATCAACTAGATAATCCTTTTATTTTCATTTCCTTATATTTCTTCGGAGAAATTATGTCATAAGACTTACAGACTTATTTATGGAACGCGGAGTAATACCAAAGGAAGTATATGCAAATATATACCTCTGCTCTCGACCAATCAAAAGATAGAAAATTGAAGGAAATGGAAATAAAAATGTCATTAACACGAATAACTTCAATAAAAGTAAACATAACATCAACTTCAACTTAATGATTACTTACTACACCAGGAAGAAGACTTCTACCATGTTTTATTAATATGTAATCTCCAGAACGGTATCTATCAGATATATTTGATTAATGATTTCACATGCAGATTTTAAGAACTATATTCATCAAATATGAGAAGAAACAACATTGCATTAATTTGAACTAATTACTTATTAATCTAATTCATTACCTATTTATATAAAGCTCATCTAAAAATCTGCAACTAGCTTTACAGTAATTAACAAAGGACATGCCCATAATGATAGCAGTCTACTTGTTGATCAAGGAGCTACATACCTGGGTTCATCTTCCATGACCTTGAAACTGCTGCCAGTGTCACCTTGGGTGTCTCTATCTTCCACAGCATCAGGCAAGGCAACGTCTGGGCCAGTGCTCTGAGTCTCCTCACTGTATAAAAGCAAGAGTAAGTTATGTAGTCATCTGCAAGTGGCTTTACAGTAATTTACAAAAGACATGTTCCTTATGGTAGTCAATAATCAAAGTCTACTTTAACATAAGTTGATCAAGGAGCTACATACCTAGGTTCATCTACCATGACCTTGAAACTGCTGCCAGTGTCATCTTGGGTGTCTCTATCTTCCACAGCATCAGGCAAGGCAATGTCTGGGCCAGTGCTCTCAGTCTCCTCACTGTATAAAGGCAAGAGTAAGTTATGTAGTCATCTGCAAGTGGCTTTACAGTTATTAACAAAAGTCATACATGTCCCTTATTGTAGTCAATAATCAAAGTATACTTTAACATAAGTTGATCAAGGAGCTACATACCTATGTTCATCTACCACGACCTTGAAACTGCTGCCAGTGTCATCTTGGGTGTCTCTATCTGCCACAGCATCAGGCAAGGCAACGTCTGGGCCAGTGCTCTGAGTCTCCTCACTGTATAAAAGCAAGAGTAAGTTATGTAGTCATCTGCAAGTGGCTTTACAGTATTTAACAAAAGACATGTTCCTTATGGTTGTCAATAATCAAAGTCTACTTTAACATAAGTTGATCAAGGAGCTACATACCTGGGTTCATCTTCCTTGACCTGGAAACTGCTTCCAGTGGCATCTTGGGTGTCTCTATCTGCCACAGCATCAGGCAAGGCAACGTCTGGGCCAGTGCTCTGAGTCTCCTCACTGTATAAAAGCAAGAGTAAGTTATGTAGTCATCTGCAAGTGGCTTTACAGTAATTAACAAAAGACATGTTCCTTATGGTAGTCAATAATCAAAGTCTACTTTAACATAAGTTGATCAAGGAGCTACATACCTATGTTCATCTACCACGACCTTGAAACTGCTGCCAGTGTCATCTTGGGTGTCTCTATCTGCCACAGCATCAGGCAAGGCAACGTCTGGGCCAGTGCTCTGAGTCTCCTCACTGTATAAAAGCAAGAGTAAGTTATGTAGTCATCTGCAAGTGGCTTTACAGTAATTAACAAAAGACATGTTCCTTATGGTTGTCAATAATCAAAGTCTACTTTAACATAAGTTGATCAAGGAGCTACATACCTGGGTTCATCTTCCTTGACCTGGAAACTGCTTCCAGTGGCATCTTGGGTGTCTCTATCTGCCACAGCATCAGGCAAGGCAACGTCTGGGCCAGTGCTCTGAGTCTCCTCACTGTATAAAAGCAAGAGTAAGTTATGTAGTCATCTGCAAGTGGCTTTACAGTAATTAACAAAAGACATGTTCCTTATGGTAGTCAATAATCAAAGTCTACTTTAACATAAGTTGATCAAGGAGCTACATACCTATGTTCATCTACCACGACCTTGAAACTGCTGCCAGTGTCATCTTGGGTGTCTCTATCTGCCACAGCATCAGGCAACGCAACGTCTGGGCCAGTGCTCTCAGTCTCCTCACTGTATAAAAGCAAGAGTAAGTTATGTAGTCATCTGCAAGTGGCTTTACAGTAATTAACAAAAGACATGTTCCTTATGGTAGTCAATAATCAAAGTCTACTTTAACATAAGTTGATCAAGGAGCTACATACCTATGTTCATCTACCACGACCTTGAAACTGCTGCCAGTGTCATCTTGGGTGTCTCTATCTTCCACAGCATCAGGCAAGGCAACGTCTGGGCCAGTGCTCTCAGTCTCCTCACTGTATAAAGGCAAGAGTAAGTCATGTAGTCATCTGCAAGTGGCTTTACAGTAATTAACAAAAGACATGTTCCTTATGGTAGTCAATAATCAAAGTCTACTTTAACATAAGTTGATCAAGGAGCTACATACCTGGGTTCATCTTCCTTGACCTGGAAACTGCTTCCAGTGGCATCTTGGGTGTCTCTATCTGCCACAGCATCAGGCAAGGCAACGTCTGGGCCAGTGCTCTGAGTCTCCTCACTGTATAAAAGCAAGAGTAAGTTATGTAGTCATCTGCAAGTGGCTTTACAGTAATTAACAAAAGACATGTTCCTTATGGTAGTCAATAATCAAAGTCTACTTTAACATAAGTTGATCAAGGAGCTACATACCTATGTTCATCTACCACGACCTTGAAACTGCTGCCAGTGTCATCTTGGGTGTCTCTATCTGCCACAGCATCAGGCAACGCAACGTCTGGGCCAGTGCTCTCAGTCTCCTCACTGTATAAAAGCAAGAGTAAGTTATGTAGTCATCTGCAAGTGGCTTTACAGTAATTAACAAAAGACATGTTCCTTATGGTAGTCAATAATCAAAGTCTACTTTAACATAAGTTGATCAAGGAGCTACATACCTATGTTCATCTACCACGACCTTGAAACTGCTGCCAGTGTCATCTTGGGTGTCTCTATCTTCCACAGCATCAGGCAAGGCAACGTCTGGGCCAGTGCTCTCAGTCTCCTCACTGTATAAAGGCAAGAGTAAGTCATGTAGTCATCTGCAAGTGGCTTTACAGTAATTAACAAAAGACATGTTCCTTATGGTAGTCAATAATCAAAGTCTACTTTAACATAAGTTGATCAAGGAGCTACATACCTAGGTTCATCTTCCATGACCTTGAAACTGCTGCTAGTGTCATTTTGGGTGTCTCTATCTGCCACAGCATCAGACAAGGCAACGTCTGGGCTAGTGCTCTGAGTCTCCTCACTGTATAAAAGCAAGAGTAAGTTATGTAGTCATCTGCAAGTGGCTTTACAGTAATTAACAAACGACATGTTCCTTATGGTAGTCAATAATCAAAGTCTACTTTAACATAAGTTGATCAAGGAGCTACATACCTAGGTTCATCTACCATGACCTTGAAACTGCTGCCAGTGTCATCTTGGGTGTCTCTATCTTCCACAGCATCAGGCAAGGCAATGTCTGGGCCAGTGATCTCAGTCTCCTCACTGTATAAAGGCAAGAGTAAGTTATGTAGTCATCTGCAAGTGGCTTTACAGTAATTAACAAACGACATGTTCCTTATGGTAGTCAATAATCAAAGTCTACTTTAACATAAGTTGATCAAGGAGCTACATACCTGGGTTCATCTTCCTTGACCTGGAAACTGCTGCCAGTGTCATCTTTGGTGTCTCCACTTCTAGTAGACAAAGCAGCGTCTGGGTTGGTGTTCTCAATATTCTCGTTTAAGATGTCATTGAAAATCCAGTCTCCCAGCAGACCGTCAGCGTTGAAACTGTAACTGTCAGATTCACTTTCACTTATCTGCACCTCCTCATCCAATGGCATCATAGCTGTGAAGTGATTGAGGACAAAGTCCCTTTCACCTGCAATTCCATTAACATTTGTCCACATGAAAAATGCAGGAGTTGCCTCAACATACTCTTCAAAAGGATAAAATACCCTGTTCATATCCTTTCGGGTGTTATTTGCCCCATATTCGGGTGAAACCGAAATTACGGGACGCTGCAAAATGTTGGCTAGGCTAGCTATTTGCCATAGACCCATCCACTTGCCTGGTTGCTTGACTTGGAGTACTTCTTTCCTGTAGATAGATTTAATATTTTTTATTGTTAGTTTCTTGTTGGCCATATAGCAATCGGAGTATGATGCAAAGGTTCTTGTCACATTGTCATCGCCATCAGGGTGTTTTCCTCTTCTCATTTTTTTGTTGTCCAAGTAAAATGTTTCATTTTGTACAAGCTCCTTCACTATTCTTTTCCTCATTTCACAATGATTTTTTTCATGGCCATATGCCAACACACTGGCAGCCCTTGGCAAACAATTACCGTCGCCATATATAGAACATGGATATAACTGAGATGTGGGTTTCAAAGGAATATCATTTGGAACCAGGGGTAGAGAATTATCGTCAATTACTTTGTTAGTGTTACAAAATGTCACATTCTCAATGGTTGGTATTTTTTCCAAAAGTAGTGACTTCACCTCATTTTGAAGATCAACAAATGTGGCACAGTTAAGAAATGGGTCTTTGGTCTCGTTTTCTTTGACATTTTCAGCTGTTTCTGTTGACTGACCATTTGATTTCTCATTTCTTCCATTCAAATTCTGATGGTCTGAATTTGGTATTGTCTTGCTATCTTTTGCATTTTGTGCGTTTCGTCTTGATATGCGCTTTGGCTTGGATCTCGTCTTGCTCCTTCCATCGCCACCATTATGTTTTGGCTTGCCACCCTGTATTGAGCACAATTTCCATTCCCCCACTATATGTTCATTTTCACACTTGGCATTATCATCTTCACTACTACATTCAGGACAAAAACATGCCAAAGTACGTACTTTTACAATCCCTGGTGACACACCTTTCACATTGTGCAATGACCGTGTACCTGGTAATGTCAAGAGTTTTTTAGATTCGGAATCTCGATCAATTTCTTCAAAGTAGAAGAATGTTCTCTTCTTGTGTGAACACTTTTCGTTTGATTCTACAGCTAGGTTCTTCTTGCAAAAGTCATACAAAGTTTTTGCATCTGGAATCGTCCCTTTCCTACTCCTAACATACTTTGTTGCTTGGCTTTTCACTAAACCTCCCAAAGCATCACAGCAACTTTTACCGTGTCTAGAACCGAAGAAGCATCTTTCAACGACGTGATGGGATTCTTCAGAGATATGTTGGAATGGTGTTTTTGACTTGAATTGTGCAGCACACCCATCACTATACTGTATCTCATGTGAAAATGACACAGTCTCTTTCAGGTGTTCACCCATTTCTTTCGTGAAATGACGTACAGCATGACTGTCATGCTTTAGATCTGCAGATATAAAGACAGCTGATTCTTCTACAATTGCATCTGTGCAGTGAGGACATCTGTAATGAGCCACCACAGGAAACAGTGTGGCTTGTTGATAATTATAATAGGCCGATTGTACTTCGTCCTGATTGAGACAACGATAATTCTCAGCGAAATCCATTACTGTTACCACACAGTCATTTGGAACATTGCTTCTCAGCTGTTGGTATTGCCGTCTCTGCCATGTCGCCGTAAAAATGTGTTTGGCCAAAGGTTTCACTTCATCAGTCAACTGCTTCAAGAGGTCAAGAACATTACCTTCTTTTTCTTTAAGCATTTGTCTATTGGCTTTTTTTCCAGCACTTCCAACTGAACACAATTCCCATCTTTTCCATTTGATAGTTTTGTCCTTACATTTCTCGACCAATGGTTGAAAGTGTAGGGCAATGTACTCATCACCACAGTATGCGCAATTTCTTTCATAACATTGTTTATTATTAAATTCAAGTTCTGTTGGGCATAATGTTATCTTCAAGCAATCAAACTTGTTCTCAATCTTTAGTTCCGACAAACCTTCAGCATTGCAGGCCCTTTTTAAAGCTTCCAGCTTAAACTCAACATTGACACAATATTCACAAAGGCATGATTGGAATTTGTCCCTGTCCATTGTCAGAACTTGTCCAGGTCTGCACTTTTTGAAAGTGCTCAGTGACACGTTTGATCCATGATTCTTGCTTAATAGAAACTGGGTGTGTGAAGTTTTCAATGTCTCTGTCAAAACCTTTTTTGAAGCCATGCGTTTTGTCGGTAGATTTTCGGACTCCCCAATGTAAAACGATTTGATGCTTTCCTTCATTTCATCCGAAACTTTTGTGACCTTTTGAATTGGTTCCTCTTGTAAATGGCATAGCCTTGTCCAATAGCTATACTTAAGATCAAGTGCTTGTCGGATGCTGTGGTCATTACAATGCTTTCCAACTAGGCCTTTTGTAATCAGGTAATACAACTGCCTCCCTCTAACAGTTTGACTTTGTTTCAATGCTTTCAGTTGTAGTTTTACATTGGCAACAATTTTTGCTGATGTGTTGTGCCTTTGTTTGGTTTTTGGAGACAGAAGTAAGCCTTTTTTGTGTAGCTCATTCTTTTTACGTGGAGTACAGTTGCCCACTAGTTTACTTATTGAGTCTGCAAATCTCTCTGCCTTTTTGGGGATTCTCATAAACTTTTCCTTTGCCTTTGCGTCAGTACTAGGGGAAGAACATGGTGTTGAATAATCAAGTTTCTTTTTAGCCCTTGTTTCATGGTACAGTTTTTTTCGCTTCTCATTGTTTGCTCTTCGTTGTTCTTCACTCATTTTGGACCGCTGTTCCTTTTTCTTTGAGCGCCAGTAGTCCCTTTGTTTCTTTATTTGTTGCCTTGTTTTGTTTACGGAACATTCAACTCCCCTTTCTTTCTTCCTATCTCTGTATTTTTGCATACGCTCTTTACATTTTTCATTGTACACCAGCCTTTGTTCGTTGCTCATCTGCTGTCTCTTGATTCTTTGTTTGGCAGCATCTTTCTGTTTAAATTCCATATACTTCTGTGGATTGTTTTTAAGTTTTGTACTCCAGTCTTCATATCTTTCATGCTTCAATTTCTTTGCATCCATCTTCTGTTGCTCTGGGTTTTCAGATTTTCGTTTCAATCTTACCCGCAATGTACACCTGAAGTAAACAAGCGAGATCAGATAAAGCATATTTGTTGCCATAGCAACCGGAATCTTTGACATAGGAGCAAAATGAAATGCTGTGCACGATCACCATATATATATTTCCATCTAACTGTGTTTTAAGTTTCATGATAAAAATATTGGGTAGTTTTAAAGTTATCACAGGATCCATAAAAGTGTGAGGGACGGACAGACTGACTGAGCACAAACCATAAGTGCCATCCAGTCAAAACTGGTAAAGGACTAAAAATGCTATGACTGCCAACAGACTGACAGACAGAACTTAAAAACCTCTGCTTTTGGTTCTGGAGTCCAATTACATCTTAGTAGTCAACTAATATATTTTGATAGTCCCTACCAACTGAAATGATTGCATAGCGACCTATCAAGTTAAAGAGTGGCATGAATATGACATTGATACTGTATATAACACCACTGATTGTCAATTTATTGCAATAAACAAGCATGATCAGAGACGTAACATGGACGCAATATTTCGGTTCAAGTTACATCACTATCATCTGTTATATGTCACAGTTCTATATAAGAACATACAATCAAAATCTTGTATTCTAGTGTTAAGCAAGCAATTCATCTGGCCCAAAATAAAGTACCTCATGCAATCAAGGTACCCAATAACCAATAAAACATTTATTCAAATAAGATGTAACATGGACACAATATCTAGAAAACAAAGTAACATTGACACAATATCATGGTGTCAAATTACATCTTAGATGCTTTCATCCTTGTTATTTATAGGAATAGAAAAAACCATAAAATTACAATTTTCAGGATTTTCATTTCTTAACTGGTATAATTTATAGTTGCTCATTCATGGAAATCGAGGTACCTAATTACCAATAAAACATTTATTCAAATAAGATGTAACATGGACACAATATTTACAAAAAAAAGTAACATTGACACAATGCCATGATGTCAAATTACATCTTAGATGATTTCATCCTTGTTATTTATAGGAATAGAAAAACCCATAAAATTACAATTTTTTAGGATTTTCATTTCTTAACTGGTATAATTTATAGTTGCTCATTCATGGAAATTGAGGTACCCAATTACAATTAAAACATTTATTCAAATAAGATGTAACATGGACACAATATCTACAAAAAAAAGTAACATTGACACAATGCCATGGTGTCAAATTACATCTTAGATGATTTAATCCTTGTTATATACAGTCCAACTTGTACTAGCGACCACGCGTATTAAGCGACCTTTGTCTTAAACGACCAGTTTCAAATCCTCCCGACCATATTTGCTCTATATGTCTATTGTATTAAGCGACTTTTGTCTAACGCGACCAGCGACCACTGTGTAAGCACTATAATTCATAGGTAAACTTGCATTAAGCGACCAAAAAATTGTAAATCACTGGTCGTTTGTAGTGACAGGTTGTTAATCTATACCTGATACCTCGTCATAAATCATTGTTTGTTCACACTTCATTATGTCTTTTGTTAATTGGGCCCCAATTAACACCATTGATAATCACAATTGTGTCCGTAGGGCATGTCATTCAGATGATTTTAATCCGATTACACACATTGTTACGGATTAATTGTTCTATCTTTTGCTGGAATCAGCTTGCAGTATCCGTTCATTTAGATTGGGCTAAACCCCGGCCTATTCCGGGTTTTTTCTTCGAGTGCAAGCAAAACTGACTTACATTAATTGCATTGCGTAATATATCAGTAAGATTATTAAAATGATAAATTTAAATGCTTATGAAGACCATGCATACGAGTAAGAATCATCATAAAATTTATTTACACACTAATGTTTATCAAATGAAGTTCAAAAGTAATCAGGCAGCCTAAAATCAGAAATTATTTAATTACACACAATGTTTCTTACATTTGTGTTAAACGACCTTTCCGTTAAGCGACCGTTTTCAGACCTTCCCCGGGGTGGTCGCTTAATACAAGTTAGACTGTATATAGGAATAGAAAAAACAACATAAAATTACAATTTTCAGGATTTTCATTTCTTAACCATGTTAACTGGTATAATTTATAGCTGCTATTCATGGAAATCGAGGTACCCAATTACAAATAAAGCATTTATTCAAATAAGATGTAACATGGACACAATATCTACAAAAAAAGTAACATTGACACAATGCCATGGTGTCAAATTACATCATAGATGATTTCATCCTTGTTATTTATAGGAATAGAAAAAACCCATAAAATTACAATTTTCAGGATTTTCATTTCTTCACTGGTATAATTTATAGTTGCTCATTCATGGAAATTGAGGTACCCAGTTACAAATAAAACATTTATTCAAATAAGATGTAACGTGGACACAATAAGTAGATACATCAGTTGCAAGTTTGGTAACATGGACACTAAAATTTGTGTCAAGTTACATCATAATGTAATTTAACAAATATTGATTAAAAAAATATGTTGCCATATATATACATCACATCAAAAGGTAAAGCCGGAGGTCTGCTTTAAAACTGTGGCATTGATATCATTTAACAAGGCCATAGTGCCGATATTATCTTAGATTTAATTATGTGATGTATCTAGGACACCATTGTAATGCATTAAGATGTATCAAGGACACTAGACACTCCTGTTTGGTGTCTCTGATTGTCTCAGTATCCTATCTAATAAAATAATAATTGTAGACTTTTCAGACATGAAGTACCACCAGCAACAAGAGTTTATTAGTAATTTTAAGTTCATTATTTCATATTGAAGATGGTATTTTTGAAGTATTTCATATTTCAATCTATGATGTAACACTGACAGCAAAAAACAATGAAACATTTGGATGTCTAAATTACATCTTAGCAATAATATTCTCATTGTGGGATAAATAACCTGCAATATGTCTTAATATCCACCTATGGAGATACCTAGTCCGACTTAAAGCATGTATGAATCTGTATTTCGCCGACTGTTCAGTTTCACTGAAGTTATCTATCAAATTGTAAAAAGTCACTGGTGCTATTGTGGGTGGGGTACTTACCGCCCTGCTAGCATTATTTTCCGTTCTCTATAAATAGCGAAATAATACAAGATGAATGCAAAAACCTTCATCTATTAAACCAACAATGTCTTCTCTTCATTTCTGCAGCAAAAATATAAAAAATACGGATTTTCTCCGCAACTGGGGATGTAACAATTCTATGACCTTACCCCACTCCGATTTTCCTGTCCGCCATTTTTGACGCTTTGTCGCTTGCACCTTCAAAAATAAATACGGACCGCCTGACATCACTAATTAATTACTCAACGTGTTTTACAAACCTTGTGAAATAACCGTTATGTTAATTTTGCCCTATGTATAAATTCTAGGGATGTAACATTTGTTGACCCGATTTTCATACGCTTTTTGTCGATGCAATTATTAAAACGTCTTATGGCATAAGCGACATTGATTCGTCCCTGAGGTGTTTCGTACCACCGGTTACCGGTATTAAACCTCTTTTTTAGCATGTTCTCATAGAAATAACGAAATTGTATGGATTTTGCCATGACGTAACCAATTGGACACAAAGTGTTACATCACAAACCCCTAAAATTAAATGGTATTTTCTAAATATTAGTAAGTGTTTGGACATTTTGATAGTTAGAATGTCAAACATTTACCTATCTTTGCAATACTCGAAAGATCCATATGAATAAAATATCACCAGATTGATGTAAAAGACATCAAATTTTCCATTGGTGCAAAACGTTTACGTTTTTTGTCCAAGATTCTGGCATATATTGAAAGATTTTTTAGCAAATAATGATTTTAACCAAGTATTTGTAATATTTATCTATTGTAAGGTTAGTTCATCTTCCAGTTCATATTATTATTGGGATTGTCATATATACAAGAAAGGAAATATTTGAGTTTTTTAGGGATGTAACCAAAAAACCAGGACAGAAAAACCGTGCTCATTTCTATGTGTCTATTCTCATGTATATTGTTTGTACATGTATACTAATTAATACATTGCATTTCACTTTCAGGCTTTGTTGGCATCAATTATGAATCATGTCAGTAACAAACAGGGTTCTATGACAATGATATCATATTCATTATGTCATAGAAAAGAGACAGCAAATTTTAGTTGAGGCCTACTTCATATACACTAAGAGCTACAGATAGTCAAACAGACTTTAGATGTACAATGACAGTGGTATTCCACATATTAAATATTTTATCAGTAAGTAATAATATTTGTTTTTCAAATGCATATCGGTATAATATTATTGTGTCTGGGGGACAGGCAAATTGATTTTGTCTCTCTGGATGGGTGTCACAAATTGTGTCCACACTATTTCTCCTTAACCATTGGTTGTATTTCAATGCAACCTCACATGAAGTACCTACCTAGTTGTTCATATTGTCAGGAATTATATGTTGTATTTTGGGGGTAAAAAAACCTTCTAAATTTACTTTTTGGGTCAACAAATATTACAGTAACAATTTAAATTGTGTGTTTATAATAATAAATATAATCTGTGGAATAAGTTTTTCGTATCATAGTTGATTTATCACATAACCTGCTGCAGCCTAGCTGTGCCATAAAGATGTGCCGGAAATTGCTCTCAGAAGGTTAGCCAATTCCAACTTCGTCAAGACTTTTAGCTCATTGTACCGCTAAATTTTGGTTGAAACATACCTAGTATCACAACATTATCATTTTGAAAGACACATGTAATGAGCCTTCTCTATGTGAAAGGTTATGTGATAAGAAGAATCTTCCATTCTTACAATATTTGAGACAAAACAAAAAATAAAAAGTGATAGTGTGACTTTTAACATGTTTAACATTCACAAGAAGTGGTGTTGTAGATAGCAACAGTACTTTCAAAGTTACTATGCTTAATGTAAATTAAGTAATTGAAATTATTGTTTAAAATATCTTCATAATTTACAGCTTATCTGGTAGAACCATTAAGACGCCACATGGATTAAACATCATTTGGTGTGAATACATTGTAATTAGGAAACTACATCAGACAAGAAAGCTTCAACAACCATCTCAAGTGTGTGCTCTAAACCAGGTATCTATTCTGTTTTATAATCAGTGTTAACTAAGAACATGTTGTGACAAAGACAGTTATCTGACAACTTTAAGCTTTTTGGCTTCATGCATTTTCATAAAAGAGTATTATTGACACTGCATGCGCTTATTTATTATAACACAGTACTTAAATTATCCTCAAGAAACAACTGACACTATGTCCTGAGAAATGATTTTGGATTTGAACCTAAGCCCTTAACCCATTCATTTAGTACACTATGGACTACATACATAACAGGCAGATACTAATAAATGTATTGATAATTTCTGTGTTAAATATTCAATCTTTATTTATTTGCATGTATGTTATGATATATGTTTTTGATCTCATTAATTTTGTCTCCTGGGGAGACATATTGATTTTTACTGTCACAAAGTTTGTCTGCGTCTTTTTTTCTTAACCACTGGCTCGATTTCAATGAAACTTCACATGAATGCTTTGTACCAAGCATTGTTGGACATTTGTTATAATTGCATATTTTTTGTTTCAGGTGCAAAAGATTATATGCAAATACAGGCATTTACTCCGTCTATAAACGAAATCACTGTACAACTTTTTGGGATACTATACAATTCAACCTGTAGGACTTATTGTGATTGAAACATCTGTGATTTCCTTTCACTGTACAACTTATTGCAAGACTTCAATTCAACGTGTACTCCTTATTGCGATAACCGGAAGTTGACTCGTTTATACACTGTGATTAATGTATGTCTTCTATGCATATGTTCATATTTGAAGTCTGCTGTGAGAAGTGTGTTTGGAGCTGAAGTTTTGAAAAACAATTCTACAATGTAATAACAAAATAAAGGATGTTGAATGTGCAGATTCTATTGCTAACAGTGGAGTTATGGCTCTCTAAAATATTTTTATCTAGAGTCATAAAGTGTAAACGACTGTTGGTTTGAAATGTATTGTACATTTGTGCATTACATGGTTTAATACTGTTATAAATGTGAACAATAGCAGCAGAGATATTGTCCATGGGCTATGAACAAAGAGTTAGGCCACAATGGGTTTTGTCTGTAAATATCAATTTAAGTAGAATGTCAGGACTGTTTGAAAATTATTTCCTGATAAGCTGCATAATGTGTTCCAATATTGAGTATTCCCTGAGGTCGGTCGGTTTGTTGGGCTATGTATATTTGTCAGCGCTAATTCTCAGTAACCATTGATTGGATTTCAATGAAACTATGTATGACTTATAAGAACTATGTCTGGTTTTTCTACTTAAAAGTTTTGAAGGATTCATCAGTACCAAACCTATGCTAAGTTTTGCACATCAGCATACTTCTAATGCTTGCAGTATCTGGGGTATTCATCACATTCAGTGTTATTTCTTGTTATAAGTAACATTGTATTAATGTATCCTATGCAACAACTATTCTACAAATGGGTTTCACAACTTCATGATATGGTATTTTCTCCAATGGAAGTTATGTATGTGTATATTAGATGTTCCTTACTTGTTTGAATATACATGTAGGGTTAATTCAGTATTCAATCTACACTATAGGCAGAGAACTTGACACAACTCAACCTGCTATTGGCATAATTTCACAGCTAATTTATTGTCTATATTTATAACCCCAGTTGTATGTTTTCATAAGGTGGAAGTATCACGAAGACGCGCGAGGTGTAATACTAACACAAATCTTAATCTAAAGGACCGATATTGCACAATTTGTTCGCAGAAATTTATAAATTCAAAGCAAGTACCTCGTAATATATTCATGCATTAAGGTCAGGATCAGGTCAAATTCTCTGTGCTATACTCATCATACCAAATGTAGCATTTTTATGCCCCCCTATCGATAGATGGGGAGGCATGTAGTGATTCACCTGTCCGTCCGTCAGTTTGTCCGGGTTAACCCAAATTGACAGTTTCTTGTAGCATTATTATGGCTTGCTACAAAGCTTCCATACTTGCATGGATGTTATATATGAACACTCTCCACACGCCTGTATCACCTGACCTAATTTTGACCTTCACCTTGACCTTATTTTGGACTTAGACTTATTGAAGGGCCAAATTCTTGGTTAACCCAAATTGACCGTTTCTTCTAGCATTAATATGGCTTGCTACAAAGCTTCCATACTTGCATGGATGTTGTATATGAACACTCTCTACACGCCTGTATCACCTGACCCCATTTTGACCTTCACCTTGACCTAAATTTTGACTTAGACTTATTCAAGGGTCAAATTCCTGGTTAACCCAAATTGACCGTTTCTTGTAGCATTTTTATGGCTTGCTACAAAGCTTCCATACTTGCATGGATGTTGTATATGAACACTCTCCACACACCTGTTTCATTTGACACCATTTCGACCTTCACCTTGACCTAATTTGGACTTAGACTTAAGTGTCTAATTCTTGGTTAAACCTAATTGACAGTTTCGTATAACATCATGTTCATCATGGCGTTGCCTTAAAACTTGGCATACTTGTTTACCATCATAAGCCCCTTACATTATCAAAGCCATGTAACACTATCCAACATTATTATAGAACTATGGCCCCTAATTGACTTAGCTTTTTATGGGCAAGGCTTCCATGGGGGCATAAGCGTTTATTGAACGCAGTCTTGTTATCCTTTGTAAGTGTTGAGAACAGTAACCTTTTCAAAGTGTAGACTTTGTTCTCTATTAATGGAATAGTCTAACCTGTCTTTAGCAGCCATCCAATGCAAAGGGCCACCTTGGCTGTTCAAGATCAGTGTACACTTAATGAAGATTTTGTGTTGATCTGATTGCAATGTTGATTACTTGTAGAAATTAGGGTTGGGTACCTGGAACCCAGATGTGCAAAAACTGTCTCAATTAAAGTGGTGATAATCTGTATGAATGAAATTCTTGTATTTTTTTTACTAAACCCTAAAGAATAAAGCAGTTGTCCCCTTAGATTAAGAACAGAAATAGTGTTCTCAGGCTACTATCAGCATATTGACATGATGTTCTCAGGTCATGTGTTATCAGGCAGTTACCTTGGAAATTGCATGATAAAATGTGTAGTCGTGTCTGTGATCTAGTGCTTGGTGTGAAAGATTTGTAACATGGCCATTCAGGTTTGATTCCCGCTTGTGGCAAGTAATTCTCTTCAATGATGTTGATTTTCCTCCACATGTGGAGAAGTTGCTCGTATCTTGTGGATGGATAAATATGTACTGGTTGAATATGAGGGGGTGATCAATATATTCGAGAACTTCCCTTCTAACCTTTTAAATATTGATTCTAGAACAATTAAATTACCAGGAAATGTAGATCTGTCAATTATCTAGCCTTTTAATTATTTAATTATATTGTGACCAAGGTGAAGCGCGCGGGTACTTGCTGCTCTAATGGTGGCGCTTGGAATGACGTCACATGATGACCAATGTCACACGCCCCTTGCATAAATAAAAAGATGTTATAAGTGCATTTGGTTGGCGATATCTTAGACTGAATGATGCTTTGCTGTCAAAACAAAATTGTTAGATGTAAAGTTCTCGAATTTATTGATCATCCCTCGTACAGTCCAAAGAACCTGGTTAGGTGGTAGGTAATGGGTCACTGTATATAACTGCCAAATTGTTGAGAAACGGCAGCAAACCGTAATAAATCATCAATCATATGTATCTTGGCCAAATAAAGAGCATGTGTGGTTCAAGTAACATGATTAAAATATTTGTCTTCATGTGGCAATTCTAGTTGCCATTGATTTTAGTTTTCAATTCATGAAGTTTCACAGAATTTCTGATTTCAAGTAACTAATTCATTTGAAAGAATCATCTTTAGCAAAAATGTTAGTTCTTGCTATGTTAATAAAATCATGTCTGTGTGAAAAATCTAGTATAATTTGGCTTCCTAAATCACACATATTCTTTAGCCTTGTATGTTTGTCTGATGTGGTCTCCTGTAAGTCTAACAAAAAATGGTTTGTTTCCGGTAACACACCCTAGCAGCTAGGAAATGTAGTTCAGTAAATATGGTTCAATTTTCTTTCACATAAAGAAAGAGCAAATACTCTTAGAAATTAAAGAAATAGTTGGGGATTGAAACATTTAGGACTGCAGAAAATTTGTAGGCCAGGGAAGAATACTGGAAACAAATATTTTTTTGTGTATATGTCTTGCGCTTTACATTCATCATCAGAATCTACCATCTAATACAAAAGTGAAAAATACAAGAAATTGATCAATGGTTTATTTTTTATTTGCGATACACAGTCAAACAAGTTTTATAACTTATTTAGCAATGTCATCATAACACTCGTCTAATCCGGGATGGTATCCATTCCCATGATTATATGAATGAGAAGCCAGTTTCTTCATTTCAAAAACGAAAAAAACACGACACCACTTTATCTATAGATTGACACGATCACAGAGCAAACCCCTAGACCCGACACTAAATGCGTTACCACTGCCCAATAGGATAGACTGTCTCGTATTCCAAACAAACATTTTTCATAGTATTTAGCTTGACTTTTCGAAGAAAAAAAGTAAAGCTATTGTCGTGACGGGATCGTCTGCATTAACTGGTTAAGTTTATTGTAAGAGTCATTTTCTCAAAGGCTATCAAAGGTATCCACTTGAAACTCAACATAGTTATTCATCACCACAAGGGGAGCCCATACTGACAAGGCTGGTAACTCTGTGACCTATATTTATGGAGTTATCTGTCCTTGTTTAGACTTAGTACATAGACTATCAATGGTACCCACTTGAAACTCAAACGTAGTTACGCATCATCACAAGGTCCATACTGACAAGGCTGGTAACTGTGACCTATATGTATGAGTTATCTGCCCTCGTCACTTTTAGAATATTCACTCACAGATGAGCAAGGGTACTATCAAGTACGAGAAAGTCGAGCGTTCGGCACTCGTAGGCAGTGCTCCTTAATTTTCTGAACACAGGTGGTATTTTCTTCATATATTCACACTCAATTGGTCTGTCATCCATCAGTTGACTGTAGTAGACATGTAGTGTTTGTCAGAAGAAGAAAATGCACATTCTGTTGAAGAAAAAACAAGCATTAATACTTTCTAAAAGATTGCATAATAATTTATTAACCAGGGTTTTCAATAATTGTATTTTGGGTCAGTGGGGTCAAGGTCTAAAAATAGAAAACGGGTTTTTTACTCGATTAGTTGAGTTCAGATTGATCCCTATTCATCAAACTTTGGGTATAGCAAGCTTGCATGGAGACGTACCCAATTTGGCTGCCTCATTAGGTGGACAATGCTCAGAAAACCTGGCATTGCGGCGAGGCCGTAGCTTGTTTTTCAACAGTATTAAGAACAGCAAGAACTTTTTACATATCTGCTATATATATACTTGCTACCATGAACTCAAAAGTTCTTGATCTTTAACTGCTGAACATTTTCACTTTATGAACTTGTTATTTCATGGAACCGCATTTCTTGAACTATATGTACTAGTATATTATGTTCAAGAAGTTTAAGGGTAAATACCTGTAAGACCAAAACAAATCACTATTGTGGTTCTGGTAACATGCTTAAACATGGTAGGAAATACATTTTATGGTTTTATACACTGGAAAATCACCGATCTGCACTGACTTTTTACAAAATACCAATGAATTGTTTATTGTATGGGCACGAAATTTGGGTCAGTCGGTTTACTAGAACCACATTATCGATATAATTTGGCCTAATGAACTTGGCAAACTTAAGTTTTATGCCTCCTTAATCTTAATGAAGATTAGTCACAATGATCATCTTGTGACAAAGAGTGATCATCAAAACTCAACGGTGAATTTGAGGGCCCATACAAGGTGAGCTAAAAAGTGGTGATTGCGTACTTTAACTTTACCCGAAGTGTAATGTTTCGGTGGACTGGAGCTTTGTTCAAGAGCCCAAGATTTATATTTCGAGGCATGGTATAACTTCGGCCTTCTATCAAATGTTTCTTTCACAGTTGTTGGACTCGTAACACACTGGTAACCAATCCATACATTCACCCAAAATACATCTTGAACTAGATCTGTTGATAACCAACTTCTGAAAAAGTAACATCAGGATGTTATACATTTTTTACTATGATAAGCCCAAAGGACCGTATTTTGTTGTCGCCTCCATGTACATCAGATTCTGTCTGCCCGTCCGTCTGTCTGTCCTTATCAATTCCCCTCGTCTTTGTAACTCTTGAGCCCCTTGAAGGATTTTAAAGGAACCTGACAAAAATGTTCACCACATCAAGACGACGTCGCATGTTCTGGAAGGGTCGCTTCAAGGTCAAGTTCTCACTTAGGGTTAAAGGTCATATGACTTTGTTTCCATTGAGCTCTGTAACTCCTAAACCCCTTGATGGATTTTATAGAAACCTTACACAGATGTTCACCACATCAAGCCGATGTGCATGCAGAGTGCATGTTCTAAAAGGGTCGCTTCACAGTCAAGGTCACACTTAGGGGTTAAAGGTCATGTGACTTTGTTAACCAATCGAGGTAAACAAATGAGCAAATTACTGCTTGGTGGCACCAGATGTTCTTTATTTGTGGGGAACCGATTTTTAAATAAATTAGCATAAATGTTCAAAATGATTAGATAGCATTTCAAGTGCAAGACACATGTACAAGGGTCAGCGGTCAAGGTCACACATGAAGGAAAAAATAGAAGTAATAGTGCTCTACATCTCAGTCATGCTCACCAGTATTCTAATTGCCTGCTTTGAGAATTGGTACATCATGAAATATGTAGGTCAATTTTGACTTTCGTCGATTAAAACAATTTTGACACAGTTATGCCCCTTGCCCATAATACATGTGAAAATTATAAGATTCCAAAATTCCAGGGGGCAGGTTCCCCAGTTTGTACACCCTTAAGATATGTACATGAGGCCTGACCTAAAAATGAAAGTTATAACTGCATGTAATACACTAGCCAATTGAAATCATGTACTCCCACTGCGGGGAACTAGCTAGCTGCCCCATGTTTTACCTAAATACCGATGCTTTTGTTTCACGCCAAATTAAGGAGGTACGAGCTGCCTTGTGAGCATGCGCGAAATTTCAAAATCGTATTAGATAAGAACAAACATGAATTTTAGTTTCAATGATCGCATATGAATGTTGATTAATGAAAATAAACAAAATATTATCGCAAGAATTAGATATTTTTAACTTTTTATTTTTTGCCTGTATGAAAAAGTGGGTGGGGAACGGCAAAATTGTGAATAATATGGGTTCACAATAAGTCCCTACAATTGTTCAAATGCATATGCTTATATATAATATGTAGTGCATGGTTTAGTTATAAGAGGTAGCCACACTTTGAAATATTTTTAAGAAAAAATTATTTCATTACAATATGCAGATTAGGTTAATTTTATGCAAATTTATTCATAATTAGTGCTTTTTTATGCACAGCTCCCAAAAAAGGCTGGTGACCCCTATTTTTTATTTGACTAAACTGGTGTTCTATTTGATACTAAACTTAGGGCCAATTTTAAATCATTTTCGATCGTTGGGTATTTTTTTACCTTCATTTGAAATCTTTTAAAAATCACACTTTTTTGCAAGTGGGTGGGGTAACTATTTATCATGTTCAAATACTGAATTTGTTCACCAGGCAGCTTGAATTGTGACTAATGTCAAAAGGAATGACCATTGAACACACAAAATATCATGCATTGCTTAAAAGTGGTTTCATACAGTAATAATCTTAAAAAGAACATAATGGTGCCATAAATGCAGGAAATAGATAAAATGACCAAAATACAATGGTAGGTCATTAGAAAGCCATGTATGTCGAAAACGAGCCTGGTGACATATCATTTTTATGATTTCAATGTTGTTCTAGAAGACTGTTCTGTCATTTTAAGATGTTTCAAGGAAAATTCGATCGTTAGATAAAAGGTGCGCGTACCTCCTTAACGTGGAAATATAGCCCTGACTATACCCGTGATGTATAGGTCGGGGGCAATTTGCTGGGGTTTTACCATGTACATGGGGAAAGTCCAGGGGTGGAAAGGCCGGGTGCATAAGCCTGAGCATCTAGCGACACACACGCAATCAACACTATCGCTATGTTTCAGACTGCTTGTTTCACAATAGACACAGCATTTAGAATCAACCAACGTAATTTGATTCTACTTTCGTTTTCATCATATCAGACATGAATAGGGCCTAACTCTTGACGCTAGTATGCAGGCTAATAATTAGCCATTTATAATTATCTAGAGATATAAATCGATGATCTTGCATGAACAATATAGAATGCATAAGATAAGAACTTACTTCAACAGATCTTCGTTAATCAAGTCGTTTTTCCGTTAACCACGGTGAAGACAAGAAAAGCGTCTATGGATGTTGATGATGTATAGCAATCTTACGAGCAATCTGATTGGCTACAGTACAAAGTTTTTGATTGGATTATCACCAACTTGCACAAAATTTTAATGAATATGCATTTGTCGAGTTCGTTCATGCGCGAACTATACAAAATGTCTAAAAATAGTTTTACGAACTGTACAAATTGTCCAAAATGTCTAGTTCGTAAGTTCATAGAAAACTCGCTTTTTCGTACAATAATCCTGATTCAAGCATGTGGAAACGATTAGTACGTGTTTACAACGACGTCCGTAACGTTCTCACCTTTTTTCAAGCGGGAATATATCATAGATTTTTATATAATGGCAAATTAGATAGTTCACACTGGTATTCATATGGGAATTGAATAGAACAGAGTCGCCGTTCGCATGTTCGGTTGTATAGTTCGTCAATTCGTCATTTCGACGAACTTGACAAACTTATAGGTCTGTAGTGTTGACGAACTTGACAAACTTATAGGTATGTAGTGTTTAACTCTACAAGCTTATAGGTTGGTAAAGTTTAACTGTACAAGCTTATAGGTTGGTAGAGTTGGACAGTAGCAGTAGTAACGTTAGAGAATTAACGCTGTAGAGTTAAACTTGCAGATATGTATGTAAGTCGCGAGTTGACAGTGTACCTAATATTAGCGAGTTAAACGTGCAGAATCTGTGTGAATGTTTCTGTATACCAGCAGGTTTAAAATGTGTATTGGTGAGAGTCGGATAAATGACAATTGCGGTCTGAATAATGCACTTATATTTCGCTTTAAACTAGCTTGCGGATTTGGATTAGGCAGGTTCGGAGGTTGGCGGGTTAGGCACTCTGGTACATTGAGGCTTTTGTTATTAGTATTTAACTTGCGAACTGTATTATTTTAAATAGACAGTTCGTCACTTCGGAACTTTCACATTGTGGAAATATTAAACTTACGAACTCGCGAACTGTACAAGTGACGAAGTTACCAACTTGCGAACTTACAAACTGTCGAAAATGAACTTTCATATAGATTATAGAGCGAACTTGCAAAAGGTGAAGTCCGGCTTTCCATATTAACCAGTTACATTTTGTACATTACAGTCCACACGGTCAGATATAGCGGGAAATACTACGAATGTAATTTCAGAAACATCCATATGCCATGCCGGGAATTGAACCTTCGGTCGCTGGAGTGACAGGTCAATGCGGTATCGCTGAGATATCTTTCGCCACTGATTGATATATTGGAGTAGAAACGGAATGTTTTCGATTGTATGTCCGTCATGAATTTCGCTTGACGCGATGTCTGACTTTGGAACAATCCTATACTCCAGTAGTCTACTTTAATTAATTTTGTTTCCCGTTCTTAAATCTGCA
Source organism: Spisula solida (assembly GCA_947247005.1). NCBI lineage: Eukaryota > Metazoa > Mollusca > Bivalvia > Venerida > Mactridae > Spisula > Spisula solida. The sequence continues at coordinate 38,733,956 of OX365947.1, read as the reverse complement.
TCGCAGATAGTTTGAAATGTAATGACCAGGTGACAAACTATGAATGGTGCTCGTGTGCTCGTTTTGCATGTTATTACATAATCATAGAACGATATAGAATAATTCTCAAGCAAACTTCTATAAAATGGCCGACACTGCTTTATGTTCATTTTATACTTCACGTTAAAAGTACGTAGTCGGATATAGTCTATTTTGACACTTCATACGTTAAACTGTGAAGTTTAAAATATTATGAGTGATAGAGAATAAAGAATTAAAATACTGAAATGAAGAATGAAATGTGAAATTTGACATACATGCATATACAAATGAATTAATATGTTACGTATTTAATTGCATAAGAACTTCACATTTCATCTTCACAATTCTCACTCCATATTCCAAGTGTTACCGTTCTTAATTAATAGTAAAAAAATACCAATATGTTTCTTACAACTCAATAGCTTAGTGGTAAGGCGTCCGCTTCGATCGCGGGAGGTCCCGGGTTCAACCCAGGCCGCGTCATACCATAGAAAAAATAGTATTAGAAATTCCCTTGCTCAGCGTAGGACCTATGGCTTGTATCCCATACCCTCGTGGCGATGTATAGCACATGAATGAGGTACACATGGTGATATAAGTTGTAACGAACTTGTTTCACAATCGTCCTCAAATAAATTACTTTAACATATGAATCAAATTGTGTAAAAGGTGGTGTATGAAATATCTTTTGCAGTACATTTATTACCAGCAGTTTCGTTAAGAAAGAAAACCGGACCATTGTGAATGCGTATGTATTAATTTATAACATTGACCATCTTGTTTTTTCGGTAAGTGCGTACGAAGGAATACGAAGACCGATTGTTACGCCGTCAGCGCTAAGCGCTCTAACGTTAACGTTGCGTAATTTTACTCCGACTGGATAACTTAAATTGAAAATATCGCGAAAACGGACTCGAGAACACCCCACGTTTTATGTCACTAAATCAAAGAAGATACTTTAAATAACATCATACGAAAATTAAAAAAACTTTGACCGTCCCGTTTTCTTGTTATGTGTGTATGAATGAAAGAAATATGACGAGTTTGACGCCGTCACGACTCAGCGTGCGACGCAGTAATTTAAGCGTTACGTACATCATATTCAATATATCTTTCTATAAATCGCACCATATGACGCAGCATTCCTTTCCCTACACGAATATATATTTCACTTTTCTATGACGAAAGTATTGACCGCAAAAAGTGATAAAAAGCGTCGAAAATCCCGCAAAAAATATGTCCCGCTAGGTGGCGCTTTTTATCACTAGGAACGTGAAATTTCTCCTTAAAACCACCACAAACAGAAAGCCAACACTTGATACTATATGTATGCAAAATATCATCAAAATCCTAGTTACATGCGGTTTTTATCGAAAAGGGTCTAGTCCACCTTAATGTATATCATTTGCTGGAGGGGTTTTGTGCGTTCAGTTACACTTTGGTATTTGTGACATTTTGTATATGATGCATACCAGGATCTTTTTTATAGGCATATCTCTGTCATTATGAAATTTTGTTCATAAGGTAGGTATCATCAGGAACATTTAAATGCTTCCATGGTATCATTCAGAAGTCGTTGATCATGTGTGAGGAATCTAACAATTATGCATTTGTTATAAGTAACCGCAATACATGTCACGATATGTATACTTATTATCATGCATATTCGATGGATGATAAAAAAATAAACGGTTACTAGTAACTGTACAATGCTTGAGTATGGGTGCAATATCACAAAGTACAGTTTAAATGAAATTTAGCAACCACTGCTGATTTTTCAAGTATGTTGTACGGTTGATTGTTCAGTTGCATCTTCGAGCCATAGACCATACAATTATGGAACTGGTTTTTTAATATCTTGAAAAATAAAAAAGTTATGACAATTTTAAGTTCGTGAAATAGAGCGTTTTTTTCTTGAATTAAATAGGAGAATATTCGCGCGCTTGCGGACCCGACAAAACTCAAATTTTCCCTCTAATTGTCACAAATATTTAATTTTTTCAAGATATCGGGATGAAACATTTGTTCAACTTATTTATGTTGGACAAGTGCTTTCTCACCTTTTTTGACGTTTAATTTTCATCTTACAATTCGTATATATTCAATTAGGTGGTACAACGTGTCAATTAACCAGTTTATTTAACAAGTGTCATATGGTTTGGATTCCACCTTTTGTCCGTCAGTGGAAAACCATTGCAACATATTGGACTCGTTTGTCAACTACGGATTCAACGAGGTTAAATAAGCGTGTAGCAATCTGGGCGAACCATCAATCGACCAATAGGGGTGACTATTGCGTCCAGTTTTGACTATTGCAATACTATTGCTATTGCTGAAAGTACTATTGCGATACTATTGTATTGCTGGAAACTATTGCGATACTATTGCAATAGTTATTGCCAAGATTTGAAGACCAGAGATTAACTTGTAAATGCAATGTTGCACTGTGTAAGAAATCATTTTTTACAACATACAAATCTACTATTTTTGGAAATTATTTAAAATGAATTTGACAGAAATAGATTATTAAAATTAATGCGTTATTGGTCCATTGTGGTTGTTTTGATGCGAAAACGGATGTTTTTTTAAAATGAATAACCTTTATTCATAAAAAGGAAACTATCGTAACTATCGATAGTTGAGCTGACTATCGGCGATAGTTATTGGATCGAGTCTTTTACAATCGATCCATACTATCGGGACACTCGGAATCGCAATGCATCGATATTTCGATGCATTGGCCCACCCCTATCGACCAAGTGTAAAAATTGGTATTATTATGTAAAAAAGCAATTTTGTGATATTGAGCTAAACCAGTTCTGTGATATTTCTGTGCCAATACCAAAGTCTTCGTTGATAAAACAAGTTTCAGATAATCTTTTTGATAAATATGTTAATGACTGGCTTTCTAGTATAAACAACCCTGTTGGTGTATCCGGCAGAGGTCGAAACAAACTTAGAACATATTGTACTTTCAAGCATTGTTATGAAGTCGAGAATTATTGTAACATATTATTGCCTGTAAGACACAGATCAGCTTTTTGTAAATTTAGATGTGGAGTTGCTCCAATACGCATTGAGACAGGGCGATATGAAGGCTTACCCTTAGCCGAACGTGTTTGTCAGTACTGTCAAGTTTTAGAAGATGAAGCACATGTTCTTTTAAATTGTAATTTGTACACTGATTTAAGAAATGTCCTGTTATTCGAACAAAGTCGCAGTGTCTATTACTAGTCCTTTGAAAAGACAACAGAAATAACATTCCGGTAATTAAATTTTATTGATTTTTTCACGAAATATTGCGGAAATCTTGATGGTTCTAGAAATGTCTAAAGATTTAAAGAGATCAACGATTTTTTTTTATTTGTGACCCAAGTGACAATACATATGGAACACCCCTCGTAGATCATCCCTCGTACAGTTTACTGTCGTTGTGTATATTCTCGGTGATGTCATTGATGCATAAAACAAAAAGCATAAAGCCAAGTCCGTTTGTTCAAGAGTACAAATGGTAATTAAAAGAATAAGGGGAGACGCTACAATCACTTGAGCGTTGGCGTCGGTATAATGCTAATGTTAAAGTTTAGGTACAACTTCTAATATCTCCAAAGAGCATTGGCATATTGCTTTGATAATTTGCATACGTGTTCGCCATCATGACACCAACCCTATACACAGGAGTAGATGACTCTATCAAGCATTTTGTCCAAATTATCTGCCATTTTTGACTCAGTAATTCCTGTTAAAGTTTAGGTACAATCTCAAATATTTTCAAAGTGCATTGCCATATTGTTTTCGGATTCTTTGCATACTTGTTCACCATCATGACCACATCCCCTACACAGGAGTGGGTAACTCTGTCACGTATTTTGTCCAAACTATCTGCGATTTTCGACTTAAAATCCTTTATGTTAAAGTTTATGTACAACCTCAAATATGTTAAAGTGCATTGATTTATTGCTTTGATACGTTGCACACTTGTTCACCATCATGACTCTAACTCATACACATGAGTAGGTAACTCTATCAAGCGTGTTTTTTGAGACAATGCCCCCTTTTTGTCTTAGAAATCCATGTTTATTTTTATTCTTTTCTCGGTAACTGATTTTAGCAATAACAACTAGAAGGATTTTTGGCACAAAAGGTAATAACTCGGTTAAAGATTATCCAACCTAAACTTCCTGACAATATGCACAATCAGACTTGGCACTACGGACCCAATGGCACTCGACCAGACAAACAATAAATAGCCGTGGCCTATAATCTATATTTGTATGAATACAGATAATAGGCCACGGATATTTATAAAAAAATCGGGTCGAGTACCAGTGCACGGACCTAAAACTTCTACCCATGGTTAAGGACAAACTTTGCGACAGTCATCCAGCTAGACGTCAAGATGTCTCCCCAACTATTTTGTCGGAGGCACCACTCTTACTTAATGTCAACTATAATGCATTTTTCAAAAATCAATTTAAAAATCAATCGAAATTGTAGGGAATGCCTCTATAACGGTATGACGATGTGGGTGTCATTTCTATGCCATTTAGGGTGTAGGAAAGATAAGGTTTCACTTTTCGAATAGCAACGGCACTTAAGATATTTCGAACTCGTTTAAGAAATATTTTAAATACATGTATAAGAAATAGTTTACGTAAGAAATAGTTTAAGTTACATATTGAATACAACTTAAAGATAAAATATATTTTAACCTTACCTAAGGAAAATTATTGAACTTAAGAGATATCTTAAGATATATTTTAAGATGTATATTGAATACCGCCCCAGACCTACATGTACACTTTGTCAGGGTTCAATTTCGTGTACCAGCACTAGAGACAATAGGTATTTTTGGAGTATTTGGGAGTCTGGTGATGGTTTGGCTGTTAACAAATATGCCTACTGTGACATCATCAAGTCTTACTGGTTACTATCTGGAGATTAAACCAAATGGATCATTAATGTACATGTAGGCCAGGAACATTCAAGGTTCTTTAACTTAGGCTGAGCATTGGGACAACTCATAGTGCCTGACCGAAGTGCAACCATCAACAACGACTGTTTCTTTACGTGTGGCCCAGCATACTGATCCCGTAAGTTAAAGCACTCAGGCAGTTATGTTGTCTGTAATGTAAACAATGCCGCCTAGGCATGATGGCCCATCCGACCATCCGTCTGTGCGGACGGACATGTGCATTAACCAAAGCAAAAGAAGAAGTATCAAGTCCTCTTCAAAGAGGGTGTAACTGAAAAATAACATTCACCGGAATTTCAGGAAAAATAAACACCATATTTTAACGAACCATTCGACAAGGTTTATTCATAACATGATAGGGTATTGTGGTTGTCGCATCCGCTGGTAGAATAGTATTGCTCAAACACAAAACTTTATACATAGTACAAAAAATGTATAAATAATTACAAGACTAAAGCGCTTATCTCAGCGTCTATGTCTCTTATACCCGTGTGTGCTTTGATATGTTTTTCACCGGACCCTGAGTCAATATCACCCCCACCAGGCACCATTTTCTCATGTACTTTACTGGTTCCTTTCTCAGGCAAATAACCCATAAAATGACTGGACCCAGTGTCAGACTCGGCATTTTCAGCAGCACCATCACACAACACATTGTTCGTTTCCGACATTGGATTATCGGAATCAGTGATTGTTGTCGTATGTTTCCGTAACTTCTTCGCTTGTCGACGCCGCCGCTTGGCTTCTTTGGATGTGCTGACCTGAAACAAGGGGAATGGGTTGAAATAAACCAATGTTAACATACATCATTATACAGAGGATATTTGTTGATTTTGGTTCAAGATTGAATTTTATTTCACCTAGTAATCACAGAAAATCAATATGTTTTAATGTTCTGTGATCACGAGATAATATGTATACATACAAAATGGCTCAGAGTCTTTCGGGTTTTAAAGTTATACATGTAGTTACAACAGGCTTTAGAACGAAGTTCATTACTGTCGGCTTCATACATAAATCCCCTACTGTATCAAACTTTAGCAGCGAATACACAGTTTCTGGAAGCGACTTTAATTGAGTTCATAAAATAAATTCCAAATAGCAGACTATGTTGAGCAATTACTTAAGTTTTTTCGTGGAATTAGGGCCATGCTTATGGTCGGGTCCACGTACAGTCGATAAGATATCAAAGATTTGTATTACACAATCGTACACATTATAAAGTTGTCTCAATAAATATGTTTGCTGCTGGAAAACTCCGCCAACATACTCTGGTATTGTTATGGTTAAAATTTTATTTGTGAAGTGAAAATCACGTGTCACTTAAAAACACTTCGAAATTAATAACTACATTTGTAACTGGAAAGATGCGGTTTTTATGAGATGTTTCCGTGTAAACGTTCTTAGTGATAACATTCTTAAATTTTGTTTATCACATAACCTGCGGTCCAGGAGTGCCGTAAAGCCGTGACGTAAATATCGTTCGGCACTCCCAGACTGTGCAATAAATATTTTAATTAGCTTGACGTGACGTTAGCCAATCCATGCATTGATCCGTCAATGACGTCAGAATAATATCAACGTCGCCATGACGTCGCGCTCAATGTACCGCTGAATTTTTGCTGAAACATATGCGGCGTACATCATACTTTTGAACAATAATGAGCGTTTTCTACGGTTATGTGATAAATAGAATCTTACATTCGTGCTCATTACAAACGAGTTTTATTAAACTCGTCGACAAAAACAATATGACACTCGGCAAAGCCTCGTGTCATATCATTTTGTCCACTCGTTTAATAAAACTCGTATGTAATGAGCACTCATGCAAGATCCTCTATATATTACTTGACTTTGTGAAAAAAAATAACGTTGTTAACATGATGCCGGGGATTGTCGTTTATCACTACCGCATCAAGTCCGCCCATTCATGAAACATGGTTGCGTACACTAATGTTACCTTTGGGACCTGAATGAGCCTCTCGTTACTTGTTGGACATAGATGGGCCTCTTGTACCGTTACCTGTAGGACATGGAAGTGCCGCTCTAACATTACGTTACCTGTGGGACATGGATGGGCCTCCTGTACCGTTACCTGTGGGAACTGGAAGAGCCTCTTGTACCGTTACATGTGGGACATGGATGGACCTCTTGTACCGTTACCTGTGGGACATGGGTGGTATCCTGTATCGTTACATGTGGGACATGGATGGACCTCTGGTACCGTTACCTGTGGGACATGGGTGGTATCCTGTATCGTTACCTGTGAGACATGGATGGGCCTCTTGTACCGTTACCTGTTGAAACTGGATGTGCCTCTTGTACAGTTACCTGTGGGACATGGATGGGCCTCTTGTACCGTTACCTGTTGAAACTGGATGTGCCTTTTGTACAGTTACCTGTGGGACATGGATGGGCCTCTTGTACCGTTACCTGTTGAAACTGGATGTGCCTCTTGTACAGTTACCTGTGGGACATGGATGGGCCTCTGGTACCGTTACCTGTGAGACATGGATGGGCCTCTGGTACCGTTTCCTGTGGAACATGTATGGGCCTCTTGTACCGTTACTTGTGATACATGGATTGCCTCTGGTACCGTTTACTGCGGGACATGGATGGACCTCTTGTACCGTTACCTGTGGGACATGGATGGACCTCTTGTATCGTTATCTGTGGGACATGGATGGACCTTTTGTACCTGTAGAACCTGTGGGACATGGATGGACCTTTTGTACCGTTACCTGTGGGACATGGATGGACCTCTTGTACCTGTGGAACCTGTGGGACATGGATGGACCTCTTGTATCGTTATCTGTGGGACATGGATGGACCTCTTGTACCTGTGGAACCTGTGGGACATGGCTGTACCTCTTGTATCGTTATCTGTGGGACATGGATGAACCTTTTGTACATGTGGAACCTGTGGGACATGGATGGACCTTTTGTACCGTTACCTGTGGGACATGGATGGACCTCTTGTACCTGTGGAACCTGTGGAACATGGATGGACCTTTTGAACCGTTACCTGTGGGACATGGATGGATATTTTGTACCGTTACCTGTGGGACATGGATGGACCTTTTATACCGTTATCTATGGGACATGGATGGATCTTTTGTACCGTTACCTGTGGGACATGGATGGACCTCTTGTACCGTTACATGTGGGACATGGGTGGACCTCTTGTACCGTTACCTGTTGGACATGGGTGGACCTTTTGTATCGTTACCTGTGGGACATGGATGGACCTCTTGTACCATTACCTGTGGGACATGGATGGACCGCTTGTACCATTACCTGTGGGACACGGATGGACCTCTTGTACCGTTACCTGTGGGACATGGATGGACTTCTTGTACTGTTACCTGTGGGACATGGATGGACCTCTTGTATCGTTACCTGTGGGACATCGATGGACCTCTTGTACCGTTACATGTGGGACATGGATGGACCTCTTGTACCGTTACATGCGGGACATGGATGGACCTCTTGTACCGTTACATGTTGGACATGGATGGACCTCTTGTACCGTTACCTGTGGGAACTGGATGGGTCTCTGGTACATTGCCGTTACCTGTGGAACCTGGATGGGTCTCTATAACCACTACATACCTTAGAACTCAAATCATCGAGCTTCCGCTGATGATGGTCGGTGTTAAATCGAAGCCTGGCTATTTCCATCTCCAACCGACGGGCACTATCTGAATAACAAATAGAAATATTGTTTGAATTGTTCAGATAAATACACAAATGTACATGCTTAACTTTACAAATCGAGTTACACACCATGTCTCTACTAATATCAGACTCATTGTGACACATGTACATGTAGAGACTGGTGAACATTGTATAAGTACTTTTGATGTAGCGCGTAACATTTCATGAATGTTTTCATTTTTCTATCTCAAAACCAGGATTTGTTATTTATTTAAGGCATGCATATGCATTGAATGTAGCGGGTTTCTGGTGTATACATACCAATCACTTGTATAACAAAGTTAATGCGCGATGTACTCTCAGCGGCCAATGCGTATTAGATATTGTTAGTTGCTATAAAAAATTGAAAGCACTATGCACGGTAACAATAAAAGCTAATTCTCCGACGTTGCTAATCAGGGATATGACAGGTTTGTTGCTAATGCAAACCTCGTCCCTGGTTAAAATCCAACCCCTTGTGAGATATTCGTATTCTACATCGTAGCTCATGATGGATTCTTATACAAATGTAATATTTATCCCTTTGATGAGGATTACATGTTTGTATCTCTAAACCTTTTTCAGTCCTAGGCCACCAATATAGTTATATACATATTTAAATATGCATATAGTATAATTTTGTATTATATTATTATTTAATTCCGCATAATTTTGCTATAACAGCAGGCTGGTTTAATCAGAAAAGCACATGGCTAGTCAAAGAATACACAATTGCATAGATATTTGTCTTTATAAATATTATATATTATATAAGTGGCCAAGAACCCTTTTCCCGGACCTGTGAGTGTAATACTGTCACACACACACACCCATGTACTGATGTACATAGTTCTCGACTTACTTCTTTCCTCGTACATTTCCGTATACAGATGCATCTTTTCAAGATTGATAGCATTCCATTGTCTCTCATAGAAGTCGTGTATATATCGTACTCTGGCTTCAACTTCCGTGTACATATATCCTCTATAAAAATGTAGACAAAAACTCATGTATCCTCGAGAAATGTACATGTATTCATAAACTCATGTATCCTCTATATAAAATTAATGTATTCATAAACTCATGTATCCTCTATATAAATGTATTCATAAACTCATGTATCCTCTATATAAATGTATTCATAAACTCATGTATCCTCTATATAAATGTATACATAAACTCATGTATCCTCTAGAAATGTATACACACACTCATATATCCTCTATATAAATGTATACATACACTCATGTATCCTCTATATAAATGTATACATAAACTCATGTATCCTCTATATAAATGTATACATACACTCATGTATCTTCTAGAAATGTATACACAAACTCATGTATCTCACACAAAAGAGCTAAAATGCTGATACTTGTAACACATGGTAATGTAGCTACAGTAGCAGTAAGTTGAATCCCCAAAATAGGCAGTGCCTTAGTGTTCATACTATGTTGATAGTCTAGCTACCCGACTAGATAATATATTTTGTCAATAAATTTTATCATAACTTCATATTCCATTTTAGCTAGATTTCTTTTTTGGCTTGATTATCTACAATTTGAGGATGCAAAAGGGAAATTATTTCATGAAAAAAGAGTAGACTGATCAATGAATTGTCTCCTTTAATTAGGCATTGGACGGTCTGTATACAAATACTAATACATTGACGACATATATCACACGTCACTGTTTACTTTGTCTACAAACAGTTAAAATCGTGGACACAACCTCAAGATCCAAAAGCCGAGTTGTCAATGACTGGATCATAGGCAGTCAGCACGTACCCAAATACTACCCCGGCCAAATCGGATTTTACCACTGTTTACTATGTTATGACAAGGTGAATCACGAAGAATGGAGTGCCTGTCACATAACTTGTCGTATTCTTTTATTTATTCACTCAAATGCTATCTTACAGGTATCATCGTGTAGCCAAGATATTTTATTTTCCAGATATATAAACAGTTTAGTCCTTAAATACACACCCTTAACACAATATAAGTCAAATCGCGAATTTTTTTTGGTCATCAATTAAGAAGTTCAGTATATACACCGGACACAAACGGAAATGGCCGAGCTTACACGATTGAACAACTATGAATGACGTGACACACACTCTAGCCAATTAAACGATCGCTTCGAAATCTGTTGAGGTCGAAAGGTTATCGGAATACTAAATAAAATTGGAAATTGACGGTGGCGAAGTTCGTACATTTTTTTTAATTATCGATCTAGTGAAATATTGCGATGTTTAATTGGCATGTGAGGTAAATTATTTAGTTACACTAACTGAAAGGATGACTAGCTAGGCCCGTTTGTGAAGCATACATTCTGTTTCAAGGCAAAATTCACGTTTACAAGCGTGAAAATCTGGGTTTTGCTGAACGTCTTAGTTAGCGACCTAATTAAGGAATTGTATTCTTGATTCTGACGTTCGGTGTGTAAACGGGTGTGTATCTAAGGACTAAAGTGTTGATATATCCTGAAAGTAAAATATAGTAGCTACACGTTGATACCCGTAATATACCATTTCAATGAATAATAAATCTACACGGCTACAAATGTGACAGGCACTTTTATAATCGGAAATATTGAAAGTAACCTTTCTTATATAGGTAAACAATGAGAGGGTTGATATGACTTGTGAAGTAGTAGGGTACGTGCAGGCTGCCTATGGACTGGATAGTACATAAAAAGAGTGTATGTTTTAAATCTAAACTCGATCAGTTTAGGCTACATACAGTACATGCATGTAATATTGACATTCGAAGTCTACTAACTCGGGAAGTATACTAGTAATCATAAACATTAAGTTGCAATCACAGGTAACTGTATCATTGATTAAGAGAGAAAAGAAAATATGTTTGGGGAATATTCATAACATATAAATTTTACAAAAAAATTATGTCTTAATCAATGATACCGTTACCTGTGGTTACAATTTGAAAACCTACGGTGTCAGTTGTGACGTACCCATTGTTCCTTTTAACTTTTGGGGGAAAAGGGGTCCGGGCCCATAGAAGGGGGAAAATTAACGCGCGAAAAAGCTGGAAGGGGAATGTTCAGTTATTGTTAAATTCTCCTTAAATGCCTAGTATGATTGTTTATTCGTGGTATTTTAAGCATGGGTGGTCAAAACAAACTATTTCAATCCATTCTGCAATCATTTATCAACAAAATTAACTTTATTTATGTTGACTAAAATTGTGCAAGACTCCAAGGGGAAAATTTAGACATTTTTTGGGGGGGGGGGATATATACTCTGCGGAGAGGGGAAAGGGGTCTTATATCTCCATATATTTTAGCCAAAAAACACTGGTACCAGACTGGAGGAAGCGAGAAAACAAGACATAGAGTGTAGTACATCAGTATACAGTAGTACTTGATAGGTTGGGGATTTGATGCCAATTACAATTATAAAACCTCCTGTATATGGTGACCTTGATTTGGGAAACATACCCGGGTCTATGGCGATATTATGTAGATACTAAGATAGTTGAATACTTTTCAAATGCTTACCGCAGCATGTCAATGGACATAGTAACCATTGTTTTACCATCTTTGGATGTGATATCAGTGTCTACAGGGAGATCTTTGAAGTGTATCCCATCTTCACCCACAGATTTATCGCGAGGTTTTCTGGACCGGCTTTTCCTTGCGCCTGATGCACCTCGGCTTTTCGGCACCTGGTCAGCCGGCGTTTTACGGATATCTCCAATAAATTTTTCAGGAATTTTTGCTGAAGACAGATTGATATGAGATCCTGTTAGTTTGTTTGGTCTGATTATGTCGGTTTTAGATTGTTTAGTATTATTAACATGAATAACCATACCCATATCGTTTTCGTCATCGTAATGTAACTTACGCATAAATTTCCGTCACCGTAGTTATCATATTATAACTAATAATTAAAACGTCTAGATGACTATTATGAATACCCCTTATGATTCCTCGACTACAAGAACATTTACGGCATTGAATACACGAGGCATTCCAGAGTAAACTTTATACGAAGCCTTGAAGTTAGGCTTAGCTTATTTTGGTAATTTAGTAACGAAATTATATTACCTGTATTGTAGTGTAATGGACTGTCCTCATTACTTTCATGATATGATGGTCCTTCTGGTAATGTGACTGCTTGGTCGAAAATAAGTTTGTTTATGTATTTTTCCAGAGCCCGTTCATTCACTTCCACCGGCAACTCTCTAGGATCTTCATATAAAGTTTCATTCATACTAATATAATCGTCTTCGTACGGATACAATTTAGTCTGTAAATCTGGTTCTATTCCGTTAATTACGTTTGAGTAACACTCCGACAACTGACTTCGGAGTAGCGCATAGTTTATCATTCTCAAGACAGGAAGTGACGTCGTCCGATGGCAAATTACTTAACGTCAACAAGAGTGTGGCGTCACGTCTCCCGCCAAACGTTAGTTTGTTTGTGTGTGACTTTCGATAACGTAAGGTCTCTAACGGTCTGGTTAGAACATTCACATCGGGAAACGGGAAGTTGTTTGGTTTGATCCCTGACGAACAATATCGAATCTAAAGCAAACTTTAGAATGAAAGCATGCGTATAGTAAGGTGAGGCAAAACGCAACTACGCAATAGATCTACTGGCAATTCGATTAAAATGAGGTAAACAAAACACGGAAATCACGGAACTCACGGATTACGGAAATCAAAGTAGCTTACTAAATACGCATCTTTCACGAAAAGTCATGCTAATTCATGGAGCTTCCATGCATTTTCACGGAACATTCACGAAATTTAACACGTCTTAATATGCGGGATCAAGCCGGAAATGGTTGCACGGGTATTTCTACGAGGATCTACGTCTTATAGGCTACCTCCGTGGCATACGATGTGCGAAAGGTCAGGAAATTCTATTTTTAAAATTTTAGGAAATCCTTAGGGGCGATAAGAGAATATGACTGGGCTTAACAAAGGACATGCTAAAACAAAGGAAATACATATGAGCCAGTCTCCAGGAAAACCTACTATAATGACATTATGTAATTACTATATGTAACAGGATTTTGATAAAGCTCTAAAATAAGGAAAAATACATATCTTTAGATTCTATTTTAAGTAATTGACCCATATAGTACTATACCTTAACTTTAAATTTTCCTATGAATTATGTCGAAAACACATACTTCGTTGCTGTGATGACCAATTTCAGAAAAGTACTCCGATTGAGAAAAACGAGGATTTAGTTGTTTAAAACAGAAGTAGCCTTTCTCTGAATGCAAACAATTTCGATTTTAATATATATTTTGAAAAGTGAACATAATTATAGAATTTGGAACTATTTTGAACAGTTTATGTCAAGAATTGATCAAATGGTGTTATAAAGAAAAACTTATTTCAGTTACGTCGAATAACGTTTGAATGACGTTTGCGACGTCACACAAAAAGCTCAGAATAGGGACTCTACAAAAAGAGCTGTAACTTCCTTAAAACTCAAGATATTAACATAATTTCTTTTGCAATTCGCTTATTTAACATTATCCTGTAATACTATGGACAATCTTAAAGTCAATATTTTTGTCAAAATAGCAGGTTTTCCTGGAGACTGGCTCATATTTTATCGTTATTTTGTCATTAAAATTGTGTTCTTTTCTCCCTTTAAATTTCATTTACTTACTACTTTTCTTTGATCACCTGGCGAACGCGATTTACCTCGGTAGAGGAGTTCGGCAGTATATCTAGATAGATCAGATTGCTTGGTAACACATTAAATTGTCACGTTGCTGGCTGGTATTGGGCATTGGTGGCGATATGTGCGTTTGGTGACTACTGTCAGTTCACAGACACGTGACTTTGGTGGCAACGTTCAAACCATGTCCACGTGATATACATTGTATTGTTCAATGATTATGGTATATAGATGTGTAACTTTGATCTTCGATGTGACTTTAAAGATGAATTACCACATTTTGGGCATATTTTTACTCATTCTACCGATCATAAAAATTTATCTTGCAACCCCGACGGATGGATCCCTTACAAATCTGGTACTTCATACAGTTTTGTTGCTAGTCCGCTAATCTCTTTATGTTTGTCATTCTCTTCCATCGAGGAAATTGTAGTTTAACAATAAAACATATTGTTCCTTTTTGTAAAAACTGTAATTATGTTTCCTGTCGTATTTATTATTCCCATTACATGAACATTTTTTAAAAGATTCTTGTTACAGCTTATTGTGAAGGGAGGTAACTACAGCTAGACAATCAGTAGGTCGTCGGTCTTGATATTACGACAAAAACGACACGACTATTGACTCTCGTGAAAACTCGACCATTTCCGTTTGTCCCCGGTAAATACGCTATTGAATATTGAAGTAAGTAAATATTTAATCAGAAGAAATCATTACATTTTGTCAAAATATGCAGGACATGTCAATGGTCAACATCCCAGCAGAACATTCTACATGTATATCCGTAATGGGAATCCAGTCAAGATCTTCCAGGTAACATTCCAGTCATCTGCACTGAGTACATAAAGCAACGCACATGCTACATTTTCTCCCTAGGGTAACATGTTTATCTACAGTTTTCTACCGGAAGGTCACACAGAACAATTAATGAGATTGGTGTGTTTTGATTGTTATCACAATAAAGTTGTTTAGGTTGTCTGTTTCAAAATGTTTCCTTTTCAGCCAAGAAATATAGGAAGAAATTGCTGAATGCGTTTATTTCCGGAAAATGCTATTTTAACAACTTGCTTTTAAAAACCTTCAAATCAGAGTCACATGTGAATACAGTTTAAGAACTGAAGCAAATATACCTTTGAGCACGTAGATACAAAAATGACTGATATAATTATGTAGTACAGGACGGAAATTGCAGATTGACCAAAACGACCACTATGGAGAAAATATAGCATGTGCGTTTCTTTAAGTACTCAGTATACAAACTGATCCACCGAGGATAAACATATACATACATACATTGTTGTATTGTCAAAAGTAACTATATAATTATAAATACCGTTACAAAAAATGTAAAAACATATCAGTCGAATAAATACATCTTAAGCTAAATACGCATTGATGAGTAAACTGTTGTAGCTACAGCTATCAGTGTCTCCTGCAGAGTTACAAAAGCGACAAAGAAACAACAATTGAATCACACCATGCTACGACTATAATAGATGTGTTATACATTTTATTTTACACCGTTGTGACGTCTATAATTCCAAATACTCCAATTCAAAACACACAGTCAACTGTCATGTTGTTCTGGAACAGTAAACGATGATAGCAAACAATCAATTATCGCCCTTTGTTGTATACATTGCAGTAAGTCACGGGCACAACACCCACTTCCAGGCATTCAGTGTTGATGATTCAGCAGTTCTATTTATGACTTAAATAAGAAGACCAGTAAACTGTTGTTAATATTGCAAAGGTTGTCTTTATAAGCTTTCAATTGTTGTTTTGTTAGACATGTTCATGTGATATGACCTGCGACTTAGAAGTTTGACCCCTTTTATGTATTGCACCTTTTGAAGTTCTCTGTAATTCTTCTTTAATTATGGAGTTTTTCTCTCAAAAGTATAAACATTAATGCGACAAGAGTTTGTTTTCTGGATCGCTGGTCGTAACTGTATCTTATTTCAATAATAACTTATTCTGTTTTATTGTTTTATGAGGACCTTATGGTAGATTAGCGTTGTATTATATGCTAAATAAGCTTTCTCTATAAATAAAGTCTATATAATATAGAGTGGTGCTGAACATGTACTTCACACTACAGATTGTTGGCTATTTCCACTACGTCTTAGCGCACTGACAGCGTATCCAGCGTTTTCAGCACTGTAAGCCCGTATTGCATGTAGCAATGCCTCGGCAAGACTGGAGACTTCCCCTGGTACCCTAGCTGTTTCCCTGGAGAAGTACACAACTTTACCATACTCTTCCTCGGTTAGAGAAAATTGCGAGGGAGAAAACCTTAAAAAGTTAATCATACCATGTATTTCTTCTTGCATCAAACCCCAATATAACGAAGTAATAACTGGTCCCCATCTATTTATAGAAATTTGCTCATATGGGATCGAAGTAATTGCTTCCGTTTCAGTTTTAGATAACACGTTAACCATAGAATTTGCCGCATACTTTTCTTCAATATGTTCGAGAATTAGATGTGTCATTTCTTTCAACACCTTCTCTGCTTCTGCCTGAATGTCACTATCCGGCATTTGCATGTAATATCTTAAATATCCAGTAACGTCTTCTCTACGTTCCCAACTTTCAGAGTCTGATCGCAGCTTTAACTCTATATCAGAAATGTCAGCAAGAATGTGTTCTGTTTTCAGTCTACGTACTGTGTCAGAAACGTTGCACGCATCTTCATAACTAGACAACCCAAGTGCATGCATCTCATCTGGATCTAGAATATTAAACAAAGTGGTTTTATCCCCATACTTTGCACCCATTTCATGTAAAATAACATCAACTGTGTTAGCCATACGCTTTCCATGCATTTCCTTGATGACGTCACTAGTCTCTACCTGCATCCATTCTTCAACTCTTCTGTTGAACTGTCCCCGCAGTCTGTTGTCATCAATATACCTGAATTAGAACATTATAGAACATCTCACAACATTTCAAATAAATGAATTCGTATTATCTTGTGATGGGCTTTCCACTTGTATGACGACGAATGAACATTATGTGAACTGTAAAGTGGATAATATGAACTAAGCGGCATTGCCTTATATAGGGGATTCAGTCATCCCATGCCCTCGGGCAGGTTATGTCGTGCCTGCGCATGTTGATCAAAAGCACAAAGTTAAATGTGCCAAGTTACAACTAATTTCATAATGCATAACGGAGAAATGCTTGGTACAAACTTCAATTTGAAAGTTAGAGAATATCTGAATATCAGGCATTGGCGTGGTGACATAATTGTGTTAGCCATTTTTAAAACTTCTGGTGTATAAACTTCATCAAATTTTGTTTCATATCGCAATGTTTCTTCACTTACTCTGACTGATGTCTGTATACATCCGGTATAAGAAGAATGACGTCACCAGCGGCAAACTCGATCATATCCGGAGTCAAAGGTCGCATAGCCCAGAAGTTACCCATCATTGCCATCCATATAACCTTGAGGTAAAAAATATAGCATATTTTACTACATGTACAAACTTCACTGTACGACATGTCGACTGCCAGGACTGTTTCGGTATACAAAAACCGAGTCAGACGATGGTTCACTATTGTACATACAAAAGCGTCCACAAATAACATGTTAACCAAGCCACGTTAGTAATATGGTTGGATTGCCAACTCCTAGAACGGACTGTTGTAAGCTCGGCAACGACGTATTGTACGGATAACACTTGTGTTTGGCGCGCTCTGCATACTTATTCAGGTATATCTCCATGGTTTCACTGTTCTGGTTGAGTATCAGAGACCATATGACTGAAATACTATACATGTAGTTTGACATAAACCATGGAAACTGAACTTGGAAATGATCTAGACCAAAAAGTCCACGTGTAATTTAGTTCTAACCTTGGAATTGGTCCGCCAATCGTAAGTGGAAAATTTGGCTGTATCTTCTGAATATTGGAGACATATATCGGAGAGTTTGATACCTGAAGGTAACCTACGTCCCTTGTGCTCCTCAATCATCAGATGGGCAATCTGAAAATAATACGATACAATATTCACAGTGTATAAACCAGTCAACTTCCGGTTATCGCAATAAGTCATACATGTGATTGTATAGTCTCACAATTAGTCATACAGTGACCGGACATCACAAATGCTTTGGCTCGCAATAAGTCATACAAGTTCAATTGTATAGTCTCCAAATAAGTCATACAGTGATTAGGTTAATACGCTGTGATAGTAGTTCAAGTATAGTAGTATCAGCAGTTTGATATGTGTATAACAGGTTGCGTTGTTCTTGTAGCAAGAGGGTGTACCTCGAAAATAATTGCCTATATACCAAATACATGTACCAATACCAAACAAAATAGATAGAAAATCGTACAAGGAATGCTGCACTAATCCTAAACAGCCGAGCACAGAAAACATGCAAGCATCACATACTATAATTATGCGACACAATGCCCATCATACAGCTAAATGCGGAAACTGAAAACCAAACCGCAACTGTACTATGTATCAAATTTATTAAAATAGCACAGGCTCTCTTGTTTTATGCTAATTGTGTAAGGGTAGTACAGGAACTGCATGATTAGCCAACGTGACACGATATTGTCACTGGGTATTTTAATCTGCATGTTTGTTGTGTTCGTCATCACAGGACAAATCAAGAAAGCAATACCCCCCAAACATTCAATGCACCTACCTGTGTATCAAACACGTTGGTGAGTCTTGTAGCAAACTGGTAGGTCATTGCCGCACACACAGCACTGCAATCATGTATCACCTGAAAACATTTATGACAAAATACCCCTGTGAGTTCAAATACATACTAGTAGTCATTTCAATTAAACACAAGCATGTGTGATGAACAAATAATAAATCTGATTGACTATGTAACTACGTGTGATTTACTCCTCTGAACATGTATAACATATGGTGCTTACTAGTACATGTACTTGATCTAAAAGGCTAGTTGACCTAACCATGCAGTTTAATACTAATGTGTTTTTCGCTAGCTGTTGGGAATATGCCCATTATAAGCTAGTCAAACATATTCATATAATCGATTATACATTTGTAAAATACAAAAAATCACTAAGTGTATGATGAACATGATTCATAACAGCGCTTCTATGAATGAAACTACTCACCTTCATAACGTTGTCATCTTGTAGGAGAAATCTCAGCCGACCTTTGTCAATCAAACTCAAGTTTTCTAGAATATCAAACATGAACACGTGGCCCGAGCATGTTCCGATCTGTATTAAAGTCACAGGACCCTCACGTCCGATATTAACACCTTCCGCGGCCATAGCAACAATCTTTTCCTTTTGTAATCTGGCAATAATTTGTTTGCTTCTATCAACATCTGTAACGACTTCAACAGCTTCCTTGCTCATTCTCTTTACTTCAATATTTCGGAAAGCTGGAAACATGAACAGTAATGAAGTCGAAGATGATGATGAAACAACTGACAATGGTGAGGAAAGTGATGATGATGCGATAGTGAAGACTTTGGTGATGTTTATAAAAGTAACAATGGTGAAGATACGACAATAGCAATTTAAAATAAACATCCTAGAAGCCTGTCTTAGTTTCCAAGTACTAGTATTTGCGTGAAACAATAGTCCGAAAAAAACTCTTGGTTTTAAATGTTTTCTTTTGTACTAAGGCTCTTAATTAAGAGTATTAATAAAATTTTAATTGTAACATTTAAACCTAGTAAACACCATGTCACAATAAATGAATGCATAGCCTCCACTTATTTGTGACGTTAATAATTTCTATATTAAAGGACTTTAGAACATAAATACATACTGACAATAATTCACTTACGAATAGGACAACATGGGAGTCTTATTACTGGTGGAGTATCGGGAACCTTAGTGATTGATGGATCAGCCTTTTCATCTGTGTTATCTGGTTCCCTGTCATTGTCTGGTACTGTGACCGGATCTACCGGTGTCGCGGTACCAGATCCTCTCCGCGCTACGGTTGTAGTTATCTCCCCTTCTGTACTCATGGTGGATTTGTTCGTATTTTGTAGTTGGGCTCTCACGAGGTCTATTACTGTAACATAATATCAATATAAGGTTGTATGTAGGCTATGTATAAGTATCTACACTCAAATCTGTCTTACTCCGGTTTAGTTTCACTGACCTAGGCGGCAGACCTTTTCGATGTGGGATGTCGTGATTTTGTAGTTGCGTTGTGCATTGTCTGTGCATCTTCGTTTTCATGGTATGTGATGTTTTTATCTTTTCTGTGCTCGGATGTTAACGTTGAGTGCTACATTCCCTGTCCGATTATCTATTATCTTCATGAATTAAGCAGTCAATGAATGGATGTATACAAGCAGGTGGCTGTTTATGATAGGTACACTTATTTTAAATGGATTATTGATCAAATATTGTAGAACTGCTTATGACTGTTGATATAGATTAATTCCACCAACCTCTATATAGCATGGATTTGATAGCTGAAACCAGGTCTGTCAGCGTTTTAACAGTTGGGACAGTTGGACTTTCGACTTTCTGAAAGCTGAAACTTGGACTTTCAGCGGTTACGTTCATTTTCGCGTTCAGTTGTGTGTTGGGCACTGTGTCGTGTAATTGTGAAATGTGATGTCAAAGAATACGGGAGATCTTTGGTGATGTTTATGTTTTCTGTGTTTGGCTGTTAAAGTAGAGTGTAGTTTTCTAGTACATGTATCTTCATACATTTACAACATTTTGTCGTCTTAATGATAGAGATACACTCTATAGCACCGCGTATAAACCAAATCACTGTACTCAATATTGTGATACTATACAATTCAACGTGTACTCATTATTGTAATTGAAACATCCGGTGATTTTCCATCACTGTACTCATTATTGCAATCCTATACAATTCAACGTGTACTCAATATTGCGATAGCCGGAATTTGACACGTTAATACACTGTGTATAGTAGGCATATCGGTATTTTGAAGGATCTGACATTATCACCTACGTAATTTAAATTGTTATAACCGATCAAAGCAGATAATGAGAAAAAAATCAACGTATTTAAATTTTGGTTCGCTGATAATTCTTGTCGCACATCTCACCTAGGTATACACTTATATTTACAATTTGGTAGATGTACAAATACCTGGTCGCCCACTTTGAGTGTTTAATAAAATAATAAAATTACATCGATATCATTAAATTCGGTTTGAAAATAAATACAGTTTGTAATATTCTGTGTACACATAAACGGTTACATCACTGTCACCAGATCCTAACTGGATTATATTTATTATTATTGGACCTGTTGACATGCACGTATATCTGCATGAACTTTACAACACACAATACGTTATACATTGAAAGTGACAGATCCGTATTGAGTAAATCCTAAATCCGTTTATACCCACAGAAGGTCGCTATATTCACCACTTGACGTTAATCCTCTCAGAGAACACACTACACTACAATTCTTACTTATATATAAACACGTCTGAATAAGTTTACTTTTCTGTGTTATTTACGGATAATCAATTCAAATATGTATTATACCTCCAAACTAAAATTTACCTAATGGTTACTAATTACTCTTAGTTTGTCCATTTGCTTAAAATAAATGGTAAATGACTAACCATTTGACAGTTATTGTACCCAACTTGTTCCCCCGAATTAGACACGCGCATAAAGCTACAACTGACTGCTATAATAATAATAATAATAATAATAGATACTTTATTACACTGGGAAAGTATTCGGCTTGTATATATATATTTATGTTATTCCCAAATATAAACAAATTCACTACATTAATCAATAATGTCATCTAATAAAATTGATAAACTAACTAAAATTTCTGCATTGTTAACAAAAATCATGAATGAAAGAAAAAATGTCTTGAACTTTTAAACTGTTTCTTATTGTACATATTTAATATTTGCTTTGTACACGTATTTGTATGTATTTATTGTTCTTTTTGTACACGTTTATAGAAGTGTGTATTATGTAATACAAGTATTATAAGACAGCTGTATGATCATTTGATCGCGTCATGTTTAATCATTTATCTCATTTTGAAATCACTTCAGTTTAGAGGTTTATACGTCAAGAGCTTGGCAAACATTACAGATAATCTCAACACTCTTATAGTACACTGACAGATATTACATAAACTCGTAAACGTACCAACCGACCCTCGTATTCATGAAATATACATTTGATTATGTCCATTATATTTAAAGGAATAGCATACATTAGTACATACACCGCAGGTTTAGAATGAGAATGTCGTGAGTACAAAAACGCTATCTGTAGAAAACAAGAAAACACTGTCTGAAAACTACTCTTTACCTTTGGAAAAACAAGCTTTTTCAACTTCAGTTTGGTCAACATGATTTGTCATGATTTTCTTGAAAACAAACTCATAAGTCTGAAGTGATTTCAAATATGTGTGGGTATTATACCTACATTCTCATTCTAAGCCTGCGATATATTCAAAATAAAACTCTGATTTCTACATTACACGCATATAGTCAACCCTATTTTGTGATCGCCTTCATTTAATAGCCACCTTTCATAAGCAGTCAATACAATTAAATATCAATTAACCATTTTTATGTTCATTGAACAACCACCTGTTTTAAACAGCCATGTTTGAAGTTTCCAACCACTGGATAGCCTGCCTATCCCGAGTTATACTGTATATATACTAACGGGATATTAACCTGTTTATTTCCGAATATTTGTATATAGGATTTTAAAATTTAATAATACAATTGTACATAGAGACAACTAGTATAAACACACTGTAGTAAGAATTAAATTGTGCAACACATTTTTTGTAAAAAAGCAATCCTTGAGATAATTCCACGTTTCCAGCATTCCTTTATTTGAATAATCCATTATTTATTTGGTTTCCATGGAGACTATCATAAAATGACATGTTATAAAAAATGATAATAATATTAAATCCAATATTACATTTCTCCACAATTACGTACTCGAACACTGTTTTAACACCACATCAAGTCACTTTTCGTGACTGGACACCTACTAGCATAATAATTATTACACGTAATTAAGGAAAATGTTACAATTTAAAAAATGCAGCAATAATTTACTTATCAATATAAGATGTAAACAATATACTTACTTACCACTTTGAATCTCTATTCAAACCGACATTTATCCATTATCTTATACCTTTATTTAACATCGATTTTCAATATGGAGTCTAAACTTTGTTGAAAACAAATTTCCTTTTTTATTTTCGTTCAAACATTGAATACGCTCGATTTAAATTTCATTTAAAGTGATAAATCGATCGGTTGGTATGAAATGACATTGTAGTCTTCACAATGGGTATAATCCGAGGGTATACCGAATGAAATACTTACAGTAATACAGTCTGGGAATGTTGATCGTTATACAAGTATTTATGATTGAACTGTTTACTGAAATCATAAAAATAATTATAGAATTATACGCTTTGAACACGGTCGTCCGGGCATAGTAAATCGACATACATTTGCAACAGGCTGAATTAAAAGATATAGGTTTATATTGCATAAAGTATGCCTAGTGTACAGTATATTAGTATATTGCACATTCTAACACGATCCGCGGATTAATCCATATACGCATAGAGCAAACCAGGGCATGTATTATTAGCGCAATAAAACATACCTATCAAATTGGCTGTTACTGTTTACGCCCCGCATCACTTGACATATTTATGAACGAAAGTACGTAAACTTTATAGTAAAAACTTCAACGAGTTGTGAGTTGCACGAGTATCCAATGTTACAGCTATGACGCATCTATTTTTAAAAACTCCAATATAGTCTCGAAACTAAGTTTCATAAAAACTTCTGATAATCAATTCATTTATATTTTTCATTTCACGACAAAGATATCCTATACTCATGTTATCAAAATTGTTTCAATGTTTAAAATGTGTTATTTCCTTCAGAAAATTACGAAGGTCGTTTTCATTAACGAGGGAGGTAATTGTACCAGCTAATAAGCCACTCAGTTTCAGCGTGGAATTATGTTCAATGTCAAATGAGGGAAAATGAAATGCACGCAGTTAAATAGTATGGGATATGATCGTATTTAGAATCGAAATAAAAACTCTGTTCTTGTATTTTGTCGGGAAATAAAACACGGGTACTCGTTCGGATGCGGAAAATTAAATCACTCGTGCTACGCACACGTGATTTAATTTTTCCGCATCCGAACTCCTGCCCGTGTATTATTCACCGACAAAATACGCGAACAGATTTTTATTTCTTAAGCATTCCCAAAATAATAATTCAACTTGAAATATGTCCCTCTTATTAAAGTGGTCGCTTGGATTGCAAGAAGTCTCGTATTCAGGGGGCCGTTTCATTAAACTTCGTACGAAAATTATTTTCGTAGCCCTACGAAGGTTTCGTACGAACTTCTTACGAAAAAGTTACGAGCGTTTCAGTAACACCTTCGTACGAACTTTCTTACGTACGCATCACTTACGAACTTCGTAACTACTCTTCATGACGGAAGTTAAAATTACAACGTAATTTCCGGAACGCGCGAACCGCTTAGAGAGCACCTTGGCAGACGACAGATTGCAATGCCAAGAAGCGGAAAGGCGACCAACTGGGCCGATGAATCGTCGCCGTACTTGTTGAACGAGATAGTTTAAGGGATCTTCACGTCAAGCGTAACCACCCAGAACAAGTCCAATCATGTAACAGACTTACAGAGTGGTAAGTAAAGTAGCTTGACTGTCTAAGTGTCTTGATGCTAGCTATCACGATTGTTTTCTTGAGAATTGAAATTGAATGTGTTCAACTTCTAGTGTTTGAATGAAACATGCCAATATGCAAATTGAATCACCTCAATACATAATAATCATTGGAAAACGAAAAGTGGACGGTGATCTAATGATGCGTCTAATCTTCAGGAATGCAATTGCAAGCATGTTGAAGCGTCCCCAATATTAAACGTCCTCACCTAGATACAACGGGTCATCGTCTGCATTTACATGAAATAACACATAAAACATCCCTTGATGCAATGGTCAACTTTTCGTATTTTGTTTTCAGGTTCAATTGTCTTCATTTCCTGACGATGATGAAGCAGTGTAACTGTTGTTATGGGTGATGTTGAAGCTATGAATATTATCAAGGAGGTGGAGGAAACATGAACAGGTATTGTCACTAAACAGTGTTATAGTTTGTAGATCTACAAAATAAACAAAAAACTTGAAAGCTAGAAAAGGCTTTTACAGTGTGACAATACCACGTGGTTTTTGGCTACAGTTCCAAGTAGAAATGTGTAAACATTGGCACACAAATGTAGCCATGATAAGTATTTTATTTCTTCATCGATTTCTATGAAATATACGCCACGCTAAGGGAAACATTATTTGCTTTCCATAAAATATTCAGAAAAATTCTGCGACCGTGCCGTTTTGTCCATTACCCTGTGAAACCGTGGAACGTGTAGGTTTCACAGGGTAACGGAAAAATCGGTAAAGATGCTGAAAAATGTCTTATATTTCATGGAAAGCAAACAATTTCCCCCTTAGCTTAGTGTATATTTTATTGAAATCGATGAAGAAATAAAATACTTATGGCTATTTTATTTTCCAATGTTTACAAAATGTTTCTTGTAACTGTAGCCAAAAGTCACGTGGTATTGCCACACTGTTTGAGATCTAGTTTACTTATAATACTTGTGATGAAATTGCTCATATAAATGATAGATAACTTTACTCAGTTCTGCCTGATTGAGTCAATATGATTTTAATTAAATATCTTATAAACCTTTTATGTGTACATCAACGGTTAATCATGCTATTAGCACAATCTTTTATCAAGTTACACTGATTTGCATAGATATATACATTGTAAAAATGTAACACCATATTGTTTTTCTTTAATTTAAGGCTCCACACAATTTTTGAGATGTCAACTATCATACACAGTTTGCAACAAGAAGCCAGATCTGGAAACACTTGAAGATGTGATTGTCACATGATATCAAAAGTTGTGTCTAAAACATTTACCAGTTGGGTGCTGTCATTGTGGTATCACTTGATTCACTTTGAGGTTATTCCTCAAGACTTGAACTGAACAGATACGTGTCTTCATGACAAATATTTGGTTACTATGCTGTGTACCCACTACCCTGAACTTAGTTTACTTACACTGTATTTTATAATGTTTCACCTGTTTCAAAAGAAATTCCATGAGTTATCGGGTGGAAACCAGGATTAGGCCATACTTTAAGTTGAAAATGGGCCATAAGTGTGTCAAACATTGGTGAATGGTAGTGAAAGTCAAATATCATGTACTTTATGTAACAACTGTATGTATAAATTCAAATCTGGGAAACCATTTTGGAGTTTCTGTTCAGAAATCAACATCCTGATATACCAACTAGGCGATAAGCTCACTCCTATATACCCCATACTTTTTTGAAAGGGAATAATAATTGAATATTAATGCAAAACTGTCAGCTAGAATTGAAAAATTTGGTTTTCTTGCCCTGGTCTTTGGGCAGGCTAAACCCACCAGCAAAATACAGTTATCTTATGTAACAAGACTTGTGAGTGCTATGATTTCAGTTCAACCATTTCTGAGAAAAATAGCATGATTCCTGCATGTATGAAAAAATCCATACCTCAGAATTGCTGTACATTCCATACTGCAACAGTTTTAAACTTTAAATGTTGCAGATCTACATCATGTTTTAAATCATCTATGTTGCTAGTTTAAACCATGAACAAGTACTTGTAATCAGTTGATGGTTCAATGTAAGTAAGACATTTTGTGGTGAAAATAAATAACTCTCAAGTATAATATGTATTTGTTATGTGTTAAAGTGTGTTTAAGCATAATAGTTTGCACCTATTGTTGGATTCAAACCCTGTGGTTGTTTGCACCTGAATTGGGATTCTTTCCCAGGCGTTGCTTGTGTCTGTTCATGGCATTAAACCAGTAAGTATATTGAGTGGACATACTAAACTAGACGGTGGCCTGAAGGTACATTCATTTATAACCAGTCAGTTGCCTGAGTCATCATATTGATCCAGTCAGTTCATCATATAGAACCAGTCAGTTGCCCGAGTCAGCATGTTGAACCAGTCCAGTTGGTTCATGATACAGAACCAGTCAGTTGCCCAAGTCAGCATATTGAACCAGTGGTCGGTTCATGATACAGAACCAGTCAGTTGCCCGAGTCAGAATATTGAACCAGTCAGTTCATGATACATAAGCAGTCGGTTACCCGGGTCATCATATTGAACCAGTTGGTTCATGATACATAACCAGTCAGTTGCTTGAGTCAGCATATTGAACCAGTCGGTTCATGATACATAACCAGTCCGTTGCCAGAGTCAGCATATTGAACCAGTCGTCGGTTCATGATACAGAACCAGTCAGTTACCCGGGTCAGCATATTGAACCAGTCGGTTCATGATACATAACCAGTCTGTTGCCCGAGTCAGCATGTTGAACCAGTCAGTTCATGATACAGAACCAGTCAGTTGCTTGAGTCAGCATATTGAACCAGTTGGTTCATGATACATAAGCAGTCAGTTACCCGGGTCAGCATATTGAACCAGTAGGTTCATGATATATAACCAGTCGGTTGCCCGAGTCAGCATGTTGAACCAGTCGGTTCATGATACATAACCAGTCAGTTGCCCTAGTCAGCATATTGAACCAGTCGGTTCATGATACATAACCAGTCAATTGCCCGGTGAGCATATTGGACCAGTCGGTTCATGATACATAACCAGTCAGTTACCCGCGTCAGCATATTGAACCTGTCGGTTCATGATACATAACCAGTCAGTTGTCCAAGTCAGCATATTGAACCAGTCCAGTCGGTTCATGATACAGAACCAGTCAGTTGCCTGAGTCAGCATATTGAACCAGTCGGTTCATGATACATAAGCAGTCAGTTACCCGGGTCAGCATATTGAACCAGTCGGTTCATGATATATAACCAGTCCGTTGCCCGAATCAGCATGTTGAACCAGTCGGTTCATGATACATAACCAGTCAGTTGCCTGAGTCAGCATATCGAACCAGTCGGTTCATGATACATAACCAGTCAGTTATCCGGGTCAGCATATTGAACCTGTCGGTTCATGATACGTAACCAGTCAGTTGTCCAAGTCAGCATATTGAACCAGTCCAGTCGGTTCATGATACAGAACCAGTCAGTTGCCTGAGTCATCATATGATGTAATGGTTTAACCAGAGGGTTGTTGATACTTAAACAGTTAGTTCATTGAGTGGACATGCTAAACAGGCTCCAATTCCATGGAAGAAATTAAGTTATTGCTTAGCTAAGACTGTTTTTATTTATTTATTTTATTGCTAACATTTTGGTTTAGTGATGTAGATTGCTTCCAGAAATTGTATTGAGTGTGTATGAAATGCTCATGGAAATGCATCAACATGCAACAAAAATGAATTTCCTACAACAGCCTGTTATTAAGAATAACATACTTAATTTTTACTTTAAAATACTATTTTCTATAAAATCCAGACTTTTTTTGTATAATTGCTCTTTTAAATTGGCACCACACTGAGTTGAAACAATATATACTTAAGTAATACTATTAGATCATTTAAAACACAAAATATTACTACATGTATACAATAGCAGTCTTGGCTGAGTAAT
The DNA here is from genome assembly GCA_947247005.1 of Spisula solida. Taxonomy (NCBI): domain Eukaryota; kingdom Metazoa; phylum Mollusca; class Bivalvia; order Venerida; family Mactridae; genus Spisula; species Spisula solida. The sequence goes on along the minus strand of OX365947.1, from coordinate 38,704,958 downwards.
AACTTCTGTCATTTGCTGGAATCAGTGTTGTCAGTTCAAATTTATGTTTGAAAATAAACAGAAGAAACAGTGTATTTATCAGTGATATCCTTTTATTTGATTGCTATTGAATCTGCAATGCATCATATATTCAAATTCATCAACAGAATAAAAAATAGTTTATCATATCCTCCCATTTCAAACTGTGTTTTTCCCCTTGACATTTGTTTTCTACAAAAGAAAGGTAATAAGTCTACATCAAAATCTGTAATGATCCTTTCAATTAAGAACAGATCACTAATAACTAAAAATCAGTCTTGATTATGAGCTAGGTTTTGATGAGAGTTTACTGTTGGAATACAATTTGTTAGTTATCCTCAACAAATATGAGTATCATTGAAAATAAAGATGTTTTAATTACAATATATATATATATGTTTAATAGTTTATTTGTATGATTCAAAATGAATTAATGAGATTACAGCTGTGCAGAGTAAAAAACATGCAAAATGTACTGTAATGCATAATTAATATCTCCATTTCCACAGTAAAATCACATGAAGATAAATCTATACATCCACTTTAAATAGATAATTTTTGGGAATTAAATTAACAAGCTGCTACAGTCCAACACATTTATAAAAACAATTCATTGGAATAACAAAGGTGGTCTTTGGTGACAGGTAAAATACAATATACCATTATATAATTGTTTTATGCAAGAGAAAATGATTGGTCAGGCGCGTAGCTACCTATACGCGAGTACGCAGCTGAATCCACATGATTCTGACAAAAAAAAATATTTCAGGAAAATAATTCACTTTAAACGCTTTCCTTCTTTGTCGTGTCTGACGTTACGCTCGTTGTTGGCGTACATCGGCAATTTGTAACATTTTTACACTTCAATATTGCATAAAAATCGTTTTAGAAATACGGTTGTTTATATTTTGATATCACAAGAAAGAGAAAAAAATCGCCATGCTAGTAATGTGATCCGCATTTGCGTTTAATTATAAGTAAACATTAAATTAAACATGACGGAGAATGTCACAAAAACGTCATGTAAGATGTAACACAATTTACAAATGCGCAGTGTTTAGCAACTTGGCAAATTTATATAATTGTCTGTATCCGTCCAAAAAGGAGACTCGGTGATGTGATGGCAACTCCATTTTGCGCCGTTTGAATTATGTGCCGTTCAAAACTTACACTCATAAGCCTGGGGCGAAAAACATATTCAACTGAAAACGACCTGTATTCCAAATTTCTATAGAATTCACATTGTGATATTTACGCAAGGCTGTTTGTGCTTCTTTTGCTACTTTTATAAGCTGTAGTGGTGTCTGACACTACCAACTTACCATACTGTAGTTGTTGCAGTAGTCTTTGACGTTAACCAACTCGCCCCAGTACAACCGCGTATAGGCCTGATTTCGTTTGGTTTAATCAAGAGGGAATCTCTAGTTATGAAGTTTATTGAGAGTCATTACGACGTGCGACCAGGCAACTAGTTTCACAAGCAATCGGTTAACTGCAAAGTCCATAACTTGAATCAATGGATTATGTGTGTACGCCTGCGGAGAAGTACACGTTAAAAAATTGCTCAACTCAGTGCAGCAAATCGGTAATCTGCAAAGAGAAGAAATGATGAACCGATCCCGCCTGCATAGTCTATGTGGTGGACCAGTCGTGCGGACTCAGTTTACCATTTTAAAGCGGCTACCCCGGCCACTATACATAGCCAACAATTGAAGTGCTACATGTATCTAGAGCGAGAAGGCGATTCCACATACAGATGTAACACTCTGAGGTACACGGGTCACCTTTATCGTCTCTTTACATAGTTGATGTTGGGTTCGTGACCACTGAATAAACTGTCACAGAAGCAAAACATCGACTTAGTTGAAGCAGTTACGGAGCGCTAGGTTCCCCGCATGTTAGGGTAGAAGGCGCCGCAGTGAGAAATACGGCCAAGCTCCGGCCATGGCCGAATTCCAGTATATGGAGCCTGCAAAGCAAAAGCAGCTCGCCATCAACGAAACCGTGGCAACGTTCCCATGCACCGATCGCCTCTCGGAAATCTAGAAAAGGTCATTGTTCTAACCGTTCCTTTGATTTGCTAATCACAATACGGGTCTCCAGAGCCTTAGCTGAGAGGTAGTTTTAGTATTATAAAAAGTGTAAAATATATGCGATCTATCATAACCACTGGATGTCGGTCTGGACTGCCATTTTCGCTTACTAGTAGCTACAGACATATGGACATTGGTTGACAACGTTATCATTCAGAAAGTACTTTACTGCCCTGAAAAGGGACGGGCAACTAGACTTTTATGTCATATCTGAAGCTTATGTGAACCTAAGCATTCAAAATGGGACTTGTAGATGTACATTTATTTGATTTATGAGTTAGCTTTCTTTTAAACAGAGAAGTACTCGGCCAATTTTAGAGTTTATCAACAAATTAATGACTCTAAAAATTACGTTGTTATAACTTAATAAAGCACCTCGGGAACGCTCCAAATGCACCAGATTACACCATTGTTTTCAAAATTTTCTGGGGGAGCATGCCCCCGACCCCCTAGCACAATAGTGAATCCACATGATTATGAGCTAGCTACGCGCCTGTTGGTCTTTATACAGACATGTTTTAAAAAAGTGGTCTTTCTTAACAGGTGATCTTTTTTTAACACATGTTTCACTGTAAATTTGTATAAGGGGGTAAATGGAGGTTTTACACCGCAATATTTAAATAAATAATATCATCAGGAATTCCTGACTTATCATAATCACAAAAATAATGTAGCACCAGTGTACACTAAATATTCATCTTATTTCTTTATGGCACTATATGTTCTATGTGTAATTCAGTGTTGACTGTTTCCATTGCACCAGCAGGTCATATACAACCTGAAATATGAATAAAACAATTTTACATTTTTTTCACATCAACAAAACCAAAACTGATGTGCAATCAATAGCAGAATGCATGGTATTTTAATATACATATTACAATTTAAGTATTATACAGTACATTTATGTATCAAATTGATAAATTAAATTAACAAATTTCATGGTTCATACAAAAATGTTACACCAAAGTTCAAGGAGTTCAAGGTAGCATTTGTATTTTCTAGAGACAATTTCCATTTAACCAAATAAGCAATAGAATACCTGATTGCACTCAATTAATTATATACTGGTCAGTGACATACATCTATACATTAACATACTTTCACTTTTTTGGCATTTGTTCAAAGCAACACTTAATTTAAGTACTTTTCTAGGTTGAAATGAAATTCAAGGCATGTGCCTTGAAATTCAATGCTTGACAGGCAGCTAGAAATGACAAAGTTTTCCATGTACATGTGTTACAATTTATCTATATTTCTATGTTTAGAGAATTTTATGGAATATACAATACACCTACATATGTATTATATGTAAATCATTCAACATAGAAAAAGTATAAGTCTGGGGTACTATTTACTATTACCCTAGCTTTATCCATATGAGTGTAAGGTTGTAAGTTAATCAATTCTGTTCCTTGATTAAACATTTTACCACACACACCTACCAGTAAAAGGCAGTACTGTCTCTTCTTTTTGTCAACTATTTGACCATATGTATGTATGAATCAACCAGTTTGTTCTTTCTGCATGAAGTTCTGTAATAAAAATTAGTAAAAATAAGTTATGTAAGACAGAATTAGTGCTAGGTAGGGCCTACATGTATCCTGTGGTCACAGTGTACAGCATTTTAGCAATACACAACATGACATTGCTGCACAACAATGGGATATGGAATGAAACCTGTATACAGTGGGTCCAGAGCACCTGCATTAAATATGAAATAACACACTTATATATATGTACAGTGGGTCAAGAGCACCTGCATTTATATCAAATAGCACATATACTAACAATGGGCCCAGAGCATCTGCATTTACCTACATACTAGTGGGCCCACAGCATTTGTATTGATATGAAATTACACCTATACATCATGACAAGGGGTCCAGAGCACCTGCATTTATATGAGAGAACACCTATATAATATATATATATGTATATATATATTTTTTTTGTACGTAGATCTAGTTGAGCCTCGTCTGCATTTAAATGAAATGACACCTGTATACAGTTGGACCTCTCCTGCTTTGATATGAAGAAAGAAAACTATACACAGTGGGCCCTCGCCTGCTAAAACATGCTTACATTTGTATTTATTTCTCAAATGTTTAGCGAGGCAAGTACCCGTGAGTACCACATCCTACATGGTTGACTTTAAAGGTTAAAATATACGCGTTAAATAAAGTGCATGCCTATTTGCTGTGTTGTAGTGAGGCTTCCATTCTCTGTTGATATTTTTTCCCCCATTTACTAAGTGGTTACGTACAAGGGTGTGTGTAGCTAGATAGGTCTACAGAAGTTAAAACGGAACGTAAATCGCTGAAAAGTTTAAGAAAACTACTGAAAGTAGAGTAAAAAGTCGTAACAGCAAGCTTATAAAAGCAGGGATTCCAGCTGACTATGAAATGGTTACAGGTTGGTCGAAAAATGATAAGATACGAATGAACAAAAGTACGAATTGACCTGAGTACGAGTGGCGCCGTTACCACGCAATTGTTTACATTAACAGCGGTGTTCACTGTAAAATCACCCTCTATGCTATCGGGCGTAATTTAGGTCGCCCTAACTAGCGAAAATGTATTAATAAACGTATACTGTACCTTCTTAGTTGCATCTAAAGGTTGTGTTCGGTTGGCAAAGGGACTAATAATAAGGCCTACCAACCAAATAACACCTTTCCGTGATAGCCGGTGCCTCTCTCTCACTTCCTTCTCACACAGATCGTCTAATTTATTCGTTATTTTTCTCAAAAACACCTTTTTCTGTTAATCGGGCCTTATGCAAAATAAACGCCGCCATTTTGTTTCGTAGTTTACGCAAGGTACTCACCTGTCGTAGACTTACGAAGAAATCTACGAATCTTCTTACGAAGTTGAGTTTACTGAAACGCTCTTTTGGGCCTACGAAGTTCGTACGAAGAACTTACGAAGATTTCTTGCGTACGAAGTTTAATGAAACGGCCCCCAGGTCTATACTGGTTGGTCCGTTTTAATGTTATGTAAATTGAGATTAATATCGCGATTGAATATACTGAGAAAGCACAGTACTGTTTTATCAAAGCACTTACGAAAATATTAAAAATTCCGCTCAAAACATTTCTCTATAATTCTGTAACAACAGCAAATTCGTGACGGATATGATTTCCGTAAGTGCTTTGATGAAACAGTATCGTGGACTATAAAAAATACCAATTTGTAAAAATGATTTAGGATAACTGTTTATCATTGATTTATTTGCACATGTAGATGTATAATGAACTGGAAGCCTTTAAATACTCGAAATCCAGATTGTTATTGAATGGATGGCATGATATAAGTTTTAGGTGAAATTTCATTTATTGACCACGTTAAACTGAAAATGTTATTTTCTAGTTCTGTTTTCTCAGTATCCAATCGGGATATAAAATGTCAACCAACATATAAAGTAACACTTTAAAATAATCTGCGGAACACAAGCTGAACACTGCTGTCCCTAAATAACACTCCCTTGTATAAATGTATAAATACGGCGAACCAGTGAAACAGCAAGGGAAGTAATCCTTGCCATTAGTGATCAAATTGCTTTCAGTGGTTAGTTACCCTTAGTAAGAAGCAATGTACGAAAGTCAAACTTACAAAGTGATTCACACGTCGCTGTACCAGTAGTTTATATTTTGACTAATCGACGTTCTTCTTTAAAATGGGTCATACGTCTTCTTTAAAGGGGGACCAACAGGCTCAAATACTCGTACAAGACCTGGATCATGAGATATCCTTTAATGTGGGATGTTTGTCTGTCTATCCATGGTAGTGACATAGGACGTGGTGAACTGTGACGTAGGGTGTGAGCTTTGGGATTGTGAAACCCCGGGTTCGATATTCGTCTGCAAACTTCCAAACTTCTCTGAGCAAAAATAACCCCACAACATCCCACTAAATGTAAATAGGAAAAATAGGTGAGCTAATGTACTGTGCATGTCATCGGCACTGAGTGAAACAGTCGACTTGCGACCGAATGCTGAGTGCAACAGCCAACATGCGACCGAATGCTGAGTCTAGACGACTTAATTAACCCAAACGTAACGTCAAAATCCAATGATCGGAGCGTACATTTATGTAGTCAATTGAAGGATGTATTTCTACTAAATAATCTTTAATTAACTTGGTAGTTTTTATCCGAATTTGGGCGTTTATCCCATGAAGTGACAACTATTTGACAATGATTTGTGGACAATACAACTGCAAGTTTATTTTGAAGCCTTAAATTAACAGCTCTCAGTTGATAAGTTCATTCCGATTGATATGTATGTTTTAACTTCTTATCAATATCAAACACTATATCGCCCATTGAAAGTCATATCTCATACTATTTCTCTGATAGCATACGCCGATAGTGCATCTACTAGTAATTGCCATAATGTAGTACTCCGTGCATATGGTTTACAGCTTGGACGTATGTTTAGTTAGGCATTGTGCCTTGTATGTGTTTTATGTTTTCTGTGCTCGGTTGGTTCAGTTGGGCATTGTACCTTGTATGTTTTTTTATGTTTTCTGTGCTCGGCTGGTTAAGTTGTGTGCTTCATTCCCTGTCTGACTTAGTTAGTTAACATGCATATAACATCTATATCACGAATATAGACGACATCGTGAATTGCAATGTAAAGTACGTACGTGTTACGCCACTCGGCTATCACCCCTACCACAAAAAGGCTACGCAAATCACCAGTATCTACGTGATCACAACACACGAGTAATCGGTTGATATGGATAACAGGCGGCTATATGTGTGCACAGTTTGACATTGCACGTTGTGTGATGACTGTCTCGTCCACTCAAGTAGTGTATAGTAACTGTTACCGGGTGTTTAAGGCATCAACCTACCTTTGGTCACACCCCACCGGGTCTGTTCTGATAAGGTTGCTCGGTGACCTAAGGACCTTAAGAATCGGTTTAGTGCACATGCGTCATGTGGCATAGTACGTTGTGTGCCTTATAAATGTAAACATGTGCAAAATAATCTTAATTAAATCGAATTGAACAGTTTAGATAAGTATTATGCATTTAAAGTAGAAAACACTACTCGAAATAACGGTTTACATTTCGAATTAAATACATTACAAAATAGGTGGATGGGGTAAAACTATAAACATATTGCTATTTCTGCCAAATTACTTTTTGCGGAGTCTGGGACGTTTTGGTAATACAAAAACATGTATTTGTTTATTGTGCGTTTATGTTATTTCGGGATATTAACATGTTCAATGAATTTTATTTTAAACGGTTTCAATGATTTTCTCAGCATTTATGCCATATTTAACCAAACTAAAAACAAATTTTGCCAAAAAGATATGTCAGTGACATGTATTTTATTGCATAATTTTGCAGATCTATATCACTAGAAGTACTAAACAAAATGTTTAAAAAAAATTTATTGTTGGAAAAGTATTTTACCTAGGTGTTATTTTGCTGCTTTGAATTTGTTGGTGGGGTAAAAAGGCAATACACGAGGGATGATCACTATATAACGAGAAAATGCTTATAATTTTGTTATAATCCTTTCGATTTTACTCAAACTTTAGCTGGAAGTAAAAACCGGAAGATTAAAGTTCAGTTTTAAATTGGAAATAACTTCAATTTTACACTGATACCAAATGTGTATATAGACTCCCGACATTTTTTAATCCACTGGTTCCACCTTAAGCAATGTTTCCTTGAATAATCATGATTAAAGTGAAATCATGCTCAAATCTATGGTTGCTAAGGTAACCCTCAATACGCCTAGGCGGGGCATTTTGCGAATTGTTCACTGTTTCCATGCAAATTTAAACGTCGTGGTCATCCCATGTCAAAAGTTTCGATTTTTGAACATAATAACATATTAAAAAGGGACTGAAAAAGGCTTGTGATCTAACGCAAATTGGGCGTAACGTGACGTCGACGTCAGAAGTACGCACGAAAATGTTGGATGTTTTGAATGAAATTTCTAGGGATGATTATCGTCAGTCTTTTTTCAACTTGGTATGGTATTGGCGAAGACGTATATAATGTCGAAGGAGGTTAATCTAAAAGGTTTTTAAAAATTAATACGTTAGGGCATGTGATCGTCAAAATTGATCATAGTAAAATTCTGAATTACGTTATAGGGTGTAAAAATGACATTGCCCCGCCTACCGGTTTTATCGGTCGGCAAAAATGTTCCAAACAACCTTTTCGATATAAATTATTTGAAAACTATTCCATACGTTTTCTTCTAATACATTTGTATATGTATTTACCACCACATACAATAATTTTAGAAAATATCATGTAATAACAAAGTTATAAACATTTTCTCGTTATATATTGAGCAATGATCATCCCTCGTATATCAGACCAAAATTAAATATACCATTTTTGGTTTCTTGGTATCCAAACTATGGTTGAACATTTTTATTATTAAGATCACATCATATAAAAATATCATATTTGAACACCACAAAGACCTAAATATACATAAATGTATAGTTAGGTCTTTGAAAATCACCACCAGTATATTAATTTCAATGTAATTATTAAAAAATATCCATACACATTTAAAATACATTTTCGTTCACCAGAGTATTCTTCACCTGTGATATGGGAACTTGACTAACCACTGATGTATGAGGATGTTCAAATAGGGCTGATAACTCTGAAAACGAGTTCGGTGACCTAGTGTTTTTTCATTATATTTTGTCAGAATAGACTACTTTACTTCCTGCTAAAATTTGAACAAAATCGGAATGTGGCATCAACACCGCTCAAACATCCTTAAATAATGACCACCTTGTAACTGCATCTAATGCAACATTCGGCTCATAGTAGCCAAAATGAGTCCAAAATTAGTGAACAGTTGTTAACAATGCTAGGTGGAATAAAATGCAGTACATCTATGTTTTACTTAACAAGCCATTGTTAAACACCTGTGCACACACAATGTGTCATATTATAAATCAGAGTTGGATTGCGGATCAGAAACTATGTACATCATGTATCATTATAATATGTATAATGTATATGGTATACTTTATCCAGTCACTTCCGGGCAATATCAGCTGGAATACAGAGTGTCGAACTTAAAACTTTGCTTTATAAGGTTATCTGGTCATGTGACTTATGATAAACCCCATCGTAACTACTCGGGTCTTTCCGACATGGATCCGGAAGACCCTTCGGATGTATCAAGCAGAATGATAAATACACAATATCGTCGGTGATTGGCACGATTCCGGCGGTTAATAAGATAACACCACACCTTAGAAAATAGATCCTAGCGCTCCCAACAGTATAAATATGACGTTTAACATAACATTAAGATTGTGCGTGACAAGCTAAGTTAAGTTCAGTTACCTATTTTTGAGGGTTGCTTTCAGCAGTTCAGTCGTTCAGCCACCCTTTGACATTATAACTTCCCCTGGTCACTGGACTACCTAAGGAAATCTGCGTTCGAGTCTCCCTGTGGTGACTGGTGGGTGTGCAGCAAACATCGAACTGCGGCGCCAAGGAGTATCGAACATGTACAGACACCGCCCTCACAGGTACCAATTCACACATTGGTCGAGTAGAGCATGTGGATTATTATTGCCCAGAGGAATGAAGCAGTGGTGCAGGCGACGATCGAGCCCGGGACCTCTCGGACCTCTAGGCCTACGCTCCCCACTAGAATATAAAAAAATAACGCCCAAGATGTACAATCGGTCTAGTGAATTTTATTATTCATCGTGTTAACAAAACCGTTAAAATAGTTAAAATAGAATGATAAGATCAGTTTAAATAATGGCGACGTTCTAATTACACCCGAGACGTATTGCGTCCGTAATGTCCGAGGGATCCCGATTGGTAATAAACCACCCAATCGGGACACCTCGGACAATCTCTACGAATCATCTCTCGGGTGAAATAGAACGTCGCCATTTTTTAACGTCTTTCGCCATGACGTCATCATGACAGATTTAAACAGTACTTCAATGGAATACACGCCCAACCAGCAAGCGCTGCGTAGCTGCGTGTTATGCTCAAAGAGTGTAGCGAAATAGTATTGTTTAATCAATAAAACATCTTTTGAAATTTCCGCTGCTGATAAGTTACGGTCTATTTTCTTCGGCCCATTTTCTCCTGCGTAGGATTTAAGAAAGAAAGCTTCTGGATTCATACGCTTGATACATCCGAGGTTTTTTATCCCGTAAAAATGCCGTACGGACCGTTCCGATTGATAAACCACCAACTGACCACGTGATCTGACGGACTACTTTTTATATAAGAGTCGTCGGTTAAAATTCCGTACCCGAGGGTGTATCCTTGTTGAACTGGCGGTTTATCGATTATTTTGTATGACCAACATGCGTCTCCATGATGTCTGTCAAGGCGATGTCGATGTTTATAATGACGTTACTTCATCACTGTGGTATACCGTACACCGGATATTGCTAGTAACGTGAGTAACATTATCCATTTTCGCGACCTTCAAGGATACACCAGGGTCAGTTCAGTGACGCTGTTATGTCTTTCTGAGTGTGTTTAATGTAAATTTTATACAAAAGTATCTACTTCGATAATTTCCCTAGCCCCTGAAAGCCGACAAACGACCAGGAATTACTTAAAAGAGTAATTAAAAGACCAAACTCGTATCGTTACTCACGTAAAAAATAAGCTCGGTCTGCTATATAAAGACGTTTTTGTTTATAATCTATGTTAAACTACACAACTTGAATCGAGCAAAATGACATTCCAGTGACCAAGTTTAAGTTGTTAATGCTTCACCAGGAAATGAATCATAGATAACAGTGCATTTTGAGAATAAATAAACATATTAGTGTACAGAGTATTGCTTTATTGATGCTCGCTGGTGTACGGAGTATTGCTGTACAGTGTACGGAGTATTGTTCGGGGAAATTGAGTAAATGCAAGGTTAAAGCAGTGTTATTTGGTTAATATTACCTATATTGTCTAGATCTATATATGTTGAAAACAGTTTGGCAGGGTTTAGAATATGATTAGTACATTCTTCTATAAGAATGTTGTTACTGTGCTGGTCTGACCCCTTCTAAGAAAAATAATTGGTCGGATCCCCTTGCATATATGCCATGTTTCACAAGCCCCTTAACATGGGATTGTTGATGGAAATGCATGATATTTTATTAAAATGAGGGCGATTTTCCTTGCTCAAACTTAAAAACACAAATAAATGAAGTTTATATACAATTTTCACTTATTTTACTTGTATGACGATACCATGCATGCTTCATGAAGCAATTTAAAAGAATACTTGTGATCATTTTATAATGTAAACAAAAAATGTTAGGCCAAGTTCCAGTATGTCCAAGTAATGTGTGAGATTTGATAAGTTGGCCTCCAATCATGCGTGAGTAGAGTATCAAATGCTTGAGACTCACGCATGATGCAGGAGATCTGGCATGTATGCCCTTGAGAAATTGTATGTACCCAGTCCAAGCTCAATAGACATTATTCTTGAAGAAGCTTTTATGACAAGACGATATACAAACAAATTACACAAATCAATAGAGCTGATACATTCCTTTTTAATTAACAGCACTTTATTGTATTTGATTTGATATATAATATATCTTAGAGCTTCAAAACATTACATCAATCAAATAAAACAAGACAAACTCCAAAATTATTCACACATTACATACGTATTCTTTTTAAGTAAAATGGGTGGTGGGTAAGTCACATATTAAGATATATGTAAGGTTATATGTATTCGGTGAAAATGCAGTTCAGTTCTGTTTAGTTGTGTTTAGAAGAATAATTATTTTAACTATGACATGGACACGTTTATGTACTGTTCAAAATTACAATCAATACTTACATTCGGCACTCAAATATTCAAATTCACTCTTTTGAGGTTCATAGCAAGCAACATTTTTGAGAGCAAAATTTTGTTATATTGTTAAATTGGGTCTAAGTATTATTTTTTGCTTATTTCCTAGTTTAATTCAGTGTGTTTGTAAGCGTGAGCTAATGTACAATACTCTGTACAGTATACATCAATACTCCGAACACGAACTTATATCTATTTTGGTGTGAATCTTTGTTGTACTTTGATATTTTTTTCTGAAATTTGGACTTAAGACATTTAGGTTGGATACAAACAGATTGCTCAGTTTAAACATATATATATATCTGGTTAATACACTCATTCCAAACGCATGTAAAGTGCAGTGGTCAATATTTACGAGTGAGCAGCAGCTCAATACTGAGTAATTTGAACACTTCTACGAATATCTGATATACTATGTCGTACTGTAGAGCTATAAAAATATCCGAAGACGTAAATGCCTGGTTGGGATGGTGTAAGTAGTCAGTAGTTTGGAAAATATCGTCTCTTAACTTACCCTTGTGTACACTAGAATGTCACGAAAATTGATAATATTACTCACCATTACTAGCAATATCCGGTGTACGGTATACCGCAGTGTTTATATTAACGTAACGTTACGCGCTGGTTGAAAGAGTACCAATAGAGTCCCGAGTTTGATTTCCTAACTAAGCAGATTAAGACTTAGTAACTGGATAAATAGAATAAAAGGTAAGTGACATGGATGGAGGAAAAGTTTATCAACTCGGTTGCAGAAATTGTCCGCTTCGCCTTCGGCTCACCCGATACATTCCTCCGCCTTGCCAGATAACTTTAAAGGCCTACTCATCTACGTCATTAACATTTTATTCTCAACATATTAATAAATAATTAGATATACAATCATGTAACGTTATTCGCCAACGCCTGGTAATATAACACTGATAACTGAATGCATGCATATACTCTATTGACAATAATCAGGTGAAGAGAGCTCGTTCACTTTAGTCCATGTCCCAGGCCTTGAAAATTGAAGGTTCATTACCAAAGAGGTGAACAGATCCAACAATGATTTTCGGTTAGCTTGATATCTCAGCAGTCTGAAAACGGTTGATGGACTTGCGGGTCACTTTGCCAAATGACCTTTTGGCGGCCATCTTTAAAGATGGCCGTCATTATTTTAAGCAATCATAAGCTTTGGGAAAACTTGAATTATTCCTCACTCAATAGGGCTATCGGCTTGCAATATGTCTTAAAATGTTCATATTTCAACCCCACATCTGCTGATATATAAATCATATTATTATAATAAAGTGATTACTTCGAAATTTATGGTATTCTAAGAAAACTTTGATATTTTTCACTTTTTTCATTATTTTTTCTCTTGCAACTCCGATTGAGATTTGTATTTAGCCATTTTTTGTTTGTTATATTTAGAGGGTAATTCTAGGCATCCATAATATACATTACATTGATAGATTTTCACTTTGAAGTCAAAAATTGGTCAGGAATATATGACAACTGATATCTAATTAAATGGATATTTTTAAGACGCATGCATATATCTTTTCCAATAATCTCAGGAACAACCATTAATTTTGGTTTATTATTTCAAAGTTGCTTTGCTTGTTCATATGCACATATCTATACATGTGTAGGTATCTGAAAATCGAATCCTTTGCCTAATAGGATGTGGGTATGATACCGGACCCCAGCTAGAAGTCTTGCAGGCGAGGGTCCGGCTATTAGTACAGGATCATACACGCCATGGGCCGAGTGTTTCAGTATAACTTAACATTTGATTCTTTCTTTCCTAAATAGTGAATCATTAGCGAATTGCATTCTTATTCAACACGAATGTATGCCAAATTTTAGGTTCCTAAGTTATATGTTGTCTTCTGAAAAGTACGTTTTGGTGACGTTTTAGAGAAGTCATAATGAAATATAGTATTATCTCAAGCGAAGGGTTCTGTATCTGGCATCATCAGACTTACCTTCTTGGTCTATATGATTACCATCACTGACAGTCATGTTTAACTTAAAAGATTAAAAACTGCTGAATTATAACGATTTCTGTTGGGAGCCTAGATGTAGGGTGCATGCTTCGAGATCGAGAGGTCCCCGCTTCAATCCTCACCTGGACCACTGCTTAATTTCTCTGAGCAAGAATAATCCACCTTCCCCACTTACCCAAATGTATAAATGGATACCTGAGGGGGTCAAAAGCCTGCAAGCAGCCAACACCGCCGAGCGAGTGTAACAACTGACGTGAGACTCAATGAGTAAATGTACAGTCGGTCGAATGGTCGAATGTCTGAAAATTGACTTTAACTGGGTGCTTTTTACATACAATATAATTTTAATGTCGAAGATGCAAGTCATTTGTTCCTACATTCATGGCCGGTGTTTATATTAAGAGTCATACCCCTTGATTGCAGGGCTAGGAGTAGATGTACACTGTTTTTGTAGGTATTCATGACAATGATGACCGGCGTTAGTCGTACGCCTTGATTGTAGGAAAGCAGTAGGACTAGCAGTTGATATGCCTAATGTTATTCGGTAACTGTTACCACTGGTTGTAGGGAACCAATCTGGCGGGGAATTACTTATCTACATGTACCTCATTGAGACAGGAATAGCATCAAATCGTGAAGTAAGACACATCATAGGATCTTGTAGGTATAGCTTCGCCTGTTGAATATGGATAGCCCATGACACAAGCACAGACAAAGTGATGTGGGGGATAGCCATTAGGAGAGGAAGTGTTGTTCCTGTCATTGGTCGTTATCCCTTATCAGTGCATGTAATAGCTGAACTTGACTGCAGAATGTACCCCATAGGAACCAAAGTGGATGTACTATGTGGTGGACTTTACTCCCATAGAGAGAGAAAATGATGTACAGGCAGTAGCATATACGTTATTGAGACTGGAATGGACAGAAGCATTTCCGAAGCAAGGTTCTTCTATATATTAAGAAAATGGATGGATTTAATCGGTGGAATATTCCCCATGGGGTTAAGAATGGTTTACTTAGAAATATGGTGTACTTTAAGGACCAGGAATGACTATACCGATAAAATAACAAGCCCAATATGGTAAGGAATGACAATGCATATTCACCTACTAGTATTAAACAGAAATGACAGTGACCATATATGATCAGGAATGAATGTGTCCATCAGTAGAATGTACCTCATATAGACATTATAAATGGAAGTTCCTATCTTTATTAGTAACATGTTATGTAACCCATATGACCAGGAATGATTACCATTAGCAAAATGTACCACATATGGTCAGGAATGGCTGTACTCATTCTACCCCTTTGTATGATGTACACCATATGGTCAGGAATGCCCGTGCCCAACTGCATAGTTACGAAAGGCTGTATGTATGTATCTGTATGTATCAAGTATTGTCAGTAATGGCTGTACTCATATGTAATATGTATGACATAGTTATGGTCAGGAATAGTTGTATACCCAATACCCATCTGTACTACGGATTCCATATAAGGAATTGATATACCTATAAATAATATGTGCCCCACATGACCAGGAATCTATGTACCCATGTGTAGGCTGTACCACACATGGATAGGAATGGCTGTACCCATCTACTACGGACTCCATGTGGTCAGGAACAATTGTACCTATCAGTAGAATGTACTTCATATGGTCAGGAATGGTTGTTCCTTCATGTAGCATGTTTTAGTACTCATATGGTTAGTACGTTTACTAAGTATCATATGTGGTCAAGAATATCTGTAACCATGTGTAGTATGTACCCAATACGGTCAGGAACGAATGAACCTATCTGTAATATGTATCTCGTATGGTTACAGATTACTGTACCCATCTGTCGTACCGGTATGCATTAATAACCAATATGGTCAGGAATGGCGCTGTCCATCCGTAATATGTACAAAACTGGATTGACTGTAGCCGACACATACTAGTAATCCATGAGTTCAGGACTAAGTGTGCTCATCTTTGGGATGTACATCTTGGAGCAATATCGTATGACCAAACCCAACAAGAAAAGTATACCCATATGTAATTGTGGATGCACACATCTAAAGGTAGTGCCTGCAGGCATGGCAGAGATAGTCGGTGATGCTGAAAGCATTTATAACTCGCAGGATAAATATCCCCGTGGTTGACACCTTGTAGTTGTATTTGTAGTTGTAATTATTTAAACCTTTCAGTCAAGGATAACTTCTTAATATTCCGTATGGGGTCATGTGCTTTGCTGAAGAGACATCAAGTAGAAGTGACTGTGGTGTGATACAAGGAATCTGGATGGGATACCCTAGCTCTTTCCGAACAGATTCATTTTTGGTTCTTCAACGTGCCCAGCGTATAGCACCGATACTCGTGAGAATATCACACGGTTAACAACCAGTTCATCTGTAGTTGGGTGGGAAATACTGAACACTGGTTAATGAAATTTCGAACCAGGGACCTCCGGATTGGTAGTCAAGAGCACTAACTCCTCAGCCACCATCGTGTCACCAATTACAACAGGGTTGTGGAGGCTTTAAAAGTGTGTGTATAGTTTTACAAATTCTATTAAGAACGGTTATTTAAAGGTTACTAAGGTCCACCTGAGTCAGAAAAGTAGTAAGCTAGACACTAGACAAAGATCAACTGATTCAATATATAATTTTGTGTATTTTGTAATCCCTCTATCCCTTATTGTTTCCCTTCGAATACGTTCCTGCTTTCACATTTTCATTTCTTAGTGAATGCGCGAAACGAATAGAATTTAACAGTGGGAGGTATGAATTCTTACATGCTTTACTATTATTAAAGTAGATTATGAAAACAACGTTAAAATAATGTACTTTTAATGTAATATTCGGAACTTTATAAACAAAAATATAAATGTATAAACTCATATCAAATTATTTTCCAATCATTTGGAGTCATGTTTATTTTCCGTTTCGCTGAATAGTTATTCAAGTTTTCCTGTCAATAACCATGTTTTTGAAAATAATGTCATATGAACTCATACAACTTGCCGGATCCGAGCCTCCAAACCATCCAGCTAGGGGTCAGGTACCACAATAACACCCTTGTGACACGGTACTGGACACCTACGCATATATATACGCATCGTATCAACAAAGTAGCCATGGAATAAAAAAATTCCTGATATTCATATGCCCTAAAATATAGCTGTGTGAAGTTGGCTCAACATACGACATACGACATACGACATTCAAAAAATCGAATGTCGTCCAGCTCGACATACGACATTGGACGACATTCAAAAAATCGAATGTCGTCCAGCTCGACATACGACATTGGACGACATTCAAAAAATCATCAAAAATCGAATGTCGTCCAGCTCGACATTGGACGACATTGGACGACATTCAAATATCATCAAAAATCGAATGTCGTCCAGCTCGACATTGGACGACATTGGACGACATTCAAAAAATCATCAAAAATCGAATGTCGTCCAGATCGACATTGGACGACATTGGACGACATTCAAAAAATCGTCTAAAATCGAATGTCGTCCAGCTCGACATTGGACGACATTGGACGACATTCAAAAAATCATCAAAAATCGAATGTTGTCCAGATCGACATTGGACGACATTGGACGACATTCAAAAAATCATCTAAAATCGAATGTCGTCCAGCTCGACATTGGACGACATTGGACGACATTCAAAAAAATGGTCAAAAATCGAATGTCGTCCAGCTCGACATTGGACGACATTGGACGACATTCAAAAAATCATCTAAAATCGAATGTCGTCCAGCTCGACATTGGACGACATTGGACGACATTAAAAAAAATGGTCAAAAATCGAATGTCGTCCAGCTCGACATTGGACGACATTGGACGACATTCAAAAAATCATCTAAAATCGAATGTCGTCCAGCTCGACATTGGACGACATTGGACGACATTCAAAAAATCCTCTAAAATCGAATGTCGTCCAGCTCGACATTGGACGACATTGGACGACATTGGACGACATTCAAAAAAATGGTCAAAAATCGAATGTCGTCCAGCTCGACATTGGACGACATTGGACGACATTCAAAAAATCGTCTAAAATCGAATGTCGTCCAGATCGACATTGGACGACATTGGACGACATTCAAAAAATCATAAAAAATCGAATGTCGTCCAGATCGACATTGGACGACATTGGACGACATTCAAAAAATCATCAAAAATCGAATGTCGTCCAGATCGACATTGGACGACATTGGACGACATTCAAAAAATCGTCTAAAATCGAATGTCGTCCAGATCGACATTGGACGACATTGGACGACATTCAAAAAATCGTCTAAAATCGAATGTCGTCCAGCTCGACATTGGACGACATTGGACGACATTCAAAAAACGTCTAAAATCGAATGTCGTCCAGCTCGACATTGGACGACATTGGACGACATTCAAAACGTTGTCAGTAATTGAATGCCTTGCAGCTCGAAGACGTTAAAACATAGTTGAGATGATGTTAGTAGTCATTAATTTGGAAAATATCGTCTCTGGTGTACACTAGAATGTCGCGAAAATTAATTACATTACTCACCTTTACTAGCAATATCCTGTGTACAGTATACCGCAGTGATGATTACATTTTAAATATTGTTACGGCATTTTGACCCCATTCAAAACAATAATTAAAACCAGTGTATGTAGTTATTTATACCCGCGCGAAATCCCGTTCACAACGGTCCCATGATTGTGTGTACCGTATTATGGAAACATATGCGTGCACATTCTCCGCTGTCGGCGGATTCGAAATGCATGATTGTTATATTCGAATTTTATTTGAATTGTATTCGAATTATCTTAGAAGTATTTCTAACGACATTTAGACAAGCTGTAATAATTTTAGTCATTTCGAATCATCATTCGGAATTTGTTTCAAATTTTTAGTTTTTATTAATTCCGACTCATTCGGACCCATTCCGGCTGATTCGAGATTCGTATGATTGGGGTATCAATTACGTCTATCGCAAGCCCGATACCTGTAAAAACTACATACACATGGGTAACGAACTAGTATGTGTTTATCCACGTCCCTATTGTTTCGCTTACCAATCATGATGTAATAGTGTATGTTGAACGCATAGCTAGACTGATTCTGACCCTGTGGTTCGGCTGTGCACTTTCCACTAACGGAAGTGTACACAGCATTACTCAAGTTTTGCGGTCAAACCTCGTAAGTTTTTTCGATTTGTTTTATGTCATTTCATGCGCATTATGAAATGAATAATAACCAAACCAGCATTGGAGACTACATATGTACATAAATATCAAATTGCATCACATATAATTTCAGGTTTATTCGTAAGTAATATGGCGTCCATCTTTGACGTCATTTTGGATTCCCGGGTTCGTACAATATGTTGATAATTCATGCCGACAGTTATATATTCCATATATAAACCAAATCACTGTACAACTTATTGTGATACTATACAATTTAACTTTTATGACTTATTGTGATTGAAATATCCGGTTATTTCCCATCACTGTACTACTTATTGCAATACTATACAAGTCAACGTGTACTCCTTATTGTGATAACCGGAAGTTGACTCGTTTATACACTGTTCTATTAGTATTTAACATTGCTTGTTGCATTTTAGTTGTCACCTACCCATGAATAGGCTACTTTTGTGCCGAGTGTCACTCGACTCTTAGGCACCATGGACAGCAACTGTAGATACTAGTATACAACAGACAGACGAACGAGAGCATTCAAAATATTATCTTAAATCCTTGTCAGGCTGCCTGAACATAACTAGTAATTATTGAACAAACACAAGTTTAGATTAAATGTCCGTGACTTTATTAACAGAACTATTATTATAACAAATATTCCAGTTGACACAAGAAAAGTATAAAGTAAAACCAAAATATCCGGTTATATCGCAAAGCAACTCGCAAATATTCCAAACTATTCACGATTTACTGAAAGTACACAAGTCTTAGCGAATCTATAAACTCCCCTTACCAAATTGATTAAGTAAATAAAACTATATTTTGTTATGTTTCCGAAATTTTGTGCATTGTGTACCGTTGAAATTCACGAAAAGAAACGCCCCACTTAAACTTCTGTGAATAGCCATGCAACCAAAATGACCTCAAATTGCGTTTCCTGATGCTAAGATTAAAGATTGTAAAAACCAAATAAGTTGTTCCGCACATTGAATAATTTAAACTCCTACGGTTGCTAAGCGACTCATCACAAAGAAAAACAATATAGCGGACAATAAAGTATCAACAAATACAAACTTTACATGACTGACTCCTTACATCAGCATATGACAATATTCGTTCATTCTACAATGATTGAACAAAAAGTGCAACATTTTAAATCCAAACATGCACACATAAACAAGGTAAAGTCGCGGAAATTGATTACGTTTAGATAGGCCGTTCTGATATGGGTAAATATGCTAGATCTAAATGTAAGTAAGATTATTAGCATAATATAACAGAGAAATGTGCTTTGTCAGTTGAGACGTTCAAAGTTAACATAGAATAACAGAAATAATGATCGTATATTAAATGCACGCCTTAATGTTATTATACATTCGATTTTTGATGATTTTTTGAATGTCGTCCAATGTCGTCCAATGTCGATCTGGACGACATTCGATTTTTGACCATTTTTTTGAATGTCGTCCAATGTCGTCCAATGTCGATCTGGACGACATTCGATTTTTGATGATTTTTTGAATGTCGTCCAATGTCGTCCAATGTCGATCTGGACGACATTCGATTTTAGACGATTTTTTGAATGTCGTCCAATGTCGTCCAATGTCGATCTGGACGACATTCGATTTTTGATGTTTTTTGAATGTCGTCCAATGTCGTCCAATGTTGATCTGGACGACATTCGATTTTTGATGATTTTTTGAATGTCGTCCAATGTCGATCTGGACGACATTCGATTTTTGATGATTTTTTGAATGTCGTCCAATGTCGTCCAATGTCGATCTGGACGACATTCGATTTTAGACGATTTTTTGAATGTCGTCCAATGTCGTCCAATGTCGATCTGGACGACATTCGATTTTTGATGATTTTTTGAATGTCGTCCAATGTCGTCCAATGTCGATCTGGACGACATTCGATTTTTTATGATTTTTTGAATGTCGTCCAATGTCGTCCAATGTCGATCTGGACGACATTCGATTTTAGACGATTTTTTTAATGTCGTCCAATGTCGTCCAATGTCGATCTGGACGACATTCGATTTTTGATGATTTTTTGAATGTCGTCCAATGTCGATCTGGACGACATTCGATTTTTTATGATTTTTTGAATGTCGTCCAATGTCGTCCAATGTCGATCTGGACGACATTCGATTTTAGACGATTTTTTTAATGTCGTCCAATGTCGAGCTGGACGACATTCGATTTTAGATGATTTTGAATGTCGTCCAATGTCGTCCAATGTCGAGCTGGACGACATTCGATTTTAGAGGATTTTTTGAATGTCGTCCAATGTCGTCCAATGTCGATCTGGACGACATTCGATTTTAGTCGATTTTTTGAATGTCGTCCAATGTCGTCCAATGTCGAGCTGGACGACATTCGATTTTAGATGATTTTTTGAATGTCGTCCAATGTCGTCCAATGTCGAGCTGGACGACATTCGATTTTAGATGATTTTGAATGTCGTCCAATGTCGTCCAATGTCGAGCTGGACGACATTCGATTTTAGACGATTTTTTTAATGTCGTCCAATGTCGTCCAATGTCGAGCTGGACGACATTCGATTTTAGACGATTTTTTGAATGTCGTCCAATGTCGTCCAATGTCGATCTGGACGACATTCGATTTTTGATGATTTTTTTAATGTCGTCCAATGTCGTCCAATGTCGATCTGGACGACATTCGATTTTTTATGATTTTTTGAATGTCGTCCAATGTCGTCCAATGTCGATCTGGACGACATTCGATTTTAGACGATTTTTTTAATGTCGTCCAATGTTGTCCAATGTCGAGCTGGACGACATTCGATTTTAGATGATTTTGAATGTCGTCCAATGTCGAGCTGGACGACATTCGATTTTAGACGATTTTTTGAATGTCGTCCAATGTCGTCCAATGTCGAGCTGGACGACATTCGATTTTAGATGATTTTTTGAATGTCGTCCAATGTCGTCCAATGTCGATCTGGACGACATTCGATTTTTGATGATTTTTTAATGTCGTCCAATGTCGTCCAATGTCGATCTGGACGACATTCGATTTTAGACGATTTTTTGAATGTCGTCCAATGTCGTCCAATGTCGAGCTGGACGACATTGGATTTTTGATGATTTTTTGAATGTCGTCCAATGTCGTCCAATGTCGAGCTGGACGACATTCGATTTTAGACGATTTTTTGAATGTCGTCCAATGTCGTCCAATGTCGAGCTGGACAACATTGGATTTTTGATGATTTTTTGAATGTCGTCCAATGTCGTCCAATGTCGAGCTGGACGACATTCGATTTTAGACGATTTTTTGAATGTCGTCCAATGTCGTCCAATGTCGAGCTGGACGACATTCGATTTTTGATGATTTTTTGAATGTCGTCCAATGTCGTATGTCGAGTTGGACGACATTCGATTTTTTGAATGTCGTCCAATGTCGTATGTCGAGCTGGACGACATTCAATTTTTTGAATGTCGTATGTCGTATGTCGTATGTTGAGCCAACTTCACACAGCTTCACCATTTAATTTAGGCATTAGTTGTCATAAATTTCCTGACCAATTTTGGACTTCGAAGTTAAAATCTATCCATGTAATGTATATTATGGATGCCTAGAATTATTCTCTGAATGTAGCAAACAAAAACTGGCTAAATACAAATCCCAATCAGAATTGCAAGAGAAAAAATAATGACAAAAAGTGAAAAATATCAAAGTTTTCTTAGAACATCAATAAATTCGAACTAATTCCTTTATCATAATATCATTATGTATATGTCAACATATGTTGGGTTGAAATACGAACATTTTAAGACATATTGCAAGCCGATAGCCCTATTGAGTGAGGAATAATTCAAGTTTTCCCAAAGCTTATGATTGCTTAAAATAATGGCGGCCATCTTTAAAGATGGTCGCCAAAAGGTCATTTGGCAAAGTGACCCGCAAGTCCATCAACCGTTTTCAGACTGCTGAGATATCAAGCTAAACGAAAATCATTGTTGGATCTGTTCACCTTTTTGGTAATGAAATTCGGTCTGTCACATGGACTACTTTAACAATTTAATTTAATTCAAATTTATTGACATTATATACAAACAGTTTGCCTTTGGGTGCATTTGGAACTTATTGTATACTGGAATAGGGACAGGAAGAGTTTTGTTTATCAAAATGGGAAACTATATGCAGTCAGCATTATCTTATCAGTCGACCGTTTCCATGGTTGCAATGTGTTTGTTTTCAGGTTGGGACAGTTTCTCAGAACTGGTCAAACTATTTGCTAATAGTAACACTGTCGACTGTTATAGGCCGAAACGTATCACCCAGTGTGACTTTTATAGACATTGAAAGGGAAACAAAACGTTTTGTGTCGTTGTGTTGAGTATAATGCAGTTCTTCAACAGTAGTTCAGTAATTATAATGAAGGGTTAATGCATGCTTTTTCGTGCTATAACATCTGCCGAGTCCCGAGGGACGGTTGGTGCCCAAGCCCATTTTCGTATTATGAAACAAGTTCGGTATCGACCGGTGTAGTGATTTTTTGGCAAAAATATCGATTTAACGAACAGTTTCACAATAATTTTTTATCTTAGAATAAACAAATGTTACTGATTGGCTTAAATCAGTTAAAAAATTTGGAGAAACATATGTAGCAGTATTGGGAATGTTGACAGTTTCTGGAACTACTTGAATGCGGATTCACATAGCAGCCTAAAGGCGGTTAATTTTGTATTAAGAAATGGGCAATGGTAGTAATGAGAGGCTTAAACGCCTCCCAAAAAAAACGTCTTGATTCCCTGCGCTCACCCAGCAATCACAATATTGCCATAATTAGTTGTTTAATCGTTTGATACATAGAGGATCTATCACGAGTTGTCAATTGACATACATTTGTACATGTACATTTATATTAAACGAGTTCTGGAAATTTGATTAAGCGAGCCTTTGGCGAGCATAAATATATTCCCTGAACGAGTTTAATACATGTATAAATATATTTATTGACAACGAGTGTTAGATTCGTTTTATGGTGTACTTTTATCATGTGACACTAATAATGCGAACATTTTCACTGTGCACAATCACATGGTTAACTGCAAAATATATACAAAACAAAGGTCAGATGCTCTTGAAGTTTAAGGTTTTGAATCTATATTTTTTGTGAAATGACACCAAGCTGATGCAAGTCCTTTTATCAATACGTACCTGCTGTAATGACGTGTTCGCATCTACATTAGTGTCATGTATACGGACTTATGGGTAGAAACAACAGAAATATGGTGGCTCCGTAAACAACTTTATTTTGTCTTAATGTGTCCTTTTTGTGAAAATAGCTAGAGTCGCGTTCCCGTATTCCTCGCATCCTTTTCTTACCTCGACGTTAAGGGTCACTGACTTAATTGGCTGGGAACTACTAACGAGTGACCATGCACTTACGACTGTCACAGTCGAACGCGAATGAACATATGCAATAGAGATGGGTCACGCTGTTAAATCTAAAATGACATGCTAAAATGGAGATGTCACAAAAATTTGTCTGATTGCCTTAGGCAACGGTTGATGGATGGATGATAACTATATTTAACTTGATATTGTATAGAGCGACACCGGAATGTAAGGATACACGGTAGTTTGACAAACATACTTTTATACGCTATGTTGTATACACGCCTTTAAAACGCGTATCGTGGGATAAACGTGCACGCAATTATAAATAACATAACAAGCTTTATAGTGGCGACACGCAGTGAGTAATATTAATTTCATCATAAGTGAGTGAGATTGTTACTTGGAGTAGATAAAAACGAACTTTGGTAAAAAATAGATACATGCATTGTTTACATCCGGAAGTTATATTTCGCAACTCTTTTGGGATTGACTTTTACAAATACGAGTTTTACTTCCAAGAAGTTATTCAGTGAACAATAGGAACTGAGCGTTGGATAATACTTGATTGTTATACCAAAGACGACTAAGTACATTGGCTGTAAAAATGATTAGATTTGTGGCGATTGTGTTTTGTATGAGTATGATGGTGAACTATTCAAAGGGACAAGGTAGGTCGATATACGTACTTTATTTAGTATTTTAGTACAGTTGGTTTCTAAGAAATATTATTTTTTGTAATGAAACGGCGAAATAGATTATGTCACTCGATCGTTGTAAGATGGTCCAATAACTGATCATTTATCATCACATCATCACATCATGTCGAAATGTCGCCGTCTAAATATATTTCACGTTTGTTTTGTGTGTTCTACGAATTTGGCTACATACGTACCCTGGTAGTCAATTGTTTAGGCCTTCCGTCTCAGGGACGGAAGGTTGCGGACTCCAAATATGATAAAGTCGATTAAACATGTTGTGTACTGGCCAACGCCGTCGCTGGGTTGGACAAGTGCTAGAATAATGTGACTGTATAGTCTACATGTCACTGAAATACTGTCGACCAGACTTTACAGATATAAGCCGGTCTCCAGGAAAACCTGCTATTTTGACAAAACTTTGTGATTTTGATATTTTCCTTATTGTAATAGAGTAGTCTTAATGAAGCAAAATACAAAAGAAATTTTGTCAATATCTTTATTTTTAAGAAAGTTACAGCTGTTTTGTCGAGTTCCTTTTGGTCCTTTTGTGTGACGTTACAAACGTATATTATGGTTTATTTGGAAACATATAAGGCATTTTTGTCCATCAGTTTACAAACATATAACGCCAAGTGTATTTATATATAGATGCTTCTACTGAAATATATGACTCCATAGATAAGATATGTTAAACACACCCTAGCCTAATATATTACATGCCAACCACATTTAACAGATTTAAAGCGTCTTACATAAAATATGCAGCTAGCATGTCATACACCACTAACTTCTTGGGTCTTTTAAAATTTACTGTTAGTATCATACTTCATGACGAATAAACGTTAACTGTGTAAACATATTATCATTGTCATGAAAAGAACTTCAAGTGCTAAAGTGATTAATATCAAACTCAGCCATGCGGTATCAAGTAAGAAAGTAACATAAAGTATAGCCCGTTTGCAGCGAAAGAAATCGTCTAAAATTTGAATTGTTTAAAATCTATACATCAGATGTTGATAAAAATTTACGTAGAATCATAATTACATTCTACCTACTCCCATTTCAAATTTCATAATTTTTAATTACTTATTTAAGCAAGTTTATTCTTTATTGCATATTGATATTACTTGAATTTGGACACTTTAACGCAGGGAGGTAATCTGGTATTCCATTTATGTTTTACTGTCATTTTTTAACTGTTATAATCCGTGATCAGCGAGATTAACATTGCTGTGATGAAAGCAAATATAAGTCGATTTATTTAGGTATGTCGCTTGTGTGTATACATAATAAATTATGTATAATAAATGTAATATTACAAAAAGCAGTGAAAACCAAACCCTTATTTCACTAAGCTACATAAGCTATGTATATACTCATACATGGGCATACACGTATATAGTAATGTTAAATTAAGAACTTAATAAAAGCATTGTAATGTTTATGTGCGCAATGACATGTAGTCATATGACTGAACCAGTCCAAAATGATTGCTTATTGTACGTCTATCCAAACCTTTAGTATTTGTATGAAAACGACATTCACACGTTTGAAGATTGCCTAATATTTAGCAGTCAAAATAGTTTAAAGACTATGTAAAATATGTGTTTTTTATAGTTCGAGAATGAGGCTGCTAGACGCAAGCCATTATTGCGTTTAGACCCGAAACTATGATACACACAGACAGTACAGATCCACAGACGGGCCTCGTATATGCTATAATACGTAAATCTACCGTTAGACGTGTCACATGACCATACAATTGGCTGTTGTGTGTATCAAGTCTTCTAACATGAGGTTTCATTGTAAACTACAAATATTTTGCATAGAACTTATGAACAAAACTTTTTTCACACAAGCCCGATGTTGCTTAGATTTAATTGTATATTAGGTAGATACGTTTCATTCACTCTTGCAAAATCTCATGCTCGTAGGTACAGTAAATACTGTGAAATCTTCATTTTAGACGATTTTTTTCGCTGCAAACGGACTATATTAATATTAGCTTTCTTTTAAAGAATTCAGATAGAAATCATTATACGTAGTTAAACAATGTTTCAGCTGTCATTACGGCGACCAGTCGATCTAACTAGTTTTCCGAAATAGTATCTAGTCACTAACTTGCTCTTCCACAAGAAACTGACAACTTCTTCCGCAGAAACTGACAACTTCTCCACACTGGGGCTTATATTGTGTGCGGCAACAAATCTAAGAGTCAGACCTATAGTCGGGTAATGTTTAATGTTGTATCAACTGATATTGTAGATGCCGCCTCTCTCGTCTGACTGCTAAAACTCTGGGACATAAATCCAATCCGATTGCCGTCCGATAATCGCCCGCCGTTCTTTCATGTTAATCTGACGCACACCGTTCGGTCATCGGGGCATTGTCTGACAAATTCACTGTCGGATCTCACTTTTCACCATGACGCCGAACGATGTCCACACGGACGCCGGACGATGCCCGTGTATCCGATGTGTACCCAATGTCTATAGGCATCGTGTACACGACGGGTGATCGGCATTGATACCTGAACATTGGGTGCCCGACGGATATCGGTCGATGATCATACGATATCCACTAATCGTTGGGAGTATATCGTCAACGGTTATCGGATGGTCGTCGATAAATCTCTTTGTCGCTTTGTCACGCTTAAACAAATTTTCTACTGTTAATTAGGATCATCTCTGATTGCGAAAGATATATTTTATTCCGATTGGCACAGAAATACCCGTGATTGTTACTGTATCTCGTGTTTCCCCGTACTTATACATGTACATTGTATTTACATTCGTTATTTTCAGGAAACGGAACACAGGAATCGTTCTCATGTTACTCTTGTACATACACATATTCCAGCGATCCGTCTTATGACATAGAATGTGTAAAACGTCCAATGGATGTTACAAAAGGTTCACCGACAGTGGCGTGCAAAGTTCCTTATCAGTGCGTTACCAAGGCAACATTTAACCCAGGTATTGTTTACTTTGAATTGTTGACTGAATTGCTAAAGTGACTTAGTGTCAAATTAAACATAAAAAACATCAAAGTGAATGAACGAGAACAGAACTAAATATCTACAACTTTATTACGGTTAACGAAGGGATCAGACTCTTTGATTTTAGCATCAATGGCAATTGCTGGCGAACCTTTCTTAGTGAAAAGGTATCCTTTATATCAATTTCGAAATCGACTCGTCGTAAAGATGTTTGAGGTACATTTAAAATCATACATTTGTATGTGCAAATGCTCTATTATGAGTTATGCGTTGTGCTGTATATTTCCTGTACAATTCGAGTGAATTAAAAGTAAATAATGATATTAGTGTTATGTTATGGTGGTTACAATGAGGCCGAGGCTGGACGGGATGTCATGGGTTAATACCCGGATGTACACCCACTGTTAGAATGGAACTGCTCCGTTACCTTGATTAATGCTCAGTAGGAGCGTACATACGTTAAGCCCAGATCTGTTTGTTAGGATAATGCGACTAACTGAAACAGTGTAGCTCTAAGTACATATACAGTGCCCACCAAAAATAAGTATACAGTAAATAATTGAGGCAAAACTAAACTTGGTTAAATTATTCCATATCTGTGTATCAGACGGTCATAATTATACTAGTTTCTGATACTACAGTTACTAAATGAGTCAAAATAGAGATAAAAATCAAATTCAAGATGTTCGGAACTAAAATAACCATGTGATCAAAAAGGCTGAATTTTCCATCTTTTTGTGACAAAGTTACCATTCAAGTGGGACAAAGAAACTTTAGATTTTGCACCTAGGGTACCAATAAATGTATGGCCTTTCCATTTAATAAACAAAAATATTCTTCCGATATATTGTTGCTTTACTGTTCTGCAAATAGTATCATTACAGGCAAGTAAGTGGGCAAATAACACATGTATACTTATTTTTGGTGGGCAGTGTATATCATTATTATACCTGTTAACTCAAAATTATTTTTTAAAAACATGTTAATGTATTTCACAGATAAGAAGACAGTACGATCTCTCTCCAGATCATGCTTACCACCCGGTGCAGTATGTGAGGGTCCCAGATGTTGTAACATGGCCGGCGTGTATCCGGAGTGCGAGCATAAATGTAGGGCTGACAACTGTAACAAAGGAGATGCCCAGGATCTCAGTGATATAATGGTTGATCCTGATAGCGGGGAACCAGGCGCGGCTGTGCGTGTTACAGCTGCACTGTCTATACTCGTACCTATGTGTATTGCGGCTTTAAGATTATAGTTTTAAATGTGTGTGTGTAGCTTTAATGAGGTTCATCCTCCGTGTGTTCAGTGTGTAAATGATAGAAATTTATTATAGTTATAACGTCTTCAAGTCAAGCTTCTTCAAGTGTGACAGTAACGTGTTTTCATGATATTAAATCACTTGATACAATGACATACATGTATTATTAATTAATTCAAATGTATTCAATCGAAATACTGACTGAAGCTTTCCGTTTCTTGTATAAGGTTTCGGACTAAGACCTTTATGTTTAGATCAAGTAAATCACGTTATGAACTACGAAATAATTATGTTAATGAAATGAGTGATCATCTGAATTAAGCATCCAAATGTCGAAAGAAGCTAATTAGGTAGACTTTTAATAAACAACAACAATATAAAACTTGCACGCCACTTGCAATGTATCCATGTGTAAGTTTAAATATGAATTTACTTTCATGACAGTAGGTTTACAGATATGATATCGAGTGTAAGTAATAATTTAACTAGCGTCAATTCTTTAATATCTTGATACATTGTATAATAAAATATTGGGCGGATTAACCAATGTTCATACTGCTCATCATGACAAGTTATGTTGAGTGTTATTTATTGTATGTTTTACAAGCTAAACTTACAGACAGTACATATACCGCTGGCTTAGAAGAATAAGATCGTAAGTTCAAAAATGTTATTTTGAGAAAACAAAAAATATCTAACTGAAAACTACTTTTTACTTACGGAAAACAGGCCCTTTCTACTAAAATTTTATCAACATGACCATTTCCGATTTTCATGAAAATAGGTTCATAAGATGCGCATTGTGATGCGGATTTCAACTATGTATGGGTCTTATAAAGTACAACCTTATTCAGGCTTCCAAACCAGCGATACAATGATCATATGTTATTGGTACATGTTTATTTTATACTTTAATGTGTCTTGACAGAGCTTTCTTGTATTTTCTGAATAATCACTAGCTAATCAAGATAACTATGTGACAATCACTGGCTAGTCAAGATAACTGTGTGATATAACTGCATCAAAGACGAGAAGAAAGCGTAACGTGCAGAATGTTGGCTTGAATGAAAACAAATTGTTGGTGAACTTCCAATTTATATTTTAGATAAGGTTTGAATGTCATGTTGCCAAATTCATTTGAAGTAAACAATCGGCATCCTCCACTAATTATTATAATTATACTCATATATTTTACCCTTCATTTATTGACGTTTTGGCCTGAGCCTTTAAACGTCAATAAATGAAGAGTAAAATATTAGAGTGGTTCAGGCTTATAAACAATTCCCTATGGAATAAAATCAGTGTTATAATTATAGTTGAATGTATGCACTCAGGACATAATGCCGTTCACATTAAATTAAACTTTAAATTAAATTTACATTTTTGTAACTTTTTTGATATCTGTAGATGCAAACTGGTACATGAATATCGCTATGTATTAAATATTTATATCATTTTTGTAATTTTCTATAATGACAGCATTATAAACTTTCATAACGTTGTCGCATGTATTCGCTTCTCATGATGTCTGTTCAAATACTGTACAAGATTATCTCGTTTCTCTTAATTTTATTCGTTTTCTTAAGATACCACGTGAAACCTGTGTATGCAGTATCTGAAAAAAGTATTTTATTTAGAATCGTTCGGTCTCTGCGAAAGTTTAATTGGCAAAGCGAGATAATCCATTTACGACTAATGCTGTTGTTTTATCAAGTTGTCGCCCTTACTTTATAATATGACTGTTCTGGATAGAAAATGTAAAATAGACTGAACATTTCTGTTCGATGTTAAGGTAATTTTATGTCATCATCCTTAACTAGGATTTACTTATGCATAAATGTTTGAATTATATTTAAAATGCAAGCCTATACAATTATACATGTACGTGGCTTTTGTACGTTCTGGTATCTCACACATAAATAAACAATAAATCTCATATTTGTTTGGGCTGGTGTATTTGCTGTTGTCACCGAAGGTACATATTTTTATGTAAATTTGTATTACTGATAATTGATGATTATATTTTAGTTGTATCTTTATATATGATTTCTCCACAGCTAAAATAAAACTAAACTGGTCGGACATGCAGCCGACTGTTCATTTTACCTGCCCGATCATTTTTAAAAGTCGTTTACGACTGTAACACTAGCACTGTGTCGATGGAAACCATAACACATCTTGGGTACCCATTCATACATATGCGTTCAATAGAACATTGAGAGTATATCTTGCACAAAGAAATTATGCAGTGGCAAAAACGAGATTGAACCCGGGACCCTTCAATCCCAAAGTGCATGCCTCACGTCTAGTCCAACGCTCCACACAATCAAATATTCAGACAGTATGTGACATTACCTGGTATTTTATTAAAATGTTTTAATTTCTTATACATTGTATTTGATTCTATGCATTAACATTTTCAACTATAATAAACAATACCAACTGGTACAGGTAGTTGTGTATTCTGTTTGTTGTGTATAGTTTATTATGTTTTATTTGTAGGAATAAAATATTATCGTGGATTTTCGTAAAATCTTTTCATACAGATCGTTAGTTCCTAAATCTATTTCAGAAGAAAAATTACAAAAAACTTAATTGTGTGAGATTTGATCTTTTATATTTCATACGGAAGCATAAATACGCCACCACATAACGGCAAGCTTTGCTGTGACGTCACTTGAAGCACGTGGAGCACGTGTATGCGACGTTGGTTAAATTAGTGTGATTATAATAGTAAAGAAAGTAGCATTAATGTTGCCGGTTCGTCGGGAAAACTATCATGTGGTTAAAAGAATGTTACGTTTGTGACTTTCCACATTGAATTTATTAAACTTGTTGAATAAAACTGATGAAATGTTTGGTAGAGCCTCAAAATTTATTATTACATTCAACTCGTTTAACAAATTCAATAATTTATGAAAGGACATTTTGTGTCATACTAGTATTCTCTATTTATTTATGCAACACGTACGTAAAGAAACCAAATCGAGGGCTCGGTGCAAAACTATGGTAACTACATCAATTTATATAGGCATGTACAATAGTTTTGCACTTCAAGCCCTCGAAATGGTATCCATTAAATTTCAAAATCGTTTCAAAATAAACGTGCCTTCGTACTATTCGTAGACTGTATAAACGGTGATACATGTCAGCCATTTCCTTGTCCAAGTCTTGTTGATTATCTGTTATCTCGTGTGTTGTCGTAATGCAAATATTTTCACCACACTATCACCATGAAATGTTAGATAAGTCTGTGTACAAATACGGTATAAGTACAGAAAGGTGAGTCTTTATATAGCGACCATTGTCTGTGGTTCTCTCGAGTTCAGTTAAACCATTTGTTGTAGACCTTTAGTGGATGTTTGCTTAATATCAACCATTTAAAGAGACATGTTTTAAAACTAATTGTGTCTTACACTGAGCCATAGTAAGCACTTACGCCTCCTCACTCAGTAATGTGTCCGACAATACAAGGCACAAGGAAAACACTTACTGAAAATCTTAAACTTATGCACGAATTTAAATTCTTTATAAAAACAGTTGTTGTTGTTAAAGAATGGTTAAAATTTAAATGAGTGTGTAAGTTTAAGGTATACGATATTCTTTGTTAAACTAGGTGGGGGCATACCGAAGAGAACCCATACCAGGGTCACGTTGTCTAACTCAAAGCTCTATTAATTTGATAATAATTCCTCCTGTTCCATACATTACAGTGGACATAGATTAACTCCCATTCAAAGCGCTACGAAACGCTTTTCTTAGACAACGGACACCGGGATTGTACCTCTCAAACTGGATGCCGCTTTTTATCACTCGTTTATTTTTTATATATTTTCATATGGCCAGTGTATTCTTGCATGAAGCGGATAATTATC
Organism: Spisula solida; assembly: GCA_947247005.1. Taxonomy (NCBI): domain Eukaryota; kingdom Metazoa; phylum Mollusca; class Bivalvia; order Venerida; family Mactridae; genus Spisula; species Spisula solida. The sequence continues at coordinate 38,671,617 of OX365947.1, read as the reverse complement.
CTGTAAATCGTTGAGGCCATTTCAACAACATACACATGAGGTTTTTATTTCGAACAATTTAGGTATAACAAGCAATGCATGACATACGAATAATTCTTTATTAACAAATGAAAAAAATAATACTGCACAATGGCGTATACTGGACACATGGTGATCATTACAATATTAAACTATGAAGATAATATCAACGCAAGGAATAAATTACAATAATACAAATGACTTTATACAAAATGTTTTTACACATTCAAGTAGAATTTAACAGAAAACGAAATAGAACGAACACATGTAGAGATTCCGGTTTTTACACCCTACCACTTCAAATACTAACCCGGATGACCGAGGTGACGTAATTTTTTTATAAAAAACGCAAGTAAAAACCTGTCAACGAATTTAACGAGACATCTTCGACGATCAGGCCGGGAATGAGTACTCTCCATGCAACGTAATGTGTGTGTTGTAGGTCACAGTTTTTACCCGAACCCGACTAAACTGTTACCAAAGCAGTTGGTTTCGGACAAAAAACTGTGATATTTTGTTGAAACCTGTTCAGTTGCATGGAAAGTCTCAGGTTCAGCGTCGAAGATTGCTCTTTAAAATCGGCCCATGAATAAAACATTACGATTGTTAAGAAGGTTTACGTTTACTTGCGTTCTTAGGCGAAAATTACATGAAATTATACCACGTGGTATGTCCACACTGATTAAAATGTTGGGGCCCTAAATGTGACAAACCGAGACGTTCTTCAGAGTCATACTTCTGTTTAATTAGTTGAAACGAAATCTTTAAAAGTAATTGGGTCGGAGGTTCGAATCCTACCCACCAGGTGAGGGTACACGTATGGCATTTAAATATTTAATGGATAGATATCGTGGTGTGTCTGTCTGTGAGGCAAATAAGTAAATGTAGTTAAAATTATCAGAAAGAAATAGGATGTAATTACATACGCGTACAGGGTGTTTCATAATAGCTGTCCCCGTTACAACCGAATGCCATAAGAAAATGCTTAATCTCATCTGACATTTTCATATACAAATGGAAAGCTAATACTTCAAAATTTTATTCAAAGTTTAATAATTATAGTTCATAAGAGATCAAGCAATTTCTCAGGACATTTGGTTGTAATGGGGACAGATATTATGAAACAACCTGTACATATTACAATAGTCTTTGAAAAATGTGTGTGGGGATGTCACATTAGGGACTCCGTAATATTTGATTTGATAGAAGATAAGACAATGATACACACCAAATGTTGTAAGAAAAACTAACTTGTATCAGAAATACAATGAAAACATATAAACATATGTACAAGACCCGTATTATGACTTTTCCTGAGTGTTTTATAGCTTTTACGTCAAAATATAAATAGAATGCGTGTATGTACAACAAAAATACATAAAACATAAACACTACGTCGGAAGGCGACCAAATGTCTAGAACATTTGTACTAGTATGGAAATAGTTCACGGACTGTCGGACTGTTGAACAAGCCAATTTATTGACTAAGCTCGCTTTTTGAATTAGAATATTATAATTTATTTTTGCATTTACGTCTTTAAAATACAATGTTCGGTTTTTACCACTAGCAAAAATACACAGCATCAGTTTGTTTATTTCCTAGCAAAAATACACAGCATCAGTTTGTTTATTTCCTAGCAAAAATACATAGCATCAGTTTGTTTATTTCCTAGCAAAAATACACAGCATCAGTTTGTTTATTTCCTAGCAAAAATACACAGCATCAGTTTGTTTATTTCCTAGCAAAAATACACAGCATCAGTTTGTTTATTCCGGTGCCTTGAAATAACTATGTGATAAAAATAAGGATAAATCTGTTTGGCAATGTCGGCAATTCTTTTGATTTGAGGTAAAAAAACATAAAATACAAAAACGTGAGATCGAATATTAAAACTATGACAGCACAAACTGCTCACTAACATACATAAATCGCATGGTATTTAAATAGCATTTAGGGTATTAGCAATGCCTTTGGTGAATTATTTAAAGATTAAGGTGGAACCATACTATAAAAAATTCCAAGACCAATATACAACTTTGGTATCATAGTAAACTTTGATTATGGGTCTTGAAATTTGTCTATAGTGTAGTTCCTCCTTAAGTCGTCACCTACCGGTAAGTGTTAGCACGAGTTACCCTAGTTACAATATTTATAATTATTACCGTTCATCTGGCACGTTACCAGTGTAATGCTTTTTTCGTATGATTTCACAATTCGTATGACACGACACTATGAACGATGATAAATTGGTGTATTTTGAGAGAAATGTTACGTTTGAGGGAAAGATCCGCTATATTTAAGTCATCAAGTGACGTCAGGAGATTTTAAATTTTCAGTTCCAAGTCAACAAGAGCACCACCTACGAGTGCTGGACGCTCGACGTCCTCGTACTTGATAGTCACCTTGCTGGCTTGCTCATCTGTGAGTCAAAATTCTAAGCGTAACAAGGACAGATAACTCATAAATATAGACCACAGCGGTACAATCCTTGTCTGTAAGAACTCCCCTTGTGATAGTGTACCACTATGTTGAGTTTTAAGTGGATAGCTTTGATAGTCTTTGAGTAATTGACATTATTGTGTAAAGATTCAAAGTCAACGGATTTCGTTGAAAGACACACATTGTAAATAAATTAATATCAAATTAACGACACTGTTTTAAATGCAAAACAACACAATTACTTGTATTAGTTTGGTGGTTGAAAGAATGATAAATCTGACAGAAAAGAAGCGCTTATTTAAAATAATTATTCCAATCTGGAAATATTATAGTTAATAATATTTACGTATTCAAACATGAATTTTCACCCAATAAGTCCACTACATATATAGAAACCGACATAATAAATATAAATGTACTTAAATACAATCCAACGATTTCTTTGGTTCTAGAAAAACGGAAAAAAGTTTTAAAGATGGTGAATAAAGATAGGTAACGTCAGGAATTTATGAATATTCGAATTTTAAATTACGAAACAATGTTCATATCGACTGTAAAAACAAATTAAAATGAACAAAATGGAATAACAATATTCAACTGTTAATAGCACCACAAGCATAACAAATGATTTTATTAAGACCACTGTTTAAGCAAAGTTATGATAAAAAGTTCATACGACGTAAAGAAACATTTAGTACATGTATTTGATATTTATAATTAGTCACGTGCTAAAGATCTATACATGTGGGAAGTGTTTTATCAAAGCACTCACGGATATCTTAAACTTACGTTCAAATTGTTTTTTATAAAATTCTTTAACAACTGCAAATTAGGAACAAATGCGGTTTGAAGGAATTCATTAACTGAATCTTTATTAGTATTTCAGCCTCATTTACCACACTTTACGGATGTCACACTTTACGGTTGTCAATTTACCACACTTCACGGTTGTCAATTTACCACACTTTACGGTTGTCAATTTACCACACTTTACGGTTGTCAATTTACCATACTTTACGGTTGTCAAAGTATTACAGAAAATTTAGATTTGATCGTAAGTTTACAATTTTCGTAAGTGCTTTGATGAAACAGTACCATGGAGTACAATAAACATATCAAAGCACATACAGTTACAAGCAGTAAACAGAAAACAAATGGATAATAACTTAAATACAGCATGACAAATTGTTAAATGCTTAAACAACAGTACAAACTAAATTCAGATACAGTACCGCAATTAAGCTTAGCAAAATGAGCGTGCATGGAAATACGTGCGGGCCAGACAGACAGATCTCGTTTGCCTCGGTGAAAATTTGAGAAATTACCAAAATAAGCATGGTTTTGAAGGAAAACTGCCACAAATAGACTCTGTAAAATATTTTCCTCTGTGCTTTTTTTGTTTCCGGATACGCCCTGACACGTGCCAAAGTTAGAATTATCTGGGATTCCATTTAACCAACGAGTAGACACCCCTTTGACCCCTGAAAGTTTCCACATTTTGACTGAAAGGTACATCTTCCTTTAAGCTTGACTTATCATCAAAAATGCCTTTTAAGATTCTGTTAATATATTCAGGTGATGTTACTTTTCTTGCAGTTTTTTGTATTATACCATCATAAAACACAACTATGCAGTCTAGCTATGAATGGAGCCAATAACAGAATTTCATAGCAAACTCAACCTGAATATTGACGTCAGTCGCGCGAGAAATTGTGTGCATGTGACAGTTAATATTTGGTTATATTCCATCACAAGCCGACTAAAATCCTCATTTTCATCAAAATGTCCAAAAAACAAATAACCCTTTCTTAAGAATGAATCACCACTTCGATTATTTGTTCCCATCGGTTCGAATAATAAATACCAGCTCTGCAATATTTTGTGCCGGAAAGCAAATGCCATAAAGGACGAAGCTTTCATTATTAAAACACACAGCAACCATTACAATAAAATCGTATCCGGTGAAATCGGTTCTTTAAACATGGTATAGTATTTTGTGCGTAAAGCCTATGACTTGATATGCTGAAACTATTAGATAGTATGCAGGGCTGTTATAATAGTTTCAAAATGTATTTTATTACCATTCAATAACTTAAATCAAGATATTTTCGTAGAAAATGAGAGGTTATACGTTCTGATAAATCAAGTTTATAACATTAACTGGTACTCAACATAATCTATGCTACAATGTACAAGGATTTATCCTATCATATTCAAATAAATATTAATATAAATATAATATGAAATAAGGCACTGCCTATTTTGCGGATTTTATCTTCAACATTAAATAATCAATTACAAATACACTAGCAGGCCTAGTCCTTATTATAACATATTTATATTATATAATGATATAATCAAAGCATACACTGGTAATATAAAGTTCCGCTAATTAGACCAGCCAAAAGGTAAGCTTACTAGCAAATCGGCCTTAATGGCGAACAATTTGTGTTCTTAAATTAATATTTTGGTTCCTTGGTTTTTCAAACATTTTCAAAATTTCAAAATAATAATTTAAGCGGTCTTATTAGCGGAAACACATTTTCGTAACTAAATTTACTAGTCTTTTCAAAACACAGTTTAGTTCCTGTAGCAAAGAAGTGCTATGAATGAATATATAACGACGGAATACTAGTAGTTGGATTCAAATATTAAACGGGAACATATCGGACCCTTGGGAAACATGGGATTGTGGCTTAATGTTGTCAAAATCTGGAATAGCATCGGGAAATTGTGTCGACTCCATACCACTTCCGGTGTTGTCTACTGAACTACCACCATTAAACGAACGCGACATTCGTATTTGGTTCTGCATCTGTGTATTATTAATCCGTTGGGTTCGTTGGTCAATGTACTGCTGGTACGACATTTGACCTTGACCTATTGTATTTTGATATTGATTTTGAACTTGAACTTGCCCTGATGGATAGCTATATCGTTGCATTCCAATATTTGTGTTTTGGCGTGGCTTATTTATGGCAGCAGGATGCGATTGAGGTCGCAACGACTCCTGTCCAGTAAATTGGTGTCGAACCGACTCCTGTCCAGTAAACGGATGTCGTATCGACTCTTGTCCTGGAAATTGAGGCCGTACCGACTCCTGTCCAGGAAATCCAGCCTGTCCCATTCCAGGTCGTGGCATCATTTGCTGCTGTGGTGGGAAACGGTTCATCTGAGTTTGCATACGTCGTCGGTACCATTGTTGAACATTCATGGCTCGAATTCGCTCTTGCATTCCAATCTGAAGACTGGCGTCGGGCCTCATACTTCCCATTCCTCCTCGACCCACCGACCCTTGGTCGGATAGGCGAGCCTGTAGTGGATCTTCAGTGGCGATTTGAAGAAGATCTGGACCATTCATTGATCCCCTCATTGGTTGTCCTTGCTGAGTCATGGTGTGGCCTGTCTGACCCATTCCATTATAAGGATGTCCCATTGGTGGCGTCACTGAAAGCTTTTGCTGGCTCCTCTGCATCATACTTGCTAACTGAGATCGATCAGAAGTATTCATATTTGAATTAGGCATATATTTCATATTTGATGGATTGAACGACTGTTCTCCCATAATGCTTTGGGGTTGCATCGCGTCCATCCGAAACTGGGAGTCCACGTGACCTGGCATTGAGGTATTGCGCTGTAACCCACGCATGTCACTTTCCGATGGAAACGCTCCATGTCCCCCATTTAGAGACATATTACTTGCAATGTTTGAAAAGCCCGGAGATTTGGAATGTGGCACCACTGATTGAAAGTCAATATTTGATCTTGGCATACTAGGCGCGTGTTCAACACTATTTGGCCTCATACCACGTGTTTGGTCAAAGTTTATTGAATTGTTTTCTTCTAATTTCATTAGCAGTGCGTTTGCATTGATATCAGACTGTGGTCTATTTCCCATCATCTGCCTGTTAAACAGGGGTCCTGTTTTGTTATGTCTGAACCCGTCCGGGATAAAATCACTTTGAGCACGACCTCTTTGTTCATTTGGAAACATAGTACGCGACTGAGAATTCACCATCCCATCAATTCCAATTAACCGACTATCAAATAAGGGAGGGGGATTGTTTGAACGGGCGTTGTCAAAACCGGTATCAGTAATTTCAGTCGCAAAGTCGAACGCTTCCTTTATTATGTTAGAACCTTGTTCGTCGTTAGTCATATCTGTTGAAGTCACAGAGTTGTCGGCTATATCGTATGGAGGTACTTTATGGTGTAATGTAATACTTGCTCTGCGTTGCTCTGCCAGAGAAATAGGATCCATCATAGACACATTTGTAGATGGCGCGACTGTATTTGATAATACAGATGATGTGGTATGTGGTACACTGGGAGCAGATTTGGAGAAAACAACTGAGGATGAAACAGTCGCAAATTGCGCGGAATTTCGGCTTCTTTCAATATATGGCTTGCTAGTCAATCGAGGATCAATTGTTCTAGTTTGAAGGATTTTATCACTTGAAACCGACAGTCCTTTGCCAGCTACTACATCCGGTTGCAAGAAGGACAAATCAATTTCTTGTCTTCGTTTAGCTTGAGCGCTTGTTGTTTCGGTTTTCTGATCCAGCAGCTCGCGGAGCAGATCAGAATTTGCAACATGTTGGCAAGGTTGTTGAGCGGATTGATGGCATTGACTAGTTGCAACAGAACTACGCGGTAATGTATATTGAAGTTTCGTGGGAATAGATTCTTGATCGTTCTTGCACACTTTAATATTTTGAGATCCTTTTTGCATAACAGTATTTAACACTTTTTCGAAGTCTAATATATCATGTTCAACGGACGGTTGTCGTTGGAATTGCTTTTTCTGCTGATTTTCATCTAAACATGTCTTAATTCCATCGCTTTGATTTTGTTTTGGATTTACATTTCCTTTGATTGAATCAGTTTTAAATAAATTATCGAAACCTGATGTAGGTAGATCAAAAGTCCATTGATTACCATCCAAAGTTTTAAATGACTGGCTGGACAGAATATCACTTTTGATTTTATCAAATTCAGCGTCAAATAGCGTTAGCGTTTTATCATCATTGTTGCCGAACGCATCGAGCAAGGAGGCAATGTCATGTTTAGCTTCGTTAACTTCGTCTTTCTCACCTTTTAAAATCGGCGGGTCTATAAATAAATCTTCATTGAAACCAAGAGGAGCAACAACAGCTATTGGCAGATGATTATCTGTTATCGTATCAACAGTCTCGGCGTGTGTTGTATCAGGTTGATTGGATGAGCTGACATGCATGTTACCACTATCATACCTAAAACGCTTACTTTCTGCTTCACCAGTAATGTTTCTACGTGCATTTGGAGACAACGATCTTTTCCTTGAATCAGCAGCTTTAATTGTGTCATCGTCTTCAATCTTTATCACACTTATATCCTTATCTGAATTACCATTATTATTGTTTTCTTGTGCAGTGTTGGTCTCTGATTCTACTGATCCGGTCATTTCAGTTAAACTAGTATCACTTCCGTTAGATTTTACCTTGTCACCTCCAAAGGTACCAAGACAGATTTCAGCTATATCCGGATCGTAAAGATCTGAAGATAACACATTGGACTGTTCTGGGTTACTTTCATTCTTAATATTGTTCAATTTATCAGGATTGAAATTTGCATCTACACCGCCCGCCTTATCGATAGTCTCTGGTTCAGAAGCATCCATATTCCGTTTGTGATCACCAGTTTGATCAGTATGTGGTATCTTCGTGTATGCTTCGGCACGTTTCTTCTCTTCCTCGGCGGATTTCATGATGTTTGTTATACCAAGTGAGACAACGTGAATAATTTATTGGCAGGTTTGTTCAGTCTGAAACGAAAAGAGAGAATTGGTGAGATATATAGCAAGGCAAGAACATGAGAATAGTCAATACAATAACTCGTTTGATCAGGTCAGTCACCTGTTTACATAACATTCTATATATAAACATTGCAAATTCTCTTATTATTTTTTAAATAGGCTTTGTGAACAAGGTATTGGTTTTCACGGCCTTATCATCCAACTAAACTGTCATTAAATTTAAGTACAGTCGACACTCGTTATGTCGACATTTTTGGGACCGTCCCAAACGGTCTCAATGTTTCAAAATGCATTTAGGGACAGTCGTCGATAGTGTATCTGGTTTCAGTGTTACATTACGTGAGCATGAAATGTATCACAATTCAAAACTCAAGTTTCTAACTATTTACATTTCTGCATAAGTCCGGATTCGGGCGCATTAGCAAAACATTGCGTTCTTAGCCAAACATTACGTCACAATCATACTACGTGGTATGTCCACACTGGATCAGGATATGGTGAAACTAGTGTATGCGATCATGAAATACTTATTAGTGTATCATAATCGTTATACAAGTACAGTCAGATCTGCGTTTGCAGGCACCTGAATTAAACAGCCATCTTTTTAACCAGTCAATTTTATTGAATCATAAATGGTCACAATCAAATACACATACACTAACCAGTCATCTGTTTTAACTTAAACTATGTAAATAACTAAATTAGAATGGATATATCCGTCTGCAAAATTATTCCAACTGTGTTTCTAATGCCATTGCTTTAAGTACATACATTATGTTGTTCACATGTATAATGATACGCTGGCTCTAATGGTGTGTCCGCATGGTATAACGCTTTTTTATTAATTACATTTGCAGATATAATTGTCTTGATAAAGTTTCTATAGAGTTTTATAGTTTATTTTCGTCTCATCAATACAGATAAAATTCAATTACATATATCAAACTAAAACATATTATTGTATTGCCATTCTAATCAGAGTTATAAGAGACTAGTACCTATTAAATACTAAATAAAAACTAATGACTTAAACATAAAAGGCAAAAATAAGGATAAAATTTTATCACATGTAAAAAAGCACAATGCTTAGTAGTAAAAAGAAAAATAGTTATAATAAAACACCTATAATTACAGTTAAAAACATATATAGCTAAGCATACCTAATTTATATTCACATTACACTATTCTTACATTAGAAATGAATAAAAGATTGCATTTACAGTATGTACTCACTAACTATACAAAGTATTTGAACGAACTTTCAGTATATTAAAACATATGCATAGGGTTTTGTAGACATACCTCCGTTTTTCATATCTTTTTCACTGAAACCCTTTTTATCAATATTTTCAAATTATATTGTGAGGCATCATAGGGGCTAAAATATCATCATATTCTTTATGCATAATTATTTTTCTAACTAGTTCATTGTTGAGGATCCTATCGAAGATTAATGTATATTGCCAAATGAGTTTACGAGTTAAATAAAGTAAAGTCCTTATTATTATTATTTATTTTAGTCGATTGTCAAACTTTTTTTCTAACTTATATTTATCACTCTCAACGCCTCATTCCTGATACCACAAGGGTATGTTTTATCTTTTAAGCAATCTTATTTGAGGTATCCATTGAATGACTGTACAAGACATGTTATACCAGACCCTTCCCCAGGGACAGAAGGCGCTGTGGTACCCCAGCGCCTTAAAGCCAGAATTGGCTTTCCCCCAGCGCCTTAAATCCTAGTATGGTGTCTTGAAATCACTATGAGTGTGATAATTTTGGATCAGTATGGTGTTATTTGAGAGATTTATGGCCTTTATGATGTAAAAAGTGCTTAATCCAGCCTTTTAATAATGGATGACTATGCAGTTTTCTCTTCTAAAGCATTTGAGTCATTCTTTTGATTCCCTGTAGCACACAGTATTGCCGCAGCGCCTGTATAGTCTATAAATAAATGTATGATAATTTTGCTGCATCATCGTAATTAGAACAGAACAGAAAATCCTAATTAGCTTAAGTGTTTTGTATTGTGTAAGTACGAGGCTTCCTGTAATAATTAATTGGAAAATTACCTGAAATTCAATAATTCGGTCACGCTAGACAAGTTCTTAGAGAGGCGACTTGAAGTTAGCGTGACTGTACGTATTTTAACGCTCCATATCGAAATAATACAAGCTATAGACAAATCGAATGACAGTTTTGGTATCATATAGCACAGTGACCATAGGACAAAGCTCACGTTTATGCATACATTGATAGTAGGCGCTCAGTGCAAAAATGTTAAGACAGGTTGGCCATGTCATCTTTTGTGAACGAAGCAGAAAACACTTTATACGCCCAAATTAGACGTGTGACGTCTTAGTAGGTAATTTCATGTTGGCTTTGTTTACCTTATACAACACAAATCATCACACTTACGCAGTTGATTCCGAATTGGTGTGATCATCTTGTTGTATATTTTGGATCATGGCTAACCACAGTATGATTGGATATGATGGTTGCATTTAATAGTTAACTTTTATTACGTATGGATATTTAAGGGTAAGATAACCATCGTTTATCTATGATAAATAATTACTTAATGTCTATTGGGCTTATCAGCACTTGTACTACGATGCAATAGATTTGTTTAAGTTTATACAAAATATCGTATTAAAAAGATCGATTTGTCTAGATGACAATTCTTTTTGATCTAAAAAGTCCACAGTCATGCATTAATTAGAATTAAATTGACATAAGATAAACTTGGAAGTACATAATATTTTTTCCATTATATTGAAGATATACACAGTAATTATAGACGTATGCTCGTACAAGTTTTCCTTGAAATCAGTTTTATACGCAGAAATCCACCCTGCAAGAATGCATGTAGGCCTACAATTGATTTTAATACATGTACTTAATATGTTTAACCACCCTAGACTACCATACGGCTTACACAATGTAACTTGTCATTGGTTGCAGATAAGGTATTGTTTAGTTACAGTATTTCACCGATATTCATTGATTATATAACGTATATGGTGTACCTTACTTAAATAATATCATAGATAAGTCTCTGAGTCATATTAGATTGTTTGTGTTGCAAAATACTTCACCTTTTATCAAATACTTCATGAAATCTTTATTAAATAATAGAATAAATCAGATTAGCTCAACTAATCGACATATCGGGTAGGGTGTTCTAAACTCTGCGATAGCAATATGCAATCGGGTTTAATGCCCGGGGGTAACATATACTTGACTTATACAACCGGTGTTAAAGTGGTTGCGTCCAGTGTTGCGCTGGTAGAACGACATTCAAAAACATTAAATGTCCTATGGTCAATGTCGTATTATGTAGTGCCAACTAAACGGAGCTTTTAAAAGGTGGTGGTTATCGTGACCTGAATGTGGGAAGCGGTGGCCTAGAGGGTCGAAAGGTGCCGGGTTTGATCCCAGTGTGCGCCACTGCTTTTAAATTTCTCTGAGCAAGAATAGCCAACAATGCTCCTCTCGACCAATGTGTAAATTGGTACCTGTGAGCGTAGGGTCTGAACATGCTCGATATTCGATGTTGGCCGCACACAAACCAGGAGAGAAATAGTCTGCTCAGGAAGACTGGAACGCAGGTTTCCTTAGGTAGCCCAATGACCAGGGGAAGTTAAATGTCAAAGGATAGTTGAACGGCTTAATTGGTTAAAGGAAAGCGGTTTTCGAAAACTGGTAACTTAACTTAATTCTGGAGCAATTTCATCCAAATAATTTTCTAAAGTTCTGGTTTTAAACTTCACCTGGCGATAGCCTACCCGTACCAAGATGGTTAAGTTGTTTGTGAATCGCTTAGATACGTTAACAATATCTCACTATGATATCAGTTATAGAAAGCTTATCCACCAAACGCTAGTGAGCTAGATGAACAGTTTGCTGAGGCGTTTATGGATCTAACAATGATTTTGATATCAAGTATCAGTCAGAGAGCCAAATATAGACGTCGCTTAGCCTTGTGTCAATAATATAACAAATATAGCATCTTAACTGATAATTTCGAGCTCGATTTCAATTCTTTAACCAATTAGATATAGTTTGGATACATGACTAGTCGCTTTTCAGGAACCTTGAGACATCATTACGCGTAGTGTTGTGTTTCTAATGGATGGAATATTGAGTTGTTGTTTTATGACAAACCTGTGACAAGACATTATACAGGTAAATTGTTACATATTAATTATGAACTAAGGCACAGCCTAATTGGGGATTTAATCTTTGATATTGAATAAATGCTCAGAAATATTTGCAGATGACGTTACGCACAATGTTGCGAGTAATGTGGAAATTGCGTAAATTGCACAGGTATAAAATCTAGTAGTGCGCTTATTTCTGAAGACACATTAATAATTGAGATATCAAACTATTCTGAAAAGAAGCCGTAACAAAGCTAACTTTTTCATTGAGAGGAATTATTATTATTATTATTATTATTATTATTATTATTATTATTATTATTATTATTATTATTATTATTGATTAAAAGGTATAAAGCTGCATATTTAAGACTGAAATACTTAGGTGTGCTTATATCATCCATGCGCACAAAGTTATGTTTAAATTTATTAGCGTATTCTGAATAAATAAGTAAAATATTAACCAGAGATGTTTGAAAAAACACGATTGCCTCCATGACAGCTTAATAATCAGAAATGATAATCTATCGAAGAGGTTAACAACTAATGGTAACCAAAATCCCTATAAAGTTTGACAATCCTGGGAACAACTGTTCTTGAGTTATTGATCGGAAACCATTTGGTCTATCACCGTCTATGTATTAATGTCTAAGGTCATTTCTACATTACTGAGGTTCTAGGTATAGTTGACTATTTTCAACGGAAAACATCAGATAACTTTATGTCTTCATCTACGGTATGTTATATAACATTTGATGTAATTTGTGTACTGATACTGTGTCAACTATAGTTTTTTCCGTTAATATCGCAATGAAATCGAATTTGTTAGGGAAAAAACGTATTATGATACAATTTTGTAAAAGTATTGGTTAAACACCTGTAAAACTAAAGAATCTGTTTTAGAGAAGCCTTTTGGGAATATTCGTGGTGGATTTCTGCTTATAAACGGTTCCATGGAGACAATAATCACCACGCGATTATCCGAAGCCGGGCCAATCTAACGTCAGAAACAGGAAAGTGTCGTCGGTTAAACACCTGTTGAACGGTAAACACTACTTGAAGAATAACAAACGTAGTTATTACGGAATCGTGCGAAATTATTGTGAATACAACATTTAACATCACTACCGAACATCTTAAAATGGTAAATATGTGAGATCGCATGACTTTATTGCTCCAAAACGATCAGCAAATAGAGAAAATGTGTCACATTTTAGGAGCGAAAATGGCGTAACGTCACAAATAGTGACGTCGGCTTGGGCCGACTCGCGTTACATGCACTTATTAAAAGACTAATATTATGTAAACCCTTCGTCGCAACAAGTTGAAATTTCGTATGCGAATTAAGCAATGGTGTGATTGTATTTCAGTAGGTTTTCATCAATGGCAGTTTATTAGTTTTCTAGCAATATCGATCGTCCGGGTATTAAATGAACGACCCACGTACATGAGTTTTATAAGTACTTAGGACCGTCTAATTCTAAGCCAGCGACATAGAGTCCTTTAAACTTGCTTCTTTGATGATCTGAGACTCATCCGACGTAAGCTCAGCGTATCAGTTGAATGTGGTCAGATAATAAACGGAGTATGAAGTTATAAGAGAAAATATAATACTACTTATTATATGATTGTGTACCTGATAAGGCTTGTCGCTTGTTGATACACGGACATCAGGTAAACACACTTAGTATGCAAATGTAATTCAGGCATGTACAATCAAGGCTGTTGTTTTGATGTTTTGTCTATTTTGGGTTTAATTATTTATCTATATTTGGACTGAACAGTCAAGATATATAATAAGACAACTTGTCAATGTTATATATTTTTAGCATTTATAATGAATGCTTTGTTTAAGAAATAATGAATACGTAGCTGAGCTTTGTTAGGTAATAAAATATGGGCATGTGTTTGGATACGTAGTAATTAAATCACGAGTGAGTAGCACGAGTGATTAAATGCACGCATTAAACGAGTGCCTATATTTTATAACACAACAAAGCACAGCTTCCTATTTATTATTTATATTCTAACATCGCCAATGCTCTGCCATTTATAGCACAAGAAGACATATTGACGTCAAACTACTTTCTTTCCTAGGACCGTTACCGTCACATTTACGTCATTTTTCATAGTATATGACGTCGACGGGACGTCATCAATCCGCTATGTTTTATCGCGGTAATAAAAAAAGGAAAGCTCAATATACGCAAAGAAGGCAAATCTCACGTGCTATGTTAGAATACTGCACGTTAATCACAGCAAATGTGAACAGTTTAGTGTCGAGAAGTGTTTGTATAATATATAAAACTTTAAAACCTTTATATTTTGTCGTGTAAACAAACTTCTAAAAATATTTACTTTGTAGATTCTAGTTTTTCTTGATTTTTTGAATTATTTTAATGCAACAAATATTACAAATATCGCAAAATGTATGATAAACTCGCATAATTATATAACATTACGCGAAATGTAAAATAAACTCGCCGATTTATACAACAATACACTAAATGCATGATGAACTCGCCGACTAATATAATAATACGCTAAATGTATGATATTCTCGCTGAATTATATAACTACACTAAATGTATAATAAACTCATCGATTTATATAATAATACGCTAAATGTACATGATAAACTCGTCGATTTATATAATAATACGCTAAATGTACATGATAAACTCATCGATTTATATAATAATACGCTAAATGTACATGATAAACTCGTCGATTTATATAATAATACGCTAAATGTACATGATAATCTGGCTGAATTATATAACAATACGATAAAAACATGATAAACTCGCAGAATTATGTAAGAATACGCTAAATGCATGCAAATATAAAGTCGCTGAATTATATAACAATATGCTAAATTCATGACAAACTCAACGAATTATATATCAATACGCTAAATGCACTATTAACTCGCTAAATTATATGAAAATACGTTGAATGCATGATAATATCGCTGAATTATATAACGCCCTTTGGCAATTATCAACCTACCAGTGCCAATATCACTCAATGGCACTGCCTGCTCAGTCATGTACTATTCTATAAGTACGCTTAATGCGTGATAAATGTCGCTGACTTATAAAACAATTTATTATTTGCTTTCAATGGATTATGGAGATTTTTCAGTGAAATAAACAGTGAAAATAACAGTGAAATTACCACTTTGTTATTTTCACTTTTTTAGAAGCTGGTTCCAGTATCATGCAGAAAAAGAAACGTAACGTCAACGGCGCCGGGCTTTAAGATATGCGTTACGTCATCATGACGTCATAATTATCACGTCGTGGCGTTCTAATTTCGACCTGATTTTTCCAATTAAGCCAATTACGGCACATATTTAAGAGGAATTGAGGCATATAATAAACAGAACTTTGTGGATTTTTGGTGTAAGATCAATTTTATTTCACTCGTGATCACAGAAAATTACATTTTAACTCGTGGCTACGCCACTCGTGAAAATATTGATTTTCTGTGATCACTCGGTGAAATAAAATTCGATCTTACACCAAAATCAACAAATATCCTCTATATAATATATACAATCTAGCAAGTATTTTTTATTATTCGTTTGGTTAAATATGTCAATAAAATATACGTTACGTTACGTTACGTTACGTTACGTTATATGTAAATTGTTTAATGATATCCTAAAGCAGTTGCTGAATTATGCTATAATAGGCAAAAAAACATGATAATGCCGCTGAATTGTATAAAAATGTACAGGCTTATTCTGGTTATTGGAAGCATAATTATGCCGGTGTATTCCGTTATTTTGCTGTACATGTATTCCGGTTCGTGAATCCATAAAACAAGAGCACCGCCTTCACGTGCTGTGGACTTTCTCGTTCTTGATAGTATTCTTTCTTAAGGTATTTCCATTTAACTAAGTACCGAAAGGTATGGGTAGAAAAAAGGACCGTAAACTCATATCAAATCAAATCAAACAAATACTCTTGCTCCCCTTAAGTCACTACCACTTAACAAGTCGAGATTCAAGGTAATGTATGCCCTATATCGACAGAGAAATGGTACCTAAGTCGAAAATCGTACAGTGAAATTGGCATTTACTCCACCACAAATGTATGATAAAATTGCTGAAGTGTCTAAGAATGGTGTTTAGCAAATTGATTAGCAGGTGTCAGAGTAAGATTTTATTAGTAATTTAATATACGTAACAAAACAATCAAGAACAAATTCTTGAGTATAAAATGTAAACATAAAATCAGACACTCTTATTTTTTTTCACTTGGTTACCATAGTAACTGGTACACGATGTTGTTTCAGTGTCCATTCTACGATTTCTGTACTTTGGCGTACGGTTAGGGTCAAAACTCGTATTTACACACATTATCGGTATCAGTTGTCACTAGGTAGTCCATTTATATAAACAGATCGAATTTAAAATGCAAATCTTGTGGTGTGTTAGTGAGAAGTAGGGTGGGTCAATCTCGCTATAAACTTGCAAAAAATATCGATTCAATAGTCATTATACAACAGAAACATCGGTCGTCAAATTACAACACGTTCTTCCATTATAGTCTCGGCTATCGTGTAACTTAACGCTACGAACTTAATTAACCTACTTTGCGATATAAAATTGTCAATAAGTCGCTCGGTACAATTAACCGTATAGAATAATCGTTAATATTGGGATATCGATAAGGTTGCGTCACAGGTAAATGTATCATTAATGAATATTTTGCTTTATAGAAATTTATATATAGTTTATTATCAATTTGTTTCTGCGTTTAGTAATATAATTTTCGATTTTCAAGGCCGAGTTTTGCGAAAGTAAGCGTAGAAAACCGATTTTGCGATTTTTGCCGTTTTCGAGTGTGCCTCACCTTTAGACGTTACCTCAGGACGAGTCGTTTGTTTTCTAGACTGTGGAGAAACATGATAATCAAGTCATTATCGCTCACTGTTTTAGTCCTCGTTCAAAAGTAGAAATCATTAATCGTTAGAAAAATTCTTAATCTTCAAATCAGGATTTCCCTAGACCACAACGCCGCATTTCCGGATCACAATAAGATGTGCGGAATTTACTGTTTTATGTACCTTGTGCGCATATGATATTTGCGTCATCAAGATTCTATCATCAGTACAGCAAATTAATTGTCACCGTTTGTGTAAACAGTACAAATTGACATACGTATGTTACATCCACATATTAAGGGACTTTGACGTGTCATCAGTGATTCAAATAGCCCCTAGAACATTCTATAAATATCCATAACGAATATTTGTATCGAATGATAGCCGTAAGGCATTGGTCTAATTTATGGAAAATTTGTGTGCAACATTGTGTTGCCCTGTGTGTGACAGCATGCTTTTATCACGTGATTCAGTGTGTAGTAGTTAATTCATGATTGTTCGTAAACAAGATGTTGTAGTGAGCTGATCACGTGAACTGATCACGTAAAATGTCCGTGCTAATTATAAGTATCATTGTTTGTCAAGTTGTTATGATGATGTTTGAGTGAAGACATTTTGAACATCTTTCACGGTTGCAAAAGCGAGACAGAATCTTGTGGTCATCAACGTCCGATAAAGTAATCCAACGACGTTTGCAGCTCATTAGTGAGATACTTTCGAGTAAACTATGCAGACATATATTGATCTAATACTGAAAACTGACAATACTTTTAACAGCGACATGCACTCCCATTTAACGGTACCACCAGTTTGAATTTTCTGGCCACGCTTACTTTCCGACTCCTACACTTTTACCTGTCTTTCTCCAAATTGTTCATTTCCGTGTTTTCTTTGAATGCGAGCAGGCGCAGTGATTATAAAGGTATTTCCATGTTCAGCTCACCCTGAGCATGAAATTTGATTGACTCCTTTACAAAATGTTTACTTTATCAGGAAATACCAACTAGTGACTGCTTTCTGTAAGCTATCCATCTAGTATTAAAAGTCAGTAACTCACAAGACTTTCAGTGACGGTTAGAACAATTTGAAGTTTGATGACGAATCGAGTTCAGCATGAAAAAAGTTTTATAATCATGGAATCAGCTCTTCTTGCAATTAAATTAGATAGGAATACGCGTCTTGTTCGTATACTAAGAATTAAGAGAACCATAGATCCTGTTTTAAAAGCTGAAGTTAGAGAAAGTGAGCATTGGGGTTAGTAACTTAAATACCAAGAACTTTTAAAAAGTATTATAAAGACGAAGAACAAGTTAAAGTTTAAACGATAGCAGTTCAAGTAAAACTATCGATGTCTTGTTTTTACTTTCAGTTTGCAATTGCCATTGAAGTTTTGCATGATACAAGTTTATTCTTAGAGTATAAAAGGTTGTCCTTTTTACTACGTATTTATTTGTTTTCGAACGAGCAAGATTTGCAATTGAAAGTGATGTCATGCTTCGATAAATTCGCTTTTTAATTTTGATTTTTTATTATTCTCTAGGATAAACGCTTTTTAAAAACAAGACTGCGTTCAATAGACGCTCATGCCACAGTGGAAGCCGTGTCCATAAACTGAACTAGCTAAGTCAATCAAAGGCCACAATTCTGTTGAAATCATGGATAGGGTGTACATGGCGTTGTCAATGCAAGGTGTTTATGGTGGTGAAAAAGTATGCCAAGTTTGAAAGCAATGCTTGGTGGACTTCAAAAATATTTGAGTTTCAACAACTTGAAACTTTTGGTTAACATTTTCGGTCGGACGGACGGACACTCACTATATGACTCCTGCATCAGTAGATGCCGGGGCGTAAACATTCTTGAACCGTTCTAGAATGACAGGGTGAGGGGTGACACTTAATAGCAAAGTCCTGACAAAATAAACTAAACTAGTATCAGATTATGTATGTTTTGTTAAACAAACATCCGAATTTGCCCTAACTAGAATGGTATATTTAACAACATTGCACCATAGGACAGACTTGACCAAATTTATCATAAATATCGCCTAAGAAAATTGACAGGACTAGATTCTTGGACTGACCCTACTTCAACACAACCCATTTTCTAGACAAGGCAGCGCTTTGTTAACAGGTAAAGTCAAAAGATATTTAAACAAGACAATATTTGTAATTGAAAACATGGACAGTCTGAACTTTTTGATAGATTTTTCGTCTCTCTAACCCTGGTGAAAATAAGTATATCACCCTTTTATAGAGTGCATAGCAAAGGAGCGAACTACCGGAACCATGTATGTGGAGTGATGCCTCATGGAACGGTTCTCATTCCATACTGAAAGCTCATCTATTGATGTACACGATACGTTTTCTTGACACTTTCGCGGATGCTACAGTCAATAGATACCAATCATTATATCAAAAGTATGTTAAATTATTCAACAGTTCAAGCAGGAAAATAGGTACAGTACCAAAAATATGAACATCCAGAATATCATAGTATCTCTAAGCATATCTGACGAACGACTGTCCTCACGTTATGGATTTGAAACAATACCAACACTGACCAAGAATATGTCAACAAGGTACATGTTCCTAAGTGTAAACATCTTCTTTATCAGCTATTTGTACATTTAATGGAATTAAAAACAAAACATCTAATACTACCTTGTGTATAGTAAACATGCTCCCTATCTTCACCATTTATCCACATGTATAATATTCACTCATTTCTCCAAACTAACATGTCATATTTGCGAGTATATAATGTAAACAAACGCATGCATGTATATTGACCACCTGACCACCGGCCAGTGTCCTGATCGGTGTATTTTACCTTAATAGAATACCTGCTCGGATTGGTCCGTTACATTCTTACACATTTTTTGATACAAAAATCCCCCCAGGGCATAGAGTGTATATTTCTATATACGCGTATCAACAAGGCTAGGTTTACCATACTATATGTTCCTTACGGAATATTGCGCAATGATCGGTCATCTTGTACAACCTGATCACCACACCGCTTGCTGACTTATGTCAGTTAGGTATTAATACACTCTAATATTTGTGTATTACACTAGCACAGTACTGGTTATTGTTAATTGCAATTTATAAATATTATATAAAATATCCATTAAGTTTTGTTATTAGTGTATCAAGTTTTTTTACTCTAATTTTATCACTACAGTAGAAAACTTGTGGAAATTGTCTTCATCGGAATAAGTATTTAAAATCGGATCAATATGATCTACAGGACCTTGCAATCCAAATTCAACACACACACACCTCAGTTACGCCAGGGGCATAGTGCCACAGTATATCGAATTTAACCAAATACTAATTTAAAAAATATCCTCTTTAATATATATATGTATGATGAAGTACGAACAAATAAACGTGGTCCAAGACACTCTTCTATTAGCATACTTTAACAGGATCTATAATTTACCTTCTGTTTCTGTTCTCACAAGCGGACGGAGAGTATTGCAAATATGTACGGGTGTAGCCCAAACACTTGTCTTAATAAATATCACCTACTTGGCACGACTTTCTTGCGGAAATTAATATATTTCGCGCAAGAAGTTTGTACATTTTGTAATAGTTTCATGCATAAAGACCAAGGATCACGTTAGTGTGTTCGCACTATATGGCAATGTCACGATATATACATAGTACATGGAGTAAGAGAGGGGATGTGTGTGGTGTTTTTTTTATTATTTGGATTACAAGGTCATGTGATCTTATCACGGATGAAGATAATACCTGTATTGTCTTATCTATTTAAAATGCACTAATCCTCTATTAAAACGCAATTATACTATACTACTGCAATCTGTACATAACGTGTTTTCACGAGGGCTTCATAATTACGAGAAATCCTGGATTATAGTTCGTATTCAAGCATTGAGCAGTAACTGTACGTTTAAGGTTTAATCCATTCTTCGACAAACAGAACAGAACAGGCTACCCGCTGATATGGACTTATCGGGGAGGTCGTGACTAACGGGTCAAAATTGAACCAAACTTATGTTTTTAAAAATATAACCTGGATGCCCAAGAAGACTGGTGCAAAGTTCAAGAAATCATTCCATCCTTAAGGAGGTACGCGCGCTATTTTCTTCATCGAAAAGCTTATTTGCAGTTTGAAGTTATTCAGCCGTAGCTGTGTTTTATCGGTAATTCATGCACACCGTGATTTCCTCTATGTGTATATAGTTGAAACCGCGGGTTGTGTTAGAATTAAACTTTAAATATTTCTAAAAAGCGATGGGATCTACGGTCTGGTTATTTTGTCTTTACTATCACAATTATTCTGTTTTAAGAATTCAGAAGTAGACGTTAAATCTCCTTGAATAAGAAATAATAAATATGTACCTGTATTTTATGGTAGAATAAAGCACAGTCACGAGTTCGGGTGTAGTAATTAAATCACGAATGCGTAGCACAAGTGATTTAATGTACGCATCCGAACAAGTGTCCGTGCTTTATTATAGTAAACCACAGGGACCGGACATATTCATTACTTCGATTCTAACATAGCCAGTATTCCGCATTTGACAACAGATCAATACATTATCCGCTGCACTATTTTCTTCCTCGGTAATTCATGCACACCTTGGTTTCCTCTATGTGTATATATAGCTGAAACCAAACCCGCTGGTTGTGTTAGTATATAATTGGTTGTAACTTGGAGGGCAGTTTTCTTGATAACTCCTTCTAGTCCCGGAAAGTACACATGCCTCGATCTCCCGAAACGTAACAAGTAGAAATCCAAGCTCAAATTGAGATTTTGCTCAAAATCTGAATTTGAGATAAATCTAAAGTTTAAAGTTTTTGATCTTTTACTGTTATAAATTAGAATAATGCTTCTGTTTGTGGTGTCAAATTTGAGTGCAACCTCTCATAACTTACATGACAATATTTTAGCTAAGATTTACGGATTTCAGTATTGTAATCATCATTATTATTCATAAATAGAACGTAGTGTTAGAACAGAACATAACAGAATAGAACATTACAGTATTCACGCTGGTTACATATTATTACCTGCGAGCCTTGAGCGAGCAGGTATATTGGATAGCATAAAGTAAAAAGTCGGATCCATGGAGGGGCACATGACCTGTTCTCGATGGTTTACGATTTCAAAAAAAAAATTAAAAAAAGATGCATTTTGTAAGAATGTCGTGAACCAGACTAATTCCATTATTCCATGCGGATAACATCGGTCTTTGTCGCATTGCAATAGTTTATTTACCGAAGAATTCAGAACTGTCCGAAATTTCAGTGAGCGCTAGGCAATATTGAGACCATGGATCTAAACAGCAGGTGACTGCAGCTGCATTATAAGCACAGCGCTTCCCAGTCAATTGTCATGGAATTATCGGAGTTGGTTTATGATCTTTGATATTGTTGAACACTGAAAGCATGTCTTATGATAATACCTTTTAATGAACTGATACGAGGTTTTATTTATAAGCATATAAATATTATATGAAACAAGGGAGTCATAATATGCAATTAAGTGTCTTGAAAATTGGTTTGTTATACATGAAATTATTTAACAATTTGTTGATAAATTTCGTATGTCAAATTATCGTACATATAGTTTTCCCAATTTGAAAGCTACCGGCCTATCGCGCTTATTTTTTTCTCACAATTTTTAGATTTTCATGCTTAATTTCATACACACCCGCTGTTGTATTATGCAGATAGAAGGTCGAGGATCCTGTCAATTCTCTGTCAAATGAAGTCGGTACGTCATTTACTCGCAGGAACTATTTGACTTGTTAATCGTATTGGATACATTATTATAGCATTGCGGTGTTTCTTATCTAAAGCACTGTGAGAATTGGACAGTGTTCTGTCTGCAAACAATGTCGATGTTGTTGTGTTGTGTTGTGTCACCTTGTGTTGTGTTATATAAGCGTGATGTTTTATTTATCGCTGCTCAGTCAATGTAGATTTCTCGGTCATCATATAAATCTATCAGGTTATTATAAATTATAAATGTTAACAATTAATTAATGATCATTAACAAATATCAATTTCGTGGATCTATATAGGGTTGTCAATTGATAGATCTATAAACTGTGTATCAGAATTATTACACCAATAGCAAAAAAATACACATCTCTCTGATGAAAAACCAATTCCTTTTTATCACATGACTTTCGTGTATCCGGTTTAGTATATTCTTCAAATGACGTCACTTTATATCATGACAAATTACCACTGTAGTTAAACTGTGGAAGAATACATTATTCCATTTATATTTTTCAATTTAAAATGGTGACTATAAAAAACTACTTTTTTGAGAATTTTGCATCAAACCTTATACAACCTTGTAGGAAAAATAAACCCTCATTTCAGTAATAAAAACGTTACCGATATTTTAGTGTAGAGGTTTTTAAATCAAAGTAGTCCCTGTGAGGGCGGAGCTTATATCACTCTCTGCCCTGAATGCAGTGATTAGGACTCCATATCTCATTAATTAGCATAAAAAAGAATATGAACCAGTCTCCAGGAAAACCTGTTATTTTGACAAAAATATTGACTTTCCATAGTATTACAGGATAATGTTAAATATGCAAATTGCAAAAGAAATTATGTTAATATCGTGAGTTTTAAGGAAGTTACAGCTGTTTTTGTAGAGTCCCTATTCGGAGCTTTTTGTGTGACGTCGCAAACGTCATTCAAACGTTATTCGACGTAACTGAAATAACTATTTCATTATTACACCATTTGATCAATTCTTGACATAAACTGTTCAAAACAGTACCAAATTCTATAATTAATATGTTTCACTTTTCAAAATATATATCAAAATCGAAATTGTTTGCATTCAGAGAAAGGCTACTACTGTTTTAAACAACTAAATCCATGTTTTTCTCAATCGGAGTACTTTTCTGAAATTGGTCACCATAGCAACGAAGTATGTGTTTTCGACATAATTCATAGGAAAATTTAAAGCTAAGGTATAGTACTATATGGGTCAATTACTTAAAATAGAATCAATAGATATGTATTTTCCCTTATTTTAGAGCTATATTAAAATCTTGTTACAAATAGTAATTACATAATGTCATTATAGCAGGTTTTCCTGGAGACTGGCTCATATATAAACGTAACGTTATACTATTCCCGATGCCAGGGAAATCATGTGAAAAATATAATACTGAATACTCGTATACAATAACAAACCTACAGACCCGGGAAGTAATTAGCAAGAAGTAGGCAAGATCTGTCAGGTGACAAGTTCACACAGGAACCTCAGCGGACTATCTTCCCGTTATCCAAGTGTTATTACTGAATCTCCTATTTCGTGCTTCCTCATATTTCCGGAACCCATCAAAACTTCGTTTTAATTTAATAGAAATTAACAGATATCAGCTGATTTTAACAAAAAATGCATCAGATTTGGGAAAAAACAAAAATATCCGAAAAAGGGAAACAACTCACCTTATTCTTGCTTTGACTGGTTTGCAATGTCACAAATGAGAATGTACACAATCCAAGTGGCTGAAGGGCAATACTACAAATTAGGCCCATATAAAGTATGTCATTTTTCGCGTGTTGTAAATTACAACCGACTGATTACGGAATTCTGTTAGGGCCATTGCCTTTGAATGTGTCTATCTGTCAGGCGAAAAGGCGACACCACGAAAGTCTGATGATAAAACACATGAATGTACGATGATAAAACGCGAAAGTACGATTACGAAAACGCGATATACTTTTTGTCATTTTCGTCAACTTAGTTTCGATTTTGTTTTCGCCCCTGTTCACGGTCATTTAAGAGTTTATTAATTAGTAACACAAGTGTTCTTGGGTTTCTTTCCAGAACTGCCCACTGTTGGGGTTCAAACCCACTAACCCAAAAGTGACAGTCTCCATCTTTCCTTCGCCGGATGATTCATCGAATGTCCCGTATGAACACAGTAAATGAAGATCGGACTGTATGAAACTTTGTGAGCATGTCTAGTATCATATATTATTTAAAAATACTTTAGGAGAGAATTTAGTTATTTAAAAAAGTGAGCTGCATTTGAACGGACAAGCGCTTTTGTTCGAATAAAGCTTATAATTGTAAGGAGCTATATTCGTACGAAGAGAGTCCTGTTCGGTGTGACAAGGGTAATGTAAATTACCATTGAATATTGCAGTTTTAATGCAGCGTATAGAAATGTGCAGAATACCCGGTACATAAATGTAATGTATCGATAATGTTAGTTTATTCTATTTTTATAGGTCGATTAAGAAGCACGGTTTACCAATTATAGATCTACTCACTCTCGATACCTCGTATCTGATGTTATCCATCGCCATGAGGGTATTGGAGGCAATGTTAGATTATCATATTATGAATTCTACAAATAGAAACTTAACCATAGTTTATACTTAATTACAGCATTAATATCTTATTTCTGTCACATTTCAGCAGCCTTGTTCGTGAGAGTGGTGTGAAGATATTTGTTTACCGTCGATTACCTTACACGATACCATGGAGACAGGTATACAAGTCTGTGTGTAAAATGATCTACCAAGTTTCTGCTGTACCTTAATGGCGCTGAATAGAACCACGAGGACAAATATTAACAATTATTTATAGAAAATCTTTCATAGGTTCACATTAATAATTGTTGGAGAAGAAATTCTTATGAAACGTTGGTTTACTAGTTGATAGAGTAGGTAGTTTAAAATTGCTGTTTTTATGGACGAATGTGAATAGATTCTTGAATATATCTGGCAAACTAAACTTGTGACATTTTCAAAACTACAAAGGAGTAGGTTATTCTTCTTTAAAGCTTCGATATTTTAGAATTGTTATCCGTGATATATTCATCACAGAGGATGCTTGTCCCAACATGTGACCGAAGTGGTATTATATACCATTTTTGGATAAAATAAACCATTACTGAACAAACGGACAAAACAAAGGTAACCCGGTTTGATTACGGATGATAAAAAAATGGACAAAACAAAAGGAAACCATTTTTGATTAAGGATAATACTAATTAAAAGTGTAAGATACATACATAGTATCTAGAACTAGTGTAGCCTCAATGACGGACGATGTAATGGCGTGTTTTGGTGGAGGTTGTTTAACAACTTCTCCCGCTTTCTATGATTCGCCAGAAGATAGGAAAGTTGCCCGGATGAAAACTAAACAAATCGACAAAGCTCTCAAGAATTACCATAGACAAGAGATCAAGAAACTTAAATTGCTTCTACTAGGTAAGTGCATACAAAATCATTTAAACAATCGCAAGGTTTCGGAAATAATGGGGGGCGATCTGATGGATGCGACCACAGCAAGTCCATGGAAGTCGTGGGAAATCCCTAATGCATTCAATACTCTTGCATTAGTAGGAGTTCCTAAGTATTTTTTAAAATTTCATTAGCACTATTTTTAGAACTGTAATACGTTTGTAATACAAACGGAATACACAAATCAATAGCAATGTTTATAAATAAACACTGAACGTCTAGACGTAACGCACGGTACTGGGTACGTTTGTGTAACGTCATGTTACGTCTGTAGACAAAACGTTCACCACTTACAATCTACTTGTGCTCAACATTGCCGCGAACTCAGAAGGTTTGATCATGCAGTTTATTCGGAAACATTTACATGCAGTAAGTGCTGTAGTTAGAATACATGTACTGAGTATTGCTCCAAGTTGAAAAACTTCCTAAAAGCTGGTGACAACGGGGTGTAAATTATTGTCTTTTTAAAATGAATTTGGACCCATGATTATATGTACATCTCGTGCTTATCACAAAATACTACATGGACAACAGGTATAATAATACATACCCTAAAGTACATATTTGCCTACAAAACAGCTTTCAATGGCGAACTTTCCTAAGCATTTTACTGGCTTATCGATGAAATAGTCTCCCTTGTTAACTACATATTGATTGACTCAAAACCGATTCTCTCAAAACATTTTAACATAAAAATGTTGTTGTCAACATATCTCTCTAAAATTTGTACAAACATAATGTTTTTTTCACAACTTTTGTCATTGGATTGTTTCAAAACCTTAAATGAATACAGTTGGACGAGATGAATAAATCTGTCACGCCAAAAATAATAACCAAGGCAGAACTCAACAGAAACACCAGAGAACCAAATCTTGTGCTGAACTTCAAAGTTGCAAACGAGCATGTACTATTGAAGGGAATCTCCGCCATAATTATTGTTAAACATAACCACTAAAATACATACAGTCATACATATGACCGCTGTGGCCTCCAAACTTGCAATGGTGTTGTCATTGGGTATACTGTCGGTTACATATTGTACTAAATAAACACTGTCAATGTCTTATATTACACTGAACAACTTACTTGCTGATCATTCTAACAATCATATGTTGTACCATTAAATGTTGTGTTAACCTACCCAGTATCGATAAACGGGTTCGTCAATAAAACATTCCCAGTTCTGGTCCGTCATGTGACCGAGGATTTTAAGGCACCCGTCTTAGCGGAAGGTCGAAGGTTTGTATCCAGTCAACCACACTCCTATCTGAGATAACCGGTTGGTGTGCCGCTTTCTAGTTAAAGAAATAGTATAAGCCTGATACTAGGGGTAACACTTCAACAATAAATATGATACTTTTTTTGACTGGTTGGGACTATAACTATAGTTCGCCGGTGATAACTCTAGCATTATCAATAAACAAACAAAGCAAATTATAAACACTGCACGGTCGACTGGCCGCCAGTTATCAGTGAGTGTAGATTTAAAGCGTATATCATTAAAAGAGTATATGCACAAGATTGAACAAAATTGAATATCGAAAATGTATTTAAAGTTCATTTTTATTTGTAAACAAAGGCTAGTGTTATTTCCGGCGAACTATACCTCTATACAGCGTTAAAATGCTGTACAAAAACAAACACAAAATTGCCTGTATTTTTGTTATGGATTAAAGTCCATGGCCGTTACATTTGCCTTTGAAAGCATTCAAACATTTGGCACAACTATAAAGTTTGGATGCTCCTAAATATTCAGAAACGATAAATATAGCGGACTTTGTGTTTGCTTTTGTATTGCAATTAATCGCGTTGAAGTTATACATAGGTTCTAGTGATGGCAAATTTGGTCGATATATCAATAAGGCGTTATGTATTATTCCGGATAAAATTTTTATGTAAGCTTTGGTGTGAAATGACTTGTCTATAAATAGTGAGGCAGGTGGCTACTGTTTAACGTGCTTCCTCATTTTTTACTGTCACATTCTTCAAGGTCAAAGTATGTAACTGTATAGTATAATCAATTGAGTTAGCTAATTAATGTTGAACTACTTTGATAGGATTTATATGGACTTAAATTACATGTACCTAGAAAATGCCTTACCTTATATAGACTGGTACCGCGTGTCTCATTTTCCAACACGGTCTACAATATTTTGACAGTAGGATCATGGAACAAGTCTAACAGTATTGACAATAGGATCATGGAACAAGTCTAACAGTATTGACAATAGGATCATGGAACAAGTCTAACGGTATTGACAATAGGATCATGGAACAAGTCTAACAATATTGACAATAGGATCATGGAACAAGTCTAACGGTATTGACAATAGGATCATGGAACAAGTCTAACGGTATTGACAATAGGATCATGGAACAAGTCTAACGGTATTGACAATATGATCATGGAACAAGTCTAACAATATTGACAATAGGATCATGGAACAAGTCTAACGGTATTGACAATAGGACCATAGAACAAGTCTAACGGTATTGACAATAGGATTATGGAACAAGTCTAACAGTATTGACAATAGGATCATGGAACAAGTCTAACGGTATTGACAATAGGACCATGGAACAAGTCTAACAGTATTGACAATAGGACCATGGAACAAGTCTAACAGTATTGACAATAGGATCATGGAACAAGTCTAACGGTATTGACAATAGGATCATGGAACAAGTCTAACAGTATTGACAATAGGATCATGGAACAAGTCTAACAGTATTGACAATAGGATCATGGAACAAGTCTAACGGTATTGACAATAGGACCATGGAACAAGTCTAACAGTATTGACAATAGGATCATGGAACAAGTCTAACGGTATTGACAATAGGATCATTGAACAAGTCTAACGGTATTGACAATAGGACCATGGAACAAGTCTTACAGTATTGACAATAGGACCATGGAACAAGTCTAACAGTATTGACAATAGGACCATGGAACAAGTCTAACAGTATTGACAATAGGACCATGGAACAAGTCTAACGGTATTGACAATAGGATCATGGAACAAGTCTAACGGTATTGACAATAGGATCATGGAACAAGTCTAACGGTATTGACAATAGGATCATGGAACAAGTCTAACAATATTGACAATAGGATCATTGAACAAGTCTAACAGTATTGACAATAGGATCATGGAACAAGTCTAACAGTATTGACAATATGATCATGGAACAAGTCTAACAGTATATGACAATAGGATCA
Organism: Spisula solida; assembly: GCA_947247005.1. Lineage (NCBI taxonomy): Eukaryota > Metazoa > Mollusca > Bivalvia > Venerida > Mactridae > Spisula > Spisula solida. Next base: position 38,641,820 of record OX365947.1, on the reverse strand, counting down.
TGGAACAAGTCTAACGATATATGACAGTAATCATTGCAGTAATGAATAGTTCCAAGAATGCATTATTGTAGCGCTGATCGTTTAATTTCATTATTTTATCGCATGTTTTAAATGAATTTATCCCCGAATATCGACTCACAAATACCCCTAAGTCTGACAGGGAAAACAAAACTGTTTATCTTTTACTGTTTGTTTGCGACCGACCGAGTCAGTCGTAAGTGCGTGGTCATTTGAGATGTTCCTGCCTAATTAGGGAAGAGACATTTATGTGATACAAGAATTCCGGGTGTGATACCTTTTCAATAGACTCCTACGTCCTTTAACATGCCCCGAGTATAGCACCGGTACACTCGAGACTATCTCTAGTTAACAAAAAGCAGTTTATCTCTTGTTGGATGGGAAACACTGCAAAGCGTTTCAGAAATATCCAAATGCCTCGAACCAGGGGCCTCCTCGATCTGTAGTCTAGAGCGTTACCCACTCGACCAGTGTCACCTACGCGTGGTTGTCTTTTCTTTCAATATCTGGGTTTTTAAAATTTGAATAATGAAGTTGATATGCAAATAAATTGTCGAAATGAATGTCGAATATTGTGCCAACATCATACAGTTTATTACCATAATAGTTATTATAACAGGTAGAATCCCAAATTATGTACATTTGTATTATGAAATGTATAAAATATGAAGATGATTTTTTGTCATACACGGTATACGGTCGTTCGATCAGCCCAAGCGCCCTAACCAAATCACATTTTGGTGTTGTTAATTGTTTTGGGTCTTAAAGCTACAGGAGGAATTTGATTATATAATCTTATTATGTTGCAGGAACTGGCGAGTCAGGGAAAAGTACGATCACCAAACAGATGAAAATTATTCACATCAATGGTTTTGAAACAAGGTTTGAACTATTCAGTGCAATAGCATGTTTATAATTCAGTACTAAAATACTGTGAAATCGCATATTTCCTGTCCTATCAAATGTCCTAGATTTTGATAAATTGCATTTTCGTGGTTGAAAATTCGTGGATTAAAAAACAAGGAAGATTAAACACATGTTCTGTATTTAGAAGGTCGATCAATCGTGTGGGCATTATATTTCGTGGTCAAGTTTAACAACGAAACCAACGAAAAATTAAAACCCCTCGAAAAATAGTGATTTTACAGTAGGTTCTCGCTGAACTGATAACCAGATTGATACGTTTCCTTATTTAACCACACTTCCCTTCGTTTGAAGTACAGTAGGCACTCATGCCTGTGCGTCCGCCTGCGCTTTTTTTGTCTACTGCGCGTAGGATGACTGGCAACGATACAATGCCTGGTGAAAATAGCTTGTTTAAACTTTGGCCCTAATGTGACACGTGAAGAAAAAGCTTTTGAATTTCATTTCAATGAAACATTGTATCATACCAAGCAACTGTAGTGACTTTAAGATGTATCTTGCCTTTGATCGGATATCCACTCGATGTCTCTGGCGGCAATCTACTTATGAGAAATACAAACAATCGACCTTGTACAATACATGCGTGCAATAGTCCGAATTTTAGCCTGATATTTTAGACGCTATGTAATGTCCTTGCATACTATCTTAATGGACAATATCACGTGACCACGTGACTGCGACGTCACAAAGGCACCAATTGTCAACATTGGAAAACGAAAATAGCCGTATTTTATTTCTACACAGAATTAGTTTTTTTCCAACAGCCTGTGAAACCTTAGCAAAGAAGTACGGTCTAAAACTGTATTCCACTCGCTTACAATCCACTCCAAAGGCTCCACATGGTGCTGAAAAAAACAAACCAGTTGCTGAAAGAGATCTTATATTTCATGGAAAGCATAATTATATTCCCCCTTAGACTGGCGTATGTTTCATAGAAATCGTTAAAGAAATAAAATACTTATATTATTTTTGTTTCGAAGGGGAGCAAATGTTGTCAAATTTCGTCTTTGATTTGGTGCCTTTAATGAGTCACGTGGTATCGCTACATTTATACAACCATGCTCCAAATAGTTAGACAGTGTCGAACATACGAGCATTATTATACAGTCAATTATCGTTGACATTCATCATTACAAAATATACAAAACCATTTGTAAACAGTGATATAAAAATAAGCAGCCATTTGTTTAAACCGTAGGCACGTGTTTTCAAATTATCTGAATAGAGTGTACTCTGCATAGAGAGAAGGTTGGGCAGTGGCCATGTTTAGCCGCAACGGATATGACGTTTTTAAAGCTGGTACCCAGTTTTCTACAGTTGTCACAGTAAACATAGATACCAGTACCTATAACATCATATCCGTTGCGGCTAAACAGTGATACCTCAAAAAGCAAATCAAATGACATGTATAATTGGTATACAATAAACGATTGGTAATTTAAATAACAACGACTGTTGAAGATGACCACTAGCACATGCTCAACTGTCAGTTTATATATTGAATGTTTTCAGTGAAAGAATCGAGAAGATAAACGACATACGACAGAATATCAAGGAAGCCATTGTGGTGATACTGTGTGCCATGCAACAATTAGGTATACAGTTGGAACACAAGGAAAACGAAGAAAAAATGCAATATATAATACAAGAAGTATCGGACCAATGCCTGGATATCACTGATGTAAGATTTTATTCATTATAATTTTTTAAATGCGGAAATATGGCTGGCATATGAGTGCCTCCACCCGTATTGAACCCGATCGCCAGATTAGACGGCAGGCGCTCTGACCAGTGGGCTACGGAATCAATCACAACTTCACAACACAATTGAAATACATGTATGCAATTAATCACCACTTAATCCTCAAATAAGACAAGTCTTTTGCGCAGTTTTGGTTTTTCGTGCTGTTTCTTTTTTTTTGTGCGTTTGTGTACATTGTGTGCTCTGCTGTTACTGCTTTCCATGTCCAATGCAAACCTTGTTATCTTTTAAATAGTAGGCCATTTTCTTTCGTTCTTTAAAATTCCAAAATTCTGCATGATTTCAAAATCATCAAAATGGCCAAATTAGCAGAATTGTACTTAAGGATCAACTAAACCATTGATAAGCAATCCACAACATACAAAGTATAGATATCGGCAGTCTTCTTCCGTCTCGGGACTACAGTTTGTTCATTCCATGAATGTTTACTGTTGGTTTTGTCATAATTTAGTCAACAAACACCAGCTAATTGACTACATACTGTCTCAATAACATGATATAAATGTATTTAAATAGCAATATTCGTTCACAGAATGAAAATAATGTAGTCACGATAGGGGAAGAAGACCGGATATTGCCGGTTTGCCAGAAACCTTAATAGCAATGCAAACGTACCACACACGTTGTCCGTTTTAAATAGTTTCATTTATACATGTAGTCTTAATATTGAGCTTGTATGACGAGACAAACACTGACAATGAACTAGAATTCTGAATGTTAGCATGGTTTTATCATTGATATAACATGTATATATATTTTCGTTACAGGAGTTTTTATGCCATACGGAAACATTATGGCAAGATGGCGGCGTACAGACATGTTACTCCAAGTCACACGAGTATCAGCTCATTGATTCAGCTAAATAGTAAGCGTTCGTTAAACATAATACATTGATTTGGTTACAATATTGAGAATAAATAAACAGCAAATCAGTGAAAATGGATTGAAATATTATGTTCTTAATTTTGAGATGGTCTTATTATTGAGGCGGACTTTAGGTGATATATTACGTTGCCCAGCATGTGCACTACGGCACATAGTGGAAGTAAACGTTTCGATATGTTCCGACTGGACACATATTTATTTAGGATAAGAAGGAGAACTGCACATAAAGCAACATCATCCGCATACAGAGGCAATGTCGTATTTGGTGTACTGTAAGAAATTATATTTAGTATTTAGTGGAGTATATTTAGTACGTTCATTTTTATGTTTCAGCTTTTTAGACAAAGTATCGGATATCCGAAGCCCAGACTACATTCCATCTGAGCAAGATATCTTACGATGTCGTGTTCTTACGACTGGTATACAACATATAGAGTTTGATGTCAGGGATGCTGGACATCCGGTTTCATTTAGGTATCCGTCTATTTTATTCGAGTTTCCGGTTTTGTGTACACGTGTAATATTTAAAACCATGAAAGTGGTACAATCGCAGATTGTGTGTTCGAACCTTACTGAGCTCTTATGAACTATATGGAGAAGTTTTCCGCCGGTTTTTCAGTAACCGACGTATTGGTTTGAGTTTCTGGAAGCACATCACTAGTTAGTAAACCCAGAGCACGCTGCTACCGGTTGGTAACCCATTAGCTCATCACTGGTCGGTTACCCATGAGCTCATCACTGGTTGGTAACCCATAAGCTCATCACTGGTAGGTAACCCATGAGCTAATCACTGGCTGGTAAACATGAGCTCATCACTGGTTGGGAACCCATGAGCTCATCACTGGTCGGTTACTCATGAGCTCATCATTGGTTGGTAACCCATAAGCTCATCACTGGTTGGTAACACATGTGCTCATCACTGGTCGGTTACTCATGAGCTCATCATTGGTTGGTAACCCATGAACTCATCACTGGTTGGTAACCCATGAGCTCATCACTGGTCGGTTACTCATGAGCTCATCATTGGTTGGTAACACATGTGCTCATCACTGGTAGGTAACCCATGAACTCATCACTGGTTGATAACCCATGAGCTCATCACTTGTTGGTAACCCATGAGCTCATCACTGGTTGGTAACCCATAAGCTCATCACTGTTTGGTAACCCATGAGCTCATCACAGGTTAGTAACCCATAAGCTCATCACTGGTTGGTAACGCATGAGCTCATCATTGGTTGGTAACCCTTGAGCTCATCACAGGTTAGTAACCCATAAGCTCACAACTGGTTGGTAACCCCTGAGCTCTTCACATGTTAGTAACCCATGAGCTCATCACTGGTTGGTTATACATGCGCACACTACAGGTTGGATCAACTGTACATATTTTCAGGCAATTTTGAGAAACGGCATCAACAAAAGATTGATTCAATATAATATCGTGTACATTTATATCACCCAGCACAATGTCCTAATGTTCTAACATTGTTTTAGCGTCTATGATGTGGGTGGTCAGAGAGGGGAAAGAAAAAAATGGATCCAGGTATTTGACAGTGTTGTTGCCATCTTGTTTCTGGCGGATTGTAGTAGCTATGATCAAACATTGCGTGAAGATAGAACCAAAAATCGATTTATGGAAGCGCTCGAAATATTTGAACAAGTTTGGAAAAATAGGTAAGTTGTAAAGTGGTTGCCCACCTACTAGTATTATAAGTAAAATGTTCATTTATTATTGTGTAAGGCTTATGAGATATATACTTTCTGCACACCCGTATAGTTGTCTGTTCCTTCCATATAATGTCAGATACAACTGGCCGGTAGACACACGGTATCCATTTACTGAATTGGCGGCTCACCAATTAACCATATCAAAACGGACCTCTACTGTAAGTCGACCCTTCTACCCATTTACCGTTCAAGTTGGCCTAACCAGTTCTACTAAAGTCTTGTTAGAATTAATGCAGCATACTCAGCTCTGATATATTAGCCATATCGGTTTACATACTCAGCTAGCCAGGCGGCAGACATTCTTAGGAACCGGAGCATCATGTGACCGCCTACCTCTCAACCAAGTGAGATATCCAGGCGGCTGACATTACAGTACACCGTTCTTCAACCTTCTTACTATATCAACAGTGTCACATGTAACTGCGTGTCGTTTAGACAGCGCTGACCCGCAGCGTATAAACCAAATCACTGTATGACTTATTGGGACAAAAGCTATACATAGCTTATGTTATTTTGTTTACCAAATTTTCCGACAATAAATTAAATAAATTTTGACTTTGACTTTGGATACTAAACAATTCAACTGGCATGACTTATTGTAAGCAAAAGCATCTTTGATTTCCGATTACTAAATAACTTATTGAAAGACTATACAATTCAACGTGTATGCCTTATTGCGATAACCGGAAGTTGACTCATTTATTCACGTTGTGACAAGTATGGAGATTTTGAAATATTTATATTGATCCAAGTACGTGTATACATTCTCTTTCTCAAGTTGTGAATTTCTAATAAGATGTACGCTGTTTTTGAACTTTTAATGCTGTATATGTCCTAAACAATTAATAAATTTTATATTTCAGATTCTTGAAGAATGTTTCCATACTGTTATTTATGAACAAGGTAGATATACTGGCTGAGAAGGTTCAAAAGGGGCGATATATTAACGCTTTAACAGACAAATACCCGGATGTGTTTCCAGACTTTGCTAAATTTAACCCAACAAGTGAGTATACGCGTACATATATATCTGGCACATTTCATGCACAGTTAAATGTATCATTGATATAGAATTTCTTTTTTTAACAGAAATTGATACATAGTTTAAAAGATGTATAAATTTTACACGGAAAACTATTTTTTAAAATTATTTTTCAATGATACAGTTACCTGTGATTTGATCGACGATGTTATTCTTTTTGCGAACTATTCAATCAATAAAGACGTGCTTCTTTCACATCCTCGTCATTTCTAGTTTCCCCGGTATGTGGAGCCACTGTCTAGGGAGTGTAATGTTCTCAATAATAGCTAAGTCATGTATATAAGTAACTAGAAAATCATTGATGCAAATACAAAAGGTCGTCTTTTAGTAAATATTTCGAATATATCTCACAAAGGAGTGGGTTCGCTTACCATGTAATCTGGCCTAAAGAATAGTTAAAACGAAACTACTTTAAATCTAAGATTTTGTTATACTGATGATTAGTAAAGACCTTCTTGTACCACCAAAAAATGCACGTTTGGTATTCTCTGTCTCCTTGGATACGAGCTACCAGCTTCTAAAATCACTATGAACCCCGTATTTTTCGAGTTTCAAAATTTACTATGAAAACAGCTAATGACAAATAAGATATTTTAACTGGTCGTCGAGGGGCCTAAAATCTTTGAAATGACAAAATATGATGATAGTCTTAATCAATCTGAAAAGTATATAGATTCTAAAATGGGATTACTACATTTTTCACATTTTTTATTTGAACTGATTTCTACGCATTAGCCCGTATTCTGTATGGGTATGCGGTTTTTACGCTTGAAAGACAGAGGTTATTCCGAATAAGATTACCATGACCAAAACGCATAATAAATACATAAATAACGCCTCCCTAATGGAAGGCGGTAATCATAGTTCCGTAGTTTGCTGATCTTCTGCTTTTATATTGTTGGTAGTTATCGAAAAAAAACTTCATATATTATCTGTTTATTCAGGTCTGTTACTTGTATACAAACAATGTATTACGAGGACCACTTAAAAAGTATTAATCAGTGGGCGATAACTCAACATCATTGCCTCTGCCTATATAAAAAGTATACATTTTCTTAAAGAACAATCTCTCAGCTAGACATTCGTGGTATTTTCAACATTTAATATGAAAGCATTTCTATTTTATTGATATTTAAATAGGACCAGGTTTAAAGCACTGGACAAAGAATACCTCATAAATACGTAAGAAAATTGTGTTACATGGGCTCATACGATTTCTGAGCGTTGTTGTCAAATGTCACCCAGGCTTACTGAAATTAAATTGCTAACATTTGCAATATATATCATTGAACTCTTAAATGGCAATCTATAATTTTGAAAACAGTAAATTATTATCAAACTATAGCAATATGAACAAGTCACATCCAAGACTCAAAATACCACACTTACACCCTAAGTAATATTTGATGTATACTAGGTAAATAAACACTAATTTATTCTTAATATGTCAATATTTCTAGATTATTATATGTAGTTTCAGTCGTCGGACGATTTTAATCATTTTACCCCAATTTTATTTTTTACAACAACATTTTATGTTCAAGCCCAACTTTGAAAAAGTGGGTGGAGTAATGGTATACCCCTATTTATGATAAACAAAGACAATTCACATATGTTGTCCATTTCATGTAATGCTTCTTATATAAAATTACTTTCATGTGTTTTTATTTTTGTTTTCTGTATTATTGTATAAGGGATATGACGTCATAAATCTAAAACACGTATTTTTTGGTCACGTGATCATGTTCTTTGGGCTGTAGTAAAGAACAACTTATGAATAATTCAGGACATATATATCATGTGAAAGATAGCAACATATATAAATGAGTAAAAAAGCTACATGGTTGGCTTTCCCACTTAAGACGTACAGTAGTACAGTGCAGCAACAACGTATAGGGTACAGTCCCAGCAAAATGCAGTTTTTTGGAGTATTTCGAACATGGCATATTCCTTGTACAACTAAATCCATTTATACCGTCCGAACAATAATGTTGATACAGCACTAGTTAAACACGTATACGGTGCATAAAATCTGCAAATTTCAAATTAATCAGATAAAAATTATAGAAATTATGACCATTAATATCAACCCTTACATCTACTAATATATCTTATTTTCTCGCAATTCCAGTGTTTCATACCCCTATTGGTTCAATGTCATATGGATGAATGGTTATTTTATGGATTGCAATATTGTTTTATTTGTTAGCTAGGCAAAGGTTGTATCTTTCAGAAAATGTCCACTTTTATACACATTGGTTGCATATTAAACGTATTATTGGCCACTGATTAATACTTTTTAAGTGGCCCTCGTAATATCAAAACAAAGCAGTTTATTGTTTTAAACAGTTAAATCGGATAAAATGGCAGTAAAATATAAAAAAAAACTTATGCACCAAGCCATAGGGGTACGTATCGTCTCACTGGTCTCTCATTTACTAGATATAGATATGAGATATCTTACTAGATATAGATATGAGATATCTTTATCTAGTGAATGAGAGACCAGTGAGTCGACACAGACCCCTATGCACCAAGCCATATAGGTCACATGGGTCATAAGTGCAATTCAATATTTCTAAGAAAAGAAGTGCTGTCCGAAAACTGCTCTTTACTTTTGGGAAAAACAAGCTTTTTAAACTTCAGTTTGGTCAACATGATTTTCATGAAAACAGGCTCAAAAGAAGCGCCTTGAGGTGCATATTTCAAATATGCATGAGTCTTATAATGTCGTAAGAAGTATTACGAACTTCTAATTGTAAGCCAGCGATATAACGTCATGTAAACAGGTAACTGACCTGATTAAACGAGTTTTACTTGTTTTAGATGTGGAGAAACTGGAGTTTATCGATGCTTACCATAAACCAGAGCCCGGTGATCCAAGTAAGAAACGCCGCTCATCTCGTTCCGGATCCAAATCAGCCGATGTTAATCCAGATCTCATCAAGAACGCTGTCTATATCAAACACTTGTTCATGGTAATATATGTCTCAGATTGATATAATAAAACCTGTTAGTGGTAACTTAAATACGTTTTACTCCATGTATCAATAAGATATATGTTTCTCCATAAAATTCATAATGCTAGTAATATTATTGCCGGAGAACCGCTCAATTATATAAGCATTGAGTGTAAATCTCGCGATTTGACTTATTTTACGTTATCGACAGTACGTTGAAGCAAATATCTAAAAATACAAAGATGTGAACGATCTAACAAATCTCACAATATCTCGCAGCAATCTTCTGTTTTAATGGACACAGAGATATTATTCAGCTTTACAATGATACCTCATTTGTTGAAATCAGTCAAGGAATAAAACAAAATACCTCAAAGAGCCAGACCTACTCTCATTTCAATGGAAGTTATACAGAAAATTTGCTTCATTCAACTCATAATTCCCGGAAGTATATAAGAGATAGACAAACACAAGTTACATCATACAATAGAAGAAACGTAGATCTTCAAAATGAGACATTGGTCATTAAAAAAGGATGACAAACAAAACTTTTGATGCAAAATAACAGAATCTGCTACATGGTATTTTGCATTTTCTCACAGCCTTCAATTGAGTGTCCAATCTGTGTGTTTAGATCTTTGGTTGACGGTTTGAAATTATTATTTAAAAATAACACACATTCATATTTGGGGTATATCATAAGGCTAACTGGTTGGTTGGATATATTAGAAATCACTTCATTTATATACACTACTTTATTCCTTGATATTTCATTTTCTGAACTTTGTTGAGACAATTGAAATTCGCCAGTAATATAAGTATGATTGCTCAGTAAGTGAACGTACAGGCATGAAAGTTTGCACGAGTAAATGAAATACCTAGGTATGCAAATGGTTTGAACAATGTGTGTACTTGCATTGGAAAGCTTATTATCACTTGCTTAAATTACTCATTTTTTAGCTCCATTATTCGTAGAATATGGGGAGCTATTGCAGTCACCCGAGCGTCGGCGTTGGCGTAACACTTTTGTTAAAGTTTAGGTACAGGTTTTTTTAACCTCTTATATTTTCCAAGTCCTTTGAGATGTTGCTTTCATACTTTGCATACTTGTTTACCATCATGACACCAACCCATATGCAGGAGTAAGTAACTCTATCAGGCATTATGTTGAAATTATGCCCCCTTTTTCTACTTAGTGCAAATAGTGCAAATGTTATATAGTTTTTTAACCTCTATTCTAACACGATCAGCGGATTAATCCATATACACATAGAGCAAACTAGGGCATGTATTATTACCCCCATAAAACATACCCATCAAATTGGCTGTTACTATTTACGCCCCGTATCACGTGACATATTTATGAATGAATGATCGTAAACTTTATAGTAAAACTTCAACGTGACGCGATGACAAGGCAAGTTGCACGACGCCTCTATTTTTAGAAACTCCAATATAATCTCGAAACTAAGTTTCATAAAAACTTCTGATAATCAATTCATTTATATTTTTCATTTCATGAAAAAGATACCCTATACTCGTGTTATTAAAATTGTTTCAATGTTTAAAATGAGTCATTTCCTTCAGAAAATAACGAAGGTCGTTTTCATGAACGAGGGAGGTAATTGTACCAGCTAATAAGCCACTCAATTTCAGCGTGGAATTATGTTCAATGTCAAATTGGTGAAAATGGAATGCGCGCAGTTAAAAAGTACGGGAAAGTATCGTGTTTAGAATCGAAAAAAAACCTCTGTTCTTGTATTTTGTCGGTGAATAAAACACGGGCATTCGTTCGGATGCGGAAAATTAAATCACTCGTGCTCGTGATTTAATTTTTCCGCATCCGAACTCCTGCCCGTATTAATTCACCGACTAAAAACGCGAACATATTTTTATTTCTTAAATATCTTCATAGTGCATTGACATATTGCTTTGATACTTTGCATACTTGTTCACCATTATGACCCCAAACCATACACAGGGGAAGGTCACTCTATTAAGCATTTTGGTGGATAATGCCCCCTTTTTTCAACTTAGTGCAAATGTTAAAGTTTAGGTACAGGTTTTTTCACCTCTAATATTTTCAAAGTACATTCACATAATGCTTTACATACTTGTTCACCATCATGACACAAAACCCTTACACAGGGGTGGGTAACTCTATCAAGCATTTTGTTGAAATCATTCCCCCTGTTGGACTTGGAAATGCAATTGTTAAAGTTTAGGTACAGGTTTTTTAACCTCTAATATCTAATAAGTGCATTGACATATTGCTTTGATTGCTTAGGTAACTCTATCAAGCATTTTGTTGAAATAATGCCCCTTTTTCAACTTAGTGCAAATGTTAAAGTTTAGGTACAGGTTGTTTCACCTCTAATATTTTCAAAGTGCATTCACATATTGCTATGCATACTTGTACTCCATCATGACCCAAACCCCTACACAGGGGTGGGTAACTCTATCAAGCATTTTGTTGAAATTATGCCCCCTTTTGGACTTGGAAATGCAAATGGTAAAGTTAAGGTACAGGTTTTTTAACCCCTTATATCTTCAAAGATCATTGATATATTGTTTTGATACGTTGCATACTTGTTCACCATCATGACCCAACCCCTACCGTGACAGGAGAAGATAATCATTTAGCATTTGTTGAAATTATTTCCCCTTTTTGGACTAAGAAATGCTTATTTGTTTACCTTCATGACCAAGAGGACCTACACATGAGTAGGTAACGGTCCTGCATAATTTGACCAAATTATCCCCCTTTCGACTTAGAGGTCCCAACCTCTACACAGCAGAGGGTAATGCTGCTGTTATGAAGCATTTTGTTTTGAATATATAATGATTGTACTATCCTAGCATGGCGCTGCGAATAGTGGAGCGCGCTGTTTGTGAACAGCTCTTGTGATGTTTCCCACTAGACAGCTTAATTAAGACAGATAATAATTATATTCAATTTACAACAGAAATCTAATAGATGGTTGTGAAGTCTACCAGACAGTGTGTGAAATATGTCACCACAACTGACCATACCCTTGTTATTGCAAGCATGCATGTAGTACGTGATACATGTAACCTACAATCACCTGTAATGTTGATTTCACGGAAATAAATGGATTTTTTTGTCATTTTCAATCAATTTTGTCACAAGCTATAGACTTGTTTCTGCGTATCATGTCTGCAGAGGTTAAAACAGATAATAAGACCTCGGACATGGAACACGAAAGGTTCACTCAAAAATAAAATAACAGACCCCACAAGCTCGAACCGCAACGACCAACACAAAACAATAAAAATACAGAATAAACAGCAACAACATTCTACTATAGTCCAGTTAGGATATTGTGACAGTGACGTTGCAGTTTATGTGTACGCAAAAAAAATCACAAACATTGTCTAAACAGGTAGAGCGAAGTTTAGTATGTGAGTTCACAGGAACCTGATATTTTAAAATATATGGCCCAAACACTATCCATGATCCGTTACTGACAAGCACTCGTATAGAAAATAGATCTATTTTCTATACGAGTGCTTGTCAGTAACGGGGCATGGATAGTGTTTGGGCCATATATTTTAAATTTCCATTACATCAACGTTATAGCTCACCTCTATTTTTCAAATATGTGCTGTCCTTGTCACTCCTTATGCAGGAACCGCCCGGCTTGTATCTACTCGGTGTCAGCCCAATTGTCGGGTTAATCCATATAATTGCTGCTCCGAGAATAGGTAAATGTATGTAGATGTATGCACTATAAGTTCTTGCACATGAACAAGACTATATGTTCTTGCACATGGACAAGACGAAATAAGTACGCGTATTCATACGCGGTGGAAGAAAACTAGTTCGCATAACTGAGAATATCAGCTTCCTGTGGTTAGTTTAGCATTGAAATTATAGTTGTTTGTACAGTATGAGCCTTTATAATTAGTTTTACACCGTTATAGTGGACTCGACCGCTGCGCCACTGGATTTTTATCCTGACTGGACTATACCATCACGTGTTAATTTTTTCAAGTAAAGGTGTAAATACTGTAGCGCTCATACACCCCAAAGCCACACAGAAACGACGGCAGCACTGTTACACTAAATCCTTTATACATGGATACTACACTGCCCACAAAAAATAAGTGCACAGAGGTAATTTCCACATTTACTCATCTGTAATAACCCTATTTGCAGAACAGTGAAACAATAATATTTTTGAAGAAAACGAATGTTCTGTTTATTAAGTGTAAATACCATACATTGATAGGTACTCTAGGTGCAAATATCAAGTTTCTTTGTACGGCTTGAGGGGTAACTTCATCATAAAAAGATTGAAATTTCAGCCTTTTGGGTCACATGGTTATTTAATTTAGAACGTCATCGTTTTTACTTCTTAGTATCTTTAGAAACTAGTACATTTGTATAATTGTGACCATCTGGTAAACAAATATTGAATAATTTAACCAAGTTTAAGTTTGCAAATATACTATTATGTATACTTACTTTTGGTGGGCACTGTAATGTATTGTTTGGTTTCCCGTAACTCGCTAACTTACGTTGTAATTCAAAGTCTAAATATAATTCGTTAACAACTGCAAATTGGGGACACATATGTGGTTTGTATGAATTCATTAACTGAAATATTATACGTATCACAGATACGGAGAGAATAGTACATGTACTTTTCTTTATGTACTTGGTGTATATATTCCGATAAAAACATAATAATACACTAGTAGCTAAATCAAGGGGAGTGCTGTCAAGTTTTTATACAATCAATTGTTTATTGTTTTCCAGAAAATTGTAAAAGGAGACATTGTATTAAAGCCGAGTGTTCAAGGACTGAGCAAGGACTGGCATCAAAATCACAGCTGTGAATATTTCTACACATGCGCAGTGGACACGAAAAATGTACAACGTGTATTGGACGGATGCAGAACTTTGATTATTCGAAAACATTTAGAAAGATTTGGAATTATTTAGGAAACATTCGGATATTTTCCTACAGTATTAGAAACTCATCATTGACCTTGACGATTGTCTTTGCTACATTTCATAATCTGCAGGTCAATATAAGCTGGGACATTATCATGCGCCTGTATTTGTAGTCACCATTGATTGGAACATGATCATGTAACTACTGTTGTAGTAACCATTGGCTGGAAGATGCTCACGTGACTTTATTTGCAGTCACAATTGGCTGGAACATGATCACGTGACTTTATTTGCAGTCACCATTGGCTGGAACATGATCATGTGACTACTGTTGTAGTAACCATTGGCTGGAACATGGTCACGTGATTTTATTTATAGTCAAGATTGGCTAGAACATTACTATGTGCTTTTATTTGTACTCATTCGAAGATTCATTTTATAGTTGCATCTGACATTGTGCAATTTATTGTGACAATTACAAAAAATGCAACATATTCTAAGTCGACACCAAAGTTTCATTGGACCGCGAAAACATAGAGTGTAGGAAAACGGAGTACGAAATGTGTTAAAAAGAAACTCATTTTTGGATTTACGTATTGTTTTCACTTGTTCTGGTGTTAGCAAGGATGTGTAATCTGACTTTTAGTAGAACGACAATACAACGTATGCAGTCTAGAAGCACACATGGTTGTAGCTTATTGTGACGTTTAAGGAGGAAACACATGTGCTCATCTAGTTCTGACTTCTTACATTAACACATGTTGTTTGTGCCTGTTTGGGAATTCCGAGGAAACCGTCGTTCGTTTAAGTCGCTTTGGTTTTTACTGTTATGCGAAAACGGGAGTACGACGGGCTTTCTACAGGTTTTTTTTAAGTTTTACAAAAACGTACAACGAAACTCGTATGAATGGAGCTTGACGTGGCCATACCTGTGTAAGATTTGAATGTGTTCAACCAGTTTTGGCCTTCATGTGTGTAGTATCAATTGCGCATCCACATACGTTTGTGTATTACTATACCATGCAGTTTTGTTAAAAGGGTTTTGAGGCAGGTCAAAAAGATGTTGATTACAACACAAAGAAAAGGAAAACCATTATTCGCGTTTCGGAGATGCATTAAACATAGGGATTTTATATCGTGATCGAGTAAGACAAGGACGTCATTGAAATTGATTCCCAGAATAAGAATGTTTGCGTATCAATAATGCAAGTAGTGAAGACAAGATTTACAATAAAGGTATGGGTGGTAGTTGGATGACATGTATGGATAACGTCTGTCAGGAAAGATTCAGTAATAACACTTTGGCGCTTTTTAGTAATTTCTTGATTAAAGTGGCATATTGCACACGTCTACATGATCGCATATTACACACATTTACATGATCCCAGACGTCTACATGATCCCAGAGGTTTACATGATCCAAGACGTCTACATGATCCAAGACGTCTACATGTTCCTAGACGTATACATGCTCCTAGACGTATACATGATCCTAGACGTATACATGATCCTAGACGTATACATGATCCTAGACGTCTACATGATCCTAGACGTATACATGATCCTAGACGTCTACATGATCCTAGACGTATACATGATCCTAGACGTATACATGATCCTAGACGTATACATGATCCTAGACGTATACATGATCCTAGACGTATACATGCTCCTAGACGTATACATGATCCTAGACGTATACATGATCCTAGACGTATACATGATCCTAGACGTATACATGATCCTAGACGTATACATGATCCTAGACGTCTACATGATCCTAGACGTCTTCATGATCCTAGACGTCTTCATGATCCTAGACGTATACATGATCCTAGACGTATACATGATCCTAGACTATATGAAGAAGGAACGTTGATGTTCTTATAAGATAGGATGGCTTAACAACCATGCAGTCCATTGTTGTGTTACATGGCTTTAATGAATATATATACGCGTATCACTTGCCTTATTTTCAGCGGCCATATACATATAGGACTATATTCATACATTATATGAACTATTGTATTTTACATGGACGTGTGGTAACGTAGAGCGGACGTAACCTTTCAAGCGTACAATGTTCGTTGTGTATTGTTTAATTTCATCCTAGTTATAAATACATTTGTTCCATCTAGTCGTACAATCATAGGTGTTCTAGTCTATTTGTTTATCTGCTTATGTAATATACATGTATATAATTATAGTGTATATGAAAGTACCTTTAGGTACTCCAATTAATGCACTACATTTATATTAACATCAGTCGGCTACCGGCTCTAACGTTAACGCTTAATAACCCGTGTTTTCTAGACTCGTTTAAGAAATGTTGATCTCGAAAGACAACTCATGACGGATCATATATATCCTTGTTTCTTGTCGCATTGTGCAAACATCTGTACGTTGTTTATAATGTATTTGTAATTCGTTGTTTAATAATGCTTTTTAATAATGTATGATCTGTCGTTTGGGTCACTCTTTTCTTATTGCTGTTTTATAACGGAACTTAAGCAAACAGAAATATCTGAAACTATACGGGTTTCTTGTACAGCCAGGAATCTCTTGGAAGTCCTGGCTAGTATCACGGACACAGTCTAAATTAGTCTTGACATGTATATACATACCTAACATAGTTCCTTGTCATGTATCACTTGGCTAGTATTACTTACGGACAATGTTTGAGTTATACATTCCGTGTTTCTGTAGCTCGTGGCTAGTATGACAGACAACGTAAACGTTAAGACACTCAATTTTTGTTGTAGCTCGTTGGTAGTATGACTGACAACGTAAACGTTAGACACTCAATTTTGTTGTAGCTCGTGGCTAGTATGACGGATAACGTAAACGTTAGACACTCAATTTTTGTTGTAGCTCGTGGCTAGTATGACCGACAACGTAAACGTTAGATACTCAATTTTTGTTGTAGCTCGTGGCTAGTATGACGGATAACGTAAACGTTAGACACTCAATTTTTGTTGTAGCTCGTGGCTAGTATGCCTGACAACGTAAACGTTAGACACTCAATTTTTGTTGTAGCTCGTGGCTAGTATGACTGACAACGTAAACGTTTGTTGTAGCTCGTGGCTAGTATGACGGATAACGTAAACGGTTGTTGTAGCTCGTGGCTAGTATGACGGACAATGTAATGTTTGTTGTAGATCGTGGCTAGTTTGACGGACAAAGTAAACGTTAGACACTCAATTTTTGTTGTAGCTCGTGGCTAGTTTGACGGACAACTTAAACGTTAGACAGTCAATTTTTATTGTAGCTCGAGTAGTATAACGGACAACGTAAACGTTTGCTGTAGCTCGTGGCTAGTATGACGGACAACGTAAACGTTAGACACTCAACTTTTGTTGTAGCTCGTGGCTAGTTTGACGGACAACTTAAACGTTAGACAGTCAATTTTTATTGTAGCTCGCGTAGTATAACGGACAACGTAAACGTTTGTTGTAGCTCGTGGCTAGTATGACGGACAACGTAAACGTTTGATATAGATCGTGGCTAGTATGACGGACAACGTAAACGTTTGATATAGATCGTGGCTAGTATGACGGACAACGTATAAGCTAGATATTCACTGTTATATTGTAATTCGTGGTTATTAATATCGGCAAACGTTCATGTTAGACATTGTAACTCATTGCTAGTACGACGGACAATGTATAAATTAGACATTCCATGTCTCATTGTGGTCCGTTTCCCGACTAGACGTTCTCGATACCAATACATTGTACGTTTGTTATGTAAAATAGCAAAATTTATAACACAAAATGTAACACCTCCATAGAGACATGCGACAACAACAATAATAATATGACAACACATTATTCGTGATACACAGAGTAGGTGTCTAATTTCGAGTCTAGTTTAAGCCTATGTCCCACTGAGGAATTGCACATAGGCGATACCATCCGATTCACGACAATGCTTTCCGATTTCACAAACTGTCTCAATCATGACCCCCTAGACCACGAGGAACATGTTCCTGATGTCCTGAATTCTCATTATTTCGATGGGGAGTACATTGCCGAGACAAAAAATTCTCAGTGGGACCTATAGGCTTAAGGATTAAATATTCCACCCAACGATGTATTGTGTCTTAAAATAGTTTGTTCTTACGTTTTAGTCTTAATCACTTCCCTTTATCATAACATTATAATTATGTATCTGTATTATTAACACTACTTTGAAATATATGTAATAGGTAAATAGACATTCCAACACGATCTGCAGATTAATCCATATACGCATAGAGCAAACCAGGGCATGTATTATTACCGCAATCAAACATACCTATCAAATTGGCTGTTACTTTTTACCCCCGCATCACGTGACATATTTATGAATAAATGAACGTAACCTTTATAGTAAAAACTTCAACGAGTCGCCAACAAAGGCAAGTTGCACGAGTATCCAGTGTTACAGCGATAACGCATCTATTTTCAGAAACTCCAATATAATCTCGAAACTAAGTTTCATAAAAACTTCTGATAATCAGTTCATTTATATTTTTCATTTCATGAAATAGATACCCTATACTCGTGTTATTAAAATTGTTTCAATGTTTAAAATAACAACAACAACAACTTTTATTCGAGATTAAGTAATACAACATTACTTCTAGTCTACAACAAAAAGTGCAGTGATAAGCAATGAAAATTTCACATATGTATTACTTAATGTCGAATAAAAGTTGTTGTTGTTGGTGTTGTTTCAATGTTTAAAATGTGTTATTTCCTTCAGAAAATTACGAAGGTCATTTTCATTAACGAGGGAGGTAATAGTACCAGCTAATAAGCCACTCAATTTCAGCGTGGAATTATGTTCAATGTCAAATTGGTGAAAATGGAATGTGCGCAGTTAACTAGTACGGGACATTATATTATTATTTAGAATCGAAATAAAAACTCTGTTCTTGTATTTTGTCGGTGAATAAAACACGGGCAATCGTTCGGGTGCGGAAAATTAAATCACTCGTGCGTATGCGGAAAATTAAATCGTGATTTAATTTATCCGCATCCGAACTCCTG
Organism: Spisula solida; assembly: GCA_947247005.1. Taxonomy (NCBI): domain Eukaryota; kingdom Metazoa; phylum Mollusca; class Bivalvia; order Venerida; family Mactridae; genus Spisula; species Spisula solida. The sequence goes on along the minus strand of OX365947.1, from coordinate 38,622,550 downwards.
CCCGTGTTTTATTCACCGACAAAATACGCGAACAGATTTTTATTTCTTAAGTGAAAATATTTTATACATTGCATTTATTGTTACCAAAGACATTAGGTCTTTGTTGTTACATTAGTTATGCGTGTTGTTGTTGTCGTATGTACGGGTTGAGGTCGCCATTATTAGGTAGTGCCTGACTCTCTGACGTAGTGTTAGGGACAGGTACGACAGGCTTGTTTTCTTGTAACTCGTGACTAGCATCGCGGACAGCGTGTCAGTTAGACATGTAAATCTAGTGATGCATTATCAAGAAAGTGACTGCTATTAGTTAAGCCTAGGTCCCACTGAGGAATTTCTCATCGACGATGTTCTCCCGATATCTTCCGATACCACCCGAATCATTGCGTTTCCTTCCTATATCACAAATTGTATTATGACTTCCCCCAAAGCTTCCCATAGACCACGATGGACCTGTTCCCGATGTCCTGATAACTCATTAATTTAAATCGGGAGTACATCGCGGAGGCAAAAAATGCTCAGTGGGACCTAGGCTTTATGTTCAATTCATACTACATTACGGACATGTGATCAGTTAATTTTACCACAAGTTTTAATATTTGTAATGTTTTGTGACTATATTATGTTCAATAAATATACACATTTTACGCAAGTATAGTGTGTTGATTAAATTTGTAAAATATTTGTACAGGTGTGTTATGTTGTATTTCTTCCGTTTTGTTTATATCTATACGGGGTACACATGTTTATATCTATACGGGGTTAACATGTTTATATCTATACGGGGTTAACATGTTTACGTCTATACAGGGTTAACATGTTTATGTCTATTCGGGGTTAACATGTTTACGTCTATTCGGGGTTAACATGTTTATGTCTATTCGGGGTTAACATGTTTATTTCTATTCGGGGTTAACATGTTTACGTCTAAACAGGGTTAACATATTTATGTCTATTCGGGGTTAACATGTTTATACCTATACGAGGTTATCATGTTTATATCTATACGGGGTTAACATGTTTATATCTCCACGGGGTTAACATGTTTATATCTATTCGGAGTTGATATATTTATGTCTATTCGGGGTTAACATGTTTACGTCTATTCGGGGTTAACATATTTATTTCTATTCGGGGTTAGCATGTTTACGTCTATACGGGGTTAACATGTTTATGTCTATTCGGGGTTAACATGTTTATATCTATTCGGAGTTGATATGTTTATGTCTATTCGGGGTTAACATGTTTTAAAATGTCTATTCGGGGTTAACATGTTTATATTTATTCGGGGTTAACATGTTTATGTCTATACGGGGTTAACATGTTTACGTCTATATGGGGTTTACATGTTTACGTCTATACAGGGTTAACATGTTTTCGTCTATTCGGGGTTAACATGTTTATAGCTATTCGGGGTTAACATAATGTTTCAGTACATGTATAAATATACGGCGGAGGATTCAGCTAACCAGTTTTCCTGCTGCGTACCCTGCATATAGCGTTACTAGCTTACCATTCCAAAATAAATCAGGTGTTTCTCTTCTTATAGAGGGAACTTGATCGGCATTGTTGTCAAATTTTAATGATTGGGTATGACCTGATGCAACCGGGATTATAACCACTGGACCGCGGCCGCGACTGTCTATCATCGAGTAGTGGGATTTGTAAGGACTTCTTCAGCGAAGCCCCTTCGTGCAACAAAACTTTCAATGGGTCATATCGATGTGTGCAATCAATCGTAACGTATTAGACATTCCGTATAATATGAAACATCCAATGCGATCCGATTTAGAAGTGAATAGTCAAAGGTTACAGAACATTAGCTTAAAAGATTGTAGATTAGCAATCATTCCGGTAATCAAAAGAGAACCCGAATGATAAAAGAAGTTTTCTAAATAGACTAACATGTGCCATCATATTTTTCTACGTGTAGCCAAAAAAGTCAAAATGTAATTTCTAACGATGGAAGGTTAACTAGACATTTTTGACAAGGATTTTACAAACACATGATATATTTTAACATTTTTCCATAATTAATCACAAGATAACGTTTCATATATACAAGTATACGTAAGCAAATGGTTTTCATACTAAATGTTTAACATAACAAGAGCACCGCCAACGAGTGCTAGACGCTCGACTTTCTCGTACTTGATAGTAACCTTGCTCATATGGGAGTCAAAATTCTAAGTGTAACAAGGACAGATAACTCATAAAAATAGGTCACTGAGTTACCAGCCTTGTCTGTATGAACTCCCCTTGTGATAGTGAATACCTATGTTGAGTTTCAAGTGGATACCTTTGATAGTCTTTGAGTAATTGACATTTTTGTGTAAAGATGCAAAGTCAGAACGGGGGTAACTCTTATAAAATACTGTATAGAGTTGTTTCCTCTTGTCAGTAGATGTAGGTCATCACATTCCACAAGTGTACTGACTTTCAAGTTGAAACCTTTGATAGTGCTCGAGAAAATCCAGTGTATGTATAAAATTTGAATGTACTAAGACCAAACAAGGGCAGATAACTCCATAAATATTGGTCGCAGAGTTATCGGCCTTGTCAGTATGGACTCCCCTTGTGATGGTGAACAACTATATTAAGTTTCAAGTTGATACCTTTGATAGTCTTTTCAACGCAAACGACACGATCCCGTCACGACAATAGCTCTTTTTTTCTTCGAAAAGTCGAGCTAAAACTTGTCCTTTGGCATATTAACATGACGACACTAATGACGTCACGTTCTTTGCGTAACGTTTTCAGAAAATCCATTTAACGGGTTTTCGTTTCGCAATTGGCTGTATCCACCGGACGTGTCTTCTTCAAAATCAGGTGTATATAGTATCTTATCTTGATAATCCATTTTCTGTTGTATATCAGTCGTATCACGTCCCATTCTTTGTGCAATGGCCAGCTGAAAGTGTACAGATCCAATGTAAAATAATGGTTGGAAATACTCATCGAATAGCCGGAAACCATAGTCTTGTAGGTCACAAACCACTAAATAAAATTGTTCTTTAGTTCAATGTAAAGTGACAATTATTGTCAGCCCCATATTATATCATGTTAAAGTCAATGGCCAGTTGACAGACCTATATCATTGAAAAGAAGTATGTTTCAGCTACAAAATAAGACCAAAAAAACTGGGGGTCATGATTAATATAAGAACATTTTTGTACGTCAAAGGCGGTAGACAATTTTTTACAGACGCGTGGACCGATCAAACGTGGGTTTTGTAAGGCACTGTAAACATACTTTAATGAACAATGGCAAATGGTTTTGGGTGGTTAGTCAATACAGAAAAGCTTTGCCGAAGTTTTGGGATGGACAGCCAAGGAACACAAGCGTTTCCCAAACCCTTGAGGTCGTTAGCGAATGAAAACAAGTTGTACATACTATTTACATATCGTTTCGGATTTGTTACTATTGAAAACATTATGTTGAGAAAATAATAAAAACCTGATTTGCAAATAAATAAAATACTTATGGACAATGCTTACCTTGAGCCTTAAGACATATGCTGGTCCGATGGCCTGAAAAAAATAAAACCGTATAGAAATTATTTTATCATTACCTTGTGGAAAACCAAAAGCAAGTACATAATTATGTTGCATAGCAACGACGTTACATGTATGTAACGTCACATTATTTACCAAACAACAAGATGATTAAGAAGATTAATGCAAATTTCATTAATGTTAAATCACTAATACCATTGTCACGTAGGCTGCTAAGTAACCAATATTAAACCGAACGGTATAATAGCTAGTCATAGCTAATGTTTACTATGTTATACAATTTCCGACAATAAATAAAGTTTGTAGATCTATTGGTATCATGCACAGGAACTTGCATAATTTAAAAAAAATAGAAAAAAAAGTCAATAGATCTATGCCTACCAATTAAATATTTTAATACAGGCTCTCAGTATTGAATTTTTTTCCCATTTTTTTTCTTCTTTTTTTAAATTATGCAAGTTCCTGTGTATCATGTATCTATATGAAAATAAATTCAAGTCAAAACTCTTGAGCTTCAATCAATGTGTCACATACTATACGATGTGCGTGTGTGATACTTACAATATACGCAACGTAACAACTATAGATGAATAACACAATAGCTGTGATAAAGTAGATGTACCAAGCATCGCCAGATCCCTACAATATAATAATTAACATTATGAAGGCAAACAAAATATCCTACTGACTATTTCGTATTTACGAACGTTTGTTTCATACCAGATTTGTACATGGGCCTTAAAACTGTTATATAGTGTGGTTCCACCTTAAATAAACCTATTGCTTGGTACTACTGGAACCAAGACGTCTTTGAGCGGCTCGGTACAAACCCCTGTTCACTTAGATACGTCGATTAACCCTACTGATGTTGTTGTAGACATCCGCACATTTATTGTTTATTGTTTTATAAGGACCTTATGGTAGATTAGCGTTGTATTATATGCTAAATAAGCTTTCTCTATAAATAAAGTCAATATATGATTGTGTTTTATCAAATGTATTCAAGCAAGATATTTTCTCGGTAAAGCAATGACTTTTTTCAATTTAGAGTCAGTAACACGGAACAGTCTTTCATTCAAAAACGTGATTGCTAATTTAAGGTCAAACTCTAGATAACTGTAGTATTATATTACAATAATGGACCACAATCTGTAAAGGTAGCGCTTATAAAACGATGGTAGAAATCTTCGAGATCATTACGAAATGATGTCAAATGTTGTGATACATGAATTCTTAAAATGACTTTATTTTACAAATATATGGTTTATCCTTCTACATCTGATTTTTTAGATGAAAGTTATATTTGAAGTCCATGGATAAAAGAAAGTGTTTTTATTAGATGTGTTTACCATTAGCGCAAACACCATTGATTCTTACGAGAGTTTTTTAATTAAAAACATTTGAGCCGTTCTCCAGGAAAACCGAGCTTAGTGACATTGTATTAGTATTTATGTGATAAGGTTAAGAATATCCTCTTAAATGACAAAATGTTATGCTCTTTGATTTAAGTTTAAGTTCTTAGATAACGTAGAACTATGTCTTAGCTTTATTTTTTCTCATGCATCATGTTACAATATCTTCTGTCGTTGCTATGGTGACCAATTTCTGAAGAGTATCCATATTGAGAAAACGAGAGGTTAGTGGTTGACAACAGTAGCTACGTTTCACTAAAAGCTAAAATTCACGATTAAGATGTTTTATCATAAAAGGAAAATAATTCTTAAATGTGATACAATTTTGAAAAGTTTACTTCAAGAACTCATCAAATACTGGATTTATGAACTTCTTGTTAACGTGTCGTCAAAAACGTTTGAATGACGTTTGCGAGGTCACTAACAAAGTGAGTGGTTAATTTTAGAAGTCTGCAACTTTGTAATTTGAGTTATATTTTGCTCAAATGTTCAGAAACTGTTCAAAGGAGTCTCGTCTTTCTAATGCCTATACATATGTATTATCATGATTTTCATATTTTTGTCACTAAGCCCGGTTTTCCTGGAGAACGTCTAGTTTACAATCGGAGAAAATACTTACAACAAATAATATCACAAGGTAGTAGTTAATTCCCATAACTAGTACTGCCAATCCCCATACAACTATTTTCAATATGCTGAAATAAAAGATACCGTAAAAACGTCAAGTGAGGGCATCTGACTTAACATTGTAGGGGTGTTACAATAGCTCTGCCATCAAAGCATGTTTAGTAATATCATTTAAACATAAATTAGTGACAGACCATCTCGATTTTGGACCACTTCAATACTACATGCAAGATCACGTCAATATAAAGAACGTTTTTCTCAACAGTATAGTGATTAATTAGCTCAGTATTCAACCTCAATATAAGACGGTCCAAGACGCTTCATCGTTAGCCTATTGGTAGAGCGTCTGCTTCGGGTGTGGGAGGTACCGGGTTCGATACAAGGCCCAGATTTCCCTGGCTAGACTGGGAACTGACTTCTCTCCTCTCATACCCTCATGGCGATAGTTAAAGGGACTGCCTCACATATAAGTGTATCGCAAAAATAAAATTGTTAAATATTCGCGTAATTTGGGTATAGTTGCCTGTACATCCCATAAACAACCACACTGACATCTCAAATAACTTGAGAAACTTCCGTATTTGTAGTTATTAAGTACTTTTACATAAAAAATTCTATAGGGTATTAATACTAATTATAATTAGTATGAATACTACTATTACTTAAATTGCCTGAAACGTGTTCGTATTTAATAAAATAATAATCGAAAAACGAACCAAATGTCCACTGATGTTTACGCTGTAGTCTGTTGATGTTACAGTTCGATCACGTGTGAATTACACAATTCACAAAGCATGTTGGAAGAAAACTTAGCGCTTTTTTCAAGAAAAAAATACTCAGTGGGCGATATCGAGAGCGGTTAAAATTGCACATCGGCACCAAATATTTCATAAAGCAACCGTCAGTGGCTTTCTATTGCATCAATACTTGGTCGGTTGGAAAATCACGATATACAAAAATTTTAGCCCAATTTGTGAGGCAGCACCTTTAACATTAGGAATTATGTGTCGAGAGCGATTCGTATAAGTTGGAAAATCTTGTTTTAGTATAAACTTATATAAGACCCCATCACTGATATAGCAAACGTGATTGTTTTAGATATATACCACCATGAATTACAGTATACTAGTATTAAACATACATATGATTGAGATATTGTGGTGTAGTCGTTTGTTTCAACAGTGTAAAAGACATTTTTCCATTTAATATTTCCTTGATCAAAATTCACTAGAATGTAACTTACGTTCCGTTTTTAAAATCTCCCATAATTCTTTCGTTACTGGTGAAATGCAGTATGGGTAATAACGCAAACGGAAGTTGAATACTTTGTAAGACATTCAACCAATTGTTCATAAGGTCAAGGTCTTTGGTTGCTGCCAAGGCAACGGTTATTGTCGGTATCATTGCTATTGACCTTGTCATTAAAACACGCTTCCATTTTGCCCATTGAATATTTAAAAACCCTTGCATCACAAACTGTCCAGCATATGTTCCCTGTAATATAACACATCATTTACATATATTGAGGTTAATGACAACGAAGTCATCACGTAGGACGTGGTCAAACAAGTTGGTAATTTCTATAGGTCCGTGAAAAGTGCATAACATATTTTGTAAACTTAGAACATAGAATATATACTCTTCTTTGTCTCACAAGAAACACAAATGGAAAACATACAGTATAAACAATTATCAAACAAACAGCACCAGAATGCGGGCTATATATCATAGTTGGCGGGGTCCATTAAGCCATAATAAGTATGCCATCCATATCATTCAGTGGAGCTATACTAATTATATACTGAGCAAATGTTCCAACTAGACTTTTCTTCAATTTATCATAGTATATACTTTTAGCTTTGTTCAGAAATATGATTGACGATATCTGTTGGGTAAAATGCACGTTTTTATTAAACAAAACTGGCTTATCAAGTTCAGTAAACCATATAATGAGATAAACATTGATTGTTTAATTGATTTCTAATGGTTTTAATACTATCAATGGAAAAAAAGAAAATCGAAGGGGTCTAGTTGGAACATTTGTACAGTATATTCACACTACTTTGATATGTCAAGGCCTTGCATCGAACGTACATCATCTTGTACCCTAGATGGACGCGGCACCCGAGGTGAACGCTGTACCCGTTACACCACTGAAACCAGAACATACTGGAACATCACGTTACTTACAGTCATTGTGGAACTCTGTCCAGCAGCTAGAATACCTATACCCCAAATAACCTTCATCGTCATACCATATTTATCATACAACCATGTACCCTGGAATCACAAGACAAAGATAAACGCATTATTATTCCAAAGTGTTCTACCATACCGAGTGTATACCGGACGCATAGCTCAGTGGGCTTTTTAGCCTTTATTGGGGTTATCAGTAACATACAACGAACAGTTCATCTAAACATGTTTCCAGGAATTTCTTACTAGTATCAACCAGGAGAAACGTGCTCTTCTGCAATGTGACTGACAACTTGAAAGAGCCAGTATCACATATTTCCAGGCAACATATAGACAATTTCACAAGAAGGTCATCAAAATGAGAATACACTGTTCGTTGTATCTCAAATAACCGATTGTATTTTAAAGAATCAATTTGCTGTTTTGGTGACACTCCAAATATATAAGAAAGACATAACCATCACACACGAATAATACATGTACGAGTATTTACAATCTATTCATCAACAACGTTTCGCCTAGATGGTTTTCGTTTTTTTGTGATACAAAAAATACAGAGTCACAAATTGTGACCACTACTTACAGCGACCCGTAGACTAGCATTCGGATATTCTGGACTGGAAAATGCATCAGCGAACACCGCCATCACAAATAGGTTGATGATAAACGATATTAGTAAGGCAATAGCTGAAAAACAATAAAAACATCATACGTTACAGAATGTCAGAAACAACCATGACAGTATATTCATATTGTTTTGTTTGTAACGAATATAAACTTGGAACTGTTTTACCCAAAATGACATTCATATCCTATGTGGTGACCAATTGACATAAACTGACCTAAAGCCATTGATCTAGGTTTGGCCGCTTTAACCAAGGGTCAGTTGGTCGCGATATGGCCATCTCTCTGGCATGCGAGCATTCCTGCTTGCGGATCGATATGCCTCTCACTGGGAGAGTGGCCTTTCAATTTTCACTTTCTTTTACATTTATTCTTTCACTTGATCTTTTTTATGTGTTTACTGAATTGTATGATTTGTTTCAGAATAATTTCTAACAAATACTGAAGCGCACAGATAATTCAAAGCCACACAGAAACGACGACAGCGCCTATCCATCCACGCAAGAGTCAGACATAGAACGGACATCCACGTTCTCAAAAATGGATATTTCAAGCAAGCCTATATACTCACTCCGTAATGAATGACACACAGTGAACTTCGAACTCTGTGTATAAAACATTTGCCATAATGACTAGGCAAGAAGCAACTATAAAGTAACCGTCATGCAGTTTAATCTCTCGGACACCAACCGTTGACCTTTGTCCTGAGCCATATAACGTCATCTTTGTCATCATTATTTTAACATGCTCAAACACACTGTGACAGTAAGCATTTTCATAAGCATTAAACAATTAAATCTAATCAGATAAAACTAATATGGGCACCGTGGAATATTACGGTTGTACAAGGAAGGCTTGATTTTACCTGATTCTATAGAATAATACAGATTAGCTTCTTTCACGGCGCCTTTATCTTTTCTGTCGATGGTTCGAGACTGAAAGTAAGTACATGTATGTTAATAAAGTGGATAAATGTCGCAATCAGTTTCTCACCCACTTATATCTCAATGAAACGAACAACATAATTATTGTTATTTCGGTTGTTCTGCGTGTACGTAGGTCGATGTGTCACATGAACCATACCGATAGAAGATAAGAGATATATCCGGCAATCACATTAATCATAAAACACTTAATGGTTATACATATGTTTACTTGGCGAAGTATTGTATTCCCATTGATGAGTACATTTTGGCTATTACGAGCAACCGGTTATGTCGAGCATTTTACCTGTCCCGATCACTGCTCGAGATAACGAAGTTTTACTGTACTTTACTGACACGTACGAGAGCACTATGAAGGTATATATTATGTGGAAAACTTACCAGTACGAGGGCACTATGAAGGGATATATTATGTGGCAAACTTACCAGTACGAGGGCACTATGAAGGTATATATTATGTGGCAAACTTACCAGTACGAGGGCACTATGAAGGTATATATTATGCGGCAAACTTACCAGTACGAGGGCACTATGAAGGTATATATTATGCGGCATTATCACAGCTCCAACAATTCCTACAAGTTGTTGTATTTCATCTTTGTTACAATCTTCACACCACGGTATCGCTAAACCTTTCATAATCTCAACTTGGTCCGGTACAACAGTTATATACTGAAATAGTTATATACTCTCAACTTGACCCGGTACAACAGTTATAAACTGAAATAGTTATATAATCTCAACTTGGTCTGGTACAACATTTATATACTGAAATAGTTATATAATCTCAACTTGGTCCGGTACAACAGTTATATACTGAAATAGTTATATACATTTTTTTGTAATCTCAAGTTGGTACGGTACAACAGTTATATACTGAAATAGTTATATAATCTCCACTTGGTCCGGTACAGCAGTTATATACTGAAATAGTTAAATAATCTCAACTTGGTCCGGTTCAACAGTTATATACTGAAATAAATATATAATCTCAACTTGGTCCGGTACAGCAGTTATATACTGAAATAGTTATATAATCTCAACTTGGTCAGGTACAACAGTTATATACTGAAATAGTTATATAATCTTCACTTGGTCCGGTACAACAGTTATACACTGAAATAGTTGTATAATCACAACTTGGTCCGGTACAACTGATATATGCAGAAATAGTTATATTAGCTCAACTTGGTCCGGTACAAAAGTTTTATATGAAATAGTGATATAATCTCACGTTGGTCCGGTACAACAGTTATATACTGAAATAGTTATATATTTTCAACTTGGTCCCGTAAAACAGTTATATACTTAAATAGTTATATAATCTCAACTTTGTCCGGTACAGCAGTTATATACTGAAATAGTTCAATAATCTCTACTTGGTCCGGTAAATCAGTTATACATGTATACTGAAATAGTTATATAATCTCAACTTGGCCCGGTACATCAGTTATACTTTGTATACTTAAATAGTTATATTATCTCAACTTCGTTCGGTACAACAGTTATGTTGAAACAATTACAAAATATCAACTTGGTCCGGTACAACAATTATATACTGAAATAGTTATATAATCTCAACTTGGTCTGGCACAACAGTCATATACTGAAATAGTTATATAATCTCAACTTGGTCTGGCACAACATTCATATACTGAAATAGTTATATAATCTCAACTTGGTATGGCACAACAGTCATATACTGAAATAGTTATATAATCTCAACTTGGTCTGGCACAACAGTCATATACTGAAATAGTTATATAATCTCAAATTGGTCCGGTATAACAGTCATATACTGTAACAATTTTAATCTCAGGTCAATACCATTATATTACAATCGACAAGTTATTTTCACAAATACCCATGTATCAAAAACATCCGCATCAGCAAAACAACCATCTATATTAACAGCCAGTATAACTAAAATCCAAATCAAAATAATTAAAGCAGGAAGTTGAAGGTCATAATGTCTGAAAATAAACAGTCTATTCACCACCTTCCTACATCAAAACAAAACAGCTAGACCATTATGTTCATGATTCCAGATGGAGCTCATTAGAAAAATTGACTTACAATATACATAAAGGTTATCGCCATAGTTGTAATTAGAGCTCCAAATAAAGCCTCTAGTTTTCTGAGACCATAATTTTCCAGGAATAAGAATGTGAAAGTATCAGCTCCCGTGATCAATACACCTGCCCAGATGGGGACCCTGAAATATATATTGACATTCAGCCATAAAAAAATAACAAAAACAGTAAAAGAAAAAACTGTAAACTCGTTAATTTTCACGTACATGAAAATTAATCTTGTGGATGTATGTTAAATACAATTTCGTAGGGTCGTTACTTCGTGATGTACAAGGCATTGAAGCGGAATTACTTGTATGATATTTCAGGATTCGATTAATGTTGTGGATCATAATAATAATAATAATAATAAAGACTTTATTCGGATTTCGTTATGGAGCCTACCCACGAAGTCCACAAAAAATCTCTATATAAAAATTATAATTTTACAGTAGAGTGTGTAGCTACAAACACAGGTATGAATTATTCATGAATATATAAATTTTACAAAAAAAATATTTCTTTACTCTTAATCAATAAGACAGTCACATGTGGCTACACACACAGGTAACTGTATCATTGATAGAGAGTAAAAATTTTTTTTATAAAATTAATGTTATCTTAGAAAGGTCCATTTGTACCAAAGTGGTCATATTTTCATGGTATCAAAAACAAGAATAGGCTTACGATATCTTCATAAAGAATTTACATCCATAGACAACATTGTTAGAACCACCTCCATGCAAAATCCCATCGAAATTGATAAACTAGTTAAAAAGTTATACCATGAAATGTATTCCACGGTGTCCAGTCAGTCAATGAGGTGCTTTCAATAGAAACGACACTACTATTCAAAACAAAACAATAAAGAAAGTGGTTTCACGCCCTATGGGTTTATTTTCTTATTTATGGACGGATTTTTAAAATATTGATATCAAATTAAAGACGAAGCTCTCTTGTTTCTGATTATGTAAATCTATTAAAAATAACACCAGTATTAATGAAATGTTTATTAAAAACAAACTGCACATCAGTGACTGTGTGGTCAATTTTCGGTGTTGTAAACCTTTCTTATAGATATTATAAATTTTATATAAAAATGTTTTGTTTTGTTTACTTTTAACTAATGATACAGTTACCTGTGGCTACAAATTGATAAATACAAACAATGTCACATAATCTACTCATTGTAAGAACGGCTGCAGACTATTACCCACAGATCTGGGTTTGATCACTTAGTTAATTAAGCAGGTTCTCGGTTCTTCCATTGGCTATGGCTATGTGCCCCACATGTGAAGAAGTTAAAAATTGCAGCGGAAGAGCATAAGGTTATATTTGAATAATGTTTAAGATCGATTGCAGGAAAACTGGTCTGATCCACCGAGCCCCGTGTATGACAACATGTAATATACTGTTAAAGAAAACGGAGTAAAACTCGAATAATAACAAAACTAACGACAGTCGAGTCATTCGATCTAGTGTAGATACATATACTTTGCAAACTTGTTCGTTTTGAGGACAGAAAGTGCAATTGTCTTCGCCTTTTCTGTGTTTATATGCACATAAAATATTGTCATCTTTCATCCCTTGATTTGCACTTAAGAAAGCAATGTATAGTAACTGTTACTAACATATAACAATAATATAGGTCATACTTGAAACTATGATAAACATTTCATTGTTATCACTACTAGTTCCCTCCAGATAATATATCAATTGTTTGATATGTATCAATTGTAAATTGTAACCACATCAGTACATAATGTGATTAATAATCTACACACGACCACCAAGTACACTTTATAAAGTTATACTACATTGATTTAGCTAGATACTAGATAGTGAAACTCATATTTCGACTTAAATAAATCATTATAATAAAACACTTTCGACACTTCACTCTGTGGTCAGATATGGACCCTCTAACCATTATATGCGGACACGGTGTCACTACGGAAGCGGTGTACAGTCAGATCTCGATATAACGACACCCGATATACTGACAAATTCATTATACTGACATCAAACGTGGGAACAATAGTATTAAAATGCTCTTTATATCTATTCAGTATACTGACATATTTGTTTCAACGACATTTTTCTTGGAAACAAACAGCGTCGTTGTATCGAGATCTGACTTATTAGCACTTAAACATACACTAAACGTGTAGGGGCCACTAACATGTTTATTAGGGATAGACTCCTCAATCACTTTCAGTCCGTCGGTCCTTACGGACAAATATTGAGGTCGCGAACTGACAGACAGTGTACTCATTCGGACTGACAGGTTAAACATCTGCGCGGATCCTGTTCATGGACAATAAATAAGAAGCTCTCGGGACCCCAACCATACGTGTTAACATGAATACAAATTCTTACTTTCCACTAGACAGAAGATTGATTGCAATCGCTGAGCCGACGACTTCCTGAATATCACTTCCAATTATAGCAATTTCCATCATTATCCATAGTACCAGTCTAGGGATTTTTGGAAATTCCAGTCTGCAAACTTCCGCTAGATTCATACCCGTAACACATCCCAGTCTGGCTGCAAGCAACTGTAACACTAACCCCAGCACCGTGGACCACATCAACACCCATAATAACTGAGAAAGAAGAATATAGTCAATATACACATGTACAGACGTACTAGATAATCCAGATGATGAACATGGCATACTGTTATATAATTTAATCAAAACTTGGCAGTTAAAACACGATGTATCAACCCTTTAGATCAAATAATTATAGAGCGTCCGACTTGGCAGGCAGTGGGTGTGCACCAGGCCACGAGCCACCAGAGAGGTTAAGATGGCACTAGTGAAACTCTAGTGCTTGACACTAAGCGTCTTTCGGGAGCTTCGTGTGACGTGACGTCAGTGGGACATTGAAACTGACGTGAATACATGTACTGGTCACGTAATCACCCTTCCATCTAGTAGATGCAGAGGTGTTCGTGAACATACATACATACATTCAATTACATATCTTGTGTGAGAGTCGAGCACACAGCAGTTAGAGGCAAGAAGTGATATGACTTGGCTACGAGTTTACTCCGGATCGGAGAGTCGAGCACACAACAGTTAGAGGCAAGAAGTGATAAGACTCGGCTACGAGTTAACTCCGGATCGGAGAGTCGAATACACAACAGTTAGAGGCAAAAAGTGATATGACTCGGCTACGAGTCTACTTCGGAACAGAGAGTCGAGCACACAGCAGTTAGAGGCAAGAAGTGATAAGACTCGGCTACGAGTCTACTCCGGAACGGAGAGTCGAGCACACATCAGTTAGAGGCAAGAAGTGATATGACTTGGCTACGAGTCTACTCCGGAACGGAGAGTCGAGCACACAGCAGTTAGAGGCAAGAAGTGATATGACTTGGCTACGAGTCTACTCCGGAACGGAGAGTCGAGCACACAGCAGTTAGAGGCAAGAAGTGATAAGACTCGGCTACGAGTTAACTCCGGATCGGAGAGTCGAGTACACAACAGTTAGAGGCAAAAAGTGATATGACTCGGCTACGAGGGTTACTCCGGAAGATCTGCAAATCTAGAGCATGTACGTTTATCAGCATACTTACTTTATATTTAGCTATGGCACCAGCTTGTAGATCGGATTCTATGTTACCAGGGTCCAGGTAGGCAATGCTCATCAGAAAACCAGGACCAGTGAATGCCCATAACTTCTTCAAACTGAACGACTGAAAATACGTATAAAACATTTGTAATATAATTAAAGAGAAAAATATAGCTAAGGACCCCCATTATGTAGTAATGTCAATGCCTTTAGACAGAGCTATTTGCTGTATACGTCGACTTGAAGTTGGATAGCGTTAATGAGAAAATTGCACCTGAAAGTTAATACCGGTAGTGGTTTCACATTTGCATCCGTTTGCACACACAACCATGTACATGTACATGTGTATAAATCAAATTGAATGTCGTACCCGAGGGAGACCGAATTTGGAAATAAACTATATAAGCGATCGTATCAAGGATATTGAAATTATACAAATGTATACTATATTATAATGGTTACTTCAATTAAACAACCACCTGTTATAATTTTTGCTCCGTTATTTTTCGGCTGCACTATACACCAAGCACTGCTCTGTGCACCTAACTGTAGCTCCATGTGATAAAATGTTACAGATGTATTGATAATTGAATACAACAGCATCAAGTAAATGTAGATTGCTTATGTAGAAAACACATTGACAGTAGACCCAGTGTTGCGTTTCTAGATGTATATATTATTCTATAATATTTTATTATGCGATTCATTCGAATCGTCATGCACTGCATTGTTATAACTGTTGTAAAATACATCACATGAGCGTTACTTGTGACATGTCATTCATAATTCATGGCTTACGGAACTGCAACGAACCACTGAATTTTGCTTGTCTGAAGCAGATTCTACATAATATTATACTTAACATTTTA
Organism: Spisula solida; assembly: GCA_947247005.1. Lineage (NCBI taxonomy): Eukaryota > Metazoa > Mollusca > Bivalvia > Venerida > Mactridae > Spisula > Spisula solida. Next base: position 38,606,718 of record OX365947.1, on the reverse strand, counting down.
AAAACTAAATTCGTCTGCTAGTCGATATGTGTAATGTAATCATGTGAACAACTAGTACATGTACATTGTATATACGCATACTTCATACTACACAGTATGGTTACTCATGGTAGTACGTATACCCTATGCTGTGTAACGAATAGTATTTTTATATAAGAAATGTGGGTTTCATATCGTACACATACACGTATCAACTTACAATCTACCTTAATCAACTGTTAATACTAAAATCATCACCGGTCTACCTTAATACAAATACCATTTCAAAATTAAGAAAATCAATACTTTTTCAAGTATATTTGCATTGTTTTGCAGTTGATTCAAACCCAATTAGTCAATATCAGCTATATTTTATTACAATGAAGACGACATACAAAGCTCCAAATCCAACGACAGACTTACTAGTGAGGTTTTACGGTAAGTATTGATACATGTACTTGTAGAACGTTTAAACACGAGACAATGACTCACCCTATCTCCCCCTACTACAGGTATATGTACTTGATCACGTCCAATCTCAAAGTTGATTGTTTCCACCCCAATATTTGGTCCCTCTGGAGCATCTAATACATCCTTTCCTACACCATTGACTGGTACCACGTGTCTCATTTTCCGACTACGTCATACTTCGTCTACAGTAGAGACAGGTATGGGCTAATTAAGTTCCGGTGTTCTGGTACCCTGACTCGCTGTTTGTAGAGCGCCGCAGCCGGACGCTAGTAGAAGTGTAACAGACGACGCACAATGGTAAACATTGGAGTAATAAAGCGGTAAGCGTTTAATTTTTTCTGGATATTGATAAATATAGCGAATAATTGTGCATAAATTACGGCGTGATAATTTTTGTAGCTAATTACAAAAGAAAAAGTTGAAATGCAAGTCAAAGAAGGTTTTTATGGCTGATTTATACACCAGTCAGAAACCACGGTCCCAATCCTTCAATTAAGGATCGACAATAACAGAGCGGGAAACGTTTAAAAATCTTCTGATTATTTATATCGATGTTGAAATCATTATCAACGAGCAAGCAGAAATGATTGTCTGATAATTTTTCAAGGCATATAGCGAAGAAAAAAGGAAACACGAATAAGAAATATGTGTTTTATTGCCGATTTACTTGCGTTTTGTTTGATTTTATGTCGCCTTTTGACCTCCACCCAAGGAGCTTTAGGATTTTTTTCTTCACGATCAAGGGAACGAAAACATTGCTCCTTGTGCACAAATGTAGAGCAGGAATTTCTCTTTCGATTCCATGTTCAATATGGATTAACCTTTGGTAATAAAAAAGACGAAACTGACGTCATGTTGTATGTAAACAGGCAATACAAAAGCAAAAAATCTTGATTTGATACTCGATATGTGTACCTTGTGAGTATCCTGGTGCTTTCATTGTGACTATTAAATTATAAATCCGTTCTATGATATAATGAACAGTCTCAACTTGTCACAGGTCTAGCTAGGTCAGTGGGCTAGGTCATCACTACTTCACAACCATATTGTCATATATGATCTCAATACTAAAAAGGTAAACATGTGTTATAGACAACCTATCCATGATTACAGAACCAGCAATGACCTCAATCTGTCATCAGACCTTCTGTGTGTAGTTATAAGGCCCTTTTAAAAAGGGCCTCCTATTAACACATACATGTATTATGTAGACATATACAAAGAGTGGTCTTTATAGGCAGGTTTTACTAATGAGAATTATTGTGTTTATACATAACAGGTCCCGGCATTCAGTCACAGAAGACATCTGCTAGTCAGTCGGTTGCCATGAAAGGATGAACTTCACCAGAACACTTTAATACCATAAAATGAAACATTCATTCAAGCACTCGTGATTAAATCCTGGAACTTGTTTGCAACATGGAGGACTACATATGCTGCATACCACCGAGGGATAAAGATTTGAAAATGTCCTATAGCATTCTGTATACAATGGGTTACCAGTGAAGAGAAACTAGGAGAATGTATCACGCTATATAGCAAGAGTACTGTAGATCTACAATGTAACAGAGAACATGCTGAAAAAAATCCAGGTAGATCTAACTACATGTAAATTCAAGATTTGATAATTTGTTGGGAAATTATCATTTTATAAGCTAATATTATTATAGATTAAAGGAAAATGTTGTCATAACTGTAACGTCAACATTACATTAAAAACCAGGATTTTCTTAATCAAGCCAATCACTATGACTATATATACTTCTTGTGGAGATATTGATCACAATACAATGTATTCATTTCTGAGATCATTCTGTCAAATAAATTTCAATCTTACACTTAAATATCAACAAATAGTCAAATAGGTAGAGTTGAAATCTAATTGAATACATGTATATTCTATTGTACATCCATTCCAAGGGAGTAACACTCAACAACATAAGTTCAAAAGTATTTGCATTGTTTATTTATTTGTAATAATACTATGTATCATATTGTGAAAGAACATAAATTGATATCAATACTACATGTACCAGCAAAGTAATAAAATGCATTTGGACATTTTTCAGGGGTTGTTGATTGAGAGCTGATATCAGCTGAGATCAGATCTACAAATTCAGCAGAGATATCTGCCTTCAATGCTGCGCTTTTACAGGAGCCTGAGCTATTCAAGCCTATTTGTTTACAAGGTTGGTGCTTTTTCTTATGAAACTTTTCCCCTTAATAATAGATTGGTGATCCAATTACCACAAACTAGACTCGAATCTCTATTTTAGTGATATAAGTTGAATACTGTGTACAGAAACTCCAAACAGGGCCCTAGTGAAAATTTTCAACAGAATTCCACTGAATATTCTACTGAATTCCAATGAAACTTCCACCGAAAAAATCGAGTTCCACCAGAATTGTAAATACCAGTGGTCCTGTAGAACTATGGTGGATTCTGATTCCAGTTGAATACTGATTCTAATGGGATAAGGATTCTGGTGGAATAATTAGTCTGGTGAAATGATTCCAGTGGAATGGTGGTAAAAATATCACATCAAATTCCAATGAATCCCACTGAAATGCAATTATTCCACTGGAATTCCAGATTAATTTTCTATGGGGAATCATTTGAAAAATTACATTTAGGTATTGATTCTACTATTAATGATATGTGTTTCTGGAAATCCAGTTAATATTTCAAAGTTAAAAGGTTAGATGCATAAAAAAGGAATATATAGAGTAAAGGGTTGAATGGCAAATTGGCTATGTTTCATGTGCTCAGCTGTTTCTTATCCCAAATATGTTCATGTGTGTAGATTCATCTTATTACTTTGCTATCCAAGTTTTCAGGTACTGTCTGACCTATCACAAAATGATACCCTATATTGATATATCTTTAAAATTTCCATTTAATAACCTCCACTTGTTTTATTCTTAGGTAGAACAGTTGATGTGGCTGCCAGAACAGGTTTGGGATTTGTGATTATTCCGGCCAATATAAAGACAGAGACACTCTCATGAGTGGTTTGAACAGGACGTGTCATCCATCCAGTGGATACCATCAAAGTCCACCTTTGGCATTAGATGTTGGAAAATATACACCGACTCCACAAGATATCTTCAATTTGTTAAAAATTATATTCAAATGTTGTATATCATGCAGCATTCGTTTTTTTTTATTAATATCTTTCGAATGTCATTCTTATATCATGATTTACAATAATCTTGTTACTGCTGTGTGTTAAGGTAAAAATTCTTACTTGTCCCATCTTATGCCCAAACCAATGTAATTTTTTGGGGGAATATAAATTTGTCTGTTCGTCACAAAATGTTCATAATCATCAACTTTGATTATGGCTAACAGTCATTACTGACTATAATGGCCATGCAAGGGGGTTAAAAAGAATAAAGTTTGCAAAATCATCTGAACTACTAAGTCCATCCAGGAGATATTGACAAATGTGATCAATAAAAAATAGTGCAAAAAATGTGTTGTGTCTTGAAACATATGCAATTATGCTACAATCATTAAACTTCATAGGTATATTAGTCAGCATGTGTTGTATACTTTAATTCTATTTGACCAGTATTAGCAGAGTTATGACCCTTCAAATGGTGAAATTTTGCTTTTGTTGCTCCTAACTTAATACATTTTTCAGTGTATAAACAATCAACTTCCAGTTATTGCAATACGTTATACACATTGAATTGTATAGTCTCCCAATAAGTCATGCTGTGATCGAAAGTTACATGTGCGTTTGCTCGCAATAGGGCAAACAAGTTGATTAATATAGTATCGCAAGAAATGATACAGTGATTAGGCTTATACACTGTGTATTTGAGCTGCAGTCATAAAACTTTGTAAATACATGACATCAATCAACTTTGACAAACTACATAATTATTTATATGGTAAATGACATTCAAATGTATATATTAACTTTGTACATGATTTCTGTGAGATGTCTGATGGGTGTCAGTATGTTGTCTGAAGATGTATTATTGTTTTCTCTGCTGATGTATTTTATTGTTTTGTAGAATAAAAGGTCAGAGCATTAAATGGACATCAATGTTGTTTTGAGGTTTTACAGTGTTTTTTTAGATTGAACCATTATTTGAAATTCAAGCCTCTAATAACATATCACAATACACTGAACTAGTGATTATGTGCAAACAAGACTAGGGTAACCCTGTGATGTGTTTGAACAGAGTTACTGCCCTTTTAACCTCACCTGTCACAAAGTGACAGAGTGAGCTTTTGTGATCCCCCTTCGTCCGTCAGCCATTTGTCCGTCCATCAACAATTTGCTTCTGTAGACACTTAAGAGGTCACAATTTTAGCATTATCTTTATTAAACTTTGTCACAATGATCATCTTAACAAAATCTAGGCCAAATTTTGATATTGGGTCATCTGAGGTCAACAAAATAGGTCACTAGGTCAAATCATAGAAAACCCTTGTATAGTCACTAGAGTTCACAATTTTGGCCTACTCTTTATTAAACTTTGTCACAATAATCATTTCAACAAATCTAAGTCAAGTTTGTTATTGGCCGGGTTTCCGGGGAAAAGCTAGAAAAACCTGGTGTAGGCACTATTGGTCACAATTGTGATCTAATCGGTCAATACAGGTTATCTGATACAAATAACAAGGTTATGTGTTAACCTTGTACATGCAACCGAGGCTACCATTACTTGATTCTTTGAAGTTTTAAATGATTTAGTATGTCACTATGGGAGCCTTCATGAACTATTACGACAGGTGAGCGACCTAGGGCCCTTTGGATCCTCTTGTTTATATGCCCTTTGAAAACAAGACATATGTGAACACCCTTGGCTGGCAGGGCATAACTGTTACAGGTAGATCCTATGGATCTACGCAGCCGCGACAGACACCCACAATCTCAACCTAAGAATTGTCTGGCTGGCGTCGATGGCCCTCTCAGTGACTTGGTTGCCACTACCAAGGCATATCAAAGGCCAAGCCATGGTTCCCTGATGCGAAAAGCGCAAAAAGTATGTAGTTTTTGGTAGGGGAGATGCTCTGTTGCTGCTTTCTGGCTACTTTTTGGACCTGGTCACACACCTAATAGGTGTTCGGCCCTTTCGTCATACTTGCTCACATCAACCCTATAATGTGATCCAGGACTTCTACGTGGGGAGCAATGTCATTTCCACTGTGAAAGCTCCATCTCCCCGGGAACTGGTCGAGTTTCGAAGCTGACAGAGTTCCTCTCCTATGAGTACGGTGTCCCATTACGGCTACTAACAATACATACATATAACCTTATACCATCACCTGTGACGTATCTTAAATCATGACGTATGGTCACATGACTACTAAATGAGGAATCTAGCTATGACCCGTTAGTGAAAACTCAAAATAATATCGACTTTTCACTATTGTACTGTAGTTGTTTCGTGTTTTCATTATCATACTATCGTGTTATCACTATCATAGTGTCGACTTTTCACTATCGTTGTTTCGTACTGTCGACTTTTCACTATCGTATTATCGACTTTTCACTATCCAACTATCGCGTTTTCATCATCCTACTATCGAATTTTCACTATCGTAGTATGACCTTTTATAGCTATGCGGCGATGGCCCTAACGGGACACCGTATATGAGCAAGGGCCGCAAGCAAGCATTGCCAGGCGTTTGACTGGTATGCGAAACAGAAACCCGGTGAGCTTCTCCCCAGCCAGGGAGGTCCCGCAGTCAAGGGTTCTGCTAGCATACAGAGCAGAAACCCAAACAACTTCTTCATTGCAGGCAAGGGTTTCGCTGGCACACACGGCGGTAACCTGCCAGCAGGATCCCGCGGGCAAGGGCTCCCCAGCAAACAAAGCAGAAGCCAAATGAGCTCATCCCCTGCAAGTCAGAGCCTGATGACCATGTATCGTACCATTCCAAACCGCTTATCAGGCTAGTATTTGAGCATCTGCTTCTAATGCCAGAGGTACCAGGTTCAATTCCAACCAGGTCGTACCAAAGAGGAAATAACAATGGTACCAGAAATTTGGTTACTTGCTATATGCTCAGCATAGAAGCAAAATTGGCTTCTCTTGGTGATGGATAACATCAGGAATGAGGTGTCAAGTGATTTGAAAGGTGGAAAAAATTGTTTCACAATCCACATGAAATAAATAAGTATACTAAGTACTAAAAGATCACAATACACTGAACCAGTGATTATGTGCAAACAAGTCTAGGGTAACCCTGTGATTTGTTTTTACAGAGTAACTGCCCCTTTTTTATGCATGTTGAAAACGGGACATTTTACGAGAACGCCCTTGGCTGGCAGGCAGGCAGCTGCATACAGTAATTTTGTCTGTACTCTAATACAAACAGTTTTCATTTGATTATCTACAAACTTGGTGACAACAAATGTTTATGGGCATAATATCTAGGCCAAGTTCAATTATAGGCCAAATCGGCTCAGTCCTTCTTTGGTTATGGTACTATAATTACCTCAAAACTGTGATCATCTTCAAACTTGGTGACAAAGTTTTATATTTAAGTTTTTAAAACAAAATTACGTTAACTTCTTAGTTAACAAACAAGGGCAATAACTGGGGAAATACACATCTCGGGGTTATCTGCAGTGTTGAAATGTATTACACTTTTGAAAGTTAACTAGTATTCCAAGTTTTATTACTGGATACTTGCAAACTTGTCTTACAAAATCTTATCCAACAATAATAAGCAACTTGTATAATGTGTAGCATTTTATTGGAAAAATAATAATATTGCGATTTAAGTCAAATAGAGAAAATTGAACGTCCTACAATCACAAAATTTATAACATCAATTTTTAACTTGTTTTATATAAAATACTAGAGCTATCACTAAAGTGATGAATCCCACAGCACTGCCTTGACACAGGAATGTTATTTTAAAGCAATTTTAAAATCCTGTAAGAAACAACAAAGTTCCAGAGGGGACACATCTTGCAAGACTATATTACCTTTGACATCTAAGTGTGACCTTGACATTCAAGCTAGGGACCTGGGGTGGTATTCACAAAGCATCTTAGCAGGAAACTTAGAAATTTCTTAAAATCTTAAATTTTCTAAATTGAATCAGCTAAGCAAGAAAAATCAAGATGATTAATATTTTAATAGTTCGAAGCATTATGTAAACAGCTATAATAATCACTAAGAAAACATGGAATATTTTTCAAATTGCGGAACATGTTAGCAGCACAAATTTTTAACTTAAGTCAAAATATTTAAGTTTTCACTTAAGATGCTTTGTGAATACCACCCCTGGGTCTTGCACATGACACACTGTCTTTATGTGGTGAACATTTGTACCGAGCAATTTTTGAAATCCAGTATGAAACGAAAAAGTTACAGAGCTGACACAATTTTGCTAGCAGACCGACAGACCAACCAACCAACAAGGTGACTCCAGTATACCCCCCTTCAAACTTTGTTTGCAGGGGTATAATTATACAGATGACACTATATGCTAATTAGATAAATACATTGCACCTACATCTAAAGAGGGGTTACCATCTTAAACTAAACAAGACTGTGTTCAATGAACACTTATGCCCCTGTGGAAGCCTTGTTCATAAAACTAGAAAAGTCAATCAAGGGCCATAATTCTGTTGAAATGTTGGATAGTGTTACATGGCCTTAAAAATTTAAGTTGTTTATGATGGTAAACACATATGCCAAGTTTGAAAGCAATGTGTTGTTGGACTTAAAAAGATATTTGAGTTTCTACAACTTGTAACATTTTAAAACAACAAGAGGACCCAAAGGGCCCTAGGTCGCTCAACTGTCGTAGTAGTACATGCATGAATAAGATTTAAGAAATTCAGCCTAAATTGCAAGTATTTTTATGATTTAACATAGTGACCTAGTTTTTGACCCCAGATGACCTAATATCATCTTAGTCTAGATTTTGTTGACATGATAATTGTCACTAAGTTTCATAAAGATGAGGTAAAAATTGTGCCCTTTAGTGGCTAAACAAGGTTTTTCCATGATTTGACCTGGTGACCTAGTTTTTTACCCCCAGATGACCCAATATCGAACTTGACCTAGATTATGTCAAGATGATCATTATAACCAAGTTTCATAAAGTATAGGTCAAAATTGTGTACTGACTACACAAGGTTTTTATATGATTTGACCTAGTGACCTAGTTTTTGACCCCAAAGCAGCCAATATCAAACTTGACCTAGATTTTGTTTAGATAATCATTGTGACAAAGTTTCATTAATATTAGACCAAAATTATGACCACTACTGACTACACAAGGTTTTTCTATTATTTGACCTAGTGACTTAGTTTTTACTCCAGATGACCCAATATCGAACTTGACCTAGATTTTGTTGAGATTATCATTGTGACCAAGTTTCATAAAGATTAGGCCAAAACTGTGACCTAAAGTGTCTACACAAGCAAATTGTGGACGGACGAAGAGTGATCACAAAAGCTCACCCTGTCACTTTGTGTGGACGAACGAACAGGACAATTACTATATGCCTCCTGCATCAGTAGATGCATAAAAATATCCTAACAAAGTTCCTAAGGTCTGATTTATTTTGGCAAATATGCCCCAAAATGCAATAAGATTTTTTTAGGTCCAAAATCTAGCAAAACCCTAGAAAGAAAATATTTTAAATTATTATGAAAAAAAAATACATGTATAAGTATAATTTTGGAAAAGTTTACATAAAAAACTGAATCAAGATATTTTAAGTACATGTAAGTCCAAAAAGGGTAATAATGCTACCAAACAAGAACTGTCCACAAGACAGCGAGCTCGACTATTCGCAGCCATTTACCACATAAATCTAAGTTCAAAACAGGCTATAAGTTATACAACTTTTTAGTTTCAATGCAATATCATTGTATATGAAATACAGTATTGGTCGGAATGTAATTTGCAAATAAAACTTTAACAAAGAAATGTCTAAGTAAGAACTCTACTTAACATCAAAATGGAGTTATTGCACTTGACAAGTACTGTTGACTTATGATGATGAACAAGTTTTGTAAGTTACAGTGCTATATCATTGATAGTATATGAGATATGGTATATACATATTGCCAAATGTAGTAGCCTTCACCAAAAACCTTAACCAAAAGCATGATGTGGACACCAATGAATGGGCGAGTACAATAGCTCTCTATATTCTTCAAATAGTCAAGCAAAAAATCAGGTGAGGGAAAACTTCTTAATTATAACAAATACATGTACAGTCAACTCTCGTTATCTCGAACTCGCTTATATCGAATTTTCCGTTATGTCGAAGTTTTTTTCAAGTCCCGAATTTTCTCCTTCTTTGTCTATATGAAATCTCGAGACCCATCTCGAAGTTTCGGCTCGATTCGGCTCGAATTTTTCGTTATGTCGAATTATTTTTTGGTCCCGATTAACCAATTTGCACTTTAAATCTATTGTTCATCTCGAAGTCGGGTCGAAGTCTGATCGTATTCGACTAGCGTCGAATGTTTTTCACACTTCGCCAGTCTGAAATCTTCGATTTACCTGTAATTTTCGTGCCTTCCATTGTTGAACAAATATTTGTTTGCCACAATTTGCGCAAACATGTCATAATACTTCGTGTTACATACTAACATCAATAAACATGTCATCTCGAACAATTGTTTGTAAAAATAATAATTAAAATAAAATGCATTTTCTCGAGGAGGAATACATGTACATAAATATCACAGCGAGCAATTCTCACGAATATGTCGTTCTTACGACCGTAACAATATGTCGGCGTAAAATGACAGAAACTGGAAAACTTGCAACTTCGATGCCGAAAATTCTATCTCGAATTTTCGTTATGTCGAAGTAATATCCACGGTCCCGTGAAATTCGAGATAACGAGAGTTGACTGTACATATATATCAATCTGCAGGTTAATATGTGAGTCACAGTGGGAAATAAAGATGACATATATAAATATCTTACAGATAATACAATTGAACCACCTGTAAGCAAAGACCGCGAGTACATGACCTGCCTGCAAAGACTGCCTATCTTATGTGTTGGTAATCATAATTATATAGATGAATCATAGAGAAAAACAAGACTGCGTTCAATAAACGCTGATGCCCCCATGGAAGCCTTGCCCATAAAAAGCTAAGTCAATCAGGGGCCATAATTCTGTAATAATGTTGGATAGTGTTACATGGCTTTGATAATGTAAGGCGCTTATGATGGTAAACAAGTATGCCAAGTTTTAAGGCAACACCATGATGGACATGATGTAAAACAAAACTGTCAATTTGGTTTAACCAACAATTAGACGCTTAATAAGTCCAAAATTAGGTCAATGTGACGGTCAAAATGGTTAGGTGATATAGGTCTGTAGAGAATGTTCAAATACAACAACCATGCATGTATGAAAGCTTTGTAGCAAGCCATATTAATGCTAGAAGAAACGGTAAATTCGGGTTAACCAAGAATTTGGCCCTCCAATAAGTGTAGGTCCAAATTAGGTCAAGGTGAAGGTCGAAATGGTATCAAATGATACAGGTGTGTGGAGAGTGTTCATATTCAACATCCATGCAAGTATGGAAGCTTTGTAGCAAGCCATAAAAATGCTAGAAGAAACGGTCAATTTGGGTTAACCAGGAATTTGACCCTTCAATAAGTTCAAGTCCAAAATTAGGTCAAGGTGAAGGTCAAAATGGGGTCAGGTGATACAAGCGTGTAGAGAGTGTTCATATACAATATACATGCAAGTATGAAAGCTTTGTAGCAAGCCATATTAATGCTAGAAGAAATGGTCAATTTGGGTTAACCAAGAATTTGGCCCTTCAATAAGTCTAAGTCCAAAATTAGGTCAAGGTGAAGGTCAAAATGAGGTCAGGTGATACAGGCGTGTGGAGGGTGTTCATATACAACATCCATGCAAGTATGAAAGCTTTGTAGCAAGCCATATTAATGCTAGAAGAAACTGTCAATTTGGGTTAACCGGGACGGACGGACGGACAGACGGACGAATGGACAGGTGAATCACTATATGCCTCCCCATCTATCGATAGGGGGGCATAAAAAAGGAAAACCTGAGCTGCCACTGTAAGGGACATAATTATGCCCCCAAGTGTAATGTTGATAGTATACTTTAAAGTACTTTAAGTTACCAAAATGTCTAAGTTTAAAAGGGCCATAACTCCTTACACAATAATCCTATGATTATAGAAATTGTCTAGTAAAGTTGACTTATGATGTTAAGTATGACTACCCAGTTACATTACAACAGCATTGAGAGTAAATATTTAACTTAATTAAAAACTTTAATCAAAATGTCTAAGTTACAAAGGGCCATAACTTCTAACAAAATCATCCTAGAGTTATGACCCATGTCTAGTAGATTTTACTAATGACAATAAATAAGTGTGGAAAGTTTCAATGCATTAGCATTGATAGTAAACAAAATGTATAAGTGAATAAGGGCCATAACTCTACAAAATCATCCTAGAGACTACCGGTAATAACAATAAATAAATGTGTCAAGTTTTAATGCAATAGCATTGATAGTAAACAATGTATTCATTTTTTATAAACTTTAACCAAAATACCTTAGTTAAAAAGGACCATGACTCCTTACAAAATCATCCTAGAGTTATGACCCTAGTCTGGTATGATTGACTTATCATAATAAATAAGTGTGCCAAGTTTAAATGCAATAGGAATGATAGTAAACAAAATATGGAAGTTGAAAATGTGTTATTTTGACAACATCCATATACTGTACATGGATATTCAAAGCTGTTTGTCTAAATTCAAGGATTTTCAGTTAAATTCAAGCACAATTTTGGCATTTGTTCTAGGCAACACTTAATTAATATATATTTCAAGGACTTTTCAAGGCCTGTGCAAACCTTGCAAAACACAAACTTGTGATAAAAAACACCTGCTAACAAAGACCACTTAAACAAACCCTGTCTGGTCTTTCTTGTCATATTTCTATGTTTTTATATACATGTTTGTATTAATTAGAGAGAGAATACATAAAAACCGCCCATTCAAAATAGTATCTGGAATGTTCTATTATGTTTGGAAAGTTCCTGTTCAAAAATAGAGTCTGTGCTGTCAGATTGTCTTGCTGTACATATAGACAGGTCAGAAGTCCATCCTCAACTTCATCTAGTAATCAATATGAATATGATGAAGTGTTCCAACATTGCGCTATTTTGTCTTCAGTGCGAATTCACCCAAGGACCTAATTGGCACAAATAATGATTTCATAAATTGTGTGGTTCAACAAACTGATTTTAACTTTTCTCTTGACCTGGAATTTCTGAAACCTTCAGCTACAGTTGGTGTTGATCTGTAAAATAAATAGAATGCATGTATAATACAGCATTTCAAACAAGAGCTATCATTGAAATTGGGAAGAAAGTACCTAGATACTGCCCCAATACAGTATTGTCAGCTTCTGAGTAGTGTGATGGTTTGTTGGAAATTACACCAATTAATGCTAACATAGAAATAGTGCAGACAGATGGACAGACTGAAAGTGTGACGTGCATATATAAATTACATAATTCAACACTGGTCATATTTTCATATACCCCATTACTGTTAAAAAAATTGATAATTACATTTTTTTGCGTTCTACTTGGACAGTCGTAGTTAGTGGCCATTTGGTTTTATCCCTACCTAATTGGCCAATGACCTCCGGCTTCGAGGGAAGAGACAGAAAGTTTGTGTTCGTGGGTTTCAGACCAGTTCATCACTTGTTGGTGGTAAACACTGATAAGCCTTTCTGATTTTTCCAGTGCCCTGGTGTAGATTTAAACCAGGAACCTCTATATTGGTAGTCGAGAGCGCTTACCACTCAACCACCGTTATAAAAGTTTGAGTAAAGTTTCAAAAACACCAAATATAATTGAAGTTTTGGTTACAAAATTTAAGGCAGAATGGTATAATAATGTCTAACAGCAAAGCATTGCAATCTGGAAGACGTTCACATCAAGAAAGTTCATACTAGTTATCAATATTTTGCACTTGTACTCCTATAGTGAGATTTGAACCTGTACTGTATGATGCCATCACCTAGCAATGTGAAGAACAGACACATACCTGACAGATACAAATATTATAGGCATCAGTCAGTAGAGCTACACCTACGTGCATCAATTTCGATCTTTTTCTGTACAGACTAGTGAGGTCTCTTCTTGGATGTCACTGGAGAATAAAGAATGCTGAATATAAGATTGATTAAAGACAATTAAGTGTTTATGTTCCCCGAATTAAGGGGCCACCCAATTTGGCAAGTAAGGCACAAAATTTCTCAGCACATATACATGATGACATTCCTGACACCTACCTTTTAATGTCAGGTACAATCTGCCTGGTAGCCTGTGGTAGGTAACATTAACCATTATGAATTTATTTACCTACCCGGGTGCTCGCCAAACAGTCATACTGAATCAATGGACCCCCTTCTGGGATTCAAACAAACAACCTTTCAGCCCCAAGGCAGACACTTTAACTAATCAGCCACAGGTACTGTACCTGTACAAGAACTTGGATTTCAACATATGAAGATTTTATTCCATGGTTATGAATTAGCCAATATTGCTACAAGCACATACATTTTTTTGTACATTATTTTTTTAATTTTGTTCCATCTTTGTGCTGCAAGTAAAATTATTAGATACTTATGTTGCATTTCAAACGTTGATCAATGTTTGCTAAACCGAGGTAGCTCCAAACTTATTTATAGCAGATCTGTATAGTTTGCATTATATGCAGTGTGTTTAAAATATAAGGTAGAAATATAAAACTATTACTTGCCAGATGAATAAACTTTGACACCTAATAAAATTTTACTTACTCTATTTTGTATGCTTGTTTCGACACTTTGTCAGTTGTAAACTATTTCTGATGACATCCAACAATAAAAGGATCTCTACCATCACAAGTCTACCCAGTGAGTCTATCACCTATGAACAGTAAAATATTTTTAGGTAAATAACAGTTAACTTAGTAAGCACTGAATACATGGTCCACAAACCAGAATTGTTTTAAGCGTAAAATGTTGGTATGATGATTAAAAACGGGATCTACATTCCCTAACCATTATAGGTGTACAACAATTCATGCAGGACTTAATAAGCTGATAAACTGACACAAACAGTTCAAGTCCCATTCTTCCTCTTTCACTAGTAAAATCGGGGCTACACAGTTCATTGCCTGAACTCAGTGCTCAGCGCTAGAGCGCTATGCCAGCCAGTTAATAGAATGAGTGGTAGAAAAGATAAGCTTGCTGATATGCTTATTAATTTCTGACCTGTGCAGCCAGTTTCACAAGCTCACTTGAGCTTATGTTTACTTACAAGTTTGATTATCTAGCCAACTCTAGCCGAGTTTTATTTTGTGTGCTGCGGATTGGTTCAACTAAGTGGCATGGTCTGAATCTGCTCACAGAATGGGTGAGACAGCATGTAAGTGTGACCAAATAGCTCCGTCAAAAATGTTGTCAAAAATGGTACTGGTAATCTGGTATTCCTTGCTTGAAGCTCAGCATAGCAAGTTCCATTTAACTGCTGGCTTGCACATTATCACTGACAGGATAATATGACTGGGTCAGAAGAGCATTTGTCCAGCAAGCGAAGGGTCCCAGGTTCAAGCCTCAGTCAGGCTAGCATTTTTCTCACCCTGTGACATAATCTGTAGCATTGAGACTCAGACCTTGATAGCCTTGAGACAGAGTGTCCTTTTCGAGTGTGAGAGGACTCAGACGCAATACACCAGCTGTCAAAAATGGTACTGTAGAGTCTGGTATAGATCCCTTGCTTTAAGCTACTGTATAGCATAATGCATAACTACTGGCTACTTGTCACAATGATATGACTGGCTAGCCTTAATCAAGAGGATTCATCCTGGATTCGCCACCAATCAGCCAGTGTCAATGAACACTGACACTGTCCAAATTAACAACTTAACTGACTAACAGGGCTAGTGATCTTTGCAAGTCATGACTGAATATAACTGGAATAGCACAGTGCGATTGTCGATATCGGGAGGAAAGGCTATACCTAACAGAATGAATGTCAAAACTAGTAAACAGAAAATAGCAGATGACACTGATAGTGAGCGGCGACTTTTAGGGACCGCATATTACAAACTCCAAGACCCGCGCATTTTTGAATAGATCTACCGCTCTAAAGCCTCTAAAATGCTACATATTCTTCGTAAAATTAGGTATCAACTTACCGTAAAACATTCTCTTCCCCTCTGGTTCAACTGAATCAATTAGATACATGATAAATCGCCTCTCAACCGCTTTAATCGACGTATTTCTTGTCGTTTAAAGCGACCATTTGTAGTAATTACTGAAGAGCACTTCCGCTCATTGAAGGTCATGGTCAAATTAGCCCATACCTGTCCTAATATTTTAGAGTAGGACACGTGGTACCAGTCTACTACACCATGATGAGGCTGAGTCTCGCCGCGTCCACCTACAGGATTCGGTACGGGATCCGGGATTTTATCCTGACCATCCATGAGTTCTAAATCCAGTTTGCTTTTTAGTTTTGAAACAAGTATGAGTTATTTTATTATAACGGCCCGTGTATTATTCATTCACTGATGCAGTCAACTGTCACCTACAGTTTTCATATCACATGATGTCACAGTCATTACATAACTATCTACTAATATGTACGTACACCAACACTATATGTATTGCATGTATTTCGTATTTCATTCATTTAATCAACGTAGATCTATATATATCCATACACTGTCAGTTTGACTTTTGTTACATCTTCAATAGATCTTACCAATAATTCACTAAGTTGATTTACACTGGTGTACATGTATTTCTAAGCTAAGCATTAATATTATATAATATAAACTATTCACGAGCTCGAGTACTGTATGGTCGACTCTATTGGACATTGCACTGTCCGAGTCGTAAGATCAACATTGTGCTATAAATAGACACACATGTATAAAAGTTCAGGTGCAGCTCTGGCACTTCGGTAAAGGGGGAGGGTTACTTTTAGCAATATTGGTGAAAATATTGTTGACAACACTTGTGTTTATAATATAATATTTATATCAGTAAAGATATGATTACAGCTCGACAGAAATAGGACAGAAAATTATTAAACTTCCGCAAGCTCTTCGAAGGTAGCCTTCGTCTGTTGTTTAACATAACGCGTTTTTATTTAAAAAAATCAACAACCGGCGATCGATAGTGCGCCCCTGATAATGAGAGTGGCGGGAAATTTTGGTATAGTCCACGAAGGGTGCACGATTTATAAGCACGATTTATCAGTGACGTTTTAGTACAAAACTGACGATATCTGTTTACTTTAGTAGTTTGTGAAACCAATTTTACAACAACTGACCAAAGGGTTCATGTTTGTAAACATCACATTATCACATTATCCTTGGCGCATTTCATGAAACTTCTCTCGAACTATAAAATAAGTGCAGAATTTATGCTAAAGCGTTAAAATTGAGGAGAAAAAGGTACGATAGTATATCTACGTAACTTGTAAAACAGGGAAAGCAATAGTCAACAGAAAAACAGAGCATAAAGTACATACACGTGTACAGACATATGTAACAGAAACGTGACCCAAAACGCGACCCTCGACAGACATAATTTCGACGTTCACTATTACAGTAAAACCTCGCTATCTCGAGGACCCATCGGGACAAGCCAATTTCAAATGCTCGAGTTAAGCCAGGTGCTCGAAATATCCGAAGTCTATGATGAATTGTTGTTATGACTAAGTGTAACTGTGTTTATAGTGACAATACGTTTGATACATGTATTTGGTTGTAACTACGAATTTTGCTCGAATTAGGCCGGTTGCTCGAATAATTGCTGCTCGTATTACCGAGGTTTTACTGTACTTTAAAAACATCTGCTCTACGATATAATACTTTTTATAAGTCGGAAACCAATGGCATTTTCCATTTACTAAGGGAGATAAGCGCCACGATACTCTTGAAACATTTCTCGAAATGGTTACATCCCCATGATTTTAAAACAAATGTGTTAAATGTTAAATAATACCGTACCGTGCTTGTCCACACGGTTCGGTATGCCAGTCGACTGAAGTCTAGCTTTGTCTTAGACCTCCAAACCACATAATAGGGGTCGAAAATTGCACTGGCACTATCTCCTGTTGTAAAATAATAATATAAATGAGAGTACAAGTCTACACATGTTGCATCAACCCCCGGACATGGTTATGGAGGTTCTGATATGATCTGTTCGTGAGCCGTACGTCAGTTACATTGGTGACCGTATGCTTTAGCTGTCCGGTTCCTGGTATTAATGGATAGGAATGGTGCTCAGAAAGTGCTCGTTTGTGTCTTACATTGGCTGTCATTTTGAAATAAGGATCGCAGTATAATAGATAAACACTTTTAAAGTTGGATTCATCCGTTCATGTCCTATATACAACTAATGAGGTCGATGTATCACTTCTTACATAAAACACTATGTTCTATATAACCAAGTATTTGAACTGACTCATTTTAACGTGATAAGCCATTGTGTATGTACTTGTAATCATCGTAATGTTGGAGTATAAAATCACACGACATGAAACGTGCCCACCAGCACTTTAGTTAGCGACCTCTGGATGACCGTGACGATATGTGGTCGATATACGCATGTGGCATGTTATATTGTTGATACAAGGGATGTTCTATGAAGTCGTTTAAGTAAGCAGCAACATTTACAAAACATGTTTAATTGGCGTAAACAACAGTTGAAGGCGATTAGCCAATGAAAATATTGTTTACAAACTATTGACCAATAGACGTCGAGTACACAATAACTGTTCGGCGCAACTCAGTTTGAGTGTATGCAATATTTAGTGTCCCGATGATGTCTGATCTCCCTATACAGTGATATAGTATGCACCTAATTTGTTTTTATGGCCGAAGGATTGCGGTCATCTTGAAGCAATGATATCAGAGTGCGGTTTTGTTTGTTTACATATTTGTACAGATTGATAAGCGTTCTTGTCGGATGATAAACTATGTCAGCCAGCGAGAGTGAACCCGTTTTACAGGTACTTTAATTTAGTTTAATTCATTTTAGTTGGAGGTTCAACGAACTTGTGTGTATCAGTCATTTTTAGATAGCTGTTTTGATTTTCAGGGTTAAAGAAAGGGAATATTGTTGAGTTTATTTCAGTTAACAGTGAGTGATCTATTTATTCTGGTGCTAAAATGAATAAGTTTTTTTTAATGTTCATGTATTTATATGTATTACTGTGGAACATATATCTACGTATAAGTTAACCCGTCTAATCTGGTCAGTCGTATATAAAAACATTGCAATTTATTTTATTGAAGTCTAAACATTCAACATGTATGTTGTATATGACTATATATGACTTGATGCATTAGGTATTGTTTTCACTGCCGTTTTATCTGTTTATTTTTTGTTAACAATAAACATTATTTTTTTTATTACATTGAATACAAGTGACATGCCTGAATAAACGGAATAAACTCGTTCTATATATTTCGTAATACTTCGATTGTGCAGTGACTGTACTGTTAATTAAAACAGAACATTGACTGTACATTCCTTGGTGGGCAGAGTATATGGTTTACATTTTTATCAAAATAATATTTGAGGCTGTACCTTAAAAGTTCGCAAATGAAAATAAGTTGTAGGTTTTCAAATGTATCCTTGCTCGTTTAAAACCGGACGTCATGATAAGTAAATAAACGAACCATCGTCGGTGGGGGCTAGAGAAATAACTCCCAACGACTGCCAATGGTATCCGTTGCCATTTCCATATAATGCACAAGCAATTTTCTGATATTTTGAGAATTGCGCCAAAATGACGCCATTAGATAATACATATAGTATGTATACGCGTTGTGTCGTTTTCTTTGGTCATCTTAACCGAAGTCTATCACTTACACTGCTGTTTTGTCTATATTGGACATTTATATAATATTATGTTGAAATGACTGCCCATGCACGTTCGACTGCTACGCGACGTTGTTACAGTAACCGCCAATCATTCAACGTCATGCCGGGACGACGGCCCATACTGAAATTTGGAAGTTTTTCTCTGTTGTCTTTTTAAATGTACACCAAGCAAGTACAGTTGAAATAATGCAGAATAACATCACCATCATTATTGCTGCAACTGACATAACCTGAACATCAAATTTGAGGTACTGTCGGAAAACACGTCACCCATATTGTGTAAATGCAAACTGATCATGCATATCGTCAAAAATGTTCTCTTTACATGTCATTCTCCATTTCGACTGTTTTAGTCAATAATGAGCAATTTAAACCGCAATTGAAATATACTAAATTAACCTTTTTTTTACCTTTTTTTTATATTTGTGTTGAGTATATAACTAGTCCAGTTAGAACAGCAAAGGTAGGCAACCACATGGTGTGCGACATTAGTAATGTCAATATCAACTCGATGTCATAATTATAAAATGCATGTAATATGAGCAAAGTTTTCTGTGAGATATATGTGACGTATAATTATTTTCAGAAACCAATGGCGAGCCACTCCCCATTGAAGATCGTTCTGATCCTGCTCACTCTGGTGGTATTTATAGTGGTGACCATCTTTAACGCACTAGGTGCCGCAAGTGGGGGAGGTGGTAAGTCATTATTTACATACATGTAACATGGTGATGTAATAATAATAGTTATTATATTATAATAATATTTGTTGTTTCATTTTCATTTGTGTATAGGAAACAGAGATGGACAAGTTTATCTCGAACTAGAGCCCCATGACATGCCACTTTTATAATTTCAACGTCATTTTTGAAGATTTTTCTATCATAATAATTGATGACCAGACGCTAAATGTTTAGTTTGTAAATGTACGTTTATCGTGAATTGAGTTCACTAAAGACCAGATTGAGTTTTGGTTATTAACTTAATAACCTTCGGCAAAACCTTCTACAAACAGAGCGTTCTCGCGTTCTCTTCCTTGACGTCTAGTCAATTATGTTGTTTCGTTAGAAAATTCAATTAGCCAAAAGGCGGTCAAACCTCCTTAAGACAAACAAGACTTGAACACGTTACATTTTGCTTCATGATTCTCACCATATGTTTAATTTCTTTGTAGGTATATTTCAAAACAACACTGGGACAATATCGGATGCGTTCTACATCGAGATCACACCAGCTGGGTGGACATTCAGTATCTGGGGGGTGATATATACGTGGCAAGCTATCTGGCTAATATATACACTAACAACAATATGTCGACGTAAAGCTGGAACATATCTCTACCTGATGCCAGTATTTCCATCTGTGTTGTTTATATTTTACATATTGAACAATATAGCTAATGTTGCCTGGCTGTTTGCTTGGGACCGCACCAAGGTGGCGATTGCGTTACCACTGATAGCCTTAACACCGATCACATTGTATATATGTTTGTTTTTCTCATTCAAGACATTGTATGAAAATTTAGACTATCTACAAAAGAACCATTTAAATGTTGATATTTGGCTGATTCGGTTATTGATACAGAATGGAATCGCTTTCTACGCAGCCTGGGTTACTGTGGCAACGTTACTCAACTTGTCTATAGTACTGACGTATAAGGACGGAAGTGACGTCACGGATACATTTCTCTCACAAGACGTATCAAGTACCATATCCCTTGGAATTGTAACGGCGTTAGTTCTTATATGGTTCTGTTTAGATTTAACCATACTGGATAGATACACACGCTACACATTTTCTCCCTATGTAACACTGACTGTGGCCTTCTCTGGGATCGTTCAAAAGAACTTTGACCTTACCTCAGCTTATAGAAATTCTGTATTCTCTGTTATTCTATTGGTACTAGCATCAATTTGTCTGGTCGTCAAGGTTACCATCATGATATGGAGGCATTTCAAGCGACCTATACAACCAGCAGAAACTGACTTCAAACCCACCGTGTGAAACACATGTACATAAATACACGGAAACCAGTCATTGCAATTGGTCTATTTCGCATCTTAAACTTGCAATTCGATTTGGCCACCACTCTCGAATTTTTTATATGAAATAGTATATTGTTCAATGTAGCCTTTCGACAGGATGCAACACTGACTGGCATTTTTGCATTTAAAACTGTGATCGTAGTTAATTCCTTTGTCTGTATACTGTTGTCATACATTTACCTTTATTATCGTTCCTTACCCATTATACCGAAAATTTACAGTACTCCCGTGCCTTGTCAGTGTTTAAACTTGTTAACAACTGTAATGCCGTCAACTAATGGGCGTTGATATCCAGTTTGGGAATTTAGCTCAAGTTCAATGCTGTGTGTTGTTGTTGAACACCTCTGTCGTATGTGTGTCGGGAATTAGCTCTATGGTAGCTATCCGTTGGTCCGTGCGTGTGTGTGTGTGTCAGTTTAGCTCTGCTAACGTTGTAAGTCCAGTGCGTTTTTTCCAGTATAATTTCAAATATGATAACAAAGTCTCAACTAAATAAGTTATGACAAATCCACAGTCAGTTTTACTATTTTTATTCTGTAGTTTCTCCAAATAGTTTAACAATAACAAATATTTATGTTTTAACACACAGAGTTAGTAACTTAACGAAGCGTAGTGGAACTCCACTTTTCCTAACTTTTTAAAACCTACATCATAACTGTCTTAGTCCTACATCATTACTTTTTTGTATCTTCAGTCTAATTCAAATCTTACTTAATATACATTATTTTCAAATCATAGAAAATAAATCTTAAAAACTTTTGACCAATCAAATTACACGTTACAAAATACTTAAAACGTTCTTAGCCAATCAAATGTCATGTTATATACTTTGTAAGCCAATTAAAACGTGGCTACAACATTATTGCATAATTACTTCAAAAACAAAGGGTTTACCAATATTGAAATTATGACAACATGAGGTTGACTTTAATGTATCGGATAACAATCAGTTAAGATGCTATCTCACGCATCCTGCTTTAACGTAGACATTTTAATGAGAATTATATACGAATAATATCTAGTAGCCCATGGCTAGTAAAAGAGTTTAAAGACTCATATTCAGAACGCGTTACTAAAATGGTTAGTTAACATTGACAATTTAAAACAAATGATGTGGCCAAATATTACCGCATAAAACAACCATGGACATTTTGTTTGTCTTAACATTGTTTCCATTGTTTCACGCACATTTGGCGTATCTTGCCAGTGTTTACAATATATCACGCACATTTGGCGTATCTTGCCAGTGTTTACCATTAATACGCCAATAAAAGTATGTCTACGGTAATGGAATATAATAACATGTATGTAGATATGTAGAGTGTATAATCTTACTGGACATTTTGTATACTGAATAGTACGACATTTATGTAAAATTGATGTTGTATTATCATCGTTTTTTTCTAAGAAAATATATTATAATATATTATAATTTGTAGTGTAAATAAATATGTATGTTGTTGTTATTGGCTTAGTGATGTTGTGTTGCCTTACGAGATCCACTATCAAACGAATATTGCCTATGATTGGTTAAGGTACATGACATGATTGGTACTGGGCGGTGTTCGTGTACATTATTGACCTTGATACCAGGTGACCATGGATACTGGCTACCATTGACGGTTATGCATGGTCAACCTGAAGTTTAATAAGCAATTATTAATATTTTATTTGTTCATGTAGTTGATGTACACATTCTATGGTATACATCATCAACTATTACCACATCGTCACATTTAATTATTACCTTACAATCAACAACTCATTTATAACATTACTAGTATATTTTAAAGGAGACTTATTATTAATTTATGACTTAATTTTGTCAACTTGTTTAGCCTTTCAATCAGTGGACATGTACATGTACGAGTATTCTATCGGCGTGTAAAGTAGAAAGTATCAAAGGCCAGTTGCCTTAGGTATGTATATTTACGACCTATTAATACATAAACATGTTTATAAGTAAGTAAGTAAGTTTATTTTCAAAGTATCTATAGGCCAAAGGCCTGTCAGACATACACACATTACTACAAAACATATATAGCAAACATGGCAACGGCAAGTATAAATGTACATGTACATATGAAAATAAAACGACAACAAAAACAAAGTGAGACAAGGCGAAAAGCAGTCTGCGGACGTGCGAATTATGCGTGGATAAAGAGAGGGAGAGAGAGCAGTTGTTTAGCGGAGAAGGGTAAATGGTGAAAAACAATTTGTTTATAACAGTCATAATGATAGAAATAATCTTACATATGGATGGCAACGCCACAGGTTATAGTCAGGAAAAGAAAAAAGGATATTGACATGTAGGGGGAAATGAAAGCATGGAAAGATAGTTAGCTAGGTCATACAGCGGAGAAGGGATACATAATTTACACAATAATAACACAATTGTGAAACATAAAAATACCTATTTTTTCAACATGCAGAAATCAATATCCATCTTAAATATATACATTGCTTGGGAAGAACATGATCATAAAAACGTACGTAAACGAACAAAATCAATAGGCATTTTGACACAATAATTTCCAACAAAACAACCAGTCTTCCTTTGAAAAAAATATCTGTTAAATTAAATTGCATCTTGTTGAATTTTAAATGCTTTAAAAATAAAAACACTTAAGTTTCTAATTGTTGATTCACAATTGTTTTCAAAGAGTAATTTTAACTTGAGTATGCTTGGTCGTATCCAGTAAAATCTATTGATGTAAGCTTCGCGTAAGTCATTATATTTTGTACATTCTAGAATAAAATGATATTTATTTTCGACCTTATTGCAAGAAAGACATAATCTATTTCGTGCTTCAATTTTTGGTCTTTGCCATCTACCTGTTTCTATGCGAAGATTGTGTGAGGAAACAATTAAACGAGTCATTGCCGTTCTATATTTTGGGATATTTACACATTTAAGAAAATATTGATAATCAAAATTAATAATTTCCTTGTAAAATAATGCCGTAGATGATTCTTCTACGCGTGCGTGCCAGTCTTGTAAGCTGGTATCGAGGTGGTAAATTATCTGCAACTGAGAAATGGACATATAACAATTGTAAGATAGAGGTGCTTAATAGCTTTACTTACGTAGGCATGTTATTCACAAACAGACTTTCTATGTATCAAATGGCAAATGTTATGTCAGTTAAAGCTAAAAAAGCTTTAATCAGTTTGTTTAACTCCCTTCATCAATTCTCCTGTATACCATATCATACCCTTTTCAAGCTTTTTGATTCTAAAATTGCTCCAATTATGCTATATGGATCAGAATTATGGGCCTTGAAAAAAATGTTGTCTGTATTGAGAATGTACATGTTTACGCATGTAAGCGATTTTTGAATGCCAATACAATGTCATGCAATGATGCTATTTTAGGTGATCTAGGTAGATTCCCTATGTACATATATGCTGCCAAAAGATGTATGAAATGCTGGCTTAGGTTGTTGAAAATGCCTGGGCATAGATACGTCAAACTGTGCTACGAAATGCTTGTTCACTATGATAGACTAGGATACAACAATTGGGTGTCCGATATTAGGATAAATCTGTACCAAAATGGTTTCGGTTATGTGTGGGAAACACAAGACAACTTTAACCACCAATTGTTTTTATTTGAATATATGCAAAGGCTTAAAGACCAATACATCCAGACATGGCATACTAAATGCTTGGCTTCAAGTAAATTGTTTCATTATATCAATTATAAGAGTAATTATGATGTTGCAAGCTATGTAAAATGTGTTGAGATAGGCAAATTCAGAAGGTGTATAGCTAATTTTAGAAGCTCTGCTCATGATCTTATGGTGGAAAAGGGTAGACACTTGGGTATAATACCAGAGTACCGTGCCTGTCCGTACTGCGAAGGATGCATTGAAGACGAACTACACTTTATGTTGACCTGTCCACTATACAGCCCCATCCGCCAAAGGTATCTACCACATGTACATATACAAGAGAGTAATGCCTCGACAAATGTATATTATAGCCTAATGTCCGCCCAGAATGTTTACATTGTGCGTAATGTAGCAATGTTTATATTTTATGCTACTAAAGAAAGGAAGGATTACCTTTCAATGTATAATTAACTGGATTATTATAATGCTTTGTAAACAAATATATACATGTATTATATCTACAATTTCACACTTTGTTCATTGTTAAATGTCATATTTATATTTTATTTTATTTTCGTCTCATTTATGTACATACATACAACAAACACATTTAGCGTAACAGGTAAAACTAAGTACACAACCATTCAATCTTGAATTATAGGAGACGTATGATAATCATATAATAATCTAATTATCATAATTCCATATCTAGTTCTCCAAAAATTAGGATTACATTAGTAATGAACAATATTCACATATGTAAAACTAAGAGACTGTCGTTAATGCGTTGTATTAAAATACTGCTAAATTAATTATTATTTAAGAAACTGATATTTGTAAGTGGGGCACTAATGCGCTAATAAAAAACATTTTAATAAATCATTTATCACCCCGGTCAGACCGTAGATGAACTGATTAACAACAGTCTCTTAGATGTCACTAAAACTACAAGAATAAAAATAAAAAAGATACAAATACATATGTATGTGCTATTTATTTCTTGTGTATAGGCCGGTGGCCTGTTTTGCGCAATAAACTTTGAAAAAAAAATTGGTATCATGTAACCGTTGTTTGAAAATATGGATGAATAATTTGTTGTTTTCAACGCCTTGGTTTAGCCAAACATCTTGAAAACCTAAGTTTGATAGTAGTATTTTAACCGACAATACCCATGACTTTTTATTCGGATATAGATCTGCATCTATTTTTAGTATATTATATATCAATTTACGGTACTTATTTTCAGAACTATTCAGAACTTTTAACCAGTATTAAATTATGCGTATGTATCTGATGTTTTTTAGACTAAATCGACCTAATATACCATATATGAAATCATTTTGTGTTGATCGTTTTACTCTTAACACATTTTTACAATACATGTATATCGTATGAATTCTCTCTATATGTTCTGCGTTACTGAAACCCCAGACCTCACATGCGTAACACAATATGGGTAACACTAACTTGTCAAATAGTTCTAATCTGTGTGCTATAGAAACGTCAGTGAATTTCATTAAATATTTATTTAATTTAAATATTGCTTTTTGAGCTTTTCCCACTAAACTTTTTTCTGCTTCTGCAAAAGAGCCACCTTGGGTAAAGACAATTCCAAGATATGAGAATACAGAGACTACTTCAATGTGTTCTCCGTTTAAATAAAAGTTAATGTTTCTAGGAAGTTGACCAGCCTTTCTAAATACCATGATTTTTGTTTTGTTTATATTAATTTTCAGCTTCCATTGTATACAATAATTATTTAAGATGTCTAATCCTTGTTGCATACCAGCTTCCGTTTCCGAGAATATAGCAATATCATCGGCGTATAACAAAAGGAACAATTTAACCGTATGCATTTCAATACCTTTGAAATTATTAAGTACAAAGTACTCTTCGATGTCATTTAAATACATTGAGAACAGGAAAGGGGATAGACAATCTCCCTGCCTAACTCCAAGCATGCATGTAAATTCGTTGCTAAGCGTATTGTCCACTTTGACACGTGTTTTTAGGTTAGTATACATATTTCTTATAAGTAGTGCTAACTTAATTTGCGAACAAGCCCATTTTTACATATTTTTACTGCAGCTGTATCTTCTTCTTCTTCCGAATAATTTGCAGGGCCCACTCTGGGGCAGTGTCGCAAATGAAATAACTATGTACAAGGTCGTTGCAAAGCACACAACATAACGATAAAAACAGATAAAAGCTGATAAAAACCCTGAGTACAGCTCAGTTGCTGCGGCCCGCTAGCCCCTCCTTGAATATGTAAAAATGTCTTACTCTTAAAAGTTGCATAACATCGAAAAAGCAATTAGCTGACTTGTAAGTTGCAGTAAAAATTGAATACAAATAAAACCAGACTTAAAGCACATATTGACCTTGCAAAACAACAAAGATGGTGCTGGCAGGACAAAAACTGTGAATAGACTAGAAAGTTCTATTTGTTACAAAATGGTCAAACTGAAAAGTTTTAAGGAGTTTAAGTCACACGGACAAGACGTGTAACGCTGGCTATAACGTACAAGGCTGTGCTGTAGCCATGAAAAAAAATGAAACAGACACAACCTACCTTACACCAACTCAGGGACCGTCATCTTGTAGGGCGATAGAATCTTGGGGAGAGCGGATCTTCCTGTATAGAAGGCTGACATCAGTGAACAGGCGAGGTGTTGATGTTGCCTTCTGTGTCAGGTCATTTATGTACAGAAGGAATAGCAGAGGTCCTAGGACTGTACCCTGTGGGCCTCCTGAAGTGACGGGTGCTGATGAAGAAGAGTGACCTTCAACAAGGACCTGCTGGCTGCGGTTGCTGAGGAAGCTTTCAATCCACTGCAGGGTTGTTCCGTTGATACCATAGTGGCGCAGCTTCAGGGAAAGCCTCTGGTGTGGTACCTTGTCGAAGGCCTTAGAGAAGTCTAATAATACTGCATATATCTGCTCCCCTTCATCGAGTCCGGCTGAGAGATCCTGCACAGTCTGGATAAGCTGGCTGTCACACGAGCGTTTCTTCCGGAAACCATGTTGGTAATCTGACAAGATGTCATGCGCTTCCAGATGTTGCATTACTTGACTGTGGATGATATGTTCCATGGCTTTGCAGCACACATCTGTGAGTGAGATTGGTCTGTAGTTACCAGGAGAACTCTTATTACCCTTTTTGAAGATAGGCGCGACGAGGGCCTTTTTCCAGTCATCTTTATTCCTGAGTTTTTATTGTAACAAGTTTGCACACGTTTAGTTGCCGATTTCTGCTATCTAATATGCCCCCAACTGCTTGGACCTTCAAGAACACCAACACCAATGATGAGTAAATAATATTATGATAATTTTAAAGACAAATTATTTTAGAAAAGAGAACTTGATGAACTATGAATGTAATTAGCTAAAAGACTACTAGTATTTGGGTATTTTATGGTTCAAGCTAAGACCTATGCATTACATGTGGTGTATAGGTCTTTGGCTCAAGTGTCGAACCCCTGTGCTCAACCCCGATTTGGTCCGGATTTACGGTATTTTACAGATTTTATCCAAAACCACAATAAAAGCGTCTGGTAGACTAAGATCAATTAAAATCCAATTACGCTATTTTTTAGGCGATAAGAGGAGACAATGTGCAGGGAAAATAATAATAAACTCATTTACGTTACAATTTTATTGTTTTCTAGGAAAGTTTATGAAGAGAATATTTGATTTTAAATCGATTTCAAAGTGTTCATAATCGATCAAGATCGTCCAGACGTTTTGTTTACATTTTTCTCCTAGCAACACGCCTGTGCATGAAATAATATCCAAATCACAAGTAAGTCTATGAATATTTTGTGTATTTTTTCTTGATGTTCGCATCGTCTGATGAGCTAGACAAAAGTTTATTTTTGAAACAATTTTTATTCATGATCTGTTTTATGCTGTTCTAGTGTCAGAGTGAATAACTTTTTATATTCCACATTATTAGGATGCATCATCGATGCAGTATCAGCTAGTCCCAACCGAGACCAAACATATCATTACATTACGTTAGTACTATAGTCTATAGTACTGTGGAACGTACGTAGAGTCTTATTTATGGGACTACAGTATCAGCATTATAAGTGTTGGACTGACTCAATGACTGTCAATATGTGTCATCTTTTTATAACATGTCACACTGTCATTAGGACATGAGTGTTATCCACTCAACCACTGTACCACCCACTCAACCACTGTACCACCCATGCAGTACAATGACTAGTAGATATTTTAAACCCGAGTACCGATACATAGGCCTATAATCAGTTACCCGCGGGTGCTAGCTCATCATTCAAAAGATGGGTAGTTA
Source organism: Spisula solida (assembly GCA_947247005.1). Lineage (NCBI taxonomy): Eukaryota > Metazoa > Mollusca > Bivalvia > Venerida > Mactridae > Spisula > Spisula solida. Next base: position 38,577,389 of record OX365947.1, on the reverse strand, counting down.
TTTTGGACCTGAACAGGCCCGCTATTCACCGAGCACATTGAAGAACCTAGGAGTATATTTGTAAAGAGCTACATTTTGTAAATAATATTGCACCTAGATTCCTTGTATCACACAGCTGTCTTTTCCTCTTAGTATAAGGTTATTGGCCGATTTGGTCGGAATTATCACACCTTTACAACTGTCTAATCCATCGCAAACTGATAATAAAGATGTCCTTAATAAATACACAATACACATGCATGTTGTTCTTACAGTGCCGTGCTTTCCACGAAGTGAGCCACAAGTTGTTCAACCAGAGGAAACTGTCCGGTATAAAAATGTTGACAGGTAAAAAATATTTACTTTTATATTATTCATAAATATATTCATTTGTTTTAAATTTAAGTTATTGCACAGGAATGTTACTTGAGGGACCCTCTCCAATATTACTGTTACCCAAGATGATTTGTTCAACAGCCAGGACAGTGCTTATAAAATGCATGTTTACATATACATGTATGATATATAGGCATGATTTTCTGGTAACCCATCTAGGGCTATCATGGACTGCTTGAATTTTATGTCCTGTTTATTCTGTTGCATAAAAATTTAAATGTACATAGAAATTATGTTATTAAACTACTACTTGTAATCAATGATTAGGTGTCCTTCGTGTCTACTATTAAATAAACATTTAATAGATAATAATTAACAGTTTAAAGCTTATCAAATAGTAGTAGTCTAGTGGTGCCACATGTCTCATAACATTTGAGCCAATTCAGCGATTATTGTATATGAGTGTTATTACATGTCTGTGATGCAAGGTAAAAGTATGATGCTGTATATTTGTATGGTTAAAATGACTGCAAGCATTTGCAGTATAATTATACACTTTTGTACTCAGTCTATTAAGTTATTTGTTTTACCATAATTATTCCTGTCTATGACTTTTTTCCCGTTTTCAAAGTTTATAAAAGAGCGCTACATGTACATTTTGATGAACGCCTTTAAGTAAAGACAATTCATATTGTTTCTAGATATGGTGAGACCAACATTCGACGTGCAAATGCTCCTATGTCTGTAGATCAGTGGAGAAAAAACAGAAATTATGACCGTAACCAAGGGCGACCACTTCCTGAGACGCCGAGACAACATACACATTCTGGAACATTTCCAACAGGCGAGGTTCTAGCATCCACACCTAAACAACCACAGCAACAGACATCTAGGACCAGTCAACCTATGAAAGCTGATTTCTTTGTCAGCGTACCAATATTTACAGAAACTTTAAACCACAGGTAAAACATTGCCTACCTGATTATTGTTGTCTTAGGAAACATTCAATTGGAAAAGTGAACTTTTCATTTTAGAGCTGGTTTCCTAAGCATTTGAATTGTTTGCCTCTAATTAATTATTCAACCTCAGTCTAAAAACTTCTCTATGATAGAGTTTCTGAGATTTTGAAGGGTAGTCTTATTTCAGAGATTTAACGTTTAACAGAATGTGCTAGTGCTTCTACTCACTAAGTTTTGACAGGGTACTTTGATATAATGAGATATCTGGCAAACATAGAACATAATATGAATCAATACACTGAGTTTCATCCGTATCTGAATAAGTTTAGCCAGTTTTTAAACCATTTACAGATTACTAGTTTTATACTGGTTTAGTTTTAAATCCATTTTTAAACAAGTTCTTCAACTTTCTATAATATATTGATCACTCTCGGCACTTCATTCCTGATGGTATTCATCTCAATGAAGGTTTGAGATAAGAGAAGCCAGTTTTCCCTTTTTCTGCCAAAGCCATTGTCAGTAATGGAAACACTGCACTGTACCATTTTGTTTCGACTTTGGTACGATATGGCGACAGAGCGAAACCTGTACCTCTCAGTCTGTACTGGAAGAAGACGCCCTACCACTGAGCTATCATGGCGGCACCAATATTTACAGATTTTATTATGCTTGTTTTTACTGCAAAAACCAATACACAATACGATATCGAGTATTTTGTTGACAGCTTCAGAAAGAAGAATGAATATGTATATGTTGATCGTCCAGATGATGAAACTTCCGTCTATCATCAGTCTCTGTCACGTGGTTCAAGTCTACGCGATTTACGTCCAGACGACGCTAGAAGACCACCAACTGGTCCAACATACTATACAGACTCAAGACAAACATCATCTGTTAGAAAGCACAGAAAGTAAGTGATTTAAGTTGTGAAATGTATAAAGTTCCGTGTAAGGATATTTCCACCAGTTAAAAGAGTTAGCAAATTTTTAAATTTCCAAATCACACACTAGAGGCAAGTATTTCCATGTCACAACTTTAACCACATATACAATGTATACTCTTAAATCATTTAATTTCAATGGGAGAAAATTTTGTTTTGGTGAAAGGAAACTTCCCATTAACCCAGTCTTATACCTAACTGAATTTAAAAGCAAGTATGGAAGCCACTGTAAACTTTGCCTCGGACAGTTATGTTCTTTGTCCTCACCAAACTGTACAATAACCCTTGTAAGAAGACACTTTTGACGAATAACTAGTACAATATCTATTACATATTTGTTTCTCTGATTTGCAGACCAGTTGCTAGGGAGCTCAGACGCAGACGTTATTCAGGAAGTGAGGCCTCATACAATACTTACTCATCTCAGGGAACATATGGTTACGAGTCAGAAACATTTGAGAATGCTCGAGTTCTTCAAGGTCACAAAGGAAAGAGAGGTTTGAACCTGGATTCAGATGATGAAGATCTTCGATAAGTTCCTTCAATACATCAACATATAACCAGGACACATATATCTTGGCTTTGAACGGAAATTTTTATACATAAGCCTAGCAGATCTTAGGTCCATTGTGGTTATTTTTTCAGTACATAATGTACTTAATTCTTATCAAAATAGTCTAGTACAGTATAGTACTTGCATACAAAACCTTTTAAAAGCTGTCTAACACAATCATGTGCTTAATGTACCTATCAATGTTTTCCCCCATGGGGGGCTGACCCAGGGGAATTTGACATTTTTACTTTTTCAAAGTCTGAATTCCCACCCTAGAGCAAGGGCAATTTGTCAAAAGTCATTTGCCCCCCCCCCCCCCCCCTGGGGGAAAACATTGATAGGTGCTTAACTATTTCGATTCCCCATTAGCACGGCTGTATCCAGAGACATAAAACACTGAGGCAAATATTTTCTAGGGTCTATTTGAGGCATTTTCCCTTCAAAAACATACTTATTTTGGTAATTTTTCAAATTCTCACTGAGGCAAGCGTCTCTGTGTGCTTCAACGTGGCTACGGGCCTGTAGTCAGTATACTGGTGTTGATCATCAATCATTTTCAAATAACCTTAAAAGAGATGGTGTACACAGGCTCGAAGATCCATAAATTTTGATATGCTTTGTTTGCAATTGTGCATATGTAATATAGGTGGTTAAAGGTCTCAAATGACATGAATAAACTATAAATATTTAGTAAAGATACTTCAGGTTTACTGATTATGGGACTGTTAAGTAAAGGGTTTGCTGATCTTATAAATGTGGGATGTTTTTAAATGGTTTATTTACAAAATTATGAAATGTAGGGTATCTTTGAAAAAAATGTTTAATAACAAACTTTTGTTATGCCATGTATTTGTTGTACATTGTTATAATACTCATGATGTGTGTTTCATGTGATATTATCCATGAAGTATCAAAATTAACATTTGTGTGAGAACATGGCCATCATGTCTTCTCTCCATATGTTATGTTATATTGCAACATTTATACCAAGCTTTCTTCTTTATACGTTAACATACACATTCTGCTAATGTATTTCTCTTAATCATTGTCATATTTAATGATGCTAACTGATGATGTTTTTGTTACTGCAAGTGTTTCCATGACAACAGAATCAGAAATTAATAAATTATGTTATTTTTATACATATGTAATTGTATTCATTTACTTTTATTAAGTTTGTTGTTAATGATATTCTATTCAAGATGTGTAGCAGTATTGCTAGTTCAGTAAATTATTGCTTTTGTATATCCAGAAAATTTAGGTAAATTATTGCTGGAGCTTAATGATGATTTTGTGAATGACGTTTTTTGTATTACCAACTTCATACTTAATTAATAACATCCGGTTGCTAGGTTTTGGATCCCTATAAATTGTCTTTAAAGGTACATGATTGTGTCAAATCCTATAGTTTTGCAGGACAAATAATTTGGGCATTTTAGTTTTTGAACTGTTGCAAGATTAGATATTAGCAAGTTTATACCTTTAGTGTGTTTTTATATGATATGCATTTATTCGTGAATTACAATGACCTCCTGAAAAATCATACACTAGTTAATCATGAACATTTTTTCATTGACAACAGTGATGTCAACTTTGCCGTGTCATTATCACAAACTATAATATACATGTTTATGTAGTTCTTTATTATACATGTATCTATTATCTTTACTAGTTGCAATTAATATGTTTTATTTTTGGTAGTTTACTTATAAACAATATTTATATGTAATTTGCAATAATAGTCACCAAGTGTGTTGCTCTAGAAATGGTGGGTATGTCAGACTACAATTATATCTATGTCATTATCATATCTTTTGTTTTTAAACCTTTGTTATGTTCTTTATGTATTTTCTAGAAATTTTACCAAGCTCAGTCAGGGTACATTTGTTTCTGTTGTTTTTGTTTATCTTCTGCATTCCATTGGTATTTTTGCTATTTCAGGGTAAAAGTCTACTGTAAAATAATTGTTATTTGTTTCGGGCATAATTATTGTGGATTTTATACATGAACTCATCCAAGGAATTAAAACACCCACAATTCACTTATTTTATTTCAACTTGTTTTTAAGTTTCGTATATAAAATAGGCATTGTAATATATGTTTTATACATTGGAACTACAGAAAATTTGATAGAAGAGTTCCTGATGAAGAGCTTGTGCTCGAAAATTTGATAGAAGAGTCAGGGTTATTTATTTATTCTACATGATAAAAGTTTACAAAATACACTCAGCACATAGTATATCGTCGCTGTTCTTCGAAAACCTTGTTGGCTATGAATATGCGGAATGCAATTTTATGCCTGAATAAACTTTTTTTTTTGTATATAAGTTTTGGCTCAAAAACGATTATACGCACATCAGAAAGCCCATTCAGTTACAAGTCTCCTGCGAAAATGCCGGATAAGATAGTCTAAAAATAGCCTCTAAAATGAGAAAGCTAGTAGTTGTGCGAAAATTCCGGATTTTTTTAATGGGGCCACATTTCTGCCTGCGAAAACCTCGAATAATGTGTTTGGTTATTTTTAAGTTGTGATTACGTTGAATATGCAAAACAATTAACCTGTAATGGTATATTACAACGGATAAATAGAAACACATTAATATTTTAACGTTGAACAATATAAATATTGATAAATAGCTCATTTAAATTATACGATGACCAAGAAAACGTAATTACGTAATGCGAAAAAACTGAATAATGCCGCGAAAAAGTCGAATAACTGCAAATGGAACAAATTTGACAAGAAATAAGAAGCAAATGCTCGTATAATTGAGTTAAAAGTTATAGTTTGGACTTTCCTTTGCTCAGCTGACACGTACATTTAAGTACATTCAAAGTGGAGTTAAAATGCTATGTTCGAGTCAAAGAATTAAATAAATATTCACTATAGTAAAAAGTTATTCAGTTTTTTTCGTCTCCTGAAAAGTAGCCAAAATTGATATACAAGGTTTTCGAAGAACAGCGACGATATGTGATATGAGGTACAAAGTAGTTACAAAATACATGTAAATATTTACATGACATATTTTTATTATTTGCATTTATGCTAATCATCACAATTTGAAAAGTTGATGAAGTACAATTGAGAGAAGAATCATTATATTGCATTTTGCTTTTGAAATTCACACATTTACGACTCCACTAAGTATAAAATGTTTTAATAAGATGACATTTTGAGTTTGGTGGTAAAATGAGTTGTCATTGTAAATATTTCAGTGTTTCCAGGTGCTTAATTTTGATGACAAATAGTTATTTGTTCAACTTATTGCAGTTTATTTATTATACATGTTATAAATATCATACTGTATGTTTTACATTTGGGTTCTAAAAGGGGTTGTGTCATTGAGACAAAATACAGATTGTGTATAATACAGAAAAGACCAACCTTTTGATTTGATTTGATATGAGTTTATAAGGTCCTAGCTCGGCCCATACCTTTCGGTAGTCTGGGTTCGTCGTAGGACCTAGGACCAACCTTTAATTGTGGTCTTATTATTATACCCCCACACAACGAGTTGTAAGGGGGGTATACTGGATTCAGCTTGTCTGTCTTTCTGTAGACGCATTCTTGTGGATGCAACTCCTCCTACAGTTTTGAAGGATTTCGATCAAACTTTAACAGATGAACAACCTCAACATACAGATGTGCATAAAGAAAGGAATTTGCGCTGCGATGAATTTTGTCAGAATTATGGCCCTTTGCCAGCGGGGGTATATTAGTCTGCCGAATGGCGACAGCTTTAGTTGAGTTGGTCTTAATATTGAGGTTGAATAAGAGGAATGACTGTATATACTTGATATTTGTGTTCTTTATTTAGAGGTCAGTTTCACTGTTATTTGATATTTTGTATTTATAACTTCACATCAATTAATGTGAGTTGATTGAGGACTCTCTGATAATGTTTGTTTGTTTCCATGATGTCCTATGTAGATATCTGCATGAAACAGACATTCAGTTCTAATTTCACTAATTTTAACAAAATAAAAATTGTTTTAACTTGGGATAAGGTCTTTTAATAATTATTATATCTATATTTTGTTTTGTTGGAAAATAACCTGAACTGATGGCATCGTCCTTAGTAATATATATATATAAAGAAATACTTCATATAAGATGCGATATTTTAAGGACTTTTACAGCGATCATTGATATTTTTTATGTATTTTTGCTTCATAGACTCATTTTTTATTAGTTTATACGAAATATTTAAATTTATTTTAGATGTGTAGATCTAAATTTTTTATTTGTTCTCTTTTATTTTATTTTTTCTAGGTTTTATTGAATTTCAAAAGATTTTGTAAATTAGAGTTATTTCCCTTTATCCATAAAATCTGCAATTTAGTATGTTTTAGATATGGGAATATTTTCCCTATATCTATGCACAACAAATATCTGAATTATTGACTAGCAGTAACTGAACTGACATATAACAAAGACTTTAGTGGACATTTTTTTACTTGTGCAAATTCCCAAATTACTGTATTAACTGAAACTATGTTTGTATGACTTCCTTCTTGCATTCACTTCAAGTTATATGATATTAAATATACTTGTGTACAGAATTAGAATACAGTTGTAATGTACCTATGTCAATATTTCTACAATGCTGTGGCCACAATAAGAAGTGATATGTTACTTACTTTGAGTGTTCATTAACAAAGGTTTTGTGTATAGTGGAAATAAAATTAAGATATTGTAGATATGTTGTGTACTGTTACAAATTGGCACAATGCAAAAACACTTTTCCTTAGTCACCCTCAATCAAAAATATTACAATACCCGTTACATATCAGCTAATTGTTTATTATTATTAATTAAGCACCTTACTAATTAAGATTTAATTATATTTTATCACCCGTTATTTATCTGAAACATGTTATATTTAAATATTGTTGTTATTTCAATTTTATATTATAAAGTTATACATTTACATAGAGAAGTATAGAACTTTAGATGATTCTGGTCATAGAAAAATAAAAAAGGTTCTTTTAATTGGTGTTCTGTTGTTTATTGATTGATGGCCATGTTGTTTGCCAACCGGCTGCCATTTTTGGAAGGCGTGTATTCACTATCTGAGCTGTGGTTAGTGAGCTGGACTAGTTAATCGCCAATCCAGGTTAGATTCCTGGTGGCAGCAGATCATACCTTTCCTTGAAAGTGATGATTTTCGTCCTTAAGTATGGAGAAGTTAATGGTTCCTTGTTGAAGGGCAAGTGAGGACTAGTTAGAATACAGTCCAGGAAAACTGGTAAGGGGAGTCAGCTGGTGTTAAAGGGACTGCCTCACATATTGGTGAATTGCAAAAATAAAATAAAATTGTCAAATATTTGCGTAATTTTGGTATAGTTGCCTTTATATCCCATAAACAAGCACTCTGACATCAAAAATAACTAGAGAAACTTCGGCATTTTATAGTTATTTAGTATTTTTACATAAAAATTCTATAGGGTATTAATACCCTATAGAATTAACACTACTATAACTTAAATTGCCTGAATTTGTTCACATTTGATGAAAACAAATCTAAAAACGAACCAAATACCTCATTGATGTTTATGCTGTAGTTTGTTGATGTTACAGTTTGATCACATGTGAATTACATAATTCACAAAGCATGTTGGAAGGAAACTTAGCAGGTTTTTTTCAAGAAAAAATACTGAGTGGGCTATATCGAGAGTACTTAAAATTGCTTATTTGCACCAAATCTTTCATAAAGCAACCATCAGTGGCTTTCTATTACATCAATACTTGGTTAGGTTGGAAATCACGACATACAAAAATTTTAGTCCAATCTGTGAGGCAGCACCTTTAATAATGGTAAAGTTATTGAAAAATAGCTTTCAGCCAGAATAAACTTAAATATTCAATTCCAGTCTTACAGAAATGGCTATGTTTTCAGTCAGGCAAAAAACACATTTACTTACAGTATGACATAATAAGGACAGTATACAAAGCTGCTTCAAGTGCTTACCGGTATGTATTAAATTTAAGAAGATAAGACGGATTCAAGATTATATCTTGATATGTTGTAAGGTGTTCACATGATTCTTCTACAGAGATGCACTAACAGAGGCACATAAGTTGTCATTAACAGAACAATAGTTTCTGTCAAATGACCCCAATACCATTCCACTCAAAGTGAAAGGATAAACATAGAAGGGTTTTTGACACAAAAACGTACGTCTCGCACAAGGAACAGTAACGCTAACAAAAATCATCTGATCTAAAATTCCTGAAAATAGGCACAACTAGACTTGGTACCAAGCTTTCATGTTAAGTTTCAATGGAAAAGGAAAACAAGTGCAAACAAACTACTAGTATGTGACAGACAGACATACGTCCAGCACAAAATCAATATGTCTCCCACTATAGAATAGTTCATTATTTTTTCAGGGAACCTACTCAGGCATAATTCCCAATCCTGAAAATATGAAGCAAATCTGTTTAGGGTGCTATAAGCACACATCCATACACTAAAACATTTCAAACATTGATCTTTTGTTAACATTCTGCATATGAAACTTCAAATGACCATAACGCAGTCAATATTTGGTACTTTTTCATCAAATAACTTTTACTTTCTCTAGAAAACTTCATTCCATCTACTGCAGCAAATCCAGATTTCAGGATTATTCTGGAATTGTAGGGCCCCTGTTTTTTGTTCAATACATAGTTCTCACTATATGGGCAACTCCCTCATTATAATTATTTATATCTTTGAGAAAGTTCAGGATACACCTAACTACTTGTATCCATGAAAACATGGTAAGTGGATAACATAGAACATGAAAATGGTAAACATTCTGATCATACACAAACTACACAAGATTAAGATTTTTAGATTTTATTTTTCTCGTAGAAAATCAATATATCAACAATAGATGAAAAAGTAATAAATAATTGTAGCGTGCATATATTTTGTATCATCAATAAATCGTATACTGTAGACCATAGGCACATAAATAAGAAACAGGATTCAGACAATAACAAGAACATGGTCTCTATAGAAACAGGGTAATGGAATAGAAGAATATAATTTTTATGACCTTGACTTCATTTTATACGACCTTGACCTAGACAACAACTATCACTGAAGGTGATCACTGATGAGTATAGTATGGAGATTTAGACCTGATCCTCAACCTTCTAATAGCATCATTTAACAGCTGATATCTTGTCTGTACTTGTGACCCTAGTTTATGTTTTCATAAGCGGGGGGGGGGGGGGGGGGGGGGGGAGAGAAAATCACAAATAAAATACATACAAACACAAATCTAAATGACCAATAATGCACAATTTGTTTGCAAATATTGATATATTTAACCCTTGTAATATATTCATGCATAAAAGTTATGCTCAGGTTCAAATCTCTAGTGAAGTTTCATTCAAATTGACTAAAGGTTACAGAGGAAATGCCCAGACAAAAAAATATGAATAAAAATTTAACAGGCAAAATCTCACTGAAAATTCATCTGTGCATAGTGTGCCGCCGATATGTTTCGGAGGAATTCTGAGTGATGTACTGAAAACACCACATATGTGCCATCAGACAGTCACAGAAGCCAATAAGAACATGTTCATATTGAATATTTATCCCATATTATAACTTAAACTTCAAAGAAGTCAAAGAAAGCATGCCCTGTAAATTAATTGACAATCCTTGGTTTAATGTCATACCATTATACAGAACAATATAATTATGCTGCTTAATACAGAGAGTTAGTAATATAAACAGTTTTTAACAAGTTTATCTAAAAACAGTCAACAATATATTTGATCAGGACTGGAATGCAAGAGTTGACAATTCAACAAGAGTTACATTTTATAAAACATTTAGTAACCTTCAATTTCAACCCTATTTACAGTGGTTAAAGAAGTCATATATAGTATCATATGCTAAACTAAGATAGTCTGTTCACTGATTCAACATGGAACAGGCCTCAATAAATATCTTTAAAAGCACTCGTGCTGCAATATAGATGAAGAAGAAAACCCGAAAACCTAACTCGTCCTGCTATATAAATAAAAAAGTAGATTTATCGAGGCCTGATGGAAGCTGATCTGAGGCACAAGATCGTATGTCAATTGTATTTATGAACGCCATTCTTACACATCAGTGTTAAGGCAAGTGTCTTAATGATTCAGGTAACAGAATATTTTGGCAAACAAGAATGTAAATACACTAATACACTTACACTAATGACAAGAAAGTTGTATGAACACAGATACCAAGACTTAGTGTGCTGTGCTTATTTACACAACGGTCGGTCGCTCTCTGACTGAAACTTTTTAATTGCATATATGATACATAACATGTAATACATGCAAACAATTTGATAAAACTCTGGAATGAGAACATTTTATCTTTGATTTACATAGAGCCATAGTTTTTGACCCCACATTCAGACTTTGTCTGAGTTATAATAGGGACAATCATTACAATACATAGAAATATACATCAGAATGCGAGAGGTATATACATATTTATTCACATATATACAGTACACAAAGGGTATAAAACATTTATAACAAATAAAATATACACCAATATTGCATAAAACACTTCATTGATATGGATTTAGGCATAAGTGAAAAATACCTTATGATTGCCGTAATATGACATACTTTTGAGGGGAGGGGGTGCATGCTCAAAATACAGTAGAACTTCGATGCCTCAAACTACCTTCGGACCGGGAAAATAGTTCGAGGCATCTGGGGTGTTCGAGGCATCTATGGTATCCAAGAATATGCATAGGTATAAGTTCGAACTGGTGTCGGTACGTGTAAATTTGCAAATTGTGTGTGTATATTGCATAATTTATGTGTATAACTAATATAGGTCTATATTTTTTGTAATTTTATTCATAACAATAATAAAACAATATAGTTTGACCAAATTGACATGAAATCTCCTACAAGCTCTTCGAGTGTTCACGCATGTGAGGTTTCTCGTTAAACAGCATATTTATATACGAGTATAAAAATTAAGCTGCCAGCCACATAATATCATCATGTCCTGGGTAAAGTTCGACTACAAATCAATAAATGGAAATGTAACAGATTCTTTTGACAAACATTGAAAAATGATTATTTTATTCCGATTTATTTAAACATAAATAAGTTACAATTACCTAGACGGCCTTCATTAACCATTTAACGGATGTTTAAATGTTTAAAAACGTGTTATACAATGAAGTCGAACACCAACAATTGTTTGGTACAGTAATTATCACAACTTGTCGCCGACTACCCGCGGTCGAACAATGGATTTCAACAGTCAATGAAAGGTGCGAAAACTTGTATTGTTCGACTCATCTACGGGTTAATCATAGCAAGGGACCGTCCAATCAGTTCGAGTGTTCGACCTAGATACTGTTCGAGTCATCTACTGTTTACCATATGAATAAAGAAGGAAGTTTGACCGGACCGGAGAACTAGTTCGAGGCATCTAGGGTGTTCGAGGCAAGTACTGTTCGAGGCATCGAAGTTCTACTGTATGTTATAATATTTTCAAGGAGAAATTTTGACATATTTTAGCTGCATATAAACCAATAAGGGTTTCTTTAAATAATAATAACAATATTGCCTTACCTATATACCTATATCATGTATATATTTACTTGAGAAATGTTTTAAACAAACTGAGAGGTGATGAGCCAATGAAAACAAGTTTTACAATAGCGAATGACAAATGATAACATTTTTTGCGGTAACCATCGACCAATTGAATCTTTCTGTCAAATTTCAAAAGACGATGTATGTAGCTATCCAAAGTTTCAGAGCTGGGAAATGCAACATTAACATTGAACGCTGTTAATTTAGGCCTTGGTAGTAAATACTAGCAGATAAGTAGGACATTACAGTATGAACAATGAATGAATGTACAACATACCAGTAACATCAATGTCCAAAAATTTACTTATAAACAAATCATCTTGAAATAATAGTGAGAAATCCATTTGGCAAGCTTTTACATCCAATTATGTAAGTACATTTTCTAAATATACATGTATTTAAATAAATAAAGTAATTTCAGAAAATGAATGTAATATTCCATTTTACTATAGTCTATACATGCATAATAAATTGGTTAAAATCGCAAATTTTGCTAGTCAGACCAACAGCAATCATAGTATAGCACTATTGGTTATTTTAATAGAATTATCAAATAGAAATACATTTCATGTCATCTCATGCATTATAATAAGTTGAATATTTATATCACCAGAATAACAGATATCTACATTATCATACCCTAATATTTCAAAATTTAAAACAAACTTTATTTTTCAATAGTTGCTGCAACCATTTTTTTTATATCCTTCAAAACAAATGCTTGACTGGTGACTGTTGAACTGTTTCAAAAGAAAGGAAATCCAGATAGATTCGGACAATAGTCTGACATTTATAAATTACCTAAGATTTTGCATATACAGGCAAAAAAGAAGAATTGTGGTATACAGTCAGGACATTATACCACAGTATGGCGTTAAATCATGTCATTATACCACAGTAAATAAATACTCGCTTCAGATTAAAACACTGGGTGGAATTGGTTAGAATGACAATGAACAAGGAATGGTTTTTGACACAGAAGCGTATACATGTCTCCCACAAAGGGCCATCAATCAGGCAAAAATCATTCAACCTAAACCTGGCGCAACAAGGCTTGGTACCAAGAATTCATGTAAAGTTTCATTGAAACCGTTCCAATGGTTACAAAGAAACAGCAGTCAAACTTTGTGACATCCATCCATCAATCCATCACAAAATCAATATGTCTATCACACTATATGTCATTGTGGGAGACATAAATATATACAAGCCATGGTATGACTACTATTTAACAACGGTTTGTCATTGTGATGCTTATTTACCACCTGGTAACAACTCAGGCCTATAGCCTACATGGTTAGTTCCTACACATTAGAACTCTTAAACATTATTATATAAATATTAAACCAGTTTGTCATACATGTATTTCATTTGTAAATTAATTTACAATGGTTAGAAGGAGTTTTATACAAAAGCCACTATTACTTAGAACATAAAACATGATATATATATATCAATTCAAAATACATATGACTAGCAATTGATGTGCACTTGATTCAATGAAACACTTCTATCCTGTCTATATACAAACATTTGTGTCATGGGTTGACAAAACTGACTGTCACAAACTGTTAATTTAAAAATAATTTAAAAATAAGTTCTGATTACCGGTACTTGTTTCTAGGTAAGGAACCACTAAATACATAAGCGGCCCAAATGGTGATACACTCAAAGAGTCCTGAAAGAAACATTGGATTGACTGGAAATGGTGGTATGGATCGACTGGAAATGGGGGTATGGATTAACTGGAAATTGTGTTATGGATTGACGAGTCTGCTTTTAAATCATGAAATTGAGTTTAAAGTGATTGTGCACATATATGTGATGTAGTGAAACTGTTTAATTTTGTATTTTATGAAATTTTGACCTGAATATGAAAGTGAAAGTAGAGTAGGGGTTAACCAGTCTGGTATCAATCCGCACGATAGCGAAAATGTGTTCTCTATCTTTGATGAGCAAAATATTTCTTTCATGACCCCCCTTTTTTGTTTATTTTGAAGCTTAAACATACTTCTTTAAGATGGTATATGTGTGCCATGTGACCACAGACTAAAACTTGTTGAAATTTGAGGCCGGCAATTGTCACTTTACATTGAACTAAAGGACAAATCTATTTGGTGGTTTCTAACCTCTGCGGCAAAATGTTTGTAATTTCTGCAGTTATTTCCCTTAGTACATTGTGCCTTTGGTGCTTAACATTGTTTTAAAGACAGGTACTACAGTCCCAGGAAGAGCACCATTTAATAGTATCCTAATTGCTGGGTCAACTAGTCCTTTAATTATCCTCATATGATGAGTGGCAAACAAGGACACTTTAGTAGAACCTTTTTAAAGGAGTGGCCACGATCTCCCGAAGTATCTCAATCTGAGCAAGATATCATCTCAAATATTGGCATGTGTCTTTGTGTTAATTTTAATGGGGGGCTGGACTCAAAATTAGCATCACTAAACAGAAATGTTATTCTGAGTTTATTACATTAAAATTTCAAGAGCAGAAGCTTCAGATTTATCTCAAATTCCACCTCTGATTTAACCAAAATATCAATTTGAGATTTCTACACAAGATGCTTTGGGAAATCAGGGTCTGGTTTAGGAATGGTTTGTTCATTAAGTAAATCAAGCAATATACATGTAAACCATCATGGTACAAAATTGATACATTCAACATTTACAATAATACATAATTATACTGTAACAAAACGTATCCGACACAATATAAGGCTCATATATACAGATCACCATCCCTCAACTTATAAAACTTTGTGAAAATGTCCCAATTTACAGTAAACAAACATAAAATTTGCTCAAATTAAAAAAATAAGACTACAGCACATAAATAATATAAACATTCAAAGTTCAATGAGCAACTTTACATACATGAACAAAGTTTTATACCAAATGACAGGGTTTTTTCATACTAATGTATAAACTGAAGTTCCTTGCCAAGGGCAAGAACGACCAACAATGAACTGTGAAGCCTATACAGTAAAACCTTACAGTAAGATCACCTAAATTAATAAAACCGCCCTTACAATTGACAAGTCTGTTTAACCACTGCTATATTCCTATTCAATGAAGAACTTTAAAGACTTACTCAATAAGAATATCAATATGCTAGGGGTCCAAAGGAATGATCTTATTAAGGTTTTAATGTATCTATTACAGAATATGCCATGTAAAATAACTATAGTTCAAATTTGGCTTATATTCCTGCAGCACAAGTAAAGTTATCAAGGGGTTAAAGTGCATTTTGTTTTACCTGTCAGAGTAAACATGGTTACACCGTAGCTGCACACTATTTATAAGGAATTATCACAATTCTGGAGATGACTTATCTATAGTGTTCAACTACTGTGTAAGTATGTATTTTTTTGACAGATCAATAAACTGCACTATATCCCTACACGTCCTTTCCAATTGGATTTATACTGATCTACAGAAGGCAGAAATCTGATTTTATGTAAAGAAAGAACAGAAATTATAAAACTTATGTGAAAACTAGGTTTTCAAACAAGCTTTGTTCCAGCTTCCTAGATGCATAACTTTTTAAGATAAATATTTACAGTATAATGCACACTTTCATGACCACATGAGATATGTGATACACAAAACAAGTTAACAAACTAACTTCTACATGTTAACAATCCAACTCTTCTACATGTTAACAATCCAACTCTTGTACATGTTAACAAACCAACTCTTGTACATGTTAACAAACCAACTCTTGTACATGTTAACAAACCAACTCTTCTACATGTTAACAATCCAACTCTTCTACATGTTAACAATCCAACTCTTGTACATGTTAACAAACCAACTCTTGTACATGTTAACAAACCAACTCTTGTACATGTTAACAAACCAACTCTTCTACATGTTAACAAACTAACTCTTCTACATGTTAACAAACCAACTCTTCTACATGTTAACAAACCAACTCTTGTTAAGATTGCCATTTAAACCTTGCATGGTTAGGAGGAAATGTAATAACATGCATGCCTCATACTGGCCATACTGGCAGCCTTTTAGTAATATACATATTGCATTAAAGGTCACTGTGGCCTTGACCTTTGACCCATTCACCTTGAAAGCAACAGGGTTCATTTATAGTACATGACTAACCTACATACCAAGTATAAGGACCAAAGGATATCTAATTATCAGACAGTAAGGTCAACCAACCAATCCACTAACTGACATATGCAAAGCAATATACCCCTACTTCTTTGTGGAGCATAAACAATTGTGGACAAATTGTTAAATCATTAAAATGAAAATTTCAATTTCCTCGACATAGTACAAATGTAGGATAACAAATGAGAAATGGGTTAAAGCCTAGGTCCCACTGAGGAATTCCACATCGGCGATTTTCTCCCGATTTCTTCCGATACCACCGATTCAGCACAAATCCTTCCGTTATCACAAACTGTCTCATGACTTCCCCGAAACTTCCCCTAAACCACGAGGAACCTGCTCCTGATGACCTGATAGCTCATTAATTTCAATCAGGAGTACATTGCCGAGGCAAAAAATGCTCAGTGGGACCTAGGCTTTACATGGCAACAAATGAGATGTGGGTTTACATGGCAGCAGATATGGAGTGCATATACAGAGAAGACATCTCCAGAATAAATCCACTTATTTGCGTTGTTTGAGTGTCTGATTTTCCTCCGATAGAGATAGGATCTTTCTACTTAGATGTTCATTGTGTTGTTTGAGGTAGCGTATCATGTCAGCTTGTCTCTCTAATACCTGATCCATAAGTCCCCCATCCCTGTAATATACAAACAAATCAAACATTCACATACAGTCCAATTCCCTCATCTAATTTCAACACCCGAGTAAAAAAGAGGGACTTTCATGAAGTCACTTAAATATTTTTTGCTGGTGATACAGACATGTCACGGCAGGGGTCCTACTAAGGCATAATACCCAATCCTGAAAAGTTTGATGCAAGTCTGTTTCGAGTGCAATGTGCACACACACATCCCTACACCAAAACACTGTTTCAAAAATTGTTCTCTTGTTAAATTAAGCTTTAACAACTTCAAATGACCATAACTTAGTTAATACTTTGATATTTTTCATCAAAATACTTTTATTTTATGCAGAAAAGTTCATTCTTCCTAGTGCAGCAAATTTGGGTTTCCTGATTATTCCGAAATTGTAGAACCCCTGAATGGCAGTTATGATTTTTGTTTTAGGAAATTAGCATAATTTATGAAAATGTCCCTTTCCAGCTAACTTACTTCAAGTAAAAAATTTCAGTGGTATCAATGATTTTCAAGGGAAGCGAATGGTGGAACTCTATATTCATGATCCAGGAAATCTCAGTTTCAAAAATAGTCATTATACAGTTACCTCCCCTGTACCATCAATGAACTCAGTCATATTGTGCAATTACCTCCCCTGCACTATCGCATAAACACATGCAGGGTAAACACTAAACACAGGCTGGGTTTTGGCATGAGCTAAAGTTTGGTGAGGGCCAAATGTCCGCACATGTCAACGCCAAAACCAAATAATTGCATGTCAAGATGGAACAGACTAACTTCAGACTAAAAGCGACCTAGCATTGGTTCAACCATAGTTGACTTATGACATCACCCTCGACCACTAGACCAGGTGTTCCACTAGCTTCTCAATCTGAAGTCATTTCGATACTTTTGATTAAATTTTACTATTTTATAGGCAAAATACCCATGATTTTAAGAGAAAATGACCCTTCAAACCAAAATCTTGTGGCTTTTTGGAAATTTCAAGGGTCAAAACTCCTACTCCCGAGTCAATTAGAATCCCTGCTGGAAATTTTCACAGTCTCTAGTTGACCTATAGTGACCACTGTAAGTACCAAAGCCCAGCCTCAGTCATTATACAGTTGCTTCCCCTGTTATAGGTATATACATATTTACAATGATCACAGACATCACAGATCTATAGATGTCCATCTTGACTAGGTAAGTATGGAGAAAAGTCACAAACCTGAAACCAATATCCCCAGCGGATGTATTAGTCTGTAAACTTGTCATCATTTCTTCCTGATGAACATCTGGGGATGCTCCACTTCTGTTAAAATTGATGGTTCTAACTGTAAATACAAGTAGTATCAGTAAAAAAATTTATATGACAGTAACCAACCTAATGACATCATCATTACTGAAACTCCTCGAAAACTTGTATATACTTGGTTCTCATCGACCCAATCTTCCTCACCATTATTTTGACCGATTATAAGCACGTGTCGCGATGGTTCCTATCCAAAACATATGCAAGTTTGAAGGTGGACTAGTTCCTGTTGCTGCAGCAAAAAAAAAGTGCATAAAAGTACATGTAAGCAATTTTTGTTCACTGATTTACAACCAACCCTGAAAAATACTTTACATTAAGCATTAAGCTTATTACCATGGGTTTTTATTTTTATCCATATTTTTGTCCACTTTTATTAAAGTCTGTGAATAGCATCTATGATGAATGAACTTTATGTTACAACTGTGTTTCATAAAAAAGTCAGTCTTGTGGTTAATAATAGACTGGCCAATCAGAGGGATCAGGTTGATGAGAAAGTTTCCGCATGGCGCAGACTCTTGACTGGTACTTGCTTTACAGTAGATGTTTTAAGATAAAAGCTTTTTTATGGCAAAAATGTTTCATTTCACTATAGTTCAGTAATTTCTCAGTCAGTTAACAAAAATTAGTTACAGAGCAAACGTTTTAAAGTGTTCATGCTAGGTATCTATCTCTTAGGGGGTCGACTACACAAGAAAGCAGTATATACCAAACGCTTAGCTAACCCCAATTCATGTGGATTCATATTTATTCATCGAAGTTGGGGATCGTGGGCATGCTTCCCAGAAATTTTAGGGAAACAATAGGCAACCTGTTGAATTTTAGACACTTTGAGGTGGTTTATTCAGTACAGCAAACTGTATTGTTTATGGATCATAAATTGAACAACTAAACCCATTACTCGGCAGATTTTTCTCAGAAATAGAGCTCAAGTTCTGAAGAATTATTTAGAAATGGCAAGAAAAGTTTTATATGAACATGTTATCAAGTAGTCATACTGAAGTGAGTGATTACAATGTATCTGGGTCCAAGTTGGTATTCAATATTGATCTTACTTGACTTAAGAATAAGGACAACCAATCAGATCACAACATATTAAACTCTTGGTCAGTAACAGGCAATATGATTGGCTATCCTTGTTCTCCAATTAAATAAGATCAATATTGAATATCAAAACTGGTTGACGTGTGAACTCAAATATTTGGTTGGGGCATAAAAAGTTGAAATAAAAATTATCACAGACGGCAACAATGTAGACTGAAAATATGAGCCCTGATAATGTGACATTATACTTACTACTATATATAGTCAGTAATATGATTTGTATTGCACATGATATGGAGATAATAATCTGTATGTAACCATAGGGATGTAACGTGCCGCACTTCACACGTTCTAGACCACACTTCTCTAACAGGATCTGAGTGACGATAAGTAAACATGCTGACGCTGAAACAGGAAATCAACAAATCAAACATCAATATTGAACTGGAAGGGTTTTGACCAAAAAAATGTCTCCCACAAAGGGCCATAACTCTGGCAAAAATCAACCAACCTAAAATTCCTGACACTAAGTATGCACAACTAGGCTTGGTACCAAGTACTCCACTGCAGTTTCATTGAAATCTGATCAATCATACAATGGTTAAAGAATACAAGCGCTGACAAACTTTGTGACATCCATCCGGACAGACGTCCAGTACAAAATTAATGTCTCGGGAGACATAACAAATAAGGGTGTAAAAGAGCATCATTTATACTCCCATTGACTTCCCCAGGACATTTAAGCCCGGACTACCACAGCACTTGAAATGTTATTTTGCAAGATACCTGTACTTGAACATTCAAGGGACACCAGAATTTCATGTAGGTGTACTGGTTCATACATGTATATGTTTAATTAATTTGCTGAGATTTGCTGAATTTATTAAAAATGTTTGTTTTTTCATGAATTACAAATCACTAAAGAACTTCAACTTATTTAAGTCACCAAATAAATGAAAAAAAAGGGAATCTCCAAGATGAGGAAAAGCCCTATACGACATTCTGATATTTGCACATTTTTTAGATAGTAATTGAAAAACTTCTCATGAAGATCCTGTTAAAACTTTATGTAAAGATTTGCACATCTAGCCGGTTTAAATAATATCTTGAACATAATACAAGTTCTATTTCCTGTTATCAATAATTATACACTTGAGCCAAAAGCAAAGGGTAAGTTTTGTTTGAATGTTCATACACTGATACTAAATATTTTACATTTAAATGATGAACAGTTGCTGTATCCAACTTGTAGAGACCGGTAGATATAACTTTTATTTCCTTCAGTATTGGAGAGCAAAACATACGTGCATTTTAACAATGAAAGTAACATATTAATGCATTATATGTACACAACACACTGCAATATACATGTACAGTAAAACTTCGTAACTTTCACAACATCAACTAACTTAAGATTGTTTTTGAAAACAAGAGCAACGCAATACGCCATGCTTGACTTTAGCGCATTGTTAGAAACTGATTTATCATTCTTAGTAATATAGACCTAGACATCAACAACCCTATATTCAATCCCTAACAGTACATTCACACGAGCTACTTATCCAGAAAGTTTCATCTCAATATCTCATTGACCTCTGTGTGCCCTGGCGATGCAATTCTTAAATTTAAAAGTTAGATGTAAGTGCCCAGTAAAATCAGGTTTAATTCCTTGTTTAGGCAAGTCATGTTCTTTCATTCAGTTGGTTTGATCATTAATTCCAAATCAACTGCTAGACATAAATGAAATATAATATTGTTGAAAAGCAGTGAAACCCCTAATGGGGAGAAATGAGAGGGAAAACACACAAACCAGCTGATGCTATAGTAAGAGGAAGGCGACGAATATTGCGTGTTTGTCTGTAGAAGTTAAGGTATCCACACAAACGACTCTTATAGTGCTGGTTCCTGTAAGTATACAATAAATTAAATTATTTATCATTCAAGATTCTGTCAAACGTCCAAGCCTCGATCAGTATTTGCCTCGAACACCCTGGATGAATATTTCCTGGTCTGAAGGTAGTTTGAGGCATCAAAGTTCTACTGTGCAAGGATATGACTTTTTGTATACCAGTAAACAGACTGTTCGATTAAAATTTCATTGGTGGCAAAACATTTATTTGAGGAGCCAGAAGCATTTCACAAGAATATAATTATACAATAGTCAATACAAGGTGTAGAAAGAAATTAATCAAAACAATGTTTACTTTTATTAAATTCAAACTAGCCCTGTATAAATATCCCATGTACTGAAGTTAAACAAGCCATATCATCATTATTTGGGCAACCATGTTTGTGACTTTGGGACTCATTGTCTGAATGATAGACAGTATGGTTGTAAGCACCAACATCATGCCTTCATGGAGATTGTAGGTTCAAACATTTAAACATGTAAACTAGTTTTTCCTTGTGACATTTGTACGCATCTCAAAGGCCAAACATCATCCCCAAAAACGTACACCATTTCAGGGATATCAATCATTACCTGTAGTATCTATCAATGATTAGCTGTAGAAACCATACTCCACCCACCACATATAAAACAAGAGGCACTGAACGAGATCCACATTGATCTGCTGTACAATATGCAGGTAGAACAAATGCACACACCCACACACCAATCTGTAACAATTATGTAGTACAATAAGTTGAACAATTGTTATAGAAATGTTAGTGACTAAAACTGCCTTACGTAGACCACTCAAAACATTTTTAGTTTAGCAGAAACAAAACGGTCATGACCTTAAAGTGCTCACTGGAGTACAATGAAATTGTAGCACAATTTGTAAGATTTAATTGGTCTAAGCTAGGTTTTAATATGGCCTAGATTTTACAGAAACAAACATTTTAACCAGGTTGTAACAGATGTCTAATACACTAGACAAAGATGCCTACACTGGATACAGAAGCCTAGTACACTGGACACAGATGCCTAGTATACAGAACACATATGCATACACTAGACATATATACCTACACTGGATACAGATGTCTAGTACACTGGACACAGATGCCTAGTACACTGCACACAGATGCCTAGTACACTGCACACAGATGCCTAGTACACTGGACACAGATGTCTAGTACACTGGACACAGATGTCTAGTACACTGGACACAGATGCCTAGTACACTGGACACAGATGTCTAGTACACTGGACACAGATGCCTAGTACACTGGACACAGATGTCTAGTACACTGGACACAGATGTCTAGTACACTGGATACAGATGTCTAGTACACTGGACACAGATGCCTAGTACACTGCACACAGATGTCTAGTACACTGGACACAGATGTCTAGTACACTGGATACAGATGTCTAGTACACTGGACACAGATGCCTAGTACACTGCACACAGATGTCTAGTACACTGCACACAGATGTCTAGTACACTGGACACAGATGTCTAGTACACTGGACACAGATGTCTAGTACACTGGACACATATGTCTAATACACTGGACACAGATGTCTAGTACACTGGATACAGATGTCTAGTACACTGGACACAGATATCTAGTACACTGGATACAGATGTCTAGTACACTGGACACAGATGTCTAGTACATTGGATACAGATGTCTAGTACACTGGACACAGATGTCTAGTACACTGGACACAGATGTCTAGTACACTGGATACAGATGTCTAGTACACTGGACACAGATGTCTAGTACACTGGACACAGATGTCTAGTACACTGGACACAGATGTCTAGTACACAGGACACAGATGTCTAGTACACTAGACACAAGATGCCTAGTACACTGGACACAGATGTCTAGTACACTGGACACAGATGTCTAGTACACTGGATACAGATGTCTAGTACACTGGACACAGATGTCTAGTACACTGGACACAGATGTCTAGTACACTGGACACAGATGTCTAGTACACTGGATACAGATGCCTAGTACCAGTACACTGGACACAGATGCCTAGAACACTGGACACAGAGGCCTAGTACACTGGACACAGATGCCTAGTACACTGGACACAGATGCCTAGTACACTGGACACAGAGGCCTAGTACACTGGACACAGAGGCCTAGTACACTGGATACAGAAGCCTAGTACACTGGACACAGATGTCTAGTACACTGGACACAGATGCCTAGTACACTGGACACAGATGCCTAGTACACTGGACACAGATGTCTAGTACACTGGATACAGATGCCTAGTACACTGGACACAGATGCCTAGTATACAGAACACATATGCATACACTAGACATATATACCTACACTGGACACAGATGCCTAGTACACTGGATACATGTGCCTAGTACACTGGACACAGATGCCTAGTACACTGGACACAGATGCCTAGTACCAGTACACTGGACACAGATGCCTAGTACACTGGACACAGAGGCCTAGTACACTGGACACAGAGGCCTAGTACACTGGACACAGATGTCTAATACACTGGACACAGATGCCTAGTACACTGGACACAGATGCCTAGTACACTGGACACAGAGGCCTAGTACACTGGACACAGATGTCTAGTACACTGGACACAGATGCCTAGTACAATGGACACAGATGCCTAGGCTGTCTAGTACTCTGGACACAGATGCCTAGTACACTGGACACAGGCGCCTAGTAGACTAGAAACAGATGCCTAGTAAACTGGACACAGATGCCTAGTACACTGGACACAGATGTCTAGTACACTGGACACAGATGCATAGTACACTGGACACAGATGCCTAGTACACTGGACACAGATGCCTAGTACACTGGACACAGATGCCTAGTACACTGGACACAGATGCCTAGTACACTGGACGCAGATGTCTAGTACACTGGACGCAGATGTCTAGTACACTGGATACAGATGCCTAGTACACTGGACACAGATGCCTAGTACACTGGACACAGATGCCTAGTACACTGGATACATGTGCCTAGTACACTGGACACAGATGTCTATTACACTGGACGCAGATGCCTAGTACACTGGATACAAAGATGAACTCCATAGACTTTGTGACAAATACATCCCGACCAAAACTACGAAAAACAGACAGAATCTACCCTGGATGACCCCTGACATCTTGCGACAGATACGGAAACGAGATAAATTATTTGCAAAACTTAAAAAGAATCATGCTGACCCCAAATCAGAGCCATCATTTAAGACTCTTAAGGCGACCATCCAAAAGAATATACGCAACTCGTACTGGTCGTACTTGGAGTCTGTCATTTTCAGCTCTGATTCCCAACCAGGTAACAACAAAAAGTTCTACAGTTTTGTCAAGCACAACAAAACTGAGAACTGTGGAGTTGCACCCCTTAAATCTGAGGGCATCACACATACAAACCCCCAGGACAAGGCAAATGTACTGAACAAACAGTTTGAATCTGTCTTTTCTAGACCCCAACCCTTAGGTCTCAAACAGATGTGTAAAAACCTCTTAACTCCCC
Source organism: Spisula solida (assembly GCA_947247005.1). Lineage (NCBI taxonomy): Eukaryota > Metazoa > Mollusca > Bivalvia > Venerida > Mactridae > Spisula > Spisula solida. The sequence continues at coordinate 38,552,457 of OX365947.1, read as the reverse complement.
CCCCCCCCTAACTCTATGCCCCCCATCACAATTACAGTTGATGGTGTTGACAAGCTTCTCAAAGGGTTAAATCCGAATAAAGCTACTGGCCCTGACCAAGTATCACCACGCATCCTGAAGGAACTTCACAGTGAAATAGCCCCAACCCTCACAGAAATATTCAGATTGTCCCTTGAGACCGGCATCGTACCCGATGACTGGAAAAAGGCAACAATTGCACCTGTCTTTAAGAAAGGCTCAAAATCCAAACCAAGTAATTATAGACCAATATCCCTAACATGCATAGCGTCAAAACTAATGGAGCACATTATAGTCTCCAACCTGATGACATTCTTTGACCAACATGACATACTGAGCCCATACCAACATGGATTTCTGACGAAACGCAGCTGTGACACTCAGCTCCTCAGCTTTACTCAGGAAGCTTTTGACAGCTTGGATGATGGTCAACAGACAGATGTCATTGTGATGGATTTCTCCAAAGCATTCGACAAAGTTGACCATCACAAGTTAATCCACAAGCTAAGACATATGGGAGTAGACACACATGTTACATCATGGATCAGGTCATTCTTGAACAACCGCAGCCAGAGGGTTGCGGTTGAAGGTCATCTCTCTGACGAACTACCTGTACTATCTGGTGTCCCTCAGGGCTCTGTTCTTGGACCCTGCCTGTTTCTGGCATATATAAATGACTTGCCAGAGACAGTCAAAAGTAGAACAAGGTTATTTGCCGACGACACAATAGTTTACCTGACAATTAAAGGACAGACGGACGCAAACGCCTTACAAGAAGACCTACGTAAACTAGAGCTTTGGGAACGTGAGTGGGCTATGGAGTTCAACCCCGACAAGTGTGAGGTACTCCGAATCTCCCGTAAAAAGAACCCAATCATATTTCCCTACACTCTCCACAACAAAATACTGAACACTACAGACAATGCAAAATACCTTGGAGTCACTATCTCTAAAGATCTAAACTGGACCCCCCACATAAACAACATAACCTCCAAGGCCAAAAATTCACTCAGATTCATTCAAAGAAATATCAAAACACAAAACAAAAAGGTCAAAGAATCTGCATACACAACATACGTAAGGCCCCAACTAGAATACTGCTCCGTCATTTGGCACCCCTGGCAGAAACATCTCATAAATAAGGTTGAAGGTGTCCAGAGAGCTGCAGCTCGGTACGTCTGTGGGAACTATGACTATCAGAGCAGTGTCACCACTATGCTAAACGATCTTGGCTGGGTGACACTGCAACAACGAAGACTGCAATCATCCTTAATCTTTCTATAAAAAGTCCAACATAACCTAGTCTTCGTTGATCATAATCATCTCATCCCAACCCGAAATCAGAACTTCCTAATACCGCAGTCAAATACCCAATATCATATCAATTCCTTTTTCCCGAGAACAATAAGACTTTGGAACAGTCTCCCATCCCAGGTCAAATCGAGTCCCAGCCTAGACATCTATTCTAACAGGCTGGCGACGGTCACATTCTAGCCTGTACTATTCTGTTTTTATCCTGCACCCTTTCACCTATGATCTTTGATCTTTTTAACCTTTAATTTGAGCACATAACACAATTTTTAAACTATTTATAACACTGTTTTCCAGACAACGCGCCTCCCAATCATAATCGAGTTCGATTGTTCGGGAGTATAATGTAGATGTAGATGTAGATGTACATGTGCCTAGTACACTGGACACAGATGCCTAGTACACTGGACACAGATGCCTAGTACACTGGATACATGTGCCTAGTACACTGGACACAGATGTCTAGTACACTGGACCCATACGCCTAGTACACTGGACACAGGCGCCTAGTAGACTAGATACAGATGTCTAGTACACTGGACGCAGATGCCTAGTACACTGGATACATGTGCCTAGTACACTGGACACAGATGCCTAGTACACTGGACACAGATGCCTAGTACACTGGACACAGGCGCCTAGTAGACTAGAAACAGATGCCTAGTACACTGGATAAAGATGGCTGGTACACTGGATACAAATGCCTAGTACACTGGACACAGATGCCTGGTACACTGATCCACTAGACACAGATACAAAGTACACTAGAAACAGGCGCCTAGTAGACTAGACTCAGATGCCTAGTACATTGGACACATAATGACACATGTATGCATAGTACACTAGACACAGATACATGGTAAAGTTGACACAGATGTCAAGTACACTAGACACAGATGCATGTTACATTAAACCAATAGACATAAAGGCAAAGTACACTAGACACAGATGCCTATTACACTAGACACAGGTGCCTAGTATGTCTACACTAGACATGTATCCTACCTTAAACACAGATGAATTCACCAGCATTTTGAATTGATGCTGAGGGCTGCTGAGAAATTTATATATATATTTACCAGCATGAAGATTTCCAGGACTATAATCCATATTGTATGTATCTTCCTACCAGACTGTTCCATACTGACTACCAGAGATAAAGTGGCAGAGTCTGTCAACAGATCATCATCATCCTTCTGTTCTTCAAAGAAATGTCCCTACAATATACAATATGGTAGATATTGTACAGATAATACATCAATACCAAAAATTCGGTCCAAGTTTGTTAGCTTGGCTTATGTAGTATTTATGCAGCCATAAGCCATTATGAGGGTAACAGGCGTCTCTCCAATGATTTCTCGGTCATAATATGTTTTTCATGCTTGTCAAGACTTAATCATTGAAATTTCTAAAGGACATCATCACAGTTATAATTAACCAGCATAAGGTGTTCCTAAAGGCAGTTTACACAATCAGTATCTTAATTAACCAGCATAAGGTGTTCCTGAAGGCAGTTTACACAATCAGTATCACAGTCAAGTTCACAGTATCAATTATCATGTGATCGTGCTAGTATGATTATTTACTCATTTAGGCGATAAAACGGCAGTCAAACGAACAGTGGTGTTAAATTAACATTTTATTTCACCGTTTTCTGTCCCAGATTTATTTTATGGAAGACGAAAACCAGAAAATCTCATTTGTAAGTCGTTTCCGTTTTCGTGTTATAATCCGGGTCGAACAGGTTTGGGTCCGAATAAGTGAAGAACCAAATTATTCATTGCAACGAGTTAAAATATACCAAATTTACCCTGTTACGTCCATGTTCTTCCGAAAGACTGACCATTGTTGCCAATTCATAAATAAAATAGCACTTTATACGAATAAATTGTTTTTAGCAAGATCACGGAAGCTAACTCTTCCCTAAACCAATTGAAGCGAACTTGCGCAATGCAGCAAAAAGTGTACCTAAGTAACGAAAAGAATATAGAGAACACTCAGCTGAGAACTTAGTTTTTTGGCCTGCAAAATGACCTCCAAAACTCGCGTAGATTTTAAATTATATAACACTGTGCAATATTATTCAAATATTTCCAAAATTGTCACCATATTTAACTTTAATAAACGGCACCTTCGAGAGGAAATTCTAGGTATATTTACTCTTTTTTTTTCATTTTTAGTTTCCACATCTCACCGCAAACAAAGCTGCGATTAAAAGATTATCTATTATTTTTCTAAATATAAGTAGATCTAGGCATAATGTAACAATGCGATGTAAAATTACTAAAGTATCTTCATGATTTGTCAAAAATCTTCCAATTACCGAACTCTTGCACCGTCTTCACAAAGAATCAGTTTTCAGGATCAGAGTCTTGAAAGCTCAAATTTCAGTTGAACGTGGGTTTCAGATTTCATGGATTTTGAGAATGAGTGTTTGAGATCAGCCTCTCGATCAGTCTATAAATCGCATTATCCCATTAACTATGAGCTCTCGTCACACTTACTTTTATCATTCGCTGGCTAACAGAAGGTTGTAAGTACAATGTACTTTGCAATGTGTTTTGTGCAGTGTTTTTTCTTTTTCTTTTTAAGTTCTTTTCGGACAGATTCAGAATATGGCATTACAATATTAATTGCAGGCATGTAGTGAAACTGTAGCCTGGATTATTTACATATCTAGATAGTGTGTGCATATAATATATATCTTTAGTTTTGCTTTGACTTTCCTTGATATTCTCACGAAGTTAAATTTACGTGCGTGATATTCTGTATTTTTGAATTGATACTTTTCCTGTACTGTGAAGAGTCGAACAAACTAAGTGTTTCTATTTCCGCTTTTGTGGTCAAGTCTAAATGAGTATTGAATGTAACTACTGCTGAGGCATTATTCGAGTTAAATCCTAAGCTCAATCTTATATATCGACTTGTCACATTTATCCCAGTTTGGTTTGTGTTCTCTCTAAGTTTGCTACACCTACGACTTTCCACCTGTTTTTTGAACGAGATATTGGCTGTCTCGTATTCTTCACTTTTCTGAATTCAAATCGCATACAACTATAGTACACATGTACAAGTTGGTTATTCTAATTTTCTCTTAAGACGAATCTACTTTGTCAACAGTTCTTCTAAGTATCTCCGCCAAAGTAATGGTAGATCTAGTCCTAAAATTCATGGGAGCAATTGTAGAGTTTCAAAACATTGTCAGATCTATTTCAATTGTCTCGATATTCCATTGATCTGATTAGCAATAAATTAATAGGTAGGAAACTAGTAGGCACTATCACCGTTTGTGCAATTTCGATTTTTATTTCATTGAGCGGCACTATTTTCCGAGCGGGGTACTGGCTTGATACATCAATAAAATTCCTAATCGGTCACTTAACATATTACCAAATGTTCTGTAAAAAGATTGATTGAAATATGTTTGTCAGTTTTACATGTACAAAATATGTGTATACAACATGTACTAAAAAATAACAATATGATAATATTCTACTATTTTGAAACAGAACCGTACGGTTCAGTCTAATAAACAACGACTCTCAAAGCCAGAAATCACAAAATAATAGGATTTTAAACGTAATATCAGTAATTGGGGATTATCTTCACTGTGGTGGCTACCATTCCAACAGTAAACTAGTCCTGGTGTACAGAGTTGTATACAACCTTGTCGTCATCTCTGTTACTGGGTACTACCATTCAGCTGCCATATCAACAAGAGGCCACTCACTGCGATACCTCATTCCATTCTGCCGGACAGACGTATATAAATATTCCTTATTCCCCTCATCAACTCGCCTATGGAACCAGTTGCCGGAAGATGTTGCCACATCCCCAACCTTGGTCAGCTTCAAAGCGGGTCTGGGCTCTCTACATTAGACGCACGTCACGTTTAAATTATCGTTTTTAATCTTTCGCCTCACAGTCACTTAGCACATGGTTACCAGTGCGTTGATGCTCCAGAGAAAACCCTGCACTTCAATAGGAAGAAGAACTCATTTTTTATACGTTTAAAATACATAAACAATAATTTTATATGGGCGATTTAAGGATGCGGCAAGGTTTACTGCAACAGGTTGTTTAGTTGAGGAGATGTAATAAAACTAAAACCATCGACTTTAAATTTATCTGGACTTTTGATAGTTACAATATAATTCACCATAGAAACTCAGTGTCGCCAAAGATCTGTTTTAGATCTTTGGCAACACTTAGTTTCTATGGTGTCGCCTATAAAGTTGAAACGCACCTATATATAGCTAGGTGGTTATAATGAGAGCTATGTAAAGAAAATTCACAAACAGATAGTGCATGAAATTTTGCGTTTCTATCACCCCGTGGTATCATTATTTTGAGAACATTTTTTTTGTTTTAGATAGCCTACTTTCAATTAAAAGGGAGTTAATTTCACCATTGTTGCTGTTCATCTGTTTATAACGTGTGACTCTTTTCGCAATGTTTTATGGTTTTCTGTTTAGGCGATTATCCTTGAATTGTATTTTTTTGTATTTTGTTACAATTCCACAGACAAATGTTGCAGTACACATCAAAAATTGTTTTGTATACAATGGCAAAGATCATACAAACAATCGTATTCTTTGACAATGGGCAATAACTCAGCATAGTTGACGACGCTGTATAAACCATAAATTTAACCTACTTTGCTTTCAAGAGAGAATAAAGACGATTGAGTTAAGCCAGTTTCCGGGAAAACCTGTTATTTTGACATTGTGTGATTACAACATGTCCTACATATAACGAGGTTTTAATAAAGTTTTAAATAAGAAAAAAATGACATAACTATAGATCTATTGATTAAATTTTAAGGAGGTTAATTTATCCACATACCTATGCTACTAGACCATGATTGTATATTAGCTTTAAATTTTCTTATAATATGGATGATGTCGAAATGATCACTAACTTCGTTACTTTATGGTGACCAATTTCAGAAAAGTACTCTGATCACGAAGTTTAATTTAAATTTAATTAACGTGCGTGCTCTGATTTAGAAAAACGAGGAGTTAATTAGTACTGTCTATTCAGCTCATCTTATTCAAACCAGAAATCCCAACTACCCAATCCCTCAATCTCACACCCAATACTTCTCTAACTCCTTCTTCCCTAGTAGGACTATCCGACTCTGGAACTCCCTCCCAACCTTGGTCAAATCCAGCCCCAGCCTTGATGTCTTCAGCGACCGGCTAGCGGCTGTAGAACTGTAAATGAACTGTCTATTTTAACTGTAACTGTAACATACTTTTAACACTTGTAACATACATAACGTTATTTCTTTAATAAATAGAGGATATTTGTTTTTGATTGAATATGGTTTATATCTCATCGTGTAGTGATAAAATTCAATATTTTCAAGAGCGCGTAGTAGATCTAGTAGCCTTTTTCTAAATGTAAACATTTACGATTTTGATATAAATCTATATTTTAAAAACTAAAACATAATTCTAAAACATGATACTATTTTTACAGTTAATAAAACGTCAAGATTTGATCAAATGCTGTATGAATACCAAGTCTAGTGTCCTAAGTCTGGTGAAATGGATGGAGTCCGAAAAATCTGGGACCGAAATGTCCAAACCTGCGACTTTTGTGTTTTCACGCATTATTAATTTATTACGAAAAACGCATGAATTCAATTGCATTTTTACACCTCTTAATTTTTAACCATGAATTGTGTGTATGCTGACAATGTCTGGTTCAAGAAATATGCGTCTAAAAGTGCAAAATGTAAATAAACCCCACAAGGTGCCCCTTTGATGACGTCACTATAGCAACAGCTTCGGCGGGTTGGATCTCGTCGCCATTTTGTTTGACACGGAAATTCACGAAACACGAACAGTCACGTGTTTTTTTTACAAAATTAACTGAATCTATAGACTTTTATTGGAACTTATGCATGCGATATAACAAAATACTCAGAAAAGGAATCGCAATAATCACCTGGGTAAGTGCATTTAGTCTAGAATGATCGTTGTGTCTTAATTTTCAAATCGTCGTTTTTGCGCGCCATCCGAATATTGTGAATCAAGGGGAAATCCGTTAATAAATGGCCATTTATCTGTCTGTGTGCCTAAATTGCGTCGATATCACATATCCTTCACATTGTTCTATCATTTTGGAACATTTGGCTATCATTTTAATGCTGAAATATTCTCCCACGGTCCTAGAATCAACACGACAAGATTTGTTTACAAATTTTGACAGTTCATGTTATCACATGGTTTTCGCCCGCGACATGATCGATATTCGAAAGAGACACCGATATTTCCCACATTTTTGGTGTTAAAACCCAGTCATTGTATATTTGTTAATTATTTTCCGTAAATTCCTGCGCATTATTGATGTAGATGTAGATCTATTGCGGACTAAAGTTAATCGTTAGAAATTATGAATTCGTGTCTCAACTTCTAGTCTCTAGAAGATTATGTCAGATGAGATACATGCATTGCATAGTTCGCATATCTCAATGACACTGTGTATTTCAAACGTGTAATCTGTGGAATACATCATCTAAAAATCACTTGTTGAGCAACAAGAAAGATGCAAATATTTAATTGCCCTGAGCTGAGTCTGAATACATTTTATTACTTCCCTTTGTTTGGGTTGGTTAAAGTACAGCCCTATTTTTTGTCCCTTGTTTTGCAAATGATAGTAAAATTTTGACATCTTTGTGTCCCTATTATGCAAAATTTTGGATTGGTATTGTACATGGTCATTTGCAGCCGCGTTAAATAAGGTTACAAATATTACTAAAATTATGTGGAGCATGTGTAGTGACCGACTAACGACTGTTAATATAGTAATAGTTGGCAAAGCTACAGCTATTAATACCGGGGGTTATATGTTTGAGTCCTATGGCAGGTGCACCTTTCCTTCTTCATTTAACGGTACTTTCAATAGTGGTGTCAGCAAGTGACAGACTCATGCAGAGCTGGGAGAAATAATCGTCCCAGTGCAGAGGAACGCCTCCACATGTGAGATGGAAAGCTTGGAGAAATGAACTATACAGGAGGGAATGTAATGACTGTGGAGACTACACAACAGGCATCTGGCTAGCTCGGTATCATCAACATCTTCAGTATTGGCATCCCTCGCGATGTATTAAAAAAACAGTTCACACACAGTTCGCAGAGCTAGGGACAAGAAATACTGGGGGTCATAGGTTTGAGGCAAACTTCGGGTGCACATTATAATTATATGGTGATGATGGTTTGGAGGACCTTACATGCAAGAGAAAAATGATCCCAATCCAAGCAAGCAAGCATAATTACTAAATTATAGAAATATTGCTGTCAGGAAATCCTCACTGCGGCTAGTGAAAATGTTGTACATACATGCAGGCATATTCAGGGGTGTCAATTTTCCTGATTTATCCGGAATTCCGGATTTATCATTCCTGAAAGAGCAATGGCTTCTGACCAAAATAAAAGTTATTTGATGAAAATATCTCAAGAAATTGCAAAGTTATGATACATTTTATCTGCTCAGAAGGATTTTTTAATACAAACTGAGTTAATTATGGAAACAATATCATTGAAGGCCTCTTGTTTGGCAAAAATTGTCGATTTTCCTGATTTTTAATTTGGCCCTGTTGACACCCCTGCATATTAGTTAGTACATGTATGTATCTATTGCTGCAACCTGTGATTGGTTTTGAAGATTACTCAGGCTTGCCAACTTCCTCCTTTTCATATGATATGTGTTTTAATTTTTGAATTTCAAATTTGACAACATATAAAACGGGTTTCAGACATCTTATCTGACAAGGCCAGAATTTTTAAATCATTAATGTTACTGTTAAAATTTATTTTTAAAGGTTTATATATTATAAGCATATTATATGACAGACAGCATCCACAGATTATAATTCTATAAGCCATTATTATGTAATAAATGGACCACATGTGTATTACTTATACCATTGATTTTATGGGAATTTGGTGTCAGCAATCATAAAGATTTATCACACCTTTGAAATTTTAGCTGTCTGTCTGACTTGCTTGTTAATTAATATTGTTACATGTAGTTGGTGTCACTTGATTGTTGTATTTGAGGTCAATGTGGATATACCAGTTTATCATAAATAGAACGATAAAATAATAAAACAAGTGCATTATGTTATAGTAAGAACATATTAAGTAAATTTTAATGATTAAAAAGGCCAGAGCGAGCGAAGCGAAGCGAGGCCTTTTTAGTCATTAAAATTTACTTAATATGTTCTAACTAACTTAGAATATAACATTCTGCATTCTGATTGGCCGATAGAAATTAGCGCCAACGCATGACGTCAAGTCTGTTAAGAGAAAATTTTAATGATTAAATTTTCATTTAACCGCGAAAATGCGGCGTTTTCATTGGCTCATAATGTAGGTTATATTCTAAATTATATATAAAAAACAAATGAATAAAAGAACTCTGGCCTAATGTCTTGTGCTAGGTCTTGGTTGAAGTATGTTGTCCATATGGTGTTGTGAATGTTTGTAATACATGTACAAAATTGACAGGATCTTTAACGAAGATGTTTGGTTGACTAAAAATCCTGGGTGCATTCTTCAAAAGCTGTAGCAGCCACGGGGATCATTTATCATGAACTTGAAGCAGTATATGAAAACGCATTGTCCAGCCTTTGGTATGACACATATCTTTTTATTGCCAGTACATGACAATGCTGCAATATTTATATATACCATCAGTTACTGCAAGGTAACTTAGTTAAGGTATTATCGGTACTTCCCCAATCTTTCCGAGACCCAAGCCAAGGAACATCTAATTCTTAAAGTTTGTTGTTTCTTCCACGATTTTTTTGTTTCTTCAAAGTATAAAGATTAAAAGTACTTGCACTTGCATTAATAGTTATATAATGGAGCAACTACATAATTTGTACTTCTCTTATATAGCAGTTTTTAGCACTTTTAAACAGAATTTGTGACTGAAGGTGCAGCCTTTCATTCAGCTTTTCGACAGCTTGGACTTCGGCGGATCATAACTTGTTCAGTTGGGCATTGTGCCTTATATGTTTTCTGTGCTCGGCTGGTTAAGTGCTGCCTTCCCTGTCTGACTTACTACAGAAGTTTAGATAGTGCCCACAGTGATGTCATGTATTAAATGATATGTTTCACAACATGATGAGGTGAATGTTCATCCAGGAAAATTTCCTGCAAAATGAATGGTTCAAATTCTTTATATACATATGTTAGTAACTGTACTTGATTTGTGATATTGCTGTAAAACCAGTCTAACCACTGGGAGATTCTGTAATATCTTGTATAAAGGGAGGTAACTTGTACAGGATTAATTCCCTGTACTGGTTTCCCTACAGCTACCTCACATTGTGACCTAGAATTTACTTATTACATATGACTAGACAGATTGTCTGCATGCTGTTTTGTTACACAGTTACTGATTGGTTAAACACTGATGCCTGACCTTTGGGGTCATAATTATTGGACCAATTATGGAGTCTGAGATGGGTAGTTGTCAGACTGAATTATAAAATAATGCTTTTATTTTCTTCTATTGAACTGTAGGCAAATTTTCTGCTTGTGTGACTATAATGTACTTTAGCTATACACAATACCAATTGTTAACTGGTTTTACTTGATTGTATAGGAGATAGTTTTGTGCTAGTTTCTTCCCTTGTGAAACAAACGATACGAGACTGTCAATCTACTGTACAGTGTATGAGTATCGTCTACAATGAGTGTTTAAGTGAATATACTTGTGTTTGGCCTTATCAGCACGGAGTATATCAGTTTATGCCACATTGTAGTAAAACATATGTATATAATATAGTTCATCTCTAGATTCTACTTGTCATAACTTGGTTTGGACTTAAACTGGGAGAAAAACTCCACATGTGTGTTCATGTTGTGTGTCATACTTAAACTTACTGTATATACATCATACGGAAGTAAGGTGAAAGTTTCTGTCACACGTGGTTGAACATTTTGTTATAAGTATTTCATCGCATCTTACTTGTTCAAGTATTCAATGTGCGCGTTAAACAACTGTTACTGTGCAAAGGGTCATCATCAAGGATACATTTTCTTGTCAGGATATCTGTACATTTTTAACTGTCAAATAGCTGATAATTTAATTTAATTTCATAGAAACAGAGAAGTATACAGACTGTGATAGTGGACTAGTTGTTTATAAATGGAGCAATAATGTCACGTTTCTAGCGCTATACATGGTAATAGGGGTTGTCACTGTTAATGTATAATATCATCATAACACAAGTATTGTCTGTGGGGGAGATAAAATCTGGTGTGCTCAACCTATGTATAGAACAACAGTTAATTAACTCAGGTTGTTTCTAGTCAACTGTTGGTGTATGTTAAAGTAACATACACAGTGTTCAGAGTGTTGTACTTTTCTGTTTGTCTGGATTTAAAGGAATTATATTATCTGTCTACAAGACTTAGTGAAGTATCTTTCTATTTAGTCTACCTACCAGAACCAGTTTAGTTGTACTGATTTAATATCAACAACAGTGTGAAAATGAACACATGTACATGTACTAGCTTACCTTACGAATGTTCTCAAATTATGTAAGCAAACTAAGCATCCAATGACGTAAGCTTCGTATACTTCTTCAAATTTAGTGGGGGGAAATTCTACACAAATAATATTGGTATTCAAGAAGACTTGGCTTGTCTTCAGTCTGCGCTTGGAGCTATCAGCTGACTTGGGGGTCATAGAGTTCACCGCTTCATGGGATGCTGAGAATGTCTGGATGTAAATATCTCAAATATATGTTATGATCATCTCCAAAACGTGTGAAGTATTTGAGTCTTTATTAAATACAAATATCGGCTTCTTATTGTCTGATCACTGATCAAGTTTTGGATGACTTTAGTCAATTCGCTTAATTGCTAAATTACACATTCTGTCATATTCTGGATGGATGGAAACATAAGAGTATGACCATATGGATAAATTGCGCAACATCTAAACACCTACATCTGGTGATAAAGACATGACATAGTTTGATGTGTTTTGGGGGAAATCTTATTCAATGTCAATTTGTGTTATCTGAGTCAAGAAGACAGGAAGTGAAACAAGAATTGTTTTCCGAATGATTCATACAGGAAATTTGAATCTACTGTTTGTGTATGGTATTTTAAATGTGTTATCAGCCAGTGCATCCCTGTTCGTTCACCAAAAGGAAATTACCATGTGGATTTTTAATGAGTGAGGCAGGTGAATTTGATTGAAAGGAAATTAAATTTATTATTTTGTTAAATGTTAGTTGATCAGGCTGCGGAACATCTGGGATATCTTGTGTGATACATAATATATACACATTTCAACGTTAGTTAACAAAAATTGTTTCGGTTTGTTTCATTGAAGAAAAGCAGCTGACAATAGAATTGAAAGTTTGAATACATGAAATTAGTTTTTGGAATTAAACAGTTGTAGTTAATGAAGCTCACCAATGGTGAGTGGTGGGCAGTTGCCTAGCAAGGAGATGGTTGATATGGATACATCAGGTACAGGTGGTGTTAAAGATCCTTTACCAATCACTGATAGAACTCTTTGGCTCAAACATGAACAAGAAGCCTATATGCAGACAATGAAGTTAAAACGTTAGTATTACCATATACCTATATATTATTATCATGTCATAATTATATTAATTCATTTATCGGTCCTAAAGATTTGGTATGCATAGTTGAAATATTTCTGTGGGTGATATTTCGTGTTTCACATTGAAATATCACTGTCAGTCAGTCAGTCACAACAGTGACAACCACCCTTGGTGGGTGGTGAATAAGTATCATATTGAAATTGCTTGTGGGGTACCACAGCACTTTAAAGCCAGTATTGCCCCCCCCCCCCCCCAGTGCTTTATATCCTAGTATGGTGTCTTTACATCACTTACAAGTGTTTATATTTCTTGTCATAATTGTGTTGTTTCAGTGATTTGGCTTGTATTATAAAAAAAAGTGTTTAAATGATATTACACGGCCATTTTAGCCATTCTTGTGGTTGCAGCATAGCTCCATTGCCTTAAATATTATAAGAATGCCTGCTCTGACCCTACCATATTCATACGATTTATATACGAACAAACAATATGTCTTATGATGAAATACCATGTATATTTCTTATTGTAATGAAGTTGAACCTCAAGGTGTTACAAGTATAAACATTAGGTCAGCACATACAGCTCATGACCAGATGCTTCATTTCTGAATGTACAATTTTCTTACAGCCACATCATAGCTCTTTTCTTTGTCTCATTTCTTTGTCTTTCCCCCCTCTTCTCTCATGTACATAAGTATGTCTTTGTATAAATTTAGATGATTGTTGTTTCAGTTTTGATATAACCAGTTACCTCGCTTCATGCTTGACAAATTTCGTGACCATACAAATTATGATTCAGAACCCAGGTGTTAATTTCTCATATCACCTTTTTCAGGCATTGTGAATCTGATACATTGATTCCCATCTTTATATTGAAGAGTACTTCTGTATGATTATAGTTTAAAAAAAACCACTGAATTGATTTAACTCATGAAATTGCTTAGAACTCTTGAGGCTTCGTGTTTATTGACAATTTTCAAACCAGGAAACTGGTGTGGCTCGGAAGCCGAGTTCATTGTGTGACAAGTGGGTGGAACATAGAGACTACAAAAAACAATTGCTTTATATAGAAAGTGAGTGGGCGTCGGTTATGTATAGTTGATCATCATGATAATTGATTCATATTACTGCTACTTGTTCTCGTCAATTACTCAATGGAAAATATGTATGAAGAAATAACCATACATAATTATTTACATATGACCATAGTTAAAGCTTTGTTAGGATAGTTGTAACTGGTCAGTCACCCAATGTCTGGTCAAGGCTTCTGATGTAATTCGTAGCACAAAAAAAACATAGAGAGTTGGGTACATAGATAGAAATACTATCCTGATTTTATTTGACTCCTAGTGCTAGAGCATTGGGGGTTCAACATGTAATCTGTAGGGTACTGACTGTTGCATATGTGAAGTATGATGTTGTGTTAATAGCTTACAGTGACCTATAGGTTGGACCAGCTGCCCTGCATCTAGGGGATCATCTAGCATTATATACAGTGATAGTCAAACTCATGTTATTTAGCTTCCCATCCTTCACAATCTTGAAATAGTTTCCTCAACTATGTTGCTATGGAGTAAAGGTTCTCCATCATTATTGCTAAATGTGATAGTTTCCTCAACTATGTTGCTATGGAGTAGAGGTTCTCTATCATTATTGCTGAATGTGATAGTTTCCTCAACTACGTTGCTATGGAGTAGAGATTATCCATCATTATTGCTGAACGTGATAGTTTCCTCAACTATGTTGCTATGGAGTAAAGGTTCTCCATCATTATTGCTAAACGTGATAGTTTCCTCAACTATGTTGCTATGGAGTAATGGTTCTCCATCGTTAGTTCATTATTGCTGATCATGATGCTCATTATATTCATTGTACACATAACAATGTTGTATGAAGATTTATTATATATGGGCAGTCAGTTGTCATCAATTTTGATGCATATAGTTTACCTAACTTCTCTCTGCGTATCAGTTAGAATGTATAAATATGTGTACATTGACCTTTGCTAACCTCTATATTGTATATACCGGTATGTGGGTCAGGTCTACCTGGTAAGTAACAGTACTGTTGTACGCTATTTATAGATTGTTTTGTTGATTACAAACTCTGACCCATAGCTGCATTAATTAACTAATTAACTGCAAGGTTACATCTGTCCACTAGATTTTGCTTTTTTGCGAAGAAATGCGTTACACATGTGTTACATGTCATATGTTTGCAAGGATGTTTTGCTACAATGTTCACTGATCTTCCCTAGACTTGCCACCATGAATTCATGCTATACTACATCATCATAACATGTGTTTCATGAGGATCATCTGTTAGAATGTAGTCTATAGTTTCCAGAGGCAATGTACAATATATGGGGGCATATTATGTCAGGATTTATTCCAAATTCATTCAGTTTATTGGCTTTCCAAACATTATTAGTACCCAAGTCCCATTGGTATTAATTTTCTATCTTCTGTAATAAGGCCAAATATAAACATTTTTGTTTGCTATCTTCTTGGTAACATTAAAAGCTAATATTAGTTAACTAATAATAAAAAATGTTGCATACTCTAAGACTCGAAACACTTTGACCTTATTAAAGCACATGTATGGCAAAATTATTTATGTTGATCTTAGGGGAAACCTTCAAGGCCGATTTTAAAATATTCTTTGTTTCCCCTTCCCGACCCAAGCAGATTCAGAATGGGTAGGTAGGTAGGTTAAATATTTATTTTTTTGGAATTGTTGATTCAGAAGGATAGTTATTGGTCAATACAAATAAGGACATTTAATTAACTCTACGGTGAGAACCAACAGTCTTACATTTAAAATACTATAGGTACCAAATTTACTAGTAAGAACCAACCTTTAAAAAAAAAATTTTCATCCCCAATATTTCATAAAAAAAATATTTCAATTTGGGCAATAAAATATTTTGGGTAGGGCCTTTTTTTCGGGTAGGTAGGGGATGGGGAAACAAACAATATTTTGTTTTAGGCCCTACATGAAAGTGAATTTGCATGCCTATGGCCATTATAACATTTGTTTGTCATTATGCTCTACCTTCTCATGATACTGGTCTCGACACAAGAGGGCCAGCGTCACTTCAGGGTCTGAGTACATTGTAATTTTGGCTTTATTAATAAGATGAAGGCCCTCCTACCTCACCTAATTATTTTGGACAAACCACAAACAAACAGAACTTTGCCATGTGGCCCAGTATCAATATGTCCTAGATTTTACTGAGACAAATTATACAGTCGCAATACTCACTGAAAATAGGAAATAGAAATAAAGAGTATATAAGGAATAAATTCTTTCCTAGACCATCATTAATGCGATGCCTGCAGGAAATCACGATGTTAAAAAGTTTCAGTTTAAAATACATCAGATTCTATACATTATTATTACATATGATGTATTATAAAATACAGCAAATAAACCTTAACAAAACCAGATAATTAAAGATGAAGAAAAGTGGGATGATCTACTAATTAATTTATAAAAGTCCAAGCCTGGGACAATTCCTTAAATTGTGTACTATCAGTATTAAATCATGAAATGAGTATTTACAAAATTCATTTCTAAGGCGACTGATGGAACAGTAACTGCAGATCAATGTTTGTGTTTGGAGGTAATTGGTTGTACTATCTTGGTGAATGTGTTTGAAGATTGCCTGTTTCTGATGGGGAGTTTTTGGTATGAGAAGAATGTGTTAAATTAGGTCACTGGTATCTAGGTTAAATTATTTGATGTTTTATGTCTCTCATCATTCTTGGATCATTCTTCCAAACATTGTGTTTTCATTATGTAAACTATGGCAAGGTTTTGTTAACTGGAAGATGGTAAAAACTTGGATTGAGAAGCCTGATGTGAACAGATTGTGCGCTGCATGTTCTCCAAAGGTACTAGTATCTGTAAAATATTTTGCTATAGCCCCGAAACACAGCAGGTATATTTGTCAGCATGTTCTACCTTATTTTGAGGAGGTAGGAAATGAGTTAATGGCAACAGTACCCAGCAAGTTATTATTTTGGTGTATATTTCTAACAAAACACAGTTTCTGATTTTTTCCTGTCAAACCAATAGAAAACCATGAACAACTCAATATACCTATGGTATGTTGGAAGTGATTATGTGAATCGGTATCGCAGGTGATGAATCATGTATAATCATTCACTTGTGGTTAATTATATAATAATAAAACTGCACTGTAAATGTATTGTTTTATAGAGGTAAAATGTTCATTATTGAACTGCAACAGGCAATGAAAATAATAGCCATTAAAATGATACTGCCATGTAAAGCTCCTTTGCATAACACTTGGTATATATCTTAGTAAGGATTGGTTGGTTAAGACTCCTGGGTAGGATGATGTGACTGACTGGGTGGGTATGGTTGGTCCAGTGTAGGGATGATGTGACTGACTGGGTGGGTATAGTTGGTCCAGTGTAGGGATGATGTGACTGACTGGGTGGGTATAGTTGGTCCAGTGTAGAGATGATGTGACTGACTGGGTGGGTATGGTTGGTCCAGCGTAGGGATGATGTGACTGACTGGGTGGGTATGGTTGGTCCAGTGTAGGGATGATGTGACTGACTTGGTGGGTATGGTTGGTCCAGTGTAGGGATGATGTGACTGACTGGGTGGGTATGGTTGGTCCAGTGTAGGGATGATGTGACTGACTGGGTGGGTACGGTTGGTCCAGTGTAGGGATAATGTGACTGACTGGGTGGGTATGGTTGGTCCAGTGTAGGGATGATGTGACTGACTGGGTGGGTATGGTTGGTCCAGTGTAGGGATGATGTGACTGACTGGGTTGGTATGGTTGGTCCAGTGTAGGGATGGTGTGACTGACTGGGTGGGTATGGTTGGTCCAGTGTAGGGATGATGTGACTGATTGAGTGGGTATGGTTGGTCCAGTGTAGAGATGATGTGTCTGTTTGGGTGGGTATGGTTGGTCCAGTGTAGAGATGATGTGACTGACTGGGTTGGTATGGTTGGTCCAGTGTAGGTATGATGTGACTGACTGGGTGGGTACGGTTGAACCAGGTGAACCAGTTGTAGTTATGTCTGTCTGACCCGAGTGACAGGTGAACCAGTTGTAGTTATGTCAGTCTGACCCGTGTGACAGGTGAACCAGTTGTAGTTATGTCGGTCTGACCCGTGTGACAGGTGAACCAGTTGTAGTTGTGTCAGTCTGACCCGTGTGATAGGTGAACCAGCTGACCCGTGTGACAGGTGAACCAGTTGTAGTTATGTCTGTCTGACCCGTGTGACAGGTGAACCAGTTGTAGTTATGTCTGTCTGACCCGTGTGACAGGTGAACCAGTTGTAGTTATGTCTGTCTGACCCTTAGTGACAGGTGAACCAGCTGTAGTTATGTCTGTCTGACCCATGTGGCAGGTGAACCAGTTGTAGTTATGTCTGTCTGACCCATGTGACAGGTGAACCAGTTGTAGTTATGTCTGTCTGACCCTTAGTGACAGGTGAACCAGCTGTAGTTATGTCTGTCTGACCCGTGTGGCAGGTTAACCAGTTGTAGTTATGTCAGTCTGACCCGTGTGACAGGTGAACCAGTTGTAGTTATGTCAGTCTGACCCGTGTGACAGGTGAACCAGTTGTAGTTATGTCAGTCTGACCCGTGTGACAGGTGAACCAGTTGTAGTTATGTCTGTCTGACCTGACTGGCCTTGGTTTGACTGCAGCCAGTATAAGTGCATTCATTGCTTCAGTAAATTGGAAAATTGTTTAGCAATAGCATGAAGATATTGGGGAGAAAATTTGGGAAGAATAAACACAGGAATTTATTAAGTTACTGTGAAGAGTATCTAAGTCTAGACTCATTGATTTTTTGTCACATAAAATGGCAGTATTTAACTGGTGTAGATGTATTAGTCTCCTCCTGTAATGATTTACTGACAAGAGAAAAATTCCTGATTTTCTTTCTCGTGCCTGATGCAGACTGCCTTCTGAATATGAAATGTACATCAGTTCTGGTCTGTTTATAGGAGATTTTCAGACTGTTTCTATGGGAATGTTAGGTCACTTGCAAACCTGACAGCGATCTGTTGTAGCTGAGTGGTTGTATCAAGAAGGTGACTATTTCCGGGTCTGCTACATCTCATACAGACTGATGAGGCTGAGGGGCAACTAAACTGGGGTGTGTTTGTAATGTTTTGCACATTCCGTACAATTGAACACACGAACAAACCGGGAAAACTGTTTGAAACATGTTCTCTCTGTGCCTGCCAAAGAGGTGGTGCAGCCAGAACAGTCACATGATTACAACAACAATGGCCGCTTGTGTCATAAAATAGAAAATAATACTTTATTTTCCAATTATGGGCCATTACTGGCATACAATCACATTTAAATGTATCCACATGCACATTTCTTCTTCCAATATTATGGCTGCAACTACAATGTTGGCCATCTTAAACATTTTACTTCCTGTTCTGTATTGTTTGTATGTTGTTCGGAGTAGAACTATTGCACACTGTTCAGAACAGACATTACAAACACACCCCTGGCAGTAGAAGGTTCAAATCTAAGTTGGGTTCAATTCCATATATGGCACCTCAAGAAAATGTTCGCATGGTAGTGTGGCTACAGTAGTTAAATTTATATTAGTTGCCATATGCCAACCTGCCAAATGCCTATGGTACTTTGTCCCCTTAGACTAAGAGTCACAGAGTGTGGACAGCTTGGGGTTCACTCTATGACTGCATCATAGCAAACACTGTAACTGATTAACTGTGGTGTTAGTATTTCTCCTTCCTAGATGCTTGGCAATGTCAAGTCGTTCTGGATTCTGTCAAACAGTATGACAAAACCTTCATGTGAAGATACCATCAGGAATGTGATGTTGTGAGCGATTAACTAGAAATAAACCTCAGTAAGAGCAGAAAAAACATGCTTTTTTTATATGGGAATGTGGCCGAAATTTGGCCCCCAAAACTGTAAAACACGCATCTTTTTCTGCTTTGCGCTTCAATAAAGAATGGCCCTTCATCGTCAATGTACCGGCGTTATGTAACAAATATTGACTAAATCCTTACCAGACATTCAGTTAATGTGTCACTGCTCATCTTGTTTGTTTCAGCTTTTTGCCATATAAGTGTATTTCCTTCTTTTATATGAACGATCAATGTCAGAATGAATCTTCGTTCACATGGTGAATGCACCCTAGACATGAGTGTGGCTGTGACTAATATGATGTCAGGCTAGACATATTAAATGGAGGACAAAAATTGTTGTGGTTTATCCAAATATGTACTTGGATGATCTCACTTTTTGTGAGTGAAATAATCGGATATAGGCTTGTATCACTATTTATAAATTACATTATTATGTATATAATGTTTGTTAATTAATTTCGCCACCATGAAGTGGAAGGGGGAGGCTTTGTGCTGATCCACCAGAGGTAAAGCTGGGAGTTTCTCCCAAATCAGGGCTTGACACTACTGTATTTTCAATGGTGGCCCAATGGACCAGCAGCTTATGAGACTTCCTGGTCCAACAGTATTCTAGGTGGTCCTAAGGGCTTCTTAAACAACTTTCACCATATTATGCTTCTATATTTTGCTGTATTTTGTGAATTTGTGTTCTACTGTCAACAATTATAGTTATTTTATCCAAAACATCCTTCTTCAGTTAGAATTTTCCATATAAACAGCAGTAAGATCATGTTTGAAAAAAATAATCTAGGCATGCTCAGTGGTCAATTGGACCAGCTGCCTTCCATAAATAAGTGGTCCTTTCATAAAAACCACTGGCCTCAGACAACCAGACCAGTGTTAGTGTCAAGCCCTGCAAATGGGATTATCTTACATGATGAGGTGAATTAGTCAGGGCAAAGAATCTGGTCGGAACGAGTTTGTCCAGCTAGCACAGTTAGTAGAGTACTTGCCCAGTACATTCAGTTTGATCCCCATGTAAGACATTTAGCTTTCTTCATGCAGTAATGGCTCTTTGAGTGACCAGTCATGTCCTTCACACGAGCAGCAGCTGTCACTGTTGCTAACAGAAGTGCATGTTTGTAGAACTGGTTGATAATGAACAATCAATACCAGGAAATCTTGATAAGTCTTTAACTATTGGTAGCATGGAATAGTTGAAGGAAATGGTTAAAATACAATGAAAACAAGGCAATGTTGATGATTGGCCACAATAATCATGTCTATAAGATCTAGGTGAAGTTTAAATCTAGCTCAAGTTTGTCTTTGACATTGGGTCATCTGAGGTATAAAACTAGGTCACGAGGCCAAATTATAGAAACTTCTGGTAAACATACTACAGGATGCAACTTGTGATCTTTATGAGGTCATAGCCATAAAATCTCAAATCTGTGGAGTTCAATATTGGGTCATCTGAGGTAAAAAATAGGTCACTTGTTAAAATCCTAGAAATATACCTTTGTAACATTGTGTATGCGATAGTTACAGTCTGCCTTAGATATTCATGAATCTTGGTCCAAGGGATATTAAAATGAAATTTATGCTGGGGCTGTCTGTAACTAGAAAAAATCTGTATTCAATAGTGGCTGCATTTTGCATTGGATATTTATGAAAGAATAAATAATCAATCTCTGATGAAATCCATGTTGAGGTCAAATACAGTCATCTGCCAGGAAGACACAAACTAGGTCAAATCATATATTAGCTTTGCATATCATTATGTGTAAATATAGAGGTTATATTTCGTAAAAAATAGATCACTAGGTCAAATCATAGTAGAAAAACCTGGTCTATGCAGTAGAGGCTTTTGTATTGGATATTCAAACATGAATCTTGGACTCCTGGTCAAAAGGTTTGTTTCGGAAAAATCTAGGTGGAGGTTGAATATTGGTCATTATGAGGTCTCAAAAACTAGGTCACTAGGTGTGTAATAACTTTACACTTAGTGGCTGCATTAGGATGTTTTGTCTAGAAAAAAATCTAAGGACAAGTTTAATATGGGTCATTGAAGGTTAAAAATCAGACCAATTGGTCAAGTCATAGAAAAACCTTTCGAATACAGTAGATTTTTCACGGATAATTTGATTCTAGTCACGGGAGAGTGACCTAATTGGGCATCAAGTATAATTTCTATCATTATACATTCCATGAAACAACTTGTTCCTAATATCGGATAAGGCCGGCTGGCCTAGTTTCCGGATTCTGTGGCTACTAGCATAAATTTATATGAATGAAAATAGTTTGATACAGTTTTATAAAGGTGGTTCAACTTCAATGTGTGGTTTACTGAATTTAATATATCTCCCATGGTATACAATGTATGCTAACACACTGTTATATGTCGAGATGTTACATTTACATCACTTAGTTTTTAGTTTGTCAGGTGTGTGAATTGACATTTTAATGTGGTCGTTGGTATGTAAGTTATGACAGGAATGCTGGATGTCTACGTTTCACTGTACAGCATACAGTACAAACATATACACTGTATTACATGTATAAAGTCCCGTGTATCCAATCAAATGTTCTCCTTCTCTTCTCTCGTATTTAAACACCATAACCTTTACTTTAAACACAATTGTTTCATTATTACCAAGTTATTCTAGTTCGTCTTTGTACATGATCGGATTTTTCTCACTGTGCTATTTTTAGCCACTGTTATATAAATAAATGTCAAGTCTCCATGAAATGCTATTAACCGCATATTGTTTTATTTCTTGTCCAGTCCGATAAATACACTTTCTCTGTATGACCCAGTCCCGTTGATTGAGCCCCTTACTGTCTGTCTAGATCATTACATGACTTTAAAGATTGTGTATATGATAACTGTACACAGTCCTCTGGCCATAGGTTTTACTTTAACCACGTGACCTGGTTTTTACGCTCTACGGATCTATTAATAGACGTGCTGCACAGCAACAGCTAGATTAAGATGGGAATACTGTACGCTGATTGGCTAAGCTCTGATTCAATGAGAATAATATGCTAGAAGCATATGATAATGAGCGGGTCATGTGATGACAACACAGCTGGGGAGATATCAAGCATGGCTGCCTACTTTTCTTACTAAGGTTTGACAGATTCATTGTTTTCTTGTCAATTATTGATTGTTTGTGTACTAAAGGAATAACCAATGTCTTTTGTGATATACACGGGCGTGAAAACTTGTGATAGTGTTTGGCTTTTCATTCATAGATCGTGTACACGGCTTTGTTTTTCGTGAGTTTACCGTAAACCCGTGTAAATGTATGGGACAGATGCACTAATTAATGAATGAATATAGACCATTAATTCTTTATGAATGTTTAAGGAATGAGTAGTCGGTATTGATTAGTTTAAAACAAATGATTTCTTACGAAAGATCGCAATTGGTACGGATTTTAAACGTCGTTTGATCTGTTTTAGGTAAACTTGGTGGAAAATATTTGAACTATTTATAGAATTTGACAGTTTCATTCATGTTGGATTACATGTATATACTTGTCGTCTGTCGACTTCCTGTTTTGATTTGAACATGGGATAGCCTATGATACTATGAACTCTGGATACCTACGTGTGATCTCCGGAATAGTTTG
The DNA here is from genome assembly GCA_947247005.1 of Spisula solida. Taxonomy (NCBI): domain Eukaryota; kingdom Metazoa; phylum Mollusca; class Bivalvia; order Venerida; family Mactridae; genus Spisula; species Spisula solida. The sequence continues at coordinate 38,528,999 of OX365947.1, read as the reverse complement.
CTTTTAATCTTTTTGTTGCAGTCTGTAATGTTGATTTATTCTTGTTTTCAGTGATATGTGGTGAATATAGTTTCTAGTTGTACTTTAAACAAGTTTTTGTGCAACTTCACCATGATGGACTTTGACATCTGTGTTCGGATTTTGTTATTCTTAATCAGTGCAAACATTGAGACCATTTCGCACCCTTGCATATTGGGTGTCTAGAAGTTGGAAGTTAATAATTCGGTAGTCAATGCTTGAATCTACATCCGCGGTGTCAGTTCCCAAAGGCTTCAGCGGTGCAGATAGACATCAATATCAGGGTCTGTTACACTCCATGTGTGGACTCCATCTGCAGAGTGATAACCAAGGTATGGATATATACATGTACAGGCATCATTACTTCATCCTAGACGTAGTTCATACCTTCCTGGTTCTCTAACCCAACATGTTGTCACTGCTGTCGAAAGTCGACTGGTCACTTAGCTTGTGATAAACTAATTATTGAGACTTGACGTAACTAACTGCATGCCATTACATTGGGTATCATGGTACTTGAATCTACATTGACCCAGTTCCACGACCTAGATACTGTTACATCATATGTATACATAGGGTGTGGCTCTGATCTCATCTTTCATCTATGTTGCTGGTATTTGACTGGGGGGGTGGTATTCTTGTTTTCTCTTCACAGGTGTTATGAAAGAATTCAATATCAACAAATAGAATGCTGACTTGTAGTTGCAGATCAGTTGTGTGTATACATGCTTGGCATTCAAAATACAAGAAATTAGATTACACATTATTAAGTATTTTAGTGTGTCTTGAAACAGATGGACAGTTTAACAATGCATTCCTGAAGATCATCTGATTGTCTGTAACTGCACACAATACAGGATAATCCAATTTATTCATTTGATGATTATCACTATGTTTGTTAATGTCTAATCGTCTTCACCCAGAGGTGGATGTAGGGCTTCTTCATCTGCATCAGTCTTTGGCAATCGTTCTTCTTTACCATTTAACCAATGTAAATCATCCATACTGCTACAACACTGGCACTGTACAGTCGGACTGTCCCATGATACAAATAGTGGGTCATGGCAGAAATAAGAATGTCAGTGGTCACTTGTCATTGGACGATTACCTGACAAGTACCTGGTCTGTGTGACAGTCGTGCCATTGTTCTTTAGTCCAAATGGCATTGTTGAATAACTCTGAGCACAACTTTTTATTTGAATCTTTATGCTTATTAGTCCCCTACCGGTTTATGCTTATTAGTCCCCTACCGGTTTTTGACCGGAGGGGACTATAGGTTTGCCCTCCGTCCGTCAGTCAGTCCGTCCGTCAAACAATCTGGATCCTGACATAACTCAAACAGTTTCCAAGCTAGGTTTATGAAACTTGATATGTAGATAGGGGGCAATAAGGGAATTATGCACGTCTAAAAATATTTTGATTCTGACAAAAATTGTGGTTGCTATGGCAACAGAAACATTGAAAATGGCCTCAAACCGGTAGGGGGACTTCTGTATTGCTTGCAATTCTTAATTACTTGTTAAGAATATAAGGTACTGGTACAAGTGTTAATGTTAAGTCACTTGAGATGACAAGCAATTATTGAAGTAATTGCATACTTTTCAAATTGTGCATTACATTCTTAACTTGTGTGTTAATTTATGTTATATGTTTGACACATGTGTGCATATTGTAAATAATAACATGCCTTGAGCCATTTAGATTGTCATATGTTCTAGGGAAAATAATTTCTTCAGAGAATGTCATCTATAATAATAAAAATATGTACCCCTGGGCTATGTAACTCGAGTACAGTACTGAATGGTCTGTATGTTTTGTTATAAAATTAGAAAACAACATATGGTAACTGGGACGGTTTTTGGTTAGCCTCATATAAATGACATGAATATTTAATTAGTTTGGCACTTGTAAAGGGATGGATGAAAAGTATTGATTATAAACGTCATCAGCTGTAGGCTTGACCCACTAACATACTGACTTGACGTGTATTGGCTTCATTCAGTGTCAAGTTTATTCATTGGCATTCATATGCTTATAATGATATACTGTATACAGTATAACATGTGTACTACATTTGTATTTATTATTTAAGTACATCACTTTTTGTATCCCTGTACTTAATGGACGTTTTAAGACTAGGATGTATACCTCTTGAGTCTGATTTTGAGTTTGACATGATCTATTAAATAGCATTATTAACTCAAAAACATTTGATCATAATATTCATTAAAAAGCATTAAAACTATGACATAATCAATTCATAATATATTTTAATATTTGTAGTATTAAAGTTCAATAAATTATTGCGTAGCATCATTATGAAAATACAAAAAATACAAGTCTTGATGGGTCCATGTCAGGCCCAGGGGGGTGTCCCGTGATCAATTGTAGACATACTTGTTACAGGAGACTGAGTATAATGTTAAATTAGATAGTTCACGCAGACCTTCAGGAGTATTAAAGTTCCATATAAAGTCTAGGGTTATTTTACCGGTTAATGAACTATCAATATCTTGCTGACAATGTAATGTAAGACAACAGCATCTGTTGTAGCTCACAGCTTACAATGTCTCGAGTATACTTATGAATTTATTCAAAGCTGCACTCCTATTGTTGGGCCCTGGCAAAGCCATCTATACAATGTAGGCATTATATAGTGGGGATTATGTGGAGTCCTACACTAGATTTAATGAGGATGGGGACCTTTTAGTGACTCTGGAGACTGACTCACAATAGGTACCTGGCCAGCTCAGTTTGTCGAACTACACTTAGTCTAGCAGATTCGTAGTTGTAATACAATTTATTTTACCTGGAGTTGTGAGACTGAGTCTCACGCCGGTGGTTTTTTCCTGATTAGTTACTATAAAAGTGGAAACAGAGTTTTGATGAAGTTGTAATGTTTTGTAACAACATCCAAAATAGAACCTACATCATTCTTCTGGGCTTGGGCCTTGTACTTCAACAGGACCGTGTCCAAGGTTAGCTAATGTTAGTTGATATCCAGTGTATGCTGGTCATGGTGACAAGTGTTGTAATTCTCAGGACTGTAAGTCGGGGATTCCACTAGCCTCTGAATCTGTAGGGTCATTTTGATCCTTTTGACTAAATTTTACCATTTTATACGCAAAATACCCTTCAAACCGAAATCTTGAGGGTCAAAATGTGGCCTTTTTCGAAATTTCAAGGGTCAAAACCCCTACTCATGAGTCAAATAAAACCCCTGAACACATGTTGTAATGCTTCTGTAGGTGGTGATGTAAGACTGCCTGGAACACACATGTAGATGACAATCAGCTCTATACTATTCTGGTTACTGGTATATTTTCTATTTTCCTGGAAATTCCTGGAAGTTTTCTCATAATTCTCTGTCAAATTCTTGCACTTTTATCAAACTTTTTATCAGTGTGCCATCTTGCACAGAAAATACCAGATTTCTTAGAACTGTTGTAATAAAACATGCATGTTTTATAGAAAGCCTTCTTCATTCAGAGATGTCTCGTTAAACATCAAGATTTTCAACCGGCAGATTTCATAGATCTGTTTTAGCTATAGGTAGCGTTTGAATTTATTTGAGATTTAAAACCTTGAATCTGGGTCTTGTCAGACAGCGCGATAATCTTCCCTTGCATTAGCAAAATGAAAGTTCCATCACTCGGCAAATGACAGTACAGAGGAGTTGCTGCAAATAATGAAATTTGAATCACTAATTAATAATAACAAAAGTATAATTATGCCCAATATTTATTTTGATTGTATCTTAAATAGTTTGGGTTATTTCTGTAAGTTTATGTCAGAAGTGCTGTTGTTTACAAATACACGCATGATGTAAACATGATCATTTATCTCCGCCTGCTTGATATAACTTGATGATCAGCCTGACAGAACTATGATGGACTTGATTTGAATAAATTCAGTGTTTGATATTTTTTAATGAAATCAAGATTATTCACTGTCATATTTTAATTGAAAAATTGCTATATAGTTATTAACTAATCAAGAGGCTTGTAAGAAACCGACACTTGTCAGTGCATACAAATAAAGTGGAAAATACAAGTTACAACAAATCTGCTTATAACCCTTGAAATGTACATTATTATCAGGTGTTAGACTTAATCTTGATGTCCTTGATATATTACCAGAATGAGGCATAAAGTAGCTTTATTTACGGTTGCTAATGTTATCTCTGTCTGTCTGGATGTCCTGTTTTAGTGAGATAAGTTGTCCTATGGCAGGGGTGTAGAAATGAGCCGGTGGGCGGCACAATCCACTGGCTATTTGAACATGCTTGCTGGCTACTTTTTGTCATTTCTCTTTTTTGACTGAGATTTCAAACCAACTGCCCACTTTTGAAGATTAACTGGCTACATGAAATCATATCTACACCCTCCCCTGGTGCTTTTCTCCTGTATATACAAACTGTACAATTCTATTTCTGTGATATTAAATATTCTTTTTTTGCATTTAGTACTCTCCCTGTCCACTATCTACATAATACATACTGCTAGTGAAGGTCACAAACCACTAAAAATTGTTCTTTAGCTCAATGTAAAGTGACAAGAGCTCAAAGTAAAGTAAATGTCAGCCCCAGATTATATCATGTTAAAAGTCTATGGCCAGTTCACAGACCTATATCATTAAAAAGCAGTATGTTTCAGCTACCAAAAAGCCACATTTTGACCCTCAAGATTTTGGTTTGAATGGTCATTTTCTCTTAAAATCATGGGCGTTTTGAGTAGAGAGTTTTGATGAAAGAGTAAAATGTAGTCATAAGTATCAAAATGTTCTTCAGATTCAGGAGCTAGTGGAACCCCTGTTGTTAGTGAAGATAGTTGGGAGGTTCCAGTGTGATCCTTCCCGTGTGATCTATGACTGTTATACAAGATCTTACTTATAGCTTCTGTTCCCTCAAATGTTACCAATTCGTGAATTTTTGCTTGTCAAGCATTATGGGGTATATAAATGTACTCTTGCCTGGCATTTTCCTGGTATTTATCTCTGATGTTTTGAGGCATAAAATGTATAGATATCATCATAGGAACCCCCAGGTCTTAGAAAAGTAATATTATTTAGATGTAGAATTCTCGAAATTATACAATTATTGTCAGTAACAGTTACATGGAAGCTCCTGTTTGTTGCTATGTATGTCAGAGTTGAAGCTGAATGTAGGTGGGCACTGTTCGATCCTGTTAGAAAAGGGATAACATTCTCTGGAATGCTTTCCCTCCATGCTATCTACTGCAGGGCTGCTTAAACTTTAAAGGGGTTCCACTAACTTCTGAATCTGAAGGGTAATTTTGATAGAATACTTTGACAACATTTTCAATACCTTGACTTCCGTGTCAAATGGAACCCCTGTCTTCTATTGTACCCTGTCAGATAGTGTTTTATATCATGAATAAGCTGTTAACAGTCTGACATACATGCACTGCTCCCAACAATTCTCTCTGGTTTTGATATTGCACATAAATTTACACAAAATTCTATCTGAAACTATCAAAATTCTGGCTCACAGTTCATCATTTTTTACTTCTCATTGGTGATTTGATGAGACATGTTCAAATTGAGGTCACACACATAGATGTGGACAAGTGGTAAGGGCTACTGACAGCTGATCTGAAGGTTGTGGGTTCAATCAGGTCAAAAACAGAAATGCTTTTCAGTGTTTCCCACCTAACATAACTAAAATTACTAACAGTCTTTGGACGAGACGTTAAGCGAGGTCCTGTGTATGATGCTTTACACCGGCACGTAAAAGAAACTGGGATGCTTCTGGAACTGGGGCATCTTCTGTATCATGCACTAACCCCCAAAAACTAAAGTGGCTAACCTCTTCTGTGGACCTTGCCCTTATGGATTTCCAGTGGTGAGGATAAATAAAAGATGTGGTCAGTGTATACAACAGGGAGTTGATGGTAAGGTCACCACAGCAGCTTGCAATATATACAGTCTACCTGTATATTTGTGTTTACTGAAGCTTGACCATGGCCCTGAACTGATTTTACCTCGTTGACCTTTTACTTGTATTCAGGCCAGGTGACTGGTCAGTCACTACAATTGAGGCCAGCTGTCTGGACAGTGTCTACCTTGCTACAATTAGGTTTGCTTGGTCTAGATACACTGTTGCTGATTTTCCTAGAAGATTGTAAATTGATAGAACAGAAAGCTCTCATTGGACACATAATTAGATCAAACCTGTTATCTCAGCTCATCATTGATAGATACAGTATTTTTTCTTATTCTGGGAAGTTGAATTGCATAGGTCATTTTGATAATATTGCTTTTTTTTTACTTTTACTGTTTAAATAGTATATTATAGGATGTTATATAATATTATAAACTTTGAAATGAAAAAAAGTTACACTTCAGTCCGAAAGGTGACTTTCTAGTGTAATTTTCTGGTGTCAAACTTTTTTGAAAGGAATAATTGAAGCATTGAGGGTCAATTAGTCTACTGCTTTTAAAGTGTCATGTAGTTAAAGTGCCATATGTTTTTGTTAATTTATCTTTTTTTTCTTATAGATAGAAGAAAATTATTAATGTATTGCTTTGACTTACGGTATACATGATTTAAATGTGTTAACACATTATGCTGATCAGCTGTGATCAAACCATAAGTCGTATTTTAAATCATGATTCAGTACGGCATTTGTGTAAGGACAAACTACAGAGACGTTAAAATCAACTATAACTGATCTCTTTTATGGGTGTTTAATGGTCTTTGGTATTAACTGGCTGGGTATTTAAATGCCGTAAATACATTATGGCAAAACTCCACATGTACTAGTTGATATGGTCTTGTATTTACCCAACATTCTTTTGTTTACATTACGCTGTGTGGAAATAAGCTAAGGTGTCGATCACTTAAAATTTGATTTATTAATTATTTGTCATGAGAAATTTTATGTTTAGTATTCGTTGAAATGACAATAGAAATTGTTGCATGGAATTTCAGCATTAATATGGAAGATTAGTGAGGTAACTGGTAACATAATGGGGTAAGACTAGAGTAAGAGTTACATTTTGTGTATTTACGCATGAATCTGTTTCAACTTGCATAATATTATTGAAGTTTAGACAAATGTGATTGTTGAAACTAGTTTTGTTCAGCTTTTTAACTGCTGTGACTTGGGCAGCTCATTTTCTCGTTTGGTTATGTGTTGGGCATTGTGCTTTGTAATTGTGGTATGTAATGGTTTTTGTTTTCTGTAATCGGCTGGTCAAGTTGAATGCTGCCTTCCCTGTCCGACTTTATATTATTTTTTTTGGGACTTCACTTCAGTGTGACTTAGGTGCGTGGAATCAAATGTATGCATCCTGCATCTTGTATGTCATACTATGTATAGTGTTCTAAATATTTGATTCAATGAATTAATATTGTGTGTGAAACTTCCACTGGTATTTTATTGCTGTTAACAGGCCTATTATTAACCTATTTCATCAAAATATTTGCAAACTGTGCAGTGTGTCTTCCAAGGTGGTGGTGAATAATGAATTGTAAGCTGTTTTTGATTGATAGTCTATGACTTATAATATGAAAAAAAAGTCACTTTAAATTTTAAAATATTCATAATGTTGCATTTAATGGTACAAGATTGAGGGTTGATTTACCTTTAAATGACATTATTCATACACAACTTGTCAAAGTTAAAAGGTGCATTAATACAGGTAAACCAATCCTTGTCTCTTGTTTATTATTTCACCTTTTGATCTATTGTCAGTACAGGTATATAAAGATATATATATATTTACCAAGATTGTCGGAAACATACAATCCTGTAGGGAATGTATTGTTCCCTGTGTCAGAAGGTTTAAGTTGATCCATGTGTGCTTCAAGTTGTACATCTATTTATAGCCCTATATCCAGGTGATATTCTGCTAAAATGGAGGGAGAGTGGTTTTATGAATGAACTTGTATCTACTAAATCAGCTGACAGCACTAACAACCTGTCTCGACTTGCTTCAATAGATTTTCACTCTAAATCGCTTTATCAGTTTAAATTGTGATATGTTTATATACACAGTGAATCAATGTGTTAGCCAGGCTATCAAGGGCTGCAAATGTATTTTTAAAATAAAAGACTTCATTGATCAGTATGTTGAAGTATTACTGTTTTGTAGGCAAGGTGAATGCGATACAAAGCAGAGCCTATGTTGACATGTGAAAATAGGGTGCTCTTTGTGATTACAAGTGTTATTACTATTAAAGGCCTCTGTGTACCAACATAAAAGCCTTGTTAATAGCTAGAGTCTTTGATGCAGTTTGGATTTTTAAATCAAAAGCAAAACTCTGTATCAAAAACTCTTTTAAATGTATACTGACATTTGCCAGTGTCTGCTACATACAGATTTCCGGTGTAGTATTAAAGTAAAACACTACTTTGTGACTCAAAGGGAGAACCATTGTAAAGTTCTCTAAATGTAAAATATTGTCCAGAAATATTTAACTTTTATTTAACGCCAATAAAATTGTGACCTAGCAATAACATGACAGTTATACTTGTAACTTAGAAATGGTGATAAAAATTACCCTAGTTTCAGTTCCTGCACTTACTATGTGACATAAAACCCATGGAGTATTGCCTGATGAGTCTTCTACTGAGCACTGTAAAAAATTGATTAGACATCGTCCAGCTATTCATGTGAAGGTCACATATACTAAATCATCAATCTGTTACTTGTTTCAAACCATTCATCGAACACATTAATTGATATGAATGACTGTGAATATTACTTATTAGTTTAAATATACTTCTGATTTCCGCTGGTCGTTATAAACAAGGCATGATCGGTATTACCAATTAGGGAATCAAACATCAACTAAACAATCAATATTAATGTATACTTTTCTCTATTTTAGGCCAGCTGTCAAAAGGTCGCCATGTTCCGATGGTTTACGGGCGACTGAGTGACGCCGATCAGCTTGTCATCATGGCAGATACGCTGCAGCAGCAGCAGCAGGAGATGGCAGCAATGCAGAACCGCATACCAACCTCATTCCGTGATGCTTCCTCAGCGCCACTACGCAAACTTAGTGTAGACCTCATCAAAACTTACAAGCACATAAATGAGGTATGTCTATTCTCTCCTAACCTGGCCTTAAATTGTTACAGTGAGTGACAGTCTATAGATAGATTGACTTCTTAAGAACTCTTTTGATTTCTCGGAAGCCAACTTCTTGGAAACTCTATAGATTGCACTGGAACTAGACTTGTACAGAACCTTTGTTACTGTCCTGTGCAGTTAAACATTTGATGAAGGTAAGCTGTAATATATAGCAGCAGTTCCTGCAATCTATTGTAAGGTAAGTTCTTTCTCTTGTAATAATAATAAAAAAGTTAGAACATATACCAACCTGATGGCTTATGACATCATACGATTTCAGGTATGTATATTTACATGTATTTATTTTAGCGAGTATTTCTGTTAATATAACTTCCTGCAAGTTTCATCAAGGTTATCCCGTAAATTTGCTTGCTAATTAATAGGGTATCAATTCTGTAAATTTTCATTATTGCTCTTACAAGAAAATTGTAGAAACTTGCAATGTCATTGTATTGATTAGAGCGCACATATTTCTTGTGATTACTGCAGGATTGAAGGTCACTTGGTCTATTATTATATAACAATGCTGAAAGACTTCGTCTTAAACATCAGTTAGTACTTTCAACCAGGATTTTCTGAGAGAAAAATGTCTGTACTTTTAACCAGACTTTTCTGAGAGAAAAATGTCTGTACTTTAACCAGGCTTTTCTGAGAGAAAAATGTCTGACAAGTTCAGCAACCTATGGTCATATAATTTTGAAAGAATGTTTTCTGTGCTTGACTGTTGGATGGAGTTATGGTTTTTGAAATTTTGACAATAGAGCAATGTTTGTAAAAAGTGTTTTTGGTGTCTGGATGTGTGTAAATATGAAATAGACTAGCATCTTATTGTCTAGGGGTGGGCCGATGCATCGAAAAATCGATGCATTGCGATCCCGAGTGTTCCAATAGTATGGATCGATAGTAAAAGTATCGATCCAATAACTATCACCGATAGTTAGCCCAACTAGTTCATTATTAATTTAAAACAACTTCCGTTCCTATTTAAAAACTGCAGTATTTAGTTATATTTTATTAATCTTTTTTTGTTTTCAAAATCATTTCCACAAATAGTAGCAGTGGTCCTACAATTCCGGAATGATCCAGAAATCCGGATTTGCTGCACTAAAAAGAATCGTTTCTGCACAAAATAAAAGTTATTTGATAGAAAAAAAAAGAATTGACAAAGTTTTGGTCATTTGAAGTTCCATAATCTGAATTATGATAATAGAACAGTGTTAGAAACCTTGGTGTAGGGATGTGTGCTAATTGCATCCGAAACAGAATTGCGATTTGTTTTCAGGATTGGGCATTATGCCTAAGTAGAACCCCTGTAGTAGATTACTATGTTGTATGTGATATCTTTCACTTACAACGTGCAAATTTGCATTTACAAGTTAATTTCAGGTTTTCAAATCTTGGCAATAACTATTGCATTAGTATCGCAATAGTTTCCAGCAATACAAGAGTATCACAGGCCTAGACACTAACTATTTTGGCCACTGGTCCGACCGGACAAAAGCGCCCAATTTGTTAATAGGACAGTTACTGGTCCTCCAGAATTTTCACTGGTCCTTCTGGATTTTCACTGGTCTCTGACCAGCGGACCAGTGTTAGTGTCGAGCCCATGGTATCACAATAGTTCTTTCAGCGATAGCAATAGTATTGCAATAGTCAAAAATGGTATCAATAGTCATCCCTTTTATTGTCAGGATTGGGCATTGAATTAGACCTCAGTAGAATCCCTGAAAACTGGTGATTGAACTTCACTGCTGTGTTCAATCCACATGACTTATCCACAAACTCTAACTTCACTACCAAACCTTTTCCTAATATTTAGGCAACTTGTACTTGATACTTTATGAAACTATTCATGGTAATATGTGACATTACATTGATAAGATACAGTTCTGCAGTGGGTGGTTGATATTAGAATGGTCCGATTTCCCTGTAGGCACACTGTAATACTGATGAAGACCAACATGCCACTATTGTTTAGCATGCAATTTCTCTAATATGAGAATTTCGCTTCTCCTCATGTAACAGTTATCATTCTTGTTTGTGTATGATTTGGTTTTAGGTTGGAAACTATAATATATTTTTGGTCAAATTCTAGATATTTTTAGATTTTTTTTTATATATTGCATTCATAGGTATATTACACTAAAAGTCCCCCAAAATGACGAATTTGGCATTCTTTTTTAAATATAAAAATATCTTCTTATATAATATATATAGGATGGCTGGCCAAAGTATATAACTATATAGCAGCAGTTACGACAAAATTGTTTTCAATAGTTCAGTTCTCATGAATGACTTATAAACTAGATTTATGACGAATTTTTGTCGAATAGCCATTTAATATTTTGACTTCAATCTAGCTTGTCTAAATCGGCCAAAATATGTAAATGCGTAAATTGAATGAATTGCTTATTGTTAAATTTGAAACCTGGCTTTAAAGCTGTTATACAAAGGTCTACAAATCACAGATAAATTTAGAAACTTTGGATGAGTCTTCAAACGTATGGCTAAAGGATTCTTATTATAATTATCTATTTTAAATTATATGTCTTCTATGGTAAATTATGTTAAATACAAACTGTTAGTATGTAATTGGTTGTTTTGTTTAAAATGACCGATGTGTATTTTGCATCTAATAATTGTAATTCTTTGTTTATCTGTTTAACAAAGAGTGTCCCATGTAGACATTATAGAGTTTATATACTTTGTGAAATCGGCTAAATGTTTGTGTGTTTCACTGGTGCCTCGTCTTCCTCTGCTATCCCATTCTGTCTGGTAAGAATCAATATATTGGTCTAGAGTACTTTTTTACTGAATCGTTGCTATGGTGATGAGACTGAAGACTGTTCGTGCTGTCTGGAGATATGTGTCCAAAATCCAACCCTCTGTTTGCTTTACAACTATCTTGTCTATCTAAATTCCCTGCAATTTCTGCCCATATGTATTACTTACATTGACTTTATATTGTTTAATTGACTATGTGTTCTGTTATATTGACCATTTCATACTGTATGGTGTCGGGTGGAAGATTCCTCTTCCAAATGATAGGTAATTATTACGTTGTGTTAATGTGATTTCACGAGCTTGGTGGTGACCCGATCATTATTGGGGGGGGGGGGGGGGGTGCTCAACGTCAGCTGTGCTCCAACAATCACTTGTTACTTGTACTGCTTTGGTGTCCTTGTTCCCAGACATGTCAACTATTGGGGCGGTCTTTTAAGTGAGGTTTAACCGTTTTACTATTATGACATAACAAATTTTCCATGCTGAACTTGGGATGGATCGATTTGGACAGTAGATGCGGAGATGCAGAGAATGTCCAGACAAAATTGAGAAATGTTCATTAATTGTTTGTATGTATGAAGGTTATCAGAGTCAAGAGACAAATGGCATAAAGCTCTCATCTTGTCTGCTTATACTGCATAGTAATTATGTTGGAAGGACAATACATTTTGTCTGGATTAATAATTTGTTATTCTTTGGGGAAATTCCATCCAGGTGGTTTGTGTATTGGTATATGACCCCGGTACCATTTAAAGTGCATTCAAATGATTCAGCTCTGGAACCAGTTAAGTTGTTGTAATCCCCTTTCTTACTGGCATCAGTTTATGGTTTGTTGTAGGTAGTTCTTGCATTATTAGACCATCACAGTGTCTTGTTTCAGTCCTGGCTTTTCTATGATGTGTACCATTAGACCCTTTGGCCTGATTGATCCTATTCTAGTCGGATCGTAGGCTTGTTCATGTTATGGTGTCATGTCTTGGTTTGGCTTTTAGGCGGCAACAATTAGCAGTAAAAGTGTTGTTATTAGTAATGGCATTCCACTGATGTATTGTTTGACTTGCAGAATGGCACGTTCATAATTGCAGAAAAAAATCAGTTTATTAAAGGTCTGAACATGTATGGTGACAAATTCAATAATAAAAGCAATTAAAAAAGAACTATCCTGCGGAGTGTACTTTTGTCACAATGATTTCCATCGGTATTTGTTTTGTCAATTAAGTTCAAATTGTTTTGATTCTTAGTTTTACATAACAGTGAATAATGATGTCAGTGACTAATGCTGACTCATCACTTTGTCGATAGTACCAGTATGAAACAGACAAAGGTTTCGACCTACCTGCTGAGTGGTTTGAATTGCTTGTCAAGTGTGTTGTTGTTGTTTTCATGTTTGATAATAACTAGATGCTGATTTATCCTCAGGTTGTAGATTGTCTACCATAACAGGTTTACAATAGTGAATAGTACAATAGTGTTCAATATGTCAGTGACCTGGTGTGTTATGATGCTGTAGGGTCGTTATCTCAGTTATCATCTCTCTTGTAAATGAAATATAGCTGGCTAACTCTATAAAGACTTATCAATAAATAAACATGCATAATATACACACTGACTGACCGCTTGTTATCAATGTAGATTTAAAAAGTATATCATTAAAGTGAATACCGGTATATGCACAAGATTGAACAAACATGAACATCGAAAATGCATTAAATCTTAATTTGTAAACAAAGGCTAGTGTTTTTTCTCCAGCACACTGTAATATTATATCCTTTGATTTGTTGACAATACATTGGGTGTAATATCATAAATAAGATACCATTATCTCTGTAAAAAACAACAATGTCAGTTACCATGTGTTTAATGAAGTAGTATATCAAAATTAGTGGGAAAATATTGTCATAACTTCCTTGACCCCAGGTATGGTGTTATTTTGGGATTTTTTATACCAAATGCAATTTTCCTGTTATAATAAGTTATATAATAAGTTATGGCTACCGGTATGAAGGGGAAGATAATCTAAATGGTGCAATATAGCTAGGTAATGTACAATAATTATGTTGTACTACGTGATAAAATAAATGTAGTCTGTACAAACGATGATGAAAACAGACATTTATATTTCAGTTTAAAGGTTATAGGTTTTCTGCCTTGACTACTTGCTTTGTCCGATCAGGTATACATGTGTGTAATGTTGATTCAAAGTATTTATTTGGTGTGTTGAAGAGATATCTGCCCTTTTATGTGATGAGATTTGGATTACTATGATCAACCTAGGCTTGTGTGCTTAAACTTGGCTTGGTATTCATACAGGTTTATACATGTATGACTGTTGATTTAATTAGTGTGTTTACTAATTAATTTGCTATTAATTAATTGTTCCATTCATTATTCAATGTCATTTGGATGCCGGTATTTGATAGGATTGGTTTAAATAGTTAATAATAACTACACTAGTACATATTTTCTAATATGGATAAATACTGGTATCATATGGATAAATTGTGGCACAGAATTACATACTTATGAAATTTACATTAAAAATATGTGTTGGATATCATGGATAAATACTTGTATATCATATGGATAAATTGTGACACAGATGCATATATTTTAAATTTACGTAAAACATGTGCATTGGAATTATTGTGTAGTGCTGTTGTTTCGGGAAACTGCTTCAAGATTTTCATTTGATGTTTGTTTACCTTTTGTTAATTTAAACGTAAACTACATGGATTACCTCCCTTGGAAAGCGTTATAATGTACAGTTGGCAAGGAAGTACATAGCATGTATACATAATTGACTATAGTCATTATATGTAATCTAGCTACATACATGAGTTAGGGATGTTTATGAGGTATATTTCTTGATGCTTAGTTTAGTTCATTTAACTTGTCAAGTGATACACAAGGATGGAGTGTGGGAGAGTTTTGCAAGGTGAAGGTTTATGCGGACTGTAATAGCCTGTATATACATGCTAAGATTCGAAAGTGAAGGCATCTGTTACTGGGTTTATGTATAAATATTTTGTGCAGGGAATTTTATTGATCAAACTTGTATGTTTTCCGATATTGAACATCGCTCAGCATCGTTTGTTTGTGGGAGGGATTGCAGCAAAATGTGGATACTTTCTTTTGACTGATGTACATTCCCTTCGAAAATAAAGTACAACTTTAAAGTGTACATAAGTGTGACCCGTTTAAGAAGTGTGACCAACCCTCTGAATACAGTTTATCTTGTAATGGTATTTATAGCTGACCTTTCCTTAAGATAAAACATGGTTATTGTAAACAAGTTTTAGTTACGTGACATATTGATGATATTCTTGTTTTGTACAAATAGTGCAGTGAATATTGCGTAATTATACACTCTACATTACCATTGTCTGGTAGGAGATACTGCTAGTTGAAATATATTACATAACTAATGAATTATTCATGCTGCAGCTTTTGACGTAAATCTTAGCATTGGAATAATCCTAAGTTTTGGATAAATTTTCTTCAACATTGTTATTGACATTCTGGTTACTAATTAACTGGAAACTGAGATAAAAGTCAGTGCATGTAACTTGATATATTGGTATATTTGGGCGACTGAACATATTTGTACCTAGACTACTCCGGCACAGTTAATATAGGTGACTTATAACAAGGTAGCAGATAGACAGTGATTAATATACTGGTGTCAACTTGCTGGTCAATTGTACTGACTGTAAGAGAGACAATGCTGTACACTGGTGTAGTACGATTAGCAGTGAAGACAATACGTAAACCATTACACAATATAGTTGTGACAAACTTTGCTAACAAACATTCATCACATGGACACAGGCTTCAGATTCAGGAGCCACTCAAGTTTGCTCCCTTGATTGAGTTGGATTTCAGTCTGATAGAAGAACATGAGGTGAGTGTCTCCATGTATGTTTCAATTTGTGTGTCCATGGCTCTTTTCTATGAGGCATGTGTCAACTGTTTCAACTAGCTATTTCGATGTAGCTCAATGTGGCGAGTATCCTACAATGTTGCGAGTAGCTCGCAATGTGGTAAGTATCATAATGACAAGCGTTTCAATATGGTGGGTATCCTACAATGTTGCGATTAGCTCGCAATGTGGTAAGTATCATAATGACAAGCGTTTCAATATGGCGAGTATCCCACAATGTTGCGAGTAGCTCGCAATGTGGTAAGTATCATAATGACAAGCGTTTTAATATTGTGAGTATCCTACAATGTTGTGAGTAGCTTGCAATGTGGTAAGTATCATAATGACAAGCGTTTCAATATGGTGGGTATCCCACAATGTTGCGAGTAGCTCGCAATGTGGTAAGTATCTTAATGACAAGCGTTTCAATATGGCGAGTATCCCACAATGTTGTGAGAAGCTTGCAATGTGGTAAGTATTTTGAAATGTGGCGAGTGTTTCAATGTGGCGAGTAGCTCGCAATGTGGTACGTATCTAGCAATGTGGCAAGTATTTCAATGTGCTGAGTATCCTGTAATGTGATGAGTATCTCCTGATCAGACGTGTGTTGGATGTCAATGACCTGTCAGTGATGGGTACTTATAGAAGTGATATATGATGTTTTAATACTTCCAGTAGTTATTAAATTGTTTATTTATCATTGAGTCTCCACAGTACCAGATGGTTTTAAAGCAGTATCCTGGCCAGGTAAGAACTGAAAGCCTATCACTTCTTACATCAACTTCCGAGATTTCTTCCCCAGCGATAAGTACAGTATTAAGTATCTTTGAAGATGAAAATCCCATTCTATGATGAAAAAGGTCTGGTTTCACATTTTCATAGGTTGACTGCTGATGTTGTTCAGATCCCTAACTTTATGTGGGAGATCAGAGGGTATGAGTTGTCTGTTAATCTAATTTAGATAATTGAAATATATAATCTGGTTATCTTATATATAGATCATTCTTATTTCTATGGTTACTCTTATGATCTCCTTATTGCTTTGTTGATAATTCCTTGAGTAATCTGTTTATAGTTTGTACATCATTATTACATAGACATAATATAAGTAATTGTGATATGTGTTAGCTATTTCATGGCTAGAAGAAAGTATGCAATGGTTTCATTTGTTTAAAAACAGACTAAATTTTGTTCAGGGAAGTCTGGGAATTATGAATGCCCATTTGAGTAGCAACCTTCAACAGCAATGTAATATAATGATTATAGATACATGTTACATTATTGAACCTATTTGCAGGTATACTATGCAAAGAAGAAACGACGAGCGGCCCCTGGTGCCCAAGGTGATGAAAGTGGACATAAGAAGGGCAAGGTGAACGTTCATGCATATAATGATGGTTATGATGATGCCAACCATGATTATATTGTGAACCCTGGTGAGAAATGGATGGAAAGATATGAAATAGATTCTCTTATCGGCAAGGGATCTTTTGGTCAGGTGAGTCCTTCTATTCATACTATTACAGTCTGAAAGTCTCTCGATTTTCCTCCACATGTGGAGAAGTTGCCCATTCCATGTGGAACGGTCAGTTAGTACTGGTTAGGATACTGTCCATGAAAACTAGTTTGGTGGATCGACCACCATATTTAAATGCGAAATCTGAATAAACCAAACTGACCAGCTAGCTTAGTGCTGTGAGTAGGATGCCTGACAGGCCTGTAAATCTGTCACCAGGAGGATATAGTTTGATAACTGGATCATTGTTGCTCTATGACATTTATATGCTGCAGTAGTTATGTTCTCCATGTATGGAAGAGTTGCCAGTTGCTAGTAAATGAACTCACTGGATACTACTCGTTCAAATCTGGTTGTTTGTTTCAGGAAAACTTGTTGGTCAACTGTCCCAAGTTCAGTATATGACTGAAAAATGTCGCACAACCCAATGTTTATATACCTTGACCAGGTTCCATTAGGTTGTAAATTCCAAGACTTTCATAGCCAAAACATCATTCTTACATGTGAAGAAAAATTGGCTATTTTGCCAGAATCATGACTGTCATTCAAATGAAATCTCTGGGATGATAGTGAGTTGTTGATGTCTGGGACGATTTGGTGATAGTTGTTTTCCACTGTATGATAGATATATGAGTAGCTTATGTTACAGCGTGATGATAATGACAGCGTATGCTGTGAACTTCTCTTTATTGTACCATGATCAATAACAGAATGCTTGTAGCACCAAAACATCATCTAAAACATATCATAAATATTGATCAGGCTTGAAAGATGAAAGACAACTACTCGACAAGTTAGATTGATTGATAGAACACTTGTCTTAAGGTTACAGGTTGGAACCCTGAGGTGCTGAATGTACTTACATCATACAACTATTCATATAGACAGGATTATGGATTCTTAGTCTGTTCTTCTCCCTTCTCCGTCTCAGAATCACGTTGGAAAATTTCAGTTGCACGAAAACTCTGTTTGGTTGAGAATTTCTTGACTCTAGCCTCAACAGTCAACTGGTGTACTGGCTTAAATGGATGAGACATGCTGTTTTTCAGGACTGGTGACTTTTGATTGTTAAGAATTGCGTATATATTTGTTTGCATGTGTCAGACTTTAGAACATTATTATAAAAGAGTACAAGACTGGCTTGACATATGTCAGCATGCTTGTCAGATATATATACAGATTATTCTTGAAAATAGGAATTTGCTGCTGGGCACTATATTGATTGACATTTAAAAAACCCCAACATTTCTCTTGAAAAAAATGTATAATCATCTTTGATGTATTTGTTTTGCTTGAGGAAGTGTGTTCGACCATGTTACATTTTGTTGATAAAAAACTGCTATAATTTATTATTATGGTTGACACATATTTCCTTCTTCTTTCCCATTAATTATTTCAGAGTATAAAATATTGTCTAGGAAAATAAATAAATACTGGTTTCATGTCTGCTATAAATTTCTTTTGTTTCTCTTTGAGATGGTATAAAAATTAATTAGGAAAAAGGAGTTTTTAAAATACAATAACTGGTCACAATAACTGGTCACGCTGATTACGGATGTCAAGATTATTATTGAAGATAATGTGGAAATGTATGCTCAAAAGAGACAGGTTTCTGTTGACAGAAAGACGAGAAAGTCAAACATTGCCAGATATGCACAAGTCTCTTCCCATTCCATAAACATGTGAATGTTATCAAAATATTTTCATTTAATATGGGAATCCAATTTTTAGTGTTTTGTGAGCTCTATCGTTGTTACTGAGCATTGATAATGAACTCTGAACAGTTTTCATAATTTGGTCCCCTTAGTGCTTGCAGCTCCTAATAATAAATTATAACAATATACTGGCCTTGTTGAACTAGTTGCTGGTCAGACCAGGGGTGGTATTTAATATTGACCTTTTTAAGTGGAGAATAATCATCATAGCCAATCATATCGCCTGTTACAGACCAAGAGTTTAATATAGTGTGATCTGATTGGTTATCCTTAAGTCAAGTAAGATCAATATCACCCCAGGTCTGCAAATAAAGAAATTTTGTGTTGGTTTCAAATGTGACATATCATGGTGATAACCATCTTATCTATGTTTGGTTTGATTTGTGCATTCTGTATTGGTCTGGTCGTGTCTGTCTGCACATGCTGCATGTTTCCTGGCAATCATTCAATGTAGGATTGTCTGTAATACGTGATAGCATAAATTATATTGATCTGTTCAAATTTGTTCACAATAAATGCTGTGTCTGCACTGCGGCCCATAGAACCCAGTATGTTCTCAAGTAACCTTGCAAGTAAATAGAAATCAGATAAATTGTATCATTTAATCCACTCTCGTTAATATGGACTGGTTGCACAATACAACTGCTAAACAATTGTTGTATTTACTCTCAATGAGCTGCTCGGCTTGGTGAAGTCGCCATCTCTTAACTTTGCTTAATCTTCCCATTTGAAGGAATGTATCTTGTGCCTACTATATATAGTACCCTTGATGGCTGCAGCAGTATATCCAGTCATGCATCTCAGCAGAAACCAGTCTGCAACATTGTACTGTTTTATTCCCTGAGAAGAAACCAGTCTAACGTTGTTGTCTCGGATACCAGTTTGGAAAGTTTCTTGTGCTATTTTAAGATCAGGTTTTATTTGCATGTTGTAGATCTATGTTATTGTTGTTACAGATGGTAGCTTGTAATGCCTTACCAATACTTGTAGTTATGATACAAAATATGAAGTCTGTTCCCGGGTATGTGGGTGGCCTGATATGATACTCTAAATACTGGTGAGTGCCGTCAAAACATACCTCCAAGTATAAGAGGTTAAAAGTGAGACGTGCGATGTAGATAAATTACACAAACCTACCGATTTCAACAGGAAGAATTGTTTTAATTGTATAACTGGAGTTCAGACAATCATGTGTGTACCTGCATGCATATTGATCTTGGTCGTAATTTATAAACCCAAGTCAATCTTAAAACTTGGGGGAAAATGAGTCCGGACATGACAGAATATTGATTGAAAATTTGCTTGTTTAATCTGGGTATATGTATATAGTAACCAGGTGGTATGTTGGGTTATCATTGCAATCTATCAAGTGTCGGAACATTTCATTATGTTTTATGTGTCTTTAAATTCACAATGTATTATGCTCCTAGTAAGGTTTGTTTTGTATTGTAATTTGTATGAAGAAAGTATATATATTCGTGGTATCCCATAAACTCATCATGTAGTGTAATAAACTTGTCTCTCTGTCAAACTGGTTTACTAGCTTTTGTTACAGAGTTATTTCTTGGGTTCTAATGAGGATCTGATCGTATGATAAGGAACATGTTGGTATGATGTCCTTCCCTTTGTTGTTCTACACTTCTCTATGTGATAACATCATAATCTCCTCTTTGAAACACTAAACAACTCATTTACTGCAGTCATTGCCTGCTAGACATGGTTTAATACTAGGGTCAATAGCATACTGGTAGTTATAGTGTGAGTATAAGGTTAAAGGTCTAACTCCGTTCATTTACACTATGTTGAACAGTTCCCTTTGCTTGTTCAAACATTGGATTGCTCTTCACATGTGTTTGTTTTGTTTGTTGTTAGTTTCATATTCATTTGATAATTTTATCATTTCATTCTGTGTCTAGACTTGAGACTTATCAGTTCATGTTATGACTGATTATTTGTCTACTGGTTGGATGCTAGTAAGTTTTCAAGTTTCAGCTGGTTGTAGTTTCAGAAATTTAATGCTCGTTAAAACTGAACTTACAAATTGAGATTTTGTTATTTAAATCTCTGGAAACATTAATCACAAACAGTTGTTACTCCAATACTTGAAGGCATACAGTCAAGAATTTTATATTCGCTCAGCCATTTAACAGAAACAGTATGACATAAAGCTCTGGTAATTGGCAATTAATTTTGTGTAAATATGCTGACTACAGCAGTTTTTAGCATAAATTAACATCTGCGTTATTTTTGAAGTGCGGGCTATGACATCTGCTCCCCAATTCTGCTCATTCATGCTCTGGGTATATATCATATTAATGTTACTGATCTTGGAATGTATGAATATCAAAAGTCTTGTTGGTGTGCACGTATTTTCTTTTCCTTCTGTTTGTCTTTGACTACTCAGTTATGAAATTTCAACCATGTTGAATTATGTATGTAGATAAACCATTAAATTTGACTTTAACAGGTTCTTAATTCTTCATCACGGGCAGGGGAGGGGGGTTAATATCAAAGGTTAGAAAAGTTTTACATGAAACAAATTGTTAAATGAAATTGAATATGGTTGATGATGCTGCTTTGATGAATCATGTTGTATCTGTATATATTTAGTTGAAACAGTGCAGTCTTCTCAAGGTAGCTTCAACTTACACCACATTCTTGCAATATTTGCATATTGTTTATCAATCTGATATCTAATGTTTGCTACTTGTAAAAGATAACAAGCTGCAGAACTTAAATTTCTATTATATAATTATACTGTAAACTTATTAATATTTTTGCGAGATTAATTTTTCGTTTATTTTATAGATGAACTTGGCCACAAACCAAGTATCAACTATTAAACTATTTGAATATGTAAAACCTTGTTTTCCTTTCGATGTTTGTAAATCCACAAATTTAAGACACCACAAATTAAATTCTGATTATTATATCAATTTTACAGTATTTACATCGTATATAGATGGTATCTAACATCTTTATCTATGTTGAGTATGGGTAAATAATCTCTTTTAGAAGCACTAGTGTGATGGATTCTGTCTGTTATCTAGTTGCAAGGTCAAATTTATTCAAGGTCAAATGAACTGTGCACCTTCTTGTGATGTAAACATTATAACAATTTGAATTGAAACTGGATGGTTATTATTGCTGTGCTGATATCCCGCAGTGGCAGGGAAATTTGGCTATAATTTAACATAGTCTGTTTCTTTATGCATACAGTTATCATTTACTTATTATAATTTACACTTTTTCTAGAATTCTATGCATACAAGATGAGTTTTTCTTACATCATTAGACAGTATTATTGTATTCCAGATGTGCTTCATTCCTCCTGTGTTCAGTGTGCTGTTAATGGTTATTGTAAAATCACATATTTTCGGGGGTATTAAATTTCGTGGATTTTGATAAATGCATTTTCGTGGGGTTGTATATTCGTTGATTACAAAACATGTAAGGGTACCCATGTTCTGTATTTGAAGGGTCGATTAATCGTGGGGATTAGATTTCGAGGTTGAGTGCTACCACGAAATCAATCAAAATCCTTAACTATCTCGAAAAAAAATGATTTTACAGAATGTTGTGTTCTATAATATCTGCTCCTGTTGTGATGAGTACAAAGTATTTGGACGGATTTGTTTGCAATATATTGGCTGCATTTTTTTAGCTAGCTCAGTGTTGAGCTCACACACTATTTTCCAGCAGTTATAATGTTATTTCGGCTTATACCCCAATGATTAAAATCCCTCCTGCTCACTCGGCATACTTTAATGTGTGAATGCTCTTTGCAAATGCCAGTATAATAAGAGACAGTGTATGGCTATGTGATATTGCAAGCATCTAGATTATTTAGTATCTACAATATTATGCCATGTTCCCAGTCCCAATAGATGTATTGCAGATGCTGACATTTCTGCAGAATTGCGCAAGAGCTGAAACTTGGAAAATGCAGAAAAAGTGAAGTCGTTAGTATTGATCAGTTGAGAGGCCTGTGGAAACAGTTCAGTATATAGAATGCTATAATGTTCTCCTGTCTCTGTGCTAGGATGTATATATTACATGCAATGTATAATGCTGGAAGTTTTGACGTCTGCAAATTGATACTTTGGGAAGTGAGGTCGGGGAGTGAAATGCATCGTTCACAAATATTTGCTGAGTTTGCAGGATTGAAATATGTCTTGTAAGAATATAATAGTTTGACAATGATTTCCTAAATTTTTGTTTTCTTCATTTTCTAGACATATTAACTCAGAGATAACGTTTTGTTTTTGTTTAGCATTATCTGCATTTTTGCACCTTTGCCATTTTACAGTTTTAATCGTTTAACTTAGTTTCAATTTTATGTTGCTTAACAGAAAAAACCTCAACAATATTCTAAGCTACCAGTATGTAGTAGCGTGCCTGGAGTAGTAGCAGGTGGGGGACGGTAATAGCATTTCCAGGTAACTGGTCGTTTTTTGGGTATAAAGTGTTCGTAATCTGACACTGTGAATGCAAGATTAACTGTAGACAATAGGGAAGTGTTTCACAGGTAATTGTTCTATGAGTTAATTGTTTGTCAGGTGAGGCTGAGTTCTATCTGCTGGTTACCTGTTATCTGTTAGACTACCTGTAGTTAACTCACCATGTTACCCAGCGAAACATTGTTCAATATTGCACAGCTGATATTTACTTAGTGCAAGAAATGAGTGGTTGGGAGGTTTGTTGATGGTATGTAGTACAGAGAAATGAGTATGTTGATGATGGTAAGGTTGGTTGTAGACTTTCTCTTATGTTTTATACTGTTTGGAATGTTGCGTTGTAAAATAACAGTCAATGATTGTGCAGCAAAGATTGGTAATAGTACGCTCCCTAGAGCGCTTTGAATTCCATAGTGCTGTAAGTCTGTAACAATTCACACTATATATTAAGGGATGAAACATTAATGGCCCATGGTTTTAGGAGAGTAGATTTGTGCAAGTTTGTTATGTAATGTTTTCAATAGATTTCACAATTTTATATACTGGTAAAAAATGTACAATGATTGAAATGATGGAGAATGATGATCTCTAGAGATTTCTCCACTTGTTATCTGTCTGCTTGTCTGTCAAACTAGCGTTCAGTATGTTCTATATAATCATGTACCACCAGCATCAGTCTGTGATTTATGTTTTGTCACATTTATTGCTTGCTGGTATTTAACTGAATGCGAATGGTGAAAAGTCTTAGTGTCTTGTTAGTTTATTGACTGTGTAACACTGGCTTGGTCAACTGACCTGAGGTAACTGGCTTGGTCAGCTGACACGAGTGGACAAGTTTCACTGGCTTGGTCAGTTGACACGAATTACACTGGCTCGGTCTGTTGACAGAGTTTTACTGGCTTGGTCAACTGACCACCACTGCAGATTGTATACCTAGTACTGTTGGAAACAAGGGTAGAAGTGACATATAATAATATTGAATGTTTGTATTTATCTAACAGGTTGTGAAGGCTTACGATCACGCGGACCAGGAACCTGTCGCAATAAAAATCATTAAAAACAAGAAACCATTCCTGAATCAAGCTCAGATAGAAGTTAAACTACTTGAACTTATGAATAAACATGACGCAGAGAATAAATATTATATAGGTATGTATTGTATGGTTAACACTGTCTGTATGTGTGCCAATTTACCCGTATTACACATATAATACGGTTTTAAAAACTACGGGAAACACTCGTCTAGTTAGGATAATTACCATAACATTATCATAACAGTTTATTATGGTATTATACCTTCTTGATTGAAACATAGAGTTTAGATGTGTTATTTAAAAGTGCTAGATAAAGGGAGACTACTCAAAAGTAAAGTGTTATAAGCATACAGTTAAGGGGAGACTAACCCTTTGGTTTGTATTTCCTATCTGTAACACTAGTCTATCTTGATTACTTACTACACTTTAATTGATGTTTTGTAGGACTTAATATGATTTGATTGTTAAAACGATTGATTCAGTCTAGACTCTAACAATGATTGAGAATTTTGAGATAATTATATTCAAATAAAATAGCCGATACATTCGAGGAAGCTATTGTAGGAAGCTTTGACATGCACATACTTACCGTTCTTTTTCTTTCATTTCAGTGAAATTAAGGAGACACTTTATGTTCAGAAACCATTTGTGTTTAGTGTTTGAACTATTGTCGTACAATCTTTATGACTTATTGAGGAATACAAACTTTAGAGGTGTGTCGTTAAATTTGACTCGAAAGTTCGCGCAGCAATTATGTACTGCGTTGTTATTCCTGGCGACGCCGGAATTAAACATTATACACTGTGATTTGAAACCCGAGAATATATTGTTGTGCAACCCAAAACGTAGTGCAATCAAGATTGTCGATTTTGGAAGTTCATGTCAATTAGGACAACGTGTAAGTATACTTAGTTTATACAGTTATATCTGTGCTACTGCTACTGGTCAACAGAATTAGTCATTCAATGTCAGTATATCCCAATAAGGAATGTTTGTAGTGTCAGGGGTGTCAATTTTCCTGATTAATCCGGAATTCCGGATTTATCATTCCTGAAAGAGCAATGGCTTCTGACCAAAATAAAAGTTATTTGAAGAAAATATCTCAAGAAATGGCAAAGTTATGGTAAGTTTAAGCTGCTCAGAAGGATTTTCTTTAGTACAAACTGAGTAACTGAAATAATGTCATTGAAAGACTTTGTTTGGCAAAAATGGTCGGCCGCATATGATTTTTAATTTGGCCCTGTCGACACCCCTGTAGTGTAAAACATGTGTATTATACTGCCACCTGTATTGAAGACCCACACTTAAGCATCCCATTTAATGATTATTGCAACTTTCTACTATTCATAATATATTCACTTGCCCGATTGGGAAATTTAAATTGCCCAAAATTTAATGCGAAAGTGAACATAAATCACTTAATTTCTCAGAATCTCATCAATTTAAGATGATTCTGAATGGTTGGATTTTAGATCAACCTTTTGTGGTAAGAAATGTGCAATCAGATCATCTCCATGTCAATTATCCTAATGCACAGGTTAGATTTTCAAAAGTGTGTGTTTCGCAGCAAAATTGCCCAATCGGGCAAGTAAATAGGGGAATTACAGGGCAATTTCCTCCATTGTTCAATGCAGGTGTATGTAATATGCAATTTGTTGATTTGGATTTAACGTCTGCCAAAGACGGGGGTTGCTTAATTCAGGTGATCACTAAAACATTCTTTTAAATATTTATGTGAGTAAGCTGTTTTCATTGAAATGTTATAATAAGTGCTGGATCTTAAAACTTCATCCTGGTTAGTATTAGTCCCCATTTCTGTCATTGTTATTCTTTCATTTCATCGCAGGACCAAAATAAAATAAGATGCTTGAATCACCTCTAGAGCAGCATTCTCTAGTTTGACTAATAGTACCCATACTTCGGTCTGTTAAAAAATGCCTCAGTTTTTCCTTGACATGTCTTTGTTTTTGTTGCTTGTAAGACAGGTAAAAAAGAAGTTTGATAAAAATGATAAAAAGTGAGAAAAAAATGTCAATATATGTTTACAATGGGTGATCATGTGATACTAGTCTATGCATCATATAGCGGTATTTAGGCCATCATAAATGAATTTCAAGATTATCTTCCAAAGTTTCGAATTTCAAGAGTATTTTTGTATTTTCTGAAAACAAAGTTGATTAGACGTTAACAGATTTCTTCCTTTTGAAAGAACTTTTTTGAAAGAACTTTAGTAGTTAACCATTTTAAACTTAAGATATATTTAAGGTTTAAGTGGAATGAAAAGTAGATGGGGGCAGGGGGATTATAATCTAAGAATTTAGTTATTTGGGCCTTAGCGATATTAGATAAGTCTTGTGTTGATACAGCCGATACTTGCCACATTTCTTCACCTGATCATTTTATGATAAACTTGTGGTGCCTTGTATTGCCAGTGTCTGGGAGATTGTGACTATAAACAGTGAACAACTTCTGACTTGTCACTATTTTATGCCAACAATCTGGCATAATCTTTTCTGAGTTATGTAAAATAATGTTATATATTCTTATAATTTAGTATAAATGTTATGCCAGGATGTTTCTGTGGAATTTTATGATAGAAAAGAACGAGTTCTTTGGTAGGAAAGAATGAGTTTTCTGTCGCATATGTGGGCAGGTTTTGTGCGATAAATGTCAAATACTATTCAATAACGTCAATTAGATAAAGTACATCCAATACTGGTATCATAAAGTGCCTGCAAGATGGCTTATATAACCTAAGTACTATTTATATATAACATGATGAACGCTAGAAGGCCTAAGGTTAACTGGCTGTCAACATAAGGTTATATTCTCAAGTGTTTGTCAAAGGTTTGAATTGTATCAGATTTTCTGAAACCTGACAAATGTTCAACCAGTATCGTTTCACGTGTCTAGTAGATCAGTCTGGTAGTGTACATCTCTGTCTTTACTTGACTGATCATTGCTGTCTGACAAACATTGAGCATTAGTGAGGGTGAATGTCTGGTTTTGACATATTTATGAAACGATTGAGAAGTCTGTTACATCATGTATTGATAATGTTCTGTTTCACAATCACTATAAAAAATTGTAACTATAACTCTTGTCAAAATTTATTATTAGAGAGAGAACTATCTTATTCTTGCTATACTTCCCTTTGGCGCAACAAGGCTGTATCTTACTCTATAGTATATAGTGAAATACAACCTTATCACCAAAGTGTCATATAATTGCTGTCGGAAAGTTCAAAGAAGATTACATTACAAATAATTGTAAGGATGAGTTTCATTAAGATTATATTGTTATTATTCTATATTACAGATATATCAATATATACAAAGTCGATTTTATCGATCACCTGAGGTGTTACTGGGAATTCCATATGATCTAGCTATAGATATGTGGAGTTTAGGCTGTATACTGGTAGAAATGCACACTGGGGAACCACTGTTTGCTGGATCAAATGAGGTAAATATTTCATATCTAGTAGTTCTTGTGAAGTTTTTCTGACAGAAATAAAAGTCTGTTAGATTAGTGAATTCACTTGACGGATGTCCAAGGGTTGTATGTCCATTGTATGGTAATTTAAGTTTTGATGTCCAATGTGCCTCCCAAAATATTTAAAAAGTATTCTTTGGGGGTATATTGTAGCTTTGCACATATGTTACATGATACCAAAACATAACCAATTGATGATTTGTGAATGCTTGAGTCTACAGTCCACAAACTTGGTATTGAGGCTCGTCCTACAGATGTATGTTGTAGTGTAAATATTCTAGCCATTGCAACTATATATATGTGTACCAGTATGCCTCAAAAATAAAAAAATGATAAAATTAATAATTTTATTAAAACAGCAATACAATGTAATGTTGCTGAATACCATCGGTCTAAAACCACTCAAAATTGTTTTCGAGACTTAGTAGTTGGGTACTTTTAACTGCTGATTAATGAGTTTGGTGTTATAGATAGCTGACTATGACTTGTATTACAGTTTGACCAGATGATGAAGATAGTGGAAGTGTTAGGTATGCCACCTAAACATATACTAGATCAAGCTCCAAAGGCAAGAAAATATTTTGATCAACTTCCCGATGGTAGCTTTATCTGCAAGAAACCAAAGGACGGTAAAAAGGTAAGACTCGGGACAATATTGGGTTGATCTTATCCACCACAATAACACGTAGGTTGTTTTTCGAACAATATATGATTTCTGTTGACAATTATATAGAAAGGGTCCTAATCAAATTGGTTGTTTATTCCTGTCAGTCTGTCCGTCTGTCAATTTAACAATGAAAACCCTGTTCTGCAGAAGTATTGTGGGAAATTTAAAAAGTGCTCAAAAATGCAAACCCTTATGGTGATGTATAAATTCAGGAATGAAGGGTCGAGAGTGATTATTATAAGTTGAAAAAACTTTTTTCACAATCAACCTTAAATAAAATAGTAAAACAGATAAATAAATAAATACAAGTGCTGGGTAAACTGGTGATTTGGGGCAATATATGTGGCAGAACTGTTACCTGTTGAAACGATTGATTTAACGCCTCTTGTTGTGGTTGATGTTTTGATTAAACTTGATACATTAGATGGGCAGCTTGCTGTACTTGAAACAATAGATGGGCAGCTTGCTGTATGTGTAATGATGATTGTGCTGGTTTGTTTAGAGGTGTAACATGTGCATTAAGTTAACACTATCTCAGACACTTTCTAGGAACTGCTTCGTATCATATTATTAACATTGTATGATATTTAAATGGTTGTTATCAACAAGCTGTGGTATGTAGGTCATGTCCTGTTTGATTGTGATTGCATACATGTAACATTTCATTGACAGGTTTACTCATGTCCTGTAACATGTTTCCTAGAATCATACATTTTGTGAGCTAAGGTCATAAACATACATTCTGTGGAAAAGTAACAGCTTTCTATTTGCGTGTAAAATTTCCTTGAACCATACATGAAGCGGAATACTCATAATTTCTTGTTTATCTGAAATCTCCTACTTAAAAGCAACCAAAGTATGTGTCTGTAATAAATGCATGCAAAACTCCTGTTATGATTTGATATGAAATGACTTCATTGTCAGTAAGAATATTACAGTATTTATGCCCCCCATCTTTGATGAGGGGGGTATATTGCTTTGCACATGTCGGTCGGTCTGTTGGTTGGATGGTCGGTTGACCAAATGGCTTCACTTTACATGGAGGTTGTTCATCACAACTATTGATTTAGAGGTCAGTAGGTCAAAGATTAAGGTTTTTGTGACCTTTACCATTTCTGACTATTGGGCTGCCATGGGGGGGGGGGGCACACTGTTTTACAAACATCTCTTGCTTATTTTGCTGAATAAAGCATAAACTTCTTTGTTAATCATGCCAATGTCTGTCAATATCTGTATTACCAGGGCAATGAACAAGTTTGAAACGAGTATCAGATGCTAGTATCTGTCTATAAACACAGAACACTGTTCTCTATTTTAATGCTGTTAAGGTAGTATAATGTGTCCATATGCAGACTTAGTAGACTAAATATCTAAATATAGCTGACTGCACTGAATTGCTAGGTGATTGTAGGTTTCTCACATAAATCTGTGTGTTTGTCTGGTATGTCATGTTAATGTCAAAGATCGCTGAACGTTGCAAACATTGAAACTCTGATCTATTGGTTTTCAGTATAAACATGCCGGTACTCGGAAACTGCACGACGTTATTGGAGCTGAGACTGGAGGTCCTGGTGGTAGAAGGGCTGGTGAACCGGGGCACACTGTAGCGGACTATCTTAAATTTAAAGACTTGATATTACGAATGTTGGATTATGATCCCAAAACACGAATCACACCATACTATGCGCTTCAACATAATTTCTTCAAGAAGACAACAGATGAAAGTACAAACACATCAAACAGTACATCAACTAGTCCAGCTATGGAACAACATAATGTCGGCAGTCCTACAGGTAATGTCTAGAGTTATGTACAGAATATACCTGTAATTAACAAAACACTTGCTAATATAGGCCACATTTGAGTATTTATTAACTGGCTGTTTAAAACGGGTTGGTTTATATACCAGTAATGTAAATTAACAATCATTCAAAGATTAGTACAACCCCTCTAGGCAACACCCATTGGGAAACACAAAGTTTGTTTGTTGTAAAGAGGTTGTTGCTATGGAATGGTAAACTGTGTAGTAAATGGCTGCTTATGGCACAAAATGCCTAGGTTGCTCCATACAGCTGTATTGGTAAAAAGGCAATTTAAAGATTGAAAATTTTGTTGATGATGATAGATTTGAGTTCTTAATCGAGTTTATTCACAGAGCCTGAAAATTTATCCCTGTCAAAACAATTATAGTATGTGAAATGTCTGCCGTATGACCATTCCTGTCTGTTGATGAAGCTAGAAAACCTCGCTGAGAGGTGATCAATCATCTCGTGAATAGCTGGTGATATTCTAAGTATAAAAAAGTCATAGGTATCAGTGTGGCTTAGTATGTTTCTCTGGGGTTATTAAGTGATTATGACTTGATTGTTTATTTTTAAGCTGTTTACGAAGTGTTACTGAGATATTATTCTACTAGCTGAGTTAAATGCAAACAACTGAGTCTGTTAACTCAAGCTATGTTATCAAGTGGACAAAATTCCTAAACCTTGGCTAAAGGATCTATTTGATAATATGTTGATAAAGCTGTTGACAGAATTAAAGTAAAGCTGATGTACAAACAACGGTTCCATGTTGTTCTTGCTTGATGCCCGCACTATTGTGTTAGTTTCAGGACAGTTGATTGACTTGGTGTCTGTATAATCTGACTGGACAGTCTCCATATGACTGGAACACTAAGGTGGGACAACAAAATTAAGAAAATGTTGTTTGAGAAAGTGATGTTGCCTGTTTTAACATATGGTATCTGTTTCAGTGGGTACATCTGGTAGTGGACGGGCAAGATCTGACCCTACACATCAACATCATGCACATCTACATGTGCATTCACACTCTGCCCACCAAGGTAACCATGGCAACCAGGTGCCATATACAACAATGGAATGTGAAAGTCCCCAAGGTCAGAGAGGTCAAGGACAAGGGGGACAGGTATACTCGCAACAAAGTTGGCAAGATGGACAGCGGTCAAACAATATATCACATTCCCAGTCTCATCGGCATCATCCTGCTCATCATAACAGACAGTTATCACCGTCATCAGCAGGTGGACAATTATCAGCATCCCACGGGACTTCAGCAAGTTTGATAATAGCGCCGGGATTTCAATCCTCGGCCACTCAGCCTCCTCAATCGGGGCGGACAGTTGACATAGTGCCTGGTCATACGCGGGTACATAGTGGTTCTGATCCCCCTCAAATAGGGGCTCTAAATATGCAGTTGTCTGGGTACCCCTCTCAATATGGACAATATCCCCAGCCTCAGTGGCCAGCGGGTAACTTCCCCTTGGCATTTACAACCGCGGTAGACACACAATTACCGGGGCCAGAAAACCCCACAGTGCAACATACTAGGACTTCATCGGAACGAGGGGATGAGTCTCCAATGGTAGGGGTAGTAGTTCAACAAAGTCCTGTAGCAAGCCATTGACGGCAGCTTCATTCTAGGTTTTATGTCTGAAATTGTTCATCATAACCAAGCAGGATAAGTGAGTGATGTTTTATAGAAGGATGTCTACAGTCAGTATTGTAGGCAGTGATCGTATATTGATATGTTATATTGAAATGAGGATGAATTCATGCTTGTCATACATGCTTCAGCTACTATGTTTACCATGACTGTGTTACCATGGATATAATACAAGTTTGGTTGTCATGGTTACAGACTTGGAAGAGCTTGAAGATAACTGGTGTGGTGAAGGAATGCATCAATGGTGGGTGAAGAATATTCTTAATGCTCTCTCTAGAGGGACATAGTGATGGTTGGTGTATCGTTGTATCGTGACTTATAAGACGGTGTATCGTGACTTATAAGACGATGTATCTTGACTTATAAGACGGTGTATCGTGACTGTTGTTGTTGATACCCCAGTAGCAAGCAAAGCTTGTCTACAATAAACAACGACATGTATCTGGTCCA
Organism: Spisula solida; assembly: GCA_947247005.1. Taxonomy (NCBI): domain Eukaryota; kingdom Metazoa; phylum Mollusca; class Bivalvia; order Venerida; family Mactridae; genus Spisula; species Spisula solida. The sequence goes on along the minus strand of OX365947.1, from coordinate 38,496,380 downwards.
AGCTGGTGACAGTAGATTAGAACAGCCACAGTCTGTGTGATCTATGAATGTATATAGCGTATAGAGAGACCAGTGCCGAGTGGGGAGGTATTGCTCCAAGTTACAGTGTGCTGGTGCGAGGACATGGTTGACTTGTGAAGTCATTCACTGAACATGTGATTTATTAGACAAACTTGTGAAGGGTTTATAAACTTGTTTTGTTCTGTGTAACAGCAGTGGATCCTAGATGTAACTTTAAACTGTGTTTATGTTGACTAGTACAGATGATGTACTCTGAATGAATTCTGGGTACGTTATGTGGTTATATAGATAGATAGCAAGAATGATGTGTACGCTTAATGATGTCCATAATTCCTTGGTTTAAACAAAACTACTGGATGCAAAATATTCAAAATAAACAGTATTCTGCATGCTTGATCTATCTGAGCTAGGAATCATTTCTCGTCTAGATGAGCTAGGAATCATTTCTCCTCTTAGTGTATAGCGGTACTTCTCATCCACTCGATGTGAGCTGTGTCCAGTTACAGAGAATTTTAAAAATCATATTTATTTTCCCTGACCCCTTTTATATTGCTCTGTTTTATTGTGTATTATTAGAATGAATTTTTAATCTAATTGATATTCTTACAGAAATACAGAATTATATTTATCAAGATTTAATTATTCTTAAGCTATGCAATTATATTATCAAGCATCTCTATTGCTGACTCAAGTTTTAGAAAACCTCACAGTTCATACAAACTTGCATGTATATTTATCATTTTTAACGCTGTGAGAAAAAAACTTTTGGACAAAATAATGTCCTGTTTTTCCTCAAGTCTAGTGTCGTTATGGTTTATGGCCAGATTGTAGTATGTTTTACAATGGCTTGTGTATGCCATGTTTATTAAATATTTATGTAAAATTTTAGGTTCGAAACCATGGAAACAGAACAATTTATTTCTAGGAATTATGTTATAATATATTATAATACATATTTATCCAGAAGAAATCAATATTTTAACATTACATTTTTGTTTGGAATAATCATTCCAGTATTTACAAGTTATAAATAGATCTAAGATCATGTGACCATACACTGTAGAGAGACTGTCTTTTCTAATCTTGTCACATGTGAAATGATGTATTGTAACCAATTATGTAAAGAATCAAAGTAATTAACAATGGTGAAAATTAGGGTATTAAAGTCATACAGGGACTTTGACAAGTTTATCCATTTCTTTTACATAAACAATTACATGGAAAAAATTGTATATTTAGCACTTTCATTGAAATATGTTAAAATGGACAAATTTATCGGTGCCTAGCATGTTGGTTCACATGTCTCTGCCTAGATTTCTCTCTATATATAATCATGAGCTCTTACTGTGCGTATATATCGGACATCGTTCTCATTATAGTATCATCGTGTTTTGATTAATTAAGGTGCTTTCTATTTATAAAACAAACCAAACTATGGTATTATTGTGTAACTACATGATGTTGTGTGATAGATATATACACTGGTTGAATGTTTGCTGTTCTGTGTCGGTACAAGTCATGCTATGACATTATCAGGGGTGTCAATATTCCTGAGTAATTCGTAATTCCAGATAATTTCGAATTTGTCTATCCTGAAAGAGCTATGATTTCTGACCAAAATAAAAGTTATAAATTTGATGCAAATATGTCCACCAAGTTATAGTCAATTTATTGTTCTCTGAAGGATTTTATTCAATAAGAAACTCTGTAATTAACTTAAATATGAAAACAAAGTGGTTGAAGGCCTCTTGTTTGGCTAAAATGGCCGCATATGATTTTCAGGATTTTTAATTTGGCTCTGTTGACACCCCTGCATTATGTTATATACACTTGACATTGATTGTGATGGTATTCTAGCACAGTTCATCATCTATACATGTTATGACATTTATACATGAACATTGATCCATAATTGATTGAAGTGATTCATTCTTTATGGGGTATAAAGGGTAGTTGGACTTTTCATTTAAAACTATTTTGAACAACACAAACCCTTGATTGGGATTTAAATCTTATTTTGAAATCGGATACATTTCCTTGTATAATTTACATACAATGTACAAAAAAAGGTGATTATATTTATAAAAAAAGTCTGTTTAAATTTCAATTTGTCATTCAATTAGAAATATGGTATGATGCCACCTGTTTCACTGACGGACCAATACAGAGGGTAACAATCAGCCTTTGACCATTGAGAACTTCTTAACGAGTTACAATATCGAATCCCAAATAAACGCACATGATGTCGGTTTTAGGGATAAAATCTCTCTTCAAGGTTATGTCTGCCCGGGTTCCTCATTTCCGCTCTCTTGCAGTTATATGTCTTATTGTCTATCGCAAGTACAGCTAGTGATAATGATCTTCAATTAAATTGATAGAAATTTAATTGTGTAAAATTGAACTATACAAATACTACATGAATTTATTTCACTGATGAAAGACTAGAATCCCCTTGGTGCACTTGTTTAGTTGTTGAAGTATATATGCTATTTGATGTTGATAAATTTGCCGATTGTATACATACTGTATGTGTGAACTGAGCTATATGTACTGTTTGTAAAAGATGTACATATTCCATTACTTAATTTAAGATTATTAATTGCCAAAATCACTGGGTTTGTGTATGTTTACTTGAATATCCTGGCTCAAAAATAGACTCCAAAACTTTCCAACCTCATCTCATGCCTATATTTGTGACAGTTATCTTGTATTAGTGCAAGCTATAATCTTATAACCATGTCTTGTGAAAACTATGTACCTACTGTTATCAAATCACTATCATAAGTAATTCTGTAATAAACTTTTATTTTAAAGAAATTTGTAAATTTTTGTATAAATAATAGGGTACTTGAGTAGCAATATAAAAAAAGCCACCAACATGTTTTGATTTTGAAGGATTACATAATTTACATCATTGAATGCCATTTGTTTTCTCTTATTTATTTTTTGCATTTCAAAAATGATTATTTGTCCATTTGTTCCTTTAACAAGTCCTGTATTATAAATTGTGAGCCATGATGTTCAAGTGTATAATATATTGTTATGCCCCCCATCTTTGATGAGGGGGTATATTGCTTTGCACATGTCTGTCGGTCGTATAAAATGGTTTCCTTTTAATAACTCATAAACGCTTTGACCTAGGATCTTCAAACTTTACATGGAGGTTGGTCAGCAACAGTAGATGATCCCTATTGATTTTGAGGTTAGTAAGTCAAAGGTCAAGGTCACTGTGACCTTTACTATTTCTGACTATTTAAATGGTTTCCGTTCAATAACTCAAGAACGCTTTGACCTAGGATCTTCAAACTTTACATGGAGGTTGGTCAGCAACAGTAGATGACCCCTATTGATTTTGAGGTCAGTAGGTCAAAGGTCAAGGTCATTTCTGACTATTGGGCTGCCATGGGGCATATGTGTTTTACAAACATCTCTTGTATGTGTAGAGTGACCTAGTATTCTACACATATCTTGGTGTGCCTGATGATATAGCTTGCCTCGTCAATGAACAGTACTCTGTTCATACATCATACATGATTCTGCCCTTCTTTCAACCAACACACCTGTCGCTTCAAGGTTTTATCTCGCTTGAGATACAACCTTGTTGCATCAAAGGGACGTAATTAATGTGTTATCGAAACTACATGTAATATATCAAACCAGGATTCATTATTGTCTGGATTATCTCCCCTGTCAGCACCCTGCTTATCATACTGCTGACACAATCTCAATTTCTTGAAAATGATTTGTAACCACTTGGAAGCCATCAACTCAAACCAATAGGTTTTCCTTTTTTGCCAGTTTCAAAAAATCATTGATTTTGTGGTAAACACAATAGAATTAATTAAATGATCCATAATTTTAATCAAAAGAAAATTGTATTATTTGAACTAAAAAACCCATACCATTTAAAGAAAAATTCGATGATAATCCAGCTATTTATAATAGTCTGAACTATATTGATAGGAAGGCTAAAAAACTTCCTTCTTTTGTGACTTGGCCTTTCTGTCTTGTGTTGTGAGAAGGGCAGTAACTCCTACTGTTAACATAATTTAGTGTAGAAATGTTGCTTGTCAGTGAATCAATCGTAGTGTATTGATGAAATATTGAATTGTATTAAAAGATTTCACACATTACTTGTACAAATAACTACAGCTCATTAAAATGAACAATTCAGTTGGTATGTTTGTTATTTTCTTACATGAACATGTTCCACATCTTGGAGTGATATCAACTGATATTCTTTATGACTGAGAGATTTATCTCGCCGGAGATAACTCTAGCCGTGTATATATACATAAATTGATAATATCAACACTGCATGGTCGACTGGCTGCTTGTTTTCAGTGTGGATTGAAAGAGTATATAAATTGTGATTATGCGCAAGATCAAACAAAAACGGTAAGCTGAAATGCATTTAATTTTTATTTGTAAACATAGGCTAGTGTTATCATCAGCGAACTAAATGCATACACCATCAGTAGATTGGATGCATACGTCAAGATTGCAAACATCCACGGTTGAAACAGCAACTGCTGTCTGGAGTGGAAGCAGGTCCCAAACTCTCAGTACTTCAATGTCTATACATGCGTAAACCGAGAATCTAATTTTTCAAGACCAACCAGACACCAGCGTGTTTTGTTGATCTGACGTAACCCAATTTATAGATTGATATTACCAGAAGAGTATTATTGCCACTAATCCCTCACAGCACTCGTAACTACGGTACTACCACAGAAGATTATAATTTGCAATGTGAGATCACTGTATTAGTTTTACAAAAACATTTCAGTGACTTGTCGAGTTTTTTTTTACTTTTCAAGAAATACATAATTATATGACTTAGCGGCGTGTGCACCCTATAGATACGTCCTCTCCAGAAAAAGTGAGTATTTCTAATCTATACTGTGTAGCTACCATGTAATTACGTAGGTCAAAGAAACTCCACAATTATCAAGGTGACGGTGGTACTGGCTAAGAATGTAAACATTCACGATGTCCGTGCTCCATTGGTTAACAACGTGCGCCGTCCCCATGGGGGATGTATTGCTTTGTACTTGTCGGTGGACCATACTGTTTCATCTACATAAACAATCGATGCGGTCACACTTGACATTTTCGTGATGGGCGGTTTCTGAAAAAGAAAAAATAGAAAATTAAAATATCTTAGTTTATAGTATAAGATGGTGATTGACAGCTGCATTTACATCTTCCTCTTCCCAGACCTCTCTTGTAATCGTGGCCATTGCTGACAAAGCTCTTGGCATCATCAACGATCTACTTACAACTGACCTGGGCCTTAAAAAATTAATGGTTGACAACCCCCGCTTGAAAGACGCCAAGTCGGGGCCTCTGCGATTAGTGCCGGCAATTTGTTCCATGATGTGGTTCTGTGAAAGAAAGAGTTATCATAGTACGATGTGTTTGCTAATGGTTTCCAGTATTTCTTGGAATATGAAGATCTAGTGCTATAGTAGATGATGTAGCCTGGGAGAGATGCTGGTCTACAGGAACGTCCACAAGGTTGTTTACAATCGAAGGTCTATTGTGCATTCTTCGTTCTACCCTCCAGTGACTCCCAGTCTAGATGGCTTAGCATGTCACTGACGCTGCTGGTATTTTGTATTGATTGGTTGCGTAAATGACGGCTCTCCTCTGTACCAGTTGACCAATACTAGTATTGCATTTGAGGTCAGTAGATCAAAGGTTACACTGACATTTAACATAATACATTACTGATTATTGGGCTGCTATGTGCATACATGTTTTACAAACACATTGTTTCTGATATGCTTTCACTAAACTTACATATAACTTGTATCACCATAAAGTGATGAGATCTTGGTTCCTTTCACGAACGTGTCACACCGCACACTAGGATGCAGGGTCTTGGTATGATGCGCACATTTTTGCTCCGATTTTAATAATTAGACCCGATGAGAACGATTGCCTCAATGACATTAGGTCAAATCATACAAAAGCTATGAGCATTAGTTTCTATACACTATGAGGATGTTCTTACCGATCCGTTAAAATTTCGCGTTATGTTAAAGGTCATTTTTAAATAATCTGATTTTTTGGGAAACAAAGATGAGTAATTGTCTGTCACCAATTGATCGTCGTCGACGTCAGTGTCGGCGTTGCTTGGTTAAGTGGTATGATTAGGTCAACTTTTCTCTCAATAACTATCAAAGCTTTCTTTTCAACTAGCCATACTTATTAACCATCAATACATGATACTGTAAAGCAAGACCCATACCTCTAAGCTGCATTTTGCAAGAGTTGTTGTCCCTTTTTGGACTTAGAAATAAAAATGACTTGGTTAAGTTGTTTTCTTCTAAATTATTACGCCGAGCTATTGTTTTGAAACTTTCAACACTTAAGTCTTGTTCACCGTCAAAACCTGACCCTTTAAAGCAAGACCCATTACTTTAATCTTTATTTGGCAAGCGTTATTGTCCCTTTTGGACTTAACGCATTATGCACTTTATTGAATATTAATACCTTGTATCTCGTATGATATTTGATTTACTGTTTTTTTTAATGTTTCCATTTATTTTATAAGTTGTCACAAAGACGGAAGGATGGCCAGGGTACTTGCTTGTGTGTAAATATGTTTGTAGGCAATCGCTTCCATTTGTCATTATTTATTCAGCACATGGATGGTGGGGGTCTCACGGATCTATCTCAAAATCGGCGTCGTCTTCAGTTGTTCGGAGCCCGATAATGTTTTATGAAATGTTATAACATGGATATAGTTTTCCCGTAGGATGTCCAGAAATTGCATCCATACCCGTCACTAGGACAAGCGATGCGGAAATGTTATTATCTCATGTGTCAGCAGTCTTGCCCTCACTAAACGATCATAGAGCAAGCTCGCAACCCAAGATAAGGACGGTTAAACCCTAAATTGACAAAATTTGATTAAGTATGAGAATTAAATAACACGAATTGGTCTTTAAAATGTGCATATTATTTTAAATAACATTTACAAATATGCAGTATCAATCTTGATATGATATTATTTGTTGTGCTTACGTCAATGCTATATTATAGTAGCTTATAAATGAACAATTAAATAAAAATCTGACCACTATATTACTAAAATCTCAATTAATTCTTTTTGAGGTCTTGCGACATCAGGCTAACGTAAAAATTGGATCAAGGGAAGAAATACAATGATATTATTATATCTTTTATACAGAGTTGTCCCTCTTGCATTTTAACTAATTTCAACTATATGTTTGTATTGGTGAATCTATTCTGTACCAAATACATTCTGTACCGTAAATACATAACAGGAGTTCTACATTTCCGGAATAATCCGGAAATGTAGATTTGCTGCACTAGGAAGAATGGACTTTTCTACAGAAATTAAAAGTTATTTGATGAAAAAATTCAAAGTTTTAACAAAGTTATGGTCATTTGAAGTTTTTAAAGCGGAATTTAACAATAGAACAATGTTTGAAACAGTGTTTTGATGTAGGGATGTGTGCACACGAAACAGACTTGCGTCTAATTTTCAGGATTGGGTATTATGCCTTAGTAGGGCCCCTGACATAAATACCCGGTTCGTCAACAATGAAGACTTGATGAAGAACTGACCAACATACTGCAGATCAATATAACTCGAACACAAAAATAAAATAAATAAATATACCAGATTTATATAGCGCCTTTTTCATGCGAACTCACGTTCAAACGCACTGGCCAAAGGGACAGACTGAGAGAAAGCCGAGAGAGAGAGAGAGAGATTAGATACAGGCATATCAGGCGCTGCAGAAGTGCGCCTAGCTCTTATTTCGAATAGACAGTCTGGTTCTTTAATGTGTCCGGTGTATAGCACCGAAACACAGCTTCCTGGCACTTCCAGATACGTTGCAGACCACGCTAGATATAGCGGGAAATATTATAAATATTTCAGTAATGTCAAGTTCCGATGCCAGGGATTGAACCCACGACCTCTGGATTGACAGCCCAGTGCGTCACCACTGAGCTAAATTCGCTTAAATTGTGGACTTAATAAATCCCCTGTTGTTTGTTACAAAATGAAGCACTAGTAAATGATGCCGTGTTTCGCTGTAGGAGGGCCGGTTTATGGAACGCCATAGCTGTCTTTTGTTGACGCTTGTCATGAAGACTTGTCGGTAGGACATGTGAACTTCTTAGTACAATGTGTTAATATGTCAAACCACATTGTTGACTTGTCAAACTATCATCTGAATATGTCAACTTGCCCTGTTATATTGTTAAAACAACGTCTTAAATTGTTAAAAGAATACAATAATATCTCAAGCCATCGTGTTATACTGTTAAAACACATCGATAAATTGTCAAATCACCATTTGTATATGTCTACGTTACATGTTAAATTGTTTAAAAACGCTTGATAATGTTAGAAGAACGTGTTAACTTCTCAAAGCTTCGTATTATCATGTTAGACTTTAACTACAATGATGAATTGTTAAATTATCATTTGAATATGTTTATATGCGTTGTTGAATTGTTAAAACAACGTCTTACAATGTCGAATGAGCACGCGAACCTCTCAACACATCGTGTTATACTGTTAACCACTTCTGTGCCACGGGGCCTATTTGGCCTATTATTGTTTACTACGTTGAGTGCCAACGGGCCTATTTGGCCTATTTTTATATGGACTTAAGGAACCTGGAAATATTACATCTAAACATCGTACGAAAGGGTTAAGATGTAAACAAGTAAGGGTCAAAACATTATGACGTCATTTCCGGTGAAATTCGGACATGACGTCATGCGTCTGACGACGTTAATATTGGCGCCATTTCGCGGATCGCGCATCAAAAGTGACCACCGAAAAAGTGATTAATTATGCAGTTTATAGACGGTTGCACACAAATAAACTATTTACAATAGTTGAAAAATGATAACTCTTCAGTCTGATTACAAAAGTAATTAAATATTCGTGTTTGATACTCAGTTATTATGTTACGAAATTTGCGTGATTTTCACATCATTTTGACACGGGCTATCGTTAATTACGCATAAACTATGGATATAATCATGATCTATATAGCTTAGTTTTCTACTACTGAAAATTTAGTACCATTCCATTGAATAATAAGCAAATGAATGTATATTTTGTAACACTTGTATACATACAAGACGTGTTAATTTTCTACGCAACGTTGTATGACGTCAAACCAATTATTGAAGCAAACTCGACATCTTTAATGATATATAGGATTCGATATTGTTGAAATGTATGTTGCAAATTTCCTGCTATCATACATGTTCTATAAACACTGCACACCTTTATCACGAACTTGACCCGCGGGCACAATAACACACAGGAAGGCCCAACTATGGCGTTTCCAGGGATCAATAATACAGTTGAGCACATTTATGAATAAAATTATATCTGTCCTCACATACTGCGTCATATTTTCTTCCAAAACTTCAGGCACCGGGTTAGAAGTTCAATGTGGTACATTTCATTCAAGAAATAAAATAAAACAAAATATATTGGACAACATCCGTATAGATCTACGTCTTTGTAACGAGACCCGAACATAATGAAACAATCATTATAACACTGACTACCATATTTTTAAACACACGTTAGTCCGTTAACCATTTACTGACAGTCCCAAATAAGAAACCAACAAATGAACTAAAGATGTCGACCCCCTGTGATAATAATACCTGGGTCACACATCTAATAAGATCGCTGTTCGATGATTGATCGGCCTGTGTACTTCTTGACTGACAGGGCCGGCCGGGGTGGACATCAGGGCATTGTCGGACAAAATCAATACGCGGTTTAGCGACACATATATTTGTCGGTGACCGTCCGATGACCGGGCGATTTTCGCGGGAGGAACTTACGTTATTGATGACATCATACAAATTTGAACAACAACAACAACAACACTGTCTATTAAGAAGTTAACATGCCTCGTTGACATGTTAAAATATCGTTTTAACACTATAGCATGGCATGTAGACATTTTCAAATGATATTTTAACAATTTACCACTGTTGTTAAACAATATAACACGTTCTATAAAGAAGTTCACATGGTTATTGGACATGATAAGAAGCTATTTTAACAATTTGACATGTCGTATAGACATCTTCAAATGATATTTTAACAATTTACCACTGTTGTTTAACAATATAACACGTTCTGTTGAGAAGTTTACATGGTTATTAGACATGATAAGAAGCTATTTTGACAATTTAATATGGCTTATAGACATCTTCAAATGATTTTTAACAAGTTATCACTGTCGTTTAACAGTATTACACGTTCTGTTGAGAAGTTCACATGCCGAATGAACATGATAAGAAGCTATTTTAACACTTTAACATGGCATATAGACATGTTCACAAGATACTTGGACAGTTTAACAGTGTGACTTGACATATAATAATGTTGCACTGAGAAGTTCACATGCCCTATCGACAATTTATGACGTTGTTGTATCAATTTAACATGTCGTATAGACATGTTCAAATGATATTATAACAATTTAACATGACAAGCGTCAACAAAAGACAGCTATGGCGTTCCATACCGGTTTGGTACCGACGTTTGTTGTGGTTCGGTCTAACGCACCCACGTCACCTACGCACTGTGTGGCGGTTCTGAATGACGTCTGACACATCTCCGATGCCTATGATGCTTCGACAGATTTTGGCTCAAAATTGAGTAGCTGGGATATTGTCCGGTGATACTATTTTCCTACACTCAATTCTAATGTCTGACAGAACCGCCACAGGCGCCGGTGTCGTATTTGCGTCAGAAAGACTCAAAAAGCATCTGTGTCTTGTCTGGGGTCAGGCCGACTAACCGCAGCAAATGCCGGCACCAAACCTGCTCTTTTACAGCGAAACAGAATGTAGGACAAAATCCCCACAGAACAATATCCCCGCTGCTCAATTTTGTATAAGTGGACAATATCCCCACAGTTGATTTTTGCAAGGTGGACAAGATCCCAATCATCTATTTTTCAAGGTAGACAAACTCCTCATCGTTGAATTTGTCTGCATGTCCGATCAAACACTACTGCTACAGTAACAGGGGAGTGAAGCCATTAGTATACGTCAGTTAAACAGTTCATAGACAATCCTACGTGATATCATGAATCATGATACGTATACACATATTTCATATTCTACGAATGTAAAAACCTGCTTCACTTACTAGTAAAATACTTAATAATTATAACAAAAATACGTATGTTTTGCGTCGATTTATTTGCTGATTAACAACATAATGCATAGTCAACAACTTGTTCATTCGTTTTGGTCACAATGGTGTCGAACACTGGAAGAACTGAAATAAAAAAAGATAATGTTTTATACGATAACATAACTTGGATTCGGCTTATAAAGGGTGTAAAGAAAGTTCGTTCCGGTCGGAAAGTATGGCGTATTTTTATTTTTACCAAGCGAAATATTACAAAATTATCAATGAAGGTATAGTACTAAATTTGGGATATGATGATTATTTTGCTTGAATTTCGTTTGGATGGACACCGTTGCCATGGATTTATAGAACGCGGAAGTAAGCGTACGTTAACGTTACGTCGACGTCCAATTTAAAGATGAGTCGACAAACAGAAATAACTGCAAAAATGAAACATAGCCATATTTAGGCATTTTAGACATTCATATTGTTAAACAATACGTTATGCTTTAAATTATTGACGGCTAAAGTACGGGTACTCGTACAATTGGAGCACAACTACGTATTTGAAAGAACATGGTATCGATTTCGTCGAACGTGACGTGACGTAAACGTTAAGCGAAAATTGAGAGTAGGGTAAAGAAAATGACCGACTGTGTAAAAAATAACGGCGGAAAATTACATTAACAACTTCTTCGAACATCATAAGGCATTGGCGAAGACATGCCTCATTTTTCAAGTAAAGAGTAACTAAATGAATTCAAAAGTAACGAAACGCCCGAGTTGACAAAAACGCGCAATTTAGAAATAAATACGTATATGGGAAAACAAAAGGCATTTATTTGCAAAACGAAAACTCTTACAGCATAATAACTTGGATGATATTTTGTTCTTATATAACATTAAATATTAGTTTAGTTCATTACAAGTTTAAAACATACACAACGATACAGTGAGTGGACAACAAAGCGAGTATTTCGAACTTGACCCGGTCACGACGTCGTTTACGTCATATTCGAAACAAGATTAACAAATTTATTCATTGCGTTTGAAAATATATTGACAGTCAAATCAGCTAAAACTGTTATACATAGTGATGTTATTGTACCAGGATACTGAATACAAAATTTGGTGCACATATATTTATTAGTTTTGTTCAAAAGCTTTTCAAAAACCGGAACGAACTTTCTTTACACCCTTTATGTGTTTGAGAATTCTTTTTTGCTGTCGAAACGTGGCTATTTAACCTGGAATTACTAATTGTTTATAGTAGGTCGTTCGGCTGGGAGCATTTAGCTTGTTGGAGCTGGATCGTTCTACTGTTGCGCTCGCCATATTCAGACGTGTCATCTGGCTGGGCGTGGAGCTTTTTATATTGCTGAAATCTGGACATTCAGCTTTTTTATACTGATTTTTCTTTCTACTTTTTATGACTTCTGACAGCTTAAACTAGATATTTTAGTCATTCTACTGTTTGAACTACACGTAGGTCATTCAGCTTGGGCATTCAGCTTTTTGATTGCTGAAACTGGTTCATTTAGAATTTCGACAGCTTAGACACGGGATATTCATTACTTGTTTAGTTAGACATTGTACCTTGTATGTTTTTTATGTTTTCTGTGCTCGACTGGTTAAGCTGAGTGATGCCTTCCCTGTCTGACTTAATATTATCTTTTTGGATAAAATAATGTTCACGTGACCAAAAATCTACTACGTTTCTACAAGCTGTAACATTTAAAGCGTATTGAATTATGTTACCTCTGAATGTATGTTGATATGTCATTATTGTCATCATTTAATCGCGATCGTATTGATGGGCATGCCCGTGACCTCTAGAGTGTCTATGGAAGCTTCTATGGTGCGGATGGTAACTAGGGTAGCTACCAGGGTAAGTAGGGTAGCTAGGAAAAACAGGGTATCTTCCATGACCAAGTCTATTCAACTGGCCACTCACCATGCCGACAAGGGCTACCAGGACTAACATCCACGCCACATTCTTTGTTGTACTGAAATATAAATAAGTTAAAACATGTACTAATCATTTTTGGTCGATTGTGACGTACATTTTGTATATTAATCACTCTCAACACCTCATTCCTGATGCTATACATATTTATGAGGATATATGATAGAAAAGAGAAAAATCAGTTGCCCTATTTCATGCGCGGCGCACTACAAATTATTAGAAACAATGGTACCATTTTTGTCGTCTGATGTGACGCGTCTGCATAGTCTACTCAGGACGCCCTACGCACTCTAAGCAGACACCCTACCACTGATGGTGATAATGAAAAAAAACACGTATATTGTTCTTTCAATTGCAAGACATAACCATAATTCTGAAACATATGAAACCATCAGATATGAAAAACATACACGTATGTATTTATATTATATCCCCAACTACGAAATTGTAAATTAAGTTCAAGCAGTATTACTTCCATTCAAAGAAGTAGAAAATAAGTTATTTAAGGAAACGTAACATGCACAAGCCTGAAGCTCCCAACATGGATTCTTTTTTTAATGCCGAGCATATCCTGTATTTGCCAGTCAGCTTTCTGTTGAAATATGACAGGCTTATTAGTGCCTCCACCGGGTCGCCATATAAGGCGGCAAGCGCGCTAACCATTGAGCTACGGAGGTCACACCGGCCGACAAATAATACCATGTACATGGATGTACACGAGCACTACAGTACGTATCAGTAATAATTCGCAGAACAGAGAAGCAACACTATTTTTGAAGACAAAGAATATTCTTTTTTATTTTTAAGTGTAAAGATTATACATTGATTGGTACCATATGTGGAAAATAAAAAGTTTCTTTGTCCGGATTGAAAGGTAGGCCTAACTTATCATAAAAAGATGGAAATTTCAGCCTATTTGATCACATGGTTATTTAAATTCAGAACATCTTCATCTAACTTCTATCTCTTTTTTTGACTCATTTAGTATCATTTAGTTTCAGAAACTAGTTTAATTGTGACCGTCTGTTATAGAGATATTGAATAATTTAACCTTGATTCATTTAGCAAATGTATACATGTAATTATTTTTGGTGGGCACTGTATGTGTATATTCTGGTCAATCAAGCGACTAGGTATCATTCTGTCAAATAAGCCTACATCTCATCTTGTAGTGATATATAGGATATTACATGAGTGTCTTTCCATATTGAATTTATTAAACGAGTTGAATAAAATAATAAAATGCGAGGCTCTGCCGAGCATTTTATCGATTTTTTCAACGAGTTTAATAAATTCAATGTGGAAAGTCACAACTGTAATGTTCTTTTTATCATATGTTAGCCTTTTCCGGCCAAAACATAAAATAGCTACGTATTTTTCACTATAATAAACGCACAACTTTGACGACGTCGCCTATCCTTTGAATGACGTCGCGTGATAGCTTTATTACACTAGTGTATTATCAAAAATAAATAATGGCTTAATTACGCTACCGCGACGTCAAACATGTGATAAAAAAAATTAATATATAAATAGTATCAGTTTTGACACAGATTTAGCTTTAAATAAATAGAATATTATTTTGTTTGTTTTGATTGAATATAGTCACTATCTCATCTTGTAGTGATAAAATTTTAATATTTTCACTCGCGCTACACACTCTTGAAAATATTGAATTTTATCACTACACGATGAGATATTAACCTTATTTATCAAAACAAACACATATTCTCTATTTACTATCCACAACAATCATTTTGTCTTCAAACCAAATTTAGGCTTACTCAGTGTAAATCTTGTTTGATATTCATTTGTTTTAAACGATGGATGCAGTTTAATCAATGTATGGCTTTGTGTAAATGAATCAAGTTTCTTAGATTAGAAATAATTAAACATTGAAGCATGATTTAAAACCCTATGTTTTTATAATAAAAAACTAACTGCATATTGATTATGATGTACTTTACAAATAACATAGGATAAAACAAAGTGTTAGTCATTTTGATTTCCACCATATTCGTCAGCAATAACCACCCTTAATAAAATTATTAATAAAAAAAAGAACATATATTCAAGATAATTATATTTATAACATGTTTGACGCCGCGGTAGCGTAATAAAGCTATTATTTATTTTTGATAATACACTAGTGTAATAAAGCTATCAAGCGACGTCATTCAAAGGATAGACGACGTCGTCAAAGTTGCGCGTTTAATATAATGAAAAATAAGTAGCTATTTTATGTTTCGGACGGAAAAGGCTAACATGTGATAAAAAGAACATTACATTTGTGACTTTCCAAATTGAATTTATTAAACTCGTTGAAATAAAATCGATAAAAGAGCCTAGCATTTTATTATTTTATTCAACTCGTTTAATAAATTCAATATGGAAAGACACTCATGTAATATCCTCTATATATTCTGTAAAATACATTAAAACTCTACATACCTTTTCATTTTCACTCGCAATGTAACCAGCAAATGCAAGAAAGTGCAGTTGGCAGACGAAAGTGTACTTTTATACAGTTGGTCATTATCCGTGATGGATCGTTAAATTGAACAATTTATCATAATTAAATCAATGGGAGAGAAAAAACAATAAGACATTTAGCAGGCACTGCATAATTACAGACGATTTATATTATATATACTGGGCGTCACTGAAAAGTTACCAATTATATATACCTCTCTATTGTGTATACAATATGGCCTATCGGTACATGGAAAGTTTTATAGTGTGTGCATTGAATATTGGTAAATAGGATAGCTGTGACTAGACAGTAAGGTAAAAACATAGTCGTGTTCGGCTTTTAACACAGTGTAACGTTAATTTTAAAATATAAAAGTCAATAATTTGGTAACTTTTCATTGACAATGAGTATATATAATTGTCAAGGTTATTGCCATAATATATTCAATTTTGATTTTGATGAAACACTTATTTTTTGTCAATATGTCTGGTTCCTAGATCAATTTGAAACTATTAAAGTTACTGCCACCACAAATACACACGTGATTCACCACGTGGCAGTTGTGAACTTTTCTGACAACTAATTTCCTTGTAAATGCATCCTCGCAAACATGTGATAGTTTGACGAAATAAAACATACTTTATTCATGAGTCTATTAATCAATTTATGAATACGTTAACATTTAAAGTGTCCGCAACTAGACCGATCAGATTCAACACACTAAATCGTTCTTAGCTAAAGTTACCATTATAAATAGTGATTGTTAGTATTGGTGAATATTTTCTGTACCGTAAATACCCGGCTTCGTCAACATTGACGGCATACAATGGATGACTAGGCTTAATGGAAAACTAATCAACATACTGTCGATCAATATTACTCGACCGCGTAAGAAAGTTTGGACTTAATAAATCCACTGTAGTTTGTGACAAAATTGTATTCTAGTAAATGATGCCGTGTTTCGCTGTACCGGCGTTTGTTGCGTTTTGGTCTGACGCCTGACGAACTTATTGAGTGTCGGATACTCAACCGCCACCGGACAAAGTCCCCGATGCTCAATTTTGTATACGTCGACAAAATCGCCACTGTTGATTTTGCAAGCTGAACAAAATCCCAATAATAATGTTTTCAAGGTGGACAAAATCCTCATGGTGCATGTTTGTTTGCGGATGATCAGTAGCGTGGTTAATAATTGATAGGTTCAAGCTAGGTGTTGTTTGGTTGGTGCATCTGCTAGAGAAGAGACACTTAGGTGTGGACTTGTGCAGCATGTAGTAGGCTAGAGCTACAGTCGAGGGTTGTGTGTGTCTACTGTGTAGAGATAGGTTTACAGCCCTGGGTAGCTGGGTACGCTGCAGGGTCTCGTGAAGGTGTCTCTTATAGAGAGCAGGCTATAGCCATAGATAGCTAGAAAAAACACGAGAGTCTGTTGTGAGAGGCAGGTCTGTGTGAACGTTGTTGACTTTGGTTAGTTTGGTGACAGTAGATTATTACTGTTGGGCGGTAACCATAAGTTGAACGCTACCACATTTTGAGTTGAGGAGACGACGGCCCCGAAAACGTTATATGTGTTTTAGATCGTTCCTTTGAGGGTATATGTATTGTATTCCCATTGATGAGTACATTTTGGCTATTACGAGCAACCGGTTATGTCGAGCATTTTAACTGTCCCGATCACTGCTCGAGATAACGAAGTTTTACTGTACTAATGGTTGAAGATGACACATAGAGTCGAAAACTTTGTTATTTTAGCGTGTGTGTGTTCTCTACCCCCTGAAAGTCCTTTCGACAAGTAAATGTTGATATGTTTTCTGACTGTTCATCAACAGATGTATACAAATATCAGAATAATGGCTTACTATATATACACTTAACAAATCCTATAAATGTGCATGTATACATTTACCCATAACTCGGTCAATACGTGTTTGATCATGTTTTTTTTCAGCATATGCAGCTTTGGAATTACAATTCAATGGATTTTATTTCAATTTGATAACAATTTTCACAAACAGACTTAACAAATGATGACATCAGCAAAAGCTAATGCCACACGTTTTTATAGTGTGTTCATCGGGTGTAATCAGGTTGTTATCACGGAGACAGAAATAAAGAAACGATGATAAGAATAAAGCCGAATTTATGTTTATAATTACCCACTTTTTGCCTCAAAATTCAATTTGGGAAGAGTTATCACAATTGACCATAAAATTCAAACTGTCTTTTTAAAGTTAAAAACCAACATGTTGTTGAGTGAAAATTCGCATAATTTTGTGTGTTTTGAATGTACATGTAACGATATATCTAAAATTCTTATTGACCATAAATAAAAATAATTTGCACCTACGCATAAAATTCTCGTGCATTTTACGTGTTTTGATGTTACATGGCTCATTGATCCGCTGTTTTCAATTTTGAAGAAAATACTTTATTAAACTAATCTTGTGTTATTCAATAGCATATACACAAAATTTCATGCAGAAATATTCATAAACAAAAAAGTTATACGTTAAAAACACGTGCACACTTATAAGATTTGTTAAGTGTATGTGGCGATGTTAACAGTCGATGTGGTCAACTTGATGATTTCATTAGGGGTGTTGATACTTTACCTGACAGACATATTATTGATTATTAAACAAACGCTTATGGTGATTTGTTAATAGATTTTTGTATTAATGTTAACATGTGCATTCTCTATCGTAGACATTTCTTACACAATGGTTTCACATCTGAGTCTACTAAAGGTCTGTCCGTTGTTGATTATTGCATAACTAGTTACAATGATCTGTGACTTTTTTATGATGTATCTGTTCCTTTGGCATCAGATCTAATCAACCAATACAGGCAAGTAAATTGTTTATTATCAAAGAACATACCGATCATTCAAAACTCCAATGGAAAATTAATCTAGAATCAATTTAGATAGTGACTGTGAGTATTCTGAGGTAACTACACCAGAGGGAGGTCATGTTGGTCCAAGCAGTACGGGCGCTACATTTACGTCTTATGATAAGTTTGATCTTAACACAATTTCTTCCAATTTTATGTTAGAGGAAGATACTGTACAACACATACATGCTTGTATTTTTAAATTAGAACAAAGTATGCAAGATAAAAATGATATTAATTGTATCTTAAATGATATATGTGGTATCATTAAGACAGAAATTTATGACAAAATTAGTTATAAACATCTTTGTTCAATATGCACGCGGGAGGAACTTACGTTATTGATGACATCATACAAATTTGAACAACAACAACAACACTGTCTATTAAGAAGTTAACATGCCTCGTTGACATGTTAAAATATCGTTTTAACACTATAGCATGGCATGTAGACATTTTCAAATGATATTTTAACAATTTACCACTGTTGTTAAACAATATAACACGTTCTATAAAGAAGTTCACATGGTTATTGGACATGATAAGAAGCTATTTTAACAATTTGACATGTCGTATAGACATCTTCAAATGATATTTTAACAATTTACCACTGTTGTTTAACAATATAACACGTTCTGTTGAGAAGTTTACATGGTTATTAGACATGATAAGAAGCTATTTTGACAATTTAATATGGCTTATAGACATCTTCAAATGATTTTTAACAAGTTATCACTGTCGTTTAACAGTATTACACGTTCTGTTGAGAAGTTCACATGCCGAATGAACATGATAAGAAGCTATTTTAACACTTTAACATGGCATATAGACATGTTCACAAGATACTTGGACAGTTTAACAGTGTGACTTGACATATAATAATGTTGCACTGAGAAGTTCACATGCCCTATCGACAATTTATGACGTTGTTGTATCAATTTAACATGTCGTATAGACATGTTCAAATGATATTATAACAATTTAACATGACAAGCGTCAACAAAAGACAGCTATGGCGTTCCATACCGGTTTGGTACCGACGTTTGTTGTGGTTCGGTCTAACGCACCCACGTCACCTACGCACTGTGTGGCGGTTCTGAATGACGTCTGACACATCTCCGATGCCTATGATGCTTCGACAGATTTTGGCTCAAAATTGAGTAGCTGGGATATTGTCCGGTGATACTATTTTCCTACACTCAATTCTAATGTCTGACAGAACCGCCACAGGCGCCGGTGTCGTATTTGCGTCAGAAAGACTCAAAAAGCATCTGTGTCTTGTCTGGGGTCAGGCCGACTAACCGCAGCAAATGCCGGCACCAAACCTGCTCTTTTACAGCGAAACAGAATGTAGGACAAAATCCCCACAGAACAATATCCCCGCTGCTCAATTTTGTATAAGTGGACAATATCCCCACAGTTGATTTTTGCAAGGTGGACAAGATCCCAATCATCTATTTTTCAAGGTAGACAAACTCCTCATCGTTGAATTTGTCTGCATGTCCGATCAAACACTACTGCTACAGTAACAGGGGAGTGAAGCCATTAGTATACGTCAGTTAAACAGTTCATAGACAATCCTACGTGATATCATGAATCATGATACGTATACACATATTTCATATTCTACGAATGTAAAAACCTGCTTCACTTACTAGTAAAATACTTAATAATTATAACAAAAATACGTATGTTTTGCGTCGATTTATTTGCTGATTAACAACATAATGCATAGTCAACAACTTGTTCATTCGTTTTGGTCACAATGGTGTCGAACACTGGAAGAACTGAAATAAAAAAAGATAATGTTTTATACGATAACATAACTTGGATTCGGCTTATAAAGGGTGTAAAGAAAGTTCGTTCCGGTCGGAAAGTATGGCGTATTTTTATTTTTACCAAGCGAAATATTACAAAATTATCAATGAAGGTATAGTACTAAATTTGGGATATGATGATTATTTTGCTTGAATTTCGTTTGGATGGACACCGTTGCCATGGATTTATAGAACGCGGAAGTAAGCGTACGTTAACGTTACGTCGACGTCCAATTTAAAGATGAGTCGACAAACAGAAATAACTGCAAAAATGAAACATAGCCATATTTAGGCATTTTAGACATTCATATTGTTAAACAATACGTTATGCTTTAAATTATTGACGGCTAAAGTACGGGTACTCGTACAATTGGAGCACACCTACGTATTTGAAAGAACATGGTATCGATTTCGTCGAACGTGACGTGACGTAAACGTTAAGCGAAAATTGAGAGTAGGGTAAAGAAAATGACCGACTGTGTAAAAAATAACGGCGGAAAATTACATTAACAACTTCTTCGAACATCATAAGGCATTGGCGAAGACATGCCTCATTTTTCAAGTAAAGAGTAACTAAATGAATTCAAAAGTAACGAAACGCCCGAGTTGACAAAAACGCGCAATTTAGAAATAAATACGTATATGGGAAAACAAAAGGCATTTATTTGCAAAACGAAAACTCTTACAGCATAATAACTTGGATGATATTTTGTTCTTATATAACATTAAATATTAGTTTAGTTCATTACAAGTTTAAAACATACACAACGATACAGTGAGTGGACAACAAAGCGAGTATTTCGAACTTGACCCGGTCACGACGTCGTTTACGTCATATTCGAAACAAGATTAACAAATTTATTCATTGCGTTTGAAAATATATTGACAGTCAAATCAGCTAAAACTGTTATACATAGTGATGTTATTGTACCAGGATACTGAATACAAAATTTGGTGCACATATATTTATTAGTGTTGTGTACAAAAGCTTTTCAAAAACCGGAACGAACTTTCTTTACACCCTTTATGTGTTTGAGAATTCTTTTTTGCTGTCGAAACGTGGCTATTTAACCTGGAATTACTAATTGTTTATAGTAGGTCGTTCGGCTGGGAGCATTTAGCTTGTTGGAGCTGGATCGTTCTACTGTTGCGCTCGCCATATTCAGACGTGTCATCTGGCTGGGCGTGGAGCTTTTTATATTGCTGAAATCTGGACATTCAGCTTTTTTATACTGATTTTTCTTTCTACTTTTTATGACTTCTGACAGCTTAAACTAGATATTTTAGTCATTCTACTGTTTGAACTACACGTAGGTCATTCAGCTTGGGCATTCAGCTTTTTGATTGCTGAAACTGGTTCATTTAGAATTTCGACAGCTTAGACACGGGATATTCATTACTTGTTTAGTTAGACATTGTACCTTGTATGTTTTTTATGTTTTCTGTGCTCGACTGGTTAAGCTGAGTGATGCCTTCCCTGTCTGACTTAATATTATCTTTTTGGATAAAATAATGTTCACGTGACCAAAAATCTACTACGTTTCTACAAGCTGTAACATTTAAAGCGTATTGAATTATGTTACCGCTGAATGTATGTTGATATGTCATTATTGTCATCATTTAATCGCGATCGTATTGATGGGCATGCCCGTGACCTCTAGAGTGTCTATGGAAGCTTCTATGGTGCGGATGGTAACTAGGGTAGCTACCAGGGTAAGTAGGGTAGCTAGGAAAAACAGGGTATCTTCCATGACCAAGTCTATTCAACTGGCCACTCACCATGCCGACAAGGGCTACCAGGACTAACATCCACGCCACATTCTTTGTTGTACTGAAATATAAATAAGTTAAAACATGTACTAATCATTTTTGGTCGATTGTGACGTACATTTTGTATATTAATCACTCTCAACACCTCATTCCTGATGCTATACATATTTATGAGGATATATGATAGAAAAGAGAAAAATCAGTTGCCCTATTTCATGCGCGGCGCACTACAAATTATTAGAAACAATGGTACCATTTTTGTCGTCTGATGTGACGCGTCTGCATAGTCTACTCAGGACGCCCTACGCACTCTAAGCAGACACCCTACCACTGATGGTGATAATGAAAAAAAACACGTATATTGTTCTTTCAATTGCAAGACATAACCATAATTCTGAAACATATGAAACCATCAGATATGAAAAACATACACGTATGTATTTATATTATATCCCCAACTACGAAATTGTAAATTAAGTTCAAGCAGTATTACTTCCATTCAAAGAAGTAGAAAATAAGTTATTTAAGGAAACGTAACATGCACAAGCCTGAAGCTCCCAACATGGATTCTTTTTTTAATGCCGAGCATATCCTGTATTTGCCAGTCAGCTTTCTGTTGAAATATGACAGGCTTATTAGTGCCTCCACCGGGTCGCCATATAAGGCGGCAAGCGCGCTAACCATTGAGCTACGGAGGTCACACCGGCCGACAAATAATACCATATACATGGATGTACACGAGCACTACAGTACGTATCAGTAATAATTCGCAGAACAGAGAAGCAACACTATTTTTGAAGACAAAGAATATTCTTTTTTATTTTTAAGTGTAAAGATTATACATTGATTGGTATCATATGTGGAAAATAAAAAGTTTCTTTGTCCGGATTGAAAGGTAGGCCTAACTTATCATAAAAAGATGGAAATTTCAGCCTATTTGATCACATGGTTATTTAAATTCAGAACATTTTCATCTAACTTCTATCTCTTTTTTTGACTCATTTAGTATCATTTAGTTTCAGAAACTAGTATAATTGTGACCGTCTGTTGTAGATATATTGAATAATTTAACGTTGATTCATTTAGCAAATGTATACATGTAATTATTTTTGGTGGGCACTGTATGTGTATATTCTGGTCAATCAAGCGACTAGGTATCATTCTGTCAAATAAGCCTACATCTCATCTTGTAGGGATACAATTTTAATATATTAATAGTATCAGTTTTGACACAGATTTAGCTTTAAATAAATAGAATGTTATTTTGTTTGTTTTGATTGAATATAGTCACTATCTCATCTTGTAGTGATAAAATTTTAATATTTTCACTCGCGCTACACACTCTTGAAAATATTGAATTTTATCACTACACGATGAGATATTAATCATATTTATCAAAACAAACACATATTCTCTATTTATTATCCACCACAAAATGTTGGAAATTGTGTTTAATAAAAATCATTTTGTCTTCAAACCAAATTTAGGCTTATGCTATGGTCACAAAGCTCGTACGATATCCGTACGAATTTATCAACTCGTACGAGTTCATAATTTTTGAAATCCTAACGGTTTTGTATGTTCGTAGCGTCTGGTCACAACTCGTACGGACCACGAACGATCTATAGAGATGCACTGGAAAGATATCCGTACGATGCTCGTACGAGTTAAGAAAATCCGTACGATGCTCGTAC
This sequence comes from Spisula solida, assembly GCA_947247005.1. NCBI lineage: Eukaryota > Metazoa > Mollusca > Bivalvia > Venerida > Mactridae > Spisula > Spisula solida. The sequence goes on along the minus strand of OX365947.1, from coordinate 38,472,577 downwards.
GGGTCTTCGGTGTCCGTACGGGCTCCGTACGGACGCCGTGTGAGTTTACCAAAATCAACTCGTACGGAGCTCGTAAGGAGCTCGTAGGGCAAATGTGACCTTAGCATTACTCAGTGTAAATCTTGTTTGATATTCATTTGTTTTAAACGATGGATGCAGTTTAATCAATATATGGCTTTGTGTAAATGAATCAAGTTTCTTAGATTAGAAATAATTAAACATTCAAGCATGATTTTAAACCCTATGTTTTTATAATAAAAAAACTAACTGCATATTGATTATGATGTACTTTACAAATAACATAGGATAAAACAAAGTGTTAGTCATTTTGATTTCCACCATATTCGTCAGCAGTAACCACCCTTAATAAAATTATTAATTAAAAAAAGAACATATATTCAAGATAATTATATTTATAACATGTTTGACGCCGCGGTAGCTATTTTATGTTACGGACGGAAAAGGCTAACATGTGATAAAAAGAACATTACATTTGTGACTTTCCAAATTGAATTTATTAAACTCGTTGAAATAAAATCGATAAAAGAGCCTCGCATTTTATTATTTTATTCAACTCGTTTAATAAATTCAATATGGAAAGACACTCATGTAATATCCTCTATATATTCTGTAAAATACATTAAAACTCTACATACCTTTTCATTTTCACTCGCAATGTAACCAGCAAATGCAAGAAAGTGCAGTTGGCAGACGAAAGTGTACTTTTATACAGTTGGTCATCATCCGTGATGGATCGTTAAATTGAACAATTTATCATAATTAAATCAATGAGAGAAAAAAAACAATAAGACATTTAGCAGGCACTGCATAATTACAGACGATTTATATTATATATACTGGTCGTCACTGAAAAGTTACCACTTATATATACCTCTCTATTGTGTATACAATATGGCCTATCGGTACATGGAAAGTTTAATAGTGTGTGCATTGAATATTGGTAAATAGGATAGCTGTGACTAGACAGTAAGGTCAAAACATAGTCGTGTTCGGCTTTTAACACAGTGTAACGTTAATTTTAAAATATAAAAGTCAATAATTTGGTAACTTTTCATTGACAATGAGTATATATAATTGTCAAGGTTATTGCCATAATATATTCAATTTTGATTTTGATGAAACACTTTTTTTTTGTCAATATGTCTGGTTATTTTTTGTGAATATGTCTGGTTCCTAGATCAATTTGAAACTATTAAAGTTACTGCCACCACAAATACACACGTGATTCACCACGTGGCAGTTGTGAACTTTTCTGACAACTAATTTCCTTGTAAATGCATCCTCGCAAACATGTGATAGTTTGACGAAATAAAACATACTGTATTCATGAGTCTATTAATCAATTTATGAATACGTTAATATTTAAAGTGTCCGCAACTAGACCGATCAGATTCAACACACTAAACTGTTCTTAGTTAAAAAATTAACAATATGAATAGTGACTGTAAGTGTCGGTGAATATTTTCTGTACCTTAAATACCCGGCTTCGTCAACATTGACGGCATAAAATGGACGACTATGCTTAATTGAGAACTAATCAACATACTGTAGATGTGCGTGAAGTTAGCAGCCAGTTGCCAGTTGCCAGTAGCCGATTCAAAGTTTTGAATCGGGAATTGGCAAATGGCAGCTAACTTCACAACCTAGCTGACAATAGGAATTTTTCTATCGAATCGGCAACTGCGAACTGGCAGCCAGCAGCCAATTCAAATTTTAATATAGGATGGAATTGGCAACTGCGAACTGGAAGCCATCTGCCAATTCGATGTTCCTAGTGGACACGAATTGGCAACTGGCAACTGGCAGCTAGCAGGCGATTCAAATTTTTCTTAAAAATATTTTAACTCAGAAAAATCGAATTGGTAACTGGCAACTGGTAGCCAGCAGCCGATTCAATTTTTTCTAAGAAAAACCGAATTGGCAACTGGCAACTGGCAGCCAGCAGCCGATTCAAGTTTTTCTCAAAAAATATTTTAACTCAGAAAAATCGAATTGGCAACTGGCAACTGGCAACTGGCAGCCAGCAGCCGATTCAAATTTTTCTAAAGAAATAGTTTGACTCAGAAAAATCGAATTGGCATCTGGCAACTGGCAGCTAGCAGCCGATTCAAAATTTTCTCAAAAAATATTTTAACTCAGAAAAATCGAATTGGCAACTGGCAGCCAGCAGCCGATTCAAATTTTTCTAAAGAAATAGTATGACTCAGAAAAATTGAATTGGCAACTGGCAACTGGCAACTGGCAGCCAGCAGCCGATTCAAATTTTCTCAAAAATATTTTTACTCTGAAAAATCGAATTGACAAATGGCAACTGGCAGCTAGCAGCCGATTCAAATTTTTCTCAGAAAATTCGAATTGGCATCTGGCAACTGGCAGCCAGCAGCCGATTCAAATTTGTCTCAAAAAATATTTTAACTCAGATAAATCGAATTGGCAACTGGCAGCTAGCAACCGATTCAATTTTTTCTCAGAAAATTCGAATTGGCAACTGGCAACTGGCAGCCAGCAGCCGATTCAAATTTGTCTCAAAAAATATTTTAACTCAGATAAATCGAATTGGCAACTGGCAACTGGCAGCAAGCAGTCGATTTAAATTTTCCTCAGAAAATTCGAATTGGCAACTGGCAACTGGCAGCCAGCAGCAGATTCAATTTTTTTTCCCAAAAAAATATTTAAACTCAGAAAAATCGAATTGGCAACTGGCAACAGGCAGCCAGCAGCCGATTCAATTTTTTCTTAAAAAAATATTTTAACTCAGATAAACCGAATTGGCAACTGGCAGCCAGCAGCCGATTCAATTTTTTCTCAGAAAATTCTAATTGGCAACTGGCAACTGGCAGCCAGCAGCCGATTCAAATTTGTCTCAAAAAATATTTTAACTCAGATAAATCGAATTGGCAACTGGCAACTGGCAGCAAGCAGCCGATTTAAATTTTCCTCAGAAAATTCGAATTGGCAACTGGCAACTGGCAGCCAGCAGCAGATTCAATTTTTTTTCCCAAAAAAATATTTAAACTCAGAAAAATCGAATTGGCAACTGGCAACAGGCAGCCAGCAGCCGATTCAATTTTTTCTTAAAAAAATATTTTAACTCAGAAAATCGAATTGGCAAATGGCAACTGGCAGCCAGCAGCCGATTCAAATGTTTTTCGTAAAAAATATTTAAACTCAGAAAATCGAATTTGCAACTGGCAACTGGCAGCTAGCAGCCGAATCAATTTTTTCTTAAACAAATCGAATTGGCAACTGGCAACTGGCAGCCAGCAGCCGATTCAAATTTTCTCAAAAATATTTTTACTCTGAAAAATCGAATTGGCAAATGGCAACTGGCAGCCAGCAGCCGATTCAAAGATTTCTAAAAAAAAATTTAATCAGAAAAATCGAAATGGCACCTGGCAACTGCAATAAAATACCAAGAATGACATTGGAAAACATAACTATTTTAAGAACAAAATACTGCGGAAAATTTTGGACCGTCGTAAGCGTTAAGAAGCCGTTACGGCGTTAACTGTATTGATCAAATGTTCCCTTGTATGTACTTCACACCACATTCGCTTAAAATATCCAACAGTTGTGAAAGCCAAAAAGCATGAAATTTAGTCATTTTTATGTTATCCATTTATGATCGTCAGATCTTTCTTAGAAAATGCATGACATATGTTTGTATTTGATTATTTTGAAGCTCAAATGTTTTATACATGTACTAATTTTTAAGTGTCGGGGTGGCCACCATGCCGGAGACTATAACATTTGTGGCTAATACTAAAGAACAAGTATAATTGGTATTGAGCAACCAACAGAAGCCGTCGAATATGACATTTAAAAAGGTGGTACGTATAGCCAATATGTACAGCTATACATACAAGTACAGTCGACTCTCGAAAATTTCGGTACCGTGAAAATTACTACGACATTACGAAAATTCCAGATAAGTTCGAAAGTCACTTTAAATCCAGTTCTTCTCGTCCCAGTTTGGCAAATTCAGGGATACCGTTTCTTACCGGGGCGACAAGCCTTGCGTCGTCGTGAACATCCGGGATCAACCGGGGTGATCCGTGATAAACAGTGATGGACCGCTTAGGTCCCATTCTCACAGTCCTGGTTTTGGCATCCCCGGCGAGTCCCTGTTTATAATCCTAGGGGACCGTGTCTAACCGGGTAGACAACCGCAGCAGCACCGTAACTATGACATCTGGGATCAACCGGGACGATCCGTGATAGACCGTGATGAACCAGCTGACAGCCCGGCAGCCTCGGTTGTTTTAAAAAATTTAATACAACCAGGAGGTACCGGAAGCGAGATCAAAATCCGGGGATATCCGGGGCAATACCGGGGAAGGTCCGTGGCTCTACCGTACCAATATCGTGATAAAACGCAGTTGCAAAGACATAATACAAATCAATGAAAAAGTCCAAAAAAACGGAAAGCATATGCATTATCCGTTTGTGATGGAAACAAATCAAAGTACTGCTAGTATTCTTGTTCTGTTCTTGGCAAGGAATAGGTAAACAAAATAAAACCGAACAACCTATACACATGATATAAAAAATTTCTTAGTTCACACATTTGTCACATTTAAAGCCTGGTGTTGAGCCCTTAACACGAATGCACTAGACGGTTCATTGATGCTATGGTGGTTGTCATGCGTTCTTGTGGGATCATGTTCTACTCTTGAATGGGGGTCCGGTGAGGTACAACAACGTTCCACGGTAGAGGTGCATGTGCGCGGATCCGACCGCCCAGACATGCACGTTTATGAATTCGCTTAGGGACAGGCGCACAGTTTTGCCTGAAACTGACTCAACAGCTACACAGGCAACTAGTGCCACGTACAAATAAAAATTTGCGTTTATTCATTGTTTGTGATACTGCTGGTAAAGATATGTATAAGTTGCGACATTTATCGGCTAAACATAAAACGACTGAAATGTATCGTAATCGTCTGCAATGAAGAGTGAAACAAAAAATGAATCAAAATTAAAATACGATATTTAGAAAACAGAGTTATATTTTTCAAATAATTTGTCAATTTACTCGACATTGTACTCGTATCATCATCCTAGCTGTGGTTGTGGGGCGATCCTTTATCGTCCCAGTGACATTATATCGCTCTTTTAGCCTTGTCATTGTAGAATAGTGGCAACGGAATTGCCTGGCGACAGCAGTACGACACAATCACATTCGAAGAATTCCAGTTTCTACCGATCGACTGCTTTCGTGCAAATATTATATGTGTTAACTTACTTTGTATGCTTTTATTTGATGAGTTTTAACAGGGTTATATATAACTTGCGATTTGTCAATTATAATTGTGCGCAAAAATGCACATAAGTCAAGGGTTTAATCCGTACAACATGAATATTTTTATAAACACACATAAATAAGTTGGTTGTTACCTATGTAAGTGGTTAGGGCGCCCGCCGTGGAAGGTTCGAATCCCGACGAAAGCTGGGTTTGAATTAATGCGGTCGATTAATTGAGCCGCCAGATAGTTAAAGAATGGTTACCGCAGGCCAATCTCTGCCAAGCGCCCGGCAATACGAGAAGGGGTTCGGGAGGTACGTGCGCACGAAATATCGGTGTCTTATCAGTCAAATTGGCTGGCCCTTTCAATGGTGACACTATAATATACAAAAACTTAACCTTTTTTACAGTAGGTCCAACCTATATCGTGCGATGAAGAAGAATGTCGTAACATATCATACCGTCAACCAACGGATTACTGTTAGCAAGTTATCATGAAATTCGAATTAGCAGCTAGCTGTCGGTTCGCAGTTTTTTAGAAAAAATTGAAACGATGGCCAGTTGCCAGTTGCCAATTCGAATTTTCTGAGAAAACTTTGAATCGGCTGCTGGCTGCCAGTTGCCATTTGCCAATTCGATTTTTCAGAGTAAAAATATTTTTGAGAAAATTTGAATCGGCTGCTGGCTGCCAGTTGCCAGTTGCCAATTTGATTTTTCTGAGTCAAACTATTTTTTTAGAAAAATTTGAATCGGCTGCTGGCTGCCAGTTGCCAGTTGCCAATTCGATTTTTCTGAGTTAAAATATTTTTTGAGAAAATTTTGAATCGGCTGCTAGCTGACAGTTGCCAGTTGCCAATTCGATTTTTCTAAGTAAAAATTTTTTTTGAGAAAAAATTGAATCGGCTGCTAGCTGCGAGTTGCCAGTTGCCAATTCGGTTTTTCTAAGAAAAAATTGAATCGGCTGCTGGCTGCCAGTTGTCAGTTGCCAATTCGATTTTCCTGAGTTAAAATATTTTTTGAGAAAATTTTGAATCGGCTGCCAGCTGCCAGGTGCCAGTTGCCAATTCGATTTTTCTGAGTCAAACTATTTTTTTAGAAAAATTTGAATCGGCTGCTGGCTGCCAGTTGCCAGTTGCCAATTCGATTTTTCTGAGTTAAAATATTTTTTGAGAAAAATTTGAATCGGCTGCTAGCTGCCAGTTGCCAGTTGCAAATTCGAATTTTCTGAGAAAAATTGGAATCGGCTGCTGACTGCCAGTTGCCATTTGCCAATTCGATTTTTCAGAGTAAAAATATTTTTGAGAAAATTTGAATCGGCTGCTGGCTGCCAGTTGCCAGTTGCCAATTTGATTTTTCTGAGTCAAACTATTTTTTTAGAAAAATTTGAATCGGCTGCTAGCTGCCAGTTGCCAGTTGCCAATTCGATTTTTCTAATAAAAAATTGAATCGGCTGCTGGCTGCCAGTTGCAAGTTGCCAATTCGATTTTTTTTGAGAAAAATTTGAATCGGCTGCTGGCTGCCAGTTGCCAGTTGCCAATTCGATTTTTCTAAGTAAAAATATTTTTTTGAGAAAATTTTGAATCGGCTGCTGGCTGTCAGTTGCCAGTTGCCAATTCGATTATTCTGAGTCAAACAATTTTTTTAGAAAAAATTGAATCGGCTGCTGGCTGTCAGTTGCCAGTTGCCAAATCGATTTTTCTGAGTTAAAATATTTTTTGAGAAAAAATTGAATCGGCTGCTAGCTGCCAGTTGCTAGTTGCCAATTCGGTTTTTCTGAGAAAAAATTGAATCGGCTGCTGGCTGCCAGTTGCCAGTTGCCAATTCGATTTTCCTGAGTTAAAATATTTTTTGAGAAAAATTTGATCGGCTGCTAGCTGCCAGTTGCCAGTTGCCTGTTGCCAATTCGTGTCCACTAGGAACATCGAATTGGCAGCTGTCTTCCAGTTCACAGTTGCCAATTCGATCCTTTATTAAAATTTGAATTGGCTGCTGGCTGCCAGTTCGCAGTTGCCGATTCGATAGAAAAATTCCAATTGTCAGCTAGGTTGTGAAGTTAGCTGCCATTTGCCAATTCCCGATTCAAAACTTTGAATCGGCTATTGGCAACTGGCAACTGGCTGCTAACTTCACGCACATATACTGTAGATCAATATAACTCGACCGCGTAAGAAAGTTTGGACTTTCCACTGTAGTTTGTGACAAAATTGTATTCTAGTAAATGATGCCGTGTTTCGCTGTACCGACGTTTGTTGCGCTTTGGTCTGACGCCTGGCGTATTTATTGAGTGTCGGATACTCAACCGCCACCGGACAAAGTCCCCGCTGCTCAATTTTGTATACGTCGACAAAATCGCCACTGTTGATTTTGCAAGCGGAACTAAATCCCAATAATAATGTTTTCAAGGTGGACATGTTTCATGGTGCATGTTTGTTTGCGGAGGACCAGGAGCGTGGTTAATATAATTGATAGGTTCAAGCTAGGTGTTGTTTGGTTGGTGCATCTGCTAGAGAAGAGACACGTTGGCGTGGACTTGTGCAGCATGTAGTAGGCTAGAGCTGCAGTCGAGGGTTGTGTGTGTCTACTGTGTAGAGATAGGTATACAGCCGTGGGTAGCTGTGTACGCTGCATGTTCTCTTGATGTGTCTCTACTAGAGAGCAGGCTATATGCATAGATAACTAGAAACAACACGAGAGTCTCTTGTGAGAGGCAGGTCTATTTGAACGTTGTTGACTTTGGTTAGTTTGGAAACAGTAGGTTATTACTGTTGGACGGTTATTGTTGGGCAATAACCATAAGTTGAACGCTACCACATTTTGAGATGAAGAGACGACGGCCCGGAAAACGTTATATGTGTTTTAGATCGTTCTTTTAAGGGTACTTTATGGTTGAAGATGACATACAGAGTCGAAAACTTTGTTATTTTACCGTGTGTGTGTTATCTACCCCCTGAAAGTCCTCTCGACAAGTAAATGTTGATATGTTTTCTGATTGTTTATTAACAGATGTATACAAATATCAGAATAATGGCTTACTATAGATACACTTAACAAATACTATAAATGTGCATGTATACATTTAACCATAAAGATTATATTAAGTCTGTCAGGGAAGGCAGCACTCAACTTAACCAGTCGAGCACAGAAAACATTAAAAACACACAAAGCACAATACCCAACTGAAAACACGGCATCCCGTCCCGAAAGTCTGCCGCCTCAGTCATCAGTCAAACTAAAACGGATCGATCAACTCGGTCAAAACGTGTTTGATCTTGTTGAATTTTTTTCAGCATATGCAGCTGTGGAATACAATTCAATTGATTTAATTTCAATTTGATAACAATTTTAACAAACAGACTAAATAAATGATGACATCAGCAAAAGCTAATGTCACACGTTTTTATAGTGTGTTCATCGGGTGTTATCAGGTTGTTATCTCGGAGACAGAAATAAAGAAAACAATGATAAGAAAAAAGCCGAATTTATGTTTATAATTACCCACTTTTTGCCTCAAAATGCAATTTGGGAAGAGTTACCTACAATTGACCATAAAATTCAAAATGTATTTTTTATAGTTAAAAACCACCATGTTGTTGAGTGAAAATTCGCATAATTGTGTGTGTTTTGAATGTAACGATATATCTAAAATTCTTATTGACCATAAATAAAAATAATTTTTAATAATAATAATACGTATATATAAAATTCTCGTGCATTTTACGTGTTTTGATGTTTCATGGCTCATTGGTCCGCTGTTTTCAATTTTGAGGAAGAAAACTTTATTTAACTAATCTTGTGTTATTCAATAGCATATACAAAAAATTTCATGCAGAAATATTCATAAATAAAAAAGATATACGGTAAAACACATGCTCACTTATAAGATTTGTTAAGTGTATGTGGCGATTTTAACAGTCGATGTGGTCAACTTGACGATTTCATTAGGGGTGTTGATACTTTACCTGACAGACATATTATAGATTATAAGACAAACGCTTATGGTGATTTGTTAATAGATTTTTGTATTAATGTTAACATGTGTATTCTCTACGGTAGACATTTCATAAACAATGATTTCACATCTGAGTCTACTAAAGGTCTGCCCGTTGTTGACTATTGCATAACTAGTTACAATGATCTGTGACTTTTCTATGATGTATCTGTTTCTTTGGCATCAGATCTAATCAACCAATCCAGGCAAGTTAATTGTTTGTTATCAAAGAACATACCTGATCATTCACTACGCAAATGGAAAATTAATCTAGAATCATTTTAGATAGTGACTGTGAGTATTCTGAGGTAACTACACCAGAGGGAGATCATGTTGTTCCAAGCAGTACTGGTGCTACATCTACATCTTATGATAAGTTTGATCTTAACACAATTTCTTCCAATTTTATGTTAGAGGAAGATACTGTACAAAACATACATGCTTGTATTTTTAAATTAGAACAAAGTATGCAAGATAAAAATGATATTAATTGTATCTTTAATGATATATGTGGTACATTTTGTATCATTAAGACAGAAATGTATGACAAAATTAGTTATAAACATGTAAATGTTGATAGTAGAACTTCTAATAAAAGAGAAATATAGGTAAGCCATGGTGGAATGAACATTTGTCTTATAGATCAATGGAATATATTATGTGAGACTAAGCGGGTCTGGTTAAAGTGCAAAGTTTTGTCTGATATATTGTTTTTAAAAACGATATTAATAGAAGCTCGAACAATTTAGATCACGCAGTCCAACGTAGTAAACGGTCGTATTGGCAGAGAATTCAAATAATGTCTGATTGTAATAGTAACCAACAGAATATTTGGAAGTTGTTGAGAAAAAGTTGTGTGAAAAACAGCTTCGCTTCAATACAACATAACTATAACAACAATGCATATGTTTTGCGTCTACATGTATTTATTGGCTAATTTACAACATAATGTATAGTCAACAACTTGTTCCTTCGTATTGGCCGCAATTGTTTCGAACACTGGAAGAACTGAAATAAAAAAGATAATGTCATATAATAAGATACGATAATGTTCATGTGATCATATTCTACTACATTTCTACAAGCTGCAACGTTAGGTTCAGAAAGTATTAACAGTTACCACTAACAATTTGTCTTAACGATGTACATTAAGCTTATGTAATTATAAATCACTTAAACGTTACCCTTAATCACAGGCCTAAGAAATTATATCAGAAAATACAGAGTTTTGAAATTCCCATCATCCCATCATTACTATTATATAAGAGACAGGTTTGAAACGCTTTTTTCCGTCCCCTCCAGGAATCCACTATTTAAGGCATCATAGGGCCGGGAAACGGTTGCAATCTGGTCTAGATGTGTTTACTACATAAAACAATCAACTTATCTACCATTGAACGTGCCATAAGTATTATATCAGCTATTTCATTTTTAGATCGATGTTTCTGATTTCATGACTGTCTCGTGGTTTACAAACAACCTGTGCCTTAATATAAGCGTAGTACAGCAAAATTGCACTGAATCTCTCTGGATCTATTCTTCGTGTGTTTTCGTTATTGTATCGTAGGCATGTTTTGACTTGTTAAAGTAACAAACATATAGCAAAAAAATCCAAATCCTCATCTACTATATTGTATTTATATCACACATCAAATCTCAAATTAAGAAATAATGTTGCATGTTCATTTAAAGCGTATTGCATTATGTTACCTCTGAATGATTGTTGATTAATATGCCATTATTGCCATCAATCAAAGTATTGATGGCCATGTCCGAATCCTCTAGAGGGTCTAGAGGGTCTGTGGTAGCTGCTATGGTGCCTGTGATTGCTCGGATAGATTGGGTAACTATGGTAGCTACCTTGATAAGTAGGGTAGCTAGGATAAGCAGGGTATCTTCCATGACCATGTCTAAACCCCTGGCCACTCACTATACCGACAAGGGCTACCAGGACAAACATCCACGCCACATTCATTGTTGTACTGAAATATATTAAGTTAAAACATGTACACATTATTTTTGGTCGATTGTGACGTACATTTTGTATATTAATCACTCTCGACCCCTCATTCCTGATGCTATACATATTTATGAGGATATATGATAGAAAAGGGAAAAGTCAGTTGTCTTATTTTATGCGCGGCGCCCTAGAATAGAAACAATGGTACCATTTTTGTCGTATGATGTTACGCGTCCGCAGAGCCAACTCAGCAGACACCCTACCACTGATGGTGATAATGAAATAAATTTATACGTATCTTGTACTTTGAATTGAAGTCATAACCATAATTCTGAAACATATGAAACCATCAGCTATGAAAAACATATATGTATGTATTTATATTCTATCTCCAACTACGAAATTGTAAATTAAGTTCAAGCAGTATTAATTCCATTCAAAAAAGTAGAAATAAGTTATTTAAGGAAACGTAACATGCACAAGACTGAAGCTCCCAACATGGATTCTTCTTTTAATGCCGAGCATATCCTGTATTTGCCAGTCAGCTTTCGGTTGAAATATGGCAGGCGTATTAGTGCCTCCACCGGGTCACCAGATAAGGCGGCAAGCGCGCTAACCATTGAGCTACGGAGGTCACACCGGCCGATAAATAATTATAATACAATGTACATGGATGTACACGAGCACTACAATACGTGAAACGGAATTAAAGCAATTTACTCAATTGTAATACTTTGCAGAACAGAGAAGCAACACTATTTTTGAAGACAAAGAATATTATTCTTTTATTTTTAAGTGTAAATATTCTACAAATGAGCTCCGCTGTGCGATTTCCAACCTCTTCAAAAAATAACATATTTTGGGAAAATCACATTTAGTACAGAGCAGATATTTTTATGGGAAAAATGCAAAACAAGTATTTTTCGAGGAACATGTCAAACAATGTGTGTCTTTTTACATACTAAAAATCTAGGTCCATACTTGCTAGTGAAAGTCGACTTTTTTGGGGTAAAACCTTACAAACTATATAAGCAAAGCATACATTTTTGGAATCTATATATCACTTTGTCATTAATGGGTTTATTTGATAATAATATATTTTGATAGGTGTGTTGTTACAAAGACCTAAATATATTTAGGTCTTTGGTTGTTACTTGTAGTTTAAGATATCAAACATCGTTTTTCATGTTGGTGAGCAACATGCAATATTTTGGGACAGAACCTTTAAAAATATAAACAAAACCGTGAGTTTTGGGAATCGGTTGAATACAAAGTTATAAATAAGTTTATTTGATAATTAATCACTGTGATAGGTACATAGTGCCTTGTTGTTTATTGCATCAAAAATAAATTGCCAGAATATTGCGTTAAATGAGAGTCTTTTTGGGCTTAAATATTACAAAATATAAACGAAAAGTGCTAATTTAGGGAATTTGTTGATTATTTTATCATTTTTACCCCATAAAATAAATACTGCACAATATGGAACTTGATTTTAGCATTGAACGAGACATCCATAATACTACATGATCCAACAAATTTTTTTCCTGTGTATTTTATTTCCCCTTTTTGCACTTACAAGGGGACCTATGGTAATTAAATGACGTCATCATAATTATTGTGTTTAAGCGACGTCAATAACGTCGTTTCAATTGTCATGTCTAGTTTTCATCATGGCAAAGCATGTCACTAAGTTGGACCATTTTGAAAAGGTATAACTTTTTGGAAACCTTAAACATTCAACTTCACAATTCTATCAACATTTAAAGAGTTGCAATTTTGTCCTCAGGTTGGAAATCCTACAGCAGAGCTCAAAGGTACATTGATTGGTATCATAATTATGCGAAAAATAAAAATTTCTTTGTCCGGAATGAAAGGTAACTTATCATAAAAAGATAGAAATTTCAACCTATTTGATCAAATGGTTATTTAAATTCAGAGCATCTTCATCTAACTTCTATCTCTTTTTTGACTCATTTAGTATCATTCAGTTTCAGAAACTAGTATAATTGTGTCCGTCTGTTAAAGAGATATTGAATAATTTAACCTTGATTCATTTAGCAAATGTGTGTACACGTAATTATTTTTGGTGGGCACTATATGTGTATATTCTGGTCAACGCTACGCGCTCTTGAAAAATTGAATTTTATCACTACACGATGAGATATTAACCATATTTAATCAAAACAAACAAATATCCTCTATTTACTATCAACCACAAAATGTTGGAAATTGTGTTTAATAAAAATCATTTTGTCTTCAAACCAAATTTAGGCTTCCACAATGTGAATCTAGTTTGATATTCATTTGTTTTAAACGCTGGTTGCAGTTTAATCAATATATGGTGTAAATGAATCAAGTTTCTTAGATTAGAAATAATTAAACATTGAAGCATAATTTCAAACCCTGTGTTTTTATGATAAAAAACTAACTGCATATAGATAAAGATGTACTTTACAAATAACATTGAATAAAACAAATTGTAGTCGTTTTGATTTCCACCATATTTGTCAGCAGTGACCACCATTAATAAAATTATAAGTTAAAAAAAGAACATATATTCAAGATATATATATTATGTAAAATACATTATAACTCTACATACCTTTTCATTTTCACTCGCAATATAACCAGCAAATGCAAGAAAGTGCAGTTGGCAGACGAAAGTGTACTTTTATACAGTTGGTCATACAGTAATCATCCATGATTGATCGTTAAATTGAACAATTTATCATAATTAAATCAATGAGAGAAAACAAAACAATAAGAAATTTAGCAGGCATTGGATAATTACAGATGATTTATATTATATATACTGGGCGTCACTGAAACGTTACCACTTATGTATACCTCTCTATTGTGTATACAATATGACCTATCGGTACATATAGTGTATGCATTTGAATGTTGTTAAAAAGCATAGCTTTGACTGGGCAGTAAGGTCAAAACATAGTCGTGTTCGGCTTTTAACACAGTGTAACGTTAATTTTAAGATATAAAAGTCAATAGTGTGGTAACTTTTCATTGACACTGAGTATATATAACTGTCAAGGTTATTGCCATAATATATTCAATTTTGATTTTGATGAAACACTTATTTTTTGCCAATATGTCTGGTTCCAAGAATAATTTTACTGCCACCACAAATACACACGTGATCCGCCACATGGCAGTTGTAAACTTTTCTGTTTTCCTTGTAAATGCATCCTCGCAAACATGTGATAGTTTGATGAAATAAAACATTCTGCATTTATGAGTCTATTAATCAATTTATTAATACTTTAACATTTAAAGTGTCCGCAACTAGACCGATCAGATTCAACACACTAAATCGTTCTTAGCTAAAAATTAACATTAGAAATAGTGACTGTTAGTATTGGTGAATATTTTCTGTACCGTAAATACCCGACTTCGTCAACAATGACGGCATACAATGGATGACAACGGATAAGAATGCGTGGACTTATGGTAATTGACAACCCTAAAAAAAATCCGAACAAGAGGTATCAAACACTTGCTTTTATGAAGAGCGCACTCATGATAGTAATTGTGCAAACCTATAACAGTTTTGCTCGGCTAGTTTTTAAGATACATATAGATTGATGCCTTGTTTCGCTGTACCGACGTGTGTTGTGTTTTGGTCTGACGCCAGACAAAATCCCCATATTTTAATTTGCATGGTGCTTGTCTGTCTGACAGTTTGTGTCTGCCTAGTGGGACTTTTGTCTCATTAGACTAGATGTAGTACGTTACCACAGTATTTGAAAAAGAGGTTCAAAACATTATTTACACGAGAAACCCGATTTAACCCTAAGGAAACATACTTGCAAATTCATCGATAAGGATTTTGTTCACATTGAAAAAATTCGATGATGGGGATTTTCTACACCTTGCAAAATGATGGATGGCGATTTCGACCACCTATACAAAATAGCAGTGGGGATTTTTCATACAATCAATTCTTACGTTTGGCAGAACCGCCACATGCACCGGCGTCGTATTTGGCATCAGACCGAACCACCATAGGCACCGGTGTCGTATTTGGCATCAGACCGAACCACCATAGGCACCGGCGTCGTATTTGGCATCAGACCAAACCACCATAGGCACCGGCGTCGTATTTGGCATCAGACCGAATCACCCTAGGCACCGGCGTCGTATTTGGCATCAGACCAAACCACCATAGGCACCGGCGTCGTATTTGGCATCAGACCAAACCACCATAGGCACCGGCGTCGTATTTGGCATCAGACCGAACCACCATAGGCACGGCGTCGTATTTTGGCATCCGACCAAACCACCATAGGCACCGGCGTCGTATTTGGCATCAGACCGAACCACCGCAGGCGTCTTTGACGTCAGTAACAGAAGAAGCATAGTACATTTAAACAAACACTACTGCTACAGGGGAGTGAAGCATTCATTATCCAAATCACTTCTAAGTTATACAGTGCATATAGATACTCCTTAGGACTACTTAGAACATTTTCTGGTTTTCTTGGTATACACAGCTTGGTCCCTAGATTTGAACCAAAACCCTAAATCCCCAAGATATTGTCCCTTGTCTTGACATTATGAGATGTGCGCCCTGTTTCCGGTTCCTACGGCCATTTTGTTGTATGTGTGTGAAATAATAACCGTGTTCCTAATAGGCTATAAAGTAAATTAAGTTAAATTTGGTGAACAAACTTTACATTTTTACACAGTCCTGTGAAAAAATGTTAAGTTTACCAAATACGTTGCCTTTGAGAGTTAGTGTGAAGCAATACGTCCATTTTAACATTCACAAATATGATGAATACTAAATGTTATGACAGATATGCAACTATTACATATTATTTACGAGTGTGAAAAACAGCTTCACGTTAATACACAACATAAATATAACAACACTGCATATGTCTTGTGTCTATTTATTTGCTGTTTAACAACATAATGCATAGTCAACAACTTGTTCATTCGTTTTGGTCACAATGGTGTCGTTCACTGGAAGAAAAGAACTGAAATGAAAAAGATAATGTTATATAATAAGATAAGATAATTTTCACGTGACCATATTCTACTACCTTTCTACAAACTGCAACGTTAGGTTCAGAAAGCATCAACAGTTGCCAGGGTGTTTCATAATATCTGACCCCATTAAAACTGAATGCCATGAGAACATGCTTAATCTCATCTGATGTTTTCAAATACCAATGAAAAGCTAACATTTGGAAGTTTTATTCAATATTTAACAAGACCATGTGTCTATCGATGCAATACAGGGATTTAGATTCTTGAAAAACGTCATTTTTCAATAAATGTCAAATTGACGTCCGAATTGAATTTGTTGCAGAGTTCAATTATTTAGCTTGTAAAGTATTGCACAATGTCACCAGTTCAATAGTGTAATTAAACAAAATGTTACATGGAATTGAAAGTTTCTTATGTATGCAAAAATCTAAAATATTTTAAATGTTACAGTTGCTATGGTTACCAGTTGCTAGGTAACAAAAGAACCTAACACAAAAATTACATTTTCGTTTATAGCCAAGTAAACAGGGGGGCTGGTTTTTAATTATCTTTCTTTCTAAAATATAAATCATTGTTTTAATTTCACCGTTTTGAAGTATATATTCTACAATGAACAACCATAATTATATGCAATAGATGAGTTTCAAACAATAATTTAGAAAGAATAATAGTCAAAACACAGTGACATTTTTACTTGGTTAGAAGCGAAACACTACTTTTGTGATAGGTTCTGTCGTCGCCTAGCAACTGGTAACCAAAGCACATGTCATACTCAAGTCATGTCAAATTATTTATTGGCATAAACAACAAAGTCGATCGCCAAGTAAATATATATACAAATCTAAATTGGCGGTAGAAAAGTATAAGTTACATATACATGTAAGTCAGAGAAAATGACAAATATACATGGTACTTATAAGACAATTATACATAACTAGTATTAACAGTGATACAATAATACAATAATAAAGTATAAACAATTCTGTATGAAAATATAAAGTTAGTCAAGATGGGATAAATATGTATTCCTCATTTTGGTAAATGTTGCTAATTTCTTTATGTTTGTAATGTTTTGTGAATTCATTAAATTGCGGAATTTATTTAAAGTTGGCCAAGTGTAGAAATAACGCTTGATGAATTGTTCTCAAATTTCTTTATAAAAAGGACATATTAAAAGGTAATGATACTCAGTTTCTATTTGCTGCATTCTTCAAAATTTGCATAATCTCATATTTTTGTCAATATTTCTTATTCGGCCTTCTTCGATTGCGAGTTGATGTGCTGAACATCGTAGTCTAGTTTATACTAATAAGTTTCAACGTTATCACATATGGCTGAATCTTTCAAATCAATATATGAGCCAGTCTCCAGGAAAACCTGCTATATTGACAAAAATATTGACTTTAAGATTTTCCACAGTATTACAGGATAATGTTAAATAAGCAAATTGCAAAATAAATTGTGTTAATATCTTGAGTTTTAAGGAAGTTATAGCTGTTTTTGTAGAGTCCCTATTGGGTGCTATTTGTGTGACGTCGCAAACGTCATTCAAATGTTGTTCGACGTAACTGAAATAAGTATTTCATTATTACACCATTTGATCAATTCTTGACATAAACTGTTCAAAATAGTACCAAATTCTATAATTATGTTTCACTTTTTCAAAATATATATCAAAATCGAAATTGTTTGCTTTCAGAGAAAGGCTACTTCTGTTTTAAACAACTAAATCCTCGTTTTTCTCGATCGGAGTACTTTTCTGAAATTGATCACCATAGCAACGAAGTATGTGTTTTTGAAATAATACATAGCAAAATTTAAAGCTAAGGTATAGTACTATATGGGTCAATTACTTAAAATAGAATCAATAGATATGTATTTTTCCTTATTTTAGAGCTTTATCAAAATCTTGTCACATATAGTAATTACATAATGTCATTATAGCAGGTTTTCCTGGAGACTGGCTCATATAATTGTGCTTATAAACACTTTAAAACTACTTATATCATGCCATACTTAACCTATATAATTTAACTTAGCATTTTCTCATGGCATTCGGTTGTAATGGGGTCAGATATTATGAAACACCATGTACATATAGCTTATGTAATTAATATGCACTGCAAATGCAAAACAAAACAAATGCACTGCATCCAGCGGGGATTTCCCATCAGGTTTTTGGATAATCTGATCGAGGAAAAAAATGACTTAAGAATGTGTTTGCTCCACAGAGACTATAGATCTAGCCTCTGATTGCCAGGCAGCACCACATAGGAGACCAGGCGAGCAAACACTTAGAAAAGAGTGTTTTCTGATCTAGGAGATCGACGGGTTGCACAGATATGCCCAATAAATAGTTATTATAGTTTTACACACGTCTTTTAATTGCTATTAATATTTCAATTCACCATATTCACAAGTTGGTGCGCTATGCCTTGCGACGACGTCGCGTTAACGTGCGAGGACGTCGCGTTAAATGATGTGACGTCATTTCCGACGTCGCCATATTGTTTTTTACGTTGGTATTTTTTCCATAATGTTCATGGTTGAATCAGGCTTATATGCCAAAACGTTATTAAAAGTTTGAAACTGTATTTATATTTCAAATATTGAGCAACAACTTGCTTCTACCGTGAAATTCAGTCTACCGAATCATTATTCTGCATCCGGTCTGTCAAAAAAAGGGCCTTAGCCAATGCAACTACAACAACAACAATCACGTGTTTTTCTTATGTAATCGTTAATGGGGATTTTCCCGGCAGCTGTACGGCCGGGGATAAATCCCCTATAAATCACTTAAACGTAATCCTTAATATAAGTTAGGGTTTAATACGCACGTCTATTTATATTATGATATGCAATACGAATACGTCTCTATAGTGCGGCATAACTGAACTTGTACTCTCTATTTTTCGTGTATTTTCGTTATTGTACCGTAATAATGTTTTGACTTGTTTAAGTAACTAACCTGACAGCACGACGGATAAGCACGGAATATTCCGAGTGACAATTCAATGTTGCCGCTCTATGTGCATGTAAGCTTTACGCAAATTACTTGTAATTGTATATGATTTCAGACGATCCAATATAGTCATCTACTGCAATGCTATTTATATCAAACCTCAAATTAAGAAACATTTAAAGCGTATTGAATTATGTTACCTCTGAATGAATGATGATCTGTCATTATTGTCATCATTTAATTGGGATCGTATTCATGGCTGTGTCCGAACCCTCTAGATTGTCTACTAGGGAATCTACTATGGTGCGGAGGGTGTCTATGGTAGCTACTTGAGAACCTAGGATAGATTGGGTGACTCGGGTAGCTACCATGGTAAGTAGGGTAGCGAGGATAAGAGTATCTAAACCCCTGGCCACTCACCATGCCGACAAGGGCTACCAGGACCAACATCCACGCCACATTCATTGTTGTACTGAAATATATGAAGTTAATACATGTACTAGTTATATTTGGTCGATTGTGACGTACAATTCGTATATTAATCACTCTCGACACTTCATTCCTGATGGTATCCATCGCTATGAGGATATATGATAGAAAAAGGAAAAGTCAGTTGACCTATTTTATGCGCTCCTACAATAGAAACAATGCTACCATTTTTGTCGTCTGATGTGACGCGCCCACAGCGCCAACTCAGGACGCCCCACACACTCTAAGCAGACACCCTACCACTGACGGTGATAATGAAATACATTTACACTTATCTTGTACTTTGAAATGCAAGACATAACCATAATTCTGAAACCATAAGCTATGAAATACTTGATTCCAAATTGTAAATTAAGTTCAAACAGTATTAATTCCATACAAAGAAGTAGAAAACAAGTTGTTTAAGGAAACGTAACATGCACAAGACTGAAGCTACCAACGTGGATTGTTTAAATGCCGAGCGTAGCCTGTATGTGCCAGTCAATTTTCTGCTGAAATATGGCAGGTATATGAGTGCCTCCACCGGGTCGCCAGATTAGACGGCAAGCGCGCTAACCATTGAGCTACGGAGGCACCATGGCCTACAAATAATTAAAAAACAATGTACATGGATGCACACGAGCATCACATTATGTGAAACGGAATTAAAGCAATTCACTCGTCTGTAAGAACACTATTTGCAGAACAGAGAAGCAACACTATTTTTGAAGGCAAACACTATTCTTTTTTAGTTGTTCGTTAGAACAACTATAGTTATATACACACGTTTCAATAATCGGTCCAAGTTAAGTTGATGAAACTACTTTTCTCCCTACGCCGCCGCTATGCGGCGCCACCTTTGCAATAGTAAACCGGTCAGCCAGTAATATAATTGCGTAACTACCGACGCGGAGTAAACCGGTCATGCAAAATAGTTCATCAATGGCAGCATATACTACAGAGCTTCTTCCTATTTCTAAATGGAACAGTCGGATATCCCAAAATTTAAAAAGATTATATAAAGCCAGACAGGGAAGGCAGCACTCAACTTAACCAGCCGAGCACAGAAAACATTAACAAGAGGGCCCAAAGGGCCATATGTCGCTCACCTGTCGTAGTAGTTCATACAAACCCCTCTATTGTATGTACAAGGTTTTCATATTGTCTTATAAAGCGACCTTGTTATTTACATCACATAGACCCAATGGCATATTGAAGTTTAAGCCAAGTTTTGTCTATGACCTAGTTTTTGACCCTAGATGAACTTCACCTAGGTCTTGTTGACATGATCATTGTGACCAACTTTCATAAAAAATATGGCCACCATTCAGACCTCCAGAGTCTACACAAGGTTTTTCTAAGATTAGAAATTGTAACCTAGTTTTTGACCCCGGATGACCCAATATAAAACTTGACCTTGATTTTGTTGACATGATCATTGTGACCAAATGTCATAAAGATTAGGTCAAAATTGTGACCTCTAGTGACTATGCAAGGTTTTTCTATAATTTGACATTGTGACCTAGTTTTGACCCTGTATGACCAAATATCGAACTTGACCTAGATTTTGTTGAGATGTTTTCTCATCATTTGACCTTGTGACCTAGTTTTTGATCCCAAATTACCCAATATCGAACTTGACCTAGATTTTGTTATAATGATCATTAGGTCAAAAGTATGACCTCTAGTGACTACACAAAGTTTTTCTATGATTTGACTTTGTGACCTAGTTTTTGACCCCGGATGACCCAATATCGAACTTGACCTAGATTTTGTTGAGATGATCATTGTGACCAAGTTTCATAAAGATTAAGTCACTATTATGACCTCTAGTGACTACACAAGGTTTTCTTACGATTTGACCTTGTGACCTATTTTTTGACCCCAAATTACCCAATATTGAACTTGACCTAGATTTTGTTGAGATGATCATTGTGACAAAGTTTCATAAAGATTCGGCCAAAATTGTGACCTCTAGTGTCTACAAAAGCAAATTGTTGACGGACGACGGACGGACGACGGACAAAGAGTGATCACAAAAGCTCACTCTGTCACTTTGTGACAGGTGAGCTAAAAACAATAAAGGTACAGTTATGTTTTTGTGGCACTGCACTTTTCCTCAATGAGATTTATTCACCTATAAAGTTTCAAATCAATACCTCCTATAATGAAGGAGTTATGACCTGGACAAGAAGTAAGTATAAAAGTACTAAAGGCCATAACTTTACAAAAATTTACAATAAAGAGTTATGTGTCTTGTGCGCCGCACTTCCTCTCAATGAGATCTTTTCACATATGAAGTTTCAAATTGATATCTCTAATACAGTACTGTATGAGTTATGGCCCAGACAAGAATTAAGTATGAAAAATTCCAAAGGGGAATAACTAAAAACAATATAATGTAGGGTTATGGTTCTTTCACACTGCACTTCCCATCAATGAGGTCTATTCACCTATGAAGTTTCAAATTGATATCTCTAATACTGTATGAGTTATGGCTCGGACAAGATTTAAGTATGAAAAATTACAAAGAGGAATAACTAAAAAATATGCAATGAAGAGTCATGGTTCTTGTGCACTGCACTTCCTCTCAATGAGGTCTATTCACCTATGAAATCTCAAATTGATATCTCTAATACTCTTCAAGTTATGGCCCGGACAAAAGTGTGACGGACGGACAAAGCGGCGACTATATGTTCACCCTTCGGGGAGCATAAAAAATACATAATTAGGCCCTCCTGCATTTTAAATGAGGACATGGGAATCGATGATGGTGCAGTTACATTGTACCTAGGGTTTGTTCTACTTCACTCCGGGAGCTGAAAATATTGGCTGTCATTTTGAGGTATTTCAGCTCTACAGAGGTTAAATTTATAGCTATGCTCGTTCAGGTTATTGTTAAAAGGTAAACAACAAATTAGGTCCTTTGGCAATCACTTGTTAAATATGTTAAAAGCTAAACATGCATTTCTAAATCATTTAGCTCTCAATAAAGCAATTAAAAAAGGTACAAAGGTCTATTTTCATTTAAAAAAATTTTGAACTGACAAATATTCATTCAGACTGACAAATCTTCATTCGGACTGACAACATTTTGACCGTCGTGTGGATAAGGAAAATTATTGGCTTGACTGTCGTGTGCACAAGGAAAATAATCGGCACAACCGACGTGCGGATAAGAAAATTAATCGGTATAATCATCGTGCAAATAAGGAACATAATTTACAAGACTGTCGTGCGGATAAGGAAAACAATTCAATTATTGGCACAACCGTCATGCCCATAAGGAAACTAATTGGCACGACCATCATGTGCATAAGGAAAATAATTGGCACGACTGTCAGACGCATACAGTAAGGAAAATAATAATTGAAACAGAAAATAATTGGCACGACTGTCATGTGGGTAAGGAACAAAATATGCACGACCGTCATGCAGATAAGGAAGATAATCGACAACATACTGTTAAAAAGGATTTCACGAGCATCTGTCGATTAACGATGCTCATTTAAGACTGCCCAGCTCGACTGAATCAATCTATTGTCATAAGTCTGTGATATTTCTTCATTTTGGTTACTAAACTTTTAAGAGATTTCAGATTTATTGAACAGTTTTCAATAGTGTTAAACTCGTACAGTCACAGTGTAACACACGATGCCTTGTTCTGATGTAAACAATTGGCGTGCAAAAACGAAATAGCAAAGCACAATAGATGCATAACATTGTTCAAAAGTTATTTACATTTTTTAACATTTTGGGTCGAATCGGTACGAGTACGACAGTGACTTACTTTCACATTCAATGTTTAAACTCTGTATCGGATGTTGATTAAATTGCATGTCTACGTTCGTTGTGAGTATTAAAGAAGAGTTTCCTTGTTCAACAAGTACTCGCATCGTGTAATCAGTTATTTGCGGCTATTTTTGATAGGATTTATAATAACAATACTATATCTACTTCCGCCGTCATGTTTAAAACGCGACCAAACTGCGGGCAAGTGCGGCCAAATCAAGCAACTTTAAAATCATCAATATATTGTTCATAACATTAGAAAATTACTTATATAACCAAAATAAACAGCACAATATCACAATAATTGCTAAAATACTGATATATTAGTGTTCAACTTTTGGAAGCAAGTACCCGGGCCAACCCATTCTGTGGCCGCAGATTTGGCCGCACCCGTAGTTTGACCGCGTTTTAAACAAGTCTATTTAAAGTACATAATTTATAAATAGACTAATTTCGGAGATGCAAAACTTGTTTAATGTAAAAATTTCAGCGATTTATTTTCTTTTCATTATCTATAATTGATAAATAAGAAAATTTATATGAAACTCTATATTATTGTTTTCACGCGAAAACATCAGCATCATTGGTAAACGAATAAAACTAGCGATGAAACTAGCGATCAGTTCAGTAGTAAAAAAATAGACACCTCAGCTGGTCTACGCTAAAAGGGATCAGCAATTAAATTATTAAAAACGGAAACATTTTTTATTTTAATAACGAACATTATCCATCCAAAAATGTCATTTATGGTGGGATCAATAAGAATTTAAATGTGTTTATATAGGTATCAATTAATAGCTTCAATATCCACGCAAACAAATTTATTCATTTTATTAACTATCAGTAACTTTTCCTTTCACGTCCAGGGGAGAAATTTGGTTGGTATTCCATATGATAGCCGCTATCAATAAGTATATCGAAAAATAGAGAGTTCGTTTACGGCTACTGTTTCATTGGCTAACGTGTACTGGTAAGGGATCAGAATATGCAGCGATATGTATCAGTGCGTAAATAGAACGAGATATGGTAAAATCAAAGCGCTGTGTAGAGCGTATGCATATCTACATGTTTTTATCGTCACTCCGTTATAAATATCGTGCCACCCGTCAAAAGAAAGGCAGTATGTGTAACCTTGAACAACACCTATCAAATACTAGTACAGTGAGCAACTTTATCAACGACTTTCTTTCTAATGCACACTTTAGACTCTGCAGTCTACATTGATATGCTATATCTTAAAATGTTTATGATAAATGGATATGCCCTGCAAACGATTTTTGGAACAACTAAAACTTGTCTTACTTCTATCTTCTATACATGTACTTATTTTTGGTGGGCACTGTATGTGTATATTCTGGTCAAATAAGTGACTATGTAGCATTCTGTCAAATAAGCCTACTTACTGTCCACCACAAAATGTTGGAAAGTGTGATTAATAAAAATCGTTTCGTCTTCAAACTAAATTTAGACTTTTTCAAAATGTAAATCTTGTTTGATATTCATTTGTTTTAAACGCTGGTTGCAGTTTAATTAATATGACTTTGTGTAAATAAATCAAGATCAGAAATTTATAACAACCATGAAGCATAATTATAAACCCTATCTTTTATACTTAAAGACTAACTGCATATAGATTATGATGTACTTTACAAAAACATTGGATAAAACAAATTGTTAGTCGTTTTGGCTTCCACCATAATCTTCAGCAGTGACCACCCATAATAAAATATTTAATTAAAAAAGAGAACATTTATTCAAGATATATATATATTTTTATATATATTATGTAAAATTCATTATAAATCTACATACCTTTTCATTTTCACTCGCAATATAACCAGCAAATGCAAAAAAGTGCAGTTGGCAGACGAAAGTGTATTTTTATACAGTTGGTCATACAGTAAACATCCGTGATGGATCGTTAAATTCAACAATTTATCATAATTAAATCAGTGAGTGAGCAAATAACAATAGCAAAGTAGCAGGCATTGCATACTTATTGACGATTTATATTACATTTGTGTAATGATTCACAAGGATATTACCATAATATATTCAATATTGATTATGATGAATCACTTGTGTTTTGCCAATATGTCAGGTCCCTAGAATAATTTGAAACTATTAATGTTACTGCCACCACAAATACACACGTGATGCACGTGGCAGTTGTGAACTTTTCTGACAACTGATTTCCTTGTTGTTGCATCCTCGCAAACATGTGATAGTTTGACGAAATAAAACATACTGTATTCATGAGTCTATTAATCAATTTATGAATACGTTAACATTTAAAGTGTCCGCATCTAGACCGATCAGATTCAACACACTTAACCGTACTTAGCCAACAAATTAACATTATAAATAGTGACTGTTAGTATTGGTGAATATTGTCTGTACCGTAAATACCCGGCTTCGTCAACAATGACGGCATACATTGGACAACTAGGCTTAATGGAGAACTAACCAATATACTGTAGATCAATGTAACGCGAACGGATAAGAAAGCGTGGACTTATGGTGATCGACAACTCTTAAAATTTTCTGTACAAGAGGTATCAAACACCTGCTTTTTATGAAGAGCACACTCATGATAGTAATTGTGCAAACCCATAACAGTTTTGCTCGGCTAGTTTTTACGATATATTTAGATTTTGGGGAAACCCCCTAAAAACTGATACATTGTATTTGCATTTTACCGAAAAAGTTCGACATTTAGTTACATGAAACTTGGCACGCACGAAATTTCGTATATATACGGAATCTCAAGATAACGTTTGTTTTAGAATATGCATGTTATATGGATTGTTTAATGATATTTTAAAATATGTGATTTTATTATTTTTTAGTTATACGAAAAAATAGTTAAACAACATTCTGTTTTCGTAATTGCAACCAGTAGAGTAACTATTATAGAAGTTTTATCCCGAATTACATGGCAGTTGCTCGGCTAGATTTTTTTAAATTGACACTTAAGTGATTTCGGAAATGTCGAAAACCAGGAGAATTTACATAATACATCAACGTTTTGAATATGTTGTATCCAGTTTTCGCGATAATTTGTTTTTGAAAAATGTGTATATTTAAAGATGAGCCCAGTTTTAGCTATATGCTCTTTTGCATTAGCTAGTTTATATTCTTACGAAATAAATGCAAAAGAACCTTCCTCTATAGTGGTCGGGACGCTCGCTAAACAAATATTAAAACATGCATACAAGTTTGTGTGGGTGTATTATAAGACGTTTCACATACGTTGTAGCTAGTATTCGCCAGTGTTGGTGTTTCAAAAATTTGGAATAAATGACACATAAAATTTCAGCTATAGCTTTTTCTGCGTGTTTATTATAGTATAACATAGTAATGACTATAGTATATACAGAAAATTCGCGATTTTAAGACATGAGAACATGCTGACACATCAATTTTAAGTTTTTTGTACTATTTCACAATGGTAGTCAAATGCTTTCAATACGTCTTATTTACACCGATTTCTAAACTTCCGCTCAACTGAAGAGTTTCCAATCACCTTAATAAATCCCTGTTATTAGTTAAAAATTGTATTCTAGTAAATGATGCCGTGTTTCGCTGTACCGACGTGTGTTGTGTTTTGGTCTGACGCCAGACAAAATCACCATCTTTTAATTTGCATGGTGCTTGTCTGTCTGACAGTGTGTGTCTGCCTAGTGGGACTTTTGTCTCATAAGCCTAGATGTAGTACGTTACCATAGTATTTGAAAAAGACGTTCTAAACATCATTTACACGAGAAACCCGATATAAACCTACGGAAGCATACTTGCAAAATCATCGATATGGATTTTGTTCACATTGAAAAAATTCGATGATGGGGATTTTCTACACCTTGCAAAATGAGTGATGGCGATTTTGCCCACCTTAACAAAAATAACAGTGGGGATTTTTTTACAATCAATTCTTACGTTTGGCAGAACCGCCACAGGCACCATGTCGTATTTGGCATCAGACCGAACCGCCACAGGCGTCGTTGACGTCAGTAACAGAAAACACATAGTACATTTAAACAAACACTACTGCTACAGGGGAGTGAAGCTTTTAGTATTCAAATCACTTCTCAGTTAAAATGTCATAAAGCCAATCCTTAGGACTACTTAGAACATTTTCTGGTTTTCTTGGCATACATAGCTTGGTCCCTAGATTTGAACCAAACCCCTTAACACCCAATGTATTGCCCCTTGTCTTGACATTGAGAGATGTGCCCCCTGTTACCGGTTCATACGGCCATGTTCTTGTATATGTGTGAAAGTACAACCTTGTTTTTAATAAGGCTATAAAGTAAATAAAGTTAAATTTTGTGAACAAACTTTACATTTTTACACCTGTGAAAAAATGTCAAGTTTACCAAATACAAATGTACGTTGCTTCTGAGAGTTAATATGTGAGCAACACGTCCATAACATTTACAACTATGATGAATCCTAAATATTATGACAAACTGGTATGCACATATTACATATTTTTACGAGTGTAAAAACAGCTTCACTTTAATACACAACATAAATTTAACAACACTGCATATGTTTTGCGTATATTTATTGGCTGATTAACAACATAATGCATAGTCAACAACTTGTTCCTTCGTTTTGGCCACACTGATTTCGAACATTGGAAGAACTTTTTTTCCGGTTCCGGTATCGATTATGTCGGACTCGAAATTAAGTGGTCGTCTCTAAAATTGTGGTTTTTGGGAGGCGTTAGCCTCTCAATACGATCATTGCCCATTTCTTAATGCAACCTGAACTGCCGGCTAAACAATGTGAATCCGCATTATTCTAAGATCAACAATAATGTGAATCTGTTCGTTAAATCGATATTTTTGCAAATAATCACTCCACCGGGGCGATATCGAACTTGTTTCGTAATATGAAAATGACGTGTTCATCAAATGTCCCGGCTGTATAGCCATTTTATGAAACTTCAGACCAGGGTCACGTGATGGTTTTATCAATGAATCGTACATCGACTGCAAAGTACTGTTATGCAATCATATGGTTTGGCTATACTAGCCGCTTTCATTAGGTGAGGGAAGTGATTACAAGACGGTACTGTAGAATCTGATAAAAAGGCGCGTAGTATTATTTTAAAGCCACTTTTGATATACGCATTCAATACATGTATTTCATATAAATTAATATGCCCTTTTTACAATTATTTAGATACCCAACATACCTATATAGTCACATATGCCTATTTTGACATTCAAGGCAAGAGCGGCAGTAAGAAAACGAACATTAAACGTGTAAAGTCGGTTCAAGCTTTAGTAGCATCAACCAGATCGTCTCCGATTAGCACACTCAGTGCTTTGATTATATTTACAAATTAGTGTATCTGATCTTTTTGGACTTATTTTAGACATTTGATAAAGGTAAACATTTGCCGCCCTAGATCCAGACTTCGTCGTACAGACTCGCAAACGGCAACGACGATCATCTAGCGCTACGTCATCGCACGAGGCACCCCACCCACCAACAATGACATCTGCGCCGTCAAAGGAACGGTTTTCAAATTTGACTATGGATGAAAAAATGAATAGCATATTCGATGTTATGGTACAAATTGTACCATTTAGTATTAAGATGGACTGTATGACTAAGCATATGTATTTATCGGCAGCCAACCATGAGGTAACCGATTCGAGGCTGAAATTATTAGAATATACAAAAGTATTGACATGGAGGCCCGTATGTTAATCTACTCTTTTTTGGTCATTGTGAGGACGATAGTGGTGAAAATTGCTCTAACATTATAGCGGACGTGCTTGTGAATCTGCTAAAATTGAACAGAGACTCGTTCTCTATACAACATGCCTATAGAATAGGGAAACGTAATCGTTACCATGATCAACAGCCAAAACCATAACTTCCATACAGACACAATCTTAGCGGCAGCAATAATGATTTTTAATGAAATTCAAAGAATATCGTTGTGCATTGTCGCATTCTTATTCAAAATCCCTTTTGTCGATTTCAAGAAGAATTATGTCAGTTGTGTTACTAAAGGGGCAAATGACAAATTAGGGAAAGTTAGTTTGTGTCATCACAATGACTGCTTTATTTGCTCATGATGTTGTTTTAATGATTTGCATAAATCCAATATGGCCGCCGTTTTAACCAATACTTATGGAACGCCACTGTATGTGTTTGATTCAAAAGGCTCAAATTATATCTTGTGAAGAAACCAATAGCGCAATGAAAGATCTATTGTTTCAGGAAATAATGAAAACCAAATATCTGAATTTATCAAAATATATTTAATTTGCAAAACAGAGTTGAGACAACATACGGACATTGTGCATTTGTATACATTGTTTGTTATAAAATACTTAACAACGAAAGCGTACACCAGCATACAACAATTATATACCTTCTATACTCTGTACATTTAAAAACGCACCGTTTTAACACTGTAAATGGTTCCTATTTAGCATTTTGAAACATACATTTTAATTAAAAATGCACGTATGTGTTGATTCACTGATTGTAATGTACAATTGATTGATGATGTCACGTATCATGGATTTGAGTATTTTAAGACAAATAATGTTACCTTTATGATTGTACGTTTTAAATTTATATTTAAAGTCATTTCCTTATAGTTCTGTATGGTAATGGAACTTCAGAAGATCCCAGCAATGCGTTTCAAAAAGTACGTAGTACATTGGCTGTGTGAAATTTGATATATAAACAATTATTACATTCATATATATATAATGTTTTATATTAATTTGATTACATTTTATAGTCGGTGCTGTCTCCTCTTTTACGAGCAATCTTCCTTAGACAATGCTTACATATACTAGAAGGCTTAAACTCGAAAAACATGAGACACTATCGAGTGGATTTAGTCAAAACACAAATGGCTGACTCATGTGTTGCTATTGTTGTGCACTCAAATACTTCTCTGGCATGAGTACACAAAACTTGCAAACACACATATAATACATGACTTGAGTTCGTTACACATAAAACAATTAAACATAACTACTTGTCCTGTGGAGGGTAACGCATGACCATTGTCTGTCTTCCATGTTCATGCTACAGGTAACAGTCTTTTTACTCTTTATCAATAATACAATGTACAGTTACCTGTGGTACATGCTGGTACGTTCTACACTAATTGATGAATATCGCTGGCTTAGAATTTGAAATCTGCATCACGAGGCGTTTCTTATGAGCCTATTTTCATGGAAATTGGAAAAGATCATGTTGACCAAACTGAAGTTTAAAAAGCTTGTTTTTCCACAAGTAAAGAGTAGTTTTCGGACAGTTTTTTTCATGTTTTGTAAAATATTGATTTTGTACTTACGACCTTTTAATTCTAAGCCAGCGATATATAGGTACATGTACAACGTACTGTAATCTTGCATTTATTCCGTACTGTGTAAATTCGCGTTACATTTATTAATAATAATCCATAAAATATATAATATCTTATATTAATATTTGCATAATGTCATATTTTTGTGCCATGGTTACGCGGATAGTTACACACACAGTGGCATGACGTCATTCAACGTCATTTACAGCACGTCACCTGTTCCCCTGCCAACCATATAACGCTCGTCTTGTCTTATACTGAAACATAAAATATAAACCATAAACAAAAGTATTTTTTTATCAATTTACTCCGGAAAAAATTAAAAACCATTTTAATATGTTACAGCAGTGATAACGAAATATGAATCCGCTAAGTTATATGTGTGTATAATACTGTAGATACATTGTATGATCATACACCTGTAGATGTATGTGCCTAGAAGCTATGTGAGCAAGCGAAAATCTGATACAGAGTTACCACCCCTTGACGACTTTTAGGTTATAAACCACTAAATGCATACGCGGACCAAAATCGGATACTCAAATAGTCCTTACAGAAACTTCTGTTTGCCTGGAAATGGTGATATGCCTTGACAAAATGGAACTAGAATCATCGTTTTGAGTTTAAAGGTATTTTTACATGTAGTTGAATGAGCGAATGTGTTTCATCTTAAATATTTTGAGATTTTGGCACCTTTGACAAAGCGAAAGTAGAATAGGGTAAAACCCTCATTGAATCGGTCCGCGCGTCTGTAAAAAATTGTCGACCGCCTTTGACGAACAAAATCTTTCTTATATTAAACATGACCCCCTTTTTTGTGTCTTACTTTGCAGCTGAAACATACTGCGTGTCAATAATATAGGTCTGTCAACTGGCCATATACTTTAACAGGATATAATCTGGGGCTGACAATTGTCACTTTACATTGAGCTAAAGAGCAATTTTATTTAGTGGTTTGTGACATGTTACATGTTCATACTTCTACAGATAAGATAATTAAACTCTGTATCGGAGATTTTAATTAAGCATGTTAGCCATATTGCAGCATAGCACAAATTATGACATACCCTCTGCAGCAGCAGCTTCTATGTGCGACAACAAAACTTGAAACCAACATATATCTTATCAATACAATAAAAACATAGACAATATTAACTTTGCCACACGTCATTGTCTGACGAAACGTAACACGTTCGGTCTGACGTAATTTCACATGTTTGGTTCGACGTAATGTCACACGTCATTGTTATGTGACATGTTTGGTTCGACGTAATGTCACAGTTTCGGTCTGGCGTAATGTCATATGTTTGGTTAAATGTAATGTCACAAGTTAGGTTCGACGTAATGTCACATGTATGGGTCGATGTATTGTAACACGTTCTGTCTGACGTAATGTCATATGTTTGGGTCGATGTAGTGTAACACGTTCTGTCTGACGTAATGTCATATGTTTGGGTCGATGTATTGTAACACGTTCTGTCTGACGTAATGTCATATGTTTGGGTCGATGTATTGTAACACGTTCTGTCTGACGTAATGTCATATGTTTGGGTCGATGTATTGTAACACGTTCTGTCTGACGTAATGTCATATGTTTGGGTCGATGTATTGTAACACGTTCTGTCTGACGTAATGTCATATGTTTGGGTCGATGTAGTGTAACACGTTCTGTCTGACGTAATGTCATATGTTTGGGTCGATGTATTGTAACACGTTCTGTCTGACGTAATGTCATATGTTTGGGTCGATGTATTGTAACACGTTCTGTCTGACGTAATGTCATATGTTTGGGTCGATGTAGTGTAACACGTTCTGTCTGACGTAATGTCATATGTTTGGGTCGATGTATTGTAACACGTTCTGTCTGACGTAATGTCATATGTTTGGGTCGATGTATTGTAACATGTTCTGTCTGACGTAATGTCATATGTTTGGGTCGATGTAGTGTAACACGTTCTGTCTGACATAATGCCATAAGTCTGGTTCGACGTAATGTCACATATATTGTTTGAAGTCATGTAACATGTTCGAATCGACGTAATATCACATAATCCAGTCAATGCAAGTGACAAGTTCGGTCTGACGCAATGTCATATGATCGAATCGATATAATATCACATGTTCGAATCGACATAATGTCACATGATCGAATCAACGTAATGTTTGGTTCGATGTTACGTATCAATAAATGAAGTAATAATGAAGTAATGTAACATTATTCTACATGATGTGCATCTTGTGGTGAGGTCGATCACAAAGATAGTTCACGAATGCGCTTATTAAAATCAATTAATAAAACGCTTGTTTCGTTAGTGTTCTACAAGACCTATACCTACGTGGAGGTACATGCCAATAGTGAAACCCATATCTCGATTGCCTCCCTTTAGACTTTCATAGCAAGCATAAATAGAATAAAATAGCTACCAAGTTTTATGAATTTTCTGTGACACTGTTCTAAATGTTCATCCTATTTTTATATGTAAGTATTGCCGGGGTGGATTTTGTGGTTCTAAAGGTTGCACGGTATATAACATATATTAGAGACCGTAAGGATTGAGAAAGTAAAACAATCATCGTGTCTAGAACACAGCATATAAGATATGCATCACACTTCTTGGTCTATACTTATTTAGTTAGCTCGTTTAAAAACAAGTTCTTACAACTTATATTAATCACTCTCGACACCTCGTTTCTGATGGTATCCATCGATATAAGGCTATGAGACACGATAAGCACGTGTTTCCGGAACCCCTTTTAATATGCTGAAGCAAGGGGACATACTGGTACCATTTTTATTTTGTCTCCGACATGACCATGACCAGGGAGTGAGCAATCACAGAGAATACTCTACCACTACGCAATATAGTCGTCACTTCCTTATATAAGTTATATAATTATCCATGTAATGAATGACCATTTACAACTGTATCTCAATGTTAATGTTATCTATTCTAACACATACCATAACAAAATACATGATTATGTTTAACATGTAGACAACATAAATTACAATAAACCCGTGTGGAAGGTAACGGTGTGGTTAGAATAACGACTGACCACCTCAACGACTGACCACCACAGGTGACCGCATTGCGATGTAGGTCCTTTATGTATATAAATACTAAGATCGACTGTTTTTGAATTAGTAAAGTTTCTTAAAATTACACCAAAAGTAGTAATAAAACTAAGGCCTACTATTGCTTGACAGAACATCCCGCCAAAGATGTGTTAGCGGTTACTTGAGTGAAGCAGTTTCACATTGACCACCAGTTTAACATAGACCGTACACTCAAAATCACCAATGTTAAATATTAAACAAAATGTTAGTACAATGTACACTGGTTTATTCCCTGACTCTCACTCCGTGGTCTTCCACACGTGACCATTACGTGGCATTAGGATATCATTTTACTATTTTTAAAATACCTCTTTAAGATAATTCGGTTCGTATTAAAAATTAAATCTATTTCCAGCATTCGTTATGTACATGTTCGAAATGTAGCTTTCCAGCATTCGTTATGTACATGTTCGAAATGTAGCTTTCCAGCATTCGTTATGTACATGTTCGAAATGTAGCTTTCCAGCATTCGTTATGTACATGTTCGAAATGTAGCTTTCCAGCATTCGTTACGTACATGTTCGAAATGTAGCTTTCCAGCATTCGTTACGTACATGTTCGAAATGTAGCTTTCCAGCATTCGTTATGTACATGTTCGAAATGTAGCTTTCCAGCATTCGTTATGTACATGTTCGAAATGTAGCTTTCCAGCATTCGTTATGTACATGTTCGAAATGTAGCTTTCCAGCATTCGTTATGTACATGTTCGAAATGTAGCTTTCCAGCATTCGTTATGTACATGTTCGAAATGTAGAAATCTTACGCTATTATTTGCTATGTAGATAGGTAGTTTTCGAAATACAAAAAAATATAGATAGTTTTATATGTTATTATAGTATTCTAAACGTATTTTGTTCAAAATGCAGATATCTAGTGTTTCAAAATGTAAACATCTTGATCTAGTGCTCAAAATGTAGACATCTGGTGTTTCGAAATGTAGACATCAAGTGTTCCAAAATGTAGACATCTAGTGTTCAAAATGTAGACATATAGTGCTCAAAATGTAGACATCTGGTGTTTCGAAATGTAGACATCTAGTGTTTAGAAATGTAGACATCTAGTGTTTCAAAATGTAGACATCTAGTGTTAAAAATGTAGACATATAGTGCTCAAAATGTAGACATATAGTGCTCAAAATGTAGACATATAGTGCTCAAAATGTAGACATCTGGTGTTTCGAAATGTAGACATCTATTGTTCAAAATGTAGACATCTAGTGTTCAAAATGTAGACATATAGTGCTCAAAATATAGACATCTGGTGTTTAGAAATGTAGACATCTAGTGTTTAGAAATGTAGACATCTAGTATTTCAAAATGTAGACATCTAGATCTAGTGTTTCAAAATGAAGACATCTAGTGTTCAAAATGTAGACATCTAGTGTTCAAAATGTAGACATATAGTGCTCAAAATGTAGACATATAGTGCTCAAAATATAGACATATAGTGTTCAAAATGTAGACATATAGTGTTCAAAATGTAGACATATAGGTACTGTTTTATCAAAGCACTTACGAAAACCTTAAAGTTACGCTCAAATTTAAATTCTTTATAATTCTTTAACAACTGCAAATTGGTGACGGATATGGTTTGTAGGAGTTTATTAACTGAATCACTATTAGTATTGCAGCTCCATTTACCACACTTTATAACTGTAAACAAATTATAAAGAATTTAAATTTGATCTTAAGTTTACGATTTCCGTAAGTCCTTTGATAAAACAGTACCATAGTGCTCAAAATATAGACATCTGGTGTTTCGAAATGTAGACATCTAGTGTTTAGAAATGTAGACATCTAGTGTTTCAAAATGTAGACATCTAGTGTTCAAAATATAGACATCTAGTGTTTCAAAATGTAGACATCTAGTGTTTCAAAATGTAGACATCTAGATCTAGTGTTTTGTTCTAGAATTCCACGTAGATACTGATTGTCATGTCTCGGCTGATAGCTTACTCATTTTACGAGACGCCTGTAATGAACTTACTAGATGTCTTTATCATGTTTAAAGCTTACTTAAGTTTGCATTTGTTCATTAGATATCTACAAGAGGTATAACAAGATTGTAAAGCCTAGGTCCCACTGAGGAATTCCTCATCGGCAATTTTCTCCCGATATCTTCCGATACCACACGATTCATCACGATTCGTTCCTATATCAAAAACTGTCTCATGACTTCCCCAAAGTTTCCCCTAGACCACGATGGACCTGATCCCGATCTCCTGATAACTCATTAATGTCCATCTGGAGTACATTGCCGAGGCAAAACGTGCTCAGTGGGACCTAGGCTTAAAATACCGAGCTCCCCGACATGTTTACTGATAAATGAAATTTAAAAGAAAACATAATAAGGAAAGGTGTATACAATAACATACTATAACATGCTGTTACTGTTTCCGTTATTTACAAACTCTGGTTATAAATGTATGTTAATCGCCGGTGTACCCTTATTTTCTTCTACTTCCGGTACAAGTGACGTCATTGCCATACCGCCACTGAAATGAAATTTGCAATAAAACCCATTGTTGTTAAGAAATACACCATGGACACCGTTGAACATCAAGCTATGGCTGAAACATGTGCAGGTCATATCAACAAACCTAGTCATATAGGTTTTTGTTTGTAGTGATACAGCATGGCCCCTTTCAAATTAATATTCCGGGTTATTTCAACTCCAAAACTCAACACACAGACATAATTAAAAAGCTCCCCAAATCACACTTTATTGAGCGGCAACGAATTATTGTCAGTTAATGTCAGTACATAGCCAGCTTGCTAAATAGTGGATGTTAGAACACGCAATCATCAAATTTATCTCAATGACAACAAAAAAGCTTCAAATAGCGCTAAGCATAATATGGGTGATGTCGTAAAATCCAGAGTTCAAAGAGATATAACTTGCTATATGTTTGTGAAAATGTTATATACATATACATGTATGATATACATACTTGTGCAAACATGTATTACAATTTGCATACTGATTGTGACGCTTTCCTGCTTTGCCCATTTAGCACTACATATCGAACTTCTGATAATCTTGAGATTCGAAACCAAGTAATTGCTGTTGTTCTATTTAATCAGTGTGATTTGTACACCACCACCTGTGAAGTGGTCAGTTGCTTGCACACAGAGGGAAAAGTTAGGACTGGTTGATAAAACAACAGCCCTAGAACCAGTTACGTCAACTGACAGTCTTGTACAACTGTGATAATGAGCTAAGAAACAGTGAAATGATCAACGGATCGCTGGATTATAATGAGAATGTCGTAAGTGCTATATTAACGACCTTATTAGACACATACATATTTGCAATCTGCACCAAAAGGCGCTTCTTATTAGCCTATTTTCATGAAAATCGGAACAGGTCATGTTAACCAAACTGAGGTTGAAAATGCTTGTTTTTCCATATTAAGTAAAGAGTATTTTTGGATAGTTTTCCTGTTTTGTCAAAATAGCGTTTACGACCTTCTCATTTTAAACCAGCGAGATGGCATTACTATGTTTTGCAACTTTCATAAAAGCGATATATTTAACGGAATTTCATCTACGTGTAAGGCGCAATTTTGAAAGAAAGCGTGTCTCGCCTAGTTGCAGTGAATACTTGTAACTATGGGGGCGTGGCTAAGAAGTGTCCGTAGAAAGGTTAATTGTGGTCGTGACATATTAAGCAGGCTACTATATAATTATGCCTGCTTGTAATGTTTGGTACAATGGTACCACCGTGAGATGTTAAGAATAACATGGATGTTGCATGTGTGACCTCCGTAGTTCAAGCGCGCTTGCTGCCTTATCTCGCGAACCGGTTCAAATACGGGTGGAGGCTCACATTTGTCGCCCATGTTCAGCGGAAAGGTGAATGGCAAATTAAGGCTTTGCTCGGCACATTTACCAATGCGTGCTCCTATGTGATTACATCAATTTAGTATGTTTCAAGTGTCTGTTTATCTGTGTAGTCTATGGGAACTTGTAAGCTTTTTTTATAGCAACAAAGTTATTATCGTTAGAGACGCGTGCAATTCTAATACAAATATAGTAACAACCAAAATCCCTCATTGAGTAGGCGTTGACGGTATATAAACGAGTATTGCGCGCTTGGTTGTGAATCTTTACCTGCTCTACAAACAGGCCTAATAATGGACATTGAACTAATATACGAACCACGGAAATTATATCCATAAACTATCATATAGCAGTCGATCCTTTCAAAATCGCTCTATACATTTATATAATGACCAGGTGTGCAACGCTTTCCCCCGTCCAACATTCGTGTGCATGAACACATGGGCACCTTGTGTGTACCTTCGGTACCATTTTAACCGGATACATCATTTTAAACTATTTAATGTAAACAAAATAAAGGGCTCGCGTTCTGTGTAACTTAATGTGTAAACAAACAAAAAGAAACTGTTATAGCCGAAGTGTGTTTAGTTTACTTTTTCGACTCTTGTCCATGCTCTTCTTCTTCTGCTTCCGGAACGTTCCACCAAACTTCGTCCTCAAATATTTCCTCTTCGTCATGTACCTGATCTAGTATTGGAATCTTCAACAACAAACCTTCAAACAAGATCATTTTTATTTAATTTACTCGGAAAAGAGTTCATTTTAAAGAGTTACACCGAAACGCCATGCAAGATACACTTCTTTCACATGAGTCCGGACTTGTTAATGTAGTGCCATACAGAAATCATGAGCACATTGGTGTATTGGTTTGTTATGTTAATGTATTCATTGTTTAAATGTATGCTGAAGCAGCTTGGTACGCTTTTTACTTCGGAAAAAATATGGATACATATGCCAAAAAAATCGATTCCTGACATAAATCTTTGATCGTATGAGTCTGATAGGAACACAGACAAGTTATATATATACGGTCATAGTGTATTATTGCATTTTGGTGTTTATCGCACTAAGGTGTCTCCACTACAGTCCGTTGCAATCATTATTATTTACAGCTGCCAAAACTAGGCGTACATAAAGCAGAAAACCCAGACAAAACGTTAGGTACCTCAAGATAAACTTATTGTCTTCATATTCGTCCTAAGAAATCACAACAATTCACGACTTTCTACCTTCAAAAATTGCATTTTGACCATAATCCACGACTTTCGAATATTGAATGATATACATGTATGTACCTGTGATTATTCCGGACACTAAGGCGATACCCACTGTAACAGCGAGGGCTAGAGCCTGGTAACCACCTTGTTGACTGCCGGACCATCCTTTACCATGATCATAATCCAAATCAGGGAACTTGGTCTTAAAATCTGCAGTGATCTCATCTGGCTTCGGTATACGGTATGGGAAGATTTCATACAACCTACAACATCAAGAATAATGTCAGCGTAAAACTAGAGACAACATCAGATAACCTGTGCTCTTCGTCAAAAGCGGCAACCTTCTTAGCAAATATTATCTAACAAAATTATTAACATCTTTCATATAAAACATATCAACAATGCACGTTTCACAACAGTCACATAAAGTATCTGTCAAAGAATGCTCCATTGGAGAAGTTATACTGTAAAATCATTATTTTTCGAGGCAGTTTAATTTTCGTTGATTTCGTTGTTTCACTCGACCACGAAATCTAATCCCCACGATTAATCGACCTCTCAAATATCGAACATGTGTTTATCCTTTCATGTTTTGTAATCCACGAATTATGACCCCACGAAAATGCATTTTTATCAAAATCAACGAAATTTAATACCCACGAAAATATGTGACTTTACAGTACTTTATATACCGTGTACGGGTATGTTTGATGATAGTACGGGGGACGTGCAATTTATATCACCGACTCTTAACCATGTTTTCATTTACCATCGACCTTTTTGCAAAAAGGTTCTTAATAAGCAAAAATATGTAGAATATGCATATTGGCATTCCTTTAAAGTATATGCTGTAGAAATGGATAATATAATTGTTTGAGAAGAAGTATCGGACTAACGAGAGTAATTAACCTGATAGTAACATGAGTATCACATATAGTAACATCAGTAGCACATATAATTAACCTGATAGTAACATCAGTTGCACATATAATTAACCTGGTAGTAACATCAGTAGCACATATAATTAACCTGATAGTAACATCAGTAGCACATATTATAAGTGTACATTCATTGACTACTACTCACGTGCGACCCCATGATTCTTCCGTTGCCATGACGGCCATGATAGCCCCTGCAACAGCTGCCAGTACACCGGGCATACCGTGAAGGTTGTGTACTCCACATGTGTCTGTAAACTTCAACTTGGTAGCCAGAAATTCCTGAAATACGTACACGTAAACTCAGGATTAGAATGTACTCTAATGGTAGCCAAAACAAAATAAATACTGCAAATTATTTCTTATAGATTGGTGACCAACTTCCGCGACTTAGTGAATAAACTCGGCTATGCTACTCGGCAATGCTACTCGGCCACAATACTCGATCATGGTACTCGACCACGATATACCAGATTGGTCACCTTCCTGTATTCTTGTTGAATTATGTATTATCACAGACATGGTGATCGCCCACTGTTCAACTGTTCGATATAACATTATGTACAATAGGTACCGTGTTCAGAATCATTTCAAGTAAATGGGCTAGAAAGAGTTGACTTACTGTGATATACTTGTACCCTATACATGATATAATTCCTGCCACTGTACCCAGAATCAAAGCTCCGAACGGCTGCATGGGCATGTTGGCACCAGTACCTACAGCAACACCACCCGCTAACGTGGCATTCTGGATAAATTCCTGTAATTATACAATACATGTAACATTATTAGTAAGCGTATTGCGCAATGTGATATACGAGGGATGTTCAATACGTATACGGAAAATGGTTCCTCCTTGGTCATCATAACTCCACCACGACACTTTACATTGTAATTACTTTTACAGTGTAATGCAATAATATACATGTGCAACAGGTGTTAGAAAAGTACTAGTATATTGTTTGCGAAAAATGTTATTGTAAGTGATTTATAGTTGACTATCACCTCTAAACAGACGAACTATAGAATGGTCGCATTGAAGTACAGGATGTTAAAAAAGTTCGCTCTCATAGTTTACGTTTCAGGAGTTAATTTTTCTGACGTCAGAAGAGTGTAAATTTTTTAGGTTCAATTACAAAGGGTTCTATCATTACTCTCATCTTTCTGGCATTAAATGTAGCTATTAGAGTAAGAAATTAAAAGTGAACAAACTTTATTAACACCCTGTACATTTGCAATATATTCCATGCGGACCACTGTTCAGTAGCCTTCGAGTTCAATATTGCTGTTATTTGCCAACAAATAAACTATTAATCCTCCTATGCAAAATAAAAACAACAATGGAATATTTAGAATTATTCTACAAAGACGGTTTGTATTGTAGTTACCATGGTGAATTTGCCTTTCTTGTCCATCAAGGATGTGATAGCGAACGTGATAACAGCACATGCACACAGTGATAGGTACGTGTTAATGTATGCTCGATGTTGTTCATCAGCATCAGATCCTCCACCATTAAAACTTGGCCAATATAACCATAAAAATATGGTACCTACCAACAGATAAAAATACAGTACATAGAAACATATACAAATACAGTACATAGCAACAGATAAAAATATAGTACATAGCAAAAGTAACATGAGCCATACATTATTGGCCAATATAACAAGTAATTAAGAATTGTAAGCAATACAGAAGTCCCCTGCCGGTTTTAAGCCATTTTCAATATTTTTGTTGCCATAGCAACCACAAACTATTTTTAGACATGCATAATCCCCTCATTGCCCCCTATCCACATATCAAGATTCACAAACCTAGCTTGAAAACTGTTTGAGTTATGGCAGGATCCAGATTTGGGCATATTTTCACAAAAATACAATAAATTGCAACAGAAACACGAGTCATGCATCATATTATACTAACAGTTCTTCTGTGAATTGATCTAAAACGTCGTACTAGTTTCTAGAGAGCTAACTGTAAGTGCTACTTACAACCTTATCAGACTCATGCATTTCTGAAATCTGCATCACATTTCATGACACTCGGAACTGGTCATGTTGAAAAAAACTTGTTTTTCCATAAGCAAAGTATAGTTTTTAGACAGTTTCTTCTTGTTTTCTTAACATATCGATTGTGTACTTACGACCCAGCGATTTACGTATATGGCAACAATAACACCGATGCTGATTTGCGTTGACTTTCGGTATGAATGACGAATGTGTGTGGACGGTCTATCAGACTTTCCGTTCAATAGGAACAAACCGATCCTTTGCTTAAAATGGCTGTGCTCTGTGAAATTGTTTAACACATAATACGATATGCAAGCAATATTAATTTTCTGGTAAGGAGCACCGCCTGAATATGATTGAAAGTGGAGTTTTTTACATTTTACAATAACGAATAACCGAGGTATTCCGATTGTACCGAGTACTAAATGCAAGTTTTTCCATGAATGACCGATGTATTCTGATTGTACTGAGTACATGTTCTTCTACACCTTTGCATGCAAGTACATTGTATACGGATCCACGATCTTCTGGTTGATTAATAATGTACTTTCCTGACTTACCTATCATAGAGAACAGATCAGAGTGGTAGATAGCCTCAGACTTGACTTACCTATCATAGAGAACAGATCAGAGTGGTAAATAGCCTCAGACTTGACTTTCCTATTATAGAGAACATATCAGAGTGGTAGATGGCCTCCGACTTGACTCACCTATCATAGAGAACAGATCAGAGTGGTAGATGGCCTCCGACTTGACTCACCTATCATAGAGAACAGATAAGAGTGGTTGATGGCCTCAGACTTGACTTACCTGTCATAGAGAACAGATCAGAGTGGTAGATGGCCTCAGACTTGACTCACTTATCATAAAGAACAGACCAGAGTGGTAGATGGCCTCAGACTTGACTTACCTATCATAGAGAACAGATCAGAGTGGTAGATGGCCTCAGACTTGACTCACTTATCATAAAGAACAGACCAGAGTGGTAGATGGCCTCAGACTTGACTCACTTATCATAAAGAACAGACCAGAGTGGTTGATGGCCTCAGACTTGACTTACCTGTCATAGAGAACAGATCAGAGTGGTAGATGGCCTCAGACTTGACTCACTTATCATAAAGAACAGACCAGAGTGGTAGATGGCCTCAGACTTGACTTACCTATCATAGAGAACAGATCAGAGTGCTAGATGGACTCTGTCTTGACTTACCTATCATAGAGAACAGATCAGAGTGGTAGATGGTCTCAGACTTGACTTACCTATCATAGAGAACGGATCAGAGTGCTAGATGGACTCCGTCTTGACTTACCTATCATAGAGAACAGATCAGAGTGATAGATAGCCTCCGACTTGTGATGACCTACAGCTTTAGAGTTATATAACATTCGGCTAACACCTAGACCAAAATATGCTCCAAACGCATGAATGTACATAGATTCACCGACGTCCACAGCCTGCAACACAACGTATCTCATGTACTTGTATTTACCAAAGGGAGATTATTGCGAAGGTTCAAGCTAAAATCTTATTTGTAGTCAAGTGCCATATGGGCATGTAACAAAATACACGATTCGAAAAGCAACAAACATTAAGGAGAATCAAACAGAGCAGTCCGAACAGGTTCGGGATTTACCATTACTTGGTCACGTGCCTCTCCATTTCAAAGTCAAGAATAAAAAGAATAGTTTCGACACGTACATATAAAATGAATGAAGTGGAAACCAGCCTTACGTGAAGTACTTCATGACATAAGTATCCATTGAGTTGAGCGACAACAACTTCTATCAAACCCATAATCAACATTTGTAGTGGACTAGTTTTGCCCAGTACAGCACCAAACGATATCAGAACTGTAGCTGTAGCAAAGTCAGCAGTTACCATTCTGAAATATAAACCGGAAGACAGATAAATCCAGCGTTAAGTTGTATGACTTTGTTTTATACATAGTTTATTAACATTTTACAGTCATATACAAATAAACTGACGTACATATAAATGTGGTTAGTCACAAGTTTTCACAACTTAGTTCCGGTCGTCACATATAATCCTTATTGAGACGACACCTGGGAGCCGGTTTTAGACGACCATTACACGCCTGGTAATCAATGGCACCACAACGTTTCGTTATGTGTACAAAATGTTCCAATGCGACTTCCGTTGTAGTGCCAATCGGCACAAATTGTTGACAATGGTGAGTGTTTTTCTTTACTAAAGACATCTTAACTCGAATTTTATAAATCGGGGAATGTAGTGCTATGCAGATATGTCCACGCTTTCTTGTAAAAGCACAATATTCAGAATAAAAGCAGAATCTGATCTTTTAGAG
This sequence comes from Spisula solida, assembly GCA_947247005.1. Classification (NCBI taxonomy): domain Eukaryota; kingdom Metazoa; phylum Mollusca; class Bivalvia; order Venerida; family Mactridae; genus Spisula; species Spisula solida. The sequence goes on along the minus strand of OX365947.1, from coordinate 38,428,323 downwards.
CTCGCACAAAATGTGCAGTCAGAGTGTTGATCAGACCAAAATGTGAATTTTATGACAAGTTTTCCTGATTATGCCTATTATAGCTACTAGTTATAATAGTATACGATAAGTATTGATATTTGAATGCTTTATGCTAAATGTAGACATTTGTAAGGTTAACTGTGATGACGTATGTCCTATTTTTTAACCGTTGTGGTTCCAATCACTTCGTTGTAGTCCCAATACGGCGTTGTGGTTCCAAGCAAAATATAGTAAATAACGAGAAAGATAGATACATGTAGTTAGATAAATGCATGTCAATTATTCGAAAGTGAACCTAAAATACTCTGGAAAAACTTACGACGAATATTTACCAAGCTAATCTCGTAACGAGTGTTTTTTAGGATAATTTTATTGTTACACTATTACTGAAAAGTGAAAACAAATGCTACAATGTCGTAATATGTTAGCTGTTAAGCTTTGTAGTGTTTTGATATACGCTCCATTATACGGCCTGGAAGAAATAAAAACATATGTCACGGTTCTAGTACTGGAAATGTCGAATGCTACGAATTTCTTCCAAACTTGATCTAACAATCTTACTAAAGTATGCAAATAATTTTATTTATGTAATTGACCAGTATCACGACAAAGTTTAATTAACACTGGTCAATGATTGCCGAATGTACTAGTTAGTGTTTAGAAACTATACGTTGGTGCACATCGAATACAAATGTTCGTCTTGTGTTAGTTTAACAAAAGTTACAACCAGCCTGAAATGGGATGGGATATGTTTCTGTGTACACAAACAGGTAGTTACAGCGAATGCCGAGGTGTTGCTTTTCAGTTAGACATAAGTTCGACTAGTGTTGTGTATAAGTTTCGCATTGTCATGGGCGCTACGCACGTGGTTATACGTACTTTAGTGTAATTTGTATGACCATGTGCATTAGGCATAATCATGGTAGGATCGACCAAGTAACACATATTTATGCCAGCGTTTCTCATGCACTTGCCAATTGTTCAGGTACACGTAAGTGTAAAATTATACACATGTAGTGTTACAAGGTTGTAAGAAAATAACGTATATTTGATCCTTTAGAGATATAAGATCGTATTTAAACTTTTCCAATGTACCTGTATAAGCTGTTCAGTGTTCATTTGGAGTTATTTAAACATGTAACAAGACAAGGTATTGTTACTTCACTATGTTTGCAGTTGTCTCAACTTGAAGCCGATTCTTTCAGTAAAATAAATACGTCACGAGCCGCCTTAAAAAGATCTGCATGGTGTTGATGTACATTTGTATATAATGATGCTGCAATATGGCAGGCCAGGAATATGTGTGCCTCCACCCGGATTTGAAGTGCTTTTTACAATAATAGTACACACATTAGCACTAATGTTTAAGTTCAAGTTCCATTAATTTCAGTGGATTATTCACTTACATGTTGTGTTTTAGATAGATATAAAAAGTAATGTTCAAATTGACAATTAAGGGCCATGTTTACAAAATGACAGAATATCCGTTAGTATTTGAGCGTTGTGGTTAATGTTGCTTTCCCAAGTATAAATACATGGAAAACAATATCAAATATATACGGTTTAAGTATAATGAAAACATCAATACACGTACATTAGAGATCTCTATATTTTGCTGAGAATCACAACACAGTATTGGGACTACATCGTAGTGATTGTTCCAACGGTTTAAAAAATAGACATATGCCATCAAACATGACCTTTAAAATGCCGATTTTTACAGAAAAACATCAAATTGTCAATATCTATCGTATGTGTTAATTACTAGTAGCTATAACATGCATAATCAGTAAAATTTGTCATAAAATCCAGATTTTGGTCTGATCAACACTCTGACTGCACATTTTGTGCGAGCTCTAAAAGATCAGATTCGGATTTTATTCTGACAATTGTGCGTTTACAACAAAGCCTGTACATACCTGCATAGCACTACATTCCCCGATTTTTAAAATTCAGGCTTAGATGTCTTTAGTGAAGAAAAACAAATTACTTCACTCACCGTTTTTAACAATTTTTGCCGATTGGCACTATAACGGAAATCGCATTGGAACATTTTGTACACATAACGCGACTGTTGTGGTGACAGTGATTACCAGGCGTGCATTAGGAGCCTAAACAGTGCATGATACATGTATTGGGAACGTATTTAGATTGCGTACAAAGCAAAACAGTGAAGGATGTAATGTTCATTTTGAGGAGGTCTTACAAAGCCAATCAACGGATACATCAACTAAGAATGTTGAAAACTTCATGTTGTGGTCTAGTCACAGTTTCTTGTCGTCTCACAATTCAAGTTTGTGCTCCACCACCTCCTCGATAGCATAGTGGTTGAGCGTCCGCTTTGAGTGCGGGAGGTATCATGTTCGATCCCAGGCCGCGTCATACCAAAGACGAAATAAAAATGGTACTGGGTCAGTTATCCCCTTGCAAGACGTTCAGTATAAAAGGGAAACTGGCTTCTCTTTTCTCATACCCTCGAGGCGATTAATGACATCAGGAATGAGGTATCGAGAGTGATTAATCTAAGTTGAAAAAAACTTGTTTCACAATCGACCTAAAATAAATTAATATAAACTAAATGTTCGGGCTCTGTTGTATCTGCTGAGTAGAACTTTCACTGTCCGAGTTGCTATTGTTTGTAACACTAGTTTTTCAAAAGCGATTATCACAAACTGTACAAAATGATGTATATGTATCTGCATATTATCTATCATGTAATGGTGTTGTACAAGTAAGGCAAAGTTATATATGTAATAATTATAAACCATATTTTGAATTGTACTTTTACAGATCATAAACTCTTTACAAACTAGTTATGTCATGCTTGAAAAAAAACATTATAACTTAGTAATGTCTCCGAGTCATTTAACTGCTACAAGACTCATCCAAATTACAATTCAACAAACTTAACATTGACATAATTACCAGATTTATATGTTTATGTGAATATTTATATGTTTTATGTGAATATGTATATGTTTTAAAGATGTTATCTTATCTCAATAATGCAGCATTACTACGCAGAAATTTACCATATTATTTAATATTATTTGCCATATAATTTTTGTAGCATGGTTAAATTTTACAATGACATAATGTATGCAAGTGAGCCATAATGGATCCACGTTATCCTTATAATCTTTAAATTATTCAGGAACAACCCATGAATATTTTCAGTTCGTTTGAAACAACCCACGCAAGTTTAAGTATTTCTGGGACAACCCGTATACATGTACTAATATGTTCAAGTTGTTCAAGGGCCGACGCTACAACTGTGTTTAATGACAGTTTATGCTGGTAGATGTCTCGTACGTTACCCTACTAGGTGATCTTGGGACAACCCTTGAATGTTTTCAGTTTGTTTGAAACAACCCACGCATGTTTAAGTGTTTCTGGGACAACCCACCGACCCTGTTTATGCTGGTAGATAGGTATGTTATACTAATAAGTGATTTTGAGACAATCCTTGAATGTTTTCAGTTTGTTTGAAACAACACACGCATGTTTAAGTGTTTCTGTGACAACCCACCGACCCTGTTTATGCTGGTAGATAGGTATGTTATACTACTAGGTGATTTTGAGACAACCCTTGAATGTTATTAAGCTCCACTTACTCTTCTAATCTGACTTGATATTTATGTCCCTTGAAGATGCCCTCATATATACAGCCTCTAACCAACATGGCCCATTGAATGAGGACAGAGGCCAGGAACATGTTGATGCCAACTGACGAGTAGCCATAACATCGCAAAAATGTCATCAAAAATCCAAAACCGATAAATATCATCACATGGACATCTTGAAACGCTGAAAATATAGAATAGGTTGCGTTATATGTATTGCTATGGGCATATAACAGTACACTTACTGAAAGGGTCCAGAATGGGAACCGTCATTAGATCCCTTGTGCGACTAAACAAGTACAAACATTTGAGTCCATACATTCTGGGTCCAGCAGAATGGCTGTTCATGATTCACAATGCTATATAGCATTTGCGTTAATGTAAATAACAGTTGAAACCAAATAAGATACATTTACAGCTCAGTTAGGTTATTGCGAGAGTGACGTTGCCATTTATGTGTACACAACATATTACAACCATTGTATGAACAGGTAGAGCGAATATAGCATGTTAGTTTAGCATTGAAATTATAGCTGTCTGTATAAGCCTTTACATTTTGGTATATGACATGTCTTGTTAACAGAGAGGTCCTACCCCAACTTTCTTTTCTTGAGATTGTCACCCTACCATTATAATTGGTTTTTCACTGGACCGCTGCGTCACTCTATTCTTACCCTGGCTGGACTGTAGTTGAATAAGTTATACATTGTATATGATTAACGAATCTTTGAGGGGAAAAGTAATGTTCTACTTCTATTAAGATTGTATAACTGCAACAAACGTCTTGTTACATGGTCGATCACCTAGGGTGGATACTGTTCTACATAATACGGTATGTGGTACAAACTACAAATTGTAGTGATTATCATGGCCTAAACACCACAGGAAACCGTTTAATGAACTATTTATCATAATAACAAAACACCATTGTATATATTCACGTGGTAATGGTGAATAAAATATAATTGCGTCTGTTTCCATAACAACATGGAGTGTATTTTATTGTTGTTTAATATAATGCACTGTGTATTATGGTATACTATTACATCACATCAGGAAATTGGATACTTTTTATTACACAAGTAAACAAACAACACCACTTACGACGCGAGCAGTAAATCTCAGTTATGGTACTCGTTTACCGTTTGCTAAATATTATAGGCAATAACATATATTTTCAATTTATACCACTCATTACAAGCCCAGTAGATATTTGACAACAGTTATATTACGTACAGACCTGGGGCCCGATTCATATGCATATCCGTTAGCTAAAGCCAAGGTCCCACTAAGGAATTCAACATCGGCGTTGTTCTCTTGATTTCTTCGGATACCATCCGATTCTTCACAATTCCTTCCGATATCACACACTGTCTCGTGATTTCCCCGAAGCTTCCCCTAGACCACGAGAAACCTGCTTCAGATGTCCTGAATGCTCATTAATGTCAATGAGGCAAAAATTGCTCAGTGGGACCTAAGCTTAAGACCAGACTTTAATATTTTTAATATTCGACCGGGTCCCAGTCTAGGTACTGTTGTGTCAGTACATTCTGATCACCTCGGCCTTTATGCACTGCAATACAAACGTCTATTTACCGGAGACCAACGGAAATTGTCGAGATTTCATGATTAGTGTCAACGCACTTACGGAAATCAATTTAAAATATTTATAATTTCTAGAACAACTACATGTACTAAATTTCGGAAAGGGATCTTTAATAATGTTTCAGCTTATAAAATACAAACTACATCTCTCCACACTTTTGATAATAAATGACAGAACTTAAATTTCAGCCTTAGCATCAAACTACATGTTTATTGTGCAAGCAACATTTATTTCTGTCTTGTATTCATATGATGACGTCACGATCTCTGGTATATTCGGTGCATGAAATGTAAATCAAAAGCGGACAATAAACCTAGCGTTGTTGACTACGATATGCTGAAGTCAACGATCCGTTTTGTCTCTTTTTTTAGAACAGTATCCCTTTTCTAGATTTCAAGGATAATCATTGACATATACGTACTGATTTGGTAATACAATACTACAGACAGTCGATGCATCATACATCGGAACAGACAATAGAAAGACTTTAGTCTGTATAAGCCGATGTTAATTATCATATCAAGATTCAGAGTGCCAAATAGTACACACAGTTTAACATTTACATGAGAAGCATGACGATAGTTTAATTTACAAGTACTCGTAAGTCATTATGGTATGCAAACTGTCTCAAATAAATTATACAATAAAATTGAAAGCTAACAAATCCTTAACCCACCCACTAACAATTGTACAGCGCTACCTTAATGACGGCACAGTTTTTGGGAGGCGAAGTTATCCGGAAAGGTATCGAGTATTTAGAAATGATAATGAGCAAGCATAGTTATCTCATATTAATCAATCATCCACTTAAATATTAAATGACATGATTTTATTAAAAATAGCAACAAGGTTGACATTACCACATTGGTGGTATTCATTAACTGGTATTACATGGTATTTCTGAAAGCGAATCATTAAATACAATGTTCGATATAGTTATCATATAGCATGAGATAGTTCGTGCCCTACGTCATAAACTTCAATTTGGAAAACCTTTTTGAACTAAGATAAGTATTAAATTACTAGAGTATAGTTTTTCACCAAAGGCGGTCAGATTTAGATTAGGTCTCTAAAACAGTTGTTGGGTTATGATTTCCCGACCGACCCTTTAAAACACAGACTCTAAACAATTATACCGGCCAATAATGGTGTGAAACGAATTTTGTGCGTTACGTCCTGCACGACGAACTTAAAACTGATGATCAACTTCACCTTTGTTAAAAATCTACAACTCGGCATTGTAGCATGGTACCAGAAACAAACATTCACATTGTAGCTTGGCCTAAACATGATAAACATCTAACACCAGGATATCAGATTCCTACAGTGTATATAGCAATTTACGTTATTGTACCGACTTCGCATTCATTAACACCCGTGCCCTACTTGTGAGAATTGGGTCATATCATTCATTGAAGGTGTCCGTTAAGTGTTTTTTTGAAGCTTGAATATAACTGAGACGTCAACAGATTTTTGTATTGTTTGAAAAATGGGGCGACGATTACAGATAGTTCTATCTGATACAGTAATTAACATCTCTGTATGTTTTACTGATTGTCTGTCATTCTCATTGTACTAACGGTGTTCCATAGTAGGTTATTGTGGTGATTTTACTTTAACAGGAGATTCTAATCTAACTTCATCTTTTGTTTCTGTTCATACGAAACCATTTTGCAAATTTTCTTTAATTCGTTTTGGTACTCGAATTAAAGAAATTTGCAAAATGGTTTCGTACGAAAACTTCATATTATGTTAATTACGTATTATATGTTAAAAGTCACAAAGAGTATACTAGCTACAGTGATACTGAGACTACAAAAATACGATTTGCTGACACTGACCTAACTAGGCTTTTTTATAGCTGGAAACTATGGCCTTCAGCTTTTGGACATCTGAGACATAGACTTGAAATTTCGACATTTTGACAACTGAAACTTGGACTTTCAGCGGTTACGTTCATTTTCTCGTTCCGTTCAGTTATGTGTTGGGAATTGTGCCGTGTAATTGTGCTATGTGATGTTTTTTATGTTTTCTGTGCTCACCTGTTTAAGTTGAGTGCTTCCTTCCCTGTCCGACTTTCTATTAACTTTATGTAACTAGGTAGGTCCTTACACAGAGGGACGGACGTTGTGGCTATACCGAAGTCATTTATAACGTCAATGGTATGTAGAGGCACGAGAACAAGCTGGCAATATCACATCACATCTGAGGGCAGTCTCCAAATTCCAAACATATCATAGTACAAATAGGACAATTACAATGTTCAATATTGCACGAACACGTGTATTAATGCCAATGTCAGCTTTTTGTCAGGGTCGTCGTTTCTTCACTGTTTTAAAAAGATTGATGCAAGCTTATTATCTGTACTGAAGATATTGATCAACATTGGAACGATTAGCCAGCAGTACTAACTAATATATGTCTTTGTAGATCTGGAACTCTGATTGCTGCTTTATCTTCAATCATAGATATAACGGCATCTATTAAAACAAAACCTTATCCGCTTGTTCTATGCGTCCTCTTTGGACGTGTTGATGTATTCATAAGGTAGAAGCTGATTATGTTCTTGATTTGTTAACAAAGTTGGTTAAGACAGAAGTTCATGTAGTTGAAGGTTGAACAAACCTTGAAATCTATCACCATGTTAGAGATGAACATGTCACTTATGGCACGTGGAGTGTTGAAAAATTGTAAAGAAGAACTATTTTTTTAAATAACAAAACAATAATTGTTCAATCCTAGAAAAGATAATTGTTCAATAAAATTATTTATTCATCAAACATCTTTTGTAACACCCCACATGCCTGTGTGTACTTGGTGCGAAAATAAAAACACTTATTCAACACTTTCAAATAACTAGATTGTATTATTGAAAGTTTATAATGTTATTTTGTGGTTTGCAGACAATACTTTGTAACTAAAAGTGTACTGTGAAATAGTTTATAGATTGCAATACGCACTTTCTCCTTTGATATTCAATCTACATATTCGAATATCAAATGACAACCGGCAGCTGTTTGATTGAAAGTTGAAATGAAAGTTGAAATGAAAATTGCAAAACAAACTAAGAAATGTTTTTGGTCCCCTACTCACACTAATTGGCCAAGAACTGTTAGTACCAAATACAACGAAAGGATGTTTTACATGTCCGTATTAATCAACAAACACCATCTGTTCTTTCAACGGGGTCAAAGTTTGCTATTGGAAACACATTTGTTAGACGTGCATAATGAGTGCGACTGAGTGAAGGATGAAATCAAATCGTGTTCGACAACAATATCAGGTAATCGAATAAAACAGAAGAGACAGACGTAATGAACGAAACTGGTCCTCAATAAGTTGCGTCAGAACAAGTCGTGCTGGACAAATATATACAACGTTTGAAATGCCGGATCGAATAAAAGAGAAGAGGTGTAGTGTTTCTCACAAAGTACTGATGCAGAATATGCACAATGTTACTCGGCCCAGAGTGAAATGCCATTCACTTATGTGCACCCAAATCTACAAAACATTTTTGTAAGTAAACGAACAGGCTCAGCTGTTTCTTTTACTTTTTCGAAAAGCTAACCTTGTATTTTATTTATAATTACAGGTAGATTTACTGAGTCCTTCCTTTCTTGATTCAAAACTAAAATCCATTTCATAGTCATTAACGACGGATCCCCGTGGCCAGACGCCTTATAGAAATACAATAGATTCGGTAACTAATCCCTTGCCAAGATAAACACTTGCTTTACTTCTCTTCTCAATAAACTTGTGAACAAGGTATAATATTTCGCTTTACTATCGTTGTATTAATCATGTGGGTACATTAATCACCAATATGACCATGTATCATACTGTGTTTTTATTCCATACACCGATATGACCATATGTATAGTGCGGACAAATTAACCTGTTCCTTGACCTTTATACATGAATATATAACACGCTTCTGTAGCAGAATTTATCAAGTTCCGCGATGAAATCGTGCCTTGTCTGTGATTAAGATTATTGTTAATAGTGTTCCACGTACACATGCGTAATATTCTCCCCCGCTTAAAAAAATCAATCGCCGTAATTAAACTGTAGACAAGAAATCAACAACTAAATTATGCCAACAGAAAGTCCGAGGATCTGGTTTATTTGATGTGTTCGCACTAAACCAGACTGGAAAGCATAGGATACGCGCTGTAAACATTTACCCACATATCCAATTCAGTGTCAACTAGGGACAGTACAATCGGGTAATTAATATTGGATTAACCTATTTTATTGCATTCATCATGCAATTATGTACCTACCTGCTTATTACACTCTGTTAAGTTTGTACAAAGCACATGTATTCTTTTTCAAGGCCGCCATATTGTCTGTAACACGATCGTTTTTTATTATGAATTCGACATACGTGATGATACGGTTTTTGGCCATAGCTAGACGGCTAAACACAAATTCTCAAAATTCCCAATTACCACTGACATGCGGAATAAAAGAAGTTCATCTCAGATCTCACTAAACCGCCTTTAAAATGCAGAACATCACTATTTAACATGACAGTTTCATGACAAAGTGTACAAGCAATTTTATCTAAGCAATACTGATTAGCATTGACAACAACCTAGTTTCTGTTGTTTACATGTTCATGCGAGAATAAGTAGATCTAACTCGCTTGAAGGTTTATGACGAAAAGATACGAGTGTTCCCGCAGACCGTATGAAAATAATTATTTACAAATAGAATAATTATTTATCAAATTAACGTATGGACATACCACGTGAAGTCAACGTTTTAGCACTTTCATGAGCAGGTTTGAAACGAAAATTGGCATAACTTTGTAACTCAAGACATGTGTGGCCCCAGGTATCCAGAGCTTACAGGGCTTTGATTAAACAACGATGATGTATGAAAGGAGACGTCAAACGCTGACCAGACCACGACTGTAGGCATATTTAAAACGTTATAATACAGCGGTAGATCTCTATAATACTTATGTTACTATATATAGTAACAAATTTGCATTGAAAAAAATGTATTATACGCCCTTTTAAAGTATTATCAGCTTTTGGCCATTCTCGTGCAGGGCTATTATCACCGATAATAGCCATTGGAAGACGTACACGCGCAACGTCTCAAAAGTGACCGGCGCCGAGCGTAACGTAGGCCTTCTTAAATCACTTGCAAACAGTATTGATAGATTTGGACACGCAGGATAGTACATTTCAAAATTGAATCAATCCTCGATCAGATGGATCTAGATATACACCTATTTTCTAAAATCTAGACATTAAATCCGTGTTTACTAGACGAGATAGGCAATTACTGTTGATTCAAAGTTATCTGTCACAACCGCGTAAACAAACATTGGACACAATCGATATTTCAGGTGTGTCAGGACTAAATCCTTACATCATTAGTACATTTAAATGATGAAAACTTTAACTGCCCTTTAGCCGAGTGGTTAACAGCTATGGTTTTGTGAGTCTTATTTTGAAAATGTATACAATTTACTGCGAGTTCAAATCCCAACAATGCCTAGATTTTTTAAATTTTGCTTCAACTATGACTTGTATATTAATGCTTTTGCTCATATCGGTGAGTACATAGTACATTCAATGAATAAACTTGAAATGTTCACATTTGTATTCTAGCACACCAAGATTAAGTTCATCCTACGAAGCTGGAAATTTCTGCATTTTTTGCATGCAATGTACTGGTAAATATAAAAAAACATAGCGTATCTATATCAAGCCAGCTACTTTTTTCGCAAAGAAAGGTATGATAAAATTAATTTGTCTGATACCCTTTTACTTTGTTATGCTTTTTATAATATATTTTATGATGTTTTTATATAAACATCATAAAAAATATTATAAAAAGCATAACAAAGTAAAAGGGTATCAGACTGGATTCGAACCTTCACTTGGATTTTACCCATGAGTTATGATGTTACCATGCATTTAACGCACTACGCTAAGAACGCTAATGAAATATTCTACGCTTATTTTAATACATAAAGCTATGGTCAAAAATGGTATAAGTAAAATAACAGCGCTCATTGGTCAATACATAAATTTACCTATTAAGAAATGGAACATTCTGGCGGGTTTGACAGATATCTTTGAATCGACAGTATCAACCTACCGGGGCGATTATCACTCAATGACACTGCACAGCCATGCATTACTTAGAGATTAATAACGCCCTCGAGCCATTATCGTCGTGCCGGGGATATTATCATTCAATGCCACAGCGCGCCCATTTATTGAACTGTTTACAATGTACATCTGATACTATAGATGTACAACGACCTTCGAAATATGACCTTTGGGCGAGTTCATTTGCTAAGGTTGAAACGATATTTACCGTTATTTTTCCAATATATTATGAATATATCTTATAAATTCACGTTATCTTTCAAATTGACAGCGTGGCCTAGTGGTTAAGATGATCTATACTCTGAACTAGTCTGTACTCAGAACATTTCTTTTTATATAGGCTGTGGGTTCGAGTCCGCTGCTAAACTCTTTTTCAATAATTTTATTATTATAATACATGAGTGTTTTTTCATATATTTTATTACTTAATGAATATTAAAATTATATTTAACGTTAAATACAAAGTTGCTTTGTTTCGTTTATTTTACGATTTAAGCCTGCCCTGGATATTGTATTTATTGCTCAGATGACAATCGGGTTGAATTACAAAATATTTTCATCATTGGCTTCGCTGGAATTAGAATTGGAATCACCACTCTAAGAATATTCTTTAGAAACTTCAACATTAATAAGCGTTTACTCAGGTTATACAAGGAGCACAGTTCGGGTGACCGTTGACCGATATCTCTGTTCAACAGTCTTGACGTGGGAGTGTTTTCAAGGATTAAAATACAGAAAAAATGTACAAAGGAAATAGATATATTTTAGAAATATATATAAAAATAGACATGCACGCGAATGTTTTATTTAGCAAAATTTAAAAGATATTCAAAATGGGTGGGATTCGAACCCAGACAAAAAATCTATTTAGTTTCATAAGCAGTAGCTTAACCTACTGCGCCATGGAGGACGATGTAAACTACAATTTCAAATAATATATTTCTTTTACGAATACACCCCTTTTACCTGGATTATTTCATTATTAAAAGTACAGTTACGCCCGAACGATTGTGGTTTATCTATAGTACGTTGATTTGATGGTATAGCACTGAGAATGTGACATGATCCTGACCTTTATGCATGAATATTTTACAAGGTTCTTGCGTTGAATATATAAATTTTCGCGAGCAAACCGTGCAATATCGGTCCTTTAGATTTGTGTTGGTATTACACCTCGAGCGTCTTCGTGATACTTTCCGCTTATAAAAACATACAACCGGGATTATAAATATAGACAAGAAAGCAGCTGTTAAATTATGCTAATAAAAGTTCGAGAGTCGTGTCAAATTCTCTGGACTATACTAGTATCCTGGTTAATGATGAAATACAGGTCTGTGTCACGGTGTTGTTACTCAAGCCTAATTAGAAAATAAAAACCTAATTAGGAGATATAAACTACTACGTTTGAGATAAAAAAAGCCTTATAAGGAGATAAAAAAACTAATTATGAGATAAAAAGCCTAATTAGGAGACCTAAATAGGAGATATAAAGCATAATTATGAGATAAAAAAAAGCCTAATTATGAGTTCCTAAGACTGGTTTGGGCTCTACAAGGGCTCGAACCCACTTAGTGTCGCCTATTGCTTACTGCATTGTGGCTACTTTGGGGTTCTGGCCCCTCTTTTTGACCCAAATTTAGACTTGACTCTAAGTAATGATTTAAAAAAGTGTAATTGTATTCTTTCGATATGATTTGCTGCATGAAAACCCCAAACCGGACTTCCGTAATTTAAGATGTGTGTTATGAGTTTATCAAATAATTCAAGCGAATGTTTTTATCACATGTTTGACGTCGCGGTAGCGTAATAAAGTAATTATTTATTTTGGATAATACACTAGTGTAATAAAAAGCTTTGACGTGACGTCACTCGAAGTATAGGCGACGTCGTCAAAGTGGCGAGGTTATCATAGTGGAAATAAGTAGCTATTTTATGGTTCGCCGGAAAAGGCTAAACTGTGATAAAAAGGTCATTACATTTGTGACTTTCCAGATCGTTAAAATGATCGGCAGAGCCTCGCATTTTATTATTTTATTCAACTCGTTTAATAAATTCAATATGAAAAGATACTCATGTAATATCCTCTATATACCAAATATTGTAAAACTTAAAATATATAAAGTTTGAATTTAAATATTGCTTCGTTTGCTTGTCCAGCTTAATTAATTTGTGTATTGTATCATTAAAACTCCCTCCACCCCCTCCCTCTACATGATTAATTAAGCCGTGAAGGACAAAAATGTTATCAGATGTGCCCATTTTGGACCTGAAGTCAGCTTGTACTTCTATATAAATGTAACAAATTTTCTGCCCACGTCGACAACCTGATGTTTACAATACTAGTAAATAACTTGCCTATAACACGGAGAAGCGTGATGCCTCGATAATTCGTAACATCAGACAAGCTCCCTTTTTATGAATTTGTACATGTCAGAAGAAACCCTCCCCCCCCCCCCCCCAAGAGTTTGGAAAATAGCCTAGTTGCATGATTAAAAAATGTTGATATGAAATAGTGCAAAGTCGATTTTTTCATGTACATTATACTAGAAATCCATTCAATAAACATTCTATAAATCTGATATACCTTTATTAATATCACATATTGTAAAAGGTATGTCAAGTGCATTAAACGCTTTTGGTAGCCATTCCTGACTGATCAAGGTACATATGGTGCTACCGACCATACACCATGCAACAGAGTGTACAACCATCCTAAACCACCACCGGATGCAGCAATTCCCGACATATGAGGTACATGTACACAAACTGTATTTTAGACCCTTATGGTGACTAAAAATAATGTCGCCGTAGGTATGATATTATTGATAACATATAAAGTCGGGCAACGTATAACTAACATACACATTCATGTGAACTTGGACATGGACATTTGACCTTAAATGCCATTCTAATTGTTAGAATTGTTTTGTTATACATTCGATGTCGAAAATAATTTCTTAAAAACTTATATTGTGCAAGTATTGAAGCGACCGGCGTGCGTGGACGTGTGTGTATGTGTGGTAAAGGGACCACATACATAAAACATACCGTGTCATCAACTTCTATTTTACACTGAACCTGTCGTGAACTGACCAGACATGTTTTCCATGAGAAAAGATTGACGTATCCGGTATACTATTTTTCATACAGTAACAACCTTGAAAGTAAAGATCGATATACAATAGTATTAAGTAAAACATGACCGAATAATCTCAATCTTTTAATCATATCATTCAATCAAGGATTAAAACTAGAAAATGCTCTACATAAGGTCAATTACGGTAATAACAAGTCAAATATCGGCAGATGGATTAAAGTTAACGTTTGACACCATTTGTGGACACATACGTCTCCGAATCAAATATAAAAACAAAGTATACTCCTTTCAAACTATAGGTTTGATATTGTTGTGTGTCCCTGAACGTGTGTATCTTCTAGTATGCTCCTTTCAAACTATAGGTTTGATATTGTTGTGTGTCCCTGAACGTGTGTATCTTCTAGTATGTTTGATATTGTTGTGTGTCCCTGAACGTGTGTATCTTCTAGTAGGTTTGACATTGTTGTGTGTCCCTGAACGTGTGTATCTTCTAGTATGTTTGATATTGTTGTGTGTCCCTGAACGTGTGTACATTCTAGTATGTTGGATATTGTTGTGTGTCCCTGAACGTGTGTATATTCTAGTATGTTTGATATTGTTGTGTGTCCCTGAACGTGTGTATCTTCTAGTATGTTTGATATTGTTGTGTGTCCCTGAACGTGTGTATCTTCTAGTATGTTTGATATTGTTCTGTTTCCCTGAACGTGTGTATCTTCTAGTATGTTTGATATTGTTGTGTGTCCCTGAACGTGTGTATCTTCTAGTATGTTTGATAGTGTTGTGTGTCCCTGAACGTGTGTATCTTCTAGTATGTTTGATATTGTTCTGTTTCCCTGAACGTGTGTATCTTCTAGTATGTTTGATATTGTTGTGTGTCCCTGAACGTGTGTATCTTCTAGTATGTTTGATATTGTTCTGTTTCCCTGAACGTGTGTATCTTCTAGTATGTTTGATATTGTTGTGTGTCCCTGAACGTGTGTATCTTCTAGTATGTTTGATATTGTTGTGTGTCCCTGAACGTGTGTATATTCTAGTATGTTTGATATTGTTGTGTGTCCCTGAACGTGTGTATATTCTAGTATGTTTGATATTGTTGTGTGTCCCTGAACGTGTGTATCTTCTAGTATGTTTGATATTGTTGTGTGTCTCTGAACGTGTGTATATTCTAGTATGTTTGATATTGTTGTGTGTCCCTGAACGTGTGTATATTCTAGTATGTTTGATATTGTTGTGTGTCCCTGAACGTGTGCATATTCTAGTATGTTTGATATTGTTGTGTGTCCCTGAACGTGTGTATCTTCTAGTATGTTTGATATTGTTGTGTGTCCCTGAACGTGTGTATATTCTAGTATGTTTGATATTGTTGCGTGTCTCTGAACGAGTGTACATTCTAGTATGTTTGATGTTGTTGTGTGTCCCTGAACGTGTGTATATTCTAGTAGGTTTGACATTGTTGTGTGTCCCTGAACGTGTGTATCTTCTAGTATGTTTGATATTGTTGTGTGTCCCTGAACGTGTGTATCTTCTAGTATGTTTGATATTGTTGTGTGGCCCCGAACGTGTGTATATTCTAGTAGGTTTGACATTGTTGTGTGTCCCTGAACGTGTGTACATTCTAGTATGTTTGATATTGTTGCGTGTCTCTGAACGAGTGTACATTCTAGTATGTTGGATATTGTTGTGTGTCCCTGAATGTGTGTACATTCTAGTATGTTTGATATTGTTGTGTGTCCCTGAACGTGTGTACATTCTAGTATGTTTGATATTGTTGTGTGTCCCTGAATGTGTGTACATTCTAGTATGTTGGATATTGTTGTGTGTCCCTGAATGTGTGTACATTCTAGTATGTTTGATATTGTTGTGTGTCCCTGAACGTGTGTACATTCTAATATGTTGGATATTGTTGTGTGTCCCTGAATGTGTGTACATTCTAGTATGTTTGATATTGTTGTGTGTCTCTGAACGAGTGTACATTCTAGTATGTTTGATATTGTTGTGTGTCCCTGAACGTGTGTGCATTCTAGTATGTTGGATATTGTTGTGTGTCCCTGAATGTGTGTACATTCTAGTATGTTTGATATTGTTTGTTGGTCCCTGAACGTGTGTAAATTCTAGTATGTTTGATATTGTTGTGTGTCCCTGAACGTGTGTATATTCTAGTATGTTTGATATTGCTGTGTATCCCTGAACGTGTGTACATTCTAGTATGTTTGATATTGTTGTGTGTTCCTGAACGTGTGTACATTCTAGTATGTTTGATATTGTTGTGTGTCTCTGAACGTGTGAACCTTCTAGTATGTTTGATATTGTTTGTGTGTCCCTGAACGTGTGGACATTCTAGTATGTTTGATATTGTTGTGTGTCTCTGAACGTGTGAACCTTCTAGTATGTTCGATATTGTTGTGTGTCCCTGAACGTGTGTACATTCTAGTATGTTTGATATTGTTGCGTGCCCCTGAACGTGTACGTGTACTTTCTAGTATGTTTGATGTCATAAACCACTAAATGCCGCTGACCAGACATGTTGCAATTAGGGCCGATAAATTTCACATACAGTGGTTTTATGAACATGGCTTACTATTGTTGTGTGTGCTGCCGTCCGTGTGTCTCGTCCAACTTGAAGTTGGAGGTCCTTTGTCAATCTGGCAGGGAAACAACTAATGACCACACACTTACGACACGGTCGTGATCTCATACAAACTACCTTACAGCTGTATATCATACAGCACAATATATCATATTACGGATGGACGATAACGCCGTCTGCGCATACTTTTGATATGCCATTGTATTAAAATATGCGCTTATTTCCATATTCTTCAGTTTACAGTTACATGTGTCATTATATGAATATTTGTACTTTGATTGCTATAAGCAATGAAAGCAAACATAGTGTAATGTGATCTCAGGAGTCAAATAAAAGTTACATATTTCTCCATAGTTATATACGTGTGCATATATAACATATACAGTAAATGCGTATATATCTTAAAACCTTGAATTTGTATAATGGTACAGCGTATTGTGTTTATAACAAAGTCTGTTTTATTTATGAGAAATCTGAGAATGCTATATAGGCTCGTATATTTATTTGTGAATATATTAAAGTCAAAGTTAGATGAAATGTGGGTATTGCAAAAAGTGTTACAAAAGAGTATCAGTTTGTAATCGGTATGAAAACTTACACCTTGATATAAGCGACAATGTACCATGGCTCAGAACAAGGCACTGATCGAGACTTTGAAGCAGGAAAATCAAGGTTAACATCCACACAGATGACGTAGCGACACTTTAGAATACTATCAAAATCTATTCGGATAGAAAACTTCATATTTAATATCAAGAATATCAAGTGAAAATACTCTGTCATATAACTACAATATCATGTGACTGCATTCAGCTTGATTGATGACTTGACAGTATCTGTACAAAGCCATATCACTGTCGTATTTGTAAAGTGGTCGCTACTACCCCCTCCCAATACGTATACAAGATACAGGACTAACAACGGTAAAATGAAGTCATACCGATTACCTACGCAATATAATAAAACGTTTTCACCGACATGCAATATGATACACCGGCACTTGAAATTTCAAAATCTTTTTTAAGTGTTTTCCACCCAAACAGAAATGGACTGGTTGGGAACACAGGGTTGTCTCGCGTCTATTGGTGCTATACACCCGGCACATTAACGAAACAAATAGTATATTCTGAAATGGCTATGGTAGCCTCGTATCAATGACCACGCAGTTACCACTGTCCAGGTCGATCGTAAGTAGCAACAACATATGCCGAATTATCATGAACATCGTTGAGCGTCTAGGAACACACGAATTCAGTAGGACGAAACGATGTGTCGTGCAACATGACACGTGTCTTCGATGGAACCAAGCAATGCCTCATAGAATGTTCCCTACGGCTTCGGTGAGACTAAGCAATGTATCGTAGAGCATGCCATACGGCTAGGATGAAACTTAGCAATACATCGTGGAGCATGCCCTACGGCTTTGATGGAACTAAGCATTTCAACGTGGAACATGCCCTACGGCTTGGATGGAACTAAGCAATGTATCGTAGAACATGCCCTACGGCTTGGATGGGACTAAGCAATGCATCGTAGAACATGCCCTACAGCTTCGGTGGGACTAAGCAATGCTACGTAGACCATGCCCTACGGCTTGGATGGAACTAAGCAATGCATCGTAGAACATGCCCTACGGCTTTGGTGGGACTAAGCAATGCATCGTAGAACATGCCCTACGGCTTTGGTGGGACTAAGCAATGCATCGTAAAACATGCCCTACAGCTTCGGTGGAACTAAGCAATGCATCGTAGAACATGCCCTACGTCTTCGGTGGGACTAAGCAATGCATCGTAGAACATGCCCTACAGATTCCATGGAACTAAGCAATGCATCGTAGAACATGCCCTACGACTTCGGTGGAACTAAGCAATGCATCGTAGAACATGCCCTACAGATTCGGTGGAACTAAGCAATGCATCGTAGAACATGCCCTACGACTTCGGTGGAACTAAGCAATGCATCGTAGAACATGCCCTACAGTTTCTGTGGAACTAAGCAATGCATCGTTGAACATGCCCTACGGCTTGGATGGGACTAAGCAATGCATCGTAGAACATGCCCTGCGGCTTTGGTGGAACTAAGCAATGCATCGTAGAACATGCCCTACAGATTCGGTGGAACTAAGCAATGCATCGTAGAACATGCCCTACGACTTCGGTGGAACTAAGCAATGCATCGTAGAACATGCCCTACAGTTTCTGTGGAACTAAGCAATGCATCGTTGAACATGCCCTACGGCTTGGATGGGACTAAGCAATGCATCGTAGAACATGCCCTGCGGCTTTGGTGAGACTTAGCAATGCATCGTAGAACATGTCCTACAGCTTCGGTGGAACTAAGCAATGCATCGTAGAACATGCCCTACGACTTCGGTGGAACTAAGCAATGCATCGTAGAACATGCCCTACAGCTTCGGTGGAACTAAGCACTGCATCGTAGAACATGCCCTACGGCTTCGGTGGAGCTAAGCAATGCATCGTAGAACATGCCCTACGGCTTGGATGGGACTAAGCGATGCATCTTTGAACATGCCATACGGCTTGGATGGGACTAAGCAATGCATCGTAGAACATGCCCTACGACTTCAGTGGGACTAAGCAATGCATCGTAGAACATGCCCTACGACTTCGAACGGTGGAATTAAGCAATGCATCGTAGAACATGCCTTACGGCTTGGATGGGACTAAGCAATGCAACGTAGAACATGCCCTACAGCTTGGATGGGACTAAGCAATGAATCGTAGAACATGCCCTACGGCTTGGATGGAACTAAGCAATGAATCGTAGAACATGCCCTACGGCTTGGATGGGACTGAGCAATGCAACGTAGAACATGTGCCCTACATCTTGGATGGAGCATACCCTACGGCTTTGGCAGGACTAAGCAATGTATCATAGAGCATACCCTACGACCTCGGTGGGACTTAGCAATGTATCGTAGAGCATACCCTACGACTTCGGTAGGACTAAGCAATGTATCGTATAGCATACCCTACGGCTTCGGTGGGACTAAGTAATGTATCGTAGAGCATACCCTACGGCTTCGGTAGGACTAAGCAATGTATCGTAGAGCATACCCTACGACTTCGGTAGGACTAAGCAATGTATCGTATAGCATACCCTACGGCTTCGGTGGGACTAAGTAATGTATCGTAGAGCATACCCTACGGCTTCGGTAGGACTAAGCAATGTATCGTAGAGCATACCCTACGACTTCGGTAGGACTAAGCAATGTATCGTATAGCATACCCTACGACTTCGGTAGGACTAAGCAATGTATCGTATAGCATACCCTACGGCTTCGGTAGGACTAAGCAATGTATCGTATAGCATACCCTACGACTTCGGTAGGACTAAGCAATGTATCGTATAGCATACCCTACGACTTCGGTAGGACTAAGCAATGTATCGTAGAGCATACCCTACGACTTCGGTAGGACTAAGCAATGTATCGTATAGCATACCCTACGACTTCCGTAGGACTAAGCAATGTATCGTATAGCATACCCTACGACTTCGGTAGGACTAAGCAATGTATCGGAGAGCATACCCTACGGCTTCGGTAGGACTAAGCAATGTATCGGAGAGCATACCCTACGACTTCGGTAGGACTAAGCAATGTATCGTAGAACATGCCCTACGACTTCGGTAGGACTAAGCAATGTATCGTAGAACATACCCTACGGCTTCGGTAGGACTAAGCAATGTATCGTAGAACATGCCCGACGACTTAGGTAGGACTAAGCAATGTATTGTAGAACATGCCCTACGACCATGGTAGGACTAAGCAATGTATCGTAGAACATGCCCTACAACTTCGGTGGGACTAAGTAATGTATCGTAGAGCATACCCTACGGCTTCGGTAGGACTAAGCAATGCATCGTAAAACATGCCCTACAGCTTCGGTGGGACTAAGCAATGCATCATAGACTGTTCTCTACGGCTTCGGTGGGACTAAGCAATGCATCATAGACTGTTCTCTACGGCTTCGGTGGGACTAAGCAATGCATCGTGTAACATGCCCTATGACTTCAGTGGACTAAGCCGTGTGTAAGGTTGGGTCATTCAACTACATCATTTTACTTATTCAACTAAGACACTTCACTTGTTGAATTTAGGTCATCCGGCTGGGGCGTCCACTGTGGTCATATGGCTGTTCACTCAGGGATGTCTCGACTAGTTGATGGTTCAGTTGGGCATTGTGCCGTGTGTGTTTTTAATGTTTTATGTGCTCGGCTGGTTAAGTTGAGTGCAGCCTTCCATGTCTGACTTAGTATTATCTTTTTGTAGCCTCGAAGGGACTTGTGGAAAGCATCGTGGAACACCATGAAATCAAAACCCTAATATTAATCGACACCCAAAGTGACCAGTTAGGGATTTCTTTAATAATTGATACAATTCCGCGATTTTACAATCTAAACATATTGCTTTTATCCCAATTCCAAGAAAGTAATAAATGCATGGTGAATTACTTAAATACTGAGTAAATAAGGTAAGAGTATTAACAATAACGACTTTTTATCTGCTGATGACAATTTTCGTAATGAAATACATTCAAACAATACCTCGTGTAAAGCGAGCAGTATTTGGGTTGAAAACAAGCATAGTTTTTTGCCAGTTTTTATTATATATACATAGTCTTTAGAATAAAACTACAAAAAATTACTTTTATATTGTAATTATATACACCGATTATAAATTTATAAACGTCGCAAGTTAATATTTCATTTCAGTCTAAAGAGGACGATTTTATTACACGTCTCATTCAAGAAGAATAACAACACGATAGAATTACAGTCTGTGTCTCATATATTAACTCACATATACTAATATGCCCTGTCTCATATATTAAGTCACATTTACTAATATGCCCTATGTTTCTCATTACATAGCTAACAACCCGTGTAAACTTCAAAATAATTATGGTATGAAACACTTTTATTGAAGACATGATGATTGGTGTATGTGCCTCCTTAGCTCAATGGTTAGCGCGCTTGTCGTCTAATCTGGCGACCCGGGTTAAATTACGGGTGGAGGCTATCATATGACTGCCATATTTCAGCAGAAAGCTGACTGCCAAATAAAGGCTATGCTCGGCATTAAGGTAGATGTATACGTTTTATGAACAAAGAACTAAATGTTACATGTAAGCTAGCTTGGACCCTCCCTGCTGGCTCTGTCGCTAGAACGTGGTGAGGCCATTCATGTAAACATTGACTTGCGATCCTCTCTGCCGACTCAGTCACTATAACGCAACATGAAGCCAACTAGAAGGCCCTCCACTGGCTTTGTCGCTTGGACGTTGTGAGGCCAATCCGAAGACAGGGACCCTTGGCAATTTGTCGTAGTAATAAGTAAACATTAGTACAAAGTCGTGTTCATGCAAAATGTGTTTGCCTTTAATATCTGGGGCATCACGGTAGTGAAGTGGCCTTGTGCTTGTGGATTAACAGGTCAATTATGGCAAATGCCATTAACACCCAGAGGGCCAAGGTCAAAGCTGAAATAATGACGACATAAAACGGCCACAGAACAGCTAGAAAATCATTATGTATTGGTTTTGGGCCAAACTTTCGTGGTTATTTTCTTAATCACTTGCACCACGTATCAAATCCTTCACTAAACTAGTACATTTTGTTTTTATAAACTTTCAAATCCTCGAATTTTAGGTCAAACGCAATTCATTATTGTCTATTATTATTTCGGATTATACGTGTGTCGGTCATAAGGCCGATCTTCATTATCAGTAGACCATCTAAATCAATACTCTAGTAAGAGATGTCCTTCAAAATGAAAAGCAGAAGTTCACGACTCTGCAAATTGCTTTGGACATAACGTCAAAGTAGTGAGCGGTGGCTTAGAGGTAGGGCGCACGGTTATAGATCGAGAGGTCGGTTGAACGGACGTATGTCAGAAATATACTTTAACTCGGTACTAAAAACTTTTAAATACCTCCGTTTTAATGACGTCAGAATGAACACTTCGAATGCTTAGAATAAGAAGGTCGTAAGTGCGACTTGCGACATAATTTTTTTATTACGATACATACATATTTAAAATATGCATCACAAGGCGCTTCTTATGAGCCTATTATGTAAATCGGAACAGGTCATGTTGACCAAAAAAGTTAAAAAGCTTGTTTGCCAATAAGTAAATAGTAGTTTTCAGACATATTTGTTCTTGTTTTCTCAAAATATCGATTTTGTACTTACGACCTTCCCATTCTATATGCCGGCGACTTGTTACAAAAAAAAACTAAACTCAATACATTTTGTATCTGTAATTATAAATAATTGGGCAGTATTGTTACTCACGTGGGTATTTCCTGCCGATGTAGTCTGAGATAGCTTCCTCTTCTTCCAGAACATAATCTTTGGTATCGTTGGTGTAATTAGCATGATTGGGGTCCGAGTGAACCGGGTGAGCTCGCCAGTCATACTCCGTAAGTAGTCCAAACAAGACTATAAAACCAATTTGCAGAATAACAGAAACTGTTCCGAACTTAAAACGTGAGCCTCCCATGGTTTGGTTGGTGTTCCTTTAACAAACTCCGAGAATAATAATAAAGTTAATCTTCCAGTTTTGTCGTGCAGTTTAGCCTTGTAACAGATCAGCTGTTAAACATATATATGCTGGACCAACTCCAATTGGTAATGACATTAACTGAACCCAGGGTAGAGTATGGTAAAATAATTAACCGCCATGTGACGACTAAAGCGCGAAGGTGTGTCGGAGATGTGGCTATTTTGTCCAATCGTATCGCTGTATTCAAATGCTTCACTGATCCACAATAAAAATATGCTAAACTGTACCCAGTGTTATATTATAGCTTTACAATAATGACTTAAAGAAGGCTTAACTTTGCGAGTATTATTTATACAACAGTACTTAAGTTTTACAATTTCATACTAGTCTTGTACTAGGTCAACTTAGAACGACTGATTTATCCTAAACGATAACTTTTTGTTTGAAGTCCCGTATTTTAATACGGTACATAAAACTTTCCCGATGTCGGGTGCACTGCATTCCGAATTCCGTCAGGGTTTGTACCTCGGAATATATACATGTATGTTTTTCCTTGTTTGTCGGTATGGAATCTAGACCAGTCAAAGCTTTCTAACTATTGCAGTATGATAACTGTGATATATAACAGTACAAAATGTATCATATTCGAGTATAATATACAATGTATGGTGTCGCTAAACAGACTCTAGTTATTCGAATATGTTTATTTCGTAAAAATGGAATTTATTATACCGAACGTAATAAACAACGTGTTTTACGAACTAATATTACGTTTTTACGAAATAAGCACAGAATTGCGGTTGGAACTCAAGCCTAGGTATTTGACTTTGCAGCAATATCACGAATACAATTTTAATGTAGATTTGAATACTACACTTTCTAACATTAGAGGCATTATATGTTTAAAACCAACATTTCTGTTAAACACATTTCTGTAAACGTATCGGAAATCCGAATATATTATGGAAAAGTCACTTACTTACTTTTTGCGTAAAATGTATTTCAGTTACTAGTGCTAGTACCATATAGGTACTGCATCCTAGGTCAAGTGATGGTTGCTTAACTCATTGTTGCAGTAATCAATGTGTTTGTATAACCGTATTAATATAAAAGTATTTTGGTTACATATAATGTACTTTAAGAATAAAGTGTGTTATTAGTATATTTTCTGTTCTGATACACAAAAATGACTGTGATAGAGACGGTTTAAGTAAATTGAGGACCCTAACATACAAACAAATTAGATACAATGTATTAATCTAAAAAAACTCTAACAAAAAATATTTTTTGTTATTAACAAAAAGTATTTATTGTTATTAACAAAAGTATTTTTGTTATTAACATAACCAAACTTTATTGTAAACAACGTAGATACATCAATGTATCAGAAAAAGCTTCAACAGCTCGAATAAGCACACGTACGTAATGGAAGCGCAACACGTGGAGAACACACAGTCCGACACTTGATGATACATTGCAAGTGCTTTCATATTAAAGCAACAAAAACGGATGATACGCATGATATGCGTACGTGTATCTTTTAGCACGGCACCAATTGTCAGTAGATACCCTACATTGAGTCTATTGATATACTTCTATGTATGTAACCCGTATCTTTTAACACGGCACCAATTGTCAGTAGGTATCCTACATTGAGCATATTGATATACTTCTATGTATGTAACCCGTATCTTTTAACACGGCACCAATTGTCAGTAGGTATCCTCCATTGAGTCTATTGATATACTTCTATGTATGTAACGCGGCGTATCTTTTAACACGGCACCAATTGTCAGTAGATACCCTACATTGCGTTTATTGATATCTCGTATGTATGTAACCCGTATCCTTTAACAGTGCACCAATTGTCAGTAGGTACCCTACATTGAGTCTGTTGATATACTTCTATGTATGTAACCCGTATCTTTTAACACGGCACCAATTGTCAGTAGATACCCTACATTGAGTCTGTTGATATACTTCTATGTATGTAACCCGTATCTTTTAGCACGGCACCAATTGTCAGTAGGTACCCTACATTGAGTCTATTGATATACTTCTATGTATGTAACCCGTATCTTTTAACACGGCACCAATTGTCAGTAGATACCCTACATTGAGTCTATTGATATACTTCTATGTATGTAACCCGTATCTTTTGACACGGCACCAATTGTCAGTAGGTATCCTACATTGAGTCTATTGATATACTTCTATGTATGTAACGCGTGGTATCTTTTAACACGGCACCAATTGTCAGTAGGTATCCTACATTGCGTTTATTGATATTTCGTATGTATGTAACGCGTGGTATCTTTTAACACGGCACCAATTGTCAGTAGATACCCTACATTGCGTTTATTGATATCTCGTATGTATGTAACCCGTATCCTTTAACAGTGCACCAATTGTCAGTAGATATCCTACATTGCGTTTATTGATATCTAGTATGTATGTAACCCGTATCCTTTAACAGTGCACCAATTGTCAGTAGGTACCCTACATTGAGTCTATTGACACACTTCAAAGTATGTAACGCCCAAAGACAAACTAGTTTGTATACTAAAGATGCTGTATGACCTTAGTGGAGTGACATATGTAGTAAACTAGATAACAATGGACGAACAATGATTGTTTACGGAGTTATGATATAACCGGTAACATCGCCCTAGAACTTCATGAACCATGGTAACCATGTTAGTAAACGAAAATAAATGGTATTGTAACAAAACAACAACTATTCGTTGGTGTTTACTTTCAATTGTCCGAATTAGTTGGTCGGAACAAAATCCCAGGGTAAACCACACTGTCAAATCAAATTAGACCAACTGGCATCTATCATATAAAGTTGAGAATCGTAATCCAAATCTAATTCGTTTCCCATGATTGTAAGAGATGTGTTGTTAGTTGAATTTAGACGGACTGATTGTGTATTTGCAAAGCCAGTAAATGTTGCATTAGTATGCATGGTGTCAAAAGATAATAAACAATCGGACAATGAAGAAAGCACTCAACAGCCGAACACAGAAACTAAAAAACAACACATATCACAATTACACGGCACATATTTAACGCACAACTGAACAAGAAAATGAACTTTACCGCTGAAAGTTTCAGCTGTCAAAAAGTCTATAGTCCAAGTCCTACCTGTTTTCGTCAAGTTTTCTTTGCATTTGGGAATGGTGTGCTTAAAGGAGCGCAATGTAAAGCGAAATCTAAATCCTCCAGCTGGTGGTCAGTTTCCATTTTATCCCAGTGTTTTGTCATCATCAAAAAGCTCGGTTGTTGAAGGAACATGCGTATATGAATGGTTTGACATTGAATCCAGTGTAAATAAAGCAAGAGATAACAGTTCTATGCTCAACACCATTATCATCAAAATAATGTCATTTCCGGACAAATTTGGAGGCTCCGTAAGTTCCAATCCTCAGCTAACTAGATAACCCATGTATTTGAAATCAAGTGTAATGCCTGTGGTAAATTTGGCGTAAGTAAATCTTCGCGTTTTTCCGATTGCCGATGGGTACCAATTTTCGCGTATTTAAGTCTACCGTAAATGAGAAATGTTCGTGTTTTCAAGTTTGGAAAAACTTCACGCATATTTAATGACGCCACTTCATACCACTTGCGAATTCCGCGAACTTAAATCGCGCGAAATAGTTTGCTGGTTTACAGTACCCAAATGTGGGCCGTCTAACAAGTTGCTTTCATATATCGGTCAGATCACTGGAAAGCGAATGTGTTACTTAAGGGAATACCGGATGATTGAGACCATGGATCATTGAGACAAGATCATTGAAACCAGATTTCTGGAGTATTGAGACCAGACACCTGGAGTATTGAGACCAGCTTTCTGGAGTATTGAAACCAGACAAATATTTTTCCAATTTGTTGCATTTGTCATTAATAAAACGTTAAGTGGTATTAAATATGTGATATTCTAGAGTTTAAAGTGCATATTATAGGTTTTTGTTCATTCGTTCGTGGAATATGAGATCAGAAAAACTAATCAATTGCGATATCTATATTATGTGAATTTGCTATAAAGAGCAATGCTTGATATTAAATTATTTAAAGTGGTTTACTGTTGATTCCATTTACAAAGTACATTTTGATGATGACCAAATTGTTATAATACCATATACCAGTATGCACATGTTGTTTATAAACTTTATAGTCGTGTGCCTATCATATAGTCGTGTGATTGCTGGACTATTGAGACAAGACACACATATTTTCTATTTATTGCATTTGTTATGAATAAATCTGCAAGTGATATAAAGTACTGTGTAAGAGATTGTAATATAACAGAGTCGGAGACCATGCAGCCACTAATAAATATATTTCTGGTAATCAGTATTACCCAGCCCTAATTCTCATTAACAGACAGATTTTAAATTATTTGTAATTTGTATCAAATTAAGGTGAAACTATCTAAATATATATATATACTTTGAATTATGTCAATATAAATAATAATATTGGTTTAAATACAACCTAATTTTTACACTAACCATGGTAAACAAGATATTTCACAGTCCTAATTGATTATTTAAATTATCACATTCCTATCAACACCTATAATAATACCAGTGATAGGCATTTACCTATCAATTATACAACTTTATGTGATTATCGATAATCCTTTAACAACCCATTATACAAATTGATTGGATTATCTGATGTACATTATACAGCATACTTTGATTTTTTAATTAATTGTCTGCTGAAAATTATACATTTGTTAACAGATCGTTAAATAATTAATTTGATTTAATTCACAATAGAACCTTTTTTGAGCAACACCCTTTGTGAGCTGCAAATATTGGTCGTTATTTAGAGGATGTGTTCAAAAGAGGAAATTATAGTAATGTCTAAAGATGTTGTACTGTACTAAAACAAGCTGTTGCTATAGAGAGGTGATTAACAGATGAATAAACTGACCTATCAGATCATGAAAGCATTGATATTATATTGACTACTAATTCCAATTATCAATCTGAATATAATCAACATTCAGGGCTAAAACTAACTTGCTCAAAATGTTCTTCGATGATTTTACACTTCATAAATTTGATTAATTTGGTTGAATTATTATTTGTTAAAAAAAACGTTGTGTTACAACCAGGACCTGTTCTATAAAAAGGTATCTAAACTCCCTGTTACAACTCACAAATCAAATTGATTATACACTAGCAATACTATCTTTATACTGTCGATAGTTCTAGGGAATATAGTCAATTTTAGCGACAAACGTACTTAAAGCCGAAATATGTTGCTTAGCCATAATTGGATTATATTATTTATTCTTTATTTCTGTCTCATTAACATATATACAAATAAGTCAAATTGATAAACTGTTGTATAATTGTTACATATTAAGAAGAAAAAAAACAGAGTTAAAATGGTTTGTCGTAATATTTTATTAAACTGTTGATAAGTTTTAACCATTAACATGTCTTAAATCAACATAAATATATCAGTATATTGGCCTCAATAGTCAAATAACTATATTAATTATGCGGTCTCAATACTCCATAGTCTGGTCTCAATGCTCCATAAATCTGGTCTCAATACTCCAGAAATCTGGTCTCAATACTCCAGAAATTTTCTGGTCTCAATAATCCATGGTCTCAATGCTCCAACAGCCACTTAAGGAACCTTACGTGCGTTATGTCCTTTATCTGTGGGACATCCATCACACACCTGGGGTTTTATTCGACCAAGTGATCAATCAGTAGTCATCACATGTTTTAAACACTTAACCGATATTGTGTTAGTTGACTTCATCTTACTGAAATTCTAGACGATGTCATTATTTTCTATGAAGCCTCGTATGTGAATTTAATAATAAATGTATATGCCTCGATTCAGCAACATAAATAGACAATATGCGTACTAGTAACTGACACCTAAGTATTATTTTCATCGAGTATGTTAAAACATGTATACCACTCAAAATTTGCTAAAGGGCACTTTTTCCTCGTGTCATGTTTTTTAATTGATGTGTTAGTGTGCCTCGCATGCTTTTTATGTTTTCCGTGCTCGGCTGGTCAAATTGAGTCGACTAATCGTAAAGGGTACATAGGTCAAATATTGCAGTGTCCATTCAAGATTGCCAATGGTCCAACATAAGCATTCTCTGGCGTGGTTTTTCATCATGGTAACTTAACACAAATTGCAAGATGTCTGGCCTTGCTTCCAGTATTGTACAACCGATTTCTTACTGTTTGGGTGGAAATCCCTAATACATGTACAGTCGCATTTTGAAAGTTGTTAAGCAACGATAAAGCATTCTTTCAACTATTGCGCCCAGCTTGTATGCCATACACCGGTATTTGGATTATGTACTTTCGACCTATATCAGGATGGTCAAGCAGTGTACACACACTTCCATTAACTTGAAACAAGTTTCGTATTCGTACGATATCGCTAAGTAACATGTTTAACGTCAAGGCTACTACACGATTCATGGACACACCCGCCTGCAACATCCCAACTCCTCTGTTCATTTCATTTGGAGAAAACGTATTCGGAAGTCTTGATTCACCATCATAACTAATGTAAGTGACATACAATAGAGCGCTTCTTCGAGATTACAAGAAAACTAAATTTTGGAGTTTCGATGCATACCCACGAAAGCCTTGGTTTGAGGGTATTGCTGTAGTTACACATGTACAACCAATAACTTCAATAGTATTGGATTTATTTTAATGTATACATAATACACACCGAATAATATTTTATGTTTCATATTTCCAAATGAAAAAGTGTCCCTTAGCAAATTCTGAGTAGTATGTAATATATACTGAATATCAAGGTCACCAAAATCTTCATTATCGTCATCGTTGACATTATCATTATCATCACAGTCTTCGTCCTCATAGGCACATGGTTTAAAATTATCTGAGTGTAACCTAAAGTTTAAAATTATCTGAGTGTAACCTATGGTTTCAAATTATCTGAGTGTACCCTATATAGAGAGAAGGTTGGGCAGCGGCCATGTTTAGCCGCAACGGATATGACGTTACGAAAGCTGGTTCCCAGTTTTTCTACAATTGTCACTGCAAATACGAATACAAGTTCCTGTAACGTCATATCCGTTGCGGCTAAACATTGCCGCTGCCCAACATTCTCTCTTAATAGGATATGCTCTACTAAGATAATTTTAACCATGAGCCTATGGTGGTCATTGTCGTCGTCGCCGCGACCAAACCCACCTCAACTTCAATGATCGTCTTCACGATTATAATTAAGATACATGTATATTAATATAATTATTATGCGTATACGTTTGAATGTGCCCTTCTACTTTACACCATATCAGGGATTATCAATTTGAAACTATGTCCGTGACCGAAACTAGGGAGGGTAAAATTTCAGCACAGCTGTAAACAGTCAGTGGAACGTTCAAAGATTATCCTAATATTACCTTTGTCAGCGTTAAAAATTTTGTTTTATAAATACATTTTGTACTTTTTTCCTGTCGCTACTTTAGCATTGCATATTATATTAAGATATTATGCCGCACTGCACATAAACCAGATACTATGGGGTGATATATATTGGCCATAACCAGGGCCCCAAACGCAATTCATAGATATGGTAGAGTTAGTTTGTTTTTAAAAAATCTCAACGTCGGAGGTATCGTTTGTGGTACGTAAGAATATTTTAAACATATATTGTTATAAATTAGCTGACTTTTCCCTGTCAGTTTATTCTATTGTTGGCCTTTACTGACTACCCAATGGCTACAGACCGTCCTAAGCAGAGAAGACAACAAAATCAATTGAACACTAACAATAATTTTATTCTCATTTTCCAAAAAGTGCTTTATGTTCCATTTTGACTTTTAGGGTAACTGAAAATAATAGACTAGGGATGGTGTAATAATAGGCTCAATAACAACAACAGTAACAGATGAACTTTATTGCAAATCGGCAAACAGATATGGTGGACAATATCGGACCATATACACATGTATATTATATATTTATTATAACAATTCGTCCAGTATATAATTCAGAATGTTACCGATATTTGTATTTACGTCGAATGTTTGAAATCTACCGGTCTGTTTTTATAATTAGATATAAAGAAATCTGAAAATCAGAAAATCAGATACAAACTAAAAAAAAAACATCAAATAAATTTATGAAATGGTGTGGCCAGGTTCATGTTTCATTACTATGAATTTTAGGGCCGATCCGTAACTTGAGCTGGGATCTATTGTAGGCCTATGTAAAGTTCCCATCCTGTTATTATTATCTAATATTGCTTCCGTCTGAAAAACAACGATCTTTAATTTTCATTGCACTTTAGTTTCAGCCAGAACTCACAGCGTACTTTAACATGGGTAATGTCTGATAAGAGTTCTTTGTGCAGATTACCATGCCACAAAACGAGGTTTAATATGCAAATGTATACTTGTAACAGTTAACAAAAGGGCGGAGCGAGCTGAAGGAGCGAAGCTAAGCTAGTCTTATTTAGTTATCAAAAATTTACTTATTATGTTCTTACTGGCTTAGAATATAACATCCTGCATTTTGATTGGTCGATAGAAATTGTCGCCAGCACTTGACGTCACGTCTGATAAGAGATATTTTTTGAATGATTAAGTTTACATTTAAACGCCATAAATTGGCGCTTTCATTGGCTCAAAATGTAGGTTACATATATCATTATTCCTTGATACCCGACTAACCTTCTATGTTGCCCCATCAACTGTATCGACCGTGTCATGAATTAGGGTCGCGTATCTAATTTTAACTATAGAAGTACAGTAAGAGTGTATACGTACAGATGCTATGGTAGACTAGATATATATTGTAAGCATTGGTAAATGTCAATTCAGCATTATTTATTACAAAACTACAACTAAAGATTGAAACCAATGACTTCTTGATCAAGAGTATGTAACTATCGGCAACCGTGCCACCCTGATTGTCTTATGAGCACTGTGTGCCACGTAACTTAGTGTATTATTGACGTGGTTTATAGAGGTTTGCATGCATTCATGTTACAAGAGGACACACTCGATGGTTAAGTTGCTATTTTTCAGGGGCATTGCTTACAAACTATGACTTAGTACATTACATGTAATTTGACATGTAGTATATAAATAATGCTCGTATTTCACGCCGGTAAATTTATTTTAGTGATAATAATCAAAGAAACTAGGTTGTATCTATTAACCAATTTAGTCACTTCAACGCGTATTAATGTACCTTTTACAAAAAAGTCCCATATTAGTGTCGGGAGATCTTCTTTAAGAGTGTCTACCAAAAAACATTGGTTATAGTATTGTTTTCATGTATGTAATGGATATCAAAAACATGTGACAAAACATAACAATAACAGTTATCTAAGTTTACTATCACCTTCTCGTAAATTATTAAGATGAATTACAAGTGTCATTAAATAGTATAATGAAAAACAGTTTGTGTATTGTTGATGTAATACTAGTTATCATATACTAGGGTATACATTAAATTTGTCTCCATGAATACTGCATAACAATTATTGCAATTATTTTAGGCTTCATTTTAGACGTATAATGAGCATATAATTTTGTATTTGTATGTAGTTTTATGATTATGAGACGAAGGAGATAGTAATATACACGAATATATACAGCACAACCTCTCTAGAGAAACATCCATTGGGAAACTCAAATTTTGGTTGTTGTACAGAGGGTGTTGCTCGGAAGAGTTAAAGTTTACAGTAAATGGTTACTTATGGAACAAAATGGTTACGTTGCTAAAGAGATGTCGTTACTCTATGGAGGGCCGCTTTGGAGAGGTTTCACTCGATGTGTTATAGGTTGTGTGTTCGAATCACCAATATTCGGTTATTCGAATTAAACCAGGTATTAGAGTACTAGTATTAGGCTAGACTTTAACACCGACGGTTGGCATGTCCGTGGATTGTTGACTGAATCATAACATTTCTCTCATAATATACCAATGTCAATAAAATAAACAATATTACTTACATACCAATCACACAGTGTATAAACCAGTCAACTTCCGTCATATGTTATCGCAATAAGGCATTCACATTGAAGAGTATAGTATTGCAATAAGTCATACAGTGATCGGAAATTAAAGATGCTTTTGCTCGCATTAAGTCATACAAGTTGAATTGTATAGTATCCAAATAAGGCATACAGTGAGTTGATTTATAAGTTGTGAAACACGGTTTTCAAGATTCGATTGGTCTCATTGAAAATGTAGGTCAATATATATAGGATGCTGAGATGAAGCATTTAGATGATAGATGTCACGTGCGTATATAAGTTCTAATCGCTACACCTACCCGGTTATAGCCGGAGAATTTGGCCTGATTCTGACCTTTATGCATATATATTACAAGGTTCTTGCGTTGAATATATAAATTTTCGCGAGTTAATTGTGCAATATTGGTCCTTTAGACTTGTGTTTGTATTACATCTCGAGCGTCTTCGTGATTCTTCCCGCTTATGAAAACATACAACCGGGGTTATTTATATTGACAATATAGCAGCTGTTAAATTATACTAATAGAAGGTCGAGGGTCGTGCCAAACTCTCTGTACTACAACGCACGTCAACTTTACCAGTCATAATTAAAGGGAGAGAATCGTGAATGACGAGATATTATAACATGTACTGAGTGATATGCAAACTTCGTCATTCGTTAGATAGGAAAGTTAGCAGGAAGTTGGAAGATCGTAGTTATACATTCAATTTCAATGTCCACGCCAATAACGAGCTATCAGTGAGTTTGATATTCACATAGCCTCGCCAATTTCAAGCTGGTGTCATACATGTATATCCAGTCAGCAATAAGTAATTCAAC
The DNA here is from genome assembly GCA_947247005.1 of Spisula solida. Lineage (NCBI taxonomy): Eukaryota > Metazoa > Mollusca > Bivalvia > Venerida > Mactridae > Spisula > Spisula solida. The sequence goes on along the minus strand of OX365947.1, from coordinate 38,393,891 downwards.
TTTCTACCAAAGCGAATTTCGAGCCAGCTGTGAGTTCAATATTGGACCTAAAAACTCCAATTTTCAGCTATGACCGAATTTCAAGCCAGCAGTGAGATTGATATTCAACTAAATGAAAACTCGAATTTCTAACTATAATCCAATTTTCAGCCAGCAGTGAGTTGGATATTCGACTTGACAAAACGTCGAATTTTCAGCTGAGGACGAATTTCCTGCCAGCAGTGATTCGATATTCGACCTAAGTCGAGCTCGAATTTCCAGGTGAAATCGAATTTCAAGTCTGCTGTAAATTGGATTTGATATTAATTTTGACGATGAAGGCTTTTTGTCAGGTCGAGTATCCAACTCACAGCTACTCAACTCAAATATCCAACTCACTACTGGCTGGAAATTCGCTCTCAGCTGAAAATGCCATAATGTTACATATCCAATTCAAAGCTGGCTAGAAATTCGATTTTAGCTTGAAATTCTAATTGTACTTAGGTCGTTTATGTCACTTGCATTCTATTAAAATAAGCATCTCTAGTATTTTTAAGTTGCAACCTTATATCTTTTTTCTACCGATTGACAAGCTCTATAGGACTATAATTATGCGCATACATTTATCCATGCCTTTAAGTATATTATTAACTACCCACCGGCATCACCCCCGATAGACCGTTATTCGAGTTCACGAAAGTCCATACCATTGAGTTTTTGTATAGGATAGAACATGAGTAGGTGTTGTATATGGGATTTATAACTCCGAGTGAAACGAGGATTATAATCCCATATCAACACCTACGAGCCGTTCTATCTGACTTAGACTATAGATAAATAATCTTTGTTTATCAGGTACACTTTGCCTATAAATCGACCAGTACATAGGGTATGATAAACCATTTAAGTGCTGGTGCAATGTTAAGTATTGCATGATGCATATATAGATCTAAGTTGCAAAATTAAGCTATTTACAGTAAAACCTCAATAATGAAACTCCTTCTTGGGACTGTAAAAAACTGATCTCAATAATGTTGAGTGGTTGCATCATTCTATTAAAGAGCAAACAGATGAAAACGGAACGAAAAATGGTTAATTCTGAGCCAATCTTGTTAAAGAGGTGGTCTTCATTTAGGTGCAATTTCACTGTGAATTTGAGGTTGAATAATGTGCAAGTCAGTGGACAGAAAGGAGTGGTCTTTATTTTGAGGTGGTCTTGAAGGTGAGGTCTTCATTTGTAAATTATGGTTGTGATAGTATGAAGTCATTTACTTCAATCACCAGACCCCATTGGAACCCCTACAATTTGTTTTAATCGTTTAGTTGGTTTTAAGTTCTACTCTGTGAAATTGATGTCTTAGAAGAAAGGGGTAATCTGCACGTAATTATTGAAGACACAATAGTACAGAACAACCTCTGTAGAGTGAGACCCTTTGTGGGCTGCAAATATTGGTCATTGTTTTGAAGTTGTTGCCCTACAGAATTTATAAAAGTATATACATATAATAACTTCAAGTAACTTTGAAGGTTTTGTTATACAGGGGTTGTTGCACTACATATGTCCCCTAGAGAGGGTGTACTGTAGTCATAGAAGCTACCACGGCATTCACCCTCTACTGATAATGTTGTCAGCACTCAGCAGAGATGTTGGCAATACCTTAATTGGTTAATTATCTATCAAAATTGTTGTCTCAGATTATGACAGTAATAATGAACAAATGTAGAAAGGTTTGATATACATGTACATGTATTCTAATAAGTCAATTAGTTACTTGTTTAAATTATAGCGTTGTTATAATATAGACTAAACTAAGCTTGGTATCAAAAATGTTTGGCATCCACATTTTCTGTGCTAAATGCATGTATACATTATTATAGCTATGCTCAATTATTTTGCTTGGCCTACTATAGTATATAGCAATCTATTGTTATATAGACCACAGCAAAGTGTTTGGACGTCATGATAGCGTCGGTGACAATATTCTGTCGTCTGGTCTTAGTAATCCGTTTTTTTCGTTATTTTCCCCTATGCAAACCTTCTATAATTTACTTTTAAACAAGTGCTGTGAATACGGATTATTTATCGGTAGATGAATGAAGCGTGTTCTATTATCTTAATAGGAGAGATCACCGTATTCATATGCAAAATGCCCACCGGCAATCTATTGGATAAATGAACAAAAAAAACCCTGCCATTCACCAATAGCTAGCTGGTGGTACTAATCCCTTTGTATACAAACATGATCTCTCCTATGGGTACAATACTCTGTTTAAATGATACACACGTTTTAATAATTGCGCGTTGTTCTTCGAAGTTAAAAGTTCATTTTCATCTTAGGCGCTGACCCGAAAAGCTTATTAGTCCCCTATCGGTTTTCAACTTGCCCTGTGTCCGTCCGTTTGACTGTCCGTCCGTCAAAAATCCGGATGCTGACAGAACTCAAACAGTTTCCAAACTAGGTTTATGAAACTTGGTATGTGGATAAGGGGGCAATTAGGGGATTATGCACCTCACCTCATCTATCCTCTTCACACCCATTGGTGTATAAGGCCTTGATGTGCCGTCTCCACTGTGGTCTGTCTTTGGCAACTGTCCTGGCTGTATCCTAAGTGTTCCATCTGAGTTATTTCCGTTCCTGTTCGGTTGTTCGCCTCCATGTCGTTTTCGGTCGTGCAACTTTTCGCTTTCCTTCTGGTTGCCATGTAAGTGCTGTACTGCTGATGGTGTTTTTCTTCTTAATATGTGACCAATCCATTTCCAGTTCCTGATTTTGACTGTTTCGCTGGTTTTGATTGTTTTCGCTCTGTTATTTAAGTCTTCATTTCTAATTTTGTTTGGCCTCCTTATTCTAAAGATCTGCCTAAGACATCTGTTTTGAAATGTATCGATCATCTTTTTGTCGTGTTCTGTAGTTTTCCATGTTTCGCTTCCATATAGTAGTACTGACATGACTAGGCTGTTGAAGAGTTTCACTTTAGTATTGATGGAGAGGATAGAAGATGCCCAAGAAGTCGGCGGAATTGGTTTCTGCCTTTACTTAGCCTGATGTTGATGTCTTCGTCACTGCCTCCGTTTGATGTCATAACTCCACCATACCCAGATATGTGAAATTGTGAATGTTTCTACGTCTTCTATGTTTGCTTCGTCTATTTTGATTGGTGTTCTGTTTTTAGCGTTCAGTCTCATCACTTTTGTTTTTCTCGCATTTATTTTCAGCCCAATTCTGCTTGCGTGGTCTTTCAGTTTCTTCGTTTTTTGATGCATGTGTTGGAATGTTGATGAAAGTAGAGCTAAGTCATCAGCAAAGTCAAGGTCTTCTAGTTTTGTTGTGAATTTCCATCGTATATCTGTTGGATCGCTATCGGTGATTCTTTTCATTATAAAGTATATTGCCAATGAGAAGAGAAAGCCTGACATTGTGCATCCTTGTTTGACTCCAGTTCTAACTCTAAACCATTCTGATTCTGTTCCCTCATCAAGTACTGCACATTCGAATGAGTCATACAGAAGGTTGACTAGTCGTATCATCTTGCCAGGGATGCCATATACTCTCATGATTGACCAAAGACTGTCTCTGTGGATGGAATCAAATGCTTTTTCAAAGTCTACGAAGTGGATGTACAGTGGAGCATTCCATTCATTACATTGTTCAGTAATGTTTTGTAGTGTGAATAGTTGTTCAGTTGTGCTTCTACCACTTCTAAATCCAGCTTGTTCTTGTCGTAGTTTGTCTTCAACTTCGCTTTGGATTCTTGAGATTAAGATTCTTGAAAAGACTTTGCTGGGAACTGATAGTAACGTTATACCTCTATAGTTGTCACATATAGAGTGGTCTCCTTTCTTCGGTATTTTGACGATCAGGCCTTTGTTCCATTTGGTTGGAATGGTCATTTGGTCCCATATTCTAAATAATTTCTCTAAATAGACTGTTGTTGTTTCCATGTCTGCTTTTAGGATTTCTGCTGTTATCCATCTATTCCACCAGATGTGCCATTCTTGAGTTTCTTCAATGTTTTGGTTATTTCATCTCTTCGCATTGGATCAGTGTCTATGTTTTCAAGTATCGGGTTTTCATTTTCTATCTGAATTGGATTTGTAGGTTGTGGGCGATTAAGGGCTTTTTGAAGTGTTCTTTCCATCTATTCAAACGTTCATCCTGGTTGCTTAAAACTTTCCCTGTCTTCTTTGTCTTAGATTATGGGTGTTGTGTTCTTCTTCTCATTGCTTAATACTCTTGTTATTTCATACACAGTTTTCATTTGTCCATGGTTTGCTGCTTTTTCTGCTTCTGATAGCAGGTCTTCAGTCCATTTCCTTTTGTAATTTCTCATGCTTTTCTTTACTTCCTTGTCTTTTTCTGAATATTTACTTCTTAGGTTGGTCTTCAGCCTTTCTGATTTGCAGTTAGTAATTTGTTGTTTGAGTTTTTTTTTCTCATTTACATGTTTCCAAGAGTTTTTGCTGATCCATGGTTTTTGACATTTTTGTTTTGTTCCTAGGATCTTGTTAGCTGTTTCAATGTACCCTTCTTCCATGGACTCCCATATGCTTTCTACATTGTCTAGTTCTTCCAAGGGTTTGAACCTATTCTTGAGTTCAAATAAGAAGGCTCTTCTTTTTTCAGGCTGCTGAAGTTTGGTGGTGTCATACTTCTTTCTACATGTGGTTGTCTTTTGTTTTGGTTTCTTCCGTTTTATTCTGACTTTGCTTCTGATAAGCTCGTGATCGCTGCCGACATCGGCCGCTCTCATTGCTCTTGTGTCCATTATTGATGTTCTGTGTTGTTTCGAGATCAGTATGTGGTCTATCTGGTTTTCAGTTCTACCATCTGGTGAAATCCAAGAGATCTTATGTCGTGCTTTGTGAGGAAATATGGTTCCTGTGATAACCAAGTTGTTCAACTCACATAATTCAAGTAGTCTTTCACCATTGTCATTTCTGTTACCCACACCATGTTTTCCCATTATATGTTCGTATGTCTCATTGTTGTTTCCCACCTTTGCATTAAAGTCGCCCATTATTATTTTGATGTCATGTTTTGGAGCGGCAGAGAGGATATCTTGTAGTTGTTCAAGGAATAGTTCTTTGGTTTCTTCGCTGTTGTCGTTAGTTGGTCCATATACTATAATTAAACTAACCTTAAAAGGTGTTGGTATATAATCATATATACATCTCTCGCTGATTGGTTTCCACTCCATAAGGGACTTTTTCACTTTCACTGATAGCATAACTCCTACTCCCTCGTGATGTGACCCATATTCTCTGCCAGAGTACAGAATTACTTTTCCACTTTGTAGTGTTGTTTTACCATTATGATGCCATCTAACTTCACTAATAGTCCAAGTATGTTGATGTTGAACTTGCTCATTTCTTGGTCAACTTGAGCTGTTTTCCCCGTGCTGTACATAGTTCTTACATTCCAGCATCCAATGTTGATAGAGGTTTTTGGCGTACATAGGGACGTCGGCCTGTGGACTTCCGTTGGGCTTTCATCCACTTGCGTCATGTTGTCCTCGGTACTTGAAATATCTACAGCTGTTGAATGAACAACCCGCTGTGAGATCTGCGCATTTAAGGTTTCTGTAATCGATGTTGTTTTACACTGCCTGGTGATTGGCCATGCAAGAAATCCCCTAGACCTGGAGGACGTGTCAGGGTGTCCTTCCCTTAGCCACAGGTTCCAGTTATTTAAAGGCGCCGGAGACTCGTCTTTCGCCACTGCCACTCAGCTGCTAAAGCATTTACAGGGTCATCGAACGTGAAGGTGTGACATGTGACTTTCTGGTAGAGCCTATTTGAGACGGTGGGCGTTACTCAATGTTTTGGTTGGTGTAGCCTAGCGACGTTGGCTATCCCCCTCGAGACCCATGCAAGCATTTGACCCCAGGGGATCATGCACGTCTAAAATATTTTGATTGTGACAAAAAATGTGGTTGCTACGGAGACGGATGACGCCGGGTGCGCTATAAGTTGGAATGTATACGAACTTTTTAGACACACCTCGTGTATGCTTAGAAATAATTGAATGTCATGGTTTCGAACAGAAAAAAACACGAGTATAGATTTTGTATGGCTATGGAATCGTACACCGAATTCTGCATACAAAATGATATAGATCTAGATCTATCAGCTGAAAGCTTGGAATATTTTTTACTAAGTGGTCTTGTTCATGACGTCTTAAAAACGTCATAAATGACTTATCTCTGATAATTTTAGTATTAACTACTCATTTGCCTCGCATACGTTAACGTCATACAAGGTACGTGCGCAATCAAATTAACAATGTACTATTTAATTAATTATGACGTCCAACTTGAACATCCGGAAAGACAAAAGTCGTTGGGATACCTATTCTCAAGTCCGGTGATGAGGTATAAATAAGCGGGTATCCATGGTTACCATATTCTTGGTCTTATAAAAAACGTTTATAATAAGACCGAGCCAATTTCAAATAGATAGTAGCGATGTTTCATTAATTTTTTACACAAGGGAAGTAACTGGTGTAGTATAAACTAAGATGTATTGATTATTTCCCGTTGATCAGTCTAAAAATAAGTACCGGATATTTTGATAGTTGCTGGGATTCGGAGTCACGTGATCATAAAATGGTGGACGTTTGACGCTTTAGAATGAACTAGTGTGACAATTGCCAATTATTTCGGAATTATAGAAAATGTTACCGACATTCGCGTGCTTTTGTTTGATTTTAACGACTTGTTTTGTAACACCATCTTTTGGGAAATATGTTGAAGGTGAAATTAACACACTTGAGGTGAGTACTTTCATTTTAGTACCATAATTGATTCTCAGGTGTGCTTTGTTTACAAAATGATTCCCGTGTTTTAAGTCAAAATTGATTGACTTATTTTGCGTTTTACATGATTTGACAACATATGTATTCATATTTATTAAATATCTAGTATATTAAGGTATTTGTATTAATTTAAAGGAGTGCTACATAGAGAAATATTATCTAATAGTTCCATGCAGGCATAATTATTAATTAACTGATTAATGTAGTCTAATACATAATCAGATAATATAAATTAAACACTATAATATATCCAGTACATCTACCTCCTGAATTACTGGGCTTTCCCTTGATTGAACATATTACACTGGATCATAGATCTTGTGCTCCTAAACATACATGTACAGTACACCTTTTTGGGGTAATTAAAATTCAATTAAGGGGGTGGAGTGAGAACAAAAGTGGGAGGGGTGTGGTAAACAATAATTCAGATTTTTTTAGAAAATAAAAGGGCTTATGGCCTTAAGCTGACAGATTTCTATTGTATGTATACTAATACTGTAACATAACACCAACAACTCGTTAAAAAAGGGCCATCCTTTTAAAATAGTTTGTTTCAAAGAATATGTTTGTGCCTTTCAGTACTCATTCCTAAACACACAAATTGGTAAATGTCACCAACCAATACTCATACATGCCTACATTATAACTCCAGGGAACAAACTCTTATTTAGTTTTTGACTGAAAAATGTATACTTTTAATTAAAAGATATTCAAGAAACATTGCCATATTTCTACTTTCGGTTTGCAAGGTCATTGAAGTTTTGCATGATACAGGTTCATAAATATGTTTTTTTATAATTATTTCTTTGTAAGAGTTTGTTTCTTATTGACTATGTCGCCAACAACAAACTTTGGTTCCTAATGTTACATTGACTTTGTTTGTGAACGAGCAAGATTTGCAATGAAAGTGCTGTCATGCTTCAATAAATTCACTTTACTGATATTTATTTTTGGTTTAACTTCAAGGATAAAGATATGCCAGATTCCGGCATTGTTCCTGTTATGCTTCGACAGAACGCCAATTTCCATTCATTTAAAATACCATTTTAATAATTGATACCACCAAAATAAGTAGTTGGGTACAAAAATAGATGACTCCTTCTACATTTTTTGTAGTCCTAATAAAAATTTAAGTGGGACTATATATTTGCCAGGAAGGTATCAGAGTATAATTTATAGTGAGATTGAGCATGTTTTTTTCAAAAGCATTTTATTCTTAAATAAGTATTTTCATTTATGTTAATTAAGGATTTCTCTTTCATTATTCACCATATATAATTGATTACAAGTTAATTTTCATTTTAGATAAGAAACTCATTACCAGGGGTCACAATCGTGTAACTTGATCAGGTTGAATTGATTTAGTCATTGAATCTTCGGAGAATCATTCTCTCCGAGCATGTCTGAGCATACAATGTTTTCACAGTGTTATTACCAGTTTTTTTAATAGTATATTAAAAGTTAGAATTGCACACACATCAGGGCTCCAGTCTCCAGGCCCTGATCACACGAAGCATCTCAATTTGAGCTAAATTTCATCTCAAATATTGTCATATATCTTAGAAGTAATTTCCATGGTAGGTTAAACTCAAAATTGGCATCACAAAACAGACACTTTATTCTTACTCTTAGTTTATTACTGCAAATGTCATGATCACATACTTTTGATGTATATAAAATTCAGACTCTGATTTGAGTAAAATCTCAATATGAGCTGAGATTTCTTCTTGAGATGCTTCGGGAGATCGCGGCCTGGTCTCGCAAATTTTGCACATCTGGTCAGATCTTGAGGCCTTTTGACCATATTTATGATTACCAGTTAAACTTTAAATTGACCTTTTAGATTGACAGACCTGGGACCTACGGATTTAGGATATTTTTCTATACCTATCAATTCATATATTACTGCAACACACACAAACCTTGCAAGTATGTTATCTCAGATTTCAGTTTCGGAACCACCAAATAGATTTGTTCTTTAGTTCAATGTAAAGTGACAATAGCCGGCCTCAAATTTCAACAAGTTTTAGTCTATAGCAGTACATTTAAGCATCAAAACAATGCAATTAAAAAGGGGGTCATGTATCTTCTAAGAAAGATTTTGCTCATCAAAGATAGAAAATATATTTTTGCTATTGCGCGGATTGATCCTATAGACCGGTTAACCCTTACTCTACTTTTACTTGCGTATTTAAGTCCAAAGGTAAAAAAAATTTCAAGATTAAACAGTTTTGAACACTATATTGTTTTCTCTTCAATTAGCTTGATCTTGTTCTATTGAGATCAGCATGCTATGTAGCATTACATAATGATCTACCAGAGTATAGTGGGAAGGTGAGACCGATTAAAGGTTTAAATCTCCTATACTGGACAATGTCCAAATATTTTGGTTTAGCCTGCATTATTATACTTTTGTTAAGTATATACAAATGTATAGATGTACAACGACCTTCGAAATATGACCTTTGGGCGAGTTCATTTGCTAAGGTTGAAACGATATTTACCGTTATTTTTCCAATATATTATGAATATATCTTATAAATTCACGTTATCTTTCAAGTTGACAGCGTGGCCTAGTGGTTAAGATGATCTATACTCTGAACTAGTCTGTACTCAGAACATTTCTTTTTATATAGGCTGTGGGTTCGAGTCCGCTGCTAAACTCTTTTTCAATAATTTTATTATTATAATACATGAGTGTTTTTTCATATATTTTATTACTTAATGAATATTAAAATTATATTTAACGTTAAATACAAAGTTGCTTTGTTTCGTTTATTTTACGATTTAAGCCTGCCCTGGATATTGTATTTATTGCTCAGATGACAATCGGGTTGAATTACAAAATATTTTCATCATTGGTTTTGCTGGAATTAGAATTGGAATCACCACTCTAAGAATATTCTTTAGAAACTTCAACATTAATAAGCGTTTACTCAGGTAATACAGGGAGCACAGTTCGGGTGACCGTTGACCGATATCTCTGTTCAACAGTCTTGACGTGGGAGTGTTTTCAAGGATTAAAATACAGAAAAATGTACGAAGGAAGTAGATATATTTTAGAAATATATATATAAAAAGACATGCACGCGAATGTTTTATTTAGCAAAATTTAAAAAATATTCAAAATGGGTGGGATTCGAACCCAGACAAAAAATCTATTTAGTTTCATAAGCAGTAGCTTAGCCTACTGCGCCATGGAGGACGATGTAAGCTACAATTTCAAATAATATATTTCTTTTACGAATACACCCCTTTTACCTGGATTATTTCATTATTAAAAGTACAGTTACGCCCGAACGATTGTGGTTTATCTATATATCAGGTCATACATGAACACGGTTATGTACACGGTCAGTGTTCGATCATGATTACAATACCAATCATACATTGCAATAAAAGCTTAGCATACTTGGTGTCTGAAAGTTGAGGCAAGATTTAATGTTTCAAAAAGTTATGTCCTTATTACCCATTACCTGAATCCTTAACCCTTTACTTGATAAACTCAATACTCATTACGGTCCCTACAGCACACTGATTAAGAGTTATTTGTTGGATGATTGTGTACAACATCTCGGGTTATTTAAAATAAATTGGTGATCAACACCTGCAGACCTTTAACGTAGGTAGTGCTATGTAGCGCCTAAGAGGCTTTCCACTGGAAGTAATCCATGCCTTTCTTTATTTAATTCAACGGCCTTAATAAAGGGCGCTCAGCAGCGTTTTTCTTTAGGTAACAGACCCCTGCAAATACATGAAGTGTAAACAGGTGGAATCATGGAGTATGGGGTTATATAATGACAGATTTCATAAACAATGTACATGGTGTGGTTTATAATGAACACTATGAAAAAAAACATCAAAGCAAAAATTTGCTTCCAGATTTGATAGGGTGGCAAGCACATGTTTTAATGGACAGCCAACAATGTCTTTATATGTAACTGTTACATGTTCATGTGATTCTTAACTAATTAGTGTTGAATAATTAATGCTCATCTTGCTCCTTGTCAATTAATAAATAATACAATAATAAACTCAATGATGCTTTCTTCATTTATGTGTTAATGTGTTATATATACCGCATGTAGTAATCAATATTTGATATATTGTTTTTTGTTTTGTTTGTGTTGGTTTGAAGGTCATGTCTACTACAGTAGTTTTTCATTTATATGAACTATTCTTTCCCCTCTCAGCAGAGTAAACATTTTTCCCCAAAGATTTCTTAATTGTCCCCTTGGTAGTCTTGCTTAAATTTTTTTCTACATAAATAAAGTAAATGTGTTGATAAATGAATGCAGAATGGATTGAAATAGCTTGTTTTGACCTCCCATGCTATATAATACCACCAATAAACAATCATACTAGGCATTTAAGGAGAGATTCACAATAAGTGAAAATTCCCTTTCAACTTTTCCGAGCATTAATTTTCCCCCTCCTATGGGCCCAGACCCCTTTCCCCAAAAAGTCAATATGATATCCATGATTGCCCGAGGTCTATGTCACCACACATTAAATATTTTTACATGTAGACATGTTTTTCTTGTTCATTACAGGACTGGGAGTTCATCACAAGATTTTGTTTTTTGTCTGCAAAAGGAACGCTCAAGTTCACATTTGAATACCCAGTGGTAAGATATCTTTCATCGTTTTATGATACTACAATTGCACAGATAATTTGACCTGATTCTAACCTTTATGCATGAACATATTGCGAGGTTCTTGCATTGAATTTATAAATTTCCACGAGCAAATCTGGCAATATCGGTCCTTTAGATTTGTGTTGGTATTACATCTTGAGTGTCTTTGGGAAACTTCCAGTTTATGAAAACATACAACCGGGGTTTTAATTATAGACATGATATCAGCTGTTAAATTATGCTAATAGAAGCTCGAGAGTCGTGTCAAATTCTCTGGACTGTATATTGTTTGAAGAAGTGATTCACTGGTCTTCATAAAATATTCCCTAAATTTGCGTGACTTACACTATGATCAGGACACTATGATTGGGACGTACATTCTTATATTCTCTAATAACTGGCACACATAAACATATGAATGAATATTAAGGAAGTTCAATATCTTTGAATGCACAGATGGCGCTGTTTAAACTTCGAATTTATCAAAAATATAAAAACATGCATATAACAAAGTGAAGTATCCTGTTATTTGCCAAGTTAGGGTGTATGTGTTGCACGGTTGTTGATTGCAATTTGGCAAAGTTTGTTTGACGATAAAGAAATTGTATACAGCAAATATTCAACTATTGATCACCTGATTTCTGTATAATGTTATCTATCTGTAATAGGAACACGGCACATCTCAAGCAATACAACTGTTATATCATTATATATACATGTACGTATTGCTAAAAATTTAGTCATTTGGTTTTACACTGTTTAACAAAAGAATCTGTCAAAAACCCCAGTTTTCCTTGAATCGCTAATCAACCAGTACATAGTTGTTCTAACATAAACATCAGACAACTTCTCCATGTTTGAAAGGCATAACCTAATTATCATGGAAAACATGACATAATGGTACCCAACCTGGGAATTAACTCAATGATGTTCCAGCTGACATGACTTCTAGGGCTCTAACAGTAACTTATTAGACAGGCTTTCATATGGCATCATTCTGCTCTCATGCGTCTACCTGGGTACTGTTGTATTAAAGCGCTTACAGAAATATTAAACTAATGTTCAAATCTAAATTCTTTATAATTCTTTGACAGTTGTGAATTTAGGGACATATATCGTTTGTACAAGTTCATTAACTGGATGATTATTTGTATTGCAAATCCATTTACTTCACTTTGGTGGTCATAAAATAATTATAATTAAAGTATTTAAATTTGAACGTAAGTTTATTATTTTATCCTCAGGTGAATAAAATCAATAAATAGATCATTCCTTCACTATTAGTTGCCTGCTAATCTCCAGGGTGTTTCAATTCACTGGGTTTGAACTTAAAGTTTTATTTGTGTCATTTATTAATCAGTTAATCTTTTATGTAAGGTTTAATTTCATTTCTTAGTCTCAAAAGTTCAAATAAAATAATTATGAAACAGTTGACCTGATTTGTTCCAATCAATGTTTATAATTAGGGTAAAGCAAATTGTACTGTACGTAAAGAATCTGTTACAATCATCACAGCTCTGTCTGAGGGCATTGCTGGCAAGTTATGTATATAAACTCATTTGTCGGTCAAAAGCTGTCCTTAGCTTATGTTTACTTGTTATTACCGAATCCGACAATACACAAATTTTTACTTTGACTTTATTGCGATCAGCTTAAAACTCCTCAAATAACATAAAACAATTAATTAAAAAAACGAGCGAAAAAGGGATTCAAACCACCGACTTCTGGGTTATAAATTCTGGATGTTGCAGACTGCACTAAACTGTAATCTGATTACAAACACAGATATCCCTAAGAATCATATCATTAAAAACTGCGCTCCGAACCTAATGAATGATAAGTCTACGCGCCAAAATGGACTAGTCTGATACATGTAGGTCATGGCTCAGGGTTCAAAATTGAACTATACAAGGTGTAGTAAAGCACCAAGAATTTAACTTGATCCTGACCTTTATGCATGAATGTATATTGAAAATTGATATTGCTGTCAAATATGTAATCTACAATAAATAAAGTTATTATTATCATTATTATTATTTTAATATATTACAAGGTTCTTGCGTTGAATATATAAATTTCTACAAGCAAACCTTGTAATATCGATTATTTAGATTTGTGTAGGACTATTTCACTCATCAAGTGTCTTTGTGATACTTCCCGCTTATAATACTTACAGCTGGGATTATAAATATAGAAAAGATATCAGCTGTTAAATTGTGCTAATAGAAGGTCGAGATTCGTGTCAAATTCTCCTCACTATATTAATATAAAATATATGTTTTGGCATTGAGTACACCATATTTGAGCGATAAGAGTACACAATGATGTGTAGATGTTACTAAATTTTACCAAGTTATATTTATAGCATACAGTGAAAATGTCTTCTTTATCTCTGAATTTGTTTGTATTTAGCATTGATAACAAGTGAATTAAAATTCATTGCTCTGGGGGTCGGTGGGTATATCAAGCAACAACATTAATTTTCGAGACAAAAAATATCTTAAAATTTATTTGTAATGGATTATACTTAAGCAATATTCCTTATTTCATTCATATACTTATACTTAAGTTACACTAAAAGTTTTGATTTGAAATAAAATTTATAGTTTTCAATTATCTGCCATGTGAAATAATACTTTAATTAATGCAAATCATTTGTATCGATCCCCAATTTGTTAGAATTCTAAAAAAATTTAGGCTTGTTCTCAAGTTTAAGATTTACAAGTTGTTAAGTACTTTGATAAAACACTACAGTATTTGTTACACAGTCCACTGTGTATAAATGATTCAACTTCCCGCTATCGCAATAAGGTAAAAATGTTGAATTATAAAGTATCCCAATAAGTCATAAAGTTGCCGAAAATCACAGATGTTTTTGCTAGCAATAAGTCATACAAGTTGAATTGTACAGTCCCCCAATAACTCATACAGTGATTAAGTATTATAAGCTGTGACAGACTGGCAATAACCTTTCAGCATGGTTCCCAATCTACTGAAGCAAATATGGTCAGCTCAACATTTTGTGATAATATTATACTAAGTCAAACTTATGGAACTCCCACAAAGAGTTTGTGATACATGTGCTATTAGCTATTTAACTTAATGTGTGCAATATTTGCTTTGGTCTGAATTTCAATATTTGTCATTGATCTTATGTCAGCATAATTTCCCTATGGGGTTTGGACATTATGACAATTTCACCTCTCATTTCTCTAATCTTTAACTCTTTTCCTTGCATTTAAATTATAATTATCAATCGTGTTTTAATGATTTGAATTTCTTGTTTAATTCATTGGTGTTAAATCGAACTGAGTGTGGATCTGAGTGAAGAACCCCAACTTGACAATATATTGGTGGGTAACCCACAATTATAACATTTATCAGTGTGTAACCCAAGATACATTTATCAGTGTGTAACCCAAGATACATTTATCAGTGTGTAACCCAAGATACATTTATCAGCGTGTAACCCAAGATACATTTATAAGTGTGTAACCCAAGATACATTTATCAGTGTGTAACCCAAGATACATTTATCACGAGTTACAGAAGCTGGAGACCCTCCCCTCTTGTCTAGCTTGGTAGAGTTGCACTTAAATTATGACGTACTGGTATCATTTGATAAATGCTTTGAGAGTGTCTCAACTTATCCCAAGTCACATCATACCTAAGACAAAACAAAAATGGTACCAGTAATTGCCTTGCTCGATGCTCAGCATACAAATGTATAAAGGGAGACTTAGGTTTATCTCTACTATCCTTGCGGCTATGGATATCATCAGGAATGAGGTGTTGAGAGTGATTATATAACTTGTAAGAACTTGTTGTAACCAATCTCATTAAAATCAGACCCTTATTACGCTTCACTACTTTATGCTGATATAGGATCTGACGACACTCAGTGTAGGGTCATGTCGATGTGAACTTTACGTCATTTCATCAAATTGCTTCTTTCACAAATCTGAAAGTGCGATGGAACACTGCTGAGGCTATGTGACGTCATTGTGCGCCGGAGACGTCATTTGAACATGACCTCTTACTGAGTGTAGTCAGATCTCTAACAGTGCAAAGGAATGGAGCAAATGTTAAAGGGTATTCTTTAAATGAGATTGTTTCTGTAACTTGTTTCGCTTCAAGCTAAAATAAATAAGTATAAAGTAGAAATATTTTGAGAATAAAAAAACACAAATAAAATCTGCCTTTTAGAAAAACTTAGAGGGTGATCATTATTAAAGCATTTAATTTATAATTTCCTAATCTGTGTTTTATTGCTGTTAAACCAGTGTATTAAAGAGGGTATTGACAATATAACCTGGTCATAATAAAATGCCAATATATCAACTTTAAACTGAACTTAAATATGAAAAGATTATAATAACCATAAATATAACACCTTTTGTTTTGGCATAATTTATGTGACCCTATTTGTTTAAGTATGTCAGATAAACTTTCTATAATGTGCTAGAGTACTTCATGTTTGTATTGAATTGTTAAATAGCTCAGAAAGTGCCTTACTTTAGCTGTATTAATATTTGATGAAGACTTCAAGCATAAACTTGATTGATTAATGAGCAGAAATATCTTTATTACCTGGTACTTTTATCACATTTTCACAACTTATTGCTGATAATTGTTAGAATGCTCAGTATATACATGTAACATATAATACATGTACCGTATTGGTGTTTTTTTTGCATTTGACTTAGACGGGCATAGCGCACGGCCATTTGGTTTTGGCCAATAAGATTGACGAGGGACTAAGGGTGAGAAAGTTTGAGTGATACAAGGAATCTGGGTGCGCTAAAGTCCTGTTGTAGACCCCTTGGATCTTTAATGTGCCCAGTGAACAGCACCGGTACATGCAAGTCTTCCTCATGGCTTCCAACCAATTAATGTCTTGTTAGTGAAATTTTGAGTGCCCTGGCCCGTTCTCCTGAAGCATGATGATTCTAGTAGAAATCTCAACTCAAATTGAGATTTTGCTCAAATCAGAGTCTAATGAAGTTCAAGCTCTTGAAATTTTACTATAATAAACTGAGAATAATGTTTCTGTTTTGTTATACCAATTTAGAGTACAATTTTGCATGGAAACTATCTCAAACAGTAGTTGACAAAATTTGAATTGAGATTGAGTTCAGATTGAGATGTTTCCGGAGATCTTGGCCTGGTTGAGATCGGAACCAGTGACCGCCAGATTGATGGTCAAGAGCGCTCACCTCTCAGCTACCATTGAACCACATCCATGTACCTTTGCAAGTAGACAGCACATACTTGCACATACAGCAAGGTTGGGGCCGCCACATAACTGATAGAAAGAAATTTTCACTTTTCACTGTTTCATGTGGATATTCATTATATTGTTTTTTCGTTACAGAGTTATGGCCCCCAACATATACTGTTATACTTTGATACACCAGATCAATGGGACGCTGTCTACAAGTCAGACAAGGTAAATAAATGATATTACTTTATTAATTTTAAAAAACATGCATTCAAAGTTGAACATTTTAAATCTTCCAACATGCCTCCGTAGCTCAATGGTTAGGGCTCTTGCCGTCTAAACTGGTGACCCAGGTTCAAATACGGTAGTAGGCACTGATATGCCTGCCATATTTCAGCAGTATGCTCACTGGCAAACAAAGGCTATGCTTGGCATTTTTTGTTCAAAATGAAAAAGTAAAAAATAAAATGGCAGAGTTTCGTTCCTTTGTAGATCTATTTCAAAAGTACACAGTAAACTCTGTTGAAAAGTATACAAGTATACATTGTTGCACTCTCAATACTACCTTTTTCATGAAATCTTTTAATGTATGATTGCAAGTCAATACTAGTCAATCATTGCATTTTGTATTGACATTCTTTTGTAAACATGTGTACATTGTGTTCATTCAAAGGAGTATAACTCGACACGATAAATTGCAGTACAAAAACAAACACAATATTGCCTATATTTTATGTATTAAAATCAAGTACTGTAACATTTGCCTATTAAAGCATTCAAACATTTGGCACAACATATAAAGTTTGCATGCTCCTAAATATTCAGAAACGATGAATATAGCGGATTTTGTGTTTGTTTTTGTATTGCAATTTATTGCGCAAGAGTTATAAAACCTACATAATTGAAGTCTATTACATTTGATTTTCACATCCAAGTTTTGAAGTCATTTATTTGTATACCATGACAATAATTTTACTGTAAAACCTCACTTAAAGACCACCTTAACTTTTTTAGGGACACATTTTTTTCAAGCTTATTTTCATTGTTTTGTCTTGGACACAATATATATCCTGATAAACCTCTTCTCAGTTCAGTCAGATAATTGTAATTCTTTTATATGGCTCTATTTAAACGAACTGAAAACCGTTGTAAGGCTCTGAAGAAACTAAGTTCCGTGAGAGCTGTAGATCAGTTGTCAGTTCTGTCAGAGCCATTTATAAATAGAACAATTCTCTGACGGAACCAAGAAGCAGTGTTTCAAAATTACTGCCGTGTTGTATTCAACCTAATTTTTCTGACCACCTCAATGAAGAAGAGCAGTTTTCAAGAATCAACAAAAGTGGTCTTAATTTAGGTTTTACTGTAACTTTGCGTATTTCTTTCAGTTTTCATATTAGATAAACAAGTTACTAAAACATACATGATGTGAATTATATGATCGTGAATTGGTTGTAGTTTTACCATGTATTATGCTTTGTTATATTGAAAGATACACATGTATTTAATTACTGATTATAGATTATTACATAGACAGAATATGTTCTACATTTTAACCAGTGTTTTATTTACTCAACTCAACTGTTTCCACTTGTCTATATAATGTACAGTGTCTATGTATTGATTATATTAATTGAAATATAATGTATTTAATTAGTTGACAGTTTCTTTATGTGTAGGCATGCAACTGTACAGTACGAATAGATAAACTGATAAATGTTTGACTTGGCCGTTTTGACTGGGCTGTTTTGTGGAACAGGTTATATATAGGATCCGTCATGAGTTGTCTTTGGAGATCAACATTTCTTAAACGAGTCTAGAAAACACAGGTTATTAAGCGAGCCTTTGACAACCTCACTGATTTTTTTGTGATGAGTTTAAGAAATGTTGATCCCAAAGACAACGACTGATTGCCGAGTTAGTTGCCGAGTCAAAACAACAGCTGACGACGTTACGTTTTTGCACAGAAAAACTGGTGACGTCACATATTTTATTACAAGTGTTGGAGAACATTGTTCCATCATTTGTTTTCACATGGAATATCGCGGTATTTATGTGATAAATTCTGGTTCTCGTCCCCAATATTACAGTTAAGTAGTACTATAGTAGTGTCATCTGCTTGAGACGGGAAACAAGCTATAACCTGCTCAATAAAACAACCCAGTCGAAAAGGCCAATTGAAAGCAAGTGATAGAAGATTAGAATGTATGATGCAAATTATAAAGACTCAATGATTGATGAAAAAATACTAAAATTGCCATTGAACCGAAACCTAAGAAAATGAATACCCATGGAAATGAAAAATTATACTGTAATAATTGATGACCGAACATCAGGTATTTTGTGATCATCGCTACTTGTAATATAATACTTGCTGCTTTGTACAGTCATGTTATAGTTGGGTACGAAAAGAGAAATGTATGGGAACCCATCTATGTACTTGTTTATTGATATTCAAATGTTACATCTTGTTTCCACTGCTGGCTGGTACATGTATATGTTCGCTGACAGGTTAAAACTTTAAATAATGTATGCATAAAAATATATGAATCACGTTTTATGTTATGTGACAAAGACCTTTATAAAGTATCTGGGGTATATGTCATCCTGTATTAAACATGAAGCAACATGTTTAAGCCATGTTCATGTAATTGGTGTTTATCAATTTGAATACTGTAAAATCATTATTTTTTTAGGGAGATGAATTTTGTTGATTTCGTTGTTAAACTCAATCCACGAAATCTTATCCCCACGGTTAATCAATCTACCAATTACAGAACATACATGTACTTTCATGTGTACCTTTCTATGTTTTGTAATCCATTTTAAAAATTTGTAAAATTTACGACCCTATGAATATGCATTTTTATTAAAATTTTCGAAATTTAATACCCACAAAAATTAGTGATTTTACAGTAAAATTATTAATGTTTATTAAGCAATGTATGTTTGTAAAAAGAGCCATCTATGAAGAGATATATTGTATGCAAAATGTATGAGGCTACTAAGATACCTTGTATTGACTGTCAGATTTAGCGCATGCTGGCTATATATACCACTTAACTCACACATCTCAAATTCAAATTGCTTAATGTGATGTTTTTATAACATACTGATACTGCAAGTTATTCAAATCCTCATCTAAAAATATCGCTAAATAGTATTTGTTGTTAATAATGGATTCATTGATGTCAATTAGGGTTAGACTAAGTGGCATTTGCCCAGCTAAAGCCCAGTTCATGATTGAGTTCTGAAACTTTTAATTGTGGTACCAGTATTAAAATGAATAATCTAAATAGTTGTGATCTTTATGTTCATGGTAAAAATAAATTGTGCCCTGATAATAACACAACACTGTCTCGCAATTGGAACCATTTAATGTCCAACATGCCACAGATTTCAAATACTTATTAAAACTTCCAATTTAACCCCGCCGCAACGTTTTTTAAAATGGTTTTAATGAAGTCACATTTTTAAAGCATTATGAAAACAACTTTATGACGTCAATACATATGTCGGATGACATTTTCTTACGATACTTTATAAAGGCGATATGCAAATATTAGTTATAAAAATATCTAAATATAATCTCTAGTCTAGATTATCACCCCAAATGTTTTGAAAAGCGAAAATATGTATTTTTATTTTATTTGTGTTTCTGCTTTCTACTTTGGACTGACTTTAATGTCTTTCCTGTGAACTATTTCGTAAGTGTACAGCAGGCCCTGTGTACAGTAACTGATCATTTTGAAGAAAGTTCTAAGATCGAAGTTGTTGATAACTAGGAGTGGATTGGGCTGATAATTTAGGAAATTCCTGATTCTAGCCGAATGTAAAATAATTAGAAAGCTTCTGATCGATCATGCTTATATTAGGTGCTGAATCACAGACGGACCTAAAATTTTTGTATGACATAATTTTCCTTCCTTACCAAGTATTTATATAAAGTGACGCTGGTGATTGATTTATGATAGACTTATTGCAAATAGGTATTTAAAACCACCCTCCATTTGATGCTGTTGGTATTTTTCTAAATATCTTAAAACTGTTTAGAACATTGAAAAGGTTCTTAAGGAGTATTTTCTTGTTTTTTTCAGCTCATTTATATAATTAAGATTATTTGGCTTAGTATGTATTATCAAGCAAAATAATATCAAAGATTCAAATAAAATATTTGGTCCAGTTTTGTTTTCATATAATTATACATGTACATACAGTAATTGTATTGTCTGTTACTTTACCAATATAATTGATCAGGTTCAACTTTAGACCACAACTATAACTTCCCTGAATGAGGAATGTAATTACAATATCATGCATTCTATATATAGAACTATAATCACGCTTTAACATAACCTTTAAATCACGATTTTCAAAAGTTTAAGTAGGTTCTGTTCCGTTCAATAATTGGGCAGTTCTCCAGGTAGATTTATATTTACAAATTTACAGCTGTTTTAAATTACAAAATATAACACTTAAGTTATCTAATCCATATAAATGTTTAAAGGTTGTCGGAGTTGTCTCCCTTAGAATCTCTAAAATATGATAGTGAAATAATGTGTCTATTTATGCGGTTTGTTCTATAAAACCACTGTTTAAAGCCTAGGTCCCACTGAGGAATTCCACATCGGCGATGTTCTCCCGATTTCTTCCGATACCACCCGATTCATCACAATTCCTTTCGATTTCACCAACAGTTACTGTCTCATGACTTCCCAAAGCTTCCCCTAGACCACGAGTAACTGTTCCCTATGTCCTGATAGCTCTTTAATTTCAATCGAGAGTACATCGCTGAGGCAAAAAATGCTCAATGGGACCTAGGCTTAATCTTTGTTACATTTTGCCTGCTTTGCAATTGTCTGACATTATTTACAAGAAATTTGAGCATTTAATAAACAGAAAATTTGTTGATTTTTGGTGAAAGTTCAAATTTTATTTCAGAAAATCACATTTGCTATGCCTATCATGACAACATTGATTTCTGTGATCACTCTGTGAAATAAAGTTTAATCTTACACAAAAATCAACAAATATCCTCTATAATTATAATGTAATCTGTAAATTGTATAATGATATAGTTATAGCAATTTTATTACAGTGCGCCCACGATAAAGTGAAAGGCAGGCAAATTTGGTTTATTCCACTGACTTAAGGTGGACAAACCCGATGTGCAAGATTTATCAGTGATGTTTTTAAAACAAAATTGACCATATCTGTTTTCTTTACCAGTGATTTTTATGCCCCCCTATCGATAGATGGGGAGGCATATAGTGATTCACCTGTCCGTCCGTCCGTCCGTCCGTCCGTTCGTCCGTTCGTCCGTTCGTCCGTCCGTTCGTCCGTCCGTCCTGGTTAACCCAAATTGACCGTTTCTTCTAGCATTAATATGGCTTGCTACAAAGCTTTCATACTTGCATGGATGTTGTGTATGAACACTCTCCACACGCCTGTACCACCTAACCCCATTTTGACCTTCACCTTGACCTAATTTTGGACTTAGACTTATTGATGGATAAGGCTTCCACAGGGGGCATAAGCGTTTAGTGAACGCAGTCTTGTTTCCTTCTTTGTTTGCTACCTGTAAACAGTACTTTTCCAATTTGAAAAAGCTATAATTTTCCCAAATTTGAAGGTAAAAATTCCAAATGACCATTTAAAAAAGAAATTTCAAAATCAGACATAAAATGACAAAGTTATGAACATTTTTGACCAGAGGTCAAGCATGAAAGTTTTCAGAATTCCCAATTTCAAGTTGTCACAACGCGAAAATTCCCAATCTGAACGGACCCAGACCCTTTTCCAAAGAGGCCAAAAAATCACTGTTTACATACATGATTGTAGTAATGTGTAAAACCAATCATGCAAAAGTTGACCATGCAAACTGATTCATGTTTGTAAACATCATATTATCCTGGGCACACTATATATATTATAATGATATAATATTTCAAGTAATTTTGTTATAATGATACTTCGTTGTCTCTTATGTTATTTAAGAGATATGTTATATTTACAATACTAGACATGCAATGAGAAGCTGGCTGTACTCAGTGTTACAAATCACCAGATTATAAACCTTACCACATCTTATGGTATGTCTGGTTGTTCTATCCGGAGTGATGGAATGTACGAGTGTGTTGGTGGGCGAATATTTCGCTCATCTCGTGAGCGCTGGTGGTTCCTCGCTGTTAGTCGATGTGAAAGAGATTCTGACGACGTAAGCTGAAAACCCTTACCCTATAATGCTGTGCTGATTAAAGATATGTCACAATGTGTTTTGACGAATCACCCTCCATAGTGATATAATAATGTAATATATGTATGTTTGTGGAAGCTGAACACTGTCTGTGGTAA
The DNA here is from genome assembly GCA_947247005.1 of Spisula solida. Classification (NCBI taxonomy): domain Eukaryota; kingdom Metazoa; phylum Mollusca; class Bivalvia; order Venerida; family Mactridae; genus Spisula; species Spisula solida. Next base: position 38,370,888 of record OX365947.1, on the reverse strand, counting down.
ATGGTTCCTTTATACCAGGCCCTGATCTCCCGAAGCATCTCAAGTAGAAATCTCTTGCTAAAATCAGATTCGAAATCAGAGATGTACTGTACTGTTATAAACTCAGGAAAACATATCTGTTTAGTGATACTAATTTTGAGTTCGGACTCACATGGAAGTTAACATAAAGACATGTGCCACTATTTGAGATGACATCTTGCTCAGATTGAGATGCTTCGGGAGATCGGGGCCTGCTTTATCTATTAAATGTTAAATGTTAAACGTAGTGGAAGAGCATCCACTTTGAGTGTGAGAGATCTTTGGTTTTGATCTCCAAGGCTGAGACTGCGACATATCAAAGACGTTCAAAATGGTACTGGCATATTCACTTGCTTGGTACTCGGCATAGTTAGTGCCAGGTAACTGCTGGTTCTCCTGTCAAAGACGGTCAAAATGGTACTTGGCATAGTTAGTGCCAGGTAACTGCTGGTTCTCCTGTCAAAGACGTTCAAAATGGTACTTGGCATAGTTAGTGCCAGGTAACTACTTGTTCTACTAGTGTCAGGATAATTTGACTCAGTAGTTAATTGAATCTCCATATGAAAAATTATTAAAGACTTTTTGTGTAGTGCATGATAGAGCTTATTTGCCATGCCCTAGTCTGTCTATACAGACCCTATGTTTAATTAAAGGAGACAACTCATCAGTCTACTCTTTTTTCATGAAATCATTTCCCTTTGCACCCTTAAACATAGGAGATAATCAAGCCCAAAATAAAATCTAGCTTAAATTGAAAATAAAGTTATGATAATTGATTGACAAAATATTATCTAGTCGGGTAGCCAAACTAACCATGCTCATATGAATGGGGAAAAACAACAATATTCAAACAGCTGAGCAATTGGTACTATCCTGTAACAAGTCATGTTACATTCAACCCCATGAAAAAATATGTTAATCTCTTGAAATGTTTGCCACTTGTAAAACTTTCATCATGAACCTGGTGTTCAGCTTCTACTTAATGATGTGTGATTGTTTTAATGATTTCACTTTGTTTGTAGTGTTATTAATGATATTTCAGAGGTTTCGATTGATAACATACATGTATACATTTGTATTCACAGGTTTTGTTTAATAACATACATTTATACCTTTGTATTATCAGGTTTCGTTTAATAACATACATTTATACCTTTGTATTCACAGGTTTCGTTTAATAACATGCATGTATACGTTTGTATTCACAGGTTTTGTTTAATAACATACATGTGTACCTTTGTATTCACAGGTTGCGTTTGATAACATACATGTGTACCTTTGTATTCACAGGTTGCGTTTGATAACATACATGTATACCTTTGTATTCACAGGTTGCGTTTGATAACATACATGTGTACCTTTGTATTCACCGGTATTGTTTGATAACATACATGTATACCTTTGTATTCACAGGTATTGTTTGATAACATACAGGTATACCTTTGTATTCACAGGTATTGTTCGATAACATACAGGTATACCTTCGTATTCACTGGATTTGTAAGCCATTAATATATTGTTATCGTTTTCCATTAGAACTGCAGCCAAAGATTGGTACCTTTGAGTGACAGTCAGAACTTGGAGATTACGACTAATGTAGGTACGACAGGTTGTGTTATCCAGGATATAGCTGGTATATCACATTATGTATGTACTGGTTTGCGGAAATTTCGAGCAGCCAGGGAAAGATGGTGGTTCGTGGCAGTCAGTGGATGTGAAAAAAGCCCCGGTGATGTATGTCATATGCTGTACACTCGGTGCCAGGGTGTGGTGTATTATCTATCTTACTGTATCCTCTTGGCTAGATGTGGGTGTATTGTTATATAATATATATCTTCTTGTGCATTGAGTTTGTACAAATTTGAAGTCCTTAAATTTCATATAAGTATTGAAAACTTTTTTTTAAAAATGGCTAAAACAGTAAATGACTTTGAAAAATATTGGAACTTAAGCATAACTGTTTGACTAGGTCTAGCTAGTAGGTGTTGAAACACTGGAAAAATGAGTTTTAAAACAGTAAATTATTTTTTCTTTTCATTGACTTAGAGAAAAACTATAGAAAGACGATGCTATTGGGTCACTTCATATTGGTCATTGAATCAATTTTTTTGTGCATTCAGAATTGTTTTTGGTTTTTGAGAATCTTTCGGTATTTTTAGCTCACCTGTCACAAAGTGACAGGGTGAGCTTTTGTGATCACTCTTCGTCCGTCGTCCGTCCGTCATCTGTCCGTCGTCCGTCCACAATTTGTTTGTGTAGACACTAGAGGTCACAATTTTGGCCTAATCCTTATGAAACTTGGTCACAATGATCACCTCAACAAAATCTAGGCCAAGTTCGATATTGGGTCATTCGGGGTCAATAACTAGGTCACAAGGTCAAATCATAGAAAAACCTTGTGTAGACACTAGAGGTCACAATTTTGACTTAATATCTATGAAACTTGGTCACAATGATCATCTCAACAAAATCTAGGTCAAGTTCGATATTGGGTCATCCATGGTCAAAAACTAGGTCACAAGGTCAAATCATAGAAAAACCTTGTGTAGACACTAGAGGTCACAATTTTGACCTAATCTTTATGAAACTTGGTCACAATGATCATCACAACAAAATCTAGGTCAAGTTAGATATTGGGTCATCAGGGGTCTAAAACTAGGTCACAAGGTCAAATCATAGAAAAACCTTGTGTAGACACTAGAGGTCACAATTTTGACTTAATATCTATGAAACTTGGTCACAATGATCATCTCAACAAAATCTAGGTCAAGTTCGATATTGGGTCATCCATGGTCAAAAACTAGGTCACAAGGTCAAATCATAGAAAAACCTTGTGTAGACACTAGAGGTCACAATTTTGACCTAATCTTTATGAAACTTGGTCACAATGATCATCACAACAAAATTTAGGTCAAGTTCGATATTGGGTCATCCGGGGTCAAAAACTAGGTCACAAGGTCAAATCATAGAAAAACCTTGTGTAGACACTAGAGGTCACAATTTTGACTTAATATCTATGAAACTTGGTCACAATGATCATCTCAACAAAATCTAGGTAAAGTTCGATATTGGGTCATCCGGGGTAAAAAACTAGGTCACACGGTCAAATCATAGAAAAACCTTGTGTAGTCACTAGAGGTCACAATTTTGACCTAATCTTTATGAAACTTGGTCACAATGATCATCACAACATAATCTAGGTCAAGTTTGATATTGGGTCATCTGGGGTAAAAAACTAGGTCACAAGGTCAAATCATAGAAAAACCTTGTGTAGACACTAGAGGTCACAATTATGACTTAATCTTTATGAAACTTGGTCACAATGATCATCTCAACAAAATCTAGATCAAGTTTGATATTGGGTCATCCGGGGTAAAAAACTAGGTCACACGGTCAAATTATAGAAAAACCTGGTGTAGTCACTAGAGGTCACAATTTTGACCTAATCTTTATGAAACTTGATCACAATGATCATCTCAACAAAATCTTGGTCAAGTTCGATATTAACTTATCCAAGGTCAAAAACTAGGTCACAAGGTCAAATCATAGAAAAACCTTGTGTGGTCTGTAGAGGTCACAATTTTGACTTAATCTTTATGAAACTAGGTCACAATGATCATGTCAACAAAATCTAGGTCTAGTTCGATATTGGGTCATCCGGGGTCAAAAACTAGGTCACAAGGTCAAATCATAGAAAAACCTTGTGTAGTCACTAGAGGTCACAATTTTGGACTAATCTGTATGAAACTTGGTCACAATGATCATCACAACAACATCTAGGTCAAGTTTGATATTGGGTCATCCGGGGTCAAAAACTAGGTCACAAGGTCAAATTATAGAAAAACCTTGTATAGTCATTAGAGGTCACAATTTTGGTCTAATCTTTATGAAACTCGGTCACAATGATCATCTCAATAAAATCTAGGTCAAGTTCGATATTGGGTCATCCGGGGTCAAAAACTAGGTACCAAGGTCAAATCACTTCAATATGTCATTGGGTCTAAATGTGATGTAAATTATAAAGCATAAGACAATATGAAAACCTTGTACATGCAATAGAGGCTACCATTAGGGGTTCATGAACAACTAGGACAGGTGAGCGACCTATGGCCCTTTGGGCCCTCTTGTTGTTAGGTTTTTAGTGATTTCAAGACAATAAAGCTACCTTGAGATAGAAATAAACATACTTTAAAGCTCCTGAAAGTGACCTTGTTCTTTGTCTCTAAACTATTGTTTTCAAATGATAGATCTACTAAAATAATTTCAAATATAGTTTTAAGTCCCATTGGTCAACAGGATTTCAGTGAAATAGAGACTTCTAATTCATAACATTCTAATACTAACCTTGTAATTCCTGTTCCTACAGAAGCTAGAGTTTGCAAAACTTAGATGTTCATTTAGATTCTTCTTGTAACGTACTGTTCTTCATTGGTTATCCTTTCCTGTGTGAACTCACATATACAACTGGGCAGATCATTCAACCCTTTATTCCATAGAGACTTTATCTATGATATCCTGAAACTATTAAATAACCCATCTCTATACACTGATGTTGTTGCAAATTTGTTTGTATGGCAGTATACTTAATGGGGGTGCAAATAGGTTATACAATCTACACTGAAATTCAGGGTTAACATGCATGCACAATTGTTGTTATAAATAATTACGACTGTCTGAGTCAATTGCAAAAAATAATTCAAATTCATTTATCGGTACATGTATGTATAATCAGTGAATCATATTCCACTGATAGGGAAACCAATGACTTTACTGTACTTCATTTCATGATAAGGAAGAGTTTCTAATATTGTACCTTGATTTTTGTATATTTTCATATCCAAAATTATATTTATTCAAAGTAGTACATATATAGAATAGCGCAAACTCAAGGTCCAGTTCATTCTGAGAAATTCTTCCATATAAATGTCTATACTATTGTACTAATATTAACTGTTGTACTAACTGTGCTATATTTCTTTAACAGGTTAATCAGTTAAGTTACTTTTCTTACTGCTAGGTTTTAGTTATAATAGTAGAATACCAAATTTTCTAACATTATATTGTGTTTCTACAGGTAGACGGATGGAACAGGTGCCTTTGGAATATTTTTGGAACAGCTTATTTTGATTATTTGTAATTTATTATACAAGCTTTGTTTCCCCCTTTGACAGACATGTGCAGAGAAAGTGTCAGTATTAGACCCCAGCAACAACCAGATTATATACCTCACTACGCAGTATTCCTTGTCCGGTTGTGTAATCCAAACAATCGACAATGTTGACCATTATGTTTGTTCGGGAGGACGGCGTTTTCGATCAGCTAGAGAGCGATGGTGGTATGTTGCCGTGAGTCGATGCGAGCGTGGGTCAGATGCTGTAAGTTTGACGCAGGTTGTAATGCTGTGAGGATACATGTAGTATATATGTTGTCATACACCTATCTTCTCTCTCTATACCCTCTTGAGTTCACTATTATTATTTCGATCACAGAATTGTACGGAGAAAGAAGCTGTAATGAACCCTGCAAATAATCAAATAATCTATCTGATGCCATACGCGGGCTCGTCTGGTTGTCAGCAAGAAACCATTAATGGTGTCGACAAGTATGTTTGTTCGGAAGAGCGGACGTTTTTAGCGGCCCGTGAACGATGGTGGTACATTGCAGTATCTCATTGTCAACCACAGACAGTAAGTTAGTGTATTAAGGTAGTACCAGACCTAGGGAATGCTTTAAGGTAGTACAGGACCTAGGAAAGTGTATACACCCATGGTTAACCCAGTAATCTATGTGGCTGCTAGCACAGTAGGCGTTCTCACCACATTGTCTGATACAGCATTTTCTACAGAAGCAAACATCTGTCTATAAAACTTAATTACCATGAAAATAATCCACACTATCATGATGGGTCAAGTGGAGTTTTTAGCTCACCTGTCACAAAGTGACAGAGTGAGCTTTTGTGATCACTCTTCGTCCGTCGTCCGTCTGTCCGTCCGTCGTCCGTCCGTCAACAATTTGCTTGTGTAGACACTAGAGGTCACAATTTTGACTTAATCTTTATGAAACTTGGTCACAATGATCATCTCAACAAAATCTAGGTCAAGTTCGATATTGGGTCATCTGGGGTCAAAAACTAGGTCACAAGGTTAAATCATAGAAAAACCTTGTGTAGTCACTAGAGGTCACAATTTTGACCTAATCTTTATGAAACTTGGTCACAATGATCATCACAACAAAATCTAGGTCAAGTTCGATATTGGGTCATCCGGGGTCAAAAACTAGGTCACAAGGTCAAATCATAGAAAAACCTTGTGTAGACACTAGAGGTCACAATTTTGACTTAATATCTATGAAACTTGGTCACAATGATCATCTCAACAAAATCTAGGTCAAGTTCGATATTGGGTCATCCATGGTCAAAAACTAGGTCACAAGGTCAAATCATAGAAAAACCTTGTGTAGACACTAGAGGTCACAATTTTGACCTAATCTTTATGAAACTCGGTCACAATGATCATCACAACAAAATCTAGGTCAAGTTAGATATTGGGTCATCCGGGGTCTAAAACTAGGTCACAAGGTCAAATCATAGAAAAACCTTGTGTAGACACTAGAGGTCACAATTTTGACTTAATATCTATGAAACTTGGTCACAATGATCATCTCAACAAAATCTAGGTCAAGTTCGATATTGGGTCATCCATGGTCAAAAACTAGGTCACAAGGTCAAATCATAGAAAAACCTTGTGTAGACACTAGAGGTCACAATTTTGACCTAATCTTTATGAAACTTGGTCACAATGATCATCACAACAAAATTTAGGTCAAGTTCGATATTGGGTCATCCGGGGTCAAAAACTAGGTCACAAGGTCAAATCATAGAAAAACCTTGTGTAGACACTAGAGGTCACAATTTTGACTTAATATCTATGAAACTTGGTCACAATGATCATCTCAACAAAATCTAGGTAAAGTTCGATATTGGGTCATCCGGGGTAAAAAACTAGGTCACACGGTCAAATCATAGAAAAACCTTGTGTAGTCACTAGAGGTCACAATTTTGACCTAATCTTTATGAAACTTGGTCACAATGATCATCACAACATAATCTAGGTCAAGTTTGATATTGGGTCATCTGGGGTAAAAAACTAGGTCACAAGGTCAAATCATAGAAAAACCTTGTGTAGACACTAGAGGTCACAATTATGACTTAATCTTTATGAAACTTGGTCACAATGATCATCTCAACAAAATCTAGATCAAGTTTGATATTGGGTCATCCGGGGTAAAAAACTAGGTCACACGGTCAAATTATAGAAAAACCTGGTGTAGTCACTAGAGGTCACAATTTTGACCTAATCTTTATGAAACTTGGTCACAATGATCATCACAACAAAATCTAGGCCAAGTTCGATATTGGGTCATCAGGGGTCAAAAACTAGGTCACAAGGTCAAATCATAGAAAAACCTTGTGAAGACACTAGAGGTCACAATTTTGACTTAATCTTTATGAAACTTGGTCACAATGATGTCATGTACATCTTGGTCATGTACTGCTATAACAGGTGAGCGACCTAGGGCCCTTTGGGCCCTCTTGTATGTTTACTATGGACTTTTTCAAAATAATCATGACAATTTTGTAACTGTCCGAATGTTGAAAGCATGAGTTGACACTAGTTCAATTGATACAAATTTAAAGATTTTTGCTTCTCATGGTACACGCTACAAATGCTGCACAGACCATGTGGTATGACCATAGTATTTTTGCTTGCTTTGTTCATATTTATAATCACTTGTATTAGTTGAAAGACGTCATTGTGTGTGTGTGTGAAGGTACGTCATTGTGTGTGTGTGTGAAGGTACGACATTGTGTGTGTGTGAAGGTACGACATTGTGTGTGTGTGTGTGTGTGTGTGTGTGAAGGTACGACATTGTGTGTGTGTGAAGGTACGACATTGTGTGTTTGTGAAGGTACGTCATTGTGTGTGTGTGTGAAGGTACGACATTGTGTGTGTGTGTGTGAAGGTACGACATTGTGTGTGTGTGAAGGTATGACATTGTGTGTGTGTGTGAAGGTACGACATTGGGTGTGTGTGAAGGTACGACATTGTGTATGTGTGTGAAGGTACGACATTGTGTGTGTGTGAAGGTACGACATTGTGTGTGTGTGTGTGTGAAGGTACGACATGGTGTGTGTGTGAAGGTACAACATTGTGTGTGTGTGTGAAGGTACCACATTGTGTGTGTGGGAAGGTACGACATTGTGTGTGTGTGAAGGTACGTCATTGTGTGTGTGTGAAGGTACGACATTGTGTTTGTGGGAAGGTACGACATTGTGTGTGTGTGTGTGAAGGTACGACATTGTGTGTGTGTGAAGGTACGACACTGTGTGTGTGTGTGAAGGTATGACATTGTGTGTGTGTGAAGGTACGACATTGTGTGTGTGTGAAGGTACGACATTGTGTGTGTGTGTGAAGGTACGACATTGTGTGTGTGGGAAGGTACGACATTGTGGGTGTGTGAAGGTACGTCATTGTGTGTGTTTGAAGGTACGACATTGTGTGTGTGGGAAGGTACGTCATTGTGTGTGTGGGAAGGTACGTCATTGTGTGTGTGGGAAGGTACGACATTGTGTGTGTGGGAAGGTACGACAGAAACGCAGCTTTAACTCGTTAACACAATAAATTGCTGTACAAAAACAAACACAAAATTGCCTATATTTTTGTTATGGATTAAAATCAAGGACCGTAACATTTGCATATGAAAGCATTCAAACATTTAGCACAACATATAAAGTTTGCATGCTCCTAAATATTCAGAAACGATAAATATAGCGGATTTTGTGTTTGTTGTTGTATTGCAATTTATCGTGTTGAAGTTATAGTTCTTGCACATGTGCGGATGGTTTTGTTGTTAAATGTTTTGGAAGTGTAGTTCATTAACCTTTCTGCATGTATAATGTTTTCTTTTCGGCATCTCTGCATGACTTGTATAATGTTTTGTTCGAAAATATTAACTGGACCATGACATTTATGCATGAATTCCTTATAACAAGCTTCTTTTGCAAAAATATATCAATTTCAAAAAGAACTTAAGCATGATGTTTCCTTTAGTTTTGTGTTTCTTGTACACCAAGTGCATATTTATTATCATTTTCAACCCCCCCCCCCCCCCCCCCCATAAGAGAGTCCAGTCCAATGGGTTAGAGTGTGCTGTGTTTGTAATCCAGTGATCTAGGTTTAATTCCAGATGGCAGCCGGTTGTATCATTTCATGAAAATTTGACATCATTGTAATGTCAATTTTCCTCCACATATGGGGAAGTTGCTGGTTCTTCGTGGAAGGGTTAGATAGTACTGTTTTAAGGCCCACATGGAAGAATGGGAAACCGAATGTGTCAGCCTCGTAAAATAAAGGAGCTACTTACTACCATTTGGTTAATTTTGAGTTCCAAACATGATAACTTTAATATTTGAAGTATAGATTTAGAAATAAAAGGAATGTTTGTGTTAAGAATGCTTTTGTTTATGTTAGTTGCTTTCTATGTTGGTTTGTAGTTGATGCTTTGCATGTGCATTCTGGGGGTAGTTACTATATACTGGAAACTTCTGCCTGATGTTTTCATTTTTACGAGTTACTCATGAATAAATTTCAAAGCCAAATTTCCATGTGCTCATTCCTTATTTAATAATAAAAAAATATTATAATGCCCCTATAATTGATGAGAGGGTATAAATGCTTTGCACAATCATGTTGGTCGGTCTGTTGGTCGGTCGGTAGACCAAATGGTTTCTGTTCAATATCACAAGAGGATCTTCAAACTTTACATTGAGGTTGATCAGAAACAGTAGATGACCCTTAGGAATTTTGAGGTTAGTAGGTCAAAGGTCAAGGTCGCTGTGACCTTTAACATTAATGAATATTTGGCTGCAATGGGGGTAATACATGTTTTACAAACATCTATTGTTTAATACTTCTAATATTGTGTGCTATAAATTCTTAGTTTCATGAATGAGGGGGGATTGTGCAGTTGCATAGAGGGAACATAGGAATTAGACGTTTACTCTGTGATCAGTTGAATTTTCTTGGCTATTTTACATTTTCATTTAACTCCATTTTGTCTTTATGTCTTTATTTGTGATGATGTTTTTGCTTTATGCTTGCTTGTATTATAATTGGATATATAGAATAGTATACTGTTATAATGATTTACTCATTAATTATTTTGTGTAGCTTATGTTTTACTAATAATTAATGATGGTACTGTTCATGTATGCTTTTATTCCAGTGCATTAATTATTTGTATGTTACTTGTTTTTTTGTTTTTTGTTAGTATTAATATGCAGCAGAACTTCGAAGCCTCCAACTGCCTTGGAACCAGGAAAAATGTTTACGTACTTGTTCACAGAATGTACTGTATAATAGTACAGTTACAAGTATATTATCATGGGCATCAAAGTTCTGCTGTAGTGTACTTGCAGTTTTAATCAGAATGATTTAACAATTAATCAACTTTAATTCAATTGAATTAACTGTTAGATGTTTAGGATATTTTAGAAACAGAGAAGTTATTAACATTTATTGTATTTGTTGAATACCAAAACTTAAACCCAATGAAATAACATAATTAGTAAGACAACTCGCTGGCTTAGAATAAGAAGGTCGTAAGTACAAAATAAATATTCCGAGAAAACAAGGAAAAACTGTGCAAAACTTCTCTTTACTTATGGAAAAACAAGCTTTTTCAACTTCAGTTTGGTCAAGCAGATTTCAAATATGCATGAGTCTTATAAGCTTTAAGGTCTCTGACGACCTTCTAATTCTAAGCTAGTGAATTCATGATGTTATTCAATGCTGTATGCATTATGAGAGGGAGTCTGCAGTATAGCTACTGTATTTTAATGCTCAAGAGTGCCTGCAAGCAAGAGAAGTGCTGTAGTTATACCTTTTTTCTTTGGTATGGGATGGCCGCAGAGCAAACCCCCTGATCTTTTGCACACTGACTAAATAGACACATACTGTACCTCTAAGGTATCCTAGCTTTTTCTGCTATACAGACTTACTTACTCATGGCGTTCGCTCTACACGACCACGCCACTGGCACAACAGTATCTGCGATAAAGTATGTGGTCCGGCTCAGGTCATCAATTTCTTCATCTTATTCTGTTATGATAACTATCCATTCTTCTGTCTCTGATAATATATATAACTATGGATAACACAATCTGCACTAAGTTATTGTTTTTTATGTACATGCACAACTGAAAGCACTTGGTCAACAGTATTTTAAGTGCTACTAAATTTAACAACTTTTATATCACAATTCAAATAATATACTGGTAGTAGAATTTTTTATTTACATTACAATGTCTTAATTTTGTTGCTTAAAACATTGCAGTAACATTTTGCTGTGATATTTTGTAACATGAAGCCTCACTTCATAACCCTGCTGTATGCAACAATTGAGTGTAAATATTCTAACAGCTTGACATGGGTATAGATACTTCACCTGGTCTACTACCATCCTGGTCTACTACCATCCTGGTCTACTACCATCCTGGTCTACTACCATCCTGGTCTACTACCATCCTGGTCTACTACCATCCCTGTCTACTACCATATCGCAATAACATGGTTAAGTTGGTTCTATGGCTGATCGGTATACTGTACCATCGTGGTCTTCTACCATCACATTAACTTGGTTATGTTGGTAATTTGGCTAATTGATGTAATAATGGCATGTCCGAGATTTTTCAGATGCTTAAATTTGGTGGTATTCAATATTGATCTTATTTAACTATTAGAGAATAAGGATAGCCAATCATATTGTCTGTTACTGACCAAGAGTTTAATATGGTGTCATTTGATTGGTTGTCCTTATCCTTAAGTCAAGTAAGATCAATATTGAATACAACCCGGGTCTCTCAGAGTCCAATCCTTGTCATTCCTACTGCAAATTTAGTACAAAATGTATAGGTTTTAGACACCACAATTTATCTACATATTGTTCATAATTTGAAATACCACATGGCTTGTATATAGTAAATGCTTATTTCTTTCAGATATCCACTTAAGAAACTGCTATCTTTCTCAGTCATCTTCTCTTGATTATTGTAATTTCTTAATTCTTCAGCCGTTAAATTTAATATCAACTGATAATTGTTGATTATCTCTCTGTCACATATTTATTCTTTCTTTTTATAGAAATTGTTTGTAAAAACTGCTGTTTATATTATATTATTTTTTTCGTTATTCTTTTTACTATGTCATTAATTCTTTTAAAAAAACTATCTTAATTATATTTCTCTTTTTCACTCCATAACAATGTCTCTGTGTCCTGAAATTGTTGTTCACATCTAGGTAATTAAACCTATACATTACTAATTGTAATTTCATGTTGATCACAACATAATTTCTAATCACTGTCTGGATATGGTGTACATCATGGTCTAAATCTTGCCTTTCAGGGGTCTATGGAGTATACTGTTCAAGTTCAAAAAAACGTTCTTTATACATTGCTGGTTCCCATATATGTTTTACCAATTCAGTTCCTTACTCATATAATTATATAATTGAAATTTATTATTTCCTTCATTTTAAGTGTATCAACATTAAATCAACAAAACAAATTCTTATGTATTGCTAGTTCCAATAATATGTTTTACCAATTCAGTTTTTTACTGGAATTGAAATTTATTATTTCCTTCATTTAAGTGATTCAACATTCATGGTTTAATAATTTAATTAGTGAAGTTAACATGTATGCCATGTTTGGCCTCAGTCTGTGATAATGGTGCCTAACTTGGTAACATGTATGCCATGTTGGGTCTCAGTCTGTGATAATGGCGCCTAACTTGGTAACATGTATGCCATGTTTGGCCTCAGTCTGTGATAATGGCGCCTAACTTGGTATCACTTAATGCAAAATTATACAGAATGATGTAAGAAGTTTATAAATGAGAACAACAACTTACACATGTAACTTTTGTAATTTTATATCATTAATGTTTTTTGGGGGAATTTTTGTATAAAGCATGCTTTTGTACTTGATGGTTTAACACGGTATGAATCCCGATAAACCGCTTTTCAGTTCCGTGAGAGAATTGCTCTATTTTCTTATGGCTCTGACGGAACTGAAAACCAGTGTAACACTCAGGATACATGAAATCTGAGTTCCGTCCGAGCGTAACATCAGTTTTCAGTTCCGTCAGAGCCATATGAAAATAGAACAATTCTCTCACGGAACTGAGAAGTGGTGTATCGGGATTCATACTGTGGTTTTATTTCACATAATTATATTATTTAATAATTTCAGCCGATTGGTATCAACTTGAAGTATAAGATACATATGACAAATGGGCAGATTGATGACTACCTACACCGGGAATATTCTGCTGATGAATTCTGTAAGTACTCGTTATTACCTACACCGGGAATATTCTGCTGATGAATTCTGTAAGTACTCATTATTACCTACACTGGGAATATTCTGCTGATGAATTCTGTAAGTACTCGTTATTACCTACACTGGGAATATTCTGCTGATGAATTCTGTAAGTACTCGTTATTACCTACACCAGGAATATTCTGCTGATGAATTCTGTAAGTACTCGTTATTACCTACACCGGGAATATTCTGCTGATGAATTCTGTAAGTACTCGTTATTACCTACACCAGGAATATTCTGCTGATGAATTCTGTAAGTACTCGTTATTACCTACACCAGGAATATTCTGCTGATGAATTCTGTAAGTACTCGTTATTACCTACACCGGGAATATTCTGCTGATGAATTCTGTAAGTACTCGTTATTACCTACACCGGAAATATTCTGCTGATGAATTCTGTAAGTACTCGTTATTACCTACCTACACAGGGAATATTCTGCTGATGAATTCTGTAAGTACTCATTATTACCTACACCAGGAATATTCTGCTGATGAATTCTGTAAGTAATAATTAGTTATAAAATCTAATGTAAAGTCGTTATGTACCCCACTTATAATTGCTGGCCTAAGATCAGAAGGTCGTTTTATAAGTACAAAAACACTGTTTTAAGAAAAAAAGAAAAAACTGTCTGAAAAGTGCTCTTTACATAATATGGAAAAACAAGCTTTTTCAACTTCAGTTTGGTCGACATGACCTGTTCCTTACTGTCGTGAAAAAAGGCTCATAAAAAGTGCCTTGTGAGGATGCAGATTTCAAATGTATGCAGGTCTTGTCTTATATTATTAACGGGGCCTGGATAGTGTTTGGGCCATATATTTTAAAATATCACTATAATCAGGTTCCTGTGGTAATATAATTTATCTATCTGCATGGATCACAAAGTTCATTAGTCCACCCTAAAATGTTCTCCTTAACCACTGATGACTGATTTCAATGAAACTTCACATGAATGCTTGGTTGCATTAAGCCTTGTTGTGCTTGTTGGCTTTGATGATTTTTGTTGCTGGAGTTATGCCACCTTGTGGGAGACATATGTTTTTGTGTCAAAACCCTCTTCTAGTTTATTTCATGTGCAATGAGTTTCAAGCAGTTTTGTTTAAATTAGGCAAACATGTGAGGTTGTAATCTTATAGCGAAAAACCCTTGTTACATTTTCCTGTTACATATTCCGCAGGTGACCTATATTCACACAGTTAGCATCATTTACTGAGCCTCGCAGGTGTTTAATAATCAGTTAATGTCCTATAGTTATTGTTATTGTCACGGACCATGATCCATAAAAGTGTCGATCAACACTCCTAACATGGATTATTGGCCTTTACTGTAAAATTATTACTGTGTGGGGTAATTGATTAAAAGGTATGAAGTTTACAAATTTACTATCTCAAAAAATGACAATTTTAACAAAATATCCATAAAATTTAACACATTAAATTTGATGATTTTACGGTACTGTAAATGTTCTGATGCTTGTGTATGTTTAAAGTTTATATATAAATAGTTCTGTAAGTGACATGAGAATGAATAACAACAGTACAAACTGTACATGTATTTGATTTGTTAATGAGTAATAAATGAAATATCAAGGCATGTATGAAGGTTTCCTAATGAATAATAATTGTTTGTGATCACTTGTAATTGTATTTTTATTATTTTCAGATATTCTACCCATTGATATAGCTTTCCTGATAGCGTATGTCATACTGTGTATACTATCAGTCGTTTGTGCAGGTAAGAAGCTCCACTTTCATAAAAAATCCTGATATCTGACCAATCAGTGGCCTCTATTTCAACCACCCGACCAATCAGTGGCCTCTATTTTAACCACCCATACCAATCAGTGGCCTCTATTTCAACCACCACACCAATCAGTGGCCTCTATTTTAACCACCCTACCAATCAGTGGCCTCTATTTCAACCACCCGACCAATCAGTGGCCTCTATTTTAACCACCCATACCAATCAGTGGCCTCTATTTCAACCACCACACCAATCAGTGGCCTCTATTTCAACCACCCTACCAATCAGTGGCCTCTATTTCAACCACCCGACCAATCAGTGGCCTCTATTTCAACCACCCTACCAATCAGTGGCCTCTATTTCAACCACCACACCAATCAGTGGCCTCTATTTCAACCACCCAACCAATCAGTGGCCTCTATTTTAACCACCCTACCAATCAGTGGCCTCTATTTCAACCACCACACCAATCAGTGGCCTCTATTTCAACCAGCCAACCAATCAGTGGCCTCTATTTCAACCACCACACCAATCAGTGGCCTCTATTTCAACCACCCAACCAATCAGTGGCCTCTATTTCAACCACCACACCAATCAGTGGCCTCTATTTCAACCACCCAACCAATCAGTGGCCTCTATTTCAACCACCCTACCAATCAGTGGCCTCTATTTCAACCACCCAACCAATCAGTGGCCTCTATTTCAACCACCCTACCAATCAGTGGCCTCTATTTTAACCACCCTACCAATCAGTGGCCTCTATTTCAACCACCACACCAATCAGTGGCCTCTATTTCAACCACCCTACCAATCAGTGGCCTCTATTTTAACCACCCTACCAATCAGTGGCCTCTATTTCAACCACCCAACCAATCAGTGGCCTCTATTTAAACCACCCTACCAATCAGTGGCCTCTATTTTAACCACCCTACCAATCAGTGGCCTCTATTTCAACCACCCAACCAATCAGTGGCCTCTATTTCAACCACCCTACCAATCAGTGGCCTCTATTTTAACCACCCGACCAATCAGTGGCCTCTATTTCAACCACCCAACCAATCAGTGGCCTCTATTTAAACCACCCTACCAATCAGTGGCCTCTATTTTAACCACCCTACCAATCAGTGGCCTCTATTTCAACCACCCAACCAATCAGTGGCCTCTATTTCAACCACCCAACCAATCAGTGGCCTCTATTTCAACCACCCGACCAATCAGTGGCCTCTATTTCAACCACCACACCAATCAGTGGCCTCTATTTCAACCACCCCACCAATCAGTGGCCTCTATTTCAACCACCCAACCAATCAGTGGCCTCTATTTCAACCACCCTACCAATCAGTGGCTTCTATTTCAACCACCCGACCAATCAGTGGCCTCTAATTTTTTAACCACCCCACCAATCAGTGGCCTCTATTTCAACCACCCAACCAATCAGTGGCCTCTATTTCAACCACCCGACCAATCAGTGGCCTCTATTTCAACCACCCTACCAATCAGTGGCCTCTATTTCAACCACCCGACCAATCAGTGGCCTCTAATTTTTTAACCACCCCACCAATCAGTGGCCTCTATTTCAACCACCCAACCAATCAGTGGCCTCTATTTCAACCACCAGACCAATCAGTGGCCTCTATTTCAACCACCCTACCAATCAGTGGCCTCTATTTCAAACACCCGACCAATCAGTGGCCTCTAATTTTTTAACCACCCCACCAATCAGTGGCCTCTATTTCAACCACCCAACCAATCAGTGGCCTCTATTTCAACCACCCCACCAATCAGTGGCCTCTATTTCAACCACCCTACAAATCAGTGGACTCTATTTTTAACCACCAGACCAATCAGTGGCCTCTATTTCAACCACCCCACCAATCAGTGGCCTCTATTTCAACCACCCCACCAATCAGTGGCCTCTATTTCAACCACCCCACCAATCAGTGGCCTCTATTTCAACCAACCTAATAATCAGTGGCCTCTATTTCAACCACCCCACCAATCAGTGGCCTCTATTTCAACCACTCTACCAATCATTGGTCTCTATTTCAACTACTTGTCCAATCAGTGGCCTCTATATAACCCATGTGACCAATTTCAACCATTTATTGTAACACAATTTGGGACAATTCCGTCTAAAAGTCTTTCTTAAGGACATAATGTACATGAATGAGTATTTCTGCCTGTATCAGTGCATTATTATTTATTCATAATTTTAATTGCCTGGCCGACAATTTATTACAATATATTGGTGTCTGGATATATTTTATTAGCTGTCTGACCTGGCTATGGCGGGCCCTAATATGTGTTGCAACTAGACTAAGAATATTGATTTCATGTGCAAGCATTCATTTCTTGAGTCTGATTACTCTCAATGGTAATGGCTTTCTTGACCTTTGAGAAGTCTCAAAAACAGTATGTTTTAATATTTTGATGTGAAATTTTGTGAAATATCAAACTTGTCATACTAACAAATAATTTTCTATCATTTTGGCATTCATATGAAGTCATGTGACATATGGATATTTGTCAAATGTCAACAAAATTGTCATATGATATTTAACATTCAGTTCATGAAGATGATATATTTACAATCTTGCATATTTTATATTGAAGCCACTGTCCGTGATGCTAGTGTTTATCACATACATGTACTACAAAAAAATCATAAAACTGCTGTTTCATTAGCTCACCTGTCACAAAGTGACAGAGTAAGCGTTTTGATTACTCTTTGTCTATCCGTTCATCCGTTCGTCTGTTCGTCCGTCAACAATTAGCTTGTGTCCTCACTAAATTATAGGTCAAATCATAGAAAACCTTGTGTCACAACCAGAGGTCACAATTTCGACTTAATTTTTATGAAACTTGGTCCTAATGATCATCTCATCACAATGTAGGTTAAGTTCGATATTAATTAAGTCATCTGGTGTCAAAAACTAGGTCACATGGTCAAATCATAAAAAACAATAGAGGCTGAATTTCCTTAAATCTTATTCAGAAAATGTAAATTATTACCTAGGTCACCATAGGGGTTTGCATGCACTACTACGACAGGTGAGCAACCTAGGGCCCTTTGGACCCTCTTGTATAATATGCTATACTTTTATAGACCAGGAATATGTTTCTTTAAGGTACATGTTTAGCACAGAGGATTTGACTTGATCCTGACCTTCATGCATGAATATATTTCATGGCTCTTGCATTGAATACATAAATTTCTGCGAGCATATCATGCAATATCAGTCCTTTAGATTAGTGTTTGTATTACACCTAGAATATCTTCGTGATATTACCCTTCCCCACTAATGAAAACATAAAGCTGAGGTTATAACATAATATGATAAATATAGACAAGATATCATCTGTGAAAGCTAATAGAAGGTTGAGGATCAGATCAAATGCTCCGTTCTATACAAATGAAGGGTTTATTTGATCAACTTTTGCCTTAGAAGTCAAACAACGAAGACCAGTATGACTTCTTTTATTTATTGATGCCTTTTACCTTATATGGTAACACTACTATATAAGTATATTTGTCTATTTTTTTCAGTACTTTTAAGAAACCGTCAATTATGGCATACTACATACAAGATGTACATGGTATCTGTTGGATTTTGGACAATGTATTTATTTCTGATGTGCATTGGCTATGGTGTGTATGGTAATGATGGATTAGAGCATAAATTACGAGCTACAAAATATGCAGGTAATGGGGGTGGACAAGTGGTGAGAGCTACTGTCTGCTGATTCGAAGGTTGTGGGTTCGATCCCGTCTCCAGCCGGATGAAATCAGAAATGCTTTTCAGTGTTTCCCACCTAACATAACTAAAATTACTAACAGTCTTTCGGACGAGACTTTAAAAACATAGGTCCTTTACAAGAACCAGGAATGCTTCTGGAACCGGGTCATCTTCTGTATGGAGATTAGCAATTTACGAATAAAGTTGACCGAAATTTGCAAAAATGCATTTTATAGTTATTGGACATGTTAATATGAAATTTTGTTGTGTAAGGGAGACAACTCTTACAACATATCTAGTTAAGGGTACAAGAGTTACTGGGTATTGATGTTATTAGACTAAAGTATTGAAATACAGGATTTACTACAAACATATTTCCCATCCATTTTGGATTGTTTAAAGTATCCATTATAAAAATTGATGAAATACAGCCACACACATTGATCTTATTATTACTTTGCTATATATACAGTATATACCAGCATACATGCCAGATCTCCTGCATCATGCGTGAGTCTCCTGCATTTGAGACTCTACTCCTGCATGATCAGAGGCCAATTTATCAAATCTCACGCATTTCATGGACAAACTGGAATCTCACATTTTTTGTTTACATTATGAAAATGATGACAAATATTACTTTAAATTGCTACATGAAGCATGCATGGTATTGTCATCAAATTAAGATAAGTAAAAACAGCATATAAACTTCAATACTTTAAGTCTTAAGATTCAGCAGGAAAAATCTCCTGCATTTTAATGAAATCTCCTGCATTTCCATCACCAATCTCACGCAAAGGGGTCTGCCAAACATGGCATGTATGAATTACCATATAACTGTGAACAAAAATTGTACCATGTGGATGTACCTTCAACCACCAGGGTAATGTTATCAAATCTCTTATGGAAAATCTTGTAAGTTGCATCTCAATTTAAAGTATTATTTTAAAGTCACAAGTTGTTGTAAAAGTATCTGCAATATAATCAATGAATCAGTCATTGATCTCCTACAAACCATATCTGTCCAATATCTGTAGTGATAGAAGCAAATTTGAGCAATAAGAATTAGATTTCCTTAAGTGCTTTGATAAAACTGTACCCAGCTGTATGGATATGACCATTAGTCCGCAGAGACTTTCTGAATTTGGAAATTTTGGAGAATACGCTACTTTTCGTGCTAGGTTGGGTAAAGGTACCTGTAATAATAATAATCATAATAATAATAACGACTTCATTTATTGTGGATGGCATATTAGGTTCTAGACCAATTTCAATATGGTCAACATCAGCGTGGAAAATAGAATACATGATAGATATGAGCAGAAGAAACATAACAGAATGGCTTATTGAGTCAAAAATAATAAACATCAAAACAAAACATAACAATATGATGCTAAGCAGCTAAGGTAATTGTACAAACTATGATGTAATAAAGTAATTTATGGATATAATTATAGAAATATTGTGAAACATTACTAGAGTACATCCACTGCAAATAGCAGCTTTTGAATTGTTTAAGTGTATTTGAAGTACGTATAAGTTTTAGGATGGAATTCCAAATGACTGGCCCTGAATAATTTAAAGACTTTCAGTAAAATTCCAACCATGGTTTAGGAATTTAAGTTGACAGTTTATGGCGATCTGAGTGCTGGTAGTTTAGATTAAATGTGAATTTGGTTTGGCAGATGGTGCATCAAATTCCTTATCAAGAATTATTCTGGCTGCTAGTTTTTGGAACAGTTTCTAACAATTCCCCACTGCAGTTTCCCTATACTGTACAGCAGAGGTCAATATGGGGCAATATATATGCCTTGAAAAACATTTTCCTGGAGTGGAGGTTAAGGAAACTTTTGAATATACCGATAGATAACTATTGCATTTCTAAAGAGTTTGTTCAGCCTGACTCTTCCAGTTCAGATTTTGGTCTACATGCGCTCCTAAAGGTTTTTCAGATGAGGAGTTTGTCAGTGACTGTCCTTGCATTCAACCTGTAACCATACCTAAAGAACCAATAAATTTTACTTGTAAAAGTGCAAGAAATGCCAACAGTTAAAGACAACATTCACTGAATACATTATCAAGCCTTTACAAGCTATGATTTTTAAATCTATTTCACGTAAATGTTTGATATTTCAGCACGAGCATGTGAATCTCTTTCACGTAAATGTTAGATATTTCAGCGCAAGCGTATGAATCTATTTCACGTAAATGTTAGATATTTCAGCGCAAGCGTATGAATCTATTTTACGTAAATGTTTGATATTTCAGCGCGAGCGTGTGAATCTATTTCACGTAAATGTTTGATATTTCAGCACGAGCGTGTGTATCTATTTTACGTAAATGTTTGATATTTCAGCACGAGCGTGTGAATCTATTTCACGTAAATTTTTGATATTTCAGCGCGAGCGTGTGAATCTATTTCACGTAATTTTTTTATATTTCAGCACGAGCGTGTGAATCTATAAGCGTGATGGTTTTCTTACTGATGTTGATACTGGTTGGTAAAGGTTATACGATCTCACGAGGAAAGCTGAGTATGGCATCCACAATCAAGATTTCAGTATTCATGACGCTTTATGTGATCACCTACATTGTGATCTTCATCTGGGAAGCTATAGTAAGTATATCTAAGTACTCATTTCTTACCTCCTCAATGAAGAAGCTTCCGATATATTCGGGTAGATCGAACAAGGCCTGATTGATGAATAGAAAACCTACCGAGCCCTAGGTCTGCAAACTTAGTTAGAGTTGTTTGTCATAACTTACTAATGTACCTTATTGCTTTGTGATCAGTAGGTCAAGTTCTTGAACATAAAAATCTATCTGGTGGTCCGTAGGGTAGCATACAATGTTATGTTTTACAAACTTTCTGTGTTCTTATACTGTAAATACTGTTTATCAACGATGTTTCGCAGCCAGCTGACCTCAACTTTTTTCCTGGAATTAATTTTCATGACTGTCGTTAGTTTGTTCTGTATCCGCTGACTATTGATTTACTTTGGGCTGTTTGGTTTCTACTCAAATTGATACTTCTTCCATCAGAATAACAGAAACCTAAGTAAATTTGATCATTGTTTAGTTTTGTTTGGTTAGACCATGGTCTGTATAATGAGTCAATGTGTTACCTCCCTTTGTCAGTCACATGACTAAAATTGACTATGCTTTACCTCCCTTTGTCTGTCACATGAACAAAATGGCAATGCTTTACCTCCCTTTGTCTGTCACATGAACAATACTGGCAATGCTTTACCTCCCTTTGTCTGTTACATGAACAAAATTGGCAATGCTTTGCCTCCCTTTGTCTGGTCTGTTACATGAACAATATTGGCAATGAATTACCTCCCTTTGTCTGCAATATGAATAAAATAGACCATAAATTATCTCCCTTTGTCTGTCACATGAACAAAATGGGCAATGCATTACCTCTGTTTATATTTTATATCAATATAATCTTCAGAATATATTTACACAATATTGCTAGAACATGTTTTATGTAACTAAAATTAATGAAGGAAAATGAAACAAAAACTTATAATGTTAATAATCTGTCGCATAATTATGTAAAAACCTTCCTTGTTTCTAGGATTTACTAGCAAGGAAGTCAGTAAACTTTACAGGTGATATTTATTTCTGTTCGGCTGTTATTGTTCAATAATTTACAGTGTAACATTCTAAGATGGTTGTGGTATTAAGAAAACTTGCTCAAGTATAATGTTACAATGAAATGTCGAGCTGGTTTTTAATTTGCTATCTATATAATGTCAGCGTATTGTCTCATGTATCTGGTATCTCATTGTAAAATTCTTGTCTCGTCATTGTTGAAATACGATATTTATGGTAAATATAGAACCTGATTTACAACTGAAGCCTATAACTAGGTCTATCGCCTCCTGTAACTATACATGTACAACTGTACATAAACTAGGTTTTTTAGAACCCTCTTTCCTAGTTTCTCAACGCACTGTTGAAAATGGTACATATGTACTTAAAATCTTTAATGTCTATAACCAAATCCTTATAAGGTATGTGTGACACAAAAAGTGTTAATGACTGTCTACCTATTTACTTGATCCGGGTTTAGTTTGATCCGGGTTTAGTTTGATCCGGGTTTAGTATATTATCTAATTATGGTTTAGTTGTGTAGCAAATCCTCGGTCATGGTCTATGGTAAGTGTGCTGGATTTGTAACCAGGCAATCCAGCTTTTAATCATGGTTGGGGCAGGTCATATACTTCCACGATAGTTGGACAATAATGTTGATTTTCCTCCACATGTGGAGAAGTTGCTGATTCCTTGTGGAGGGATAAATTTATATTGGTTAGGATACTGCCCAGAAAAACTGATAAGGTGAATCAGCCAGACTGAAAAATTGTTGAGAAATGGTGTTAAACCAAAACAAACAAGTTCTGTACCTATATATTTAGTCATCTAATCCAGGTGCTGTGTCTTTATAGTTTCAGAGATTTGATCCAGGTTTAGTTCTGTACCTGATCTAGGATTTGTGGAGATATATTTTTAGATAATTGATTCAGGTTTAATTTTATGCCTGATCCAGGATTTGTTCTTCTATAATTTCAGATATTTGATCCAGGTTTAGTTCTGTACCTATGTGCTTCAGAGATCTAATCCAGGTGTTGATCCTATATAATTTCAGATATTTGATCCGGGTTTAGTTTTGTACCTGTATGAGAGTCCACCTGGATATGCGTTAATCGCTATGAGGATTATCGGCTATGTGTGGTTTTGTTATGCTATATTCTTCACATTGAAACATTACCCTGAGAAAGGAAAATTCTACTATCCACTATTTGTGTTTTATACTTTATGGTAAGTTTACATTATTATTTTGTTCATTTCCCTATTTGAATTATAATAATGTTTTATCTCCTACATTGAATATGATTGGTCAGACATTTGATTACTGATTCAATATTTCTGCTATTGTGACCCCTTTTGTTCCCTGATCAGCCCTTTATGTATCATTTTTGTTTGTGATCCATTCAGAAATTTGAAAACAAAATACATTTAAGCTCCCTGCAGATGAAGTACACATTCACATGACTGTGTCTGTTTGTTCGGCGCTACTTTATAAAACATTAACATCAGACTGGAATTCAAAGTAACTCTATGGAATGTTTTATATAATAATTTATTCATTTTTAGTGAGTACATGCAAATTTGTATATGTAACAGTTTAACAAATAATTTCTTGTTGAAATAAAATGGTGGAATCAGTGCTCTCAATCTGTATGAATTACTTTGACATTACCCAGTTTAGACTTTGCTATGTTTAAAAATAAGTTTCAGGTATCTATATGTTATTAAGCAGGATTGTTTTGATGAATAAATGATTTGTTTGTTTATGATATATGGATATTTGGGTTACATGATTAATACAGATTTGTGGTAGGCTGTCACACGGACAAACTGGGTTGGTAGTATGCCAGCTGGGTTGATAGCATGCCAGGCTGTCCCCCCAGACCAACTAGGTTGGTGGTATGCCAGGCTGCCCCCCAGACAAACGGAGTTGGTAGTATGCCAGGCTGTCCCCCGGACAAACTGGGTTGGTAGTATGCCAGGCTGTAACCTGGGCAAACTGGGTTTAATACCCAGGTTAGGTAGTTTATGTTCTCCTGTGTCCTAGGCTCTGTGCTGATTATACTCTCTGTATGGAGAAGTTATCAGTGACTTGTGCAAGAGTATGTAAGTACTGGTTGTTTTATTCCAGGAATGCCAACTGTATGCATTTATATAACTGATGTAAAACCCAGGATTTACCCGTAAATCTCAGGCTCAGGATTTACCCGTAAAACTCAGGATTTACCCATAAAACTCTGGATTACCCGTAAAACTAAGGATTTACCTGTAAAACTCAGGATTTACCCGTAAAACTGAGGATTACATGTAAAACTCAGGATTACGCGTAAAACTCTGGATTTACCTGTAAAACTCAAAACTGGATTTACCGAAGAGTCTGATAGCTTTGATATTGTGTCTACTACTGATACACGGTATCACCAACACTTTGATGTTTTTCATTTAAACCCATAAAGCCCAGCCAGCCTGCTCAGTCAGTAAAACAAGATTGTTAATTTAAGAGGTGATATGTTGTAATCCTGATTGAGACCTGTTTTTGTCCTTGAATGAACATAATGTATCCAATGTGATTTATCCTCCTTGTCTATAATCTGTCTGTCTGCTGCTTGCGTAAGAACAAGTCAATAACCCCGGAATACTGGTTAGTAACCATGAATAACCCTGGGATACCGGTTAGTAACTTAGAGATGGCAACGAGTACTTAAATCCGTACTCAGGTACTCGGTCATTCTTCCGATCGAGTACTCGGGTACTTGGAAAACTATAAATGTGCATGATATTGGGGACACAGAACTGGGAATGTGCGTGTTCATCTTCAAAAAGAACATCGTGTATGCCTGTCCGTTCTATTCAGTTGATGGTCAAATCTAGATCGGTAGAAGAATGTTGAAACAATAAAAACTAATAAAAAGAACAACAATATAAACAGTGTAAATGCAATATAACTTTTAATCAATAACGCTAGAAAATTGAATAATAATAAATAAACAACTAAGGGGGAATACTATTATCAACCGGTGGCATAGTTATATTTACACAGCGTGACCAATTCACAGTCGAGTTATCGTTCATTCATATATGAGTGAGAACGATTAAAATTAAATGTAATTTTTTATTAATTTCTTAATCGATTGTTACAACCAATAAACAATAACTGCCAATTAAAGATCAATGACAATCACTCTGATTGATGTCAACAAAAGAACCCCAAGCTACGTGTCATAAACCAATTAACAGACAAATTGGACAGGTCTGTGTTTTGATTACGCTTGCAATTAAAGGGATCTCATGGAGGCGATTAAGGATTGATGACACGTTGTTAATTGTAATTTTAGTAGACCAGATAACAATTGGACACGTTCTGTTCAAGACAGGATTAACAATTAAAATTTTTTTTCCGAGTACTCAATACTGATTTTGCTTTTCGATAATCGGACCTTTGAACGATTACTTGAGTATTCGTTGCCATCCCTATAAGTAACCATAAATAACCCGGGATACTGGCTGGTAACCATGAAAAACCCTGGGATACTGGTTTGTAACCATGAATAACCCTGGAATACTGGTTGGTAATCATGAATAACCCTGGAATACTGGTTGGTAACCATTAATAACCCCGGAATACTGGTTGGTAACCATGAATAACCCTGGGATACTGGTTTGTAACCATGAATAACCCTGGAATACTGGTTGGTAACCATGGGTAACCCCGGAATACTGGTTGGTAACCATTAATAACCCAGGAATACTGGTTGGTAACCATGAATAACCCTGGAATACTGGTTGGTAATCATGAATAACCCTGGAATACTGGTTGGTAACCATTAATAACCCAGGAATACTGGTTGGTAACCATGGGTAACCCCAGAATACTGGTTGGTAACCATTAATAACCCCGGAATACTGGTTGGTAACCATGGGTAACCCCGGAATACTGGCTGGTAACCATTAATAACCCAGGAATACTGGTTGGTAACCATGGGTAACCCCGGAATACTGGCTGGTAACCATTAATAACCCAGGAATACTGGTTGGTAACCATGGGTAACCCCGGAATACTGGTTGGTAACCATGGGTAACCCCGGAATACTGGTTGGTAACCATGAATAACCCTGGAATACTGGTTGGTAACCATGGGTAACCCCGGAATACTGGCTGGTAATCATGAATAACCCTGGAATACTGGTTGGTAACCATGAATAACCCTGGAATACTGGTTGGTATCCATGAATAACCCCAGAATACTGGTTGGTAACCATTAATAACCCCAGGATACTGGCTGGTAACCATGAATAACCCCAGGATACTGGCTGGTAACCATGAATAACCCCGGAATACTGGCTGGTAACCATGAATAACCCCGGAATACTGGCTGGTAACCATGAATAACCCTTGAATACTGGTTGGTAATCATGAATAACCCCGGAATACTGGCTTGTAACCATGAATAACCCCAGAATACTGGTTGGTAACCAAGAATAACCCCAGGATACTGGCTGGTAACCATGAATAACCCCGGAATACTGGCTGGTAACCATGAATAACCCTGGAATACTGGTTGGTAACCATGAATAACCCAGGAATACTGGTTGGTTACCCTGGAATACTGGTTGGTTACCCAGGAATACTGGTTGGTAACCATGGGTAACCCCGGAATACTGGTTGGTTACCCTGGAATACTGGTTGGTTACCCTGGAATACTGGTTGGTAACTATGTAAACCTTGGAATACTGGTTAGTAACCATGGTTAACCCTTGAAAACCGTGGTTGGTAACCATGGTTAACCCTGGAATACTGGTTGGTAACCTTTAATAACCCAGGAATACTGGTTGGTAACCATGAAAACCCTGGAATACTGGTTGATAACCATGAAAACCCTGGAATACTGGTTGGTAACCATGGTTAACCCTGGAATACTGGTTGATAGCCTGGTGTTACCCCAGAATACAGGTTCAAGGTAACTGGTTACCCTGGAATACTGGTTGTAAACCCCAGAATATTTGCACTGGTTACTATAACTTAACACCATAATTATTATATAACTGAAATAATGTTGACAAATACTGCTATACCGTAAACAAACAAATCAGACAATATTGTCGCTAGATAATTTTTATTAGAAAATAATGATCATATTAATATAAAAATGTGTTATTTAAGTGTCTGCGGTTTTTTTATTGCAACAGTATATCGGACAATTAATATCTGCAACCAACACGTATGTTGATAAACCGTAATATTGTATTGATTGAGTGTATA
Organism: Spisula solida; assembly: GCA_947247005.1. Classification (NCBI taxonomy): domain Eukaryota; kingdom Metazoa; phylum Mollusca; class Bivalvia; order Venerida; family Mactridae; genus Spisula; species Spisula solida. Next base: position 38,343,091 of record OX365947.1, on the reverse strand, counting down.
TCGGTAGACTCGTAATTTATTCCGAATTGTCTGTCTCCATGGTAAAGTAACTTTCATGTAACTTCTATCTCCGGTTTGTTGCATTCTTGCCACCAAATTTCACATATTTCATTCGGAATCCATTTATTCAGTTACGACCGTCTATAGGTCTTCCCTGCAACATAATAATATACTCTATGTTAATTTCATGTTGCCTCTTTGTTGTTTTTTTATTCTGCATGGTAACAAAAGATCTGTTTGCAAGTAGCATCGATACGTTTCACGACCATCACGTATATACAGTCTCCGGTTGTCTCATCTACATGTCTCCGAACATTCCATTGGCTAACTTCCCTGGAATATGGCCGTATTCTACACAATGTTTATGCTACTCACTTTCCGTATTTTATGTCTGTAATTTGTTGCAGTTAAATTAAAGGTTGTGTCGTTAATGAATTATGCAGTCATAAAGTTGTAATTGAAAAATTGCAGACGTTGTATTTTGTACATTTTATATTTTATTTAATTGCTATGCATTCATAACAAGAGTTACTTCCCATCCACTACAAAGTTTTAAATGAATGTATTATAGATGTGAGACCAATTTTATCCCTTTAATCCCCTATTTTCAGGTTTTGGGCTGGCCCCATTGTCATAGTTATTGCTATGGTCGCAATAGCATTGTGGTCTCGTGAAAAATCTGTAGTAGGGGTTGAAAATTTTGTAGCCCTTTGTGGTCATATATTTTTTATGGTGAGTCTTGAGACCTGCATCCTCAGAGGGGACACTGGAAAATGGGAACAATTTTGAATTATTCAATCAATTCTGCATTCTTACAATTTTGTCCCCTAATTTCTACAATAGACCCTGCCAGACAGATTGTCTGGGTCACCGTGATAAAAAAGGGATTTCAAGTTCCCTGGAATGTTCCCTTGATTGTTAAGTCATCAAGGATTTCCAGGGAGCTGCCAGACAATAATGGGAAGCTATACCTTAATTAATGAAAACGGGAATAATTACTTTAAAAACTCTAGTTAAAAGGTACTGTACTTCTAAGTTTCTGTCTGACTTTGAAATAAATAAAATATTTTAATATAATCATTGGTTCCATTTGACTCAGGAGTAGGGGTTCTGACCCTTGACATTTTCAAAAAGACACATTTTGACCCTCAAGATTTTGGTTTGAAGGGTCATTTTCTCTTAAAAGCGTGGGTATTTTACTTATAAAATGGTAAAATTTTGTCAAAAGTAGCAAAATGATCCTTCAGATTCAGAAGCTAATGGAACCCCTGATAATACGTAAGAAAGTTAAGAATTTGATGGAATAAATTCAATATTGTTCAGAGATGATTTTTACCTTACCCGCTAGAGCTAGTTCTGTATGTTAATGTACACGCATGCATGTTTATATATGTGCATGATATGTGTTGTGTTGGTACGCATGTGGTATATATATTATTGACAATGTAACTGATATGTACTACTAGATAACAACTGACCCCCCGCACACAGTTTATCCTTTATTTCTATTTTATATTAATATATAGATGTTGTTATCCCCCCTACCTACTGTGACAAAAAATATTGCCTGATGGCGAATCACCAAAAAGTTAAAATAATTTATTTTTTCCTGTCATGAATGTAACGTATACATACACAAGTTCATAACATTGTATTTTAAGTCATAAAATACATACATTATAAGACATATATAGAATACATAAACTTTGACTGATAAAATATGAAGAAAATTGCATACATTTTGATAATTTTAATAATGCATTTATAATTATGTTTTGCATCATAAAATGTGCATACCGGTATTTTAAATTATTGAATGCATCTTTTTTTGAATGTATATATAATGTATACATTTTAAACCCTACTATATTATGTTATTATTCTTATTCATTTATTTTGAGTTGGAAAATACATATAATTTCAGTGGGGAAATTCATAATATATAACAGGTCATATAGTGCATATTATATTTTGAGTCGTTATATATTGCATTTAATGCATATATTTTTTGAGTCATAAAATTCTTGTAATTTAATATTATATTCTTTGACAACTGGATGATATGAAATTTGTCAATTTCCCGCGATATTTTATTGCGACACTGTATGTTCATATTATGGTCAAACTGTGTGCTACTTATTTAAGCAAGCACCTGTCGTCAGCCATTATTAATTAAGTGTGATAATTTATTTTTTATATCAAATGCACCTTTATCAAACAGCTGCCTAATTTAGGCTGCCATATTCAATGTATATTAACTGTATGCTTAAGACAGATTGGGCTGTATCATACGTTCTCCTGTATCAAGAACATCCCATAATTTAATATGTTAAATCTGTTAAATATATCGAATAACACAAACATCTCGAGTAACTGGATTATTAATTAAAAAACTAGGTATTCAGGTAGCCATTGGCTACTTAATTGTGCTGAAAGTGTTTAATGTATATTTTTTCTCAAAATGATATGATCTTATCACTGAAGTTAATTTCCTGAAAAAAGATAAAAATGTCTCGAAAATATCAATTTTACCACTGAAATGCATTATTTTGTTAAAAATACTTTACTAAATATATAACATAGAAGTGTTATAATGATGTTAGTTCTCACTGGTATATCCCTTAATTTTATTCGTGGGCATGCACAATGTTTGGGTCAATTTGATTTTCAGGCAAAATTATCTTGGCCAGGTCTTAAATTTGTTGGTTTAAAATTTCATATATGTTAAGTCTGGGTTTACAGACTCTCACATTGGATATTTTGAGAGTCCCTAATGAATTTTGGGGTTTCATTTATATTTTAGAAGTTATTAGTTTATTCATTTTATAAACAATTATAATACCAAAAATATGACAAAAAATAATTAAATGTCTATGCAATTATCATTTCTGTGTGAGTGTGTGACTATATTTTGTATATTTGCGAACAATAAATACTCTGACAAATGATAAATGTGTGTCTTCCACCTTAAAGATGTGTTATATATGACAGTTTATATACACAGTTTTTCCACCTTAAATTTGTGTCAAGGACATAGAGAACATCTGTTTCCAGAAAGTCCTTGTGTTATAAACAATATTCCTGGTTCATGCATACATAAGGGACATCTCAAAAATTAATGTCATTCAATAATTTTTTAGCAACTTGTTTAACGTAGTTTATACATATAAGTACAAGTATAAATAATTTAACTGATCGATCCAGACTGGTGAACAATAAAAATAATAGTCATGATTGTACAGCACTTTTGAGCGTGTGTATACATGAAAAAGGGCTGTATTGATATGGTGTAATAAATAAATAAATTAATAAATAGTTGTTAATAAAAAATGATCATAATTATGATAATAAACCTGTCATAAAGAAAGGTAAATAATCTGACAAATTATATCACGTAAATATTAATCATTAAAACAATTAACATGAATAAAAGCAGTATTAATCATTTTGTGGAAATCATTAATTATAGATAATGTTAAACTATGGGTAATCATTATTCAAAGACTACCTTATTCTTGCAAGATTGTTGTATGTACAATACAGAGTATTATAAATTAATGGCTTGATCAGACTACATGACTTGGTACCATTCATACATTTCTTAAAAACTGGAATCGGGTAGAATTTTTCAGTAAAGTGACTCTTTATTTAAACATATTCTATTTCACATTCTAACATAGCACGCGAGATTTGCCTTCAATGCGTATATTGAGCTTACCATTTTTTATTGCCGCGATAAAATATAGCTGATTGATGATGTCACGTTTGACGTCATATACTATGACAAATGACGTAACGGTGACGGTAACGTTCCTAGGAAAGAAAGTAGTTTGACGTCAACCTGACCTGTTCTGCTATAAATGGCAGAGCATTGGCGATTTTAGAATGGAAATAATAAATAGGAAGCTGTGCTTTGTTGTGTTATAAAATATAGGCACATGTTTGGATGCATAGTAATTAAATCACGAGTGCGCAATTGACGTCCCCATAATTTGATTTCAAGAACGAATGACCAGTCTCAAAACAAAAAAAGATGTATAATATAGAAACAATACATATTCTGTGTGGTTTGGGAAATTAATGCCTTAAAGTTGAAGTAAAATATGTATTATAAACAACAATAGACAGTGTGGCAGGAGGGGGTCTTTATAATCGGCCATCGGTTCGTATAATCACCCTGCTCTACACAGCAGTGCATTATCCTCTGATGAATTTCAATAAATTATTTAATTCAATAAAGAAATAATCTGCTACAAATTACTAATTTTATTGTTTCAGTCATGTACATGTTTCGGGACACTTCCCTACGTTTAAGCTCTTTTGCTTTTATTTATCCTTGCCACGGGAAATCCATATGGGTGGGGCCCCCAGAAGAGATTAGCCATTTTAGTTCTTGGGGGATAGTGCATGATACAGAATATGCCCCAGTTCCAGAAGCATCCATGGTTCTTTTATTTGCCGATGTTAAGCATCATACACGGGACCTCGCTCAAAGTCTCATCCGAAAGACTGTTATTAATTTTAGTTATGTTGGGTGGGAAACACTGAAAAGCATTTCTATGTTTGACAGTCTGCAGGAGGGATCAAACCCACAACCTTCGGATCAGTAGTCAGTAGCTCTTATCACTGGACCACTTGTCCACCCTTCCCTTCGTCAATGTATACTCAGATATATACAAACAATATTATACAGAAATAAGATTTGATTAGAAGCTTATTGAGATCATTCTCATCAAGTGGATCTAGGTCTGATGATCAATGTGAGATCTGCTCGATTATGAACCATGCATGATTTTTCTGTCTGCTATCTTAAAAATTGAAAAAAATATTAGGGTGGGTTAAATATTTTGAGGATGGTAAAGGGACTCTGAGATGTGATTTATGCTGGCCGTGCATTTATGTTCGATATAAGATTATGTTACCTAGCTACTAGAAGAATTAAACGATTGACTCATCTAGGATGTGGTAACATCATGTAAATAAATGAATCATTGAATAACTTGTTGAAGTTTTGTCATTATATGTATCAACATGTTCCACAGATTGGTTCAAAAGAAACAAACTCCAGGCTCTAACATGCACTTGATCAACTTGGTTCTAGCATTGCTGGAACTCAACTTGGAAGGAACCAGGGGGATGTAGGGGGAAGTTTCCACTCCTTATCATGTTTGTCTTAAATACCCAGCTGAAAAGGGTGTATTTTTTAACGGCACAATGAAAAAAAAGGCATCTTCTATGTAATTTTAATTAGAGATTATAATTGATGCATCTAAACACTCGGATACACACACGTACATGTAAATCTATGTAATTCATTAAGTTTTCGAGAGTCACTTTCAACAATTCTGCTGTTATGCCACTCTTTGACATGTTAACTTCCCCTGATCATGTGGCTACCTAAATGAACCTGCTTTTGAGTCTCCCTGAAGAGATTATTTCCTGGTTTGTGTGCATGCAGCCAACATCGACATACGACGCCAAGGAATAACGAACATGTATATACACCGTCCTAACAGGTACTAATTCAGACCTTGGTAAGTGGAGCATTGTGGGTTATTCTTACTCAGGAAAATTAAGCTGTGGCGCAATAAAAGGAATAAGACTATTTCGGTTGGTCTGGCAGTCCAACTTAAAATGTTTTGTCCCATTATGTAATAAATTGCTAGTGGATACAATGATTGTTTAAGTCACTTAACTTCATAGAAACATTTAAATCAGCATGTGTAGTTGAGCACCAACGTATTTTAATTTAAAGATTCATCCAGTATCAGCAGTTATGACCCCTGACATGATTAAGTTTGGTTTGTGTCAATCAGAAGTACTTGTACTTCATGCAGTCATCAAATGCTATATGTATATAAGTAAGCATGTGTAGATGTACTTTAAGGGATTATGATTCATATAAATACAGTGTAAGCAGAGTTATTGCCCTTAAAATGGTCAAATGGAGCAGAGGTATGGCCCTTAAAACAGTCAAATTGAGGAGAGATAAGGCCTTTATCATAGTCAAATTGAGCAGATTTATGGCCCTTGACATAGTCAAATGGAGCTGAGTTATGGCCCTCAACAAAGTCAAGCGGAGCAGAGTTATGGCCCTTAACATAGTCAAACAGAGCAGAGTTATGGCCCTTAACATAGTCAAATGAAGCTGGGTTATGGCTCTTAACATCATAAGTCCAATGGAGCAGAGTGATTGCCCTTAACATAATCAAATGAAGCTGAGATATGTCCCTTAACATAGTCAAATTGAGCAGAGTTATGGCCCTTAACATAGTACTCATGGGGCAGACTTACAGCACTTAACATAGTCACATGACATGTGGGGTATCCACCGCGTCCTAATTGGATGCATTTCTAGTTTATTAATGAAAAGAATTTTTGCTAATCTTAAGCCAGAATCTAGGGACTAAAGTTAATTTATTTAGGGTTTTGACGCTTTTACAGCTTATCAATATGGACTCAGCTGAGACAATGGCCCTAAAACAGTAGCACAGAGTCATTCTGTCTTCAAAGTTGCCATGAAAACTTCAATAACTTACATTTTTGATAAGAATAACATACAACAAAATCTGATACATTTAAATAAGAGATTCACCTTTCTTCAAGTTGAAAGTTTAGAGTCAACATCAAGTATCGAAGGAGGATTATTGAGTATAGAGTCAATTTTTTCAAGTTTCGCAAAATTAATCAGAGTTCTAAAAATGGCTGACCATCATGTTTGATTTGAACTTTTTATTGTTAACAATACTGCCATCAATATAAATTAAACTACTTCATGAAACATTAGCCATGAAATCTGTCATTTTTCAGTTGGTACGAAAACTAGTACACAGAACAAACATTCGTGAAATAAGAAACTTAAAAGAAATTTTATAAGGTCACAATGTCTCTTATTGTTCCTATGGTATTTATGCATACTTTCCTGTCCTGGTTCATGTGTGCATAAAGGCATTCTATACATGTTGCTCTATAAACTAATAAAAAAAACTAGGATTATAATACCTGTCAAAGTAATGAAGAATAAATCAAGAAAAACTCATGAGCAAAGTTCTTGAATTTTCTTGAACTGTACTTAATAGTTGTCTTAGTGTTTAAGAGCATTTCCTTTACAGTTTGAGAAATGTTAAATGAGACAAATATTCAGAATTATTTGTCCCTGAAAATGTTCTTTAAATAGTACTAGAACAGTTGAAGAATTTGTGTTCTTTGTTCCACATGTGGAGAAGTTGTTGGTTCTTTGTGGAAGGGTAAGTTTAAGTATTGATTTTGAGTATATGTAGTGTTATTGAACTACCCTTAATTAAAAAACTCTTAATTCTTAAAATGTTCAGAAATTGTTTTATTATATACTCAATTCATGTACAACTGTTCATGAATAACCATTGAAAGAAAATCAAGAACTGTTCTGAGTGTTCTTGGACAATTCTTGCACAGTTCTAAAACATACTTCCCTTACTCGGCAATCAGCGTAAAAAGGCAGCTGGCTCCCTTCTCATATAACCTTGCGGCGAATGATACGATCAGAAGTATTTTTTGAGATTTAATAGTATAAGTTGAAAAAACTTATTTCACTATCTAAAGATAATAGAAAATTAAATCACAATAATACCTCATTTTCGCAGGGGTTGTGATATTAGTAACAGAGGTTGGTCTCTGTAACTTGCTGTAAACAGCTTAAGTGGGGTTTTATTTAAACAACAATTTGACCATATAATTTATAATTATGAGATGAAGCCATTTGTTATCAAATAACTAATTTACTATTAATTTATTTTGTTGGTACACGTACATGTTTCTCAGCAAATAAATATACATGTATATTGATAATTTAAATAAAATACATTGCCAATTATAAATACCTTAACAAAGCTTAAAAGACTTTTAATAAAAAGTTTGAGTTTGCTGAAAGTAAATATAAATAAAATTAGATAGAACTGGCTATCTCTTCAGATAGCCTAAAATAAAAGATAAAATTACTAAAAAATTAGATTACAATTTATATAATGAATTGCATAACCATGTAAAACTTAATAATTGTTAACATTTGTTCAATTGTTATTTGTGTGATGTGATTAACGGTGAAATATTGAGTTTATAAATAATGAAGTGTCATGTTAATAACATTGTCATGCATTTAATTCAGGCCAATATAAATTAATTACTAAGTGATTGTCCATATTCTTAAAAAAGTGGAAATTTTATTGCAAAATCATGATATGTAATGACTTGATTTACTTTCTTTTGGCAGTTTTGCACATTTTAATTGTTCATCATTTATTTCGTTTTTAAGAAAATTAGGTTTGGTTATAAATTATACAGTGTAGCAATACCATGTGACTTTTGGCTACAGGTTCAAGACACAATTTGCTTCACTTTGAAAACAAAAATAGCTGTAAGTATTTTATTTCTGTACCAATTTCTATGAAGCAATACGCCATTCTAAGAGAAAAAGTGTAAGCTTTAAATGAATTATAGGATCCCTATCAGTAGGTGCATCGTTTTGCCTAGTACCCTGTGAAACCTTCAGAGTGTCAGACTACAGTTTCAAGCCGTCCTTTTTCCCAAGGTTTCACAGGGTGCAAGGCAAAACGGCCCAGCTGCTGATAGGAATCCTACATTGCTTTCAAAGCTTACATGTTTTACCTAAGTGTGACTATGTTTTATAGAAATAGGTATAAAATGAAATACTTTTACGGCTATTTTTGTGTTTTAGGTGAAGCAAATTTCAACTTGGACCTGTAGCCAAAAGTCACATGGTATTGCTACACTGTATATATGGGATAAATGAACTATATATCGTGGAAGGGCGGGGGATGATAATTCAGGCATTTGTTAGTTCCTGCCTTAACGCAGACTGAAACCTTACTACAATTTCATTATCATATTTAATTTTGTACCGCACGTCATCATTGTATGAAGGGTAAGAGGGATGACGGTAATTTCTCAATATTTTTGTACTTTTAGTTTTGCATTTTTTTTGTGCATTTGAATAAGTGCATTCATGTCTAGACACCCCACTTGTACCTTGAGGCATGTTGCATACCAACTCATCGTTATGAATTTATTTCGCTCTAATTTTGTGAATGTATCGTTCAACCTACAGTGGGAGAAAGCATTATATGCTTGTGCATTAAGTATATGTACATCATTATTTATTAGATGAAGTTTTTATTTCATAATATTACAGTATAAGACGGTATAGATGATGATGTATAAAGGAAGGTTTGCTGTTCAACTTCATTAAGTGAATAAATAATCTGATCATTCTGTCTGCTGGGGGATTAAGATGATATTTGATATATTTGCCAGTCAGCTTTATGCTGAAATATGGCAGGCATATATGTGTGCCCCCACCCGGATTTGAACCTGGGTCGCCAGATTAGACGGCAAGCGCGCTAACCATTGAGCTACGGAGGCCACACTTAAAGCTTCTGCCTCCTTGATAGCCTAGTGGTAGAGCGTCTGATTCGTGTATGGTAGGTCCTAAGTTCGATCCCAGGCTGTGCCATATCAAAGATGAAATAGAAATAGTACCAGTAATTCCCTTGCTCTCGTGGCATGGATAACATCAGGAATGAGGTGTTGAGAGTGATTAATATATTAAGTAATATAAAATGTAGCTTTAAATGCACACGTGTATATAATTTCTGATTTTAGTCCTGTAACCTCTGGCTTATTAATATGTCCACTAAGTAAAGGAACGGTTGTTTTATTTAGAACTGTTCTGTTCTGTTTGTGTGACTGTGCATGTGTAATATATATCTGGTATTTTCCTGATAAGCTTCATTATATTCAAACATTGGTTTGAACATTGCTGATTAACCACATTAAGCAGCGACTGTGGTCTAGTGGTTAGCCACATCTGTTGTCAAGTGGTTAACATGCTGCATTGATTTGTAATCCAGCTATCTGGGTCTGATTCCTCAGGTCAAGGCAAATCGTATTATTCCATGAAAATATAACATCAATGTTGATTTTCTCCACATGTGGAGAAGTTCTGGTTCCTGGTGGAAGGGTAAGTTAGTACTGGTAAGGATATGGTCCAGGAAAACTGGTTAGGTGAATCATGCAGCCATTGTGTATACTGAAAAATTGTTGAGAAATGGTCTTAAACATGAAAAAACAAACATGATCGACCACATTATATATATAGGGTTCCAAAGCTTTCATCATGTCATCTAAACTTACAGCACACATACATACAGTGACATTGTGACAGCTTATATCATGTTGTTATTATAGATGTGATAATTATGTTTTAACGGATAAGAATTGAAACTGTTTGAACTTTAAGTACTATGCAAGATGGAGGCTAATGTATGTAACTATACTCCTGACAAGATGGTGTATAAGCTACTTCCTGTCTGTCAGAGATGTCTTGTTAAGCATGAATGTAAAAGTCACACGGAATGTGTCAAGTTATTTAAGCATTAATTACGTGTGTTAACGTCTTATGTTAACTAATAGTTTGTTTTATCTGCTTCAAGCTGCAGTTATTTTCATCAGATTTCATGTTCAAAATTTTCAAAATGGCGATAAGGCAAAATAATCCCCAAGACGTAAAAGAATATCATGGAATGTGTTTTTCATATTGAAGAGTCATATAACTTGTATAAACCGGCTTCAGATCTAGATTTATATACGTAATCTACTGAATGCAGAGCTTCTATCATTACATATTGCATTTCATTTCAATTTTTTGTTAATTTGATTTATTCTTCCTGGATAATTTTATTTACCATGTCTAGAGAGAGTTGCTTCCCTTTGTATGTAAAATGTCAAATTCAGACTATGGTGTGCCTGTCTGGGTTCTATAATTATATAATGACAGTTAAAACTTGAGTTAAACTGATGGCAACATCAAAGCCAATATGACATCATCATTGAAAACGAAAGGACAGCAACATGCCGCTGAGGACAATCTGTACTGACCGCTGACCATGAAGTTTCGAGTTCGCTTTCTTGGTATCATATGGCCTTGTGGGTCTAGACATACATGTACATGCAATTTCTTACTCATGCAGGCTTTAATTGCTAATCTGAATTTTCATTTTGTTTAGTTTTTAACAAACAATTTCTTGCGTCATAGTTAACAGTTGATCAAATACCCGTCAGATTGAAATATCAGGGAAGTGGTGAAATCTCCCCCATTAACAAAATAAACAATAAATTACAAACATTGCATATCTTTTGATAATTGAGCTCTACCATTTTATAAATGGAATTGAAATGAGAGTTGGGTATGTGTGCAATGTCTGCATGTAAAATGCATCATGCAGCATTCTTGATGTAGTTTATATCTCGATACAATGATTGATTATACATTTATTGTCTGCAGTCTCACATCATAATGCTTCCATTGTCACTGGGCCCAGAAATAGGAACATAACTGTCGGCCATTTTGTCTCAGTTTTCTATCCGACCTTTGAAATTGCATTTGCACAATTCGTCCTTTCTGATATGTCTTAGAGGATATTCTATAATCATAAATTACTGTGTGCCCGAATCTGTACGTGTATATACTAGTAGTAAATGTCAGTTACATTTTATGTCTCAAGGTTAAAGTCAGTCAGTTTTGGCGTGATATTTTAGAAGGTTCAAATTTTCAGCCATTAATTATCCAAGCAGACATAGGCAGACAGATTTCTGCAACCAGCTGCATGAAGCTAACATCAGCAGGCGGCTTAATATGGAAGAAAATAAATCTCGCTTTAACATATACAAGCCACATTATTTTGTTGATTTGCAGGTTTTGGGCTGGCCCCATTGTTATTATCATTGCTATGAAGGCCATAGCGCTATGGTCACGGGAGAAAACTGTAAATGGTGTAGAAAGTTTTGTGGCTTTCTGCGGCCATGTTTTTTTTCTGGTAAGGATTTTGGTGGCTGGGTATGATGTAATGTGCTATGGTCTAGATGTATAGATTGTGACACTACGTCAGTAGCTTTAGATGTTTGCACGGTTCTAGTAGGAGCCGTTTGTGTCTTTTCTATTTATGTAACTTTTCTGTGTTCATTTAGTATATAAGTTACTAATATCATATGACATTGTATAATAACCAAGTGCCATTTCATATGCTGTATGATACAAAAAGTTACAAAATCTTTGATTTTAGTAGGAAATGTTTAAATGTAAGTTATATGATTTATTATACAGTGTATAAAAACACAATTATGTCTATAAAAAGCAAAATCATGTTTTTTGGATATTACTGAAACTTTGAGAATATAGGCACATGTAATAATGTTTGAAACTAAAGTAAAGTAAGTTAAGGCTGTGTCACATCGGCCTTGCAATAGCCGTACATGTTTTGGGGCACATTTTGGGAAATCGCTGGTATTTCATGCAGCAGCCATTAAAGTCCATGACATGACTGCTGTACAAAATGATAACGCAGTATAATGAAAGCATTGATGCTCCAAACCCAATTCTTGCCATGTTTATACTTTTTCTGCATTTTGCTTGCGATTTACCAATGCAGCAATATTTCTACAATGTTGATGTGAATATTCATGTGACCTGTAGGACTGTCATATATACAGCAACATCGCAAAGTCTGCGATCTGTCCGGATGTCTGAGAGTTTGTCTGTGGCCTAGCCGACTGTTATTTTAATTTTATGTTTGTGAGTAATAAATTGTGCAATCATGCGGCTGATGTGACACAAGCTTTAGGCTGACTATTGTTTGTCAAACACTATTGGAACATTGGTGTAATACAAAGTAACATTATATCTTAATTCTCTTCTCATATTGTATTGAACTAGTTTCTTAACTTACTAATAAATTAGTCATGTAGCCTTTGTCTTCAGAAGTATGTTATCGTGCTCCCAGATGGGCAAAGTTATCTGTATGGGCGAAGTTATCTTTATGGGCAGAGTCTGTATGGGCGAAGTTATCTTTATGGGCGGAGTAATCTTTATGGGCAGAGTTATCTTTATGGACAGAGTTATCTTTATGGACAGAGTTATCTTTATGGGCAGAGTCTGTATGGGCGAAGTTATCTTTATGGGCGGAGTAATCTTTATGGGCAGAGTTATCTTTATGGGCAGAGTTATCTGTATGGACAGAGTTATCTTTATGGGCACAGTTATCTTTATGGGCAGAGTCTGTATGGGCGAAGTTATCTTTATGGGCGGAGTAATCTTTATGGGCAGAGTTATCTTTATGGGCAGAGTTATCTGTATGGACAGAGTTATCTTTATGGGCACAGTTATCTTTATGGGCAGAGTTATCTTTATGGGCGAAGTTATCTGTATGGACAGAGTTATCTTTATGGGCAGAGTCTGTATGGGCGAAGTTATCTTTATGGGCGGAGTAATCTTTATGGGCAGAGTTATCTTTATGGGCAGAGTTATCTGTATGGACAGAGTTATCTGTATGGACAGAGTTATCTTTATGGGCACAGTTATCTTTATGGGCACAGTTATCTTTATGGGCAGAGTTATCTTTATGGGTGAAGTTATCTGTATGGACAGAGTTATCTTTATGGGCAGAGTCTGTATGGGCGAAGTTATCTTTATGGGCGGAGTAATCTTTATGGGCAGAGTTATCTGTATGGGCACAGTTATCTGTATGGGCACAGTTATCCGTATGGGCACAGTTATCTGTATGGGCACAGTTATCTTTATGGGCACAGTTATCTTTATGGGCTGAGTTATCTGTATGGGCACAGTTATCTGTATGGGCACAGTTATCTTTATGGGCACAGTTATCTGTATGGGCACAGTTATCTGTATGGGCACAGTTATCTGTATGGGCACAGTTATCTTTATGGGCACAGTTATCTGTATGGGCACAGTTATCTGTATGGGCACAGTTATCTGTATGGGCACAGTTATCTTTATGGGCACAGTTATCTGTATGGGCACAGTTATCTGTATGGGCACAGTTATCTTTATGGGCTGAGTTATCTGTATGGGCACAGTTATCTTTATGGGCACAGTTATCTGTATGGGCACAGTTATCTTTATGGGCTGAGTTATCTGTATGGGCACAGTTATCTGTATGGGCACAGTTATCTGTATGGGCACAGTTACCTTTATGGGCTGAGTTATCTGTATGGGCACAGTTACCTTTATGGGCACAGTTATCTGTATGGGCACAGTTATCTTTATGGGCACAGTTATCTGTATGGGCACAGTTATCTGTAACTATGGGCACAGTTATCTTTATGGGCACAGTTATCTGTATGGGCACAGTTATCTGTATGGGCACAGTTATCTTTATGGGCTGAGTTATCTTTATGGGCACAGTTATCTGTATGGGCACAGTTATCTGTATGGGCACAGTTACCTTTATGGGCACAGTTATCTGTATGGGCACAGTTATCTGTATGGGCACAGTTATCTTTATGGGCTGAGTTATCTGTATGGGCACAGTTATCTGTATGGGCACAGTTATCTTTATGGGCTGAGTTATCTGTATGGGCACAGTTGTCTGTATGGGCACAGTTATCTGTATGGGCACAGTTATCTGTATGGGCACAGTTATCTTTATGGGCTGAGTTATCTGTATGGGCACAGTTATCTTTATGGGCTGAGTTATCTTTATGGGCTGAGTTATCTGTATGGGCACAGTTATCTGTATGGGCACAGTTATCTTTATGGGCTGAGTTATCTGTATGGGCACAGTTATCTGTATGGGCACAGTTATCTTTATGGGCTGAGTTATCTGTATGGGCACAGTTGTCTGTATGGGCACAGTTATCTGTATGGGCACAGTTATCTGTATGGGCACAGTTATCTTTATGGGCTGAGTTATCTGTATGGGCACAGTTATCTGTATGGGCACAGTTATCTGTATGGGCACAGTTATCTTTATGGGCACAGTTATCTGTATGGGCACAGTTATCTTTATGGGCTGAGTTATTACAAGGACCAACACACATGGCAAGGACAAAAGGACAACTACACATTGCAAGGAGAACCACACATCGCAAGGACAACCCTCGAAAGCATTGTGTTATACCAATAAAAGTTTAATATAATAACTTGTATTGACGTCATAATGATGTTTAGCCTACAAATTTACTTAATTACATATCGTGATGGATGTCAACATTTTCTATGACTTTCAGACCAACAAAATGTATGTTAAGAATTATTTTTTAAAAGAATTTTGTATTAATTGGTACAATATGCCCACACTATTGCTCAAATAATAAAGATTTATTAAACTTCCCTTTGAAAACTGTTGGAAAATGGCGTCAAACCAGATGTCAAGTACACTATGTCAGAAAATTGTTGTCATACATGTTTCTGTTGTCCGCCTGCATGTTCATCTTTTAATAATTCATATTGTTTTAGTTGTTTAGTTTGTAGCATGATATAGCATTACTAGTAAATGTATAATGTATGATCTAGTATATAATGCATCAGAAACTTTTGTAAGTGCAGATATACATTCAATATATCTAAGATTACTACACATGCGTCGGTATCATGCATTCTATAAAGACAAAGCAGACGGCATTCTTGATTGTCAGCATATATATCAAAACGGAAGAAAGTTGTATAAAGATTTTATGTCTGTTGTCACTTATACTGTAATGCAGATGTCTGGAGAGGGTACAATCTTACAGTTTTATCCTTCAACTTATACTTCTCACTTGCAGATAATGCAGTCGCGGTATCGATTGTATAAGCTGCGTGAAATGTTTCCTAATTGTTCGTCTATGAGATATTTTGCGCATAAAGTTTGCATACTGTAAAATTAGATTTTTTTGCAAGCGCAAATTTTTTTACTGTATTCGCGATTTCGACAAGTTCAAGAAAATTTATATCCGTTAACTTAAACAATGGTGTTTAAACAACAGAAATGACCCGGTAGTTCATTCTGAATTTTATAAGACGCGAACTGTTAACCTTGCAAACTACTTAAGAAAAATAAATTTGATAATATTAATCTCGCGAAATGTTTTTATCTTACAGTCTCTGCACAAACAGCGTGCAATATTTCAGTAGATTTGAGCCGTCTTATCTGTCTCTCAGATGCCTATATTGTTTATGTTTTGTACGTTTTTGGTTTCACCAGTCCTACAATGTCTGAAATGCATTTTATGCACACAAAATTTGCATTATTCTGCTTCTATATTTGAATTGTCAATTTGTGTAATGATCGACATACTTAGTCAAGTTGTAATTAACATAGCTGATACTTACAATAAAAAAACATACATTTTGTAGTTTATGGGGTACAGACGTTTTAGATATATTATGACTAGCCTATAAATTATACATCTCGCACGCTCATCTCCTCATCAAGATGCTAAATTAAAGTCTTGGTTCATATAATATTCTGTTACAATTAAAGTTAACTGTTTTATTTGTATGGCTGCAATGAATATGTTAATTTACTTTTTTAAAGTTTTTCAAGTTTTCTTTATCATGCTAATTCACCAACGTCTCATTATTTTTATACTGCTTTTTTACCACTAGCCCCTCCCTATCATTAAATCCAATTCAAAAAGGGAGTCGCCAGCCACCTGAGCCCCAGAGGGAGACACTGGCTTCTGTGTTATAATGCTTTATGGGTTAAATTTCATTTCATAGCTCAATTCCATTATAGTTTTTGAATGTTTTGTAAATGATGTCATTTTTGTTCAATGCTTTTAATTGTTTATATATAGATAAAGATGAGTATTGAGCTGTGGCTGCACTTTTAATTATAGACTTTATATTAGGGGTGACTATTGCGTCCAGTTTTACTATTGCAATACTATTGCTATTGCTGAGAGTACTATTGCGATACTATTGTATTGCTGGAAACTATTGCGATACTATTGCAATAGTTATTGCCTAGATTTGAAGACCAGCGATTAACTTGTAAATGCAATTTTGCACTGTGTAAGATATCATTTTTTTACAACATACAAATCTACTATTTTT
This sequence comes from Spisula solida, assembly GCA_947247005.1. Classification (NCBI taxonomy): domain Eukaryota; kingdom Metazoa; phylum Mollusca; class Bivalvia; order Venerida; family Mactridae; genus Spisula; species Spisula solida. The sequence continues at coordinate 38,326,203 of OX365947.1, read as the reverse complement.
GGAAATTTTTTAAAATGAATTTGACAGATATAGATTATTAAAATTAATGCGATATTGGTCCATTGTGGTTGTTTTGATGCGAAAACGGATGTTTTTTTTTTAAATTAATAATAACCTTTATTCATAAAAAGGAAACTATCGTAACTATCGATAGTTGAGCTGACTATCGGCGATAGTTATTGGATCGAGACTTTTACAATCGATCCATACTATCGGGACACTCGGAATCGCAATGCATCGATATTTCGATGCATTGGCCCACCCCTACTTTATATACTATAGTACCCACCAAAAATAAGTATACAGTAAATAATTGTTGCAAAATTAGACTTGGTTCAATTTTTCAATATCGGTTTATCAGACCGACATAATTATACTAGTTCCTGAAACTACAGATATTATATAGGTAAAAAAAGAGATAGAAATAAAGATGAAGGTGTTCTGAATTGAAATAACAATGTGATCCAAAAGGCCGAATTTTCCATATTTTTGTGACAAAGTTACCATTCAAGCGGGACAAAGACACTTTAAATTTTGCACCTAGGGTGCCAATCAATGTATGGTCTTTACATTTAATAAACAAACATATTCATTTTCTTCAAAAATAGGTTGTTCCACTGTTTTGCAAATATTGTTATTACAGACAAGTGAATGGGGAAATAACATATGTATACTTATTTTTGGTGGGCACTGTATATAACGAAAGGTTAGAGCTCAGAGCTCAGATTATATATCTTTAGTACAGAGATTTTGACTTGATCCTCCACCTTATATTAGCATAATTCAATAGCTGATATATTGTCTATACATGTTTTTATTATCCCGGTTGTATGTTTTCATAAGCGGAGAGTATCACGAAGACGATCGAGGTGTAATTCAAACACAAATGTAAATGACCGATATAGCACGATTTTCTTGCAGATATTGATATATTCAATGCAAGAACCTTGTATAATATTCATGCATAAGGTTAGGATCAGGTCAATCACTCCGTACTATACATGAAGATCAAAGTGCTTCTATACTAACATTGTATTTATTTTACTACTCGAGGTTCTGGGCAGGCCCTGTTACGATCCTGGTAGCATTCTTGGCCATACCAGAATATAAACGGGAGAAAACTGTACATGGACTTGAAGTCGGGATTGCCGTCATCGGACATTTCTTTTTCTTGGTACATTGAGTGACCTTGACCTATGCTTGTGTCACAAGACGAATTTCCCACAATCCATCCGCACATTTCCAGCATACTGATTAACAATTTCTTTATAACTGACCTGGTTTTGTTTCAGCCATATATTTCATCTCTTTGATACTAATGTAGATTTCTGACTTTGAACATAGTAATTATGATAACTTGTACACAATATATATGTGCACTGGTTTGTATTTTACACAAATGTATTGGACACAATATGCACTAACTAGGTTTGTGTTTACATTATTGTTTATTGTTGAGTGCACATGTCAATCTGTCTGTCTGTACATCTGTCTGTCTGTCAAACTATATACATACATATGCTTCTAGAGCTGTCCCTCCTAATGCTAAAAAGTGAAAGGAGGAAGGTGACAATGAATTGCTTTGCTTTCAGCTAGTCGTTGGAGCTGTACACCAATGTATCATGTGCTTATAGTAACCTTGGTATGGTACTCTATATGCTTCATTGATTACAAATGGCGAAACAGACTTAATTCAAATCATACGCATAATGTCGTAAAAATCTGCTTATAACCACCAAATGCTTCATAATATAAGAAACTTTGGCCTGAAAGTAGTTTCCAGTATGTCTTACGTTGGCAAAAATCTTTGGACATTAAATTTCAGCATTCACTTCGATTTCGGGTCTTGCAGCTTGGATCTTAACTAGATCTAATAATGCATCTCTATATTTTGTTGATAAATCCATAATATTTAGTTCATTCTGTTTCATAGCTTATTAGAAGTATAAATTCAATTTGGTCAAGTTCTTAACTTGGTAATGTTTGGTGAATTCGTAACAACCCTCACTACAAAATTACCAAATATGTAACATCTGATGCATCCAAGTTTGACTTATTGTACACAATTGTTTCTTGATTTAAACAACTATACAGGTATAGTCCAGTCAGGATAAAAATCCACTGACACAGTGGTCACGTCCACTATAACAGTGTAAAAGCAATTATAAAGGCTTATACTGTACAAACAACTGTAATTTCAATGCTAAACTAGCAAACTAAACTTCACTCTACCTGTTTAGACAATGGTTGTGATTTTTTGCGTACACATAAAATGCAACGTCACTGTCACAATATCCTAACTGGACTATATACAATTTGAAATGTTGTGTAGACATTAGTGTTGTATTCTGTATTGTGGTTTACCGTATATTCTTTCACTGTTTATTGTATCATGTCATGTTTAGTTGTGTCATTTCGTGTTGTGTCATGTTGTGTCATGCTGTGTCATGCCGTGCTGTGTGGTGTTGTGCCATCTTGTTGCTATTGTTGCTTATAAGGCTTTGCGTAATATTCCCGTTTTATAATGATTCTCACGTGTTTATATAAATGTAATAATAAATTCAATTAGACATTTTAATATGATACCATGAATTACCATGGATGTAAGAACATATTTATTAATATTAAATATTAATAAAAATATATTTTTAAGTATTACACTTTTATTAATGTCATATCTTAATTGAGTTTACTGTTTCAAATTTATCGTTGAACAAAAGTACATTTTCTTTTCAATCAATAAATAGTCTGTAGTATGGTAGATCAGATTATTCTTTGACATTTATTTGTGATTTTAAGACTTTGTGTGTCTATGCTGATTGCAGGCTGAACGGTCCGGTGTCTAAGCTGATTGCAGGCTTAACGGTCTTGCGCCTCTGTTGATGGCAGGCTAAACGGTCCTTTGTCTATGCTGATCACAGACTGAACATTCCTGTGTCTCTTTCGATCACAGGCTTAACGGTTCGGTGTTTACTGATTGCAGACTGAACGGTCTGCTGATTGCAGACTGTACGGTCCGGTGTCTTTGCTGATCGCAGACTGAACGGTCCTGTGTCTCTTTTGATCACAGGCTTAACAGTTCGGTGTCTGCTGATTGCAGACTGAACGGTCCGGTGTCTATGCTGATTGCAGACTGAACAGTCCGGTGTCTTTGCTGATTGGAGGCAGAATGGTCCAGTGTCTATGCTGATTGCAGACTGAACGGTCCAGTCTCTATGCTGATTGCAGACTGAACAGTCCGGTGTCTATGCTGATTGCAGGCTGAATGGTCCGGTGTCTTTGCTGATTGCAGGCCGATTGGTCCAGTGTCTTTGCTAATAGCAGGTGGGCGACTGGGCCGATTCTACTGTGCTGTGCGGATGGGGACTGGTCCGTTTCTATACTGCATGATCGCAGGTGTTGACTGGTCCTTGTCTACACTGATTACAAATTATAAGGTGTATTTGTTTGCTATATATGATGCATTGTTCTTATGATTCACCTGACATTTTATGATATTTCAGATTTTGACACGTCCGTCTGCTGCCAACAAAAACTTCCCTTACCATGTGAGGACTACTCAAGTGAGTCTCATGTTCATTCATAATGTGACATTTTACATAATATCTGATCTTAATAATTATGAAGTAAACTGATTTCAAGATGACTTTAAACTTGTTTATTATCAAGAAGATATTTTATATATAGCTACTCGAAGATAACTCTAGCCTTATCAATAAACAAACATAGATACTATAAACACTGCACAGTCGACTGACTGCTTGTTATCACTGTAGATTGAAAGTGTAGTGCACTAAATGTTTTGCGCAAGATTGAACAAAAATGGACTTTGAAAATATATTTAATTTTCCATTTTATTTGCAAACAAAGGCTAGTGTTATAATCAGTAGACTATACAAGTAGTTAGTGGAGACGAAGCAACATTTATTATTCTGTAAATAACGATCATCTCAGGGAACTTGACCAAGCAATATGAAGCTGACAAAACAGTTCTGAAGTGATTTTGTGGTGTCTCAAAACATCCGTTGCAACATTTTGAGCCCCTAAATTATGCGGTTAAAGTAACATTCATTTGACCATGTATGAATGCTGGGTGACTAAGACTGGTTGAAGAACCAGGAACACTTCAAGTCATTATATAATTTACTTTAAACTTCCATAGGCAAGATCACCTATTCATCAGCAAAATGCCCACCAGCAGTCTGTTGGTTGAATGAGCAATAAAAATATGCCATTCACTGATGGCTATTATGCGCCCAGGATAATGTGAAAGGGCGGAAAAAATTGGTATAGCCCACAAAGGTGGATGTGCACGATTTATCAGTGATGATTTGTGTACAATACTGACCATATCTGTTTATTTTAGTGATTTGTAAAACCAATTTTGCCACAGTTGACCAAACCTATCCATGTTTGTAAATATCACATTATCCTGGGCGCACCATGGCATAATGAATACCCATGTATACAAACAAGCTTTCTCCTATAGATATTCTGTGCTTTCATTGCCTATTGGTTATTGGTTATTAATAAATTGTAAAACATGTTTTCGTTGGCTGATCCACACAAAGTTTGCCTTCAGGCAAATGAACCTTTATCAGATTATCATTGTATATATCGCTGGCTTAGAATTAGAAGGTCTTAAGTACTACTTGCTACCTTATAAGACTCATGCATATATGAAATCTGCATCTCAAGACACTTCTTATGAGCCTATTTTCATAAAAATCGGAAGTGGTCCCCAGGTGACCAAACTGAAGTTTAAAAAGCTTGTTTTTCCATAGGTAAAGACTAGTTTTCTTTTTTTTTTTCTTTTTTTCTCAAAATATTGCTTTTGTACTTACAACCTTCTTGTTCTAAGCCAGTGATGTGTTAACCATTGTTTAAACTGACCGGTCTAGTATTGCAAAAATTTGATTGCCTAATGCCACACGTCTATCATTCATCAACTTTTTCTTGAAACAGAATTCCTCCAAAAGCACATAATGGAAATTATCCATAACTTTACAAAAATTATCCTTAGGTGGTTCTTTTTCAAACTTGTTCAAATGCTTTGGGTTTGTAATATAACTTTAGCTCACAGCTAACAAACATACAGAACAAAATGTTATGTGGAATCCTTTAATAATATCATAACTATAATATAAACATTTCTCTTATTGTGAATTATTTGTTATGACAGATTGGTATATTGGAGGATGCTCCACATTATGCTGGTGATGGTGGATTCACAGGGGACAGTTTGGGTGGGCAAGCATATGCAGTCAGTAACCCAATGCAGAGTAGTAGCAGCGGTCCTGACCTTACCAGTCTGTTTGTCACATCTCAGACAAAATCAGGTGGTGAGAAACAGCGAGAAGCTGAAACCTCGATGGCAACGAACGGAACGAATCACGTTAGTAACGGAACATCAAGTCCGCCACCGGTCTATAACTCTGTAAGTAAACATTTATATCTGTTTGCTGATATTTGTCACTTTATATACATGTACATTTCAAACAAATGCCAAACAAGACTCTAAATGCACTTCAATATGCGCAGTTGTCATTTGAAAAAATTCAGGGAAAATACACCTTTCTTATAAAAATGACTTTCTGTGCATATATGTATACATAAAGTTATAAGGAAGCGTTTAAATGTTTTATGGTGTGCTGTATAGTTTAATTTATTCTTAGAATATAACCTACATTTTGAGCCAATAAAAACGCCCATTTATGCGTAGGTTAAATTCCACATTTAATCATTTAAATTCTACTCTTCATATATGTGACGTCATGTGCTTGTACGGATTTCTATCAGCCAATCCAAATGCAGGATGTAAGATTCTAAGTTAGTTTTAGAACATATTAAGTAAAACAGTCAGGTCGCTGATTCTAAACTATTACCACAAAATGTGACAATAGATAAACTGATTTTGTTCGTCATCATCACCATCAATGCCAGGCATGCAACCAAGCCTGTGCTAACCCCTCCAGGTGGCAGTAATGTAGGGGACAAAGAGAATGTCTGCTAATTTTGATATACTTGTATAATTATACAATTTGGAACTTTTTATATATTTTACTTATTCTAGGATACATGGAGTACAATTAACGTTGTATGTTGATTTATTGAACTCTTATATTGATCCACCTCCAAATTGTTAATCTTCCCCTAAAGCCGGGTTTCCATGGAGCGTATTATTTCGGCGCGTAATTACGCGCTGATTATTTACGCGCCGATTACGCGCTGAAAAACTGTTTCCATGAAGCTGAAAACAGACGCGTTTTCATTAATATTTTAAAGAAAATAGGACTTTCAGGCCATAACAAAAGATGCAAATGCTTGTTTTCTGGTCCATTCGAAGATGGAGAGGTGGAGAAGATGGTGGTTGCGTTTTTGGTCAGACAAAATGTTTGCTGTTTTTCAAAAAGACAGGGATACTTCTATGAGCTTTTTGTCAACCTGTAAAACAAAATTCATGCAATTTAAGATGAATGGCGTCAATAAAACATTACTAGAATCGAGGAAACTACATCAATTTATACCCCAAAAGTCATTTTACGCGCGTCCATGCGTAAAAAATTCGCTACCCGAAGTAAAATAGTACGCGCCGAAAAACGCGTCAATGGAAACGTCATCATGCAACATAGACTGAAGCGAATTATATTTATTCGGTGCATAATACGCGCCGAATAAATACGCGCTGAAAACGCGTATGTTTTACGCTTCATGGAAACGGGGCTTAACATGTTCTTTACATTATTTGATAGTCTTTAGGTTCTTATTTGATAATCTTTGGGTTCTTATTTGGTAGTCTTTAGGTTCTTATAACTATAGGTTGGGGTTGATACCTGTGATGTAGGGTAAAATATTTAGATGAAAGTATCATGTTTAGGTCATTATGAATAAATTGCTAATTATCACCCAAATTATCATTAAAAGGGGATAGCTGATACATTTGTTCTGGATAAAAGGATACAATTAAAATATGCCTTCAACATAATTGAGGAGTCATGTTGATTCTATGCTGTATGTTTTGTTGCCCAGATGTCTGACTGTGACTTAGATTATCCATGCTTAGAAGCCTTATGGTTTTGATTTCAATGAAACTTCACATGAATGCTGGGTTCCAAGCATTGTTGTGCATATTGTTAAAAAATTTAAGGTCAGAAAGAAGATAAGTTATTGTCATCAATTGATCGGCGTTGGTGTTGCATGGTTAAGTTATGTGTTTAGGTAATCTTTTCTCATAAACTATCAAAGCCATTGCTTAAAAACTTGCAATTCTTGTTCATCAATACCTGACCATGTCAAGACCATTTCAAGCAAGACCCACAACTCTGATCTGCATTTAACAAGAGTTATTGCCCCTTTTTGGACTTAAAAAATTCCTTGGTTATGTTTTGTGTTTAGGTTAACTTATCCATGTAATATTAAGCTATTGCTTTGGAACTTGCTTCAAATTTTCACCATCAATACCTCGCTTTGTAAGCAAGAATCATAACTCTGCTCTACTTTATGCAGGGGTAGTGGGCTATTTTTACAGTGACAATGATCAAATGAGCTTCTGCACCCGCAAGTTGGTGCTCTTGTTGTCAAAAAACCCTTCTAGTAAACTGTTTTTCTTTAAAAGAGAGAGGTTATTTTCTCTAGACTTATATTTGCAAACTATTGATTGTACCTTTATGTTCAAGGCAGATAATAACACATCTTCCAGACTATAACTTTATTTGATCATCTTGCCCACAATTTATGTCTCTAATATATCCTGGCAAACAATTGGGGGAAAGAAATTTATGGTGATATTCTAGAAATTTATTTATCTTGACCTTAGGCAATTCAAACATCCTTTCTTAAACCATTTATACTAACCACTGTATTTTGTTCATTCTTTGTTTTCAAGTTTTCAAGACTTAATATCCTTTCTGTCTTTCAGTTGATTTTTATTATGCCCCGGCATCTACTGATGCAGGAGGCATATAGTGATAGTCCTTTTCGTCCGTTAGCCCATTCGTCTGTCCCGAAATATTAACCAAGTTGTTGAAACTCGAATATTTTTTAAGTACATCAAGGCATTGCTTTCAAACTTGGCATACTTGTTAACCATCATAAACACCTTGCATTGTCAAGGCTATGTAACATTATCCAACGTTTCAACAGAATTATGGTCCCTGATCGACTTAGCTAGCTTTTATGAGAATGTTAATCAAAACTTTCAAGTTGTTGAAACTCATATTTTGTTGAAGTCCATCAAGGCATTGCTTTCAAACTTGGCATACTTGTGAACCATCATAAACACCTTGCATTGCCAAAGCCATGTAACACTATCCAACATTTCAACAGAATTATGGCCCTTGATTGACCTAAATTAGCTAGTTTTTATGGACAAGGCGAATCCTCCGGACCATAAGCGTTTATTGAACGCAGTCTTGTTCATAATGACATAATGTCTGGTCAAGAAATTGGGCACTAAATATTTCGTATTTGCTTATATCTGGACATGCGCTTTACCAATATAGTTAGATTTGGAAATAAGCTTCACTGATAAAGTTTGATTCCAAAATGTGCTTTACTGATAAAGCGCTTTACCATACTAATAAATGGGTGACTCAACATTTTTTATCAAACAGAACAAAGTCATCAGTAGCTTGTAATACTACCGTAAATATTCGCCTATAAGTCGGGTAAAAGGTGTCAATAAATATTTCAAAAAGTCATTTATTCACCATGACCCATTCTTTGATATCAATATAATAAAGCATAAAATGTACTTCTTATAGAAGATTGTTTACATTTAGTCGAAATCTGATTGACTTTTTGGAATTTGTTTAACTTGATTTTACCTGACTTATGGGCGAGTATATACGGAACTCTTAGTCTAGACTTATCTTAATCACTCCTACAAATCATTTTAAATTAAATTGTCTTACTTTCAGATTACTTACTGAATTCATTAACTTATTTAATTATCAACTTATTACTGTTAATTATAGCTTAGAAGCTATTCCTTCTTTCGGTGGATTTATGAAATAATTTTCCTTTAAAGCCATGACGAATTATTCCCTGGATTATCCTTATACAAAATCATCGTCCAAATTTTGTTGATTTTTTTTGTGTTTGACTTATGGTCATTGGGTTTATCCCTGCCTATTTGGCAAATGACCTCAGGCTTCGAGTGAGTTCTGTTTAATGATAATCTAGGAATTAATTTATCATCGCCTTGTTGCTACTAACAATATATAAACTTGGTCATACGGTTTATGTTTGATATGGGAACTACTATAGTGACATCCCAATTAATTTGTATTTTTAAAAAAAAAAAATAACAACAAATAAAAATGATTCTTTGAAAAAAACCTTGTAGGGATATCACTTAAGGGACCTTATTTAGAAGCAATTAAAGGTAGAAACTCAGACTTAAAAATTATGAGCTCATAAAGCTTTAAATGATGTATTGCTTTTAATATAATTTAACGTACCCATACAGTAGATAACATCAAGTATATGGACAAAATAGAAATGGTACAGATACATCAAACAATGAATTCTAGTCATTATAAATCTTGCAAAATTTATGTCTAAGTCTGAATTTTTATCTTAAAATATTTGTTAAGTGCCCTTTTACTTTGTTACAATTAGATGGACTTCTGTCTTAATTGTGTAGTTTAATTGATATCATGGTTACATTAATTGTGTAGTCTTAGTTAGAATAGAATATAAGATATATGTAAAACTATAAATCTACAGAAATGATACTAGTTGTAAAAGTTTTGTTCTCAATTCACATATACTTTTCTTGCATTCCTAACATGTAATGATTTTCCATCAATAGCCACAAAGTTTGGCTGCAACTTTAAAATCGAAATTGAGTTAAAACATTTACGTGTACCAGTTTGGTGTAAATTTAAATATAAGCTATGTTTTGCATGCGTAGCGATGCTATTGTTGTGTTATCATGGATGATATTGATTGTGGCTGGTAATCTTCAGACAAACCTCCTCGATTATACCATACTTTGTTATCTCTGACTCATGCACATCTTTATTTTATTTGTCAGTTTAACCAGCCTCGCATGGTTCAAACTATTGGTCGATCTAGATTTAATAGCTCCGCCCACCTCATTGGAAATGCAGAGGAAGAGTACGAGATAGACGAAGTAAGAGTTGTGAACCCCTCCTATATAACCCCTAAACTAATGACACCTTTTTTGTCCCCAAAATAATTTTTTATCACCGTCTGTTACATGATAATTGTCACTTCACGATTTGTGTAAATATATGTGAAAATTCAATTTTATACTAAAACTTTATTTTGTCAATTTTTTATTGAATTTTTAATCAGACAGTGTCTGATTGTTTATGGTTACCATGAAATTATAATGCTGTCTGATGGACTACAATTCGATACCGTATAGAAATGAGCTATCACCCAGACATTTTTACTTCATCCACTATGAGCCTGTAAATATAACAGGCTTACAATAGTGTCTATATCCAGGCAATGAGCTCGGGGTATTTGCTGGTATAATCTCCTAGTTCCTGGTATTTAAAACAATACTTGAGTATTCCTGGAAATTATATATATGTCCTCACATTAATTACATACTGGTTTAATTAAATCATAAATAAGAAATCACCTTTAATATCAGGTAGAATATTTATTTACATTGTTTGATACATTCAACCTCTCAAGAACGACCCTTTAACTGGAAAGCATCAAACTCTATATAACAACACCTTTAAAATACCCCTAAATTTAAAAGCAAAAACCTTAAAAACAACGGCCAATGTTGGTAGCCCCGAAAGGGTGTTGCTCTCCAGAGGTTGTTACATACTTGTCAGATGGATACAACTATCATGTATGTGGCTATTTCGTAACCTTGCTTAATTGTAACCATGCATTTCCAGCTATTTTGTAACCATATCATGGGCTGATTAGTAACCGACCTAAAAAAGCTTGAAATACAATTTGTTGTTCATTCTGTAAATATTAACGAAGTTATTAATACATTTTGATTATTAAACTATTTTATCACATTTAAATCACATTTCTACGATGATATTTATAAGCCATATAAGCAATATATTTATATTAATAAAAGCAATAAATCGACAGTTACGAGTTCGCCGATGCTTTTTCGGTTACGATTAAGCCTGGTTACGAAATGACCTGTATTCCAACTATCATTATTATATAGTAACACCTGATACTGTGCATTAAATTACTATCTGTCAATATGATATTTATGTTAATTAAAAATTTTTTCTATTTATTGAGATCTTGCCTGTTGCAAAACATAACTTACTTGTTGTAGTTTGTATGAATGTTTATAATAATAATTGATGACTTTATTGTCTGTTAACAACATAATTGGCAAAGCAATTTTCATTTTGATCCACAAAATGAATGCTTTAATGGATTAGCTTGAATGTGATTAAGATAATGATGTCATAATTAGATTGGACAATACTGTGTACATGCAATACAAAGTTTAGCAGAAAAAGTTTCAACTACAGACTATATCAACAACTTCTCATTATAACTGTAAAAACACTGTTTGCCTGTCCATTTGAGCTACAGAGGTTGTGCATTAATATGACTGTTTTAAGGTTGTGTACTGTATGACTGTAGAAAGGTTGTGTACTGTATAAATGTAGAAAGGTTGTGCACTGTGTGACTATAGACAGGTTGTGTACTGTATGACTGTAGAAAGGTTGTGTACTGTATGACTATAAACAGGTTGTGTACTGTATGACTGTAGAAAGGTTGTGTACTTTATGACTGTAGGAAGGTTGTGTACTGTATGACAATAGACAGGTTGTGTACTGTATGACTATAGACAGGTTGTGTACGGTATGACTATAGACAGGTTGTGTACTGTATGACTATAGACAGGTTGTGTACTGTATGACTGTAGAAAGCTTGTGTACTGTATGACTGTAGAAAGGTTGTGTACTGTATGACTGTAGAAAGCTTGTGTACTGTATGACTATAGAAAGCTTGTGTATTGTATGACTGTAGGAAGGTTGTGTACTGTATGACTGTAGAAAGGTTGTGTACTGTATGACTGTAGAAAGCTTGTGTACTGTATGACTGTAGAAAGGTTGTGTACTGTATGACTATAGAAAGCTTGTGTACTGTATGACTGTAGAAAGGTTGTGTACTGTATGACTATAGAAAGGTTGTGTACTGTATGACTGTAGAAAGCTTGTGTACTGTATGACTATAGAAAGCTTGTGTACTGTATGACTGTAGAAAGGTTGTGTACTGTTTGACTATAGAAAGGTTGTGTACTGTATGACTGTAGAAAGGTTGTGTACTGTATGACTATAGAAAGCTTGTGTACTGTTTGACTATAGACAGGTTGTGTACTGTATGACTGTAGGAAGGTTGTGTACTGTATGACTATAGAAAGGTTGTGTAATGTATGACTGTAGAAAGGTTAAGTACTTTATTACTATAGAAAGGTGCAAGGTATGATTAAAGTATGGTAATATTTACTGAACATTGCTGTAGAAAGGTTGCATACTTATATATTTCGTAAATGTGTACATTCAAACATTTGGCATTGTTACCTCTAAGTTAAATCATATAGAATCCGTGATGTTTGCATATTTGTCTTGGTTGTCCTATATACAGGACTTTCCTCGTATATTACAAAGCTTGCTAATGTTATGGTAGTGTTTAATGCATTCGTTAGACGATACCTAACATGTTAACACATCCATTATAACATGGAAACATGTGTCACGTATTGATTTCAATAGTAATAAATAGATTTATAATGGAAGGTTTGTATGACATCATCGTTAACGTCTGCTGATTCGGGGAAATATTCGTATTGTCTGTGGACTGCATTATCGCATAATGTACCGTCAGGTTGTTCCATCGTCTGGCTCCTTCTGCTATATATAGTGTTCCGGAACTGTGATTTGCATAACTTACATTGATTTCTAAAATATAGTGATGCATGTCTGATACATATGCATGTAGTTTGCATTTTCATAACCTGATGAGATTATGTTATTGTACATACAATGCTTCATAAACTTAGAAAGTGTAGAAGAGCTGGTACCCAACCTATCTCTCTTGTAGGAGAGTAACCAGTGTACCCAACCTATCTCTCTTGTAGGAGAGTAACCAGTGTACCCGACCTATCTCTCTTGTAGGAGAGTAACCAGGGTACCCGACCTATCTCTCTTGTAATCTCTCTTGTAGGAGAGTAACCAGGGTACCCAACCTATCTCTCTTGTAGGAGAGTAACCAGGGTACTGACCTATCTCTCTTGTAGGAGAGTAACCAGGGTACCCGACCTATCTCTCTTGTAATCTCTCTTGTAGGAGAGTAACCAGGGTACCCGACCTATCTCTCTTGTAGGCGAGTAACCAGGGTACCCGACCTATCTCTCTTGTAATCTCTCTTGTAGGAGAGTAACCAGGGTACCCAACCTATCTCTCTTGTAGGAGAGTAACCAGGGTACTGACCTATCTCTCTTGTAGGAGAGTAACCAGGGTACCCGACCTATCTCTCTTGTAATCTCTCTTGTAGGAGAGTAACCAGGGTACCCAACCTATCTCTCTTGTAGGAGAGTAACCAGGGTACCCAACCTGTCGCATATTGAAGTTAATGGTACACATCTTAGTGTCTTTCATCTCAGATAGGTTCATTGTTTCAAGCAACCCAAATCTGCATTCAGCATTTATTTGATTTAGTTTGGTATAGATGGGTTTTACACAATTTGATTCATGGATGTAAAAAGATGTTCATTCTAATTACCATGCTACTTTATCTTAAGCAATAGTAGTGAAAATTTTATGAACTAGGGACAGTCAATTTGACACACCTGTGTGATACAGTGGAGGATTAAATGGCGGATTGGATACTGTATACAACGATTGGTTATATCTGTTACCTCATTAATATAATATGGAAAATTCATTTAGAAATCAGATCCTAGGTTATCCTACATAAAGGTCATATATCCCTCATTAAACCTGCATCTCCCTTAAGGTTCAGGTAAGTATGTCACTGTGTCCTTAAATGTGAACTTACAAACATGCCTTGGTGCATGCGTCTGTCTGCGTATGTACTGTTGTTATGATGGGTGTGGCTCTCCGTGTATTTACTGGTATGGTGGGTAGGTCTGTCTACATACATGTAATTATTTTTTACAATATTCTTGGAAATTTAAACTATTTTGACATAATTTTCCATATATGGTATAAATGTGTGACAATAAACCACATCTACGTAATGATGTGAAATTTGAGAAGTTTACCGAGATACAAGAACTGTGTTAAATAACAATATAGTATTAATGAAGTGTTCAGTGATTTCGCACCTGTCAACATTGAGTAATTGTCAACACTTGAGCTATTGTAATGATAAAATATTCAGGAAAAATTAGCATTTTTATGAGCTTTTGTGATAAATTAGTTTGAAATGTCAATATTTCAGAAATTTTAACTGCTGGTCTATTTAAATTTAAAAAATCAAAATCAAAAGTATTATGATTCTAACATTCTTAGAATTCAGCTAATGAAAATGTTGATCTGTGTTGGTTATAAGCTACATTTAATCATTAAAATTTTACTCTTAACGGACATGACATAATTTGTTTGCACCATATTCTATTGGCCATTCACAATGCACAATATTACATTCTAAGTTAGTTAGAACATATTAAGTATTTTTTTAATGACTAAGCAGTACTAATGCATCGATTACCGGATCAGTCCTTTTGAATCATTAAAAATTTACTTAATAATTTATGTTCTATTTATTACATATAATGATATGAAAACTATAATACAAATATACAAACAAATATATATTTAGGAACATAGATGCAGATACTGTAAAGCTGTATATATTTATAGCTGTCAGATGTTATGGAATTTCTTTCGAATTGGTATATTAGGCTATTTCGTTGGCTGACTGAAGTTATTTGGATTTCTAAATTTAAATAAAAACAGCTAAGAGAATTAATAATATTGTTGGGGGATTTAATTTCACAGTTCAGTTCATCCACCATTATATATAGCCTGTTATAGTAAAATTGTCCAAAATGAATAAAAAATATTTTTAGAGTATCGAGAGAGATATTTGAACTGATTTGTGTGTGGTTTGTTTCCCATGTTTGGTACCCCTAATAATTCTGACAATAACATTTGAGGTTAACGAATAGTTCACTATATTTATTGCACCGAAACATCACCATGCTGTTAGAAACTAACTAGAAATAATGTAAGTTGTTGTGGCTTGTGCTGTTTGGGATGTATCCTCAGTGGTGGCAGGTCATACCCTTTCATAATGTCGATTTTCCTCCACATGCGGAGAAGTTGCCGAATCCTTGTGGAAGAAATATGTTTAAGTATAGTTAAGATACAGTCCAGGCCCTGATCTCCCTAAACATCTCAACCTAAGATAAATCTCAACTCAAATATTGCCATATGTCTTTTAGATAATTTCCAAGAGAGATTGGACTTGAAATTTGCATCACAAAACAGAAAACATTATTCTTAGTTTATTACAGTAACATTTAGAGAGCTCAAACTTAAAATTTATCTCAAATTCTGACTCTGATTTTAGCAAAGTATCAATTTGAGATGAGATTTCTACTTGAGATGCTTAGGGAGATCGGGGCCAGGAAAACTGATATGGTGAATGAACTGCTGCGTCTATAACTGAACAAGTGTTTGGAAACAGCGTTATTAAACCACAAATAAACAAAGACATTAAAATGCATGTCATACTAGTATACTTTATGATATCTCATATACTTTATATGATTTATATTGATTATATAAAATCATAAAGTATGAGATATGTGTATGTTGTATAATGTAACAGCACTATGTGTCAGATTACTCACTTCATATTTCTCTCCCCTGATATAATACAGCAAGATTTATGTTTACAAATTCTGTAGAAAGATGAATGAATGTGTTGTTGGAGTATTATATCACTGTGTTTGTTCTGTTGGTAATGATGTAGAAATGTGCTGCATTTGATCTGCAGGGAGAAATAAGGGGATCATCGGCTTCCTTGTCTGACATAAAGTATATTTTAATGCAGGTTTTACAAAACTTTCACTGCGGATTAATGTTTGTCCTAGCGTCAGATCATGTCATACAATCCCATTGTCACTTACATCAGTGTCAGAGGACATATCATGTGGTATGCCACCTAATATTCGGCTAAGAAACCAAGAAGGAATCTGTCAACGACAAAAAATTGTTTATTCTTGGAACAATTTTAACAAGACATCCTGCATACACTCAAGCAGGAACCGAGTACAGTATCCATGCAGAGTTAATATTTTTCAACAAAATGATAAAGTTTTTGTTTGAAACCAGCTGAGTCTGTTTCGGGCAAAAACTGTGACCTTTTGCACAAAAATATGAAGTGGCATGGATAGTACTAGAAGATCATTCTCGGCTTGAGCGTCAAAGATATTTCATTAAAATCGGTTGAAGAATAAAATACTTATGGTTGTTTTTAACTTTTTGTTGACAGATTTCTCCTTGCGTTCTGAGTCAAACATTATGTTGTATAAAAATGTAATGATTTCAAAGTTGCACAATCTCAACGTCAGTCAGATGATCTCAAAGTAACATCACCCAAACTCAAGTGATCTCAAAATAGTACAATATCACGTCATTTGATGTCTGCATGAGCATGTATATCAAGCGAATGCTCCGCATAAGTTCTGATATACTGCATGGTTTATATTACCACATGCAGCTTTCTATTTTATTCGGCGACTTCTATTGCCGGGTTGTTGTCATTCTTCTCTGCAGCTTACATTGTTTATTCTGCATGTTTTGTATAGAATAATGATGTCTGTATATAGCGTACATATAGACCAATGAAGATCTTCTCCTATTGTAATATGTACATCGCATTATAATATGTGGTACAATGCTTATTACAATACACGTTACTAGCCTTTAAATGCAATAGACAAAATTAATGGCCTTTTCAACCGGGCTTATTTGTGGAGTATGTTATAGCCTGGTTCCCGACTCAGTGTTACAGAAGTAGTAAACGTAATATGATATTGGGGAACCAGACTACAACCGGCTCCACGAAACAGCCCAGTCGAAAAGGTCTATATAGCTTCACAAATATCAGACCATGATTGTTCTGGTTTGCATAGTTGCAATAATTTAATCCGTATAAACATATCCCTCATTTCCCAGGAAAACTGGGCTTAGTGACAAAATTATGAGCATCATGACCATTTAGCATTAGAAAGACAAGACTCTTATGAAAATATGAGCAAAATATGATATCCATTTAAACAGTTACAGACCTTTAAGATCTACAACCCAGGTCTTGTTGTTGAGTGACATCGCTAATGTCATTCAAACATTATACTGTCAAAGAACTCAGCATAAATGTTCACTATATTAAGTACAAGAACCATAACTGTATATCTTCTCTGAATATTGGAGTTATTGCCCCTTGTCTGATTGATTTTCGTGCCTATTTGATCATTCTTTTATCCACCATTAGTTTCTGCAAACATCACAAATGTCCGTCGCCTGAGATGCTACATTTATCCCTGCATGGAAAAAGGCAAGGCAGCACCCATTCATGGAAAAGCATTTCAGGAAAACAGGTTATCAGTAAGCTCTACTGTCTGGTCATCATGTATGACCAAACAAATTGAAAACAATGGCATAAAATTGGATGTTACATTATATACAAGCTATGCAAAGATGATTAACTAGGTATTCTCTTTAACGAGTCTAGCGTGATCACATTTAACATTGTGGACATTAATATAATGTAAGCACTTACAATTTTCTGCCAGACTGTTTTATAACAAGGCATGCATTATCTGGCAGTGTAGTAGACATATCAATCCCACTATACCCCATGATTGGCAGTGTGCAGTGGGATTTTTATCATCTCGTAAAGAATTGCAGACATTATCTACTGCATTCCATTTTGTTTAAAGCAATAAATGTATGGAAAATAAGGTAGAATGTTTATATAAAATTGTTACTTTTTGTGAGTAGTAGAATTCTTGAAATTTGTAATTTTGTAAATGCAATAATCAAATTTTGTAAATGTAATAATCAAAATTTGTAAATGGAATAATCAAAATTTTGTAAATGTTATAATCAAAATTTATCAAAGTATTAATCAAAATTTGTGATAGTAATAACAAAAATGTGTAAATGTCATAATCAAATTTTATAAAAGTAATAATCAAAATTTGTAAACTGTAATAATAAAAATTTGTAAATGTTGTCATCAAAATTTGTGAAAGTTGTAAATGTAATAATTAAAATTTGTACGTTTTGTAATTGTAATAATCAAAATTTGTAAATGTTATAATCAAAATTAATAAATAAGCAATTCCACTGTTATGATGCTGTAATTTGATATAATGATGGAGTGTTTAATATAACAGCTCAACTCTAACTTGTGTTAACCAACTTGGGTAAAAGTGTGTATTTATTCAATTCTTTGATGTAAAAACGAGCTGCAGAAAACAGGAAGTTCGGCATACTTCTCTAGGTTCAGTTCAATGTTTGTTCTAGCAAAGTGTGTCTATGTCACTGGCTACAGTCAGTATCATAGAAGAACAAGTTAGTACTGGCCTCGAACTCCTGTAGCATCTTGGGAAGCAAGCTTGCTCAGCTCAAATTGAGATTTTACTCACATCAGAGTCTGAGACAAATCTGACATTGAAGCTCTTGAAAATGTACTGTAATAATACAATGTTTCTAGTTTTTATGTCAACAAAAGAGTGTATGTACACTTCCAACATCTATTTGAGTCAGACTTCTCTTGCATATCATGTAAATATGTAGTTTGTTGTATCAGCATCATGCAGTGCTCAAACTATTAGTTTATTATCAGTCAATTTGTTTGTTCATTCCAATCTTGATTAAAACATTCATTGACTATACATTGATTGTGTCTGCAGGTTGTGAACAGTGCGAGTTACTACAACCAATATCCGATGCCTTCCTATCCACAAGATCAGGTACAGGAAACACCTGTATGCAATTATGCTCCCAGCTTGTTGCAGTAGTAATGCTACCTATATGCAAAATATGCGCTTGTATATAATTTGTTGGGCTAGCAAATGAAATTGTGAATTAAACCATAAAAATGACACTAAACAGGTGTTACTCTGTCAAAACCACATCAGAATTGGCACCAATTTTACACACAGGTAACTGTATCATTAATAAAGAGTAAACAAAAACAAAATATTTTTTTATAAAATTTATAATATCTTAGAAAGGTTCATTGCATGGGAAATTGACCACACAGTCACTGAGGTGCAGTTTGTTTTTATTAAAACATTTCATCAATACTGGTGTTTTTTTAGCTCACCTGTCACAAAGTGACAGAGTGAGCTTTTGTGATCACTCTTCGTCCGTTTTCCGTCCGTCATCCGTCAACAATTGGCTTGTGTAGACACTAGAGGTCACAATTTTAGCCTAATCTTTATGAAACTTGGTCACAATGATCATGTCAACAAAATCTAGGTAACGTTTGATATTATGTCATCTGGGGTCAAAAACTAGGTCACTAGGTCAAATCATAGAAAAACCTTGTGTAGTCACTAGAGGTCACAATTTTGACTTAATCTTTATGAAACTTGGTCACAATGATCATCTCAAAAAAATCTAGGCCAAGTTCGATATTGGGTCATCCGGGGTCAAAACCTAGGTCACTAGGTCAAATCATAGAAAAACCTTGTGTAGTCACTAGAGGTCACAATTTTGACTTAATCTTTATGAAACTTGGTCACAATGCTCATCTCAACAAAATCTAGGCCAAGTTTGACATTGGGTCATCCTGGGTCAAAAACTAGGTCACAAGGTCAAATCGTAGAAAAACCTTGTGTAGTCACTAGAGGTCTCAATTTTGGCCTAATCTTTATGACACTTGGTCACAATGATCATTTTAACAAAATCTAGGTCATGTTCGATATTGGGTCATCTGGGATCAAAAACTAGGTCACTAGGTCAAATTATAGAAAAACCTTGTGTTATCACTAGGGGTCACAATTTTGACTTAATCTTTATGAAACTTGGTCACAATGATCATCTCAACAAAATCTAGGTCAAGTTCGATATTGGGTTATCCGGGGTCAAAAACTAGGTCACAATGTCAAATCATAGAAAAACCTTGCGTAGTCACTAGAGGTCACAATTTTGGTACAATCTTGATGCAACTAGGTCACAATGATCATCTCAACAAAATCTAGATCAAGTTCGATATTGGGTCATCCAGGGTCAACAACTAAGTCACAAGGTCAAATAATAGAAAAACCTTGTATGGTCACTAGAAGTCACAATTTTGGCCTGATCTTTACGAAAAAAGGTCACAATGATCATCTCAACAACATCTAGGTCAAGTTAGATATTGGTTTATCTGGGGTCAAAAACTAGGTCATTAGGTCAAATCATATGAAAACCTTGTGTAGTCACTAGAGGTCACAATATTGGCCTAATCTGTATGCATGGGCCTATGGCCTAAAATCTTGAAATTAAACTGTATGAAACTTGGTCAAAACAATGATCATTTCACCAAAATCTAGGTCAAGTTCGACAGGTGAGCGACCTAGGGCCCTTTGGGCCCTCTTGTTTAAATATATTTACATAATCAGAAACTAGAAAGCTTCCTCTTTAATTTGATATCAATATTTTAAACTTCCGTTAATAAGAAAATGAAACCCTAATAGGGCCTGAAAAGGCGACATATAGGTGTTACTTTGGCTGCGGCTGCGGCGTCACAAATTGCTTGTCCGGACCATAACTTCGTGACCTTAAGTTCAAATGCCTCAAGATTTGGTATGCATGTTTCTTACAATAAGCCGAAGTGCAGTGCGCAAGAACCATAACTCTACCTGTCATAGTTTTTGAATTATTTCCCTTTGATTGATTTTATTAGAGCATTTCTTGTCCGGAGCATAACTTTGTCACCTTAAGTTCAAATGACTCAAGATTTGGTATGCATGTTATTTACAATAAGCCGAAGTGCAGTGCGCAAGAACCATAACTCTACCTGTCATGGTTTTTGAATTATTTCCCTTTGATTGATTTTATTAGAGCATTTCTTGTCCGGAGCATAACTTTGTCACCTTAAGTTCAAATGACTCAAGATTTGGTATGCATGTTTTTTACAATAAGCCGAAGTGCAGTGCGCAAGAACCATAACTCTACCTGTCATAGTTTTTGAATTATTTTCCTTTGATTGATTTTATTAGAGCATTTCTTGTCCGGAGCATAACTTTGTGACCTTAAGTTCAAATGGCTCAAGATTTGGTATGCATGTTTCTTGCAATAAGCGGAAGTGCAGTGCGCAAGAACCATAACTCTGCCTTGCACCGTTTTTGAATTATTTCCCTTAGATTGATTTAATTTGAGCATTTCTTGTCCGGCAGATAACTTTGTCACCAAGAGGTTGAATGACTTGAAATTTGGTATGCATGTTTCTTACCAAAAGTCCAAGTGCAGTACACAAGAATCGTAACTCTACCTTGTGCCATTTTTGATTTTTGTCCCTTTGATTGATTTTATAAGCATTTCTTGTCCGTGGCATAACTTTGTCACCATAAGTATTAATGACTCCAAGATAAGTATGCATGTTTCTTGCTGTGACATTTTTTTGTCCAGAGCATCACTTTGTTGTTTTTAGTTAAGATGACTAGAGAACTCTTGCGAGTCTGATATGTAGCCCAATAGTGGATAGTTTTCCATGACAAATGTACATGTCGTCAGGCGACACATGCGACTCGCGGAGCTTTTATATTGTTTAAAATAGCATTGTCGTTCTATTGAATGCGCCTCAGTGACTGACTGGACACCATGGTATACATTTCATTGTATAACATTTTAACTAGTTGATCAATTGCAATGGGGTTTTGCATGGAGGTAGTTCTAATGATGTTGTCTATGAATGTACTTACTTTATGAAGATATAGAAAGCCAATTCTTGATACCATGAAAATCTGACCATTTTAGTACAAATCCACCTTTCTAAGATAAGATAAATTTTGTAAAATAATTTTTTTTTACCTTTTATCAATGATACAGTTACCTGTGATTTTACACTACAACTCGAGTACATAGCAGTGCCAGCAGAAAAAATGAAATTGTGAATAACAACAAAATGCTGCTTTAACAATGTGTTTATTTGTCAAAACTGCATCAGATGCCGCTGTCACTTTTGCACTATCAATAGAATACTGAGGGCCTTGCTTCCAGACTCAACATGATGTGTTGACCATTGTGCTGGTGATCTTATAGAGCTTGAATGCTCCTGTAATTTAGATGGCACATACTATAGTACTACTTTAAGTTACCCCTAAGTTAGACTGTCAATCAGTAGTGCAAAAGTTAGTGCTCTTGACCTTTGATTGTTGGTATTCAGTAAGACTTAATTAGAGCAAGGTTATGGGAATCCGATCTTCCTGTATGGCCATATTTTCCCACTGAATCTACTAACTTGAACCATTTTTTGGGCAAAAGGTTCCGTTTTTAGAGCCTGTTAAGTGCAAAAATTGTTCCATATTTAAGAGCCAGTTTATGTGCAAATTGTTTCATATTTAGAGCCAGTTTGTGTGCAAATTGTTTCATATTTAGAGCCAGTTTGTGTGCAAATTGTTTCATATTTAGAGCCAGTTAATGTGCAAATTGTTTCATATTTAGAGCCAGTTAGTTTGCAAATTATTCCATATTTAGAGCCAGTTTGTGTGCAAAT
Source organism: Spisula solida (assembly GCA_947247005.1). Lineage (NCBI taxonomy): Eukaryota > Metazoa > Mollusca > Bivalvia > Venerida > Mactridae > Spisula > Spisula solida. Next base: position 38,303,481 of record OX365947.1, on the reverse strand, counting down.
TGTTCCATATTTAGAGCCAGTTAATGTGCAAATTGTTTCATATTTAGAGCCAGTTTATGTGCAAATTGTTTCATATTTAGAGCCAGTTAATGTGCAAATTGTTTCATATTTAGAGCCAGTTAATGTGCAAATTGTTTCATATTTAGAGCCAGTTTATGTGCAAATTGTTTCATATTTAGAGCCAGTTAGTGTGCAAATTGTTTCATATTTAGAGCCAGTTAGTGTGCAAATTATTCCATATTTAGAGCCAGTTAGTGTGCAAATTATTCCATATTTAGAGCCAGTTAGTGTGCAAATTATTCCATATTTAGAGCCAGTTTGTGTGCAAATTGTTCCATATTTAGAGGAAGTTAATGTGCAAATACTTCTATATTTAGAGGTGGTTTATGTGCAAATTGTGCTTATGATTAAGAACCAGTTTATATGCCTACTTTGCTTATTTGGAATCAGTTTTTAACTTACCCTATAAGGATTGATTGTGAGTTGCTAGACAATATTGCTGAGAAGTGAAGAGACAAACTCCTTTGTCACAAAAACAAACAACTGATTATCCAATTACTTGTAGGTGTATGCAGTGTGATGGGATTAATCATCTTAAAATCCACAAAGCGTCTTTGTAGAAAACTTATTTTGACTTAAGTTAGAATTTGTGGTGTACATATTTCTCTCAAATTCAAGAATATCCCATATAATGATGCCATCATGCTTATTGCATATTGAGTAATCTTGCTTTTGTTATATAGCTATAATACACTTGAGAACATTTTAATATTAAATGAAAATCTTAAGTTTTCTACAAAGATGCCCTTGGAGTTGATATAATGTCTTATATTTTGTTATTTTATTGCCTGCCTTTCTTCTTCAACATTGTATATGGCATGATTTGCTTCTTTTAAACAGAATATATCTTGTTGTTGTATCAGGTGAATTATGTGTATTGCTGACGTAATGCATGTTACTAAGTTTAATGCAGAATATATACCGTACACTGCACAGTATACAGTATGTGTGATATTTGTTATCTTAGGGTCGATTTCTCTATGCGTAGAATTACGCCAAACTGTACGACAATATTTCGTTATTGACCGTGATAAAAGCCATATTATGTTTTGTAAGAAATGAGAAGTGTCCATTCTGTAAAGTCTCAGATTCAGACGCTTTGCTCATCTAGTGAAATTTCTGTACTTTAAGGATCAACATAATATCCTGGACACAATGAATTTACATGAATTTTGCTGGTTCAATGTACGTCTGCCACGAGACTTGACATGTGTCAGACAGATATAATACACATGTACTGTTAGACAGGTTCTGACATTTCCTGAATATTGACCAGTAGGAAGCACTCTACAAATCGCTCTATGTCCTTTAGACCATATATATACAGGAGACCATTATTTCTGTCTGGCTCACTGTCCCTTCAGGAAACATACAATATAATTATATCTCACTGTTATCTGCTTTTATTCTGATTGTATTAACTCAACTAAACTAAAGGCTGAAACATAAATGGATACTTCTTCAGTGAAGTTCTCTATTATGTGCAAGGTTCAGCATCTATAATTTGTAGCCCATTTTATCCAGTGTCCATCATACACTATCTTACTACATTTAGAAACATACAAAATATGAAATAAGAATAAACACATCTATTCCAACATTATTATATTATATAACAAAACTTATTACATAACACGCAGTCCAGCAGTGCCATAAAGCGGTGCCGTAAATATCGTTCGGCACTCCCAGAGTGTGCAATAAATATTTAAATGAGCCTGACGTGACGTTAGCCAATCGTTAGCTTTGATCAGCCGATGACTTTAGGATAATACTAACATTGTCAAGACGTCGCGCTTAAAGTCGCGCTAAAACATATGCAAAAACGTTATCATTTTGTAAGAAAAAGAGTGTTACGTGATAAATAAAATCTTACATTCTTGCTCATTACATATGATTTTATCAAACTCGTTGACAAAAACAATAACACTTGGCAAAGCCTCGTGTCATAATATTTTGTCCACTCATTTAATAAAACTTGTATGTAATGAGCACTCATGCAAGATCCTCTATATAAGTCATATCAAAACCATGAAGTTTTTGATATATAAAAAGTTATGTTATAGTGATGATGAAAGGGTTCCAGCATCACAGTTTTTGAGTGTTTAATGTTTTATTTCAGAACACAATTAGCTCAATTGTCAAAGATCTAGTTGCACCTCCAATGGAGTAAACATAGCAATGTTAGTTCATAAAGTAACCATGGGTTGTTCTGAATTTTGCCAAGTATTGCACGGAGCTGTCTGTGTATTGGACCCTGGTATAAAATAGGGGAAGGCTGAAAGAAGTAATATGTATGCAAAACAAATTGTGAAAATATGATGAAAGAATATGGCCATTCTATATTTCCCTATTGGAGACATGAGAAATGTCTTAATCTGTATAAAGGACGCAACGAGTGCGGGTTGACAATAATGCGGGCAATACTTGAAAGAATACAGTTTGTTGTATTTATGTTGTATTTATGAAATAATCTTTCACAGAAAAATAATATTAAGTCATTGTCTTTAATTCTTATTACCTTGTACCTTATTTATATTATTTTATGTTTTCAGTTTCCAATGACAACCGCTCCTGTTCCCTCCGCACCACCATCATACGAGACCATGTTCCAAGCTCGCGGCAGTATCGCTGAATAAGAGACCATGTTCCAAGCTCGCGGCAATATCTCTAATGAGAGACCATGTTCCAATATCACTGAATGAGAGACCGTATTTCAGGTTCGCGACTGAGTGATCTACAACTCTTGCTCATATATTTTGTATGTTAACATAAATATAATATAGATATATAGACATAAATCAGGCAGAGATATAAAAAAACCTTCCATTACGTGCTTATTGCTTACTTATTGTTGAACAATAACAATTGACACCTATAGTTAAACTTGTGTTAGTAATCACCTGACTTAAAGTACCACAGTTGATGCATTCTCAGACTACTTCCAATAGGTAATACTGTACAACTGTTGAATATCAATGGTTTCATGGTGTAACTATATCTACAAATTTACATTGGACAGTGACATTATCATACATGTCATGGAATATTATGAACTATTATCAGTGAATACACATATATTTTATTTGTATATTTATTGGGTTGCACTTCCCAGACCCGTTTGATGATAAGATGTATTTGCGTTTGAATATAGAAGTGCCTCAGTGTATGCCACTCTTTTATCGATGTCTTGTTATATCATTGGTTATGCATTTAACAGAATTTAAACTTCAATTACTGTGAAATCATTATTTTTCAAGGGAGTTGAATTTTCGTTGATTTCGTTGTTAAACTCAGCCACGAAATTTAATGTCCACGATTAATCGAACTCCAAAATACATTATATTCTTTTGCCCTTCCATGTTTTGTAATCCACAAATTTACGACCCCACGGAAATGGATTTTTTTCAAAATCCACGCAATTTAATACCCATGAAAATATGTGATTTTACAGTAATTTTTACGACTTTTGATTCTCAAATACTGTCTGTCCATGTTTATATATGTTTTATATTATCAGGGGTGTTTATAAACTTTCAGCACTTACTTTCGGGACATTAGTGCCTTTTAAATTTATTTTTCTGTGTCATCTTCTACAACTGTAGCTACAATTGTAGAAACTTTCAGAGAAAAAATATCTAGAAAGTATCAGGCACTCATCCCCATAATGTTTGAACACCCCTGTATCTTGAGTTAGAATTTATTTCTTAGCCATTGATGTGTTTCATCCATGTTTTGTTACTGTTATGTTTGTGTAAATATGTCAAATTGCTTTATATTTTATCAATTTAATATTCACTGAGACTTATGCCCACTCACATACATTTCAAACTGAAATTCAGACAATGACTTCATGCATATTGGCAAAAGTCATACCTAATATTTACAAGCTTTGATTTAAATCATTAATCTTAAATAAGTGAAATTTTGTCTGAATAGTTGTTTTAAAATAGCCTCTCAATCCTTTGTCAAAGTTTTTCTTAAAACACTAGATTTGAATACATATGACACCGTAAAAGTAAAAAAACACATAAATTTATTGTCTTAAAATTCCTAGAAACAGGAGGTCATTGGCCATTTAGACAGGCGACTCACTATACAACAGTCGCAGTCAAACGCAAAAAAAGTAATAACAGTCATCTGTATTTCAACCTTAAAATGTTCATGAATATTGCCAGGGATTTTCTAGTACACGGATGTCTCACAGACATAATTATATACTACTATAGTATGCCCACGAAAATGAGAAAGGTGGTGAAAATGTGGTATATTCGACAAAGGTTGATTAATCAGATGTTCACAATTTATCAGTGATGTTTTTGGTAGAAAAACTGACCATATCTGTTTACTTTAGAATGTTGCAATTGTTGACCGATCCGATTCATGTTTGTAAACATCACATTATCCTGGGTGCTCTATAGTATGTTGTTGATTTTGCTTGTATTTGTTTTATCATGTAAATTTATGTATGATGTTTGTAAATCTAACTGATCAGTCAGACCAATTCCTGGGAAAGTGTGAGGTAATACTGGGATAAAAGTTCATTTTGCATTACAGAACAAGAAAGTTAATTGACTCTTTTCTTTGATTCAAAACCTGTTCATATTTCTAGGGGGTTAATTTAAAGGAGCCATGTTTTATATCATAGAACAAGTTTTGTATTTGGTTCTAATTTCTCTGTGTCAAGCAACTTAGCAAGTGTCAATTGATATAACTTGAGAACAGTAAAGAACCATTATAAACAAGATGATCAGTCAATGAAAACATGTTTCCCAAACAATTAACCTATGAAAACCTGTTTTACAAACAATTGACCAATGAAAACCTGTTTTACAATCAGTTGACCAATGAAAACACATTTTACAAATAATTGACAAATGCATGCAAAGACATTTTGTTTATTACAAGTAATTGACCAATGCAAATATGCCTTTCAAGTAATTGACTATTGCAGACATGTTTTACAAATAATTGACCAATGAAAACATCGCAATTTGACCAAAGGAAACATGTTTTACAAACGAGTACCAATAGACATTTCTACTCAATATTTAGTATTTAATATTTCAATTAATTTTCAATCAACAGTAGTCTGTGACCTGAGTTGTTTGAATTAAAGGTAGTTAAGCATCCATTTGTGTCAATAATCTTTTCCCTGTTTGATACATGTATTATTTTTTGATAAATTGATGTTAAATAATGGTAATTATATTTAAAAATTACCAGTATTTTTAAAACATTGTAATGATAAGAGTAGTATATTGTATCAAGATTGTATTGATCTGTGAATGTGGCATGTTGTTATTTGAATATGACCATTGACAAATCAGAAACTGACGTTTGGACCTCATTGATACCACAGCCAAATACCCTGAAACATCAGAGATCTATCTCAGGTTCTAATAACTTATATCTCTATACAAACCTTTGGTGGAATAAATTATGTAATTAAATTCACTATTCCAACTACTGGTTTAAATCAAGCCTGGGTGGTATTCACAAAGCATTTTAGGAGAATACCGGTACTTAAAATTTTCTTAAAATCTGAAATTTTTATTAAGTGTTACATATAAAATTAGTTCAACAAGAAATCAAAATAATAAATTTTTTACATAATTTTGAAGTTTTTGTAAAAAGCTACTAGATCTATAATCACTAAGAAAATGTGGGTTATTCTTCGATATGCGGGGAAATATGAGCAGCACAAGTTTTTGACTTAAGTCTAAATATTAAAGTTTTCTACTGAGATGCTTTTTCAATACCTGCCCTGTTAAACTTGAACCAATGACTGTATTGATGAGTGTTATTAGTTTGTACATGTGTTACATATTATAACAGGTTTTATTTGGTTAATTATGTTTGTCATCTTTATGTAAGTTGTACATGTCATCACACGATTCACATCTTGTATGCTACCTGTGTTACTGTATATATATAGCTATGTGATATGGTTAGCAATTAGAGTAATCAAGGCCACAGCATCTCTGTCTGACCTAAATCTGGGCTTAAACTAAATCTCATCTCCAACTAAATCTCATCTCAAATATTATCACATATGTTTAAATTCTTTCCGCATGAGATTGGAATCAAAATTGGTATCACAAGACAGAAAATTGTTTTGAGTTTATTACAGTAACATTTCAAGAACTCTTACTCTGAGTGTAAGATTTGAGTAAAAACTCAATTTGAGCTGAGATTTGTACTTGAGATGCTTCAGGAGATTAGGCAGAAATCTCATTGGTTTTATACTTTAGCTTTAACACAAACACATACAGATATCATGGTCAGATTGTTTGTGGGTTTGATTCTATTGTCTGAACTAATGAAGTATTCAAGTCTGCAAATTTATTCAATATAATATACATGTACAGAATGGACTACAGGGTTTTATCATTTGTTAGCAATTCGTTGTCATTGATCTCGCTCACAAATCGACAATTCTCTATTACAGTCATGTCGCTATACAACCTCACCCTGTGTAATGACATATATTATAACTATTCATATACTGACATTTTCAGGGGAACAGTTGCTGTTGTACTGTATGGCATAGGTTTTTAACATTCCGTCCAAATGGTTTGGTATTGGGAAATCTGAGTATTTTGTTCTATATTATTATCCGTCCTGGAATTTTTACTCAGGTATATATAGACATTCCATCCAATGTGATATGTGACTATCGAGACAGTATGGTGTAGGGAAATCAGAATATTCTGTCCTGCGACTAGGTTATTTTTTGGTTGGGAAGTTTTTCTGACTTTTATTTCATATTCCATTTGACAGTATGGTGTAGGGAAATCAGAATATTCCATCCTGCGACTAAGTTATTTTTTGGTTGGGAACATGTATATCTTGCATTCCGTCCAGCGAAGTTTGTATTCCTATACCTCTGATATTATGAGGTTCCTTATGATATGTGTACATGTATATAAAAATATTGCATATGATTACATATGACTATAATTCTATCTATTCTGTACCATTAGTATCATTGTTTGATACATTCTGATTATATTTTTCTATGCAATGTCACTGAGATTGTGCTGGTGTTTGTCTTGTTTCTGTTTAGCTTATTAGGTTTGTTTATCCCAGCGTTCTTTGATTTTTTTGTTACTTAGACCCTCCTGCCCAACTTTTTTGTCATTTTCAAAAATAAAAATTGAACAACCAAAAGTGCATATAATGTTTTGATAATAACTTACCCACCTTGTTTTATTACTTCGTTATTTTGTTAATGATAAGCTGGTATAATAAGTGCTAGTGCAGTGTACTAGTCCTAATGAAGATAAATTGGCTGTTTTCTTGAAAACTAACACTGTTGTTGATTGCTTTAAATCAGCCCGTCATTGACTAGTTCACCACTAACAGTGTGTTAGCTATATTTTGGGAGTGTTTATTTTTTTCCTACCTCCTGTGGACATTTCACTCAACTAAGTCTGAGTAACAAAAAATTTAAAAACTCTGGCCTTAGTAGAAGGGTGTTATTTCTGCATAATATGTTTATCAATTGATCTGTTATAATCAATTGGTTATTATAATTAAATTACTAGTAATCAGAAACTTTCTGTACTTCACTTTGCCATCAATATTTCAATTGTTCAAACTTAGTAAACTTCACCAGATTTTGTCCCATACTTTTTAACTGTCAAATTTAAAACCATTAAACATTGCGAAAAATTCGCTCACAGGTGAAGTGATATAACAATGATTAAGTATTTTTACTCAATGAACAAACTTTCCTAAATAGCAACAATGATATTTAAAATTGACCTATTGTTTAATTAAATTAATCAAAAGAATTTGAATAGAGAACTCGAACAAAAAACATGATTATGCGAGCGAGACATGCCGCCATATTGGTTTTAGAAAGAAAATGTCACGTGACAAAAAAGTACTGTCAAAAAAGTACTATCACCCTGCTGACAGTAAAAAATAATCAATCACGTGGTATATTGATCCGCTTTATCGTAATAGTAAGAATACTACCTGTTTGTCTTTGGGAAATTAACATTACAAAAAAAGTGAGGGGTAATAATATTAAATGTCAACCTTCTTTAATAAACTCATATTTTTTCTGGTGTTTTGTGTATTTCGAGTCTTACAAAATTTTGTTATAAGTTTTTCTACACCTCCAGTATTGTTGTATTATACTCATAGTTTGTCTGTTTTATTTGCTGATATCAGTTGTTATAATATTTTAAATTATTTTAAATAAAGATTATGAGTATAACATTCGTGTATACTAGATATGAATAGATCCCATATGGATTTTTATATAGTAACATTCGTTGGCTTAGAATGAGAAGGTCATTAAGTGTTAGATACGACCTTATAAGACCCATACATTTTGTAATCTGCATCACAAGGTGCTTCTTATGTGCCTATTTTTATGAAAATCGAAACAGGTCATGTTGACCAAACTGAAGTTGAAAAAACTTGTTTTTCCATAAATAAAGAGTAGTTTCAGACAGTTTTTTCTTGTTTTCTCAAAATAGCGTTTTTGTTCTTACGACCTTCTAATTCTAAGCCAGCGATTTGTTTGTATGTAATAAAGAGAAATGAATATTTTGTGTTAAATATTAATTGCAAGTTATTGATACTTTCTCGTTCTTCATATCGACTATATGCTGTTGTCAGGTATTACAGACTGTATAATTATAATGTTCATTAAATTGTCTATCTTTCTTTTCTAGTTTGTGGTCATATTTTATTCCATAATTAATATGTTGTCTGACAGGCTATATATACTTAGCAACCATGGCCGTAACTAGGATATTTCAAAGGGGGTGCGAAATCGGGTTTATATTGATAAGGGAGATGTTTGGATGAGGGGTATTGGGCTTCCATGCACTTCTGCTAGGGGTGTAGAGCTACCAAATCCTTCTGGTGGAGGTTGCCGGTCCGTACCCACGAGAGTGTTGTTAAATGCATTGTTTACCCGAGGGACAGGGTACACAAACTCAAAAAATGCGTTGTTTGTTTAAGCTGCTTGCCACACAACATTGTTCCCAACGTGATACTATTCACTAATAAAGTTATTGAGCGAGAGAAGCGAGCAAGAAAAAATGCTGTTGATCTGAGCTGCATCTACTTAATAACATTAACAGCTAACCGGGCGAAGCGAGCTAGAAAAGAGCAGTGTCCAATTTATCTGATCTGCATGCCGCAAACTCTATCATTCACTGATAAAGTTATTTTGCGAGCGAAGCAAGCTCAATAAAAAAAATGCCATATTTAATTGAGATGCATACCACACAAACATGTCCTCAGTTTGATATCGTCCACTCATAAAAGTTATTGTGCCAGCCAAGGGAGCTAGACAAAAATATATTGTTATCTGAGCTGCATACCCCACACACTCGTTCTGCCCTTGAAACCATTCACTGATAAGAAAATGTACTAGGGTGAAGGTAATGTGGGAGCAAAGCAACCTAGAAAAAATACATTTGTTTATGTGAACAACATACCACAGACTCGTCCTATACTTGATTGGGATGAAAAAGTTATTTTTCGCACGAAGTGAGCTTGAAAAACTGCAAAGTTTATTAATTTCACTAACAAAAAGGAATACTTCGGTGAAAAAGGGGTCGCGTTCGCACCCGACGCACATCCCCTAGTTACGGCCATGGCAACTATTCTAAGTCCTCACTTATATTTTTGTACGTAACTTTGTCATGCATGTATATATCTTACTGAAATGTTGCCTTATTATTTCCGAGGTATTGTTCTGCTGAATTGAACAGCAATAAGTCGGTTTTTGATATATTTTGTTTAATTAAAGCAATGTTAACATAACTACTAATGAACTTAAAAGTCACAAATATAGATTTTAATATCTAGTATGGCCACCCTGGACTCCGACTCTTCTACTGGCAGTCCAGGAAGCTAGTCAAACACATTGCTGAATGAATCCACTCGGTGATTTTTACTATCTTGACGCTGATTGGTCACATGTCTCTTTGTCTTGTTCGATGTTACGTCCTAACGTCACATTTCAGCCAAACTTTCTTGCAACTTGCACCATACATCAAACAAACAAACAATAAGTTTACCTTTGAATTAAAATTCATAGACATGTATACGTTGTATATCGACCATATGGGGATGCTTTAGGTACTTATTCTTACCTGTCGACAGGCACTGCCATCACTTTGCACTGTACTGACGTCACGTCATCGTTTTTCTTTGATCATCCGACACATAATGGTGATATCAAAATCGATTTTTAAATGTTTTTCATGCTTGCCGAAGTCTCTAGATATAATTTGTATGTGTTTGGAATTAATTTTAAAATTATTTGTCTGCCTTGTACAAACTACACTTAAGAACTTTTTCTACGTCACTGTTTGTAATAAAAAAGTTATTAATAAATAAAATTTAGGACTTAGAAAGGCGCTAAGTATATTAGCCAGTGTCTCGTGACATTGCTCCCCATCACATGACCTTGCTCCCCATCACATGACATTGCTATCATTCACATGACATTGCTCCCCATCACATGACCTTGCTCTCTATCACATGACATTGCTCCACTTCACATGACATTGCTCCCCATCACATGACATTGCTCCCCATCACATGACATTGATCTCAGTCACATGACATTGCTCCCCATCACATGACATTGCTCCCCATCACATGACATTGCTCTCAGCCATGACATTGCTCCACATCACATGACATTGCTCCACATCACATGACATTGCTCCCCATCACATAACATTGCTCTCAGTCACACGAGATTTCTTACTGTCACTTGACATTTTATACTGTTTCATGGCAGTATTTACTTTACCCAACACAACCTGACATTAAATAAAAATCAGATGCCTGACTGCGTGACATTGATATTGTCAACCCGAGGGCAGAATGTCACCCCGAGGCGAAGCATTCTGTTTCGAGGGTTGACAATATCAATGTCACGCAGACAGGCATCTGTTAATTATTTTGTTATACCGAACACTATTATAAGTCTAGCAAAACGTTCACTACCATGATTATCAAAATTATAAACAGTAGACTGACTGTGCTTTCATACATTGTTGTGTATCAATTTCCCAATATAGTTTAGTGTAGGCCCCTATACCTTCATAACTTGTGTTATATTTATAAGCTATAACTTAGCTTTTACCATTTTTGTATAGATCTATAAAAGTGCGTCAAACGTTACGTCGCGTTTTGACGTTATGACATAATTGCTGGTGACGTCATGACGTCTAACATAATATTGTACATGATTGTTTTGTGTACAGTGTTCTTAATCTGGTCAAGTTGGATAATTTTGAATACAGAATTGTTTTAGTTGTCTTCTTGTGTCAGTCTATTTTTAGAAAATCTTGTGTATTTCAACAGTCAAAGAAGTAAGATCGACGCAGTTACTTGCCCTTGCATGACATTTAAAATGTCAGGTCGATCACATGACCTGACAGTCCGTTTTCGGTCAATCACGTGTCAAAAAGGTTGAAACTGTCGACGACAGTCAAAATATCTGCTTCTGGGGGAATGGGACTTTAGCATTGTAGAAACAAGTGAGGTATAATAAAACCAAATGTCAACAGCTAACGACAACCGGCGCATACTACATACCCATTGCCAGAAACTGTTGTCAAATGTAATCTGACATTGCTCCCCATAACATGACATTATTCACTGCCACATGTCGCTGCTCAGTATCACATTACATTGCCAACAACCCCATGCCATTGCTGACACGCACGTGACATTGCTGACAGCCATGTGACATTGCTCACAGCCACGTGACATTGCTCACAGCCACGTGACATTGCTCACAGACACATGCCATAGCTCACAGCCACGTGACATTGTCTACAAGCTCATGGCATTGTATGTGGTCATGTGACATTAACTACTGGTATATGACATTTCCCGTACGATGTTTACTGGTATTAGCAATCTATGGACATTGGATATACAATAGGTTGTCTGGACTGTGAAATGAGAAGAAATGAACACCAAGAACTTAGTAGCAAACAGCTGTAAGCACAGCACAGATACCATTCCAGATAACTCCGTATTCTATGTAACACTGTGATTATGGTAATGCTTGTCAACTTGTGTCTAGACTTTTAAGTGGTTTGTTTTAGTTCATCCACCATAAACGTGAAAGGGATTATACAAGCAGATGGTTTTGTTGGCGACACTGGTTTTATATCGAGAACTGAAAGCGACTGAAGATAATGCATTTATAACATGTAAACCTGTAACGTTGCTTAATGGACGTACACTTTGTATGTAAATGAATTATGTTTTGTTGAGATATTTTGCCAGTGTGTGAATTAACATCTTGATTGTAGACATAATCAAATTTGGTTGCAGGGTTGCTGTTGTATAGACAGAAACTGAGAGATTTAGAAAGTCTGCAATTATACAACCAGACTAGAATGGGAAACATGTTACATTTTTATATACAAAATTCACCGGGACTTTGAAATTTGTTCGACATAGGCCGGATACGCTTGATATTGAAGCTCGTCACAACGAGGTTTTACTGTATAATCCACTTTCCATTTAAAATATTTTTCATGGAAAAAAGACATTGGTGACATATAGTCCGATTTAAAAGAGTACCTATGTTTTAAATAACATATGCCATGGAAATCATTAAATTAAATTTCAAACAAAACAGATCTACATTGAGTACATAAAGAAACACACATGTTACACTTTCTCCAATGGTTACATGTTAAACCGATCATTTTGTTCAGCCTGTTGCTTTCATCGAGGTCCACACAGAACAATGAGTTTGGTATGTTTTGATTTTTGACACCTTGACGTTGTTTCGGTGATCTGTTTCAATTTATTACCTTTTCAACTAAGCATTATTGGAAGAAATTGATGAATGACGTACATTCTCTGAATGTACACTTATTTCTAAGGCTATCTGCGGAGTGGGTATGATAATTTCATATTGACTACAAGTAAACAATTACAAAAACAGTTCACCTTTGTACTTAAAACAAAAACAATACGCTTGAATTCATAATTTTTGTTGGAATGCTCGATGGAAAATGCTTTTCTCTGAGAAATTACTATTTTAGCCACTTGCATTTAAAAGCCTTCAAATCAGAGTTACATGTGATAACAGTTTAACACTTAAAGTGGAGATACCTGGGAATAAGAAGACACAAAACTCACTGATAAACAAAATGAAAATGTTCTGTCTAGCATGTAACACGGTGGAAATCACTCGGTGTTCTCAGTGGCTAAAATGGCGAGACAATGTTATTCCAGTAAAATTCTCTACTCTGTGGAAACATATACACTTTAAGGCTATGTCCTTTGTCGACCATTTGTTCATCTGAACAAAACTGAAACATATATATATCGTGTATAGTTTTACCATTATCAAAGATAAGTCCAAAAATAGTACATGTACTTAGATCTATATTTAATCATTTTTTGAAAATGCAAACAAATGTTCATTTAATTCATGTCAAGCCTTCGGTTCAGTTTTAACCTTACACAGTTTATGTTAACATGATACTTATATAATCGTATTGCAGCTTATATATCAATCCCTCTCGATGACTGCTTTCATGTATACTAACGCGTATTTGTGTCTATATTTCGGGGAGAGGGTGCGTACCTCGTCCAAGCTGACGGGACCTGAACCCTCGACATCCAGACCAGGAGCTAGACGACTTGCCCCTCGTCCACTGTGCAGCGGTATAATATGCATCCGTTACATACAAAATGTAACTATGATACAGACATATCAGGGCCTGGTTTTGCCTCCTGTGTTTTGTATGTAGAGGTATAGACTGTATCAGGGCATTTTGACATGTGTTCTGTATGAAGAGGTATAGACTGTATCAGGGCACTTTGACATGTGTTCTGTATTCACGAACAGTCTACTTAAACGATTAATATTCCGGTAACTTTCTTCCTTCAGACAAAAGTCACGCTAAATCTAAAGTCCATAGACATAAATTGTCCTACAGTACGCCTTTAGGAAATATTCAATAGTTTGTTATTTCGTGAACGTCGTTGTGAAGACTGGAGGCCATGGTGTCCAGATAGACTTCAAGCTTTACTATATTTAATAGATATTTATGAAAAGACCGGGGAAAGATAAGATGTTAAATATTTTTTACATTTCAAATGGTCAGTAATAGCTAAATCTGAATCAGGCTTCAGAATATTTCTCTCGTGGGGGTCCTAATGTCCAATCAGTTATTTCCCCTATATGGTTGTCTCTTTGCCTTGACAAACCGGTGTAAAATCATAAGATAACCACTTTTTTGCGAAAATCCAAGATGGATTATGACCCCACCCCCCTTGAACCGTGCACGAACAGTACCTGTCTTCTAATACTGGTAGAATAACGTTAAGGCGTAAACAATGTAAGTCGTTCATGTATGTATGTCAACATGCAAAACACTAATGTGAAATCACATATCACTGTACCAAGCATTTTTGTTGAAATGGGTAGATTCTATAATTAATGTGAGAGAAATACTTTGTTTTAGTTTTAAAAGCATGTCGTCGAGAATGTTCTGTCGTGTAGAAGCGATGTTATAGAAATATACCAAACTTTCAGTTCCAACTTTAAAACAGATCAACGGATTCTTTTAAAACCAAAATCGAATGAAAAATGGTCTGAAGGTAAACGCAACTGGCGGTGTTCAATAATAAAGTTTGAATATATATTTGAAAGTAGGACATTTTTTTTAATTTCTCTTAAATACTGATCGAAGTTAGATAAACACCTAACTGTTGAAATGGACATGAAAATTGTTCTCCATTTTGAGATGGACTTATTATTGACGAGGTGATATCCTCGAGCTTTTACTGTACTTTTAATTTCAGTTTAAATGATAAGTCAGCGAAGTTGTTAACGAAAACATATGACTAGCGTTAAGAGTACACCTTGGTAAGTTGGTTGTAATCCTGTAATTTGTCAAACATCTGACTCTGTATTTATTAAATTGCAACCACGCCGAGTCTTATAAACGATTTTGCGACTCCCGCTGCTCACCCGCCTACTGTCTGCCTCCTCACTGCCTATATCTAGAATGTCTAACCCAGTCAGCTTCACCGCCTACATCCAATGCCTGACCCTGTCTGTATCCATGTTGAGGTAGGAACTAATTACTGAATTGATATAGGCGCATGAACACCCACATTATATAAGTCTGATATGTTCTTGTAGATTCAGTGATCCTATTTATTATAAGTGGGCATGCGAAGTTATTTGTTGACAACAACAGAATGTTTGGTGACGAATTTATAACATGTACATTACGGTATTCCGCTAGGGTCATTGTCTTTGGAAGCCTAAGACATATGTGACGCGAAAACAAGAGATCATCAAAGTACGATGACGAAAACATGTACCGGGTAATTGCGTTTTTCGTCATCCTACTTTCGTCTTCATACTTCCGCGTGTTTTAGTCGTCATACATTCGTGATCTCGCATTTTGGTCATTACTGGTCGATACTTCAGTGGCTCTCAACAAGACCATTGGATAGCCCAACAATACAGCTGCAGTCAAACGTCAGTTTTCTGTCTGAACACAAAAATGTAGTCAATGGATACCTGCACATGTGGGCATAGCCGACAATTAAATTATCTGCGGACAAACAAGCGAAAGAAGCCACCAAGTAAACACGAACCCAACCACATACGAAGGGAAGCAAAGACATTGCCAAAGAACAGTTTCAGATCAAACTGGAAGATCATAAACCGAGGCTATGTGTTCAGTGAAGACAGCCTACACACACTTAAGATACACAGTAAAACTAGTATCTTCTGTCTACGTACTGTACACGCATGGTCTGCGGAAACATATTTCAGCGCGAGGCAGAAGAGTAGACACCATTTAATATACATGTAATACCCAACCGAGTATCTGCCCTAATGTGGAGGTATTTAGTGGTTCCTTACACCTTTATCATACATCTACATTTAAATCAATTCTATGCCAAATTTACTTGAATTTATTATAATGTAATTTATATAATTGGTATAAGGGGAGAGCCGTAACCAAGTTTTGGAACCCTTTTACCCATGTATATCGAATGTAAATTTGTATGACAGTAATTGTATAATCATTTTATTTGTGTAATAAAATATGTTTAAACTAAAGCCTCTTCCCATGGTCACGTGTAGATGGTTTCCCGAGAATCACGGATTCTGATTGGCTAGTTCTGTGAAATTCTTGTTTCTATTGGTTCATGAAGGAAGTTCATTCGGAGCGTCGTCAATCATGAGTGCATAACATGTTTTATCTGTGGCACGTTATTTCTGAACCAAAGGAGAAAGCTCAATTATAGAGGTAGTAGAACAATTCGTCCCTTTGGCGCAACAAGGTTGTATCTTACTATATACTGTATAGTGAGATACAACCTTGTTGCACCAAAGGGACGAATTATACATCTGTTTGTCCAGAAATGTTGTGGCATTGAACTGATTTGTCTAAATCTAAAACCAATCAACAAAGATTTCGCTCACAAGCTGATGTAAGTGTAGTTACGAGGGACAATCCCAAATCCGCGAACATGGACGAGAATCACCGCACACACGTAAGCTACCTTAGGTGGTCGAAGGTGTGGTCCAATATAATAGAAATCTATGGATTTCATTCCGTGACTACTTAATTCTGTTATTCTTTTAACGGTCATTCATTTTATCTTAAACAATGAAAAATACCACCAAGGTAGCGTACGTGGGGGCATCGAAGGTCACAAGAAATACCGTTGGTGAAAATCTTAAATTCAGGATTTCAATGTCACGAATTCACAATTTCAACATTAGGGCCTGGACCTACATGTGTATTTATTTATTGCGTAAAGCTTAAATGTTCAGATTTCTTGGAGAAGAAATCATAACTGTAAATTTGTATGTAATGGTAGTCTACTTGCGTCCACAGGACAACTGATAATGGTAGCTTTTGATTGCTGAAACTGGTTCATTCAGCTTTTGACAGCTGGGAATTGGGCCGTTTATTTTCTCGTTCGGTTTGTGTGCCGTGTAATTGTGGTATGTGGAGTTTTTTATGTTTCTGTGCTCGGCTGGTTAAGTTTAGTGCTGCCTTCCCTGCCCGACTTATTATCTTTTTGTTAATTAGAACTTTACTATGGGAGAACACTGCAGCAAGAAAGACATAGCAAATTTATCGTACTCGACCCTACTCGTGTGTTTTACATACTAGTATATCATATAACAGGCAACTGGAGCGGAATTTTTATGATATGTCACATTTAATAAGTAAAGCAATAACACACAAAGCAGAAAGTATATGAGATTTAGTCTCAAGTTTATAATTGCCTCCGTGAATTGTCTGAGCAATAATTCCATTCCAATGTTTGGATATTACATTATCTTGACAAAATGAAAAGGAATGTTACATTTCTGTAGGTGAACAGCACTTCGTCCCTTTGGCGCAACAAGCTTGTATTTTGCTAGTATATAGAGAGATAGAACCTTGTTGCGCCAAAGGGACAACTTGCTGATGTTGCAATTCTAGTAGACAGGGACATATATACTCAACATGTTAAATGGGCAGCGCGGTTAGTAACAGTCTATCAGCGCATCATAGTCAGTATTGTAATCAATGTGGAATATAATAGAAAAGAATAAATTTTATTTCCAATTATGGGCCCTCTCGGCATATTCATACATGTACATCACATCACATATATATAACCACACAATAACAGATGTACAATGTACAAGAAGATAAGAAATGTTAAGAAAACATGCTTGATTCTGATTAGTAACAATAACTTAATTAAGGACTAGAATAAACAGTAAAGTAAAAAAGGCATTTTAAATGACAATCGGACATAAAATGTAAATTTTATATGACCAAACATTATTAAAAATTCACTATTGGATTGAAATGCACATTAAAGCTGTTAACCGGGTTTAACCTCGAGTTCTAGCAGAGCCAAAAATATTCTGAAGTTATTTTAATAATATCATAATTTTCGATACTTAACAAAAATATAAACTTGTCTTCGGGAGATGAAGAGTAAAAGGTGTGGTCGCATTGGCGTTGCTTGTTTGTGTGGCATTGTTTGGAGGTTTACGTAATATACGTTGCTGGGCGATGGCGCTATACTCTTTATAAAGTGTCGGGTCCCACTGTTAGTGCAAAATATGTTTCTCATAACACATTTCTTCAAACTATTGTTAATTTGACGAGAAAGCATGTACGAATTCTTTATTTTGTAAGTTCTGATTATATATGTATATAACTGTGCATGTAAATGATTCAAGATTAATTTAGAATACCATGTTCTGTGTTCCCTCTTTCTATTGGTCAATCCTGTTTGTTAAACACGACTCCATTGGCTGAATAGCCAAAGTTTGTCGACAACTGGACTTAGTTAAATATGATATGATCACAGCAGAAATATCACATTATGTAAATGCCATTGGACCTCGTTCTTATGAAATTTCCCCTTGGCATCGATAAATAAAAAGCAATAAACGGAAAAGTCATTTTATCGAGTTCGGTCAATGGCATAAACGTGCTGCGTCAGACACAATGACGCGTAGATACGTTTTGCTGTATCCAGTGAATTTTGAAAACAGACGGTTAGTTTGTGGCTAATCAGAGCAGTATTGCAATGTCAGGTGAATTCAGTAGATTCAGTATTGACTCGGGGACAAATTGTTCGATTTAGACTCGGAGACAAATCCGTATAATCAATATTGGTTTATTACGTCTGGTGAATAAATCGGATATTCGTCTGAAGTGACTAATTCTTCATCCGCCGCCATTGTCTGGCCAGTTAGATGATTATAGACCGTGTACCAGTCTCGAGACATCATCATTCAAGACTGCTACACTGATTTATTGACGTACTGAGACACAATCTGTAGACAGTCCATCACTGTCGGTCCAATAGAACTTCACACCAGCGTGCCAGCGGTGACTTGTAATTTAACGTCTCCATTTAATGTTTTAAGGGAATTCAACGTTAAGATACAAACATGTTCGTAAGAAATGTTTTACCAGTGTCCTATCCTCCTGTTTCGTATGTTGTAATTCCAGCCGACTATGTTCTTATTGAGAATATAATAGTTGTATTTCTGCAAACATTATTAAAGTACGTTTTATCTTTTCATGCGACAATATAATCTGACTGAACAAATATCCATTAGGAACCAGCGAGGCATTTCATTAGGATTATAGTGGTTATATGGCTGCAAACATAAACTAAAGTGTGTTTTATCTCTTCATTCGATGAAATCTGGCGGAACAAATATTCTTACAGCATAGACCCATGCATTATATGCATCACAGTGGCAAGTGTTACGCAGCCGATAGAAATGTTAATGACCCTCACCAAATGGTTGCCGCTATCGTTTCACGTGATTACGTCTTATGACAGAAAGAAACGCAGTAAAATATAATTATGCGGGGAATTATGGTCTAGACGAACGTAATTCCGGTGAAATGGGTTTCCTGGAAATTTAAGGTGACTCCCGATACAGTGTTTCCAGACAGAGAATACGAGATGATAGGATTTGTTGTTTCCAACTTGTTCCCTACAATTACGTACATTTAATTAATGGAAGAGCGGCAGACATTTTCGTCAAATATATGTATTTGATTTCCTGCTCAGCAGCCGTGTGTAAGTAGATGTCTGATCGTGTCGCCAGACTTTCCCTGTAATCACGTTTGACAAGAAATTATGTTTGTGTTAGTCTTCGTAATTGATATTTGTAAGGTTGTTAGCGGTTATATTCGTCTTCAGATTGTCTGATTCAAGACATGTTCCACGCTGATATTACAGCTTATATTGTCTCCATAAAAGGTAAAAGTAAATCTCAGATCCAATCATCGATGGTGAAAGCTTCCATTATCTCCATGGATACATATTTTATCTTGTTATGCTATTACGACAGTTTGGCTAAGACATTTAACGAAACATACGGTCATCCCGTCCTGAATTTCCCTTTTCTTTGCGATCTTTTGTGGAAAACAGTTGGTTACAAATGAACAATCATTTCCTCTCTAGATCTATATACCTACAATGGCAATCTTGTTAATTTCCCGGTACTAATAGATTGTTTCCATAGCAACCAAGCCTCGACTTTAATGAATGGTTTTCATGGCAATCACGCCACAGTTTAAATTGGATATAATAAAAGGTGACATTGTCCCAATCAGTCCACTGTCAAATGCAAGTTACGTCTTCACATAAGCTGGATACACCGCAAGTTTCACAATGATATATCATCCCTAACAAAAGTTGTTGAGTGAACACGTTTTTTCTATTTCTAGTGACGGTGACCTTGACCCCACTTTCAACCCCAAGTGTTATCTCTTCACACAAGCAGGCGCGTAGCTATACCACTTTCATGTGGATTCATAACTGCGCTAGGGGATTGGTGTCATGCTCACCGGACACATTTAGAAGAAAAGGGTGCCATCCGCTGCATTCTAGGCGCTCTGAGGTGCTGCAAATCTATAGTTTTAGGATTATACTGTTGTATGTGTAAAGGTTTAACATATTTTTGTCAGAATCATGACTGTGGATTCAGTCACGCAGGCCCTACTCGTGTATAGGTAGCTACGCGGCTGGCAAGCCACTTTCAAAGCTAACAAGTTTCGTCATATTATCTCAATCCTTACAAAAAAAAGCATAAATGCTTTTTCTGTTTAGTTACGGTGACCTTGACCCCTACCAACCCCTTCCCATTGCAAGTGCCTTCTGTACACACACTACCTACACAGAAAGTTTCATTGTGATATTTTATCCATCAGTAACAAGTTGTTTTCTCTTTAGCTTACACATGTACAAAATAAACAAATGCCATAATTCTGTCAAAAATAAAAACCATGACAATACTAGTATGCCGTATGGGGTACATTTGTGAAAGTTTCGTCAACATTCCTGAAGACATGTAGGAGGAGTTGCACACAGAAGAATTCCTCTCTATATCTGTTATAGGTACACAATAAACAAAGTCCAAAATTCTGTCAAATGGCCGAATATAAAAACACTGACGATATGCGCGACGGCAACTCATAACTATACGTCTGTGTAAGTTTCACAAAATTCTTTGAGAAATGTAGGAGTTGCACGCAGAAGAATTTTATGTAAAAAAGCAACAAAGGGCCATAACTCCGTCAACAATGGTTAAATCGCAAATTCCTGACAGTATGCGCTGGCACACCACATAACAGTAATTCGGTTAAAGTTTAATTAAAACCCCTTAAGAAATGTAGGAGAAGTTGCACACAGAAGAGTCGGACGGAATGACGCCTACCATTACCATACCCCCTTCGCATTCGGCGGGGTATGATAAAACAAGTATGTCATCATTTCGGGCATTGAACAACTTTTTTCTAATCCTCGCCATCACGTGAAGTGAAGTTTGCGTCGATTCAGACAGAAAAGATTTTGACTTATACAATGAAGAAGCAATTATGTGTATATCGTCGCGTTATTTGCTCTTAATTGACATCTCAAAGCCGAGGAAGTAGACGGGAGGAGGTTGTATGAGGTGTTCCCTACATTTTTTTAGAACAAATCTGTCAGGAAAGTCTTCTGTCAAGAGAAGTATCTATATTTTATTGCAAGAGACAGCTCTGTCGCAAAGGCGATAGTTCAATGTGTACACCGGAATATTCTTGTTATATTAAGTCAGTTTATAAGGACTCCAATGTAATTAAGAACCAACTCTTTCCGCGCAATCATTAATTGGTATTGGGGAACACGTCTTATTTTAGGTAAATTGAACTATGTAAACTTAATATTTTAATAGGTATACAACTTATGTACGTATAATACTCGCGTATGCCCATTATACTGAATGTATCAATCTATTCATCTATAATATATATAAAGTTGTCCTACTTTGGGTTTAAATGTATCACCAGTTACCATCAACAAACATGATGACCATCAGACCTACCACAATGAGCTGAACCACTTGATGAGACAATACAGACAACAATGTGTGATTCCATATGTGAACCACATTCAACACAGGGACCAACATCACAGATATACGGCACAGAACCTAAACTATCCCGCACCTCAGAGGTACTGACCAGAAAATCAATGAATACCTTTGATACAACCACGACCACAGTACTAGACGTCTCGGCAAGTCCTCAAGGAAAGTCATCAAAACATAAAGGAATACAACCCATCGATGTCAAGATTCATTACCTACTCTAAGTTTGACGAAGTGACTGTAGTATTGAAAAATTAACAGTCCTGATGGAAAAGTTATATGTAAAACTTTTTTAATTAATCTATTTATGGAAAACGAGTTTAAATTACATGGCTATATTATGTTCAGAATACACTTGGTGCTGGAGTTTTACTGCACATTAACGGCATATGAATCTTACAAGTATCAGAATGACTGATTTGAAACATGAACATTGTGAGTCATTATTTGGCTTGATATTGAAATACCGAATCAAAATATTTTTACTTTAAGTTTCTATTATCGGCCTCCGTCAGCTCATGTAAATAGGTCCTCTGAAATTGTACATACAGTAGAAACCGATTTCCTTGACAATACAGAAACAATATTATTTAGGGATTTCAATATAAACTATGTTTACGGTCAGGTCAGTCTGTAAAATACAAAATCGCATCACTAACGGTTACAACATTGATCAGCTAGCTACAAATTACACTAGAGTCACTCATCATCAGCAGCAACAATTATACATGTACAGGGTGTTAAAAAAGTTCGTTCTCATTGTTCACGTTTCAATAGTCTATCCTTCTGACTTCAGAAGAATGTAAAAACAGGTTAAATTCCAGCGAGTCATACTACTGTTCTAATCGTTCTGGCATTGAATGAAGCTATTAAAATACGAAATTATTCATAGCTACCGTTATGATGATCATATAAAACTTTATATGAATTTACATTTTGAAAACTATTTTTTTTAACACCCTGTATAATATCATATATAATATATACACTTAAACACCAAACAACATAATACTAGAACTTGAAACCAACATTGTCAATAAAACACTCAGTGGTCACTTTCTGATATTTTTTCTCTCAAAACAAACACTAAACATTGAAAACCAACCCAATATATACCATCTCATATCGCTCCTTTACACACATCAATACACATGAATTTCTTCTTGATCTCTCTCACCCACATCTTAAACGTATACTGCTAGGTAATGCCATGCCATTGTAATCTATACTTCTATGTAACGTCATTTAATAATAATAAAGACTTCATTTAAAGAAGCAACATAGTTGGTTATACTCAGTCTTCCCTATGAGCCTCATATAACGTTGAAATGATATGTACAGTTACAAGAGTCAAATGCAAAACGTAATAAATATATACACACTTGAAATAATATGTAATTAAGTAGACAATATATAAATGTTATACAGATATTTCAGATGTACTGTTCGTATAATACAGTTACTACCTACCAACTGGTGAAGTATTTTAAATGGGTCTGGATAATTAATGAATCTATCCAGCGAGAGAGAATTTGGTTGGCCACTAGAGAACCACAACTTTAAGTAGTTGCTTTTAAATAAGTTTTTAACTTTATATTTGCAGATGTCCTTATACAATTAGGATGTATTCTCAATAATTTTGCAACGGGGAATGCCAATGATTTTCTACAAAATACAAATCTAGGTTTTGGAACTACTGGCACTTTTTGTTCAAATGATCTCAATGATCTGTTTTCATGAGAGGTAAATTGTTGTTCCATTTAATTTGAGAGAAAGTCGTTGAGAGATTTGTATACTAAGATGACTTGTTTATAGTTTGACTTTCATCCTAGTTAATTGAAAATTAATTCATCTGTTGGTGTATCAAACTCTTTGTCTCAAATAAGTCAAGCAGAATGTTTTTTTTAATTTGTACATATCATTTGAAAGCTTAGTGGTACCTTTTCTCCAACTTTGCATATTTATAGATAGAAATAACACTCAGAGTCCAAAATTAAATTTCGTGATTAACCATGTTAGTATTAGAACTGGTCCTGTAAAGCAAACTCCAGTTTTTGTAAAAGATTATTTTAAAAACCAGCCGAGCAAAACTGTGTCTACAAAAATATCATGAATATATTCGTCATAAATACTTATTGTAAAGGAATGTCTTTCTACACATATTCAATGTCTATATTTTGTCCCATCTTGATAACTAAAGGCTGCTCAGTTTGGGGTTACTATAGTGATACAGTGGTACATTGACTGATAAACTATACAAATTCCAGAAAAGGGCAGCACGAATAACTCTGGAACAACCCTTTGACGTATTTTCTCAAAATTTATTTCAAGAACTAAAATGGATGAACTTTCGTGAGCGTATTATTTACAAAAAGGCAATATATCGGTATATAAATACATGTCGAACCTGTTTAAAGAATCAAAACAACATATTTTTAGATCACACTCTAACAACACACTATACTAGTATGTACCAAAACTACGTCTGGAATTTTGTAGAAAATCACTAGCTTATTTAGAACCAGTTCTTAAGGAACAATTTACCATTAAATGTTCGCAAGTCAAGTTCTCTAATAGCCTTCAAAAGGTCAAACCTATCATGGCCCTACTCTAATAGACAAACCTAATTCAAATGTACATTGTATTCTAAAATTTGGTAAATAATTCGACTATATGTATCTTAAAATACATTTTGATCATATGTTGTTATTCCAAAGTATAGTCGGATTTTGATGACCTATCGCAGGTTGTCTGCTTGACCGTTAATAATAAATGACTATCGATACATGCCCGTCAAATAAAAAGTCAATGTCAAAATACCGGGGACATGTTGAAAAATTAACTAATAATACATGTAAGTTACTATGTATTTTGTTGTTGTACTTCTGACTGTTTATTGTTTATGTCACTCTTTTGGTACGAAATAGGTTGCCATAAAACACGCTTCCAGTTAGACATCACAAGATCGCGGTATTTTCCGGAAATGGGAAAAAATGAAGCCGATGGGATCTGATTGTGTAATTAGTAGAAATGTCATTATCAAGATGTTAATAGAGGATCCGTTGTTGCTTGCAGGTATCTCAGTGTACCGTTGTGTTTCAGGTTTTTATCCTGGTAGTACAGACAACAAAGGAAGGGGTTGTATTCTAATTCACACATTAACACTTTTGTGCGTTATATTTGGATTGGTACGGATCCCCTGAACTGACATAGCCACGTTTATCTTTGAAGTTTGGGTTTATTTCGTTTAAGCTAAGTTAATTGTTCACTTAATATAGTGCCACCCCTACATCAATGGCACAGTTTGACTTAGAGTATAGGATATCTATATTCTGAGCACAATGTACCATCCTATCTTCTATCCTTTATTGCGAGACAAAGTGCGTGTCTGAAGACACATGATATATATTATAATATTCTTTCTTAGCGGTATCCCCACCGGTCTTACTGAAATAAAACATTGTGTGGCAATGTCACGTTCTGTACACCGTGGTTTTATTTGTTAATTAGCTTTTAAAATGTGCAGGGAACAAACATAATTTTCTCAATCTGTTCTGATTCATCGTCTGATGATTTATTGAGACACAGTCATGCAAATTTAACAAATTGCGTCTCCATCTGTTTATATCAAAATACATGTAGGAATTCCCATGTGAATAGAAAAGGGGAAAAACCATCGCGAGGACCAGACATGCATCCACTGTGGTTGGAAGAGGGGCAATACCATCGCGAAGACATTATATCGCTACCTCAGTGGTTGCGAGACGGGCAATACCATCGCGAAGACATGGTATCGCTACCTCTGTGGTTGGAAGAGGGGCAATACCATCGCGAAGACATTATATCGCTACCTCTGTGGTTGGGAGAGGGGCAATACCATCGCGAAGACATTATATCGCTACCTCTGTGGTTGTGAGAGGGGCAATACCATCACGAGGACATGATATTACTATCTCTGTGGTTAGGAGAGGGGCAATACCATCGCGAGGACAAGATATCGCGCTACCGCTGTGGTTGGGAGAGGGGCAATACCATCGCGAGGACAAGATATCGCGCTACCGCTGTGGTTGGGATAGGGGTAATACCATCGCGAGGACAAGATATCGCGCTACCGCTGTGGTTGGGATAGGGGTAATACCATCGCGAGGACAAGATATCGCGCTACCGCTGTGGTTGGGATAGGGGTAATACCATCGCGAGGACAAGATATCGCGCTACCGCTGTGGTTAGGAGAGGGACAATAGTCACAATACCATCGCGAGGACATTATATCGCTACCTCTGTGGTTGGAAAAGGGGCAATACCATCGCGAAGACATTATATCGCTACCGATGTGGTTGGGAGAGGGACAATACCATCACGAGGAACGGATATCGCTACCTCTAAGGTTGGGAGAGGGGTAATACCAGATAGGTGGACATCGCTACCACAGACGGACTCTAGTGTTTATAGTGTAAAGCTGCTATAGAGGTCTGAACTCTTCGAGTTTATTTCTGCTGATGGGGATTGTTTCCATGTAATTACAGCAATATTTTGGTGCGCCTTAATCCAACTAAACTATACACATTTCAGTTATCATCCTTAGTGGTAGATGTTACAAACAATCGCAATACATCATAGACACCTGTTTTCAAATTATCTGAGTGTACCCTATAGTTTCAAATTATCTGAGTGTACCCTGTATATAGGGTATACTCAGATGATTTGAAATCATGTGTCTATGCAATACATGTAATTTATTATTAATATTTTACACATCTTTAACTACTTAATTTGAATAGGTTTCAAAGCAACAGCTTCGACATCGAAAACAACACTTACATCACACCTCTCTTCCACGACATTAATGTGACAACAATTATACAGAAAGCCCAACTTTCCCTCGTTGCCATGGCAATAAAAACTAACTTATATAATAAAAATTCCCATAAGTGTCATTGAAAGGTTTACGAATTGTATCAGAATTCGAGATAATATCCCACTGGTGATTTGTTATGTATAAAATCAGGACTGAGGAGAATACCGATTAAATTGCGGATACATACAGAGATAAATCAAGCACTGTATATGTACAAGGGGCGTTCCATATGTATTGTCCTTGTTCTTTTTCTATGATATTATTTAAAAGGATTGTACGATTACTGTCTAAAAGGTGTATCATTCTATTCTATATCTGAAAAGTTACGTAGCTTTTCGTCAACAAGTAAGTAATTAATTGAACTTAGAAGAGGGTATACTCGAGTACACTGGCCTTATGTTCATTTCATTTTAAGCAAAATTTGTGTAATCTTTTTCGTAGTTGTTCAGAAAAGTAAATGTCAGTTTTCGTTAAACTGCAACATACGATACGATAAATGACTTCTTATGTTTCCATCACAACTTTGAATCAAAATGAAATTATTTGTTGTTGACCAGTAATACGGTCAAAAACAAGGGAAGTCACTCTTATTTATACCAATTGATGCTTGTTTCACGCACCAAAAACAAACTTCATATCAGTTGTATTTTGATCGCAAATTCTTCCAAGAAATCCATGTTGATGGTCTACGGCTTACATCCATGTACAATATACCAAATTCAAATCAATAAATCTAATTCAAAATTTTTATTGAAAAAAGCATGCTTTTGGACTTATTTTGACACATATTTACGCGACTTTGAAATGCTCTTATTTTGTTCAAAAATGGCAATCGAGTACAGCAAATCATGGTTTTATGAAAGGCATTTACATTATTTACGGAATGATAGTTGTGGGATGAGATTATCTCCCGAAAGAAATTTTTAATCGTCAGTTATTCGCAAAAAGTCGCAGTGTCTATTACTAACCCCTTGAAAAGACAACAGAAACATCAGTCCGGTAAATAAATGTTATTGATTTTTCACGAAATATTGCGGAAATTTTAATGATTCTAGAAATGTACAAAGATTTAAAGGTATCAGCGAAGTTTCTTATTTGTGACCCAAGGACAATACATATAGAACGCCCCTCATATCTAATGTACGCGTATTGTTTTCGAGGACAAACATTTTCGTCGACGAATGTGGACTTTAAAGAACATGTACTTATTATGAGTTCAACAACAAAATCACCGAACACAAGCCATTGTGTGTTCGTGTGATTAGAACTGCGCGCGTTTCTTTTTTTTGAACAAATTAGTCATCTACAGAACTTTGGGCTCCAAAGAGGTCATATGAAGACTACCCAATCACATTCTGACAATGGGTCAATCAGACCCGCAAAAACCGTTTTCACCGAGTATTCATCAGATGTGCTACATATTGTACCATTTTAAATAACGACTTAAGTCCTGTAGCGCACAGACAATCCAAAGCCACACAAAAAGGCACCCATAAGCCGAGGTCACCATATAACGTAGGTTTTCCGCCGAACTTCGTAACTCCGCCTTCCATACTTTATAGGCGTGGCTTGTGATACAGGATTGTTCGAAGTAGGATTGAAATAGTTGTGATGTGTTTGGACGGCATCCATAGAATAAGGTGTATCCTATTTAGTATAGTGTGTTGTAATTATCTGCGGGCCCTGAGGCCCACACTGAAACGGCGACAGTGCCTAGCCAGCCACGAAAAGTCAGATAAATACCAACATATTTCAAGCAAGCATATATACTCACCCCGCTGACTTATAATTCAGTGCATAATTAAGCATAAACGGAGGTTATCATGAATTATATAATAACTACATTGTCTGGTATCGAGCCCACAATCTACGGTTAAGGACTATGTCCACCTACATTGCCTAGGATCGAGTTCATAATCTACGGTTCACGACTATGTCCACCTACACTGTCTGGGATCGAGTTCGCAATCTACGGTTCAGGACCATGTCCACCTACATTGTCTTGGATCGTGTTCATAATCTACGGTTCAGGACTATGTCCACCTACATTGTCTAGGCTCGAGTTAAGAATCAACGGTTCAGGACTATGTCCACCTACATTGCCAAGGATCAAGTTCGCATTCTACGGTTCAAGACTAAGTCCACCTTCAATTGTCTGGGATAGAGTTAAAATTTACGGTTCAGGACTATGTCCACCTTCAATTGTCTGGGATCGAGTTCACAATCTACGGCTCAGGGCTATGTCCAGTTGTCCACCTTCAATTGTCTTGGATCGAGATTACAATCTACGGTTCAGGGCTATGTCCAGTTGTCCACCTTCAATTGTCTTGGATCGAGATCACAATCTACGGTTCAGGGCTATGTCCACCTTCAATTGTCTGGGATCGTGTTCACAATCTACGGTTCAGGACTATGTCCACCTACATTGTCTGGCATCGAGTTCACAATCTACGGTGCAGGGCTATGACCACCTTCAATTGTCTGGGATCGAGTTCACAATCTACGGTTCAGGACTATGTCCACCTTCATTCTGGGAACTTAACTAACCACTGATGTACGAGAATGTTGAACGTTTGTTCGCATGAAAAATGCATTATATAAGTCTGGTATATTTTTTTAATGTCCACCTACATAGTCTAAGATCGAGTTCACAATCTACGGTTCAGTACTCTGGAGACATTGTTACCACAATCTGGAGCTGCAGGAACAGTTTATAGATACCGATATATCTACTTATATCAACATTTATAAATGTCAGACTACAGCATTAGATTACAAGGATTGTATGACCGTCTCGCTCAAAGGTTCATAAAAGTAAAGAATGTACAAGAAAAATTTTTGATGAAAGACGTCAAACGGAAGCCGTAATGTTTTGGTGTACAATCTGACAGAAAAAACCTCAAGGAGTGGTGTTCCAAACCAAAACTGTAAATGTGTCTAAACGACACGGATGCCCCTGCTTTTGTTCTGTCAGTAAAGACAAATCATTGCCGTACACAATAAAAAACCTAATGGAACATATTCAAATACACCCCGTTTATTGTTTGACAGCTGTGACCTTGACCTTGGAACGAGGTATTGGTCATGGCCAAGGGTATAGGATGTGTAGAGCTGGCAAGACACCGTCAGATGGCAGGCCCTGAAAGGGCTGTAATTGTGTCAAAATCCATCTATATGGAGGCACAAAACGTTCTAATATACGCGTGCTGAAGTGAAAAACGTAAGTACATGTAGCACTCGCAAATAGGCCTATACAATTACAAGCACATTATAAATCACTGAAACATTATTATGTGACCATTCTAAATAGACATTTTCTGCACACACCCATTCGCACTATCTATAATTAGTTAATCCCCCGCCTCAGACATGTTTCAATATTATATATAGCATAATTAATGTACTATACAGCGTGATTAACTGTCAATACCGGGATTTTCTATTGACACCGGACGATACCGTCGTTTAGTAGTCACTTCGCTTGGTTCCCTGTTCATTCGGTAACAGTTATAACTGGACCAGCAACTAGAATATTAAGTGCTATATAGTGCAGACACTAAGCTTTTTTCCTGGTTGAATTTCAGCAATTTATTTTCGTTATCTGTAATTGATAAGAAAATTCATATGAAACCCTATATTATTGTTTTCACGCGAAAACATCTAAGTACATCATTTGTAAACGAATAAAACTAGAGATCAGTTAAATAGTTTTGAAGAAAAGAAAAAGAGACACCTCAGCAAGCCTACGGTCAAAGGGATCAGCAATTATTATTTGAACAGAAATTTATTTTTTATTTGGATTACGAACATTATCAATCCAAAAAAATGTAAATAGGGTGGGATCAATAAACATTGAAATATGTTTATATATAATCATCAATTAAAAGCTGCAATATTCACGCAAACAAATTTATTCATTGTATTAACTAGCAGTAACTTTCCTTTTAACCTCCAGGAGAGAAATGCACATTGCATTCCAAGAATGCTTCCTAATTAATATGTGTGTCGTGGTGCAAAACAGGCAATGTAGTACATGTATACTATATACGTGGGGTGATCCAGAAATAATAGGACTTTTGTCCTAACATTGCGAAAATCGGTAATTTAGACAGCGAATTTGCTATAACTATTTTTTATATATCAGTGATTAAAATGCGAAATATCAAATTCATTAATAAATAAAATATGTGTAAGCATTAAATATATTAATTAACATGTATAGTACCATATAGGTAGGTCGCCCCTTGACGTTATGGCGACGTCACCTTTAGTAAGCAGAGAAGGTTAAGTGACTTCCACCCACACACCCTACACAAAGCTTCAGTCACAGGAGAAACAAGAACTGACTAAAAAGATACTATTAAGTCTGACAGGAAAGGCATCACTCAACTTAACCAGCCGAGCACAGCAAACATTAAAAACACACAAAACACAATGCCCAACTGAACCAACCGAGCAGGAACAGGAAACACAAAACACATACAAGACACAATGCCCAACTAAACAAGTAAAGAGCCATCCAAATCCAAGCTGTCGTAAAGTGTAATAAATTAATAGTTTCAGCAACCAAAAGACTGAATGCCCTAGCTGAATGACCATTGAACCGTATCGTGAAGTCACGACAAAGTTCTTGACACAGAAATACTAGTAGTACCTGCAACACGGGTTCCGAACAGAATGCTCCCAAAATTGAGACCATTATGTTGGGGATATGCCCACTAAAGACAGTGAATTTCATCACCACATCTAAACAGAGATGTAAACAGATGGAATGCAAAACAAGACGTTATACATATATAACGCCCACAAAAAGCATGTGGATGTCGTATGCTATAAATGTACGTAAAAGTCTCAGTGTTCTATATAACGCCAGTGTAGGGAATGTTCTTATATAACGCTAGTGTAATGTAAGTTATCGTATAACGCCAATGTAGGGAATGGTCCCATATACTAGTAACGCCGATGTATTGAATGTTCTCGTATAACGTCAATGTAGTGAATGTTCTCGTATAACGTCAATGTAGTGAATGGTCTCATATAACGTCAATGTAGCGAATGTTCTCGCATATAACTCAAATGTAGTGAATGTTCTCATATAACACTAATGTAGTGAATGTTCTCGTATAACGTCAATGTAGTGAATGGTCTCATATAACGTCAATGTAGCGAATGTTCTCGCATATAACTCAAATGTAGTGAATGTTCTCATATAACACTAATGTAGTGAATGTTCTCATATAACACTAATGTAGTGAATGTTCTCATATAACACTAATGTAGTGAATGTTCTCATATAACACTAATGTAGTGAATGTTCTCATATAACACTAATGTAGAGAATGTTCTCATATAACACAAATGTAGTGAATGTTCTCATATAAGGCCAATGTAGAGAATCTCATATAACACTAATGTAGTGAATGTTCTCATATAAGGCCAATGTAGAGAATGTTCTCATATAACACTAATGTAGTGAATGTTCTCATATAACACTAATGTAGAGAATGTTCTCATATAACACAAATGTAGTGAATGTTCTCATATAAGGCCAATGTAGAGAATGTTCTCATATAACACTAATGTAGTGAATGTTCTCATATAAGGCCAATGTAGAGAATGTTCTCATATAACACAAATGTAGTGAATGTTCTCATATAAAGCCAATGTAGTGAATGTTCTCGTATAATGTAAATGTAGTGAATGTTCTCATATATAACACCAATGTTGTGAATGTTCTCATATAACGCAAATGTAGTGAATGTTCTTATTAATGTCAATGTAGGGAATGTTCGACGGAATATTGACAACGGCACTATTGTGAAGTCCATATCAAAACCTCGTCAACAGTATGAGCTCTTGTGAACTGAAAAAATGGTCTGGATGATGTACTTAAAAACATGAATAAATGTACGCGCACAATTGAACTTAGTACACAATTTAACAAGATACACCAGAACAAAATGATAAATGCCATGACTGCTGCTTAGAAGATTGATTAATAATTATTACAAGGAACGTTGTAAACGTCATGACCTGCGCCACTGAAGAATAAGTGAGTTTAAATGAAATTTTGCTGAATAATAACTAGTTGACGCATTTAACTGAAATTTGCTGTATTGTACGTCAGTGCAATGCATTTTGTTTAAATGAAGTTTTACATTGAAATCTAGTTTTGTTTTTATTTTATGATATGTGTTTACGAACGTTTTGGACACACCTTGTAGTATATTTAAATGGCGTACATGCTATAACACGACCGTGTACATGTCGTTCTTACAATGTGCGCGCATTTGACCATGAAGGAATCGTTTTAGGTTACCGCCGTCAGTGCGGTGGTATAATGTTCAAACCCTGATAGTATAACGCCAGTGTAGTGTATGTACATTGCATGTTACGCGATACATGTATAACGCCAGTGTAGTGTATGTACATTGCATGTCATGCGATACATGTATAACACCAGTGTAGTGTATGTACATTGCATGTCATGCGATACATGTATAACACCAGTGTAGTGTATGTACATTGCATGTCATGCGATACATGTATAACGCCAGTGTAGTGTATGTACATTGCATGTCATGCGATACATGTATAACACCAGTGTAGTGTATGTACATTGCATGTCATGCGATACATGTATAACACCAGTGTAGTGTATGTACATTGCATGTCATGCGATACATGTATAACGCCAGTGTATGCTGTAGCTATCCATGGATATAACCTCTTTGAGCGTTAATACACGTGTCGTAGTTATATAATTACGTAAGAATCTTAAATAGTTAAGTAACATCTGGGCGTAACATGGATTTTCCTTTTTTGTTAAAAAAAATCTTCCGTCGAAAATACAATTGAATCCAAACAATATAAATACAGACATTGAATGAGACGACTAACATGTCCATAAAGTGTTACTGATTACACAACAGGGATGGTATATGGTGTTTTTTAACCAATGACTGTATATTAAATCCCAATATACTACCATCAGAGTAGTATAGACATAACATCTAACATGTATTCCAATAAATCATCAAACAAATTGTTTTCTCAGCGTCTCTAATCATCCTGTTTAAATGGGTATAGACCAGAAATATTGTAATTATTACAAACAAGATTACCAAACGTGTATATATCATGCAGTTGACATTTTCAATTCCTGAATTATCCACGTCTTCTATATTTGTTCAATTGTCTTCCCACTAACGCTTGTTAATCACACACCAGTTCATGAACCATCGCATTAAACCACGCAACTTAGTTTAAAGGAGTGTAAAAAGCAAATTACAAACATCAACCATTTTAATATAGTAATTTGTAATCATATCAAGTCTTATTTGATGAACGTTCAACGATAATTAGACCACGTACACCAATACAATGTCAACATTGTCCCAAAAGTAGATCAGTTGTATTTGCATTGTATGTTTGCTATTTGTACTTAAATGAGTAGTTTATTTTACTTCATTCCAATTCAAATCTTTCAAGGTCCTTCCTCTTCATTTTTGTCACCATGGGCTAAATGTCTTCCGACTACACATGGTTGTATCAGAGACTATAGTCGCTGGTTGTATTAGACACCGGCCTCTGGTAGGTCAGATATATTATACATTTTCTCTACACCAACATCATCTTCTTGGTGATATAGTGTCGTAGACCTAAGAATAAGTAAGTATTCTGATTTAAGCCCCAACTCGGATTTACAAACATTGAGGTCCGATGAACATTTTTAGATTTCAATATGATGAAATAACCACACTAGCGCTTGTGTTACTTTTCAGAAGTGATATTTTGGTTATAGTTTTAGTTGTTATACGCTCACCCAACCATGTCGTTGTTGAGTCGATATAGACCCCTATGCTTAGGACATCACGCATGAAGAAAGTCTCACAATGAGCAAGATATTTGCAAGAGTACAGTCACAGATGATGACTACCATCTTCCCGAAAGATGGGAACAAGTGGCAATATTCAGACTTCGCATAGGACATAATATTATATGTATGACGAATTGAAGCTGTCTAAAATACCAGTGCTTATGAGGTATGTCAGGTAAGTCAACAGACCACATACTCCAGCTGTGCCACTTGTATGGACACTCAAGAAATCGTACACTAGTATGACCAGATTTAACCATTCTAGAAAAGAAACTCCTTGTCAAGAAGGATGGCCTCAATAATTACCTTAATCGCTATGGCCGGGGTGTTAGTTGATACAATGAACGCAAAGGAGAATAAGTGCATTTTGTGCTCTGTTGTTTGTCTTCCCTCTTCGATTGATTATATTTCTGGAACGTGTGGGAAACATGGTATTGTCTACAGACAGGCACCAGCTACGGACTATTGTTCTTGACTGCCATTAATTTATCAATTATTACAACTAATATATTAATTTAATAATCAGACATTAGATGATGGTCGAAGTTTGTCCTACGTCTAACGGCAGCGAATAAGCCAACCGTTCTAAATTACATAAACAGTATTTTGTCTGGTGTGTGGCTATATGATTGTTAGGAGTGTAAACCTGACTATGGGCGAAATACAATTGTGAAAGCTCTACAATTTCTATTTTTCTCCGGTAAATAAACAAATAATTGCAATGCATAAAGGTCGAGGTGATCAGAATGGAGCGTAATATTGCCTGGCTGTCCATTAATTTTATTCCAAAAATGTTTATGTCGTCCTTTCAAAGTAGTCTTCGTGCGTGGAGTCTCTTTATCCATGACGTAATTGTCGCAAAGTTGTCTGCCCTAGGTATACTGTTGAACCACTGATGACTTGCATAACCAAGGGTTCTTCTATTAGCATAGCGCATCCCAGCGAGCTTTTTCTTGAGATTTTTGGAAGTAGGAAAGTCACATGGGCGTTTGTCTGGAGAATAGGGTGGCTGCTAAAAACTGAGTGACATTCTTTTTATCAGGACCTGTTCTCAGTATGTACAGTTTGTAATTTGTGAGCGGACGCATTGTCATGAATTAGTTAAAAATGTCTTTCAATCAAACGCTTTTTAAATACAATTTCTTTACAGAACTTAGTACATTACTTTTGTAGAACGTGCCTGTGATAATCTTACATTATAGATAATATTTGCAAAGTATTTGGACGTCAGGGCAACTAGAATTAAAGAATTGGCATACAAAACTGTCATGACACTTCTTGTCTGTTTTGCAATGATATGTCTTTCCTGACCTTTTCTGAGCCATTGTTTATTATCTATGCACCGCTGGGGCTCAAAATATTACACCCACGTTTCATCACCTTTAAGCAACTCAGAAATTGTTTTAGAATAAATTCTTATTGATTTTCAGCATTTTTGGCGCATCTTAAAACGATTTGATTTATGATCTGATGGGGGACCCATCTAGCAAAAATCTGTGTCAACTTCAAACGGCCTGCCAAAATATGATGAACGGTTCCTTCTGAAATGCCCATAGCATGAGCTATTTCGGAAATATTATAGCGTCCATCTATGTCTACCATAGCCTTCACAACAGCAATTATTTGTTTTCTTTTGTTCTCCGTTGCAGACTATTTTACCCCTTTTATATTGTTAACGCAGCAAAAACTGTTCTCACCGTTACCACAGAAGGACCATGAAAACGGCGCAATGCAGAAAATTTATACTTTTAAGATATATTTAAAGAAACACAGTCTTCAATCTAAGCCCGTATTTCTAACGTTTTTCAGGTTTCACAATGGCATTGAAATGTAGCCACTGTATAAGAGTGTGTAATAATTCAACAATGAATAACTTTTTTAATTGTTATCGGATTGTATCGATATTTCACATATGTATTGGGTACATGTCCATTGTTAAATACGCGAAAAAATATTTTCCCGAATGTATCGTCTTTTCTATGGAAGGTCATTAGTGACATAATGTATTCAATCACCCCCGTATGACAACCAATGAAATAACAACATGTTGTACTAGGAGTGTCTTACTGTACATAAAGGCAATATCCTCTAGTTTCGTATTTCAACACACAATACTAAAAATGGTGCTATATCTGATCTTAATCTGCAAAGCCGCAAACGATAATAATTTCCAAACCAAAATGGTCAATCTTAAGTCTTCTTATCTCATTATAATTTTGTAAAGAGCTAGCAATTTTGTTCGTCTTGACTGTTCTGTTTTCGTCCCTTTCTTGTTCCCCCACGGGATTGTTGACAAAAATCAAAATCATGTTTAAGCTGGTAATTTGATACCCAGGTGAGGACTTTGTAGTTGCTTAGAAATCATTAGTGAAGGGCGATATAATTTATTGTCCTTTAAGAAGGACCTTGTAGCTGCTTAGTATCAGTTTCTTGTTCAGTTTCGTGTTGCGTTTACTTGTAGTCTAAGATTTAGTGTTCCTGCTTAGATATTTTTGTCCAGTGCTCGATACCATACCAATTGAATACTAAATCGTAGCATTATATAAAAGACTGCTCATCGCAGTACTACTGCCTGGCTCTACATTATGGGGTATAGTATGACTTCCCATATTGCTTGAATTTCCATTAAGGCTCAATGTCTGTCCATAAAAGCAGTGTTGTCTGACCGTCCATTAAGACATTGTGGTATGAATGCCCATAAAGCAGTGGTGTCTGACCGTCCTTTAAGACATTGTGGTATGAATGCCCATAAAAGCAGTGTTGTCTGACCGACAATTAAGACTTTGTGTGATGACTGCCCATAAAGCAGTGGTGTCTGACCGTCCTTTAAGACATTGTGGGATGAATTCCCATAAAAATAGTGTTGCCCGACGGTCCATTAAGACACTGTGCGCGGTTTCTCAACAAGACGTGGCATTTGATGTTTAAAGATCTCTCACATTTACTAACAGAATGAATGCTCCAAATTGATATCGGAGTTAAAGATACCGGTGCTTGTCAACGAGCACAACCAATTTTTATCATTTATCGATAATTATTGACTCAGTGTTGGCTTAAGTCTCCTTAAATGAAACATGTTACTGTCGCCATGTTCGATTTTCAACTTTAGGAGCTTACTACATCTTTAATCTGTTTTGGGCTTCGCTTTTCATGTTCCGATTAAATTGTACCGTATTTTTGAGCTTGTTCATGTGATATCAGCTTTATATTGAATGAAGTTCATGTTGAGGTGTACACACGTTCAAAAAATGTCGCCAAACTTTTTTATTATTGCAGTGTATCTTTCGATGTATGTGACAATCATTTATAGTGCATATATTTCAATTATTGGTTCATCAAACAGTAGTTTAAATTCTAGCATATGATAAAATATCAACTTCACGGTGTGCAATAACCTTATATTGAAAGTTTGCGATTGTTTTCAATTTTTTTATTTATAAAATGTGCTTCTAGTACCGATATATTCATAAATATAATTAGTAGATATATCATTCATCCCAAATCTGCACAAGTATTGGTACAAAATGTAGTATGAAGAGGTTTACAACATTATACATGCTGTAAATGTCTAAATAGATTGGTAACGTATGTTTCAGATAGCCATTACGCTTTCACTTAAGACAACCCCGAATAAAGCTCCATGCAAATAGTTGCGCAGTAAATTGTTTCTTATGTGAAGTCACGCCTTATAAGGTTTAGGAAAGTTTTGAGATTTTCAAAGTCAAAGTTACGAGGCACTCTAGGTTAATACTAGTTATAATTGATCGTTGTTGTATATGCGCAAAATGATTCGTACAAAATACACGTGTTTAAATGTTAAACTGTCCATTACTGTTCATACTTTCACATTTTAAGTGCTGATAAATACAAAAATATTCATTTTGTAACATACGTTATTCACTATAAAAATTTAAATAACTCTGCTTATACCAAATAATCAAAATTTAGTTTCTTTCTTTGGTTAAATGTGTAGTATTAATGTTTCATACGATAAATATTTCTTAATAACATCATAGTGAATGTACGCGGTCAAACAAAACCTACTTGTTTCCTTTTTCACAATGTTACAGGCTCAATTGAAAAATATCATGATTGAATATCTGCGATTGCTTCATTAGCTGAACGTCTCAAAATCATGTTTATGGAAGCATAATTACTATGAACATTAAATAAATAAAAAAGCAGAAGTATATTCATGGGCAATTGGACATAGGGCTTCTTAGAGTAGTTCGGCAATAGAACTTTCCTTCAGTTGGACAATAATACACTCGTGGACAGCTATGACATAGTTCTTTCACTCAAATCCTCAAAAACTAGTTTGTACTACCTAAAATGTGTATTTTCTTACCACGGGTTTGTACAACGAAACATACGTTACTGATATTTTACAGTGTATGCATTGTCTCAACCACAACGAGAAGATCGTTAAAATCGATTCAACACACTTAGCGCTAGTACATTGCGTGTATTAAATTGAAATAAGTTGTTGATTTTTAAATTTTTACACTTTCCAAATGTAACGTTTTATTGAGAAACAGCGTATGGTATGACTGCCCATAAAAGCAGTGTTTCCCAACAGTCCATTAAAGACATTGTGGTATGACTGCCCATAAAACAGTGTTTCCCAACAGTCCATTGAGACATTGTGGTATGACTGCCCATAAAAGCAGTGTTTCCCAACAGTCCATTGAGACATTGTGGTATGACTGTCCATAAAAGCAGTGTTTCCCAACAGTCCATTGAGACATTGTGGTATGACTGCCCATAAAAGCAGTGTTTCCCAACAGTCCATTGAGACATAGTAGTATGATTGCCCATAAAAGCAGTGTTGCATGGTCCATCGAGAGATTGTAGTATGATTGCCCATAAAAGCAGTGTTTCCCCCTGGTTCATCAAGACATTGTGGTATGACTGCCCATAAAAGCAGTGTCCCAACAGTCCATTGTTGTATGACTGCACATAAAAGCAGTGTTGCCCCGTGGTCAATCAAGACATTGTTGTATGACTGCCCATAAAAGCAGTGTTGCCCCTTGGTCCATCGAGACATTGTGGTATGACTGCCCATAAAAGTGTTGCCCAACGATACATTGTAGTACGAATGTCCGTATAAGCAGTGCTGGAACTTGGGACTTCTGAAGCTTTGTGTGTTCGGCTTTTTTTTGCATGATGGTTCATTAAGGCACAATGGCATGAATGCCATTGAAAACAATGTTACATGGTGGTTCATTAATGCACAGTGGTATGACTAGGTTGTACCCACGAAAGTAGTGTTGTTAAACGGTCCATAAAGGTTCTGCCAATGCCGACTGTCCTTTTATGAACTTCCGTCTAACTCACAATTAAATTACTGTGATCACACTGCCTATGACGACATCACTGTTGGATTAAATAAATGTGGTCTAATTAAACATGAAAGAGCCAGTATTGCAGACCACGACAGAACTGTACAGCAGTCTAACTTCAAATAAAAGCAATATTGCCCGACTGCTAAGTAGTTGCATTGTTCATGACAGTACTACTGACCGACTGTTCAGTGCAGAACTGTAGTCTGACTGCCCATAAATATATTGTGGTCTTAATGCCCACGAAAGTACTACTGTCGGACTGACTATTGCAGAGAACTGTGTTATGACTGCCATTACATAAACTGGTATTGCTGCCCATGCAAGTACTAGGACATGGTTGTCCATTGCACAACTGTGGTATGGCTGCCCGTTGAAATACCATTACCATTGCAGTAACAATGAAAGTGCTGTGGTCTAGAACTATCACTGACTGGTCACATGGAACTGTGGTCAGAGTGCCCATAAAAGTACGGGGATTTGAGTGAAAGAACTAGGTCATAGCTGTCCACGAGTGTATTATTACCCAACTGAATGAAAGCTGTATTGCCGAACTACTCTAAGAAGATCTATGTCCAATTGCCCATGAACATACTTCCGCCAGATTGTCCATTGCTGAACTGTGGTATAATTGCCTATGTGAAAACTTTTAATGTGGCGAATCATTAAGGAACTGTGGCTTACAGCTCCTGAGGGTACTATGGTATTATGAATGCCCGCCAAAGTGGAGCCAACTGCAGCAGTTCTTTCACAGGCAGAAACG
This sequence comes from Spisula solida, assembly GCA_947247005.1. Taxonomy (NCBI): domain Eukaryota; kingdom Metazoa; phylum Mollusca; class Bivalvia; order Venerida; family Mactridae; genus Spisula; species Spisula solida. The sequence continues at coordinate 38,262,639 of OX365947.1, read as the reverse complement.
AGTCAATGCTTTTGTCATAGAATTCAGGCAATAATTGTTTTTCAAGTCAAGATATACAGTAGTCATGGGCAGTTGAATCATAGTTATTTTATCATGAAGACAGCACAAACCACTCCAGGCCAACTAGCAACTAATCCTCTTATAGATTGGGATCTTTAACTAAGTCTAAACGCGTATGCCCGTGGGAGGCCTTGTCCATACTAACTAGCTTAGTCATTCGGGAGGGGGTCATTATACAGGGTGGCCACAGAAAATGGAGAATGAAATTCCCTGAATTTTCCCTCACCCTTTTCCCACGATTGTTTTCGGTGTACACAACTCAGATGCAGCTGAAAATATGGCCACCAACATCCCCTTATAGCTATACCTACGCAACCAAACTCATTATTTATACATAACTTATAATAAACAGTTTGTTGAAAAAACACATCTATTGAACAAAGTCACGAAGAAAAGCTGCCAGTAGAGACATTTTATCCTCTAATTTTCGTAAAATTTCCTGATATTTTCCTGCAGGGAATTTGTTTTTGACATTTTCCCTCTTTTCCCGAGTCTGTGGCCACTCTGATAACTCTATTAAATAAAAAAATAAACAATGTCATTTTCTAGCATGTTTTCCAGACAGATATGCTGCTGTATCTTCCATATGTACTTGTTAGTCCCCTACCGGTTTTTGACCGGAGAATCCCGATACACCGCTTCTCAGTTCTGTGAGAGAATTGTTCTATTTTCATATGGCTCTGACGGAACTTAAAACCAATGTAACGGTCGGACGGAACGCAGATTTCATGTATCCTGAGTGTAACACCCGTTTTCAGTTCCGTCAGAGCCGTATGAAAACATAACAATTCTCTCACGGAACTGAAAAGCGATGTATCGGGATTCATACCGTGGGGACTATAGGTTTGCCCTTCGTCCGTCCGTCAAATATCTGGATCCTGACTAACTGAAACAGTGTTTAAGCTAGGTTTATGAAACTTGGTAAGCGGATTGGGGACATCAAGGGGATTATGCACATCTAAAAATATCTTGATTCTGACAAAAATTGTGGTTGCTATGGCGACAGAAAGAGTGAAAATATGCCCAAATCTGGATCCTATAATAACTCAAAGAACAAAATGCCCTGTTTGGAAATTGAGCTCAGATCTTCAAAGTGACATCCCAGAACGGGCCAGTCAAGACAAGAAGACAAAATAACTTGCTACTGTATATGTCCTTTTGGTGAATTAGTCCTCTCCATAATTCCCCTCGGTTATATCATCTCCATAATTCCCCTCGGTTATAATATCATAACTGAGTAGTATTCACTGACATTAGTTATGGTCATGTCTTCCATCTGGTTGGTCAAGTAATTCCATGGGAGTTAGTATATGAAAGAAAAACAGCTGAAAGTATAAAACCACATGAGCAAGCAAATCTAACATTAATGGCAGCCTGTATCAGCTAATTCCTGATCGACTGTGTAATTTCCTTCAATATTCTAGTCTGGAAGCAATTTGCCTGGAAGCAACTTGTTGATAAGCCATAAATTCATCATGTTTTATCACTAGCAGATTAATGTTGGTCTAGACATCCCAGCAGGCGACACAAACAATAGAAACCAGAAGGGTTTTTGACTCAAAAACCTATGTCTCCAACAAAGGGCCACTCCTCCAATAGACATTGTAAACCACTATTCATGAGAGGTTTCATTGAAATCCATCAAGTGGTTAAGGATAACAAGCGCAGACAAACTTATTTTTGACCATAAAAGGGCCATTACTGCAGCAAAAATCATCAGACAAAATGCATAACTAGGCTTTGTACAAACCATTCATTTGAAGCCTCTTAGATAGCCTAGTGGTTGAGCTTTTGCTTCGAGTGCAAGAGGGTTCGATCCCTGACCGCGTCATACCAAAGACGAAATAAAAATGGTACCAGAAATTCCCTTGCTAGACGCTCAGCATAAAAGGGAAACCTCCTGGCAATGGATAACATCAGGAATGAGGTGTTGAGTGATTAATATAAGTTTGAAAAACTTGTTTCACAATCGACAGTAAATAAATTAGAGTAAAGTATGTGAAGTATCATTGAAATCTGACAAATGGTTATAAAGAACATAAGCAGACAGTCTTGCATCCAGACGAAGTCCGAGATCTGAGGTCGACCAATCTGGCAGGAAAAAACGAAGACCACAAACTTATGACTGTCTCAGTCAAAGGCATACAAAACGTAATATTTTTTCTAGAAATTGAATTATGTCAATGCAAATAGCTTTCAACCCCCATCAATTATTAAACTTTTACATCTAGATTTTCATCATCTTCTATTTTTACCAACATATACAATTTTTCCATATCACATCTTGTAGCTCATTTTGTTGAGTTGATCTTTCACAGCTTAATTCCATGAAGTCATTTCTATAGATATATTCCATCTAACAGTTGCTGTTAACACCAGTACATACATATTCCACCAGCCAGTATTCAAATCAATCCAACAGTTGGTACCACAGATACGAAGATGTTCCATTGTACAGTTGCTAGGTACCACAGATACACAAATGTTCCATCGGACAGTATTCCATCCAACGAAAACATTCCTTGCATATGCTGATGTTCCATCCAACGATCATTACTGAGCATATTTACTGGCAAAGGAGATATTACTGGACAGACACTTTATTTAGTTGAATAATTCATTGATCTTTGTATCAAATCACTTAGAATCATTAGTAAAAGTAATCTGGTAGAAAAAAAATATTCAAGATAAACAAAGCATTACTTTTTCATCAATAATATGGTGTCGCTGCATTGTTGACATAAGCCACGCTGGGGAAAACAATGGTGTGTGCATGTTCAAAAGCGAGTGCATGCTTCATTGATTTTATAATGTAAAATTAATAACTATGAAATTCTATGTTGAGATGACGGCCGAGCGGTTAATGAGTACGGCAAATATAAGTATAGTGAAGGTCTCGCGATCAGCTGAAACTTTTTTATTTAAATTTTTTATCGGTCCAGCTCTAATTTCAGCGTTATTGGCTAAATATTTCCTCGGATATCGATTGAGTAACATTTTTTCATATCTTGCCCATCAATCTGAAAGACTTCGGGTCTTTTAACCTCAAACGGAATGCCCACTTCAAGTTTGTGCGTCATGAGTTGTTATTACAGAAATCATAAAATATTTTTGCATAAGTGTGAAGTACGAACCCTATTCTAAACGTTTTGCATCGTATTTTCTGAATATCCATTGAAAAATATTCGAAAAAGACTGTCCTTTAATATCTACTGTACGTCATTGAAAAAAGCGCTAATAGTGCCCCACTATTAGGTTGTTAACGTGACGTCATATTTTGAGAAACCTATCTTTAGCAAAGAGCTTGAACACAGGTAGGTGTAAACACAAAAAATTCTAAATGTAGATTTTTAACTTCAAGGGAAGCTTTTTATGCGATTTCTGTCTGGTAATATCTCCTTTGCCAGTAGATGTTTCCATCAGACAAGTTTTCCATCCAATAGTTACTCCCATGATACATGGCTGATTTGTGTAGACATTGGATCTAGACATACTTACTACTTATTACACATGCCTGTTACCCATCCTGAGGCATAGGCTGCTCACATGAAAAATCGCTGTATTACATCAACTGTGCAAGAGTAACGATAAACTGAAAGTGATGAGTGTACAATAAAATATTTTAAATGTGTGTCAATATGACGTTGGAAAATTTCCAATGAATATTATAGTAAATAATACAAAATTGAAAGTCACGTCGAGTCATATCATACAAAATTAAAAAGGGAAAACAATAAAACAGGCCTAAGAAACTATCTAACACTTAATGAACAAGTCTTCTCCAGGCATCTCAGTCCTGTGCCAGCGTCTCTGTGTCCACTCAGGAGTGGCCTGTCCTCTATACGTCTCCATCAAGATCTCTGCGCCAACTCTCTTTCTCTTCCCTCGGGTTCCATGAAATGGATTGCCTGGTGATGTTTGCGATCTAGACATACTTTGAAGATAAAGTTCCCCCACCTTGCACCTGAACTACAACTTGGGACACATATATAGTTTAACGGTCCTCAAGTTATGGTCTCAGGGATAATGTAGAGGTATGATCTAGTATGCCAGACATAATCTCTGCTATTTCATGGTCAAAGAAATGCCCAGAAACTGATGATTTATGAAGCCATCTCTAATGTTAGCCATCCAATCCATAAAATCCGTTTTCCTCCATTTTCTGGGATGTTGGGGAGATTTTAGATGTTAGGTACAGTATGATGTCCTCTGCTTCTATGATACCGATTGTATTTATTAGTACATACAATGGTAAGATTGACTGTACAGTGATATATCCATCCCCTTTCTTGTAGAAAGTGTCCCAAGATTTCACTAGTAAGCAACAAATCGTCTATGTCACATTTCACAAAGATGCTGTCTCAGCTCTGACACATGAAATTTCAAACTGATGCATTCAACTGATTAAGACGTAATAGCGCAATCTGGAGCATTTTGTGTTAACCTTCATCAGCTGCTAGATAATTTATTTAATATATCATAGCAGAGGACAAGACATTAACACAGTGCTGACATCCCAGTCAGATGTAAGATCCAGCAGTAAATGTTCCTCTTGGAGTGTTTGGAGTCCACAACACCATCATGTTGTCTACAATTTTCTACACATTGTGATTGCTGCAATTGGGAGCAATAATCATAAACAAGTACATTTTGTGCTTATATACATTTTTTGAGAGACAATTTATGAAGTATTTCTTTGGTAGCCATAAGATTGGACTTGCTAAGAAGAATTATGACAAGATTATGTTGACTTTTATAAGAGCATAAAATAAGGGACAGATTTAAACAAGTATATAACTGCTAAAAGTAATTTATATGGGTTTATCAGTACTGTTACCAAGAACTGGTGTTGAAGGCTAAGCATCTTTCAAGAAACGAGCACTTCAGTCTTCAGTACACAACCATGTATTAGGAGCCAATTCTTCTATAAATGTCAAGCTTCCATAGCAGTCATTCAACCCTAAAGGATAGAATATCTGTCATCAACAAGTACAGAATAACTGCTTACCACATGCACATAATTCAGAGATATCATGTACATTTACATAGTGCCTTCCAAAAAGCCATCTGAGATGATTCACCTTTCAGAGACAACCCTGAAAATGTATTGCACATTTGACATTTTGCTTTAATTACTATAAATTATTGTCAAGGAAACATAGCATATCATATTAACAGATTATGTGGGTATTACATTCTACTTTCTATAAAGGTTGCAGTAGTTTCTCATTATCAATAAACTGTGTTCAGTTTGTATTTTTGAGTTACCTCCCTTCCACTACAATGTGTTAAATACAAGAGGAAATCATTAGAATAAAGACACACGTCATGCACATTTGACAAGTTCACTTATATTTTCTTGACAGAGCGTATTTAACTGATGAACCAATAGAGACATAACATATCAAATCAAGGAGTTGTAACAATAGACATAACTTTGTTAACAGTCTTAGCAGTGCTGAATGGAATGTCACCTTGGAGACCAGGAAGCACTCTAGCCTTGTATAGCAAGCTCTGTAATGTGACATCAAACATGTATGTAATGAAATTCAAATGCATTTTGTTGTTATAAAAACAATGCCCCAGGTTCACACAGGTGCTACCAATGTCACCATGGGGAGCAACTAACACTATCACTTCACAAATACCTCAATATAAATTGAATTGCAATTCACAGTATAGGAATATAAGGAATCTTAGCAGACATAACTCTTCAATCGAAATATTCCCAGCAGAACAGGAATGATACATCTTACATGAATTCCAGGTTTTATACAAGACATACATATGACATTAGATAAATTTAATAAAAATGTCAAAAAAACAAATCCCAGGCTAAATGACTTATAATCATTTTGATGTGAAATCTGCGCCAACAAACCTGAGTTTCCACTTTTCTGAACAGTATAATCAATCAGTAGGCGGCAGATAATTCTATTTGTATATTATCTATAGTCTGTATATCCAGTGCTCGGAAGACTGGCTAGACGATAGAAAGTTAACAAGATGAAAACATCCATAAAAGATGCTGATTACTGGAACTTCAGAGACAGAATAAAACCATAAATGGATAAAATACATCTATTACCAATACTGATAATGGCAATCTTGTTTTTATCTTGGTGACAGAGAGTTTCTGATTTAATATATTCTGTCATCAAATACTGTCATGGCATACACTGTTCACATTTAACTGTCTCCCATGGCCCCCAGAGGATATGACAACTCCTTTGAGAGTATTAAAATTGCAATCCTTGCAAGGCTTTGTTCTAATACAGCAAGATTGGGAGATTTAAAGGATGGGAGCCAGGAAGCACTCAGAAATGGCTGGCCTTTAAACAGCACCACAAAGATCAAAACAGTATTCAAAATTCTGTCACTATTTAGCCTCTCCTTTGTATGCGGGAGTTCACTTGAGAGGGACCTCAATGTGACCACTGGACTCGGCATGTTATGGCTAGTTGCTGAACACTTGCCTGGTATGCAATTAAGCATCATGATGACAGTACTCCAATATTGATGACTTCAGGAGCATTAGATCATAACTAGCACAAATTACTTTACTGGTTTCAGTTGGTTATAGGTCCATCATTATAACAGTTAGCATTTTCGCATACAATAACATCAATAAATACTAGAATTGCCAGAATTTAAGTTATTTAATTCATAACATATTCGATACTAAACCATACCACTTTTCATGGACTTCGCACTCAGCACTGCATCATTTTCCACAAGCATAAACTTCATTTGTCACTGCATTCAATATTCAATGCTTGTGTTTCCTAGCAACCTCCACAATCTGAAATCAAAAACACCTTGCTTGATCACACTCACTGAACTTTTAAATTAAAAATGTTCTATAATTTCCCAGAATAATCCTTCCCATTATTACTCTTAATATAAATTATATTTCCTTTACAATAGCAGTGCAAGTTATGGATAATTGATTCTACTGAACTATACAACTAATTATTGTAAAAATGAAACATAAGAGCATTTTAATACAATTTCTAAATGTCAAGTGAATGCAACAGCCAACCACAATTCTGTTCTCTTCAAAGATTATAATGTATCTATGGAAACAGATATAAAGCATTCAGGTAAGCAGTTAAAATATGATCAAAGTTAATGATTTAGCTGCCACAGAATGTCAGTACACTTTGAATAAAGGACAACTTAGGATCAAATCATTGTATAACTACCTGATTTATACTTCCCACTATTTATTCTGCCCAAGACTATTACCATGAAAGAAATCACTTATTGCATCACAGGGGCGGGTACAGGATTTGGTGTTGGGTGTGTGTGTAAATAGACATGCCCCCCCCCCCCCAGGAAAATGTGTTGGAACTTATGCCCCAGTGGAAGTATTGTCCATAGAAACTACCTAAGTCAATCATGGGCCATTATTTTGTTTAAATGCCCCCCCCCCCTCTTAAATCAGCCCTTGCATTAAGTTCCCCAAGAATAGTGTCACAATATCAGGCATCAGATCTGTTGAATACTCATCAAGAGGTCATTGGCTTTAATCTTGGCCAGGGTAGTAATGGTAAAACTCTTTTCAGCATTTCCAACACACCTACAAATGACTGGTTGGTAACCCAGACGAATTGTTGCTGCATATTTTGGCCCTGTACACCAGGCATGTTAAATAACCAATGAGTCTATTCTGAATGAGCTACGGTATTGCACCCCAATTTCTTGTATCACATCAATGCTTGCCGTCCTTTTAGCATAAAACTCTGTACCCTTTTGGAAATAAGTGCTTTCACTTTAATGGGTTATCCTTAAGCAAAAGGTCAAAAATAATTACTTCTACTACTTCAAGGAAATAGGAGCAGTGGTTTCCATGGCATCACAGCCAGGATCAGATGGTAGTCAATGCCACAGTGGAACAAACATAACTCAAAAGTGATGTTAGATTTGTGGTTACACGCTTTACTTCTTGTTAAATGTATATAGGTCTGTCAATAAATGAAATACATATCTCTCTCTGTTCAGTTCTGTTTTGATTACAACCAACCTGTCAGTATTTGTTGTTTGTTAAGATGTATAAAAATATATATCAAAGACATCTGAAGTTCACAGTAAGTGATGGTTTAATGGCTAGTAATGACCAGACAGGAACTTGTTACTGGGGTGAGAAGAATTGGAGCAATGCGTTATAACATTAAATAGGCAAATGGATAGAAATAGAACATCATGTCTTGAAACTGGAGCTATTTCACAGAAGGTGTCAGATACCTACACAGGGTGCTTGGTCATCAAAAAGGTAATGCTTTAGAGAGATGGCATAGATAAATGAAGAACATATAATGAAAGGGTTATAACTCTGTGAAAATAAATCATCCCATTGGAACCCTAAAGCAATATGCGAATCTCCTCATGGTCACAAAATTCCATTCAAAAGATGCCGAGAACTCACACCGACAAGAAAAAGCCACAGACAAACGAGTGCAAGCCCTCCTAGTATGTACCCCTTTTATTTCTGGTGGTGTGATAAATACTTCAAACACATGTGTGCTACTTAGGATACAAAGTTCACAAAAATGTACACCTGAACAGACTGTACTGGAGAGATTTATTGTTGCAGCCCTGGTCATATCAATTAATTCATTATGTAGTGCTATCTGTGAAGCTGAATCATATTTCAAACTTAGCAGTAATTAATAAAATATCAAAGTTGTTCATATTTTATGTAAGACAACAGATGATAGACGATTGGTTCTAATAGAAACAGTTACACTGCATCTCTCTGCAGTACAGAGCACTTACGCAAATCTTAAACATACGTTCAAATTGAAATTGTTGATAATTCTTTTAGAAGTATAAAGTATAGTAAAGATATCTGCTATACAAATAAACTGATTCAACACATGAACTCCTCCAAACCATATCTGTACCAAATTAGCAGCAGCTGTTAAATTAATTTAAAGAATTTGAATGCAAGTTAAGAATTCCTGTAATTGCTTTGATAAAACTGTACCCAGATTTGTATGAAGCTAAGGATGATGTATGAAACTAGGGTGATGTATGAAACTAGGGCAATGTATGAAACTAGGGAGATACCAGGTCGTTTCTTCATGTGAGACAAGTAAATCCATCCCTATACTTAGAAGAAAGATCTTACCATAGAAACAGATGTTATATATAATATGAAATTAATCCAGCCACACAATTGGACCAGCACACAGGACAGCTCTATATTCCAATCTACTCCAAAACATTGTCCTCACGCCCTGAAACAGTTAACAACATCCTTATAAAGAAACCAATTCGGTTTCATCAAGAAACTTATTTCCCAGGACAAATGTACTATGTGGCAACTCACAACTTTTAATATTAAAATTATAGCCACTATGTAATGAGTCTGTGGACAAAAGTTCCTGGCCTTTTTCTAATGGTCACCAAAACCCAGGCCTTTTTCTAATGGTCATCAAATATGCTTGATATTTACAAGCTTTTATCTAGCAGTCACAAAACATGTCTGAAATTTACGTGCCTTTTCCTAATGGTCACCAAACATTACCTTTTTCTAGCAACAACTATACATATCTAATGTTGAACAGGCCTTTTGATAGCTTCAATATTGTAAATTGTGAAGATGATTAATACTGATAGAAAATCATCAATGTAAATCATAAATCAACTGGTTTCCTTATCAATTTCTTAGAATACAATTAAGTTCTAAAGTTCCATCTATTTCTATGAAAACAGGTTTTTGTATTTTAGAATGTCAGATAGAAAGCATAATTATGAATTAATTGCCATGTTTTTTGTAGTTATATTTTAGAAAGTCACGATGAAAGTTTATGAGTAACTGCCTGACAATCATACTGATTATTTTTAAAAATTGAGAGGGTTATGTAGAATTTTATTCTTATTTAAAAAAAATTGTTGTTTTGTTATTTCATTCCTTTTTATAACTTTTAAACATTTTTCTGATTGCTCATAATTGAATTATTTTGATTTTCTCATAATTCAAGTTTTTTACCAAAATGATTGATTAATATTTCAAAACAGGAAATAAAATAGCTTAGTTCATAGACTTTAATCATATACTTTTTTATTTACCTTAAAGCAATTGAACATTTCAGGGCAGTATGAAAACAGTGATTTGTTAATAGTCTGGTTCCCATACCCTTTATGATTTGTGGAGCTGGTCATAGCCTGGTTCGAATTCCCTTTATTACTATTATTACAGTATTGGTATTGGGGACAGGAACCACACTATGACCAGCTCCACGAAACAGCTCTGTCGAACAGCATCAGTGTTTTGTCAACATCCACTAAGGGTGCAACTATATACCTTTGGACAGTATACCAAATTTGTTTGGTCTCGGTAAGGTTCACGGTACGACAATGGTCCGGAACGGTACGGCTACGATACGGCCTCTACCCATTCTCTAGTTAAAATGAGGTAATATTAAGTATCATTTGCTTAACATTATTAATCTATCCAAAGAGAGGACGTTGCCCATGGTTCTTGATCAACTCTGAGTGTGACATCACTGAAGCAATAATGCATTTAATATCGTAGAGCGTAAAACTCGCTGCGACTACGGCAGCCATTTATTTATGTGGAATGATTAAAGTCTGTATCGGGACTGTACTTATCCGGACTTAAAATACGAAGGACAAAAAACGTGGAACTCCTTGATAGCTCATAGAACGAATATGTTAATTTTGTTTTAAAAATAACTTTAAAGTGAAACTAAAGGTGCCAGTTGATAGCTAAAATGGGGCTCTTGTTGGCATTCATGAGAAGTCTTTTCTTATCTTTATTTAAGACCTAAATTAGGAAAAAAATACTGACTTATACATGTAATATGGGGAACTGATTTTGTTTAGGAAAAAACATTTTCCTTGGAAAAAAGGACTTATATAAAGCCTCTACTTGATTATAAGGGGAGTCTGTGATGTAATTAAAGTTTAATAGTATATAGATGCTCATTATCCTGTCTTTATGTTAAATTATTTAAATTGTGATATGTATTGTATCATTTACTCTGTACCGTGATACGTATCGTATCGCAAGGTGAGCGTATCGTTACACCCCTAACATCCACTTTAAGGCACCCCCTTCGGTCAGCCAATGAAAACATGTACATTCTACTTAAATCAGTTAATAATACAGTTTTCTCCTTAACTATAAAACAATACTACAGTCAAATCAAATTCCTGTATGAAAAATAGTGAAACTTACTCAATGTACAGAAACATAAACCAACAGTTTAACAAATGAACCACTACAAGGCAGACCATACATATATCCTATAAATCTCAGAACATTTAAACCCTTCTATCATGATTTATAGCAGTCAGACTGTAGCTACATGTATACAAGTATAGCACACATAGTTGAGAGCAACTTTGGAGGTCACATGAGGTAAGTATACAACAGACAGACTGGTCTGACCTAACCTCACCTATATTATCTATAAATGTCTTGCTTTTACTACACAGTCTACTGATTATATACCTAACATTTTTATGTTCACACATAAAATCTATTACTCAGCAATGTATCAGACTGGTGCGATATTATGTACAGCCCATATATACATACTGCGTTATATACATACCAAGTGGAGAAGCTTTAAGTAGCGTAGTAGTAGGTAGCGCTGGTTTAAATATGTACTTACAAATGAATATATGCTTATATAATGTTATACAAACATGTATAGATTGATTGTATAATACAAATCTGGTTTTTCTACAGACTTGAAGGGTGGCTCTCTCTACAGTTCTCTTCTTTTGGTGACTGGGCCAGATGACAAAGGAGAGGGGTTAGTTTGAAGGCCATGGGGAATTCAGTTTTTAACAGTAACAAATATGCTTTTGTGAATAAATATAATTTTTAGCAATAAGATTGCCATACCAAGTCAATAGCATGACTGTACTGCTTTAAACATTTGTCATTATTCGGCATATTGCCACATTTCATGAGCCCTGCTTCAGTACTAAACATAACGAAAAATAGCAATTTTATGTTTATAGCCATAATTTCATTGCATGAGGATAGCCAACAAAGGTGGGTTTAAGAACCAATTCCACATAGATGAAATATAATGAATTAATAACTCAGGAAAAATTTAACACCTGACAACACAGGAACCCTCCCCCCAACGCAGTTAATAAACATACATAGTGATATTGGTCTACCAGGCAATGCCGAGAAAGATCTCTGGTATGTACTTAAAGTGATGGACGGGAAATCTCAAACCTAGGCCAATCCAAAGCTATGTTAGTTGGTAGATCAATAGTCTTAGAGCATGGATGAAAAATTGGAGCAGCATTCTTTGTTCCAGAAGAACTAGACATGATATAGTACAACATTGAAAAACTGGGTAAAGAATTGGAATAGCGTTCATTGTTCTAAAAGAACTAGACACGATAAAGTACAACATTGAAAAACTCACTGTCAAAAAATAACATAGAAACAGATGAAAACACATTCATGGTCAGTATACAATACATGACATTATGGTTCCAGACAACGATAAACCATATACATTGGATCCTCTATGATTACGGGATAGAAAGCACAAGAAAACATTACAATCCTTTTATGATTTAGGTCTATTAAACAAGAAAATACAATGCTCCATGATTTAGGTCTAGAAAACACAAGAAAACACAATTTATTTGGGTGGAGAGAACTATACAATCATATTATCAGAGATTCATGGTTCTAGAAGGCAGACCATTATTTTCTATCAATTTCAAACATCAATCAATTTAAACAATGACAAATAATGAAAATTTTGTGCTATAATTAAATCAACAGCACTGTAAACATTTTCTACAGCTAAAAACTGTTGTAGGGAGCTGTATTGTACTAAAAGCAACAACATTAAAAGTGGATGTCATTTATCCAGATCAGATCAACATTACTTGTTTTAGATTGTATGTTGTTTTTTGTGCCCATACACAGAATAATTGTAAAATCCAATAACATTATAGCTGTTGTCTGGAATGGTGTTTTCAAGCAACATGAACAATGATCAATCAGACCTGCCAGCTAGCAAGGATTGTCTAGACATACTCTGGTTCACAAATTATAAATATTGTAATGACTCATAAAATACATGCTTCTGACTGTGAATAACCTACAGTACTTTCATTATAACCTACAGTACTTATTATTTAAGTTCAATTATAATCAAAGTACAACTGTACTTGGGATTTCCATTATGTCCATAATTTAGTGCTATACTACAGCAAAGTTGTTTGGTTATTTGAATTCAATTATAAACAGAGTGTACTATAGTCCAGTCAGGGTAAGAATACAGTGACGCAGCGGTCGGTTCAACTATCAGGGTGTAAAATCAATTATAAAGGCTTAAACAGACAACCATAATTTCAATGCTAAACTAACAAACTATATTCGCACTACCTATTTAGACAATAGGCCTTTTCGACTGGGCTGTTTCATGAAGCAAGTTTTAGCCAGGTTCCCATCCCCTCAATTACAGCACTACTACAGTAATACAACTGTAAAATTAAAACGGGGACCAGACTGTAACCTGCTCCCCGAAACAGCCCAGATGAAAAGGCCTAATGGTTGTAATTGTATATGTAAACGTAAACGGCTTCGTCACTGTCACCAGATCCTAACTGGATTATACTGTACTTTTATGTTTATAAGAACATGTATTCGTTGTTAATGGTAGAGTGCAAAACAGTCAGTGGGATAATCTTGGTTTGAGAATTTTCTTACCATGAACTTTATAACTATTACATTTTGGTCAATGGTTTGTAAACCATGTTTTCATTGGTTAACAACATTATATGAATAGTCTGTACAATACTAAGCATCATAGTAACTTGCTAAACTAAACCACGATTTAGCATTTCACCATCTGACGGATATACCATCTATAAATACAGGTGATGATTTCAGGTGGAGATAAAAATACAAGATACGATATCAATCGTTTGATAATACCTTGTAATGACTCAGCATTTTTTCCTATCATTTTAGACTTAACAAACTCTACCAACAAGTTATAATATTATTTATATAGGTTTTTTTTTCTCTATCATTTTAGACTTAACAGTCTGTACTGACAATTTATAATATTATCTTCCTATGCCAAACATAATAACATTAACACACCTAATGACCTGACACCACTGTATAGATATTAGATATAGTTATATGGCCTAGTGATCTAGATTTCTACTCTCCTATCAGAAACCTAGGCATTTTAAAAAAACATGGAAATGTCAATTTCTTTTTTCCTCCTGATAATAAAGATAAATTACAAACCAAACTGAGCTCTAGTCTAGACATTCTACATGCCTGTATAAGTAAATTAGCACACACATGAAAATACTGTAAAAAAGTAATATGTTCACCATATAGAATGTTATGCAGAACATACAATTGAATGATATGTAGTTTATGCTATAGTAAGCTAGACGATAGCGCCAATCAGTATAGGTTCGTATCACGCTATAGGTGCAAACTATTTATGTAATAGTCACAAAGCAAAATCTTGTGATTAAGAAGGGCGGGCGGAACTTATTTAGAATGTAACCCGATTTTGATGTCATTTCTTATGTTCTACATTCGGCATTAAACAAGTACAGATCGAAGTTTTGTCTGGGACAAAAATATTGAGGAAGATTTCATCCCATATAGTATAGAATTTCCATAATGTGACCTACAGATAGTGAACAGAATGTAATGTTATAATAATCAAGTACAGACAGACCAAAAATTAATAAAACAAACTGTGATTGACCGCCTATATACGACAAGCCCATATATGGTATAAACTAGACACACCTTGTCAAATTAATTACAAACCTACAGAATTAAATGAATAGTAATAATGTTTGTCAGAACTGCTGTAAACAGATCTTTATGTTGTAAGCCAATGAAAACAGGTTTTACAACATATCGACTAATCAAAATTGAGTACATAGTACAGAATATTCTCAATTTATTTTGTCAATATCATATGTCTAAAAAATTCAAGTTCAAGCCAGCAAGTAAAGAAACATTTAGGCTTAGCAATTGTGTTAACACTTGTTATAAAACCCTGCAACATTACTTTGACAAAACATACCATTGAATCATTTCTTCCTATACTGTACTCAAGATGTTTGCTTATTTATGTACCTATCTATTGTATCATATTTTCCTATGAATTGTAAATGGAACAGAAAGTTCACAAAATTATAGCACCAACCCGAAAGTAAAACCAGTTTACATTGCATTATTCGTATTCAAAATCTGCTTTTTGTTTTCGACACCTCCTACTCAAACCAAATACAGAAGGTATTATTTTGTAAACTGCAAATGAGCAACTTATAAACACAAGTACTAACATGGAAGAAGTCAATAGTTTTATACACCATGATTCAGAAGAACAAAGTGATAGTAATAAAGTAATAAAGTTTTAGAAATGCTGAAAGAAACTTGTGTACATTTAAACATCAATGAGAGAAAAAGATTGATTTTTTACAAAAAATAAAATCCTCCACAAAATAGAAGTATGAGAAAGTCATGAAAGTACCTGACAAAATATCCAACTGAATACAACCAACACAATGTAAAAACAAAACAGCAACCTCTGATCTGAAATCAAACACCGCCTTTCCATCAAACACAAGACGAGAAAATGGTAAAAATATCAGACACTGACTTTCCATCAAACGCAAGACCAGAAAATGGTAAAAAAATAAAGAGAAATAATTTTGGACAATTTCCATTTTTTATCCCTTGTCCTAGACGCAATGAATAAATAAGTGTGGTGTGTAATAAATAATGGTCTAGACAAACTTGAGAACTGGGGATTGATATTATTTAAGTCTATTCTATGTAATGTCATACTGAGTACCATAGAGACTGGGCTTTTTTCTCCCAAGATGATTGGATAGCGAACCAGTCTCCATATGGTAAAGCTTGTCAAGTTGTTCATCCTGAAGTCAATACTGGAGAGTAATCTGTCGTTTTCTAGACATCACAGTACGTCATCAGCCAGACTTTACTTAAGTCTTAACGTAAAGTACTTCTCTATAGCTTAAAGTACGCTACTGGAGTATATAAATATATACACTTTGTACCTTTAGGTTACCTATGTATGTGTGTGTTGATTACAAGCCAACACAAACCCAACCTCACCAATGGTATGGCCAATACAACCCAAACAGCACCAATGGTATGGCCAATACAACCCAACAGCACCAATGGTATGGCCAATACAACCCAAACAGCACCAATGGTATGGCCAATACAACCCAAACAGCACCAATGGTATGGCCAATACAACCCAAACAGCACCAATGGTATGGCCAATACAACCCAAACAGCACCAATGGTATGGCCAATACAACCCAAACAGCACCAATGGTATGGCCAATACAAATCAGGTCACAGATTCTGTATTCTGTATTATAACAATCTTTAAAGTACAAAATCTACTTATGTTTTATATGAAATTACCATTCACAGTTAAGTTAAAATATTCCTATAAGAGACACTAGGGATCAACGTAGACATTGCTGAATCAAGTAACGCGACACAAGGACCACAAAAACATTATCCAAGTATGTTAATTCAAGAATTTACATTTTATTTGGTGAAACTGTATATCCTATGGTAATACAATGTATGTAACAATTAATGATAATAGCCAGATATTCTATAATATTCCATCTGTTCCCAGAGATTTATAGACCTTTTTCAGCATTATACTGGAGAAGGGGTTATATGCCAGTCCTGATGCTGGGCGAAAATATTACAGTAATACCTCATCATTTTGTAGAAGAAAATTGGGAATTTGGAATGAAATTTAGTTGATGCAAATTTACTTTAGGTCAAAAGAATCTGTAAAACAATTTCTTACAACTTTTATAAATTGATCTCTCTCAACACCTCTATTCTGATGGTATCATTTGCCAGGGGGGTACAAGAGGAATGATATTGATGAAAATTGCTTTTTATGTTTAGGATTGTATCAGAGATTCTGACACATGGTTGGTTAGATATTGGCTTGCTTCATGCAGTGCATAATATTATCCTCTTTAAAAATGTTGCAGAGTAAGCAAATTAAAGTCAAATATGTAAGAAATCAAATTCATTTAGTCTGTGTTAACAAGGTATGACAGGTTTAGGAGCAAATTTAATAGAGCGTAGATAGTATATCTTGAAAAAGTGAACCAGTTATCAGACAAACTTAATTTATTACTAGTTGCAAATAACAGTGCATATATACTTCAAGAATTTAAGACAAAAATTTGTGCAAAAATCTTTGCCAAAAGAAGTATTGAATATTTCATGAGTAGTAGAATAGAAGCATAATATAGACATTGGAATTTAGTTACCTCTTGTGCAATACTGAGCACAAGGCTTGGATGCAAGATAAAAGTAGTAAAAGAAATACATCAGATCATACAAATATTGAACAAAAACAGAAAATAGTAATATGCGGAAAAAACTGAAATTAGTAATATGCGGAAAAAACAGAAATATACCCAAATTCCAAAGTAATTTACAACAAAGCCAGAGGAAAAAACCCCATGAAACAGTCGGTACGCTGTAGTATTTAGACAAAAGTGTGTGGAAATGTGTTTTTACTATGCAGAGCAGCAAATAATGATTTCCACAGCTGTAAGACAAGAACTATATAATTCGCTTCAGTCTGCTATTTCGTTTCTTCATACTCAGCAGTTTTTTACCAAGGAAACAAAAAATATTGATATTCTTTACTACAAAATATTTGCACTGAATAATAACAAAATAATGATAACAGCATAGTCTAATGGTAAATATAAAGTTTAAAAAAATATTTTTATTTTACTGTAAATTTTTAACTTTTAAAACAATATCAAAATATCAGTATGAATATAATGATAAAGTACTACCTGGTCGACTGATCCATGTATTCCGTAAATCTGTGATGACGATCGTGGAAACATCTATCCCAGCTGTTACAAAACAATACAATAATATAATCCCCGACATCAACATTCCATAGAAAATGCTGTAAAAATCTATCAAATCCCTTAGCAATAAATTGTTCTCCATAGTACCGATCGAATCGGTAGGCTAAATTATTGTATTATGAAAATAATGACAAAAGTTAAAGAATCAAAAAATGAAAATAGCGAAAATATTTCCACATTATATTACAATAGCTTGTATAGTTCTTCCTCGTCTTACGAACTGAGAACTGTTCTTATCCAACCCTCTGTAAGAACAGTATGCCTTGTGATAAAATATTCCCCGATGGAATTGATACGTCTAGACGCCATTGGTATTCTCGCAAAATATTATGGAGGTGAAAACTATTCAAGATATTCCGATATTCTGCCAATTCCTGGCATTGGACTTGTGTCTGAATATAATTACTTAGAGGTATGTGATTATAATATAAAGAAGAAATACGTTTTGCATTCTTTAAGAAAACGCACTAAACTAAACAACTGAATTAACATTTTCTAAGTAAAACTAAATAATATCCATTCAATGATTATAAACACATAAACGTATAATTGCACACTGAAATATTCTATGCAGTTTCATAGTGCAACATTACCACGATACACTGCGTCTTCCTACATCCATTAGTATCCACCACTCTGCCTGCATCGCAGACACCTACTCTACAATCTATGCATTCTTCCGATACACAGTCGCCAAAATCTATCAAAAACCCGAACATGCTGAATCAGCTGGTTTTCGTTGACAATATAAGACGTTTTCATGAATATTCAAAAGGCCTCATTTCATCTTCACAAAGAAATGGGAGACAAGCCAAAATTTTAGAATAAAATTCTGTCTACCATGAAACTTATTGACGACCATTGTTGAACAAATGATAGAAGTTATGTGTTTCATGCCTGCCAGTTCGCCCGAATCTATTGGAATCTAACCAGCGCTGGTATTACACATTTTACAGACATACTTTTAGTAGAGAACCATCATTTACATGTGGTAACATTCCCCCATTCTTATAGTAAGCAAGAGTAACAATTTGTACCTTCTAGACATTTCAGGTAACATGAAATCGGGACAACAGCTACAACCCTTTGATGCAGTCACAAAACCTTCCTGTTTACATTTGTGAAGTTACAACATATTGGTATAGCCATTTTATTCATGCCAGTCACAGATGGAGCTATTGAAAACTGTGATAGCCTTATGTGATAGCCTTATGTATAAGGATATATACATGTACTCTGGAGACATGTGATTGTATAGTAGGTCACTTGTCTACAACATTAATCAATACTAGCTCATCAAGTTAAGGTCAGACACAACTATTCATTATCCACACTATAGTATGAGATATTTTACCAGGGAGAATGAATAGATGTAGACAGAAGCGAACAAACAATATATAAGATTCTGGAATTGACAAAAAACATGAAGATTCTTGATTCCTCGATGGACATTCGAGAACCTGGAATTGACAGACTTTTGAATTGACAAAATTTTTAGATTTTTAGATTTACAGAAGTTTATTTAAAGAATCTTGAATTGACAAACAAGAGGGTCCACAGGGCCCTAGGTCGCTCACCTGAGCACATTGAGCAAGTAGAACTATATTTTTCATGTTTTTTTTTTAAAAAAATGTTTCAATCAGTTGTCATGGCAACCAGAGTTCTGCATGGATTATAATTCTTTTAGCTCTTTTTAGAAAGGATAGCCCAAGGAACATTGTTATAAAACTAGCTATCTCAATCAGGGCCATAATTCTGTTGAAATGTTGGATAGTGTAACATGGCTTTGACATTGACAATGTAAGGTGTTTATGATGGTTAACAAGTAGGCAAAGTTGGAAAGCAATGCCTAGGTGGACTTCCAAAATATTTGAGTTTCTACAACTTGAAAGTTTTGTTAATCTTTTCAGATGGACAGACGGACAGGACAATCAGTTTATGCCTCCAGCATCAGTAGATGCCTGGGAATAGAAAATTAGAATGTCAAAACCTTTTTAACAATACTGAAATCATAGAAAGAAACAACTAGCTTATATTTATTAAGTCACACCATGACCACAAAAACCATGTAATATGAAGAAATGAATACAGCAGATTTTTATTTGAAAGGAATCAACTCCAGCAAAATGTACAAGACAGATTGGCTCGAGTCTGGGGTTTGTTATTATTCAAGACGCATTGACAAAAGTTCAATTAATCAGATATACAACTACATTCAAATAGATTATATAATATAAATTGCCTATCAGCAGGTCTATCAGACAGACAATCAAATAGAAGAGAACTCCCCAGACAAAAATTTAAAGATTTCTTTTCTCCAGACGTATTCTATAAGGCAAACTCACTAATGTCTTACTGTACAAGAACATATTAACTTTGTCCTCAGTTAGGGACAAGAGTCCTCAGGGACAAGAGATTTAATTTTGTTAGCCTGAACCTTGGCTAGTCAAGTTACCAGAAATTCTGTGACAATTTTAAGTTTATAAAGGAGATGTTCATAGATATCTTGGTGTAAGACTGAAGTATTATGATATTAAAGATGTCTTAGGATAATTGCATTGTAGTTGAAGTATACTGCAATGAGCAACCTGAATTTCTCAACACAAATTTGGATGCATAATCTGGTCCGCTTTGCAAAGTTAATGTTCCTATAAGCAATTATTATGATGCAAACTTGAAGGCGACACACAAATATTACGAGTATGATATGTACCAATTTTCAAGAACTGTTTTGAAAGTGTAAGATTTCATAATATTATATAGCACCATCTGTTGACACCAATGCCCAGCTTAGTAGCAAAACTAAGACATCTTACATCATTCCTGTCACCCATCAGTCAACACCAATGTCCAGCTTAGTAGCAAAACTTAAGGACATCTTCATTCCTGTCAGCAGTCATTCAGGGTTCCCACAAATATTCTAAGACAAAATTCCCCAATTATTATTCCCTGACCATAGAGCAGTTTTCCTAGACTTTTAAGAGCGATCGGGCACCACAGTGTCTTTATGTTACAGCAAAATATGGCTATCAAAATGGGGCTATATTCAATTTATATTGAACCAAAAAGCTAAGGTTGCTATTTTAGGGCTTTTGATTGACATACAGTTATTATTGAATTAATATCTCCATTGTAAGTTGACCTCCAAAATATTTGACAAGAGCTCAATTAAAATGAAATTTACATCCTGATGGAACTGCTTAAAAAATTAAAAACAATTCATGAAATTTTAAGTGCCAAAGAAAATGAACGATTTTATAGATATCGAATAATCTGTTTGAAACAAAATGGAGAACTTATCTCAGCTGATTGCGCACCATTGAACATGCAACAAGGCTCATCATGTACAGAGGTGTTTTACTGAAATATTGCCAATCTCAGAAAATTTAGCAGGCTAGGTCACCAGGTAGGGTACAATACTTAAATTGTTAGACACTCAGTCAATAACTGGCATGTCTCAGCAGGTTCATAGACAATCAGTCAGTACCTTGTTGAATTATTTCATAATTTAAGTTCCACAAAAAACACACCTGCCAAAACACAGGCTTTCCAAGAATTTCAACAATTTCAACATCAAGTGAATTTTTGTGGTATTTCTCCATGAACCATAGTGTTGCTAAACACTGCACCACCAACAGTGACAGAGCATGTGTATCACAACTTGTCCAGTATGGGTGTATCACGTGACAGAGCATGGCTGTAGCTCGTGTATCACAATTTGTCCAGTATGGGTGTATCACGTGACAGAGCATGGCTGTAGCTCGTGTATCACAATTTGTCCAGTACAGGTGTATAACGTGACAGTGCATGGCTGTAGCTTGTGTATCACGTGACAGAGCATGGCTGTAGCTCGTGTATCACAACTTGTCCAGTACAGGTGTATCACGTGACAGAGCATGGCTGTAGCTTGTGTATCACAACTTGTCCAGTACGGGTGTATCACGTGACAGAGCATGGCTGTAGCTTGTGTATCACAATTTGTCCAGTACGGATGTATCACGTGACAGAGCATGGCTATAGCTTGTGTATCACATGACAGAGCATGGCTGTAGCTTGTGTATCACAATTTGTCCAGTACAGGTGTATCACGTGACAGAGCATGGCTGTAGCTTGTGTATCACGTGACAGAGCATGGCTGTAGCTTGTGTATCACAATTTGTCCAGTACGGGTGTATAACGTGACAGGGCATGGCTGTAGCTTGTGTATCACAACTTGTCCAGTACGGGTGTATCAAAACATGACTAACTTGTGCATCAGTGTTTCTCTAGCATGGATGCGGTAGAAAAGAACTGACAGAAATAACAAATGCAATAAATGAAAACAGCCCCATATTATACAGTATTGGCAGATTGTAAGAATAACAAGCTAATTCGTTGAATTGCTATCCCCCACCTACAGATTATCAGTATTATTGCGCAGTTTGGAATGTTAATTCAGTATTATTGCACAGTTTGGAATGTTAGCTTCCATCAGATAACAATTGTTCAATATATCAAGGGCAATAACTATACGGAAAATTGACCTATAAAAAACAAACCCCACCCACTGGCAGCCATGTTTTTTTGACGAATCATGACCAAAATTGTCAAATTTGTAAGAGCGTCATCCAACAACTATTTACGTAAAATTATTTTGAAATTTGGGCATTGATTGATTTTTATGAATTTTTTAAGTTTTTCCAATCGGTTGCCATGGAAACCAGAGTCATTTATAGATCAGGAAAAAAACTTGACGTGCATCATCCTAGTATTATTGTCCATATTCATTTCAAGTTTCATGAAATTCTACCTGCTAGTTACAAAGAAATGGCGGTGGACGGACAACGCCATTTCCATACCCCCTACCGATTTCATCGGCGAGGGATAACAAGAAGTCATACAATAAGCAACATATCAAATATATTAAATTTTCTCCATTTCCCTTAACTACTGTAACTAAGGCAAAAAAGGACAATGTCTCATTTATTTGTAACTAATTGGTGGTTTAGGTGACAATGACAAACTGTCACTCAATACAACAATATAAAGGTTCAACTACTCCATCAGCTTTATATCATCCTCAGAGAAAAACTAATTGCTGACTTGACATTATTGAGAAAAATCATTAAGAAATAAATTACTGGTAACCTTCTAGGCAGGTAAAATAAAACCTCACAAACATATACATTTTGAGACTGCTCCCTGAATGTTAATAAAAAGAATAATGCCATATACAAGAAAGATCTTGATACCATAAAAGTTTAAAAACATGGTCAATTTCTGAGGTTGTATTTTTGCCTAAAATTTGAAGTCTGACAGCCACCCTCAAAGAACTTGGGTGGCATAAAAACATACATACATACCCAATTCAGTACACAAAAAGTATTCTCAACAAACCTTGTCTGACACACTGCAACAAGGACCTAATGATTCAGGTAAGTAAATGAGTAAAACTATGAAATTTATGACATCCAGCTGTGTAAGTTTATGACCATTACATTTTTGTAGAGCACACAAGCATTTAGATTACAAAATGTGAGGTGCCAAAGTGAGTCAACATCAGCTGGCTCACCTGAAAGTTCTCATAATCTATCATTGCAAAGTCATATATATCCTGAACCTTTGGAAATGTCTTACCTTGGCACATATGCATATAAAAGTACACAAGTCTGACTTTGTGATGAAAACACATAAAAGTATGTAAGTCCGACTTTGTGATGAAAACACATCAGAAAAGAATAAACTCTTGACTGGGTGATTTTCGTATTCAGTCAGAAAAGACGCTTGTAAGTCTAGCTAGAGGTCATTTGTAATGAATCAGAAAAGACTCGAAGTCTGAGTAGAGGCAATTTGTGCATTCAGTCAAAGAAAGTAAAGATGTTCAAATCAGTCAACAGTAATTCTTCTATGTACTTTACTCCATCAACCTTGGGGCCGATAGTTGTACACAATATATTCAATTACCATACCAATCAGACTGCACATACCAATCAGACTGCACTTCCTCAAATGCCAGTGCTTTCCATCAACAAGGACTTCCAAAGTTCAACAATTTATCAAATCAGTTTTAACAGGGGACTTTCAGCGCCATCACAATATGATCTAGATGATTTTCATAGTTCCAACCACCTTAGATAAGAAGCTCCATGGCGAGAAGGATGACCTCAAGAGGACTGCTTCCTTTATCGTTATGACCGGGGTAGTAGTGTAGAGCGTAGACAGTGAACAAAAAGAAGACAGTGAACAAAAAGAAGAAAAAGGACTTTGCTATAAACATTGTGTTAGAAAAGAGTAAATTCTGCCCCATCAGCAGAACGATGCAGATGTCAAACGTTCTGGTAGCTGTGGAGTTAGGAAATCTTATAGTTGTTGTAGAACTAAATGCAACATTTATCTACTTTCAATTTCATAGTGCAGATGCTATTAGTGCAGTGGAAGATGTGAAGTATTTTGATTGTTTCATTTAATTGTATGTAAAACATATTGCCTTTCTAGCATTTGAATAGCTGTCAGCTAGCCAATTGGGTAAAAAGAGGGGCTTTTTATGGCCAAAGATTGTGTGAAACCCAGAAAGGTATGCATTAAAATCAAAGTAATGAATGACAGATATATCAAAGGGAGGCTTTAATCAAATGTTTGGTTCTTAATACAATTCATTCATATCAAAGCCTTTACGATGATGTAATTAAACACCCAACATTCAATGCATTCTGAGTTGACGTTAAAATGTCTTAAGTGATACTTTTTTATCGGTAAAACAAAAATTGGTAGACAGAATTTTGACACATCCCCAACCAGACAGATTTGTTTGGCAGAAAATGAACAAAACATATAAACAAAGCAACAAGCCTAGAGTGGCAGACATCCGTTCAAACACAAAACTTTGAAAACACATATTTACATTTCAAACTTGTGGTAGGTTGAAATGCGTCAGTACAGCAGTTTTTTTGGCAATCAGTTTATGACAAGGATAACAAATAAAAGAATAGTATTGTTCAGTGGGTATGTAGATTTATGGTTTCTACATATGTTGGTTAAATAGCATTTGTAACAATGGGTGTTCCTTACTTTAGTATCTTGTCAGTTTAATCATTAGCCTAGCTTAAAATGTAACAAAATGAACGCATAGAATGTAACATGACTTATATATAACAAGTCTAGAGCAATACTACCTCTATTTTAACACTATGAAGTCGTAGTTGTGACACAACTGGTATTGTAACATCCTATAGAGACGTCTTTGAGGCACAACTGGTACCGTTATACTCTACAGAGTTTGTTTTACTAATATTTAAAAGAACAAACATCATCACAATTATAACAACAATGAGCAACATATAAACCAACACTAACAACACCGTAACACTGGCAACAACACCACTACAATGATAACACAACAACAACCAACATTGGCATCAACTATTTCACATTATTTTTACTCAAAGAGACCAATGCCTCACTACAGGTACAAGTGACTGGACAATAGACAGTGTAGTGACTGGTGATGGTATCACAGGTAACCGTGTGCGGTAGAGACTGGACGATGGACAGAGTCTCACCACTGGTAACAAGTGATTGAATGATTCCACAGACAATGGAGACCGGACAAGTGAGACATAGTTTTGGCAAAATGTATCCGGTTGAAGTGAGAACTGAGGCTGGAATATATTTATTATAATGAAAAATTTGAACAATTCCAAATATTCGCCGATTTGTATCAAGTTGATATTTCAACTTATGGTGGTAAACCTTGCCTTTTGTATTTTCTGAATAGGACGTAACTTGTTACTCATTTATATGTTAATTATGCAGATGTGCAGGTGTCTAGCCAAGTGAACTTTTCTTAATCAAAAAACAATTACTCATACAGTGTGAACAAAGGAATTTTTTATCATATTTCGTGGAATGATCAATATCATATCACGGTACGCAGATAGAGAGTTCTTGCTAGTTGGTCAAGATGGTTTTAAAAGAGAATTGTTTTGAATAGAACAGAAAGTTTTAGCATTGTATTGTAGCATCGTAAAATTGGGATTCTGTTTGAATGAATGAAACCTCATTAGAATAGCTGTCACTTGGGCTTGAATTCACAAAGCATCCTAGTGGAAAATTTTATTGTTTTGACCTAAGTTGAATATTTTGACTTAGTTCAACATTGGTGCTGTGCATATTTTACATAAATTAAAGATTAACCTATGTTTACTTAGTGACTAGTGTAGCTTTACATTATGCTTGAAACCTATGCAGAAAATCAATAATAATCTTAAATTGGCATGTTTAGCAGACATACTTAAGGTATTTTATGTTTTTAAGAAAATTTGAAGTTTTTTTACTAAAAAGATAATATTAAGTCAGACAGAGAAGGCAGCACTCAAATTAACCAGCTGAGCACAGAAAACATAAAAAACATACATTAGGCCCAACTAAATAAGTAAATGGTCCGCTTTGTAAATACCAGACCAGGCCTACCATTGCTGCTATATAAGGTACAGAGGCTGTCTGACCCATACATATAAAGATATAAGATGAATTATTTCTTAATTGATACAGAATTGAGAAACTCCTTGAAGAATTGACAGTTATTTCTGTTGTTTCCAAGCTAAATGAATCACATGAATAGATGATAATGATGACATATGTGTCTGGTTGTCTTCTATCCATTGACCATATAATGTGAGGATCATTTACATAATAACAGGCTTAACTTTAAGCTATCCGTGAGTGTAATAGGTAGTCTTATTAGAATTGACTGTGGAGATTTCTGGGAACTTCTATTCAAATTATCATATCAGACTGTAAGAGTTTCAACTTCTAGACATTCTTATAAACTTAACATAATTATGTACATACTAGATTTGAAAGAACACATAGAGAATAGTATACAAACCTCACAATGTGTATTAAACACTATTATTCTTAGTCTCAAAGGTAAATTCCGCATTCATATTATATAATTGTGATAACAGCAAGAGCTCATAATGCTTTTAGCCCACATATGTCAAATTGGATGTAAAAATAATTTACACAATTTTCTGCATTGTCTCCACTTTGTTGTAAATATCAGACATAAGTCACATAACGCAATGTTCCGCCGACACACTGACATATCACATGATCTTCTTATTTCATTTCGAGACTTATTTTCTTCTATTTAAGTTGCCAGGGACATCAATTTGCATTTTCAGCGTGAAGATACATCAGACTGCATAGAATTTGTAAGTATTTTCCCGACTTTATTCGCAAACTAACCTAATTATAAACCAAGCATCCTTCCTATGTTGTCTTTAAGATGTGCAATAATATCGGAGATACGCATAAAACCGAATAAGCTTAAACACAAACCAGACGTAAAGGATAAATCTGCCTGCGCATTACTGATGCACAAAATGATGCATTCCGGGCAAATTTCTCGACGCATCAAAAAACAAGAAAACTTTTACCAAATCTAACAATACACATACACAAAATAATAAAGATAACAGTAAACATTAAATATCAAACAAAAAGTCATCAAACATTACCTTCCAACTTGGTAGAAATTCCTGATTTTTTAAAAAGAAAGAAATTAATGTATAGTATCTCCACAGCATCCAGACAAAATATAAACATCAATAAACTAAAGAACTGCGTTAACAAAAATACATAAACCAGTAAGAAAAACATTCCATCAAAACATTCCACGAGTACCAAAAATCTCCGCCACACTGAGTAGTAACTGCATTTCCAAACCATGAAATTTAAAATCGATGTAATAATATTCCAAAATGCCTGCTGCGTAGTAGTCCTGCAATTTCTGCTTCCAATGAATGCACTTCCAGTCCAGACTGAGAATCTAATCATATGCTTGCCTATATCGCTTTTAGCCAGACAGCCAAAGATTGCGCAATCCCACTGTCTGAACTTCCCTATTAACTGTACAACAGCCAAAACTTCAAAATAAGAGAATGTTCCTGTATTAACATTAATGAAGGACATATAGAGACTAAATACACATTTTTATGGTCCGTTTGTACTTTTTTAAACCCCAGCTGTGTTTAATCTAGTGAAACGAAAGGCTGTCAAGTAAGTAGAGAAAACATATACACAAAATGAACACACCTGAATACTGGCTCACCATCCAATATACCTGTGAACAATCCCCCCTGGAGTTTTTTTGTTGCTTTTTTTGTTTTCATCATATTCACATGCTGCATAGAGTGCAGTGTTATAAATGCCACAGCCAGTTAATCTATCACTGTTGTAAGAAATATGCAAGGAATTTAACTTTATAACGTTGCAGGTTTTGTTGCCTACAGTCAAGACAGGGAAACTCCGCATCACATGACTAATTTCAACACAAGGCCAAGTGGTCCTGGCATGAATTCAACACTTGACATGTCAAATAAACTCCCATTCAATGCAAATATTGGGCATATTTCATATCATTATAACAAGAAAAACATACTTAAATAAACATGACACAAACTGCATTATTGAAGATCTGGCAGACAAGTAGCTTTTCTAATGATTTCACCTATTACCTGGATACAATAAATTTTGGTTGTTCATGAAATGCAACATGCAGTCAAACTAAAAGCGAATGTACCAAAGGGCGCATGTCAGTGAATTACTATAGAATGAGTAAATGTCTGAAATTTGTATGTTCACTGGCAATACAGGGGATTATTGAAGGTACAGGGATAGTACATCATATTTGTGGGAGGATGGTTTTGCATACAGATGGCATTTCTGGTGTCGACATATTCACTTCAAAGAACAGGTAGATATGTTTTGCACCGAGAGAGACCCGTGCCAGCACCGAGAGGGTACCGATATATCATTTTGCACCGAGAGGGTACCGATATGGTTATACACCGTGTAGAGAGAGACAGCTAATTTTACTACTTGTGGTGGGACACTGGCTAGTACTACAGTACATGGATTAACACTGGCTAGTACTACAGTACAAGGGTGAACACTGGCTAGTACTACAGCACAAGGGTGAACACTGGTTAGTACTACAGTACAAGGATGAACACTGGCTAGAACTACAGCACAAGGATGAACACTGGCTAGTACTACAGTACAAGGATGAACACTGGCTAGTACTACAGTACAAGGATAAACACTGGCTAGTACTACAGTACAAGGATGAACACTGGCTAGTACTACAGTACAAGGATGAACACTGGCTAGTACTACAGCACAAGGATGAACACTGGCTAGTACTACAGTACAAGGATGAACACTGGCTAGTACTACAGTACAAGGATGAACACTGGCTAGTACTACAGTACAAGGATGAACACTGGCTAGTACTACAGTACAAGGATAAACACTGGCTAGTACTACAGTACAAGGATGAACACTGGCTAGTACTACAGTACAAAGGTGAACACTGGCTAGTTGTGTTGTACATAGTGGGGTACTGGCTAGTTCTACAGCACTAGGATGAACACTGGCTTGGTATACTCTGTTCTCTAGCTCAATGTGTGCAGATGCTACAAACAGTAATGGTTTAAAATCTTCAATGCACCAGACTGCACACAAATATTAATTGAACAGAAATGCAACCCCTGGCATATGTCTAGTCTGAATGTAGGTGAATACATACACTACTGCACACAGATAATACTGAAATAAGTATCACCCTGCATCAAAATACTGTAAATAGTTTACATGGAACACATATAGATTGTTCTGATCATGCCACAGTTAGAAACTACTTTACTGGGCTTATCTCTTAAGTGTGAGATGTCTGCAGGGCAGTAGGGCAACACATGCACCAGAATCACCTGCAAACATAAACAGCCAGGCAGGCAGAACAACCTGATGATAGATGGGCAAGATATAACATTGATATCGCACAGACTTTTCATTCTTGTTGGACCTCATAGCCTATGCTGGATTAATCCATGATGTCAGACATTTACCATACTAAAGCATACGAGACAGTGATATGGAATGGTTAGCACACCAGACAGAGGCAAGGAATGGTCAGCACACCATGCAGATAGTGATGATGAATGGTTAGCAAACCAGACAGAACAAATGAAAGGTTATTACACAATACATTGCCAAGGAATGGTAAGCACACTAGAAAGTAAAAAGGAATGGTTAGCAAAGCATATGGTGTCAATAAATAGTTAACACATCAGTAAGTGAAACGGACTGGTTCGCACAAAGGTCAATGGCAAGGAATGGTTTGCACAACAGATGATGACAATGAATGGTTAGCAGACCAGACATTCACAAGGAATGGTTAGCAGACCACACAGAGCTAAGGAATGGTACACACAGCAGATGTTGATAAAGAATGGTTATTACACCGGACAGTGACATGAAATGGTTAGCATACCAGACAGGGACAAGGAAAGGTTAGCACACTAGACAGGGACAAGGAATGGTTAGCACACCAGAAATTGATACGGAATGGTTAGCACACCAGGCAGGGGCAAGGATTGGCTAGCACACCTTGCAGACAGTGACAAAGAATGGTTAGCACAGGTGACAGTGACAAGGAATGGTTAGCAAAACAGATGGTGACAAGGATTGTTTAGCACACAAGACAAGTGACAAGGATTGGTTAGCACTCAAGACAGTGACAAGGAATGGCTAGCATGCCAGACAATGGCAACAAATGTAGGTTAATTGAATCGGGCTTAATAATATGAAATGAAAAATGACACTGCATAGTTTATTCTGATGGTTGGATAATGATCTGAATGACATGTAACAATGTAATTAGACGTCGTGATCTAGGTCAGACAGAAACAAATACTATTACCAAGTATTAGAAGTAGGGATCTAGGTCAAACAGAAACAAATACTATAACGAAGTATTATCATCTCCCCAGAGATCAAGAAGAAAACAATTGTTAGACTTTATCTATGACAAACAGATAATGAACATGAGCAAAGTAATCACCATCTCCAGTATTTCAGAGTTCTAAATTTTGGGTGTCATTCTCTTTGATCAGAAGTTAGAAGCCAGTTTAGAAATACTGGTGCAATACAAATCATGTACAATTTGGTAAAAAAGGGAGCGCACCGTTTTTTCACAAAGTGTCATATATCTGTTGCCTCACAGGCAACTAGAGTGCATAAAAAATGCGGAGACGCAGACTTGCTGAAACACTGCATCTCTTAACAGAGAAAATATCTGAGCATTAGATGAGGTTTCTATCAGAAGATTATTGGTGGGTGGGGTATCATATGTATTCATATTATTCTATTCCGAGGCAAATGGTGAGGAATAATATCGTTCCATCTTCAGCAATCTATCTGTATATTTACTTGGGAATAAATTACACTGTCAAACCTCAAAATGGAAAGTATAAAATGGCTAATTAGATCACAGGGGATTTTCTATCCATACCAATGTCTTTCATCTAAATACAGTTTAACTGTGGACAAAATACATTACTGACAGCTTGGCAGTATACGGAAACTGGTTTTTTAAGAGCGTGACAAATGTGTGTTTGAAAACTTGCGCTTTTAAGTCGTCTACAAAGCACAACAACAACAACTTCCTAAGGGTGCATAGGAAGGAATGTTAAAAAGGTTCAGGCAGACTAAATGGCTATTCGACTCCCTCGAGACATTATAAACATTGTTAGAGGCAATGAATAAAACTTGGTATAGACAATTTTATCTGCATCAACAAATCCTTTAAAGATGCAAATTTTGCTTTTATGTTCTGATGCCAGCCGATCAGTCATCAAATATCTAACATGTTCTTCATCTGAAAAAAGTGCTAATTCAGTATTCTTGGAATAGCAATTAGATTTTCGTCTGGTTGGATAACCTGCATTTTGAACAAATCTTGAGCGATCAGTGTCTTTAAGATGCTTACCATACCAGTCTAAATCAGATAGACAATATAATCAGGCATCTTATGGATAATGATCACTTGGATTATGTTTTGGCACAACAAAGGAACTTTGGAAAATTTGGTAAAAATAAGAGGAATTCAGTTTTCTTGCAACTCAAGAAGTCTATACATATATATTGTACTACAAAAATGAAAGATGACAAAATCGTTGCTCATACCCGACAATAAGTGTGCTCTTGCTAATAGTCCATTCAGAGTTTTATGAAAATAAATCCAAGCTCTAGAATCCTAGTGTGTCATGTAATTGTGAAGCGCAATATATGTAATATGTGTAAATAATTTATGGGCTATATAAATGTCATGTATTTGTATAGATGGTCCATCATGGTTTTACATACTGTGCCAGGGTCAGAGACCAATAAATGTGTACATGTGTCTGAAACCAAGGGACTGAAATCTAGGACATAAGACCAATAAAATCTTAAAGTAAATACAACATTCATCAGAGAGAGATATTTAAATGAACAAACATCACTATACTAAACATACAGCACAAGACAATGGTTCATACCATATGCATGATTCAATATAACAATCATAATTACATATCCTTTGTTATTGCAAAAACTACAAAAAATCCATTAACTGCCATGATATTAAATTAAGACAAAATTACACTTTATATTGGATGTAATGTGATCACGCAATTTCAGCTGTCAAATATCAATAAAATCACACGACAATGCAATCTCGCTATACTTGTGTTAGGTCAAACTCTCATTTGATCTACGTTTCATGTCCATTATTCCATTATTTGTGTCTATGAATGCATTGATATATTTTCTAAAAAGTCAATAATGCAATTACATTTAATAATCAAGTCTATACCAATACATACCAGTCTAGACTCTGCTACAATGGACACTCAGTATCTCACAACGGGACACAAACAATAAAGTCTTTTTAATCTGATTAACTTAAAAATCATGAGATTTTTTCAAATTGCAAAATTTAATAAATTTCAATATAATGCGTATTATTATTAATCATTTGCCCTATCCCACAATTGATGACATTTAGTCTTGCTCACCAAAAATATCACAAGATAAAATGTAGGTTTTCATTGTAATTGATACATTTTTGTAAGATTAAAAGTAAACCCCAACCCTGAAAGAATCTCACCAGATCTGAGGAAATGACCTTTAATTGGGCATTCAGCTTTTCAATGGCTTGGACTGCATTGTGCTGTGTAATTGTGGTAAATGTGATATATTTATGTTTTCTGTGCTCGGCTGGTTAAGTTGGCTGCTGCCTTCCCAATCTGATTTTCTATTATTTTTTTTTTAAATAAGGAATTCCGTTTCTATAAGTTGAATTTTCAACTATGCCTTATTGCAGGATAAACATTGTGAAAACATACACACCAATACCTATAATTCTAGTATACAGCAAACATAACTAAAAAGTTTGACAGAATTAGCCCAAGACTTATTCTAGGACCTTCCTTCATTAATTGCTGGTTGAATTTTCAACAAAATAAACATTTCTTTTTTTTTTGAGGACCCATTTGGGTAACCCCGTTTATTTCTATATCATCATAGGTAAATGAAATTGTACACATATAATATACACAACCAGAATTTGAAAAAAACACAAGTTGTATCAAAATATTGTTATGAGTGATTTACTATAGTAGTTTCATTAAATGTATGATGAACAGGGCTGCCCAAAAAGTGACACTTTTTGGGTGAAACTTTTTTAATTAGATGTTGCAAAATGAATAGTACCCAGTACACTAGATTGAGATAACCACAATGCTGTTTAAAAGTGTTTTTTTCTTTCTGTGAATGTGTGAATAAACATTTCTACAAGTTATAAAATGGTTACCAACAATGATCTGGTCCAAGATTTAATCAGTCTCAGGTCAAGTCTGTCAAACAATAATAAAATCATGACACCACAAATACATGGAGAGGGCTGACTAGGAAAACTGTTAAATCTTCATTTAGATGCATTTATGTAATCTTCATTTAGATGCATTGATGTAATCTTCATTTTAATGCATTTATGAAACAGTTTCATGGTCATCCCTCAAGGCAAAAATGACCAGAAAACAAGCTGAATAACAATAAATCCCTGGATTACAATATAACCAGTTCTGTCTGAATTTTTTTTTACAACTTAGCATCTTTCGAAATGCCAAACAAAAGTTCTATATACAGTAAATGCTCCGCATTTAAATCTCTGTCTATATTAAGAAGAAATTACATTGAATAAATCATAAAAGCCTTATTCAGATCCAGATTGTTATTTCAATATGTAATAATTTATATTTAATAACAGGTTTCCCCATATCATCATCATAAAAACTCCCTCTTCAATGAAATCTGTTTCTAATACAACAAAACTTGTATCTATTGTTAAAAGTGTGTAGATCTGAAAGCTTTATTTAGATCCTTATAAATATGTAATAATTTATATTAAATAATACATTCCCATCTCAAACATCATAATAAAAACTCCACTGCAATTGGAATCTCTGTCTCAAATATAATAAAGCTCTTTGTGTTGTATAAGACATTTATAGAATATTGTAAACCAGGAGTGTCACATAGTATCTATAGAACTTACCTCATACGTCTTCCTGTTTTCCCAGGAATCTGAAAGAACAATAAGTCAGCCTATATATACAGGTAAATAGCCGCTAGTATAGTCAACCATGGCCAGCTATGCTTTATCTGGAAAAAAGACCATGGTTAACCATGCTTGCATTTCAACTGACCATGCTTGACTATGGGAATATACTTAACGACACTTCCAATGCTATCTTTTAAGTTTTGCAGGTATCTCCAAAACCTTTAAAGATAAATTCACCAAATTGACACCAAATTGAGTTTAATGTATTTTGATATTGCTGCACTAGTCACTTTACAGAATACTATGTAGAAACACTTGCGTTTACAGAATACTATGTAGAAACGCTTGCGTGTACAGAATACTATGTAGAAACGCTTGCGTTTACAGAATACTATGTAGAAACGCTTGCGTTTACAGAATACTATGTAGAAACGCTTGCGTGTACAGAATACTATGTAGAAACGTTTGCGTAACAGTGTAACACACTTTAACCCCATATTTCAAAAGCCTACACATGTGACCATGCTTTGATCATGGTGGATACAATATTTAACTGGTTTGACACAAGTCGTTCTGTGCTTACTTGTCAGTATTCATAATGAAAAGTGTATCATTTAGTGAATAGAAAGACCCCTTTGATGTTAAAGTTTACATC
This sequence comes from Spisula solida, assembly GCA_947247005.1. Taxonomy (NCBI): domain Eukaryota; kingdom Metazoa; phylum Mollusca; class Bivalvia; order Venerida; family Mactridae; genus Spisula; species Spisula solida. The sequence goes on along the minus strand of OX365947.1, from coordinate 38,227,531 downwards.
TATTCCATATAAGGAATGTTTCCAAGAAGTGTTTATGAAAGGTATCATTGTTCCCATGGTTGATCTGTTACAGTTTCTCACTTGTTTTCATATTGTATCTTTTCCCATTGGACTTGAAATAATGTGTTACTTTAAAACATAGAATCATCAGCAATGAAGACAAATTTACTGACGGAGCAGAAATAATCCTATTGAACCGAAATGCCAGGATATAGAATAGATGGAAGAATTAACACAAAGTCGAATCAACATTTAAGTACGAGGATGAATTTATGACTTGACAGAAATGTCTCATTTATGACTTGCCACTAGGAGATTGGTTAGGAGCTTACCAGCTAGACAACTTTATTGATATATGTGTCTCTGCAGGAAAGAAGAGAATTATAATAGCTTGGTGACCATCAGTTCTGGCTGTTTCTGTTTTTATCACTAATGAAGTCCGGAGGCTATAGTTGGGATATAACGCCACTGTCCAGACGCTTCATTACTTACTTTTTTCTCTTTTAAGCATATCAGTCTAATTGTATTTATTCGTAATGCCAGTGTTATCAGACTAAGGAAGAATCTTGTTTCTCCAGTCTGTCTCGTTTCCATGGTGACCCTTATGTACAAAATATAACAACCAATCTAGTATCCATCACATCTCTCCGTAGTCCAGTCGGCTGACAATACTTATACACAAGGGATGAGATTAGAGAAGAACAAAAGATCGGAAACACTATACTCGTGACAAAATACATCTAAATATAGCATTCCAGATCATTGGAGCTATGCCATGTACATACAGTTATCTTCATGACTAAACCGCTCGAGAGTGACAGCCTCTCCAGGAGTGGTCCTCTCTAGAGTGACAGCCTCTGAATAAGTGGTCCCATGGTTCATACAAAATTCTCTCACCCAAATTCAAGGACTATTCCAGGACTTTTCAAGATAGAATAGGTATTTTCAAGGCATTTTCCCGAACATTTGCCAAGGTTCAACTGTACGAAAATGTCATTATGCGCTGCCATTTTATACACTATTTCTAGTGACGTCATACACAAGAATACCTGATTGTGCTCAATGTATTACAATTAATTTCAAGCAACCTTTGCATTTATACATTTCTGTACTTTCAATTTCTAGAAGAAAGATTGTTCTGTTTCAATTTTTAGGCAGATGATGTGCCATTTTGACAACATCCGTAAACTTTTATGGATATTCAAGGCTGTTTGTCTGTCTCAAATAAAGGTTTATTATTTCAATTCAAGTACTATTTAGGCATTTTTTCAAGGTAGCACTAAATTCAAGTACTTTTCAAGGTTTTAACCAAATTCAAGGACTTTTCAAGGCCTGTGTGAACCTTGGGTCCTCTAGAGTGACAGCTTCTGTATAAGTAGTCCTCTCGAGTGACAGCCTCTCCAGAAGTGTTCCTTTAGAGTGACAGCCTCTGTATGAGTGGTCCTCTAGAGTGACAGCCTCTCCAGAAGTGTTCCTTTAGAGTGACAGCTTCTGTATAAGTAGTCCTCTCGAGTGACAGCCTCTCCAGAAGTGTTCCTTTAGAGTGACAACCTCTGTATGAGTGGTCCTCTAGAGTGACAGCCTCTCCAGAAGTGACCTCTCTAGATTGACAGCCTCTGTACGAGTGGTCCTCTAGAGTGACAGCCTCTCCAGAAGTGACCTCTCTAGATTGACAGCCTCTGTACGAGTGGTCTTCTCGAGTGTCAGTCTCTCCAGAAGTGTTCCTTTAGAGTGACAGCCTCTGTATGAGTGGTCCTCTCTAGAGTGACAGCTTCTGTATGAGTAGTCCTCCAGAGTGACAGCCTCTCCAGAAGTGACAGCCTATCGAGTGGTCCTCACTTCTCTGAAAATCCCCATTACAGAAAAAGACACATAATAAATCGAAACTAAGAGAGAACTAATCAAATTGTATTTTGTGATCACAGAAAATCAATCTTTGGAATATTGATTTCAATGATTAACAAATATCAACTGTACTCAACAAGGTTTCCATAAATCATGGATAATGGATTAGATTACAAAGTAATTTCACCACAGCTGTATATATTTAATATCAATTGACATTTGATACCATTTCCCGGAATATGTGACAGTTTGTAGTATAGGTTAGAACATTTATGAAAAGCTACATATAACACAGTAAATTCAGTAATGATGATAAAATTGTATTGATGATAAAATGCTAACAATCAGAAAACTAATCCATAGCTCGGTGACAGCTGCTATAAGAATCCATCAATGTTTCCAGGAAGAGGCGCTGTATCTCATGTATCCATGGGATGTTCATCCATGTTTCCAGGAAGAGTCGTTGTCTCATGTATCCGTGGGATGTCCATCCATGTTTCCAGGAAGAGGAGAGGTGCCTCGTGTATGCGTGGGATGTCCATCCATGTTTCCAGGAAGAGGGGTGTCCCATGTATGCGGGGGATGATAGCAATGGTACTGGGAAAGCTAGAAGGTTGAATAGTTCATCTGTGCAGTGTAGTTCTTACTATACAACCTACTACCTCAACTAGTAACCATTAGATTCCATATCTGTGTCTTCATAACAGCTACAATACATCATCCACCTTAGTAGCAACGTCATTTCTTCTTGGGAATGATACAGCTCCATAGCAACATCACAGCTCCATAGCAACGTCTCAGCGCCATAGCAACATCACAGCTCCATGGCAACGCCACAGTTCCATGGCAATATCACAGCTCCATAGCAACGTCTCAGCTCCATAGCAACATCACAGCTACATGGCAATATCACAGCTCCATAGCAAAGTCACAGCTCCATAGCAACATCACAGCTCCATAGCAACGTCTCAGCTCCATAGCAACATCACAGCTCCATGGCAATATCACAGCTCCATAGCAACATCACAGCTCAGTCTCACTCTTGTTTGAGACAATCCAGTAAACTTATCATGCAATCAGTGGTGGTGTATTCCTTGATGGAAGAAGTACAACTTAACAAGCAAAATATCAAAGAAGACCATTTAATCAGATGATTAACCCCGTAAAAGTAAATTGTTCATGAACAACAAAATCTTTTTGGTTGGACACAACTTAAGCTGATGTATTATTGATTGCAAAAAGGGGCCTTATAAAAAATACAAGGACATTTCAATGATCTGAATAATGCAAACTAGGACATCCTGCATATATCATAAATTATGTCCAGGTTTAAACTCCAATTTTGCCAAACAGGATTACATTAGTATCATTTCTGGCCCCAAAGCATTTTCCTTATCATCACAGTCATATGTTTTTTTTACAGCACATTGCATCATGGTCCCTGCTCAAAAGGGATCTGTACGCTATACAGCACTTAGCATCATGTTCCTACAAAACAACTTAGTCCCTACTCAAAAGTCATTTGCAAAGCACATAACATCATGGTCCCTGCTCCGTAACACTTAACATAGTGTTCCCTGCCCCAAAGGTATTTGCAAAGCGCCTAATGTTGTGTTCCCTGCTCCAAATGTATTTGCACAGCACTCAACACCATGTTCCCTGTTGCAAAGGCACTTCATGCTAGATCATCATACTAGTAGTGTATCATTACAAACAAGATTCCCAACTCCACATCCATGATCCAACTACAAAGCACTGAAGAACAGCTTCCTGTTCAGATCAAACAGCAGCTTGGTTCCCAGCTTGGAGAGTGTTCAGATCAAACAGCAGCTCGGTTCCCAGAACATCAACATAAATTTAGAATCACTTCCTCCAAAGTCTTTCCATCAAGTAGATAATCAAAGTTTTGAGCTGGAAACAGACATTTCTGCCAAGGAGTACCATGTGTCGTTCAACATCAGAGACATCATCACAGCCATGTTTCAAGCAACAATACAGACCAGTAGGTACGAGCTTGCGAATTATTTTACAACCACAAGTTCGGATCTACGGGTTTATACAACTGCCAAGGTCAAGGTCAAAGTCCAGGATGTCTCTCTTGCTGTTGAAATATTTGTATGCTCCTACCCTACAAAAGGCAATCATAGACAACAAAAGCATTTGATATATAAGTTAAGGAGGGGAATACATACCATTGTAGTATCATTTACAACACTGCAGTCTGTTTCTTTTTTTTTAAGTCTGTATTTTGTTCATCTTGTTTGTATTGGACCTGAAAGTACACAAAACATCTATTTCATCTATTTGAAAAACAAAACAATCAGTCATAATGTCTTTTACCAAATCACTGGCAATGAGCAACCCCCTCTATGCAACAACATCAGTAAATTAACTGTTGTAATGTAGCTGTGAAAATGCATACAAACAGTTATTTGTTATTCCTGAAGGCTGTTACTTTGTAGGGGGTGTTCCTTCAGGGTTTTGCTAGGGTAAGGTTGTTACTTTAGATGAGAGATGACTCTGATATTAATCAAGAATAGATACATTATCAGACAGTACCCTCATCTCTACACAATAACAACTTAATTATATCTGCAATGACAAAGACATTGGCAACATTTTCAGGCAGGTAGCAGGACAAATGAAGAGATGCATTTTCAGGCAGGTAGGATTACAGGAGGACAAACAAAGAGATGCATTTTCAGGCAGGTAGCAGGACATGACAGTAGCCAATATTATACAGAAGAAATCTGGTGAATGAAACAAATAAAATATATTGCACATAATGATTTCATTTTAACTTGTGCAAGTGAAAAACAATGCTACTATACATTTCATATGAATGAAGTCTGGGTTTTGAGTTCCATGAAAAAATGAATTGAAAATGCCTGCTGCTTTTGCCTTCAAATATATGATAAATTAGAGGAGATTGTGCGATTAGGTCTCTCACCCTTACAGTTGCACAGATCATATTTCCAGTACAGGTAAATACAGCAGTAATTTATGGATCTCCTGTCATTATACAATCTATATGAAAGCACTGACCAGTAAGTTCACCAACAAATAATGGTCTTTATCAAGATACAATATACATTGTGAGGACAAGACAAGGACATTTACTTTGTAACCATGGTGACCAGTAAATGTGTTATTTTTTTCTCTACAAGGCAACAATACATCGAGATTTTCATTGGTCGATTTCTCTATTCGTCTAGACTACTAATTCACCCAATCAGGTGGTCGTGTAAGGATCGCATTAATAGTCATAACGGAATAATAAGCAACATCTCTCCCCAACTTAAGGACAATCTTGACATTTTCTTCATCATCGAATGACCCAGACGCAATATAGCCTATACGAAATAATTACACAAGTCAGCATTTTATTATACAGGCAAGTCTCCGGCGATTATATTAAAAGCTGTGACAGCAGACTATAACTTGTATCATTTACGATATAATAAATAAAACGTTTAACATTTATGATATAACAAACTGTATGAAATTTCAAACCTCTCAGCTTATGTCATGAAGCTATCACATGAAGCTATCTTATTTAATGTGCACATGAAGTAGAAACAAATCCTCAACACAACTTTTGTAACTTGATTTTTCTTAAGTAAAACTTATATTAAAACATAACTTGATAATCCACATATATAGTAGAGAAGAAAGAAGAGAATATCTACATAAAATGCCAATTAAAAATTAAGCATCTTTATGTCTGTCTGTCTGTCCGTTGGTCTCTCAAGATTACTAAACAATATATTATAATCAAACACTTCTTTCTTAAATATAGTATCAAAATTCTGACCCTATAAAAAACAGAAAAATTAAATAACTATTACGCTCCTGAAATGAACTTTTACGGTAATTAACGATCCTGTCTTAATTAATATCAGTACAAGACTGATGGCACAGCACACAGTTTACAGCTCTATAAACAAGTACGTACAAAAGAATATATTTTAATGTCTGATGAGCCAATGCTCATTTTGAATTCACTGTAAAGTCCTGTATGTTCGTAAAGCTTTATTTTTACATGAAATACAAGTTCAACCAGCGTTACGTCCCTTTATATAATGTTGATAGACAAGGTAGACTAGGTATGTTCGATTATTTCAATATATTACATGTATAGATCGAGGCTTATCACACATGGATCAATGTGAAGAGAGTCCTCACGGATTTGATTGATTTCACAGTAAATGCTCACTTAAAAGGCTTGCTAAAATACACTTAGTATTGATCTGATGAAATCAAGCTGACTGTCTGATATTGATAAATCCAATTAACAAATTATGCAATGTTCACACATCTGTCTACTGAATTAAGCAAGCCACACGGGCATTCAACAATAAAGCCATGTTTTAACACAGTTTTGAGCTGTTACATGGAACAGCAAGTGGCTGCAATGAGTACAAGAGAGATAACTGGATTGCTGCAGGTAACTCACTACCGACTTGGTAATAGTCTGTTCCACTGATCTGATTAGCTAAATTCTAGTATAACATGTGAAGAGTCTAACAAGATCAAGGGAGGTAACTTCAGATTGCAGCAGCAAGGACGAGTCTAACAAGATCAAGGGGAGGTAACTACAGATTGCAGCAGCAAGGACAAGGGAGGTAAATGACCACTGACTGGGTAGCTGCAGTAAGGGCAAGGGAGGTAACTCACAACTGACTGGGTAGCTGCAGTAAGGGCAAGGGAGGTAACTCACAACTGACTGGGTAGCTGCAGTAAGGGCAAGGGAGGTAACTCAGCACTGACTGGGCAGCTGCAGGTAAGGACAAGGGAGGTAACTCACCACTGACTGGGCAGCTGCAGGTTAGGACAAGGGAGGTAACTCACCACTGACTGGGCAGCTGCAGGTAAGGACAAGGGAGGTAACTCACAACTGACTGGGTAGCTGCAGTAAGGGCAAGGGAGGTAACTCACCACTTACTGGGTAGCTGCAGTAAGGGCAAGGGAGGTACTCACAACTGACTGGGTAGCTGCAGTAAGGGCAAAGGAGGTAACTCACCACTGACTGGGCAGCTGCAGGTAAGGACAAGGGAGGTAACTTACAACTGACTGGGTAGCTGCAGTAAGGGCAAGGGAGGTACTCACAACTGACTGGGTAGCTGCAGTAAGGGCAAGGGAGGTAACTCATAACTGACAAGGCAACGGAGGAATTGTATGACCCCTTAAGTAAAAGTTATGCAGTAGCACCTGCTTTATCAACTTGTTCTATACTGATTGCAAGCCAGCAAGAAGAATGTCTGAGGACCAGGAGTAACTGGAGGGGGATAAGTCAATTTGGCAGAGCGCCAGCAGACTATGAGACACATTTTACAAGATATAATTATATAGCAAGATCAGACAGCCTGTTGGATTTCAATTAAAGATGGAGACAGTTGTAAATCATCTCTGAAAAAAAATACAATCTAAAAACATCTGAGGTCCGTGGATAGTGACTAGACAGATAGTTGTTTAAAATAATAGCTAAAAGCACACAACCATTTCATATAATGAACTGCAAATGACTCTGTATGACTCCCAGGTACAGTCTAGAAGGTTGGCTGGAAATATCATCTAATTTGACATCAAGGTTATTATGTACTCAAACTAACTCAATAAGTCCGCCTCCCTGGGGCTGTACACAATATTGATGAATATTTACCTCCTCAAACTAGAAATTATTTGGTTCAGAAATATAACAAATTACTTCCATCATTTTCCAAGTTACCATTTCATTTGAATAAGGAAGACATACAGACAAGGATATAGAAGAGATCAACCAATCTCCGATCTGATAAAATCCCAACGACAGGGGAGGGGGGGTGACTTGATACTAAAGTGTACAATAGACAAGTAAATCAACAGATCTACACAGGAAAAGTACACTTTTTAGCAACATGCATATGAACTGAACACCTGAAACTCACATAAACTACTCTCTAGGATACAACGTCCAAGGGAGGGGGTGGGAAGCACTTCTAAGGTTGCACCTAAATCCAAACGAAGTTGAAAATTAAGGGAGACAGGTATCTAAACAAATCTACAGTTTAGAAGACTGTGCCTTTATAACATGTTAGTCTAGGCAGTCAAGTATACTTTTTAACAACATAACAAAGGAATATATATGTGTAGTGCCAAAATATGTAAAGAACAAGAAGAGTTTAATATACATGCATCCACCATCCATCTGCTTTGGAGGTATATCAGTATCCCCAATGAGAAATGAAACTTTATTAAAAGTTAGCCTCATTATAAGGTAGACAGTAACGATCATTGAACTTGTCCTGCATTGAATATACGCTTATAAATGTGACAAATATGAATTCAATTCAGTCAATCCTTTCAGGCGTTATTGATCCGAAATCTATTTTTACACACGGACAGACATACAGGGAAAACATTTTATACCCATGAAGAATGGTGGGGCATAAAAAGCAATTTGACTTAAAAATCGAGAATTCTGAATAATTACTATCATTGAGATGGCATAATTGGATATAAAACGTAAGGTTTACACACACAGAGAGAAAGAAGATACAGTTCACATATCCGCTGATACATAAATTCCACTGAGAACATCAATAAATCAGGCCTTGCTTGCTATTACAATCAAGAATAGCGTGAAAGCTTTCAGTCTAGACACCATAATCAGTCATCTATGAAATCACATCACGTAATTAATGGAAAACTGGTAGGCCTGATCAATATGTCGACACCACGATTAACAATACCCTGTATAAACTACACTATATTAGATCGTCTGTCACATTCATAGACTCCTGATACTGGTCATTATGTTCAAAAGCATAAAAAGTAGTCAATTATTGAACAGTTCAATGCTTGTCTATGTAACTTATTGCAGTAACAAAACTTGGATAATGGCTTCGGGAAAGCAAGTGAAGATTAAATCTAGACGGAAGAACACACTTCTAGTGCAGAACAAGAGAAGAACACACATCTAGCGCAGCACAAAGATTTCTCCTGCATACCAAGTGAAGAACAAAGACATCTAGTTCATAACAAGTGAAGAATAAGGACATCTAGTACATAACAAGTGAAAATATGGACACCTACTGTATACCAAGTGCAGAATAAAGACCTCTACTGCAGAACAAGTGAAGGACACAGACCATGAGACTCTACTGCAGAATAAGTGAAAAACACAGGCAATGAGACTGCCAGGTTGACAATATGGGTATACATGTCTGAAAGAGTGTTTTATGTGGTCAACAAATCTGATAGAAATTCTGTAGTGTTTTACTTTTGTAGAGAAGCAGTGCCTTGTGAATGTAGAATAAGCTACATGTATAGTAACTAAATCCTATCTAGAAATCCCTGCAAGAAATACAACCTGACAGAATTACTATAGTGATATTAACTACAGGACCAAATACTTTAAAGTGTACCCAATAATGTACAGAACTAGAGTCAAACATACCAATACTTTGACCTCGTTACATTCAAAGACACATAAGAACTGGGACATAAAAACTAAAACTTTTAAATAAATATCAGATAATTGTCCACCTATTCAACTGGCAGCATAGCTTTTTGTTAAAATTATGGATCTATATATAGCATAACAAAGCAATCAAAAATTCAATTAAGAAGTTAAGAATAAAATCCTTTAAATCAGTCAACAAAACATCATTCAGACATAACCTTGAAATAAAGTAGGCTTGAATTTCATGAATTTTAATGAGACAGACAAACACTGAGCATAAATTATAAATGGTCTGTCTAAGATTAGAATTGGAAAGCACACTAAAGTTACACTGAAGTGTTGTGATTAACAAACAAGTTGTACAATGTTTTGAATGACAGACCAAAACAGGCACTGAATTAATACACAGGTAGACAAAATATGAAGCTGACATTATTGTAAATGGATGGAATTAGCATGCATTATTTGTGCCCAGCTCTGTAGAAGAACATGCTGACAATGCAGTATCCTGTGTTGCTACATGTTCTACTCTGCTCCTTATAGCATAGCTCAGGTTATTTTCAACTATACACCTTTGAAGTATCATAGCAGTCAGGTCTTTGATTTTATCATTTCTCTGGCTGACCATGAAGTTTCAAAAGTAATTATTTAGCTCAGACAAAATTTATCTCAAATTAATGTCAACTAAAATAACAGGCATCAAGAAAATTTGTAACAAACTTTCAAATTGTTGTCAAATTGATTTCTAAGTGGTAAGTGACAACTTGACATTTTCTGCCATACTGTAGAGACGTGAAACAAGGCCTTGGCATTTCACACACTCAACCAACGACACATTTGACACGTTCATACTAGACCAGACAGTGTTTAACAAATAAAAATCTATCCCAAGATAATAAGTTAAGATTGATTGTATAAAAAACTCAGACAGTGATCCGACCAGTCATAAACAACATAACATACCTAATATAAATGTTTCTTTCCCCTCAGAGAAAAGTATATTGACAAATAAGGCGGAGATGCCTGGCCATCCCATTAGTGCCCAGAAAACTTATCAATAATTCATCGAATGTCCAACCATCTAATTGCCCAACATTCCCAACCAGACAGCGGAAGGGAAAAAATTCTACAACATATCATTACGAATTGATCATGTCACAGGATTTCGATTACCACTACTATGGATGGATCTATTTCTGTCTGAGGGTATAAATATGGCAGTAAGAAATACCTTCAAACTTTGACACAATACGAGTCTTGTTTTGTACTTTTCTGCTTAAAATTTATATTTAGTTTGATTATTGAATCGGTAATTATCATAGTGAGTACCATAAATGCCAATCTTTATATAACCTCGGAATGAAATAGCACACTATACCATCAAGGAAAACAATATAAAACATTGTGACATCATGGAAAACATTGTGGCACATTGTGACATCAGGGAAAGCATTGTGGCACCAGGCAAAACATTGTAGCACCAGGGAAAGCATTGTGACATCAGGGAAAGCATTGTGGGAAAGCATTTTGACATCAGGGAAAGCATTGTGACATCATGGAAAACATTGTGACATCAGGGAAAACATTATGACACGTTGTGACATCAGGGAAAACATTATGACACGTTGTGACATCAGGGAAAACATTATGACACATTGTTACATCATGGAATACATTGCGACATCAGGGAAAACATTGTAACATCAGGGAAAACATTATAACATCAGGGAAACATTGTTACATCAGGGAAACATTGTGACATCAGGGAAAACATTATGACACATTGTAACATCAGGGAAACATTGTGACATCAGGGAAAACATTATGACACAGTCATGGTGACATCAGGGAATACATTGTTACATCAGGGAAACATTGTGACATCAGGGAAAACATTATGACACATTGTAACATCAGGGAAACATTGTGACATCAGGGAAAACATTATGACACAGTCATGGTGACATCAGGGAAGACATTGTTACATCAGGGAAACATTGTTACATCAGGGAAACATTGTGACATCAGGGAAAACATTATGACACATTGTAACATCAGGGAAACATTGTTACATCAGGGAAAACATTATGACACATTGTGACATCAGGGAATACATGTTACATCATGGAATACATTATAACATCAGGGAAACATTGTTACATCAGGGAAAAGCATTATAACACCTCAGAATACATTTGTTACATGAGCTCTACTTTAGAACTTCACATACTAACACAGTCACTTGAACATAATGGACATAGAAATAGGAGTGCTTGTTGCATGCATGTGTATGCATGACAATTTTCATTTGATCATCATTATATGGGCCATTCAGAGACTGATGAGGTGACATGAGGTTGACTGATACACTTCTGCCAAGATGTAACTAGACAACAAAAAAAGGAAAGTATCAAACATACTGGAACTTCCTTGTTCAATATTATGAATAAATTGCAGGATGAATAGTAATTGTTAGATTTATCAGATACCGTCTAGACAGACCTACAATTTAGATCCACTGTAAAGTGTTAAAACTGATTCTCTTAACAATAGGTTATGTCTGATATCTTAATTGGCATTTAGAATCAAAATATAATACATCAGCTAACTGACATCAAGTAATATAAACGATGTAGCAATATGTACTTATGCTTCACAAAACCAATTCACCATTTCAATATTGACATTTCGATCACATACAGACATGACAATTTGTCTGCTAGCCTCATTCGGAATGGCTTTAATTTCCACTTTACAGTCAGTATCAGCCTCCAGACAGAATAAAACATAACTTGATATCAACCTTTTTATGACAATAACAATTAAAATGAAACACGAACTTGATCTGAAAGTCTGGATATTGCACTGAATAACTACCTACATACATTGAATTAGGACTACAACTGGCCTGAAGAATATTAAAATTTTCTGTCAAGAAGTATTTGATGAGCCTGGTAATGCCAGCAGTCATATCAGCATGATGTAATATTTCAATTAGTTCATAATGATGCAGGAAACAGGGGTACATATGACACAATGCCTTAGTTTATAGCATCGCAGAATATACAGTCCTTACAATCAATCTACTTGTTCGCTCAAGATTTTGGGGTTTTCTTCTTTGTCTATATTGTGGGACAAGTGCTTTTAAAGATATTTGTCGAGGCCTGATATATATAGTATCAGCACAGCCTTCTTTATACTACTTTTGGAAAGGGTCCGAGGGGTTAAATTTGGGAAGATTATCGAAATAATACTTCTTTTGAGAATAAAAATTTCAGGAACAATTAGTCAGAATTGCGACAATATTTTTAGGATATCTTGAGGAAGTCTGCTTTAAGGGATAGCTCTGACAATGTCTGGTACGACGCAGCCCAAGGAACAGTTAGTGGACAGATCAAGATAACGTATGATATATCTATACGAGAATTCCTATCGGAGAGCTGAGAGCTAGCCGACAACATCCAATCAATACACCATACAGGACATTCTCTGGTCCATAATTACTGAAGTTGGGAAAATTACCATTTTTCACCTCCTGAGTCTAGACTGAAGTAATCCCCTTCATCAAAGCAAGGAAAGCTTCTAGCCATCAATCACACGCAAGCCGGAAACCAACAGTCTTAACAATTTACATATAATAGTTAATAGTTCGCCTGCCACAAATACACAGTCTATAGCTCGGAAAATAGCTTGGCGGAATTACATTGTAGGAGTTATTAATGTGGAACTTATGACACAAGCTCGATATTAGCTATCACCTAAACACTTTCAGTTTAAGCACTTCAATTAAGTCTACCTCGGGACCCGTAATTGGAAAATAAATCTTGTCATAGATGTTGACGACGTTGGATATGAATATTAAGTTTAATAATGAGAAAGTCTGCGATACTGTGAAGCAAAGACGCATCAAACTGTAGAAAATGGACGAAACGCAAATTACACCATGTCTGATGGTTCTATCTTCTAATAATAGCAACAAGATGGTTTTTTGCCACTGTACAGCAAACTAATGTATCAATATGCAAATCAGATCCTTCCATGATTATAGTGTACAGACGATGCTAGCAGCACGAAGCAAACTGCACGAGGCTAACAGCAAGAAGCTAACAGCACGTGATGCTAACAGCACAAAGCTAGCAGCACAATTATACCCAAAGAATGTTTCAACTGTTGCGACATTGCAGTCTGATAGCTGTAAAGGTGCAGAGATATGAGGACATTGCGGTCTGATAGCTGTAAAGGTGCAGTGATATGAGGACATTGAAGCCTGATAGCTGTAAAGGTGCAGTGATATGAGGACATTGCAGCCTGATAGCTGTAAAGGTGCAGAAATATGAGGACATTGCAGTCTGATAGCTGTAAAGGTACAAATGATATGAGGACATTGCAGTCTGATAGCTGTAAAGTTGCAGAGATATGAGGACATTGCAGCCTGATAGCTGTAAAGGTGCAGTGATATGAGGACATTGCAGTCTGATAGCTGTAAAGGTGCAGTGATATGAGGACATTGCAGTCTGATAGCTGTAAAGGTGCAGTGATATGAGGACATTGCAGTCTGATAGCTGTAAAGGTGCAGTGATATGAGGACATTGCAGTCTGATAGCTGTAAAGGTGCAGTGATATGAGGACATTGCGGTCTGATAGCTGTAAAGGTGCAGTGATATGAGGACATTGCAGTCTGATAGCTGTAAAGGTGCAGAGATATGAGGACATTGCAGTCTGGTAGCTGTAAAGGTGCAGTGATATGAGGACATTGCAGTCTGATAGCTGTAAAGGTGCAGTGATATGAGGACATTGCAGTCTGATAGCTGTAAAGGTGCAGTGATATGAGGACATTGCGGTCTGATAGCTGTAAAGGTGCAGTGATATGAGGACATTGCGGTCTGATAGCTGTAAAGGTGCAGTGATATGAGGACATTGCAGTCTGATAGCTGTAAAGGTGCAGTGATATGAGGACATTGCAGTCTGATAGCTGTAAAGGTGCAGTGATATGAGGACATTGCAGCCTGGTAGCTGTAAACATGCAGTGATATGAGGACATTGCAGCCTGATAGCTGTAAAGGTGCAGTGATATGAGGAGAAACTAATCATAGACATTGGTTTGCAAGCTGTGAGCATATTACATCAGTGTTGTTACCTTCACATATCATATGAACACCAGTGAAAATTTTATTAATCATGGTGTCATCTCGATCTTAAGGGCCAGAGAAATTCTGACTAACTTAGCAACTATATCCCAAAGCAAAGGAGGATGCTGGTACATGTGAGCATTGTATTGGGTGGGTACAATATTGAACAAGGCCTGGTATTGTCTTACAAAAGTTACTTACCACCAATAATACGTCTACAATAATCAAGGCAGATTATACAATATGAAGGTTTTATCTGTCTCGACAAGAGCAGTACACTGTGCTATTGCTTCCCATTGAAAAATGGCATGTCGTGTTTTCTTAGCCAAGATACCAGACAACAATTCATAGGACGGCAATTTTGTAACTTAAAAATCACCTTCAAGTATGCAGTTCCCATAAAACACCAACACTAAAAGACGTTAATGCACAACTTCCATCAGAAAAATTGACAACATTGATTCAACAATTATTCTACGGTGTTCTAAGTCATTAATTCACGTAAGCTAACACCAAACATGAATAGGTTTTATTGTCTAGACATACCGCAATATCCGCATTAAGGGGCTTGGAAAACTAGAAATTTCATTAGTAAAACAGATGCTTGTGACTGTAATTATATTGATGCCAGTATATCTTTCTTTTCTATGAGTTCTTCATCAACGTACCCAAGCAACCAATGGCTTTCTTTTCTATTAGAGTTCTTCATAAATGTTCCAAGTAGCCAATCGCTTTCTTTTCTTTAAGAATTTGTACAGAAAAGAAAGTTGTTTAGTTACTAGGGGACATTTCCTAAGTAACCAACAGCGATGGTGCGTAACAACAGATTACCCTGCCAAATATGTTCCTGACAGAATTAATACAATACACCATGACAAAAAGCAAGATTGAGAACTTATTTCTCTGAATGAAAAAAGGATAATCACCGAAGTTGATTTGGTCATCAAGTCAACCATGTGGGTGTCTCAGACTACTGGACTGGTCAATATAGTGAATGTTATACTAGATCATTCAGTAACAACCTTATAGTTATTGTCTATTGGGATTGCCTGCCATTATTTTATCAGCAGTAAAGATTTTCCCTGACCCAGAACCGAAATTCTCCCAACTAAAATATTTACTTTTATTATGTTCTTTTTCTCCTGGCAAATTGGACTTGGCGACACTCAAACAGATTAACGTTCACCAACTTATTTCACTTTATGGATATTTCACCGACTAGATCCTATTTGATGACATTTAATCAGAGAAATCCCTGACCTTTCCAAGATTCTGTATTTTACTGACCTCATTTCCTGACATTGAAAACAAGGGCAAATATATGCCCCCAAAATTACTTCTATAGGAGAGATGATGTTTGTATACTAATAGGGTATTCGTACCACCAGCTAGCTATTGGTGAATGGCAGGTTCTTATTGTTCATTCATCCAATAGATTGCCGGTGGGCATTTTACATATGAATACGGTGATCTGTCTTATAACAAGGTGAAACCGGTTTTAATCTTGCCAACCGCTAATCGTTCTAAAACATAACACATCCTAAAATGTCAATAAATTTATTGCAGCATGAATAAATTATCATTTTGACAGCAACATAGCAGAATGTGTTTACGGACACATAAACAGGTACAATAGCTTGATGTATAGGGGTAACCTGTGATACATAAATTCTTAATATTGATACTTTATACATAGGATGATAAAATAAAGACAAATAATGAGTTCAGCTGCTGAAAGTACCTCAATATGGTCGTCAGGAAAGGAAACACCCATTTTCAATATGGCAGCCGATTAAACAGTTCAATCAGTTTTCATACAGATAATGAACAGGTTTCAGAATTTTGAAATTGTCCAAGTCTTAGTGAAAACCCAGTCCGCACTGGCATGCAAACTTCTATGAACTTACACAATGATTGTGTAGTGTCCAAGGGAGAGATGCTTGTACTCTCTGGAGGGAAAAAGAGATATCAAGGGTTGATCTGTATCAGTGTGCAAAAGCCTCTGTACTGTTAGTAGAATTAGATTAAGTATTTTCAGCTATCTAACATCAAAGCCATCTACTTCCGAACAGAATGACTCCCCCATGTCCATAGTCATTATGACTAGAGAGACAAAATATACATAAACTGTCTGTCTGATGTATGTCCATTGATTGCTTATAGGGTTATAACATAGACCATTGATTGGATGGCTCTCCGACCAGGACATGTACACTCTGTAGACTAAACTATTGATCTCCACTATATAGCAGCTGACTGATCAGCACACGCTCACGCTCACACACACACACAGTACAAGACCAATACAAACATTGACTACAGTAGATTCATGAGCTAATTCAGTACAAAACTCATTTATAATGTATTTAAATACACTTGTTAACATGAAATACAATACTACAATCATAGACAGTCTTGTAAAGTTGCTTTTATTCCAACAAGCATAATTTATGCTACTATGCTTAGTACTAGCTCTATAGAACAATATAAAACTATTGATATTAAATAATTATGTTAAAACACTTTGACAAACACAGAGGTGGTTTGTAAAAACAAGTTCTTTATATAAAACCAGGTTTTTAACATAAGCTATTGGGTCCTACACTGGTCTGAACCGAAGCATATTAAGTATTTCCCTTGTTTGGTGTTCAGCATTAAAATTGAACCTGACGTCAATTCCATGAAAATACTTTAAGTAATTGCTTAGCTAAGTCTGAGCAAAAATATTAGTAAGAGTTCATAAAACATCTCTCCTACTTATGTTAATTATCCTTCAAGAAATGTTTCATAAACTCCAACATATGCTGTGACCGGAGGTTGGGCGGAGGCGTCGACTGTCGCGCTATTTGTGGGGAAACTCGCTTAGTGTGTCTTAGTCGATCACCACCCGTAACCTCGTGTTGTTGTTGTATTCCAAACCTCCAGTCGTGCAGTGTTCTCAAATGTTTAGCTTAAAGCTAATGTTGTGATGTTTGCTTTAGTACCACAGTAACAGTTGATGTACTACGTTGTATTAGCATCTCCAATGTGTATCAAGTAGTTCTCTAATGTTGCAATTTAATTATTGCGTATGATAATATCAGTATCTCCAATGCTGATTCTTTGTCAACAATATTGTAACAATGTTACGTAACGACAAGTCCCATTTCAGTTTTCTTCATTTATTTCTTTATATGTATTCAACAGTTCCCGATAACAACTTCTATTATATATAACTTTAAAAACCCAGATGAATTAAGTATTAGTAACCAGATGACTATAAGCTAACACCAAATAATTTAAACGTAGATGTTAACTGTTCAATTCATAATTTAAGACTAATTCAATAATCATTATTTTAAAATTACATTAAATTATTTCAACATACCTGATTGGTCAAGTGTTCTTAACCAATCAAAAGTCTCTATTTATTATATAAAATATTAACATATTAAGTTTTGATAAAGATCATTAAGTGACCATTCTAAGACTATAAACAATATATTTAACCATGGGCAGTTTCTAGGAACAATACTTGGTCTGCTCTTAGATTCTTATCAGTAGACATTATGTTGCCATGTGTAAATTATGGATCATAATTATTTAAAACCACAGATCTTATCTAATAAGAGTCTGACTTTTAGCTTGAGGCTATAAAGTGCATTTTGGTGAAGTTATTAATTAAAGTCAAGATTATTAATTTATTTATTAAAATAGAAATTAATCTATATGATTTTATAAAATATAGCATTGAAGTTTGAAAGCTAAATGCCAGTTCTTAAACCTTGTTACATGTCACCCTTCCTTCTAAAAAGATTGTCCTCAATCTCATTATAGTAACAACAATTTATCAAAATGAAATTAACATATCATCTGTAAAAATACCTATCATCTCTTATACATAATTCTAGTAAGACAGAACTGCATATACAATTATAACAATAATAATAATAACAACAATACCTGAAATAAACTGATCAATTAGACATAATGTAACTTAATATTTCAATTCAATTGTTAAAATATTTTCTTTTGCATGGTGTTGACTTCTCAAATGCATATTTCTAAAACTAATGACCCATTTTGGTCAAAATTTTCTTATCTAAATACATTCTCAGACACGCACATCGAATACATTGTGTTAATTCCATAAATGTTAGAGTTAAAAACATAGTGTCCCAGCAAGGCTGAAACCGGAAAGTTTTGAAGTTTTCCAAATTTCAACAGTTCATTGTAACCATGTCCTAACATTCTGGATTTTCCCAGTTTGTAATGCTACCAATATATTCAAAGTGGCAATGTAAAATCTATTTAACTTTTTCTTTATCAAAGAACTGAGTAATCAACTCATAACCATTGGCAACTGGTCAAAAGCCAATTAAACAATTCATTTGAAAGTTCAATTGAATCTGAATAGCTAGTTCACAACTATTTGCCACTAGTCGTGACCCAACTAAACAAACCACTTGAAATGATACCAAAATAACTTCTTGAATTTTTTTTTTTTTTTTTTTTGCATGATTATGATAAGTCAACCACATTTCACTTGCAATAATACCAACAGTATTATCAAGGCATTTCTTCACATACAAAAATCATTAAAATAGCCAAATTTCTTTTCTGGATCCATTATTTATATGCCTTATGTTTGAAGAATTTGCTCTGAAGCATATGGCTTATGTGAAAATAAAAATTGTACTATCTAAATTGAAATTCACCTGCAATAATTATACCTTAAGAAAAATGTAAAAGCAGTAAATAAATAGTCGAACAATTATGACTTATGTTTATGAAAAACTGCATACTAGCTGAATGACTAAAATGTGAAAATCCAATGATCAGATAATGTACTTCATTAAAATTCACCTGTATTTAACATACATTAATTACAAATGTACATACAGTCATGCCTATGCCTGGCATTAACAATCTATCTGATTGCATTCTGATATAAACAAAAATTATAGACATATTTAATAACAATAAACATAATATAAATCTTGCCCAATTCTAATATCTTTGCTTTCTGCACAACTCAGGCATAACTGTGCAATATCTATTATTTTAAAATTTCTATTACTGTTGCCTTTGGCAACTTATTCTTTTGCAACGTCTCTGACTAACTGCATGATCAAATCGAGTATTATGCAACCTTGGGGATCACCAGTATCATTACTTATTTTTGTTCAATATACACTCTTTGTATACACTCTTTGTGCAACTTTTCGGACTAACTGACCAAATCTAGTATTATGCAACCTTGGGGGCCAGCAGTATCATTACCATATTTTGTTTTATCTCACCAATCATTCAACATGATTATACTCATTTTTGCAACTTTTCGGACAACTGATCAATCTAGTTTTATGCGACATTTTGGGATCAGCTGTATAATTACCTATATATTTTTCCTACAATTCATCCATGATGATTGTACCCGTTTTGCAACTTTGTTGACAACTGATCAATCTAGTATTATGTGACATTATGGGATCAGCCGTATTATTATTTTATTCCAACTACCACATATATAATATCTAATTTTTGTTTTCATGCTATAACATGCAACTACTTTTGCAACCTTATTATATGAAACATTTCAACTGATGTCTCTGAATGATTTCGTCTCATCATTCGTTTCATTCTCTCTAGTTCTTCATCACCTGTTCGTAATAACATTTCCGTATGTTATCAAATATCATATCATTTCATATCACATTGTTCACAGCACAGCACAACACATATATTACTTCTTTGTAGGTCCAGTGTCTATAGAATCTGTTCATCTATCTAAATAAGTACCTTGGAATCACTCAGCAAATACAATATATAATGGTATTGTGAAAATCAAAACTCTATGAAACATCTTTACTTCTGCAAAACCACAGTTGCTATCTCATATTTACTAATATCTTTGAAATTTTACTTTTAATAAAGGTGACCATAGGTAAATTGATTGTTTCATCCATTTAACACAAGTTTGATACAAAATACTTGTACATCATCAGTACCTCAAATTTTGGCAACATGACCAAGCGAAAACAATAATCTAATATACTGTATACAACAATTTAAATCTGAATTCTAGGGTTATGAACAAATATCTTACCACATTGACAAATTTTGGCACAAATTCTAAACAAGAATTGTCTGACACACTTTATAGGGTTCGAGTAAAGGCCGTTGACCAATGCGTATTTAACAAACCCAAGTGAATGTCATGTCATCTCTGCATCAATAAATTGTATCTATATTGATGTCTTTGTGCCAAGGTATGTTCTGTGATTCTGATGTTCAAATAGCAACTTATGTTCTGTGCTGTGGAGGTAACCGTTTATTTTGTGAGTCTGGTGGTTCTGTTTGATGTTTTGGTGTTGCTTCAGTGTGTAATGTGGCTGGATCAACTGATGGTGGTAATGGGTTCTGATCATGACCATTAATGAGGGTTACACAACCAAGCGCTCTGGCTTATCATGTTGGTAACAATTATCATCAATGTCAACAGAATTAATTCCCATAGTTTACCATTCTCAGGGTATGTATACCCTGAAAGACCATCAGTATTTCCATTAAGCAGATAAAGAATTGTGGACAATCTGGAATTTGTGGGATGCAGATGCCGTGCCCATCTACCATGGCGTCCACCAAATTTCTTAATTTGCTTTATCCACTTGTCTGATAGGTGATCAGTATACACTGTGAATGGAGAGTTAGCAAGGTATGGCCGATACCATTGACAGCTTCGACCGGTGCCAACCCTACCATATTTAGTCATCTGGTTACTTGGCCATTTTACACTCTGCCACCATAAGCTACCATATATTCCTTATACCACTATAATCAAATTGGGACGGCTTAAAGCCTACAGTCACCAATATGGGAAGATGGTAAAATTTTGGAAGGACAGGATAGGGGCAGACGTAAGGACCTTTTTGAGTCTTAAATGAGTCTAAAAATTTCAATCGTTCTTAAAACAGTTTCAGTGTATTACACTGCTTCTAAAGTTTCATTGATTTCTGGGGGACTTGAATACCTTGTAAACTATAATGTTTTCACTAACATAAGAGTTGTAGCTCCTGAATCAAATAGTCTAGGAGCACTAACTTGCTAGCATATGATATAAGTCTAAAGGAGACATTCAGGGAAACAGAGGGTAGTTCAATTTATAATGCGTACAGTAGAACAATTACTTGTTAAGAACAACTGCCAATTCGTCTTACATGGAACCATTTTTAAGCTGTTTTTCTCTAAAACACTTTAAAATTAAAATTGTCAAACTGTTATCGCTAAGTATTAACTAATTACTTGCAAAGAAGTATGTATAACTTCTCGAAAAATTACTGTTATCAATAATCTAATAATAATTACTTTGTACTATTGTAAGCAAAAACTTCAATTTTCCATGAAATTTATCAGAACCTGACAAAATTTTACTCTTGCCTTCAAGATATATACTTAATATCTGATGTATTCAATCAAAATTTTAACACAATCCAAATTTATGTGCAAAAATTTAATGAAAAATTTTGGTATCTGTTAGTAATATATAATTGGATGAAACAAAAATTCACCTATATTGGACTATATTAAAATCTATAGTGATAACAAGTAAATAACAAGTGTATAACAGAAATTATATGTATAACAGAAAACAACGTTTGTAAATAGCAACTGCTGAACCTTGCAACAATAAAGATATTAGCACAAAATAATGATTTCCACTTACCAACTGTGTGTGGATAACTTCAATAGCAACAGTTCATTCTATAGCACTTTATTGGCAGTTCTTGGCTTCCTCGGTTCTACAGGATTTGGTTGTAATATGAACTTCTCTCGAAAGGTTTTCCCTCATTCCACAGGTACATGTTATCGTATGCACCACTCATCTAAATCCTCCAAAACGTTTCAATGTCGATTTTCTTCTAGTATATTTGTTCAGCATCCCTCATTTTATTGGATCTTGTATACCGTTGGATTCTCCGCCATAAACAGCTGTGACCGGAGGTTGGGCGGAGGCGTCGACTGTCGCGCTATTTGTGGGGAAACTCGCTTAGTGTGTCTTAGTCGATCACCACCCGTAACCTCGTGTTGTTGTTGTATTCCAAACCTCCAGTCGTGCAGTGTTCTCAAATGTTTAGCTTAAAGCTAATGTTGTGATGTTTGCTTTAGTACCACAGTAACAGTTGATGTACTACGTTGTATTAGCATCTCCAATGTGTATCAAGTAGTTCTCTAATGTTGCAATTTAATTATTGCGTATGATAATATCAGTATCTCCAATGCTGATTCTTTGTCAACAATATTGTAACAATGTTACGTAACGACAAGTCCCATTTCAGTTTTCTTCATTTATTTCTTTATATGTATTCAACAGTTCCCGATAACAACTTCTATTATATATAACTTTAAAAACCCAGATGAATTAAGTATTAGTAACCAGATGACTATAAGCTAACACCAAATAATTTAAACGTAGATGTTAACTGTTCAATTCATAATTTAAGACTAATTCAATAATCATTATTTTAAAATTACATTAAATTATTTCAACATACCTGATTGGTCAAGTGTTCTTAACCAATCAAAAGTCTCTATTTATTATATAAAATATTAACATATTAAGTTTTGATAAAGATCATTAAGTGACAATTCTAAGACTATAAACAATATATTTAACCATGGGCAGTTTCTAGGAACAATACTTGGTCTGCTCTTAGATTCTTATCAGTAGACATTATGTTGCCATGTGTAAATTATGGATCATAATTATTTAAAACCACAGATCTTATCTAATAAGAGTCTGACTTTTAGCTTGAGGCTATAAAGTGCATTTTGGTGAAGTTATTAATTAAAGTCAAGATTATTAATTTATTTATTAAAATAGAAATTAATCTATATGATTTTATAAAATATAGCATTGAAGTTTGAAAGCTAAATGCCAGTTCTTAAACCTTGTTACATATACATGGAGCTAGCTTGTTCACCATCAATTTAAAATAAATTACATCATTTGATCATTCAGGCATACCACATAACACAATTGTCATTGTACAACAAATACCACTATTGTTATTGTCATCATTTTACCAAATATCAGAAGTTAACGTATGCGAAAAAAATCATTCAGTGAACAAATAATTGATACTGCAAGTAACAGTTTTCATCAGACAGAAATTGACAAAGAACCAACTTTTAACACCATACTATCCATCTTATAAATAAATTATTCAACTTAAATCCTAAAAAATCTGTAAATTTCAGCTTAAACAAATGGCATTATGATAAGTACCATTCAGTGGATATAAAAACTGCATGTATTATACAGCTGGTTTTTGATGAATGTTCACAGAACTGCAGATATAAATTTCCCAGTGTCAGTATCACAGTTGCCTCCCTTGCATGCATGCCTAACTTTCAAATATGTTGCACGTTTATCACCGTTGCCTCCCTTGCATGCATGCCTAACTTTCTAATATGTTGCACGTTTTTATAGTCAGTTTATATTTACTTGTGAATATGGCAGCAGACAAATTATGTTTTGTTTGAAATACATACCATTTGTTTAAAAAACATAACTGGTACGTTTGAAAGTCTGCCTTAGTGGTTTGGTGTGTCCTGTAGAAAGACTGTCTCGATGTCAAGGTGGTGTCTGCCTGTGTGTCAAGGTGGTGTCTCTCTCGGTGTCAAGGTGGTGTCTGTCTTGGTTTCAAGGTGGCTTCTGTCTCGGTGTCAAGGTAAAACCTGTATTGCAATAATGCCATATATCTTAAATCACATGTTGGTGTCATGTAGAAAGTCTGTATTTATATTGTGTGTGTTCTTTTTATGAACAAAATACCAGGATACATATATCCATCAATGTCTGTATTTAAGTACATGCAAGTTTTATATACAACAAAACATATCTGTGTGTATTTTCAACAATGAAATAAAATATGTTTAATGCTTAAGTCTTAACATTTGTTGCAAGTTAAAACCTGTATTGCAATAATGCCATATATCTTAAATCACATGTTGGTAAAATGATGTAAAATCCAGAGTCAGTATCCAGTTTACAATATATTGGCCAACATCATGCTTGTAATGTACACTATATTGTAGGAACGGATAGTCAGGAAGTCTTACATGTATTTAGCTTGACCAGTCTGCACAGACATTTAGATTTGGTTGGTTAGTTCATCTGCAGGTATTTCACTTGTCATTGCCAGCAGTCATATCCTCCAGGAGCTGCTGCCTTGGTTAAGTGCACTTGGTTGGTTACCTTGCAATCCGCAAGATCACGTTGGTTGATAATCAATAGCAGGAAATATTGTTCCCCGCTGATGACTAACTGACCTACGCTGATGACTAATTGCTGAATAATGGCGTAAAACAAAACTAGCACATGTTTGTTCACAAAGTTCATTTTGTAATTAATTTCACCACCAAGGGTCAGTCACCACCGAGGGTCGGTCACAATGATGATTAATCAGCAAGTACATAAGATGTTTTGTAGGTGTAGTGATTGAAACCGCAAGTGTTGGTATACAGTTTTGTCACTATGCCCCAGACCTTGATGTCAACATAACATCTCATGCGACAGTACAACGTTGTCCTCTTATTTAGTGGTTGGGCGTGAAGTTAACCACAAATTTGAAGTGTATAATCAACAGCAAAATATTAAACACAAAGATTTACTTTTTTCGCCGAAAATGTTGTTACAACAAATCTTGTTACAACAAGACTAAGTGTTCATAGAGCCACACTAATGAAAACCCTAAAATAAGAAAAAAAAATATTTAAAGAGTTTTGTCCCTTTGATAGTTCTTATACTTGCACACATTTGGGTGAAAAAAACATTGCATTTTAAAATGTATGAATATTAATCACAAGGCTGACAGATTGTTTGTGGTGTATGATTTCACAAGCCCAGATGTTAACAGGAGCTGTATCATCCAAATGCCTACAGGCAAACATTGAGGTCAGGTCAACATTTAGCTACACCATGCTTTTATACCCAATGCATTGCCAACTCCTATTGTGCATTACAAAAAAACGACTTTTTCCCTCAATAATATCTTTAATTAATTCATTACAATGGTTTGAATATTTGATTGAATCAAGAATTCGAGAAAAGTGCAAACATTCTCCAGGTTTCACCATTGACAGCATGTAGTAGGACACTTGATCCTACTGATGACTTTAAAATGACAATCAATTCAACATAATGAATATTCAAATACGAGGATAAAAGATACCTCTCACCATAAATACTTGTATTAGTGGATAATGTGCTACATAATAGACGGACATATGTCGGCAGTTTTTATTGACCCAGATACACTACAACTTTATATTGCCATTTGTCTGAGTTTGAAGTTAGTGATGTGATGTTGGCAATGTGACCAGAGGCAATACAAGGTATTGGTAAGGGACACTTATCCAAGACGTTCAGGGTACAGACTCAGGTCCATGGATGGAGAGGTAATACAAGGTATTGGTGAGGAACACTAATCAAAGACGTTCAGGGTACAGTCTCGGATCCATGGATGGAGATATAATACAAGGTATTAGTGAGGAACACTTATCCAAGACGTTAAGGGTACAGACTCAGATCCATGGAAGGAGAAGGAAGTTCAATCTCATAAGAAAATCATTAACTAGATAGACTCTATCCTTTCTGCCAAATCATTCATGTCATTAACCCCAACCCATGCCAATCCTTGCCCAATGCCAATATCAAGCATTGTCTTCATCAGCCACATGCCTACAATAGCAAGCAATAAATAATGACCACTTACAATTTTGTAACAAAATAGGATAAAACTTTAAACCCAAAACTTTGTATGACATATCAGTTCTGTTTTAATATCTCCCCAGATCGTCATCTCACTTGGAAGTTTGATATTTCATAGTCCAGTATATACAGACAAAACTCTAGCTTTCACATCTCCATAAATCGAGTACAAAACTATATGAAAGATAAATAACATTGAAACTTTAGATCTAATATATGAAAAAAATGGCCGAGAATATAAAACAAACACTCAGTGATATAATCAGAAGGCTTTCAATGTAATATCAATCTATAATGTACAGACATCCACAGGGAATAGGAAACATATACAATTCAAACATACTACCCTTACATATAATGATATAAATCCTAGATAGATTGTAAATCACATTATCTTCATTTATTTGAAAACCTGTTTTACACAAGGGATTTACTTCAGACCTTAATTATTGATCACATATCTAGGTGATTAATATCAACCCATGTCTCGTCTATAAAGTGACATCACTGATAGACTTGTTACTAGGCACACTTGTTACTTAAAACACATCACACCAGTCTGTTGCTAGTACAGATAGCTTCCCCAAACTCATAGCAAAACACATCTGATACTTGCATAAAAACTATTTATACTAAGAAATTATTACACACAAGACCCTTCAAAACTGAACACTTTTTAAATTGAGTAAGCTTAAATATTGAGGTTGAAGAAAGAGAAGAGTTAAAATAATCATGGAAACAGTGTTTTCTTAATTTAAAGGTCTAATTATCAAGGTGATTCTAAATTTGGAGATGGTCTTATTACTGAGGTGTTTTAAGAGTGCTATTAACTTCAAATTTAATTTTCATGACATGGTGGTCTTTTTAAGAAATTCTTAAGAAATTTAAGCTTCATATGAAACCTCCTGAATATTTAATTGGCCTTTTTATGGAGGTGTTCTTTTTAGAACAGGTATTACCTTCACCTGGAATGATATTGACTTTCATATCCAAGTTGATGTTGACTACAATATATAAGAAGTGACAGCTGTGTGGGTTATTGTAGCTTACTTGATGTCTGAAAACAAGGCAGTGATTCATCATATACAAGTAGACTAGGGATTGTTTAATCATTCAGACATGGATATTGATATAATAATATGGTAGGTATAAGTAATAATCCATCTTTCACCAACTGTTACCCCAAAGTCCTTGAAGTTCATTTCAGGTCACAGACCCATCAACTGTATGGTTACCTCAAGTCCTATAGTTCATTTCAGGTCACAGTCCCATCAACTGTATGGTTACCTCAAGTCCTATAGTTCATTTCAGTTCACAGTCCCACCAACTATATGGATACCTCAAGTCCTACAGTTCATTTCAGTTCACAGTCCCATCAACTATATGGTTACCTCAAGTCCTACAGTTCATGTCAGGTCACAGACCCATCAACTGTATGGATACCTCAAGTCCTACAGTTCATTTCAGTTCACAGTCCCACCAACTGTATGGATACCTCAAGTCCTACAGTTCATTTCAGTTCACAGTCCCACCAACTATATGGTTACCTCAAGTCCTACAGTTCATGTCAGGTCACAGACCCATCAACTGTATGGATACCTCAAGTCCTACAGTTCATTTCAGTTCACAGTCCCATCAACTATATGGTTACCTCAAGTCCTACAGTTCATGTCAGGTCACAGACCCATCAACTGTATGGATACCTCAAGTCCTACAGTTCATTTCAGTTCACAGTCCCACCAACTGTATGGATACCTCAAGTCCTACAGTTCATGTCAGGTCACAGACCCATCAACTGTATGGTTACCTCAAGTCCTACAGTTCATATCAGGTCACAGACCCATCAACTGTATGGATACCTCAAGTCCTACAGTTCATATCAGGTCGCAGACCCATCAACTGTATGGATACCTCAAGTCCTACAGTTCATATCAGGTCACAGACCCAACAACTGTATGGATACCTCAAGTCCTACAGTTCATATCAGGTCACAGACCCATCAACTGTATGGTTACCTCAAGTCCTACAGTTCATGTCAGGTCACAGACCCATCAACTGTTTGGATACCTCAAGTCCTACAGTTCATGTCAGGTCACAGACCCATCAACTGTATGGTTACCTCAAGTCCTACAGTTCATTTCAGGTCACAGACCCATCAACTGTATGGATACCTCAAGTCCTACAGTTCATGTCAGGTCACAGACCCATCAACTGTATGGTTACCTCAAGTCCTACAGTTCATATCAGGTCACAGACCCATCAACTGTATGGATACCTCAAGTCCTACAGTTCATTTCAGTTCACAGTCCCACCAACTGTATGGATACCTCAAGTCCTACAGTTCATTTCAGTTCACAGTCCCACCAACTATATGGTTACCTCAAGTCCTACAGTTCATGTCAGGTCACAGACCCATCAACTGTATGGTTACCTCAAGTCCTACAGTTCATTTCAGGTCACAGACCCATCAACTGTATGCTATATGGAGTAACAATGCTAGTATATCATACATTTTTAGGACTTCCTAGTTCCTGGAATGATTTTAATACTGATGCAATAACACAATCAGCACAGTACTGATTGATTTTGTTATCAAGTCATCGTGTCAAGCAAACAGTTCAGGTCTTGAAACACTTCAGTCCCATCTAAATAAAGACACACATACAAATAGGGACACTTGAGACATGTTTAAGTGTGTAAAGATAAGAATGTTGACTAGTCTCAGCTAAGACACCCGTACATGTAATGTGGGAAATTGAAATTGACAACGATTTTGTAATAACTGGATTTTAATTAAGTTAACATCAAATTCCAAGGACTTCAATCTTCATACCTATCTGAATTATATGAATTTACGGCACAACAAAAATATCACTTGAATAAAGTCCACGAAATTTAAAACCCATGAATATTTTTTACATTAAATTAATCATAATTCTCTTGTTGTTTGGACATTGCTGAACTCATAATGTCACCCTACCCTCTGAGAATCATTTATAATACAAAAATATCTACAACCAATGTCTTAAAAAGGTTTTATAAAATTGTGAACTGTAGGTTGTGACAAGCGGTGTCTATTTATAGAGGTACTCATATACTTATGAATGATTAAAGGAAACAGACCAGACAGAGGAGTGGGAACTGTGACAGTTTTACTTATATCACAAATATACTATGCAGATCATATTTACATCATCCTACACTTGTTGTCTCCAGGCATTAACCTAATCAACTTTAATAAAGTATAGGTTAAAATGTTACCTGTGAATGAAATGTAGTTGTGGTGTTTCCCAGCCAGATTTGACAAGTTTCACTAAAGAACTACAACATTTGTACCAAACAGTTTGACCATGATATTGAATGTTCCACCGATGATAACACTAGCCTTTGTTTACAAATGAAAATTAAATGCATTTTCGATGTTCATTTTTGTTCAATCTTGTGCATATTCACTTTTATTGGTACACATGTACTCTTTAAATCTACACAAGAAGTCAGTCGACCGTGCAGTGTTTATATTATGCATGTTTGTTAATTGATAAGTCTAGAGTTATCTACAGCGAGCTATATCAATGAATTGTTTATTTATATGCAATGGTTAAATGATAAGCCTTTACAGATTGGCCTTTATCCTCACTAGACTGTATGCAAGATGCAGACTGTAATATGAATTTTAGTAGGCACTGAAGCAGCATTTCAACCTGGCACAGCGCAATTGGGCAGTTACCTGAAACTAACTATGCTAAACAGCAAGCTAGGACGATATGCCAGGACCACTAAATGACTTTGTTAAATTGCGGCCAGTGATCGAACCCCAGACCTCTCGGGCTCAAAGCAAACAATCTACAACTAGGCTATCGAGGCAAACGTAGTAGACACTGAGAGTTGGACTGAATAGTTTTTAAATTGCTAGACTGAACTAAAAACCAGTATAATGCTCAGACAGAACTCAGGATCCATGACATTTCAGTTTCATGCTCAGACAGAACTCGGGATTCATGACAATTCAATTCCATGCTCAGACAGAACTCAGTATACATGACATTTCAGTTCCATCCGAGTATTATGCTGGTGTTCAGTTTGGGTTCCAGTTCCATCATAGCAATATTAAAACAGTACAAACCTTTGATGGAACTGAGAAGCGCTATATCCGGATATTTAACATGTTGTGTAGCTATGGGAATACAATATATTAACAGTCCATAACTCATGTCTGACTGTCTTATATGTGTGACCCAATAATAAAAGTTAACTAGATTTTATAACTCAATGGACAGTTCAGTGTTTATTCATATTTCTATTTCCATGATTTGCTTGAAGCCCCATATGGGTAAAATCAATTCGGGGCAAGTGAGAAAAAAATCATAAAATTGTTGGAGAAAACTGTAGATTGTAATGATGTATGTGAATATATGACATCCAGGCTAGTGATAAAAACTTCATCATGAAAACTATATGTTATATGAAATGGTAAAATCATAATAACAAATCCACATAGTTGATTGCTCAGCCGACATCAATGAATACTAAACAGAAAAATATCAGAAAGAAAAATGTGTCTCCATAAGTTACAATCTCAATGGAAAACTATAGACATCTTTATTTATTTCACCAAACAGTAAATGAGTTACTGCCAGATTAATTGGTCTACCGCCATTTTGTTTGCGAGGAAATTAATGTACTCTTACTGGTCTAAAACTAGACAAGTGTATTTTAAACTTAATAATAAGTCATTCATGTGTCATGATGAAAAAAGTCCTACCACGTCAGCAAAAAAGGAACAGTACGTTCGTTAAATATTGGACATGTATGCCCAGCAATAACATAACTATGATGTCTTAAAACATTCAGGGTAGATATATATCTTGTTGCAGGTCATTTCCTTACAGACAAGAATTTGAAGACCCTACATACCTATTGTATTATATAAAACACCCTATCGTATATAGCACCCTACATGTATATATAGCAAACCAATTAGGCCTACAGCCTTCATGGTTAATTCCTACCCATTAAAACTCCAAACCATTGTATAACAGTCGGTATACTTCGGTTTTCATATTTTAATTTTTTATAACACCCTATATATACTATATATTCACATACAGTTTTATAGAAGAAATTTCCATTCACCAGAGAAATGTCCAGTTGCCATGGAAACACTATAGACCATTCATTAGATATTGCCAGTAGTAATCAAATCTTCACAGTATACAGTGTCTGGTCTTATCAAGGGTTCTGCTTAAGACAACATGAGACCTGCTTACAGATAACAAGTTTTAAAGCCAAGACCCTGTGCAGGAACAGGGGGAGAGGGGCACAGTGTTGAGACCCCGTGCAGACACAGGGGTGCAGTGTTAAGACCCACTTGCTGTTAACAAGGTTATAAAGTTAAGACCCCCCCCCCCTTGCAGTAACAGGGGGGGGGGGGCAGTGGTGAGACCCCAGGCAGGAACAGGGACACAGTTTTGAGACCAGCTTGCTATTACAGTGGCGCAGTTAAGACTTATGTCATTAAGACACTACAGTCAAATGTTACCACAGTTAAATGACATTGTACATAGTTTCAAGACAATGAACACCACAATTACTGATATCACTTCTTACAGGTAAATTACACACCTAGATATGTGAACCCAATCTTTTCCTTGTATCTTAAATTAAATAACCCTGAAACATACACAAATACAATTCGTTGTCAAAGACTTGAAACTAACACTTCTAGATTGTATCAACTGTATGCGGTTTTCAATTTGAAAATCACCAGACTATGAAATCATTTTCAAGGATTTATTTACCAAGTGAATTCATTACAAAAGAGAAGTTTAAATGTATAGCTACACAAGTGACGGAAGGGTTAGGTAAAATCATCGATGATGAATATATTACGATATATACATGGCTATAAACACGCAGGTAACCAAGCGTATTAAAAACTTAAAACTTCTAGTCAATAATTCAACAAAGTTTGAACAAACATAAATTGTGTACTTGAGCTGGGTTTAAAACATTTAGGTTACAGACTGTCTGACCTAAATTGGTAGCTAGCTAGCATAATGGTGACACATTCTTATCACTACATTAACAAATCGACTAACTATGAAGAACAAATAAAGTTCTCTAGTTCACTGATTGAACAAACACAGAGATGGGACCGATAGATTGAAATTCTCCTAAATTTACAGTTTGCATGCCTTCCATATGAACGACTGAATATCAAATTGTCAATAACTATTTTAACACATAACCAAAGGTAATTATTGCACCTGTTAGCTATACAAAATGTGAACAAGGTGCACCATGCCCTGGTACAATACTGTGTCAAGTGATTTATATTGTTCATATTTAGTTAGTCACTAGGGGCTGTACACTGAACATCACACCTTACAAACAACCTTACATAACAAGACAAGATAAACCCCCTAACCAAAACGCCAACCAACCCCCTAACCAAAACGCCAACCAACCCCCTAACCAAAATGCCAACCAACCCCCTAACCAAAATGCCACAGTAATAGGTTATATTAGAATGTAAAACGTGAAACAGTTGTCCAGCAGTCCCAGAACTGTAATGCTGGGCACCAAGCAAGCGAGCTATACAAATACCCCTTACAATGAACTTCGATAGGACACGCCGAGGATTGAACCTGTTACCCTACTTCGCCAGACAAATGCTTAGCACAGGAAACAGACTGAATGTTGACCACATTGATACTTTCCTTTGTTATTCAATTTGTGAAAGTACACAGGACATCATATACAGCACACCTGGACGACATCACCCAAGGCAAAGCTTAGTCAATGAAGCTCCCTTGTTGGAAAACAGGTGGACAAAATTTTGATGATTAACTAAGTGACAATGCTGAAATCGCCATAAAGTCATGAATAACAAGTTGTTTTTATGTAATCATTGAATTAAAATAATATGTCAATCAAATATAAAATGTTTTGTTATGATAGGACTGCTCTACATATATCATTTCAACTCAATGAGAGTTGCGTTTCTATATATATATAATAGGGGTTCTTCCAAGGCATAATGCCTAATCCTGAAAATGAGTCACATGCCCGTTGTGGTACTAGTACCATAAGCACACACCCATACAGCAAAACCTTGTTTAAAACTTAGTTGTATTGATAAAATTCAGCTTATTAAATTTCAAATGACCATAACTTTGTCAATTCTTTGAATTTTTTCACCAAGTAACTTTTATTTTCTGCAGGACATTTCATACTTTCTAGTTAATTATTCGGATTATTCCGAAATTATAGAACGCCTGATGAATACATCATTTCAATGCAATGAGAGATTATATTTAGTAATTACCTTACATTATTTAGGATTAATTCACAATGTTCTACTTCTCGATTTGTCTGCTACATAAATACATCAAACAAGGAAAACATTATGTTTTTATACACCAACGCAATGAGTTGCCGAGAAAAATATTAAACCAACAAGCAAATTTATGATATTGAAATATTGCCATAGGTTTTTTAAGTTCAATATCCACAGAATTACCTTAGTAATCCTATGTACAAATGATTCCATTAAAACTCCAAATCCCGTTGAGTGAGCATTTTGTAGATGATAAAGTTTTAAGTATTATGTTTAAAAAAAAAATTCACAAGTCAACAAGCAAGTTGCAGTGTTTTTTTGTGAGACCCCTTACTTCCCAAGACTACATGATCGTATGGAGAAATATTTGTCAACGATTTGAACTCTTCTCAGTTCTAGCTATGTCCTTACATAGAGACAACTTCACAGTGATATCGAATCGTATTAGTACCTGGTCGGAGATCAAACACAAATGATATTTTTATAAAGATGAGAAAGAAGTATAGATTCATATTTCAATAGGATTGTCTCCACACTGAAATGTACATAAATATTCACATTACCTGAACTTGTGACACCCGAGAATCACAGACAGGCAGGGAACAGTTCTAATAAGATTGGTGCACATTTTTTAAGGAAGATACAAGAGGTAGAGCAGTGTGGTGATATCTATGAAACTTACCTTTTGAACGTATTTCTGTGAAATATTTGAATGCCTTGGAGCTCATCGTGCATACATCTCATTGTGCATACATCTGAAATTGTAAGAATAATGAATACAGTCAGTATAAGGGATAGCACCAACATACACAATGATAGCAATATTGTTCATAAAAAGATGGCAATATCGTCCGTAAGAAGATGGCAACATTGTCTGAAACAAGATGGCAACATTGTCTGTCACAAGATGGCAACATTGTCTGAAACAAGATGGCAACATTGTCTGTCACAAGATGGCAATATTGTTCATAACAGAATGGCAACATTGTACGTAACAAGATGGCAATATTGTCCTTAACAAGATGGCAACATTGTCCTTAACAAGATGGCAATATTGTCTGGAACAAGATGGCAACATTGTCCATAACAAGATGGCAACATTGTCCGTAACAAGATGGCACTATTGTCTAGAACAAGATGGCAGTATTGTTAATAACCAGGTGGCAGTATTGTCTGTAACAAGACCACGTCCTGCAAGACCATGGATTAACTCAGAACCAAACCAGGGATATTTGTTCAACATGTACCCCGCCACCCCCCTACTGGCAGTCAAGAGTTTTCACCTGTTGACCTTACAAGCAAGAGTCATCTTTGAGTCACATGACCAATGTTCCTACCAAGTTTGAGCACTGAATGTTCAAAGCTTCTCTAGTTATCAGTCAGTCATGGTTAGGTCTGCTGGTTGCAAGGCAATGGATATCCCCCTTTGAAAAGGGCACTTTTTGCATTGATTTGCAGTGACAGCTGTTACATTAACATCAATATGTCCCCCCCCCATTCAACCTCAATATGGTTTAGCGCCCGGAATGAACAAAAGACCAGACAGGCAAAAACCTTTAAAGTACTGAAGTTAGCGACTTTATAAAACATATTTTACATGAATGCAGTATTGAAGTCAGTATTGAAGTGACTATCTATTTGAAAAATCTTGCACCGCCAATTTTAGATAAAACGAACGATAAAAATATCTTTTTACAAGATATGATTCATGCCAACCAATAAAACTATTTAAACTACATATAAGACAACATGTCTGAGGTTATATTGTATAACCTTGTAGGAAGATTTTATACTGCCAGTATTGTAAGGTGATTAAAGGTGGGTTTTAAGACTTCAACTCTACTTTGTATAGCTAACTTGCAATGCCATATACCCTCTCCTTATACCGACATTGAACTTATCAAGAACGTTTAACAGTTTAAGTCTAAATCCTTTAACAAAAGACGGCCTGATCAAACTATCAAGGGACAAAAGTTTACTAGGTGACGACAGGTGACCCAACATGTATATGTATACTGTTACCTGCTAAACATGGCCAAAAATTATATACACTATAACGCACAAAAATAAATCCATTTTGTAAAAACTTTTCAAAGTCAGTGAAAGCTCCAAAAGTCTGGTAGTCTGGAAAAATATTCTAAACATCCGAGATTTTATGTAAATTATTATAACATAATTAGTTCATGTATTTAAATGCAATTGCTTACATACACACTGTTTGCAGATATATAAACGTTAACACATTACAATTTGTTCCTTTAAATCCATATTTATAATGAATTCAATCAATAACATATTCATTCCTACAAACTTTGAATACATTCGCAATCGTCTCGCTATACAGTAATTAACATAACTTATTTATACATAGCCAAAACATGAGTAGATACACACACGACCTACATGTATTCTGAATTTAACCTAGACAGACATATACACACTCATGTAAGTAACCCAGACTGGAGTATTTATAAAACATATTCATATCACTGTGTTGCTGGGTTTAAACAGTACAGTATATAACCCCCTAGTCAGACATACTTCAACATTACTTCATGGTGGGTTAGTTAGCAAATTTAAACTTTGCTTGATAAGCACTGTACAAAACATGTATGAAAAGTCAGACAGATTTATATTTGCTTAGCCTAAACAAACAATTCTATCCTCAGTGTTTGGGTAATCAAATACAAGAGGTCATCTAGGGTCAAACACTCACCCAGTGACCAGGCAGGATAGATTACAGCCTTCAACCTTTACCTTAGAATACCTGGTTATCAGGTCAACTATGTATGTATATATGTGTGTGCTGTGTGCTGTGTGCTGTGTGGGGGTGTACTGATATATAAACCTATCACCAACCCAACTCATGTAGAATAGAATCTATTTACCATGACAACAGAATAAATCAATACAAGACCTTGTCAACTATATTTGAGGAGTAATATGAGTGATATTGGTGTGAGGTATATATAAAACAAACTTGTTACATAGACTAATGTCTAATATACCCAGGTTGCTAAACAAGTTGCTATACAAATTCCAAATATTACAGGACCATTTGTTCAATACTTGCATGTGTTTGAAAATGAGCTTCCCTAAT
The DNA here is from genome assembly GCA_947247005.1 of Spisula solida. Lineage (NCBI taxonomy): Eukaryota > Metazoa > Mollusca > Bivalvia > Venerida > Mactridae > Spisula > Spisula solida. The sequence goes on along the minus strand of OX365947.1, from coordinate 38,190,919 downwards.
CAATTATGTTCTCTTTGTAAGACTATCAAACAATATTATCAGATATATTTGTTTTGTCAGTCATAATATTGCATATCAACTTCAAAGAGAATGGGATCCACGCACATATAATAGCTGATGGCAGGATTTACACATATATAATAGCTGATGGCAATCAAACTGATTCAGGTAATGAAATCAACCCTGATTGTATGATTCTTGAAACAGCAAAAATCAATTGATTGTGAACACCAACGATGACTAAATCTTGTCTGACAACCATATTTAACATGTGTCGTAACTGTTGGGTATTTTTTTAACCACATGAATGTCACCAGTTGTCACATACATGGTAATGATGATCATAGTAATTAGAAGTATTTAATTCAGGGTGGCCACAGAACTTCAGTAACAAAATTCCCTGGTAATTCCTAGATTTTGCCCAAAATGAAAGGGGATTTTTACTTGATCTTTGTGTGGTGTATGAAGCTCCAATATTTGCCTCAAACCTCCCCATATAGCCAGCCATACATTCACCACCTCAAACTTAACTCATTCATTATGCATGGCTCATCAAATTTAACAGGTATAATACAAATTTATTTACACAAGTTGGTAAACAGTTGCTGCTTTTAAAGTGGTGCAAAATGCCTCTTAAGTCCCAACAAGTTTCAGACTCTGGAACAAACTCTTTTTATATTTCATTAAATTCTATTGCTCAAAAGTATCAGCAAAAATGAATTATAAGATGGAATAAGTTTGTTGCCCTGGTAAGCAAAATGATTACAATATTGCTATTTTGCATTTTTTCTTCTCCCTCAGGATAACAAATTTCTTCAAAATTTTCTGATCAGATATGAAAATAATAATAAAATCTAGCCAGCAAAGTTTGCCGAAATAAGACATCAGAAATGGAATGGAATGACAAATTGAATGGATGTACAGGAAGTAGCAAGAATATGATTATATAATATGTATGATTTATATAGACTATTTCAACTATTGTCACCAGTTTACCTTTAAGTAGATTGTTGTTGAGTCTGGAACTTGCAGGCTCAGCAGCTAACACAATCCCCCAGGGCTGAAAATGAATACAAGAACCATGAAATAAATCAACTCTATATCCAATCTATATCAACAGATACATTGTAATAACTTCTTTTTTTAACTCATTGTGCATTTTAAAGTCTCGCCAAACTTTATTTTATGCCACTGGGTCTGATAGCAACTTGTCTAGAAACTCACGTCAGAGCAACATGAAGCATCAAGCAAGTGTAGGCCAATGTTGCTTCCAAGGCTAAACTATTGATATTGTTAATTGGAATATAATTGAAATGTTTGTGTTATATTCCTGGACAATCTCCCAAAAAAAGAATTATGATATGATATAAAACAAGAATTATGATATGATATCATAATATATGCAATAAAATAATTAAGGCTAGGGGCAAAGTAATAGTGTAGGTAGGGTTACCATAACCCCAATAATAATTTGTCTACACCTAATCAATCAAATATTAATTTTTGTACAGTGCATGCTACCTACTTTCAAAACAATATAAAAATTCCCAGACATGGAAAAATATCTTAGGGAATTTCTTGCCTCCATTCATCATGTTTTTTTTCTACATATTCCAGAGACCCAACTCGTGTAATAAACTGACAACTTATTTATTATTCACGAGATTTTGTTTTAATTATTACTTAGCACTGTCCATCTAGTCTAAAACGTACATTTATTTGCAAATTAAACTTTGTACAACTTTCAATTAGTCTCCCTGTATCTGGTAGTCCATTTCTTGTGTATCAATTCTTCAAAATTCACTTAAAAGTGTGATACAATGTTTCAACACGGTGAGTAAAACAATGGTTTTAATTGACAGTTGTCAGTCATTACCACATAGGACAAAGGACTGTCGCTAGTATTGAAGTTTTTTCATTCTGAAGGTATGAGAGATGGCGTGGGAAAATTGGAAACTCTATTGTTATTTGAGTCCAAAAATGGTTATTTGATTTTAAAGGGATGCTTCATGAAAGCTAGTAGTTTTTCAGAGGCATTCATTCCTTGAAGACAGTAATAGCAACAAATTTGTGCATAGTAATTGCGTAGTAACTGCGGGCCATATGATACCAGGAAAATTAGGTTTTTTTCGTAACAAGACATACGGATCCTCATCATAATAGCTCTCGATTCATCTTCCACGGAATGTTTATTTTAATGAAACTATGTCGTATATTACATAGCAACAGGGGGAAATTTGTCTGATTTATTAATCAACAGTTTTTATCATCATAGAGATTTAGTTATAGGCAATTGTTGAAAAAAATACAATTGTGTTTCAAGTGAATTGAGAAATACGTCCTAGTCAAAGTGATATAGTGGTTAAGTTTTGTTAAATTCGTAAAAAAGGTGATTCAAAAAGGCGTGTGAAATAAATCATTACTTCTACTGGAAGGTACATTAACTTGATGTTGCCCAAAACTATTCCCTCATTATAGACTGTCTAGTCTTTTGAAGTATGACACAGTTAGCTTAATATGTCAAGATTGTATTTGATGGTACATGAACAGGATATCTTTTTGAGATGGAAACAAATAATTTAATAACATATACCAGTACATGCATATGCTCATCATTAGCACAAGATGAACGTTCGAATACCACATATTTTTTCTTACAACAAATTTTATAATTTTCTTTTTAAGGTGGAAATTCAAAAACCGAGATATGACCAGACAATGTTTTCAAAAATAAGAAGACACAAAATAAAACTACATACACGTCATGGCTATATAAGCTGCTGGTATTCACAACAAGACATTCTTCCTCTTGGTGCAGCCCTAGCTGGACACTACCATGGTCATCTGAAGATAATACAAAAACTACTCATATTGAATACAGTTTAATAAACAAGAACTAGTACTTAGATGGGAAACATTGACATTCCACCATGTCATCATTTCTGACATTTTGTTCAAAGTGCATGTCTAGATTGACACCATTTTGTACAAACATGGATGCGGTTCCTCTCGCACAATGCATTATGTCTAGATTGACACCATTTAGAGATGTTTATACTTTCAACTACAATTTTGTATATACATATAAATACACGTAATTATATAATTGGTTTGCTCATAAACAGATCTATGTATTCAGAAAACATGGATAATAAGAATTTGAGAAGTTAGTTGATGGCTATTTTGAATCAGGCTAAAACCTTGGCAATAAAATTTAACTCGCAAGAGCCTTAGCATAAACCATCAGGGCTTTTTTCCTTCTTTAGCAGGAGCCATTTACAGGCGTTTTCCCCCTAGGAATTTTTTTTAAAATCATGCAGTTTTCCCCTAAAATCCGAATTACATCAAGTTTTTTCTTCCCCTATGGCAAAAATTATTAGCTGTTTTTCCTCAAATTCAAAGAAAAGGCCTCTTCCCCTACTTTTGAAAAAAAGCCCTAACCATTATTTCTTGCTAGCGATTACGAAATGAACACCTCAAAGACAGGAGCGATACATGCTGTTTGGCGTTTAATACAGACATTAACTAGAACAGCCACAGAGTGACTAATGATACCCACACATACCGCTTTGTCACAGACGTATGGCAAACCACATCCATATAAACTGTCCCATTGTAGTCAACACTTGTACAGTTATTTTTAAATTCAACAATATATGAAGAAGTTACGGTCCAGATGACATAAATTATATATGAAGAAGTTATGGTCCAGATGACATAAATTATATATGAAGAAGTTACGGTCCAGATGACATAAATTATATATGAAGAAGTTACGGTCCAGACGACATAAATTAAGGTCATTTCTGACCTTTGAACTCTTAAAGTGTGACCTTGACCTTTGTGGCCCTTGAAATAATTGTTTTGTATGACACATCGTTTAATAGGGGTGAGCAATTGTGCCAGGTTATTTTAAAATCCCACAATAAATGACACAGTTACGGCCAGGACAAATAAATTAAGACCATTTTTAAACTTTGAACACAAAGTTTGACCTTAAACTGAGATATGGACGTAATTGTTTCGCATGACACCCCGTCTGGTAGTAGTGAACATTTGTGCCAAATTATCTTTAAATCCCATAATAAATGACTTAGTTATGGGCTGGACAGCCTCAACTATGGCTGTTTTTTACCTTTGAACTCCATGTGACTGACCTTGACCTTTGATGTAATTGTTTTGTATGACATACTGCCTGGTGGTGAACATTTGTCGCACATTATTTTCAAATCCAGCAATAAATGACGTTATGCTCTGGACAAGCACAATTATGGCCATTTTTGACCTTTCAACTCTAGGGGTGACTATCGAGTCCATTTTTGACTATTGCAATAGTATTGCTATTGCTGAAAGTACTATTGCGATACTATTGTATTGCTGGTAACTATTGCGATACTATTGCAATAGTAATTGCCAAGATTGGAAAACCAGAGATTAACTTGTAAATGCAAATTTGCACTGTGTTAGATATCACATCGTTGTACAACATACTAATCTACAATTTGTGGAAATGATTAAAAGGAATTTAACAGAAAAAGATTAACACAATTACAGTTTTTATCATGTTCAATGGAAGAACGATTGCAATATCAGTACTTTTTGGCAGTTTTGGTGCGTATGATTATCTAAAATAAGTTTTTTAACGAGAACGGAAGTTGTTTTAATGTAATAAATTACTAATAAATTTTATTTAAACCATCGTAACTATCGATAGTTGGGCTAAGTATCAGCGATAGTTATTGGATCGAGACTTTTACTATCGATCCATACTATCGGGTCACTCAGGATCGCAATGCATCGATATTTCGATGTATCGGCTCACCCCTATTCAACTCCCAAGTGTGACCTTGACCTTTAAGATATTGATGTAATTGTTTCGCATGGCACACCGTCTGGTAGTAGTGAAAATTTGTTCAAAAGTATTTTCAGACCCACAATAAATGATTTTGTTATATGCTGGACAAGCTCAATTTTGGCCATTTTTGACCTTTGAACTTCAAGTGTGACCTGGGTACTGTTTTATCAAAGCACTTACGGAAATGTAAACTTACGATCAAATTTAAATTCTTTATAATTTGTTAAAAATTATGAAGTGTGGCAAACGGAGCTGCATTTCTAATAATGGCTCAGTTACTGAACTCCTACAAACCATACCCGTCACCATTGTGCAGTTGTTAACAAACTATAAAGAATTTAAATTTGAGCGTAACTTTAAGATTTTCGTAAGTGCTTTGATAAAACAGTACCCTGGACTTTGAAGATATTGATGTAATTATTTCGCATGGCACACCGTCTAGTACTGGTGAACATTTGTGCCACATTATTTTTAAATCCCATAATAGATGACTTAGTTATGCTCCGGACAAGCTCAATTATAGTCATTTTTGATCTTTCAATTCCAAGTGTGACCTTGACCTTTGAAATATTGACGTAATTGTTTCGCATGACACACCGTCTCATCAAGGCGAACAAAGCTGCCAAGTTATTCAAAAATCCTTCAATGTATACAGAAGATACAGCCTGGGAAAACTTTGGGACAGACCGATGGGACGGACAGACTGACCAACCAACAGACAGACGGACCGACAAATTGACTATATAGCCCCCCCCCCCCCTACTTTAGTAGTGGGGGTATAAATACGGTAGGTACATATTATACAAATTCATTGAACAGAACATTAACTCTAGTTGACTGGTAAAGAAATAGCAACAGTGACATTATATCATAGTATATAACCCACATATATAATTATCCACGATATTATGTACGTAATACTTACATACATACATACATATATATATACATATATTTGTGTAATACTATGTCACATCAATTTACACTTTACATTCTTACGTTGTGTGTTGGAGACATATGGGGAAAATGTTACAGAAATGAAGTTATTTATATATTACTAGCATACATGTATAAATGATTTAACGGCTAGCGTATAATTAAGGCCTATTACATATAAAGCACAAAATCCTGTCACATTATCCTTCAATTGGGCCAACCTGCAGTCCAAGAACCACCCTAGTATGCCCAGGTACAAAAGCACTAAACCATATAATAGTGTCTTTCCACTAGTGATCAAATTTCCGACACTGCAGTTCAGTGACACTTTTATGGCAAAAAGCTGGTGAAAATAATACTTTTGACTTTTTACGCAGAGAAATTTAAAAGAAACTACTTACCACGGCGAAAAAACAGCGAGACGAACATTAACCACAGTCTGAAAAAGATAGAACAATATGGTGGTTACAAAGACGAAACAATTCAGTTACAGACAGTGATAGTTTATAAAAACACACTACACATTCATCAGGGCTCTTGATATAAACACACTACACGTTCATCAGGGCTCTTGATATACCAATATCAGCACTTTTAATGCCCCCCCCCCCCAACTAAGGAATACATATTTTACTCTTCTTTATAACAAAAATACGGATTGAACCAAGACCAGAGCAGCTTAAAGGAGCAATACACCACCCCTGCATAGCAGACCAGATACACCACCCCTTCTTAGCAGACCAGATACTCCACCCCTTCTTAGCAGACCAGATACTCCACCCCTTCTTAGCAGACCAGATACTCCACCCCTTCTTAGCAGACCAGATACACCACCCCTTCTTAGCAGACCAGATACTCCACCCCTTCTTAGCAGACCAGATACACCACCCCTGCATAGCAGACCAGATATACCACCCCTTCTAAGCAGACCAGAGACTTCACTCCTTCTTAGCAGACCAGATACACCACCCCTGCATAGCAGACCAGATACACCACCCCTGCTTAGCAGACTAGATACACCACCCCTTCTTAGCAGACCAGATACACCACCCCTGCTTAGCAGACCAGATACACCACCCCTGTTTAGCAGACCAGATACTCCACCCCTGCATAGCAGACCAGATACACCACCCCTGCTTAGCAGACCAGATACACCACCCCTGCTTAGCAGACCAGACAGAATCTGATCAGTAAATCAATTCAAGGAGGCTGAATACGGCTGAAGAGAGGATAATAGATATTCTTGCTGACTAGAAATGGTCATCTAGAGACTACATCAAGTCCCCAGCAGGATATTGTATGTAGTCTAGACAGAGAAAAAGACAAGCTACAGGGGTACAAGATACCATCACTGCCATTCCAATGTCATTATGTAGACATGACAGAAATCCGACTGAACATCCGACAGAAATGAATATCGTCTGACACAAAGAAAATTCTTCTAGTATACATCACCATCAAACTACCATCAACATTGAACAAATAGTGATATAAAATGAAGCCTTGTGGCTGAATGAAATGACAGAATACGCTGATGCTTTAATTGACTGAATTCTACGCTGCCATCTCACATAACTGTTGATATCAAATACAGGAAATGCAACACATTCTGGTAGTCAGGTTTTTTTGTGATTGTGCAGGAAACACCACCCCTGCTTAGTAATAATACTTACAGTACAGCACAAGTACAATGGTAAAGAAATTGGATTGCATGTATCAGATATTACCAGATATCTGATCTATTGGGAACTCTACACAACACAGTCATTCTCAAACACAAAGGAGAAATAAAGAACATGAGATGTAGTGTTAGACTGAGGCGCCAAGTTAAACACTGACTGCAAGTTCTCATTACCTATGGGTGGACCAAATAATAGCCATGAAGCATGAAAGTGGCCAAATAATGACCATGAAGCATGAAAGCGGCCAAATAATGACCATGAAGCAAACATTGTGAGCAATAGTGAAAGTGGAAAGGGAGTTATACCAGACCATTCATTTTGTAAAAATATCTATTGTCCTGGCCTTCGATAGAACCCTATTACACCCTGGCCTGGAACCTGCAATCTCAAATTTTCTGAGGTGAATGTTCCATCTTCTAGCTTACTGTATATAACTTTCAATTACCATTCAGGAAAATTGCGACTCTGACAAAATGATTAACGAAAACCATTTTCAAATTTAACCATACAGGACTGAATGAGGCATGGAGATATTGAAATATTAGCAAAGTGTGTAAGATTTAAATATAGACGTGTCTGCTTGCTAGTCAATACACCATCTTGAGTTTCTCCTAAACTCATTAAATTTTTCCTCAATTCAATAAACACCAATTAGAATTTCATTTCAAACTATTTTAAGAGGTTTCAGTAAGAATATAATGATTGAATGTAAATGATGGTCTGAGTTAAACAGGAACAGTTCAAATAAAATATCTGTCACAGCAAATTCCTATATTAAGAAATACACACTTAAAAGTTTAAACAGCTGAATAAATAGGAGGTTACCTAAAGGACATGTTTAGGCTTTGCTTTCATCAGAGCTCTAGCCAAACTGCCATTATAAGCATATGCATAGGCTACTAATTTGTAAATATAGGGCCATCATAGCCCTGTTTCAACTGGCCAAGTATCATGTCCCAAGATTTCCATAGAGACATACAGAGAAAGCAAGCCCCGACCCACCCCTGGCTGCCATATGTTTTAACAAATCACTATGGCTTTAAGACCATCAGAAGCATCAATCTAGTAATGTTTTATCAAAAATTATAGCCAAGCCGTTTTGGAGAAGATTTCTGAAGCTTGTTGAACAGTTCATTCAGCTTTTCATCAGCTTGGACTTGGACGGATGATTTACTTCAGTTGGGCCTTGTATGATTTTATGTTTTCTGTGCTCGGCTGGTTAAGTTGAGTGCTACCTTCCCTGTCTGACTTAATATTATCATTTTGCCCAAATTAAAGTTAGTAGCCTCAAGCTTGCGGCATTTTGCTTGAACGTCTCACTGAAGGTAGGTAATAAGAAGCCACCATATTGTGGTGACTGGCAGATCACCTGACTCACAACATAGATAATATGACAGAATGTTCAATTATTGAAATAGTTTGGCAAATAAAGAGAGTAGCAACATATGCCTTGTCTAGTTACAACAGCAAGCGTCAATTCTGAAATCTCAATTCATTAGTGAAGCAAATGCTAATACAGAAACTGCAGTACATGCTAGATATTTAAAGCTTACGAGGCAGACATGGAAAGTCGTGTAGACTGGTTAATCACTAATCAATCTAAAATTCATATTGAAATGAAACGTAGGGTATTAATACATAGATAAAATATTCATACAGTATAGCTCCCGACACATACCAATGATTAGATTGACGGGAAATACAATCACTAGCAGCATGCAAACATTACGTACTTATTATGCGAACTTACATCTAGGAAGCATATTATGAGAACGACTACATCTAGAATGTCTGCCATAACGTCAGTACAATTAATCCAGTTGAGAAGTCAGAAATATGTTGATTACTATATCGCACCTAACCATTCCACCATTGCACTAATTTAGAGACAATTCTCACCTCGGAATGTACTGGATATGGTATAGAATTGTGGATAGAGTTCCAATACTTATCTCACTAACAGATGTAGGCCACAGTTCAAACTCAAAACCTTCCTTATACTTGGCCTAGTTACTTGGAAAGTCATTTGAACTATAAGATTTTTTTAAAAAATGCAACGTTCATGAAGTCTGCAAATTAGCATTTGTTCAGTTGTCCGTTCCGACAAGTAACTTCTGCACGAAATATGTATAGAGTATAAAGGGAAACTATCCATTTTTGCTAAATAGGGCGAACAGTTTGAAATTCTAAATTCACTGACTGTAATCATGCTTCCAACCATTGGTTTGATTGTGATTTGTATTGATGGTATGCATGACCACTGGTCTGGGTAGTCTCAACACAATGTTCTGAGGACCAAATTAATAAAGCAACATCACTGCAAGACCATATGTACACAGGAGCGTTCACACAGCCTTTACCAGAATGATACATATTTCTTTGTGTTCAGACTACAAACTTATATTTTATGAAACCTATGTTTGATCTCATTTATGAATCAGTACCATGCCCTTTCTTTTTTTTGTTTCTTTTTTTATGCGTTCAACTGAGACTTGCCCCATCTAAATTTTGATTTCATGTCTTTCAACCCATTGATTTCCTTTTTTCCTAAATACTACTTTTAATATACCAGAAAAATATTCTGTTTCACTTGTTTATTCTCACTTAATTTATGCGAACAATCTGATATATATCCTGCTTAACCAGCAGATTCATAATCAACATTTGATTCAAATGAAGCTAGGATTTCTCTAATACATTATTTTGTATACATTTTAGTTTAATACTCATTTTTTTTCAGTATTTATTTTCTTTGAAGATTCAGTAGAAAATGGTTGTTACTGCAGAAAATGGTGTTACTGCAAAAAATGTGGTAGCCAACAATTGCAGCTTACTATGCTAGTTAAACTGACTAGCTTAATGACAAATGTGGAATCTAAATTTTGGAAGATACTTTGTTAACTGTAATCATTTCTGTACAAGGCATGTTTTCATCCTGGGACCTGATTGTTGCAACCAGTGTTGCTACACCCCATATGAAAACTGCAAGAGAACTCCTGAAAGAGCTACTTTAACAGTCATGAACTTGTCAAGGATAAGTAATTATTGTTTTGAGATGGGTAACTTTGCTGATTTAGACAATTAGTTCCAGATCCTTTGTTCGCGGCTTTCTTTAATGCCATGTAATCTGTCCATAATATAAGAATTTTAAACACCGGGCATTAAAGGTGAGCAACCTAAGGTTATTTGGTTATTGAACCAAGACGAACATAAAGTAGCTTTTCAGAACTTTCAGTCAAAGTGTTCAATGGTATTTGTACAGACAATTTCACCAACAATATTTGATCATCTTAACACTACATAAATAGAGGGATTGTTTCATTTGACAAGAAGTATATTCACCTAAAACAATACCACATAGCATTCCATACGATCTGATTAACATTTAAGTAACAAGACATTTATGTGCCAAGTCATATAACCACAAGTGTGTGAAGTAACATTCTTTACTCCCCAGGGCACTAAGTAGATTTAATTAGTCTAGAGAAAAGTCCTATAATTACATCCATACATATTTGTGTGAGGAAAAATCTAATTTTACACAAATTAATGACTTCACGGAGAAAAGAAACACAGACATCCTTGTGTTGGTCGAAATTGTGCTTTTAATTGATCAGATAACAAATTGTGATAAAGTAACATTGGCTTAATTATAACTGACCACATTGTTACAAAATAGTTAATTGATTAACAGTATGTACCTAAATTAACCCTTCACTCCATAGAGTGCATTTATATCTACAATTTTCTGACAAGCCCTAGTACATCATCCCTATACAGGTTAACTGTTATTTGAAAAAATTTATAATCAGTGGTCAAATTCTGTATTAACAACAGCATGCAAAGACAGGATAGTAGAGTGAAAGGTGAATTAAGTACACTGCATATTATTATACATAACAATTGATTATGATACAACAAGTGACAATTTAGTATAATAATTTGTTTGCCAACTTATCTTAACCACAGAAAATAAAGTTGCTATTATTATATTTTTTACATTATCAAATTATTTAATAATAGTAAAATCTGAAAAGTCTCAAAACCATCTTTCCTAAGCACTGAAGAATTAACAGACTCAGAAATTTGACATATACTTTCACTTTCAGCAACAGTTAAAGAAACCGATACATGTATTAAATACTTTCTAGCATTCAGAGAAAGATAGGGGATGGGGAGAGAGTTTAACTGTTTTGTCAATACATGAATACGATACATGAATACAGTTACACAAAAAACCAACAGCGGCAGCATTATTAAATAATGTATTAAAGATACAAATTCTTCCAATATTAAAACGAAAGTAAATGCATACTTACCACTGTCAAACGTTGATGTTCATTAATGAACGTTGATTTTCCTGCAAAGATTGCCATGTCCAGAATACTGACATTCTCTTCTGAGGTTAAACACATTCCAAGCTCACATTTCATCTTACATTATTACTAGGGTTAATTTCCCCCGTCTGGACATCAGTTAGCCGAGGATAATAACATGCCTGTCTCCAACCGATACCTGAATTACAGATCAATACATTGATGCCATATACAAGTCAAATAACCATATAAGGGTATGACTATTATATAATATATATATAAATATATATATAATATATACATGATCATAAAACAAATTCATGCAATCCGAAATATAAAAGTATAAAACAGCCATAGCAAGAAATGAGGATCTATCAACACCCTATTACTTATGAAGAACCTTGGTTGCCATTGACAGCCTTGTCTATAACCTCCGGTATATATATGTGTGACAGACCTGATGGAATTAGTTCATCACACGTTTCATGTGATCTAGCATTCGTCAGCAGTTCTCATACGCCGCTAACATGATAGATAAAATCAGGTGATTAGCACTGATCAATCAATACCTATAATTGGTTTGTCACAGACTTTCCACTTCTTTACAAGCATCGAGTTACATCTATAGATTCCAAGTGTGTGCCAGGAAAGCCAAACAACTTTTTATTGTAAATGAATCAGAAATATATTCATTCCATATTCTCTTGATCTTAATTGGAAAGCTTGACTTTATCAAGTTAGTACAATGTACGGTCAAACCTATAATATTTATCACATGAAATCCTTTTCATACATCTCTTCTTTAACTTTTATACATTTTTGCCTACAGAATACAGTTAAAAAGTGAATCACGAATGTCATCCTTATGAATTTTGACCAGGATATTCCAAGATTTAAGCAATTATCTGTCTTAAGAAGCCAATGCAACTTAACCACAATCAGCCATTTTTGTATCAAATACACATGTATAAAACAACCATCTACTTTAAGCAGTACTATTTGATGTGTTCCTAGATAGATTGCGTATTACAGTAGTAAAGGACAGACTAGGCAGACTGCTTATTACAAAAGTAAAGGACAAACTAGACAGAGTGCGTATTACAGTAGTAAAGGACAGACTAGACAGGCAGCGTATTACAGTAGTAAAGGACATACTAGACAGGCTGATTATTACAGTGGTAAAGGACAGACTAGACGGGCAGCGTATTACAGTACTAAAGGACAGACTAGACAGGCAGCGTATTACAGTAGTAAAGGACAGACTATACAGACTGCATATTACAGTAGTAAAGGACAGACTAGACAGGGTGCGTATTACAGTAGTAAAGGACAAACTAGACAGGCTGCTTATTACAGTAGTAAAGGACAGACTGCTTTTAACAGTAGTAAAGGACAAGCTAGACAGGCTGCTTATTACAGTAGTAAAGGACAAACTAGACAGACTGCTTATTACAGTGTAATAAAGGACAGACTAGACAGGCTGCTTATTACAGTAGTAAAGGACAAACTAGACAGACTGCTTATTACAGTGTAATAAAGGACAGACTAGACAGGCTGCTTATTACAGTAGTAAAGGACAAACTAGACAGGCTGCTTATTACAGTAGTAAAGGACAAACTAGACAGGCTGCTTATTACAGTAGTAAATGACAAACTAGACAGACTGCTTTTTACAGTAGTAAAGGACAAACCAGACAGGCTGCTTATTACAGAAATAAAGGACAAACTAGACAGGCTGCTTATTACAGTAGTAAAGGACAAACTAGACAGGCTACTTATTACAGTAGTAAAGGACACACTAGACAGACTGCTTATTACAGTAATAAAGGACAGACTAGACAGGCTGCTTACAACAGTAGAAAAGGACAGACTGCTTATTCGGACAGACTACCAACAACCTTCAATGTATTCCAAGTCAATATTTTGCAACAAACTACCACAGCAGCAAGTGTTAATAGTGCCACTAAGAACTGGCCAAATAATACAGGACAACTAGGAATTTTGCCAAGTGACATATAAGGGCCAATATTCTGCTTTAGGAATGGGTCCTGGAACCCTAGCAATGCACTAACAACCAGTTCAGTCAAAATACACTGTTTATTCAGGTTCAGCAACTTTTCTCAACACATTGTGTGTTATATATGGTGGCATATTCACCAAACCAGTTTTCCAGGACTGCATCCTAACCAGTACTGACAAGGGAACTACTTTCCAATGAAGCAGCAACTACTCCATATGGGAAGAAAAATCAACATTGTCAAATTTTCATGGAAGGGTGTGTGACCTAACACGATCAGGAATCAAACCCAGATCACCAGATTACAATTCCAAGGTCGCAGCTATGACAAAATAATAAGGGGATAAATCAAAGGGCAATACGTAACTCTGACAATTGATCAAAACAGTAACAGTTGTGTGCCGACAGACAATATGCACCAAATCAGGCTTCATACTGATGCGCCTTGCAGTGACCAATTGTAATGAAGACATAGCATGGACATAATTAAGACAATGGCCTCAACATAGCCCCCAATAAACTTAACCATTATTAATATGATGATAAGATGATTTACCTGGAAAACAAAGCTCGGCAGATCTTGGTTTTCTTCAGACTTGCCCAGTACAATTCCACTCACTTCAAAACATTGTTTCTATGCCAAAGATCCTCTCTGGACTCTGTATAATTGTCAGTCTATGAGTGTCACCTGAAAAGAGAAAATGTGATAACATGAGTTGGCCAGCAAACAAAGACTCACTCACTCTACACCTTACTCACAGGTGATACTCATCCCCAATCATGGACATGTGTGAAAATATTAAACAAACCAAAGCTACATCTATCTATCTACCCTGTAAAAAAAATTTCATGAGTTGGAGGAAATATTTTCTTAAAATATCTATCTGTCATTCTATCCCTTGTATAGTCTATACAGAACAAGACACCCCTCCCCCCCCCCCCCCCCCCCAGTCTGGCCAGTTTTATCCAACGTCCTTTCATTATGCAAGTTATGCTGTGAAAAACCTGTTTTGGATTTTTTATAACGTCTGCTACATCAGCATTGTTTTATATCCATATGGACATGATTGAAGCATTAGTTACATGATGAGTATTATTTTCCAAATATTGAAAGGAATAAGCTAAATTATTACAGCAAATTCCTCAAGTTAATTTTAAAGTTCAGACAAACCTAAATAAACACATAAATATAATTATGAACCGATAAGAATTTGCCAATAACTTCAGTCTTCCCTACAGCAACATAGCAGACAGACAAACTTCAAAAGATAAAAGTTCTTCTTTTAAAATATATCATTAACCCCTCGTTAACAACATCTGATAATAGAATCTACTTTCATCTTAAATTTCCATATAGCTTGTTTAATTGCATCAAAGAATTCATACAGCCTGGCCTGAATTATTCGCTCTTTATTCAACGAACCAATCCAGTGGATCAATCAATATTAACCCAGACATGTTTATCGATTGAGAATACCTGAACAATATACATGATCACACAAAACTCAGACATATATCAGTATATAGCCAGTCACTATAAACGTAGGTCAGACATATTGATTTTATAACGTTATGACCTAGCCAGGTCACAATGGTAGAATAAGCCACGCCACCAGTTAAGCCATATTATAAAATCAATAAGGACTTGTCTTGCCTTTTTCCAATAACGGACATTCTGAATTCTTCTGACACCAGATAAAAAGAACACGTCAATAATTTAGTGCTGAGTAACTCGCACACTCATAGTATAAAACACTTTAGTATGAATAACAAGCTACGTTTGCACAGATATTTATGAGCCCTAGTGGCATCATTGAGAAAATATCTTTCAATTTAATAATATTTTCCAAGAACAGAGTTTAATTAATAATTTATCTAAATTAAAAATCAAGTGTTTTAATGATGATTAGTAAGCAGATTTAAGGCCACATATGTGTACACTCGAAAACATTTTATTATCATCCAACAAGAGAATGAAAACATGCATGTTTTGAGACAAGAATTACATGTATGTTTATCAGTGTTACCTCAGACAGACATATATCCATACACAAACCTACACAAATCAAGTATTTGATGTAAATTATAAACACCCATAGTCAGCAGTCTACCACCGAGTACATAATTATACTTTCGATAATTCGAAAATTTCAACTTTTCTAGTTTTGACAAACTTATCTGATCTAAGACGAACACTTTATGTTATTTAAACTATAAATACAAGCAGACAGGAATTTGAAATATTCAATTTTATTTTCAATTTTATTCAGAAAGTCATCAAATTCAAGTACACTGTACACACTTCATGCAACTGCATCGAGTATTTAAGTTAAAAGATCTCATGTGAAAAAAAATTCAGAATTCAACAGATTGAAAACAACTAGGCATAAATTCCATTAAAATGGACAAAAATATCTCAAGACAAAAAAAAAGTGACATTTATGTGTAACTAGACAATGAATGGAGAACTGTAAATAAAATATCTGTCAAGCCGATACAAAAATAAAAGAAACATGCTTTATTATCACCAACAGCAATCCTATTACCATACAAATGTACTTAGAATATTTGACAGGTAGACAAAATGATTGGAATTTATTAGCATGTCATGCCACACAGAACCGACTAGTTAGCAATCTTCCAGAAAAATATACAGGACAATATATGTCTGAATGTCACAATAACAATATAGCTCACACAATAACTGAATTCAAAGTCTGGATCACATGCCAATTAAAAATGTTGAATGACTATCATCATTACATAGGGTGGTAATACATAACTGGATCTCTGCATGTAACAGGTACTACTAGAGAGAAACTATCAACTTTTTCCCCAAACTTTTTCTAATATCAAATTTTTGAAACGACAGAGAATGAAATTCCGGTAGTGTAAAACCATTAATATTATTAAAAGGATTATATTTCATACATTTTGTGGTTAAACTTGGCCACAATAACAAATCCTCACAATTATTCTAACTCTGATATGGATAGGCATTTTCATGTTTAAAATCCAGACCAGTCGGACCATATCTGAAGACCAGTCGGACCATATCTGAAGACCAGTCGGACCATATCTGAAGACCAGACAACCAAACAGACTTGCCTGAAGGCCAGACTCGGAATCTCAAGGCCAGACCGACTGTATTGAATGCCGGACAGACCATATATGAAGGCCAGACAGACTGTACATGAAGGCCAGACAGACAGGCCAGACAGACTTAATAAGAAGGCCAGACAGACTTAATCAGAAGGCCAGACAGACAATATTGCAAGGCCAGACAAACTGAATCTGAAGGCCAGACAGACAGTATCACAAGGCCAGAATACAATATCTCAAGACCAGACAGCCAATATCTCAAGGCCAGGCAGCCAGACAATGTAATTGAAGGCCAGACAGCCAGACAGACCGTATCTGAAGGCCAGACTAACAATAGATCAAGGCCAGACAGTCAGACAGACTGAATCTGAAGGCCAGACAAACTGAATCTGAAGGCCAGACAGCCAATACTTGATGGCCAGACAGACAATATCACAAGGCCAGACAAACAAGAACATTATATGAAGGCAGGCAGGACATCCAGACAAACATGCATGAAGGCCAGAAACAGAAAGCCATAAAAATGCAGACTGTGTCAGTCTTATGTCACTGTAGCATGAAAAATAAAAAATATCAATATTTCAAGAAAAGAGCATTTACCCCAGGAGTAAAAATCCTCGACATAAAACAAGACAACTGTAATTATGTTATAGTTATAACTACTACTGCTATAACAAAACACCATGTTATTTAACCTTCAAAAACTGCCAATCATATAATAATGTTTAAAAGTAGATATACATCAGCTACCGCCAGACAGCTATAATCTTGTGGTTTACTCGTTACATTTGACTGACTACACAGTGGAATATTGAAGCGTGTCATGTCATAGTCTCGTGTCAGTGTCTCGCCTCAACTTATAATACTTGTCGTACTGTTCACATAAATCAGATATTTATATTATACATGTATTCACACAATATGTATAATAACTAGACAAGACTACATAACCTTACCCTCTCAACATGTCAGGAATGTCAGTATGGGGCATCCAATATGGTTACCAGGGAGAGGTGTACGGTGCCAGCTGGCGACGTGTATGGGGCTTCCAATATGGTTACCAGGGAGAGGTGTACGGTGCCAGCGGGCGACATGTATGGGGCATCCAATATGGTGGCCAGGGCGAGGTGTACGGTGCCGGAGGGCAAGGTGTATGGGGCATCCAATATGGTGGCTAGGGCGAGGTGTATAGGGTATCCAATATGGTGGCTAGGGCTAGGTGTATGGGACATCCAATATGGTGGCCAGGGCGAGGTGAATGGTGCCAGGGCAAAGTGTACGGAATATCCAATGTGGTGGCCAGGGCGAGGTGTATGGTGCCAGGGCAAAGGGTATGGAATATCCAATATGGTGGCCAGGGCAAGTTGTATGGGGCATCCAATATGTTGGCCAGGGCTTCATTAACATTATAACCCGACAATATGTCTACATGATGAATGCATCATTCCTCAAGATAAAGTTTTAAAGTATGTATTAGAAATAGGCTGTTGGATATCTTAACCTATACGAGGATAAAGAGGACCAGGAGTAGAAAATACATCATCATTCTATAAAACATGATTCTACAGAAATATGTCAGAAATGTGTGAATTTACAAAAGCTTAAATCTTTCTTCTGTTTTACAGTGTAGCAATACCACGTGACTTTTGGCTACAGTTACAAGAAGAAATTTGTAAACATTGGAAAATAAAATAGCCATAAGTATTTTATTACTTCATCGATTTCTATGAAATATACACCACGCTATGGGGGACATTATTTGCTTTCCATGAAAGATAAGATATTTTTCAGCAGCTTTACCGATTCTTCCATTACCCTGTGAAACCTACACGTTCCACGGTTTCACAGGGTAATGTACAAAACGGCACATCCGCTGAAAATGACTTTATATTTCATTGAAAGCAAATAATGTTCCCCTTAGCATGGCGTATATTTCATAGAAAATGATGAAGAAATAAAATACTTATGGCTACATTTGCGTTCCAATGTTTACACATTTCTACTTGGAACTGTAGTCAAAAACCATGTGGTATTGCTACACTGTTTTAGTTCAGATTTATTTCTATCGCAATTTAAAGCAAGCAATAAATTCAAATTGAAAGATGAAAACCCTAGAGGCATCACATATATATCAACTGACCTCTGCTAAAAAAATATAAATCGTAATTACTAAATATATTAATGGTGTTCAAATATTTGTCCAATAATGTTGCTTGAATGTTGTGGTTTAAGTATATAATTGTTATAGGATGAGTGGTGTTTGAATGTTGTCATGTGACTGTTGTTGTTTGAATGTTGTCATAAGACGTATGTTGTTGTTGGAATATTGCCATACGGATGCTGTTGTTGTTTCAATGTTGCTGTTGTTGTTTGAATGTTGTTGTTTGAATGTTGTTTAATTGTTGTAAAACGAATCTTGTTGTTTAAATGTTGTCATACGACGGATGTTGTTGTTTGAATGTTGTCATACAAATGTTGTTGTTGTTTAAATGTTGTTATACAAATGTTGTTGTTGTTTGAATGTTGTTACCTCACCTGCATTTGTACCAACTTTTATGTTTGGATAATAACTATTTTATGATGCTTGTTAAAGTGAATTACATTTGAAGTAGGTATATATATCTCGAGGCTGAACTTTTAGATAGCTATGCCAATTCACAAATATCCTTTAACACATTGCCAAATCCTATAGACATACCGATACAAACGCATCAAAAGTATACGAAAAACTGAAATGCAAGCCAGCCTGGTTAGCCCATACAGTAATCAATCTAAAGGGCTTGATTCGAACCCTGGGCATGACGCTATAATCTGCTGTGACTATTGGGCATGACGCTATAATCTGCTGTGACTATAAAGATTCAAAGATTTTCAATACAAAAGACATCATTCTATAGTATGAAATATATCATATCAACCTGATTCCTTTTTAAACTTTGTAAGCATAATTCAACATTTGTTTTATTTAGATTATTGTCTATATTTAACTTTGGTAAGTTGTTTGTTTTCATATTTATATAAAGTGACAAGTGCTATGAAAATGCACTGAGTGTAATGAACCAAAATCCTCGATTTGCTTGCAGAAATTGGTAGCTCACAGAAATCAGTACATTCGGCTCAAGAACCAACCATTCAAATGTCAGGTCAGGATGGCAATATATCAGGAGTTTAGTCCAACTATATGCACCCTTTTGCAAGACAATTTTTACATGCACCTTTTTGCAAGACAATATACCAATGTACTACCAAGTCTGAGCAATGCCCTAAGTTCTTGAATCACATCAGGAACTGAAACGGCACAAGTTCAAAGGGACATGTAAATATGTTTCTGTCTGTCTACTGTGTAGCTTCCGTAATATCAGAGATAAATTATAGTGTCATAATATAAAGGACATTTTCCCCCAGGTAGGTTTCCCAGACTAGAATTTGTGATCAAAACGGTGACCAGAGAAACCAAACTGTCAAACTCCATTTTCATCCTGTCATTGGGGGGAACATTTAGATATTTAATTCCACAGCAAGTAATATACAGAAATTCCCAAGAGGGTTAGATCTAAAACATTGTCTCAAATACACAGGGCTCAGTTTCCTTGATGTTTGCCAAAGAGAAATGATATAATAATTGTTAGATCATCATTCTGTGGAAATATTGTGGAAGTTAGGTTACAGTGAATCTAATCTAAATGTTAGTATAGTGCAAAATTAATTCCACATCAAAGAAGGTATAATTATATTATATGAATTAACTCTGTTCTATAGTATTGTGTATGTATTGATAATAAGAAGTTCATAGAACATTTGAATACTGTTTGGACCTAGCTAGAGCTGTTTGATCCTTTCTTCAACAGTTCAATAGGTATGGTACATGTTATATATTGAACCCTGTTCAATGAATGACAGGATAAAGTTATGGTGCCAACATTCGAAGGAATAATAAAGTTACTACAGGGAATCAAACACCACCTCAGGATCCCAGAGAATAATTTGCAAATAAAATACTGGTTTTAGGAAATGACCAGTTATAAAGGAGTCGACCAGTTATACAGCAGTACGATACCTGGGTCACGGACGTTTGACAATCTACTAAGAACATAATTATGATACCTGGATCACAGACGTTTGACAATCTACTAAGTATTGATGCAGCTTCCCCCCCCCCCCGCATATATTTACAAACTACATTTGTATATGAATAATGCTAGTTTGTTCATGCTTGTATTTACATGAGAATAGTTGCAAACAAATTTATTCTACAGTGGTCAGTCCTAGAAATTAAGTTTTAGAAAATGCAGATTACTCGCAATTGGAATTGTGTTATTGAGCACAATCTTGGAGGATCAGTAACTTCTGGAGCAATTTGAAATCAACTGAGTAATAATGACTCATCACATGGCGCTAATTAAGTATACAGTCATTAAGAAAACACACTGCGTAACCTTGATGAGCATCACAAACATGTATATAATTGAAGTCATAATAATGATAATACACTTTGAGATGTTACACCACTAGGGAAATACACCTCATGTACTTCTATCAAGGCAGATTTATTGTCAACATTAAGCCAATGAGACTAGCAATGTCAGTATTTCATCCCTCTGAGTTTCAATATTGTTTGGGTTTTCACAAATTTTATTTGGGTATTTAATACTACTCATTGGGTAAATGATCTTTTATACACTATTTTTCACTATTAACATCATTTTCTTTTTGGGTATTTCAGATTGTCTTCGCTTTTTCTTACTCCCTCCTCTCAAAATCAATTGGGTTTTTACGAAAAATTAATTGGGTAATGACCCCAAACGCAGCTTACCTGTAGCTATGGTAGAGTGCTAGACATTCCATTTAATGTTGTAGAGTGCTAGACATCACCAGTAATGTCGGTAGAGTGCAGGACATCACCAGTAATGTCGGTAGAGTGCTAGACATCACCAGTAATGTCGGTAGAGTGCTAGACATCACCAGTAATGTCGGTAGAGTGCAGGACATCACCAGTAATGTCGGTCGAGTGCTAGACTTCCCCAGTAATGTCGGTAGAATGCTAGACTTCCCCAGTAATGTCGGTCGAGTGCTAGACATCACCAGTAATGTCGGTAGAGTGCAGGACATCACCAGTAATGTCGGTAGAGTGCTAGACTTCCATAGAAATGTCCTAGAGGGCTAGACATCACCAGTAATGTCGGTAGAATGCTAGACTTCCCCAGTAATGTCGGTAGAATGCTAGACTTCCCCAGTAATGTCGGTAGAATGCTAGACTTCCCCAATAATGTCCTAGAGGGCTAGACATCACCAGCCACTTCCATTTCTGTCACATTGGCTGTGGAGATGTTTTCCAAACATCGAGAAGTTGTCAGTTGCTCCCGGAAGAGCGACGAAAGAGCAAGTCATTAGTGATAGAAAATTAGTTAGGTCAAATGATTGTTGTATAGGATCCAAAAATTGTTGAAAGAAGAAAATAAAATATGTTGAAAACTCACAAACAGTTCATTGTCAACATGGTGAACTATGGGACAAAAACTTGAATCACTGGTACAGAATGTGAGGACACAGAGTGTGTTGATAAAAACTGGATACAATTATCAGGAAACAGTCTAGAACGTCTTGGCACGCCCAGGCTGCACTTATTCTGACACCTGTCAGACACCAGGAGTTGGCAGTTTATGCCAGCTTTCTTGAAACATTACTTATGAAAGATAAAAATCATTATGTTCACATTGCTTCAGCGATTTTATACACAATTATCAATTAGTGTTGCTTTCAATTAACGTCTATAATTCTCTGTGACACAGATTCTCGTCCCCCCCCCCCCCCCCCCGCGCGCGCGCAACAAGTGAGCCGAATGTTTTATTTATTTCTTGTACAAACTAGGAGCTTTGAAAAGTAACTATATGGCACAGCATGTATGTCTAGAATTATATAAAATCTTACATCTTTAATGAATGTAATCATACACAGACATCTAGAATGTACAGATATTCAAGTATTCTGCTAATACTTTGTACGATGCTCTAACACATATCTCTTAACACAATTCTTTTTTGTGTAAAACTTCACCATTAAAATTTAATGTTTATATTATTAGAATAATGAAATATTCCAACATGCTTAACAAATAACTTGCTGATAAAAAACCTTGATACATATTATATAATTTTGAGTTTTTGTAAATTCAACAAGCATAAATTTTGCTTTCAGTATTTTTTTTTGTTCGATGGAGACAGTAGCAAGTGTATGATCATTCCTGCCTTGTTGGCCAATGTCCTCCAGTTTCGAGGGAATATACATGATATGTATATACCTTATTTTCAAGTCGGAGAAAAATTATGCTCCCCGAACAGGTGTTTGTCACAGAAATTTGTAAATTTCGAAATGATGAAATATGAGGTTACATTAATTTTGTTGTGCATATACTACAAGTGGTAGCTTCTTTTGTCAGGAGCCAAACTCATGAAGTATACAAGGTAGCTTCAAGAAACTCCTATTGTGGGTGTGGATGGATCTCACTGAGTAAAGGGGATGGATCTCACTGAGTAGAGGGGATGGATCTCACTGAGTAGAGGGGATGGATCTCACTGAGTAGAGCGGAGGGATCTCACTGAATAGAGGGAATGGATCTCACTGAGTAGAGGGGATGGATCTCACTGAATAGAGGGGATGGATCTCACTGAGTAGAGGGGATGGATCTCACTGAGTAGAGGGGATGGATCTCACTGAGTAGAGGGGAGGGATCTCACTGAGTAGAGGGGAGGGATCTCACTGAATAGAGGAGATGGATCTCACTGAATAGAGGGAATGGATCTCACTGAGTAGAGGGGATGGATCTCACTGAATAGAGGGGATGGATCTCACTGAATAGAGGGGATGGATCTCACCGAGTACGGGGAATGGATCTTACTGAGTATAAGTGCACTGCAGTTTGGAGCTATTGTCTTTTGTGTCATTATTATAATTAGCTTTTGTCCAGAGAGTATCGCAGAAAGTATTAAACAAACAAATGAAGATGGCAAGTCAAATACTGCATTTTAATTTACCAGGTCTAGCAGCTTTTAAACATTTACTTTTATTTCAAATCAAGCGTAGTTAAAATTGGCCAAATATGGCAACATACAACCATAAAATCCTGACATGACGGAAGCATCTCAAACAAACACAGAGGCTAGAAACCTACAAAGTTAAAAGCCAAAATAAGAAAAAAATACTAGTTTTAGGAAACTGGCCTATCATATATTTTTAAAACCACCCTGGATATTTAAATAATAATTTGTTCCTGCTAGAATTATTACTTAAAACTATTTTAATTTTATTTGAAATAAGAGCAGAAGCCATTGTTGTTCCTTTTAAACTTCAGCTTCTAAAAAGTTCTCAAAATCACAATTCTCAGAAATTCTTTTTTTTTTAAATGAAAAATACTTTCCAACCAACTCAACTAAATCTTCCATTTTTCATCATGTGACCTGAATCACATTCATCAACGATATACTAATACATGTAATATATACAATGTATACTATGGAATATAGATGGATATCTAGGTATTGTGACATGGTGTAAGGGAGGGAATGGAAGCTGGATAATTCTGTAGGATTAAATGTCTGATTATATACATGGTACAGTGTATGTCTCAATCGAGAATCCTAGCGCTGAAATACCAAATCATCGGAATGTCAGAAAGCTTCAGAACCAGAAACCAAAGCTACAAAAACTCTCTTGACCATTACAATGAGGGAAAAAATGTTTAATTTTTATTTTCATTTAAATCTTTACACATGAATGTTGGGAGTATCAGAGATGAAATGCTTTTTAATTGGGTCCCATGTATCTAGCTTAATCCTGAAGTAACCCTTATAATATTGTTGTATCCTTATTATACTGTCAACTCCAGACTTAGTCATTTAAAACTACAAATCAAGTGAAAGGAAGCTGATTCAATGATGAAATTCAGTATAACCATATATACAAAATACCCTAATCAAAGATATAAACCCATAGAATTAACATACTCATTTCAAAGATATAAACCCATAGAATTAACATACTCATTTCAAAGATATAAACCCATAGAATTAACATACTCATTTCAAAGATATAAACCCATGAAGCAAACATGCGAATTATTGCCCAAAACAACACATTTAAAACAGCTGCATTGACACAGGAAGCCAACATGAAAGCTATAACACTGGGATTAATACTCAGTAGTAGAGGATTAAACTCAAGTCTGTAGAATGATGTGACCCAACACATAGTCCACTAGATGGCAGCTTTCATATTGAAATAATCAGTAACTGAATCTACAGGATGATCGGGCCTGCTGATGAACGGACAACTAAAACTGTTGTTTCCTCTGCGGTCGCTTTATCTCAGGTGTTGTTTCGAGGTTGTACTGTATAAAACAATATAAAAAGGTAACTTGAAAATTACAGACCAAACACTATGGTAAGGCTTGAATATTAACATTGATTGAGGCAATACCAACAAATATGTAATGGGAAATATGTGCCCTATGGGAAATATTATGTTATAATGCCAAACACATTATCCCACATCAAACGAAAAGTTGAGTGCATTATGTTAACTAGGACATTAACACATATTTCATGCTTGCATCTCTCTACTGCAGATGTGTAGACAACAAAGAGTTGTGTGTACAGTTCCTGCATGCATCATTTATAAATGAGCTAATCCAATCAATACAATTCACCCCAATACACTGAATGAATCAACCTAGTTAGAAGAGCACATACAAGGGGAGGTAAGTTATGTATACCTAACTGATGAGGAAGCAGACAGATAAACTAGAGTTGTTTCCCTTGTTCCATTCAAAAAATAGAAATTAACACTGATTACAACAACCTTGGCATTGTATAGTTTTACATGAATACAAATACCGTAAAGCATATATCATATTCTACGGAGAATTGAGTGAAGTTAACAAATTGTGACAATGTAATGTTAAAAAATGTTACGAGAATTTAATTTACAAAAACAAGCATGGTACTCTCATCGACACACTGTTTGCAACAAAGCACATTTTCTGCTTAAATGGTCATGAAAAGAATGCAATATTCCCTACAAATCTGGGCAGATTGTACAGTGAGAAGAGGAATGAGGGGGCTAGATAAGGGAGTCAATACTTGGTACCAGTGACAAACTAATACAGTCTAGTGGGTACACCAGCGAGAGAAGTATCCAGGATTGTGCAAGAATGGTGAGCTGTAGAGTGCAGACAGTATAATTGTTCACATAGGGATACATTAGTCTGTCTATATGTGTTATATGAATGGATAGTAATAAACACAAGCCAACATTATAACTCAAATGTCCAGAAGAATGGAAATGGAAATTCTTTGTCTCCAGACATTCAATTACTTTCTCAGTTGTTTGTGAATAAAGGAGATTGTATGGAACTATATTTTATCTCAGATATTCTGGCCAAAATGTAGAACATAATCAACTTCAGATGCCAGCCTTGGGAGCGGTTAGGTATCTCAGGGTAAGGGGTTAGTGACCCAGAGTACTGGACTTCAGATGCCAGCCTTGGGAGCGGTTAGGTTACTCGGGATAAGGGGTTAGTGACCCAGAGTACTGGACTTCAGATGCCAGCCTTGGGAGCGGTTAGGTTACTCGGGGTAAGGGGTTAGTGACCCAGAGTACTGGACTTCAGATGCCAGCCTTGGGAGCGGTTAAGTATCTCGGGGTAAGCGGTTAGTAACTCTAACTCCAGATGCAGCCCTGGGGCAAGACTTGGGTTATCCAGTAGCCGGAATTTACTCCCTGATCAGGATTAGGGATAGCAATGAGGAGTACCAGATACTCTGGGGTACTGTTTTATCAAAGCCCTTACTGAAGTTGTCAACACATGTTCAAATTTAAATTCTTTATAGCTATTTAACAGCTACAAATTGTGGTAAAGGGTCATTGGATATAAATAATGTTTGAGTAAATGAACCCTTACAAACCATATGATTATCCGTTTTAAAGAATAATAAAGAATTTAAATTTAAACACAAGTTTGAATCCGAGACCTCTCCTACTCAAGCAGACACCACTAGGCTATTGAGGCGGATACATGCACTGGTTAGGATATAGTAATTTGGAGCCCTTGCCTCCAGATATCGCCCTGGGTATGAGATAGAAGCCCAGATTATTAACCAAAGTAGAAATGATTTAATGATGAATGAACTATACTTTTTACATACTAAAACCAGACAAGTTCATATGATTATTTGTACATGCAAGTCATGATAACCCTACACAACACTACACAACACTATCTGTTAACCTCAACTGCATTGTGTTTTTCCACGAGATTCTTCTTCGATTTATGCAAAGTACTAATTACAATTTAGTTAAACCCTAACTCAAGGTGTCACATTGCCATACACAAGCAATTATGATTGCATCATTTACAGTAGAACTTCAATAATAATTTATATAAGCCAGTCTTATTATAGATTTTTGATGTTACCATAAGCTTCCATTTTCACTATTTTTCTCTTTATTTATCTTCAATATTGTCATATTGAGTTTACTATCTTCAGCAATTATACAAGTAACATTGGTAAATAAGGAAGTTTACATTTCATACAATCCTTGCAGGCAAGAAGAACACATTGTAGTCAAGGACTCCATCATGGAATTGATACGAAGTGAAGCATTATTTGAATGAAACATTTTAACATGAATCACACATCCTTGGGTGGTATTAAATATAGATCCTGCTTGGACAAGGAAAAGAACAACCAATCAGAATACACCATATAAAACTCTTGGTCAGTAACAGGCAATATGATTGACTATCCTTATTCTCCAATTGACTTAGATCATTATTCAATACCACCACAGTATCCCCTGTTACTGACCAATAGTTAAATAATATGCTGTGATCTGATTGGCTGTCCTTGTCCTTAAGTCAAGCAATTGAATACCACCCCAAGGTGTGGAATCCAATTTTGATCTTACTTCACTTGAGGATACAGCCAACCAATCAGATCACACTATATTAAACTCTTGGTCAGTAACAGGCATATGATTGGCTATCCTTATCCTCCTTGTTGTGT
Organism: Spisula solida; assembly: GCA_947247005.1. Taxonomy (NCBI): domain Eukaryota; kingdom Metazoa; phylum Mollusca; class Bivalvia; order Venerida; family Mactridae; genus Spisula; species Spisula solida. The sequence continues at coordinate 38,162,952 of OX365947.1, read as the reverse complement.
CCTACCTCAAACTTCCCTAATCATGTTGTATCTCAACAAAATATCTATCACTCCTATTCACATCTTATTATATAAATATGCAAGTATGTGTTGCTGCATTTGTCTTGATATTTAAAAATGTCATACAAAGATTTCTGCATTCCTTCGGCTAGTTAGGTTTTGTTGAATTGTCCTAAGTTTTTTATGCTGTAGATATTAGTACATATCTAAATTATCACAGGACTACATTGCACTGAAAATACCGGTAAAATAATCTAACAAAATTATCACAAGAGTACCTTTCCTTACAAGTGGTATAATCCACAAAATTATCGCAGGACTACCTTGCCTTGAAAGTATAATAACCCGACAAAATATTGACCACCTTGCTTTAATAGTAGAGTAATCTGGCTCACTAGTTGGATTTCTGGACAAACCGAGCAAACATTGAAACTTATAAATAAGTACGAAAAGGAAAATCACACTTGAAAGCGTCACTTAATGACAATTTTTGCATTGTATGGTTCTAAAAACACCCTGGTTAGGCAGGTTAGCTTGTGTACTAGGACTATACTTGATTCTGGCGTTGGAAGTGTTGAAAAAAATAATATTAAGTCAGACAGGGAAGGCAGCTCTCAACTTAACCAGCCAAGCACAGACAACCCAAAAAACCTACAAAGCCTAATGCGCATCACACAACCAAACGAGAAAATGATCCATGTAGTTAAGTTATTAAGTTAGTACTGATTAACAAATCAAGACTTGTGTAAATCAAGACTTGTGATGTCAATCAAGCACATTGTCATAATAATGAACTAATCTGTAGTTCATATTTCATTGCCATACATGTTGAATTTGGTAAATAAACTTGGTGATATTTCATTTGTATGTAGCTATTTTTCTGGGGGTGGGGGGTCCCAAAACTTCATACTCATCTGGTTATATAATTATCTTTAGATAACCGAATTTGTACCAAAGGTTCACGAGGCTGGACCCCCTACTATGGGATATGCGCGTTATCCAATAACACAGAATTTCAACCACAAAAAATTGTTTGCACGACTGCTACTGAAATGTCTAATTTTTTTTCTTTTTAGTAGGATTCCAGTATTTCAGTTCTCTCTTATTTATAAGCAGATTCATATTTACAAAACAAAATGTTTAAATATCAAACAATATATAACCAAAATACTTCTGGCAAAATTTTCTTTTGACAATTTCTTTGTTGACTGAAGGCACACAAGACTCTCCAGCGGCTGCATAGGTTACCGCAATTCTTCAAACTTCAAAAATAAAACTTGAACATAAAACTGGTTAAAAACTGAACAGTTAGCTCTATCAGCGTAATGGATTGTGCTTTATAAATCATTAGAATAGTTTTCAATTATCATTAAGTTTGCACGTTGATATGGACTAAGCATGATGTACAGTTGATACAGGATTTAAATTGGTTGGTAAGATAGTTCTGTAAATAATTCCATACTTGGGTGTCGACTTGTATCTCATTTTTTCTGAGTATTTTATGATTTATGGGCAACAGGAAATAACTTGATATGTTGGCTGAACATATATCCTTCAGTTATATATTTAGATCAATAAGGAAGAAGGAAAAAAAGTGAGGTCCTACATCCAAGGCCATACTTGTTATGTTTTATAATATACTTCTTACTGATGACATGGGATCCGAGTCTGAATGTTTCAGGCATATTATAATACTCAAATTATGACCATGATTTTTTTTTTAAAAAAACTAATAACCTTTCTTTTATTTGTTAGACTGATGCCTGAGAATCAATTGACATCACACCAGAGCAGAGATGGCGCCACCTTATTGTTTGTCTAAGTTATTTATCAAAGATTTTCAAGTTAATCCATAGGACAACATGATAATAATTTACCGTTAACATGGATTTAAAGGTAATTGGTAATTGATTGGCAACTGGTGTTATGTCGATTTTGAACGCCATGCATATAGAAATGATATATGTAATAATATATTGAAATATTTTCTACACCTGTACATAGATACATGTATAGTAATAATGAAAGCTACTTGTCCTAATCAAGTGACTTTCAGATCAAGGTTGACAAAATGCTTGTTTACACATACAGTTTTTCAGTGTAACAAAAGTACTACCCTTCCAGAAAAGTCAATACATAACAATAAAAAAGTTCTTTTAATACAATTGATCTGAACAGTGAACAGTATCTAGCTAGTAACACTGTAGACTTGATAATTCTTCTTTGAGACAGGAGTTCAAAACCAAGCAATGTTTATAATGTTTCTACAAAACCGATTACTGATAGTTCAATAAAGGATAATTTTTTGCTATTATTTTAGGATATTGAATCATAAATGATATTTAACTTTTTGTATAGTCAATATTCTAACTTTTGGGATATTGAATTATAAAATTCTAAATTTGCTCAAAGATATGGATGAATGATATTCTACCTTGACATCCATTGTAATCAGTCCTAAATGATATTCTACCTTTTGTATATTTAATCCTAAATGATATTCTACCATTTGTATAATCAATCCTAAATGATATTCTACCTTTTGCATATTCAGTCCTAAAAGATATTTTACCTTTTGTATATTCAATACTAAATGATATTCTACCTTTTGTATATTCAGTCCTAAAAGATATTCTACCTTTTGTATATTCAATACTAAATGATATTCTACCTTTTGAATATTCAGTCCTAAAAGATATTCTACCTTTTGTATAATCAATACTAAATGATATTCTACCTTTTGCATATTTTATCCTAAATGATATTCTACCTTTTGTATATTTAATCCTAAATGATATTCTACCTTTTGTATATTCAATCCTAAATGATATACTACCTTTTGTATATTTAATCCTAAATGATATTCTACCTTTTGTATATTTAATCCTAAAAGATATTCTACCTTTTGTATAATCAATACTAAATGATATTCTACCTTTTGTATATTCAGTCCTAAAAGATATTCTACCTTTTGTATAATCATTACTAAATGATATTCTACCTTTTGTATATATTCAATCCTAAATGATACTCTACCTTTTGTATAATCAATACTAAATGATATTCTACCTTTTGTATATATTCAATCCTAAATGATATTCTACCTTTTGTATAATCAATACTAAATGATATTCTGCCTTTTGTATATTCAATAATAAATGACAGTGTACCTCTTGTATATTCAATCATAAATGATATTCTCCCTTTTCGAAATCCTATCATAAATGATATTTTACTTTTTTAGATATTTAATCATTCATAATATAATGCTATTTAAGCCAATGGATAGTCAATATTCTACCTCTTGGATATTCAATTATAAATCTTATTCTTGACATCCTGTGATAAATAATATTCTACCTTTCGGACATCCTATCGTAATTGATATTCCACCTTTTGGATATTCAATTATGAATGATGTTCTACCTTTTGGACATCTTATTATAAAGGATCTGCTGTCTTTTAGATATTCAGTTTTAATGATATTCTACCTACTGGATTTGGACATCCTATTATAAATAATATTCTGTATACCTTTTGGACATTGTATTGTTTGTAAGTTATATTCTTCCTTTTATATATTGAATTATAAATGATATTTTACCTATTTGGGATATTAGATTATAAATGATATTCTACCTTTTTGGGATATTAGATTATAAATGATATTCTACCTTTTTAGGATATTAGATTCTTGGGATATTGGATTGCAAAGGATATTCTTTGGATTACTTTTTATCATTAAAGCCTTCATATTTTCAATAACAATTGATACTTAAGCTGTAGAATATCAATTAATAGTTATTATTCAAGCTCTTTTGATATCCTATGATAATATATGATATACTAATAGTCAATAGTCAAGCTCTTTTGATATCCTATGATAATATATGATATAATAATAGCCAATAGTCAAGCTCTTTTGATATCCTATGATAATATATGATATAATAATAGTCAATAGTCAAGCTCTTTTGATATCTATGATAATATATGATATACTAATATAATAGTCAATAGTCAAGCTCTTTTAATATCTATGATAAAATATCATATAATAATAGTCAATATTCAAGCTCTTTTGATATCCTATGATAATATATAATAATTATCAATATTCAAGCTCTTTTGATATCTATGATAATATATAATAATGGTCAATATTCAAGCTCTTTTGATATCTATGATAATATATCATATAATAATAATCAATATTCAAGCTCTTTTGATATCCTATGATATAATATTGTATATTATACATGTATATTTGGATATTCCTTCACATGTGGATATTCTAATTAATGGAGATTTAGTTCTATGATATTATTGTAAATAGTATTTTAAATTTGTGTCTTTTATTTTTTTAATAGTTGTCAAATTCTTCTTTCAGACTATGAAATAAGCTCAATTCAGCAGGTACAATCACAGGTAACTGTATCATTGATAAAAAGTTTCTTTTACAAAATTTATGTTATCTTAGATATAATAAATTTTATAAAAAAAATCTTTTTTGGATTTACTCTTTATTAATGATACAGTTACCTGTGGGTACAATATGCCTTAAGACAGCATATCAGTGTCTAGATTATGTTTATACTTTATTATAAAATTTACACTTCACTATAACTACAATGATAAATATTTTACATTCATGTTACTGGTTGTAAATAACTGAATATATTACAATATAAACTATTCAATCAACTTACCAACTCCAAATTTGAATCTTTTGTATACTATTATAAATATGAAACATAATTTTGATCCTTGTCTATTACAAATTGCACATGAATTCACTGTTGATATGAGGAAAAAGTTGTTTTAAATAGGTTCAGCTTGACTGTGTTAACGACTTAACTGTATTAAATTATAAACCATAAAACCGGTAATTCAGGCAAATTCCATAAAAAACTAATTCCGTGAAACACAAATACTGGTGAACAACTATAAATTATGCACATACAGTAAAATTTCAGTTCACATTTCTGTCCTTCATCTTAAAGATAAGCAAACCCCATTTCTTTCTCATGTCTGCAACAGCAGGGGGATAAGTACATGACCCAGAAACATGGCAGTCTACATATCCTGTATGACCCAGAAACATGACATAGTCTATAATTCCTGCATGACCCAGAAACATGGCAGTCTACAAATCCTGCATGACCCAGAAACATGGCAGTCTACAAATCCTGTATGACCCAGAAACATGACATAGTCTACAAGCCCTGCATGACCCAGAAACATGGCACAATCTACAAATCCTGCATGACCCAGAAACATGGCATAGTCTACAAGCCCTGCATGACCCAGAAACATGGCAGTCTACAAATCCTGTATGACCCAGAAACATGACATAGTCTATAATTCCTGCATGACCCAGAAAACATGGCACAATCTACAAATCCTGTATGACACAGTATACAAATTCTGCATGACCCAGAAACATGGCAGTCTACAAATCCTGCATGACCTACAAAACATGGCACAGATACAAATCCTGCATGACCTAGAAACATGGCACAGTATACAAATCCTGCATGACTCAGAAACATGGCAACAACATGTATTTAATATTAACCAGTATCTAGGTGAGAAATGCAGAATGATAGACTGTATGGGAAGTCATAACTGGTAATTTTGCTGGTGATGTTCAAATGTCGAATGGTTATTATATTAATCATTGTAAGTAAACTAGTATATCTTGTCTGAAAATTATTATAATTGAAGATTTTTTTTCTAGAATATTTCCACTGAAGGCTAGATAATGCATACGAGTATAGTGTCAGACAGATATATATTTCCAGTTACCACAAGAATATTATAATTATACAGAAGGCTAGGTGTCCACATTATTTATCATTTAGTGGCTGTGTCTGCTATATTTATTATAACAGTAATTTCATTGACTGTTTTTTCTGGGAAAATAACTTCTGTATACTATGTTTTGTTCGCTTACTCTTGTAAACATGTATATGTACTTATCATTTGAGGCTAACAGGGAAGACTGGGCTTGCCCAACTGTGTTGCCTCTTCAAATAAAGTTGTTATCATTATTATTATAATCATTATTATAATGGTGAATAAAAACCAGTTCAAATTACCGCATTGACATACAAACATTATAATAGTTTTATTTAGTTCAAGAGTTCCCCAAACAGAAATATATACATTAAAGTGTAACTGCATCAAGGTCACTTTCAAGAAGGTTTTATGACAGGCACAATGCAACAAAGAAAAAATAAATTTTAAAGGTACTTCTTTTCCTTTTACATTGAATGGTCTAAAAAGTGGTAGTTCCAGTTAAGTACTAGAAGTACATGTAGGGGATAGGGAACCAGGGGATAGGGAACCAGGGGATAATAGGGAACCAGGGGATAGGGAACCAGGGGATAGGGAACCAGAGGATAGGGAACCAATGAGCATGTAGGGGTATGAAAAATATATTTTTAATGTGGCATAATACAGTTAAGTTTACTTCAAAAGGTTTAACAGAAAATTAAAATACAGATAACAATACAATATACTGTAGCGCACAGACAATCCAAAGCCGTTACGACAGCAGCACCTAGTCACCCACGCAGAGTCAGACATAGGACGAACCATCCATATACCCAAAAAATGAATATTTCAAGCAAGCCTATGACTGTACTCACCCCGAAATGAATGACACACTGTAGACTTTGGAACCATAAAGGGAGGGAATTATGAATGATAACTTCACTGATGTCAGTCATGGCAGTGTCTGTAAATGATTGCTCTAAAAAATTGCTTTATGATCAATAAATAAAAAAATAAATTCACAGTATATCACAAAGATTAAGAGAATCTGAAACAATGTTTACATTAATTACAAATAAGTGGAAAACTATTTTATTTATAATTCATTCATATCAAATATTATAATAAGAAACCATTTTGTTTGATAAAAAGCATGCATATTCAGTTTAACGTTAATTTAGGAATTCCATTAAGTTTCCACGAGTTACAGGAGAAATCAGGAGTTTTCCTGAAGCCTAAATTTGTCCTGTGCAATTTGAACGCATAGATCCCTTAATTCTGACATCAAGCTTGTCTTCTTTTTTCTATAAACTCGACGAGAGTGAAAGGGGCCCAAAATAATTTTGAACCATGGAGAAACATTTAGAACATTTAAAGGAGAGATTTTCCCACAATAGTAACCTAGGATTTATAAGATAAAATAAAGTCTTGTTTCTGGCAAAATTTAAGTTTAAATGTAAAAGAACAGCAAACCAGTTATTTTTACATGACCATAGAAGGCATCTAATGTCTCTCAGGCCAGAGTTTTTTGATTTTCGTTACTCAGACCCTCCTGTCCAATTTTGTCATTTTCAAAAAAGCGTGGTAGCTATATTTTGGGAGTTTTTTTTATTTTTTTCCTACCTCCTGTGGACATTTCACTCACTTAAGTCTGAGTTACAATTTTTTTTAAAAAAAACTCTGGCCTAACCCGAGAATAAATGTGAAATTAGGGCGTTCAAGTAAGATATATAACGTCATAAAACACATGTATCAGAATGCTTATTAACAGTGTAGTGTATAAATAAAATAAAAGCATTGAAATGTAAGCCCGCGGTCACAAATTTTCTTCCATTTACCTCACTTGTTCAAAGGGTTTTATTATTAATTGATAATAATTGATTTATCCCAGATAAAATGTTTTATCTTTGTGCATACCTTGGCTTTTCTTTTCAGGGATCAACCTGGTAGACAAAATATTTCAAATATAACCTTGCCAGTATTTGTAGTTAAGACAATCTTATACAAAGCCCCTTAAGGTGTCTTAGTGCGCCAAATGTTTAGGTACACCGATATGCTATATGTCAGACAGTGGGAGGAGCCAAGTTTACCATAGTTACTCAACCATAGGAGATCCACGAAACCTGACATGAATACCAAACGTTTACTGATTTAACATATAAAGCAGATATGCACATACACTGTGTTACAGTAAAACACGGACAAAAATTAAACCTCGCCTGATTTAATACGTTATCCTGCATTTTAAACACTTTAAAAAGAAAATTTTTATCAGGCATTTTTAAGGAATCTGTCAAGAGCAAAGAAACATAATAAGACACTTGCTTATTTTCCTCGGTCTCCATATGATACACTTGGAGATTATATCATAAATAAAATACATAAAATATAACAAAGACGCTTTGTGGAAAACTATTTATTTTGTCTGGTGTGGTATTTTTATGGACGATAATGAACTGAAATGAGCAATATTCCCAATGGATACATTGGTTAACGGAGACAGCCACTTTCAAATTCAAAATCCATAAACTTTTCCATATTATCAGGCTCACAGCGCACGAAACATATTCTTCATAATACAGTCTGCACAGTTTATGAATTTCTACACCAGCCACCAGCCAGCCAGTAACAATTGAAACAGATAATGTTGTTATTGTAGTAGTTACTGTTGGACTGACCCTTAACACATTCTTTGTTCGGGAGTTATACCCAGCCCAGAAATTTGTAGAGGGGTAGGTAGTTAAGATTTTTTTTAAAAATTGTGTACAGTCAATGTAACAAATATAAAGCCTCCTGAAGGGCTAAAAAGTTTTTCTGGGGTTTTCCCAAGTAGGTAGGAAAACTCCCAAACAATGTTCAGTCTTTCAGCTTTATTAGTGGTGTGTTTATTGTAATATTTAATGTTGTTTTTGGTGTCTTAAGGAATATGCAAGTTCATAATATGTAGGTACATAATAGTGTTATACATAGAGTATAACAGCAGCGGGCTTTATTACTTTTAAAAAGTGGTCTAGGTCCTCATTCATGTACCAGACAAATGGAAAAATTTCATTGCATTCTCCTTGAACTCCCATATTTATTATTATTTATTGGTGCTATTTCAAGATTATCTTGTTAAAGGCCAGTAATACTTCAAAACACAGACTCATTTGGTGTGCTTGGAATGAGATTGATATGGATGCCCAGGCAATTCTGGTCAGATGGGAAATATTTTCACAAATTGGGAGAAAATATACAATTTTTAAAGGAGAAAATTGGGTCTTATTTTTCCTAAAAAAGGAACCATCAGAAGTTGAAGTAAACATGGAAATATTTTAGCTTAAACATCAAGCATTGAGACCTCTTTTTCAACCATTTTTTCAAGCTTATAAAATCACCTATTTCATATTATCCTACTTAAAAACTACTATAAACAGAAAGAAAAGGTTTCCCAAGGAAGAAAATGAGTGATAATTCTGTAAAAATTTCTGCGCTTTCATGTCAAACACATCACTTAATAAATATATTATTACAGTTTTATTACATTTAAATAAAATTTTCAGCCATAAAAGTTCTTTTAAAATAAATTCAAAAATATAGTTAACCCAACACACCAGGAAAGAATACACAATTTCCTTGAAAGAATGAACTTAGAAGTAAATCAAAACAAAACCTAATGTTAGCAAAAATATTATGAAATATTTTTTTTTAATAGTATGAATTATATTCATTCATTATATTTATATTTTTTTCTTTATAAATTATAAAAATAAGCCAGATTTTAACAGCAATTAACACATCTCCCTACAAAATATGAATATAGCTTCTGCATAGCATAAAGGATCGTGTGTATCGTGCAGTCAATACAACAATACAGAAATAACAAATACTACACCAGATGCAGGCACATTTTCTGTGTGACTTCATTATTGATTTTACGTGCAAAACATCACCATGCCACCCAAATGCATTTTAAGAAAAAAATCATTGATGAAGAAAAAATGTACTGGAAGCAGCATATAATCATTGGTGTACACAATGCCCCCCTGTATGGCACCCCTTTTATCTAGACAGCTGCATCTAGTTCAGTTTAATTTTAAATTAAAATTGTGTCCTAGTCGGATTTGACATTTTTGAACATGTAGTTAAACCCAATGCACAGTATTTTTCATGAAAATAGCAAGATACATAAATTGTTTGTTTCACATACTTTAATAATTGTGAACATTTCTTTTAGTAGGTAAGTTTTTTTGTAGCATTTTGAATTTATTTCAATATACATATTTATTTAAGAATTTTATTTTTCAGTAGTTTTATTTTAAAAGATGCATTAGTTTTATTTTTTGAATAAGCATTAGTTTTATTTTTTGAATGATGCATTTATTATTCAAACTAAGAATAAGAAACTTCAAGAATGTCTACAAATTTGTTTCCATTTATAAATTAGATATGGAGACATTTCTCACTTTCAGGAAGAAAAGCTGAGTACCTGGGCAGATATATTTCTCTAAAAGTTCCAGTTATATTTTCAATTCCACCATACTCATTCAATCCTAGGGGCCTGAAATTGGGTCAAAAAAATAATGACTGATTCACAGTGAAATGGGGAATGGTGATTTTGAATCAGAAAAAAAAGCAAAATGATGAATAGTTCAGCTTAATACTTCAGCAAAATAAATTATTTCAACACTTTGTATAGGTTGGAATGCAGTTTTGTGTTTTTTAACATCAACTTATGATTTTATCATGAGAAATGGAGATCTGTACATGTTAGGTATGAATTAAATAATTGGAGTATTTTTGGAAGATGCAAAATGTAGTGCCCTTGTCATGAAATATGAAAAAAATATTTTGTTTAGCCAAAAAATATTATTTTAAGTTCATTTCTCCACCAATTGTTTTGAGTTTGGCTTTTTTCTCAACAGAAAGAATTATATTTGACTTCAGACTAATCTGAATATTTTCTTGATTTCCATTTTTTTTTGGTAAAAATAAAATGAAACTAAAAAATTGTAAATTAATATTTTAGTACAAGGATAACCATGCGAAGCCTGAAATTCAGTACAAATGAAATCAAATACTTATTTTTTAGCATTAATACATACATATATAGACGAACGTCTCGGAAATGGGAGTACGTTTATGGGCCCAGTAATGCATAGATGACGTGCGCATGGCACTTTTACCATTAAATATAATGGTTGTCAGGAAAAAGAGAGCTGAATACAATTTGTGGAGTCTGAAGATCAGACGGAACCTAACAGCTGTAGAATAAACATACCACAAGACTTTCGTACATAATCTGGTTCTTTCAAGAAATTTAGGAAAACCAAGTAACCACTTTTAAGAAACGAGGATTTTGTAGAAATGATAGAAAATTATGTTGTTTATTATGAATGTGTCTGCCTTCCTTGAAATAATATATAAATAATATGAATATGTACATAATTTTAACAGTAAAGGATTATTTAAAAAATTGTAGAAATTATCTAAGTTACCAAATATTGGGTTTTAATGGCACAAATAAATACAAATTATGTACAAATTTTAGGGAACAATTTTGCGAAATTATTTCCTTAAGGAAATATAAATAATTTACCTGGAATTGTAGTCCTAAGCATTTAAAGAAGCAAACAAGAATTATCGCGCGCGCGCGCTCCAGTCCAGCACTGGACGAAAGATGACCGAATGCAAGCAGAGCGCGCTGGCTAATGCGCAGTATGAAGGAATCTTGCCGCAAAGCGCGCTAAAAAAAGCGCATGCGCGCATAAAATTACGCCATCCCAGCAAAAACACACAAAGTGGCTGCACTATCAATACCACCAGAAGATTAAAGAAACAGGCGCAAGTCCCGCACCCTTATGCCACATGTACATCCTGTTTCATGTAATTCTTACATCAAATAATTATTTCATTATTTCCTATGAATTCTGATACAAACACCATACTCCTGATGTAAACTAGACATGTAACAGAACAATTTATATACGTACACAAAAAGACCACATTCCAGAAAAACGTTTACGTTAATTACAAACGTTACAACATGAAAAATAAAATACAGACAAAACAGAATGATAAAGTAAATATAATACCGTCCAAATTCCACTGGATAATTCACATTTTTCCGGACAACTCTACAGCTTTCGACCAAGTTACTAGGGAATCATGGCGCGCACTGCGCTTTGTCGGTTCCAACTCTCGCCTGGGCGCGCATTAATTTCTTTTCGTGCGCATGCGCATTTGGCAACTGTCTCCAAATATTTTTTCTTAATTATATATATCAAAATATTTTCGAAGAACAATAACTATCTTATAATAACATTTTAAAATTAATCTAAGTCTTATAATAATAATACCCTGCAAATCTACCATGTTGTCTCGCTAAGCTATTCGCGTGCGCGCCAAGCTCGCATGTTTAAATGTCCAAGCGCATGCGCGCATGTCGAGTTCTGGCGGCGCATCTGTAAGCCCCAGATACTTACATATTTAAAATGCCACGACGCGCGCATATATCACACACAGAAATACGTTTATTAATTTTTACAAATCGTACAATAAATTTAGAATCGTTAGTATCTATTTAAATAAATCAGACATCTTCAAAATAATACAAGTCTGATTATATTCTTATCATATTTTTATCAGTGGTTTATTTTGTTAATTTTGAACAAGAATACAGTAGTAGCATGAACACATGTCAACGTTTAACTAAGAATTTGAATTTCTAAAAATAAACGACGATTCATTAAACTTGAATGGTTCAAAGTAATCTTAAATGCCAACGATTATAAATGAAATCCAAAATTTTACAAACACTTTTTTTAAATATTTGTAAACTCATACTTACTTTTCTTCAGAATAAATCCAAACAATATATTAGTTATTTAAAACTATTATAATCCATTTGTACCACAATGTCTACATGTTGTCTGGAAACCTGACTTTGTCATGCGCATACGCGCATGCGCGGCGCGTCTTGCAATGTGAAATGGTCAACCCGCACAGAATACTTACATCGGCGTACGAAAAAATGAACCATAGTTCTTACTTTTAACAAGTTCACACGAAATAGAGGAAGGATATAACAAGTATATTCGACATAATATTAAATACAAACCAATGTAATGTACAACTTACGATAACGCGCGCAAGCGCCCACTTCACGAATGCACAATCTCAAAGATGTACCTATTTCAAATTAAATTCCATTACTTACATGTCACAAATAAATCCGTATTAAAAGACGTTCGTAATTTCACAAAGTCCAAAGTTGCTTTTATTTTAATATATATATTTATCACAAAGTTCATCACATGTATATTGTATCTATTACAAACTTATTCCTGCAAGCTTAATAATGACAAGAAAATGAACGCGCGCTTGTTGCGCATGCGCGTTCTTGAATTTGAACATGTGCGCCCCATCCGTATAACGGAAGCGCATTCGCGCCTACGTCTGTCTCAGGTTTTTTCCTACAAAATTGTCCTATATAAATCGTATGATAAACCAGACTAAAATATTCAAAATAGAAGTGCCGAGTGCGCATGCGCGCAAGCCCATTATCATTAGCATCCAGACAGATACATTTCCTATCCACAACATACCACGTTTTTTACCAAACGTTGCACATTATATACAAACGCACAATTCAACAATAACTATGCACCAATGCAGTGAAGTCAGAACCGTGTTAAGTGCACCCTCTTCTTATGGGTCAAAGATTTACAGTCAAAACACACATCTCATTACGCGCGCATTGCATAACTTGTTTAACTAAAAATAAACCACGTACAACAACGGATACGTGTCTATAAATCTATACCTACGAAGAAAGTCACTTACAAATAATACAAACATATTCATTTGAAAATACAATAAATTCTACATAAAATATATATTTTTAAACACTGCGCACGAGCATTATAAATGTATAAATACGCAGTGGTGATAGACATGAACACATCAGATATAAATATGTTACAGTAAGATCATAACTTAACATATACATTTATTTATATTAAAAGCAATAAATTTAGAATTCGAAGGTATGTACAACAACTGATTATTAATTAACGCATGTATAGATTATACATATACTGACTTATAAAATAGCTCACCTTTAAATGATATAGACTGAAGTCACGCCATCCTTGAACGAAGATAAAATCCAAGATGGCGGACATGCGCCATGACGGTCTCATGAAATATTCAAATGCACATGGCAACGGAAAGTTTAATAAACACTCATTTCCGATTTCAAATAGCCACAGTTTATAATACGCTAAATAAAATAAAAAGAAACAATGTATTCTTCATAAAAAGAACTCGGTAACTGAGTTTATGTAATATATTCATCATTTTATGATAAACGGAAGATAATATCCACTTGAAATGTATCAAAACCATTTCCACTTTTTAAATAAGTATATAAATCCAACACTCGTTTATTCTTATAATCCGTAACATGCGAACCATAATTATGTAAACCACTGCATGTATAATGTACAAGCGTAAAACATGGTTATTCACATACACACACACTACTCGCCCCAGACATTATATATTTAGAACTACATACTCGAAAAAAATAAATGCTTCATGTATAATACCACCTGGTTTAAACATTCAGTAGATACCAAGATACAGAGTGTGCCCCTTGTTACGCCCTTTCTCACAATACCGCACGAAATATGCACATCCGCAGTAAAAAATAGTTCCCAATATGTAACCCATGTAAAATAAAAATCTGTGCACTTCAGATCGACAAAGAAATATGTTAACGTTAACGACATGCAATGTTTACATAGTCTGGTTTAAAATATTAAGTGGAGCGAAAAGCAGTTGCTACCTTCAACTGTATGAAAGTCACTATAGATAATGGAAGGCTGTCAGTTGAATATGCACCTATCTGAAGACATCTAAAACTAGACGTGCATAATCGCTCCATGATATTTCACTAGACATCCCCAGCGCAACCTCGTATCCTTTAAAACTATTTTGGCGGTTATCAACGACTGCGCATATGTCTGACATAGACAAAGCTACGCGACGCGGCGCGCATGCGCGGCGTACCTTTTCGCGTATTTTAAACAACCCCTTTAAAAATATCACAATTTACTTGTATTTCTCAACAACTCTTTAAATGTTTTTTTTTTATTATAAAAAGTATGGATAACATAACACGTATGCACCATTTTTAACCTACAATATGCGCGCCAACATGGCAGACAAGCTCGGAGCGCCTCGACTCCAATAGGCAATTAACCTATACACACCATTACATCACAGGACTTGCATTAAATTTCAATCAAATCATATGCCTCAAGTAGCGAAATGCATATACTTAGTTACAGTCTATCAAACATGCTTGCGTGACAATTTAGACACAATTCCTAGACACAACTTAACCAACATGTGCTCACTATATACAAGTGGCCGCCATTTTCTTTACATACATGCGCACCTATGCCCGCCTTTTACATTTATCGAACGCCGCATGTTAAGAAATAGAAGAAAGCGGTTATTTCTGCATACCATGCAAGTTACAATTGTATGACACTATCTTCTTATCCCGCCCAAACCTGCTTTAAACCTCATGTTAAATAATCCACTACGTTTAAAATGCTTAAACTTACTGCGAGAAAACAGTAGTTCACGCTTTACAGCATTTGAATCAGCATATTTGCACTGCATCATTATAAAATGGGGGGGGCGATAGATAAAATAAGAAAAAATGATTATAAGTATTTTAAACATCTACAAGGTAGAAGTGTTTTAGCAAGACACAAAGACATTCATACGCGCCATGATTTAGAATGACATTAAATTACAATCGCAGCGTGGCCATGTGGTACATGCTTCAGTCTAGACAGCCATTTCCCTTCAAAGATCCCCATATCACAATCGTCCAATGATGATAAGTGTTGTAACAAAATAATGTCTGGTAAAAAACTGCATACTGAATACACTTAAGATTCGTGTTTAACTGCTTGAATGTTTAAGAATACAGTTGCAGAATAGTTTCGAAAGCCGAGTATGAACATAATATATTATTTTCTCAAGAAAAACTAGTAATAAACGTTTGTGCAGTAGGATTTAACTTTCCCTCCCAAAGCATCCTAGGCGAGCGTGCATTAATGCATAAACCAACGAAAATTTAAGCAAAAGGGTAACCCGAATAAACTCATACATACCTTGACAAATAATTATGTAAATTCCTTTGTATTGCGAGACCATTTTGACCTTCGGTAGTATAATCCAGCACATAAGGCATAGAGAAAGTCTGAGGAGTAAACTTCCAAATCAACAACACCCACTGAACAAAACCATTTCTAACTCGCATTTTTTACTGAATACACACGTATCCAACCTAAACGCTAAAAAGAGTGGTCCTTTTTGGGTGCGATCGCCCAACCATCCCGATTTTTGTCTGAACACATAAAAACCCTTGCGAGTTTTACTGAAACTATTCAGCAAGATATGCCTCCATAACACATGCTATATCCAACATGGCCGCTGAAGCTCTGAGATAAAAACATAACACGTGACCAAATAGGCGGACTAGAATTATCATTGGCAATAGATACAAAGTACTTCACATGAAGCAAACTTTTTTCTTTCTGGATTTTAAAACATGAGGCAGGAAAAATGCGGAATGGATTAAGCTATGTGTCACATAATGTAGGATTTTAAATCAATAACTGGTTTGTGCATCTGATAATTACGGAGACGGATAAAATAGAGAGATCAGGAAATAATCGTGTTGTTGTTCTCTCGCTTTATGAATACTGTGTAGCTATAATCACAAGACAGAAACATGGCCGAGTAACAGAAAACACTTTAAATTCACAATTTGAACATTAAGCACAATATCAATTGAAGTTCTCCGAGTTAAATATCCACTTTTATTAACTTGAACATAGCAATGTATATAATTTCACAAACTTCCAATATAATAAAAACACTTAATTAAAATCCAATCAATTCCATTAGGGGTTTACTCAAGCTGTAAATTCCCTTCTGTTCCCTGATTCCACAACATAATTAGGGATCTACACACTGAGTACTACTACTCGTCAGTTGTATCCAATAAACACATTTCTGATTTAAAAAAAACATACACAACTCCAGCCATACAGTCATATAACTATAAACATTGATTTAATATCAAATGTCTGTTTAATTATTAACTGCAAAAAAACTTAACAAAGAGTTCACAAATAGTCATAACACTTGAGCATCATTTGCCAGCTTCCCTTTATAAAATGCTTAAAAAAGAGAAACAAAAGACCTACAAAAATGATTATTTAAAGATCCAAGTATCCATCATTATTTAACTCATTAGTTTGGTTTTTTCAAGTCACTAAATTTATCCATATTACTTCATAGTTTATACCACTTCATATGCTATAACATTTCACGTTTGACCTGACCTCATTTAAACCTTAATCTAACAAAAAATACACCCAATGTATAATACTGAACCAGAGCCGAGTACCAGTGATGTATTCAAACTGCAGTCATACAGTAACACGAAGCTGGGAACCAATCCATGACTACTGATAGTAGCTAGTAGTTTGGTATCTGTTAACATATTCAAATACTGGTTCCCCAACATGTGCACATATTACAGCAGGGATCTCCAACCTTGTCACAATAAAAACAGGCATTGTATTCTATTTCACTGGCGATGAATAAAAACTCGTTGGAAGAGACAAAACAGGGTTGATTTCTACAACCACTCTCTGAGGTTGGAGAAAGACTCAGATATCACACAAGTCTTTGTTTGACAAAGAAAGTTTCATATAAAAATAACAACATAGCGAGATATTAGTAGTTCAAAGGTGATTTAATGAAAATTAAATTTATAATGAATAAATGATTTCTTCTAAATTTCTGATCAATACAACCAAGGATAAATTAGCAGAAACAATTTTAAACTACTTGATATGTTTAAATAGATACATGCCAAGTAGCATTTAGGTGGCATTTAGGTAAGAAAATAAGATTCAAATGACCAGTGAACAAATAGTTGGGTTTAAATAGCAAATGACCAGAGAACAAATAGTTGGTTTCAAACTATGGTCAGGAAAAAACAGCTGATTTTATTCCCTACATAGTTTAACCAATATAACTGACCATCACTTTATAGCAGCAAATGATAAACAGCTTCATTTGACCACTGACTAACCATCAGCAAATGATAAAACAGCTTTATTTGACCACTGACCAATGATAAAAGTTTACAACAGACCATTGACCAATGATAAAATACCAGTGCAGAAAGTTTACAAGAGGTTAACAAATCAGGTTAAACAAGCAGTGACTTGCTACTGGACCAGTTTACACTGGACAATTAAATGCTTCACTGGTCAGATAAGAGAGGATCTTCAACCACTGGTCAAGGTAGTATGGAGGGGTTTATCTGATTGGTCAAGTGGGAGGGGTTTAAAACTGGTCACTAACAAACCAACCAATGCAGAATTGAGTGACCTCTTGATGACCTCTATCCTGCAGTATAGGACCAATGGAAAAATATTAAAGGTAGGTGAACTTTTAATGACTTAAACATCCCTTGACAAAAGAAGAGAAAAGAGGGAAACTATCTTGTACCTGGGTGCAAAAACTAAAGATGCTTTTGTAACCACAATTATGGGAATCATGTTGTTGGAAGATTTTTGTTTCAAAATAAATATATTGACTACTGGTTGGACATGCTGTAACATTTTTTTTAACCTTTTAACGCAGAGGATTGCAAGTTCTTGTTTAAACATTTATCCTGCAGTATAAATCACTACAGTATAAATCAGAGTGCCTTGTTACCTGGCCAGGTGTAATATTCATAAGGTCTTTTAGAACCTTTTAGTCTCTGAAAATCCTATAATCAATAAATACATAATGTACTTTTGCCACAATCATGCTTTCATTTTATGACCATTTCAGGCCGTAATAAATTAATTGTTGAATACACTGTTGCAAGATAATTTCACAAAAATAATTTGATAATAATATGAATTTGCAATAATTTTAAAAGCAAATAAAAACAGAATATTTACATGCTTAAATTTCTGTATTAAAATTAAAGTTGTGCCTGGCCTAGACTCGTGTTAACGGTATTGTGTTAAGGCCAAACAAAATAAATACATGGATTATTGTCCCCCTCCTAACAAAAATCTTTATTTTCTTTAAAAAACAAACAGGTGGACAGATTAAAGATGCTTCGATACAGTATTACTACCAAAATAGGTGTAAGTAATTATCAAAAGATTTTTTTTTAAATAAAAGAAAACAATTTCCTCCCGACTTGTTCAACAATTAATTTATTATAACCAAACTTTCCTGAATTTTAAAGAGGATTTCTTGTATAAAGCGCTAAGTAAATTGTATGTTCTTCAAAATACCCTTCACTCTATAGATCACTATTAAAACATTTTCATTGTCTGCATTAATTCCTGACTTTATATTGTATACACCCATTTCCATACCAGTTATTTGAAAACTAGTGATCAACACCTCAATTTTTTTTTTTAAGTTTCACAGGAATATTTACAAAACTTTGCTATAGTTAGCAGGGAAACGAAAAGTAAAAAGGCTCTAGGTCACTCAACTTCCATGGTGTGATCCACCTGGAGCCCCAAATGGGCCTTCTTGTTATTTTTCCATTTCTTTTATTCAGAAAGCAAATTGTTTAAAATTTCATGTAAACTTCAACATTACTTTATATCGGTGTATTGTAGAATAATATAAATAACAAAATGCAACATATTATAGATGTACAACGACCTTCGAAATATGACCTTTGGGCGAGTTCATTTGCTAAGGTTGAAACGATATTTACCGTTATTTTTCCAATATATTATGAATATATCTTATAAATTCACGTTATCTTTCAAGTTGACAGCGTGGCCTAGTGGTTAAGATGATCTATACTCTGAACTAGTCTGTACTCAGAACATTTCTTTTTATATAGGCTGTGGGTTCGAGTCCGCTGCTAAACTCTTTTTCAATAATTTTATTATTATAATACATGAGTGTTTTTTCATATATATTATTACTTAATGAATATTAAAATTATATTTAACGTTAAATACAAAGTTGCTTTGTTTCGTTTATTTTACGATTTAAGCCTGCCCTGGATATTGTATTTATTGCTCAGATGACAATCGGGTTGAATTACAAAATATTTTCATCATTGGCTTCGCTGGAATTAGAATTGGAATCACCACTCTAAGAATATTCTTTAGAAACTTCAACATTAATAAGCGTTTACTCAGGTTATACAGGGAGCACAGTTCGGGTGACCGTTGACCGATATCTCTGTTCAACAGTCTTGACGTGGGAGTGTTTTCAAGGATTAAAATACAGAAAAAATGTACAAAGGAAATAGATATATTTTAGAAATATATATAAAAATAGACATGCACGCGAATGTTTTATTTAGCAAAATTTAAAAAATATTCAAAATGGGTGGGATTCGAACCCAGACAAAAATCTATTTAGTTTCATAAGCAGTAGCTTAGCCTACTGCGCCATGGAGGACGATGTAAGCTACAATTTCAAATAATATATTTCTTTTACGAATACACCCCTTTTACCTGGACTATTTCATTATTAAAAGTACAGTTACGCCCGAACGATTGTGGTTTATCTATAGGTAGTTAAGGTCTAAAGGGATTGGTTAAGTTTATCTCTCCTACCCTCGGGCAGATGGAGACCATCAGGAAACAAGGTGTCCAAGTGATTAATACATGTCTTTTAACTAGTTTCCCTTAAAGGCTATCAACTACACACATGGATTGAAATATATTTTCTGACCATTTCTAGTTTGAGTCTCCACTCGGTACATGTTATGCAAACTTCATTGTCCCTGATTGGCAATTGGAGTACTACTTGGAATCGTAGGAAGCAGACAATACACAAGCGGTACATATCAACCGGTTAATATCAACCGTCTCATCGTAACCCAGCAGTATATCATAAAACACATACTTATCCATACATACAGCCCAAAGAGAAATTTAAACTTACCACACTATGAAAATGAAGTAGTAAAGGTATTTATAATGTATGGCTATACCAGGACTGTCATACCACATCCTATTCATGTAATATCACATGTTTTATGGTACAAAACTTGACATGCTTGAATTTAGAACCGACTAGCATATGAAAATCAGCAACATGATCATTAATTACAACCCCCCCCCCCCCGACATAAATAATTACTTTCATATTAATTAACATTGGAAATACAAATTGTTAATTACATGCTGTGCATAACTCAAAGTACAATGTTTAACCCTGTGATATTTTACCATCAACCTTATACAGTAAATTCTCTGAAAACTGGATCAACTCCTCATTACAACAGACAGTTTTGCAAAGTGCCACAATTTCTACGTAATACGGGATGGTGGGTTATGGGTAAAATACCCCTATTTCAAAGTAAAAAAACCCTTAGAGAATAGAATTACAAGTAAAATATCAAGTCTGGTAGATCTGACGTATGTGTTAAGTCATTGTTACATACTCCCTTTGAAGAAAAGAACCAAAATGTCAAAGTTTATGTATATGTATCATATGATAGAAAGTCATGCAAAAACAACAATGTTATGAAATGCTATGAATTTTAAGACTACAGTCAATATTTAACTTTTTTCTTTTGGTGCTGTCAACAAACTTTACAGAAGACCCTAGTAAATCCATCTGAGCCCAGGGTGAAAACATCTAGCTACATTCAGCAAACCAGAATACAGAAATACATACCCATCTTCCACTTCATGTGATTTCAAAATCACAATATACCTAGAAATACGTCTGTAGGACGCAGATGTCTCAGCACAATTGCCATTTGACTATATCAAGGCCCATAACTGTGCTTATACTAGATGGTTCTGAATCAATACACCTACATGTTCAACTACACATGCTGACTATGACATTTGATGGCAGTAGTTTCAGTGCTTTGTATGACATAAATTTCATCATTCCAAAGGCTGTTACGCTGTCAATACTGGACAAATCTAAATCATAATACCTAGGTGTGCAGTTATACATGTTAACAAATATTCATACTAAGTTTGATGACAAGCTCAATAACTTATTCAAGATGCATGCAGCACAACATTTTGGGACAGATGATTCCGATTCAGCTGCCTTATGTTGAGGAGGCATGGTGGGGCATAAAAAATACTTTTTACACAAATTTGTCACATGGCCTGCAATACATGAATATTATTTAAATGCACATGCATTAATCGTATTTCAAAAATCAGATTTTTACCAAATTAGTCTCTTATTTAGGGAAGTCTTTTTAGAGGTCATGACAATTAAATCAATCACACAATTTACCAGACAAACTTTTAATTGACCTAGAAAATGATTGTCTTCAGAATAAGAATGATCATTATGTCAAAATGAAAGTATTTGGCAAAAATAAGATGTTTTGAGGTTTGAATCAAATAAAATACTTTGTGTAAGTAAAAACTGCCCAGCATCCAGATCTAATTTTAACATGAAATGATTCACTGCACAGGCAGTCACTCTACTAAAGGAGGGTTGTTCGGGAAGTTCAGAGAATATAATTTTGCATTATTTGAATTTATAGAATGCATCATAATAAAATCTCCGGAAAATGAAGAAACATCCATTCAAAAAAAAATTAAGTGCAAAATAATTATATGTAAAGATTAATTATTTTGCGAGGTGTGCGTTCCCATGGTAACTAACTGAAGTAATGCCGGTGCACACGGAAAATTATATCAATTATCCATTATTCAATGTATAATTTTGTACTGCTCTATGATTTTCCTGGGGTAAAAACATGTGCAAATCCATATGACATTATTTCACCTCAATAGCAGTCATTGTTTTCATAAAGTTGTGGAGGGTGCAAATGCACCAATGAGATGGCATAAAAATGACATCACAATAACAATTAGGACAAACATATTTTCAAGCAGAGTTTTTGGGATTAATAATAATAAATATATATGTTCATTTTATTAAATTATAATGGAATTCCCGAACAGCCGATCTTACAACATACTAGGTACGAAAAACAAATCATAGGTAGTCGACTTTAAAAATATATTAAAATACATTCGACATCTGCACAAATGGTATTTTAAACTTTTTGTGCAAGTCAGTTCGTTTCTGGAACCAAAATATCTATAGACGTAAGCGCCCCGCATGCTTATATGTTCATCGTCAACATTCATCGATTTATTTGTTCACATACATTAAATGGACTTCAAATACGTGTAGGTTTTATAACAATGCGACTGCAAGTTAGGCAAGCGTGCAGTGAACTGTGAGAACCAAACATAGAAAGGAGAAATGTAAGCTGATGATACTAGAACATAAAGCTAGGCCATTATAAATTAATTGTGCGATTATCATCCATATAATTCTTTAAAATCTTCTGAATTTGGTTTTCGTGATTTTGGTTTTGCCTCGAATAATCTTAGTCCTTTTTAATTTTTTAAACTTTTAACAACTTGTCTATTGTTTTTCATGTTTCATGCTGCCATAACTATTCAATTCTGTTTAAAAACAAGCAAATGAATTTTAGAATATTTTTAACAAACAAAAGAGAGTAAATCTGAGACTTGAGACAAATCCTGAAACATTATTTTTAATCCACTTCTTAAGAAATCAGGATGATAATCTAGCACACAAATTAAAATGAGTCTGATTTGCAAGCTATTTAACCCTTTTGAAGTTATATCTATATAGCATTTGCATACTGAACACCTAATATGACCGAATTCTTGTAAAATAAATTCACCAAAATATCATCTTTATTTAAAATCTCAATATGGGAGGCTGTTGAATGACTTCCATAAAATACCTTGAGTATCTAATAAGAAACTAACAGCTATATAAGCTAGCATCACTTTTCATGGTGAGAGCTGTTTCGTCAGGAAATTTAGTTCCATAAAAGCATTTGCTTTTTTTTTTAAATACAAAGTCAACACGGCTTTTAGCAAATATGTTACTGGTATAAACATTTTCCCTAACAATAATTTAAATTATGTTCTGTGGAAATATAATTGACAATGTAGATTTACTTTAATGGTCATTCATACCTTCATAAATTTCCCTTTCAATCTGAACAGTGTTTTTTCTTCTTGAAAAAAATAATGTTTTCTTTGTATTAGAATAGTATAAATTGATTAATCAGGACAGTCACCTGTTTCCATAACATTGTGTATATAAACATTGCAAATTCTCTTAATTATGTATTATTTTATTTTTAATAATATTTTATGTATTAGTATGAGGCTTTATGAATAAGGTATTAGTTTTCACTGCCTTTTGAAGAAATAAAAATGTTTAAAACAATAAAAATGCATTGTTATGATATCATAATATTTATATACAAGTGATAGACCTGATTAAACAGAATTATAGATTGTTAACTTGCATTCTTGCTCTAATAAACAGTGTAATTTTTTCAGTCTCAACCATGAAAAGCATAATGTTCTCGGCTTAAGTCGATCCAAAAGAAGCTGGCAAATAGGTAGATAGTCAACCACTTATTGTGTCTACACTATGTCAGGAGGCACTATACCATAATGCATAAAAAGCTAGTTTATAGTAGATTTAAAAACTAAACACCAATAAATATAGTAACACCACTTCACAATCTTTGTTATATATTTTGCTTGATACTATCAAATAATTTATATTTGTGGGTGTAAGTACTGTAGTTGTTTAGGCAATTTCTTTGGGTCATAAATTTGAGGTTTTCGGATTTCTAAAGGAAAGCAATTAAGAAAATCAGTATTTTTTAGATTTCATTTCAAAAGGGCACTAGTCAAAATTTATAAGCTAGGTTTGTTGCCTTTTTTACACATGCACCATAGTACATCAAAATTCTTTAATTCAGAACACAATTAAGTCTTCTATAAAGATAAATTCACTATCAAGGCCACATTTTTGACTGGATCTATATGCAGAACTTTCCGTATTTAAGATCACAAGGCCAAAATAAAAAATTAATTTGTAGATTATCATTTCCCCATCCCTATCTTTTAGTCTGCCATGACCTTTTCATTTTCTTTAAAATACTGTTAAAATGTTTATTAAAAGGGAAAGAAATTAGATCAAAAACCAGTTGCACAATTTTATTTATAAAAATTTGGAAAACAAAAATTAAATTCCTTTCAGGAAAAATTTGGATAATCATGAAATTAATTTTTACTGGCCTAAAGTAAATTTTTACTGGTCTTAAGTAAAAATAGCTAAACAAAATCTGATACCCAAACTTATGTATGAATAGATTATTAGCTTCTTGTGCAGAAAATATTGATTTCCGCAAGAAAGTTGCGTCATACCAGTGACAGGATTTGTGTTTATTGTATGTATACCTTATACTTGTAATTCAGCCTGCTTATAAAAACAAAGGTCAGAGGTAAATATAGACAAGAAATAAACTGTTTAATAATGCTAATTAAAGGTAAGATGACCAGGTTAGTTTGTTTGAGTATATAAGCTACCTTTCGTTCATGCAACATTGACGTGGTCCACCATTGATGTCTAAACTACCTACCTGGGAAATTATGCCAGTCAACCAGATTCTCTTAGTTTATAATACAGAATTATAACTATGACTAGACCCTCTAGTCCGAAAAATTTGACACAACTCTCGACCTTCAATTTGCATAATTAAACAGCTGATTTATGATGTAATATTTATAACAACAATTGTATGTTTTCATAAGAGGGAAGTATCACGAACACGCTCAAGGTATAATACCAACACAAAGGACCGATATTGCACAATTTGCTTACGAAAATTTATATATTCAACGCAAGAACCTTGTAATATATTCATTCATAAAGGTCAGGATCATGTCAAATTCTGTGCTATACATACGGGACACATACATAGTTACAGAACGCCTACATACATATTTTTGTTCCTCATTTGGTAAGACTTTCATCCAGTTGGTTAGTGATCTCATATATGCAAGGTCAATCATTCAATGTTGCAGCCAGTAATGATTTTATAAACAACTTTATTTTTTTAACTTTAAGGCAACTCGTTTAGAATTACACATTTCAACATGCAATGAGAGCATGTCAAATGATGTTTGGGACCTAAGGCGTATAAAAGGTTTGCTTTAGAATAAATGCCCAAGAGTAAATTTATATGGGCAGTGATTTTTTCTGAAGATCTTTAAATATGACAGACACTAAATATAATCAGAACTCTAGTATCGAGCCTTCCTTCCATGTTAAATATATGTAACCGTTGCAAATGCTTACTGGTTGCGAGTGCTGACTCCCCGTTTGGAGTGCAAAAGCCTGACAGATCGTATTTTCTAACCAACATTTTAGTTACAAAACATTTTTCGGCCATTGTTTTTTTCCTTTTGGCATTAAAAATAGTTGGTGATTATAAGACGGTTTAAAAAGTTGTGTATCCAAACCCTAACTTTGTCTAGGGCTAATAAACATTGCCAAGGTAGATCGTAAACACCGAGACTGTCAGTATCATAGAACTGGAGCATAACTTATAATCTCGTAAATTTGCATATTTGGACCACATTTATGACAAATGACATGACTGTGTATTTTAATGCTATTTCAGTGGATCAGGAAATATTGTCATTGACTGACATGGCATAGTTCTAATGAATGTCGCAGCCCGATTCCGATTGTGAAAATACATTAGGCAATTTCCATGCATATTTGACCCAATTAAATAAGTATCTGGTCACAAAGCACAACAACAGTGTCACAAGACATTTTGTGGATATGGAAAATATTTCTACACCCTGTCACTTGGCTGTGTCACAATGAAGATAAAATTTGTAACAAAAGTTGGTCATAACAAGAGATGTTTGTAAAACATGTATGCCCCCATGGCAGCCCAAGTCAGAAATGGTGAAGGTCACAGTGACCTTTGACATACTAACCTCAAAATCAATAGTGGTCATCTACAGTTGCTGACCAACCTCCATGTAAAGTGTGAAGATCCTAGGTCAAAGCGTTCTTGAGTTATTGAAGGGTTACCATTTAAATAGTCAGAAATGGTAACGGTCACAGTGACCTTGACCTTTGACCTACTGAACTCAAAATCAATAGGGGTCATCTACTGTTGCTGACCAACCTCCATGTAACGTTTGTAGATCATAGGTCAAAGCATTTTTGAGTTATTGAACGGAAACCATTTTATACGACCGACCGACCGACATACCGACAGACAGACAAGTGCAAAGCAATATACCCCCTCATCAAAGATGGGGTTGGGGGGCATAACAAAGATACAAAGGCTTAAATGAACCAAAAGTTGGTCATAAAAAAGAAGCAAAGGTTTACATGAACCATAAGTTGGTCATAAAAAAGAAGCAAAGGTTTACATGAACCATAAGTTGGTCATAAAAAGAAGCAAAGGTTTACATGAACCATAAGTTGGTCATAAAAAAGATGCAAAGGTTTACATGAACCAAATGTTGGTCATAAAAAAGATGCAAAGTTTACATGAACCAAAAGTTGGTCATAAAAAAGAAGCAAAGGTTTACATGAACCATAAGTTGGTCATAAAAAGAAGCAAAGGTTTACATGAACCATAAGTCGGTCATAAAAAAGATGCAAAGGTTTACATGAACCAAATGTTGGTCATAAAAAAGATGCAAAGTTTACATGAACCAAAAGTTGGTCATAAAAAAGATGCAAAGTTTACATGAACCAAAAGTTGGTCATAAAAAAATAAAAAGGTTTTATTAAACTTTACATGAACTAAAAGTTAGTCATAAAGAAGATGCAAAGGTTGCAAAGAAGATGAACCAATCAAAAATCACTTACCATAGCTGTAAATTGATCGGCAGTTAGCTATTGTCCCTTCATCTGTTGATAAAGCCAACACTGAAAATATACAGTTATGGACAAAATTAGAGAAAAAAATTACTGTGGTAACCTAGTTTAAATCCGCTTATATTTTACTCTGCATAAAACCCTAATAATATAGATACAGAACCAGTCTTCATGGTAACCCACCAGCTAGAAGACTTTGGCTAGAAAATTCAGCTTCTCGGAATTCCCGAGTGCTAGCACGAGACGACAAGCCCAGCTTACTTTTAATGCATCTTCTGCCTATTTGAGGGATAGCTAAAATAGAGAAATAAATCATCCATAACATATGTACAAAATTGTATCCCTTTAACTTTTTTTACAATTACTGTAGCTTCCAAGAATGATTTGGGGCTACTGCTTTGTCATCAATAAGTTGCCCGGGCTCATATAGAGGAATAATAAATAAAGTGGAATAATAAGTCATATATAAGAAATATCATGAACAATTTAAACATTTGTTCTTAAACATTTGTTAAAAGATAAGTTGACGCTGGTAACAGGTCTTGTTCCTATCCACAACGGAACATTATTCTTCTTCTAATTATTGCAATTTAAATATATTTATATAAAACATTTTTGCAATGCAATGATCAACTACTTACATTGGACATAACGAAAATAGTTTGAACATTAAAAATTTATAGAACATGTATATTTGATGATGCAAACTTGCTCAAATAGACTCATAACATGCTCTTATTTTGACAATCTACACTGATATACACATGTACCAACATATCAACAATCTTAGAATGGCACAGTTGATTTCATATTGATTGCAATTACTCATAATTGATCATCATTGGTCTTGCATAGCAGCATGAACACATATTAGTTTCCAGTGCTTAAAACATAAATAAACAGGTCACTTAATGTTTTTTTTATTAAATTTATGCCACTTAATATGGTGCTTTTTTATCAAATTTACAAGTTCTTGTCACAATTAATGAAACAATTTTGCGATGACTTAAAAATGTTTGTATAGACTAAAAAAAACAACCTTTTTTAAAGCGAACGAAAGCATGATATTATAGTCTACAATATCTTATTGATAATTTACTACTATTATACTGAAACACAAGGTTTAAACAACCACATCCCTCAATTTGATATTACAAATCTTCTAAAAAACAACATTGTATACATAGAAACTGTACTAGCATATTTTCTGTTGCAAAGCTCATAATGCTGTGAATGTTATCCTGTGTGAAGATTACAGCAACTTATTTTTTATCTTGTGTTTTTTACCTCCAGTTTACGATGGAGATGGCTACAAGGTATAAAAGCTCCCCTACCACTGATAGGACGGGTATTCTTGAATAAGAATTTTGGTTGTGTGAATAAAAAATTACGCTTCGCATTGAATGTGGGAAAATTATCGGCAATAGGTGAACATGAAACTTTTCTTTATGCATCAACTATGTTTAAAGTGATACTCTTTTTATTACAATGACCAGTAACACCCTTAAAGCGACAAGTTAAGTTGAATAATATACAAGGCCAGCAGCATTGATAAAGAGGGGGCGGTTCTTACTGTCATTATGTCAGTGAATTGTATAATCTCTAAACATTTCACACAAAAAGTTTTTGTAAGAACATTACCAAATATATACAATTTTTATCACGGTCCATAGAAAAACCACAGTAGCTGTCCGCTACAAATCAAAATATGGACATAAACGTGCGTCCATACTGAGAATGTGCCTGTTATGACTAGCACAATTAGCAGGCCATAGACTTGTGACTGGGAAGATATGGGTTTGATTCCCGGGTTGAGCGGTCTGGTAGCGTTCTCTGATGTTGATTACAGACATCGCCACCCCAGTTGTCAGTTGCTTGTGGAAGAGCAAGTTGGTACTGATTGACAATGAATTCCAGAAAAACTGGTTCAACTTGCAACCATATTTTGTGTGCTAGACTAGTTTTGAAAGAATTCATAAGCACAATGACTATCTAGTAAATCCCCTATCACTTTTTGTGCTTGAATTGGTTCATGAACATCGTAACACTCATGCGGGAACATTTAGCTATGAATCTTCTATCTATGACTGTGAGAAGGAATATCAAGCAAACGTAGGGGATATTTCATTATCAACACCAAACCAGAGATAAGGTGTAAAATAAAAGTATTATGACTGGAATAAAACTAATTTTAAAATCTGGTTGTCAGAAAATCATATTTTGTAATTCTAGTTTTTAGAAGTTTTTTTCTCCGAGGGGTAAATTGAATGTGATAGTAGAAAAGATAGTATATTTTGTCAGGGAAATAAGCAGATAATAGTTTCCAATAGCAAATAATCGCGGACATTGTCTAGAACATTCACATGGTGCTATCATTCGGCCATGAAATTAGGACTAACTAGATTGAATTAGTTTACAGGTTATTTGATCAGCTAATGCTATCATAATGTACTGGCAATTCCAGAAATAAGAGATGACAGTCCCAGTTTATTCAGCTCCAAAGCTAAAAATATCAAATTACCCAGTCGTCCAAAACCGATACTTCCTGCATTACTCAAGACTCAAAAATAATGCAAGTTTGCACATTTTTCTGTCTACTCTGAAGTGGTGTTTATCTTGTATTTAGATAATTATTGATTATCCTTCATTATTCTTTATCTTCTATTTGTTCAGTTCTTACTCATAGTCTCGCAAGAGAACAACTATAAAGCCTCGCATCGCATAGCAAGCCAAACATCATAGCTTTTAACACTCAGTAACCACAGTTTGAACGCAAAATCTGTTTCAATGGATACCAATAACTCTACTTGATGCAAATCAACACCAAAGTCACGTAACTCGAATGCACTAGAGATTTTCATTTCAATAGAAGGTGGAATACATTACAGGACATATAAAAGGTAAAGCACAATGTAAAAAACTTTGACATACAAAATCTCATTTAAGTTTTCGTTTATGTTAATTTTGCACAGTTCAAAACTTGGGTCGGTTACACAAGTCCATTTATTGCAGAATCTTACAGCTGACGTTTGGATATGATCATTCTGCACAATAAACATTTATGATTATAGAAATGAAGCCTAATTCAATCTCAATTATACTACAAATGATTAATGTAATAAAATATAATGGAAATATCTTTAAAACATTTTTCAACACAGCCCCATGACAACCCTTTTCAACTCGGCCCCATGACAACAATTTTAAACACTGCCCAATGTCAACCATCTTTAACACAGCCAATTGTCAACAATTTCCAACATTGCCCAAAGTCAACAATTTTCAACAAAGTCCAATGTCAATTTTCCACACTTTCCAATGCCAACAATTGTGGTAGCAACACCTCAACATTTCAAAGGGTAACATAATACCTCCACATTGCCAAGAGGTAACAGCACCTTCACATTGCCAAGAGGTAACAGCACCTCAACATTGCCAAGAGGTAACAGCACCTCCAAATTGCCAAGAGGTAACAGCACTTTCACATTGCCAAGAGGTAACAGCACCTCCAAATTGCCAAGAGGTAACAGCACTTTCACATTGCCAAGAGGTAACAGCACCTTCACATTGTCAAAGGGTAACATAATACCTCCACATTGCCAAGAGGTAACATCACCTTCACATTGCCAAGAGGTAACAGCACCTTCACATTGCCAAGAGGTAACAGCACTTTCACATTGCCAAGAGGTAACAACACCTTCACATTGCCAAATGGTAACAACACATTCACATTGCCAAGAGGTAACAGCACATTCACATTGCCAAGAGGTAACAGCACTTTCACATTGCCAAGAGGCAACAGCACTTTCACATTGCCAAGAGGTAACAGCACATTCACATTGCCAAGAGGTAACAGCACTTTCACATTGCCAAGAGGTAACAGCACCTTCACATTGCCAAATGGTAACAACACATTCACATTGCCAAAGGGTAACAACACATTCACAATGCCAAATGGTAACAACACATTCACATTGCCAAATGGTAACAACACATTCGCAATGTCAAATGGAGACAACACCTTTACATTGCCAGAACAGATGGAGGCAATAACTTCACATTGTCGAACAGATGGAGACTATACCTTCACATTGTCAGATAGAGACAACACCTTCACATTGCCAAATAGAGACAATACCTTCACAATTGCCAGAACAGATAGAGACAACACCTTCACATTGTCAGATAGAGACAACATTCACATTGTCAGATAGAGACAACATTCACATTGGCGAATAGCAACAATACCTTCAAACTGCTGAATGGCAACAATACCTTCAAATTGTAGAATGGCACAATACCTTCACATTGCCAAATGATAACAACACCTTCATATAGCCAGATGACAACAAGATATCTGCATTGCCAAATGACAACAATACCTTCCCATTGCCAAATGACAACACTACCTTCCAATTGCCAAATGGCAACAATTCCTTCCCATTGTCAAATGGCAACAATACCTTCTCATTGCCAATGGCAACAATACCTTCCCATTGCCAAATGGCAACAATACCTTCACATTGCCAAATGGCAACAATACCTTCCCATTGCCAAATAGCAACAATACCTTCACATTGCCAAATGGCAACAATACCTTCCCATTGCCAAATAGCAACAATACCTTCCCATTGCGAAATGGCAACAATACCTTCACATTGCCAAATGGCAACAACACCTTCACATTGCCAAATGGCAACAATACCTTCACATTGCCAAAGGGAAACATGACTTGAGCATAGTCCATTGGTAACACATTGTCTAATGGCAACAACACCTTCACAGTGTCAATCAAAAAGTAACATACTTGAGCATAGCCCAACCAATGGCAAAAATGTCGCTGCTTTGTCTAAAGGCAGTAAACAAACACCTCACCATGCCCGACACATAAACATAGCTCAATGCCGCTTTCTCAATGAGATAAAACATGGCCAAATCACACCTCTGTGAAGTTTATGTCAATAAACCTTATCTTTGCAAAAGGACAATGCCACCTCAGCATTTTCCAGTGACAATGAATCAGCACTGCCAAGTAACGGATGGCATATATACATCTATGTAACAGCTAGCCTATACATCTGTCACTCCAAACAATTTTAACATTGTCCAATGTCAATAGTCATTCAACATGACCTAAAAGAATAACCCTTCTTCCATTCTTAATAATAAGTAACAATAAAACCAAAAATAAAACCAAAGCAGTAAAGTTCAAACCAATCAGTGACCAGTTCAAATCAAATTATTTAAAGGAAAAGGTCTAATTGTTATTAGATGGTGTTTGGACATCGGTCACCTTCCCAAGCTGATGACCACTGACCAAACACTTCTTTCATAACAAAGGTATTCTAATTTTCTTCACATGGGTAAACAAATTTTTGAACATTGCATTTCCAACACAGCTACCTTTGCAAACTTAAGATCTCTATACCTTGAGAGACGACCAACTCAATAGTTATACTTGTAACACTCACACAATTAATTCTGCAGATTTCATTGAAGTTATTTATTTTCAACCATTTCACATTCGTAACTGAAGCTGTTGGCAAAATCAATGTTCAAAATGAAAGAATTTATTGCTCACCAGCACTCAACAGGGACTTAATGACAGAAAATTTACCTGCAGCGATTCAACCTAAGATACAATTTAACAGCTTTATTAAAATCTACCATTCTGTGCTTGGCGGTTATTCAAATGTTTCATCACTACAACATTTATGTTCAAGCGATGGAAAGTGACAATTAAACTTAGATGGGTACTTTCTACCTACTGGTTTTCTAGGGGTAGATTCAAATCAATGTCTGACTTTTACTGTCCTGGAATAATATTTCTTGCATAAAAAACTTTATAACCCGTCACTTTGTCAAATGGTGCAGCATTCAACTATGTTAATGCCTTCTTGGCTAATATAGGGTTGAAGCTCTTGACCCAATTTAATATTGAATCTATTTCTTATGAAATAAAAATGCATGTTTGTTTGAATTAAAACTATGTTAATGAGCCATAGAAAATTCAAAGGCATGGACATTATGCTAACATGAATGTTGTGTACCCTAGATTGGGTGCTGAATGCCTTACATTAAGTGGTGTATGCCCTTTACTCTTTACTTTCTTAAGTGTGTTGATTGTACCTATCATAGCTTACCTGTCTCTTCAAAATAGGTTATAAATAATTCAGGTTCTAATGATCCTATCTTTGTTTTTTCTCAACAGTATGGCAGCTGACAGCTCTAGACATATCTGATGACCACTGTTGGATTACCATATGTCATATATCTAACCAATTCTTGGCAATCCCGAAATAATGCAGAAGCAAGGGAACAGAGTAGGGCATACAACATACACATATGCATACAGTAGATAATATATGGCTGGATCAAAACTGAAATCGAAAGTGGCAAATACCTTTTTACGGCGCGAGTTCCATGGACGTGTTCACAAATGGAATCCTCCCAAAATTGACTGATTTCACAAGTTTTGGATGGTGATACTGAAATTATAAAAGACTCATGTTAAGATCAGAGCAAGGCACGAGAGAATTAGAGAATGAGCAACAGTTGACTGACTGTAAACGATGGGAGATAATCACATTGTTAGGAATCCACTCAATTCCTGATGGTTCTGAATCTGAGGATCATTTGTTTCATCGAGACAATCCTTACATTTCTGTGCAAGTTTGAAAGACATTGCTACTCCAAGTAAGGCAATGGATACTGATGACAACCCTGGACATTTTTGATGGATTGAAAATTTCTTTTGGAATCAATTCTGTGTAAATTTCTGCATTGAAGTCACAGACTTTTCTTAATTTAAGAAATACACATCAAGAAAGGAAATTTATTCTAGGGTTGTTTTATTTGCCCAAAAATTAGTGTCACTGTGGGGATTTATAAGAGGAAGTGTGTTATAAACAGTAAGTACGTGATGATGAACAACGAGGAAAGTTTCTACAAGAGTATTCAGCCTGTAACAGGAAACATTACTTGCTATAATTATACACTAGCTATTATTTCCTCAATCCAGTATGACAACTACAAGTTACTGTCACAATAAATAGAGAAGAAATTCAGTATTGAACACGCCTTGTCATGCATATTTTCAACATAATGTTCAATATAATACTGGGTGCTATGGTAAGTCATGACATTCACAATGACATATCAAGCATTAAGTATAACACAGTCACTGTAACTTGTTACTGTGCAACAGTTTGGGTGTCCAATTCTCCATTTGTGAAAAAGATACATTAATAAACAAGACTTTACATGCCCTTGTTGTTTTTTTTATATCACTGTTGCCTTAAGGCTGTATAATAAAGGAAAACATGTTCACTTTTGCTGATTGGTAGCAGCATTGTAGTTACTAAGTAACAGTACTAGCATGTAACAATACTAGCATGTCATGTGTAGATCTTTGTTAGACTCACAATGCAGTCTATGAAGTTTGGATGTGGAACTGCGTGTCCGACAAATCCTACACATAATTTCTGCAGAAATAACTTGTCCAAAAACAATAATAACTTTTCTTGGACAACCACTTACCAGACAAGTGCTAATTTCTCAGACTGATATCGTAAAATATCATTCAGTAAATAACATTGTGTAATATTGTCAGTAAATACATCAATTTATGATAATTTGATTTTTCTTTTCATGTATCATGGAGTTGGAAGGCAAGCTATAACAGACAACAACTTTCTAACATTTCAATAGATAGATCTTGGTATGGTCAAGTAGACAAACTGAAAAACTTTAACACACTTACTGTATATTGTTGAACTTCAACACTGTCCAAGGAGCTCTTCATTCAACTTCAACCATATATTTCTTTTCAAGTGCTACAGCAGACTGAAAAAAGAAAATATAAACATAAGCATTTGATGTTTGCATATTATGACTGTTTAGCAGGATAAAGCAAGCACAAGCAAAAAAGACAAAGCAAAGATGCAGATTTTTCTACAAAGCAAAAATACAGATATATAAACTACTTGAAAATCCTACCTAAAGCTGACTGCATGTAGTTACAAAGTTCTTGTTTGCTCCTACATACTGTTGTAGACAATCCCACTCGTTTTTTATCTTTCAGACATATTGCCCACGGAACCAATTTCAGGGCAAAGAGATGCTTTTTATGAAATCATTGCAAGCTTTTAGACTGAACACGCACACAGGACTATTGATACTTGAACATTACTTATTGCATGCGAACTTGAGAACCAAATTGAAGCTTATCAAACAGCACATTACACCGTCTACAACCATAGTTCCATTCAGACCCTAGGGAAGCAAAGGTTACATATGATTGATACAATATGTACAGTCAGCATTGAATCATACGCTATCATTACATATTGCCCTATGAAAGCAAGTCAGAGTGATTTTTGCCATAAAACATGGAGGAAGAGTTAGACATTTAATCCAATTTGGGATGGCAGTAGGCTAATAAAACCCATAAAGATGTGATACACTTTATGAGCATGTTTGGCAAGTGGTTTTAAAAAAATCTCAGAAAAAATCCACTTTTATCCATCTACTTCACTGCTAGTTGGTGATTGTTTTATTGTCATATAAAAATGTGTTAATATACAGACACACTTTCACCACCACTGAAATCATTGATATATTGACCCAAACAACAAAAGAGAAACATATCAATGTTTGTGAAATTGTTGGTACAGTGCATCACTGTATCATAGAATCCATCTGGTATTTATTTTATCATGGTACAGTAGTACAGCAGTACAGCATATTTAAAACATGGTACAGCTGTGTGAATATACTTGTTATAACAGTGCAACAGTGGACATCTACTGTTTATCATGATGCAACAGTGGACATCTACTGTTTATCATGGTGTTCCTGCAGTGTGAATTTGTGCTTTTATTTAGGTGTATCAGCGTGCACCTCTTATTATGGTAAACAACAGCATGCATTGTCCTTTTTATCATGGTAAAGCAGTTCAGTTGGTCCTTTTTATCCTTGTTAAGCAATTGCAATGGACATTTCTATCATGGTTTAGCAATATGCACCTGTCATTTTAGAAAAAGCAATTGCTCCAGTTCTTGTTATCATGGTTAAGCAATATGGTCCTGTCCATTTTATAAGGGAAAAGCAGAAAGTGGTGTATTTTGTCTGTTATTAAATAATGTCTGGTACTTGTGTTTGCACAGATATCCATCCTCCTGAACAAGAGCAACATAAACATAAACAACACCAGTTCTAGGTACTTAAATGTATAACTGACACCAGGCAACAATAAATATAAATAAATAAGTAACTTGGTATGCATTTCTATACTGTATCCATAACTGTAAGGACATTACAGCATAATTAGCTAGTTCAATTATTACAGTTGGTGTCTAGAAAAATAACCTTGTCTGGCAAAACCTTATTTAAATCTAACCAAATGTTGAACCTTGTTTAACAGGAGACTAATCGTGTAATTTTAATCTGTGAAATATAGTGAGGAACAATCAGATCTGAATAGTTCCATTGTCTGAGAAAAATACCAAGCAGCCAGCCAGCCTCCATACTCATGGGGGGCAGATGGAACATAAAATGAATGATAGCAATGTCAGGCCAAAAAGCCATAAGCTTATTAACTTTTGTCAATTTCCTGTGATATTACACCAATCTAAGAAATTTAATCAAACAAAGAAATTCAAATCTGTTACTTACAATTGACACAAAGTGGATCTAGCCAGACTAGGAGAGAGGTTGGATTGACAGGAAAATATATTACAAGTTGAACTCTAAAGGGAAAAAGCCAAGACATAAGAGGCTGAAAGAAAATGAATGTGTCTAGTCATTTAGGAACAAAATATCACAAATGTTGCAGGAGTATACGATTTTGTGCATTTTACCATAACAGGTTGTACCATTGTCTGAAGATAAAATGAGCTTACTTAAAGAAGAGTTATAGCCCTTCAATTTTGATGAATTATTTCCATTTGATTTGATAAAGTATTCCTCTTCAATTTGACGGATTGTTCCCCTTTAAGTTAATGGATTATTCCCCTTTCAATTTAATGATTTTCCTCATTTCAATTCGATAAATTACTCCCCTTCAATTTGAAGAATTATTCCTCTTCAATTTGATGATTTTTCTCTTCAATCTGATGAATTATTCACTTCAGTTAAAAGAATTATTCCTCTTTTATTAAATGAAAATTCCCCTGCAATTTAATGAATTATTCCCCTTCAATGTAATGAATTGTTCCCCTTCAATTATTAAAGTCACTTGTTGCCCACATTTTCTTAAAATTGAAAGAATTGTTTCCCCTAATGTCATGAATTGTTCCCCTTTACTTTAATGAGTATCCCCCTCACCAAATAAATGGGTTGTAAGTAAGTTTACAACTTTACTGTTCTACAATTCACATGAATAAATATAAATAAATATACCAGATTTATATAGCGCCCTTTTCATGCGAACGCACGTTCAAAGGCACTTTCCCATGTTGCAGCCACAAGGGCGCAGGTCCATCCTCTACCAGTGCAGATACAGCATGATCTGACCAGAGGGACAGAATAAGAGAAAGCCCCTGAAGGGAGAGAGAGACATTAGATACAGGCATGTCCGGCGCTGCAGAGGTGCGCCTAGCTCTTATTTCGAATAGACAGCCTGGTTCTTTAATGTGCCCAGTGTATAGCACCGATACACAGCTTCCTGGCACTTCCAGATACTTTGCAGACCACACGGCTAGATATAGCGGGAAATATTATAAATATTTCAGAAATGTCAAGTTCCGATGCCAGGGATTGAACCCACGACCTCTGGATTGATAGCCCAGTGCGTTACCACTGAGCTAAATACGCTTATAAAGACATGGTATGAAGACATGTAGTAGCAATACATTCACAAATTCAGAACAAGTGGACATTCAAAAGTGCGGTCAAGTGATTAAATACAGTTCATGTTTCAGGTAAGAATCTGATCAATATGACTTCATCAAACAAGACTCATGGATGGGCAGCGTCGATTCTCCAGTCTACTTGACCAGCCGCCAGCAGCCTACCAAACCTTTGACCAATATTTAGGTAGAGCGACCGCTACTCTTACTGTTGGCCAATTGTTACACCCAACTGAATGCCAGATTCTACAATATTTCTTTTTTTATATATTATTGCATACACCTGCATTTTGACAACATAAACTTGAGCTCCCAATTAACACTTGAAATGCTGAAGGACAGGATATGTCTACCATTTAATGAAGCCATGAGTCAGTACATATAATAATTTCATTCAACCATCCTATACCTCAACTAAGCTCCATTTATGAAAGATGTTATGACAGATTCATTCACTTATAGTCATGCAATTAAATGTTCTTACCTAAGTAACCTAACGAGAATAAACTATGGTTAAGTTAAAAATAGCAACAGTTTAAATATTATGTCACATCATGACATTTCAATCTACATAATTATGAAACCAAGGATGGGCATAATATATGTAAGTCGAGCAGCGTAACAGGTAACAATTTCAGACAAACTTGCGCCCGACTACCGTGAGCGAAAAAGTCATCTGCAAGATCCAAGTTCAGTTGAAAGTTGTCAGTTGCATACAGAAGATCAAAGTAGTTTATTGGTTGGTACTTCCAGAAACACTAAATAGATCGCTTAAAGTAGGACCAAAGCAACACTATCTTACAATATTCTGCAACTACCCTCACACACCAAGCACCAAACAAGGGAGCTATACCAGTACCATTGTTGACTTTCAATGTCATATAGTTTGAACTGCTGCAACCTACCACTTTTGAGGCAGATATTCAACCACTTAACCACCCGAGCCAATTTTAATTGGCGTTTGATTGTTTTGATTGTATGGTATTTTGTATCTGTTGTCAATATTAATAATGAAAACCCCTAAGATACAGAAACAGCTGATTTAATGCAAGGTCACGAAGAAACTACCGTTATAGAAGACAGTCAGAAGATTAACACCAGTCCTACATACATATCTACATGTTTCTCGCTTCATTCAGGTCATAGTGACCTTTCTATATAATATTCAGGTCAACAAAAGTTTTACAATACCTTCAAAACTTTTAAAACAAAAAAGTTTTAAAACAAAATATGTACCTTGAAAGAACATACTGATAGGGTATGTTTTAAGCTAATGCATCAGACAACAATTTGTTTCAAAATTGACAAAAAATTTAGTACTGGCGACAGACACAATTTACACAATTTAAATATTACAGGTGCCATAGAACAAATACCTGTCAATAGTTTTCAAAATATTTGTTACATTTAGATTGAAACTTGGCCTTATTGAAACTATTTATAATTTGGCGAGAAAGTAAAACAAAATTTAAATGATCATTTAGATCAATCTTCTCTTGATGCTCATCAAAACCTATTAAAATTTGGGGCTGAAATTTACTGGCTTGATATATATACCGATTTACCTACATATTGTTATACATAATTGTTTTGCGGAGCAAAAAGTAGAAGTGTATTAATTGACTTATCCAATTAAATTCAGAAGCTATTGCTAATGAAACAAAGTTGATATGACCGATGACAAGTTAACAAAAGAGCATGTCAACAAGTGCATAAAACATTATGTATATGTCGTAATGTGTTTGTATAGAACTTTTGTTCAGTCACCGAGAGACAACTGTAAACCTAATGCAGGTAACCCCAAACCGGCAAGTCTGTTTTCACTCTTCTTCATGTACCAGTTTACAAAATTTCAAAGAATAAGGGGTCGGTAAGCAGGATTAGGGGTCAGTATGCCGAGTGCTGACCATGTTCCTTCACGGTATCACATGAATATATATGGGAGAGTATAAATTGAAAAAAACACATAGATTCACTCATAGCTAAATTATTTTTTAGCTCTCATCCATATTTTTTAAGCTTGACTCATTTTCATGCACCATTTTTCTGATCTATCATAACTTAATGAATTAAATGTTGCAATTACTATGTCCAGAAGCTAAGGCAGGACAGAATAAATATAGCCCTATATTTTCACATATTTATTGTGCTAGCTTGACTATATTTTTTTTTTAATGAAAATGTTGAAATAACAAGAAAGTTAGTATGATTCTAAACTATCAGAAGAATGGATATTAGTTTAAACAGACAAACACAAGAAAGGTTTTAGAGAAAATTAGTTTATTAGTCCAGCAATCAATTTATGACTACCCAAACGAGTCATTTACGTCTTAAATTAAATCATAAGCTGCTATGACTGTCTTTCAGACATTTCTGAAGCCAAGCACAGACGAAGATTTCACCATATATTACAAGTATACATTTGTCCAGGTACCCATTGTAGCATGCTAGGAAGATCATTAACTGTGAAAAGTCCCATAAATCGGTGACCTTCTCAAACCATGAGATGGTATTGTAACACATTACAAGGTCATTACACTGGCTTCACAGCACATAAAGGAATTGCTGACAAAAATCAATGGAGAGTTATAGTGCAGAGAGAAACAGAGAAATTGAAGGAGCAAGCTCCTTTTTACGATGAATTTAGCTACATGTAACTCATTAGTCACAAAATCAATATGTCACAATAGTGCACAAAAGATGCTATCCAAAACCCATACAACATTGTCATATAATAGCACCTGCCCTTTGTAAGTCTAAACAACAAAATTTGATCCAAACTGAACACAGGCTTGAGCACAGGTTATTATTTCAAAGTCTGTAGATCAATGGTGCTTTTATAAGGCATTAAATGACATGTAGATTGGACTTGGGAGTAAAGGAAAGACAGCAAGATCTGGGAAAGTTATGTAACCAGGGAACGAGGACTTATTACCTAGCTAGTTTATAAATCAGAAACAGTCTAATCATTCGTTTTAGAAAGCTTGGAAGAGAAAAGACTCACCCTATAATTTGTCATGTTGAAACAAAGATTACAGATGATGATGCACCAGTGGAAATTACTGGTATAACTCTCATTATTTTCCCCTGTATCCTCGTTTATAAGGGACTACTACTCCTAGCTTCAGGGAACATATTTCGCAAAATGTAGAAAACTAAATTATTCACCAAATTTCGAGTAAAATATAGCAGAGTACAAATACAATCGTTTTGGCACAGTACAATACACCTAGATCTATAAAAAAAAATAAGAAAAATATTCAACTTATCGTACAATCACAATATTTGGCCAATGACCTTGGGTCCGTTGCCTAATCAAAGCGCTACCGAGCGCCTTTATTCAGTCTCCTTGTGATTCCAGGAAAGAGAAAGTTTGTGTAATACAAGGAATTCAGGCAAGCTGCCCAAACTCTTTCCAAATAGACTCCTTGGCTCTTAAACATACCCGGTGTATAGCACCAACACACACGATTCTACCTCTGAGTTACCAACCAGTTCACTTCTAGCTGGGTGGGAAACACTGAAAAGAATTTCTGAGATTCAGTCCAGGAACCTCCGGATGGGTAGTCGAGAGCACTAACCTCTCGGCCAACGTTCCACCCAAAGAAATATGATTATTTCACAGGATATACATGTTTTCGACAGGGCTTTAACTCTGCTGCATATATTGGTTCCAGGAAAAACAAAACCCCCCAAAAAAAACCTCATGAACACAACTTCACATGCTGACCAACAACTGTTCCATGTTTCGTGACCCGAGGTAAACTATGCTGATTAACGACTGTTCCATGTTTTGTGATCGGAAGTAAACTACTTCATGTTGATAAAAAACTGTTCCATGTTAATGACCAGAAGAAGTACAATACTGTGTGCAAATAAAAAACTGTTCCATGTTTCGTGACCAGCAGTAAACTACTTTATGCGGATAAACAATGTTCCATGTTTCGTGACCAGAGGTAACTACTTCATTAGGCCAACTGTAAAATACTTTGGGATATATACATGTATGCATTCCAGTGCAGCAGCTGAGGGTTTCCATATTATTCGAGAGAAGTGTAGGACCCCTGCTGGCAAGAAACTGGCTGGATTCCTGGTGGGAGCCTGTATGTATACATTTCATGTTGCTAACCCTGGTATGTGGCAAGAAACTTGCTGGATTCCTGGTGGAAGCCTGTATGTATACATTTCATGTTGCTAACCCTGGTATCTGGCAAGAAACTGGCAGGAATCTAGGTCGGAGCCTGTATGTATACATTTCATGTAGCTAACCCTGGTATGTGGCAAGAAACTGACAGGAATCCAGGTGGGAGCCTGTGTGTATACATTTCATGTAGCTAACCCTGGTATGTGGCAAGAAACAAGACATGAATCCAGGTGGGAGCCTGTATGTATACACTTCATGTTGCTAACCCTGGTATCTGGCAAGAAACCGACAGGAATCCAGGTGGGAGGCTGTATGTATACATTTCATGTAGCTAACCCTGGTATGTGGCAAGAAACTGACAGGAATCCTGGTGGGAGCCTGTATGTATACATTTCATGTTGATGACCCTGGTATGTGGCAAGAAACGGAGCAGAATCCTGGTAGAAGGCTGTATATTCATTTCATGGACTCCTGTAGGTATATTTCATTATGCTTACCCTGGTATGTACAGTTTGTGTTTCTTACCTAAGTGTATGACAGGAAACTGGCTGAAATCCTGATAGGAGCCCAGTACTCACATTTCATGACACTGACCCTTGTATCCCTGGTATCAGGAAACTGGCAGGAATCCTGGGAGGAGTCTCGAGTGGCTGGAATCCTGGGAGGAGTCTTGAGTGGCTGGGATCCTGGTAGGAGTCTCGAGCGGCTGGAATCCTGGTAAGAGTCTCGAGCGGCTGGAATCCTGGGAGGAGTCTCGAGCGGCTGGAATCCTGGGAGGAGTCTCGAGTGGCTGGAATCCTGGTAAGAGTCTCGAGCGGCTGGAATCCTGGGAGGAGTCTCGAGCGGCTGGAATCCTGGGAGGAGTCTTGAGTGGCTGGGATCCTGGTAGGAGTCTTGAGTGGCTGGAATCCTGGGAGGAGTCTTGAGTGGCTGGAATCCTGGTAGGAGTCTTGAGTGGCTGGGATCCTGGTAGGAGTCTTGAGTGGCTGGAATCCTGGGAGGAGTCTTGAGTGGCTGG
This sequence comes from Spisula solida, assembly GCA_947247005.1. NCBI lineage: Eukaryota > Metazoa > Mollusca > Bivalvia > Venerida > Mactridae > Spisula > Spisula solida. The sequence continues at coordinate 38,119,355 of OX365947.1, read as the reverse complement.
AATCCTGGGAGGAGTCTTGAGTGGCTGGAATCCTGGTAGGAGTCTTGAGTGGCTGGAATCCTGGGAGGAGTCTTGAGTGGCTGGAATCCTGGGAGGAGTCTTGAGTGGCTGGGATCCTGGTAGGAGTCTTGAGTGGCTGGAATCCTGGGAGGAGTCTTGAGTGGCTGGGATCCTGGGAGGAGTCTTGAGTGGCTGGAATCCTGGTAGGAGTCTCGAGCGGCTGGAATCCTGGGAGGAGTCTTGAGTGGCTGGGATCCTGGTAAGAGTCTCGAGCGGCTGGAATCCTGGGAGGAGTCTCGAGCGGCTGGAATCCTGGGAGGAGTCTCGAGTGGCTGGAATCCTGGTAAGAGTCTCGAGCGGCTGGAATCCTGGGAGGAGTCTTGAGTGGCTGGAATCCTGGGAGGAGTCTTGAGTGGCTGGAATCCTGGTAAGAGTCTCGAGCGGCTGGAATCCTGGGAGGAGTCTTGAGTGGCTGGAATCCTGGGAGGAGTCTCGAGCGGCTGGAATCCTGGGAGGAGTCTTGAGTGGCTGGGATCCTGATAGGAGTCTCGAGCAGCAGGAATCCTGGGAGGAGTCTCAAGTGGCTGGGATCCTGGGAGGAGTCTCGAGCGGCTGGAATCCTGGGAGGAGTCTCGAGCGGCTGGAATCCTGGGAGGAGTCTTGAGTGTACATGTCATATGTAGAATCAGTTATATAGCAGCTTCGGTAAGATTTACAGTAAAAGTAAATGTTTCCATGGTGAACTTCTTCATGAATAACATTATTCGAACGTCAGTATGCTCAAATTAAGTCTAACAATTCAATACATAACAAGGCAGTCTAAAAGAGGGCTAGTGAAGTGTGACCTTTACCTTATGCCAGCATGGTCAGGGCTCGACACTAACACTGGTCCACTGGTCCGAGACCAGTGGAAATCCAGAAGGACCAATGAAAATTCTGAAGGACCAGTAACAGTTACTGTCCTATTTACAAATTTGGCGCTTTTGCCCTGTCGGACCAGGGGCCAAAATAGTTAGTGTCTAGGCCTGTTGGTTGGAACTTCTACTATAATCCCTGCCACTTAGTGAATTGTGACCTTTACCTTAATTATGTATCTTTGGTTGGAACTTCGGCTATAATTTCTGCTGCAATAATGGTTAGTAGATTGTGACCTATGTATCTTATGTATCTATCATTAAAATTTGGATTATGCTTGTTGTCTTAGTGAGTTAAACATTTGCAGTAAGTTTCGAGTATTTCGGCCCAGGTGTTTAAAAGTTATGAAGCGGGCTCAAAATGTAAGGCTCAAACCTTGGAGTCTGACATTGAACTTTGACCCTCAGCCAGCACAAATAGAATGCAAGGTACAAACCTACTGGTACAACTTTAAATTTTAAGTGGAATGTTTTAGCATCTTATCCATGGATTAACCAGGCACAGTCATACCAAAATTCAAAGGTCCAACTGACAAGTCCGGAAGATTTTAATTTTGGTCAGCTGTTTTACAATCCGGAATCGGCCCGACTGACTGGCCTTTATCCACAACTGTGAGTCACAAATCAAAATGTCAAATTGATAAAACTTGTAATTTTGACAATGAAAAACATCATAAAAGGATAAATCAAGCTACCTTAGAATGCACAGAGCCTATAATAAAGAAACAGGAAAACACATTCAATGATAAATAGATGAAATATCATAGCTGGCTAGTTCCAAGTTTTTAATTTTTGTCGATTTTTTGGTCTAACAGGTTGACCTCACCGGACCAAATGGTATAATGGTTCATTGTCTAACACTCAAAGAAAAATATATCTACCTAATACTATATTATTAAAATATATGTTATTTTCGCACTAAGTCTTGTTAACGCATGACCATAGTTATATGACTCAATGACAAGAGTGTATTCTTATCAACGGAAGTACTAACATATCGTAATAAAAAATACATGCATAGCAACATGGAAAATCAACATTGGGTAAAAAATAATAATTTTGCGGTTCTTGGGTGGTATTCAATATTGACCTTACTTCACTAAAGGATAAGGACAACCAAATCAGATCACACTCTTATTAACTCTTGGTCAGTAACAGGCAATATTATTGGCAATCCTTATTCTCCAATTAAATAAGATCAATATTGAATACCACCCAGGAAACAAACATTGCTGAAAAAAATGGGAAGGTAAATGCTATTAACTGGTCTTCTAACTTACCTTATTACCCTAATTTAACAGTTGATTACTCCTGTTTCTTATCAAAAAATTATCCTTTTTACAGTTTATATTTTCCATTTTCTTTCATATTTAAATACTCGATACATGACAAAAAGTGGTTGTCTTGATAGACAATAGAACAACACTAAATTTTAAGTGGGGAATTTCTATTAACACAAATCTGAATGACTGGTATGGCAAGACTTTCTTGCAGAAATTGATATATTCCGGGTACAGGGCTTGTAATATATTATTTATGCATAATGGTCACGGATCACGTTAATTTGTTAAGATATAGAAGGCAAAAAAACTTCTTTTTTTAATTATTTTATTTTCATCATTTATTGGAACATCGATGATCTGCAGCGACTTACAGCAAAATGCCATAGAATAATTTATGACAGGGGCAAAAAATAGGGTAGTTAAGGTTAACAGCATTATTATTTCTTTGGCCTGATGTTTTAGTGTATCAGGTTTTACAGTTTTCAAAATAATTTCAAATAATCATAATAAATATCTAGAAAAGGAATTAATATAAGTCCATTACCATATTCCATGGGTGTAATAGTGTATAATGGTGTACAACTATCCAATAAAATAGTTTTCAACTAAATGTATGATTAAAAAAATTGTTTTGGGTTACATGCCCCAAAAGATGGGGTGGGTAGGTCGAAAATAAAATATATTTACATAAAGAACAAATTTTTTCCCATTTTAAAGTTAAAAGAATAAAAATTGTCCCGAATGCCTTTAGTATAATTTATAGGATCAGGTTGGGACGCCGGAGATAAAAACATTTTAGGTCTAACTAGTCTTGTGCCTTTAGGGCTTTTTTCTGTCCAGTGCTGTCTTCCCTGTCCGATTTTATTTATCTTTTGTAGGAACCTTCAACATAATGCACAATTACATGACAATTTTAAGTGATTCATTTAAAAAAGTAACAATATCACTACTCCTAGATATTTTTTTCACAGTGAAAATAGATAAACTTCTTGCAAAAATGGTGCAATTTTGGTGCCCCGAACGCATCTTAATGACACAGAGCCTGCTTTAATAGGTTTAATTAATATTCATCTGTTTTCAGAAACCAAAGAGAAGTTATTGATGAGTTTAGTGAGCAGTGGGAGAATTTGTTAGGAAATGACACAATTTTAGACATCAAAGCAAATATCATAATACAACAATAAGAGAAAAGCAATTATTTCGAAGCTTGTTGACCAATAATCTGAATTATTCAAAGATCAGTAAATCCATTACCATGGTAATATGTGAATCATTAAAATTAGTAAAGGCTATATAATTAATGTATCAAATTATGTATATTCAGTTTATACTGTAGTTTTCGCCTATGCGAGCCTTGAAGTCAAAACTCTGTGTAACCCTGAGTATAAATATCTTAGCTTGTCAAGGGGCAGATGTTACACTACATGAAACATAAAAACCTGCATGTACACACTGGTTCAGTGACAATTTACCATCAATTTATAACAAATTCGATACATAAAACACTACTTTTTATTTCTTTAAGTATCAATTCAAACCAAATATATTAATGAATGTTCAGTAAACCTATCGAATGATGATCAATTCAAGGCTGGTATTCACAAAGCATCTTAGTGGAAAACTTAAATATTTTCACTCAAGTTGAAATTTGTGCAGCTTGTATTTTCCGCATTGAAGTTAAGAAATATCGCATGTTTTCTTAGACGAAAAAGGTTCACAGCATATCTTATACAAAACATGTTAACACATTTAAGCCACTCATGTGCATAGGGTTGCAACTAGGCCACCGCTGTCTGATTTAAATCTCTGAAAACACTACATCGGTATCTGCGCTTTTATGTACAAGTATGCATGAGTCATTTTCGCAAATCCATATAAATGGCGGAGACATAATATCATAGCAAGAAACACGCTGTGGATTTAAAAATTTTTATTTTTTGTAAATTTTGCAGAAAACATTTTTTAATCCATCACTTGCGTATACCAATGTCCATTAACTCAAATTTATCAAATACATATGAACAAATTGATATGTGTACCCCTTTCTTACTTCAATAAGTTGCTTTGAGTAGTTACAAAACATGCCATTGAATAACAAGAGCTAGCAATGCTTTGAATATTTCCCATTGGTAGGCGTTCATTGAACAAACCTATAGAAGTTCCTAAAATTATTGCAAGTGACATGTACAGAATGAAGGCATACATGTTACCACAAATATTAAGATTTTAAGCCCAAGCCTAGTTTTTTTATATTCACAATCCTTTAAAACTAACTTGGTTATTTTTATATTCACAATTCTTTAAAACTAACCTGGCTACTAAATCTAAGGTTCCCATAGTTAATGACCATAAAATTATGTAGATGCAATTTATTATTACCAGTGTTTCAAATTAAAGCAAGAAATACACTTAAATATACCTTAGTACATAACTATTTATATATAGACGTTTTTGTTTGTATTCACCCCTTTTAGACTTATGGACATTAATTTTGGTCTTGCTTCATCATCAATTATTTTTGCTTTCTCATTCCTGAAAGACTTTTTAATAAGGAGGAAAAACAGTAAATGTTAGATTAAAGACAGCTTATCTCAGGCAAAAGACAGATAATCTTAGACAAAAGAAGGAAATCTTAAGCAAAAGACAGAAGATCTTAGGCAAAAGAAGGAAATGTTAGGCAAAAGAAGGAAATCATAGGCAAAAGAAGAATTATCTTAGGCAAAAGACAGCAAAACATAAGCAAAAGACAGATTATGAGATAATCTTAAGTAAAAGACAGATAACCTTATACAAGGCAGCAAATCTTAAGACAAAATACAGCTAATCTTAGGCAAGACAGCAAATCTTAGGCAAAAGACAGGTAATCTTAGGCAAGACAGCATATCTGAAGACAAAAGACAGGTAGTCTAAGGCAAAAGACAGCAAATCTTAGGCAAAAGACAGGGAATATTAGGCAAAAGAAAACTATCCTTTAGTATAATTCAGGTATAATTTACCCCAACACCTACCTTCCCCAAAGTTACTTATGGTGTTGATTATTTACATGAAGTCTTTACAAAAACCAGTAACAGACAAATACACCTGTTTTTAAAAAAACTATAGTATAACTACAAATGAAATTAAAATAATATATCAAATTAAAAACCAACAAACAAAACAAACAGAAATCACAACAGCAAAGTAAAACTATAACTTTTGATTATTAATGTATATCCTATTTGGTAAACACCACATTTATAGATATAAAAAACCTTAGGACTGGAGATCAACAGTCTGTAAAACAAATTGTTGCTCATTTTTTCACCAGCAAAGAATTTCTTTTATAAATTGTTGCTAAACTTTTCACCAGCAAAGAATAGCCAAAGTGTGATTTATATACAATTCATATGCTCACATTTCTGACTACCTAACATGTGGTGGAGAATTCTGCATTAAACTAACATCACCTGCAAATGTAGAGAAATTTTTAACATAGTTAATACACAACAACCAATTTACAAAGCACTTCCTATAGCACTAATTGGATTTTAATTGAATGCCAACAAAAATCAATTATCAATTCATAATTCTGGTCTATTTATAAAACTGGGAATTTTATCAAGCCTGGAGAATATTTTACAAATTTTGAATCTCGGCATAGATATCAATAACTTGGTTTCAAATCTGAAAACTTTTTGCTATAATTTACACAAATCTTAATATAAATTATAAACTTTATAAAACTTCAAATAATTCAACTGCATCACAACGAAAGTAGTTCAATTTGACCTACTTTGTACCTCGTGACATGCGTGTTGATGCGCAGGGAAACATGCAGAATGCAGTTGCAATTCTATAAATAGCACATCCAATATTCATGCATGGGGAGAGCATATTAATTAGAAGTGAGTCGTGTAAAGCGTTAATATGCATATTTTGATGGATACCTATTTATTTTTCTACTGGAATTATGCGACTTAATGTGTAAAGATCCGTGGATAAAAATCAAATTCAGTGAAAGTGTAATGTTTGTTCGTTTTCATGTCGGCTATGGTTTAGACGGTAAAAATGTAGTATACGATCGCAATATTACGTCAAAGTTTATGTGTGTAAAGACGGATTTTGCATCAGGTTGGATGGAGAAAATAAACCACCATACTTAACCGACTATTGTATACTTTATATTGTCGAAATGATTTGTAAAAAGATGCAAATACGGCTTTTGTATTCTTAACTTAGGCCTGTTCTACTGTAACGATGTTTTAGACGTTTAGTCCAGGTCGACTTGAAAATATCAGTTAAACGTCCTTGTAGATTTCAATACATGAACTCATTTAGTAAATGTACGTAAGAAATGATTACAACATCATGTAAAAAGTACAAAAAGTTGACAAAAAACTCGTCGGAAATGTAGATTCTAGACGTCTGTATTTCGCGACTGAGCTGAATTCAAACAGGATAAAAGGCGGTTCAGATGTACTTATAACAAAGCGTACAAAAAGTGCATTAATGTCTTTTACATGTTATGAGTAAAATCAGTTAAAAAGCATGATCTATGACCGGAAATAACACTGACCTTAGCGTCGTCTGAATGTCCTCACGTGTCTTCTCAGGCTCATTGCACACAGTTCCTTCATGACGCTTGTCATTACGGCGATCGCTGTGAATAAGTAGAAAAAAGAGAAAAATCAATCCAGTTTTTTACAAATTGATAAATAAAATCCGCTTATTCGAACAAATAGACGTAATTCTAACCGTAAAATCGATTATGCCTACTTGAAAAAAGTTACATACAAAGTATCACCTTATGAGGCCATCCATTTCAGATTTTGCAGACTTGCGAAAAATTCTCCCAACCTTCGTTAAAATTATGTCAAAGTAGGCGGAGTTTATGAACAAAAGAGTTATCTTGACTGGCTCGAGAATATAAAGCTAGTCATGTGACTTTAGCCTTTTATTTCATTGGTTTAAGGTTTAAAGAGCCTGTCTGGATGTAATACAGTTTCCCGCTTTTTCTACTGTCGCTGTCCGATACTCAATCTAAAAATATTGGAACGATTAATATTTTGGCCGTTTGTTATCGCGCTTTATTACATGATATGGCTCTTGGGCGTAAATAATATTCGTGTTAAGGAATAGAGCTCTTTCGTCAATTTAAAATGACAATAAATGGACTGATAGATCCGGCCATTCTGTTAAAACCAACCCGTCTAAATTACGCGGCTTTTTAACTAGCCAAAACAGTTATGCACACTTAAGGTAAGGTCTATGTGCAATGCATACTTGATTAGTGCACATGTTCACACATCTTAAGATTGGAACTGATATGTTACCGGTGCTAGCGCATTGAAAAATTCAAAACCACTGTCTGAATCGAAACATGGGATCTAATTCACCCCGTCTGTCGCCCAAGTTTACATGTATGATTGTTTACGTAATCTGACCCGTAAGGGGCTGAGTACATACTGAGGGGGGAACTGAAAATAGAAATATACTCGAGATCTGTCTTTTTCCTGTTATTTTGGGAACTCTGGGACATTTTATGATGCCTACTCATCTGTGTATTCAATAGGTAGAAAACATAGCTGATGGGGTCGAAGGTTAAACGACACATCATCTATATTTAACACAATTTGATAGGGGCCTATTTAATGTGGACATTTTCTAGACCGACAATTTTGAAAAAACTACTTTTGTGTAGAGCTATTATATAAAGTCTATAATGATCAAAGTCCGGGTTCTTATATATGCAAACAAAACACCACCCTTTTTATTTTTATTTGGCTCATTATTTGAGTTTTAATTTGAAAATTGGCTCTTCTAATTGACTTGTCAAATTGCTTAGATCAATTATACGCACAGCCCACCCATTCAATCATGAGTTGCAATTAACATTGCATGTTTTGAATAATCTATACTTTATTTGATATACAGTTACCATAGCAACATAGTATGCTATGTTTAGGGTTTCCTTTAAATTAATTAGGACATTGCAGGGCAGGAATGTTGCAATTTCGTTGTACATAATTATATATTGCTTTGATCTGTGTGGGGGACCTTTTGTTTGCAATAAAAATAGGTAGAGCTCTATTCTTTCCTCAACCTGTTTGTCAGCTAACATTTAACAGCAAAAAACTTCACTCGCACATGTATCATACATAACATGGACCTTTAAAACTTCGTGACAGAAATTAGTGACTAAAATGCAAAAAATAAGCAGTTTATGTGTTAGCATCAAATCGTAGGACGAAACAAGCTCTTCAAAATGGAGAATTTGCAACTAGTTTGAATTGAAGTTTCGCCTTGTTTATGATATTAAAATGTTGATGAAATCATGAAAGTATTAATGAATTGCACAAATAAAGATGTGATGTTCAACCACTTTCACTGTGGATATTTTATTATAAACTTAAACACGGTTTTGTTGTGTTAACATGATCTGCACATTTTTGGTTAGATGTGCAAATTAAACATGGCGGTACAGTTGGTTATCACATGGATTATCTACCGGAGGAGAAAGTGCAAGGATTTCAATCTGGATCATATATGAACGGGGTTTATTAAGCAACACAGTTACAAAATGTTGATTGATTTTATTAAATCTAAAAAAGTTGACCGCTTCATCGACAGTGCAACCACATGTTATCTGGTCATATATGCATGTGTATATATGTAATGGATACAGGTATATCTAGGTAAAGAAATGTGCATCGTGGATTTACAGAGCCAATTTACATTTATGACACCCATATTGTTCTTCACCAATGCACGAATTCGTGTTGTTTGATAGCCTTTTGTTTAAAACACAACTACAATTTCTTTTCTTGTTGCTACGATGAAGCTGCGGTGCACATTTCTTCTGTTTTAGGTAAATATGGTGCATTAATTAACAATGTATGTGCCAGCATACATATTTGTGGAATAAGATGCACACTAATAGAACTATATCAGCACCTGGTCAAGCAGTAGTGTTGCTATTTGATTCACAACACTTTGACCATTGTCAGAGCACATCTTTTCTGCTGTAAATGCCTTCTATTTGTTTTATGATTGGCCATTATTTTGTCATCTTACTGAACTATTCACTATACATTTAACTTGTCCACGCTGTTATACTAGGTGATATGTACATGTAGATCACGGTGATCAGATAACTTCCGGGTGTTTTATGTTTCAATCATGTTTTGCAATTGATGCTTTCAATATATTTTTATGAATAAGCATTTTTCCATAGCACGAATTCTTGACAATTATGTATGGAAGACACCATTGTTTACACGTGGTTTACTGAATTAAATATATTCTATTATCCTGTACCAATCAGATATATAAAGCTACGTATTGTTCAAAGACTCATTACTGTGCAAGGAAATCAAAATATACATGACATGGTTCAATAAGGATCTTACTTATCTGAATGTTAATTTACTAAACACCTGTCGGTCAGAATGTAAGGTCAGAAACTACTATTTTTAAAACAGTTTTATTGGTAAAATCGTCATTTATAATGCCTTTGATTATTTACACAATAACAATCACTCTGAAAAAAGTCAAACTTAATATAACATGTACCTTGCTACCATACATTAGTTGCTGCTTGAAAAATATGTAAAATTATGACGTGTAACGAAATGAAATTTAATTGATTCTTAAAATGTAAAAACACTATAGGTAAAGCAAATAAATAAATGTTCATAATTGTAGATACAATTGTAGATGGATAATAAAAGTTTGAACACACTAACGTTCAGTAACTAAGGACACTAGTCAATATACAGTGGACAACCTTGTCAAATAAAAAACAAAGCATGTGTTTATAAGTGTTTTATTCCTGTTTCTGATTTCCGGAAATCCCGGTAATAAGTCAATATACGTCAAGCTAAGCAAACCAATCAAACGTGTATCAAAATAGATTATCTACACGTATTGCTTATTATCCAATGAACATGTATACATAGGCCTATGACACATATTTACCAGCCGGGTCAAACAAAAATAGCAGCATTCTTTGTTAAATGAACCAATGTATTTTAAGTTCAGCGTGACATTTAGTAAACAAGCATGTATTGAAGGTATAGTTAGATGTTTTCAGTACACTGAACCAAAGGGAACCAATTTCCTTATAAAAAATAAATAAATAAATACTGTGTATAAATTGTTTTGTATAAAAGAAATACATTCATGAATCATGACTTTATAACATACCTAACGTTTTTGAAGGGAGGCACATTGTATATAAATAACTAATTTCAAAATGTGAACATGTATGTTAATGATTAGAGTAATATTCTGCACATTCATAATAAACGTTAGGATATCAACCAGGCTGAATACAGTGTCCTTTCTTATTATTTTGTCAACAATTAAAATGTCTTATCATGTTGGCAGGGATTCCTCGAGCTTCTGAATATGAAGGGTCATTTTGATACTTTTTACTAGATTTTACCATTGATAAGCAAAATACACACGATTTTAAGAGAAAAATGACCCTTCAAACCAAAATCTAGATGGTCAAAATGTGGCTTTTTGGAAATTTCAAGGGTGAAAACATCTACTCCCGAGTCAAATGGAACCCCTGGTTGGTGTCCTCTAGTTACAGTCTCCATCAATGTATGCAAGTCTGAGATAAAACATGTCACCTTTTTGTTGTATAATTGATATTTGATGAAAATAATATCATAATAGTTAACTAGTGCAACTGTATGCGATAGTTGTTTGTAAAATGTATACCATAAAACCATATAGAGAACGAATAGTATTATAACTCATCAAATTAAAGACACCACATATCTCTGTAGGTATGAAATAACTCATCTTCAATAACACGATTTTTATACGTTCTGATTAACCTAGCTAATTGATCTTTTATTTCTTCTTTTTCTCCTTTTCCCACATATTGCCGTTATCTACCGTGATGTGTGCTTCGAACAGAGCTTTCACGCATTAGACTATGGACTGCCAACCAATTGTCGACGTTTGCATCGTTAAATATGCATATAGACTCCATTTACACAGAAATTATGGATCTATTAGTAATAAACAACATCATAATTATCGTTATACCTTTTCTGTAGGATTTATTCGCATTTATCATGCATTTTAATCGTAAAACATCGAAATAACCAGGCATTGCTGTCGTCCTTCGACTGGAAGTCGCCATCTTGCAACGTCATACAAAATGGCGTCGCTCGGCGGTTGCGTTCCAGAAATCAAACTAGCAGATGTAGAACTGTATGTATTGAACTGAATTGATGTTCATCTGTAAATAAGGACTACAGTCACTTAAACATGGCATGTTATTTATTTGTCTCCGGCTACACCATGTTTTAGACGTAATTTATCATCCCAGATATTACAGTGATCGTTCGCACGTTTTGAGTTCAAATTTTCAAATGTTTTATCTTTTGTGAAAAGTTATACGAGAACTTACAAAGGTGTATATTTGATGATTGATTTTCTGAAATCTAGTGGTTAATTAAGCCAGCTGATTGTCCACATTGTCCTGTGGTTTAGCTTACTGGTACGGTGGCTGTTTCAAGCGTTGATTTTGATAAAAATGTAAGTTGCAAAACTTGTTAAGTGGCTCCATAAGTTGTTGGGTTAGACTATAATGATAATGTATCATTATTGATAAAAACTAACCAAACAAAAAAAACCTAGATATTTCTAACCTAAACTTGAACTGATAACACACAAGATTTTTTACTCAGTCATGTTTTTATTTTGTATATAGAAAATGAAGTACTTGAAGATGTATCGTAAGATGGCCTTATTGTCGTCCCTGAGGATATTCTTGAATATATGGAACTCAATCATAACAATCAACAACATGATGAGTATATGATAACAATAATAATAGTGCACATTACCCTGTATTAATTTAATGTTCTCTAAAATGGACATAGTTTGGCTACATTTTGTGTCATTGCTGTACAAACACACAAGTAAATAATTTTGACTCGAAACTTTTGATTTGATCACCTTTTCGTAAAATCAAAGGCCAGAATTTTAAATAAATCTGGAGAATTGAAATAAATGTCTGTATTTTTTATGACGTTATCGCGATATAGTGAATACTTTATTATAAATTAAAATTCAAAGTTGTAAATTGAATATAAAATAGATAAAATAAGGTGTTGTCTACGTGTAACATGTTAAGAACTGGCATCACCTTCTCCAAAATATTTTGTTTTTGTTTTTTTTTGTAAATAAACATCTCTGTATGTCCAGTCTTCTAGTCATTGGTAAACATTTCTATATCTTATTTATAATAAATATACATACATATATTCCAAAAAGTATTCTCCTTTTTTGGAAATGACAAAAATGTTTGAAAAAAAAAATGACTAAATGTTGGTTAATGATGTATACCTGGAGCAACATGTTCACCTCCATGAATGGTGCTCAAAGTATGTACCGGGATACTCTGTATTTTATGTTTTTGACCATTCCAAAATTTCCTAACTTTTTTAGCAATGTCAAACATGTTTGAAAGATGGTCAACTGTTGATACAATTATGTGTATATCTACTTGGAGGAACGTAATGTTATTATTCTCCATAAATTATGCTCTAAGTGTGTACACGCACCAGTATGTATTTTTTAGTTTTGGGCCAACATTCAACCATTCAACCATTTTTGTAAAATTATCATTTCAAAAAGTTTCAATTATTCACAATTAGATGTTTGCAAATATCTTCTCGATGTCCACCAACAATATATAAGGGTTTCCACGGTAATGCTGACGAGAACTTGGTTCCCAGCGTTCTTGGTCTGATTGAATTTTTTTATTGGATTTGATATGACTTTTATGACGGTCCCTATTCCGACCCCTGGACGCTCAGCATGGTCAATTCCATGTAAATACTGGTTTGCCCGTAGTCATGATAAGGAATACCGTCAGGATAATGTGGCTGGGTAGAGTCTCTGGAATAAGTTTGAATATACTTCAAAATAATGACCTAGTTTAAACAGGAATATTCGGAAACAAGAGGACTGGTTACATCGTATGTGTTTGTGTTTAAGTTCGGAAATCATGTATTTGTAGATTTTAAATTCTCTGCAGTTTAGTTATACATTCAATGGCAACAAACAATTCTATCTCACATTGAATATATATAATGCAATGCAGAAAATAAATAGTATCATTTAAGCGTATACAATAGAGAAAAGTAGACCAGTCAAAGGAGGTATATGTTTCTCTTATTCTAACATGGTACAAATGTATTTTACAAACGGTCAGACCATGTGTAAACAGAGAACTAGTAAATTGATACATTTAAACGCTTACAATAGTGAAAAATATCTGCATTTGAGGAATGTTATTAAGCATAACCTTTAATTCAAAGTCAGGCAAAGTTATGTTTTATTTATTATGAGAGTATGCCTTAAATGAAGGAAGTAAAATGGTGTACAGTTATGAGTAATGTTGTGAAGCTTTACAAGTTAAACAGAACTGAATACAGCCACTGTACAAAATATGTTAACATGCTTTAGACTGCGACAAAATACAACGCATGTTTAAACCTATTAAGTAAGTAAGTGAATCTGAACCATGTCAATGTATGGTAAAGTCGTATTTGTCACATACCCCATGCATGTGGTACATGTATATATATATCTCTGTCCAATTTGGTAAGAGGTCTTAGCCTCTAAATTTTTGGGAAAAACATCGCTGTATTTTCTGTTTTGGGAAACAAAAAGTAGGTATAACTTTGGATTTTTGGGAAAACTGCATGACTTTAAAGACATTTTCAATTGGGAAGGGTCTTTTACAGGCCTCTGTTATATAAGGAGAAAACCCCTGATATACCATACACAGACAGAGGGTATAGTCATCTAAGTGCAGTAAATGCGTTGTCTTGCATAATATTAATCATCGTAAGTATCAAATACCTAAGTTAAGTGTTAAGTTAGTACGTGTGTATGTCCCATATACGCTTCACGTGTATTCGCTATACAAATGTATAAGTGATCATTGTCCACAATGTGCAGGTTTGTGACGAATGACTCTAATTTCTATAAACAAGTAAACATACATGCTTGTAATAATTGCCATTGAAATATTCACCTACTCCTAGTGTTTATATATACCGAAAGCAATTAGCAATTTAAGACATGCACAGTTTTAATTGTTATGCTTAGTTATGTTAATTGTTGTGCTTGAAAGTGGTTGCTTATTGTTCCAATATTTTGCATATTTGACCGGATTCACAAATGTATTGTATACCTTTCGTCCAAATTAAAATTTAATGTACCCTGAACACACATTTAATACGCTGGTGGTTAAGAATCAGGTGGAACAATTTCAGCAACCATTAGGTCAACCATTTTCAATGTGCACGCATTCTTCGTGTCTTCTCTAGTTTCGAGTTCTTTTGATATAACATGTACACGATTTTTATCTTTTGGACGTATTTTTTCAGAATGTCAGGAGTTTGGTGTTGGGTGTTTTCTTGCTTAACATCTCACCCTATGTCCGATTGTATATTTCAGTCTGAAAACGCGTTTTATTTGTTCTTGTCTTGTAATACCGTTCAAATAGCTGTCTTCATTTGTCTAAAATGTGTTTAGTTTTTCAAGTTTGCTAACGAAACAGCGTCCAATCTTTGACGTGGCTCCTCTCGTGAAATTATGCGTTCTATATCAAGAAGAGGGCTGGTCAGTCGTTGTTCTGTATTGACACTACTGGATTCTTATTTATCTCAATTAGTAAATACGCCAGTTATGATTACAATGCCAGTTAAATAAGTACATGTATGGATGATATTTTTTATTTCAAAAGGCCCCATGACTCATGGGAACATGAATACACAAATATACAATTTAAACAATGAAATAACATACTAGTAACTTTATGGCTTTATTTAACCAAATGTAACTAGTAACTTGATGGCGTTATTTAACCAAATGTAACTAGTAACTTGATGGCTTTATTTAACCAAATGTAACTAGTAACTTGATGGCGTTATTTAACCAAATGTAAATTATATAATCATTGAATGGGTGGGGTGCATGTATATTAGTACTATGAAATGTTTTTTTATATACAATGTGTAGGCTGGAAAGGTTTTAAACTCGTCGACGTATCACACATAGAACAATTAAGTCTACATTGTCTGTGATGAGGAATGTAAAATAAAAGTTAAGTTAAATTTGTCTCCACTGATAAAGGTAAAGGCATACAAGGAAGTCACTTAATGATGCATGGGACTGCTTAACTTTGTGGATATGTACAAATGTAAGTTAAAAGTGTGTCTATTCATACATATATATATATATACACACATTTTGTATATACATTATACATACATAGCAAGTACCGCGGAAAGGGACACTTAAAAGTGTTGTGTAATAATGTATATACAAGTATGGAGAAAGAGGCAAACACAACTTGTATGAAGGTCTGAATATTATAAGCTATCTTATCCCAAATCCGTTCGAATTGAACTAGATCTAGTTGATTTCCAGTCAATTAGTCAAACCAATATATTGATGATAAATCGAAAAAAGAGAAGGACATGTCCTTTCTGTGTCAAGTATGAAGTCCGTTGATAAGCCTTTATAGTATATAATTTTTCTAAGTTTGTAGATAATTATTTTATGCATTTTTCCATTTATTTTACAGCAACATTTGATGTTTAAATGGCAAGCTTATGTCTGCTTATGTCTCCCACAGACCACATGATGACCTAGTGTTGGTCAGCTCGTATTTTAATGTAGAAAATATAACCTATGACTTACTTACTTACTTAATGCAGGCATGGGTGGGTTTGAATGTTTTTTAAAGGTGATTTAATTGTATACTAGTAGTTATAACCAGAGTAAAGTCTTAAGAATAAAAGGAAGAAGAACCTACTTTAAAAATTCACGGAACTTTAATTAATAGAGCTTTATGCATTAATTAATTTTGGGATGTGTTCATGATTTACATACAAGGTAACCTGTATTCGTGACTATTTGTGTTTTAAATGGAGTAGCAATTAAAGATTCGTAAGGTCTAGCAAGGAATATACCATTTGATTACAATTTTAATAAAATTAAGTATATTTGTGTAGATGAATACTCGATGAATATAAAATGTCTGATCAATTAAATATTTGACGTATGTGTAAATTAATTGTATGTACATATCTAATGGTTTTTTTATTATATATATTTCCAAAAAAATTCTTATAATAACCTAAAATAAAAAGCAAAACATGGTGATTTTGGTTTCCGGTGTTGAAATTCCCGTCACACTGAGCGCCTTGTCTGTACGTTCTACGCGGAAAGATAGGACGGCATAAATTGTTCACGGTTAATATTTAATGAAATCTATCATACAATTTTTGTAGAATGTTACCAGGACATACCACACTTAATTGAACATTAATTACTACTAGTTGTTTAATTAACAATAATTCAAACTAACGACAACCGGGACCGTAAACGAATTGTGTATATTTAACACTATTTCACAGCGAGTAAACATTACAATCGGACTAAACAAAGTTTTACATAAAAATGCTGACCATTTCTTATTGTTCTAAATTTCAAAATTTATTTTCTTGTCTACGGCCAACCGAAGTAGGGAAATGCAACACGCATCTTGTAAGAAAAATCATTGAACAATTTATGGAATGATTTACTAATCGGTATTTCGTTTGAACCTTGAGTCTAGTATCTAGGGTCCTGTTTGTATTGAAATTTGTATTGAACATGATTTGGTCTATAATGACATTAGGCTGGCTCCATTATATGCCATTGTTTACAAACATTGAACGAACATATTATCGAAATTTCAAATTCATTGAAACTACATCTTATTATTACCGTTATTAATACTTTAATTAACACGAAAGGAAACATGTAAGATAAAATATAATTTTAGACAGGCAAACAACGATTAAATAATATATACAAGGGTAGAGTAGCAAACATGACTTTGTTCGCATTATTTTCACTAACAAACTGGGATTAGAAATGTAAAATGATGTCTTTTAAAGTAAAAATGCCTGTTTGTAAACAATTCCTAGTTTTTAAAAATGTTGAAAAATGGCAATGTTAGAAATGTATAAGTTGATAGCATTCTTATAAGAATTGTCGTTGAATTTCGTTAAATAAATTCAGATTTAAGTACTAAATTGTGTGCTTTGATCACGCGTGTTAATTTATATATTTAACTGAAGTCACTTTAGGCAGTATAATTGTAATATAGTTATACCACACAGGACCATATGTGTAAGAAGATTCCGTCGTATAATGTTATACACGTTAAATGTATTTGACCATATCTTTTTAGTAATGCAAATGGTCAAAGGCATTACTTATGCTAACAAAATGTATGAAAACGAGATTGTACGACTATAAACAATGCAAATATTTAGAGAAAACCCACTCGTGCTATTTAGGTTTTTTAATTGTTGCAATATGATTTAATTACTATTACTGGAAATTATCAAAGAAAGCAGAAATAATCAATTACAAAAATAGCAGCAATTCACCTGACCATATTTCGCATTTGAAAGTCAAAATATGTGTTAAAATGTTCAGTTAATGGCGACCGCACGAATATACTCGTAGGTAAATGCATGCGTTTTACACGCATGATACTTATCTTAAGGTATAATAATTATTATATTTGCAATCAAACCGTATGTTGTGGTTAACTGTATTACGGATATAAAATACCGCAGAAATTATATATAGATAATTAATATCAATTATATATCGCATGAACAACTGTTATATATACACGTGCCTACACTAAATGGTGAGAATTTAGAGCGAACACATTTCCTGCTCATTTTGCAAGGGTCCCAAGTTATCAATACACATGTTAATATCATTAATATACGTACTAATATAATATAATTAATTAAGAATATGATGCGGCAAGGTAACGTATGTTGTACAAATATTTCGAATTCTGTTGCACCCAGACTCCATACGGAGACACTGAATTGCCACGAAATAAATCGTATTTCTGTTAGTACAATTATTAAGTACGGTGACATAGACTTTAGTTAGAATAAAATATTCTAAAAAGTTTTAACAAAAAGTCATAAATGTATTTAATGGATGTGATAAAAGGTCCGTATAAGAATCGGAATTGTGTTGAAAGCGGATAAGCTTTCCGTAAGCTGGTAATGCAATGTATAAACAATAAATATAATTTTGTATTTCATCGATACATTAAGATATACCAGGGATATCTGAATATTGTTCATAAAGAAAAATAATTTATTCAGGTCAAAATTACAATAACAATTTACTATTTGTTTGTGTTAAAGTATACCAGTGTCCTTTACACGACTGTCAGTCCTGACTGGAACCGTAAATTAATAATAAGACAATCAATTAACCACATGATAACAGCTTGAATGCATGTGCTTTTTTCGTGGTTTTAATATCATTTGTAGACCAATTATATTTACAATATGGACCTATATATACCAATAACTTTTTCAACAAATTTTTAAAAGTTACTTTCCATGACTTAATTTATACATGATTCGGTTGACATGGGATTTGCATTTATAATTAATTATCAAATACTAGTACAAAAATGGATTGTTCGAAATTTTAGTAAAGTTACAAAACATTTTTACTTTATGGGATCAATTATAAAGATATTATACCAGTGGTCAGGTCTATGGAACAATGCAACGTAGACAACGATCCAAATTCTACTTTCTTTTGGACACATTTCATACTTTATTAAATTGTTTAAATGTAATTTTCAGTATATATACATTTTATTTAATAAAACATATCATTTGTCAAAACACACCATTCCTATATTTTATAACCGGTATATCTTTGTTACTTTACTAGATATTGAATATTTTTATTATTCATTGTATAATATTTACGTATTTTACTGTGACTTTCGGCGAACGAGTAAAAGCTATAAGTTTCATCAGTTATAATGATTGAATAGAAATGTCTATAATTCAATTTATGTTTCGAAGTTATCTTAAAATTATTTATTTATTCCGTTTTCTCCACGATAAAAACCGGTAATGTTTCTAACTCCATATACGGGAAAAGGAGAAGAAGAGATCTATATAGAACTAATAGAACTGTATTCAGGTTGTATTTCCTTCAGAACGAGTGCGCACAACCTTAGAAATTTCAGCCAATGTAAATTCACCGCTCAAACATTTGACCAATAGAATCTAGGCAAAAAGATAATGGAAACCTTACCGGTAAATCACCCTCTAACCAGTAGATTTAGTATTTTGATTCGACAGTAAATAAACTTATAGTTACACATATAATTCTATTATATATCAAAGTAATTATAAATTCATGTACAATGTATATGTTAATTAACAAGAA
The DNA here is from genome assembly GCA_947247005.1 of Spisula solida. Lineage (NCBI taxonomy): Eukaryota > Metazoa > Mollusca > Bivalvia > Venerida > Mactridae > Spisula > Spisula solida. Next base: position 38,099,854 of record OX365947.1, on the reverse strand, counting down.
TGGATAAAACGATCAGTAGAAGACCGTGAAGCAAACATTTTACGTGAGCCCAGAATGAGCAAGAGTTGAAGACCATACATTATTGTTTTATTTAGAATAAAATCATACATTTCGCAGATATACGAATACCCTCACGATTTCAAACATCAAGTATGTTGATTGTCAACGCAAAATGCAATGGAAAATGATAGCTATTATACACAAGAGTAAATCAACAGTACGGTGACTTTTGATTTTTTGTTGTTGTTAATAATTTACGCTCAGCATTAGAAAACTTAATCTATACTAGACTCTTGTCTAGTATATTGTCTAGTATATTGAACATAGAAACAAGTCAAAGAGACAACAGGCCATTGAGATCATTTGAACAAAGACTTTTGTACCAAAACCGAGACTTGAGTTTTTTTTTAGAAAATCGTTGGCATACTCGGGTGCTAAATTGTGGAACTCACTTCCATATGTATAAGAGTATCTGGAAGTGTCAGCACATTCTAAAGCAAATATCTAAACTGGTGGTTCTCTGGTGGTCAACAAAACTTTTCTCTAATTTAAAAGATCATTTAATATCCAGAACTTAGCTTCCAAACATTTATGTAAATGGCTTACTAAATTCTCTTTCAGCCATGTCAGTATTTTGTTGGTTATTGTTGTTCTTGTTAAAATTGTTATTATTATCTTCTGTTATTACTGTACATAATATATAAATGTGTGAATGAGACTCACAGGGAAGACTGGATATACCAAACTGTGTTGCCTCCTTAAATGAAGTCTTTATTATTATCATTTAAAGACAATGTTGTATTGGCGAGACTAATATAGATACTACATGTATATAATAAAATTACCATAGCAGAATAGTTGAGTGGAATAATAAGAATATTATATGTAAGAAATTAAGATTTGATTATCATGAAACGTATAAACAATACACAGCAATCTGGATCGAAATAATTCAATAAAATTTAGAATATTTCTTACATTCCTGTTATAATTATGATACTAGTATGACAATATTGTATATGCATTTTCGAGTAATAAGACCGTATCTGTTTGTTATATTGAGATGCTTTGTGCTTTCCTCAATAATAACAAAGAAAATAACTTATCGGATAGGGAAGGCACCCAGCCGAAACAACAGAGCATGAAAGGCATAAACAGGAACACACAGAAAAGAACAATTACAGACCACAGCAAACGTCACAATAACAACCACAAAAATAGCCATATTTTGAGTAAGATCTGTATGCACTTTTATACAGTTTGATTTTAACAGTTTTAACATGTAATAACATGTACTTGTTTCCACACTTCACCACATTGTTTCGTTTCTTTATTCATATTACTTGCAAGAAATCGAACGTGTAGCATCAGACAAGACCATAGGAAAAACGATCTGTCTCTGTAACTTGAGAATCATCTAAAGTTACCTCGGGTAAGACGAAGCAAGTTAATATAAATTTTCTTCCACAGTAACCCCACCATATTACCAATTATCTACGCCCCCCATATTTCCATGGCAACAATAATTTCTATGACAGAAACTCACTTTAGTTTAATATCAACCTTACCAGCATCAGAAACCTTTAAGTCAGATTTTAGAACCCAATGCCAAACCTTTATTGTATACCGCGCACGCAACAACATGTTCATCTCGGTATTCCTCGGGATAACTAAATCATACGATTTCAGAACCCCCACCCAATCTACACTAAATCCACATCACCTAACCGATCATGTATCCTCTAGATTGTCATAGTTCCTCTATGGTATCCCCACCAAATGGTCAACGTATCACTTCTGTACCCCTGTAAATTGTCATAGTATCACCGCCAACTAAACGCTTCTGTACCCCTGCAAATTGCCATAGTATAACTTCTGTACCCCTGCAAATTATCATAGTATAACTTCTGTACCCCTGCAAATTGTCATAGTATCACCACCAACTAGCCACTACTTTACCCCTGCAAATTGTCAAAGTATCACCGCCAAATAACCACTTTTGTACCCTTGCAAATTGTCATAGTATTATAGTATGCAAGCCATCAAACCATGCAGCTACACCATCCAAATTGTCACATTGTTCACACCTCTAAACCGTACTAGCACCCCATCTAAATTGTCATTGCATCACAACCATTAAACATACACGTCCTCCTTCGTGTGTCCGCTCCATCATCCATTACCCCCAAATTCCATTTGTATGCACATAAATCACTGCAAAGTCAACCCTCCTTCTCTCTTGTACTCCTACCTTACAAACACATTCCAATTCCCCCTTCAAACCATTCATAAACCCCTCCAAATCTGGCCTGTATCCCCGCCTTTAAACCATTCATAAACCCCTTCAAATCTGGCCGGTATCCCCGCCATCAAACCATTCATAAACCCCTCCAAATCTGGTTGGTATTCCCGCCATCAAATCATTCATATACCCCTCCAAATCTGGCTGGTATCTCCGCCATCAAACCATACATAAACCCCTCCAAATCTGACTTGTATCCCCGCCATCAAACCATACATATACCCCTCCAAATCTGACTTGTATCCCCGCCATCAAACCATACATATACCCCTCCAAATCTGACTGGTATCCCCGCCATCAAACCATACATATACCCCTCCAAATCTGGCTCGTATCCCCGCCATCAAACCATACATATACCCCTCCAAATCTGACTGGTATCCCCGCCATCAAACCATACATATACCCCTCCAAATCTGACTTGTATCCCCGCCATCAAACCATACATATACCCCTCCAAATCTGACTTGTATCTCCGCCATCAAACCATACATAAACCCCTCCAAATCTGACTTGTATCCCCGCCATCAAACCATACATATACCCCTCCAAATCTGACTTGTATCCCCGCCATCAAACCATACATATACCCCTCCAAATCTGACTTGTATCCCCGCCATCAAACCATACATATACCCCTCCAAATCTGACTTGTATCCCCGCCATCAAACCGTACATATACCCCTCCAAATCTGACTTGTATCCCCGCCATTAAACCATACATATACCCCTCCAAATCTGGCTCGTATCCAAACATCAAACCATTCATATACCCCTCCAAACATGGTTTTTTATTCCCGCCAGTAAACCATTCATATACCCATCCAAACCTGACGTATGTCCCCAACCGCTAACCATTCATATACCCCTCCAAATCTGGCTTGTATCCCAACATCAAATCATTCATATACTCCTCAAAATTTGGGTTGTATTTCAACATCAAGGCAGTAGTATACCCCTCCAAACATTCTGGTACCCCAATAATATTATGTGACAAAGGTCTAACAATTGCTCTTCTGCATTATATTTCCAACCCAGTAAACATTATTTGTTTGTGAAACAATGGGCACTGACGTACGTATGGTTTTCTTTACTGGTATTTAAACTTTTCTAATGTCTTATGCAAGTTTCTACGGTTTACATTCGGTATATTTGTAACATAATGACGTCACCATGTTGCATTGTGCTTTTTTATTTACTTCACATTCTGAACTTGCAAATAAAATAACAATATTGTAAGTTTTGTAGAACACAAATATATACTTCAAACTATATCAGGCAAATACAGACATTTTGATTTGTGTTGTTGAGCCACTTAATGTTTTTAAATTATAATGTTATACATATTTTGAAGTAGAGTTTAAAGTTACGGAAATGTTAATACAGTAAACAGGTAAACATGTCATTGTATCAAAGCTTGTCTGCAACAGTCAGTCAAGGAATATACCAAATATGGCTGCTGAAAACATATGGCTGTTTAATGTAGTCACATTGATTGTTGTTTGAGGTGTCGAGTTGCTTTTGTTCAGTTACCATTAATACAGGAATGGTTGCATACTGGTACATGTACTCGTACGCGTACGTACTAGCCTGTTTGTGTCCTTTTATAGATTTCTAGGAGATTTATAATAAAGAGCACATTTCAAACACAATCATTTCACACTTTCCTGAATAAATACTGTTTGAATGGTTCAAGCATTGAAGTATGCACAAGCTGACAAACTGGTTCGCATAATTTTCTCTTCTTTGTCTAGGTAAAACATATCAAACTTGAAATGCCAAATGCGATCATGCATTGTTTTGTTAAAAGTTTAATGTACGGAGTACTAAGTATATTGTTTAATGTTTACTGTACGGACTACATGTGCATACATTTTTGTCAACTTTACGAATCTGAGTATACGGTGTATCATCAGTGGAACAGTTTTTGTCTTACCATTGTTAGGTTTTGTCGAGCAAAATGCACGACACGCGGACCTTATATGGTGACAAAGACGGTGAATCACCCTGTACAACATGCATGAATATTATACATGCAGCCAGTAGTTGCAGTCTGTTGTTCGTGGTCCTGTCGTGGAGTTTTTGCATTGATTTTATGATTCAGTAATAAAGCTGGTTTGTGCTGTAGTGAACAGAGCTGAAACCACTCATACAATACTAATTGTCTAAGTTTATCAAAGTTAGAATAATACATGAAACAGCCACCTACTGAATTTATTTAAGTGGTAGATATAATTTAACTAATTGGAAGCGTTAAAGACTATAATAATAGATGATAATAATAATAAAGACTTTATTTGTTGAGGGATCTTATTTGACATAATTGTCAAATAAGCGAAGCACGATTCACAATCCAATGGCTCATACCTTAATCACTTCAACATATTATTTTTGCATATGCTTCATCTTGTATTTACGTATGTTACATTGACAAATTTATGAAGCTTTAATAAAACAAACATTGAAAGGTAAAGTATATTGAAAATACACTGCTTTATAATTCAGACTAAACTTGCAAAACACGTTTGAGAAGAAATGGAAGGTTTTTCTCTATTACGATGTAATTTTCTTATTCAATAAAAAACACTACATTTTTAAGGCAAGTTTATTGTTATCTGTGCTATATAATATATTAAATTTTGTTTTTCAAGTGCCATTAGGCAATACTCATGTACATGAACCAAAAAAATGATATAATATATCTTCTTAAAAGTATAATAAAAGCCTTTTGAAGATCATCCAATACCCTTGAAATATATAGTTAAATGTGTATATTTATGGTCTGTACTGTAGCCTATTAAGTATTACGTGTATGTACATATTTTTGTATACATGTATATTTCTTTGTAAATATGTATTTTGCCATATTTATATGTTATTTGTAAATGACCAAAGCAATGTTCTTTGCTGATTATGCCAATAAACTTTGAACTTCGAACTTGATTATCATATTTTGGGGCAAAATGACTAAACTTTCAACAAGTGAAAGCTAAAACCCGTGTCACCGGTGAAGTGCATACAGGGTGTTTCAAAATATATGTTACAGTTTCGCGAGTTAATAAAATTCTTATCTAATGTAATATGTAAAAAACCGAAACACACCGTTGAAAAAGGACACATTAAAGTTTTATCCCATATACAACATTCCATTCTTGTTTTAAAAAATGTGTATTTAATATGCATCTTTAAAAAATGCTTTGTTTACACATGACGTCAAAATTAGAAAAAATATGATGTCAGGTTTCCTGACGTCATCTAACATTCTAGTGTGCACACTTCTGATGCTACTTCAGTTCACACTTTCAACTCTTACACACAAAGTCATGTGTTTTTATGTATATTTTACACCCTGTCCTAAGAACACCCCACATACCAAAAGTATAATAGGTTTAGGTTGGGAGATAGGAATAACTTCAGAAAACGTGACAACGTCATTTTTTAACAAAACTGACGTCATATTTAAACTTGACATTTTTACAAAAATGCATACCGAAGACACATTTTTGTAACTAGGATTGAATGTTGTATTTTTTTTAAATGTCCTCTTTAAACTGTGTGTTTTTTACATAGTACATAATTTAAGAATTTTATCAACTCATCGGAAACACTAACTGTATTTTGCAACACCCTGTACCTGCAACATTTAACTTATTAAAACATTGTCGTAATTTGATTGACGAACTGATAAATAACATGGTATTCCATCAGGTTACTAATCACATTATTAGCCTACCAAGCATTCCAAATTTATGAAATGGTTAAACAAATTATATAGTCCAGTCAGGTTAAGAATATAATGACGCATGTCGAGTCCACTATTACAGTGTAAAACCAATTATAAATGCTTTTACAGACAGCTATAAGTTCAATGCAAAACTAACTAATATATTCGCTCAACCTGTTCAGACAATCAGACAATGTACGCATATAATTATATTACCATATTTGTATTATCTATTGCAGAATGTGAACTGAAAATCAGCCCCAGCCTCATTACACATACTGTTATGAATGTTCAAAAAGCTTATAATAAAATATTGTCAATAAATATGTCAATCAATTAATTCCAGCAATTGTTGTAAAATAAGTAAATATGCTTTGACATTTAATAAATATTTATCCTAGCTCTATGTTTTGAATGTAGGTTTTCCATTGTCTGTCTGTAAGTATGTATATAAATTTTGTAGACTAGTATATAGTCTTTGATAATAACTTGTCGCTACCATTTCCTATAAATATGTCATTCTATATAATTCAATTTCTAATTCATTCGACTTCAGCGCAGGGAATATATAATGGATACATTTTCAAGACGATTTAAATTAAGACTTATTTAAAGTTTTACGCGGAATGGTTTATTTGATTGCAAGTACGATGCATATGCAAAACGACCAAATTTGTAATATGTCGAACATACACTGAACACCATACTAAACTCAAGTTAATTTATATTTCCTTAAGAATTGTATGCACACTAAGTTCTGTCAGCCTATGAAAACATGTTTTACATATGGAAAACAATGAAAACATGTTTTACATATGGATAACCAATGAAAACCTGTTTTACATATTGATAACCTATGAAAACATGTTTTACAAACGAATGACCAAAAAAAAACATGTTTTACAAACGATTGACCAATACATACTAAGATATGATATATACATTGCTAGTTTTATTATCAACTAAATTTGAACTGGTATTATATAATAGTTGCAACAGAATACATTTCTAGAGTACTAATTATATTATAAAGTATTCGTATTGCCAAGCTCTTAGAGTACATTTGCCATATTTTTGATTAGTCGGTTCTTTTATGACCGGACCGTATCAAACATATAAATTCATCTTGTTGTTATATTGTTGTATTGGTCTATAAAACATATCGGCATGGGCTGCTGCCATTTACAATGGTACACTTTTTTAAAATATTTTATTTTCCATTTAACAGCCGTATTTTGCATACACTATAAATGCGATAGATATTTATAACATTACTATAAAACATGCAATGCTAACTGACCACAAATTCTTAATACAAAGTCTCTAGTCTATACGGCCATCCACCTATGACATGGCACTTAGTTACTACATTATGCTTTGAAATGCACATGCACATAACTTCCTGTACTGTGCATACATTAAGGCGTCACAATGAAAAATGCCTGTTTTTATCAAGCTAAGAAATGTACAAACTATGAGATGGTGGTTTGAAGGTACATGTATTTCTTACGAATTTTATTATACATAAAATTTACTTTTCTATTTGGTAAATAGCTTGATAAGAACAGATTGATTTATGTCGATATGCTATAAGTACAATGTATATGATCAATTGCAAACCTCTAGGTTGTCAAATACGTAATGTATGCATACTAGTAACTAATTTTAGTATATAAACAAAGTTTGAGGTGACCAGTCACTGGAAGCAAGTTTTACAAATAACAGACATGTAGATATCATCTACAAATTTTATGTTATACTCATTTCGAATCATTGAAATCAATTTGCAAAGTCTCCAAAAAAAAAAAAAACCACAATAAGGTAAAACTTGAAGCTTGAAAGTAAGCTTGAACACCAAGTCTCACAGATATTACAACGTTTGTTGCCAGTAAATAAAGCAGATCATTCTATGGTTGATTTCAACTTCCGGTTCAACTTCCGGTTGTGGTAGGGAGCAGCAGAGAATGCATGCTTTAAATACGTATCTGTATAAACAATTGCTTTCAACTAATGAATCATTTAAAGAATTGAAAAGTTTATATATCAACTATATCATTTAAATGTTAGAAACAAATGAATTATTTTCTTATGAATATGCGGTGAATAAATAAAAGATAATTATAAACTAGTCCCTGTGCAGTCCATTCAATCACGTTTATATGACATTTGAATGGCGGTATAATGGCATCATTGAAATAGCGAATTAATAAAAGAAATCCTAACATGTTCTTATAATGCTCATATTGATTAAAATATACATTGAGTTGACAAGTTATTCAATGATAAACACTTTATATTCAATATCATTAAGTTTGGTTATATTTTGTTCAGGAAATGTTAAGGTGGGTAAAGTTCATTGTCAAATGTACGGTGGAACCGCCTTAAACAGGAAAATCTATAAACCGGAATACACCCACAATCAGTCCCTATTTTTATAAGTATTAATTTTCTATGACTAACATTTGGGAACGATTCTTATACATTATTGGTACATGGAAATATCAGGTTTAAACATAATAAAGCTAACAAATTACTAGTTATTGAATTAATTAATTGAAGAAAACATAACCTAAATAACGATAAACATTTGAGCCAGTCTCCAGGAAAACCTGCTATTTTGACAAAACATTTGATTTTGAGATACTTTGTTATATAAAAGACTGTTCATAATCAAGCAAAATGCAAATGAAATTTTGTTAATATCATGATTTTAAAGGAAGTTACAGCTGTTTAGTTGAGGTCCTATTCAGACCCTTTTTGCGTGACGTCGCAAGCGTCATTCAAACCTATCGACGTCGTTGTAACAAGTACTTTATTAATACTGCATTTGATCAATTCTTGTCGTAAACTGGTCAAAATGGTATCAAGTTTTAGAATGATGTTTTAAGTTTTATAATATACATCCAAATTGTAAATGGTCACATTTAGAGAAAGACTACTACTGTTTTAAACAACTAATTCATTTTTTTTCTCAATCAGAGTACTTTTCTGAAATTGATCACCATAGCAACGAAGTAAATGATTTCGACATTATTCATAAGAAATTTTAAAACTAAGATATAGTAATATATGGATAAATGACTTAAAATTGAATCTATTGATATGCCATTTTTTCTTATTTGAAAGCTTTTTTAAAAGCTTGTTACATGCAGTGATTACATAATGTCAATATAGCAGGTTTTCCTGGAGACTGGCTCATTTGTATTACCTAACAATTCAATGAAAAATCAATTACAACTATCTGACAATTATACGACGTCGCCATAGTGACCAAAAAACAAACTACAATCATGAACTATTCTTAATATACATGTTTACTGAAATATTTCCTAGAATGCAAGAAGATGTCAATCCATCCTGATTTATACATGTATAGCTGCTTTTATTATAAGTCTGTGTATGCTTGTACTACATGTAATGTAAATGTATGTATATATATCGTCTTGGCCATTTTATTTTATTTCGTAAATGGTCAAAGGCATTCAAAATGCCGATAATACCAATAAAAAGTAAAACTGTATAATACGCAATATCTATCTAATACTTTATAATTTTAGCATTTACTAGTTATATTAGTATGTTGTTTGTATAATACGAAATATAATATACAGATGTGAAATAGGAGTAACATATGAACCCAACATTAAATATGATATATATTTAAATAGCACTTTTTTCTTGTATTTTCACGTTTCAAAAGTGCTGTACAATTACGATTAAGACATAGTTAAAACTAGACATGTGTCCATAGGACACGGATGCCCCCACTAGCAATTTGACCATCTCAAAGGTCATAACTCAAATGCACATGGTGACTTGACTTGTATTCCTACAAAGTTTGATAAATGTAGCACAAATACTTACAGAATTATGAGAAAAGCAAAACATTATCATAATAAGTGCCACAACTATGCTAATACAGGTCAGACCCAAATTAAAATATTTTACATACTGTCAAATATTTCTACAAAATTTGAAAACTGTAGCTCAAATACTAACATTATAGAACAAATATTATCACACAAATATCAAATGACAGCAAGTGCCTACATATTTACCAAATAGATAAATACGACACAATTTGTATATTTCCAACAGTACCATGACACATAAATCAAACCTAATACAAATTCTTGATGATAGAACTCAAATCAATATATTTATGGATAATATTAAACAATGTAGGCTAATAAGAAAAATAGCATTGCAATTAATTGCATGTTATAATTAAAATGATAAATACAAGTATTTATATTGATATATACATGTACTTTTTGTGTATATTTGATATACATATAACATTTGTATTATTTTATCTTTGCCATTGTTTGCCGTTTATGCCAATAGAAATATATATGTTAGATATAATATACTATTCAACCAATGTAACAAATATATTCTAGCATTACGATTGATGTATCTATAATGGGTATGATATTATACAACTAAACACCCACATAATTATACAAATGTATAGTGTACAGGCTGTTTATTCAGACCTGTCCCTTGCATAAAAACATGGCAATATCATAACATTGTATTTTTATTGTTTTAAACATTTCAATTGCAGAAAAAGGCAGTGAAAACCAATACCTTATTCACTAAGCTACATACTAATACAGAAAATGTCTATTAAAATAATACACTAATAAGATAATTTGCAATATTTATATACTCAATGCTATGTAAACAGGGGACTGACCTGATTAAACTAGCTATATTTACTGTATACTAGTAGTTAAAGCATACACACGAGCAGTAAGTCCAAACAGACGAGCGTACATATAGTAAGATGCTTATTTATTAACTAACCAATCCATATGTACATGTACTTTCATTTTCTGATTTTACTTATATAGTAGTACATACAGACATTATACATGATGTTGAAAGTTTCCTTACATGGTTCACTATTACACGATCTAAATAACAAAGTTCGTGTCAGTAGTCAAGGTAAAACTGTGAGCAATTACTATAATAAGCATGTCTTTGAAGAAACAAATGCCTCAAATAGACCCTAGAAACTATTTGCCTTGGTGCATTTTTGTCTCTGGATATGTCAGTACCCTAACATTCTCCAATTTTCTTTACTGTAGTTATAAACATTTCTATGTTACTTGGGTGTGTCAGTTGTGGTGGTCAGCCAATCAAAACATGTTTTATAAACGGTTGACCAATAAACACCATGTACACAGTATAGTCCAGTCATTAAACACTTCCTTCCCATACACCAGTGGCTATTAGTCAAGTTCACAGACCACATGGTTCTCATTCAGGCGAAACACTTGTTGCCTTATGTTCTCCCATTCTTGTATATTTAGGAAAACAACAAAACTTTTAATGTTTTAATGTATGTTTCAATACGTCCATGAATCTATGTTACCTTACTTGATTTTATTCAAGCAGTAATGCGTTTGTATTTACACGTATATTTCAATTTCAAGTGATCACGCTAGACTTATACATATATATTCGTGTTTTTGTTTTTTGATTAACTCTGCATTTTAAGAAAATCATAAATCGGACAGGGAAGGCATCACTCAACAGAATGTGCACATCCGTAGCTCAATGGTTAGCACGTTTGCCGTCTAATCTGTCGACCCGGGTTCAAATACTGGTGGAGGCACTCATGTACCTGCCATATTTCAGCATAATGCTGACTGGCAAATAAAGGTTATGCTCGGCATTTAAAAAAAAGAAAAAAGAACCGAGAGACACAAAAATACACCGAATACAAGTACGTGTCATTATGGACAAGCATACAAATAAGCAGGAAAAACATATGAAACTGAACAATAGCAGTTACACTATGATCTATACCTTATCGCAGCATATACATGATTTAAATTAAAATTAATTAACATGATGAAATAAATAACTTCACGTACCACCTGACATGGGTATTAAAGTTCATGACACACAACAGAAAGATATACCAAACTATTAACAGATAACATATTGAAAAATTGGTCACAATATAGTTCAATGGTGAAAATTATGATACCAAGTTCAAATTTTATTGGCATAATCAGCAAAGAGCATTGTCTTTAGCCATTTACAATTAACATCTACACATGTCAAATATTTACAAAGAAATATATACAAAATTATGATACCCAACCATTTTTGTAACATGTGATTAGGATTAGATATTGACTTTTAAGCACCATCCAAACAATGTCAGTACACATAACCCCCAGTCTCCCACCAATACGATACTTGTCCCCTTGGTTGAAACTGTCGGCCATCAGTTTGATTGGCTAAATCTGACTATAAGGGTACATGTACGTACAAGATATTCACAAAATATTTGTTAAATAATCAAGATAATTAATTGAATCTGCCTAAACCATTTTTGTCAGCTCTGATATGATGTTTCCTCTATGATAAAATTAAAATCCTAGGTATATACATGTAGGTGTCAGGACCGGTGTGATAACATTAGTGCCTAGTCAGCACAAATTGAACTAATATTGAAAGTTTGTTAATATTAGATAATATATCATTTAGTTAGAAAATATGGCAAATGATTAGGCCTGGTTAATTATTAAAATACTAAAATATATCTTTATATTATTGTTGGAATATGCGCAATGTTCTATTGCAGTTTAAGTAGTTAGTAATAAGTCATATAAATTTTAAACCTCCAATTAGACACACCTTTGTTACACTTTAAACATTTCCTAACACTTCAAATATCCTATGTGTAGATAACTGCTTAATACATCATTTGAATGTTTAAAATTTCAAAACGCATGTTTGAAAATGAAGCGATTCTAAACCAGAATAAGGCATAATGTTCATTGGTCAATCATTTATTTAACCTGATTTCATTGGTCAATCATTTCTTAAACATGGTTTCATTGGTCAATAATTTGTTTATTCTGGTTTCATTGGTTAATCATTTGTTAAACCTGGTGTTTTCATTGGTCAATCATTTTTTAAACCTGGGCTGGTATTCACAAAGCATCTTAAGTGAAAACTTAAATATTTTGACTTAAGTCAATAATTTATGCAGCTCATATGTCCCGCAATTCGAGAAATAATCCATGTTTTCTTAATGATTATTGTAGCTGTTTACATAATGCTTCAAAACTGTGTTAAATGTTAATCGTCTTGATTTTCTTGATTAGCTGATACACTTTAGAAAATTTTAAGGGTTTGAGAAATTTCTAAGTTTTCTGCTAAGATGCTTTGTGAATACCACCCCTGGTGTTTTCATTTGCTGACACCTGCTTTCATTTTCTGACCACCTGAATGTCATCGGATGAATATAAATTATCTGAGAAGCTAGATAATAATTTATTGCTTATGCTTTACTTCTTCACACGAATGCCCGAAAATGGAACACGATCCACTAAAAAACCCCAGAGAATGGAAGGGATTGTGATTCGGCGAACTACTCATAGTGCATTGACCATTTACGATAAAAATTATATCAGTTATGATTCATAGGCATCCTGCTGTCCTTCAGACTTAGTCCTGGGTTCTTGGAAACTTGTTCCATTTCCATGCTTTCTCTGAGATTGGTTCCATGCTTTTCCTGCGATTGGTTCCATACTTTCCATAGGGTAAGTTAAATGGTTTCCTCTGGCATGGTTTGTTGGAGATTGACTATATGGTTTCCTTGAGATTGGCTCTAAGGTTTACTGGAGCTTGGCTCGATGGTTTCCTTGCGACTGACTCTATGGTTTCCATGAGATTGGTTCCACTCTTTTCCTGGATATTGGCTTCATGCTTTGCTAGAACTTAGCTCTATGGTTTGCTTGAAATTGGCTTCATGGTTTCCCTGAGATTGGTTCTATGGTTTACTGGAGCTTGGCTCCAAGGTTTTCCTAGCAATTGGATCTAAGGCTTACTGGAGCTTGGCTTTATGGTTTACTAGAGCTTGGCTCTAAGGTTCCCTGGATATTGGCTCTAAGGTTCCCTGGATATTGGCTCTATAGTTTGCTGGGGATTGGCTTTATAGGTAACTGGAGATTGGCTCTAAGGTTTCATGGTAATTGGCTCTAATGTTTCCTGGTGCTTGGCTCTATGGTTTACTGGATATTGGATCTATGGTTTACTGGCGAATAGCTCTATGGTCTGCTGAATATTGGCTCTATGGTTTGCTGGAGATTGGCTCTAAGATTCGCTAGAGTTTGACACTATGGTTTACTGGAGATTCGCTCCATGGTCTGCAGGAGCTTGGCTCTATGGTGTGCTGGTGATTGGCTCTAAGATTTGCTAGAGATTGGCTGTATGGTTTACTGAAGATTGGCTCAAAGGTTTCCTGGAGATTGGCTCTATGGTTTACTGGAGCTTGTCTGTATTGTTTCCTGGAGATTGGCTCTATGGTTTCCTGGATATTGGCTCTAAGGTTTACTGGAGCTCGGCTGTATGGTTTACTGGAGATTGAAACTATGGTTTGCTGGGAATTGGCTCTAAGGTTTACTGGAGATTGGCTCTATGGTTTCCTGGAGATTGGCTCTAATGTTTTCTGGAGATCGGCTCTAAGATTTACTAGAGCTCGGCTGTATTGTTTACTGGATATTGAAACTATGGTTTGTTGGAGCTTGGCTCTAAAGTGTCCTGGAGATTGGATCTATGGTTTGCTGGATATTGGCTTTAAGGTTTCCTGGAGCTTTAATTTTATGGGTTACTGGAAATTGGCTCTAAGTTTTCATGAAGATTGACTCTATGGTTTGTTGGGGGTTGGCTCTATGTTTGCCTGGAAATGGGCTTCACATAGTATCTCAGTCGGTACATTGAAACACCATAGACCTTTATCTCTTACGTACATGTATATACATTGATAAATCTAATGTATTTGAATAGACATGTAGATATCAAGTATTAATGTACGTTTGACCCCAATGGGACGGACAAACAATGTAGACATATCGATACATATCATGTTATAAGCCATGACTATTTAAAGGGTGCATCGTTTTCATTATAAATTGTACTGAAATTTTAAATACACAACTCATATTTTTGTAGTCTAGTTCTGTCTAGTAAAGAGAGTTGTCGAATGTTTTTGCTTTAGCTTTACAATGTTTTAAAGAAATATGTACACTTTATATTTACTGTTATGTATGTTTGATATACTTGTGTTATTATTGCAATAAACATGATGTATATGTTATAAATCGCTTGTGTTATTATATTTAGTCACGTGACAGAAAATGTTCTAAATAGATGTTTTGATATTTTGTTGTGCTGACTTGATGTTTGACTCAACCTTTCGTTCTACAATACCGTCCAACATCACATACTTAGGTTCAGAAGTATAGATTTGACCACACCACAGAAATACAAAATGTACATATATACACGAACAATTCTTCAGATGCCATACTTCGGACAAATTGCATGTGCTCAACCAATTCAAGGTTCTATGATATATAGGTGTTTTTATGTCATTTCTATTTAAAAAAACCCCATGTTTTTGCTGAGGAAGCGGGACATGTTATGATTAAAGAGCAATGGCGACACTTTACTTTCTACCGGTATTTTGTGTTACATTGGTTTAAGTCCAAGCGTTACGGTATTTCCGTCGTATGGAAAGCTACTCAACAATGTATGATCACAACGCTCAGCCCAGCACACCACATACTACCCCGCATATAGTAAGTTGAGCACCAAGTCAGTTTGCTACACGAGTATCATTTTACCTGAGTTTTGAGGGCTCGAACTTGCAAGCCACCTTTTCCTAGGAGTGCATTCTAATCCTTAGACCTGCAAACCAGTCGTATAGTCACTTCTTAGCAACAGATAATCACAGAATGAATTTGAGATAATTTCTAATCCACACTCTTGTATGAAAGTGAACAACCTCTTTATGAACAATTCATTCTGTCTAATATCCTATTGCAATTTGTCGGACCGCTAGACTTACTAGTAAACCACTCGTCAGACATGAACGTGCATGGACTCGGAGTCACAATACAGACAAACACTAACACCTATAGGGCTATGTTGTGGTTAGGGTATAAAGCCACACTGCCATCGACCCATGAAGACATTAAATCAAATGCAGCACAGAAGTATAATGTCTGAGAATTTATGACTGCATAGTGAGTGAGGGTCGGTGACCTTTCTAGCTTAAAAACAAACCACAAAAATCTCAGTAAGACGCTAGACAACAATATGTATTATCCAGAAGCTATACATTGATCTATTTTCCAGTTGTTGTTCTGCCTTTATATTTGTCATATCGTAATACAAAAATACTATACTAGTAATCAACTTTTATATGATATACTGTATGATCTAATGTATTATTTGGGACGATGTCGCGAACCCTAATGCATCAGGGGTTTTCCTGCACCCTTTGTAGGTCCTGAAAACGGACCCATTCCCAAAGCAGAAGGACCCATTCCCAATGGAAAATATCATCCTTTTTCCCAAATTGTATGAAATTTTCATGTTGCATTTTTGGCATGGACATATTGGATCATATTTAATTCATCGTTTTTTAACTATTAAAGAGTATATTACAACACCTAGGACACCAACACTTCAATTGGGATACAATAATGATGATCTTGATTTAAGCTGCGTATTTGAAAAAAGAATTTATTTTAATAACCAGATTTAAGCTTCATTTGATCCAAATTCCCATTCTTCAACTGGGTCCTTTTCCTTAACGAGTCAGGAAAACCCCTGTGCACGTTAATAACGGCACAGAGAGTATGTACGAAAAAGTCGCTTTTGTGTAATTTTCATACCGAACTTTTCAGAGCAAAAGTCCACGTAATTCTGGATCACCCCTCGTATATAGTATATATACTTAATTATATTCAAATACATGAATGGAATTATAATACATTTGTACATGTATACTATTTTCATGTGCTAGCACATATTGTATATACATGTAGGTATAAAGCTATTTTAATAGTCAAAATGACACTAATACATGTATACAATGCACATACATGTACATGTGGTATATAAATATGATTTGCGAAACACCATTGACATGTAATGTTTCATTATCATTTTATTGTATAATGTGATGTAGAATCTTCAAATACACATAGAGACACCCTGTGTACTTTTTTATGAAAGCACTTACGGAAATTGTTAACCTACGTCCAAATTTAAATTCTTCATAATTCAACTACAATATGCGGTCAATTGACCTGCAATATTAACAATGATTCAGTTAATGAACTCTTACAGAACCAAACCAGTCCCAAACTTGTAGTTGTAAAAGCAATATAAGGAATTTAAATTTCAGCGTAAGTTTAAGATTGTCGTAAGTGCTTTGATAAAACAGTTCCCTGTGATTTACAAGAGATACAAAAGAAATCAAAGTTGATTCAATGCTTGATAAGTATTGCTAATCATAGTGAAGCTACAATATTCTATCTTCTATCTACTAATGATTGCTACAACTACGAGGTTTCCACGTTTCTGAGTGTGAGAATCAGGTCTGTAATACTTAAACTGTTTAACGTGTAATCGCTTAAAGACGCCTCCCTATTTACTTGAAGGAGGCAAGGAATTAACAGAAATCATTTTAGACAGTTATCACTTCGTTCACTGAAAGGCCTAATCAACCTTTTATAATAACCAAACAATATATTGGCTTCAATATGTTTCCGACAAAATACAAGCCAAGTACAATGTCTATACAGAAATGCGGGTATCTAAACCGTAGGCCGCCATTAATTATGTAATATTTGTGCTATAGAAACAACCATGCTTTGTTCAAGTCAATACAGAAACTCTCCAAAGTTAGCTCAGACATCATCTGATCACCACTCATTGCTACTGCATTTTTTCGCTCATAAAGCTCGTTTCTCTCATTGTTGGCTCTGACATGTACAATTAGGGATCACGTGGTTACAAAAAAACCAAGGTAATTCCACAAGCGTGGGAAAGCTGCGCTCAAACAGCCGATTTGATCAGTATATTCGAAATCGCTTACCTGAGAATTCTGACTTAGAGCGTAACGTCTGCTCGTGTATTGGTACTTTGTATGTCTGATTAGAACCAGGTGCCTCTTGTCGGCTCTTTGGGAACAAAAATATACGCAAAAATGTCTTAAGCATAGACAGACTAAGCTGTGATAGCTCTGAGTCTATGAGCAGCGAGATATAAGATTGTACTAATGATCAATTCAGAATTGAGACAATGATTCTGCCAAGGTAAAGAGTACTAGAACCACGTAATGATTACCATCTCAACTAACGCCAACATAGACATGCAACATATACATATGTCTGCCAAATCAGTCGTCTAATTTTATCAGGCCAGCATTCATTTTTCTTTAGATTATGATCCCCACCAGCCCTTACTCTGACCTGATAGAGCCCACCAGCTCCAAACTATCAGCCCGACCATTGCTCTAACCTGATAAAGCCCACCAACTCCCAGATGTCAGCCTGACACTTACTCTAACCTGATTGAGCCCACCAGCTCCCAGATGTCAGCCCGACACTTACTCTAACCTGATTGAGCCCACCAGCTCCCAGATGTCAGCCCGACACTTACTCTAACCTGATTGAGCCCACCAGCTCCCAGATGTCAGCCCGACACTTACTCTAACCTGATTGAGCCCACCAGCTCCCAGATGTCAGCCCGACACTTACTCTAACCTGATAAAGTCTACCAGCTCCCTGATGTCAGCCCGACACTTACTCTAACCTGATAAAGTCTACCAGCTCCCTGATGTCAGCCCGACACTTACTCTAACCTGATAAAGTCTACCAGCTCCCTGATGTCAGGACGACACTTACTCTAACCTGATAAAGTCTACCAGCTCCCTGATGTCAACCCGACACTTACTCTAACCTGATAAAGTCTACCAGCTCCCTGATGTCAGCCCGACACTTACTCTAACCTGATAAAGTCTACCAGCTCCCAGATGTCAACCCGACACTTACTCTAACCTGATAAAGTCTACCAGCTCCCAGATGTCAACCCGACACTTACTCTAACCTGATTGAGCCCACCAGCTCCCAGATGTCAGCCCGACACTGACTCTAACCTGATAAAGTCTACCAGCTCCCTGATGTCAGCCCGACACTTACTCTAACCTGATAAAGTCTACCAGCTCCCAGATGTCAACCCGACACTTACTCTAACCTGATTGAGCCCACCAGCTCCCAGATGTCAGCCCGACACTTACTCTAACCTGATAGAGCCCACCAGCTCCCAGATGTCAGCCTGACACTTACTCTAACCTGATTGAGCCCACCAGCTCCCAGATGTCAGCCCGACACTTACTCTAACCTGATAAAGTCTACCAGCTCCCTGATGTCAGCCCGACACTTACTCTAACCTGATAAAGTCTACCAGCTCCCAGATGTCAGCCTGACACTTACTCTAACCTGATTGAGCCCATCAATTGTGTTTTACTGAAAACATAAATCCATCACTTTTGTGGAAATCGTGGAAGGAAAATCATAACTGCTTTAACAATATAAAAGGAAGAGAACTGGTCAAAGATCGAAACCAGATATCCGAGGTCTGTCAAAAAAACCAACCACCATGTCCATTTGAAAGAATATGAAGGATGATAAACTAGCAGTTAATCTATAATAACCTTACCCTATCACAGATTCTCTAATATTTAGAATTTGTTGGCAGTTGTAACTAATCTGGCCACATTCATTGTAATTATAAAGCATTTGCATTTTTAAAAGAAACAAAACACTGACAAATCTTAGTTTGGATCATTCGTGCATTTCATTATATAGCGTGTCTTGGTTCATAAGTTATTACTGTATGGATAGGGTAGTTATTTCATAACAAACATACTACATGGAATCACAGACTGGTGATATGCGTTAATCAAGTGCAACTGATCGCTAGTGCAAAGTTTGAATCCCAAAATATCGGACGTCCATATGATTGTTGATACGATGTCACACTAACGGAATGAAAACCTCATGTCACCTTAGCGTATCACGTTGTTTAAGCAGCCATATCTAATGTGAAAATTCAGTGCAGTAAGTAGCTAAGGAACCACCTATGACACGTTGTCGGATTTTGTTCAAAGAGCAAAATAAGTTGATCCACATGACTGTTTTTATAATTATGTTATCACCCACTCGTGTTTGCCCTGCTTGTAAAGACATGCGTAGTCAGGGGTTCCATTTGACTTGGGAGTAGGGGTTTTGACTCTTACAATATTTCGACCCTCAAGATTTTGGTTTAAAGGGTCAGTTTCTCTTAAAATCATGAGTATTTTTCCTACAAAATGGTAAGATTTAGCCATAAGAATCAAAATGGCACTTTAGATTAAGAAGCTATTGGAACCCCTAATAGTTCCGTTGTTTCCATCCATGGCGGGTGTCATGGCGGATATGAACATCAATGAACCATGACGACAACCAACATCTGTACTCAAAAAAGTAGTGCACAAATACATGTACTGACAGGATCTGTATATAACCACTGCATATAGTCTGCTGCATAAACTTCTACACTCTTGTTCAATCTTAAAGTCACACGTAAATAGAGCGATTTCAGACATGAGACGGTGGAGCAATGACTCATACACAAAATGTGCCTTTTCGCCCATATCTGTTTATTTGGCGTTGTTCAGTTCTATAATGGTGCAGGGATATTATATTTGTAAAACTAGTTACATTATCTTGCCACAGGGGAACGTGGAGGCTGAGACGATAGAACGATGCCGACACATAATTCTCAACAATAAACCCTATATTGTGCAACTAGTTAGTAGAGGGCACCAAATAAAACATATAAAACTATGTTCGTCAATTCTGACAACCTATAGTTTGAATTTACAAGTATTGCATTTACTTCCATAAGGCGCCAAGCTATACTGGTATAAAAATTAAGCTGTAGATATTTCATGTTAAGCTAAACTATATGCTGTTGATTTAATAAGATTATTTATTGAGAGACAGATAGTATTAAGATTAAGACTAGATATATTAATATAAACAGTAAAACAATTGCTGAAGTACATTGTACAAGTACATTAATTATTTGAAACATGTAGGCCAAAAACGTAACATTTACACACAATGCATTTTCAATTGGCAAATATTTCATCTTTAAGGGCAATAACTCTGTTGTTCACCGGTCAATCTTGGTGCAAGGAAAGGATCAGTATGCCCCTACATGTATACCAGTGAACAAATATTTTATCGGACCACAGATGAGATATTGCCCCGGATGGACAGACAGAGAAAACCCGGACACACAAGGTCATTTATCCCCGAGTGGTGGTGGTGCAACTATGCTTGAAAGTGTACAGTGAATTGGTTAGCGCAGTGATGCTTTATTTTTTTTTATAATAACCGATTGAGCAGAAAATAACGATGGCCTATTGACACCCCCAAATTAAATTAGTATTAGTGACTGCTTGTACCCAGACACACTGAAGAGTTAAGAACATTTAAAGAGTTTAAAAAAGTTTAACTAAGGGTATTACATTGTACATACATACATAGACGTACATTATTCAACGTGTCTGAGTGAAGCAGCCGCATGTCCCACAGTTGGTTAACGCGTTGCAGATTTGCACATTTCTATCTTGGTACATTTATACACATTATGTCTGTCATTAAATGTCTCAAGGCCGTAACTCTGTGATTTATGATCGTCCCAACATGTAAGCGCTGATAAGGGGCCCTTAGTCTGTACGTACCTTGAGTTTATAGACGGTCACAGGGTACAACGTAGTTATCAGTTGAACTTCAATCTTTTAAAGGAATCCGGTAAAATGTAAAACGTTTGCTCGAGCGAAATTTCGTGAAAGTTGATGAAATGACAATTCTGTGGGACCGTAAACTCGTGGATTTATAACAGTATATTGAGAACCCCATAGTTACGTATTCTATAAGTTTATAAATTGTGGAGTTTAAGTTTGAGCTCAACGACGAAATCAACGACATTAATCTACCACAAATGTCTGTATCCACCCAGACATAAATATATAACACACAAAACATAACCTCTAAGAACCCACTGTATACAAACCATTGGGCCCAGACCAGGATCTCTTTTACACAAGCCAGCATACTTGGACATAGTTGTCTAACACCTAGAGCTAAACTACAACAGTTCTTCGTACAGATACCAGAACGACCACACAACCTCTCACCTTATATCGATATTTATGTAGTATGAGGTAAGAACTAAAGCATCAAACCAGATACGGGTATCATATGACAAAGCCCGGAACTGTACAACAACTTCAAGTACACATCAATAATCGGGGTAATATATAGTTGAGGACTGAATACTCAACTCCCAGACAAAGGTAGGAATGAACATATTCAACTACCAGACAAAGGTAGGAATGAACATATTCAACTACCAGACAAAGTTAGGAATGAACATATTCAACTACCAGACAAAGGTAGGAGAGAACAGACCCAACTACCAGACAAAGGTAGGAGTGAACAGACTCAACTACCAGACAAAGGTAGGAATGAACAGACCCAACTACCAGACAAAGGTAGGAATGAACAGACCCAACTACCAGACAAAGTTAGGAATGAACATATTCAACTACCAGACAAAGGTAGGAATGAACAGACCCAACTACCAGACAAAGTTAGGAATGAACATATTCAACTACCAGACAAAGGTAGGAATGAACAGACCCAACTACCAGACAAAGGTAGGAGAGAACCGACCCAACTACCAGACAAAGTTAGGAATGAACATATTCAACTACCAGACAAAGGTAGGAGAGAACAGACCCAACTACAAGATAATGTAGAAATGAACAGACTCAACTACCGGACAAAAATAGGAATGAACAGACTTAACTACCAGACAAAGGTAGAAATAAACAGACTCAACTACCAGACAAAGGTAGGAGAGAACAGACTCAACTACCAGACAAAGGTAGGAGAGAACAGACTCAACTACCAGACAAAGGTAGGAGAGAACAGACTCAACTACCAGACAAAGGTAGGAGAGAACAGACTCAACTACCAGACAAAGGTAGGGGAGAACAGACTCAACTACCAGACAAAGGTAGGAATGAACAGACTCAACTACCAGACAAAGGTAGGAGAGAACAGACCCAACTACCAGACAAAGGTAGGAGTGAACAGACCCAACTACCAGACAAAGGTAGGAATGAACAGACCCAACTACCAGACAAAGGTAGGAGTGAACAGACCCAACTACCAGACAAAGGTAGGAATGAACAGATCCAACTACCAGACAAAGGTAGGAGTGAACAGACCCAACTACCAGACAAAGGTAGGAATGAACGGACTCAACTACCAGACAAAAGTAGGAGAGAACAGACCCAACTACCAGACAAAGGTAGGAGTGAACAGACCCAACTACCAGACAAAGGTAGGAATGAACAGATCCAACTACCAGACAAAGGTAGGAGTGAACAGACCCAACTACCAGACAAAGGTAGGAATGAACGGACTCAACTACCAGACAAAGGTAGGAGTGAACATACCCAACTACCAGACAAAGGTAGGAATGAACGGACTCAACTACCAGACAAAGGTAGGAGAGAACAGACTCAACTACCAGACAAAGGTAGGAGAGAACAGACCCAACTACCAGACATAGGTAGGAATGAACGGACTCAACTACCAGACAAAGGTAGGAGAGAACAGGCTCAACTACCAGACAACGGTAGGAGAGAACAGACTCAACTACCAGACAAAGGTAGGAGAGAACAGACCCAACTACCAGACAACGGTAGGAGAGAACAGACTCAACTACCAGACAAAGGTAGGAATGAACGGACTCAACTACCAGACAAAGGTAGGAGAGAACAGGCCCAACTACCAGACAAAGGTAAGAATGAACGGACTCAACTACCAGACAAAGGTAGGAGAGAACAGACTCAACTACCAGACAACGGTAGGAGAGAACAGGCCCAACTACCAGACAAAGGTAAGAATGAACGGACTCAACTACCAGACAAAGGTAGGAGAGAACAGACTGAACTACCAGACAACGGTAGGAGAGAACAGACTCAACTACCAGACACAGGTAGGAATGAACAGACTCAACTACCAGACAAAGGTAGGAGAGAACAGACTCAACTACCAGACAAAGGTAGGAGAGAACAGACCCAACTACCAGACAAAGGTAGGAGAGAACAGGCTCAACTACCAGACAACGGTAGGAGAGAACAGTCTCAACTACCAGACAAAGGTAGGAGAGAACAGACTCAACTACCAGACAAAGGTAGGAGAGAACAGACTCAACTACCAGACAAAGGTAGGAGAGAACAGACTCAACTACCAGACAAAGGTAGGGGAGAACAGACTCAACTACCAGACAAAGGTAGGAATGAACAGACTCAACTACCAGACAAAGGTAGGAGAGAACAGACCCAACTACCAGACAAAGGTAGGAGTGAACAGACCCAACTACCAGACAAAGGTAGGAATGAACAGACCCAACTACCAGACAAAGGTAGGAGTGAACAGACCCAACTACCAGACAAAGGTAGGAATGAACAGATCCAACTACCAGACAAAGGTAGGAGTGAACAGACCCAACTACCAGACAAAGGTAGGAATGAACGGACTCAACTACCAGACAAAAGTAGGAGAGAACAGACCCAACTACCAGACAAAGGTAGGAGTGAACAGACCCAACTACCAGACAAAGGTAGGAATGAACAGATCCAACTACCAGACAAAGGTAGGAGTGAACAGACCCAACTACCAGACAAAGGTAGGAATGAACGGACTCAACTACCAGACAAAGGTAGGAGTGAACAGACCCAACTACCAGACAAAGGTAGGAATGAACGGACTCAACTACCAGACAAAGGTAGGAGAGAACAGACTCAACTACCAGACAAAGGTAGGAGAGAACAGACCCAACTACCAGACATAGGTAGGAATGAACGGACTCAACTACCAGACAAAGGTAGGAGAGAACAGGCTCAACTACCAGACAACGGTAGGAGAGAACAGACTCAACTACCAGACAAAGGTAGGAGAGAACAGACCCAACTACCAGACAACGGTAGGAGAGAACAGACTCAACTACCAGACAAAGGTAGGAATGAACGGACTCAACTACCAGACAAAGGTAGGAGAGAACAGGCCCAACTACCAGACAAAGGTAAGAATGAACGGACTCAACTACCAGACAAAGGTAGGAGAGAACAGACTCAACTACCAGACAACGGTAGGAGAGAACAGGCCCAACTACCAGACAAAGGTAAGAATGAACGGACTCAACTACCAGACAAAGGTAGGAGAGAACAGACTGAACTACCAGACAACGGTAGGGAGAACAGACTCAACTACCAGACACAGGTAGGAATGAACAGACTCAACTACCAGACAAAGGTAGGAGAGAACAGACTCAACTACCAGACAAAGGTAGGAGAGAACAGACCCAACTACCAGACAAAGGTAGGAGAGAACAGACTCAACTACCAGACAACGGTAGGAGAGAACAGACTCAACTACCAGACAAAGGTAGGAGAGAACAGACTCAACTACCAGACAAAGGTAGGATAGAACAGACTCAACTACCAGACAACGGTAGGAGAGAACAGACTAAACTACCAGACAAAGGTAGGAATGAACGGACTCAACTACCAGACAAAGGTAGGAGAGAACAGACTCAACTATCAGACAACGGTAGGGGCAATCAGACTCAACTACCAGACAACGGTGGGGGCAAACAGACTCAACTACCAGACAAAGGTAGGAATGAACGGACTCGACTACCAGACAAAGGTAGGAGAGAACAGACTCAACTACCAGACAACGGTAGGAGAGAACAGACTCAACTACCAGACAAAGGTAGGAATGAACAGACTTAACTACCAGAGAAAGGTAGGAGAGAACAGACCCAACTACCAGACAAAGGTAGGAGAGAACAGACTCAACTACCAGACAAAGGTAGGAGAGAACAGACCCAACTACCAGACAAAGGTAGGAATGAACAGACCCAACTACCAGACAAAGGTAGGAGAGAACAGACTCAACTACCAGACAAAGGTAGGAGAGAACAGACTCAACTATCAGACAACGGTAGGGGCAATCAGACTCAACTACCAGACAACGGTGGGGGCAAACAGACTCAACTACCAGACAAAGGTAGGAGAGAACAGACTCAACTACCAGACAACGGTGGGGGCAAACAGACTCAACTACCAGACAAAGGTAGGAGAGAACAGACTCAACTACCAGACAACGGTGGGGGCAAACAGACTCAACTACCAGACAAAGGTAGGAGAGAACAGACTCAACTACCAGACAACGGTAGGAGAGAACAGACTCAACTACCAGACAAAGGTAGGAATGAACAGACTTAACTACCAGAGAAAGGTAGGAGAGAACAGACCCAACTACCAGACAAAGGTAGGAGAGAACAGACCCAACTACCAGACAAAGGTAGGAATGAACAGACTCAACTACCAGACAAAGGTAGGAATGAACAGACCCAACTACCAGACAAAGGTAGAAATAAACAGACTCAACTTCCAGACAACGGTAGGAATGAACAGACCCAACTACCAGACAAAGGTAGGAGAGAACAGACCCAACTACCAGACAACGGTAGGAGAGAACAGACTCAACTACCAGACAAAGGTAGGAATGAACAGATTCAACTACCAGACGAAGGTAGGAGAGAACCGACTCAACTACCAGACGAAGTTAGGGGTAAACCGACTCATATTCCAGTAGAAGGTTAAGTTGCATGTCAATTTAAAGGAAAAACGAAAAGTCTTAGTGACGATAAAAAGTCTTTAAACCACGACAACATAGATCGCCGTACAGTAGACAGACCGTCCCTAAATGTGCATGTCGTTTGTTATTTTATGACAGACATGAAAACATTAATCATCATATTACTTAATACGTAAACCCTCCAGACTAGATAACCTTTACCATTTAAACTTGATGTGAACATGACCTAAAATTATTGCATTTTTTTGGCGTAAAAACAGAAAGCTTTCAAAGAGCGGTGACGTGAAACAAACCTCTATGTTAACACCTTTATAAGTGGTTAATTGTATAATACGTGTATGGCTGTCAAGGGTTGTTCAACGTTTGTCCATGCTTTATATGACACCGCCATCGTCGATCAAAGGTTTCGTACATATCCGAATATTGTGTGGTCCCGTTGTTTAGTTCGACGTACATGTGTTCTCTTGATCGAGTCAGGCAGTGGGATTTGGGAGCATGTTACACAAATGGATAACATTATATTTTGTTCGTATTTCAAAAAATCCCGAATCCCTAGCTGTAAACTATAAGTATCCTTACAATTTTACAACCGCGTCGTCGGAATGACTTTTTGTTCGGACATGTTTAAATCTGACTTCCGAATTACTTGATATTACGAAACAAACACCAGAACCGGTGACTGTGGCTTCGAAAGTGGTTTTAGGGCAGTGCAAGGGATCGTCCTATGTGCCCCCGTAACGTAGAGGTTAGAACGCTTGTCGTCTAATCTGGCAACCCGGGTTCTAATACGGGTGGAGGCACTGTCATATTTCAAGAAATTTTAAGAAATTATAGTTTTAAGGTATCACACTGAGCGATCGTTGCATTGAATGACTACAATACCCCAACATTGATTCGATGTTTCCATGTTAAAGCTTAACATGTAAACAATTAAACGGTAAAAGATCTGATTATATGTACACATACCCAACAAACATCCTAGTTTCTCAGTCATTATCCGCTATGTTTGTACAGCTCAGTTGGTTAACCGCAAACATCCCAATGGTTTCCTACAGCAGGTGTTCGTATATTTGTTTTTGGTACAAACGACACACACCAGCACACGAAAGGCGGCATCCATAATACATAGCCACTATACACTTGGGAGACGGTATCTATAATACATACAAGGCCACTCTATCAAGGGACGGTCATATCCACAATTAAAGGCGACTCCACAAAGGGACGCAGATGGTCACTCTACACAGCCTAGTCCACAAGGTACGGTCACTTCGAACGGGGAAGACCGCATCCTAATGCATGGCAACTTCATTCAGGGATGACCGTTTCCTAATG
This sequence comes from Spisula solida, assembly GCA_947247005.1. Taxonomy (NCBI): domain Eukaryota; kingdom Metazoa; phylum Mollusca; class Bivalvia; order Venerida; family Mactridae; genus Spisula; species Spisula solida. Next base: position 38,071,872 of record OX365947.1, on the reverse strand, counting down.
CATGACAACTTCACTCAAGGATGACCGCATCCTTATGCTTGGCAACTCCTCTCATGGAAGGCCGTATCGATGTTTACTGGAGAGAAATGTCGGGCTTTGTCCGCTAGTAATCGTAGCATCTATTTCTTTTTGTTATTTTTCGCCAGTTATTGTATATACATGTAGTGTAGTGTTTAGTTCAGAGTGTCTCCGGACAGTATGCCAGCCATGCAGAGACTACACAGTGACATTATCCTGATTATGTGCCAACCCGTTCAGATAATAAACGGAGCGTCAAGCAATGGATATATAACAAAACAATACAGTAGCTAACAACTTTACTGGGTCTCGGACTGGGATCGAACCTGTTACTGGGAATAAATGATAATCACGACCATATCGATCATAATGGTTAAAGGACTTCTATGTCATATTCATTTTGTTAAGGATTCAGAAATGAAGTCCTAAGGTCGTATTCTGAATCAAAGAACTTTTTATAACATGTTTTTTGGTTATGTTTATGTACCGCGTGTGCAATGATTTCATAGAAGTACTACCAAGTTGTTCAGTAATATTAATATATTATATTACAGGCACCACTACTCGTTGTGAATGACGTACCTGGTGACGTCATGGGTGGGCTCCATAACGGTATTCGAACTCAAAATACAGAAAGAAAGAGTTTTCTTTTCATTTTCATGTACTGTAATTCACGAATTTAGGAGAACGCGAAATCGAATCGTTTATCATCAACCACGAAATGTAATTGCTCGCAATAATCAATGATTTGCCCGCGTTGTCTCGTTTAACTCCCGTGTAACCGCAGTTTCAGGCTCCGTTATATGATTTCATATGTGTGTAAATGATGAAGAGCGTACCACAAACCACAGAGGGATCATACCGTGCGGTCGTTCATACTGTTGATACTGGTAATAGTGTAACAAGCTGTCAATGAATGGTGTTGTTTGTAATTGCTTTAAGAGCTTAATATATAGAGGTTACAAATACGATCTAATCACCCATCCAACCACAACCACAGTCATTGATTTCACCACCAGACAAATCGAGCAAGTTTTATTAAACGCCGAGCATAGCCTTTATTTGACAGTGAGATTTCTGCTGAAACATGGCAGGTATATTAGTGCCCCCACCCGTATTTAAACCTAGGTCGCCAGATTAGACCACAAGCGCGCTAACCATTGAGCTACGGAGGCAAAGCTAGACGTATCGCACAGGTACTCGTATAGACAGGATCTAAAATGACAACAGACTTAAGTAAATTAAAAATTATATTATAGGTTTAAGAAATGATAATTCGGTTTTCCAAATCAATTTTCATTTGAACGAGTAAGTTTTTTATTGAACTATTATAAAAACACATTTCTTTTAAAAAAGCATTGGGGGTGTTATCACAGGGGAGTTCCATACAGTTTGTCCAATTTTTACTATAGCTTTTTTGTATAAGCAAATTTAGCATATTTGTATTATCGGGGTATACACTATTTTTTCTAAATGACATACATAGTTAATGGAATTATTTTCTATGGTTCTTGTGTTGGTCCAGACGCGGGATTTCAGACCGACGTTAAGTGGTGGTAATCAGTATCGATCTTATTTAATTGGAGAATAAGGATAGCCAATCATATCTCTGTTACTGAGTTTGATATGATGTGATCTGATTGGTTGTCCTTATCATAAAGTCAAGAAAGATCAATATTGAACAGCACCCCGTGATAATGCCCTCGCTCAGCAAAGATTGGCCCAGCGTTAGGATAATGTGACCGGGTAGTATCGTATCGTCGGTGCAACTCTAACCCAAAGATAAAATATGATCGACTCTAGATCTGACAGTACATTGGGGGTATAGGTAAGGCAATGTTTAGTTCTATCACGCAAGCTCTCTAATACCCAAATATCACATCCAACAGTTTGAAGGTACTGATGTTCAACACCTGAATCTAATTGCCGATATAATAAGTGTGGGAACATTTCTTGCGGTGAACCACTGAAGTTATTTAGATATAAACAACTATCAACATATTCTTCCCAAACTCAATGTTAACTTATGATTGTATAATACATTACCCCACAAAATAACGTTTTTATTTTTGTGGGTAACCAACCATTTACCTGTTTATAATTACACCGTGTTATAAGCTATGGCAATAGCAGGGAGGAGAGAGGTATCACCCTTCTCTAGCTTTATTAACTAGGAATTCGGTTTCATTCCTTTGCTGTTTCAATGAATCTACAATTTGAGTTTACATGTACGTATTGTGTATACCTACATCGTAGAAATAAATTATTTTTGAATTATAACCACATTTTTATTATAAACCATATAAGAAGACGATAGCACAGTGGTCAAGGAGTTTTTAATGCACATACATATTATGACCTAGTTGACCAATGAAAACATGTATAACAAACGATTGACCAATGAAAACATGTATAACGAACGACTGACTAATGGAAACGTGTATAACAAACGATTGACAAATGAAAACGAGTATAACAACGGATTGACCAATGAAAACGAGTATAACAAAGGATTAACTAATAAAAACGAGTAATACAAACGGTTGACCAATGAAAACGTATATAACAAACGGTTGACCAATGAAAACGTATATAACATACGATTAACCAATGAAACACAGATGACCTAAAAGACCTGTGAATGTGACGCTGTTAGTTTCTACGCATTTTATATGTACTGTGGTGCACACGCAGTAATAGTCCGTCTCCTTTTCACGGTGTTTCCGGTACATGTATTTCAATGTGTTTGTGTGATGTGCTTGCATTGATACTGGCTATTTGGTCGGGTGGTATAATCACGGTCGTACTTCGCATTATTAGGTACACTATATGTGCCGACTATTGTTTAAAATAACAATTATGATTTCGTTAAAATATTTTAAAAAATACGTATAAAAATAGGATTTTGAAAAAAGGGTGGTGATGTCATTTAAGGGACTCCATACTGAACGTTTTACCATGTTATGTAACACTACTCAACTTTGCGGTTTTCAAAACCAGAGCAGACCTATATCCACAGGAAACAGACGTCTACACCACATTAACCATGTTCTGAAGGACGAATACATGTAGACGTAGAAATGATCTCCAAACAAATCAGTGTGGTTTTCCTTACAAGTACTTACTTGCTTTCTGCCACATTTGCTTGCTTGCATGATTTGGGGATTTGAAAGTTATCACATAATTATTATTGTGGGAGTTGTGAGTAATGTCGCCTAAGGTTGGGGATCCTTACATTGGCCATACTATGTGATTACCTCCAGAATCACAGACAGTGTCTCCACTGGTAACATTACTCAATGGGGGTACAATATGTTTATAAAAACAAGCAATTACTCAACATTCACGGAGGTCACGTGGAATAGTCCATATAGTCCATTGAAGACGACTGACCAATGAAAACAGATATAACAAACGATTGGCCAATGGAAAAGTGTATAACAAACGATTGACCAATGAAAACAGATATAACAAACGATTGGCCAATGGAAAAGTGTATAACAAATGATTGACCAATACTCGTACAAACGTGTATAAAAATTCGATGAACCAACGTAAAAGTTTATTATAAACACTTGACCAATAAAACGTGTACAACAAACAATTTACCAGTATTAACGGATATAACAAACGATTAACCAATATTAACGGATATAACAAACGATTCACCAATGGAAAAGTGTATAACAAACGATTGACCAATGGAAAAGTGTATAACAAACGATTGACCAATGAAAACAGATATAACAAACTGTTGACCAATGCAAATGTGTATAACAAACGATCAACCAACGAGAACCTATATTACAAAGATTAGCCAATAGAAATTGAGTACACAATAACATTTATTCTCGAATAATCTTGAATCGAGTGTTGACCATCACTGCATAACATATTTGGTCAGCAACCTATGAGTTGATGTGAATATAAATGCGAGGTAATAGAATTTCACCATCCGACCCCAGGCCTATTTGCATTAACAAGGATGACACTGAGTATTTCAGTGATATTTCAAATAGAAAATGTCTGTAGTCCGAAGTGTTGAATGCTTGTTTTCACATTTCGTAAGATATGCATTTAGAATCATTTGTAATACGACAATTTAAAGTGAACTATGCTAAACAATAATATCTACTGAATAAATTAAGAGGAGAACCTTTAAGGTAGATTAGAGGGTCTTATACTACGTTCGATAAACATTGAATTCTGTCGGCCCGACTATAAAAACAGCATGGGTGATTAGGCAAAGCCGTTAACAGACAATAAAAAACTGTGGGCCATTGGAAGACGGTAAGTGTTTCCTAGCAAAACATCTTCAAGCATAGATACAGACATCATAAGATGCGTCTGGTTCACCAGAAAAAAACAGACACAATTTAGTATTAAGGATGTCGGTAGAGTTGTTATGAAGCTTTGAAATATCCAGACAGCAAATAATTATAATCAACATTAAACCATGGAGAGGATATGATGGTCGTCGTTGTTCATAGAAGATTATATCTGCTGTACTGTCTGTGTACCGTGTGTAATGGTATGCGTACAGACATGCATAATTATAGTCGTTTTGCGACACTGCATCATTAAAAATACTTTTACAACGCCAAGTGGTAAAACACCTACATGGGATATACATTTTTTACATACTAAAAGATAATATTAAGTCGGACAAGGAAGGCAGCACTCAACTCAACCAGCCGAGCACAGAAAACATGAAAAAACATACAAAGCACATTTGTCAATCACACAACTGTCAACCGATCCAACTAAGTAATAGTAGAATACCAACTGCTTCGCGTGGGACTAGGTCCACAAAGATGGACTCAAACAATACCTGATGTACACGGATATATGTATATACACGTACATGCTAGTACAATACAACATCTCCTGGGCAGCCCCCTGTGGAGCAATTGTCTCTAGAACAGCACGTTCAAAATGTCCCGCTAAGCCAATATTTACTATAAATGTAACCTATGAAAGCAACAACTTCTACAAAAGGGCCAATATTTGCAGCTCCCAAAGGGTGTTGTTCCACTGAGGTTGTACTGTATAACCGTGCAGTCACAAGTAACACTGTTTAAAATTACAAAGACATCAAGCGCTAAGTTTTCCACCATCTCCCCAGTCATACGATGTGTTTCCGTGCATATGTACCAGATTGGGCAACTGCTGACTGACCCGCACGTGTATTGTATAAGGCGACAACAAATTGACCCGGAAGCGGGCTTGTCAAAACCATTAAGCTGGACCCTAGCAAACAGGCTGGTTTTATAGATAAGAACATTTAACATTGCATCCATGAGTATCCGTGCTTATCTGTCGTCCAATCAGAGTTATTTAAACTAATAACGAAAACATACGAGGAATAATTAGCGCCTAGTCAAATGTTTTCATCTTTAGTTAGAGTGTCATATTTCATAATGATGATTAAAGTAATAATGTAAATATAGAATATTAACGATGATATTTGTTATTTGTCAAATACAAATCTTTTTATATTGACCATTCATGTTGTTGTAAAATATGCTTGTAATTTGTATGTACATGTAATGTATTGGAATATAAACTCTAAATGCTGCTACTAGTTTGATGTAAAATCGGAAGTTGTGGTCAGTGCATAATGCGCTTGAACTCCGTTGAGTCATACTTGGAAAACAAATCTAAAGTAAAAATTCGAGTACCAAAGGGATGTTACAAACTATCTCGAAGAGCACTACACTAAACATCAACTCCACAATTATATTAAATGAAAAAAGATGATACATTTACAATTATTTGATCATTTAAAATAACGATTCGTAGTTGATAATCATAATTTAAAAGTTACAGTTATATCAAGTGAAGGGAAGCAACTCTGAAGCTTGATAAGAATTACCACAAAGCGTCACTGCAATAATATGTTTAATGAACGCAAACAATACACATGTATACGTACAGTAATTTTAGACTTAAATAATGCTTTATTGTTAATTAACACAGTGTACAGCGGGTTATTTCTTCCGGTAAAAATATCTGCGATTTGGGCCTGAATTTTTTTTTGTATTTTCTGCGACCTGCAAAAAAAATAAAATTAAAAATTAATTTTTGCAGTAAACTGGAAATGTAGCTGGTATAGTGAATATAATGATGTTTTATAATTGCAACCATCTCTAGCTTTTAAATAAAGCTTTGTATGATAAACTATACCAAACACTTACAAATCAACCAGAAGTCTGGAGACTGGTTTAAACGTCCGCTGATACAAGAAAGTGTCATTTATAAAACGTATTGGGTTGGCAGTGGCGGCTTTAGCTGCACATTTATGTAACTGTACACGTTTATAAATACACCATTGTGGTGTAGTTGCTGCACCGACTATCACATTACAACGGCTTTTCTTTGTCTGCCCTCGACAGAAAGTCCAAATTTTGATTTAAGAGTTGCGGTGATTATGGCGTTTAGGCGACTCATTTTTCACGTACAATTGAATCTATGACAAGGCGAACTATTAACTATACATCTTAAAATATAACAGTGTCTTAACGGTTTATGTATACCAGAACAGACGCGCAATAAATTAGAAAATTATATTATTCAAATCGAGTTTAGCAGTGAATGTTTGGGTAGAAGTGTTGTCGTGCATTGTCAATCTACAATAATGATTTTAATGGTAACGCCACCAATGCAATAAAAACAAGCTAAGTATGTTTTATATTGAGTAATCTATCATGCTGTGTGTATTGAGAAGTAGCGCATATAAAATGCATTACGTGTATGTATGTAGATATATGAGTATACTTTACTTTCACATTGCTATAAACCAAATAAGGCTGTCAAAACTTTCTGAATAATGGGTGATACTGCTAAAATATGAAGGCTTGCATATTACGATTCTAGCAACTTGGACCACCTTAATCATGGTTGTAGCAACTTAAACCAATATATCAAGCTTCTAGCAACTTAGACCACATGCATCAAGCTTCTAGCAACATAGACCACATGTATCAAGCTTATAGCAACTTAGACCACATTCATCAAGCTTCTAGCAACTTAGATCACATTCATCAAGCGTCAAGCAACTTGGACCACCTTTATCAAGGTTGTAGCAACTTAGACCACATTCATCAAGCTTCTAGCAACTTAGATCACATGCATCAAGCGTCTAGCAACTTGGACTACCATTATTTAGGTTGTAGTAACTTAGATCACATTCATCAAGCGTCAAGAAATTTGGACCACCTTTATCAAAGTTGTAGCAACTTAGACAACGATTATCAAGCTTCTAGCAACTTAGATAACATTCATCAAGCTTCTAGTAACTTAGATCACATTCATCAAGCTTCTAGCAACTTGGACCACATTCATCAAGCTTCTAGCAACTTGGACCACGTTAATCAAGCTTCTAGCAACTTGGACCATGTTAATCAAGCTTCTAGCAACTTGGACCACATTCCTCAAGTTTGTAGCAACTTAGACCACATTCATCAAGCTTCTAGCAACTTAGACAACAGTCATCAAGCTTCTAGCAATATTCATCAAGCTTCTAGCAACTAAGACCACATTGATCAAACTTGTAGCACTTTAGACCACATTCATCAAGCTTTTAGCAACTTAGACAACAATATTTAGCAATGTCCTAACAAGGGCATGTGGCGTGTGTCCAGAGATTCTCAGTCCGTTATATGGATATTGTCCAACCCGTCATATGGCGATTGTGCAGTCGGTCATAGGGAGATTGTCCAGTCCGTTATATGGCAATTTTGCAGTCGGTCAAATGGAAATTGTCCAGTCCGTTATATGGCAATTTTGCAGTCGGTCATATGGAGATTGTCCAGTCCGTTATATGGCGATTGTGCAGTCTGTTTAAAGGCGATTGCTCATTCCGTCATATGAAGATTGTCCAGTCAGTTTTAAGGCGATTGCCCAATCCGTCATATGGAAATTGACCAGTCTGTTTCAAGGCATTTGCCCAATCCGTCATATAAAGATTGCCCAGTATGTTTTAAGGCGATTGCTCATTCCGTCATATGAATATTGTCCAGTCTGTTTTAAAGCGATTGTCCAATCCGTCATTTGCAGATCATCCAGTCTGTTTTAAGACGATTGCTCATTCCGTCATATGAAGATTGACCAGTCTGTTTTAAGGCGATTGTCCAATCCGTCATATGAAGATTGACCAGTCTGTTTAAAGGCGATTGCCCAATCTGTTATTTGCAGATTGTCCAGTCTGTTTTAAGGCGATTGGCCGATCCGTCATTTGCAGATTGTCCAGTCTGTTTTAAGGCGATTGCTCAATCCGTCATATGAATATTGTCCAGTATGTTTAAGGCGATTGCCCGATCCGTCATTTGCAGATTGTCCAGTCTGTTTTAAGGCGATTGCCCAATCTGTTATTTGCAGATTGTCCAGTATGTTTTAAGGCGATTGCCCAATCCGTTATTTGCGGATTGACCAGTCTGTTTTAAGGCGATTGCCCAATCCGTTATTTGCGGATTGACCAGTCTGTTTTAAGGCGATTGCCCGATCCGTCATTTGAAGATTGTCCAGTCTGTTTTAAGGCGATTGCCCAATCTGTTATTTGCAGATTGTCCAGTATGTTTTAAGGCGATTGGCCGATCCGTCATATGAAGATTGTCCAGTCTGTTTTAAGGCGATTGCCCAATCCGTTATTTGCGGATTGACCAGTCTGTTTTAAGGCGATTGCCCGATCCGTCATTTGAAGATTGTCCAGTCTGTTTTAAGGCGATTGCCCAATCCGTTATTTGCGGATTGACCAGTCTGCTTTAAGGCGATTGCCCAATCCGTCATATGAAGATTGACCAGTCTGTTTTAAGGCGATTGTCCAATCCGTCATATGAAGATTGACCAGTCTGTTTAAAGGCGATTGCCCAATCTGTTATTTGCAGATTGTCCAGTCTGTTTTAAGGCGATTGGCCGATCCGTCATTTGCAGATTGTCCAGTCTGTTTTAAGGCGATTGCTCAATCCGTCATATGAATATTGTTCAGTATGTTTAAGGCGATTGCCCGATCCGTCATTTGCAGATTGTCCAGTCTGTTTTAAGGCGATTGCCCAATCCGTTATTTGCGGATTGACCAGTCTGTTTTAAGGCGATTGCCCAATCCGTCATATGAAGATTGACCAGTCAGTTTTAAGGCGATTGCCCAATCCGTCATATGAAGACTGTCCAGTCTGTTTTAAGACGATTGTCCAATCCGTCATATGAAGATTGTCCAGTCTGTTTTAATGCGATTGGCCGATCCGTCATTTGCAGATTGTCCAGTCTGTTTTAAGGCGATTGCTCATTCCGTCATTTGAAGATTGTCGAGTCTGTTTTAAGGCGATTGCTCATTCCGTCATATGAAGATTGTCGAGTCTGTTTTAAGCAGATTGGCCGATCCGTCATTTGCAGATTGTCCAGTCTGTTTTAAGGCGATTGCTCATTCCGTCATATGAAGATTGTCGAGTTTGTTTTAAGGCGATTGGCCGATCCGTCATATGAAGATTGTCCAGTCTGTTTTAAGGCGATTGCTCATTCCGTCATATGAAGATTGACCAGTCTGTTTTAAGGCGATTGCTCATTCCGTCATATGAAGATTGACCAGTCTGTTTTAAGACGATTGCTCATTCCGTCATATAAAGATTGTCCAGTCTGTTTTAAGGCGATTGCTCCTTCCGTCATATGAAGATTGACCAGTCTGTTTTAAGGCGATTGCTCATTCCGTCATATGAAGATTGACCAGTCTGTTTTAAGGCGATTGCTCAATCCGTCATATGAAGATTGTCCAGTCATATCTTCCCGACACGGGACCAAACTATCCTAGAACTACCCATATATACATAAGATCAAACAAGTGAACTATTCCAGTACTGCAGACATCCTTCCATTCATAAAGTGGCCGCTGAACATTCCATGGTGTTGTGAACATAGATGTACATAGACAATATATACCAGTATACAGCTAGATGTTGTGTTATCTCCGTGCAATCTTTGACCTGTTAATGCCACTCTAGACTTGTTAGTGAATTGAAACGAGAAATCGATATCAATTTTATTAGATCAAGACAAGTTTCTTTTATTAATGAACAACAACAACTCAATGATTTTAGTTCTATTATACTGATGACAGAGAGTGTTAGTATGATAAAATTCTCTTTAATAATATCGCTGAAACATTTTGGCGCCTAAACATTGCTATCCGCTGTAACGTTTATTAGCGCCAATGAAAACAATATCTAAACGTGCAAAGATAATAAAACATCGTGGTAAGCTCCAAGTCCATAAATGTCGACTAGTTATGAATGAATTATACAATCTTTTTGTTCGACAATGTCATGATGATTGTTTGAGCTATATATAGTGTTGACAATGATGTATGTTCGTCCCTCGCCTTCCGGTGATGCGGGTTTTCAGTGCAGTTTATCTTTACTACATCATGTATAATTATGTATACATATTGCACGTATACTAAGTACACAGTTTAATACTGACGGTGCGAACATTACTGTGCTTTGCTGTGGACCCAATGAACACGACCGGTGAACCCAGTCAAGTCTGTCTGGGGATTGTGCGCCCATTAGCCATATACCAGTCTACCTGGAATGTGCGCCCGTTGAACTCAGTCCAGCCTACCTTGGGGTTGTGCGCCCGGTGAACTCAGTCCAGCCTACCTCGGAGTTGTGCACCCGGTGAACTCAGTTCAGCCCACCTGGGTTTGTGCGCCTAGTAACGACACCAATCTACCTCGGGGTTGTGCCCGTGGTTAACTTAGTTCAGCTTACATGGAGGTTACAGATTCGAACATCTGACCCTGATTGGTAATCCGCTAAGTCCACGAAGTAGAAGTTCGGGGTTATGTATGTGCTAATGCAAACGCTGAACTCTGAACCTAGTAGACAAGGGTATACTGATCAACGGCTTGGTCCGGTGGTTAGTGTGCTGGAATTATAACACGGTCAGCAAGGTTCGATTTCCGGTCGCGGTAGCTCATATACTTCCATGAAAAATATTAATCAATTTCGATTTACCTCCACATGTGGCGACCTTGCTGGTTCCCTGTGGTAGAGTAAGTTAGTAAGTGTCAGACTATGTAACGACTTATGTTTTCATAAACACTTTATTTAATTTAAGCAGCTCTATACTTACATGTACATGTTTATAAAATGGATACTAGTACCCAAATGAGTCGCAACTTTAAAATCAACTTTACTTTCAATTATCTAACCCAATATAACAAGAACCCAAGAGCCCAAGAGCCCTACAAGCCCAAACAGCCTATAGTAATAACCACATAAATTACATAGCTTTAAGCATATTGCAGCGAACATAGAAGTTTGCGCGGTATTGCACGCAATCAAGTATAAAACACGCAACGCCCAAAGCTTTAGCGAGACAGCAAACGGTTTTGACAGATGTTGTTTAGCGGTAACTGTTACTTTCAAGGACAAGGGGAGCGAATGTGAACTCAACATCACAACCTAAAAGCTAGCAGACGATAAGGAGCATGAATAGTTGATTGCTTTTTCTCGAGACGCGTTTACAGACGAGCCAAATTGCACACAGGCTCTGTATTATCATAATGTTATGAGACGAGATTTTACTCAGTCTGAGAATTTGAAATTCTCCGCACGTTAGACTAGCAATTTATTCCCAGACAAACATTGTTAGACAATGCACCCCGGAATCTGAACTTTGGCAGTTTTGGCTTGGCTAGACAGAAAATCCTTTGTCAACTTCGTCTGCAGTTGTTTTTCAATTAACGTTATCTTCTATTGAACAAATATGCAAAATGATTCATATAAAAAATTGAAAGGTTAAGTTTGATAAAAAGGTAAGAAAATTACAATACATGTACAGCGTTTGAAATGAGATGGTTTAGAATAAATTGGTTATAAATGATTTGCTGCTGGTGGGTAATGTTTAGACGTATTGTGTATACATGTATACGGATATCCTTTCCGCTACCATAGCGTACTAATGCAGACTCGCCGGGATGGCCATTTCGGCCTTCCGTAGTTTTCGACCTAAATGCCCAAATTCGGGGATTTTGCTGTCATGTGTACACAGGCATCCCAGACTACAGGATATTACGGGCCCAGGGTCGTGCACAGGTTTTTGGGCCCGCTAGACCCCTTTAAAGAGGGCTTTGAACGTAGATTTTACAAAACTGAAATTACTGGTCCTACCCGCCATTGCGGTACGATTCCCTGTGGTATTGCATTAACATTTAGCGCCAAAAAGTTTTTATTTTTCTATAGCAGGAATATAAGGCTAGACAAAGGGGTCAGGACCTACGCCCTAAAGGGGCCAAAAAGTAGGCCTGTCATGCTAAAAAAAGTTTTTCGCGCAAGGGTCACCGTCACATCGTCATTTCCGGTGACCTTTAGTCGAAATAATGACAATTTTTTCTACTTTCGGTTTGAGGTGGGTGTGTAGCATCCGGATGTATCGAGTTTTTATCAGTGCTGTAAGTCAATAGTGTCTCAGGGACGGGGTATAGGGACCATATGAATTTCTCATAACCCCCCAAAAAATCGTGGTAGCGGAAAGGATATCTGGTATGCTAGATTTATTCAATGGTTGTGATGAAGGTTACCGGATGGAACAGTAAGTTGTGGTACCATATGAAGCAGCAAGATGGTGGAAACATGGTGGAAACTCACATTGCTTGGCGACATAGCAACATAGAATCCAATACATAACAACACTGCCAACAATGAAAGTACACATACTACTCAAGGGTTTTTTCTAATGTGCCCGCACACACAGCCACGACTCTGTTAGTCTCTTGTCGATACTTTTGTCTGTCAATGTCCATAAAGCACGTGAGTGATTTACTATCATTTCTACATGATTCTACCTCAGCTAGATTGCAGGAACACAGCACTGTCTGGTCTTGTATGGGGAGTTATATATATGTACAATGTCTGGTCTTGTATGGGGAGTTATATATATGTACACTGTCTGGTCATGTATGGGGTGTTGTATATGTACACTGTCTGGTCATGTATGTGAGTTATATATATGTACAATGTCTGGTCATGTATGTGAGTTATATATATGTACAATGTCTGGTCTTGTATGGGGAGTTATATATATGTACAATGTCTGGTCTTGTATGGGGAGTTATATATATGCACACTGTCTGGTCATGTATGGGGAGTTATATATATGTACACTGTCTGGTCATGTATGGGGAGTTATATATATGTACACTGTCTGGTCATGTATGGGGAGTTATATATATGTACACTGTCTGGTCATGTATGGGGTGTTGTATATGTACACTGTCTGGTCATGTATGTGAGTTATATATATGTACAATGTCTGGTCATGTATGGGGAGTTATATATATGTACACTGTCTGGTCATGTATGGGGAGTTATATATATGTACAATGTCTGGTCATGTATGGGGAGTTATATATATGTACACTGTCTGGTCATGTATGTGAGTTATATATATGTACACTGTCTGGTCATGTATGGGGAGTTATATATATGTACACTGTCTGGTCATGTATGGGGAGTTATATATATGTACACTGTCTGGTCATGTATGGGGTGTTGGATATGTACACTGTCTGGTCATGTATGGGGAGTTATATATATGTACACTGTCTGGTCATGTATGGGGAGTTATATATATGTACACTGTCTGGTCATGTATGGGGTGTTGTATATGTACACTGTCTGGTCATGTATGGGGAGTTATATATATGTACACTGTCTGGTCATGTATGGGGAGTTATATATATGTACACTGTCTGGTCATGTATGGGGAGTTATATATATGTACACTGTCTGGTCATGTATGTGAGTTATATATATGTACACTGTCTGGTCATGTATGGGGAGTTATATATATGTACACTGTCTGGTCATGTATGGGGTGTTGTATATGTACACTGTCTGGTCATGTATGGGGAGTTATATATATGTACACTGTCTGGTCATGTATGGGGAGTTATATATATGTACACTGTCTGGTCATGTATGTGGAGTTATATATATGTACACTGTCTGGTCATGTATGTGAGTTATATATATGTACACTGTCTGGTCATGTATGTGAGTTATATATATGTACACTGTCTGGTCATGTATGTGAGTTATATATATGTACACTGTCTGGTCATGTATGTGGAGTTATATATATGTACACTGTCTGGTCATGTATGTGAGTTATATATATGTACACTGTCTTGTCATGTATGTGGAGTTATATATATGTACACTGTCTGGTCATGTATGTGAGTTATATATATGTACACTGTCTGGTCATGTATGTGAGTTATATATATGTACACTGTCTGGTCATGTATGTGGAGTTATATATATGCACACTGTCTGGTCATGTATGTGAGTTATATATATGCACACTGTCTGGTCATGTATGGGGAGTTATATATATGTATACTGTCTGGTCATGTATGGGGAGTTATATATATGTACACTGTCTGGTCATGTATGTGAGTTATATATATGTACACTGTCTGGTCATGTATGTGGAGTTATATATATGCACACTGTCTGGTCATGTATGGGGAGTTATATATATGTACAATGTCTGGTCATGTATGTGGAGTTATATATGCACACTGTCTGGTCATGTATGGGGAGTTATATATATGTACACTGTCTGGTCATGTATGGGGAGTTATATATATGTACACTGTCTGGTCATGTATGGGGAGTTATATATATGTACACTGTCTGGTCATGTATGTGGAGTTATATATATGCACACTGTCTGGTCATGTATGGGGAGTTATATATATGTACACTGTCTGGTCATATATGGGGAGTTATATAGATGCACACTGTCTGGTCATGTATGTGGAGTTATATATATGCACACTGTCTGGTCATGTATGGGGAGTTATATATATGTACACTGTCTGGTCATGTATGGGGAGTTATATATATGTACACTGTCTGGTCATGTATGGGGTGTTGTATATGTACACTGTCTGGTCATGTATGGGGTGTTGTATATGTACACTGTCTGGTCATATATGTGAGTTATATATATGCACACTGTCTGGTCATGTATGGGGTGTTGTATATGTACACTGTCTGGTCATATATGTGAGTTATATATATGCACACTGTCTGGTCATGTATGGGGAGTTATATATATGCACACTGTCTGGTCATGTATGTGGAGTTATATATATGCACACTGTCTGGTCATGTATGGGGAGTTATATATATGTACACTGTCTGGTCATGTATGGGGAGTTATATATATGTACACTGTCTGGTCATGTATGGGGGTGTTATATATGTACACTGTCTGGTCATGTATGGGGAGTTATATATATGTACACTGTCTGGTCATGTATGTGAGTTATATATATGCACACTGTCTGGTCATGTATGGGGAGTTATATATATGTACACTGTCTGGTCATGTATGGGGAGTTATATATATGTACACTGTCTGGTCATGTATGGGGGTGTTATATATGTACACTGTCTGGTCATGTATGTGAGTTATATATATGTACACTGTCTGGTCATGTATGGGGGTGTTATATATGTACACTGTCTGGTCATGTATGTGAGTTATATATATGTACACTGTCTGGTCATGTATGGGGAGTTATATATATGTACACTGTCTGGTCATGTATGGGGAGTTATATATATGTACACTGTCTGGTCATGTATGGGGAGTTATATATTACACTGTCTGGTCATGTATGGGGGTGTTATATATGCACACTGTCTGGTCATGTATGGGGAGTTATATATATGTACACTGTCTTGTCATGTATGTGGAGTTATATATATGCACACTGTCTGGTCATGTATGGGGAGTTATATATATGTACACTGTCTGGTCATGTATGGGGGTGTTATATGTGTACACTGTCTGGTCATGTATGGGGAGTTATATATGTACACTGTCTGGTCATGTATGGGGAGTTATATGTGTACACTATCTGGTCATGTATGTGAGTTATATATGTGTTCACTGTCTGGTTATGTATGTGGAGTTATATATATGTACACTGTCTGGCCATGTATGGGGAGTTATATATGTGTATATTGTCTTGTCATGTATGGGGAGTTATATTTATGTACACTGTCTGGTCATTTATCGGGTTGTTTATATATGTACACTGTCTGGCAATGTATGGGGAGTTATATATGTGTATACTGTCTGGTCATGTATTTGGAGGTATATAGGTACACTGTCTGGTCATGTATGGGGTGTTATATATGTGTACACTGTCTGGCCATGTATGGGGTGTTATATATGCACACTGTCTGGTCATGTATCGGGTGTTATATATGTGTACACTGTTTGGTCATGTATGGGGAGTTATATATGTGTATACTGTCTGGTCATGTATGGGGAGTTATATATGTGTATACTGTCTGGTCATGTATGGGGAGTTATATATGTGTATACTGTCTGGTCATGTATGGGGAGTTATATATGTGTATACTGTCTGGTCATGTATGGGGAGTTATATATGTGTATACTGTCTGGTCATGTATGGGGAGTTATATATGTGTATACTGTCTGGTCATATATGGGGAGTTATATATGTGTATACTGTCTGGTCATGTATGGGGAGTTATATATGTGTACACTGTTTGGTCATGTATGGGGAGTTATATATGTGTATACTGTCTGGTCATGTATGGGGAGTTATATACGTGTATACTGTCTGGTCATGTATGGGGAGTTATATATGTGTATACTGTCTGGTCATGTATGGGGAGTTATATATGTGTATACTGTCTGGTCATGTATGGGGAGTTATATATGTGTATACTGTCTGGTCATGTATGGGGAGTTATATATGTGTACACTGTTTGGTCATGTATGGGGAGTTATATATGTGTACACTGTTTGGTCATGTATAGGGAGTTATATATGTGTATACTGTCTGGTCATGTATCGGGTGTTATATATGTGGAATCCTTCTTAGTCCCAATTGGTATTGACCACCCGCTATATAATATATAGTATGAAGTGTCATAGTTCAGACCATATCGCTATGTTTCTTGCACCATCATTACTTTTCGTATAACACGTCACGTGATCAAAAATAAATGAGATATCGGTACGAAAACACACAGTCATTCCTTAAGGCGATCATAAACTTATTACTTACAAGTCGTAACGAACATATATAACAGAAATCACATATTGGCGTTCTTCGAACAGTGTAGTTTTTGAACAAATTATTAGAAACGGAAGGGAAAGGATGCATGTTTCAAATTTATGCAATTTATGGAATCATTGAAACTCACGTGTGATGATTTTGTGAAGGGGGTCGATCTAGAAATCAAATCCCCAACGAGTCGATCTAAGAAATGCATGCCAATGGGGTTCTCATCCCATATTCAGGCTTAAATCCACAAATTTTTGATCTCCAGAAATACCAAATTAAATGAGTGATACGGTGGTCGAGTGGATAACGTTCTTGACCACCGATCGAGAGGTCCCTGGTTCGATTCTCGGCTGGGCACTTGGTCATTTCTGGCACGCTTTTCAGTGTTCCCATCCAACTAGAGAGATGAACTGGTTGGTAACCCAGATGTAGTCTTAATATATCGTTGCTATACACCAGGAACATTAAAGAAACAATGATACTATTCGGAAAGAGCTAGGGTAGCGCACACGGAGTCCTTGTATCACACTACGGTCTCTTCTCTCGAAGCCGGAAGTAACTGACCAATGTAGCAGGTAAAAGACCAAATGACCACGCACTTACGACCGCCTCAGTCAAACACAAACAAATAACCAAGATATGGTGTACTTAACATTGCGAGTATATACATGTAAACTATAGAATCAATAACAATGATAGGTGGAAAATGTCCAGTGTTGAGAGCTACTGACTGCTGATCCGAAGGTTGTGGGTTCGATCCCACCCCCAGCCAGGTTCAGAGATCCCCACCTAACATTACTAAATTCAAAAACAGTCGGGCGAGACTTTAAAAACCGAGGTCCCGTGTATGATTCTTAACATCAGGCACGTAAAAACATGGATGTTTCTTGAACAGGGGCATTTTCTGTATTATGCATCTCACCAAAACTAAAATGGGTGATCTCTTCTGTGTGCCTCTTTCATGTGGATCGCCAAGTGGCGAGAATAAACAAATGACAGAAATCGAACCACTAATGAAATCGGTCGTATATTGGTCTTACGTGGGTCATAACGTCGGATTAGATTTGACGATGATCGAGTTACACAATCCCACCAAAATTGGAGCGAAAAGAATAACGATGCACTTTAAAAGTACAACCAAAGATGTTTAGTCGAAACTTAAATAAAACGGGCACAAGTCTGAAGTAGTAAATTCACCTGTATAATGATGTCATTCATATTTAATGTATCCATTCATTAGCTGTTTAAATTATATGTTCGCATGGTAAAATACATGTACATGTATTGAATTTAGACGACATTTGATTTTACTTTTCGATTTAGTTATATGTACGTATATTCTAAGTTAGGTTAGTATACATTGCAATTGGAACATACCATACTAGAGCCATAACATGCACAATTTTACCAAATTATCTGAATATGATATCAGACTTCTACATGGTGTTTGAATAGTTCATTTCGTATGATGCAAACATTTTACATAAAGGACTAATCTGGCTACCCGACTTGACAATATTTGTCAATCAATTATCATAACTTTATTTTCAATTTTAGCGGGATTTTATATTTGAAAAAAGGGTAGACTGGTGTGTTGTCTCCTTTTATGAACATAGGGTCTGTATAGACAGACTAATAAAGGACATACATCGGGGCATGATATTAATTTTTCAATGATAGTATGTAATTCTCTGATAGAAGATTTTCAATTAACGATACCCTACTATTTGCTTAATGTAGACTGTGTATGATAGTACTATATTGAATTACAAGAAATAACATCCACTACCAGACGGAACATAGGTCGATGCCAGACACAGGACGCGCTAATCTTATTTTGAACTCTGACAGCATTACTGTGTGAAATGACTTGAAACACAAAATAATTCATGATTCGCATAGACAGCACATTTTTGTTATATTTATATGTCTGGAGGCCAAACATGCACCCAGCACATTATATACGTGAAGTTTATGTCCCTTTTATTTGTCTATCAGCCGCTATTCTGATTTATACCCCTCCTTTATCGCGTAGTTTGTAAAAAATAAATAAACGCTCCTTATTTTTCGACCGTAGCTCATCTACTGCCGAACCATACACTCGTCTGTTTACACTAGTCCGGCCTCACACGTGTTAACAGTATCGTCTGCTCACTGCATCGAGTGGCGATGTCTCACAGGTTCGCGTGTACCGATCGAATACTCATGCGTTATTTATATAAATATACATATTTTGCCGTTCAGTCGCAACGTTTGTTTTAATTGAACGTGTATTTATTCAAGTTACAGCATGATAACTAACTGTAAACGGGCCGTTAATGTTATCGTCTGCTAGACATAATGCACTTAGTGTCTGACAGTCAGTGCAGACTATATGAAAATAAATGCGAAAGATTTAAGTAAACTATTATAGTATAACACACAATGCATACGTTTTACATAACTATAGGGAGTATCGAATCAAATACTAGTTAAACAACATGAAAAATGTCCCTGTTGAAAGGCTAGAACGGCCTAATTGTATACTGCACAAGCGGCGTGCGTCTTTCTCGATGTATGCGTGCAATTCGTGCACATTGAGAAATGCGCAGTAATATCATGCATTGCGTAATCATGAAAGCTTTAATTTTCCGAATGTCATAGTGTTAATACATAAAGTTGGCGGAACTACCAGTTAAATTGTTTTCTCATTTTGATTTCACTTTTGGATTAAGTTCTATATTCTAACTTAGGATATTACACGTTGCAATTGGAACCTATACTTGCGCAATGTGGTAAATTTATGTTTACATTGTTGCTTTAACTTTCACAATACATGTTGTTTATCATGCTTAAATATTGACAATTCGTGTGACGGTATTTTTGTTCGGCATTCATTTAAGACTAACGTTCTGTACATATGTACTTATATACTGTATGTCTCGACAGTCAATGTGTGGTACGTTATGTGCTATTTTTCAATTTATCAAATGCATCATTATACAAGAATTAGGTCATTCAAAATGGTGGAAATAGTCTCTTAAATAAAACGTAATCCTGTCTGGGAGAGTAATAGTTAAGTCATTAGGGTATTCAGACACAGTGATATCAAGCTTGTACTGATGCACTTTGACGTATTTCATTCGTGCCCCACAGACTTCAAAATTTTAACCAGACGATGTACAATAAATGCTAGAAACTAAATAATTTCTAGACGCAGTGAGCCAAATATTGGTAGATTATTACAAAACGTACTCAAACTTATCTCAAATTTCAATGAAGCAGTAAACATAAAGAATCAGCAAGTCTGATGAGTGTAATAATCAAACTATCTCTGTCGTTCTCATCTCGGAATTTGGATTACGTCATACTAACATACAATACAGACTGTCTAGACACGTGGGGCCTCCGACGGGGTACTAGTATTTAGTTTAATGTATCGTACCAGAAATTTCCGATATCAATGAAGAGAGTGTTTCTTGAACTTAAAATGCCATAAATAAGTCGGGATCATTTATATGTTAGTTCATCGAAATAATTTTAAAAAGTTCACACTGTGATAATTCATGCAAATTTATCAAACGCCAGACGTAAAATGGTAATAAATTTAGATAAAATAATTCATAAAATGCTTGACAGTTAATGCTGTTGTCCATGTACATTTGTAATTATTTACAGCTATTAATAGATACTTAAATTAACGTCTCATTTTGAAAACATTAAATTGGAAATGTGACTTACATTAGCGTGTAATTTAAATAAATATGTCTGTCTATTAAAAATTAATCAAATATGACCATTTATGGATTACAGTCTTTAAACCAAAAGTTTGCTTAGTCGACAAAAAATTATTAATAATCTGTCACAAAGTAGTTTGCTATCCACCTGATAGTTGCCACCTGTGTTTTTGAATTTTATTTTAATTTCTATCAGAAATTAAGCTCGCGCTGGTTTGATTCAAACTTTAATTATTGAAGACATGAATTAATTATTCCCAATTTAAACTGAAGTTTATTAAATTGTCGTCGGCTGTAAGAGTTAACATCAGTTGAACATTTACCTGTGAAGTTTTTTGCATTTGTGCAGACAATATTTCAGGTAAAACTTCTCACCAAAAACACAAACTTTGTCTTGGTTGACAAGACCGTGGATTTAAATTAGTTTTTTTAAAAATAATAAAATGGGAATATAATTTGTTTACAAGATATACAAAACAATGCATATAGTTAGATATAAATGAATAAAACGTCAATTTGGAAATAGTTTGAATATTGCATTTGTACAAGTTGTCATAGTCTTACCTTACTTTAGACTTTTAAACAACTTGTTTTGCAATATGTGACTGGTATAATAAATGGTATGTCATGTTCTGTTGTACAATACACTTGCATTAAGTATTGCCTCAGTTCGTTAGGAATTTATATTTTATTGTAATTATTAAAATTTAATTATTTTAATGAAATTGCACGCTAGAAGGTATGTGATATAATTATATATAGTTGAGGACAAAATGAACATTGGTTATAAATGAAAAGTGTTCAGTTATGTGTTAATGCTAAGGTATATTCACCGAGGCGTGTATGTGAATGCAATTTTTCGCTAAGAACGCAAGAAGAAATATGTCAACTCAAAGTTAAAAACAACCGTAAGTATTTTATTCTTCGACCGATTCATCTACACTCAAGTCGAGAATGACGACTATCCATGCAACTGAACAGTTTTCAAAAATGTCAAAAACTTTTGCACAAAAATATTAGGTGGCATAGATAGTACTCATTCTCGGTTTGTGCGTCGAGGATGTCTCATTAAAATTAGTTGAAGAATAAAATACGGTTGTTTTTATCGTTTTGTTGACATACATTTGTATTTCTACTTGCGTTCTTAGCCCTAAATTAAGTCACATATCACGTGATGTATCCACGCTGGTGTGGGTTGGTGTATAATTATAATAACTTTTACCCTTCATTATAATTATAGTCACGTGCCCTTCATTTGACTTCATTTTGTCGCCATCAGGTAACATTGAGAAACATGGAAACTACGTTCATTTCCATTTGAACGAAACTTTGTTAACATTTATAAATGCAACTATTACACTGCAATGTGTTTATGTGGGAATCTTATGCAATTGTATTGCACAATTGAACAGCACATAACATGTATCATTTACCAGTCTCAAATTGCAAAACAAGTTGTTATATTGTAAAAGTGTTGCACAGAATGCAAAAAATAACAAATTAATTAGACGTCCACATATTAATATTAGTATATGTGTGGCATTAAACATAAAAAAGTTAACATGTTGTTAAAACTGAAAATAAACATAGTGACCACATTTCTTATTGGTGCCTGATGGTGAACCAAATCATATGCATACAATATAATGACATGCATTTATTCTGGATTTAAACTTTGAAAAGTGTACAACCAGCTGAGCAGATGTATGTGGGGATTGCTAAATGAAGCAAGGGGTTACTAATTGTAAGATATACATAGTACAATTATAGTTTATATAATATGTATATAATTTATTACAGATTCGTGGCATTTCTTCAAGCGAAACATTGGTATACATTCAGTAATTATCATTAATAAAGATGGTTGAAACTTAATTCAACACTGAACGTTTATTTAGTATATACATGTATAAATTATGTAGTACTCGTACTACTGGTTTCGCAAATAAAAAAAATTTCAAACCAATAATCAAATATGAATGGAAATTTTAAAGGATTGCCCGTCTGTGACGTCATTGGTTCTACCGATTTTGTGTAAATACTAAAAGTCAACAATAGGGGGATCTGAAATAACTATGTATTTTATTTGAGTTGGGTGGACTTTTTAATTGAATAAAACGAACAAACAATGCAATGCGATTTTCCCCCCAAAAATAGAGAGGCTGTCCTGTCCTGATAAACTCCAAGAAAACTGAGAAATTAAGCCTGATTTTCCCAGAATGTGGGAAAGTGCTTATGACAGGAATTAGTAACATTAACCTTCATTTGAATGTGAATTTAAAAGTGATTTTTAAACGTATTTATTTAACATTGATTGGTTCACGTTGAAAGCCATTGTGAGCCTGTACCAATCCTACCAAAGAAACCAATTGTTTGGGCAATTTTGGAATTTCTCAAGTACTTGGGTAAATTGAATGCTTCAAAAGGGGGACATTTGTTCTATTTTGATAAAACAACAACCAGAGATGCCGCCCCATATAGGGTTCTGTGTTTGCGTGGTAAAATGCCAATAGTGTAAGGATAAAATCTTAAGCATGTTACTGCATCTTAATTAGGCTTGATTAATTTTTTTTCTTTATTTTCATATCTGGTAGAAAACAATTATGCTCATGAAACAACATTACATTAAAAACAACAACAACAACAACAACAACATCCCCATGACAAGTATCAGACTAGAACAAATTATATAGTATATTTCCTCACTTCTCTGAACGAAATGTATATTTTATAAACCTTGCGATAATGTGCGATAACCGGGCTTCGAACATTGTTTTTGTTGTCGAGACAAATATAATGTTAATAACTTCTAATAACTTCCTATTACTTTGTTAGTTTGTGTCTGTATTCAATATCCTCTACATAGAGGGAAATAAATAATCGAATGAATTGAATTGAATATATTGTTATAAACATTGTGTGTTTAACTAATATATAGTCCGTCAACCACAACACTAGACTTTGACCATCTTTGGCTCATTTCAGGTGAAATCTGGGAGAAAATATCCCTTTAAAGTGATTATGCAATAGATCGAACAAAACTGGGCACCGGGAATGCATTAAATTGTTATTTTTATTTGTTAATAAAGACTAAAGTTTATCGTCAGTGGACTGTAATGTGCCAAATATAACATTTAGTACTTATATTTTGAAACAAAATAATATATTTTGTATTACTCGTGTATGTAAAGGTGTGAATATACAGAAGACTGTTTGAAGTTTATTTTTAAAGTTGTTTTTTGCCAGCATATTTATGATTTTACCAGACAACATAACAATATCAATTTTATAATTGTAAATTATGTCAAAGAGTACATGGAATTCTTTATATGATGTTTGGTTCTGTAGAAAAAATTGAACACTGACGTTACAATACATCATATTTTTATTATATGTTTTACATATGAGAACGACAAAACAATATAGCAAAATTATTACAATTATTATTGAAGGTTGGGAGGACATCATTGTAATACATTTAGGTCAAATCATGGACCCAAATACAAATATTAATGTTTATTATTTTCTTAAAATTATGTATATACCTGTACATTTTCCGGATCAGATACTCGACCAACAGAGGCAACTTAGGCCAGGAAATATTTCAAGAGGGGAATATGGCAATTTATATTATCATATATATTATATACCTGTACAATTTTCCTGTTCAGCTGCTCGATCAAAGCCAGAAAAGATTTCAAGACGGGAATATGGCAATTTATATTATGTATGATTTTTGTCTTTGAAATTATTATTTGAAATGGACGGTTACATTCAGTCTTAAGTAACGGTCACACTGAGTACGTATATCACTCATTTGGTTACACTTATTATAAAATAGAAACGGTTATATTAACTGTGTCCTTGTAGGTTACTTTTATATTATTCAGTTTATTTGATATTGATAACAACATGACTATGTAGAAAGATTTTATATTGATATTATGAACAGGGGTCAGCTTTGACCAATTTTACAATTTTATGTATTGTCATATAATTGATGCTCCGAATAAATCTTGAATATTGAATCTTGTATGTATAATATTATTATACAAGTCAGAAATGAAATCTTCATTCTGATAGATATAGACATAATACATATACAACACACTACAAGTAACAATTGAAATGTTCTAAACAAATATTTAATAAGAAACTAAATCATAATAATCTATGAGTTACATATGATGTCCTTTTTAATTGCAGTTATTTTGAAAAAGACCGTTAAAGAGCTTTGCATAAACTAACGTTCCTGGAACTTATATTATACATATACCAAACATTTAAAGAACGCTTATAATATTAAATATTCCATAACTCGACTAAATGAAATTTTAAAAATCCCTAGACATCTTTTAATTCTGTTCATAGGACAAAATAAATAGTATTTACAATTTATTTTACGTACAATTTCTTTCAATTTTCATACATCTAAATTCCTAAATAAAATTACACATAAAACTCAAATAAATATAAGTATACAAGTATATTTAGATAATTATAACCGTTCTTCCAAATAATAATAATAATAATAATAATAATGCGCTTAATAAAGAAACGTTGAACATAATTAATTTTGCGTGAATGGGATCCGTTAAGTTTGCGGCTCTTGTAAGTAAATATTGCGGTTTCATAATAATATGCAAATAAAACGATATTGTGGTTTTTCGGTATCATAACAGTAATTAACAAGTCCCTATGTGCCATATGTATTCTGTTATAAATAGAAATGAAACAAATAAACACAGAAAATCCGGGAAAATCGCGATGAAATCAAGAATATCCGTCATATGAAATTGAGACGGTCGAGGTGTGAACTGAATACTGATCTCTGTATGTATCAGGTTCCAGTCGAACTAGTTACAATTTTGGTAATTTACTAAAATGATATATGAAACAATAACTGGTTACTGAAAAACCATCGTATATAATTATCATTAAATTACGCAAATTCACCAACTGTATGACATGACTATTGTCGTACCAGGTCGTGACAGCCCCGTAACTTACCTGCTTTGTGCATTACTGAACATACATTTTGCAGATCTTGTGCAGTAGATTTAAATATTAATGACATAGTCATCACATATATGCAACCATTCAATGCCTCCATTCATCAAAATCATGAATACAATGCTCAAATTCTCACGTTCGTCATGAAACCAAGGAAGGAACGGCGTAGCGAGCTTTTTCAAAGGAAATTTATGTTTAATAACATGATTTGAATACGTATTTGTATATGATAAAGATCCCTTGATCAACAAAAAACGCCAGCTTACATATACTGTGCATAATCAAACAAAAATATGTAAGAACATTCCTATTTACTTAACACATTTCATCAACAATTACATCATAATCATTTATTACATACAGACTACGCGCTGGTATCAAAGTTTACGACATAGATTGGTAAATATATAACTAAATATGTGCAAAAACAAGAAATATATCCACTTACTTGTTTCTTACTGAGCACGCCTTGCCAAGGTGAACATACAGACCCGCACCGCCCGTCAATGCAGCTCGATGAAGAACCATACATCGGCAACAGCGCCTGTAATTATGGGAAGGGAGGTAACTCTGATATTCTGATCTGCCTGGTATCTGTCAATTTCCTGCATTTGAGCTGTAAGAATTGTAGAATAAAATAAACTTATATTGTATTATAAACATATTACCAGTGTTGAGACTGTTCGGAGGGTGGATCTAAACATAAGGAGGATTTTAATACAATGTAGGCTACTCTAGGAGACCGGATTTGAGAATTTTATATCGTAGAGTCGCTGGATGGTTCGGGAAATACTTGAGATGGACATATTTTCTCAATGTCCAGATACATAATTAATATATTTATCAGATAGTACATGTAGCTGATTATCTTTCAAGTAACATAATTAAGAATTATAAACATTATAATTATAATATCAATTAACTAATTGTTCGCTCTATTGGAACAGAATATTTTCACATTTGAGTAGTTGCAGTTATTCTTATCGTACACATATTGTTATTATGCCGCATTTTGAGGGTGGCAAATTCGTACAATAAAAATGGAAAAATGTATTACAAACATTCAAATTTGAACATTTCAAATATAGTTTTATTATGTTTGTAGAAGGAAATGATTCGTGAAATGAAGATCAATATTTTTTGATAATTTTTATATCTTTGCAATTTTACTTTCCAATTATTTAAACTAATAAATGACTTAAATTGAGTATTTGGTCATTTGTCAGTCATTTATACCAGCAGTTTACATACTTGTGCCTTATCTACGTTTTGTTTTAACGTTTTCGTTGTCATTATAAAATGCACGTTGTGCTGGGTGGGTCATAATCAACCATTTAATATCATTCTGATAAAACTTATAATTTATCAAATGCTTAATACTTCATACGCTGATGGTGTCAATAAATATTTTCAACCACGATTAATGAAATTAATGACCACATCAAACAATAAGAAATCGTAAGCGAGTTATGATAACTTTGTTATATAAAACTTAAAATAGGAAATATACGTTCCTGTTTAAAAACATCAGCGTCTAGACGTTTTGTTTGATCTTATCAATTATATATGCTTGTTGCATCAATGACAAGTTATTAACTATATCAATGTTTGAATTTTCTGTTATATAAGTGTACTTATATATCGGGTATAAGCGTTTCAAGTCGTTTGTTGAAATGTAAAAGTCAATTTTTGTTGATTGAAATATTGAAATAAGTTATTATACTTTGTCAAGTCAATGGTATAGTATATACAGTTCATCTGTCTAAACAATGTATACAAAACAAGTTCATAAACAACATATACATGTATATTAATAATTTACATACTATAAGAAACACCACCAAGGACATTTTCAAAAAACAAAGTTCTGTAAACAGGCTGGTATTTTTAAAATAAAGAATAAATTCAAATAACAATTGTATTATATGTATTTATTTTTCATTCCTCAAATACTAAAGAGCATAACACATACGAGTGTTGCGAAATAACAAATCTACTGAAATTGACCACAAGAAATTATTATGATAAACACATTTTCATTATACATTATACACAATCATAATTATATAATACTATATACAATTCAAAGTTTTTTTAGGTATAAAATAACATTTAGCATATCCCTAGACAACAAATATACACATGCATGAATATGGTCAATATTCAACAAGGCTGTGAGTAAATTATAATTATACAGGTTTACATAGAACTGCAATAATAAAGGTAAAGGGTTTGTTTATTATAGTGTCACCCCTATTGAAAGGGACAGCACTTTTTGACTTATGAGACATCTATCTTTCGAACGCGCAGTACCCCCGAATTCCTTCCCTAATACTAAAAATATAATATAGAAAATTTATATTACTGCTATTAAAATATCCAAGAGTATTGCCATACATTGACATATACAGAATGATATACACGTTTGATGATTTCAGGTAACTTTTAGGATTGTGAAAACACGGGTGGATGGTCCCACAGAATAGCTTATATCTGACCAATGCGCTAAACAAGACATTCTGTCTTGTGATAAAATATACACAACAAAATTCTTACTTTCCTTACGAATATTCAAATGCAAATAAATATTTATTAATATCAAAACGACCGTCTATGTTTTATGTAAAATATGATTTTCACCCTATCGGTGTCTAGTATGATCGAACGGACATTTTCCGGGTCTGTCCGGAATAAACGGACTATTATCACATCCTGAGAATTAAACTTAACCCTAAACCTTTTACAAAATCACTTATATTCTTATTATAGTGTTATTATAAATCATGTGCAAATATCACCGTTAGTATTTATTGAAAGTATTGTATGTATTTGCTGTCGTACATTTAGGCTTATCAGCATCTTAGTGCGTCTCGCCAAAGTTATCATATTCCCAAATTATACGTAATTACGTGACTGTCTTTATATATTTCAATGTAAATAAAATAATTCAATGAGAGAAATTAAATTTTGTTGGTTGAAATAATAAATTTATCAAAATAGATCTTATTGACGAGGTCTTTGAAGCAAAATCAAAAATAATTTAAGGGTTAATTTAAACTATTTATACATTTTTTGTGATACATTATTAGATTTAACTCGTACATATACGTATGCATTTTGATTAAAGTACGAAAAGTGTGCATTTCTAAATATATTTCGGTTAAAGTACGAAACGTGTGCATTTAAATATATATAATTTCTACGAAACTGCTCACTCAGGTCTTAACAACAATATTCATTTTACCCTATAGATGTGGTTTACCACAAGTTACATTAAAACAACCAGAATAATGATTTCTTGCGATAATAAATTAACGATTTAACATCATAACTGGGTAGACACAAGTACTTATATAATATTTTTGGGTTACCCAGTAACACAGTTTTGAAGCAGTAAAATAAAGAAATGTGGTTAGGTTTCGTGGTTTTATCTTCCCATTTATTTCAGGTTACAATAAAACGAGTTCCGGGTACAGCCTACCTACACATAACGGGTTTCACTAAAAAGGCTAAATTTCAAGGTTCATTTTGATAATTTTGCTCTGGATCTTACCATTTTGTAGCCAAACTATGTACATTTTAAAGAAAAATGGACCCCTTCGTCAAAATGCACATTGATTTCAAATCTCAACGGTCAGAGGGTCAGTTCAATGGTTAAACGGGATCGTTATAAATGTCTCCAAATTAATAAATATAATAAATTATAATCAGCATTTCATATCAACAATACGACCACTGTGGTTCCGCCCTTTAAATGCATGAAACTAATAAAGTCTTTATTATTATTATTATAAACTAATTCAACCTTTCAATTTAGGTTTTGTTCTTATTAATAAATAAATAATATGGTGTTTATTATCGCGACACGTTTTACCTGTACATGTTTATTAAAATGTTTCTAAACTTACATGCACTTGTAATACACAAATAAGACTTTCATCTTACCGGGCATATAATGCACCTCATTACATTTTAATTTATACTTAATTTGATCCATTTTCTTAATTACATTATAACATTTTTTTATATTTCGTTCAATAGTCCACATAACACATGATGAAACACCCATAATGTATGTATACAAATATACAATCTTTCTGGAGAAGGAACATTGTACATCATATTTGACGATCTTGTGAAAAATCGTTAAATTTACATTTTCAAATAGTTTTCCTCGTAAAATAAAGTATTTATTATTTTTATCATTATTATTTAGTAAACATACAGTGCATATATATAATAGTAGCGGGTAAACAAAAATATCAGTATACTTATTGTAATATAGAATCTAGCTCACGTCAGACATTTTGTATCAAGAATGATAAATTTTTTTATTTTATCGCATATTATTATTACTTTTTTATTATTACACATATTTCTCGGTAACAACGTACAGGTGTGTCTATAGAATAAATGACACGTCTATCACATAGTTTGATATATATTAATTGAGTTTAGGTCGATTATGAAACAAGTTTTTCCAACTTATATTATTCACCCTCGACACCTCATTCCTGATGGTATCCATCGCTACGAGGGTATGATGGAAGAGAAGCCATTTTCCCTTTAAAGCTGAGCGTCAAGCAAGGGAATTTGTGGTACCATTTTTATTTCGTCTTTGGTATGGAACAGCCTGGGATCGAACCCCGGACGTCCCACACTCGGAGGTTACGCTCTACCACTAGGCTGTCGCGCAATCACATATTGCCGCCTTTACATGTATATGGTAAAATTAAGAGCTAATCATTACTGGATGTAATCGTCCCATATTGTCTGCTCAATACAGCCAATATTTATGAACGTATTCATTAACACCAAAATAACCATAATTAGGCTTATAATATAATTATATCGTGCCTAAATTAATTTTAATTGTGTACCATATATTGCTGATTGAATATTTGTTAACACTATGATACAACTGTACGTGTGTATTCATTACCAATGTACCGTCCGTTTATAATTAACCGAGAAGAGCTTTGAGCAGCATTCTTTGTAGTGGTCAGCCCGGTGAAAACCTGCTTTACACAAATGATTGACCAATGAACATATATTTTACAAATGATTGACCAATGAACATATATTTTACAAATGATTGACCAATGAAAACATGCCTTACAAACGATTGGCCAATGAACATATATTTTACAAATGATTGACCAATGAACATATATTTTACAAATGATTGACCAATGAAACCTGCTTTACAAACGATTGACCAATAAACATATATTTTACAAATGATTGACCAATGAAAACATGTCTTACAAACGATTGACCAAGAGACAATTGTTTATCGACAACAGTTAAATAAATTAGTATACAAACTGCAGGTATAACCAATGACATAATTTGCTACATTAGGTATTCATATTCATCAAGTTTTCTGATTTGATTTTGAAAAATAAATAAATTACTTTTGTCACGATTGACTAACTATACAAAAGGTAAACTCGTCTGTCCAGTAGTATACAATGGAACAATGAGAACTTTGATTGAATTTATCTGTTTTCTCTTAAAAATATGTAAAAAATCAATACAAATGTACATGAAAGGTAATTTTAACCATCTTTAAATATCTACATTTATAACTTTGTTAATATAAATTAGTCGTCCAAATACAAAAATGTACATTCATATAACGAATACATGACATACTGGTCAGTGTCGTTAAAGTTCTTCACAAGGTATTCTCAAAGCATCTTAAGGGAAAACTTAGAATTTTCTTAAAATCTTGAAATTTCTTTAAGCCCAGTTATATCCAATTATTCATTTCCTCGTTGATGATAGAGTATATAGAGTATATTACTAGTAAATTGTCCAGCGTCCAGAGCTGGCATTCACAAAGCTTCTGATGGTAAAACTTAGAATTTTCTTAAAATCTTCAAATTTCCTTAAGTGTATCAACTAAACAGGAAAATCAAAAGTATCAATTTTTTACATTGTTTAGAAGCATTTTGTAAAGAGCTACAATAATCACAAAGAAAACATTGGTTATTCTTAGTTTTCTTGGGAAATATGTGCAGCTCAATTGTTTTACTTAAGTCAAAATATTTAAGTTTTCCCTTAAGGTGCTTTGTGAATACCACCCCTGGACGATAACCAGGAAGAAACAATGCATAGAGTAACTATATACATGGAATAAATGCACCTTGATTAATGCTAGGGTCACAAAGCTCGTACGATATCCATACGAATTTATCAACTCGTACGAGTTCACAATTTTTGAAATCCTAACGGTTTTTGTATGTTCGTAGCGTCTGGTCACAACTCGTACAGACCACGAACGATCTATAGAGATACACTGGTACGATATCCGTACGATGCTCGTACGAGTTAAGAAAATCCGTACGATGCTCGTTCGAGTCTTCGGTGTCCGTACGGACGCCGTACGATTTTGCCAAAATCAACTCGTACGGAGCTCGTACGGTTCTCGTAGGGCAAATGTGACCTAAGCATAAGACAATACATGTTGTTGTATCGTACTGGTACACGGTAATATAATATCATTTGACAATCAGTATGTCTTAAGTAAGATTATAGTCGGCCATTTTTCACAATAATAGTCCCAACTTGCATTACATCAGATATACCTGTTAAAGAAATTAATGTTATTGTTTTTGTTTTAATTTAAAAACCGCTTTCGGTTGTCTGTACTTGTTCAAAATGATAAATTATCTCAATATGAGTTGTAAACCACCAATACAATGTCCGTAATTTTCAAATCTCTCTAGTTATTCACAGAAATGACATTATACCAGAACATACCAGTTTATTCACTTCCGAAATAGTTGTTAACTTAAGTTCTAAAATAATATTCTATACACGGCGAGATTAATGCAATACAACTGTATCCGTATGTACAAGCTATGAGAAAATAAGCTAGTTTTCCTTGAAATGAACACCATTTATATGGCTTGCAATCACGTGACGTCTACTCAAGATCAACGGTCCATTTTCATTTTGTTATATGAAATAACTTTTGTTGATATTATATTTACATATATGCAGCCTCATATTTAATATTTGTGTTGCTCATATTTGCATGCTTTGTATGTATTGAGAAAGAATAAAAGTTCTGTTCTGGATGCTTCACAACTGTATTTAATCTTGTATTTTCCGTAAATGTTAATTTTAATTTATCATCTTATCTTAATATTATTACTTCATCATACATTTTGAATACTCGGTCTAGTATATGCCGATGTATATAGTATATATCAGTAAAGGTCTATTCTATTCTATCTATTCTAATCTATTCAGTTAGAACTCATTGAAGACTGTTTCATGAAATACACATGCCCAATGTATTGATAATTTGACAAGTTTAAATGACTACTTTCATTTTGTTTTAAATACACCATGTCCTTATCTCCTGAAAATCTCAAATAGAACTGCATCTGAGAACTAATATTGCTCAAATACTGTTGCAAAATATTGGAGAACATACTCATGCGAGTTCGATCTCAAAGTATTTTATTAAAACGCCTCTTACTCAGACTCTCAATAGAGGAGGAAAATCTCAATTTGAAAAGATTTCAATGTGAGATGTTTAGAAAGGCTGAATTAGGTATTTCATTAAAAAGACAACTGCGTTTTCAAAATAACGTATGAAACAAGCGTTAGTTTTGTAGGACAGTATACATATTGATAAAAACAACGTTATACATTGAGGTTATAATAGTTTCTTATACATGCAGTAAAACCTCAAACAATAATATCACCATTAATATCCCTAATAATTGACCCTTTTATTTAGTTGGTCTGAATATTGAGTTGAAACCAAAGACTTATTCACAACAAAACATGGACTGTGACATGGGAGTTGTGGTTTTAATTTGAGATGGTCTTTAAATACAAGCTATTCTGTACACAAATCCAAGCTTGTTACAATCAATTTTTGATGCTATATAATGTAATGGTTAATACAAAGACATAGCGACTACAATATTTGTTTGCTATTTTTGTTAAATGATTTACCAAAAAATGCAAATGAGCATCACCCCGTCTAGACGAATATGCATTAAGTTGCATTAATGCACATTTAGTGACGTATATAGCGCCTGTTAAAATACAGACATCGTGTTTATTTATGACAATGCGTGCTCCGTGTGTACAAAGTGGTATGTAGCTTTTTAAACTAATAATGTTTTACTAATAATTCAAGGGAAATAACCTTTCTTTCTAAAACCACATATTTCTTGTAGATTCTATAGTTATTATTTTGGAAGTGTCATTATTTATGATTATTTTGAATATGTCCATGCAACAACGTCACGTCCACTGATTCAATTCACAACTACTGTACTTATGAACAAAGTTGTTCTGTGTACATATTGTTGATTGACCAACTGATTATAAAACATGTTTTCATTGGCTGCCACTCTCAAAGTTTGTGAACGATATAAACGGACTCTATGCAGGTAATTATTGACCCCAAATAGGCCAATTGTGTGGACAAGTGATCCAGTGATGAGATCTACTGACTGCTGATCCGAAGGCTGTGAGTTCGATCCCACCTCCAGTCTAATAAAAACAGAATATAGCTTATACGTGTTCCTCACCTTACATACAAAGTGTTTCACTAATTGTCACAAGAGACACGAACAACCGACCCCTCATTTATGATGCATAATTCCAATATCCCCAAAATTAAAATGACCATTCTCTCCAGGCCACAAATATGGGTCTCCCGGTGGCGAGGACATATATTACTACATACATTGTACACCCAAGAGGTCAATTAACGAACTACTCTGTATAGAGACTCTAATTTGAACACACATAACATAGATATTCACTTACATGACTAAATGTTTTATGTTTACATTTAAGCATTATATTTACCGACACTCGGAACTAACATCTTTCAAAACTATTTAGTACAAATAACATTGCCAAATATTATACATCTATATGATCGTATTTCTGGACACTTAGATAATCGCTACATGGTAGTTTCAACTTTGTGTGTGAATATTATATAGTACATGCCACATAATATAAAATGGCATCTTTAAACACATATTCGTTGGGCAGTAACAGACATACCCATAATAGTATACCAAATGGCTTATAATTAAATGTCTTTAGGGTGTTGAGTTTGATTTTTCAGAAGTGTAGGTTTCTGTAAATATGGAAAAATAAAAACAAAAACATAAACATGCCTTCCTACGTACCATTGGCGTTTTGGGTAGATCTATGTTAATGCCAAAACAATTTGACCACCATTGGGATAACCGGAATTGGGTCTTTTTATTGAGCTGGTTGTATAAAACGGCAAAATAGCATAAGAGTGAAAATTGAATTCGGAAATAGTGACCTTAATTTTGAAGTGGCTAATAATTGCGAGTGTCTTTAAGTGATCTATGAAGTATATATAAACAAGACGGGAATATTCACGATGGACCGTACCACGTGGTATAGACTATTTAGGTTACATTATACATTGAATAACCATACTACATTGTCATCGTGAATATAACACTAGAAATGTAAGATGAGTAAAGAACGAGCGTTATTGCATGTGACAAGTTAATGAATGTTCATCCAAATGGTCTGAGAAATTTAATATAAGCCGCAGTTAATTCATACCCATATATATCTACATGATGTTATAGCATACGTTAGAATATAGGATAATGATTAACATTTAAATGCTGTTCTGAATAGTTACCCCCTTTATGATTTCAAATTGAAATGAACCTTGCAATCCGCCATTTACATAAACTGGATGACGTCATCAGTGAAATGAACCACGAAGTTCGTGAAACTGGTGCTTTTTCAAATATTCTGGATGACATAGGCGGTCACGAACCGCACTGTCCATCATTCTGGTGCCTTTCAATATAGTATTATACTAGATGACGTCAGAATTAAATGAACCACATGGTCCGTTATTCAGACGCTTATCCTAATATACTGGATGACGTCAGTAGTGAATCAACCACACGGTCTGTCATTCTGGCGCGTTATCACTGATACTAGATGACGTCAGAATTAAATGAACCACATGGTCCGTTATTTAGACGCTTATCCTAATATACTGGATGACGTCGGTAGTGAATCAACCACACGGTCCGTCATTCTGGCGCGTTATCACTTATACTAGATGACGTCAGAATTAAATGAACCACATGGTCCGTTATTGAGACGCTTATCATAATATACTGGATGACGTCGGTAGTGAATCAATCACACGGTCCGTCATTCTGGCGCGTTATCACTTATACTAGATGACGTCAGAAGTGAATGAGCCACATAGTCCGTCAATCTTACTGTGTTATTACTTAAACTGGATGGTGCTGTTATGAAATGACGTCAACACTTATAAAAATGCACTATTAATCAAAGCCTTTGAATTGGCCTCCAATGATCGTTTCTACATTTCTTTACTTCAGATTAGAAAGTTATTTTGTAGCTTTAAAACACAAACAGAACTTTGCCATAAACTCCCAAATGTTAAAACTCATATAGCCTTCACAAAGTAGACCTGAATACACACAGCCACAATTCCAAACAGCATTAGATATACATGAACGAGTATATTATATTCTAATTTCTACTTATATAATTGTTGATACATGTAGATGTCTAAGTATTTTGCGTATTATGAACGTGGAAGCTATTTAACTGTCCTTAAAACCTTCAAAAGTTGTTTAAAACATGATCGTTTAATGATTAATGTACAAATACATTTAAAATAGTGACGCCGACGTCACATAGCGGTATATCATTTACAACAATGTTTTGAAACGAAGATATTTTCGTCCAGATATCATTCTTGTTGATAAACTGTGGAACTACACAATAGATTCGTGTTTGTCTCATTTATATACAATCACTATACACCAGTACGTCATATAAAAACCCCAAATAAAAACGGCACATAGCTCTTAACATGAACATGAACTACTTATTGGTCCTAAACCTGGCCAATACTTCAATTGTGTAGAAAATAATAAGTTCATAGCTTGGAAATTCACTGCCCCGACTGAATGAACTTTTTGTGTCATTCAGCTTGGCCATTCAGCTGTTTGATTGCTGAAACTAGTTCATTCAGCTTTTCGACAGATTGGACTTGGTGGCGGATTATTTACTTGTTCAGTTGGGCATTGTGATTTTGTTTTTTGTTTTCTGTGCTCGGCTGGTTAAGTTGAGTGCTGCCTTCTCTGTCTGACTTGATATCATCTTCTTACACCTATTAAAGTGACATCATACTCTGTTGTGGCAAAAATACTTTGTATATCATGTGACTATCACCATGCGTGTATATTTTGTTTGTTTGATATTGTTTGTATAATCTGAAATATGCTCATGAGGAAGACCGGTCATGCCAATGTGTTGTCTCTACCAATAAACTTTGAATAAAGTCTTATTATACATGAATTATGAGAGGCAGTTGATACTTAAAAAACATTGAATCACCCTACACGTATGACCACTTTGTTCTTAACGAATAACTAATTATCCTAAACGATATTGTAAACAGTAAATAAGAATGCTTCAGCAAATGCTTATGCCCCAGTTGAAACATTGTCCATTACAATTAACTAAGTCAATCAAGGGCCATAATTCTGTAGAAATGTGGGATAGTGATACATGGCGTTGACAATGTCAGGTATTTATGATCGTAAATAAGTATGCCAAGTTTGAAAGCAATGCCTTGTTGGACGGACAGAACAATCAGTATA
Source organism: Spisula solida (assembly GCA_947247005.1). Classification (NCBI taxonomy): domain Eukaryota; kingdom Metazoa; phylum Mollusca; class Bivalvia; order Venerida; family Mactridae; genus Spisula; species Spisula solida. The sequence goes on along the minus strand of OX365947.1, from coordinate 38,034,319 downwards.
TGCCTCCGCACCAGGAGATGCCGAGCACAAAATATCACCGGCACTCCTTAATTAATCAATAAAAAATATACACTTATAAATAAAATAATTTTACCCATGTTTTCATTTGCACTAATAATACAACTTCTGAAAACTGAAAATTGTACAGGAGCATGTCTTTCACATTCTTACGTTATTTATTTTAGATAACTTCATGTTTCGTACACCTATATAGTTATGAGCAATAATGTAGTTCATGCAGTTTATAGTAAGTATAAAAAATAATCTTAATTAATAGAATAAGATCGTGTTTGTGTGTACATAAATTGTTCACTTTTATGTGAAATGTATAAAAATCAAGCAATAAATACATGTATATTATTATGTATACTGGTACTCAGTGCATTGTATGTATTAAATCGTTATATTTATATGTGTATCTGGTAGGATGACAATATTAGGTAAAAAGAATGACACCCTATCACCAAGATTTTACTATATACATGTACATGTATGCATACCTAGGACATTGGCAATCACCATTATACGAGGGATGTCCGGAAAGATTTGAACATGTAATTTCACATGCGTTACATACAATATAACATTTACCCTATATTTCAAATACTCTTCTGTGTGTTTATAACTTATATATGTGATCTGTATTTCTTTTCTTTCTTATGTATTTCTTTATGTGCATTGCATGCTCAGGCCCTGGTCTCCCGAAGCATCTCAAGTAGAAATCCCAACTCAAATTGAGATTTTGCTAAATTTCAGAGTTGGAATTAGAGATAAATATGAAGCTACAGCTCTTGAAATGTTACTGTATTAAACTCTGAATACCATTTTGGTTGAGTCATGTTTATTTTGAATCCAGCCTCGCATGAAAATTAAATAAAGACACATGACAATACTTGAGATGAGGTCTTGCTCAGATTGAGATGCTTCGGGAGATCGGGGCCTGTTGTTTCTGTTGTGTGCCGTGTTCCCTGTCCGACTTTTTATTATCATTTTGGTCTCTGTTTTTATTGTACATGTTCGTGTGTTGCCCATAAAATGCCTGTTAATATACAAATGAATTGTATTGGCATAAATGAAACATATCATAAACAGTCAGGGCAATAAAAAACCCACCATACCCTTACTGTTTTATTTTAACTAAACAATATACTGAGAATTAAAAGTTATATAAATGTCAAAATTTTATCTTGTCTATTGCTAAATTCTTTAAATTTATAGTAATTGCATTTAGCATGCATTGACACCAGATCGTCGTTTTTGAGGCAACTGATAAGCCAACTGGCATTGCGTTCAAGTAACGAAAATGACATGATGGTAACACTTTAATCTATTTCCCGCGTATTGTAAAATAATCAAAATGCGGACCAAATTCTGTTAACACGGACGAACCATGAAAAGCACCACGAACACTGTCCATGGACAGAATAAAGTTGAACACTTGGACCAGTATTTTTGAAAGAACCTTTATTTATCTGCAATATCGCAGGTGTAATATTCAGCTTTATATAAATGCTGTCAGTTGGTAATATCAAATAAGCCAAATATTCATGTAGCGAATCTTGACCAGATGTTGAGTAGTATTCAATAATTTGGAACTTTGCTCAAGATTTGGACTTTTAATCCATATACACTCGGCAAAACTTATAAGTACACACGTCGTTTTATCGTTATAACTTTTTTATTTTTTATTATTTTTGCATGACATTTTGTGTACATGGTATTGACTGCCTAAGGACTGGATAAATAAAGTTTTTTCTACAAAATTAAATACAGCGGTTCATTGAACCATGAAACGTCAAAAACCGTAAAATGGCCATGAAATTGACGCGTATTTGCAAAAATTTTTTATGTAAGGTAAATTTGAATTTTAGATTTATTGTCAAATTAAAAAAACACAAAATAATTCGATTTTTCAAACAACAACATGGTGTTTTTTTACGTTTAAAAATAATTTTTATTGCTATGGTCAAGGGGAGTTAACCATGTTCCAAATTTCATTTTTTATCAGAAGTTCATATTTTTAAACCTAAAGTGTGCTTGTTCCTATCATTGTTTTCTTTATTACTGTGTCCGTGACAGAAACATAGACTTGAAACCGTACTGTATCAGCGCAGCGGGGCCATATGTGCATTAGCTACCTGACAATCGCCCGATGAACACACGGCATTATTGTGTTTTTTTTTAGATTCTGCTGTTGGCATCATTAGTTTATTCTGTTTGTGACAATTTAAATCAGATGTTAAAAACATCGATTGTATTGTAACTCTACATATCCAATTTACATAAGTTGAAATTTTCAGCACGATCATGCACGCATTGACGGAGCTATGGGCAAATAAACAAGTGTGTACTTATAAGTTTTGCCGAGTGTATTAACATGTACGTATATATATCTAGAATAATATACCAATGGTTTCATGAACAAATATAGATATTGTCTGACCACATTAAAATGAGATTCTTTTTTTGAGGTGGAGTGATTGTTTATTATCCTCGTCAATAGGTGTGCCTGGGTCGAGGGCATCCCAAAATGAGATTTTTAGCCTATGCTCGTTCGATTCTGACGAGTATCAGTTTTAAGTGGTTTACTAATATATGATGAACTCAAACATTACAATAGTACTTGAGAGAAATGTTTATCCTAACCTTGAGCTTATACCTCAATTAAAACATGTTGCTTAATAAGATAAGATTAGTAGGTATATATACCTCAGATTTTCATATCCTTTCACTGAAACGCTTTTATAAATATTTTCAAATTATGTTGTAACACATCATATGGGTCAAAATATCAAATATTATAATATTCTTTATGCATAGTTATTTTTCTAGTTTATTGGTCATTTTGAGAACCTTATGGAAGACTGATACTATACTGTCAAATGAGTTTCCTCGTAAAATAAAGTCTTTATTATTATTATTACTATCATTATGATTCGATAAACTATATATAGTTTATTCCTCTAGGATCCATTTTGGTGACCCTATTTATTTTAAATGATTTAAGGTAAAAGGACATTGTACAAATATAGTACATGTACAAGCAATTATATTGTGACAAAACCAAAAGTGGTTTTAAAATATAAAGTTTATTCCTTCTAATCATGGGACGTAACATAAGATACAAACTATATATTACACTTAAAACAAAATGTATCGGAATAATAATATCAACACTAACGACATAGGTTTTCTATTCTGTATATAAGGTTTGATTCTGATTTTGGAAAATAAATAAATTAAGCTAACGTTATATGTCTAATCAACATTGCATGTATTATAATGCAGATATTCGTCTGCAAAAGTTATTCTACATGTATTATTCTGAGTATTATGTTTATAAATGTTATGTTACAGGACATAAACTACGTTGTTAACCTATACTCGTATAATGGGACGCTGACTTTTATGATGTGTCTATATCGAATTAAGCGTTTTTGATTAATTATATTTATTGTCTATATCGTGTTTATACCTTTTTGTAGAAGAGTTATTCTACCTGATTTCCTCATATCCGTCCACTGAGTCATTGTGAGACATCATAGAGGCCAAAATATCATTATTTCAATCGTATCATTATTTTTCTAGTTCATTTATTCATTTTTTGGGTATTTTATATATAGTTTTCTGTGCTCGGCTGGTTCAGTTGGGCATTGTGCCTTGTCTGTTGTTTAAGTTTTCTGTGCTTGGCTGATTAAGTTGAGTGCTGCCTTCCCTGTCAGACTTAATATCATCTTTATGGAAGATAGTCAATATATTGTCAAATAAGTTTCCTCGTAAAATAACTTTATTATAATAATTATTGTCAAGAAGTAATTTCCTATCACGCACATAAAAGACATTATACATGCACCTGTATAATTCACTTACCAGTAGTGCGACCAATGAACATCTGATATAAAACATTGCCCAATAGACATTGAGTACAAGCACATGTCATGTCAACAACATATTTCATTTCTGACCTGTGAGTTCTGGCCTTTCATTCGAATTTATTAAAAAGACAAATACACCAGCTACTAACTTCGACCATACAATATTTGGTGGTATACTTGTAGTTTAATGTGATAAAATGTTACTAGAACAGAACAGAACAGAAAAGAAAAGAAAAGAACAGAACAGAACAGAACAGAACAGAAAAGAACAGAAAAGAACAGAACAGAAAAGAACAGAACAGTTTATTTAGCTTAAGCATACAGCTCATCACTTTAAACAAAATTACATTGATACATACATGAAAAACAAAATATACACATTTATAAATGGAAAATTACCCATAATAGAAGTGAGAATGTCTTAACACAAATATTAATAGTTAACATTCAAATGTTGACTTTTGCCATTATTAATTTTGATTATGAACAGTTGAAATACTGATATTATTACACAATATAAATAAATGAGTTACTAAATGCCAATACTAATATGAGATACTATTTTATCAAAATTATATATGCTATAATTAACACATTGCACCTTGTGGATACCTCAGAATAATGGGAGAGGGCTTCAATAATGTTGAAATAACTTGTGCCCAATCCCTTTGTGTATAATAAATGCAATAAAATATTATTAAATGAGAATAATGTCAATTTGACAAACCACTCGCCGTTATTTTATGTATTATAAATATGTATTTTGAATCGATGGTGCCATGTACAAGACTTAGTGTTAATATTTATTAGTTAAACGAATTTATTACAAATAGGAATGGTGTATATTACCTTCCAATCATTTAGGTTAAACTATATGTTCGCCCAGTGATCAGTTAGGATATTTCAATATATTTAGGTCATTAAACTATGTCATGTGATTTTTTATTTAGTATCTTGATAATGATCAGTCCTTTACAAATGTAACACGAATCCTTGAACTAACGTGAGGCCATGCAATTTACTGTAATTAAGTAACAGTTAAACTCGCCGTAAACAATTCTTTATATTTATTATGTAGCACACTTCTAGAGTAAAAAAGTTCAGTTTTAGGTTATTGACATATGAACATTATTTATGTTCGTCGCCTTAAACAATAGGCGGCAGGTACATTTACAGAAGAGCATGTACAAAATACAATAAAACAATGTAAACAAAATATTGTTACAAAAAAGTGAAACATCGGTTGCCTGAAAATCAAACCTACAAGGACCGATATTGTTTCAAAGCATTACATGTTTGTATTAATTATTTGAGGCCCACATGAAAGATTGGGAAACCAAATGTGTAGCCTCGTTAAATAAAGTCTTTACTTACTTACTTACTTACTGCTTCCTGTACAAGTATAGTAGAAATGCTACAACATGTTTGTTGTTTTGATTAAAATAATTATACTAGAATATGTGGCAATCTCATTTGAAAGGTTACTCTATGACTGGCTAAATGCAAGAACACCGAACACAGGTTGTTATACCAGTAGACAATTTAACGCCTTGTCAGACGTTCCTGATGTTAAAAATGATTGCAATCGGATCTTATTTATAAAACGTTCTATTAAGATAAACGCTATGTGAGCGGCAAAAACGTCGCCAGAATTCATTTACAGGACAATGTAAATTGTTTTAGTGAGATTAGAATATAACCTACATTATGAGCCAATGAAAACGTCGCATTTTCGCGGTTAAATGAAAATTTAATCATTAAAATTTTCTCTTAACAGACTTGACGTCATGCGTTGGCGCTAATTTCTATCTACCAATCAGAATGCAGAATGTTATATTCTAAGTTAGTTAGAACATATTAAGTAAATTTTAATGAATAAAAAGGACTCGCTTCGCTTCGCTCGCTCCGCCCTTTTTAATCATTAAAATTTACTTAATATGTTCTAACTATAACTTAATATACAAGCAAGTCCGGTTATTCGTTTGTGGTTCATTCGTCATTTACAAGGCACCGAGACCGTCTCAAAAAGTGGTCCTTGTGAGGCAATCGGTCAATGGATAATAACTTTTAATCAAACATGATTAATAGCGATGCATCTTTATGTTTATACCATAAAGTTTTATGGAATTACCCAAACATAAATATAAAGTTCATGTCATTGGTCGTTTCTTTTTCGTTTAAGCATATACTTACTACAATATGAATATGATGGTGCTTATACATACAAATCATATCCTAACTCACACAGGTGCATGTATCCTGTTTTACCAAAGCACTTACGGAAATCTTAAACTTACGACCAAAATTAAATTATTTATAATATGTTTACAATTATAAAGTTTGGTAGTTGCAATACTAATAATGATTCAGTTAATGAACTCCTACAAACCATGTCCGTCACCAATTTGCAGTTGTTAAAGAATTATAAAGATTTTAAATGTTAGTTTAGGTTTTCCGTAAGTGCTTTGGTAAAACAGTATACATATGAGCCCGTCTCCAGGAAAACCTGCTATTTTGACATTATGTAATTACAATATGTAAGGTTTTAAAAGGGCTCTAAAATAAGAAAAAAATATATATCTATTGATTCTATTTTAAGTAATGTACCCATATGGTGCTATATCTCAGTTTTAATTTTCCCCATGAATTATGTCGAACTCACATACTTCCTTGCTATGGTGACCATTTTCGTAAATGTACTCCAATTGAGAAAACGAGGAGTTAGTTGTTTAAAACAGTAGTAGCCATTCTCTGAATGCAAACGATTTCAATAATGATATACATTTTAAAAAATAAAAACTAATTCTAAACCATAATACTATTTTGAACAGTTTTTGTCAATAATTGATCAAATGGTGTAATTATGAGTAACTTGTTACAGTTACGTCGAATAACGTTTGAATGACGTTTGCGAAGTTACACAGAAAAGCTCCTGATATGGACTCCACTAAAACAGCTGAAACTTCCTTAAAACTCAAGATATCAACAAAATTTATTTGCATTTTGCTTCATTAACATTATTCTTTAAAACTATGGAACATTTTCAAAATCAATACTTTTGTCAAAATAGCAGGTTTTCCTGGAGACTGGCTCATATACATTATATCACTGACCAGAACATTGTTGCGTTCAAACAATGAAACCATGTTTTACAGTGGTTGACTAGTAGATACTGTTGTCCACATGTACGTTATTCTCAGTGTTAAATAAACAATACATTGGTGTCCTATACAACACATTATCATGCATTTTCGATACTTTTAAATTCTATCTTGGTAAACAGACGTCACAAAGACAAACCAGTATTTCAAATGAAGTTTGATTATAAATAGCAAATATGTCATACTCTCCACCTGATAACACGTACATACATTCCCAAATATACATAATTCTATCACTCAAAACTGATCAAGTAGAGAACAAAGAGTGACGTCATAATGTCTCATATATGACGTCACAGTGTAGATACTATTACAGTTCGTCACGTAACTACTAACAAACACCCTATCTGTAATGTATACACGTTTATAATTGCAACGTCTTAATAATGCTTAAGTCCCAGCACAATATTTGATTCAGACTGAGAGTCCCCAATAACATTCCCGTGTCATGGGTCAACCAGCCTCTAAACTTATATGTACGACATCTTGCAAAGGAGCTATCCAGCCATTATGGTCAGGGTGTTGTATACCTGTGGTAGAGTAGATAGATTTCGTCAATTGAAAAGTAGGCCTATCTTTAAACCTTCAATTTTTATTCGATTAACTTGTAGAACATGTTCTTAGAAAATGTTTTTTCTTATTCCCCAACACTCAAAGGCAGCCTAATGCCAACAAGGGGTCGAACTCGCCAGCTCCCATATGAGAGGCGGATGCTTTATCCATATCACTACATAAGAGGTTAATAGTTCTGTTAATATTTCACGTAACAGATACTATGTTTTGAAGGTTCCTTATGATTGGAACATTTGTAAAGTGTCATTCGTTGTCTTTTTATCCCCTGGTAGTTACATGCCAGTTTCAAACCACCTGAATTCTATTCCAGACATCAACTTGATAGTAGTGTTATATCGTTGTGTACCTGTAGAAGCGTTTAGCTTAACTGGAAAATTGCATATGAAAATACAAAAAAATGTAGGATTTGTGCGATTTTGTTCGACGTCATTGAGAACACATATCAGCCAAAGGAACAAAATATTAACATGTATTCATGTCTTTTGTTTGTTATTATATTAAAACAGTGTAGTTTTGGGAATGGAATATGAAGTTATGTATACACTTGGCAATTCGTTTCTTGTGCTTATTCAGTAACCTGACATTTCTTACAAAATGACAATATAAATAAAAACAGTTGTTGTGCTCATCTATAAGTCATAAAACGTATACAAGCCTGTTCGATTTAACGCCACACGGGAAGTCTTCAATCTATATCATATTGAGTAGTGAGTCTGATTTCACTATCCAGTATTGAAATATACCAAGAGGGTACTTAACCATGTACCTTACTGTCTGGTACGGTACCTTGTATACTCTAGAATGGTTACCATGTATCTTCCTGTCTGGTACGGTACCTTGTATCCACTAGAATGGTTACCATGTATCCTCCTGTCTGGCACGGTACCTTGTATACTCTAGAATGGTAACCATGTATCTTCCTGTCTGGTACGGTACCTTGTATCCACTAGAATGGTTACCATGTATCCTCCTTTCTGGTACGGTACCTTGTATACACTAGAATGGTTACCATGTATCCTCCTGTCTGGTACGGTACCTTGTATCCACTAGAATGGTTACCATGTATCCACGTGTCTGGTACGGTATCTTGTATACACTAGAATGGTTACCATGTATCCTCCTGTCTGGTACGGTACCTTGTATCCACTAGAATGGTTACCATGTATCTTCCTGTCTGGTACGGTACATTGTATACACTAGAATGGTAACCATGTATCCACCTGTCTGGTACGGTACCTTGTATACACTAGAATGGTTACCATGTATCCTCCTGTCTGGTAAGTGCCTTGTATACACTAGAATGGTTACCATGTATCCTCCTGTCTGGTACGGTGCCTTGTATACACTATAAAGGTTACCATGTATCCTCCTGTCTGGTATGGTACCTTGTATCCACTAGAATGGTTACCATGTATCCTCCTGTCTGGTACGGTACCTTGTATACACTAGAATGGTTACCATGTACCTTCCTGTCTGGTACGGTACCTTGTATACACTAGAATGGTTACCATGTATCCTCCTGTCTGGTACGGTACCTTGTATACACTAGACCGGTTACCATGTATCCTCCTATTTGGTACGGTACCTTGTATACACTAGAATGGTTCCCATGTATCCTCCTGTCTGGTACGGTACCTTGTATACACTAGAATGGTTGCCATGTATCCTCCTGTCTGATACGATACCTTGTATCCACTAGAATGGTTGCCATGTATCTTCGTGTCTGGTACGGTGACAGGCAGGTACGTTGCTAAGTGTGCATGGGTTGCCCCCAACGGAAGCGCTGCGTAGCAATTTAATTATATGTCCAATTGCTGGACATTTTTATTAGATATGACAATACAACAAATAAAGGCTTGATTGTTCATTTGCAGCACATTTAAGGTTTTGAAAGTTTCTAGGAAACCACTGTTTTTCATTAAAATGTATACCTCTTCATTATCGGGCGGCCCAAGTCTCAGTTTATATGGTTGTTACTACAGTCATTTGAAGGTATTACATCGTATTGATATTTAATATGTGAGCTTACATAAACTATACAGTAAACAGTCCATTGTGAGTGCAAGTCGGGAGAATATATAATTACACATTGTAATTATAATCAATATATAACGAATAAAACAGATGTGACAGCGTGAACTATAATACATTCTGTGCTTGTCAGAGTTTGCAAATACTATGTAGTTTCTTTGTCTGACCTCTAGTCGTGTTTGGAATTGACTTAAACATTGATTGTATTGCTGAGGTGTACAATGTGTCTGCTTTGAATAAGCAAGCAAAACACTTCCAGGACGGCGTTAAACAATGTCCAGCAGGTTATTACCTATTTGGTACAACAATACACTATGTTTTGACCTACCTAACATTTATTACGTATTTGGTACAACCATATACTATGCTTTGTCCTACCAAACATATATTACGTATTTGGTACAACCATATACTATGCTTTGTCCTACCCAACATTTATTACGTATTTGGTACAACCATATACTATGCTTTGTCCTACCAAACATATATTACGTATTTGGTACAACCATATACTATGCTTTGTCCTACCCAACATTTATTAAGTATTTGGTACAACCATATACTATGCTTTGTCCTACCCAACATTTATTACGTATTTGGTACAACCAAACATATATTACGTATTTGGTACAACCATATACTATGCTTTGTCCTACCCAACATTTATTACGTATTTGGTACAACCATATACTATGCTTTGTCCCACCAAACATATATTACGTATTTTGGTACAACAATACACTATGTTTTGTCCTTACCAACATATATTACGTATTTGGTACAACCATACAATATGCTTTGTCCTACCCAACATATATTACGTATTTGGTACAACCATACAATATGCTTTGTTCTACCCAACATATATTACGTATTTGGTACAACCAGACACTATGTTTTGTCCTACCCAACATATATTACGTATTTGGTACAACCATACAATATGCTTTGTCCTACCAAACATATATTACGTATTTGGTACAACACTACACAATGCTTTGTCCTACCCAACATATATTACGTATTTGGTACAACCATACAATTTGTTTTGTCCTACCCAACATATATTACGTATTTGGTACAACCATACAATATGCTTTGTCCTACCCAACATATATTACATATTTGGTACAACAATACACTATGCTTTGCCCTACCCAACATATATTACGTATTTGGTACAACAATACACTATGCTTTGTCCTTCTCAACATAGATCTTATTTTGGTTCAGTCATACACCATGTTTGGTACTATCAAACACAGATCTTATTTTGGTACAACCATACACCATGATTTGTACTACCTATCATATATTTTATTTTGGTACAACTGTACACTATTTGAATCGCACATTCATAGTATCTTTGTTTGTAACGGGGAACAATACGCTATGCATTGCCAAGCGTAACATTTTTGTCTGGGACGGCATTCCCTCATGTAGCTTTTTTGTTTGGTACGGCGATCAACATGTTTGAGATAGCGTATACCGTCTCGCTATTGTCTAGGGTCAGTATAGAGATGTTGTTTGCAGCTCTCATCATTACAAGTTTGACGACACAGCCAGCAACAATACTTCAATTGCCCAGTGTAACTGTATGCACCTAGAACAAGTCTTGAGTTGCTTTGCTTATATGCTCTTATGTACATTTATATGTTGTTCTTGTGTGTGTTCAGGACATAAAACTCATTATAAGGTGCTGCCCTGTGTGCACACAATGACAACATATTTAGTGCTTATCAATGTACGAATTATCATTTGATTTACTTTTAAGAGGAAATAAATCCCTATCTGAAAAAGTATACATATTTCAAAATGTGTATCGCTATTTGAATAGTTCGAAACGTTTTGGATTGTCATGAGTACGTACAAGCCATTGTCCACACAAACTTTAAGGTCATTTTCAATACCAATATCGTTTGTTCTTCTTTTATAGTTATACCATTGTTTGATTTATAATTGTCTTTGTATTTATTTTCTTGCAGTTGCTATGACTTTGTAAATATTCTGGGAGAGGGCTTCAATAATGTTGAAATAACTTGTGCTCAATCCTCTTGTGTATATCAAATGCAATAAAATATTATTAAACTAATACATTATTTATATTGTACATATAACAAGAGCACATAAGCAAGGCAATGCTGGCCGTGTTGGGTTAACAATCATGCTGTGCAATTGTTTTGTTCAAAGAGATAAAACAATTGTATGTATACATGCTGATGTATTCTATAAAATATATTATACATTAATAATTCATAATACATTATCAAAATTTTAATATAATTATGTAGATGTTTATCTCTGTATGTTAACATCTTGATTTAAACTTGAACTCTTTATTAAAAAAATGACAATATTTGTAAACTTTGCAACTTTATTAATACATCATTTACTTTGTATATGTGTATTATGTATAATTATGTAACCTGTTGTGAGTAAAGTATAGAAAAAAGTATATGTAGATTGACAACACTATGCTTTCATGAACTGGCTTTTACATCAGCAAGTACATTGACTGTTTTCTACTGTTTTTTATGATTTTAAAACACGCCCTCAAATATTGAAATAGTTAATCTATTGTATTCCTTTGTTTCCGTTTTTTACGAAATGTTCATTTCCAATTGCTTCAAGCCAAGACAGTGTGATTAGTTTGGAACGAAACACAAAGTTGTATATGCCTTGCTATAGTTTGTCGTTACTATTAGTAATGAACACCTAATTTAGTACCTGTGTCTTGAATCCAATCAAACACATTTATTTTTATAATACCATATTTATATAACCCTTTTTCATGTATTCAAACGTTCAAAAATGATGTACAATCACGATTAAGACATGGTTAAAATACATACTACTAGATTATACTGAATCTTATAAACATCCTATTGGTACCCGGTATATGGACGGCTCAACGATCTTCCCAACCAACAACAATAAAGCAGACATGTACAATATTGTTGTGTAGAAAATGAGCCTTCTACCGCACACTACGTGGTTATCAATTTATTTTCATACAGCCAATATCACAATTAATGACATAAATCTACAGAAACATGTAATAAACTGACAGACATGAATTAACTACTTGGCAAAGATAAAAGAGCAGCGACGCTTTCTGTTTTACGCGTGTACGGATTTGGTGCATTACTTTTAAGAATTATTGACAATTGTACCGTTTATCAACAATCCTGAATCGCTTGTCTAGACCTAGATGACTCATACAACAGCATAATGTGTTCTTGCAGATTATTTTGCTGCATATGGGCAAACTATGTTATGTTGAAAAACCGCATCTCGCATCTTCTAGATGGCGTTGTCTCCGGAATATTGCTTGTAACTTATAGAATTGGACAATGTCTTATACAAGGCTACAAATATAGCCCCCGCATACTCACGTGTTACTGACTGCTTTTATGTTATAAACTAGACCTAATGCTTTGCAAATTTAGAAATCTCTTAGCGCTGTTGGATCGACGGAAACAAACTTTGAATTCATGTATACTGCAGTCTGGAAATGTAATGACGTGCGAAAGGTCATGAATGTTGTACATATGAATGTGTCCACTATGTACTAATTTGAATATACCAATCTTATATATTGTATTATATATAGATATACCGAATAAGGACAAAGTTTGTTTTCACTGTGTGTTTCTTGTTAAGTGATAACTCATGTTTGATGGTATTCGTCGACACTAGAATCCAGCGTTTCCTTTTTCTTGAATGTATGTTTCCACCAAGTAATGTTCCTGTGACTTGTTGTAGGGGGGACACTATTTCACTGGTCCACCTTTTCTGTAAACATGTTTAGTCTTGTACCTAGGAGTAATGTTCCTGTGACTTGTTGTAGGGGGGACACTATTTCACTGGTCCACCTTTTATATAAACATGTTTTGTCTTGTACCTAGGAGTAATGTTCTTGTGACTTGTTGTAGAGCAGACTATAGCCCTGGTCCACCTTTCATATAAACATGTTTTGTCTTGTACCTAGGAGTAATGTTCCTGTGACTTGTTGTAGAGCAGACTATAGCCCTGGTCCACCTTTCATATAAACATGTTTTGTCTTGTACCTAGGAGTAATGTTCCTGTGACTTGTTGTAGAGCAGACTATAGCCCTGGTCCACCTTTCATATAAACATGTTTAGTCTTGTACATAGGAGTAATGTTCCTGAGACTTGTTGTAGGGGGGGGGGGCGACACTATTTCCCTGGTCCACCTTTCATATAAACATGTTTATCTTGTAACTAGGGGTGTCCTTATGTGGGAATAATTCATTTTCTGGTACATGTATCATTCCATGCTATAAATTCACTATTCCTGAACATAGTATAGAGACATACATAGTAGTAATTGGATAGTTACCACCAGTGACATATGCATTATAATACAACCACGAATAACAGCGCCAGTTCAAGTACGTGTTGATGGACACGTGTACAAAGTCTTGAGATATGCTTTATATGACAATGTACATAAGTCAAAATAAAATAGTTCGATTCTAATTCATGTTAATTTGAAATGTTCTATATAGACCAAAACGACACCGATTCTACATAGAATCTAGATATAACTATTTTATATATATATACATATTATTTTTATTTATCTCTAGTTTATTAGAAACAGAACCAAAAAGAACAGTATGCAAAACGCTTACTCTGCATGAAAATATGATGAACACCAAGATTGGTGACCTTTGAAGTGTTGAATTGTATTCTGCTAAAATTCACACAGTTTATAGTATACCACCAAAATACTGAACGTTTGAAATTTTATGATGGAAATCATGTAGCATTCAATATGCATTCCTTAGAATACTTATATCTACATGCATAATTCAGTTATTGGCAAATATCCTAAATAGCAAGCATACCTATGTCCGTATTTACATCTAACGTAGGTTTAATAAAATGTTTAAGAATTTGAAATAAAATATGACGGATCATTTTTCCATTTATGCGAATCCTGGCATTACACACACACCCACTCCGATCACCGTTTGATCAATAGTAAGATCATATCAAAATAAGAATACCGGTGCAGTTTGCATGCCATTATTACAGTTTTGCTATTTATTCAACATCAACATAAATACCAAATAGATAATGTTAAGTCAGACAGGGAATGCAGCACTCAACTTAACCAGCCGAGCACAAAAAACATTAAAATCAAACAAGGCACAGTGTCCAACTGAACCAACCGAAAAAGCTGAATGCCAGCCCAATAAAGAGAGCCGTTTTCCAGAGCCTTAAATAGTTGATCTTACTACAGAGGTTTTATATTAACACAGTAAGCTAAGAAACGCCACCAACAACAACATATACATTGTATACACCATCAGTGCATATGTAGACTTATTGAGCCACACCCAGCCTCAGTCAGCCACTCGCCTCAATCGACAAAGAAGCCAATGAAAGGCCAACAAGTGTCAAATTGAATGACACTCATAAGATGCCGTGCTACAGGAACATATCATCTATGAGACGAATAAGCAATTTCGTACCAGTTTTTAAAATGGAAAGTAATTTGTATTACATTTTACAAAACAATCAAGTTTTAAAATTCATCTTGATGAACCATAGTACTATCATATACTATTTGCAGTAATTCATTCATTATGCTTATCTTTCAATATTCGGTTTATACTTTCATTTCTTACATATTTTCCCGTCTGTAGTCGCGAACAGAAACCTTCATTTCAAGCCAAGGGAAGTAATCTGTGTAAACTTCTACAAAATCAGGCACTGTAGATTTGATCATCCACATCTAGCGTAAATGTAGTTTATAGTTGTTTGAGTATTCTTTATCAGAAAAACATTATTTGTATATATTAACTAATTATAATTAAATGAAGAACAGTTCCAATTTATTACAACAGCCAAATTCCAACTGTCTGAGCGTAGGGTCAAGTTCTTTCAGGACTCAAGGTCGGTACTTCACACGCTCTCAGTTGTTACATAGGGTACCTAAACAAAACAGCCACATTCAAACCTCAGTCCCTTGTCTGAACACAATAATGTAGCATTTCAGTGAATTCCTTCGCATGTGGGCATAGCCGGAAATGAAACTGCTGACAAACTTGCGAAAGGAGCAACCAAGAAAACCCACCCTCCAATCTCCTCGAAATATATGAAGATAATGGGGTTTGCAGATACAGCTTGGTGTCAGTGCAGGACAAAGGAGCAGATACAATACCATGTACTGCAAATCTGTGATACTCTGAGGAAGCACGAAATATATTTTGACCCACAAATACGCCCTTCGAACCTAAGCCATGATGGAGATACCAGCAACGTACAGAATACATTACAGTTCATCGTCACAAACAAACTGATATAAACGACCTAAGAAAATATAACACCGAAGAAGAAGATTGTTTAATAAATGTTATTTTAGCAGCTTTATGGTGGTAAAAGCGTCTCCAATGAGAGATCTGATGTATATATTACATAAACAGTCGGATCACTGGTCTAAGGTTTGGCATATAAAGACGGGACAGTGATCTAATGTTTGGCCTAGTAAGACGGCACAGTAGTCCAAGGTTTAGTATATACAGACGGGACAGTGATCTAATGTTTGGCCTAGAAAGACGGCACAGTAGTCCAATGTTTAGTATATACAGACGGGACAGTGATCTAATGTTTGGCCTAGAAAGACGGCACAGTAGTCCAAGGTTTAGTATATACAGACGGGACAGTGATCTAATGTTTGGTCTAGAAAGACGGCACAGTAGTCCAAGGTTTAGTATATACAGACGGGACAGTGATCTAATGTTTGGCCTAGAAAGACGGCACAGTAGTCCAAGGTTTAATATATACAGACGGGACAGTGATCTAATGTTTGGCCTAGAAAGACGGCACAGTAGTCCAAGGTTTAGTATATACAGACGGGACAGTGATCTAATGTTTGGCCTAGAAAGACGGCACAGTAGTCAAAGGTTTAGTATATACAGACGGGACAGTGATCTAATGTTGGGCCTAGAAAGACGGCACAGTAGTCCAAGGTTTAGCATATACAGACGGGACAGTGGTCTATATTTTAGGCCAAACAAGACGGGCCACTGATCTAAAATTTAGCATATGCTGAACGATTTAGCAAAAAAAGACGGGACAGTGGAGTACGAAAGACAGGTCAGTGGAGTACGATTCCATATTTCACATTTGGCATATAAATACAGAACAGTAGTCTAGTCTAAGGTTTGGCATATAAAGACGGGACAATGTTAATATATAAAGACGGGACAATTGTCTAACGTTTAATATATAAAGACGGGACAATGGTAATATATAAAGACGGGACAATGGTCTAACGTTTAATATATAAAGGTGGGACAATGGTATAACGTTTAATATATAAAGACGGGACAATGGTAATATATAAAGACGGGACAATGGTCTAACGTTTAATATATAAAGACGGGACAATGGTAATATATAAAGACGGGGCAATGGTCTAACGTTTAATATATAAAGACGGGACAATGGTAATATATAAAGACGGGACAATGGTCTAACGTTTAATATATAAAGACGGGACAATGGTATAACGTTTAATATATAAAGACGGGACAATGGTATAACGTTTAATATATAAAGACGGGACAATGGTATAACGTTTAATATATAAAGACGGGACAATGGTATAACGTTTAATATATAAAGACGGGACAATAGTCTAAGGTTTGGCATATAAAGACGGGACAATAGTCTAAGGTTTTACATATAATGACGGGACAGTGGTCTAAGATTTGTCATATAAAAAAACGGGACAAATGTCTAAGGTTTGGTATATAAAGACGGGACAGTGGTCTAAGATTTGGCATATGAAGACGGGACAGTTGTTTAACGTTTGGCATATGAAGACAGGACAGTTGTCTAAGGTTTGGCATATAAAGACGGGACAGTGATATATGGTGTGACATATAAAGACGGGACAATGAACTAAGATTTGGTATCGAAGGCGGGACAGTGATCTAAGGTTTGCCATATAAAGACGGGAAGTAGTCTAAGGTTTAACATATAAAGACTGGACAGTGGTCTAAGGTTTGACATATATAGACGGGACATTGATCTAAGATTTGGTATCAAAGCCGGGACAGTAGTCTAAGGTTAGGTATCAAAAGACGGGACAGTGATCTAAGTTTTGACATATAAAGACGGGACAGTGATCTAAGATTTGGTATCAAAGCCGGGACAGTGGTCTAAGGTTTGGTATCTAAAGACGAGACAGTGAACTAAGGTTTGGTATATGAAGACGGGACAGTGATCTAAGGTTTGGTATATAAAGACGGGACAGTGGTCTAAGGTTTGATATATAAAGGAAGTAAAGTAGTTTAATATTTGGTATAAAATCTAGAATTAAGGTTTGATATATAAAAAGGATAGAAGTTGATGGTTTGACATATATTTAAAGAAGGGTAGGTAATGTACGGTATGACACATAAAGGAGTGTTAGTAGTGTTAAGTTTGACATATCCAGGAGAGATAGTGGTGTAAGGTTTGACATATACAGGAGAGGTAGTGGTGTAAGGTTTGACATATAAAGGAGAGATAGTGGTGTAAGGTTTGACATATAAAAGAGAGATAGTGGTGTAAGGTTTGGCATATAAAAAGTGATAGTGGTGTAAGGTTTGACATATAGAGGAGATATAGTGGTGTAGGGTTTGCCATATAAAAGAAAGATAGTGGTGTAAGGTTTGACATATAGAGGAGAGATAGTGGTGTAGGGTTTGGCATATACAGGAGAGATAGTGGTGTAAGGTTTGACATGTAAAGGAGGGATACTGGTGTAGGGTTTGACATATAAAAGAAAGATAGTGGTGTAAGGTTTGACATATAGAGAAGAGATAGTGGTGTAGGGTTTGACATATGAAAGAAAGATAGTGGTGTAAGGTTTGGCATATAGAGGAGAGATAGTGGTGTAGGGTTTGGCATATACAGGAGAGATAGTGGTGTAAGGTTTGACATGTAAAGGAGGGATACTGGTGTAGGGTTTGGCATATAAAAGAAAGATAGTGGTGTAAGGTTTGACATATAGAGAAGAGATAGTGGTGTAGGGTTTGACATATGAATGAAAGATAGTGGTGTAAGGTTTGACATATAGAGGAGAGATAGTGGGGTAAGGTTTGACATATAAAACAGAGATAGTGGTGTAAGGTTTGACATATAGAGGAGTGATAGTGGTGTAGGGTTTGATATGTAAAGGAGAGATAGTGGTGTAAGGTTTGACATATAAAAGAGAGATTGTGGTGTAAGGTTTGACATTTAGAGGAGATATAGTGGTGTAAGGTTTGACATATAAAAGAAAGATAGTGGTGTAAGGTTTGACATATAGAGGAGTGATAGTGGTGTAGGGTTTGACATGTAAATGAGAGATAGTGGTGTAAGGTTTGACATATAGAGGAGAGATAGTGGTGTAAGGTTTGACATATAAAAGAGAGATAGTGGTGTAATGTTTGACATATAGAGGAGAGATAATAGTGTAAGGTTTGACATATAAAAGAGAGATAGTGGTGTAATGTTTGACATATAGAGGAGAGATAATAGTGTAAGGTTTGACATATAGAGGAGAAATAGTGGTGTAAAGTTTGACATATAGATGAGAGATAGTGGTGTAAGGTTTGACATATAGAGGAGAGATAATAGTGTAAGGTTTGACATATAAAAGAGAGATAGTGGTGTAATGTTTGACATATAGAGGAGAGATAATAGTGTAAGGTTTGACATATAGATGAGAGATAGTGGTGTAAGGTTTGACATATAGAGGAGAGATAATAGTGTAAGGTTTGACATATAGATGAGAGATAGTGGTTTAAGGTTTGACATATAGAGGAGAGATAATAATGTAAGGTTTGACATACAAAGATATTGGTGTAAGGTTTGAAATGTAAAGGAAAGGTAGTTGTTTAAGGTTTGACATATAAAGGAGGGATATTGGTGTAAGGTTTGAAATGTAAAGGAAAGGTAATTGTTTAAGGTTTGACATATAAAGGAGGGATATTGGTGTAAGGTTTGAAATGTAAAGGAAAGGTAGTTGTTTAAGGTTTGACATATAAAGGAGGGATATTGTTGTAAGGTTTGAAATGTAAAGGAGAGGTAGTTGTTTAAGTTTTGGCATGTAACGGGAGAATAGTGGTCTAGAATTTTGCATATAAAAGAGCATTAGTGTATTATGGTTTGGCCTATAAATGAGTAGTGGTCTAAAGCTGTCCAAATGTCGATTGATGGTGCTTTCAAATAACAGATTTAACAATTTAAAGCGGCCAGTGGACCAAAATACAATCTTGATAACATGTTAGTCTACGATGGATATGCAACATTGTTCCTAATTCTGATATGGCAATATCATTAGGCTATAAACATGAAAGTGCCATTCCGACCAATACAGATTATAACGTTACCACTATACAGCTAAAATATATGAACTAAAATGATTGAGTAGCTCTAAACGCCGATCGTAAATCTGAATTTGTTTTAAAAATATTGTAGGGTACATGTTGTTAATAATGCATTATTCAATGCAAGTGTAATGCGTGTGCAGTTTTGTATTGAATTGTGTAACCATTACCGTATATGTGAATTCACAGATTTCTACGACCTGACATACACAAATTACACACAAATAAGACTTTCGTTACTGAGATTTTTAGGTGAATGACACTTGCTTCAAAATGGCACGCTGTCAGAATTGTTCAGAGCTGTGAATCCAAGCGTCGACTGATTAAGCAATAATCTGATTATTTGCACCACTAGCGACCCAAGAGTAATATCTTTCATTCTTTGAACTCAAAATATATCTATGTAACGTTTCTCTAAATCTGCCGAATCTTTCCTATCAGAGAATATATGAATTTAGAAATCTAGTGAGTGGCGTGAGGTCTATATCATCGCCATCACTGTCCACTAACTGTATCGCAGTCATGACGGTCCGTTACTAGTTTGTGATGCAATCTAAATATATGTATTGTCGTCACGGTTTGTCACTTGTGTGTGGAGTAGTATATGTCGTAGACATGGGTCCGTCACTCGTGTGTGGTGTCGTATATGTCGTAGGCATGGGTCCGTCACTCGTGTGTGGTGTCGTATATGTCGTAGGCATGGGTATGTCACTCGTGTGAGGTGTAGTATATGTCGTAGGCATGGGTCCGTCACTCGTGTGTGGTGTAGTATATGTCGTAGTCATGGGTCCGTCACTCGTGTGTGGTGTAGTATATGTCGTAGGCATGGGTCCGTCACTCGTGTGTGGTGTAGAATATGTCGTAGGCATGGGTCCGTCACTCGTGTGTGGTGTAGTATATGTCGTAGGTAAGGGTCCGTCACTCGTGTGTGGTGTAGTATATGTCGTAGGCATGGGTCCGTCACTCGTGTGTGGTGTAGTATATGTCGTAGGCATGGGTCCGTCACTCGTGTGTGGTGTAGTATATGTCGTAGTCATCACAGTCCGTTGTCACTTGTGTGTGGTGTAATCTATACCGTACTCATCACAGTCCGTTGTCACTTGTGTGTGGTGTAATCTATACCGTACTCATCACAGTCCGTTGTCACTTGTGTGTGGTGTAATATATACCGTACTCATCACAGTCCGTCCATTTACTAGACTAGCATTGTGAGAAATAAGGTACATTCCTCATCTTCTTCGCTCACACGCTGTGACACGAGATGTTCATCCAGTTGTCTCTTTCCGTATTTCACCGCCGATTTCATACGATTTTTTACAAATACCATCAAACATGTTTTATGGATTTCATGAGTAATTTATCATCTCAAATTACTTGAGGATACCATGCCACTATTGGTTAATGGTTTGTAAAACATGTTTTCATCGGCTGACCACCTCAAAGTTTGTTCGCAAAATAAAATCGATATTAACCTCTGCATAGCACCCGACCATATCGGTGCAACAAAGGTTCTTTTTGAAGAACTAGATCTAGATAAAAAGAAATTAATTTTGGAGAGTACTCGGTAAAGTAATCCTTAAATCGATCATATGTAACACTTACTAATTTTGGTGAGCCTATGAAAGATTGTGAATAAACAGTTCCTAAAAACTGGTTGATCACGCGAAATTGTCAAAAACAACCAGATTTTAGAACTTATTTGCATCAAAATGTATAAATACTAACATCAATTTACGTAAATGATCTAACTAAGAAAGGAATACAAACATAACATGTTTCCGCTCAGTAATAAAAGTTTCGTATAGTTTACGAATGAAAATCTGAACTACGTCGAGTGCGTGCTCGGAAAGGTTTATTATCACAATTTGAGAACGGGACTCCATGGAGTATGAGTTGGGGCATGAAGTATGAAGCATGAAGACATATTATTATAACTGATCTGGGTAGCTAGTTCGATTCTCAACTCCACTACTAACAGTCTTTTCGGATGAGGCTGTAATGATGCTTTACAGTGTACGTAAGAAAAACTGGCCAGCGTTTAAAACTGGGACATCTTCCTGTACCATGCACTATCCTCCAGACAATCTAATATGACTAACATTCTTCAGGAGGCGTCGGTGTGCGACGTATATACATAATATATAGATAGTCTGGCTTAATATAACGTATTTCAAATGGCGCATCCATTAGATTCCATACATTAGCTAAGACAGCTTTAATAAGAACAATAGCAAAGCATAACCAATTCAAGAACCTTATATCATGTTTTGCTCTGTCAAATCTGGGAGTGTTTTTGATTTATAGATATTGCAAATTTCTTTTACTGTCAAAACGGGAATACATTGGTAGTCTATTTTTCGATAATGCATGTTTATTGAGGTTTTGACTTAATCATACAATGGTTAAGTACAATTTATACCATTGTCTCCTCCCACTGTGTTGAACCGGTTGGTGGAACAGCTTGTTTCAATAATGGTGTTCGTGAACCTACCTCATGGTGCCTGGTGTATAAAGATCAGACTAAAATTAACGTACTCAGTCGGTTGATGTCTCTTAAGTCAAATTGTTTGGCTCTTTCAATGAATAAAACAAACCGAATATATTTCACAGACAAAATAATGGAATTTTACAAGATTTTCTTACAATGTCGTTTTATGAAATACAGGAATATTAACATTAAACTTGAGCTCTTCAGTCGCATACATAATTATACATATGATACAAGGTCATGTCGTTTGTGTGTTTTGTACCCTTGGTAACATAACAATGGTTTATAAGAAGGAACAGTAATAATAATAATAATAACAAATACTTTATTTAAAGAGACAACACAGTTGGGTATACACCCAGTCTTCTCTGTGAGCCTAATTATGCATTTACATTTACATGCATGCAGTTATGAAAGTTACATAAATAACAAATCAACACAAGTTTATATACGGAGCTTAAAGAAATTAAGCATAATACTGCAACGCCAGAATTTTTGCGAGGGATTAATTTTCGCTAATGCTCGTGAACATAAATCACGGCAGTAAAACGCAGAACATATTGTAACAGTAAGGTACATTGACATCCTGTTCAATTTCAAGTTGCAAATGTCTAGATTGTTTCTATAGTTCTTATGTGAGACTTCAAATAGTTGTACAAGTACAAGGTTTTATTTAGTTTTATCACACATGACGTCATACATAGTCACATTGACATACACGTTATAACTTGAACAGTATACACGTAATATGCTGAGTCCCAACAATTGCGTACATTTTCGTCAAATAGCAATGTTACATAAAAATGGTTAACAACTTGTGAAACTAAATGTGTAATGGTATATATATATATATATATATATATTTATATATATATATACATAAGCAGCACTTTTGGAGAACAATGTGTAGCTCTAAATATATACACTTTAGCCTTTCACCAACATTTATACATTTTTAAAACACTTTTTGCACTTAAAAAAGTACAGAAATTTTGGAACTCAGCGTATAATGCATTTACTTTCTGCGCTCGTGTGCATTACCAATGGTTTTATCCTACATGTATTAATAACATACACCCAATCTATGTGAATCATAAACATACTAGTAACGTATTAATGTTTGAATAGATAAATATACGTGCGTATATGTACAAGTATCTGGCTGCACCTAGAGTATTATTATTACTTACTTATGCTGAATAATACAAATTCATATTTGTTGACGACATTTGTCAAACTCTGTTTTATAAATCAATTTGTATCTCAGTGTTTTATATTTATTTTCACCTCAAGTTCAAGCGAATGTAAGGTAGAGGGAACATCTTAGACAATATATTAGTCGATTGTCATACAAGTACGATTTCCTACATCTCAATATTTTTACCAGGGTGCATAAGACACAGAATAAAACACTTTTTTGGTGTGCAAACTGCTTTAAATTTAGTACACTTGCATTATGTACAGTCGGATATGCATACATAATCATATATAACATGCACTATTATTTTATGATATACTGTGTGATATTTTGGTTAAAAAAATATAAGTTCACACTTCAACTTGTATTTAGATTTATTTTGAAAACGGCAAAGCTTATTATGACCGGTAAAACGAAACAGAACAGGTCCGAAAAGCTTTTATAATGGTCTTTGCAGATTCTTACTGGGTATGATTTCTATATGATTTAATATTGTTGCAATAAATAGACATTGCCTCCTACATTTACTGATCACAGTTAGAATATATACATACGTTTTCTAACATCTCATATAGTTTGCATGAAAGTTTGAGATATGAGTGAATGTTGCAAAAATGACAAACTTTACATTAGTTGAATCAATGTATTTCCTGAGTAAAACAACACACACAAAAACCACCATTACAAAATCTGATATAGGAAAGTTTTTTTGGGGGTTAAGTTACATGGATTGAGTTAAATTATGTCTGCCATCATTTCAAGAAGACCTTATTCTCTATGTGAGAAGTATCGGGATCAGTCGCAGACCGCGGCTAATTTGGACAGGCAACTTGGTGCATACCAACGTTACCTTTATTCAATAAAAATAATTTCGTTAATGGAATTGAGGTAGAGTGCATAAAAGACTAGCGAAAAAGAATAAAGGCATGGAGAAAAACGATGTGCATGTGCATTTTTAACATATGTCAGTATGTCAAATGATATATCCGTTCATGTAATACTAAATAAAACGATACATTGTTAGCCAAACAATGTCAGAAATAAAAAAGACCTTCACGTCACCATGCAATTGTTTGAAGTCAATCATTATCTTTTATATGGAGTTTACTCTGACTCTTTTATTGTTCTCTCTTTAAACCAATGATTAAACTTTGGCAATGACTTATGAATTTAATATGTTTTCGAAAAGGGATCACAATAATTTAGATTCTATCATCTAAACTTAAGGAACCGCCAGTTATGATGCAGACACATGCTTAGACGCCCTAGCTTGTTTTCTACTTATTGTGTGCCATATTGTCTGACCCGTTTTGGTATTTTTTGGGGAAAATCTCATGAGTCAAGTTTGGTAAAATGTCTTGATACTTTAGTTGGAAAACCATTTTGGGAGTGGAGTAAGTTGGTTTCAAATCCCACTGTTTTGAAAAGGAAACGATTCCGACTATCTGATTTGAGAAGCCTGATTAACTATTACAAAATATAGAAACAAACTTAAGACGATATTGGATGGTTAATTAAACTAAAGTAATTGGAATTTTGAACCTATTGAGAAACATATTTGTGGTTTGAAATTATTTTCAAGTCTTTTTAAACCATGCGTCGTTGTATAGGTTACGCATAAACACAACACTAATCTTTTTCATACAGGTATAGGTTTTAAAATACATGGTCAACAATTTAGCAATTTTCATGTAGATTTTCTCTGACTTTGATAAGAGCATACCAATAACACTTTATGCCTACGTATGTTTTAAAAAAGGGAAGGGGTTTAATGTTTATGGAAATATATGCACAAACTTTGTTGACTATTAACATACGTTTCGATTGGTTTTTGACTTTTGTTCGTATTCAGAATAATGATGAACCATGATAAATATGAAGGCCCTTTTAAACAAATTAAAATGCTTTAAAAGCCAATCAATGTCAAAAATAAAACAATGACATGTAATTTAATGTCTGCGGTCATTTCAAGAAGGTTTATATACATGTATTCTCTATTTGAGAACTAACAGGACCAATAACAGACCGAGACTTATTTGGACAGGCAACTTTAGGTATACCCAAAGTACCTTTATTTAATATATCTTATATCTATATATATAATAATCTTTTGAAAAATAATTTCGTTAATAAATTTGAAGTATATTGAAAACAAGGATATGAAACAAAACTGGTTAGATTAAGAATAGAGTTAACATTTGACATTGTACCTTAAACATATATCTACATGTCTTAGCATAAGTCCGTTTATGCATTACCAAATAAAATGAGGCATTGTAAGTCAATCAATGCCAAAAATAAAACAATGACATACATGTCACTATGTACTTGTTTGAAGTCTTTCATCATCTCTTATATACCCTGATTCCAATGTGTTCTCTTCAAAACATTGATGGAAACTTTTCCATGATTTGAAATTTGATATGTTTACCTAAAAAGGATCTTAATATCATCTTATGCAACCACTAGGTACGAAGAAACTTCATGATGTGTTGATTGTATTAACTATATGCACATTTGATATGTTCTGACCCTTTTGGTCATTTTGGGAAATATTCTGTTGAGTCAACTTTGGGGGAAATGTAGGAAACACAATTCTTGAGTAAGTTGTTTGTCAAAATTGCAAATCCTGTTCTTTTGAAAAGGAAATATTTTAGGAATTATACAAATCTGATATGTAAGAAGTTTTACTTATCCAACTCATACATGCAATCTTAAGACGAAGCTGAAGATAACTAGAGGATTGTCAATCAAGCTTAAATTGATTTAAATTTGAACAACATTATGTATTTTACTTTAATCTGGTTCATATTCACAACCAAATATGTCTAAGCGAACAACACATCATTATAATCTGAAATGAAGTTGTTAGAATTTGCAAAATAAGTTGAAATTTTCAAATCTAGAAAAATCTACACCTATGTTGAAATATATGATAAATAATAGCCAAATTTGTATATCAACACGTCATTATAATTTGAAATCAAGTTGTTGTTAGTATTTTCTAAATTTGGAAAAAGTTGGAATTTTCAAATCTAGAAAAATCTACACCTATGTTAAAATAGATGATAAATAATAGTCAAATAGTTGTATCAACACATCATTATAATTTGAAGTCAAGTTGTTGATAGTATTTGCAAAATTGGGAAAAAGTTGGAATTTTCAAATTTAGAAAAATCTGCATCAATGTAGAAATAGTTTATAAAGAACCAGTCCTAATGCATTTCCAAAGCAACCAGATTTAGTTTTGAAATAAATACACTTAGTACTGTATAACTATTTAGATATCAAGTTTTTGTGTCAGTCTTTCTAACCATATTTCATTTGTTAAGTCATGCATAAGCAGTTTTCTTTTTCAAATAAATTTTAAACATAAATGCTCAACTATTATGCTATGTGCATGTATATTTTCAATACTGAATACTGGTAACACTTTAGCCATACATATGCAAGTAAGTTAGTGATTTGTTGACCATTAACATATGTTTAGACTGGTTTTTGACTTTGGTGTATGTTTATTTGGGTATTCGTTATTTGTATTAGTACAACACCACATTATAATGCAGCATGATAAATATGAAAGCCTTTTTCAGCAAATTTAAAATGATCTCTGTAAAATGTGATTTTATCTATTTAATAATGTCTGCCATAATTTCCAGAACTGATCATACTTATTTGGACGGACGGGCAACTTTGCGTATACCAAAACCAAACGTATCTTTATTTAATATCGAATAGTTTAAAAATTAAGTTCGTTAACAAAATTGAAGTAGAGTGGAATCAAGAACATGTGACAAAACTGGTTAGAATCAAAATAAAGTTTAGGTGAGAATTGGTAAGAAATGGTATCTTATCATTTATCCGTTTATGCAATACCAAATAAATGAGATACTGTAAGTCAAGCAATGCCAACATGAACGAATACAAGTCATTATGTAATTGTTTAGAATATGTTATTATCTCTTATACGTGGTTTACAATGGGTCTATTGATGAACTCTTTCAAAGATTGGTAAATTTAGCACGTTTTCTTCCAAAAGGGATCACACTGTCACCTTATGCAATCACTAATTACGAAGTATATGCGTATGTTATGCCCTCGTTCTATTAGCTGTTGAAAATTTAATATTTACTAACCTGTTTGGTATATTTGAGAAAAAGACGTTTGAGTTAATTTTGGGGTAAATGTCTTTCATACTTCAATTGTCAAAATTGGGAATTTTGCAGAATTTTAAAAAGGGAAATATTTCGGGATTTATTCAAAGAGTCTGATCTGTCATCAGCCTGATTTACTATTCAAACATAGGCCAAAGCTGAACGCTATTTGAATGATTGTCAATTAAAATCAAATTAATTGGAAAATTAACAAAATAATATATTGTACCTTTATCTTGTTCATACGCACAACCAAATATGTCTAAGCGAGAAAAACACTTCATTATAATTTAAAATGAAGTTGGTGTAAGCATTTTCTAATTAAGTTTAATTTCCAAAATCTAGAAAAGTGTGCATCAATGTTGCAGTAGTTGATAAAGAACCAGAACCAAAGTATTGTCAGAAATTAACCATATGAACTCTTAGATGATAATCATCATACTGTTAAACTATTGAGAAACTAAGTTGTCTTTAAATGTATATGCAAGTTTTGACTTACCATATTTGATATTTTTTATTTGTCTAGGTTTAATGCTTATGGAAAATATATGTTGAGTTAATTGCTGACTATGTTTAGACTGGTGTTTGGTTTTTATATGCTATGTTTGACTTACCATATTTCATAATTTAGATTTTGCAATATAAACAAAGTAAAGAGATTTAATGCTTATGGAAAAGATATGTAGAGTTATTTGCTGACCATGTTTGGACTGGTGTTCGGGTTTGGTTTGTATTCGTTTGGTTTGTTCATCATTTTTATTAGGTAGAACACCACATACTTTTCATGAATCATGATAAATATGAAAGTAATCATTTTCTGAGGGTAATAATAAATCTTTACATTGTGACTAGCCCAAGGGTGAAGTCTACCTATGAAATTTAGCAATAAGTTGCTTCAGCAAAACTGGGATCATGTATTATACTGCTCTATTTCAATTGAGACGAATTTCCGTTGATATCGTGCATGAAATAAAATGCTTCTAATACATTAACATTTTTCTATTTTTATTTCTCAACTTAGTAATCCATGAATTCTCTATCCGACAAAATTGCAAGAACTTTTGTAACTATGGATATAAATTATATTAGAGTATATAAAATTCATCTCTTGCTATAAACCTGTTGAACGGTTGTGCAATTTATGTAATACTATTTTCATTGTGTATGTGTGCTAGGTTTTATGTTGCATGGTAAGAATAGATTTAATAAACTACCAACATTTGAAATATTACAAGATATTATACGATGTGCACACATTCAATTACATATTTAGGCGTATCCGTTGACTGCAAAATATGAACTTTTTGATGATATAACAACACATTATCCTAATATTAAAATCTTTAATATACCTGTTCATGTATATTTGTGTGAAAGAAAAGTCATTTTATATTCATTCTTTTATTGAAACGTTTGTTTAATCTTAAATACACTAACTTATCATGAAAACGTTTGTTTATTTCGAAAATCTTTACCTGTTTTATACGTTTGCTTATTTTGAAAAATATAAACGTTTGCTTATTTCAATTGATTTTATATAGACAAACAAATAATGATATAAATAAAAATCTTATATTAAAGTTATATTTCTAGAACTAGTTTTATGTCTTTTCGAAATTATGCTCTTATTAAGATTTGGATATTAATTTTTGAGCCAATGATACATATATACATATATGACTATAATGACATACTTAACATAGGTCAATACTAAATACTTCTGTGAGAACTAAGATATCATTTCATTCGAAGTACTCAATGTGGTATGGTATTCAATTTTGACAATAATACAATTAAGTTTTATATACATCTGTATCAAAAGATCGGTGATTGAAGAGCCAGTACCGACCAATGGTGGAAATATCACAGCATTACACAATATCATACTTCTGAACCTTAAATTCACGTTGAGTAATATAATATACAAATCCAGAATTCAAAAGTAACATGTATAAGGAAGTGATTTTTGAAAGTGATTGGAATTTAACAACATACTTTGAATGAACTATGAAGTCTATAAACAAACATTTCATAAACATGTATTTGTTAACGATTCTCCATCTTGGACTCTTTGACAATATATAAGGAAAGTTAAAAAATACTTTTTAACATACATTTCAATACATTGTAAATATCCTCAAATATATATAACAAGAATTTAACTAATCCTATTACCACAAAATAAAATGATTTGAATCGTTTAACTGATCACAAACATGTATTTCTAGATTATCATTATCAGAAATATTTTATAGTTCATGTACACATATATTGTTTAATATTATTGTTAAGGTATATTTACAGCCATACCTAGTAGAGACAAGTGGACAGGCAGGAAGTAATATATATATAAATCTATCTTTACGACTACATCATGTAGTATAGCACATTATGTCAATATTATATGAATGAAACTTAAACAAATTGATTGCATATTTCATTTGCCACTTCGTTATATTTATTTTAATATTAAACATATTTAGTTATTCAAAATCTCTTTTAGGATTCAATATTTTAAACCAACTTTTTGTTACTTTATTAACAAGTGACAATATTTTACAAGTATGTATTTTGAATTGAACTCAGTTTTTCAAAGCTCTTTATATATACCCTTTAAACCGATATATTTAGATACATATAGTCGTGTTTACACCTTTTTTGACGTCAGCATTTGATCTACCACATCCCTTTATTTAAACATAACCGTTTTGTGATTTTTGATACACGCACTTAAAGAAAGACAAATTGTACTAATTATAAATTAAATAAACAACATGCCGAAATAATCATTTAATTTTATTCTCACTAATTGTCCTATTCAAATATGGTATAAATAGTATACAATCAAGTATATTCATTATACAACTAGTATTATTTTCTATGAACATTAACGATCTTACGAACGTTTACAGTATGTATTATTATGATAAAGCAATGTTTAAACAGTGATGTAACATTTGGTTAAATTGCCTTTCAAACAGATACATCAGCTGTTCATCTGATCAATTTATCAATTTAGATACGTTTGTTAGATAATATCTTGTACATATAGTCTTATTCTTTGTATATCAAATCATTGTAACATGAAGAAATCATATACTTTTCATTTCATTTCATTATTTGTTGAGTTCTCATTACATTTTTGTTTTGTATGATGGTAATAGTGTGGTATTAGAAGTGTTTGATGTATTTAGACAAACCGTTTCACATATAAATATATTTGTATATATATATATACTTACTCGGATTAAAATATAATTTGCGTTGTCTAGCACGTCGAGCGTTGAACTAATATAAATATACAATGTTATGTACTACTTAATATGCAATTTTAAATGCATGTTTACTATAAATCTGTACAAATATAGAGTATACATCATTTAAAGTTCGTGGATCCAGTATTTTCATAAACTGTAGTTTGATTGTGCTTCTGTTCATCCATAGCTCAATGGTTAGCGCGCTTACCGTCTAATCTGGCGATCCGGGTTTAAATACGGGTGAAGACACTCATATGCCTGCCATAATTCAGCAGAAAGCTGACTGGCAAATAAAAGTTACGCAAGACATTTTGTGTTTGTTTACGTTTATTTGCAATCAAGCATACTTAGTAATTGTAAATTATTTTGAAGAACATTTTAGCAAATGTTTTATTGTGTGACAAGTTATGGTGTTTTCCTACGTATTTAACCATTTTCAATCTTCCAACGTCGTATTCTGACTATTTCGTATTTAAATATCATAAGCATTCAATTATAGTACCTGATAAATTTTTATTATACAATATTTTAGAATTGGTATTGTGACATTGACATGAAAGATCTGTTAAATGTGATAAAAGGAACTACTAATACAAGTTTAGGGAACTGTTTATTATTTGGTTTAAAGCGTTTTCTTTTAGAAAATTGTGTTGTACCAAAAGAGTTTGAATTGGTAACACAACATGAACAGTGTCCTACGAGTCCTCCCATGATGATATGCAAGGCTAATTATCTATTAGGTAAATCTCTGGTAAACATATCAGTTATATAATATGTTTGAAAAAGAAGAAATTTCATCAATGCTGTTCTCTAAATTTTACTTGATGATAACTTTTGATATCTCAAGAACATACCTTGTTAATGTTTATACAGTACGTTAAATAAATCTAGTTGTATAGTTTCTAAATAGTAATACATTATATATACATGCTTATGATTGTTTGTCTCCGTAGCTCAATAGTTAGGGCGCTCTCCCTTTTATCTGGCGACCCGGGTTCAAATACGGGTGGAGGCACTCGTAAGCCTGCCATATTTGAGCAGAAAAATGACAAGCAAATGCAGGCTATGCTTGGTATTGTTGTATACTTCATAACGGTTCAATGTTGCATTTATTGTTATACACTATCTGACAAATGGTGTCATTTTACCTGTATTGTTTCTATAGTGTGAGACACGTACAGTATAATCATATTCAGGTCAGATGATTACAACATATATTAATACCCCAATCACACGACAGTCGGAATAAGCCGGAATGCCGAATAAATAGCCATTCTTGTATGTTCGAAATGTGTTCCGTCTGCATCCTGAGTGCATTCCATATGTTCGGACAAATTGGAATGTTTTCACATGCTCTAAACCTATTTCGCTAGAAATAAAATATAAAATAAACTAAAAAAATAAACTATGCTCTAACCTCTGTGTATTTATACGAATAGTCCACATCACACGCCGTCGGAATGAGCCGGAATGTCGTCAGAATGAAAATTCTAGGTGTATTCCTACACGATCGAAGAGCATTCTAAACGATCCGTCTGCTTTCTTAGTGCATTCGTAGTGCATTCGATATATGCCGGCCCATTCCTGTGGCCACTTCTAAAACCCCAATCACACGAATCTCGAATCAGCCGGAATGGGCCCGAACGAGTCGGAATGATAAAATAATAAAACTTCGAAATTCCAAATGATAAATCGTATTAGCCAAAATTATAACAGCCTTGTCAAAATGCCGTTGGAATACTTCAAAGACAATTCGAATACAATTCGAAAACAAAATAAAAAATCGAATACATTTCGAATACACTTCGAATCCGCCTGGAATGATTGCGGAAAACGTGCACGCATATGTTTTCACAATACGGTACACACAAGCATTGGACCGTTTTGCACGAGATTTAGCACGAGACTGTGCACGGGTAGTGTGTTTAATAACAGCACAAATAATGCTTTATGTAATGTTTCGAATGCAGTCAGAATGCCGTGAGAATATTTAAAATGTAATCAGTATGCAGGAAGAGTACACTTCAAAAGCCGTCGATATTTCATCCGACTTCGAATGCATCTCGAAAGTTTTGAACATGCGCAAAACATTCGAAGTTGTCGCTAGAATGGACTGGAATACATGGAATGTACTACAAATACACACAGAATAAGACGGACTCTTTTTAGAATGCACTTCGATTGCACAGCAATACACCTCGAATTTACATTTTGGCGACATTCCGGCTAATTTCGACGTCGTGCGATCCGGAGTATCTGAGTTTAAACTTGTGTTAGGTTTAGAGCATTTGAAAAACATTCGAAATAACCAGTATATAAGCAATTCACTCGCAATGCAGACAGAATGCATTTCGAACAAACAAGAATATACATCGAATTGCTATTCCTACGACAATCCGGCTCATTCCGACTCAAGTGTGATTGGGGTATAATGTTTTGTGCAAGTTCAAAACTTTCAAGATGCATTCGAAGCCGCATGAAACATCGAACAGCATTTAAATAGTATTCTAACGACTTTCCGACTACATTTTAAATATTCTTACTGCATTTTGACAGCATTCGAAACATTACTTAAAACCAGTATATGTACCGTTATGAGACACAAATATCTTGCAAACCGGTCCAGTGATTGTGTGTACCGTTATGTGGAAACATCTGCGTACACGTTTCAGATGGATTCGAAATGTATTCAAAATACATTCAAAGTATATTCGAATCGTAGTCAAAATGTATTTGAAGTATTCAAACTGCATTTTGACAAAGCTGTAACATCTGTGATCAATTCGAACTACCATTCGGAATGTATTTCGAATTGACATGTTATCTTCATTCCGACTCATTCGGGATCATTCCGGCTTATTAGACATTCGTGTGATTGAGGTTTTACACTCAGAACTCGGGCCCCCATTCCACGAAAAAAGCTAAAGTTATTGCTTAGCTAATAAAATAGCAGTGGACTATCAAAATGTGATAGTAGAACTGCAACGTCACTATCACAATATCTTTACTGGACAATATGTGGTTTTATTTGTCTTAGATTGAAAATCTAGTTGAGAAAATGTATTCAAATGTTATTTTAATATGAGTGTTTAAAGTAAAATATGGATCATTATCTTGTACTATTAACACTAAGACTGCTAAATTACCACTAATTCTTACAAAAACACTAAACACTACACATACTATTAAGTAAGAATTTAACATAATCACACATTCTTGCTCTCAAACAATTATCACTATGAACCTCAAGTTTTCGTTGTTATTCTAGGTTCTACAGTACGATGGGTCATCCGGAATTAACCGGACTGTTACTATAACACTATTTGTTGCAAAGCATATAAAACAACACAGTTACATTAAACAATGTATAGTCCAGTCAGGATAAAAATCCACTGACGCAGCGGTCGAGTCCACTATAACGGTGTAAAACCAATTATAAAGGCTTACACTGTATAAACAACTATAATTTCAATGCTAAACTAACATACTAAACTTCGCTCTACCTGTTTAGACAATGGTTGGGATTTTATGCGTACTCATAAACTGCAACGTCACTGTCACAATATCCTAACTGGACTTATATGCTAGCTATTCCCCAAAATTTCAAGTGATTTGCTCAAATAACAAAGACTCGAATGTGCTTATTTTGATCGGTTCTGTATTACCGATATCCCAGTAAGAATAATCTAATTGAAGTAAAATACGTCATAAATATTGTACTTTAACCCCCACAATCTTCTAAACTGGCATGTCTTGTGTCATTTTGCTTTCATTTTGTAACCTGTCCCCTCCATGGGACGATAGGTCATACAAGGGCTCATACAGGTATTCGGCAACAGTAACGCATTTTCTTAAACATTACGTATGTTCAGTGATTGTGTTTGTTTCGAAAGTTGTTTTATTATTGAAGTCAAAGTTATTTCTATGCCACCAATGCTAGGACAGTAGCCTAATCAGCATGTAAGTTTAACTAAGAATTGCACGAACAACTCGA
Source organism: Spisula solida (assembly GCA_947247005.1). NCBI lineage: Eukaryota > Metazoa > Mollusca > Bivalvia > Venerida > Mactridae > Spisula > Spisula solida. The sequence continues at coordinate 37,999,192 of OX365947.1, read as the reverse complement.
GGAATAGCACGAAAGTTATTTGAATGCATCTGGAGTCCTGCCTTTCCTGTCCGATCTTTGTGGAAGGATGTATACTACCATGCTACATTACATACTTTATTTAATTGTATAAAATATATTGTATTATTACATGTTCATGCAAAGCACGACTATTGAACTGAGTTAAATTCCATTTTGATGACCATTGCAAATTTTAACACAGTACGACATTCTGTTATATGAGGAGCAATACACAAGGCACTATATACATAATTTACCTATTCTTTAATACTTAATCACTGTACAAGTATATTTGTTCGTATAGATATTTTAAAACATTATCACGAATTATGAAAGATAATTAAAATTATCACCAATGTATCGAAAATGCAACTACCATTTATTACCCTCCAAAACATTATGTCATTTCGTGATACAAACTACATTGCATACACATTACATACCATTCACTACCTACCCAAAGTGATGCCACCTTGTATCACAATTTAAAAAAAATCCGTACACCAAAATACGTAAAAAGAAATACACATCGTGTTAAACCAACATGCACATATTATACAAAAGTTAAGTCAAGCGTTTAAATGATTTAAGCAACATCCCTCTGGCATAATTATGCATTATTTCATTTTACATAACACTCGCATCAGGACAAGAATGAATACAAATATATCTACAAAGTTAGTTACATTACAGTAAGGTAAATTATTCTAGAGTTATGGTTCAGTCAAACTAACTACGAAAATGGTATGGTTTTGGAAAGTAATCTGTGGACGGTGATGTCTATAGGAATTGTGTAATCGGGGCTATCAATCATATTATCCAAATATGATAAGGATCGTTGAAACAAGGTCATTTAGCAGAAAACTATGGCATTTAGCTTTTTATTACTGTTATTCCTAAATTGTTTAGGACTTCAGACAGCTAAAACTAGGCCTTTCAGTTATTTTACTGTTTAAACTAGGTCATTTAACCAGGACATTCAGCTCTTTGATTGCTGAAACTAGTTCATTCAGCTTTTTGACAGCTGGGACTTGGGCAATTCATTTTCTCGTTCTGTTATGTGTTGGTCATTGTGCCGTGTAATTGTGGTATGTGATGTTTTTATGTTTTCTGTGCTTGGCTGGTTAAGTTGAGTGCTGCCTTCCTTGTCCGACTTTATATTATCCTTATGGATCGGGAAATAACCTAGGGTGTACATGCCACGGTGCAGTGATCTAAGAAATGGTATGATCTTAGGCCGATGTTAAAGAATGATATGGTCAAGACACTAATTTTGGAATGGTATGGTCGGAGACCAATTGTTAAATAAGGATATAGTCAGGACACTCACTTTGGAATGGTATAATCTGAGGCCTATTGTTAAATAAGGATATGGTCAAGACACTAACATTGGAATGTTAAATCTGAGACCAACTGTTAAATAAGGATATGGTCAAGACACTAACGTTGAAATGTTAAATCTGAGACCAACTGTTAAATAAGGATATGGCCAAGACACTAACGTTAGAATGGTATGATCTGAGGCCAATTGTTAAATAAGGATATGGTCAAGACACTAACGTTGGAATGGTATGATCTGAGGAAAATTGTTAAATAAGGATATGGTCAAGACACTAACGTTGGAATGGTATGATCTGAGGCCAATTGTTAAATAAGGATATGGTCAAGACAGTAACTTTGAAATGGTATGATTTGAGGCCAATTGTCAAGAAATGATGTGATAAATGGGAACAATAACATTGCAATGATATGATTTGATGTTAACTGTCAAAGATCTTTTGACCAATGACAAATAAAAATGGTATCATATTATTTGAGAGCAATGGTCAAAGAATGGTAGGACCCATGCCAATAAAATAGTAATGGTTTGATTTGAGAGCAGTTATCAAAGAATGGTAAATAAAAAAAGTATGATATAATTTAAGGGCAATTGCCAAATAATGGTATAAAAAGGATTGATATGATTTGAGAGCACTTGTTTAAAAAGGTTTGACTTATGACAATAATATAGAAATGCTATAATTTGAGAGCAATTGCCAAAGCATGGTATGACCAATGACAAAAGATTAGGAATGCTATGATTTGTGGGTAAATCTCAAAGAACGGTATAGCCAAGGACAAGAAAATGGGACGATATGGTTTGGGGTAATTGTTAAAAAGACTCTTATGACGACAAAAGACCATCATTTAGGAATTGTATGATTTCTGAGAACTTGGCAAAGAATGGTAAGACCAATGTCGACAAAATAGGAATAATATGATTTGTTGGCAATTGTCAAAGAATGGTAAGACCAATGTCGATAAAATAGGAATAATATGATTTGTTGGCAATTGTCAAAGAATGGTATAACCAATGTCGATAAAATAGGAATGATATGATTTGTTGGGAAATTGTCAAAGAATGGTATAAAAAGGAATGGTATGATCTGAGGACAATCGTTTAAGAATAGTATACGAATGGTATGGAATGAGGTCGATTGCCAAAGACTGGTTTGGTCTAGTGAAGTTTATCAAATAATGGTTTGGTCTATGGAATGTATCAACTAATGGTTTGGTCTGGGAAATTTATCAAATAATGGTTTGGTCTAGGAAATTTATCAAATATTGGTTTGGTCTAGGGAATTTATCAAATAATGTTAAGGTCTAGGGAATTTATCAAATAATGGTTCGGGGCGTAATCAAACAACTTGTGAAAATGTCAATTGGCAATAAAGAAGTTATTTCAGGTTTGCATTGAAATTGGATTTCTGAAGTATGTTGAAACATTCACATAATCATAATACAGTAGTGAAAAGAAATAAAGTGTTTAATTACGATTCGCCCATTTTGGCACTGGTACTTCCCAATTTCTATCATTATATGCCTGTCAGACATGAGACAGGTGGACGAACGGTAGCCAATATGTACTAGTAACTAAATGGCGACCAAGCCAACGGCTATACCAGAAAGGTCCCGTTATATGGTATACCCCAGATTTATATAATGCATGTTACGTTTATACTCGTAAAGTACAATCGTATGTTACCATTAAAGTACATTTATTATTCAAAGTACATATTGAGTGTTATCACATAGCGGATCTAACTGGTTGTGGTTTTGCTGATGTGTGGATCTGTTATATAAACGCGAGGTCGGTGGTTAAGATCGTATCCTGGTAATACAGTGATTATGTGGTTAGAACTATATCCGCAATTAACAATATGTGTAACACAAGACTGATTTATTGATAGTAGGCGGTGAACCGCAAGGTTGTACTACACTGAAGCCAACAGCCACAACATTGCACAAATTGAAAGCTAACAGCAACAGAGTCATACGTAATTCAACATGTTTGGTATAATCTCGTCAATAATTGTATAAAGATGTACAGTTGTATACATTGTATTTCGACCACATGCTTCCGGTTATACAATTAAGAATAACAAGTATAATAAGGAGTCCCGTAAATTGTGGTGTGATTGCCCTATACAGTGCTATAGTAATTACCCTATCTGTCCGTCAGTCCATTCATGTCCAGAAGTAGTTGTAGGTTGTGGAAAAATTAGTAGTTTAAGTTGACATATTTAAGTTCTATTCGTAACGTTTTAGCAAGACCCATTCCATTGCTTGCGATATGCGCCAACTAAAGAATCATACCATTCCAAAGTTAGCGTCTTGACCATATCCTTATTTAACAATTGGCCTCAGATTATACCATTCCAAAGTTAGTGTCTTGACCATATCCTTATTTTGTCCGTCAGCACCGTTTTGACAATACCAGAACTTTCATATACCTCATTGTATTTTGAGGTTAATGGTCACAAATGATCTTCATACAATGGTTATGTGTATTGTTCAGCAATAATGGGCGTTGTACATCAAATGTTAAGGTCACAAAGGGTCAAAGCCAGTACTCGTAAACATGTTTGTCCAGCGTCTGGTCTATAACTGTCCTTTATATCATTAGGTTTTGATTGCCTTGTCTCAATAGACCTTCATATCATGACGATTAGCTGTCTTCAATATTTCAAATTTGTATTGTAGTTTAGGTATGATGTTTTTTCTAAATAAGAACAATAGTTTAAAGGCATAATCAACTGTTTAAAGGTAATCAGGATCTTCTCCTTTTTTATATGCTGACAGAAATTGTAGGTATACAATTTAACGACACTCATACACCTATTAACACCTATTACCAAATTCTCGAATTGATCTTGAAACATCATAACAATCTCAAATACATCTTAAAGCTTTGAAAAAACGGAGTTTCTAAATACATTTAAATATACTGAGTTATACATCGTGTGTAGTTTGGAAGAAGTACACATTATAGCATAGAAGTAAACTTAATCATATAGTACATGCGGAGGACTTTGAATTTGAACATTGCAGTAAGGTTTTAAACGCTATGGCTATAAGGAACTATAATGTATTTCTGTATTTATTTAAGGTATTCATAATTTTTAACATGTTCATGTATTCCAAATTAATTGAGACGTCAATTCTATTCTTTATTTTGAACACAAATTAATTAATTTTCAAACTGTATAATTCAGACGTTGTCATGTAAAAACGGAATATATAGTTTGTCTGCGTACACTATTTTCGGACACCAGTACGTACTATATTAGTGTAAGTGGGCACTCGTAGGTAATTTAAGATCGGGTATACAGGACAAAAATGTCTACCTATTCATGTCCTGAAGTATATGACAATTTATCAAAACACGAGCAGATGTGCAAGAATGTGATTAATTAAGGCAAGTGAGATCAGTATCTTCCTGCAGAATATTTTTCTTGTAAGGTGTGTGGAATGATTATAAGACAAAAATCATTTGCAAACAGTTACATATCATTCTCATTAACCTTAAGTATAAAGTTACAAATCTTAACTTTTACTCTTATCGTCGACTTGGCGGCTTAAAACAAAGGACCCACACTATAAAACATTTACCCCATTAAGTGCTGAGTTGATTGAATTCATCACAAAATATTTGAGAAATTTCAAACGCTTACAAGAAATTCTAAGGTCCTTGCTTGACACTCAGCATTTAATGAAAACTGGCTTCTTTCTCCGGATACTATTAGGAATGTGGTTACGGGAGTGATTAGTATACTAGTTAAAAAGCCTAAAACAAATCAGACAGGGAAAAACATCACTCAACAAAACAGTAGAACAGGAAATGTACAAAAAGGGACGCACAAAAGAAAACATCACAGACCCCAAGCATTCGCCACAATGCCCAACTCAATACTGAACCAGAAAAATCAAACCCAACAGCCCCAAAGTCCTAATTGCAGGTTTCAAAAAGTGTAAGTATCACTATAAATGGTTACTTAGTTTAAGAATTTGTTTCGCAAGTGAACAAAATAAAAAAAATTACATACCAAAATGAAATATCTGGTCAGCATCATGTTTGTTTTTATTGGTTTGTATGGTAACTTTACATGTATACAGGGAGAGCCTGAATTTGATAAGATACAACAATTTACTTGCGATGACATATACCGTCTACAATGGCGGCAAGGGTTGTGTTGAAGATATTACATATGTTAGTAGGAGGAGAGGAAGGTATATGGCTAGTACAAAAAGATAATATCGAATCGGACAGGGAATGTAGCATCCAACAGAACAGCAGATCACGAACGACTGAAAGGCAACAAAAACACCACATCTCACTCCTCATGCTGCTTCAGTTAGTCAAACATATCAGAAACAAGTGCCATCAGACAAGAACTATTAAAAGTACGAACCCACAATGCAACACTGAACAAAAACAGTATGCATTCTCTTACAAGTCATAGACGCAAACGAGTCGTTAAATGGTTTCAGAAAGTAAGCACCTGATTAGTACACTTGGCTGGCATTATGTTAATGGACACTAGAATAAAATAAATGAATTGAAACATTATTATAATAATAAACTGTGAAGAACATTTTTATTTGTAATACTTATAGTACTTGCACTTTGTGTTTGTATCATGGTTATGATATATTACCTTTATTTATTATAGGGGCCTCACGTGTAAAGGGACTGATGGTACACCAACTTTCTGTCAGATGTATATTCTTAATGCTATACAGAAACCAAGCAGGTAGGAACTCAGTTTACCATTATTTATCAAAATAACAGAATCAATCGACCTATTACAATAAATATATACTCTAAACATATTTTTGCGTCCATTTTGGCATGGGCAATTGTGAAAAAGAACTTTTAAAAAATTGGTTTTCAAAATGCATCGCCATTGAGCCATTAAATAAGACCAATCGTGAGTTTGGACACTTTTAAAAAAATCAATCTTGGACTATTGTATCGTTATTAATGTATCGCACTAGGCCTCCTACAAGCTATATCAGATCAGAGTTCTACTTTGATTTCAACTTTCAACATTTTTCCCACGCCTAATATCAGTTGACCTTGGGTGACGAGCATGTAATGCATATTCCAGAGTTTGTACCTGTCTTTGATGGAAAGGTAATCGTACTAGACTGTCGGTATGTCTGTGAATGTTACATCAGACTCATCTACGTGAAATGCTTTCAGTCTGGCAATTCTCGTTCCAATTATTAAAGCTATATCTACATTTACCTGCTAATGCTATCATTCTATCAGTTATCAAATCGCCAGTTTAAATATTTTCTGAACACAATAAAGTGTTATGACATCTAAGCTTATGTGCAGACAAATTAACATTTTCAGATTTCAGTTAAGTATTGGTCAATTCTTGTAAAAACGTGAACTTTCATCGGTTGGTCATCTCGAAGTTAATCTGCAAAACGTATGTTTTCATAGGTTGGCTACTTTGTAGTTGATCCTTGCAAAACATGTTTTCATTTGTTGGTCGCCGCAGAGCTAAGCCTTACCAAGTTGGCCATCACAGAGAATGTTTATAACCGTTCTAAAGCTCGTACTTTGTATTTAAACATGACATAAAACGTATTTACTATGTATGTATACATAACCTTGATCGCTTCTGTATATTCATTAAACATTCATCAAAAGATTTGTTAGATGTAAGATATGTTTAAAAAACAATTGGCAATAATGAAGCCATTGGAAAGTTATGTGTGAGGAGTTTAATCGTCGTATAACAAAAGAAAGTTAGATCTACATTTAAATCTACAGACTGTCTCGATGTTCACATACTACTCAAAGTTTTATAAGGGCCAAGAAATTTTCCATTCGCAAGAACTCACCATGGACATTATGATCCATTCACGTGGCATATGTTGACTAAATGCCGTGATGTCGTCGAGTGGTGACGTCATTTTGGAGACTTATAAATATGTGATGACGCGTATAATGATCACGTTGTATGATCACGTGGTGTGATCACATGTCGCACTGTACGTGAATCCAAATCGTTGTATATTTTAATAAATATCAAACAATATTTGATTGACCCCACTGCTGTGTTTGTATATTTCTAATCACGAATAAAGATAATTGGTTTGTGAAGAATATAGCCCTGTCCATAAGGTGCTTCGGATAATATATGACCGATGACATTTCCGAAGCTTAGACAATTTTATATTTTATATGATTCGTTCTCGTATTTACAACATTACTCTTGATTTAAATTCATACATCAACGAGTAAGCACAAGAATCATTCGCTGTTTTAGATATTTATAAGGTTAAATTATCATGCACGAAACATGTCTTGTGGTGCTATGTAATTAATCTACGGGCTTAGAACATATGGTCTCTTTCACCTATAGAAACATTCGGAACATTTGGAACGAAAGGAAAAGAGGCAAAACGTTTGACCGAAGTATAAACGCCCTTTTATTAAATGTATGAAGGTGAAAGTAACAATACATCATTTATGTACAAAACCATTTTGTTAGCCATATGGACCATATAATGTTTGATTAAGAAATTTATACAAGGTGCTAGGAAAATATTATAGAATGCGATATGAACTTCATAGCATACATTGGCAATAGTTGACCTTTACAATGGGTATAGAAACATAAACTATGATGTATAATTCACAATGTACATGTACATAAGATGAAAAAGAGAAATGCGAGAGCTAGTATATGCTTATTATGTATGTGCAGTTTGAGCTGAATTATTCTGTATACATTCATATCCAAAATGTTCTTACTTGTATGACTTAGGTCATTCAGTTGTAAACTTGATTTTCAGCTTAGTAATACTGTTAATTTTCTACGGCTAGAACTATGTATTAAAGCCGTTTTACTGTTGGAACTGGGTCATTCAGCTAGGGCATTCAGCCTTTTGATTGCTGAAACTAATTCATTCTACTTTTCCACAGCTTGGTTAATTGTCTACCTTTTAGGATTTCTGACAGCTAAAACTAAGCATTGAAGCCGTTTTACTGTTGGAACTGTTGGGACTGGGTCATTCAGCTAGGGCATTCAGCTTTTTGATTGCTGAAACTGGTTTATTCTGCTTTCGACGGCTTGGACTTGGAATTGTTTAGTTATGTGTGTTATGTTTTCTGTGCTCGGTTGGTTCAGTTGGGCATTGCGCCTTGTGTGTTTTTAATGTTTTCTGTGCTCGGCTGGTTAAGTTGAGTGCTGCCTCCCCTGACTGACTTAATACTATCTTTTAGGGCATACAATCGGTATACATTTATATAGTTTGGATTTGGCTACTACGTAAAATCAAACGTGCATCTATATTATACGAGCAAATTAAGATTTATGTGTGTATATTTTTACATGTGTGTACACATGTACTCTAGATATCCTTTCCGCTACCATAGCGTACTAATGCAGACTGGCCGGGATGGCCATTTCGGCCATCCGTAGTTTACGACCTAACTGCCCAAATTCGGGAATTTTGCTGCCATGGATACACATGCATCCCAGACTAAAGGATATTACGGGCCCAATGTCGTGCACAGGTTTATGGGCCCGCTGGCCCCCCTTTAAAGAGGGCTTTGAACGAAGGTTTTCCAAAACTGAAAGGACTGGTCATACCCGACATTGCGGTACAATTCCCTGTAGAATTGCATTAACATTTAGCGCAAACATTTTTTTCATTAGAAGGAATATAAGGCTAGACAAAGGGGTCGGGATCAATGACCTAAAGGGGTCCATAATTAGGCCTACGAAGCTAAAAAAAGAAGAAGTTTTTCGCGCTAGGGTCACTGTCACATCGTCATTTCCGGAGCTCATTTCCGGTGACCTTTAGTCGTCGAAATGTTGACAATTTTACCTACTTTCACTTTCGGCCAGTTGTGTAGCATCCGGATGTATCGAGTTTTTATCAGTGCTGCAAGTAGATAATGTCTCAGGAACGGAGTATAGGGTCCATATGAATTTCTCCTATCCCCCACCCCCAAATCGTTGCAGCGGAAAGGATATGCATTTAATGTATTTTGTTACCTATATATGGATTAATTGTGTTTTTCTATGTTTGTATGGAGGAATATGTGATACTGGTCACCTGTTGGTTCGCGGTACTATCGGGTAAACTATTATACAAATGCAACAATAAACGTACATCTGACAAAACTGGATATAATCCTTCACTTATATTCTTTTTATGACAAATGCATCACAAATAAGTCACTAAAGTAGCAAACTCAAGCAGTATCGCAACTTTGTTCATTGTAGGTATCGGCCATGTTAGTCAAATAACGTCTTCATTGGTTTCGCGGGTATGTCCAAATTCCAAACAGTAAATTAAATATTAACAGGTTAAACACCACTAAATGTTGATCAATGTGTATTTCAATCTATTTGTTGTTGATAAAGAATTTAAAAAGTTAAATTTTAGGAATACTGTAAATGCATGTTTGTATTAATCATTTTAAAGAATTGATATGTGTAATATTATGCTAATTTATTACCGGACGAAGTTTTAGCAATATTAGTCACATATTAGTAATAAAGATTTAGTTCAATATATGTTTTATTTCTGACGAAAAAGGATTTCGAAATAGGCTTAGCCTATATTAGCCCTCTCCAAAAAGGTTTGAAAGTTCGAATTTATTGAACAGTCCTCGTGCATATGACATAGGCCTACTACTTAATTACTTAATTAAATTGGTATCGATACAAACGTCACCTAATCATAATTTGTCTCTATATTAATACCTGCTGTAATGACTTAAAATAGTTCCGCTTCTTGTTTGTTCCGTCTTTTTCTTTCATTATTTTATGTAGACAAATGTATGTAAGGAATATCCTGTCAGTGAGCTATACTTTTACATTCGGTTATGATACACTGCGTGTGATTTGACTGTTCGTTATTCTTTATAATATATAAGAATTGAATTAATTAACGTGATCTTGAAAATTACCTGAACAGTGTAGCAATACCACGTGACTTTTGGCTACAGGTCCAAGTCGAAATTTGCTTTCCATGAAATGTAAGATATTTTCCAGCAGCTGTGCCGTTGTGTCCAGCAGCCTGTGAAACCGTTGAAAATGTAGGTTTTACATGGTGCTGAAACAAAAGGTCAATCTGCTGAAACATATCTTATATTTCATGAAAGCAATTAATTATTCCTTTTGCGTGGCGTATATTTTATTGAAGTCGATGAAGAAATAAAAATACTTTAAATGGCTATTTTTGTTTACCAATGTTTACAAATTTCGACTTGGACCTGTTTCCAAAAGTCACGTGGTATAGCTACACTACTGAATATACTGTTAATATTTTATATTCTACTATATATTTGACGAGTAACTGGATCATTTATTCCACGAAATGAGATTATAATAATTTGTTCATTGTTTAAGGTGGAAAATTGTAGTCCTTAAAGTGTATTTTCCCCAAGAATTTAATTGTTAAACAATATACCCTTCGTATATAAATACTTTTATTAAGACTTCTATTAAAACGACGGTGATTAATAAAATCTTTATTAGTTAAGATGCCTTTGTATTCAGCGGAACATCCTCAAGTTTTGGTACGTAATTATCGAGTGTATATCTATAATAAAGTAAACTATAAGGCTAGTTTACATGTATTTGTTAGCGTAGTGTATACTTTCATAGATTGAAAGATAGCATTATAAAGAATATATGACAAACATACGCCTTTATATTAGTTACATCATCCGTATTATATAAATAAAATAACAAAATTAATAGACAAAATAAAACAAACGATAATAACATTCTTAATAAACATATAAAATGCAACACAGCAAATAAATGATAATATTAATTAGTATATTCTTATATGATACAATAACTAACAATAGTTGGATCGTTTCGTTGATAACAACAGGATAAAATTCATGAAAAATACCAGTATAAGCTTAATTTCAGATTAAAATAGTGTATCTTTTCTTATCTTATATTTCAATGTGAGTCTTCTACTCCAATTGATATCACAAAGCGTAAATCTTTTCAGAATATTATACAGCAAGAGCAGCTCCTTGAATTGTGTCTCAAACTCAGACACTTGTTAAAGTAAACATAAAATAAGAACTGAGATATCTGCTTTATATGATTAGGCAGATTGGGACCTTGTCTGAATTCAGAAACCTACCCTAGCACTTTCATTTTCGACTACATACATTTGCAAAATATGGTAAAATCCTTGCAGAATAGCCATCCGTGTACTGTTTTATGAAAGCACTTACGGAAATCTTAAAATATACTCAATTTAAATTCTTTATAATTCTTTAACAACTGCAAATTAGTGATGGATACGGTTTGTAGGGGTTCAGTGACTGAATCATTATTTGTATTGCAGATTCATTTACCAAGCTTTATAGATGCAACAGAATTATGAAGAATTCAAATTATGGCTTAACTTTAATATTTCCGTAAGTGCTTTGATAAAACCGTGCTTCATGTTCGCACCTTATATTTAATATATTCGCGGATACGTGGTATATTAATACAAAATATAAATATCTAATTGGTTGTATTTATTAGCAGATTTTAATTTTATATAGATGCAACAGCTACATATTTGGCACAACTTAAACTTCTCCAAGACTAAGTCCCTATTTACATTTTCTTACCCTAGCCTTTAAAACTTGGATCACCACATTGACAACCGTGGTAGTGCTCATCGGAACGTCCTGAGTTTTTTTTATTATATTTTGTCTTGATTCATTTTATTGCGATATGTTAAGATATACAATTACCATTTTTGTCTGATTAGGAATACCATTGTATGCCCGTTCATGTTTTTGGCCATAGTCATCCGAGTTATTGATACCATGTTTCTGTTGTTTCAATGTTTAACTTTTGAAGGCCTTACGGCAAATTGACAATTATGACAAGTAAGCTCCCTCCATAAATAAAGTCTTTATTATTATTATATCCCGACAAGGTATAATTCAAAATGCTGTTTGCATGATATACTTCAGAAATAAAATGCATTCGCGAATAGTTAAACAATGTTATCTAATTTCAGTCCTGTATTTCTTTGAAACAATATATTCATTTAGTAGTGACACTATCTTAAGTCTAAGAAATGTACACATCAAGGAAGAAATGAAAATAACATTATTATGTTGATTAATTTGTATTTGCCATTAATATTAAACATGTAATATTCATTCTTTCTTATTATTATTTTCGTCAAGTTTATAAATAATTGTAAATCAAACTTTGTTTTTATAAAACTTTATAGAAAAAAATATTCTACACTTTGCTGAAACCTTACCCGGTTATAAATATGCAAATGCAAATTTTAATATAGAAACTCATTGACTGATTAATTGATGCCTACAATGGTTATACACTTACAAACACTTTAATTAGAAATAATATATGTAAGATTATTTTGAATATTGTGTCTTTAATATCATAAAGTCTCGTTTCTGAAGCACTTTCACATGACCAGTATTTGTTCAATGTGGTTTGATATCAACTCGCACATTTGTTATAACATTTACAGTCAGTACATTATGTTTACCTTTATTTAACGCGCACTCTAATTAATGAAATATTTAAAAATACTAGTGTCCGAAACAGAATAAATAGAATACGCTTAAATAAAATAAAACATGTCAGCAATATTAAAACAGAACAAAATAAAAAGTACAACACATTGTTGCAGTCATTTTTCCCGGGTACATTATGACAATAGTTTCAGTCATTTCAATTTACTAAGTTCTACGATTTCAAATTTTCAAATGTCGGGAAACCTTTAAATTAAAAAAACATAATTTGGAAGGCTGTAGGAAATAAATCCGTAAGTATGTTTTTATTGATATGTTAAAGACATTTCGTAGAAGGAAGTTCTTCTTAAATGTATACAGAAAATTCTTGTTATTCAGAAAGTTCATGTTATACAGAATTGGGTTTATACGAACACGTGACCATATTTAGGGGAAACATAGTTTGACGATTCGTACTTATATTCATGTACAGAAGCCGATCCCAGTATTACTGTTTTCATGTTCAACTTAATTCCGGGCCCAAACTGCAAATGTTCCAAAAATAAAAATTTCTTGTGTTGTACAGAATGGAAAGCCGAATAATATTTCCTCATTTAGTAAATATGATTTAACTATTGCACTGCAAATAAGCGAATCAAGATTCATGATCAATTTGTGTTGAGTATGAAAAAGGTTTTTATAATAATTATGTGGCAAGAAAAAATCTGTGACTCTACATGAATATGAAAGTTGTAACAAATGTATTATATCAGCATGAACAGCCATTCATATTCCATCAAATAGAATAACGAATAGTAAGCCAAATATATCAGAGTCTTTAAACAGACAGAAAATGTGCATTTTTGATAGATTTGCAAATATAGCATATTTTCCCCAAAAAACGGAACCACGGTATTTATTTACAGCAAATATAAAATTCATTAAGGTACACATCGTGTTTTATCATTATGGCAATATAATACAAACATAGTAGAATATATGATTTACTTAAAAACGTTCATTTTGCATACAGCAGTTGACAAACGGCGGGTACAACGTCTTTCTGTCTGCATATCTATATGCCTCTTCTAATCTAAATAAATTGGGTTTTGCAAGCAAATACATTCTTATTGTATATAATACACAATATCACTGCTATAATATCGGCGATAATATCAACAAGTTAACGTATCCGTTGTAACAAAATACATACATTGGACGAGATAAGAAACTACTCACAATTTGCGTATCTGGATACCTTGACAAACCATAACACGCACCAAAGCAGCCAGACATTGCCATGGAACAAATAGTATGATTCCATATAGGAGACGATACGCAGACATTTACGCCTAAAACACAATACACGCAGCACGTAGTGCATTACTAGCGTGCATGTAGTATGCACACCACACCAGCATACAGACGTTAGACTTGCATTGGTAATGATATGTAAATGAACGAGGCAAGTGCAATGATGCATTCAGTTACTGTGTCAAGGTTCATCAAATATAATATCTTTATAACATATATAGTCAAATATATGAACTTACAGTCAGTTATCGATACAACGACACTGTTTTTTCTGAACAATATCGTTGTAACGAATATGTCAGCATACTGAAATGATACTAACGTGTTAACAAAGAGCGTTTTAATACTTTTGTCCCCAAAACACGATGACAGTGTATGAATATGTCAGTATATCTGGTATCGTTATATCGAGACCTGACTGTATGGACGAAATATCATACATTTACATATAATTATAGGTTTAAGATCACTGTGATGAAGAACAATGCACTAGTATTATAGCCAATTATTTTGTAATGTCATTTTCTCCATGAAATGCTAACACCAAGTAAACCCCTGTTATCACTAATATAACAAGTCACTAATAATTGCAAGCGATACAGAAATCCCCTACCGGTTTAAAGCCATGACAGATTGTTGACATATTTTAACTATTTCCGTGTCTATAGCAACCATAATTTTGATCAGAATCAAAAAATATTTAGACGTGCATAATCCCCTTATTGTCCCCTATCCACCCAGATGTTTTGACAGACCGACGGACGGACATTCTAACAGAACGGTTTTATAAGACTAAATGCGACGAAATGAAGATAATTGTGGTAGTTGTGTAACTAAATAAGTCACAAAATACTGAAAAAAGCCACTTCAACCCAAAACTTCTTAAAGATGAGGTTCATGGGACTTTTTCAGGCACATAAAGTGGACAGACGGACAGACGGCAAACTTATAGTCCCATCCGGTTGAAAATCGGTTGGGGACTAATTAATCATCTTCTAGTCCACCATGAGTATCAGTCAATGAAATAATAAGTGTTTATACAAAAGGATGTTACCCCAGTAAAACCAATCTTGCATCAGCAAGAAAGACAAAACCAGCCGGAATGAAATTAAAAATTTACATAAATATGACACATTCGGGTGGAAAATTTAGTTGGCAAAAATTCTAACACATGAAACAATTTGTAGAATGCTAGTTCGAATACTTAGATTGTGTTTTGAACCGGGCTCGAATGACTGTTATGAATTTTGAATTGCTACTTTCAGTGCTTAATTGTATACCATCATAACAATATTAGTTCATATACCATAAAAAATGAACTTTATAAAAAATAAAAACAAAACGTTGCATTTTATCTTTACATCGACATTCCAAAAGTATCAATAAGATGTTCTACAAATGGTGTATCGTCATAGATGTACGAGAGTTGTTCAAATTGGAATGCAACTAAGCCCATAAAATATATTCTTGATAGATTCTAATGAAACAAGTCTTTGATCATATTGCAGTATTCATCTCCGATATATATGCGAAGTTTCACTCAGTTATTCCTTTTTTAAAATGCGATTTTGTTATTATTCCTAGGTACACTGTGCATATACTGGACATGAGCCAAACCGAGATCTTAACGTACCTGATATTTTTTCGCCAATGCAATTTTAGAGTCGTTTGAAACAAATAAAGATCACAAGTGACAATGCTTTACAAATAAGGATGGTCGGAAAGATAAAGAATCTTCACACTTCTCAGAAAGTTGCGTTAATGGCTGCTGCAGGTGGAGACTAATTGCTCTGCAATAGCATGCCATCCTTCAAATATTTGGCTTGGCAGCGATTGTCGGAGTATTTCTACAATTTCTGAAGGAGTGTACCTTTGTTAAGCTTGGCATTTACTCATTGTCCATTTTATACATCAAATTTAATGGTAGAAACTTGGTTTATATGGAAATACATAATACATTGCTACTGGCGTCCGTGATGCGTTTTGCAATGCATACCTTTGTTCTGTCTTTGCTGGCCCATATGTTTATGGATCTGTCGCATGGGTGACACAATAAATCCGTGTCTCGTTTGAGGTCATTATATTTGCAAACAGTCGACTTTTTTTATCTAGAAACTGGTTTTAACTATTTTTTGACAGTTTGCAAGGGCATATGTGTTGGCGTCTCAATGCAGATAGGGGTACACAAATTATACTTATCGTCCTAAGTTTTGGAATATGCTTGATAATTTTATGAATAGCTCATAATGATGTGCCAACACATTGGGCTTCTTGCCTAATTGTAAATACTCCATCAGTTTCCCCAAACTATTTGATTTTCTCAACACTTTTCTAGTATGTTGCGGTATTCTGATGGCGTACATGGGGTTCATTTCCAAATAAAATTACACAACTTTCAAATTTCTTAAATTATCAAATAGTTAATGTATAAGACATAACATGACACAATTTCACCATACAAGTTATTTTCAATATTGTATTCGCTACCGCATTAAGAAAACAACGATTCTTAAATGGGACCAAATTTGGTCAGAAAAAGTGACATTTTCCAAACCATTTGAGCATTAGTATACACGAGTAGACAATGTTGCTTGACGTTTTGTTACAGCTACACTGAACGGATTTTAAAATGTGAGGTATCAATTTAAAGCTAATACAACGATCCTTGATATACAGCTCACTATTTTCAAAAATCATTGATACAAGAAAGATATAGCATCACTTGCATTCCAATTTGAACAACCCTCGTATTTAACGATGTTACAAATCACCTGTGAAATATATCATCACTATAATATGATAACATATACTTTATCCTTAAATCCATTAAAACTTGCGGCAAATGGTGACAACAAATTTACAATTTACATAATGCTACATTCAACACACATAATTAAACAATTATAACTGCCGTCCGTCGGTTTTTGATCTAGTTGAATTGAAGGCCAAATGGGTTCGGAGGTGCTTCTTTATTTGTGCATTGTAAAATATTTGTAAATATTCATGATAACAAACAATTTACCTAATTTCTCACTTACTTCGTACATTAAATTAATATTAGAACAATCACATACATCCGATGGCCAGTGACCAGTGCATCAACCAGGACTCAATACTTAAAACATATCTAAGTATACGGCAAAATGAGTACATTTAAAATAGCTTAACAAAGTAATGGACATATTGCACTGAAACTACTGTAAAAATCAATTGAGGTACATGTGTATTGTCGATTCAATCAGTCATTTATAATAACAAAATGAAACAAATTAATTTTAAATTTACAATTGGACAACACAATCATTACAAAGTCACAATTTTGAGCCTGATATTAGGCTTGGTGTCCACCATTGACATTTACCACTGCTAAAATCCATGCCGTCCATAATATCATGTGAACCAAGCATAATACCGGTGTATTGTTTGACTTCTCATTGCCATAAAGGAGCATGTTTAAATGCCTAGGCTGGTATAACTATTTTTACGTATAGACCCGAAAATATGATACAGACAAACAGTACAGATGCACAGACGGGCCTCGTATATGCTATATTAAATATGTTACAAACACGTTAATCTACCGTTAGACGTGTCATGTGACCATTAAATTGGCTGTTGTGTGTATCGAGTCTTCTAACATGAAGTTTCATTGTTAACTACAAATATTTTACATAGAACTTATGAACAAAATTTTTTTCACACATGCCCGATGCTGCTTAAATTTAATTGTATATTAGGTAGATACATTTCATTCACCCGTGCAAAATCTCATCCTTGTAGGTGCAGTAAATACTGCGAAATCTTCATTTTAGACGATTTTTTTCGCCGCAAACGGACTATATTCACAAAGCATCTTAATGGGAAACTTTTTAATATTTTTACCTAAGTTAAAAAAATTGAGCTACAAATTTCCGTAGAAAAAATAACCCATGTTTTCTAGTGTAGCTCTTCGCATAATGCTTCTAAACTACGTTTAAATTGACAATCTTGATTTTCCTGTTTAAAGGAAAATCTTTATATTTTAAGAACATTAAAGTCCATATGTAAATTGTGAATCAGGATTGATATATTGTTTGACTTTCAATAGTCATTAAGGAGTTGAAAGCCTGTACTGTACTCGATGGTTGGGTCTACCTTCTAGCCCGACGACTATCAAGTTCATTCAAAGGAGACCTTGTAGGCTAGATCGCATCGGCGAGAATGACGAATGTTGTGCCTAAAGCTTCTCTGTGCCTGTGATTTGTTGCAGCAAAATAGGATGTTGCATTATTATGCAAGAATACCACTTCATGATTGCATCATTCCTATGACACGTAGCCATTCATTTGTTGTCATCCGACATTTTTTGAATATACATGAGACTGTGTTTGTACAAAATTTGTGTTTTGAATTTCCCAATCGACTGATTCCAGTTTGTAAGCGCAATTACGATATAAATACGTGATATTGGGTGATAATGGCCAAATTAACAAAATAACTATGCAGTCGTCATTAATTTATCAAACAGGTCATTGTGTACAATGCATGCTCATGGACGTATCTTGCCGTTTAAAGAGGTGAAAACAGAAGCAATGGTAACTCAGTGCATGAAATAATTTACTTTAGATAGGTATGTGCTTCACATAGACCAACTACTCATTTCCTAGTCTGTCTGACTTACGTATCTGATTAGTTAATGTTTACAATGTCGCCTTCTATTAGTTGGAGCAGAAACAGTCCATCTTTGACATGCTGAATAAAGTTTTATGGACAGTATGTTAAATAACGTAACCACACAATCATGTAGATATTCATCACTATACTGTATGCTCCTATATCAATGCTCCTATATTCATGCTTCTATATTCATGCTGCTATAGTCATGCTCCTATATCCATGCTCCTATATTCATGCTCCTATTTACATTCTGCTATAGTCATGCTCCTATATTCATACTCATATAGTCATGCTCCTATTTATGGTCATATTTATATGTATGCTCCTATATCAATGCTCATAATTATATTTATGCTCCTATATCCATGCTCCTATATTCATTCTGCCTTAGTCATGCTTCTATATTCATGGTCATATTTATATTTATGCTCCTATATTAATGCTCATATTTATATTCATTCTCCTATATTAACGCTCCTGTATAAATGCTCATATTTATATTCATGCTCCTTTATTAACGCTCCGGTATAAATGCTCATATTTATATTCATGCTCCTATATACATGCTCCTATATTCATGCTCTTAATTATTTTCATGCTCATGTATTCATGTTTATAATTATATTCATGCACCTATATTCATGCTTCTATATTCATGCTCCTATATACATGCTCCTATATTCATGCTTCTAATTATATTCATGCTCCAGTATTCATGTTTATAATTATATTCATGCTCATATATTCATGCTTCTATATTCATGCTCCTATATCCATGCTTCTATATTCATGCTCCTCTATTCATGCTCCTATATACATGCTCCTATATACATGCTCCTATATTCATGCTCCAGTATTCGTGTTTATAATTATATTCATGCTCCTATATGCAGACACTAAGTGTAGGTGCAAAGAATGTCTGCATTTGCAAAATAGATGATATACGATGCGTTCTGCATATATTCTCATTACGTGAAATTGGTAAGAATAGAGATTGCATTTTGTAGCAGTCCCGAATCATTGTATGAAACTCCTTACATTCGGTGCACATCACTAGAATATAAATTCAGCTCTGCACCATCATGCATGCTCGTGGTATCACCAATCTATATATACACATTAACCCAGAAAGGTAAATAGACAGTAATTCAATACTATTTGAAATGCCTACATACAGACAATTTTCAACTTCACAAGACGTCAATCCCGAGTAATTTTTATTATACTGCCTGTCAATTCCTATATGAAATAATCTACAAAATACGTGACTCTGTCATGTAATATATGATCATTTATTACTTACTTTAGACTTTATGCGTATACGATACCGATGTGTTAGGTGGAAACCTAAGTTATTATACCATCGTGGCAAACAATGAGGACTTAGTCCAGATGAGGCCGAGTTCCGTTATTTCTCAAGGATCGACAGACGTTCTCTGACTTAAAATTCATCATGGTATTATCCGGTGCATATTTTCAAATTAGTATTCGTTCGAACCTTACATAAATGTGCACATCAATGTTCGTCTTCCTTTTATATAAAACGACCTACAACTAAAGCAAACGTCCATTGCTGAAATATAATGGACAGTTAAGGCCGACAGTCACGGGGTCTGAATAGGGTCACTTATGCTGACCCGGCGCACCAGATGACGCCAATGACGGCACACTATTTACACGGCGTAATTGCCGCTCACATGGCTATGATTTACACAACGTATAGCGACAATGGTGACGAATACATTCATGTAGCACACAGAAATATACACGAAACCCGTTTTTGAGAAAGCATTGTATCTGATCTTAGATCGAAGATCTAGGCGAGAATCCGTATGTTGGTATTTTGACAATGCCATGGTAACTGACGTCACAAACCTTCTTGTTTATAGTAGTTAATTGTATGTGCACGTATACCCATAAACTACAACGTTTAATGTGTTAAAATATAAAACATAGTATATTATATGACATAGGCACTAATGTTGTAGATTATTTCATTTAGGAATTGACAGGCAGTATAATTTAACTTATACTGGTGATTGACGTCTTGTGAAGTTGAAAATTGTCTGTATTTGGATATTTCAAATAGTATTGAATTACTGTCTATTTACCTTTCTGGGTTAATGTGTATATATAGATTGGTGTTACCACGAGAATGCATGATGGTGCAGAGCTGAACTTATATTCTAGTGATGTGCACCGAATGTAAGGAGTTTCATACAATGATTCGGGACTGCTACAAAATGCAATCTCTATTCTTACCAATTACTAGTAAGGATGTGCAGAACGCATCGTATATCATGTATTTTGCAAATGCAGACTATGCACCTACATTTAAGTTAGTACACTGAATATAGGAGAATGCATATAGTAGCTTACAGTATGGTGGGGGTATCTCTACATGGCGGTGAGGGAGCATGTATATAGGAGAATGTATATAAGAGCATGAATATAGGAGAATGTATATAGGAACATGAATATAGGAGCATGAATATCGGAGAATGTATATAGGAGCATGAATATAGGAGAATGTATATAGGAGCAAGTATATAGAAGCATGAATAAAGGAGAATGTATATAGGAGAATGAATAAAGGATAATGTATATAGGAACATGGATATAGGGGCATAAATATAGGAGAATGTATATAGGAGCATGTATATAGGAGCATGGATATAGGAGCATGTATATAGGAAAATGTATATAGGAGCATGAATGAAGAAGAATGTAAATAAGAGAATGTATATATGAGCATGTATACAGGAGAATGTATATCGGAGCATGAATATAGGAGCAGGAATAAAGAACAATGCATATAGGATTATGAATATAGGAGAATGTATATAGGAGCATGAATATAGGAGCATGAATGAAGAAGAATGTAAATAGGAGATTGTATATAGGAGTATGAATATAGGAGAATGTATTATAGGAGCATGAATATAGGATAATTTATATAGGAGCGAGGATATAACACCCCAGAATGTATATAGGAGCATGAATAAAGAAGAATGCATTATAGGAGCGTGAATATAGGAGCTTGTATATAGGAGCATGAATATAGGAGCATGAATAAAGAAGAATGCATAAAGGAGCATGAATATAGGAGCACGAATATAGGAACATGAATATAGGAGCATGAATATATGAACATGAATATAGGAGCATGAATACATGAATATAGGCGCATGAATAAAGAAGAATGCATATAGGAGCATGAACATAGGAGCACGAATATAGGAGCATGAATATAGGAGCATGAATAAAGAAGAATGCATATAGGAGCATGAATATAGGAGCATGGATATAGGAGCATACAGTATGGTGAGGTATCTCTACATTATGGTGTGGTGACGTTATTCAACGTACCGTCTATAATACTTCCATCATCATGTCAAAGATAGGCCTGTTTCTGCTCCAACTAATAGAAGGCGACTTTGTAAACATAAACTAATAAGATAGTCAGACAGACTAGACAAGAAATAGTTGGCCTATGTGAAGCATATAGCTATCTAAATTAAAGTTTTTCATGCACTGAGTTACCATTGCCTTTGTTTTCAGCTCTTTAAATGTCCAGACACATCCATGAGCATTTATTGTACAGAACGATTTGTTTAATACGAATGCTTGTGTATTACGTGAATTTGGCCATAATCACCCAATTCCGAATATTTATATCGTAATTACGTCTACGAACTGAAGTAAGTTGATTGGGAAATTCAAAACACCCATTTTTTACATATATATGCAAAAATTACGTCGGATGACAACATATGAATAGCTACGTGTCACAGGAATGGTGCAATCATAGGGTTGCAGCACCCTATTTTGCTGCACCAAAACACAGACGCACAGAAGCTTGGCGCAAAACATTTGTCATACCCACCGATGTGATCAGAACCACAAGCTCTTCTTTGGAACGAACCTGATGATCGAGGTGGATGTCCCAACCGTCGAGTACAGGGCATGTATTCAAACTTGCTTCTTAATGACAATTGTATTTCAAACAATACATTATGCCTGGTTCAGAATCTACATATGGACAGTTAGGAACTAGTAGTGGTCAATGTCAAAGATGGACACCAAGCTTGTTGTCATGTTCCAAAATTTGACCGTGTTATCCAATTTTATCACATAACCTGCGGTCCAGGAGTGCCGTAAAGCCGTGCCGTAAATATCGTTCGGCACTCCCAGACTGTGCAATAAATATTTAAATTAGCTTGACGTGACGTTAGCCAATCCATGCATTGATCCGTCAATGACGTCAGGATAATATTAATGTCGCCATGACGTCGCGCTCATTGTACCGCTGAATTGTGGCTGAAACATATGCAGCGTACATCATCCTTTTGAACAATAATGAGCGTGTTCTAAGGTTATGCGATAAATAGAATCTAACATTCGTGCTCATTACATACGAGTTTTATTAAACTCGTCGACAAAAACAATATGACACTCGGCAAAGCCTCGTGTCATACCATTTTGTCCACTCGTTTAATAAAACTCGTATGTAATGAGCACTCATGCAAGATCCTCTATGTAACTGCTGTGACTTAATCAAGTTGTTGCATCTTGTTATAATAAATGTCTAATTGAACCGACAATACATCAATTAATATTGATAGATGTTTCAATTTTATACGTCCATTACTTTGTTAAGATATTTTATATGTACTAGTATTCATTTTGCTGTAAACTTACAAATGTTTTAAGTATAGTATCCTATGTCCTATGTTAAGGTGTATCCATGTTCTCAGTATAGTATTGCTTAATCCAGATAGGATCTGGTGACAGTGACGTAGCAGTTTATTTGTACACAGAAGATTACAACCATTGTCTGAATAGGTAGTGTGAATATAAATTGTTAGTTTTGCATTGAAATTATGGCTGTCTGTTTAAGCCTTTACTAATTGTTTTACACCGATAAAGTCGACCCGACCGATGCGTCACTGTATTCTTATGTGTATCCATGTCCTCAGTAGAGTATTGTATGTGAATGTGTATCCATGTCCTTGGTAGAGTATTGTATGTGAATGTGTATCCATGTCCTCAGTAGAGTATTGTATGTGAATGTGTATCCATGTCCTCAGTAGAGTATTGTATGTGAATGTGTATCCATGTCCTTGGTAGAGTATTGTATGTGAATGTGTATCAATGTCCTCAGTAGAGTATTGTACGTGAATGTGTATCCATGTCCTTGGTAGAGTATTGTATGTGAATGTGTATCCATGTCTTCAGTAGAGTATTGTATGTGAATGTGTATCCATGTCCTTGGTAGAGTATTGTATGTGAATGTGTATCCATGTCCTCAGTAGAGTATTGTATGTGAATGTGTATCCATGTCCTCAGTAGAATATTGTATGTGAATGTGTATCCATGTCCTTGTTAGAGTATTGTATGTGAATGTGTATCCATGTCCTTGGTAGAGTATTGTATGTGAACGTGTATCCATGTCCTTGGTAGAGTATTGTATGTGAATGTGTATCCATGTCCTCAGTAGAATATTGTATGTGAATGTGTATCCATGTCCTTGGTAGAGTATTGTATGTGAATGTGTATCCATGTCCTTGGTAGAGTATTGTATATGAACGTGTATCCATGTCCTCGGTAGAGTATTGTATATGAACGTGTATCCATGTCCTCAGTAGAGTATTGTATGTGAATGTGAATCCATGTCCTTGGTAGAGTATTGTATGTGAATGTGTGTATGCATGTCCTTGGTAGAGTATTGTATGTGAATGTGTGTATGCATGTCCTTGGTAGAGTATTGTATGTGAATGTGTGTATCCATGTCCTCAGTAGAGTATTGTATGTGAATGTGTATCCATGTCCTTGGTAGAGTATTGTATGTGAATGTGTGTATCCATGTCCTCAGTAGAGTATTGTATGTGAACGTGTATCCATGTCCTCAGTAGAGTATTGTATGTGAATGTGTATCCATGTCCCCAGTAGAGTATTGTATGTGAATGTGTATCCATGTCCGCAGTAGAATATTGTATGTGAATGTGTATCCATGTCCTTGGTAGAGTATTGTATGTGAATGTGTATCCATGTCCTTGGTAGAGTATTGTATGTGAACGTGTATCCATGTCCTCAGTAGAGTATTGTATGTGAATGTGTATCCATGTCCTCAGTAGAGTATTGTATGTGAATGTGTATCCATGTCCTTGGTAGAGTATTGTATGTGAACGTGTATCCATGTCCTCAGTAGAGTATTGTATGTGAATGTGTATCCATGTCCTTGGTAGAGTATTGTATGTGAATGTGTATCCATGTCCTTGGTAGAGTATTGTATGTGAACGTGTATCCATGTCCTCAGTAGAGTATTGTATGTGAATGTGTATCCATGTCCTCAGTAGAGTATTGTATGTGAACGTGTATCCATGTCCTTGGTAGAGTATTGTATGTGAATGTGTATCCATGTCCTTGGTAGAGTATTGTATGTGAATGTGTATCCATGTCCTTGGTAGAGTATTGTATATGAATGTGTATCCATGTCCTTGGTAGAGTATTGTATGTGAATGTGTATCCATGTCCTTGGTAGAGTATTGTATGTGAATGTGTATCCATGTCCTTGGTAGAGTATTGTATGTGAATGTGTATCCATGTCCTTGGTAGAGTATTGTATGTGAATGTGTTCCATGTCCTTGGTAGAGTATTGTATGTGAACGTGTATCCATGTCCTTGGTAGAGTATTGTATGTGAATGTGTATCCATGTCATTGGTAGAGAGTATTGTATGTGAATGTGTATCCATGTCCTTGGTAGAGAGTATTGTATGTGAATTGGTATCAATGTCCACTGGTTTGAAATCAGAATTCTAGTTTTATGATACAGGTGGTAGTACGTTTAGATAAAACCCATATCGTTATAATTCCGGTGTTTCCCGGACATCAATTGGTGATTAGTTTACAGGACAACCAAAGTATAGAATAATAATTGAGTCTTATTAAATGAATTAAAGCACTCAACGCTGGTAAGATTATTTGTCATTGATTCTAAAGTAAACAGCGAAATGAAACTGAACGTCACCCTACACATGACATACACCGGTATTTGCATGTGTGTTGACTGACAAAAGGGAGACAATACAAACACACAATATTGCATTAATAAATGAGAGATCATTATTGTATACAAAGGGATTAGTACCACCAGCTAGCTATTGGTGAATGGCAGGTTTTCATTGTTAATTCATCCAATAGATTGCCGGTGGGCATTTTGCATATGAATACGGTGATCTCTCCTATAGGAATACCGTTATTACGCACCACTGAAGTAAAATGTCATAGGAGTTTGATAGTAGTTTATGGATTATCCCGGGGTGTTTCACTAAACCAAATATGATCTCGTTTAATGAAGACTGCATAAATATGTAAAAAGATTCAAGAAGAGCACATATACGGTATAAAACATTTTAAAAGCACAATTTACGGAGTTTTCAAATTACTTTTTTTATTCAGTAGGTGCAAGTATACAGTAAGTGTACAAGAAATAATATAGTGCTCATGTGCTGATATTTATCAACAAAACCTCTTACTTTTTCGAAAAGTCTATAATTAGCACTGCAAACATTGTTTGCCAAAATGCGTAACGTCTGAGTTCCCTCGACTTTCATGACGTGTTGATCTGCTATATATGACACAGCATACATGTTAATAGCCGCCCAGGCCATTTTGATGACCTTATGCACAGGTTCATGATAGAGCATCATCAACGAATTAAGTGCACATATTTGGGACTATCAGGAAAACGCCTCATGCATGCATAGTGAATACATACACACATTGGGTGAAATTCTCGGTGAAATATACATTTGTATATAATTACATCATTTTTATATCAATTTGGAACCTTCTGAAACGTGATTGATATTTTATCGTAACTGCGCGACTGAAGATATAACATTTGGGTATACGAGAATGGTCCAAATACTAGTAGCCGAAAACATGTACGTCCCTTATTGTGACTTTAGGACAATAGAACAATACCCTTAATATATGCCAGTGAAATATTTATCCAATGAAATACCAGATGTCACGGCAACCACATATGCCCCGTTTAGGGTACGACAAAGGAGACAATAGATATATGTACAACTATTGCAGAATCAGTAGAGAGAAAAATGTGAAGGCCATCGGTGTGTTTAAACACCATAATCTACATCTTTTTGTACACCAGAATCGGAGATTTATTCATACAACAGTGGATGTAGTCTATGTACATTATAGGACAGTCTAAATTAATGCGTGTAAACCTGGTACCACAGGGTGTCTGACATGTGGGCAGTTCATGTGTATATGTCTGAGTCCACAAGGAACAGTCCACACTGTGCATGTATATGTCAGCCTGCACAGTTGACTACCTATCTATACAATCATGTCTGACACCACAGGAGACAGTTCATGTGTACATGTACATACAAAAAGTTTATATTAAGTCAGACAGGGAAGGCATCACTCAACTTAACCAACCGAGCACAGAAAACATTAAAACCAAACAAAGCACAATGCCCAACTGAACCAACCGAGCACAGGAAACATAAGTATATGTCTGATACCACATGAGACAGTTCATGTGTATACGTACATACATGTATATGTCTGATACCACAGGAGACAGTTCATGTGTATACATACATACAAGTATATGTCTGATACCACATGAGACAGTTCATGTGTACACGTACATACATGAATATATCTGATAACACATGAGACAGTTCATGTGTACACGTACATACATGTATATATCTGATACCAGAGGAGACAGTTCATGTGTACACGTACATACATAAATATATCTGATACCACAGGAGACAGTTCATGTGTACACGTACATACATGAATATATCTGATACCACAGGAGACAGTTCATGTGTACACGTACATACATGTATATGTCTGATACCACAGGAGACAGTTCATGTGTACACGTACATACATGTATATATCTGATACCACATGAGACAGTTCATGTGTACACGTACATACATGTATATGTCTGATACCACAGGATACAGTTCATGTGTACACGTACATACATGTATATGTCTGATACCACAGGAGACAGTTCATGTGTATACATACATACAAGTATATGTCTGATACCACATGAGACAGTTCATGTGTACACGTACATACATGAATATATCTGATAACACATGAGACAGTTCATGTGTACACGTACATACATGTATATATCTGATACCAGAGGAGACAGTTCATGTGTACACGTACATACATAAATATATCTGATACCACAGGAGACAGTTCATGTGTACACGTACATACATGAATATATCTGATACCACAGGAGACAGTTCATGTGTACACGTACATACATGTATATGTCTGATACCACAGGAGACAGTTCATGTGTACACGTACATACATGTATATATCTGATACCACATGAGACAGTTCATGTGTACACGTACATACATGTATATGTCTGATACCACAGGATACAGTTCATGTGTACACGTACATACATGTATATGTCTGATACCAGAGGAGACAGTTCATGTGTACACGTACATACATGAATATATCTGATACCACAGGAGACAGTTCATGTGTACACGTACATACATGTATATATCTGATACCACAGGAGACAGTTCATGTGTACACGTACATACATAAATATATCTGATAGCTCTTCTCTGCTATAAGATGTTTCAAACCAAGTGTCATCGTCTTCTTAGAACATTATCACACCTATTTGCATGACAGGAAATAGCGTGCGTCTAAATTGCTAACGTTTATTGTCACGTGATTAGAGCTTTTAGAGACATACCACGTCGTTATTAAATAAAGTTCTTTACAACATCTCTCCAGGTGACGCCGTTGTCTTCATTCTAGAGAAGTCATGTCCTTGTCTTGAATCTAAGCCATTCGCGGACTGATTGACACATATTTACGTATTATGCCATCCCTGATTCACACATATTTACGTATTATGCCATCCCTGATTCACACATATTTACGTATTATGCCATCCCTGATTCACACCTATTTACGTATTATGCCATCCCTGATTCACACATATTTACGTATTATGCCATCCCTGATTCACACATATTTACGTATTATGCCATCCCTGATTTACACCTATTTACGTATTATGCCATCCCTGATTCACACCTATTTACGTATTATGCCATCCCTGATTCACACATAGTTACGTATTATGCCATCCCTGATTCACACATATTTACGTATTATGCAATCCCTGATTCACACATATTTACGTATTATGCCATCCCTGATTCACTCATATTTACGTATTATGCCATCCCTTATTCACACATAGTTACGAATTATGCCATCCCTGATTCACACATATTTACGTATTATGCCATCCCTGATTCACACATAGTTACGTATTATGCCATCCCTTATTCACACATATTTACGTATTATGCCATCCCTGATTCACTCATATTTACGTATTATGCAATCCCTGATTCACACATATTTACGTATCATGCCATCCCTGATTCACTCATATTTACGTATTATGCCATCCCTGATTCACACATATTTACGTATTATGCCATCCCTGATTCACACATATTTACGTATTATGCCATCCCTGATTCACACATATTTACGTATTATGCCATCTCTGATTCGATTAAGTACGACGTGTTTGTACATTTAGGAAACCCATTTAGCGCTTAATGCAAAATTGTATACACTTTTAAGGATGTTTATATGCACATCTATCTTCTGGTATGAGTTGTAATTGAATATTTCAAAAAGCAACAAGGTAACCGCTAGAGGAGGACCATTTACTATACCGCATACGTATTAGCCGCTGTATTGTGGTTTGGAACAGTATCTGTAAGCAAAAATCATATATTAGTAATAGGCGAATTTTGAATATGCTTGTATGCCAATGCATCAGTGGTACTTTTTTGTAAAATAATAAAATAATTTTGGACCTGACGACTTCTTTCAACTAGACAGATGTAGTTGGTGGAAGATATTTACAATAGGTATTGTCAAACTCTCACACTGACGTAGGTGTTTTGTCTGTGGTATAGTCAAATATATCAGAGAACCAACAATGGCGCATTGTTGTGGAACTATTGAACTTTGCTGGTTATATATACAGCTGATTGGAGTTACCACTCCCGTCTCCTGGATACCCCATGTAATGTCAAATATATATCATGAAAAGTAGGTTTTTATATAAGCTCGTGGTCAAATTGCCGAGGGATCGACCTTGAGAACGAGTAATTCGACTTTGTTTTGTTATACCCATCTAATGAGCCAGCAGCTCGCTAAATAAGACGTTATATATATATAGGTACCTAGGTTACTGTTTTCCTTTGGCTTCTGTTTACTTAGTTCAGTTAACCTACAGAAAGGTTTACTGTCTACCTATCATATCGTTCTTAAATCTGATTATAGGGAGTTACAACACAATATAAGGTTACAATAAGTTCCCTCAATTCACACCGTCTCACAGACGTCGGCAGACGACACAACATTCTGATGTGTATACATAATCATTAATGTTTTAAATTGCCTAACATTATGTTTTCCAATATCTGGAAATCCATGTACTACAGTACCCCCAGTACTAATCCGTGTTGTTATGGCTTTTTTATTTCATCCATCGCTTACTTCAATGACCTCGGGGATTTCTAGCATTTCACGGTGAACAATTTCTAATCCAACTTCGTTCCTGCTGTCTCCAAGCGTTCCCACAATGCTTCCCAATTCTGCTATGTTCTTTGATTCAGGATGTTCTTGTATGGGAGACGGGAGTTGTTATTTTGGTGATGCATTATATTACTAGAACGGTATGGCTTTTTCCACCTACCTAATTTCTAATAGTATATTAGTATCCAATGAAGTTGTCTTTGGCACTCGAAAAAGAAGTAAATCAGTGTTTGCCATTATAACAAACATAAATTACAATCCACTGAGGACATGAGGCACAATTCACCAAACGCTATGTTATGTCTAGCCATTCAAAAGCCTGTACAATACGGAACGTAAATTCTGAATTTTGTTGGGTATATCAGAAAATCGTCTCCTCTCCTCATCTGCAACACATCCAAACCATGCCGTCATATTATAATGTATAAAAGAATACGACCACCATTGGTACTATCATTGAGATGGTCTTAAAATTGGGATTGACTACAGACCGAAACCGTGAAAACCGAAAACGTGTTCCTAATTAGTGAGGTAGGCTTATTATGGAGGATCTTTTCAAATGAAAATGCCACTACGTGTATCGACAATATTTTCCACCCCGCATGGTTAGGTTTTGACTTATGTTAATAACTGTTGCTTTGGTTAATTCTTGTACATCGTTATTGTTCACCATATTTGTTCCTATATGTACATCTATTTGCTTGCCAATTTAATATGAACGTTATACACATTTGTAATTATCGTAATCGCCAAGTAAATATGTATTATTTGATGTATTTACATGGTATGTGTATTAGACATATATTGAAGGGAAACTGGTAGCGGATTATAGAGAAAAGTTACTCGGATTGTATTTACATAATTATTTATACATACTATACTTGTAATTTATATATTTATACTTGTATGGAGCCATTACCAACACAATATAAAAAGTATGCCAAAATATGAAAAGATCTCTATCATTTCGCTAATTTCAATAGACTGATGGAATTAAACGTTATTGCACCACAAGAAACAACCTATTTCAAACTATATATCCAATAGTGTGCGAACAGGAACCGTGGAATCGTCCACCCCGTAAAGCTATCTCGACATATGCTACAACATGAACAGTTTGGGTGTTTCCTAAATATCATTGAACATTTTTGAAAGAGTAGCTCATTGTATTTTTTTATAGTAAACATACCGTAACGTAACGTTTTTATTTCGAAATATGTTGATGCACAATTATTGTTTATCTTTTTGGTTATGGTGTATACTCACTCACCGCGACGCCATGACCTATATAGTAACATTAAATATGGAATCCTAGAGTCCATGTCCAACGGATGAATATGCCAAAACGCACAGGAAGTAAAAACGTGTTAGGTTACAACTGATTTACGGAAGTGTCGTCTGCAGTATAACAGAAGGGAGCATTCTAAACACAATAATGGACATTTGAAATTTGGCACATGCAACGAAACATACTTATCGTGTCCAGCGAGCAGAAGAATTTCAAAACACTAAAGTGCAACTCAAAGCAAAGTGTACGGTACACATTAAGTATTTGTTGAGCCATCATGGAATGTTCCCTATAGGGGCACTAGCATCATCTGATATTTGCAGCAGAAGGCAGGAAATAATAACGCCAACAATTAAGTGTGACATAAACAAATTTGTCTTTTCAATGTGATGGTCCTTGAAACAACATAATCTGTCCTTCATAAACAACACAATTTTGTATTCTAACATTATACGTAAGGAGAAAAGACTCAATCAATAAATTAAACTGTTGTTTGACAATGTTTCCTACTGTGACAGAGTCGTACCGTCACGTGATAGAAAACTTCTCACAGAAGGCGCGTGGTAACACTCGGCAGACGACTAGATTGAGCTACTATATACATGTATCAGACAGTGACACATTTAGAGCGATACAGATTGCTCGCTGCTGATCAGCGTTTGTTGCATCATCGGTGGTAAATAATTTCCAATAATGCTCAAGTTTATCGATTTTGGCTCGTTTCTCCTCGTCAGTTCTATTTATAGAACAGACTAGCACAGTCTCTGGCGAACATGGCTGACACTTTTCTGAGTTAAACAGTTTCTATATTTAGTTATGTTTCTATCTGTATCTAAGCGACCAAAACACGTTCATAATGCCACTTATTCTAGCACCAGACTGCCTTTATATAGAACTGATTCCATGCAACTGGAGGAATATTTATTTATGTTAAAAGGAATGTGAAAAATCAGGATCTTGACATTCCGAATGACGTTGCTCATATAACGCAAGGTCATGTTGGTGAGTAAATCCGGTGTAAAGGTCAATTATCGACTCTCAGACATTTAATGAAGTCGTCAACAACAAGGATGCTGTTACCTTAATCACCATAAACTGCCAAAAGGGGTACAAACAGGAAAAGCCTGAATATAGTCTAGATTGAATACCGGTGAAATACGATACACGTACATGTCTTAGTTGAGAACAATAGATGGTATGAGTATATTCGAATATGCGCACCAATGTCATATACACGCAGACATAATCATCTACATTTTCTCGTGGTTACAACCGTGTAAGGAAACCGTAATGCACGCTATACCGTTATGTTGTATTAAACTGTTTCAATTTTCTCAGAATAAAGTTTTATTTGATTGTGAGTGAGTGAAATCAATATGCACACACAAGGAAATGAACAATGCACATTCTCAGACAGTTAACGCCGGCAGTCACACAGAGAGAGCGAGAGAGACACAGAGAGACACAGAGAGTGTGAGTAAACATTTGAGTAGATTGATAGACAAAGGGAGATTACTGACACCATGACTTCTCGCAGGTCAACATGACTGTCTGTTGTTTACTGCTATAGTGGACATATAGAATAGTAACATGTGTTTTAACGTTGTGTCTGTCCTATCGTGTTCTTGTGAAATATCAGTTATGAAGACCCCCCCCCTCTACACATGTACTGGTCAGATGTTGCTGTTGTTGTGGACGGCTATGTAGCCCAAATACCCTGGTCGCTGGTACAAGTAGCCTTTGCAAGTAAGGTTTCTTATAGTGTCACACAGATCAGAAAGATAGGACCTCGCGTTTGTTATATACATGTGTGCAACTTTCACACTACATTACAGACAATATATTATTGAAAACGATTGATGTTGTGACGGGGAAATACAAATATACAAAATGCAACTGAACACAACACCCGACAGAGGTTTCAGATTGGATATTCAGACTGGAACCGTTATAGCAGACATATTACATTAATAATGGTACAAAATGCAGTGTCTATGAGTACATGTATAGACTAGGGACTTAAAATTATGTTCAGTATTTTGTTCTTGAAACAATATTGAATGGCGATTGATGACACCAAGTAATGAATGCAGTCTGCGACACATGCTCAAAGTCACGTAGTCCTATCAGTTTACATGTGTCGATCACGTGACGTTGTGCTATCACGTCACATGACACTAACACGTCATATGATCCTATACGTTTTGTTTTGCAACCGATCTCGTCCTGAAATATTTACAAAACTAACATCCTGAGGTGATAATTAAGAAATCTTCCCAAAAGTAGTCAGCCATTTGGACATAGACACACAATCGGTCTTCCTCGGATCAACACACAGTTAACCCAGTAATTACGAATTAATTCTTCAGGTTAACACATCTAGGTATAATGTAAGACTGACACATTCAGGTATAATATAAGGCTGCGCATCTAGGTATAATGTAAGGTTGACACATTCAGGTATAATGTAAGGTTGACACATCTAGGTATAATGTAAGGTTGACACATCTAGGTATAATGTAAGGTTGACACATCTAGGTATAATGTAAGGTTGACATTTCTAGGTACAATGTAAGGTTGACACATCCAGGTATAATGTAAGGTTGACACATGTAGGTATAATGTAAGGTTGACACATCTAGGTATAATGTAAGGTTGACACATCTAGGTATAATGTAAGGTTGACACATCTAGGTATAATGTAAGGTTGACACATCTAGGTATAATGTAAGGTTGACACATCTAGGTATAATGTAAGGTTGACACACCAAGGTATAATGTAAAGTTGACACATCTAGGTATAATGTAAGGTTGACACATCTAGGTATAATGTAAGGTTGACACACCCAGGTATAATGTAAGGCTGACACATCTAGCTATAATGTATGGTTGACACATCTAGGTAAAATGTAAGGTTGACACAGCCAGGTATAATGTAAGGTTGACACATCTAGGAATAATGTAAGGTAGACAAACCCAGGTATAATGTAAGGCTGACACATCTAGGTATAATGTATGGTTGACACATCTAGGTATAATGTAAAGCTGACACATCGGTAAAGTATAAGGTTGACATGTCTAGATATAACGTAAGGTTGACACATCTAGATATTATGTACGGCTGACATATCCATGTACAATGTAAGGTTAACACATCTAGGTATAATGTAAGGCTAACACATCTAGGTATAATGTAAGACTGACGCATCTAGGTATAATGTAAGGTAAACACATCTAGGTATAATGTTAGGTTGACATTTCTAGGTATAATGTTAGGTTGACATTTCTAGGTATAATGTAAGATTGACAAATCTAGATTTTATGTAAGATTGACACATCCATGTATAATGTAAGGTTGACACATCTTGGTATAATGTAAGGGTATAATGTATGGTTGACACATCTAGGTATAATGTAAGGCTGACACATATATGTATAATGCAAGGCTGGCTCATCTAGGTATAATGTAAGGTGGACACATCTAGGTATAATGTAAGGTTGCCAAATCTAGGTATAATATAAGGTTGACACATCTAGGTATAATATAAGGCAGACACATCCAGGTATAATGTAAGGCTGGCACATCTAGATATAATGTAAGGTTGACATATCTAGGTATAATGTAAGGTTGACACATCTAGGTATAATACAAGGCTGGCACATCCAAGTATAATGTAAGCTGACATATATAGGTATAATGTAAGGTTGACATATTTAGGTATAATGTATGGTTGCAATGAAACCTCTTTTATTTGATTACGTATTTATTCACCAGTGCAGTCGAGAGACAAGTGTATTTGTAATATTCTAAATTTAACTTTTTTAAGGGAGTTATTATTTTTTTTTTTCAGAAATACAGTTAGAAATTCACTTTGTTATTAGCCAACTGAGCCTCATCAGACTTAAAAGCGCATAAGCTTGAAGTAAGCATCAGATTAATATGGCTAGAAAATAAAAGGCTTGGTGTTTATTGTTCAGAACCATTGGAATAGCTTCATTGTTTTTAATGCCGAGCATAGCCTTTATTAGCCGGTCAGCTTTCTGCTGAAATATGGCAGGGATATATGAGTGCCTCCACCTGTATTTGAGCCCGGATCGCTAGATAAGACGGGAAGCGCGCTAACAAGTGAGCTAATAAGGCACACGTATATGTTTGTACAGCTTATATTAAAACTTATAAATGTATACAGGACAAAACGAAAATCTGTTTTTGCACTTTCAAATAAAATATGGCAAAAATGTCAAAAGGCAGACACATCACTTAATACAGTCTGGTATGGGGATATATATCTTATTTTAACGAGTTTATCTCTTATCAACTAGAGTAACATTGAACTTGAATTGTACTATTTTACTTTACTTTTTATAACCTATGTTTCAACATTACCGATCGACATTCCTAATATAAAAGTACCTAGATGTGTCAACCTTGCAGCTACTTAGGTCTGTTTGTAAGTTACAAAAAAAGGAAATAGTATTGCGCATATTTATCTGTTCAAGAAGTGGATTTAAATATATGTTCGATATAAAGTAATTAACTTCATAAACAACATTGTTAGAACTACTTCCATGAAAATTCCAATCAAAATTATTTAACTAGTTAAAACGTTATGCCAGGAAATTCATATAACGGTGTCCAGTCAATCACTGAGGTGCATTCAATCAAAACTACTATGCTATTTAAAACAAGAAAAACAGAAGTGATTTTACGGCCCTATGAGTTAATTTTTTGTATTGGTGGACGTATTTTTAAAATGTTGCTATATTAAAGATGAAGCTTTCTAGTGTCTAAATATGTAAATATATTTAAAATTGACACCAGTATTAATGAATTGTTTAGTAAAACAAAATGCACCTGAGTGACCGTCTGGTCAATTTCCCGTGAAATGGACCTTTCTAAGATAACATGAATGTTATAGCGGAATACAGGTCGGGCACGTCGGAAATTTCGAGGGCTGTCTGCAAGAATGTAGTACTCCCTTAATAAATAATAGGCTATTACAGTTACTTCAGTCATGCAGGTTATCCGCAAAATGCAAGGGGTAAAAAAAAAAGAGAGGACTGGGCATGTTGACAATGGAAAGGTTCGAAAGAAATGGAACGATTTATTTGGAAGATGGTTTCAAGTATTCTATCCTTGATGGTTGAACTTAAAAACGTACACATACAAGCAAATAATCAGTTTAAACTATCAGTATATCGTATGTGTGTTCTTTCTATAGTTAAAATGTTTAAGTAAAATGCATTATTGGTAGATTAAAATCTTTATCAGTTTAACTATTGTCACGATCTGTCATTTCACATATATGTTTATGATAATCATGTATTATAAATACAACACTCGCTTCAACAAGATATTTCGACCGTCCATACAATAAATAAAATCATCTTAATTGGCAATTCAAGGTGTCTAAAGCGTGCAATCAAAGGATGTATTACTTGAGCGTATTTTATCATAGCAATGGCTACATTGGATGCAACGATATTTATTCTAAATTTAGGTGGTTTATTATTTCAACTAAACGTCATTCTAATAACAATGAAAGGGGAGAAATTGTGATGTTTAAAAAATCGTACTTTAGTTGTGCACCTTTAATACAGTAAGTAGACTATATGGTTTACCTTGGTGTTTTTGCATGGCCTCCTCATTTTGGACATAATGCATCGTTTTGAAACAAAACCATTACAACTGTCATAATTTATACAACATACACTCTGCTCAAGTTTGAATTCATTTTTCTTAAAATAATTTTGACTTTATACCAACCTCCTTTTCGTGAGTTTCTTAAATTGTCTAATATGTTTAACAGCAATAACTAGAATTCAACAGAAAATAAATGCTTATACGTTTGTTTGAAAGATAAATGCGAAACAGTATCATCAAGTTTTCGATATATTGGTAAGCTGCAATTTTTGATCAAATAACAAACAATGACCCCAGTGATTATCGTGTAGATCATATAACTTAGGACATCATCTTGAAATTATATCAAAATATATGAAATCCATATAAAGGGTAGTTATATGATTTTAAATTTTCTTTTAAACATACTTTCAGACTCCTGTTCTGTGGTGAAACTTAGTTTTGTAGCCAGGGGGGGGGGGGGGGGGGGGGTTCTTTCAATCCTATGTACTAACAAACTGCAAATTTCATAAACTTTTATAATTAATACACAAATCATTATTTTACCTATAGACTGGAACTTGAAAGTCCATTTTGTTTAAAAGTCGCTTCGCATATTAAAAAAGCTGAGTTATGAAATGCACATACAGGAGAGGAATATTCATCATGTGACATGTTTATTACGTATATTTTATTTATTTAACACAAACCCAGTACAAAAATGTAGTATTAAACAAAGTTTAACGTTTCATTAAATTGAATTAACCGTCTAGACATCATATTGAAACATGTAAATATAATATTATAAAGCCGAAGGTTTGAAAATTTGATAATTCTATAAGAATCATATATACATTGTGGATGAAAATATTTCAGATTTGCTTAAAATACATAATATACAATATCACTATAAGTAAAAATAAAGGCCTTAAATTAATGTAATTAAGACAAGTAGGCCATTTATGTTTTTCGTTAGTAATACATGCAATGAGTTCTGCTGAAGAAATATATAATATTAATATTATTAAATTTGATATGATGATCTGGCTATACGTTAAGAGAAAGGGTGTTGGACTTTTTAAGTAATACATTCACATTATCATGGTAACAGAGTGCCAGTACTATCATTAAAAATGTAGATATGAATATGTACTAATCTTGTATAATATAATTATTCATAGGTTCTAGTATAAGAATAATAATATATTGTTATTTTGTCTCATATAATATGTAATATAATTCATTCAATACAATTCAATACTTTATTCATCTATGCAGAGGATATTGAACACAATATGTACACAATAATATATAGTTACAAGAAGTTACTAGTATACAATGTTTGTGCAATGATTTTCTGTTCCTTGTTACAGAACAGAGCAGAACTGAACAAAACCTTTATTGTTTTAGCACTTACTACACAGTATTAGACAGTGCACAGCATTTCACTATCTTTAAAACTCTTGGGGGCTCAATTGGAACTTGTGTTCGATGTTGAAACATACACTGAATTTCTCTAATCTTCATATATGTATATTAATGCTAAGGTCACATTTGCCCTACGAGCTCCTTACGAGCTCCGTACGAGTTGATTTTGGTAAACTCGCACGGCGTCCGTACGGAGACCGTACGGACACGAAGACTCGTACGAGCATCGTACGGATTTTCTTAAATCGTACGAGCATCGTACGGATATCTTTCCAGTGCATCTCTATATATCGTTCGTGGTCCGTACGAGTTGTGACCAGACGCTACGAACATACAAAAACTGTTAGGATTTCAAAATTATGAACTCGATAAATTCGTACGGATATTGTACGAGCTTTGTGACCCTAGCATAACCAATGTCTGGATATATGTTCTGCTTAGTGATTATCTGAGACAGGACATATGTGTATCATCTAGCAATTGCTTGCCGCTAATTTGCGACATGTCTTCTGATATAGAGGATATTACATGAGTGTCTTTTCATATTGAATTTATTAAACGAGTTGAATAAAATAATAAAATGCGAGGCTCTGCCGAGCATTTTATCGATTTTTTTCAACGAGTTTAATAAATTCAATGTGGAAAGTCACAAATGTAATGTTCTTTTTATCACATATTAGCCTTTTCCGGCCGAAACATTAAATAGCTACTTATTTTTCACTATAATAAACGCGCAATTTTGACGACGTCGCCTATCCTTTGAATGACGTCGCGTGATAGCTTTATTACACTAGTGTATTATCAAAAATAAATAATGGCTTTATTACGCTGCCGCGACGTCAAACATGTGATAAAAATACATATTCATGTAGTTACTGTCATGCTCATGCTTATATTTGTATAACCACTGATTATTTCGTTGTTTTGTAAATATTGTGTTCAATATTCTTTATATAGAGGGAAATAACGAATTGTATTAAATTGAATTGAATTGAATACAGAAGTTGTAATAGTGTTAGTGTCCTAGACATATAATATAAAATTATGCACATGTTCAATGTGAAACAAATATTAGTACTGTATGCATACACAACTATACATGTATAATATTGAGAATTTATTAATTGGTAAGTAAAATGACATCTTTATTAAGCATATTTTGATAACTCAAAGTAAACAAACAACAACAAATAATACTGTATACCTACATTATGAACAAAGAAAATGTTCAAATCACTACATGGAAATAAAATTAAATATAAAGCACAAACTATTATTAAATTCAAGTTACTGAGAGTGTTAAGTATCTGTCAAAAGCTTGGTGATGAATCATCATAGAAATTTTGACATTATTCAGCATTATGTATATATACAAAATGTATATAATTTATATACATATATATATATTTAATCATAAATAATCAACATAATAAACACTAATGATTTGTGCGCCAGGTGATCATAGGAGACAATATGTTATATATATATATATATATATATATATATATTTGTGCACCAGGTGATCATAGGAGACAATCTGTTAAGCCAAATGTTAGGCTTTTACGTCTTGTCACTAAAATGTTATTTAATATGTAATGCGTAAACATGAACTGGTACTTTTATAAGTGAAAATGTATTGTAATTGATTGGCAATGCTTGGTACTTGGCATTTTAATGTATTTTCCCCATTGGCGTAATTGTTTGCTACATTTCATAAATATAACTAAACTACACTCTAATATCGACGGACTTACATATTTTGAAAAAAACACCTAACGTTACTGACGTTGCGAGGTGTACGCCGACTGTTAAAGTACATGTCATAATTTTGTATGACTTTCTTTAAATAATAAATATACTCTCTTTATATTTAACATGCGCTTTCTTAAGGTATTGTGTTTACCGTTTTAGATAGCATTTAAGTTCGATCTTACAATGCGAGCATGGATTAAATACAAAAACGCGATTTCCAAGGACAATCCACGTTTTTATTATTCTGATCAAATACCTGCATAATCTCCGATGACCGTTTCAGAATGAATTCTTATATTATTTTATTAAAAGAAACGTCACGGTCAATGTACACAATACAACGTCACGGTCAACGAACACGGGACAAAGTCACCGTCAATATGCACGCGATAAAGTCACGGCCAATGTACACGGTATAGCGACACGGTCAATATACACGGGACAACACCATGTTCAATATACAGGGAACAACGCCACGGTCAATGTACACGGAACAATGCCACGGTCAATGTACACGGAACAATGTCGCGGTCAATGTACACGGAACAACGCCACCGTCAATTTACACGGAACAATGTCACGGTCAAAGTACGCGGGACAACGTCACGGTCAATGTACACGGGACAACGTCACGGTCAATGTACACGGGACAACGTCACGGTCAATGTACACAGGACAACGTCACGGTCCATGAACACGGGACAACGTCACGCTCAATTATTCCATAACAAAACTAATTATTAAATGAATATGAACTCATATCACATTATCATCTTAAACTGTAAGTTACACATGTAGCAAAAACGATCAAGCTCATCTAAAAGCACAAAAGCAACCTAACGATATCAAATTTCCAAAAAGACTGCATTTCCTTACTTTTGTTAAAGTTATAAAAAGTTATTGACCACGCATGTATATGAGACAGAAAAACGCATGATTAGATTGCACATTCGTATAAATGTCGTCTGGAGGTTTTATGTTAGTTTTCAACTTTTTGTGACATTTCAGTCTGTAATGTTTTCTATCTGTCTGTCGTGCCTCGTTCATGTTAATATTCTAGCAAACCCAATGTCAATGTACGCCTAACACTGTCAAGGTAAAAGCTTCATCAGCACATACATGGTCCGATCTTGACCAGTACATACATGGTCCACTCCTGGTCAGTACATACATGGTCCAATCCTGGTCAGAACATACATGGTCCAATCTTAACCAGTACATACATGGTCCAATCCTTGTCAGTACATACATGGTCCAATCCTGGTCAGTACATACATGGTCCAATCCTGGTCAGTCCATACATGGTCCCATCCTTTTGAGAACATACATGGTCCAATCCTGGTAAGCTCATACATGGTTTAATCTTGACTAGTACATACATGGTCCAATCCTTGTCAGTACATACATGGTCCTATCCTGGTCAGAACATACATGGTCCAATCTTGGTCAGTACATACATGGTTCAATCCTTGTCAGTACATACATGGTCCTATCCTGGTCAGAACATACATGGTCCAATCCTGGTCAGCTCATACATGGTTCAATCTTGGTCAGTACATCCATGGTCCAATCCTGACCGGTACATACATGGTTTAATCTTGACCGGTACATACATGGTCCAATCCTGACCGATACATACATGGTTTAATTTTGACCAGTACATACATGGTCCAATCCTGACCGGTACATACATGGTTGAATCTTGACAAGTACATACATGGTCCAATCCTGGTCAGAACATTCATGGTCCAACACTGACCAGAACATACATGGTCCAATCCTGGTCAGCTCATACATGGTTAAATTTTGACCAGTACATACATGGTCCAATCCTGACCGGTACATACATGGTTTAATCTTGACCAGTACTTACATGGTCCAATCCTGACCGGTACATACATGGTTGAATCTTGACCAGTACATACATGGTCCAATCCTGACCAGGACATACATGGTCCAATCCTGGTCAGAACATACATGGTCCTATCCTGGTCAGAACATACATGGTCCAACACTGGCCAGTACATACATGGTGCAATCCTGGTCAGTACATACATGGTTCAATCTTGGTCAGTACATACAAGGTCCAATCCTGGTCAGAACATACATGGTCCAACCCTGATCAGTACATACATTGTCCAATCCTGGTCAGAACATACATGGTCCAATCCTGGTCAGTACATACATGGTCCAATCATGGTCAGTACTTACATGGTCCAATCCTGGCAGTACATACATGGTGCAATCCTGGTCAGTACATACATGGTCCAATCCTGGCAGTACACACATGGTCCCATCCTGTTCAGAACATACATGGTCCCATCCTGGTCAGTACACACATGGTCCCATCCTGGTCAATACACACATGGTCCCATCCTGGTCAGTACACACATGGTCCCATCCTGACCAGTACATACATGGTCTAATCCTGACCAGTACATACATGGTCCAATCTTGACCAGTACATACATGGTCCAATCCTGGTCAGTACATATATGGTCTAATCCTGGCCAGTACATACATGGTCCAATCCTGGTCATTACATACATGGTCCAATCCTGGTCGGTTCATACATGGTCCAATCCTGGGCAGTACATACATGGTCCAATCCTGGGCAGTACATACATGTACATGGTCCAATCCTGACCAGTATTCTATCAATACCTGGGGAATGGTCCCCATTCACGATACAGTGTTGGTGGCCGTTTCATTTGTCGCCTGCCTAGAGTGTTCCCAAAAATTCGAAATAATCTGGATATCTGAAGACTTTGATGAAAGTGGCAAATGTTGTATGTTGTTTTTATGCAGGAAATGCTTGTGTTGCAAGTGCTATTTGAACCGGAGCTCCGCCCTGAAATAGTTTACAAGGCGTCATTTTTGTGACTTCTCGTATTACAGTGATGCTCATTATTTGGTTTTATTTTTTATATTTCAATGAACTGATTTGAAAAGAAATTCTAGGAGGCATGCAAGGAATATTATTTCATTCACATTCCAAATTATAACTGTATCCATCTTTAAATAGCAGAGAAATTATAAAAATTATAGGAGTTATGTTAATGTTAGAATTGTGATTAAGTGTACTTGGTCCAATCCTGACTAGTGATTTCATAATGCAATCCCGTTTATCAAATCCATGGTTAATTCTTGGTTAGAATATCCATGATCTAATTCTGACCAGCATATACATAGTCA
Organism: Spisula solida; assembly: GCA_947247005.1. Classification (NCBI taxonomy): domain Eukaryota; kingdom Metazoa; phylum Mollusca; class Bivalvia; order Venerida; family Mactridae; genus Spisula; species Spisula solida. Next base: position 37,955,448 of record OX365947.1, on the reverse strand, counting down.
AATCCTATCTAGCATTTTCATGGTCAAATCCTGTTTAGCAAAGCCATTGTATAAAATTGACTAGCATATCCATGGTCCAATCCTTGATAGCACATTCATGGTTCAATCCTGGACAGCACATTCATGGTTCAATTCTAGCAAGCACATCCATGGTCCAATCCAGCATAGCACATTCATGGTCCAATTTTAGAAAGCATATCCATGGTCCAATCATGGATAACACATTCATGGTTCAATTCTAGCAAGCACATTCATAGTCCAATACCGGAAAGCACATTCATGGTTCAATTCTAGCAAGCTCATCCATGGTTCAATCCTGGATAGCACATTCATGGTCCAATTCTACCAGGCACATCCATGGACCAATCATAGCAAGCTGACATAGTCATAGTCAAATCCTGGCCAAACATTTATAGTAAATCATAGCAAAGTTATAGATACTGTCATAGTCAAAACATGACTAAAACGTCATATAATACAGTGCCTTGGACAAAACATGGGTTTCATACCCTAAAAGTCAGTGACATTGTCGAAGTATAAATTCTGGATAACACATGTCATGCTAGCAGATAATGTCATGGCCAAAACTAGGCTAACATACCCTATAATAAAAGTAATGATAACACCTTTGTTGTGAGACCCTATAGCATAAAACAATGGTCAAACCATGACTATCACTAATTACTAGTAGTATACCCTATAATACGAAGTCATGGTCAACGAATGACGTCAAACCATTTGTCTGAGACATCGTCGCCAAGTTTTAATTCTTGCTTGTATGTTTGTAGTATGTACATGTAAGATATAATTCTATTTATAGGTCTGCTTACAACCTTGCTACATAATATAGTCTTGAAAGTTAAGCATTATGCAAATATATATTCGTCTGGCATCTAAAAAGACGCCTAGTTTCTCCGGCATCGTGTTCCATGAACTCGTTAATAATTCTCGACGTAATACCACGTGATAGCTGGAGCCTTCTGGAATGGAGAGCTAAACTTGTATCATTCGAAATATATTAGTTGCAAACCAGATCATAGTCACATTTCCAAAGATGGCTAAAACTGATGTACAAAATAAAAAGCATGTTTAGAAAATAATGGAGATGCGTAAAGAAAACTAGCATCTTTGATTGCAACGATACAGGAAATAATGTTTATTATGCCCGGCGGTATCCCCTGATAATTTGAAGTCACATGCGCAAATAAATAGTAAAATGAATTTAAAGCCTGCATTATATTCTGCTTAACATGCATTTCCGAGCAAATTGTTGTTCAATATAATTCAGTTTCTGAACGAACCGCGACCACGTGGTTTCAACATAACAGATGAACAGCTCAAGGGAGAGAACTCAATCGAAATGTTGAAAAATTGCATTATGAGTTATTGTCACTGTCAAATGTTTGCAGCATTTTTCGTTTTAATGAGTAAAAACACAGACCAGACACTCAGCCCGTTTCATTTTATGTGCACGTCTACAATTCGGTGGAAAAAGTCAGACGTTTTGATTAATTCGAGTATTTCAGTTCACTGAAAATACCAGACGACAAAAACACTTCCCGCTAACCTTCAAATAACCTTGCGTAGCATTATGTCTGCTCTATGATAATCATGTCTGGAAAACCTGATAGCCAATCATACGATTGTATCCCTCCGCAGCTAGATAACAAACCACTTATTTAGATGTTCTATTGAAAAGTAGTCCGTATCCAATAGAATTGACCACGCCCAATGGGATATAAATAAACAATAGCTGTAATCAGACACCGCTCTGTTTGAGATATGAATATTTAATGACAAGCGAAAATGACAAATTAACACGGGCTGAAAATTGCGTCTTGAAACTATCGTTATTTAAATCAGATTACACTATAATTAAAATCTTTAAAATTAGACTTCAAATATAAAAATCCGGTTGCTGCGAACGTTGACGAAAATAAGAAAGCTGGTTCATAAAAATAAAGATCACAAAATGCTGACTTACAGTTTTACAGTCTTAATATGCCAGATGGAAGGTAGCCTACATAGTCTGAAGTCAATTATAAACAGTGTATTAGCTGCAAACAGATAATGTTTTTATAAATATACGTTTGTGTGTATGAAATAACATCTTCAACAAAATATAATGATAATCGGACAGGGAAGGTAACACACATCAGAAACAGCAGAACACGAACTACTGAACACCTAAAAAATCACGCACCCTGGAACTGAGTGCGATAACAGCAATACTACATTGGGTGTGTCATTTCTCCTATCATACCTCAGCCTCAGCAGTAATACAAGACATATGAATATTTATGTTATGAATTGTTATGTCAAATGGACGGTTACATTCAGTCTTAAGTAACGGTCACACTGAGTATATCACTCATTTGGTTATATTTATTATAAATTTGAAATGATTATATTAATTACTAGTATGTCCTATATTATAGGCTATTTCTGCTTTTATATCAGTATTTTCCGTCTGTATTTGACATTGACAACAAGACGATAATGTAGAAAGATTCTATATTGAAATTTTGATCAGGGGTCATCTTTGACCTATTTCACAATTTATGTATTGTCGTATGATTGATATTCCAAATAAATCTTGCAATCTATAAATGACAAACTGACTGAAGTCATACTCTATTCTGTTCCACGAGGTTAGCTCAGTTGATAGCTAGTTGAGTTCCAGACCACCATCCGGCATGTTCCGGGTTCATTCTAAGGATATATATGCTATTTACTTCAATGCCGTTGACTTCAATCAAACCATCTTGATTGACCGTTGTCGGTTACTTAGTGCGAAATGCTATCTGTCTGGCATACATCGCTGAAATATTGTTGAAAAAAAACAACGCATACAATACAAATTATACAAAATTCAAATGATAAGAAAACTTGCTGATTCAGGGATTTGTTATCACGAACCTCAGAGTTTGCTTGTTTTATTTTATTGTTGTCTCGTTGTTGAAATTACTATTTAGAAGTGTGACAATGTGATATTTTACACAAAAGATTCCATTGTGAGCATACAGAGAATTTGATAATGATCAAAGTTGATTTCATGGCTCACATTAGGTAAAGATCGCATGCAATCATGGAACTTACTTTCTAAATTCTAATTGTTCTTAAATGTGACTAACGACCTAAGACCTGCGACCAACGAGTACACATCTACGAGCTAAGAGCTGTGACTAACGACCTAAGAGCGGCGACCACGAAACATCAACTGATATATTATCATGTTATGTCATTCTATAATACTGATACTTGTATACTATGTATGTTCTCATTGGTATTGCGGTCTTTTTAATCGGCAATGCAATAGAATAAACAATACGTTTTACGGCATTAAACAAAAACAGTTTTTAGCCACAAAATACATTTGGTTTTTTGAATTGGCAATCTACTTCTTCTAACTTATGCTGCGTGATGTGCGACGGTTACAAGTTGCCACTTTGATTATGTTGCAATTTTGCCATGATTTCTGTTAAATAAAATGTAAAATAGTAATATTTAATCATCTCCTGTTTATACTTGATATGTGGTTCCCAGTGACATACTTTGTTAAATGTATATAGGATTTAAATATGTTAAATGATGACTAAATTTCAATGTTAATGTTCGTCGTTTCTAGCAGTCCTGATATTTCGAAGCATTGCTATCAAAGCTAAATCTCATCTCAGATATGGTCATGTTGCTCTTGAGTTAGTGTCTATGGGAGGCCGGACTCAAAATTGGCTTCACAAAATAGAAATATTTTTTTAGTGCTTATTACAGTAAAATGTCAAGAGCTACGGTCATGTGTTCTTGAGTTAGTATCTATGGGAGGTCGGACTCAAAATTGGCTTCACAAAATAGAAATATTATTTTGAGCTTATTACAGTAAAATGTCAAGAGCTACAACTTTATATTTGACTCAATTCAGATTTCCATTTGAGCAAAATCCCATTGTAAGAAATTTCTTCTTGAGATTATTCAGGAAAACGTTCTCTCTCTCGCAAGGCGGTATGATTTAGTGTGTCTAAGAGTTAATACCACACTACACTGATACAAGCCATCGCCGGAACAGAAGCATTATCTGTGGACCTTCATCAAAAAAAAATTCTAACCAATGTTGCAGTAGCATGAAAAATCTACAGAGTATTATTCATTTACAAACAAGTAATTCTCATATAAAAGTTTTATAGGAATAACGCTGATGTAGATCCTGTTTAGATCCTGGTTCTTCAAGAGTTTTCTCAAGTACATGCTTATAAAATATGTTCTGTTCTAAATGTTCCATATACATGAGCCACAGTCAGGGATGTTGTCGCTATATAACTTTAATAGATAAAGTATTGAATACAAGAGTCACTTGAAAATGATGTTAACAATCGTAAAATTAATAAAATGCCCTTTTACTAATCATTTTGATTTGCCACCAAAACGGTTTTTTGCCGTTAGAGTTTCAGTAAAATGCTTGCTATCTATATTGTGTACACTTGATTCAATTATAAGCAGATTCCAAATGTCTTCATATTTTGCATTAACGCTAATTCCATAGATTCAGTACTGAAATTATTAAGAAAAAATTGACACAGACCGATAGAGGAATAAAACATGGATTTCAAATAATTGTATTTAAAAACATGAATTTTAGTAAATATGAAATAAAATCATCGCATTTACGTTATTAGTAAACAACATTAATTAAAATGAGACACGTCAAACTTGAAGGAGCATATGATTGGAGTCTCAATTAAATCTGGCCTTCAGACAATACTAAATACAATAATGTGCAAAGCGTATTGAAATCTTGCTATGCTCATTCCTGATGTTGCCTTTATGAATATAAACAGTTCTGCTATATTTATTTTCAGTATTGAGACCACCCTTATAACATGAACGATTGGTTTTCACAAATTACTATGATGAACAGATTTTTGAGTTTGAATTGTATGTAACGAAATAATGTCTTTTCTTGTGTAACATTTATTTATCAAAAGCACCATAATGCTTCTTTGTCATTTGTCACATTAAAACTTATCCCACTAATAGTAGGACGGCTTTAGAACATCATAGTCCTTTGGTGAGTTTAAAGGTACCGTAATGTAGGTCAATTTACTGATAAGCCCAGCCAGAGACCAGAAAAATCTACAATAAATAAGAGAAGATAAAAAGATCATTTTCAATATCATTATGTTTACATGAGTCAGGGCCAATTGGCTAGCCAGTAACCTGGGCAACGACGACCTAGTGACAAATGCATTACCTTTCCGAATGTGTGCGACGCTTTGTTAATACGGGTAGCGGTGTCGGTTTGGCAATCCTTAACATACGCCCACATGTATAGCATGTAATAAATGTACATGGAAATCTACCTTTCGAGACTGATTGAATAAAAATTATGTTTTTTAAAAATGTTTTTAGTTATACGACTCAATAGCGATTAAACATTCATTCTCATTATAATTCCTGCGCTAATGTTTTACATTGTTTCATGTAACTGTTTTATTATAGGTAATACGTTTCTATATTTGTAGAACTTGTGACACAGCCCCTTTGGTATAATGCATTTTGTTATAAGTATGTCATTTATTGAAAAAAATATGTAGTCATACATTGTAGGAACAAAATTGGTTTAGAGATTGGGTTATTTTTACATTAACTTTGTTGGTATTCGTATATGCATAATAATAATAATAAATACTTTATTTAAAGACGCAACACAGTTGGGTATACCCAGTCTTCATTGCCCCGATCTCCCGAAACATCTCAATCTGAGCAAGATCTCATCTCAAATATTGGCATGTGTCTTTTTCTTAATTTCCATGCCAGGCTGGACCGGAAATTGGAACCACAAAACAGAAACATTATTCTGAGTTAAATACAGAAAAAATTCAAAAGCTCGAACTTGAGTTGAGATTTGTACTTGAGATGCTTCGGGAGATCGGGGCCAGCATTGAAATGTGAGGTCGTAGCCATGAAAATATTCGATCATACTGTACGACATACATGTCATATAGTCCGTTTAATCAGGTCTGTCACTTGTATACAAACTTTGCAATATCATAACATTGTGTTTTTATTGTTTTAAACATTATAATTTGAGAAAAGTTGAATGAAAACAAATACCTTATTCACTAAGCCACATACTCAAATAGACAAAATAGCTATCAAAATTATACATTAATAAGAGAAGTTTTAATGTTTATATACACAATGTTATGTAAACAGATGACTTACCTGATTAATCGAGTTATACATGCATGATATCGTAGTAATAGAGAAATGCTGTGTAATAACATTATATTAAATAATAGCAGTCCATCCACATGTAATTAATTACAGTAATGTTTTGGTGACACTGTCACTCGCGGATCAGGACAAAAATGGTCTCCAAAAATATTTTTCTCACTTTGGTATAATAGTATTAAAGACTTTACTTTACGAAGAAACTTATTGGACATTGTGAATTTAACAATCCTCAGTATGATTCTCAAGAATAAACATTTGAAAAAGAAAATTAATTCTGCAAAGAAAATAATGATATTTTGGCCCATACTCAGTGAAAGGATATGAAAAAACTGAGATATACCAGGGCTAGTATCCACAAAGCATCTTAAGGGACAACTTAAATATTTTGAGATAAGTTAACAAATGTACCTGCACATATTTTCCAAGTAAGTAAGAATAACACAAGCATGTATTCTTTGTGATTATTGTAGCTCTTTAAATAATGCTTCTAAACAATGTAAAATATTGGTAATCTTGATTTTCCTGTTTAGCAGATACACTTAAGGAAATTACAAAATTTTAAGAAAAATCTAAACTTTCCCTTAAGATATATTATAAATTGAATACCATCCTTGTCTAAAATAAAAAAATATATCAAGGCAATAATAAACTATGCTACATACTTTCACGCCTTTTCAGGACTTACTATACTAATAAGTAATAATTGCTATTTAATATATTTCTAAAGCAAATAATATATTGCATTTTAAGCAAATACAAGCTCTGACTTGAAGATCATTTTATGTACGTCGTTCCCAACAGGTTCGTCTGAACCATGTATTTATCACTTAATTGTTGAGAATTGCCGCAATCAACCACGGCACATTACGAATCTATTTCCATGTCGTATGAGTACGTCGTATGTTTGGTTTATAAAACTTCAATCTTAAAACTAGATTTACCATTTAAGTTCAGTTTTTACATCAATGTTTGAATGTCATCATGAATGAAGGGATAGTATTCACTATTCAAACTAACGAGATAAGTAAACAAACACGCATAACATAATCAACGAGACGATTAAACAATATGACAAAATTCAGGGGTCTTTCTGAAAACTCGATCTGATGCATTCAGACATTCAATTCTTGAATTGATTTCAAAAATATAGCTAGAGGCGACACGATCTTTCCAGAACAATAAACACAAGACAAACGGAAATATGACTAATCTTCAAAACATTCATTTCTATATTTTGTATCGACGCATGTTTAGTCTGCCAATGTGTCTGCAGTCAAACGTGTGCCGCTAGTGGTGACTTGAAATAAACAACCACCTGTTTGAAGATACCATTCAGAAATCAAAATAATTCAGGGGCTCCAATAGCTTTTAAATCTGAAGAGTCATTTTGACTAAATATTACCATTTTATAGGCATAATGTCCATGATTTTAAGAGAAATTGACCCTTCAAATCAAAATATTCATAGTATTGAGGGTCAAAATGTGTTTTTTTTGTAAATTTCCAGGGTTAAAACCCCTACTCCCTTGTCAAATGGATCCTTGGTATATGAAATACATCTGAATAATATGACCACCTGCTGGAAAAGTTAAGGACATTCTATGGTGTTTGATATATTTGTGCAATCATCTTTTGTAGTAGTTCCCTTAATCAATAGGTTTTATAGTGTATATCATTTCATGTGTTCATGAAGACATTACGAAGATAAAGCATGTATAAAAGCTCACAGATGAGACGATATTTGCTTTAACAAATCGCAAGAAGGCTTTTCGTATACATGGATCCATGGGAAAATAAGATTAATATATTCTAATATCATACATGTGAACAATTTTATACAGCATACAATTCTGACATTACTACTACATGAACATGTATATAATTGTAACATGTATATAATTGTAACATGTATATAATTGTAACATGTATATAATAATTATGGATTAGACACCAATATTCATATGAGAATCGTTTGCTGGTTGTATGTAGCATGCTACTGCATTTATTACGATAATGCATTGTATATATTCAATGCAGACGACACCAAACATATGTTAGTTTATTGTTTTCATAGACATGTTCTGGTATAATATGTGATCGTTCACAAATTATTACAACCCTGTAAATACAGGCGCCTTGGAAAGGGTAGATATAATCACATACAAATATACAATATGCAACATTTCAACAAAATCATTTTATGACTAAGTATCTGAGTCTGAATTCTAAATCATACATTTATTCATGAACTTAATATTTTAGCCAGCTTTTATTTGGTTTTGAGTATGCACTATGTTTGTATACAGCTGAAGAACCGTCAATAAGGATAATAGAAGAGATTACTGTATTAATATGCAAAATGCCCACCAGCAACCTATTGGATAAATGAACAATTAAAACATGCCATTCACCAATAGCTAGCTGGTGGTACTAATCCCTTTGTATACAAACATGATCTCTCCAAAACATGTCGCAAAAATACCTCATTCCAGATATTACAAAAGATCTCACGACTCCCAAAAAGCTTCCCCTAGACCAACAGGAACCTGTTCCCGACACTTAATTACCATCGGGAGTACATTCCCAAGGCAAAAATGCTCAATTGGACCTAAGCTTAAGATACAACATACAACTATTAATTACATGCTTTTTAATCATTGATATAACATAAAATAAGATCATAAATTAACAACTATCTGAAATATTTCTTTATCTATGACAAAATAACATATCTTCCATTTGCAATTTACACAATAATTTAGTGACATTAACGGTAAAATGGTGCAGTTTAAAGCATACATCTCTTCAATTTCAATGATATACTCTATGTACAGGATGTTTCTAAATATATGTTACATTTTCGTGAGTGTTAATGTAATTCTTAATTTATTGAAAAAAAACCCGAAACAAACAGTTGAAAGAGAACACTTACTTAAACAAAATTAAAATCCATTATGAAACATTCCAACCTCAATAGAAAAATGTGACTTCATTATGCATGTAAAAATGTCAAGTTTAGATATGACGTCATTATTTATTAAATAACGACGTCGTAACGTTTTCTAAAGTTTATAGAGATGCATGTTAAGACGGAATGTTGTATTTGGAATGTAATTTCGATTTGTCCTCTTTCAACTGTGTGTTTCGTTTTTTAAATATTCAATAAGCATTTTATTAACTCACGAAACTATAACATATATTTTGATACACCCTTTTCTTAAAACGGTTTCGTGTTTAGTCCTTGAATAAGCGATCTTTATCTAATGACAACATGGCTGTTTTTTCTTGAACGTTGATATATTCGTTATGTAGATAGGATACTATATATAATGCTCTTACAGTGACAGTGCAACCTCTCCACAGTGGCTAACAGCCTGTCAACCATGTTAAAGAAACATGGTATAGTCCAGTCGAGATAAAAATCCAGTGACGCAGCGGTCGAGTCCACGTTAACGGCGTAAAACCTGTTATAAAGGCTTATACTGTACAAACAACTATAATTTCAATGCTAAACTAACATACTAAACTTCGCTCTACCTGTTTAGACAATGGTTCTGATTTTTTGGCTATACATAAACTGCAACGTCACTGTCACAATATCCTAACTGGACTATAACTTTGTTCCAAAAAGTACAGGTTACTATAGATTTAACCTCTCCATATAGCGGCAACTTCTGTACAACAACCAAACTTGGCGTATCCAAACGTATGTTGCTCTAAAGAGGTTGTACTGTATTTATATTTATGACATTGAAACTTGTAGAGATAAGGTAACTATTGCACTTATTCAGTTTCTCGTCTTAAAAACTCAACAGTGACATTCACGATTATGTTTATAAATATAGAAAATATAAAGTAGGGCAGGGAAGGCAGCACTCAACTTAACCAGCCGAGCACAGAAAACATAAAAAAACATCACATACCACAATTACAAGGCACACTGCTCAACACATAAGTCCCAGCTATCAAAAAGCTGTTTGAAATAGTTTCAGCAATCATATAAAGTCAGAATAAAGCAGTCTCTCAGTATAACCATTCAGCTGATTCACCTTAATTTAACAGCTTACTTTGTCTGGTCAATCTGGCCCTAATTTCTCGAAGCCTTCCAAGTTAATTTGACAGCTCAAACTGAGATTGTACTAAAACCAGAGGCTGTGTTTGAGACATATCTCAAGAAGAAGAGCTTGAAACTACGAACAATGTTTTGTCATCAATGTACCATATTCACGCTTACTGCTGAGCTATTAAGTTGCTAGTTTGAATCCTTGTAGGACTTGTTCATTGACCAATGATGTTACACTACCAATGACGCCACTTGTACATTGATCAATGATGTTACACAACCAATGACGCCACTTGAACATTGACCAATGATGTTACACTACCAATGACGCCACTTGAACATGGACCAATTATGTTACACTACTAATGACGTCACTCGTTCATTGACCAATGATGTTACACTACCAGTGACGCCACGTGTACATTTACCAATGATGTTACACTACCAATGACGCCACTTGTACATTGACCTATAATGTAACACTACCAATGACGCCACTTGTACATTGACCAATGATGTTACACTACCAATGACGTCACTTGTACATTGACCAATGATGTGACACTACCAATGACGTCACTTATACATTGACAAATGATGTTACACTACCAATGACGTCACTTATACATTGACCAATGATGTGACACTACCAATGACGTCACTTATACATTGACCAATGATGTTACACTACCAATGACGTCACTTATACATTGACCAATGATGTTACACTACCAATGACGCCACCTGTACATGGACCAATCATGTTACACCCATCTCCTTCAGGAGCATAGCTTGGTGTGAATAAATGTAGGTTCTACAGTACAACTGTGCATTCTTAGCAGTTTCCAGACGGTAGTGACTCGATCTGGTCATAGAAGGGTCCACGGAAACAGTATATGAAATTCTAATCACACTAGTAGAGCTGTACAATAATAATAATAAAGACTTAATGGAGTGAGCTTACTTAACATATTTTTCAATATGCCGTAAGGCCCTAAACAGTAAAACATTGAAACAACAGAAACTTGGCATCAATAAATCTATACATAACTAAAATTTCAATATATACCAACACAATTGTACATGCAAATGAATTTATAGGTATCAAAAATGTTGTCTACATTGTGTTACCTCACAGAATAGAACCATTTTATATAAAGGGCTTTGAACTGATTGAGTGTAGCAGACTGCTGAATTTGACTTGGTAAAGCATTCCAAATAGATGACTCTGAATATTCGGAGTTCAGTATTTGATGGCTAGATGTCGAACTATATTGTCTAGAGTGAACTTATATGGTGTCTATATCAGAGTTGAAACCCTTATTCCAAGATGATGGGTCAGTTAGGCGTAGGTATTCCACCTTTTGTTTGCTGAATATTTTTTATTCAGCTTTTAAACAGTGGGACAGGGGATGTTTAATTTTCTTGGTCGGTAGTGTGTTGGGCACTTCTTCGTTTTAAGTTTTCTGACAGCTAAACCTACTTTTCGACAGCTTGGACTAAACAAGCGCAGAGCCGCCCGTTTAGTTGGGCATTGTGTCTTTATGTGTTTTATGTTTCCTGTGCTCGGTTGGTTCAGTTGGCATTGTGCTTTGTGTGTTTTTAATGTTTTCTGTGCTCGGCTGGTTAAGTTGAGTGCTACCTTCCCTGTCTGACTTAATATAATCTTTTTGAATATATAACAATGCACGAGAAGTTCATATTACATTATAGAACGAATGCCATTCTGAACATTATATCCAATCTGTATTATTGCGGTGAGTTGTAAAGGTTCAATCAACACATAACTTCAAACTGAATGGACTATTTGTCAGGTCTCGCTCAACCCATATCAGTGTAGGAATAATGTCTTGAACCAATCGTTTACATTGGAACAATGTTTTTTTATCGCACGTATAATGTTAATTATTTCAATGTCTGGCTGACGGAACGTGAGGAATTTGTGAGGTATATAATGACACTAATAGTGTTAATTAATTAAGATATCCTCCAGGCTTCCAGTTCACAAATAGCTAAGCAATTATTTCTTATTGAAAAGGTTAGGCAATATCTTAGGTTTTGAGAAAACGAAAATGAGTACTGTGTAGTACATTAATTAATTTATTTTGAATATTAAGCCAAGAAACGAGATTTTAATAACAAACAAACAATATAAATTGTGTGGTATCACAGTATGCAGTAAGCGGATTAGCATACTGCAAGCAATGTTTGGCATATATGCATTTTACCTAATTTGGAGTATAAACTTAACAGAAAAAAACACTGTCCCTTCTATGTAGTTGGATAAACTACAGTTATACATATTTATAGGTCGAGCTGTAGTCATGTTTATACAGACCATAATATTATATCTTTACAAATTCCCCATGACTTTATTTTGTAACTTATTATAGATGATTCAGGGGTGTTGAATGAGCAATGAACGGAATAAAAATGTCATTTGTTTAAAACTCTTCCCGATAAATTGATGATCCATTTTCCCGCCCTTGTTGTCTGGGATTTAATTATTCATACAACATTTTGTGTCTGCAACAGAATTTAGTCATTGCACAATATTTCCCAGCGCTTTCAACTTCAATTTCTTGATAATGAGCGCACTCGTGCGACAGGTTCAATTTTGAATTGTACGACGAATTGATGTTATAATCCAATGGGTTTATACATTACTAAATCTAGTTATTTTGATCGATATAAAACAATCTAGTTATGTTCTACGTGTACATTCGTTTGGCTTTAAACTTTTTTGAATTTTCTGTCGATTTTTGACGACGTTTTTCAGAAATGTTTCATGCACATAGGGCGGCCAATTAACATGGCCAGTTTTCTGGCTGGTTTGTATATTCCAGTCTTTTTATTATTCGTGTTGACAATTTATATCAACATTAGATGAACTACTACAGTTGTTAAGTATTTAGTTAGATGTTGTATTATATGTGTATATATAACTGTATGTGCATTATGTATGCGTATGTGTAACTATCATAATATTATCCCATTTCGCATAAATATTTCGCATAATATCACGGGATAAATATTTTTTTAGTCTTATACTGTGAGTTAATATCAACCCATGAAGGTGTTTTATTACAAAATATCTTAATACATGCGATTGTAGTTAACCAATTCAGAAATTCACACTTTCGTTAATATTTTTAACGTTTTAACCCCATAAAAACGTAACGCTCCAACGGCCAAAGTGCAGACTCTACTGACTATAGGCTTTCAGAAAAATATAATGTCCAAAATTCCCTAGAGGGAGGGTCCGCCCATGTGACCCATGGACTATATAAAGAGTCTGTATAAAGTGTCTCGTATAACCATGATAAAATTTGTCATGTACTTTTCTTATTGTTGTTCTAATATGTATGACTCACATGTATAACAAATAAGTATGTTGCCTATTGCCCAAATGGATAACAATGTTTAATAAAATACTAGAAAATAGGAAATCAAAATGTATTTATCAGTTTTTTATATTAGACAATTGCTATTTTATTAAACCAAATTGCTTGAATGTATACAAAATGCCAAATATTATGTTAAATACTGCTTGGTTTAAAGTTTGTCATTATATTACATTAAATGGAGAAATAATTAAATAGAAACTTAAACAGAAATATATATTTGAAACTTTATGTAATTTCAAATACATGTAATAATATTTGAAACTTTACGTAACATTTCGTTGAAATATAAAATTACAATGGTAATGTTACATTCATGAATAAGTCTTGATTTTTGCATTTATCTTATTGTACGGCAATTGGCTAGCAATATAGTAAAACTTTATAAAGTCATGAAAAAGATATCTTTCAAACATGGCACTGAAACTCCTTTCGAACGTGTTCAGATTTATTTTGAAATGGAAACTACGCATTTGAAATCCGGTGATACGTTTATTTTTCAAATAGAAATTTTAGCTCGTTCTTTATCAATAATTAAATGACATAATTTAAAAAACAAATCTGTTGATATAATATTTGCCTCGCTATTTGCGTTAAACATGTACGAGATATGCATCTTTGTAAACGATGATTACATTTAACAATGAAATACATTTGTACTTACATTTGCGAAAAATGACATTATGCTAAAACGTTACACTTTTTATTTAGTTAATTTGATCACTTTTATCATGAACTATAATTTCACATTACTATCAATTTTAATAGTTAAATTAAAATAACATAAAGATGCTTCTTTGCCTTCTGTTTTATATGTACCATATTCCATATGAAGTAATAAGATAAATAAGTAAAGTTTAAAGTAGTGTTTCTTTTGCAGGTCAGTTTGTTGATAACTGTGCTGTCACATTGATGAATTATATTTCGTCTTCAAAACACTATACATTCGCATGTAAAAGTTCTAGGGAGTTGGTGAACCACTGATCACTGCTTCTTGTACGTACATTCCAAATGTTGAAATAAGTATAATAACAAAATGAATTTATTTGTGAAATATGAATGCGCTGCCGAGCCTATCAACAACTTTCACGAGAACTTTTTCTCAACGTATAGAAACTATGAGTGTACATTATTTTAATAACTAAATATAAAATGAAGTTTTATAAAACTTGGACAATGGATGCAACTTAAGACTTTTATCCAGACTAGCCATCAAATGTAGCATAAACTATGGCTTCTTAAAATCAGGGGACATTTTAATACATGCGTATTTATTTGATATAATTTGATCGATAGGGGTTTAATTATAAATTGGCTGCATAAATACTGGTGTATCTAATTAATCAAATTTCATAATGTGTAAAAATATTTAATTCCCGATGAGTTGCAGATAAAGTTTAATATTAACACATACATGTATAATGCAATTCTTATCACCTTGTCCTTTATACATTAAAATATTTACCGGAGACAAGCGTAATTAGTCGAGCTTTCACGATTGAGAGAATGCCAGTTAAATAATATTAATTGAAAGTACAGTACATGGCACCTCTCTAGACCCTCTCTTCAACAACAACCCCTCATTAACAATTGTTTGAGAGCAATTTGTTTGCATCCTGTTGGTTTAATGGAATTCCATAGAATTTCATTGAACAGCAATACAATATAACGAATGTAAGATTTTAGAGACTCAAGCATCAGTAATATAGTTATCAAGTTATACATTATTGAGAGTCTGTGTGGTTTGTGGTTGTGTGGGTGGTGTTCTGGTAAATTTGTTATGGTGTATTATGTGATTGTAAATATGTATATACTCCGGATTAATCACTCGGGCTGTAATTATTTCCCCCATTACTTCACCACAAACGTGCTGCGGTAAATAGCTTCCCTAAACCACATTATGTTTACGTAATTCTTCATAGTTTCCCACAACCACATATGTCTACGTATTTCTTCATTGATTTCCTAAACATATATGTCTTTGTATTTCTTCAATCCTTTCCCAAACATATATGTTTACGTATTTCTTCATTGCTTTACTAAAACATATATGTTAACGCATTTCTTCATTGCTTTACTAAAACATCTATGTCTACGTATTTTTTAATTGCTTTCCTAAAACATACATGTTAACGTATTTCTTCATTGCTTTACTAAAACATCTATGTCTACGTATTTTTTCATTGCTTTCCTAAAACATATATGTTAACGTATTTCTTCATTGCTTTACTAAAACATACATGTTAACGCATTTCTTCATTGCTTTCCCAAACATCTATGTCTACGTATTTTTTCATTGCTTTCCTAAAACATACATGTTAACGTATTTCTTCATTGCTTTACTAAAACATACATGTTAACGCATTTCTTCATTGCTTTCCCAAACATCTATGTCTACGTTTTTTTTTCATTTTTTCCCAAACATATATGTCTACGTATTCCTTCATTCCTTCCCCAAACATATATGTTTACATTTTTCTTCATAGCTTTCCAAAGCATATATGTTTACGTATTTCTTCATTGCATTCCCAAATATATATGTCTATATTCATTTCTTCATTGCTTTCCAAAATAGAATATTATAATTATTATAAAACATGCGTGAAAGACGCTAACTCTATGTGTCATAAATGACCTTTGTGATACAAAGTCTTAAGTCTATGTATCCAGAATGTTTCTTTACAAAGACGCTGCATAGTATCATGTACAATGTAAATTGGCATAAATGATAAAACGGATATAGAATGGTCCATAGAATTTAATTGAACAGCGACGTTAGACGAATAAGTGGCCTTTGTCTTATTTATCTATGTCAAATCTGCTTTCCCAAACATATATGTTTACGTATTTCTGCAATCCTTTCCCAAATATATATCTCTACGTATTTCCTCATTGCTTTCCCAAACATATATGTTTACGTATTTCTTAATTGCATTCCCAAACATGTATATATGTCTATACTTATTTCTTAATTGCTTTCCAAAATAGAATATTATAATTATTATAAAACATGCGTGAAAGACACTAACTCTATGTGTCATAAATGACCTTTGTGTTTATTCCATCCGGATACAAAGTCTTAAGTCTATGTATCAAGAATGTTTCTTTACAAAGACGCTGCATAGTAGCATGTACAAAGTCAATTGGCATGAATGATAAAACGGATATAGAATGGTCCATAGAATTTAATTGGACAGCGACGTTAGACGAATAAGTCTTATTTATTTATGTCAAATCTGCTTTCCCAAACATATATGTCTACGTATGTCTTCATTGCTTTCCCAAATATGTATGTCTGCGTATTTCTTCATGACTTACCCAACATATATGTCTACGTGTTTATTCATTGCTTTCCCAAACATATATGTCTATACTTATTTCTCCATTGCCTTCCAAAATAGAATATTATACTATAAAACATGCGTAAAAGACGCTAAATCTATGTGTCATAAATGACCTTTGTGTTCATTCCATCCGGATACAACGTCTTAAGTCTATGTATCTAGAATGTTTCTTTACAAAGACGCTGCATAGTAGCATGTACAATGCCAATTGGCATGAAGGAAAAACCGGATATAGAATAGTCCATAGAATTGAAATGGACAGCGACATTAGACGAATAAGTGGCGGATGTTTCATCAAAAGTATGTGTGTCAAAACTGCTTTCCCAAGCATATATGTCTACGTGTTTCTTCATGGCTCACCAAAACATATATGTCTACGTTTTACTTCATTGCTTTCCCAAACATATATGTTTACGTATTTCTTCATTGCTTTCCCAAACATATATGTTTACTTATTTCTTCATTGCTTTCCCAAACATATATGTTTACGTATTATTTCATTGCTTTCCCAAACATATATGTTTACTTATTTCTTCATTGCTTTCCCAAACATATATGTTTACGTATGTCTTCATTACTTTCCCAAACATATATGTTTACGTGTTTCTTTATTGTTTCCAAAATATATATGAGCCAGTCTCCAGGAAAACCTGCTATTTTGACAAAACATTTGATTTTGAGATTTTTTATTATTAAAAAAGTAATCTTAATGAAGCAAAATGCAAAAGAAATTTTGTTAATATCGTAATTTTTAAGGAAGTTACAGCTGTTTTTGTTGAGGCCCTATTCAGTGCCTTTTTGCGTGACGTCGCAAGCGTCATTCAAACGTTATTCAACGTCGTTGTAACAATTACTTTATAAATACTGCATTTGATCAATTCTTGACGTAAACTGGTCAAAATGGTATCAAGTTTTAGAATGATGTTTTAAGTTTTAAAATATACATCCAATTGTAAATGTTCACATTTAGAGAAAGACTACTACTGTTTTAAACAACTAACTCCGCGTTTTCTCAATCAGTGTACTTTTCTGAAATTTGTCACCATAGCAACGAAGTAAATTATTTCGACATTATTAATAAGAAATTTTAAAGCTAAGATATAGTAATATATGGATAAATGACTTAAAATTGAATCTATTGATATGTCATTTCTTCTTATTCGAAACCTTTTTTAAAAGTTTGTTACATGCAGTAATTACATAATGTCAATATAGCAGGTTTTCTGGAGACTGGCTCATATGTTTACGTATTTCTTCATTGCTTTCCCAAACATATATGTCTACGCATTTCTTTATTGTTTCCAAAATATATATGTCTTCGTATTTCTTCATTGCTTTCCCAAACATATATCTACGTATTTCTTCATTGCTTTCCCACACATATATCTACGTATTTCTTTATAACTTTCCCAAACATATATCTACGTATTTCTTCATAACTTTCCCAAACATATATCTACGTATTTCTTCATAACTTTCCCAAACATATATCTACGTATTTCTTCATTGCTTTCCCAACCATATATCTACGTATTTCTTCATAACTTTCCCAACCATATTATGTGTACGTACTTCATCATATTTTCCCAAACATATGTGAACATATTTCTTTATTGCTTCCCAAGACACATATATGGACTTATTTTTTCATTGCTTCCCTCAACCACATATGTTTACGTATTATTCATTGCTCCCCGAAACACATTATGTGAACTTCTACCTCCATTGCTCCGCCAGACACATATGTGAACTTATTTGTTCATTGCTCACCCAAACACATATGTGAACTTATTTCTTTATTGCTCACCCAAACACATAAGTGAATTTATTTCTACACTGCTTCTCCAAACATATATGTGAACTAATTCCTTAATGACTTCCCCAAACACATAAGTGTACGTATTTCTTCATAGCTTTCCCCAACGCATATGTGTACGTAGTTTCGGATTCGCATTAAGCGCTTAACATTCGAGCCACACGAATGGCCACACTAATGGCCTTTCATTCCCGTTGGTTCTTCTGGTTAAGTCTGGACATTGTTGGCTAATAAATATAAAAAAACTATACCTTATTAGTTTGGGCCTTTAAGTGAAGACGGTCGTTTTGTTGTCAAGGGATACTTCTAGGAATGAGTAATAAGTATAAGTCACTGTCGTAATTAACATATCATGTTATTGGATTGCATATTAAGTCGAAGGACAATGGACCTAAAACTAGTATAAACAAGTCATAAAGAATTGCAAAAAAATTATATTAAGTCAGACAGGGAAGGCAGCACTCAACCTAACCAGCCTAGCACAGAAAACTCTAAAAACACACACAGCACTGAAAACACGGCATCCCGTCCCGAAAGTCTGCCGCCTAAGCCAGTCAAAGCAATACAGAAGTCCCCTATCGGTTTGAAGCCATTTCAATGTTTCTGTTGCCATAACAACCACAATTTTGTCAGAATCAAAATAGTTTATAAAGGTGCATAATCCCCTTATTGCACCCTATCCACGTATCAAGTTTCATAAACCTAGCTTGAAAACTGTTTAAGTTATGGCAGGATCCAGATTTGGGCATATTTACACTTATGTCGCCATAGCAACCACAGTTATGTAAGGATCCATATTTTTTGACAGACGGACTTACTGACTGACGGACGGACGGACAACTATAGTTCCCTCCGATCAAAAACCGGTAGGGGACTAATAACATACACTTCCTGCACTCAAATAAAATGAGCAACAACACAATTAAGTCATGATACAATATGGACGTTGCATTCACATTATAAGTTCACTGTTTGTTTGGTGGCTCGTGTATACATGTAACGTCTAGACAATATTGCCTATACATACATTATATACAATATGCGTTTGAATGGACTCATTTACAAATGTTGCCAAGTTGTTCATGACGTCATACATAGATCACTATTCATTTTCATTGCAATATATCGTGACCAAAAACATTTTGATTACAGAAAAAACACAACGAGTTTATATGACACATCTAGATGTTCTAGTAAGATAAATGTCGGAATACGATCCCCTTAATGTGATACATTCACCGACTTTATTGTTACCATTTAATCTGAAATCGAGTTTATGTCTCCAACACCAACCGTCATATTCTTACGGGCAAAATAAACACAACACGTTATAATTCAAGGATTTAATTCCTTTTTATCAAAGTTTCATGTTGGTTCTAATAGAATAACAGAACGAACGAACGAACGAACGAACGAACGAACGAACGAACGAACGAACGAACGAACGAACGAACGAACGAACGAACGAACGAACGAACGAACGAACGAACGAACGAACGAACGAACGAACGAACGAACGAACGAACGAACGAACGAACGAACGAACGAACGAACGAACGAACGAACGAACGAACGAACGAACGAACGAACGAACGAACGAACGAACGAACGAACGAACGAACGAACGAACGAACGAATTTTCACTTCAATAATGCAGCAGTCAATTGAAACCATAACCCCAACCCCAGGGAAGGGCGGGGGATAGCGGGGGAACAGTCCTGTGTTTTTACCTTTCCGATGTCCCCGCACTGCCGGGTGAGTGCGGGGCTTTTGTTTCACCAAATTTGCGGAGGAATATAGCCGTGAAGTATTGGGCGGGGCAATTTGTTGGAATTTGACCATCTGAATGGCCGGAGTGGTGTGGCAGGGGTTTACCCGGGGTTTAAAAAAGCAAAAATAAAAATCACTGATATTCCCTGTGGTGGAGGCCGTGGTTTCATTTGACTGGTGCATAAAACATAACCAAATGAAATGATTTTTGAATATTTTGTAATTAAACTCAATTAAGAAGGAAACGAATTTAAACTGGGAATATTTCCAATGAGAATAGTTTAATAACACTTTTGTCTTTCTATCTAATCATTTATGAAAATTCTACTTATTTTATGATAATCAGCTTGTATGCTATAAACTATTTAGGAATAGATATGTTAAAAATAAAATGAAACAAAATCAAGTTTGAGACTAGGTTTTGAGTTCATGGGCTACTACTTGACTAGCATTTGAGAAGTCTAATAATTGTATGCCATTAATGCCATATTCTTATTTGATATTTGGTATCAAAGTCGACTATAAAGCATAAATGGTCTTGCTATACGACATTAAGATGATGTGATATTGGATGAATTAGCTTATCGGATACGTGAAGTTAATTATTATGCTGTAATTCTAGACTCGTTTACAAATCCATGGCTTTCATGATGCGTAAAGTGATAATCTAAATGTTCAATGTTAAATTGTAATGACCCATTACACACACACTATTTTATTTCAGATAAACAGCAAATATGATGTACGTCCTATAAAAAATTCACTGGTTTGCTTAAGATGAGATAAATACAGTATAATTATATAACCTGTTTTAAGCAGAGCAAACTACTCACTTAAAATATCAAGTATGACCGCTGATATAATACAAAAACACTGCTTTAAGACAAGTAGTTGCTTAATTAAGATCACAACGGACACATATTTCAGGATTTACTATTGAAAAATAAATTCCAATAATACGCAATAATTCTAAGACAAAGGATACGTGTACATTGTAGTTCCAGACAAAACACGAATTTATCCATCAAAATGCTTGTATGAGAAGAGCTATAAGACCTAGAAATCCGTTCTAAATGCTTGTATATTCTTTCTTTATTTCGTCTTATTTATGTACATACATATAACATACGACATAAGCAGAACAGATAAAATGTACATAACCATTCAGTTATGAATTATAAGAGACAATTGTATGAGAAGAGCTATAATACATTGTGTTCCGTTCTTATAATTTCCTATATGATAATTGTAAGTTGTTTGTTAGTGCCAATGTGTTATAAATAATGATTATACGTATGTTTAAACTAATAAACAGTAAAATATAGTACAGCAAATAAATGAGATATCCAAGCACACCGCGCTCATGTAATAGAAGTCAGGTCAATCACAGACACATGCAGTTTGCAAATATAATATATATACAAAAAAGTACATTCATGGTCTTATTCTGACATCATGTCACGATTAAGGATATGTGACCTTTGTGTAATACAGGTGTATAAAATGTAAAAACTTTTTGATCGGAGTGTACTATAATTGACTGCTTGAGGCGGGTGGCTTGTAATTGAGGTGGTCACTCAGATACATTTGATTGTTGATATAACATAAATATGGATTAACCGTTTTATACAAGTCGTTATATTTGTTTATATTTTAAGGTTGATGGGCGAAATATTGATACGACCATGTACCGGATGTACTCCGTCAGCATACTGAGACGACAATCATGGAACCGGATTTACACCACCGAAGAACTGGTACGACCATTAGCCGGATGTGCACCGTCTGCACACTGAGACGACAACCAAGGAACCGGAAGTACACAACCAAACTACAGTACTGGTACACCATTAACTGAATGTGCTCCGTCAGCATACTGAGACGACAATCATTGAACCGGAAGTACACCACCGCATTACTGGTTCCATCTAGCATCGGAAGTGTACCGTCAGCATACTGAGACGACAATCATTGAACCGGAAGTACACCACCGCATTACTGGTACGGCCATGAACCGGATGTGCAATGTCTGCACACTGAGACGACAATCATGGAATCGGAAGTACACCACCGCACTACTGGACCGACCATGAACCGGATGTGCACTGTCTGCACACTGAGACATATCATGGAACCGGAAGTACACCACCGCCAAAGTACAGGTACGACCATTAACCGGATGTGCGCCGTCTGAACACTGATGCGACCATTGGGAAAGGCATCGATGTGTACCGTTATGTTTGCCGATGGTGTAATATTGCTGACGGCTATAATGCTATGGCGGATAAACCTGTGCGTAGGATGTATCAGTCAGACAATATTATTGTTTAAAAATTATTCAAATGCAGCATGAACATATTAGCTACATCCTCATACATCAGTGGTTAGTCATGTTCCCTGACTATGAAATCGAAGGTGAAGAATACTCTGGTGAACGAGAATAATGAGCTAGAAATCTGACTGAAAAATTTAATTTCAAGATCGCTGGTGGTTTACCGCGGAATAACGGTGAACTTTATTGTTATCAAAACAATATTTTCACTGAAATGGATTTTGTTTTAAAAATCCCCTCTAGTGCCCCCTTTGGAATTGAAGTAACAGCTATTTTTGTTTAAGCCTATTGATGACTTCGTCGAACTCTGGGCCGCATACAGATTTCCCGATTTTGAGACAATACATTGGAGAACTGTCTGGAAGTGATAAGTGATTAAAATAAGAAGTGAAAATGATGCTCTATAAGACACATTTCAGTGACGTAGCCATTTATATACAAAGTGCTATAGCGTGATCTATTGGTTGAATTAACAAAATAATTAGTAATTGGCTAATAATGTGCTGGATGTCACTTTGCATATCAATACCCAACTATGTAAACAAGAAATGGGTCTATAGGACCACAATCCGTCATGAACACAGTCAAGTTCAAAAGTAAAATAATAATGATACATGTAATACACATTATATATGAGCCAGTCTCCAGGGAAACCTGCTATAATGACATTATGCAATTACTATATATAATAAGATTTTGATAAAGCTCTAAAATAAGGAAAAATACATATCTATTGATTCGATTTTAAGTAATTGACCCATATAGTACTATACCTTAGCTTTAAATGTTCCTATGAATTATGTCGAAAACACATTCTTCGTTGCAATGGTGACCAATTTCAGAAAAGTACTCCGATTAAGAAAAACGAGGATTTAGTTGTTTAAAACAGAAGTAGCATTTCTCTGAATGCAAACAATTTCGATTTTGATATATATTTTGAAAAGAGAAACATAATTATAGAATTTGGTACCATTTGAACAGTTTATGTCAATAATTGATAAAATGGTATAATAATGAAATACTTATTTCAGTTACGTCGAATAACGGTTGAATGACGTTTGCGACGTCACACAAAAAGCTCCGAATAGGGACTCTACAAAAGCAGCTGTAACTTCCTTAAAACTCAAGATATTAACATAATTTCTTTTGCAATTTGCTTATTTAACATTATCCTGTAATACTATGGAAAATCTTAAAGTCAATATTTTTGTCAAAATAGCAGGTTTTCCTGGAGACTGGCTCATATATAAATGAAACTACAAACATATAGTAGCAATGATCATTCTGTTTACTATAAGGCATTGTTTAGCAGATGAGTAGGGAAAATGTTCTTGCCTTTTGAGGGCATGTTTCTTACATCAGTTTAGTTGTTTTATTTTTGCAGAGAATACTGTATAAGTTTGTAATGCCATTTACCTTTGCAAGAGATTTATTTAAGGATGTTTATTCCTATATGTATACTAAACGGATTTAAAAACGCGACACTTTGGTATGTTGTTCTATAGCAAACAATTCAAGTTTTTGCCGGTATTGGAATAGTACAGATTAAAGGTTAATGTATTGGCGTCATTTTGGTACTAAGATGATAAAAATGAGAGGAGTATTAACAAATATATAGTACAATCAACGCGTCGATCCAGAAAAGAAGTCGCATTCTGACAAAAATTGCTTACATGGTTACCTCCCCTTGACCATAAAAACATTATGCAGGTCTACAAACGTCAAATGGTATTGCTACACTGATATCGTCATTTTGCTTCTGTATATGGTCAGCATTAAGTAGATTAAAGCCAATTATGAACTTGAGCTCTTCTTATATACATTAAGGTCAATAATTCATCTATTTTTGTTTCCGATATAGTGTTTCTTATCACCAAGTTGATACCAACCATTTAAGATAAGGTTACCTTATCTTATTCTATTTTAACATAAAATGCATCATACGTGTTGAATAAATGTGATATTCATGTACATGTATTTGTTCTTCATATTATTATTTCACATTGTTCATTATCCTTCTTTCCTATGGTTCATCCATTTCTATGGTTTCAGTCGCACCCTTATTTTAAAAAATATAGCACAAAAGGTGGAAAATATGGTTTCATTATGTGGGATACACGATACATTTCTTAAGAATGTTATGAATCTATTTATTATGAAGTTAAGCCATTTTAAGAGATTTTGTAACAAAAACTAGAAAAATCGGGACTATTTTACTGGGCCTTTTGGAAAAAAACAGGGTGCTTCACTCTTCGAAGACATTTGGTGTAAATACATTTATAACATAAGATGAAAGGTTGATGTACATAACCTAAAATATTCCACTTTGAATCCTTCACAAAACATAATTTGTTGGACGTTAAACTTGAGTGACTGAAACCATAAGAAACATAATCAAATTAAGACTAGCACACCCCAAGGCATTAAAAAAGCTATATCTTTACAAATAAACTTTAGTCAATTTGGGTAGATTAAAGACCAATTGTAGTGTTCTAAACATACAGGGTGTTATCTGACCCCATTACAATCGAATGTCATGAGAAAAAGCTATATAATTGAAATTGTGAGACAAATTCAATTCAGACGTAAATTTGACAAGAATTTTGCAAGAATTTAAATTCCAGGGTTGCGTTAAATGTAGCATGATCATGTTATATATTGAATAAAACTCTCATATGTTAGCTTTCCAGTGGTATATGAAACCATCAGAAGAGATCAAGCATTCGTTTGTAATGGGGTCAGATATTATGAAACACCCTGTATTTCAAGCTTGCACGATTGAATTTTGGCAAACATAAGATGTTGATTCTTAAGAGGCTGAAACATTAGGAAAAGAAGATATACATGTATAAAAGTCTTCTTTATAAACGGAGTATTGAATGACAGTTGCTTAGTATTGAATTGACGGAACAAGTTAAATAAAATGATATGATCAGAGTTTCATGAATTTGATACTAAACAGCACGAATTCAATACTCTATTTATCACTCCACAATTCCACAATCCAAGAGTCTACGATGAATGATTCCACAAATCATGATTCAACAATTCATGATTCCACAATCCATGATTCAGTAATACATGATTACACAATCCACGATTCCGCAATCCATTGTTCAATAATCCATGATCCCACAATCCATGATCCCACAAGCCATGATTCCACAATCCATGATTCCACAATGCATGATTCATCAATCCATAATGCATCAATCCATGATTCCACAATCCACGATGCATGATTCCACAATCCATGATACAATACACGATTCCCCAATCCATGATTCCCCAATCCATGATTCCACAATCCATGATTCAATAATCAATGATTCCACAATCCATGATTCAATAATCCATGATCCCACAATCCATGATTCCATAATTCCACAAGGCATGATTAAAAAATCAATGATTCCACAATCCATAATTCCACAATATATGAGTCCACAACAGATGATTCAACAATCCATGAATGTAGAACCCACGATTAAACAATCCACCATTCCACAATCCACGATTCAACAACCCATGATTCCAAAATCATGAATCCACAATTCATGATTCCACAATGCATGATTCAACAATCCATAATTCACCAATCCATTATTTCTTTAATTCATGATTCCACAATCCACGATGGATGATGCCTCGATGCATGATTCCACAATCCATGATTCAACAATCCATGCTTCGACAATCCATGATTCCACAACCAATGGTTCAATAATCAATGATTCCACAATCCATGATTCAATAATCCATGATCCCTCAATACACGTTTCCATAATCCATAATTCCAAAAGGCATGATTAAAAAATCCATGATTCCACAATCCATGATGCCACAATATATGATTCCACAACAGAGGATTCAAGAATCCATGAATGCAGAACCCACGATTATACAATCCACCATTCCACAATCCACGATTCAACAACCCATGATTCCAAAATCATGAATCCACAATTCATGATTCCACAATGCATGATTCAACAATCCATAATTCACCAATCCATTATTTCTTTAATTCATGATTCCACAATCCACGATGGATGATGCCTCGATGCATGATTCCACAATCCATGATTCAACAATCCATGCTTCGACAATCCATGATTCCACAACCAATGGTTCAATAATCAATGATTCCACACTCCATGATTCAATAATCCATGATCCCTCAATACACGTTTCCATAATCCATAATTCCAAAAGGCATGATTAAAAAATCCATGATTCCACAATCCATGATGCCACAATATATGATTCCACAACAGAGGATTCAAGAATCCATGAATGCAGAACCCACGATTATACAATCCACCATTCCACAATCCACGATTCAACAACCCGTGATTCCAAAATCATGAATCCACAATTCATGATTCCACAATGCATGATTCAACAATCCATAATTCACCAATCTATTATTTCTTTAATCCATGATTCCACAATCAACGATGGATGATGCCTCGATGCATGATTCCACAATCCATGATTCAACAATCCATGCTTCGACAATCCATGATTCCACAACCAATGGTTCAATAATCCATGATTCCACAATCCACGACTCCACGACTTCACAATCCATTATTCAGCAATCTGTTATTCATCAATTCATTATTCAATAACCCACGATTTCCTTAACCCATGATTTATCAATCCGTGAATCCACAACACATGATTTCACAATTATTCCACAATCAATCATTCTACATTTCATGAATCAAAAACCCAGGATTCAACAATACATGATTTCCTCAATCCATCATCCCGTGATCCATAATGCCACAATCCATGATACCACAACCCAGAATTGAACAATCCTTTATTTCATTAATCCATGATTTCCTCAATCAATGATTTCACATTCCATGATTTCCCAACCTATGATTTCACAATCCATGATTTCACAATCCATGATAACACAACACATGAATTTACAATCCATGATTTCACATTCCATGATTCAACAATCCATGCTTCGACAATCCATGATTCCACAACCAATGATTCAATAATCCATGATTCCACAATCCATTATTCAGCAATCTGTCATTCAACAATTCATTATTCAATAACCCACACTTTCCTTAATCCATGATTCATCAATCCGTGAATCCACAACCCATGATTCCACCATGCATAGTTTTCTTCACAATCAATAATTTCACGCTCATTCATTCAACATTACATTATTTAACAATCATGTTTTCACAAACTATGATTTCACAATCTATGATTCTACAATCCATGATCATTCAATGCATTATTCCACAATCAATGATATCAAAATTTATCATTTCTCAATCCATGATATCACAATTCATGATGTTACAAACGATGACCTCAGAATTCATAATTTCACAATCCATGATTTCATGTATGCATGCTACCTGAAAGTGACACATGACGTCATACTGCATATACACGCTGTCTGAAAGTATACACATGGCGTCATAATGCATACACACGCTGCCTAAAAGTGTACCCATGGCGTCATACTGCATATACACGCTGCCTGAAAGTGTACATATAACATCATAATTGCATATACATGCTGTCTCAAAGGCTACATATAATGACAATTAATATGCGTACACACGCTGTCTAAAGGCCTGTACATCGTGACATCGTGCCCACACATACTGCCTTAAAGTGCTGTCACGAGCAAAGAATGCACATAATGAGCTATTGTGATCGCCCTGTGTTTGTCGTCCTTCGTTTCCAACACTTTATTCAGATGACACCAGTCTCCTTCTAAACCACTATGTTAATTTTCGACAAAACTTTACTAAATTCACACAAGTACTTTGATCATCTTTCAGATTCCACCATGCATACTTTTCTTCACAATCAATTCACGCTCATTCATTCAACACATAGATGATGCCTCGATGCATGATTTCACAATCCATGATTCAACAATCCATGCTTCGACAATCCATGATTCCACAACCAATGATTCAATAATCCATGGTTCCACAATCCATTATTCAGCAATCTGTCATTCAACAATTCATTATTCAATAACCCACAATGTCCTTAATCCATGATTCATCAATCCGTGAATCCACAACCCATGATTCCACCATGCATAGTTTTCTTCACAATCAATAATTTCACGCTCATTCATTCAACATTACATTATTTAACAATCATGTTTTCACAAACTATGATAACACAACCCATGATTTTACAATCCAAGATACCACAAACGATGATTTCACAAACCATGATTTCACAATCCATGATACCACAATCCATGATTTCACAAACCATGATTTCACAAACCATGATATCACAATCCATGATACCACAATCCATGATTTAACAAACCATGATATCACAAACTATGATTTCACAATCCATGACACCACAATCCACGATTTCACAAACCATGATTTCACAAACCATGATTTCACAAACCATGATTTCACAATCCATGATTCCACAATCCATTATTTCACAAACCATGATTTCACAAACCATGATTTGACAATCCATAATACCACAATCCATGATTTCACAAACCATGATTTCACAATCCATGATACAACAATCCATGATTTCACAAACCATGATTTCACAATCCATGATTACACAATACATGATTTCACAATACATTATTCGACTACTTGATTCCACAATACAATATTCCACAATGCACGATTGCACTATCAATCATTCCACACTCCTTGATTCAACACTCAATAATGAATTGTGGAATCATGCATTGTGAAATCATGGATTGTGGAAATTCGTCCTGTGGAAATGATGAATTGTTGAATCATTGATTGTTGAATCATGGATTGTTCAACCATGGATTTTGGGGTCATGGACTGTTGAATGATTCCACATTCATAATTCTACATTTCATGATGCAACAATCTATGATTCAATAATGCATCATTTATAAAGAACATGATTCCACAATCAATGATTTCAAAATGCATGATTCCACAATTCATAAATCCACAATCCATGATAATATACTCCAGTTCTTCACAATCCATGATTTCACATGCCTTGATTCCACAATCCATTATTTAACAATACATCATCTCGTGTTCCATAATTCACAATCCATAATTCCCCAATCCATGACCCAACAATCCATTATTCAAAAATTAATGATTTCACAATAAATGATTCCACAATCCATGATTCCACCATGCATACTTTTCTTCACAATCAATAATTTCACGCTCATTCATTCAACACATAGATGATGCCTCGATGCATGATTTCACAATCCATGATTCAACAAGCCATGCTTCGACAATCCATGATTCCACAACCAATGATTCAATAATCCATGATTCCACAATCCACGACTCCACGACTTCACAATCCATTATTCAGCAATTTGTCATTCAACAATTCATTATTCAATAACCCACAATTTCCTTAATCCATGATTCATCAATCCGTGAATCCACAACCCATGATTCCACCATGCATAGTTTTCTTCACAATCAATAATTTCACGCTCATTCATTCAACATTACATTATTTAACAATCATGTTTTCACAAACTATGATTTCACAATCTATGATTCTACAATCCATGATCATTCAATGCATTATTCCACAATCAATGATATCAACATTTATCATTTCTCAATCCATAATTTCACAATTCATGATTTTACAAACGATGACTTCAGAATACATAATTTCACAATCCATGATTTCATGTATGCATGCTACCTGAAAGTGTACACATGACGTCATACTGCATATACACGCTGTCTGAAAGTGCACACATGACGTCATAATGCATACACAGGCTGTCTGAAAGTATACACATGACGTCATAATGCATACACACGCTGCCTAAAAGTGTACACATGGCGTCATACTGCATATACACGCTGCCTGAAAGTGTACATATAATGACAATTAATATGCGTACACACGCTGTCTAAAGGCCTGCTCGTGCCCACACATACTGCCTTAAAGTGCTGTCACGAGCAAAGAATGCACATAATGAGCTATTGTGATCGCCCTGTGTTTGTCGTCCTTCGTTTCCAACACTTTATTCAGATGACACCAGTCTCCTTCTAAACCACTATGTTAATTTTCGACAAAACTTTACTAAATTCACACAAGTACTTTGATCATCTTTCAGATTCAAGGGGTGGTCTTGGTTTCTTTTATGTTCCTTTGGTGACCCTCCGCTTCTATTCTTAGCAGCAAATCGGGGCTTGTCATAAGGAAATGGAGGACTAACCCCTACCTTGGTCCTCTTTAGACTTGTCCAATGTCTTAGCCAGTGTGTGGGTGATGCTCTAGCATCACCGGCTCGTCAAAAGGTGATGTTAAATAATGAAGTTATGCTCTGACTTATCATGCATTGTTACTAGACAGAATGATTTAATCATTCATAGCTGTGCAATCACCTGCCAGATTACGTGCACCACACACGTTGATAAACGAAGGTAATTAATCTAAGCTAGGGCAATTAATCAAATACCGGTATGCTAAATTAGAACAATTTATTCCTTGAAGCAATAATAATTTAACTACATGTATGTTGTACTTTAATTCATGCGTGTTAAACAGTATTTTATGGTAAGGCGGCAACCTGATTCTAAACTCTAATAATTCTCAGATCATAATAAAATTAAATTAATAAATCAGGTAATAGATCATCACGTCCTTAGTAATGCCACCAAAGCTTCTAATAAAAAGTCGACATTCAGTTGTAATGTTTAAAAATTCCAAGTATTCTAAGCCCCACTTGTCAACGGTACTTTAGTCATATTGAGACTACACTGTCATACCATCCTGACACTTGGAGCACCAACTACGAGGGGGTATCGAAATGTTCGTGCACTGGCCCGTTCATTTTATTATGCGCAATGTAATTGAATTATATGTTTATGCCATCTTAAAATATATCCAATTCTGTACTAAGAAACCAATGACAAGTTGGCTATATGCTTATATTAATAAAATATTTAACCGATTCAAAAGATGACCGACCGCCACCCGGCGCACTTTTCGACGTCACGACGTCGTCCAACGTCAACACACCGGTCACGTTTGGATTGACCATGGGTTATTCTTTCACAAAGTGCGGTCTCGCCCACTTGATACACTTTTGTCATTTTCTGATCCACTGATCGTTAAAGCTTCGAACTGGCTTGTAATAATTTTCGCCATAATGTGATGTGCATGTAACTTTGCCTGGAGTGGAAGTCTTTTTTCCCTTATTTATATTTTATTTCAATTCATTTTTTACATATAGTACATATAAATATAACAAAATAAAACGAAACAGTATTAATAGAAATAGTTTGATACAGATTCGTATAATACATGTAGTTCTGTTATCTTAGAAATTGTTAAAACATTTGTCTATCAGTTTGTATTTTTTGTTATTTGGATTTTGAGTATTTTATTATTATATTAAAAGATAATATTAAGTCAGACAAGGAAGGCAGCACTCAGCTTAACCAGCCGAGCACAGAAAACACACAAGCGGAACAGACAACGCCAAACGTAAAAATCTAGCAACCACAAAAACACGGCATCCTGTTCCGAAAGTCTGCCGCCTAAGTCAGTCAAACTAAAACGGAACCAGAGGCAGGTCACGAGAAAACAACAACCGGACACCACACACCACAAGGACAACCTACAACATATATATAGTGTACATGCAATTTTGAAAGATACGAAGCAGCCTGGTGCTGGACTACGAAATTGCAGAATGGCACATATAAAATGAACAAAGTTTAACAAAAAGGCACAATGGCGAAATATTTTTTTTTTGTATTTTTACTATAAAGTTGACAATACATACATAGAGGAAGGTTGACTAAAGGGCTTCCGCCTTGGTACGGACATCGACAAATGTCACTGGGGTGCTTAAACGTTTTACAGTGCACCAAACCTCACACTTACCCAATAGACAAGCTTCTAGCACATTACAGTGTAAATAAAAGTTTTCCGCAATGTAATGCCCTCTAACAAAAAGGCCACAGCGACATGTAATAAAAGAATGTAAGTTCTGTTTTTAGTAATGATGTAGTATTGACGTTAATAGTCCGGTTTTTGCTTAAAGTATAGAATTTGTAGATACAAATCATATAGTAAAGAATATGCAGTTTATTTCTTCTCCTGGAGTGGAACTCAAACCTTCTCACACTAGAAGCGGACGCTCTACCAGTAGGCAGATAAAACAAACGGAAGCACTCCGAATCAAAATCAGAAACACCTATAGAAATGATGACAATATTGTAGCAATAACTTTCAAATGGCTTCGATTGTTACGACATAAGAATTCACTTGATAATGTCACTTTCTTACTTTTCTCTTCGTCCCAAGTGGGACATAAGGCTGCAATTGTCTCTCTCCACTTGGGTCTGTCTTGTTTTGACCATTCCCTGAGCTACTCCCAAATATACTCCCAAAGATACTCCCATCTCTGAGAGTTCTGTCATTTCAGTTATGCACCATCTTGTCTTGAGTCTCCTATACTTTCATTTTCCTGATGGAGTCCAACGAAGAGCAACCTTACATAATGGGGATTGGTCCTTTCTCAAAGCATACCTAATCCACATTAGTCTTCTCTTTATGATTTCAGTAGTGATGTTACAGCAGCCGGTGTTTTTGACAGATCTTTGTTTTTGATATTATTAGACCAAAAGATAATGTGTACTTAGCGCAGGCAACCGTTATAAAATCCTTCAGTTTTCTTCATGTCACTTTGAATGACTCACCAACACGGAGATCCGTACAGTGGGTTAGATTTGACGTTGCTGTTGAAAAGTTGTCTTCAGCGTTTGATTTCCATATTGGTCGAAGGAAATTAAAGGAGTTTCAGGCTTTCCTTATCGACTGCGTTACTAAGGTTCCAAGATAGGTGAGGTTTTCAGGGGGTGTTGCCCCGAGGTTGGTGTTAATATGTAGGCATGTTTGTGCAGCAGACTTGTTGAGTCTATTTGTTTTGTCTTGAATGTCTGTTCGGTTGGATGATATTGCAGCTAGGTCGTCTGTAAAATCGAGGTCTTCCAGATATGAAAGGAGGGTTCACTGAATTCCTCGCGGTTTCTCGGAATTGTTTTGTTTCATTATCCAGTCCACAATGAGAAATAAGCGAGATGATACCGCACCCTGTCTGACTTAAGATTGTACCTGAAAGCTTTCAGATGTTGAGTAGTATGCTGCATTCGAAGTTGTCACAAACTTTTCTGATGTTTGTGATAAATTTCCGAGGTACAATATAGTAGTGGAGGAAATCGAGGAACAGGATTGTTCATAACGTCGTTCTACACATCTGTTAGCTTGTTATTGTTCAGAGATTTATATATTTCCTCGCTTGTCTTAAACATTAGGAGGTGGTATGTTGGTATGACCACAAAGACTTTAGTTGATCTTGTTAGCATTCATCTCTCCTTTTGCTGCTGTTGCCCCTGCTTCACTATCGTGTTGTTGTAGGAATAATTTCTTATCCAGCTTAGCACTTTCTATACCTCTTTATAAAAGTGTGTGTAGTATATATTAATACCTTTTCTTGTATTTTTAGGGATAAAATTGACAAAAATTTCTCTTTAAGTTGTTTTTATTTATTTATGTGTTCCCAAGTGTGTTAAGCATGATTAATTCTTTGTTCACTATTTGTAACCAGCCACAGTTTATGCTGTTTTTAGGTAAGTGTTGTTTATGTCACTCCATTGAGTTACAATATATCGGTTTCTGTTAGTGGTACAGGTGGATGGGGTACTGAATCTATTTTTTAGTTCCAGGGTGATGGTTTTTTGCTAGTGTTGGGAGATCGGACCTTTGAAATGTTTTATGAAATTCCACAATTATATATAAAATTATGATATCGTGGATATCTTTTATGTACTTGTGTTATTGTTCAACTGTTTATTGTTGAGGATCTCATGGAAGATTGTCATTTATTATAATTGTCAAATGAGTTTCCTCGTAAAATAAAGTCTTTGTTATTATTATTATTATAACTGTCTAGTTGTGTTTTACGCTGATTGGCTATTGCTCTCTTTGGTTTAAGTTTGACTTATGCTACAACAAGAATGTGACCAGTGTTATAACTTCAGCTCCCCGGTAGACCCTAGCATCCTGTAATAACCGTCTCTCTTGCCATTAATGATGATGTAGTCAATTTGGTTTTTAGTTCTATCGTCTGGGGATTTTCATGTCTGTTTGTTTATTTCTATATGCGGGAATATCGTGTTGTATACGATAATAGTCGGACTAATCCTTTGTCATCCATGCCTACCAAACACTCGTTCACACTTTTGCGTTTAGGTATTTTGTAACCAACAGGACACCGTGTTATGGTATCTATGCCACCACCATTTGTAGTTGGTCATACCAACCACCAGTCCTCCTCTTCGGCATCGTTGGTAAGAGTAAATTTAAAACATGATATACATAAATAGCTGCTGATGATGCTTTTGCTGAAAACTGCATACATTACATTTTGTTCAGTCAGTTACAAATTAATGGCGGTTTTAAAATTACAGGGCACCTAAATAAATTGCAATTCGTTTAACAATAACGCTGTTTTTGATTCTGTATTTAGCATAGTTTAAAACCAACAATAGCCGAATTCAAAAGTCATAACAGAAGAAAACTGAGCTGGCTTTGACCAGTTGGGGATTGTCAAATGTAAATGACAAGCATGGAATGAAATGAGGTGTTATTACTTCATAAAACATCCTAACGCGTTCTCGTCGCTATATTGAATACCAATGTTTTAAATATTATTTGTAATTCATCAATGCCATTTCAGCGTTTATGACATTCCGAACCGAATATGCCTAGTAAAATATATTAAATACATGTAAATATGTGCAGTATAAGCTATGATTGACCGAATCGCTTTTGTCCCTGATGGTACTAGATTCACAATCATGTGTATGGATTCCATGAAAACTGTTTCCATGAAAACTGGGTCGACCTACTGGTGGTCGTATATGACTAAAAAACACCCTGGCAACATCCAGTTGATGAGACGAATTGCAACCCAACCAGTATGAGTTATCTGTCATTTTACCAAAATAACACGGATTTTATAACAACAGTGTGTCGTAAATCACAGATACTAAATTATCATCAGCCGTCTATTATTTTATTGAATTTGGTCGGTCTAGGGGAGGTAACTAAAATGCTCATCAGGAATTAAATCTAACAAGCTTCACGTGTTTGTCGCTAATTGTTATTGCCACCAGATCATTCGGTATCATTTCTGAAAACATATTGTTGTTCAGTGAATCTTTATACTTTCAATTTCATTAATAAAAATCAATACATTAGGGATACCTTGAGAATAAAAAAGATTCAAGTTGAATAATTACAAAGGCGTAAAATACACACAATAACAGCATAAACACTAGTAATAACTAATCAAAGCTACATGAACACATTCCACCAGGATGCCACAGAATTTAAAATACAAAATGTATCAGAATAAAAACGGAAACGTCTAAATCATACCACAGATCATTAAAAGCTGAAGTACAGGGACTCTTTCGCCAAAAATAGTACGATCCAATCGGATTGTAGTGAAATAAGAACACATTTTGGGCACTGGAAAGCTTGCCTAATTAG
The DNA here is from genome assembly GCA_947247005.1 of Spisula solida. NCBI lineage: Eukaryota > Metazoa > Mollusca > Bivalvia > Venerida > Mactridae > Spisula > Spisula solida. The sequence continues at coordinate 37,918,899 of OX365947.1, read as the reverse complement.
TAAATTGGTATTATCGACGTTAAAATTAATAACGAGAATAGATATTGTAAATAAACCAGACAATTGTGTTAAGGTGGTCTTTATGTTGACTTTTAATGTACTAATTTAAAAGTTCAGCTACAGTAAGTACATAAAATTGAAGATCCTTTGTAATTATGTAAGTCTATACTTTTGTGTCTAAAAGTGATCTTATGTCAGTACAATGCTATTTGTTGTGTTCAAGAATGAAACGATATGTACGGTTAATTAAGTGTAACGGTTGAATGTCATTTTCAATACAAAACAAAACGAAAACAATACAATGTAACATGTACATATTGTTCCATATCTTTAAATAAACTGTTCAATATGAGTGGAACTTTCGAATCGCGACTAGTGGAGAAAACTGCATTCTGTGTTCACGAAGAAATATGGAATCTTAAACACTTTGGTGTTTGATTGCTATGGTAGTTTGATATAACACACGTGTTTTATACGTAACTGTAACGTTATTTTTTGTGCATTTCTTTCAGATAATTATAATATTTCAATATATGATACACGTATGTCTTATAGACCTGCATGTAGTACCGCCTTTTGTTGAAAAAACGGACGTATACTGTATTTATCATTTATTGCATATAAACGCTTATATAAAATGTTCCAATCAGAAAGAAATGAAGAATTTGTTGTTGCATATGCAAAGACATCAGACAAACCAGAATTAAAGCTGCCATGGTATGGACGATGGGGGAATCGTCTACAAGTATTTATGATAGGTATATTCCTGGTAAGATCGTCAAATTTTCTGCTTCTGTTATTGTATAACAATGATAATAATAATTATAACGACATTTTATAAAGAAGCAACACAGTTTGGCAAGTCCAGTCTTCCCCGTGAGCCTCTTCGTCTAATCTAGAAACGCATACCCTCGTGGTAATGGATTACATCAGGAATGAGGTGTCCCAGAAATGACATGTAGAGAGTCATTAATATAAATGGGAGAATACATGTGTAGAATTCTATTGATAAAAATTACGATTGTTTTGCCTTATTTCATTTTGCATATATGTACTTCATATGTAATCATTGAGCTTAAGTCTTTAAAACATTTTTCAGTCCTATACGTCAACGAGCTGATTAAATTTGTGTCTAAGAAATAATTATAAACCACAGCTAATTGTTCTTTCGCAAACATCAGGCAAATTCTCCATATGTGGAGGACATGATTGTAGCCAATGTGCCGGAAGCACCCAACCTTTCCATTCCGGTTATCGAACCCAGTCGATAGTGTAGCGCTCTACAAACTGTGTCAACCGGGTAGAATAATAAAAGCCACGATTGACCCCATGTCGTTTTATCGTATTTTTACATTTTTGGTATGTGTACAGTTTATAATACTTAAAAGTTCAAAATGTGAAGACGATACTGTCACCAGTGACCAAGACGTTACAATAATTATACAGATAGAAATCCTTTGCTTGGCGCTCATGGTCAGTTTATAAGTGTAGTGCCAGGACGGGTTAGTATAAATAAGACTGGACTGTCTCCCTTAAATACTTACTGAAGTAGGTATACTGCAGATAGGAATATAGATTATGATTTACAAATATAATGTATGTACGAGGGGTGATCAACAAATACGCGGAAAAATGCTCTAAAATATTTGTTTCGTGATCAATATTGAAGAAAATCGGTCTGATAATAGATTGGAGTATTACAAATACATAACTATAAAAACATTGAGGCCCAAGGAAATATTTGATGAAAAAACCATAGAAACCGTAACGTCACTATGGCTACACCGGCCCAACGTCATCGCGACGTCGTTTTATACATCATTATCCATACTCATTCGAGGCACAATTCCTAATGTATAACGCATTGAATGATTCTCAAAAAATAGCTGTACAACCAGATACACTTCATAGACCTGTCAACCGAAAATCATTGTTTTTTTCTTTGCAACTTGCATGTCAATTAGAATAATTAGCTGCGGGAGAACATTAATATGTATGACGTATTTTGACGTTATTGTCGTCGTATAGCCTATTCGCAAGTCGGCATTGATTTCACATGGCTACATGTGAGCGAATATGCAAAACAGACACTTGTTGTGTATGCTTTTACATATTTGTTGTATTCAACGTTGGAAAATATGAAAATTTGGGCCGCATGACGTCGAGTGACGTTACCATAGGAGACCGCGTTCGTTCTGACTTTGGTTAATATTGATCGTCAGCGATGAATCAATTTGCAATAAATTTATTTTCATGTTTGTAAGGTTTCAACGACTTACAGTGACAAATAAAGAAATGACAGCACTTTTCCGCGTATTTGTTGATCACCCTCGTACTTTACATAACAGTCTGACATTATGTTAAATAATTGAATACTTTCATGTCTATCACAGGTGTTTGGATTGGCGTTGGTAACAACAGGAATTATCATGCTGTTCGTATATAGACAAATACAAAGGTCGGAAATTGAAACCTTTTTCAACAACATACAGTTCCATGGCGTTCTTAAAGTGGGGAATGTTGTCAACAGTCTGCCTGTATTGTGTATCTGTGTTGGTGGTGTTATAGTGGTGTTTGTTGCTGTAGGGTGTGCTGCTAGATCAAAGAAAAGTCAAGTAATGCTGACCGTAGTAAGTAAAAAAGTATCCAGTGAAAGTGTATATGTATTTTCAGACAGGCGTCCGTTCAACCAACTGTCCATTTTACCTTCCCTTACCAAACATTGAGTCGAAAGTTGATTGTAAGTATGGCGCCGCCAGCAGCCATAGCACATTTGGTTTTTAACGTCTCAGGTACCCATTCATGCACCTGGGTGAAGTGGACCAATGTTGGTCATTCTTTTGCTCTTAGAAATTGACTAACCAGTGACGCAGAAGGGGATCAATCCCCACGACCGAAGCACGTGCCCTACCTCTAGGCCACTGCTCAAATAGTGATAGGTAACTCATCATGTATGATCAGTTACACGTACATTATATTCTTCATCAAGTTCTGTTTCATTTCAAATAATGTTGATGAATGTCGACCTCTTGAACAATACGATTTACAGTGCGATAGTTCATTGAAAACATATACAAAATGTAGCAATACAACTGATATATTTAACTTCTGTTTGATGAAATATGTATATATGGGTATACAGTGTACCTACATAGCATTGGATCATTATGAGGGTAAATCATAGTATAGTCCGCCCAGGATAATGTGATACTGTATTCCTAGAAATGGTTTCTAGTATTTACAAACATGAATCGGTTTGGTCAACTGTGGCAAAATTGGTTTTACAAATCACTCAAATAAACAGATAAGGTCAGTATTGTACCCAAAGCATCCCTGATAATTGGTGCACATAATTGTAATCCACCTTTCCTAGGCGCACTATGTATGGATACATTTTTTCATGAAATACATTTTTTAATGATATTTAAGAAAGTGATTAGCATATATATTTCTATTTCAGTTTTCAATCTTGATTATCTGGTTTCTTATTGTACAAATATTGACCACAGCTATGTGGGTGATGGTTAGAGATAAGGTATGGAATCATTTATAACCATATATATACATAACTTATGCAATAAAGTTTTAGTGGTTTTTTGTCTTTGAAATACATTTTCAAGACCCTTCTACATTCAGTCTGACATTGTCTTCTTTCCTATGCATATTGACATTCATGTTTATATACTATTGGATCGCCTCGCCTCCTACTGTCGTGTACTTTGATATTCCATTCGCGTATCAGTAGAGACTGAGCTTGTCTTGTGTTTGTATGGCTTCCCATCTCTTATTGATACCGTCAGGAATGAGGTGTCGAGAGTGATAAATATAAGTTGAGAAAACTTGTTTCACAATCGATTTTAAGTAAATTCGTATAAATAAAAAAAAAGATTTTGTCTTGATGGCAATTCCAGACTTATTCATAAATTATTATCAACGCTCATAATCATGTATCGTACAATCGTCGTTGCAAGGTTACTGACACAACATGTATAAATTTTCAGTTCCAAAATGACGTAAAGTCTCAAATGATTGAAATGTTTACATTATACGAGGGTGTGACGTCAACAAATGATATATCAAAAAGCTGGGACTACATTTTCCTAGATGTAAGTATATATAAGCTATACCATGGTATCAGCTGTTTTTATGAGCGATAAGGGATATGTTTGCGTTCCGTCCCGTATAAATTGCGGTACGGACACGCCACTGTCATGTTTGGAAAGGGGGACAACTGTTGATCCGTCCTGGTACGGACACACAGTTCTTTATACATTCCTAACTGGTTCCCACAGAATTACGCAGTTAAATGAGTCATCGAGTTGTTTGTTAAATTTTAGATTGTATTTTGGACATTATAACGTTTTTGATAAAAGTACAACATTGTTTGAATGGTAAATTCAAATACATAAAACCAGCATGTCCCTCAAATACCATGTTCTCACTTATAATAATACATAATTATCATTTTCTTTTTCTTTACATTCTTGATACCAGTCTTTGTATCTTATGCCCAATCATGGCAGATATAAATAGTTGTATATACATTTCAAAGCACTGATCCGTTATGGCATTACTACATAATGTTATGTGATATTGAAATAAAACAAACATATCTACAATGTTACAGCTTATTCTTAAAGTTGTTAATGTCAAATATGAAACACAATATTCAGACCCAAGCTCATTGCAGGCTAAGCCCAATCATGGGGGGAGATAGGCATCCTGGAAATCTCCCAGGATGCCTATCTGTTGGCCAATTTTTCCTTCGGAAACCCCACATTTTAGCTGTGATTATTTCATATGTACATGTTATAAAGTTTTGATCATGTGTTTTGTCATTTATTGGTATTATGATATATGTTAATTTTAAAAAATTAAACCGGTCATTCATGTTGAGTCATTCAACATGGATGACCATGTTACAACATACATTGCATCTGTTATATATTATCCCTGGCCGCTCATAAATATAAGCTATACCATGGTATCAGCTGTTTTTATGAGCGATAAGGGATATGTTTGCGTTCCGTCCCGTATAAATTGCGGTACGGACACGCCACTGTCATGTTTGGAAAGGGGGACAACTGTTGATCCGTCCTGGTACGGACACACAGTTCTTTATACATTCCTAACTGGTTCCCACAGAATTACGCAGTTAAATGAGTCATCGAGTTGTTTGTTAAATTTTAGATTGTATTTTGGACATTATAACGTTTTTTCCCTCCTCCATCCCCTTTCTCCACAATATTTGTTAAACAATAAAAAAAACCAATTGCCAATTTTTCCTTCGGAAACCCCACATTTTAGCTGTGATTATTTCATATGTACATGTTATAAAGTTTTGATCATGTGTTTTGTCATTTATTGGTATTATGATTAATGTTAATTTTAAAAAATTAAACCGGTCATTCATGTTGAGTCATTCAACATGGATGACCATGTTACAACATACATTGCATCTGTTATATATTATCCCTGGCCGCTCATAAAAATACTTATGCATATTTCTTAAATACTAGGAGTAGAATAGGTCTATTTTACAGAAACAACCCGAAATGTAAAACTAATGGTGTGTATTTTGAAAGTGATACTTTTATGTTACGTAAATATTAATGCCAAGCATAGCCTTTATTTGCCAGTCCATTTTCTGCTCAATATGGCCGGCATACGAGTGCCCCCATCCGTATTTGAACCCAGGTCGCCAGATTAGACGACAAGCTTGCTAACTATTGAGCTACGGAGGCACAATAAATCATTCTCTTTTACAAACCGACGGAGTACATGTATTTAATGTCATGAAATGCTTCGTTTATACGAATATTAAACATTGTTTAGTTTAATTTTGTATGACATACAGTATGAATGTTGTGGTGTGGATAGTATCACAGCCACAGAGAACAGCGATGCTTTCAATGTAACAGCATGGTGGGGGAACAGGGAGAGTGATTTAAGATTGGTTCCAACCAGTTGTTGTAGTGATGCCACAGAGGAAACATACAAAACATACACCGATACTGCCTGTCAAAATATACTGATTGCACACCATAAGAAAGTAAGTCGATGTTCGGCTAATTTCACTTTTGCAAAACATATCTTTATATGCTTGTATTTGTCCTCGCCACAGGGTGACCCATATGGGCGAGGCCCCCAGAAGAGGTTAGTCATTTTAGTTTTTGGGGGACAGTGCATGATACAGAAGATGTCCCAATTCAGAAGAATCCCTGGTTCTTTTACGTGCCTGATGTAAAGCATCATACACAGTATCTAGGTTTTTTTAAAAAAATTATTCGAAAGACTGTTAGTGAAGTTAGTGTTAGGTTGGAAACACTGAAAAGCATTTCTGTTTTTATCCCGTTGGAGGCGGGATTGAACCCACAACCTTTGGATCAGCAGTCATGCACTAGCTCTCACCACTGGACCACTTGTCCGCCAGAGAACTCTTATTATAGTATATCTATATTTTACTGAAGGACGATTGTAAGGTTATCAGCCAATGGAACCAGGCTTTAAAAACGATTGACCAATAATCATTGATATCAGTTCATAGTATCATCTAGTGCACATGGAAAACATGAGTGTAGCCATTATAAAGAGGGAATAAAAAACTCCACGGTCCTGGATTAAACTCGGACCTATCGTGGTCTCTGTAACTAGCGCTGTATCGACGGCTTAGCGCGCTGTTATATTTCCTTTAAAACGAGGATATAAAATATTGCGTAATGTATGACAATCGTGACCAATGTACACTTAACCGATTTAGAAACGCAACGATTATGGGGGTTGGTATTTTTTGTATAAATTTTGATTTAAATTTTATTGGAGTATAAACCAATAAATGGGACGATAGTTGAATGCCTGGTATGATTTTCTACGGAAAAAATATTTCAATTCAGCCCATAACGTCATATTGGCGTCATTTTCATTATTTTCACCTGACGCGCGAGCAAAACCATTGGGCGTGACGATTTAACCGACAATTGGTAGGGTAATGATACCCCAACCAAAAAACATAAAATTAAATTTTGAAGTGTGTTGTATTCGGTGCCACGCTTTTAGGATACAGAACATCCTTGCTCTATTGACTTACTTGAGGCAGATATGTGACGTCTTATCATGGCACATTATTTAAGCTATCGTCTATCGACGATATTTGGACTTGCACATTATTTTCAAGAAGCAGTTTACACCTACGATTGTCTGCATCAGGTATGCTGACGATACAAGCGCGTAAACATGATGGCACCAAACGAATGTTTTTTTGAAGACGCCACTTCCGGTCAAAAATATTTTTTGTTAAACCTTCAGTTGGAAGGCAATGATGCGTACGATTAAGTAATTTCGCTAAAATATACATTCCATAACATTTTGATTAATGTTTATTGTGACCGATGTTGAAAATATTTTCATTTTTTCTGTCTTCTTTTTTACCCTGACATATTCCATTATCGACTTTCGGTTACTGGTTTGAGATGCCATAGACATAGGATATGTATATTATGAACCATCGGACACAATGCAGCGTATGCTAGATGGGCAAACACTTGCTGGCATCTAAAGTTGAGACTGTGGTGGTCATTTTATTTTTACTCGTGAAACTGAATTTGAAGGCAGACACAAATGGCCGTCAGGAAGTGCATCATCAAGCAGACATTTCTGAGCGTTTGGAGTGAAACATGCTTTCCTTATAGATGTGTGGAACAACATTATACAACCCCATATTTTTCCGCCAATGAGGCACAGATGCCTGATTTACATAGCAGGTTGCAGCTTACAAATATAGTATTAATTTTGCGAAGTTGACATTGTCGACCAATACTTTTCGTGGTTTGGTTTTGTGACCGTCTAAACCTTGATTACTATGAAATTTGCACATATTTAACTTCAAGTATTGATTTCATCATATGCAAAATTTCAATAACATTGAAGCACGTTAACTGGCTTAAATGTATCAAAAACCCACTGTTGCGTTTTTAAATCGGTTAAGTGTAATAACTGCCATGATCTGTGACATGTTCGTCATGGCACGACACGTGATATTGTGATCAGGGGTCATCTTTGACCTATTTTTACCATTTTTATTCTTATGTAATGGATGTTCCGCATAAATCTTGTTTATAATAACTGTTCACACAGTGATGTTGTATATAATATTATGCAGGGTTGTTATGATGTCGTCAAAGATTGGTTGGAGTATTTCTGGCGTCCTGCGATAGTTTTCTCTGCAATGTTGATAGCTATTGAGGTACGTATTGTTTACACGAATAATTAAAACAAAGTTGTGTAGTTATTGCGTGATTTACATGTACACTGTTTATTATCCATCTTTATACCAGCTATATACTGTAGTACGCTGACTAAATTCGGTCTTCCTTTAAACAATTGTCAACCAGTCAGTGACTAACACACGCCACTAAAACATTCGGTTAAGAGTTGTCCAATCTGAAATTCGCAAAACATAACGACATGTCACTTCTTGTTTAGTTGTATTAATGATACATCATTAGTGTATTCTGTAAAGGTCTTTGTTTGATTATTTTTCTATTTATCTTTTTTGGGGTAAATTTGGTGAACGAGAATGTCCGTGTTCGACATGTGCATGGGGTAAAATTATCAATTACTTGTGTATATTATATATGTTTATAATCCTGTTACATGATTGTATGTTCTATTTTCAGGTCATTATTATCTGTTTAACGTGTGTACTATGTTGTGCTGTAAGGAAAGCCAGAGAAATCAAATAAATTGAAGTCAACAGAACATACGACCATGCAAGCACTCATCGGAGACACTTAAAACACTATCACAGTGCCATTCTGCAAACAATATACATGTATCTCTATAACTGTGCTGTTCTACAAATGCATGCACCTGTACCTCAGTAATGATCGTTTGTATTTTGTTGAAATTAGCAAATCATGTAGGCGAGACAAATGTGATGGCATGTCTTCTGTGTTTGTTTAATTCAATAAACGATTAACTCAGTGTTAATAAACACCAAAGACTAGACGTGTAACAAAATTCGAGACTCATGTCAACCCGAACACAATGGAACCAGTCCCAGGTTCAATTGTGACATTGACCACCTTTAACTTGTGGAAAGTTGTTGCTTTTGAAAGCGGAAGTTGGTATTGGTTGATATGCATGTGTAACTAATAAAATCAAACAATCAAGTTTTATTCTGTAAATCACGTTCATGAAAGTAATATGCACGCACTTGTTTTGTTTATCCAAATATTTCGTATAAATATACTTATTCTGTATGTACAGCAGCCTGGTATGTAGAATCCAAATATTTATGTTTCATGTTAAACACTTGACTGGTTTTCATTGTAATTACCTAACAGTTTTGACACATTTAGTCGACTAAATACAACATTTGTATCGCAAAATTGCGTATAATTTATGTATAATAAGACTTTAGTGTTGCTAAATCAATATGCTGTAAATTATCCAATACTGTGTAACAAACATATGTAAAAATACAATGTTGTATTGTATAGCTATAAATACATATCTCTTTATTGTATATATATATCTTTATTTACAAACTCGGCACATACGTGCCTTTGGTAACTGGTAATTGTATTTTCACCTTTTGTATGCTTTGTTAATACTGTATTTGTCATGATTTATCATGTCTTTGTAAATGACCAAAGGCAGATGTTTTGTTGATTGTCAAAATACTTAAAACTAGTATAGTCTTATTTCTGTTCAATGCATTGAAATAGTACAAATAACTAAGCAGGCATCATTACAGTACAAAGTCATTCGTATGGGAATTATAACAGAATATACAGTCCTATAAATAAAATTTACAATATAAAACCAACACCACTATTGTTATTCGTGTGTAAAAGCTATCATTAAAACATAATCTTCAAACACAGTATATTTAAAGCAAAATGATACAAAGTAAGTAAGTAAGTAAGTAAGTAAGTAAGTAAGTAAGTAAGTAAGTAAGTAAGTAAGTAAGTAAGTAAGTAAGTAAGTAAGTAAGTAAGTAAGTAAGTAAGTAAGTAAGTAAGTAAGTAAGTAAGTAAGTAAGTAAGTAAGTAAGTAAGTAAGTAAGTAAGTAAGTAAGTAAGTAAGTAAGTAAGTAAGTAAGTAAGTAAGTAAGTAAGTAAGTAAGTAAGTAAGTAAGTAAGTAAGTAAGTAAGTAAGTAAGTAAGTAAGTAAGTAAGTAAGTAAGTAAGTAAGTAAGTAAGTAAGTAAGTAAGTAAGTAAGTAAGTAAGTAAGTAAGTAAGTAAGTAAGTAAGTAAGTAAGTAAGTAAGTAAGTAAGTAAGTAAGTAAGTAAGTAAGTAAGTAAGTAAGTAAGTAAGTAAGTAAGTAAGTAAGTAAGTAAGTAAGTAAGTAAGTAAGTAAGTAAGTAAGTAAGTAAGTAAGTAAGTAAGTAAGTAAGTAAGTAAGTAAGTAAGTAAGTAAGTAAGTAAGTAAGTAAGTAAGTAAGTAAGTAAGTAAGGACTTTATTTATAGTGGATAACATATTTGGCAGAGCCAATTTACAATATGGTCCACTTAATAAATATGTACAATAAACAATAATAAAACAAGATTTTACAAAACATACAACAAAGTAAGGTTATGATAGGACAAAAACAATTTGAAATGAAAACAAAATAGAATAAATGTGATACATAAATATAATTTATGAACTAATAAAATGTACTTTGTAGTGCCATACACTTAAGTCTGTATATGTAAGAACTTCAAATACTATGGTCAGCATTTTGAGACAGAAATTTTGGTTGTGAAAAGTGCCATTGGAGATACGAGTGTTTGAATTTTGCAAGCGTTTCAGCTGAACGTATATGAATTGGTATGTTATTCCAGATTGTGGGCCCAGAGTAGCTCAAAGATTTCCGAAAGGTACATAGAATTTACAAAACCCTTTCTAAAATACACGTTAGTCTATAAGAGTTAAAATACCAACACCAATTGGTTGTGCCAACAGAGTGTTCAACGAAGGAACTAAGCGACTAAAATCGTGTTTTTATACCATAGTTTAGTCTATCAGCTGTAGTTGGAGCACCTGATCAAGAAGGGAGAGAACTACTGCGAGGTAATTTGACATTATAATACTTCTTCATTTATTATTTCCCGTGTTTATCTAATCACAAGCAGTAGTGTGAAGATAATTATGAGTTGTCTTCCTTATCTTAATTGGCAGCATCTTGTTCAGAAAAATAATGAACAGTATTACAGGGGGATATATACGCCCTGAAATTCATTGTAATTAGATAGTTCGAGCATAAAGTCACTAAGATACGGTGTCCCGTTAGGGCCATCGATGCATAGCTATAAGAGGTCGATAATACGAAAGTGAAAAGTCGAAACTACGATGATGAAAAGTCGAAAATACGATAGTCAAAAGTCGAAACTACGATGATGAAAAGTCGAAACCACGATGATGAAAAGTCGAAAATACGATAGTGAAAAGTCGAAACTACGATGATACAAGGTCGAAACCACGATGATGAAAAGTCGAAAATACAATAGTCGAAAGTCGAAACTACGATGATGAAAAGTCGAAAGTACGAAACAACGAAAGTGCGATGGTGAAAAGTCGAAACATCGATGGTGAAAAGTCGAAACAACGATGGTGAAAACACGAAATAATATCGACTTTTCACTATCGTACTTTCGTTGTTTCGTGTTCACCATCGTTGTTTCGACTTTTCACCATCATACTTTCGTTGTTTCGTGTTTCGACTTACTTCTATGCAGCGATGGCCCTAACGGGACACCGTACTAAGAATAGTTACTGAAGTATTTGCAAAGAGGGCTAATATCACTGACGTACACATACATAATATATAACTTACGCATGACTGCGAGGGTGATAGTAAATAATACCAACCCGAGAATAGTTATATGAACAAAATATCACATATATATAGTGATCGAACAAAATATCACACGGAAGGTCTATGGCGAAAATACATTTGAGAGGTCACGTGAGGTATAATACAAACAGATATAACCGCGTGCTCGGGCACGAACCCTCGAAATATCTAAAAGAGCACCGAGTTTTATTGGCAAGCAAGAAATTATCGATTTCTGAGCGACTGATCTCATAGGAACGACAAGCAGACTGTGACCATCATAGAGGAAAGTTAAAAAGTTACCAGTTTTCGAGGGCCGCGTTCAGCAATTTACGATGTAATTTATGTTTGAATTTAATTTAATTCCTTGGTCGAGTGGAGCCTTGTGGGTTATTCTTGCTTAGATAAATTAAGCAATGTCGCAGACTGGGATCGAACACGAACCTCTCGATCCCAAAGCGGCGTGCACCCTACCTCTAGGCCACCGTACCCCAGAGGTAACCATCAGACCACATGTTGATTTGGTTTAAAGAACTGTGGTGTCACCCATGTGTAAAAGGGTGTGTATGTGCTTTATAAATACGTCGGTGACGATTCACAATTGCATAATTGTTTTGCATGGCATCATCTCAAATCGATATATATTTACTATTGTCTGAAATCAGGTGAACAATATATAAACATAAGATAAGCACAGCTTTTGTCTAACCTTGATATGGTGCAATCAGAATACATGGAAAGTCATTGACATTTACGGAAAACACGACATAGTGAGATACAACGCATTTCATAAACGGAGTATTATATATCATATTATTATATCATATTTCATCTTCCCTAAAACAGTCATTGTGGATTACCTAGAAGCGTTTACCTATTTCGTTTAAATAGCCTACAGTATTATTCAATAGAAAAAGATAAAATGACACTTCCTTGTATTAGATCATTAAGAAAATTCCCCCAATACATTGTTATCATAGACTATTCACTTGACAATACAAACTTATTATAGGATTATTTTGAAGTACTGATCTCATCTCCTAAACAAACATACAAACATTGTTCACCCAAAGTCACGTGATGTCAAGATGCCAACAATTTCGAAATACCTGTGATTAAGCCTAAAAATTAAAAGTATTTTAATGACTGAAGTATTTTTGGCAGATTTTCAGCTCACGATTTCAATAAATCATTAGGAGTTGGAAATCAACCCCTGTGTGTTCATACGATATCTTCCCCCAACAATCCTAACAGTGTGATCTCGTTACAGTTCACATTGTTTCTTTATAGCCATTTGTTTGTAAAAATCGATGATGACGCTAAACGCCATTTTGAAATAGGTTCACATGATGTTTACCTGTGAGACGTGTAGGTAAACAAGATCAATTATTAAAGGTAGGCAGTACCGAGGGATGTGAGATAATTCCGCTACATGCATTATTAAATACAAGTATATACGCCTTTATTGGGATTCGGAATTGACATACTATTGTTGATTACGGTCATTGATATAACAATACATACTATTGGCAATAGTCTACCATAAATCAATTGGATTTACTGTTGTAAACAGGTGGGTAAACTTTTGGTTTGATTTGGTTTTTTATTAATATTTATAAAAATATGTAGAGGATCTACCCAGGAAAAATCAAAATATTTGGAAATTTAAATAATATTTGAAGCATCCAAACCGTTTCAATTTACCTCAGCACGCCTACCTGGAAGGAATATACTGTTTTATTATGTGTGAATAATATCAACACATTTGACGAGTTCCATTTCTTGAATGAACATGGAAAAAACACCAGAACTGTTGTGCTTGTTTGTGCTTTAATGAATGTATTACTGTTTTGAAATCTTTGTTTTCACGTCCAATAATTTTAAATGAAATTAGAAGTTACAATTAACAAAATAAGACGCATTCTTAACAACGTTTGTGATATGTAATTCTCTAGTTTAAAATGAGAGTTTTATAAATATTTACTCATTATTCTTCTACAATGGAATGTTAACACTATCATGTTATCTTTGTTTCATACTTAGTCTTGTTTCTCTGTCCCGTGTTGTTTCTCTGTTTTTGTCTTGTTTTTTATTTCATAATTTTTAATATCTTGTTTCTTTGTCTTGTTATTTTGTCTTATTTTCTTTCTTTGCTTTCCTTTTATGTATTGGGCATTGTACCGTGTAATAATGGTATTTGAAGTGAATGTTTAAGTTGAATGCTGCCTTTCCTGTCCGATTTCCTTTTGTCTTTTTATCATGTTGTTCTTAAGAACGGAAGGATCCGTATTGTAGCATAGTGCTGTTGTTTCTTGTTTTCTGTCTTGTTGAATATAAGATTGATATAAGGTGGTGGCATAACACCCTAGGTGCATCGGTCAATCATTGTCTGATTGTTTTAGACCTTCCACAATCCTGCTGTATACATGTAGTTAACTCGCATGTGGAATTCGAACCCGTAGTAATGGTTGACCTGTGCCTCGGTTCTGAAGTCGGCATATATAGCCAGATGGACATAGAAGCACTCTCTTAAAGTCATGTAATTATACTATATACAATATAGTTATAAGTCAGACTACAATTGATTCATATTGTTCTATACCCCAAACGTTCATTACCTAGTCATGTTGTATTCGGAGAATTTCTAATGCCTAGAATATCAGGAATTCTATTTCGAAATATTTTATTGAAACAATGATAAATCAGGCCGAATGTAAACAGAAATAGTTATCATATTGATTTCTTGCTAGAACAAATCCATGGAACCGCTTTATGAGCTGATGAACTAGTATATTATTGATTACCTATTATTACCTGGTGGTTACTGGAATATTTGAGTCCTTTAATTATCGGTTGATATATCCCCTAGGTAAATGAAACAATGTTACAAATGAACCCATGATTGGTTCAACTCGTGTTGCTAGGCGTGCCAATGACTATGGCAGTGGAAACCATATCATGTACAGTGCGTTCACAATAACAGGGGGGGGGGGGGGGGGGGGGGTTAATCAGTTATTTTTAGTACAAAAAGATAATTATGAATTCAGACAGGGAAGGCCGCGCTTATCTTAACCAGCCGAGCACAGAAAACTTAAAACACATACAAGGAACGCTGCCCAACCGAACAAAACTGACCATAATCAGTTTTACAAAAGCAATTTTGCAACAGTTTACCAACTTGGTTCATGTTTGTAAACATCACATTTTCCTTGGATCATCGTGATATGTTAGGCCAAAAAATACCGTTCATTGTTTGTTTAACGGGAGAGGAGAACGAATCTTGCCATTTATATAAGAAAATACATACATAGACTGGTGTGATTCGATGTTGACCGATTTCTTTTTTATTTATTGTGAAACATTTTGTGATATAAAGTAAATTTCTAGGTTATGCACGTTGTTGTGACTAATCCGATTAGAGATACTCTATATATAAACACATTGGTTTTTACAGCTGTAATAGATACCCATCATAAAAGCATGCCTCACCTTTTCAGAGGACGAGTCCGTGTTTGGATTACCAAAGTTAAAAATATACCTATACCTCTTTGCTTGTCTACGAAATGTTATCGTTTTAAGCGAATGAAATATAAGTGACAGCACGAAAAAGGGCGGTTTGGGAAGGGTCAATCATCTAAGTATTGATTTATTCTAGCCTTAACTGTTATTGTAAATAGGCAATGTATTATCAGGTTGCCTAGGTGATGTGTTACACAAGTAGTGAATGATAGATGGACTATCTAGGATTTTAACTATAATACTATTCATTGTATAGCATTCTATATACGAGAACATTTATTATAAGGGTGTGACAAGATAATCTTGTTCATACTGTACACAACATGATAATGTTCAATAAATGAACATTAACTGAATTTCAGAGAGGCGAAGATAAGATGAATATAAACATATACGAATATAAAATACAATTCGGTATAATTTAGCCAGGGTGTGTTTTGCCATACCATGGTTGTTTTGCGTTCGACTGAAACAGGCGTAGTGCGTGACCGACCGGTTTTATCTCCGCCTAATTGGCCAATTATCTCCGGCTTAGGGGGGGGGGGGGGGGGGGGGGGCTTGTCATGGCCAAAAAGTAAAAATCCATGATGTCGAAACACATGTTCTAAAAAACTTGTAAATATTCGAAATATAACCAGGAAAACCAACTGGCTGCCAGAAATGTGTGATTACATTTGTGTTATGACGGTAAAAGACATGTGTGTTCACAAATATAGTGCGCCCATGATAACAAGAAAGGCGGGAAATTTTGGTATAATCCATTTAGGTGGATTAATCAGGTTATCCGTTATGTTTTAGAACAAAACTGACCTTATCTGTTTTCTTTTGTAATGTGCAAAACCAACTTTCCAATAGTTGACAAAACCGGTTCATGTTTGTAAACATCACGTTATCCTGGGCGCACTATAACTGGAGATTATTGTCGTATTAACATTTTTAACAACACGAAATAAAATCCCCAATGAATAATTATATTAACCAATTAATATGTCTAGGGCATGTTCGTAGCGTCTGTTTCGAACATGTGCGGGATGTGTTACTCCGAACAACTTACGAACAAAACGGAACTGTCCTGCACAGTGTGCCGAATGTTCTACTCCAAACACCTTACGAACAAAACGGAACAGAAAGTAAAATGTTAAAGATGACCAAAATTGTAGTTGCAGCCGTATTATTGGAGGAAGAAATATGCATGTGGATATATTTAAGTGCGACTGTTTGCCCACAATGGTCCATAATTGGAAAATATATTTATTATATTATATTTTATTACACAAGCGGCCATTATTCTTGCTGTAATCACGTGACTGTTCTGGCTGCACCACCTCTGTGGCGGGCACAGAAAGAACATGTTCCGAACAGTGTTCCGGTTTGTTCGTAAGTGTGTTCCACTGTCCGGGATGTGCGGAACATGTGCGGAACAGCGTTCCGAACGCGCCCCTAGTATCATAAAAGGTATACACATGTACGTACACGGATCTTCTATTTATTTTAGATTAGTTACCAGGAAGTGGAATCACTGAACAAAACAGTTCTATTTATCTGTAATCATATCTCGAGAAGATTTACAAGATGGGGCTTAGTGTTGGAGGAAAATGTGGCATGTTCTTTCTCGTCACTATCAATGTCTTGTTCCTGGTAAGTAAACTTTGCTGTAGAGTGTTTGACATTGGCAGTATGTGCGTGGCAGGGTGTGTATAGTGGTCTCACACTAACCCATTTTAGTTTATACTAATTAAGGTAATAAGCTTTTTCCAGCTTATATTAATCACTCCCGACACGATGGTATGAGAGAAAAGAAGCCAGTTTCCCGTTTATGATGAGCGTTTAGCAAGTGAATTTCCGGTACATGTGTACCATTTTTATTTTGTCTTTGGTATGACACGGTCTTGAACTGAATCCGGAATCTCCCGCACACGAAGTGGATGCTCTACCACTATGCTATCGAAGAGGCGATACCCATTTTGTACGATGCCCTGATCATTGACAGTGAATGTGTCCGTGTGCTTGTCTGACTAGAGCTGGTTATAGCGAGCCACAAGCGGTCACCAGGCAGATTTATCTTTGAGGTTAATGCATGTTAGGCTCTTCCGTGGCAATTGATGTGGTCATTTCCTCTACGTGTTGAGAAGTTACGAGTTGTAATGCACTTACCATGTCTCAAATAAAGTAACTCAAATCTGATCTACCAGATCGAACTTTTACAAACTTTACATACCATACTGGAAACTTATCATGATCGCCGTTATCAACAGCCAATGGTTTGTTTATCAATATAGATATATTAAGTCTATATCATTATACAGTTGGCAACATACACACTACTGCTATAGAAAACGCTGCTAAATGGGTATTGATTTTCTAACCCTAAAGCTGACTTGTAGTTCTATCATATCACTATAAAAAAGATCAATTTGTAGATTAATTTAAATTAAAGTATACAACTTACTAATTTATTCATTTTAATTCCGTATTCAGTTTCAATTGATAACTGATTCGATCAATTACATATTTGACTGTCGGACAAACGGCTTTCTATTTAATCCGAAATGGCGACAGTTTGATACTACTAACTACTATCTTTTTGCCAGTAATTGTTAACCTCAATTGTCTAAATTCGCAATGACAGAGTGACAAGTCAAAAATACAAGGATTATTGTATTAGTCGACTTTTTCCTGAACAAATTACTTTGTAGTCAAATTGATTGTTAAATGAAATTTACGACCGATAAACAGGTCCAACACTTAAGTTCAAAGTAATAAACCAATAAGAATTAAATGGTTTGATTGAACGGTTTCCCGAGGATATATATTGCGGACACAGGGACTAATTATCGATATCCATGTACATTCAACTATACATAGAATGTAAAACAACTTAACAGACTTAGAGGCACTACGTAGAACTAACTAAGTCTATCAGAGACGTAGAATGTAGAACTACAAAAATGTACATATCTGTATCGACAATGTAGACTAAAGGACCCGCATAGAGTGTTGAAATACATGTCTGTGTAAACTCAGGGAAACATAGAATATAGACTAAAGGACTCACATAGAATGTTGAAATACATGTCTGTATGGACTACGGGAAACATAGAATATAGACTACAGGACCCACATAGAATGTTGAAATACATGTCTGTAGCGACTAAGGGTAACATAGAATATAGACTAAAGGACCCACATAGAATGTTGAAATTCATGTCTGTATAGACTAAGGGTAACATAGAATATAGACTAAAGGACCCACATAGAATGTTGAAATTCATGTCGGTATAGACTAAGGGTAACATAGAATATAGACTAAAGGACCCACATTGAATGTTGAAATACATGTCTGTAGCGACTAAGGGTAACATAGAATATAGACTAAAGGACCCACATAGAATGTTGAAATACATGTCTGTAGCGACTAAGGGTAACATAGAATATAGACTAAAGGACCCACATAGAATGTTGAAATTCATGTCTGTATAGACTAAGGGTAACATAGAATATAGACTAAAGGACTCACATAGAATGTTGAAATACATGTCTGTAGCGTCTAAGGAAAACATATAATATAGACTAACGGACCCACATAGAATGTTGAAATTCATGTCTGTAGCGACTAAAGGGTAACATAGAATATAGACTAAAGGACCCACATAGAATGTTTAAATAAATGTCTGTTGCGACTAAGGGTAACATACAATGTAGACTAAAGGACCCACATAGAATATTGAAATTCATGTCTGTAGCGACTAAGGGTAACGTAGAATATAGACTAAAGGACCCACATAGAATGTAGAACTACATGTCTCTAGGACATATACATGTATATGGTAGATGTGTTATATTGAAGTTATTGTACGATTGTTATATTATATTTATGTGTAATTTCAGTTACTGGGATTAGGACTAATGATTGTTGGTATCATTATGAAAGTGGACACTGACGTCATCGACAAGGAGCAAGTGACGTCAACATTGAACGAAGTGTCATTGAATGGCAACCTGAAGCTTGGTAACGTGACAAGCAGTATATCTATACTTGTAATATGTACAGGAGCATTCATTCTCGTCATTGCATGCCTAGGAGCGTTCGGAGCCTGTTGTAAAAACAAGTGTCTTCTTGTTACGGTAAGTTACCGTGCGTATTTTAAAACTATTTTTTATTTTCTCGGCATCCACCCTGCTAGCGGTGAATGACGTCGGTCCATGCGGTCATATCCACCATATATGTAGCAGTTGTCATTGCAGGGGAACAATTTCATATTCGTTGAAAATGATTTCCTCAAAACCGCGTTAGGGACACATGTCGCTGTATATGTTTGATACATTGTTGAATACATGACTCAAACCCTGAATAACCCTGTCTTAAGTTGTCATAATGGTTGCTTTATTGATAACACCTTTGAAACAAGTCCAACGTTACCGTTATACATTGCAGTCAAGCAATATGATTAATAGTCTAAGCTCTTCGTCTTGAAGTGTTTGTACATGAACGTGTGAGTAGTTGATAAAATGTGCGTCCGGTTTGTTGGACTGATAATATTTTCAACTGACACGTGTATTAGATGAGATCACATTTTGAAAGTTATAACCATTTCGATGAATTTTCTTGATTGATCGCTTGAAGTACATATCATTTGTATTAATCTTAGTATATTGTGACTGACAGAGACTGGAAAACAGGGGTGACATTTGGTTTCTAGAGTCAGCTAGGTCTAATACCATATACATTTAAAAAAGCAGTTATGACTACTCTTTCTTTTTTACACTTTACATGTATATGTATTGTGTGAATGCATTCTAACAATTCTAGTTTCTCGACCTTTTATAATTAACTATACCCCAACAGAGCGTAGTTAAGGGTATATAGGAGTGAACTATCGGTCCGTTTGTTTGGTTTCTAGATGATAACTTTAGTTTGGAATAAAATATTGTGATGAAACTTGCTACATAGGTAGCTTATGTGAATACGCCGCTAAAGAGTTCGAGGATCGGTTGGGTCCAGGTCAATGTCAATGTCTCTGTTACTAAAATAGAAAAAAAGTTTCAAGACAATAACATTTGTTAGGAATGAGATATTGTGATGACACTTGCTGTATATGTATCATCTTATAAGTGAATGTGCACGGTAAGAATCCCGATACACCGATTCTCAGTTTCGTCAGAGAATGGTTCTGCTTTCATATGGTTCCAACGGAACTGACAACCGATGTATCGCTCTGACGAAACTTAAATGGCATGCATCTTGAGTTCCGTCAGAGCGTTATGTACATCGGTTTTCAGTTCCGCCAGAGCCATATGAAAACAGAACAATTATCTGACGGAACTGAGAAGCGGTGTATTTGAATAAATACTGTGAGGTCAAGGTCACTTTTACGAAAAATAGAATATATGTTTCGCTTGATAACTTTTGTTAGGAATGAGATATTTTGTTGAAATGTGCTGTACAGGTATATTCAGTGAAGATGAAGTAGTGTGTATCTAGTTGTACCTGGTTGTTTACCTTACACGTAAACTTGGTTTCTGTGGCAAGGTGTTGCTTGGGGGTATTTTTGAACACCGTGTGACAATTCTCGTTATCATTGTTCAATTGTTATAGTAGGCACCTTGAAGTCCTTTTCAATTTAAACACACAGTCATACATTATAGTTGATATATAGAGGGTCTTGCATGAGTGCTCATTACATACGAGTTTTATTAAACGAGTGGACAAAATGATATGACACGAGGCTTTGCCGAGTGTCATATTGTTTTTGTCGACGAGTTTAATAAAACTCGTATGTAATGAGCACGAATGTAAGATTCTATTTATCACATAACCTTAGAAAACGCCTAATATTGTTCAGAAGGATGATGTGCGCTGCATATGTTTCAGCCAAAATTTAGCGGTACAATGAGCGCGACGTCATGGTGACGTTGATATTATTCTGACGTCAGTGACGGATCAATGCATGAATTGGCTAACGTCACGTCAAGCTAATTTAAATAATTATTGCACGGTCTGGGAGTGCCGAACGATATTTACGTCACGGCTTTACGGCACTCCTGGACCACAGGTTATGTGATAAATGTTGTTTTTGTATTTCAGTATGCGATTGTTGTGATACTGATTCTGATTATACAACTGGCTGGTGTTGCTCTGTGGTTTATAATGAAAGACAAGGTATGTACGCGTGCTATTATTCTGCGTATGCAATATCCTGTTGTTCCCTATTTCCGGGCATTTAAGCACAAACATGATTTTAAAAACGGAATTTTCTTAAAACTATCAAAGCTTTCCACTTGTAGTCAATGCAATTGTTGAATGTGTTGACCTACATCTACTGACAAGAGGAAACAGAACTATCCAGCGTTTTACATGTGAGCCAGTCTCCAGGAAAACCTGCTATTTTGACAAAAATATTTATTTTGAGATTTTCCATAGCTTGAAAGAATAATCTTAATAAAGCAAAATACAAAAGAAATTGTGTTAATATCTTGCTTTTTAAGGAAGTTACAGCTGTTTGTGTAGTAACCCCTTTCGAAGCTTTTTTGTGTGACGTCGCAAACGTCATTCAAACGTTAATTGACGTAACTATAACACGTATTTCATAATTACACCATTTGATCAATTCTTGACATAAATTGTTCAAAATGGTATCAAATTTAAGCAGTATCTTTTATTTTTTTAAATATTTACCAAAATCAAAATTGTTCGCATTCAGAGAAAGTCTACTATTGTTTTAAACAACTGACTCCTCGTTTTTCTCACTATGAGTACTTTTCCGAAATTGGTCACCATAGCAACGAAGTATGTGATTTCGACTCAATTAATGGGAAAATTTAAAGCTAAGGTATAGTACTATATGAGTAAACTACATAAAATAGAATGAATGGATATGTATTTTTTTCTTATATTAGAGCCTTTTCAAACCTTGTTACATAATGGTAATTACATAATGTCATTATAGCAGGTTTTCCTGGAGACTGGCTCATGTATAAGAGTTGTTATACCCTTTTCTCATTTTGAAATTATCCACTTGAAACTTGACATAGTTATTCATCACCACAAGGTGGTCTACCTATATTAAAGAGTTACCTGTCCTCGTTACTCTAAGAATTTTCACTCACAGATGGACAAAGGTACTATTAATTAAGAGAAAATCGAGCGTCAAGCACTCATAGGCGATGCTCTTGTTATATTATCGTTGTCATACGATGAACTTTAATTGTATATGAACTAATCAAGTATGATTATGATTTGACAGGTGGAAAATGCTGTTAAAGATGAGATGAATGAAGCTATGAAGAAATATGAAGGTGTTTCTTCTACAAACGATGTTTCTGTTGGTTGGGACCTTCTGTTTATCGGGGTAAAGATATACTGTATTTTATACATTCGATAATTAGTATACTTTGGAAAGATTTTGGTCCCGACGTAACCTGAAGGCTTCCATACATGTATAGGAAGAACATGGAATGGTTTCAGTACATCGCGAAAACATGCCGAACTATATGATTTTGCGAATTTTGCTTTTGGGAACCCTTCGGTGTTCTGATAAACGGCAGGTGTTATTGCAAGTTATGCAAGTATAATAACTCACTAACTCTATCGTTGTTAAGTGATGTTGATTATACAGGCATTATTTGTATGACTGTTTGGTTATTATGTTGGTTATACAGGAATTGTGTGTATGACTGTTTGGTTATTATGTTGGTTATACAGGAAATGTTTATATGACTGTTTGGTTATTGAGTTGATTATACAGGAAATGTTTGTATGACTGTTAGGTTATTATGTTGGTTATACAGGAAATGATGTGTATGACTGTTTGGTTATTATGTTGGTTATATAGGAATTGTGTGTATGACTGTTTGGTTATTATGTTGATTATACAGGAAATGTTTATATGATTGTTTGGTTATTATGTTGGTTATACAGGAATTGTTTGTATGACTGTTTGGTTATTATGTTGGTTATACAGGAATTGTGTGTATAACTGTTTGGTTATTATGTTGATTATACAGGAAATGTTTGTATGACTGTTTGGTTATTGTGTTGGTTATACAGGAAATGTTTGTATGACTGTTTGGTTATTATGTTGGTTATACAGGAATTGTTTGTATGACTGTTTGGTTATTATGTTGGTTATACAGGAATGGTGTGTATGACTGTTTGGTTATTATGTTGGTTATACAGGAATTGTGTGTATGCCTGTTTGGGTATTATGTTGATTGAACAGGAATGGTGTGTATGCCTGTTTGGTTATTATGTTGGTTATACAGGAATTGTGTGTATGCCTGTTTGGGTATTATGTTGATTGAACAGGAATGGTGTATATGACTGTTTGGTTATTATGTTGATTATACAGGAATGGTGTGTATGACTGTTCGGTTATTATGTTGATTGTACTGGAATGGTGTGTATGCCTGTTTGGTTATTATGTTGGTTATACAAGAATTGTTTGTATGACTGTTTGGTTATTATGTTGGTTATACAGGAATTGTTTGTATGACTGTTTGGTTATTATGTTGGTTATACAGGAATTGTTTGTATGACTGTTTGGTTATTATGTTGATTATACAGGAATGGTGTGTATGCCTGTTTGGTTATTATGTTGATTATACAGGAATGGTGTGTATGCCTGTTTGGTTATTATGTTGATTATACAGGAATGATGTGTATGCCTGTTTGGTTATTATGTTGATTATACAGAAATGATGTGTATGCCTGTTTGGTTATTATGTTGATTATACAGGAATTGTTTGTATGACTGTTTGGTTATAATGTTGGTTATACAGGAATTGTGTGTATGACTGTTTGGTTATTATGTTGGTTATACAGGAAGTATTTGTATACAATATGACTGTTTGGTTATTATGTTGGCTGCACAGGAATTGTTTGTATGACTGTTTGGTTATTATGTTGGTCATATAGGAATTGTTTGTATGACTGTTTGGTTATTATGTTGGTTATACAGGAATTGTTTGTAACACTGTTTGGTTATTATGTTGGTTATACAAGAATGGTGTGTATGACTGTTTGGTTATCATGTTGGTTATACAGGAATGGTGTGTATGACTGTTTGGGTATTATGTTGATTATACAGGAATGGTGTGTATGCCTGTTTGCTTATTACGTTGATTGTACAGGAATTGTTTGTATGACTGTTTGGTTATTATGTTGATTATACAGATATTGTTTGTATAACTGTTTGGTTGTTATGTTGATTATACAGGAATGGTGTGTATGACTGTTTGGTTATCATGTTGGTTATACAGGAATTGTTTGTATGACTGTTTGGTTAATATGTTGGTTATACAGGAAATGTTTGTATGACTGTTTGGTTATTATGTTGATTATACAGGAATGGTGTGTATGCCTGTTTGGTTATCATGTTGGTTATACAGGAATTGTTTGTATGACTGTTTGGTTATTATGTTGGTTTTACAGGAATTGTTTGTATGACTGTTTGGTTATTATGTTGGTGATACAGGAATTATTTGTATGACTGTTTGGTTATTATGTTGATTATACAGGAATGGTGTGTATGCCTGTTTGGTTATTATGTTGATTATACAGGAATTGTTTGTATGACTGTTTGGTTATTATGTTGATTATACAGGAATGGTGTGTATGACTGTTTGGGTATTATGTTGATTATACAGGAATGGTGTGTATGCCTGTTTGCTTATTACGTTGATTGTACAGGAATTGTTTGTATGACTGTTTGGTTATTATGTTGATTATACAGATATTGTTTGTATAACTGTTTGGTTGTTATGTTGATTATACAGGAATGGTGTGTATGACTGTTTGGTTATCATGTTGGTTATACAGGAATTGTTTGTATGACTGTTTGGTTATTATGTTGGTTATACAGGAAATGTTTGTATGACTGTTTGGTTATTATTTTGATTATACAGGAATGGTGTGTATGCCTGTTTGGTTATCATGTTGGTTATACAGGAATTGTTTGTATGACTGTTTGGTTATTATGTTGGTTTTACAGGAATTGTTTGTATGACTGTTTGGTTATTATGTTGGTTATACAGGAATTATTTGTATGACTGTTTGGTTATTATGTTGATTATACAGGAATGGTGTGTATGCCTGTTTGGTTTTTATGTTGGTTATATAGAAATGGTGTGTATGCCTGTTTGGTTATTATGTTGATTATACAGGAATTGTTTGTATGACTGTTTGGTTATTATGTTGATTATACAGGAATGGTGTGTATGACTGTTTGGTTATTATGTTGATTGTACTGGAATGGTGTGTATGCCTGTTTGGTTATTATGTTGGTTATACAGGAATTGTTTGTATGACTGTTTGGTTATTATGTTGGTTATACAGGAATGGTGTGTATGCCTGTTTGGTTATTATGTTGATTGTACAGGAATGGTGTGTATGCCTGTTTGGTTATTATGTTGGTTATACAGGAATTGTTTGTATGCCTGTTTGGTTATTATGTTGATAATACAGGAATGGTGTGTATGACAGTTTGGTTATTATGTTGATTATACAGGAATGGTGTGTATGCCTGTTTGGTTATTATGTTGATTATACAGGAATTGTTTGTATGACTGTTTGGTTATTATGTTGATTATACAGGAATGGTGTGTATGACTGTTTGGTTATTATGTTGATTGTACTGGAATGGTGTGTATGCCTGTTTGGTTATTATGTTGGTTATACAGGAATTGTTTGTATGACTGTTTGGTTATTATGTTGGTTATACAGGAATGGTGTGTATGCCTGTTTGGTTATTATGTTGATTGTACAGGAATGGTGTGTATGCCTGTTTGGTTATTATGTTGGTTATACAGGAATTGTTTGTATGCCTGTTTGGTTATTATGTTGATAATACAGGAATGGTGTGTATGACTGTTTGGTTATTATGTTGATTGTACAGGAATGGTGTGTATGACTGTTTGGTTATTATGTTGGTTATACAGGAATTGTGTGTATGCCTGTTTGGGTATTATGTTGATTGAACAGGAATGGTGTGTATGCCTGTTTGGTTATTATGTTGGTTATACAGGAATTGTGTGTATGCCTGTTTGGGTATTATGTTGATTGAACAGGAATGGTGTATATGACTGTTTGGTTATTATGTTGGTTATACAGGAATGGTGTGTATGACTGTTTGGTTATTATGTTGGTTATACAGGAATTGTGTGTATGCCTGTTTGGGTATTATGTTGATTGAACAGGAATAGTGTATGCCTGTTTGGTTATTATGTTGATTATACAGGAATTCTTTGTATGACTGTTTGGTTATTATGTTGGTTATACAGGAATGGTGTGTATGACTGTTTGGTTATTATGTTGGTTATACAGGAATTGTGTGTATGCCTGTTTGGGTATTATGTTGATTGAACAGGAATGGTGTGTATGCCTGTTTGGTTATTATGTTGGTTATACAAGAATTGTGTGTATGCCTGTTTGGGTATTATGTTGATTGAACAGGAATGGTGTATATGACTGTTTGGTTATTATGTTGATTATACAGGAATGGTGTGTATGACTGTTTGGTTATTATGTTGATTGTACTGGAATGGTGTGTATGCCTGTTTGGTTATTATGTTGGTTATACAAGAATTGTTTGTATGACTGTTTGGTTATTATGTTGGTTATACAGGAATTGTTTGTATGACTGTTTGGTTATTATGTTGGTTATACAGGAATTGTTTGTATGACTGTTTGGTTATTATGTTGATTATACAGGAATGGTGTGTATGCCTGTTTGGTTATTATGTTGATTATACAGGAATGGTGTGTATGCCTGTTTGGTTATTATGTTGATTATACAGGAATTATGTGTATGCCTGTTTGGTTATTATGTTGATTATACAGAAATGATGTGTATGCCTGTTTGGTTATTATGTTGATTATACAGGAATTGTTTGTATGACTGTTTGGTTATAATGTTGGTTATACAGGAATTGTGTGTATGACTGTTTGGTTATTATGTTGGTTATACAGGAAGTATTTGTATACAATATGACTGTTTGGTTATTATGTTGGTTGCACAGGAATTGTTTGTATGACTGTTTGGTTATTATGTTGGTCATACAGGAATTGTTTGTATGACTGTTTGGTTATTATGTTGGTTATACAAGAATGGTGTGTATGACTGTTTGGTTATCATGTTGGTTATACAGGAATGTTGTGTATGACTGTTTGGGTATTATGTTGATTTTACAGGAATGGTGTGTATGCCTGTTTGCTTATTACGTTGATTGTACAGGAATTGTTTGTATGACTGTTTGGTTATTATGTTGATTATACAGATATTGTTTGTATAACTGTTTGGTTGTTATGTTGATTATACAGGAATGGTGTGTATGACTGTTTGGTTATCATGTTGGTTATACAGGAATTGTTTGTATGACTGTTTGGTTATTATGTTGGTTATACAGGAAATGTTTGTATGACTGTTTGGTTATTATGTTGATTATACAGGAATGGTGTGTATGCCTGTTTGGTTATCATGTTGGTTATACAGGAATTGTTTGTATGACTGTTTGGTTATTATGTTGGTTTTACAGGAATTGTTTGTATGACTGTTTGGTTATTATGTTGGTTATACAGGAATTATTTGTATGACTGTTTGGTTATTATGTTGATTATACAGGAATGGTGTGTATGCCTGTTTGGTTTTTATGTTGGTTATATAGGAATGGTGTGTATGCCTGTTTGGTTATTATGTTGATTATACAGGAATTGTTTGTATGACTGTTTGGTTATAATGTTGGTTATACAGGAATTGTGTGTATGACTGTTTGGTTATTATGTTGGTTATACAGGAAGTATTTGTATACAATATGACTGTTTGGTTATTATGTTGGTTGCACAGGAATTGTTTGTATGACTGTTTGGTTATTATGTTGGTCATACAGGAATTGTTTGTATGACTGTTTGGTTATTATGTTGGTTATACAGGAATTGTTTGTATGACTGTTTGGTTATTATGTTGGTTATACAAGAATGGTGTGTATGACTGTTTGGTTATCATGTTGGTTATACAGGAATGGTGTGTATGACTGTTTGGGTATTATGTTGATTATACAGGAATGGTGTGTATGCCTGTTTGCTTATTACGTTGATTGTACAGGAATTGTTTGTATGACTGTTTGGTTATTATGTTGATTATACAGATATTGTTTGTATAACTGTTTGGTTGTTATGTTGATTATACAGGAATGGTGTGTATGACTGTTTGGTTTTTATGTTGGTTATATAGGAATGGTGTGTATGCCTGTTTGGTTATTATGTTGATTATACAGGAATTGTTTGTATGACTGTTTGGTTATTATGTTGATTATACAGGAATGGTGTGTATGACTGTTTGGTTATTATGTTGATTGTACTGGAATGGTGTGTATGCCTGTTTGGTTATTATGTTGGTTATACAGGAATTGTTTGTATGACTGTTTGGTTATTATGTTGGTTATACAGGAATGGTGTGTATGCCTGTTTGGTTATTATGTTGATTGTACAGGAATGGTGTGTATGCCTGTTTGGTTATTATGTTGGTTATACAGGAATTGTTTGTATGCCTGTTTGGTTATTATGTTGATAATACAGGAATGGTGTGTATGACTGTTTGGTTATTATGTTGATTGTACAGGAATGGTGTGTATGACTGTTTGGTTATTATGTTGGTTATACAGGAATTGTGTGTATGCCTGTTTGGGTATTATGTTGATTGAACAGGAATGGTGTGTATGCCTGTTTGGTTATTATGTTGGTTATACAGGAATTGTGTGTATGCCTGTTTGGGTATTATGTTGATTGAACAGGAATGGTGTATATGACTGTTTGGTTATTATGTTGGTTATACAGGAATGGTGTGTATGACTGTTTGGTTATTATGTTGGTTATACAGGAATTGTGTGTATGCCTGTTTGGGTATTATGTTGATTGAACAGGAATAGTGTATGCCTGTTTGGTTATTATGTTGATTATACAGGAATTGTTTGTATGACTGTTTGGTTATTATGTTGGTTATACAGGAATGGTGTGTATGACTGTTTGGTTATTATGTTGGTTATACAGGAATTGTGTGTATGCCTGTTTGGGTATTATGTTGATTGAACAGGAATGGTGTGTATGCCTGTTTGGTTATTATGTTGGTTATACAAGAATTGTGTGTATGCCTGTTTGGGTATTATGTTGATTGAACAGGAATGGTGTATATGACTGTTTGGTTATTATGTTGATTATACAGGAATGGTGTGTATGACTGTTTGGTTATTATGTTGATTGTACTGGAATGGTGTGTATGCCTGTTTGGTTATTATGTTGGTTATACAAGAATTGTTTGTATGACTGTTTGGTTATTATGTTGGTTATACAGGAATTGTTTGTATGACTGTTTGGTTATTATGTTGGTTATACAGGAATTGTTTGTATGACTGTTTGGTTATTATGTTGATTATACAGGAATGGTGTGTATGCCTGTTTGGTTATTATGTTGATTATACAGGAATGGTGTGTATGCCTGTTTGGTTATTATGTTGATTATACAGGAATTATGTGTATGCCTGTTTGGTTATTATGTTGATTATACAGAAATGATGTGTATGCCTGTTTGGTTATTATGTTGATTATACAGGAATTGTTTGTATGACTGTTTGGTTATAATGTTGGTTATACAGGAATTGTGTGTATGACTGTTTGGTTATTATGTTGGTTATACAGGAAGTATTTGTATACAATATGACTGTTTGGTTATTATGTTGGTTGCACAGGAATTGTTTGTATGACTGTTTGGTTATTATGTTGGTCATACAGGAATTGTTTGTATGACTGTTTGGTTATTATGTTGGTTATACAAGAATGGTGTGTATGACTGTTTGGTTATCATGTTGGTTATACAGGAATGTTGTGTATGACTGTTTGGGTATTATGTTGATTTTACAGGAATGGTGTGTATGCCTGTTTGCTTATTACGTTGATTGTACAGGAATTGTTTGTATGACTGTTTGGTTATTATGTTGATTATACAGATATTGTTTGTATAACTGTTTGGTTGTTATGTTGATTATACAGGAATGGTGTGTATGACTGT
The DNA here is from genome assembly GCA_947247005.1 of Spisula solida. Taxonomy (NCBI): domain Eukaryota; kingdom Metazoa; phylum Mollusca; class Bivalvia; order Venerida; family Mactridae; genus Spisula; species Spisula solida. Next base: position 37,888,500 of record OX365947.1, on the reverse strand, counting down.
TTGGTTATCATGTTGGTTATACAGGAATTGTTTGTATGACTGTTTGGTTATTATGTTGGTTATACAGGAAATGTTTGTATGACTGTTTGGTTATTATGTTGATTATACAGGAATGGTGTGTATGCCTGTTTGGTTATCATGTTGGTTATACAGGAATTGTTTGTATGACTGTTTGGTTATTATGTTGGTTTTACAGGAATTGTTTGTATGACTGTTTGGTTATTATGTTGGTTATACAGGAATTATTTGTATGACTGTTTGGTTATTATGTTGATTATACAGGAATGGTGTGTATGCCTGTTTGGTTTTTATGTTGGTTATATAGGAATGGTGTGTATGCCTGTTTGGTTATTATGTTGATTATACAGGAATTGTTTGTATGACTGTTTGGTTATTATGTTGATTATACAGGAATGGTGTGTATGACTGTTTGGTTATTATGTTGATTGTACTGGAATGGTGTGTATGCCTGTTTGGTTATTATGTTGGTTATACAGGAATTGTTTGTATGACTGTTTGGTTATTATGTTGGTTATACAGGAATTGTTTGTATGACTGTTTGGTTATTATGTTGGTTATACAGGAATTGTTTGTATGACTGTTTGGTTATTATGTTGATTATACAGGAATGGTGTGTATGCCTGTTTGGTTATTATGTTGGTTATACAGGAATGGTGTGTATGCCTGTTTGGTTATTATGTTGATTGTACAGGAATGGTGTGTATGCCTGTTTGGTTATTATGTTGGTTATACAGGAATTGTTTGTATGCCTGTTTGGTTATTATGTTGATAATACAGGAATTGTGTGTATGACTGTTTGGTTATTATGTTGATTATACAGGAATGGTGTGTATGCCTGTTTGGTTATTATGTTGGTTATACAGGAATTGTTTGTATGACTGTTTGGTTATTATGTTGGTTATACAGGAATTGTGTGTATGACTGTTTTGTTATTATGTTGGTTATACAGAAATTGTTTGTATGACTGTTTGGTTATTATGTTGGTTATACAGGAATGGTGTGTATGACTGTTTGGTTATTATGTTGGTTATACAGAAATTGTTTGTATGACTGTTTGGTTATTATGTTGGTTATACAGGAATGGTGTGTATGACTGTTTGGTTATTATGTTGATTATACAGGAATGGTGTGTATGCCTGTTTGGTTATTATGTTGATTATACAGGAATTGTTTGTATGACTGTTTGGTTATTATGTTGGTTATACAGGAATGGTGTGTATGACTGTTTGGTTATTATGTTGGTTATACAGAAATTGTTTGTATGACTGTTTGGTTATTATGTTGGTTATACAGGAATGGTGTGTATGACTGTTTGGTTATTATGTTGATTATACAGGAATGGTGTGTATGACTGTTTGGTTATTATGTTGGTTATACAGAAATAGTTTGTATGACTGTTTGGTTATTATGTTGGTTATACAGGAATGGTGTGTAAGACTGTTTGGTTATTATGTTGGTTATACTTACAGTTTGATTGTTGTGGAGTAGATGCAGTGGGTACAAATAACCAGAATGAGTTCGCCAGTACCAAATGGGTTACAGACACTTCTCCATCAACAAAAGTTCCGTACAGTTGTTGTACAGCGGCAACAGAGGATAACTATAAAACCGGCTCAGACGCAACCTGTGAAAACTTGACAAGTGGCTTCCAAAGCACAGTAAGTACATGTTTGGTATCATATACCGTACTTCTCCTCCATGCCCCTGTGATGCATATGGTACTGAACATTCACCACAATGGGTTTGCTGAGAAGCCTCTGGAGCTAACCTCAACCGGGAAGAGCCATGTCGATATTTCTGCTGGAGCTCTGTATACACAATATCAGGGAAGATAAGTTGTCTTCTTACGTCCACAGTCAAGGCGCACTAAGTGCACCGGTAGGGGACTTCTGTATTGCTTGCAATTCTTAATGACTTGTTCATTACGTAATATCTCGATTTGTTCGATTACGTCATTTTGAAAGTAGGTCATCCGACTATACGGGCCTTTCAACGTTTAACTTTTGAGACTAAAGGCTGCTAAAACTATGAAGTTCAGCAGTTTTACTGTTGTAACTGGGTCATTCGGCGTGGGCATTCCGCCTTTGTTTGCTGAATCTTTTCTACTGGGTCATTCAGCTTGTTATAATTTATTATACTTTTCGACAGCTTGGACTTGGGCGAATCTGCGCTTGTTCAGTTGGGCATTGTACTTTGTGTGTTTTTAATGTTTTCTGTGTTCGGCTGGTTTAGTTGAGTGCTGCCTTCCCTGTCTGACCTAATATAATCTTTTTGTCTCATCAAGGATAGATGATGATGTTGATTTCTTCCTTGGTGCATTCTGGCCTTCTGTAAATAAATAAATACAAATAATCATGCTTAATGATGTTTTCAAATGCGTAGTATTTTATCAATTTGCGTGTGTAAGGGAATAAAGTCTGCAACATGCGAGACTCACGCATGATGCGAGGAATCTGACGTGCAGTACATTGTACATGCATTATGCAAAGTTGTGATACTGGTACACTTGAAGTCGTACCACAAACTAATTAAGGTACGTACAAAATAACTGTATACAATTACATCTATTTTCAGGGATGTTACCAAGCATTCAAAGACTTTTTGAAGAAATATGAGACAGCAGCAATTGCTATAGGCATCATCTTGTTGCTTATTGAGGTTTGTTTCTTGTTTTACTCTGACTTCTAGTTATTAATAGCAATGTAACTAATGGCGCATCACACAAATCGCATGTTCAATAAACTATAGGTATTATCCTATGTTTTATGTTTTGAGCAACCCACCTGTACGTCTAAAATAATTGCACCCCTAGAAGAATGTATGTAATGTGTATGCGAGGAAGCCAGCTGGCTTACGAAGGCCAAAGTTTTTCTCTCCACGTCCATGTGCCATGCCCATGTCTAAACAAATGCTGGGATAGGCATCCGTGATCTTCCTCTCGCTATAAGATACTGAATCAATCACGATCCTTGCTGGGCAGACCCATAACCATAGACCATAACGATTGTGATTATATACATGAATATTTAAAATGAATGTTCTATAATTTTTCTTGCTACTCATTTTATGCCAATGTATAATCATATGATATAATAATAATAATTGATAATAACCAGCCCCAAAGGGCCCTATGTCGCTCAACTGTCTAAGTAGTGTATGCAGGTCCCTATGGTGATCTGAATTACAGCTTCTACAGTATACAAAATGTTTTCCTATGATTTGACTTAGTGACCTTGTTATTGATCTGAAATGAACCATGCTCAAATTCACCTTTTTAATCTGTGTATCTTAAGCCCAGGTCACACTGAGCACTTTTGCCTCGGCGATGTACTCCCGATGGAAATTAATGAGCTATCAGGACATCGGGGGTCTAGGGGAATCTTCGGGGAAGTCATGGGATAGTTTGTGATATCGGAAGGAAGGTGATATGAGAATAAATCGGGAGAACATCGCCGATGTGGAATTCCTCAGTGGAACCTAGGCTTAAGACATAAACATACTAAAACGATCATGTTTTATTTGCAGTTGATAGCCATCATCTTCGCCCTCCTGTTATGTCGAGCCATTGGAAAGGGTGACATGGTCGTATAGACAACAATGTGTATATCTACCTTCTAACTGTGTGAACCAGCAAACAAATATTACATTGTATGAAGGGACATCGCAGATTCGTGATTAAATACGTATAAATCTGTAAAAACAAATGTATATTGTACTGACTGTGTATACTTGAAACGTTATATTAGCTGAGCATATATCACAAAACATGCATGTACCTAGTATATTCTGTGATTATATTGTAGACTACTCCTTTAATTTAGTGTTCGGAATTAGAAATAGCTTATGTGGTTACAATATTCAAGGTACATGTAGTTGCAACATATTCGAACATACACGTTAGACTTGCAATTATATTTAAAACGACAAACAACTTTGGAAGTATATATTATAACAAATTAGAAACAACTGTCAATAACATGCTTACGTTTTTCTTAATAATATACATACATTTAAAGTTAATTTTCTCTTAATTTTGATTGAATTGTTGTCGAGCGAGGGACCGGGTGACAAGGTTCTATCAGCTGTACTAGCGGGCGGGCCCCATAGTGTGGCTGCATGGACGTTTACAAACATTAATGTTATGTTCTTTTTTTGTTTTCCACCGTTACTAATTAATTTTGTAAATCGGCAAATGTGTGTGACCTTAAATATGTCAGTGTTAGAATGACATAATAATAAGTTGTTGTATAACCTTTGAGTGACTTCGTTTAAAAAATAGTATGACGTATTTATATATGCACATGATTCACAAATGATTCTTGCATAATCTTTCAAGTGTGTCTTATCGAGTCTTGAATGTCGAGCATAGTCTCTAATGCCAGTCAACGTTCTGCTGAAACATGGCGGATATATGTGTGGCTCCACACGGATTTGAACCCGAGTCGCCGGATTAGACAACAAGCGCGCTAATCACTGAGCTACAGGGCCACATGGATCATCAAGACTATTACTCTTAACTACACAATCATGATAACGGGGTGTCATTGTGTGTTCACATTGGCACCTTTTGAATGACCGCGTACTTTTTAAAGTCAGTTTATATAATATGTTTGAAGTCATTTTTGTAACAAATATTGTCAAATAAAAACAATTTGGATAAGATCTTTCTTGTTGTACATGTTTATTTTCTCATTGTTTGCGTTGTTGATTGATCATGGCTCATATGGTAATACTAAAGAGTAATTCTTTACAATGTGATTTTTGGTGATACATTGCACGTGTATGGTAGTCATAGATGCATTACATGTTTACATGTAGCGCGGGTTGCTAGATGATGGAGACCTGATGGTATGATAAGCGAATGTGGAAGGGCGTCATTACATGTACATGTGTTCGTGTTTGCTTCATTTTGGTGAACCGGAGTCTCATCCAGAAAAGCTGTTAAATACACATTTAGGTATACTGATCGACAGATATATGTATAACAAACCAATGGTTAAACGAGTCATTGCTCAACTTAATTGTACCTTTTTAAACAATTGCAATCTAATGCGTTCATCCTATAAGTCAACATCCTTGAACATCAGCGACAACGTTACATGTATAACTATTGTCAAGAAAGGCTATTACAAAGACATGCTACTTAGACTATATTTATTAATTTCAAATGTTCAAGTTTGGCATAATTTTGCCAAGGCTGACTTTACAACAACAAAGAGCATGGCTTTCCAAACACCAATAAATGGTTTTCTCCCATTCTGAATAATTTGCTCCGGTACTGCGCTGATCCCCAAAAATGGCATAAGCCGGGGCAATATGACAGAGACCGATAACTCCCGATAGAAAATATAATAACATGCCGGATAATCGGACACCATATGATAATATGCCAAATAATCTGAGAAATCTCAATAATTTGCATCCGAACAAAAGTTTTAATAAAACCCAGACCAAAATATTTTCCTGACCCTGTTCTCCTTGCTGGAAACTTCGAAATTGAACGCTGTGACGTAATAGAGTGTGATGCCTACGTCATCGGGGCTAATCAGTACATACACATACAGACAGGTTCACTGGAGTTGTCATCCCTTCTGGACAATGTAATATATTTCAAGACAAGCTTCCAATATATGTAATTATCGTAAGCAGTGAAAGTACCAGTCTACCACGAATAAATTTGGTACTTAAAGAACGTTTTCAACGTATTTTTATGAAGTTAATTCGAGATTTACTGGGACTTGGACATTTGACAGCTGAAACTTGGACTTTCAGCGGTGAAGTTATTTTTTCTCGTTCAGTTGTGCGTTGGGCATTGTGCCGTGTAATTGTGGTATGATATATTTTTGGTTTTCTGTTCTCGGCAGTGTATTAAGTGGAGTGCTGCCTTCCATGTCCGAATTCTTATCATCTTTTAAAGACATAACACATTACTAGTAGATACTTTTGTATAAATTTTACATTAAACACACTCAGAAAGACAAAACAGCGTCTCTGAACTTACCCTGGTGTACCCTTGAAGGTCGCGAAAATGGATAATGTTACTCACGTTACTAGCAATATCCGATGTACGGTATACCACAGTGATAACGCCATGACGTAAATTCTTTCTTTAATGCACATATACATGTTGAGGTTGTTCATCTGTTGAAGTTTGAAGGAAATGCTGCAAAAGATGTAGGAGGAGTTATATATGATATAAGTGGGTTTAACAAGGTAGCTGTTGTGAACACAGCTGATGATGATATAATTCAGTTTGACCAGGCAGCATCTGTTACTGCAAATGGCGTCGAACGCAGGAAAAGGGCCCTTAGGACAATTCTTTTTACAAAATTACTTTTTTACATATTCGGACGCACACAACATTTTCCTTCGTTTAGAACTTTATTTGATGATTATATAATGCCTATTTCTTATGACCATATTTGCATGATGCGTGCTGCATCATTATTTGCCAAACGTCGCGAAGTCAACATTGATCACATAACATGCGGTCCAGGAGTGCCGTAAAGCCGTGCCGTAAATATCGTTCGGCACTCGCAGACTGTGCAATAAATATTTAAATTAGCTTGACTTGACGTTAGCCAATCCATAAATTGATCCGTCAATGACGTCAGGATAATATCAACGTCGCCATGACGTCGCGCTCATTGTACCGCTGAATTTTGGCTGAACCATATGCAGCGTACATCATCCTTTAGAACAATAATGTGTATTTTTGAAGGTACTGTGATAAATAGAATCTTACATTCGTGCTCATTACATTCGAGTTTTATTAAACTCGTCGACAAAAACAATATGACACTCGGCAAAGCCTCGTGTCATATCATTTTGTCCACTCGTTTAATAAAACTCGTATGGTAATGAGCACTCATGCAAGATCCTCTATTTAATAAACAGCGTCATTTCAATAAGAAAATAAAATAACCCATTCATTTATATTTAGTTGATAAATACGAACACATGCTACTGCTGATGATGATATAATGCGGGGTTTACCAGGTAGCATATGTTACTGCTCATTGCGTAATGAGGGATTGACCAGGTAGCATCTGTTACTGCTGATGGTGTTGTTATGAGGGGTTGATCAGGAAGCATACGTTACTGCTCATAATGGTGTAATGAGGGGTTGACCAGGTAGCTGCTGCTACTGCTAATGATATAATGTGGGATTGACCAGGTAACATCTGTTACTGCTGATAATGGTGTAATGAGGGGTTTACTAGGTAGATGCTGCTACTGCTGATGGAGTAATATAGGGTTTAACCAGGTAGTTGCTGTTACTTCTGATAATGGTTTAATGAGGGGTTTACCAGGTAGTTGCTGCTACTGCTGATGGAGTAATATAGGGTTTAACCAGGTAGCTGCTGTTACTGCTGATAATGAGGGGTTAACCAGGTAGTTGCTGCTTCTGCTGATGGGGTAATATAGGGTTTAACCAGGTAGCTGCTGTTACTGCTGATAATGAGGGGTTTACCAGGTAGTTGCTGCTTCTGCTGATGGAGTAATATAGGGTTTAATCAGGTAGTTGCTGATACTAATGATGATGTAATGCGGATTTAATCAGGTAGCTTCCGTTACGGCTGATGGTGTAATGTTGGGTCGACCGGGTAGCTGCTGTTACTGCTGATGATAGTGTAATGGGGCTGACCGGCTAGCTGATGTTAATGCTGATGATGGTGTAATGGGGTTGACCGGGTAGCTGCTGCTACTGCTGATGATAGTGTAATGGGGTTGACCGGGTAGCTGCTGCTACTGCTGATGATAGTGTAATGGGGTTGACCGGGTAGCTGCTGTTACTGCTGATGATAGTGTAATGGGGCTGACCGGGTAGCTGCTGTTACTGATGATGATGGTGTAATGGGGTTGACCGGGTAGCTGCTGCTACTGCTGATGATAGTGTAATGGTGTTGACCGGGTAGCTGCTGTTACTGCTGATGATAGTGTAATGGGGTTGACCGGGTAGCTGCTGCTACTGCTGATGATAGTGTAATGGGGTTGACCGGGTAGCTGCTGTTACTGCTGATGATGGTGTAATGGGGTTGACCGGGTAGCTGCTGCTACTGCTGATGATAGTGTAATGGGGTTGACCGGGTAGCTGCTGCTTTTGCTGACGATAGTGTAATGGGGTTGACCGGGTAGCTGCTTTTACTGCTGACGTTGGTGTAATGGGGTTGACCAGGCAGCTGCTGTTACTGCTGATGATGGCGTAATGAAGTTGACCGGGTAGCTGCTGTTATTGCTGATGATAGTGTAATGGGGTTGACTGGGTAGCTGATTGCTCCTGATAGTGTATCTTGGGGTTGATTGGGTAGCTGCTACTACTGATGATGGTGTTATGCGGGGTTGACCAGGCAGCTGCTATTACTACTGATTGTGTAATGCGGGTTAACCAGGTAGCTGCTATTACTACTGCTGATGATTTAATGTGGGTTTGACTAGGTAGCTTCTGTTACTGATTATGGTGATATTATGTGGGTTTGACCTGGTAGCTGCTGTTACAACTGACTTAGGTATAATGTGTGTTTGGCCAGGTAGTTTCTGTTACACCTGACGAGGTATAATGTTGGTATGACCAGGTAGCTGACGAAGTATAATGTGGGTTTGACCTGCAATTTGCTACGTCTGCTGATGATGTCGTTACTCTTGATATAATGTTAGTTATACCTTGCAACTAATGTTGAATTGTGTTTGACAAAGTAGCTGCTGGTACTGGTGATGTTGAAATGGTTTTGGTAGGTGATATTCTAAGGAATAAGCAATGTCCCTGCTGCCTTTGCGATATTTCTTACAATCCTTAATGTAGGTAGCTAGCCAGGGTACTGTTTTATACAAAGTTGTGGTAAAGGGTTGTTCAATATTGATTTAATCAGACAAACTCCAACGAACAGTGTCTGTGCCTAATGTTTACATGTATGTTTCAGAGGGTAATTAAGAAATTTAATTAAATAATTTTCAGTGAGTGCTTTGATAAAACGGCACCGTAGCTGGTCTTAACCTTTCATATTTAATAAACCTGGAGTTATAATACTCAACAAAAAGAAAGTATTTATCATTCATGATTTGATATTTCATGAGACATGCTAAACTAAAGTTGCGTTCATGGAAATCTTAGATGAAAATGGATATTTTATATTTTGTTGGGTATATAACCGTTGTATACACATAATAAAACATTATGTATAACATATGCTACTCAAACTTTGACAAGGGTCAACAAATTTTCCTTGCAGGTATTTTGCAAATTTGTTAAATGGACAGATGAATTTTTAGAAAACAAAATGCTAGATGTTGTATATCCTTTCCGCTACCACGACTTTTTGGGAGGCTGTGAGAAATTCATATGGTCCCTTTACCCCGTCCCTGAGACAATATTGACTTGCAGCACTGATAAAAACTCGATACATCCGGATGCTACACACCTACCCTTAAGTGAAAGTATAAAAATTGTGAACATTTCGACTAAAGGTCACCGGAAATGACGGTGTGACGGTGACCATTGACCCTTTTTTTTTTAGCTTGGTAGGCCTATTTTGGCCCCTTAAGGGCATTGATCCTGACCCCTTTGTCTAGCATTATATTCCTTCTATAGAAAAATAAAAAAAAATTGGCGCTAAATGTTAATGCAAGTACACAGGGAATCGTACCGCAATGGAGGGTAGGACCAGTAATTTCAATTTTTGAAAATCTACAATCAAAGCCCTCTTCAAAGGAGTCCAGCGGACCCAAAAACCTGTGTACGACACTTGACCCGTAATATCCTTTAGTCTGGGATGCCTGTGTACCCATGACAGTAAAATTCCTGAATTTGGGCATTTAGGTCGAAAACTATGGAAGCCCGAAATGGCCATCTGGGCGAGTCTGCATTAGTACGCTATGGTAGCGGAAAGGATATACATAGTTCCAGAAATGCCCGTTTTCGTGGTAATTTGGGTCTGAAATCCACTGTTTCGATATTATAGAGCTATTTCGTGGATAAAAAGGGCAAAAAACGCAAAATTTAGTTTTTGACTCATATACGACGGTTATTCAATATAATATAATGCAAACTATGAATTATCTTTAAAACCCGACAATATAAGTAAACGAAATTTCGCATAATAACTACTAGTATGTCATTTTCGTTTTGTTCAAACATTTTAAGGACCTTTACGTCGATGACGTCATCAGCGGGCGTCTTCCTTCGACGTCACTAAATACAGCATGGACGCGGTAACGTCACAAGGCTAACGTAGTTAATATAACAATTGAATGCCGTCGAAACAAAAGTTCCCCAATTCATTATTGCCTTACCAGAGGCTTGTGTTAAAATGCCATCTTTCATATTCCGAAGTGGTGAGACTATCAAATGAAAATAAGATCAGCAGAATTGCAATCAAAGAATACCAGTTCGCAGGGCAGGATATGTGCAACGTCCCATACTAAACAACAAAAAATGAGATAATTTTTAAAAGCAGACATAATATTCACATGCGAAAAGAGTCAAGAAAAACGGAAGTAGTTTTGACTCAGTTCATTCGATTTTGCGGAACAGGTTAACCATGTGCAAGGATTGCGCTCGGTGGGTGCCCAAAATTTTGACATTAATAGTCCGGTTAATTATGAAAAATACCCGGCATTGGACTGTATAGTAAATATTTTTTGGTATTCTGTTAGGGAATATGATGTTATTGAAGAATCTGAATGATGCCCAGCTGGCACCATTGAGCATTTTGAGAAATTCAAGATGGCGTCCAAGATGGCCGCTAAAATTAGAAAAAAATGCCATGGGTGCATGAAATAAGTTACAAATTGCTATTTTTGCTCATCAGTTGTACTTTAAATGTTTTAATCATAAGTATTAATATATATTCATCATTATTTATTGATTCAGTTAATATAAGATTGCATCCGGGACAGCTAAAATCAAAATGGCGGCTACGTTGGACGCAATAATTGCCCAAATTGGTAAATTGTATTAAAAATCATCTATTTTAATCCTAACGTTATTTGTTTATATCAGTACTGTAATATGTAACTATTGTTCAAAATTAAACTTTCTTTCATTTCGAAACTATTGACTCATTAGCTGATTCAAAATGGCACCCAAGATGGCGACCAAAACCAGTAAAAATATGCCGATGACGCAAGAAGTAAGTTAAAAATTGCTATTTTTGTTGATTGACAGTTCTTAAGATGTATTTGACGTATTTATTTATATCATTATTTATTGTTTGAGTCTATTTGCGATAACATCCATGAAGGCTGAAATCAAAATGGTGGCTACAATGGCCGTCATAATTGACGAATCGGCATATTTTATTAAAAACCATGAAGTGAAATCAAAATGGCTAATTATAATACTATTAGTACTGCAATATGTTGTAAATACTCTAATTGAAACTTTAATTAAAAGCAATTGACCCGATAACTGATTCAAAATGGCATCCAAGATGGCTTCCAAACGTGAACGAAGTGGTTAACCATACAGTCATTGTCATTGGTCGGTTGGTAAATTTAGTGTAAATCATCAAGTATTCATTCCAAATAAACTAATTTATATTGATCAATTTTACAAAAATCAATGTACTTGCTGTATTATACGGGACCCCGTGCAATTGTTAGGTAGCATTCAATATTCAACCAATCAGGTGTATTCTGTCCCCATCAAAACATGAGTTTTGTCCAAATTCCAGTGAGTCACGGTTGTGTAATAATTAATGACCAGACGAATCCAGACAGTTAAAAGGTAATAACTTGTATTGTTCAAAACCCGAAAAACGAGTTTATCCCTTTCATTGGTGATACAAATGCCATCACAAGTAAAGAAATGATCATTGATAACGAAGTATATTCTATGCTGCCATGTAATGCTCATGTGTTATAGAATGAAAAAGATTCCAACACCCAAGAATCTACGAGGCCACATGGAGGTCATCTGATATGGTCGCTTTAAACCAAATATTATGTAGCGATCTCCAGAGGATGGGGAAGACCTCTGCATGACATAATAATTTATATACGGGCAAAAATATGACAAGACCAGACCTGGTAATAATAATAGTAATAATAACGACTTTATCTATTGTGAATTACATATTTGACAGTTATAAAATTACTTGCTAGAGTAAGGAACGACCATTCTTGGATTTTCTTAAGCTTGTCACAACATCAACACGCCAGTTATAGAATGTAATAATAATTTTTTTTCTAAAAATCAATTGGGATACAATAAGAGGATGTACTTGGCTTACTGACGAGATGATAGATATCAGACAGACGGTTGCAAACAAGAACCAGATATCTAAAACACCAAGTGTAATATAGAGAACTATGGGAAGAAGGTAAAGAAAGCGCCTTTATGAATATGAGGGTTGTGGCAAATTGATTACTAAAAGAATAGGTTAAGGATTACATGATGACACTGGTCATAAAAGATCTTGTCAGAAGGAGAGAAAAGGAACTATACACTGATCCTACCAGAAGTGATGCTACTTAGCGACCCATTAGTATGCTGATTGCAAGAAAAGCCTCCGTAATTAACCAAGATCAAGCGTTGAAAGCTCATACACCAAGCTTAGCATAATTATAATAAGTTGTTGAGTGATATGTGGGAGACATAATAATTCTTGCATAGTGAAAGGAATGCATCATGGTCAAGGTGGTATTGGTAAGTCCAGGATTGGAGAGGAATACAACATAGTTGTCACTTGTAAGGATAAATACGTATGTGACCGATAATATCATCAATGAATTGAGTCAGAGATTTGAAATATGCTGAATGTATCCGCCTAGTGTCTCACACAGGCTTTTAATGTGCATTGTTGTCTAGTATATCTTCAGATTGGATGTAGTGAACTGCAACATCTTCTGAATGTAAATTGCTGCCATCCCCCACAGCTTTGTCTCGTGCTAAACAATGTACATTGTCTTGACAACAAAACCAAAGACATTGGTCATTGTCAAGAAGACAAAACGGTTTGCGATGCAACATTATGCGCTATGCTCTAATCATGCAATATGCCTTGTGGAGCATCAAAGCATTGATAATGAGACCTTCATCTTCTTGAGAAGTGTTGGAACGGACAGGAGAGGATTTAAATTGAAGATTATGATAGGTAAAGCTTGCAATGCTTTCAATACATTTTAACCACAGTGGAACACCAGCAACAACTTGATCGAATCAGACATCAAGCTATTTATCTCAATGCCAAGACAATATAGCTGTATATTTCAAAGACCTGGTACCTTACTAAGCAGATAGTGAAGACTCCACATAGACAGATGATGGCACTGCATGTATCCCTCAACGATAATGTCCATGTAGAATTTGGAAAATATACCACCAAGACATGGTTAATAACTGTACGCCTTAACAGGGGATGAAGCAGAAATCCACCGCCAACACCATACACGGACGAAAAAGCGTCAGTGTTGGCACATGACGAAGCACGAACACACAACCCCAACCATAAAACGACGAACATGGAAGTGATATGGCATCTACATTGTGAGAACAGTCTAACACCACTCACCTATAATTGGAATTGAACCTAAAAGACCAGATAATCCTACCAGATATTACTTGAAGAACATTTCTTGTCGCAGCTTTCATTTTGTGTGGCAAAAATTGCACCCATGCCGGTCCGAAAACAATTAAAAACTGTTTACAATGCCTATTGCCAAACTACAGCAGAAGTGGATAAAATCAAGTGCAAATGTATATAAAATATTTGTAAAATAAACGAATATGTAAATAAAACATATATACTTATACTAGTATTTACAATACCATATACATATACTAGTATACCAATCGACCAGTGGTCTAAGATATATAATAAGCTTGGTTTAAACTTTCATGTTTGAGGTCAATCTTGGAAGCCTATTTGAATAAGCTAAACATAAAGTGTTTTCAATTGTAGTTTTATTAGATCATTTTTTACCTATAGCAGTACTTATATAAAAAAATAACAATTTCTATTACGTTACATGCTTTTAAATGCTAATTTTCAGTTTGACATATGTGACAGCCATTTTTGCCGCCATTTTGATTTCAGCCGTCATGGATGCCATCTAAAATTGGCTTAATCAATAAATAATGATATATTTATGCAGTGTATTACAGAAGTAATTATGTTTGAGACACACTACTATCAATCAGCAAAATATCAATATGTAACTTCTTTATGATCCACTAACATATTGTTTTTATTATGGTGGCCATCTTGAATCAGCTAATGGGTCAACTGTTTTTCTTTGAGTATTTATCATATATTACACTACTGGTACACATATAATTAAAACAATTAAGTTTTAGTACAAATTGGCAATTATGGCGGCCAATATAGCCGTGATTTGGATTCCAGCTGCCATGGGTGCCATCTTAGATTCACTAAATCAATAACTAATGATAAATTTACATTAAGAATTATGTTATAACATCTAAAATACAAACAACCCGCAAAAAAAGCAATTTGTAACTTATTTCATGCACCCATGGCATTTTTTCTAATTTTAGCGGCCATCTTGGACGCCATCTTGAATTTTTCAAAATGCTCAATGGTGCAATAACAACATATTCCCTAACAGAATACCAAAAAATATTTACTATACAGTCCAATGCCGGGTCTTACCTAAATATCCCATTTATAGACCGGACTATAAAGGGACTGCCTCACATATTGGTGTATTGCAAAAATAAAATAAAATTGTCAAATATCCGGGTAATTTTGGTATAGTTGCTTGTATATCCCATATAAAACACACTGACATAAAACATAACTTGAGAAACTTCGGCATTTAGTAGTTATTTAGTATGTTTACATCAAAAATTCTATAGGGTATTAATACCCTATAGAATTATTACTACAGTTAAATAACTATTACTTAAATTGCCTGAAATTTGTTCGCATTTGATGAAAACGATTGAATAAACGAACCAAATACCTTACTGATGTTTACGCTGTAGTTTGTTGATGTTACAGTTTGATCACGTTGGGATTACATAATTCACAAAGCACGTTGGAAGGAAACTTAGCGTTCTTTTTTAAAGAAAAAAAATACTGAGTGGGCGATATCGAGAGTGGTTAAAAATGCTTATTTGCACCAAATCTTTCATAAAGCAACCGTCAGTGGCTTCCTATTACATCAATACTTGGTTAGGTTGGAAAATCACGATATACAAAATTTGTAGCCCAATCTGTGAGGCAGCACCTTTAAAACAGGTAGAACGCGGCGCCAAACACGTTACCGGCTTGCTTTAGCGCTTTATTGTGGAAGGACGAAACCTTTTATCCATAATTTTAACAAAAGATGAGACGTACGAACTTTTTGATACCACCTCGTATATAAGTTCATGCCAACCAGAAATGAGACGACCGATACCTGGATATCCCGATTTACATTGCAGTTAGTAGGCGCGGTCACGCAGTTATGAGTGTGTGTGCGCAGTTGTCTAGCAACGCAAATAGAAGGTCTATCGAAATGATGGAGGTCGGTTATTGAATATGTAGAAGGTTACTTTGAATGATTATGTCCATGTTTGATTGATTGATTGATATTGCATATATATATGTATGTGTTAGTTTGCATTATATATTGAATGACCCTCGTGTATGAAACGAGACAAAAGAAAAACATGTTACACAGGTTGGCTTTTCAGTTACCTAGAAAACGACGTCATTGAGGAAATGCGTGGCAATGTTTTCGCTACAGACATGTTAGCACGAAGTTCAATTCATCGGTTTTTTTTAACGTAACATGAATATGGTTTTGCTGATCCCTATCATCAAAGTTAGAGTATATTGGTACGACCTTAACAGATTAATTGCTTGATATTCTCCACCACTTCTATATTATTCTTGCCAATTCCTGGTTTTGCAAATTGTAGCAACTATCAAACAAAATCGAACCAAGAATAATTTCGGTTTTTAAAGAAATAGTCTGATGATATCCAGCAATCGTATATGAACTCTCGTCAGGTCAGTGGGATTTCAACCCACGAGTTTTAAATATTTAATGAAAAGCTTCTGTCCCAAGTATTCATAAAAGCCAAGTGACATGTCTGTCTACGAGGCAAATAATTAGTAAAAATTATCAGAGATAATCTAGCAATTAAGTGTGGATCGTCCAAGAGGAGAAACTAGCCGGGTTCTCGTTCCCAAACCTTACATAACAAATTGTAAGATTCGGTGCGGGAACCAAACTAGAGGAGAAACAAGAGTACATGTAAAAACAACAAAACAACGTAACACATAATATCAGGGTCTCTTTTACGGACCACGGTCCTTTATGGACCAAATGTAAACAATGTACTCTTCTCATTGCATTTTATATACATTCATATTTTACCAACACAGTTCTTTTAAATACATCGTGACACGATCAGTCACTTTTTTGTTGTAAATCCAAGTCGTATATGTCAACTTCAACGATTTTTGTCAAGTCGTGGGTAGGAACATTCCAAATCTGAATTAAAAATAAGGGCGGTTAGAATACACGTATAGGCTCACCAGTAATATTCCTGAGTGACAAGGGGCATATTTTGCATTAAATTATTGCAAAAGATGGCTGCGGTCTAAATGTTATTTTATTTTTATTTTCGGAGTAACAAAGTGTGCGTCTAAATAATTGTGCGGCTGATGTAACAAATGCCTTACCCGTTATTAAACAGGGTTCACACTACGACGTTTCGGGACAGATGATTATCGACGTTTGTCACAATATTACGTGCATGTGATAATATAACTAGTACTTTGTTGTCTTATCCATGGTACACAACGTCGTGATCAGAATACCGCCTCCATCGAAACTTTAAAGTTATATTAAGAATGGAAAAGTGGAAACGATTTACCAGTACTATGATCGTAAAAACCTTTTGACATAGAGCTGCACTTTCCACAACTTTAATGCCATGTACTTTGCAGTTAATGTATCTAAAGCATTTATTATGCTGTCCACCAACATTTTGGGGCTATACATTTTATAGCAAATCATAGGAAAATAAACTCAACTGAAACTGTCTTGTCTTTTCGCTAATATAAGTGCATATAAAGGAAAATAAAGAACGATTTTAACGCCGTCAGCGCTTTAACGTTAACACGGGGGAGACCAGGTGACCAAAAGTGGTGGAGTGCACGATTTTCGACTCAAAACAACGTCGACTCAGGTAGGTTTTTCACTCTAACTTCTTCGATACGTCATTTTGTTTTTACTCAGATATCGTGCATAAGCTCCGCGATTGAAATCTGTTCCATTGTCTTTATGGAACTTGATGCAATTTGACATCGATTCGACGTAATTCTTGCCAAACCGATCCCAACTTTGCGCAATATTTAGGTAGCGTAAACTTTTGTTCGTAATTTAAGCATCAAGCACAGTTACTCAGACAAATATTCTGTAAAATGACAGATTTAATGGAAGCTAGTAAATATTCTAAGCAGTGTGTGAAGTATAAAATATGCCTCTTAAGAAACTTTTACTCCGACTGGATAACTTAGATTGAAAAATTGACCGTCCCGTTTTCTTGCTATGTTTGTATGAATGAAAGCGATCAAAGACGTCGAAAATCCCGCAAAAAATACGACCCGCTAGGTGGCGCTTTTTATCACTCGGATCGTGAAATTTCTCCCTAAAACCACTAAAAACAGAAAGCCAACAAGGCTTGACACTATAACATTTTATGTATGCTAAATAGCATCAAAATCCGAGTTACAGGCGATTTTTATCGAAAAGGTATATTCCACCTTAAAAGTTTACAAGAGTTGATGTTCGCTGGTGAGCGCTGACGAAAGTCGTGCTTGTTCCAGATTTATTTTAACATGCTCAAAACGCGTCCACGTTTGGAAATAATACACGTTGGTGCACATAGGGCTCTGTTTGTAAACGTTCCTAAATGATGAATTAAGTTAGACTGAATTTGCCAAAGTTGGACTCCGTTGGTAAACGACTGACGATAGGCTTTTGTGCTGTCGGTCAATTTAGCTATACGTTTTTCCAACCGAGACCAACGAGTATCCGACGCAAAAAAAACGCGACCGTAACGGAAAGACCAGCGTAGAAGAACATTTCACTGCATAGGTGAACTTTTGTACAACATAGATCAACGGATATCAGATTTATTAAACGGGACGGCAACGCAATGGTTAAGCGTTCGCAAATTTCCACAATGTACCCGTATATATAATAGGTCAACTTTATACGACGGATCCTAGCTGGACATACGCTAACCTGCGTTGACCAATGGAAAATTACTGCAACGCTGACAAAAATGTGGACACGCGCAAGTGCCCGCTGTCAATTGCTGTCAAGCGCTAGTGAACGTTTGATGTCCGGCCAATACACAATGTTTATTGTACGATTGAAACAAAACATGGGCTATTATAACGTGGCCTAGATGTAGGGCGAGTGCTTCAGGATCAAGAGGTTCCAGGTTCGATCCCCGGTCGTCTGCGCCACTGGTCAATTTCTATTGAGCAAAGGAATAATTCACATTGCTCCACTTCACCAAGGTGTATCAATGGGTCCGTAAGCCAATGTTCTGTAGTTGTCAGCGGCGACTTGCAACTCAATGATCAATGTACTTTCAGTCGGTCAAAAGCACTCATGTTTGAAAATGGACTAAGTGGGGTGTCATTGTTTCTGAAGTCACAGTTTGTGGAACTACATTGGAGTATTTGACTTTATAATGGTTTTTATTGCGTTTGAATGTCGAATTACATATCTTTGTAATATTTGTTTCATATCAACAGTGCAGACTTACCAATTGGAAATAACTGTATCATTGTTTTTGTTCAGTGTCAAGAAGCCTGAAAAACGAAGATTGGATCAGTAATGAACATGCAATGTTTGTATGAATACATAAAACATGTGCTAGGCGGTTGAATTATACATAAATGGCAAGTCAGTCCAAAATAATCACCGCCGTGTTAATGAATAGTGAACTGTGACATTGACCAGATGTAACATGCTTTGTTGCAACTTCAGGTCGACCCTTTGTTTCACATTCGTTATCAATTTCGTATCATGCGGACAAGGCATTAAAAAGTTATAGAGTGGACAGGATCGAATTGTAATGCTCGAACTATTGACCTTGAATTGTGATCTTAAGTATACATGGTAGAAACATGGGTTGTGCACATCGCCTTCATTACACATTTGCTATGATTTGATGCTATAAATTTCACGGAATTCAGTCCAGACGTTAAAAAGTTATTAAGCACACACAACATGTAAGGTTCAACCTTTGACATTGAACTGTGACCTTGAGTCAGCACAATTGAAACGCAGGTTCTGCATGTGGTCTTAATTAGTTACACATTTGCTGAAAGTTTCATTAAATTCGGCGCAGGCGTTAAAAAGTAATGGATCGGACACGATTTTGTTAAGCAAATAGACGTAATTTGGAAGAGTTAACATATAGTCTGGGAGGTCATAGATATAAATAATGAATAGAAGTGGTCCAAGGACCGAACCTTGTGGAACGCCGGAAGAGACTGGTATAGTGCTAGAGCTAGAACCATTTACAACTACTGAAATTATCCAAGAATCCCTTGATCCATAAGAGTGTTTGACCTCGGAAGCCATAGAAGTGAAGTTTATAGAGAAGTTTTTCATGATTAACCATGTCAAAAGCCTTTGAAAAGTCAAGAAGAACATGAAATATCACTGATTGTGATGAATACCCCCAGCAACTGCTTGACACAGTCAGATATGCACAACTATACTTGGTACTGATCGGTCAAGCAAAAAATCATTAAAATCCAACGATTGGTTGCTGAGAAATAGCACAGAAAAAATTTATAAGTGTAAAACAACAAAGCGCTATAACTCCCTTACAATCGATAAGACCAATGTGTGTCGACCATATGCACAACAAGACTTGGTACTGATCATACATACAAAGTTTCATTAAAATCTGACCAATGGTTACAGAGAAATAGCGCAGGCAAAATTTATAAGTGTAAAAAACAAAGGGCCATAACTACCTTAAAATGGATCCGACCAACGTGTGCCGATGATATGCACAACTAGAAATTGTACTGATGAGCTATGCATAGTTTCGATGAAATACGACTAATGGTTACAGAGAAATAGCCCGGTCAAAATTTATAAGTGTAAACAAATAAAGGGCCATTACTCCCTTAAAATTAATCCGACCGACGGACGTCAACGATATACACAACTAGACTTGGTACTGATCAGTCATGCAAAGTTTCAATGAAATACGACCAACGGTTGCAGAGAAATAGCGCAGACAAAATTTATAAGTATAAAAAATAAAGGGCCATAACTCCCTTAAAATTAAACCGACCAATGTCAGCCGACGATATGCACAACTAATCTTGGTACTGATCAGTCATGCAAAGTTTCAATGAAATACGACCAACCGTTGCAGAGAAATAGCGCACACAAAATTTATAAGTATAAAACAATAAAGGGCCATAACTCCCTTAAAATTAATCCGACCGAAGTCCGTCGACGACATGCACAACTAGACTTGGTACTGATCAGTCATGCAAAGTTTCAATGGAATACGACCAATGGTTGCGGAGAAATAGCGCGGACAAAATTATACGGACCAACCAAACAACCAACCAACCAACAGACCAACCAACCATAAGCATGACTCCAATATAGCCCCCATATACTATGTATCTGGGGGTATAATTAGGTCAACTTGGCTTTTTAAGTTTGGATACTGGAGGATGTCATCAATAAGCATAAGAAGTTGACGTTGACAAGGTATTTTTCCCTGAAGCCATGTTGTAATTCATAGAATAGGTTTGATTTTGTGGAGTGTTTTGTGATGTGAGAAGCGACAATGTGTTCCAGGGTTTTACACAGAATACAGGTGAGAGATATAGGGCGGCAGTTGGCTGGGTCAGATCTAGTGCCTTTTTAGCTCACCTGTCACAAAGTGACAGAAATTGGCCTAATCTTTATGAAATTTGGTCACAATGATCATCTCAACAAAATCTAGGTCAAGTGCGATCTTGGGTCAAAAGCTAGGCCACAGGGTCAAATCATAGAAAAAAAACCATGTGTAGTCACTAGAGGTCACAATTTTGGCCTAATCTTTATGAAATTTGGTCACAATGATTATCTCAACAAAAGCTAGGTCAAGTTTGATCTGGGGTCAAAACCTAGGTCACAAGGTCAAATCATAGAAAAACCTTGTGTAGTCACTGGAGGTCACAATTTGAGCCTAATCTTTATGAAACTTGGTCACAATGATCATCTCAACAAAATCTAGGTCAAGTTTGAAATTGGGTCATCCAGGGTCAAAAACTAGGTCACAAGGTCAAATCATAGAAAACCTTGTGTAGTCACTAGAGGTCACAATTTTGGCCTAATTTTTATAAAACTTGGTCACAATGATCATCTCAACAAAATCTAGGTCAAGTTCGATATTGGGTCATCCGGGGTCAAAAACTGGGTCACAATGTCAAATCACTTCAATATATCATCGAGTCTAAATGTGATGTAAATTATATAGCATAAGACAATATGAAAACCTTTACATGGAATAGAGGCTACCATTAGGGGTGCATGAACTACTAGGACAGGTGAGCGACCTATGGCCCTTTGGGCCCTCTTGTTTATAGACAGTGGCTACATTGACCATGTTCCCGATTTTGGGTAAGGTACCAGTTTGTAGTGTAGTTTGTAATAATTCTGCTACAATGGGGGCTTTTTCTTTGCAGGTGTTCTTTAGTATTATAGGTTTTATTTGGTCTAGGCCTGCAGCCTTGTGAGAATTAAGGTTTTTGAGTAGTTTCTCAAAACCATTTACTGAGATGTCAATATTTGGTATGGGATTTTGTGAGCTGTAAGACGGTTGGGGGTATCTCCACATTGACCATTCCTATAATCCCCTCCCACTTCGTGGCGGGGGATTAAAAAGGCCCACGACATATTCCGTTTATTTAATTACCAGAGGTATTACGGTTACTGATGTTATCACTTGTTGGTGATGATGCTTTGATTATTGATGGAACTATTGATTATGGTGTTGATATTGTAGTACTGCATGTAGATGTATTGTTTCTGAAGTTACCATTAATGGAACGACGATGTGGACTTGAAGACGAAACTGATAATATAGTTGTTGGGGATAGACTGCTGAATATGACATGATGTGCTATGCACATATGTTGTCGCTGCTGTTGCCTTTTAGGTGGATCAAAATATGTCGGTGTATGAATTTTTGTTTTTGAATTCAGAAGGAAGTTGTGGTTGATGGTGGCCTGCAGACCATGGTGTCGTGGTTTTGGATAATGTTGTTCTTGACCTAGTGTGTTTGGTGTGATTGCTCAGTGCGACAATGGTCTATAAACTTAACCAGCTCGCTTGTTGATGTTAAACCAGAGGGTCTTTTATAACGGGTTGCGATGTGTTTGAATGTTGGATTAGAGACCTTAGTCTCTTATGTTTCATAAAACACTGCTGACTTACCAATTTGATGAAACTGCAGGAGTCATTATTTTTCTCAAGATCAGGAAACCTGAAAATGAAGATAAAATCAATAATAAACTTGCATAATTTGTATTGATACATAAATTATGTGTGCTTAATAAATAAATTATGTTCTAGTCGGACAGGTTAAATAAGAAAAGACCCAACAGAAACAAAGCTGTGTTCAACAAACGCTTATGCCACCATGGAAGCATTGTCCATATAAAGCCTATCCTTTAAGCCTAGGGCTTATCTCCTATGGTGTCATCTGACAAAACAAGCATAAATACATACAAACGTACAAAAGCATCAATGGAATGGCTGACAATTCAAAAAAGTAAATACTAACATTTAAAATAGTGTGTTAAAATATAGAAATTCACGTGATATAATAGGTAAACAGCAAGTGTTTTTAATTTTTCATTGATTCATTTCCGGTTAAGTATGATTTTAATATAGATTTAAATATTTTCTCTGATAATTGATAATGAATACTATTTTATGGCATTCATCATCAACGAAATGTTTAAACAGATTAATCGACATCCATATAGAGTGTTCAAATACAACATCCATGCAAGTATGGACGCTTTGTAGCAAGTCATATAAATGCTAGACGAAACGGTCAATTTGGGTAAGCCAAGAATGTGGCCCTTCAATAAGTCTAAGTCCAAAAGTAGGTGAATGTGAAGGTCAGTATGTGGTCAGTTGCTATAGAAGTGTTGAGATACAACATCCACTCACATAACTTTGTAGCAAGCCATTATAATGTAAGACGAAACGGTTAATTTGAGTTAACCGGGGACGGACGGACATGGACCTATCGATACAGGGACATACAATATATTCCGTTTATTTAATATACATGTAGATACATTATATATTAAACTCAATTTGATGAGCATAGGATAAAGTTACCTCGACCTAGACATTGATATTATATATTGAACGCCTCTCGTATATAGAATCCATTTGAATGAATAATAATAATTATTTTCATTTCTCAAAACTTAACGTAGGAAAGTTTTAAGTATGACATTTTAAGAATGTAAACTTTCAACAGCTGCAAGAAAAACGACTGTACGGCACATTTCATATTAAGAAAAATGCAAGGCAGTTGCAAGCGCAATAAGGTAGCGTTTTGTAGTTTGACCCTTAAATTGACCCTGACCTGAAATTGACCAAAATTTTATTTCATTTTGAAGTAAATCTACTTAATTAAATTCATTATATTCAATGCTTGAATCTTTTGGCAATACTTGATATGAGTGTTATTGGTTAGTAAGACAGGTTGTTGTAACTTGTACCGTATTAACCATGACGTGATATTTCAATAAGTAAGCAATTTATTAACATTATTAACATGATAGACAATTGGACTAAACAATACAACCTCTGTGTGGGGGTGGCTGGAAACTGCGACGCAGTTGTGAAATTATATATATACTGGAACATCCGCCAGGGTAGTCAGTTAAGAATCAGACTTGCTTTGCTATCATGCGCTTGACCTAATAAATGTAGGTATTTGAAAATTGATTTTTGTGGTTCAGGAATTTCAGCCGGCCAGCTTGAACGCCATCTTGGATTTTACCCCTTTACCGACATCAATGTTTTAGGACTTTTTATGAAATCTGCCAATGTTTACACTTAGGTGCATAATTTGTTTCTGTTACAATTTGTGTTGGGTTTAGTCCATGTTTGGACTATTTTGACGGACTATCGAATTACGTACAATACAAAAAAAAAATAAAGATTTGCGTTACTATGCTCATATCAAATGACTTACGGTAAGTGACCACTTCAAATCATGAAACTACACCTCAGTTTTTCTCAATGTCACGAAACCTGAAAAACGAAGAAGACATCAGTTACAAGAGATATTTGTAAAACAAGTACATGTAAGTCCACACGGCAGCCCAATAGCCAGAAATGATAAGGCACAGTGACCTTGACCTTTGGCCTACAAGCCTAAAAATCCATATGGGTCATTTACCGTTGATGACCAACCGCCATGATGCGTTCTTGAGTTATTGGACGGAAACCATTTAGTCTACCGATATCAAGCATGTAAGTGCTAGGAAACTCATAATCATAACGAAACATAATGAGATAAAGGCTTCTGGACGACTTCTTAAGTAAGTTTGGACCGCTCGTTGCAATAGGAAACCGCACTCGTTTTTAAAAAAAAACTTCGGTCGATAAATGGCGAATCAATTTAAAAGGTTCAGACTGTCGTGTAGGCTTACATTAATTATGATAGAAATATATATAGAGTATTTTCTGCGTGTATATATTGAACATTCCTTGTACAATTCAAACTGGCAAATTATGACATATTACTTGGCATTATTGCATATAATTTAGGAATTGTTTAAGAACTTTCTTCGTGTGGTGTTTCGTCTAGCAATATTATATTTCAATTTCTTTGACTTTCTGACATTAGATATACTTTGGCACGTTGTCCATAAACAAAATACATGTAGCTTAGTTCAAAGATGGTTTTTTTTGCATTGATATAGCACTCATAGAACGTGGTTAAGTTGATAAGCAATGTCTTCATTTTACTCACAATCCGTTTCGTAATTATAATTATGTAAAAAAAATCTGAGGTGGTCAAAGTACAAATTAAACGCTATAGTTCGCCGAATATGCGACCGATTTTGACGCGGTTGACACTTATGTGCAACGCAAGTATTCTTCTTGGGAAATGGGTAGTTGTCGGGAGGTAGTTTTCGTTTCGAGAAACATCCGAAATAATTGGAATGTCACATACGTTGTTTACGAGAATTGAAACATATATTGAGAAACTAAATCGGTCTACATCACAACACGGTTACTTGTGTATAACTATGAATGAGATATCATGTAAATTATGTGAGCTTTGTATTCGGTTTGCACTTGTTACTACAGGTAATTTGTTATTAGAGCTTAGTTAGAGCTTTATTGGTAGACATGTGACCGAATATCCGAATACAGGAGACTTTTGTTGTATATAAAAAAAGCACCATATGTTGCGTGATTGAAATGTATGAGATTGTACTATACACACAGCCAAAACAGAGATATTTACAATACCACATTTGCCATACTGCTTGTTTTTGTGCATTCCACTGAGACAGTCTTTAGTGCGTGGTGCGTAGTTTTTTCCTGCCAGATTGGCCAATGACTTGGAGGGACCAGATACTTGTGTGATGCAAGGAATCCTGGTGGAAATTGTGTGGCTCTTTCAGACAGAGAATTGGGCTCTTTAACGTGCACATATACACGCGATGCCTTCAATGAAATAGGACATGAGAAGTAGTCAATTAAATAAATGGAGAAAGAGGAATGTATCCATTATCATCAAATGTTACATAGAAAGGACAGTGAGAAGAAATCATCAGACATACGGATTGCATTGCCTGTTCTAAAATATTATGAAAGGACAAAAAAGATCCCCAATAAATTAGTTAAACGAAATTATCATAATGAAGTTTATTATTTTAAAATGTTATATAGACATATCCGCCCAGTTATGTAATTTAAGAACAACTATGTTTCAAAAATACTTTCTCACATTTTTATTTGGTTTGTTTTATGGCATTTTACAAAATAAATGCCCGTTATCAATTCAAAACCTTTTTACGTTGTTTCTTATTCCATACAAGTTCGCCCTTGGTGTGTGCCCCCTTTATCAATACATAAATAACAAGTATTTTCAAATGTTTTATAACGAGGACAGAAGAAATCAACCACCGCTTTGTACATGACACACGAGATGTATTCGCAATTCTCAAATACAAATGTATTATCTAAGGAGGACATGAACAACGACCATTGGTCTGTACAAGGCAGGAGAATTGTATTCACATTGCTCAAATGTTATTTATAGAGGACAGAAAAAACGACCATCGTACTGTGATTGACATGGAAAATGTATTCGCTATGGTCTATTAAATAGAGAAGACAGAGGAAAAAGACCACCGTTTCATACATGACGGAAGAAATGGTCAAATGTTATATTGAGAGGACAGAAGAAAACGACCATCGTTTCGTGCTTGACATTAGAAATGTATTCGCAATGGCTGTATGTTATCTAGAGAGGACAGAAGAAAACAGTTGTCAAATGTTATTGAGTGAGGATGACCATCGTTTTGTACATGGCATGAGAAATGTATTCACAATGGTTAACTGTTATCAAGAGAGGACAGAAGAAAACGACCATCGTTTTTACATGACATGAGAAATGTATTTACAATGGTTAAATGTCATCAAGAGAGGACAGAAGAAAAACGACCATCGTTCTGTACATGATATGAGAAATGTATTCGCAATAGTCAAATGTTATCTAGAGAGGACAGATGAAAACGACCATCGTTTTGTGCATGACAGGAGAAACGAATTCGCAATGGTCAAATGTTATGGTGAGAGGACAGATGAAAACGACCATCGTTTTGTGCATGACAGGAGAAATGAATTCGCAAGGTTTAAATGTTATCTAGAGAGGACAGAATAAAACAATCGTCAAATGTTATTGATTGAGGATGGACGAAAACGACTATCGTTTTGTGCTTGACACGGAGAATGTATTCACTGAGGTCAAATATTAGCTACGGAGGACAGGATAACAATTACCACCAGTTTGTAACTGAAATAAGGAATGACTCGCTATAGTCAAATGTTATCTAAAGAGGACAGATGAAAACTCACCATCATTTCGTATATAAAACAAGAGCACCGTCTACGAGACTCAGTGCTGGACGCTCGACTTTCTCGTACTTTACAGTTCTCTTGCTCATCAGTGAGTGAAGTTCTAAGAGTAACAAGGGAAATTTACTCATAAATATAGGTCACAGTTTTACTAGGCATGTCAGTTTGAACACCATTTTGATGGTAAACAACTATGTTGAGTTTCAAGTGGATACCATTGATAGTCTTTGAGAAATTGACAGTAAATGTACAGTAGAAAACGGCAGTTGGTATAATACATGTATATGAAAGAAAGAATGATTTTTACAGAGAAAGCTTTCATAAGTTTTGTTTAAGTTTTTTAAAGTAAGGTATTAATTATTTTTTATCAAAAGATATGCAAATTAAATTCAGATAATTAGGTATTGACTATTGTCAAAATGAATCTACATTAAATTAAGGTAGTAAGGTATTGACTTTTGTCAAATGATATCTGCATTAAATTAAAGCAACAATGAATGAATTGATTGTTGTAAAAATACATCTACACTAAACGAAAGCAGTAAGGTGTTGACTATTGCCAAAATGTATCTACATCAGATTTAAGTTATAATGTTTTGGAAGTTGTTAAATGGTATCTACATATGACAAAATAGGAGCTTTGAAATGAAAGGAGAAAGGCATACATGTATGAAGTCAATAAATGATATATTGAGATGAAAAATAGAACTTGGCATGGCCTTTTTTAAATCAAATAGTTGACATGTACAATTTTTGCCCGTAATCCTACCTTTAACTCGAGAAGTCAGCATTTGAAAACAATAATGGCTTACTAAATCAGACGTTAAATTAAATTTTGTTATATCAAATATTCATATCAACCGAGCATTCTGTTATAAAAACACACACCATTCACACACACACAACACATGCACACCGACCCCATAAACAGATAAACACACAAGCACGCATACCTTCGTGTATAACACATCATTGTTACATTACCTAGTGCGACGTATATCGATACATATAGTATCGCTTCATTCACATATGCATAAGAACCTAGTCCTATAAAAACTAGAAACGAGCGATAACCTAGTGCAACATGTAGCTGAAGTGACTCATCCACCTAACATAGAGAATGTGTTACTGAAGATGATCTGCCACAACAACCCTCACACATCATAGTCGTAGGAGAACATGACACACTCTCAACATTTTCACCATTGTGGCTCATCCCGTAAAATAGATAATGTCTTACTGTAGATGACCTGCCACAATGACACACCCTCCACACAACAATCTCACCATTGTGACTCATCCCGTAAAATAGATAATGTCTTACTGTAGATGACCTGCCACAATGACACACCCTCCACACAACAATCTTACCATTGTGACTCATCCCGTAAAATAGATAATGTCTTACTGTAGATGACCTGCCACAATGACACACCCTCCACACAACAATCTCACCATTGTGACTCATCCCGTAAAATAGATAATGTCTTACTGTAGATGACCTGCCACAATGACACACCCTCCACACAACAATCTCACCATTGTGACTCATCCCGTAAAATAGAGAATGTCTTACTGTAGATGACCTACCACAATGCACTTTCAAAAAAGCCAAAAACGACCATCCAATCTCTCAATTTTTGTTAAATTCTAAGAAATATCACGGAACCTAGAATATGCAATGCTTCATAAACTGATCTTTTAAAATCCGAATTATCTTAATCTTATCGACATAGTAAACAACGTACACAATAAATAAAGTTACACTTACAATGAACTCCTGATTTAACTCATAAGCTACTCAATCATAGAGATACCATTAAACGATGAATAATTATACTATCTGCCAATATGATATTTAAAACGCCTGTTATATTTTGATATGTTGATACTTAGTAAATTGGTAGTAAATATAGGATACTACAATGGTTGCCCCATTCGGTTTGTTTTACTTGGGATTAAATGCCAAGGTTAAATCTGATAAGGGCATTTTTCTTTATTACCATTTCACAGTAGTTTCAAGGAAAAACGAACCTCGGTCGGAATACTAAAGGTCAAAATGTGACAAGTTGAGAATTTTAGTTGTAAAGGGTCCTACCAAAGGTGAAATAAAACACCGCACAAAAAATGATCCCATTGATGTGTCAACTAATTCTGAACTAACATGATAAATGCTAAAACTGTGACTAAATATCAAGCAATAAGAACATTATACATTGTCTAGTAATTAAATTATCAGAAGGCTTGAATAGAAAAGAGCATACACAGATAGACAATTTAGACAGTCCTGTGATCATAATAATAACAAGAACATCGCCTTGCGAGTGCAGACGCTCGTATGATATGTGATACAGTAAAGAAGAGCAGTAACCCTTGCAGAAAGTAGATGTTGTCATAACTCATTACTTTGTTTATTCATTTGTTTAAATTCCTGATGAAGACCTGTTATTAAAGACGAAACGTAGAAACATCTTGGAGTGTGTCTTGTTTAATTTTATTTATTTGCAGAAAGCAGGACATGTGCTTTACTTTTTGTACAGAGTGAGGTATTGATGGCGATCAAGACTTTTAGTGATGAAAGTTTCAATGCAATGGCTTTGATAGTAAACGAGGAAAGTAGAACGAAACATAAAACCTGACCAAAATATTTTCTATGTCAAACAAGGGCCACAATTCTTTCAAAAAGCAGGACAGAATCAGGTATTGATGGCGAACAAGTGTTGAAAGTTTCAATGTATAGCTTTGGAAGTTTAGGAGGAAAGTTAATAGATATACACCACATTTATAATTGACTGTAATCTCAAATTTCGCTGATGAACAGTAGCAGATCAGGATGGACGATCATAAACGAAAGGTCTAGGTTATATCATGCACTAGTACACCTTTCATCACCCCATCAACACTGGAGATATAAACGACCATAGAAAATGGAACACAGAAGAAGACGAGTTGGCCAACGGAACATCACAACGGAACATCACAAGTTCACAACGGATCAGAAAGTTTCAGAAACAGTTAAATATACAATGATGTTATTAATAACTTCTAATTGAGTTGATAAATGTATACATGAAATATACAAATGTAAGTCTTTATGCATCTTATTCTATACTGACGTCAATATGAATGCGATCCGGGAAATATGCTGGTTATCGTAAAACATCACAGTCCGACCGCAATTACTTTTAACATGCGAATAAGTCAAATGTGACGTTGTCAAGCGGTCACGCAGGCGAGTTTCTGACGGATATAAACGTCTTGTCGTACTGAGTTCACACATCTGACGATAGTGGATCTTGAAAAACAAAACGTCCAACGACGTCAATTTGCGAAATTCTACTTTTCAGCATTCCAAAACCCGTGCTCTAATTTCATATTTTGATTGTGGCATTTAAATTCCTTCCAATAACCTAATTCCCTAGTGAATTTTACCTTGTAAACAAACTCCAGCGCTTTTGTCGACTGGAACTATCGGCTGGTAAACGAGCACGTGACGCAAGTGCAAATCGTGCGTCGAACACTACCTGTGTCCATCGGTACCAGATCAGGAATTTATTTTCCCTTAGGTAGACGCGTTCTTAGCTAGATATGTGGTGTGTCGATAATCACAGAAATATTATTGAAAATAAAAAAGTTTTTCAGTTTTTTTAGTGTAGCGTTTTTTATTGACGTCAGTATAACTATGATCTCGAGTTCTTTGAAGGAAAGTCACATGACAGCACTTCATGGTACAACATGGGCAGTAACTCTAGCAGAAAAGATACATGTGTGTGTGATGAGTGTGATCTGCACATTGTCTTATTGCAATACTGTAAAAGCTGATGAAAATTAAACAATGTAACTCTGTGCACATTTCAATATTATGTAAATACATATGTACAAGTATGTGTGAAATTCACGAATGGGTATATAGCACAGGTGGTATCGTGTGTTGATGGTCCTCATACGTCTATACGTTTATAATATACGTATAGCAAGGTCAGAAAGATAGGTTTCAATTCGCTTATTAAGATATGTTTCAATTCGCTTATAAAGATATGTTTCAATTCGCTCATAAAGATATGTTTCAATTCGCTTACAACACGTCACATTACCAGCACAATCAAATCAAATCACAAACCGTCACATACATAACAGCTATACATATCGCTAGATAAAATTATTTGGTAGTTCAAAGGCAACAAGAGCTGTCCATAAGAAAGCGAGCTCAACTATTCGCAGCCATTTGTCACATAAATGAAAGTTCAAAACAGGCTATAAGTCACACAACTTAGTTTCAATGCAATATTAATATATTATTGAAAGTACATGAGATATAATTATTGGTCTGAATGTAACTTGAACGTAAAACTTTAACCAAAAAACTTCTAAGCAAGAAAGGGGCATAACTCTTCTGAAAATTGAGTTATTGCACTTCACCAGTAGTGTTGACTTATGATGATTAACAAGTGTTGTAAGTTATATATATTAATATATAATAGTATATATCATTGCAGATAGTACATGAGATATGGTATGCATGTAACTTGCAAGAGTTCAAAAGGGGCATAACTCAAATAAATCAAAAAGGAGTCATTGCACTTGACCAAAAATGTCAACTAATGATGGTAAGCAAGTTTTGTACGTTACAATGCTATATCATGGATGCTATGAAAAATATGGTCAAATATAGAAGCCTGCAGTAAGAAACTAAACCAAAAAGTCTGAGTTCAAAAGGGACATAACTCCTATTAAAATCAAAATGGAATTATTACACTTGACCAGTAGTATCTACTCATGATAGTTAACAAGTGTTGTAAGTTACAATGCTATAGCATGGATACTATGTAAGATATGTTCACATAAAGTAGCCTGTACCAAAACCTTAAACAAAAAATTCAAAAGGGGCATAACTCCAATTACGTAAAAACAAAATGGACTAGCACTTGTCATTCTGATCACCTCGGCCTTTATGCATTGCAATAGACCTCTGACATAACAAGGCGCCATATTGAAACTATTTTCAGTCACATGATTAGAAAATGGCAGCCCCCAGTCTTCAGTACACATTATGTCAATACATGTTCACACAAATATATAGATCTATATAGATATATTATACCAGTAAATACGCACTACAAAATTCCACGGAACGATTAATCACATGTGTGCCAGGCGATAAGTTAACTCGAAATGATCCGAAAGTCAAGTACAAAAAATGTAGTATATTTTGTAAACAAACCCGCTTAAATATGGGTCATGCTTGTTGATGTTTTCGACACGTGCTTGGGAAATATAAATTATGAATAATATTTAAAGACATGGGTTATTTCTTTTATGATATGTCTTCGTATGATCATAAAAATAAGAAAACTGTTCGGGAAAGATAAAATAACCATCTTATTGACGGATACATAATTTGTTACTTTTACCCGTAGGTAGGGACTTTTAACTCACGGCCTGTTGGCTTTGGTGTATTACTACAGTTAGACACGAGGTTATTTACCGGAGATAAACGGAAATGGCCGAGCTTTCACGATTGTAGCACTTGTCTCGAAGTTTCTACTCATGATGGTAAGCGTTTCAATGCTATAGCACACTTTTTAGATAATATGCGAGATATGGTCAAATATAGTAGATTGCACCAACAACCTTAACTATAAAGAGTGTGACGCTGACGCCGACGAATTAGTGAGTACAATAACTCTCCATATTCTTCGAATAATCGAGCTTTAAACCGCGTCAAAATCGGTCGCATGATATAATTCCAAAAAGGGTAGTTTTCAACTAGTCAGGTACGAAACAGACAGTAACAATAACAAAGACAATGTTCATTAACTGAGACACTTACAATGTGTACAATTTCAATGAAAATAAAACATGTTAACTTTGAAATATGCATGTTGTTTATGGGCAACTTACGACTTACTAAATCAATGAAACTTAAATACCCGGTATACCATTGCTCTACACAAAACACCACGCCGGCACATCTAAGTCTAAAACAACTCCTAAATTATATCGAACGAGGTCAAGCAAGATGCTCCCATTCATGTCAGTTATAGAATTGTATTGATATTGAACCAGTTGATGAGTTCATGTATAGTTATAGTCCGCCGATGATAACACAAGCCTTTTTTACAGATAAAAATGACAAAACAATAAAGTATTTAATTTTTCGACGTCAATTTTGTTCAAACATGTGCATAATCACTTTGAATGGTTTTTTTTTATTATTATTCTAGGGTTATCTCCGGCGAGCTTTATGATGTTTGCGGTAAAACACTCATGATAAATGTGCTTTCAGTTTGTACTGTGCCTACTGAAATAATTTAATACAACAGTATATGGAATACATACAAATTGTATCAGAACTCTGCACTACACACACAACTCACAGCAAGACTAAATCTACTAGTTTACAGTCATCCCATAAATGCAATAGTTAGTCAATGATAACCAAAGTAATGTAAAAACTCAACCGTACACGTTTGCATTATCAATTATCATAAAATGTAGTTATTCTTTGGCAAATACGAACATGTAGAACATTGTTATTCTTTGGTCTAGATTTTTACACAGATTATTGGCTGATATATTACTGAGAAATCTTGCGATCCAATTTAATAAAGGTTAAGCCACTTATCTGTTCGGTTATGTTTTCTTCTTTAATGTGGTGACTGTTAATAGTGAGCTCTACCATGGCAACATATTTAATGTACAATGTTCACTCCATGATTCGAGATCCCAAACAATCTGTAAGGCAAAAACAAAAAATAAAAACATGACATGTCACCGTAAGGAACATATCGTTGTCTTAGAATAAGAAGATCGTAAGTACAAAATCGATATTTTGAGAAAACAAGAAAAACTGTCTGAAACTTCTCTTCAGATCCCTACTTATGGAAAACAAGCTTTATCAACTTCAGTTTAGTCAACAAGACCAGTTCCGTTTTTCATGAAAATAGGCCCATAAGAAGCGTATTGTGGTTCAATGTCAAACAAGCATGCGTCTTATAAGGTCGTAACTCGCAACTCAGGAATTTGAAATTCTATCCATAAAATATCATAGCAGTCGATCTAATCGAAATCGCCCTGGGCGAATTTGATTAGATCGACTGCTATACAATACTGAAGGAATGCAACACCTTCCCCTTGAGAGAAACTAATGCATTATGAAAATACATTGTTATTAATATCGTCGCTCTTATATATACTACCGGAATAGCACCCGGGTGCTATTCTTTTGGGCTGATTTAAATCACGATTCGTGTTAATAAAGGGCGTAATTACTTAATACACTAACCCCAAAAGATTGCCAAGCCCCATTTCTGAAGGCTTGATATTACCCCCAAGGAAAACCCTTTCCCCGGGGAATACCTTCCCCTTGAGAGAAACTAATGCATTAAGAAAATACGTTGTTATTAATATCGTCGCTCTTATATATACTACCGGAATAGCACCCGGATGCTATTCTTTTGGGCTGATTTAAATCACGATTCTTGTTAATAAAATGCGTAAATATTTAATACACTAACCCCAAAAGATTGCCAAGCCCCATTTCTAAAGGCTTGATAATTACCCCAAGGAAAACCCTTTCCCCAGGGAATAACTCTCCCTTGAGAGAAGATTTATTATTATCGTCTGGACTGTACATGAAATCACTAGTTATTAATTTCATCGCTCGTATATATATACTACCGGAATAGCATCCTGCGTTTTATTTATATTTACGGAATGAACTGTATTTGATAATGTACATAGCTGTTCATTCCGTCAGTTTTCGGCAAAAAATAACTTTTAATATGTTTTGTCATAGTATCGAATTATTCCCCAATTGGTACCTTGCAAAACAAGTTAGATTGAAAGGGACTACTTTTTCAAGCGTCAAAATAATACAGAGTAAATAGAACGTTTATTTCTATCTTTAAAATATTGGAAAAAGAAGAGCACCTAGGGGGTGCTATTCCGGTATATCAGCTAGTTATAATTTATTATACTTTTCGACAGCTTGGACTTGGGCGGATCTGTGCTTGTTTAGTTGGGCATTGTGCTTTGTGTGTTTTTAATGTTTTCTGTGCTCGGCTGGTTAAGTTAAGTGCTGCCTTCCCTGTCTGACTTAATATAATCTTTTTTATACTGAAATTGAGTGAGTACTTTTTGCAGGACAGTTGCACAAAAATTTGTAATTTTTAATGTGTGATAAAACTCTTTTTTACAAATTGAATTTCCATTTTTTGATACACATATTTTTATGAATGTACATTAGTTCAATATAGCATAGTAATTTTGGCAGAAAATGGCAATATACCGGAATAGCACCCTAGGGTGTTTTACTTTTCTCTCACTTGAAAAGTGGGTCTACAAACGAACCCTGTGTGTTATACAGTCTGAATCATTTAAAAGCTTTGTATTCATACGCGCAAAACAGAATAATACTATCTTATACACAAGGGACTATTTTTTATAAATATTAAAAGTTACACCCAGAAACATTTTTATACTAGATGACTGAGTACATTACAATGTTTACTTTACATAATATCATTAGGTTCATTCCGTAAATAAACGGATTGAACAGACTTCGGTGTACGTAAATATGTTTGTTCAAAGAAACTAGAATGACAAACTAAAATTATTTCACACTACCCAATATCCTTATAAGGAAAATCTCGTGCAATCCATGGCCCGGTCCGTTACAAGTATTATTTAACTTGGGGCTCACTGCAGGCGACACTACAGAAAATAATATCCTATATCGTCGCTCTTATACATACTACCCGAATAGCACCCGGTGCTATTCTTTTGGGCTGATTTAAATCATGATTCTTGTTAATAAAATGCGTAAATATTTAATACACTAACCCCAAAAGATTGCCAAGCCCCATTTCTGAAGGCTTGATAATTACCCCCAAGGAAAACCCTTTCCCCGGGGAATACCTTCCCCTTGAGAGAAACTAATGCATTATGAAAATACGTTGTTATTAATATCGTCGCTCTTATATATACTACCGGAATAGCACCCGGGTGCTATTCTTTTGGGCTGATTTAAATCACGATTTTTGTTAATAAAATGCGTAAATATTTAATACACTAACCCCAAAAGATTGCCTAGCCCCATTTCTGAAGGCTTGATATTACCCCCAAGGAAAATCCTTTCCCCAGGGAATAACTCTTCCTTGAGAGAAGATTTATTATTATCGTCTGGACTGTACATGAAATCACTAGTTATTAATTTCATCGCTCGTATATATATACTACCGGAATAGCACCCTGCGTTTTAATTATATTTACGGAATGAACTGTATTTGATAATGTTCATAGCTGTTCATTCGGTCAGTTTTCGGCAAAAAATAACTTTTAATATGTTTTGTCAAAGTATCGAATTATTCCCCCCATCAGTTTTCGGCAAAAAATAACTTTTAATATGTTTTGTCAAAGTATCGAATTATTCCCCAATTGGTACCTTGCAAAACAAGTTAGATTGAAAGGGACTACTTTTTCAAGCGTCAAAATAATACAGAGTAAATAGAACGTTTATTTCTATCTTTATAAAAAGTGGAAAAAGAAGAGCACCCAGGGGGTGCTATTCCGGTATATTGCCCAGAAAATTATATTGCAGACTTGAAAAATCAAATTGTTTTCTGACACAGTTTCACTGTGATGACTTCAATTTCAGCAAACCAATTTACCTTAACTTCTTTATCCAGTTTAAAATACACCACGCCGACTTCATAGATGGCAATACATGTACATCCAAAATTGTTAATCATAAGTTCACCTTGTAGCTAAAGTCCTAATTTTCCAATATTATTCCGTCCATACATTTGAAAACGTAATAATTTCAAATCCGCCACACAAAAGCCAGCAAACTAAAACGAGGTTTTCAGATCACGTGTCATTGTGTCATAGTAGCCCAGTTCGGCTTTTACCGCCTATATTCGTTTATTTTCGTAGAGTAATATACCATGACTCTCATTTAAAGGGTAAGACAGTATACGAAATATAGAAATGTCATTGATTCCCAAGTTAAGTATGTTTTGCTAGCAATATAAAAAATGTATAATTTCCTTTTTTATCGTGGTCATCCGGACACACAGAATCACTAGTTAGTCTGTATGCCGAATAGTTTTTTATTCTTGAAATACAATTTTGTCTCGTACAAGATGATACATTTCTACTAGCTTCTCCTTTAAAATCTTAAATTTGAAGCACGGGATTTTCTTGATAGATTCAATGACGATTTGTAAATATACATTTAGACCTATTATACACATCAAATCGCGTTCACTTGTAATATGTCATCCTTGAATATCACTGTTTATCCGTTGTCCAATCAGAGTTGTTATTTTAACTAATCCAAACAATCGTACAATACAATAACGAAAACTATGAAAACAAAAAATATGAGTAAAAAATTAGTGTATGGTACGGAGATATTGACTTGAACCGAATCTTTATGCATTATTATTATATTACAAGGTTGCGTTGAATCACAGTGTATTGACGCATAATTTTATTATTGTTATGTGTGTGCGGTTGCCTTATATATCATTTACATTACGTATAAAATTATGAAATAACACACCAGCACACACACACACGTAAAATAATATTCGTCAATACACTGTGCGTTTAATATATCAAATTCCGCGAGCAAATCAGGCAATATCGGTCCTTTACTGCGGAACTGTCATGCCAGGATCCTCAGTGTCAAGTATTTTCAATATTTTCGTCTCAACGCCAACCACAATTTGGTCAGAATCAAAATATACGAGGGTGATCATCAAATGCGCGGAAAATTGCTCTGAAATTCTTATTACGTGACCAATATTGAAGAAAATCGGACAGATAATAGATTGGGGTATTACACATACATAACTATAAAAAACATTGACGTCAAGAAAACACTTAGTCGAAAAAACATAGAAACCGTAACCGTCACTATGGCTACACTGGCCTAACGTCATCGCGACGTCGTTACATATAACAGTATAAATATTCATTCCTGGCACAATTCATAACGTATAACGCATTGAATGATTCTCATAAAATAGCTGTACAACCTGATACACTTCATAGACCTGTCAACCGAAAATCAATGTTTTTCCTTTGTAACATGCATGTAAATTAAAAGAATTAGCTGCTGGAGAACATTAGAATTCATGACGTAATTTGACGTTATTGACGTCGTATAGCCCTTTCGGATGTCGGCATTGATTTAACATGGCTACACATGGGAGAATATGCAAATAGACACCTGTTTTGTATGCTATTACATATCTGTTGTATTTTGCAATAGTGTCATAAAACAAAAAGGGCCCCCGTAGCATGTTTATTGATTCGATAGCAATATCCGTATGATAGCGGTCGGGTCCGATAGCAGTGCCGAACGGCAAAAACAGTTCTATATAAAACACAATGGGCGGGGCGTAGGCAGGCTGCTCTCAGTCATTGTGATTATAACTTGACCTAGATGTTGTTGGCATGATCATTGTGACCAAGTTTCATAAAGATTAGGTCAATACTGTGACCTCTAGTAACTATACAAGGTTTTCTATGATTTGACCTTGTGACCTAGTTTTTTACCCCGGATGACCCAATATCGTAGTTGACCTAGATTTTGTTGAGATAATCATTGTGACTAAATTTCATAAAGATTAAGTCCAAATCATGACCTCTAGTGACTACACAAGATTTTTCTATTATTTGACCTTGTGACCTATTTTTGGATGACCCAATATCAAACTTGACCTAGATTTTGTTGACATGATCATTGTGACCAAGTTTCATAAAGATAAGGTCAAAATTGTGACCTCTAGTGACTACACAAGGTTTTTCTATAATTTGACATTGTGACCTAGTTTTTGACCCAATATTGAACTTGACCTAGATTTTGTTGAGATGATTGTGACCAAGTCTCATAAAGATTAAGTCAAAATTATGACCTCTAGTGATTTCACAAGGGTTTTCTATGATTTGACCTTGTGCCCTTGTTTTTAACCCTAGATGACCCAATATCAAACTTGACCTAGATTTTGTTAAGATGATCATTGTGAACAAGTTTCATTAAGATTAGACCAAATTTGTGACCTCTAGTGTCTACACAAGCAAATTGTTGTCGGACGACAGACAACGGATGAAGAGTGATCACAAAAGCTCACTCTGCCACTTTGTGACAGGTGAGCTAAAAAGGCCTTGTTTGATTTTTTATACGTGTCTTCTAGTGAAGGGAAAACTCAATCCATTGTATGTTGAAGGTTATCAAGCGAATCCATTGGAATACGGTATGCAAAAGTGTGCAATATTTCAGACGTTTTACAACCAACATTAAATCATTTTATAGGTATCATTTTATAGGTCAACTCAAATTTCGATTCACAAATAAAAACAAGAAATATCACTGAATGTGATGAATACCCCTAGAATCTGCTTAACGAGACTTGGTACTGATCGGTCATGCAAAGTTTCATTGAAATCTAACCATTGGTTGCTGAAAATAGCACAGACATAATTTTAGTGTATATACAGATCTAGATTTTATACAGACAAACATTGTGACCGAGTTTCATATAGATTAGGTAAAGCAGGTGACCTCTAGAATGTTAACAGGGTTTTTCTTCAATGTGAACTTGTGACCTATTACGAGAGAATTTTGGAAAAGTATGTTTAATTTTTTGAGAGACAATGTTAGGCTATTAGAAACATAGGACAGATTTATAGGAAGATGCATTTCTTTTTTTTCGATAAAACTCAGGGCCAAATTAAAAAAGATTATATTAAGTCAGACAGGGAAGGCAGCACTCAACTTAACCAGCCGAGCACAGAAAACATTAAAAACACACAAAGCACAATGCCCAGCTAAACAAGCGCAGATCCGCCCAAGTCCAAGCTGTCGAAAAGTATAACAAACTATAACTAGCTGAATGGCCCAGTAGACAAGATACAGCAACCAAAAGGCGGAATGCCTACGCTGAATGACCTAGTTACAACAGTAAAACTGCTGAACTACATAGTTATAGCAGCCTTTAGTCTCAAAAGTTAAATAACAGTATTAAAACGTTGAAAGGCCCGTATAGTCGGATGAGCTACTAACTAGCTGAATGACCCAGTTTCCACAGCAAAACGACTATATTGCCCGGCTTTAGCTGTAAGAAATCCTAGAACGAAGAAGTGCCCAACACACTACCGACCAAGAAAATTAAACGCCCCTTGTCTCATTGTTTAAAAACTGAATACAAAAGATTCAGCAAACAAAAGGCAGAAAGCCCACGCTGAATGACCTAGTTACAACAGTAAAACTGCTGAACTACATAGTTTTAGCAGCCTTTAGTCTCAAAAGTTAAGTAACAGTATTAAAACGTTGAAAGGCCCGAATTCAGCAACAAAAAATCTGAAACCTTAATACGAGTGACCCAGTTTCAATAAGTAAAATGACGTAATTGAACAAATCCAGATATGATATAATGAACAAGTCATTAAGAATTGCAAGCAATACAGAAGTCCCCCACCGGTTTAAAGCTATTTTCAATGTGTCTGTTGCCATATCAACCACAATTTCCGTCAGAACCAAAACTGACGAACAGATGGCAAACCAACAGTCCCCTCCGGTCAAAAACCGGTAGGGGACTAAAAACTACATTAAATGACCTCAGGGGACAGAACACTACATCCATAACTCTACAGCTGTACATAGACTCCTGAACGAACCAGGTAGGATGCGAAGCCATAAATGAACCTTGTCCTTTATAAGTGTAAACAAGAGGGCCATTGGCCCTATAGCGCTCACCTGATGACTAGCAGTTTAGGCAGAATCAGTGACCTAGTGACCAAGTTTTTGACCCCAGATGACCCAATTACAAACTTAACCTAGATTTCATGGAGACATACATTGTGACCAAGATTCATTAAGATTATGTCAAAATTGTGACCTCTAGAGTGTTAACAAGGATTTTCTTTGATTTGACCTAGTGACCTAGTTTTTGACCCGAGATGACACAGTTACGAACTTGACCTAGCTTTTATAAAGACATACATTGTGACCAAGTTTCATAAAGATTAAGTGAAAACTGTGACCTCTAGAGTGTTAACAGTCCAATTGTTGACGGTGGACGGCGCACGGTGGACGACAGACAAAAGGGTGATCACAATAGCTCACCTTGAGCACTTCGTGCTCAGGTGAGCTAAAAACAAAGGTATATAGCTACCTTAAAATTGATCCAACCAACATGTGCCAACAATATGCACAACTAGACTTGGTACTGCTCATTCATGCAAAGTTTTGGTAAAATCCGACCAAGGGTTAGAGAGAATTAGCATGGACAAAATTATACGGACCAACCAACCAACCAACCAACCAACCTCAAGCATGACTCTAATATAGCCCCCCATACACTATGTATCTGGGGGTATAATTATGACTACACCAGGGATGGTTTTCAATATTGATCTTACTTGATTTAAGGATAAGGACAACCAATCAGATCACACCATATTAAACTCTTGGGTCAGTAACAGGCGATGGATTGGCTATCCTTATTCTCTAATTAAATAAGATCAATATTGAATACAAATCCAGGGGCGATATTCAATATTGATTTTTTTACTTACATGTATGGATAAGGACAGCCAATCAGGTCACACCATATTAAATTCTTGGTCAGTAAAAGGCGATATGATTGGCTATTCTCTAATTAAATAAGATCAATATTGAATACCACCCCTGGTGTCTGGTGACTCATTTACTTAACTGTCACTTTCAACAACTAGATGTCTTTTGAGAAGATTAATAAAATACTTCAAAACTGTCTATGGTTTTTGAGAGGCGATAGCCTCTCTATACTACCATTGTCCATTTCTTAATACAACCTGAACCGCCTTTAGGCTGCTATGTAAATCCGCATTAAAGTAGTTCCAGAAACTGTCAACATTCCCAATACTGCTACATATGTTTCTCCAAATTAATTCAATCAGCAACATTTGTTTATTCTAAGATCAACAATTATTGTTAAACTGTTAGTTAAATCGATATTTTTGCAGAAATCACTACGCCGGGTCGATATCGAACTTGTTTCGTCATATGAAAATGACGTGTTCATCAAATGTCCCGGCTGTATATCTATTTTTAGAAACTTCAGACCAGAGTCACGTGATGGTTTTATTAATGCATCGTATAGGAGAAACTTCAGACCAGGGTCACGTGATGGTTTTATCAATGAATCGTATAACGTCTGCAAAGTACTGTTATGCAATCTTATGGTTTGGCTATACTAGCCGCTTTCGAGAGATGTCTCACGCTGTGAGGGAAGTGATTACAAGACTGTTCTGTAGAATCTGATAAATAGG
The DNA here is from genome assembly GCA_947247005.1 of Spisula solida. NCBI lineage: Eukaryota > Metazoa > Mollusca > Bivalvia > Venerida > Mactridae > Spisula > Spisula solida. The sequence goes on along the minus strand of OX365947.1, from coordinate 37,846,032 downwards.
CGCGTAGTATTATCTTAAAGCCACTTTTGATATATGCATTATCGTAAATGTAACTGACCAGGCTTTATTTGCATTTTTTAGGACATGGTAAACTGATATTCATTCAACCCAAGGGTGTAGTACTTTAAATGAACAATACATGCATATCTAACTTAAATAGGATAACAAGACATAAATATTTTGTATAAGTTTAATTTATTACACACCTTTTGAAATTTAATAAATTTTACATGTACGAGGGGCAATCCAGAATTAACCAGACTTATGCTATAGTTTTTACCATGCTCTTATGTAAGTGTGGTCTGAAACTTAACAATGATCAACAACAACATGTTACGGATTTGTATTTACAAGGATATTTCTGTATGATGTTTGAAAGCACTTTGTTTTTGTTACTATAGCAACCAACGCATGACCGGTGCCAGGGGTATTACTTCAATAACATGTATTACTGCAACTCATTTTCATACATACAAAAATGTAAATGTATGACTTCAGATATTTGCGAAACTTAGCATGTTTATTCAGTGGTGTTATTGCTGTTTGTATGCTGAACTGAATCGACATGTACACTTGCTTTATTTCAAAACAAATGACAGAACACAGTCGGTCATGGTGCCGAATGATTCAAAACAAACTCGCACAATTATCACAATTGGTTACCAACTCGGATATCAACCAATGGCAAGGTATAAAAATCAACAAGCGTCATCAGAGACTACTATTTCTCTGACACATATGTGAGAAGAATCAGTGGTTTAAAGAGGGTGCTGAGACACTGGAAGACTACATGCGGTGCCGATTGACTTCATTGGGTTAAACGTTAATCGAGTTGGTCAGGGTCGCTGTGAACTACAGGCATTGATCACCAAGGGAACATATGTGACCTGATAAATGTGAGCTGCAAAACTGCACCGACAATATTTACTGTAAAACTCCACATTTGATATGAAGACACGAGCTCCACATTTGATATGAAGACACGAGTGTTATATCATCACCAATTGATTTCTAGGTATTTGAAATGTGTCGGCATCAAAAGAACTATTTAAGATGGAGACACTGTGAAGTATTTAAATTTTGCAAATGACGTCACACAACGTCATTTTACTTGGTGCCGCTCAGCGTTCACCTACTGTGTAGTTTGTATTATGTTGAAACAATTGGTGTGTATGTGGTGTGGCTAGCTGTTGGATTGGTTGTTGATGAATTCTAGTAGTCTGGGAGTAGGCTAATATGGTTGTAGCCATTGACTCCAGTCGTTGATAAATATTTCAATAAATTGTCCACAAAGTAATTATAAATTGATCACACAAAGATCTAATTCCAATTTCATATATTTAATTCTGGTAACAAAGTATATAATTGTCCACAAGTAAAGATATTACACAAAGTTCATAAACACGAAGTTCAGGTACACAAAGTACAGATATTATTGATTTACACAAAGTATTCAATTGATTCTTAAATTTAATGTTACTTCACCGAAGTCTAAAGTTATTCTCCTTTAATTATTCTACTGATCATCATCTTACACTCCATCTGATTGGTCCAACCTATAACTTACTTAGCCAATCACAGATCAGAAAGTAAAATTGTCAAGGTCTCATAGGATAATCTTTGGTGACCATGTTAGTTTACCAATTATCTACAAATATGTCCAGTATCAATTTTATGACTTAAGTATAAGAATTAACATGATTAACTGTGTGATTACAGGGACAACTGGTATTAATTGAAACTATGCAAAATAAAGACATGGCTTTGCTTTGATTAGACAAAGAGAATCAATTCCATTAAATAACAAGAAATGCAATATTCACTGAATATTGCACAAAAATCAACATTACGTATTTAAAAATATGTAATTCATGATCCTCATAAAATAACAATTAGTTTGATACTAAACTTGTCTTTATAATATTGAAATTAAGTAAAATGTGAATTTTGAGAACTACAAATATTGAGGTTCAATATTATGCAATTTAACAGGAAAATGTCCTTCATAATATTTTGTATAGTGCCATTGTTATTGGAGCAAATTACTTGAAAGTTTTAGAATATATCAAGCAGGCATTGCATATTGTGATGTATTGTTTTGTATATTTTGCAACAAATAGTTTTGGAGTAACCGACAGAGTCTTGTTAATTCTGGATTGCCCCATGTACTTAAACGTAACACAGAAAGTACAAAATGTATCACAAATAAATCAACATGGCAATGGTGGTTCTTTTGTGATCTATGAGTATCATTGCACTTACCCGCTTGGAGGGGGGTTTGACTTCATGCTCAGGGGATAATATAAACAATTTAAAATAAGATGCAACTACACAATTTTATATAAACATGTATAAGAGTAAGTTTACAAACAGCAAGAGACAGACCAATACAAGATATCAAATGAAATTCAAAGGACATAATTTATATTTGTATCAGGGACATATGGCAAGTTTCAATGCAAGTAGACTCAATCGTTGATTTAATAGAAATATCTGGTTGAACATGAATAACACATACATACAAAATAGAGAACAATATCAATAAAAAAATCAGTAGCAAGTAAAATAAACCCAAAACACAAATGCGACTAAAATGACTATATAAACTGATGATTTGGATAAAACAGGTAGTTGTATTTAATACAACTACCTGGATAAAATAAGACCAATCAACAACTTATGATTAATGAAGTAAAAATCTCAAAATCGGCGGGTTTTGTATAAATGTATACTGTACTGTGTAAAAACGTCAGATCAAACTTGAAAATGAGAAGTTGTGGTCCCAGATATCTGAATATAAATGTTTCATACGTTACAAGCATGTTAAATGTTTTCAATAATAAATAGGATTCTAATGATACAGAGAAATGAAATGATAAATCCATGAAATATCCCTGACTACGCGGGCAGTGGTAAGTATTTCAAAACCCTCAATATTCACAGGCTTTGAATCAATATAGTTAGCATCGACCAGGCCCTAATCTCCCTAAGCATCTCAATCTGAGAAAATCTCATCTCAAATATTGGCATGTGTCTTTATGTTAATTTCCATACGAGTCTGGCTCTCAAAATTAGCATCACTAAACAGAAATGTTATCCTGAGTTTATAACAGTAACATTTCAAGAGCTTGAACTTCAGATTTATCTCTTCATTTCGACTCTGATATTAGCAAAATCTCAATTTGAGTTGAGATTTCTACTTGAGATGCTTCGGGAGATCGGGGCCTGATGTACCACCTCCTGGACAATGGGTTACAAGCTATATAATCTGTTCAACATTCCAGCAAATACACACATGCAAAACATTGATACACATAGGAGATCAAAATTAATGGATGTTGCTTTTCATACATGTTTAATGATATTACTCATTTAGTAAACATACATAATATTGATATGAATTAAAATGTTTTCTAAGCATTTTACTTTAATAATAATGATATGAATTTAAAATAGTTCAGAGCATTTTTACTTTAATAATATTGATATGGATTCATAGCTTTCTAAGCATTTTTACCTTAATAATATTGATATGGATTCCTAGCTTTATAAGCAATTTTACTTTAATAATATTGATATGAATTTACAAACTTTCTAAGCATTTTTAATTTAATAATATTGATTTATATATGAGCCAGTCTCCAGGAAAACCTGCTATTTTGACAAAAATACTGATTTTGAGATTTTCCATAGACTTAAAGGATAATGTTAATGAAGCAAAATGCAAAAGAAATTTTGTTAATATCTTGAATTTTAAGAAAGTTGAAGCTATTTTTGTAGAGTCCCTATTTGGTTATTTTTGTGTGACGTCGCAAGCATCATTGGAACGTTATTAGAGGTCACTGTAACAATAATTTTATAACTACACCATATGATCAATTCTTGACATAAATTGTTCAAAGTAGTATCATGTTCTAGAATTATGTTTAATTTTTTAAAATACATATCAAAATAAAAGTGTTTGCATTCAGAGAAAGGCTAGTTCTGTTCTAAACAACTATCTCCTCGTCTTTCTCAATCGGAGCACATTTCCGGCATTGGTCACCATAGCAACGAAGTATGTGATTTTGATATAATTCATGAGAAAATTTAAAGCTAAGATATAGTACTATATGGGTAAATTACTTAAAGTAGAATCAATAGATATGTATTTTTTCTTATTTTAGAGCTTTTATAAACATTGTTACATAAGAATAATTACATAATGTCATTATAGCAGGTTTTCCTGGAGACTGGATCATATATATATTTTTAAGCATTTTACTTTAGTAATATTGGTTCATTTTAGTTAATATATTCATATGGATTAATAGCTTTCTAAGCATTTTACTTTAGTAATATGGGTTAATATTTACTGAATATATTGAAATGGATTCATAGCTTTCTAAGCATTTTACTTTAGTAATATGGGTTAATATATTCACATTTCCAAGTTTTATATGTATTTAAAAATACTGTAGCACACAGAAAATCAATAGCCACATGGAAACGACTGCAGCGCCTATGGATAGACTTGACTTAAATCTTGTGACATAGTGAAACTCAACAGTATAAAAAATACAGCACCTTGTGAAACAAACTTATGAATCAGAACAATATTTAAAACAGCAAGCTACAAATCCAAGCACTGAAATCACATCTACTCTGGAAAAATTCTGTACATGCCTAGTATGCTTAGAGCTATTAGTGAAAAAAATAACAATATAATTATATATGTACGAGTATAACATGTAAATAGACAAATGACAACATATTTAAGTTAATAATATTGATATAAATAGAGAGTAAAACTATAAGCATATAAGTATATATATACCAAAGAATATGATACACAAAAGAATACGATAGATGGTAAGTAACTTCATTTGACCCCCATTATATCGCCTATATAGGCCGCCACATTGGAACGAAATCGGGCGATCGGCGAACTTGTAAGTGATTTTCACGATGACGCTATTTTTACGGCTAGTTGCCACCATCTTGGATATGTAAAGCTTTTAACCTGCGAAATATTTGGATTAATTTAAAGTAACCCTTGGTCAAATTTAGCGAAGGTGGGTTTTGATTACGTCCATCATGTGTTTGGAATGTTGTTGTATAAATAATTCTGACGTTTTATCTGTTAATTCTGAAATAAACCAATATTTCTGTGACCTTTCCAGGTCGATGATTTTTCAATCGGCGGGTTTTAGATTGCTTCCAAGATTTAATTTTCTGATCCCTAAGGAAACTTATTTACGGCTTTTATCCTTATAAATTGTTATTTTTTGTAATCTTTGGGATGTTATTTATTTGTTGTAAATGATTAAATCACTTCGTTTTTGGGTTTTAACAGAAAAACACAAATTCTTTTCTATACACTACTACGGTTTACTATAATGACGGTCATATATTGACGGAAGCGGGCGCAATGTACTATTGGTATTCAAGTCATAATTGGGCTATTTTTAGACATGCCTATCCATGTGTGTATGATCTTTGATATATACATATCATTTATGTCACTACTAAACTGAATTGATTAGGCTTTATATAAAAGTAACAATTCTTATAATTATTTAGTAAAACCACATTTTTTCATGAAAACAAAATTTCATTTAAAATCATAATAACTAAATTTCATCAAATCGAAAAAGTGAGATAAGTATTTCATTTTCAAAGTTACTGCAGCAGTACAATTAGGATAACCTTAACAACTTTTAATAGATTAAACAAGAAGTTTAATTTCATATCAATGCATTTTCAAAATAGACATAATTCATGGCCTGTTTGTACCCATTTTCGTTCACCAGTATATTCTTCACCTCTGATATCACATAGTCTGGGAACTTGACTAACCACTGATGTATGACGATGGTTTCAACCATAACATATACACACACATACACACAATTTAGTAGGTGGTATTAACATATGGCAAAAATAAAATTAATGTAATAATAAAATTACAAACAAGAGTACCCAAAGGGCCCTAGGTCGCTCACCTGTCGAACTTGACCTAGATTTTGTTGAGATGGTCATTGTGACCAAGTTTTATACAGATTAGGCCAATATTGTGACCTCTAGTGACTACACAAGGTTTTTATATGATTGACCTAATGACCTACTTTTTAACCCCAGATGACCCAATATCGAACTTGACCTAGATTTTGTTGAGATGATCATTGTGACCAAGTTTCTTTAAGATCAAGCCAAAGACGGACGACGGACGGACGACGGACGACGGACGAAGAGTGATCACAAAAGCTCACTCTGTCACTTTGTGACAGGTGAGCTAAAAATACATAAAAAAGATAGGAAAGATGGTGGTAGGAATTATAATATTATACAACAATGAGAATACATGATGAAAACGTAAGAGATTATAATCATAGAATATCAGATAAAATATATAAAAAACCGATACATTTACACAAAAGCACTAAAATGGCTAGAACATGTATATCTAGTTAATCAGGTGGGAAATTGACACAGATCTAATGTTTTACTGCAAGTAAGGCAAGAATGAAAACCGTGCACAAAGTTTGTATGTAGCAAAAATAATGAAGCATGAAATGAAAGAAGCACATAAGGGTATGTACTGCAACTAATACATGTGATTATATTGCAAGTTTTTGCATGGGAATATCGTAATTCTTCAACTTTAGAAAAGAGAAATAAGATGCTCCTTGTAATTTTAGTAACGTTTATCAGGCTGCATCATCTGTTTAATTTTGTAAATATTCAGAGTTATGAAAAAATCTATGTACAGAATGTATAGTAAGACACATTGAGTCAAATGTTATGAAGGATTTATGAAAATATGTCAGTCAGTAGGACAGTAATAGTACCCTAACAGCTGTTCTTCAGCACTTTGTATTCAGGTGGGATAAAAAATGCATCTTCCCCTCCATTTGAATAGAAACTTAATGACTATGTAGCAATAATTACAAAATGACCTAATAGAAACAAAATGCCACAGCAGTCAGTTATTGCCTCAAAATCTACATACAGATGAACAGACTGCAGACCAATAGGCTTGCTCCTATAATTGCAGGGTATATATATGTCTACATTATATTATATTGTAAGAACTATCCTTTGCTTTCAATGGCATATTCTCTTCGGCTTCTTTTTTTTCTGGACTTTCAGGAACCATGTTTTGGTTTACAGTAGCATTTGCATCTGAGGAAAAAACAAGCATTTTATATAATATTACGAACTTTCATGTATACAGACAAACCTGCATCTGAATTAAGCAACCACCTGTCTTAGGCAATTAATACCATTTTGTCATAATTGGCCAATTAATATCAAATATACCTGTATAAAATTGTCCCCTGCTTTATATAATCCTTGACTCTCTGCTTGAGCTGTAGTCCCATTTAAATTGACACGACTCTCGACCTTCTATTAGCAAAATTTAACAGCTGATATACGAGGGGTGTTCGATATGTATTGTCACTTGGGTCCCAAATAAGAAACTTCGTTGATATCTTTAAATCTTTTTACATTTCTGGAACCATCAAGGTTTCCGCAATATTTTGTGAAAAAAATCAATAAAGTTCAATTTTGCAATGTTGTTTCTGTTACCTTTTCAAAGGGCTAGTAATACACGGTGTATAACCGTATCGGTACCCTCTCAGTGCAAAATGATATATCGGTACCCGCTCAGTGTTGGCACCGGTCTCTCTCAGTGCAAAACAATGAATCCGATTGACGAAGAATGCAGGAGAGGTAAGATAATCTTTTTTTGTCCAAAAATACCGGTTTATGCATAAAAATCGATAGCCCACGGAACCCCCCGATGATTAACCATTGTCTTCCTGTTGTTAAATTTGTTCTATCATTTTTCACAAGTTCTGGCGTGGCTTGAATCTTGACCAAGGGTCGTTGTGCGAATGAACATCAAGCCATGTTTATGAAGCTTAAATGCGACTTTTCTTCAATATAGCAAATATTTAGTACCTCAGACGTAAAGCTGTTGATCATATCATGCCCCTAAAAGCCTTTTATTCGGTAACTTCCATCACATTTCTTAAAAAAACACCCTACTTTCGGTTTAGACGCGGCACCGATACCCTCCCAGTTCTGGCACCGGTACCCTCTCTGCTCGTTGCAGCTGACTGGCACCGGTACCCTCTCTGTACTTGCAATCAAATTGATGCAACGAGCAGAGAGGGTACCGGTGCCAGAACTGAGAGGGTACCGGTGCCGCGTCTAAATTAGATTTTCTGATTTAAAGTTCTAATGGAAATATAAGGATCCAGTTATCGTATCGTATGTTGCAGTTTAACGAATACTGACATTTACTTTTCTTAACAACTACTGCAAAGATGACACAAATTTAGCTTAAAATGAACATTAGGCCAGTGTACTCGAGCATACCCTCTTCTTAGTTCAATAAATTATTTAATTGTTGACGAAAGGCTATGTAATTTCCAGGATATAGAATAGAAACATACAACTTTTAGACAGTAATCGTAGAATCCTTCTAAAAAGTTTCATAGAAAAATGCAACCGACAGTGACAATACATATTGAACACCCCCCGTATAGTCTATATTTATAATCCTTGTATGTTTTTATAAGCGGGTAGTATCATGAAGACGCTCGAGGTGTAATACCAACACAAATCTAAAGGACCAATATTGCACGATTTGCTCGCTGAAACTTATATATTCAACACAAGTACCTTGTAATATATTCATGCATAAAGGTCAGGATCATATCAAATTCTCTGCGCTATAGCAGTTATGCAATAAAGATTTTATTATTTTCATTTGTTGTTTGTGATGTTGCACAATATTGGAATGCCTCACAACACTTCTCAAATTACACAGCCAGACGGTCTGACATACGGACGGATGGGACTATGTTGAAAACCAGTATGGGACTAATAAAAGATTGAAGTTGCAGAGAAATAATACCTAAGAGAAATTGACATAGTCTGAGCAACACATCAAATAATGGTTGTGAACAAATGTGCAAAATTATTTCAAAACCTCACAATAGATAACAAACTTGTAGCCTGAGCAAAATAAATAGACAAGCCAAATTATGGCCATTTTTTCCCTTTAAACTCAAAATATGACCTTGACCATTGAGACCTTGATGTGAACTTTGAGCATGACACACTATTAATGGTTACATTGAAATCCCATCATGCATGAAGAAGAAATGCTCAAGACAAACTCCACTTTGACCTCCAACTGTGACCTTGACCTATGAGATATGAGTATGTGGTTCACACCACACTCCTTTTCAATGAGGTTAACATTTATGCTCAATATAAGAAAGATTGATCAATGCGTGTCAAAGTTGTGGTCTGGACAAACTTCAATTTGACATTTAACCTCTGACTGTGACCTTTTATGAAGGGTCATGGGGTTAATGCATGACACACCTTCTCATTAAGGTTAACATTCATGCCAGATATGATTAAGATTGGTTAATGCATGTCAAATCAGACAGTTGCTCTCTTACTCACACAGGGAATCACACACACTGGAAGTGGTGAGTATGTCTGGCTAACTGCCAGGGGCTGGACAAAAATACCAAACAGTGATGATGCCTTCAATAATCATCCCCAGTGTTCAAGTGATAAACCAAACAAGTGAGACTTCAACAGAGTTAGGAGTATATTCCTCGCAACTATATATATCTATCGAATCATTTTGAAAATGATGCATTCCAAAATCAGGCAACAAGTATATTTTTTATGCAATGGTAATTGCAGCAACGTTGTCACCTTTGATGAGATAATGTTTGATCATAGTTTATTTTAGTTCTAACTAAATGCAAATATATTAAACAGCGAGTTTATATACCTGACACATTATTCATTATACATATCTGAATAGAGATGTAACAATGTATGAAAATATCATATGTTTAATACTGTTCAAATAAACGTGGGACACCTAGCATAATTGACAAGTTTACCTTCTCTGGGTTTCCGTATACAATAGACTACAACTACTACCAAGCCAGCAACAACAGCTAGGCCACATACAATTCCAATGATCATACCAACATTGCTTCCCTCCTGCCTCAAATTTGTCGGTTTGGATCCTTTAAATGAAGCAACAAATGTTAAAAGGATAAATAATGTACTGAGCAATATATAAGGCATATAGAGTTACAAAGGGTTTTGGACAAGTCCAGTTTATGATTCACCTCACTGTCATGTCATTTTTGGTTCTGTATCAGAAGTGAAAAGATGACATAAGGTTGGCCAAATATCAAGGTGAGTATTAGGTGTGAGAACTGCTTAAACAAGACATTAAGAATTGCAAGCAATACCGAAGTCCCCTACCGGTTTGAAGCCATTTTCAATATTTCTGTTGCCATTGCAACCACAATTTTAGTTAGAATCAAAATATTTTTAGACATGCATAATCCCCTTATTGCCCCCTATCCACATAACATGTTTCATAAACCTAGCTTCGAAACTGTTTGAGTTATGGCAGGATCCAGATTTGGTCATATTTTCCCTCTTTCTGTCGCCATAGCAACCACAATTTTTGTCAGAATCAAACTATTTTTCTATCAGATGTATATAATACCCCCTATCCACATACCAAGTTTCATAAACCTAGCTTTGAAACTGTTTCAGTTATGTCAGGATTCAGATTTTTGGACGGACGGACGGACGGACGGACGGACGGACTGACTGACTGACTGACTGACTGACTGACTGACTGACTGACTGACTGACTGACTGACTGACTGACTGACTGACTGACTGACTGACTGACTGACTGACTGACTGACTGACGTTCTCACATGACTTGACATTGTGGGGTTTTTTTGTTCATCCTTTTGTTTGTAAAACCCCATAAGCAACAGTTTGCACCCTATAATCAATGGAATAAATAGAATCTAAATATAGCCTATTGTTCCACACCCAACAACTACATGTGGGTGAGTACGGACGGACTCACTGACTTGACATTGTGGGGTTTTCTTTTGTTCTTTCTTTTGTTTGTAAAACCCCATAAGCAAAATTTTGCACCCCATAAGCAACAGAATGAACAGAATCTAAATAATATTATAGCCTATTGTTCCATACCCCACACCCTCAAGTGGGCGCATACGGACAGACTGACGGACGGAATGAGGACAAACCTATAGTCCCCTCAGGTCAAAAACAGGTAGGGGACTAATTATGCTAAATTATAATATATATATAATATGGTGAAAGCTGAAACGTTGGTCTTTAGTACAATTATGATATCCTCAACCTACTTTGATTGTGTAGCTACATTTACACTTCCGTGTCTTCAGTTAAATTATAATGTGAAACATTTTAAGTTCTACAAGTTATACAAAACACTCTCTACACCTCAGTTGTGATGTTATCCATCAACATGAGGGTTTGAGAGAAGTGAAGCTAGTTTCTACAATTTAATGCCGAATGTCCAGCAAGGGAAATACTGGTACTATTTTTATTTTGTTTTCGGAAAGTCATCATCATATAGCGAGCCACTGACCTTCTGAATCACTAGGGTACTGTTTGATCAAAGCACTTACGATAATCTTAAAGTTACACTGAAATTAAAACCCAATCTAATTCATTAAAAGTTGCAAATTGTTGTAAGGGGGTCTGTAATATGAATGAATCAGTAAAAATATTCCTTCAAACAAAATATATTCCTAAATTATAATATATTTGTTCAAGAATTATGAAGAATTTAAATTTGTGCATGACTTTACGATTTCTGTAAGTGCTTTGATAAAACAGTACCTAGATGATTGAGACAATTTAAGAAAAGGTTAGAAACACAACAATTTATGACTTCTTCAAATGTCCGAATAAATTTGAATGAAGAATATCATAGTTTATGTAATATACAGTCAAACCTGAAATAAACCGTCACCTGTCTTAAATAGCCAGTCTTAATTAATCTTAATGTTGCATCTTTAATTATATAGTGCAGAGACATTGACCTGACCCTTGTAAACTTTGTAAGCATAATTTAACAGCTGATTACTGACAGGGGTGTGGAATTCCTAGGTCCGACTTGCCAGACTTGGGCTTTTGTGCCTGCGGTCAAGTAGACTTTTCTATCTAGGTTGCCTACGGGCAAGTGCAAAATTATCACGAGAAAATAATATTAAATGCCCTATTTTACCTTTAAGTTAACAAAGACAAATTCCTAAATTACCAACTAAAAATAATTTAAATAACAAACATTGAATTAAACCTAGTACCCCTATCCTTGACAAGATAAATAAAAGAATGAAACTGAGTTTTTTTTGTGTTTTCCTGGGCACATAGATTAATTATCGGGCAAGTGGATTTTTCAGTCCAACTAGCCCAAGGGCAAGTGAAATATTTGAGATTGTCTACAACCCTGTCACTTGTCTATATTTAATTCTGGTTGTATGTTCGTATAAATGGAATGTTTTACAAAATTAATATACATTATTGTATTAACAAACACAAATCTAAAGCAGCTTTAATGCATGGCTTTCCTGCGCAAAGTGATATACTCAAATGTAGAAACAAACACCTGTTTTAAATGCCATATTTAATGCATCCTTTAACTGGCTGGTTGGAACAGGCCCCGATGTCCCGAGGCATCTCAAGCAGAAATCTTAGCTCAAATTAAGATTTTGCTCAAATCAGAGTTTAGATAAATAAAAAGCTCAAGCTCTCGAAATGTTACTAAAATAAACTCAGGATAATGTTTCTGTTTTGTTATACCAATTTAGAGGACAATTTCGCTTGGAAACGGTCTCAAATAATAGGTGATAAAATTTGGGTTGAGATTGAGCATCTAAAGTAGAAATTTCAGCTTAAATTGATATTTTGCTCAAATCAGAGTTGAGATAAATAAAAAGCTCAAGCTCTCGAAATGTTACTGTAATAAACTCAGAATAATGTTTCTGTTTTGTAATACCAATTTAGAGTACACTTTCAGTTGGAAAATGTCTCAAACAATAGGTGATAAAATTTGAGTTGAGATTGAGCTCAAGCGTAGATGTTTCGGGAGATCGGGACCAAGTCGTATTACTGTATAGTAATCTACACAAAAACTTACTTTTATATATCTGAACAGTATCATTCCATAGAACCATTCCATGGTAAGACACAGACAAGACAGGAACAGTTGTAGAAGGTAGAGTGATACTGGATGTATTTGAAGTTGTCATGTTAGTATCCACTCTCCCAGAATCTGTGAACCACTGTAAGGTGACCTCAGCATTACCGTGTATGTCTGCTTCATACAGAGTCTTCTGTCCTCTAGCTTGCTTTGTGAACTGTATTACTGTAATACAGTCAAACTATATAATTATAACAATCTATTCAACAATCTATATAACAATCATGCTGAAATTTAGCAAACTAACTCCTTTCAATTAATACTTCCAAATACGAACAACATGAATACTACAAAGTTTGTATTTGTATTTACATGCTTGTTTTAATTACGGTAAGCCCAACGCAATAATAAACAAGAGGATCATAGAACCTTGTGGCGCTCACCTGCTAAACATGGTCAAACTTTGAACTTGACCTTAATGTCACCAAGATAAACATTTTGACCAAACTTCATGAAGATTAAAGCAAACATGTGGCCACCAGAGTGTTAACAAGCTTTTCCTATTATTTGACCTTTTGACCTAATGTTTGACCCCACATCACCCAACTTCAAACTTGACCTATATTTCATTGACTGACCAAGTTTGGTGAAGATCAAAGCAAAAATGTGACCTCCAGAGTGTTAACAAGGTTTTACTATTATTTGACCTTTTGACCTAGTTTTTGACCCCACATGACCCAATTTCAAACTTGACCTTAAGGTCACCAAGATTAATATTCTGACCAAACTTCATAAAGATTAAAGCAAAAATGTGGCCACCAGAGTGTTAACAAGGTTTTCCTATTATTTGACCTTTTGACCTAGTTTTTGACCCTACATGTCCCAACTTCAAACTTGACCTAGACTGCATTGAGATACAACTACTGACCGAGTTTGATGAAAATCAAAGCAAAATTGAAAGTGCTAGAGTGTTAACAGTGAAATGTCTAACGGACGGACAACGGACAAAAAACAATCACAAATTACGGGTTGATTTCGATGGTGGTCTTGTATAAACAGGATGTAGCCTACAAAAATCCTTCTACAAATAATAAAGGTGTTTTCTCTTGATCAGCATTAACATTTTCTTCTACACAAATCTATTGATGTACTCAAAGAATACTCGGAAATGGAACGGACACATCGTAAATTGCCTAAAGGATTGGCCATTTTAAAAAGAAATAAAGCGATCAGCGAATTTGTACGAGACTTGACAAGATTTTCACGATGATTAAAGCAACCCATGGTCAAATTAAGCAAAGGTCGGTTTTGATTTCATTCATTATGTGTTTGAATAGTTGTTGTATAAATAATTTAATCTTTGGGATGTTCTCTATGCTGTATGTGCTGCAAATGATCAAACCACTTTGTTTTACTATTATTTTGGATACACTACTATCATGGTAAACTACAATGACGGAAAGAAATGGACTTAACCAAACGCAATTAAACCTTTGATAAAACGGACATCGCCGATTATTACTGAAGCGTGCGCAATTAATGCAGTATTGGTCATCAGTCATTATTCAACTATTATTAGACTAGCCTATCCATTTTTTGTATGATCTTTGATGTAATGTATAAGTGGTTAAATTAGCAACAAGGAAATATTGACGAATTTCACGAACTTACAAAATTTCCTCTTGTATAAAATTTGTCCTACAAAGAACTCTTTTAAGGAATAATAAAATTGCTAATATTTCCACACGCCATACATCCGAATTTCTGAATTTGCTAACTTTTTGATCATCAGAAATATCCACTTATACAGTTAGAGACAATGTGACTTGTACTGTTATTCATTGAGGAGTCATCTACTTATTACAAACAATGTCACTTTGCATTATTATAATAACATGGCTTAAATTATTTGCAGTCTGAAAATGCAATGTTATTCCATCCTATTAGAGTGATTTTTTTATAAAAAAGATGATAAATGGCATTGAAGCTAACAGATTCGAAAAAAATCGCACTTTTCGTTTATAATTTTTAGTGTTAATAACACAGAAACATGATTATACTGCAGTAAATATCTACCCTAGCACTGTAAAAATATTCTGGTAAATAAATACTAGCCAAGGGTAGAACTAGAAAGAGTTTTTGACACAAAATGTTATGTCTCCCACAAAGGGTCATAACTCCCGCAAAAATCATCTGACGTAAAATTCCTGACAATAAGCACAACAAGGCTTGGTTCCTAGTAATCATATGAAGTTTCATTGAAGTCTGACCCATGGATAAGGAGAACATGTTGCTGACTTAGAATGGGAAGGTTTGTAGGAGACTCATACATATTGGAAATCCACATCACAAGGTGCTTTTTATGAGCCTATTTCATCAGAATTGGAACTGGTCATGTTGACCAAACAGAAGTTGAAAAAGCTTGTTTTTCCATGAGTAAACGGTACAGTTTTTAGCCTGTTTTTTCTTGTTTTCTAAAAATATCAATTTAGTGCTTACGACCTTCTCATTCTAAGCCCGCAAAGTGTAGACAAACTTTATGACATCTATCCAGATGTCCAGAACAAAATCAGTATGTCTTGTCCACTAATGTTGGAGGCATAAATATGATGAATACCTGAGAAATCCCTCTGGAAGGAATGCGCAGAGTTTTGTTGGAAGGCTGATTTAACATCATGGAATATATCATATGCTGCTTTAGATATCACAGTACAGTTGATACTTAACTTGATGTCCTCTATACCTGTAACAATATGCAATCTTTACTACACCATTATACTAATGTTTCTTAACATGTTATGTACCCAAGGTTTTCATTATCAATATTGACAATGAATAGGAAGAAAAACCAACCATATTGGCAAGGGCCCTTTCATTATGATAACAGTTCATTTTTTAAATGAAAAAAATCAATACCCAATTTTAAACGAATTGTTTCAATTCAATACATGTACTAGTATGTTATTTGGCAATTCAATGGTTAATAATGGAAACATTGCTATTATGCATGTACTCCTTTACATCTTATTTCAAAGAAGTATTTAGCATTTAATCTGGCATTCGTGATATGTTTTCGTATAAACAAAACAATACAAGAATCGCCTACCACAGAACCAGTATCATAAAACAACTTTATAGTACAAAATCAACATATCTTGAGTTCCAGAGCAAGTTATCTGCACAATCCTAGTACAGTATAACCTGGTTTATCTGGCATCCCCTCGGACCAGATAAGTGTGCCGGATAAAGCAGTGTGCCGGTAACACAAAGGTTTGATAGAAATGCATATACTGCATAATTGCTTATAATAAGACAAAATTATAACAAATGAACAAATATTAAAGGTATCCAATGGCATTTAAGTATTTATACATCATTAAGCATGGGTGAAAGTTATCCGTTTTATGACGGATTTCCGTATTTTAGACATGTCCCAAGACCGTTTTTCCAAATCGCGTAAATCCGTCGTAAAAATTTGAGGGGGGGGGGTGGTATGCCGACTTTTGCTAGCGCGACCGCGATATTCGTAATTATTTTAGACCGTATTGGTTTTCCAGTGCACAAATGAAACGACCGTTCTGATTGGCCGATGAAGTTACCTCTACATGTATCCTTGTAATTCATTGAACCAATCACGGCACTCGATCTTTCCGCTATTCGGGTATTCAGTACCGGTTGTAAGAAATTTGTCATCAAATCGAAAGTGGAATTTCGTATTTTTCAAACGCAATTAAGCGCGTGAGAGAAGAATGTCAGGAATAATTGGCGATCGGGAAGCGGTTGAAATACATTGGCGAATGACATTGTACTAATGGTGTTAGTTAGTCAAAAAATAGTTGTTAATTGTTGTTTGTTTGGTTTTCTTAAATATTATGTGCAAAGACATTTGCTGAAGATTCACATCTTCAAAGTATTATCTATAATGCTGGTTAATTAAGTGTTAAAACACACTATTTATCAATTGTCGGGACTGACAAACAATGCTGGATACCGGATAAAGCAGGTTCCGTTAAAGTAAGGGTCCATCTAATATAAATACAGTGGAGTTCTGCCGGGACCGACAAACCAGACTGGTTAAGACAGGTTGCCGGTAAAAACAGGTTCCGGATAAACGAGGTTATACTGTAGTTTAAAGTATTTTACTGAAGACAAACTTTGTGAGTATTTTGTTACGTATCAATTATTACAAGGCAGTAAGGTAAGACATATCGAGATCAATCTCATCATTACATTCATGCAATAGATGTTTTGCTTTGCTCATTTCAATTGTTCATATATGCATATTTATCATAAAGATGTGTTGATAACTGTAAAGGTTGTTTGTACTACAGCATTAGTATAGGAAAAACCAGATTGCATTGAACTCCGGAGTAAATCTATTCAGTGCATTAATGTTTCACCTGCTTCTTTCAACTGCAAGGTTCCATTTTGTGCATTGACTGTAAATCTGTTCAATTTCAGATCAGGTACAGGTACACCGTTAACTAACCACACAGTCATCAGGTCTGCTGGGGTGTCCTTAATACATTCTATCACAACATCCTCACCATCAGCAACAACTACTGGATCGATATCCTCTGTAAGAACAAGTATAACTAGTAAGCTTACAACAGCACACTTCCAAAATTATGAGCTAACAAACGTGTGGCAAGCTTAATTTAAGCACATTTAAGCATGCCTTGGTTTCAAATGCAAGCTTGTTTTGCGATCTTCACACACGCTTCATCACACCGTACAACCCGCTGTGTGTAAGGCAGTTCTGTATGTTGAAGGCAGAGACACACGCGTTTTGCGCCACTAGAGTGGGGTAAGTATTTGTTATTTTATATGTGCTTTGCGTTGATTTTGAGAGTGATCACTTACTATATCGATGACGTGATGAATGAACAATAAGTATATACAATTTATGTGCCCACAAATGCCATATTAATCGAGTTTAACAGGTTTAAGGTATGCGATGTTTGCCAAAATTTCGAAACTTTTGCCTTTGACATTACATTCTCAACTTAATTCGTGGTTTGGAACAATTCTAAAACATTGAATACAAACTTTAATCCTTCCTCAATATATCTGTCGTTTCCGTTTTGGAAAATGTACTTTTTCTGTGAAGATACAGAGGTTTAAATTGAACGAAGTACAAAAAAAAATGCTAGCGAAATAGGCAGTTCTGTTTTTCGAATGATAACAACAAAGGCAGAGCGTTGAATATTAATGCTAACGCAAAGGCAGAAATAAGAGACTTATGCTAACAACTAAGGCAGAAATTATAATTACTTGACAGGGCCATAAAACTCCTTTGTACGATTTATATGTTATAAATATAACCCACATTCATGTTAGGCTGTATTGCACTGCCAATTTAACCAAGAATAACGAGTGTTTAGTGGTTATTTTCATCAAGTTGATTAACGGCATATATTATATACCTGGTGATCGCTGACGCTGGCAATTATCGGTTGTGAGTGGCCCTTTATGTCTGTAAATGACGAACTGGTGTGTTGGGGGGTGGGGGGCAATAAGCACTCCATTTATTATCATGAAGTTAAGAAACGAATAGTTTTTAGCATTCTATAGAATATGTAAGGTCGAAACGCAGCAATTCAAATTACTTGACAGGGAACTTAATTCATTGTTTTGTTTGTACAAAACTGTATGTTATTTGTATGTTACAAATTTTATTTGACTATTTTTCGTGAATAACTCACACGACGAACATAAGACATAATGTCGTAAAACATTGTAATGCCCCGATACATTACTATACATGTGCAGTCGAACATATGATCTTGGTATTAATCTTCTAAGCATTCAATGTTGATTAACATTACCTGTATTTTATAAATAAAACAGTTAGGTTATTTAAACAGTCATAGAGTATACGGTATTACATCTATTTATGGGCTGCTTAAAACAGTTCGGCAATACGTGCTCATGTAGCATCACGTATATCATGTAACATATTATTACATGCTAAGTTGTTTGGTCTTCTAAATGTATTCTAAATATTATAACTACATGGTTATCATTGCAAGCCGTGCTATATATTATATCTTACCTTTTTTACTAATTCACATTTATACATATAACGGAAATGTCCGAGCTTTCATGATTGGAATGAATGAATGCAGGAAGTACAAGTAAAGTAGTTTTCTGCGGCCAAATAATTTCTAGTATTGTTCAGCAGTTTGGATGCTGATCGAATTTATTCCGGTTTATGTTAAATGTATTAGTCCAAATGATCCAGTTACGTGTAACATCGGATACTACCGTCTGATTAATCTAACCTAATCAGCTACGTGTGTGTGTAACAATTTATATAGATTGATGCTCGGAGTTATGGATATTCCGCTTACCGCTCGTTGAGAGTAGCTAGATTGATTACGCATGGAACTATGACCTCGATATAATTAGAAATACTGGGTCTGTACCACAGTATATGATTACGTAACAGTTTATGCCGACGAAAAAGGTACGAAAGGCAGTTATCAGAAGTGGTAATTGCTTTGTAAATACAAAGAAATACTGGAAATAGGTTTAAATTATTTATTGGGATATCCAACTGTCCTATAGATTTAGAAATATGAAATAGCTTTGGAGTATTTATATGCTGCAATTGATGGAACTATTTTGCATGACGGTTTACATCCGTGTCGGTAGTTATGCAATACCTGTTGACCGGTTTACTATTGCAAAGGTGGCGCTACCTAGTGGCGGTGTAAGAAGAAAAGTAGTTTCATCAACTAAAGTATAGTCGATTGTAGAAACGTGGGTATATAACTATAGTTGGTCGATTCTGGAACAACCAAAAAGTATCTATATTACATAAAGCAGTTAGAGTGACACGTAAAAATACAGTGTCGATGACTTACAGTTTATGTAAACTGCTGATAAACAAGACTTAGTGCTGTATTTATACCTTACTGTCATAGATCTACATTTATTAAATATGTAAACGTGCATGGACATGCACTAAGTTTAAGAGAATTAAAGCTCCAGCACGAATAAGATGTAAAGTACAACCTCCTCGACAGAGCAACAACCTTTGATTTCCGGCCATTGTATGACTTCAATGATTAGGAGACTATAAAATTCAACTCTTCTTCTTCTTCCGAATCATTTGCAGGGCCCACTCTGGGGCATTGACGCAACTGGTATGACTTATTGCGCCTCGCAAAAACTGCAAAGGACAAGGTTCACTAACTAGTAAAAATGGCCCAGTAACAGAATTTGATAATAATTTGACTAGTAACAAGTAACAGTGCATCATCATCGAGAATGATACTTATATTCAAAAAAAATAATCTACTGTTGCCATGGCAACAATATTTTATCCGTCATTCTATTTATCTTTTTGGCGACATGAACGAGGAAATAAGGAAACAGTACTCAACATAGACACTCATAAAATGTTGCATATTGTTTAAGAACATTATGGGAATAATGCATGTTGATACATTCACCAGTCAGGCCTAAGAAAACGTCGCTATGGCAACGAAACATGTAAAAATCGAACAAAATAACAGCAGAAAACTGGAATCATGCCACTATTCGAACAACTTGCAAGTCTTGATTACTGAACTTAGTTTATGCATAGGTTGTAATAAGGGGAATATGCATGCACCATATATTTTGATTTTGCTTAAAGAAAGCGTTGCTATGGAAACACAAAACAGTGGGGAAAAGCCGGTTTAACAAGACCGTGGCATAACTAGCGTATTATGTAAGGCAGAACTATGAAATTTGGTATGTAGATAGAGGACATTGGTCGGATTACGACAATTATTTGATATGTATAATCGGACACATTTGTGGTTGCTATGGCAATCAAAATACTTAAAATTTCGGATATTTTCTGAATAGTTGCATAACTTACGAAGTTCCAAAGTTGAGGCTTATAGCCTTTTGCGAAGTATAATAATTGACATACACACACTCGTATGATATTGCTATTTAAAGATGTGGTTGCTATAGAAACTGAACCTCTAAAAATAATTGACGAACGAGCAAAAGTAGTTAAATCTGAGTTCGATAACAAAAGTAAAAGGAACGTATATGGGTACCTGTATCTAATTGTACATAAATACGATCAGGTTGCAATTCAAATTCATTAGCGAAACATAACGTGTTCGTGTAATTACATGACAGTTGGAGCATGAAGTATTTTTTTATGTAATAGAACATAGTGAGTTATTTGTTTTTAATGATTAAAAGATTGGTATTTGGTTTCAACTCTTCGTAAATTAATGAAATTTACGATACCCTGGTCTATTAGTGATTATGTCAAATCATTAATTTACGGCGAGTTGAAACCACAAATGTCTATGATTAAAAAGGACGGTGTGAGCGTACCGAGCGAAGTGAAGTCTTTTTTAGTCTTTTTGATTGGCCAATTGAAATTCCCGCCAACCCATCTAGTAAGACCTGCCGTCCACTAAGACCCCGAACGGTTCCTGAAGGCTAAATTTGCCTAATCGGGATGGTTCGGCATGTCTTCGGAACGTTCTGGAACCCTTCCGTGTCGTTCCTGTACGCTTCTGGAAGCATTCTGGACACTTCGGGACCGAAAAATCTTCGGCGTCCAAATTTTTAAAACTTTTAACCGAAGGTCTTGTTCGAGAGGGCTTCGGGAGTGCTTCGGGGTAATCGGAAACCCATCGGCAACAGTTCGGGGTGTTCCGGAACCCATCGTCATTCACTCGGCACCTTCGGGAAGCCTTCTGCGAGGCTTTGTAATCATTTTAACCATCCCGAGCGGTTCCCGAAGGAAGCTGAAGCAATGCCGAAAGCTCCCCGAATACGACGAATGGATGAGTTAAACACACGGAAGCTATGCCGATCATGTTAAGAAACATGCCGAATAGTTGCCGAAGGCGCCGATTGTGAATGGAAGGGATGCCGAGTCGAAGCAGTATTTCCCGAACTATACAAGAGCGACTGCGGAAGTGATGAAGTCAAGTTGCCGATAGTTTTAATCTTGAATATATCATTTTTCATCATGGCCCTACAAACCAAGGACAGGCTACCAAATAGGGTTGTGTCAGACCCTATAGAAAACGATGACATAACCAGTATCTCATGGTATTCAGCTATTAAAGAAAAACACCGGAAAGAGACACGCGGTACATCTACCTAGGACTGTAAGTTTTTTTCATGAGCTTAATATGTCAGTGTTTTATACCTGAAACTAAGTCATTCAACTCTTGTGTAGCTGAAAATATGTCTTTAAATTTTTATAGCTGAAAATAGCGAGATTAATGTCGTATTCCATCAATCATATTCAACGTTCAACTGATAATAAGATAGTAGTTCGGCCTCGTTTATATACATCGGCAAATCCTGAACTGTCGGCATTCATTCGCGTTGCGTTCGGCTACTTCGTATAGGTTTCGGCGTTTATACTGCGACATTTCGTATAACGAACCACGAATACATCCCGAACGATCCTGATGGCAAAGATCCGCCCATTTTTATTGATAATTGATCCCGAAAGGTTCCCGAAGCAAGCAAATTGTTATCGTCTCCCCTTCCGCATATCATCGGGGTCTAGTGGACAGCAGGTCTAAGAGCAAACTTTTAATGATTAAAATAACTCAGAATGTTACAGTCGGCATTTGATTGGCCGATAGAGTATGTGATCAACTCATGATGTCATAATTAAATGTAGCATTTAACCAGCACAGATCGGCGTTTTCACTGGCTAAAAAGGTAGGTTATATTCTAAGGGGAAGGTAGATCTAGCACTGAACTGTAACAGTCGAACACAGAACTAACACAGACCATAATCACACGGCACAGAAATACCCAAACACACAAGTCAACTGACCGAGAAAAATGAAACTAAACCGCTCACCAAGCATCACTTGACTCGCGAATGCAATTGATTTTCAAATTGTACGGCCTGGAAAAACGTCACACAAGAAGATCAGTTGCCCTTGAGAGCTTTATAGTAGGCCTACACGTGACATCAATGCTTGTTATAGGCAACTACAGGTGTTTTGGCCGTTATATACACAAGCTATTATTTTACATGCACTTCTGTTCAATTTGTTTTCAAAAAATCAGAATTCGAATTTCACTCCATGTTTTATTTAAAAGAAATATTTAGGAAAACCCTAAATTAAGCATGAACTAAATAGAATATTTGTATTTTACAGTCAGGTGTTATTTCACATTGTGAGCAACTGATTTATTTTGAACCCGTGGTTCCAATTACGCTCGTGAAAATAATGCTTCATCTGCTCTATTTTATCCATGAAGCAGTAGACGAACTACATAAAGCATTTGACTATTTACTTCAAATTAACGTGTTCAGAAGGACACTACTTTTGTCTTCTAAAAGTGCAAACGAATATTGCAATGTGACATTTTTATTTTTGCCGACGGGACGAATCGTCAAAAGATCAAACATGTTCAAAATCTGTAAAATGATTTAATTACCGTCAAAACACATGTCTAATTGCCATCATAAAACGTATCAAAATTAAAGTACCAATCAGATAACGTGAAATATTCAGCTGACTAGGTCAACTCATTTTCGAATGTATCAGAAAGACACTATAAACGTTCCTGTCTGTATGTTTTTACAGGGACTCTTCTTGATTTAATCACAAATCATATAAATCCAATAATCATTTGATGCGAAGACGGGACGTTTTTAATTAGGCCCCTACCTTCAAGGATGTATCCATTATTCATACGATTTATTTTTCTCAATGAAATAATGTTTAATTATGACTTATTCCACTAACAGCGATATAACCGTCGTCTATTACGTGAAAATAAATGTCTTTGATGTGAGTTTTCCCTATGTTTCCTTTTATTGCCGACGTAAGTCGGCAACGTCTAATCAGTCGGCAAATCTGTGATGTACATATTGTCGGCGACATCAGAAGCTACAATGCAGTTTGATCGGAATAACAGTAAGGCCGCGGAGTTTTATAGTTGCGTTGTTCACCCGTTACACTCGTTACGTACATTACGCTCGTAACGGCTACTGTATACGTTGCTATAGATCGGATGTATGCGTTGCTATGGATCGTAATGGACCTCTGCTTCTGTCGCGAATTTTTGAAGTAGGTAAATGATGGTGTATGTAAATAATAAAAAAATAATAGTATACCAGCTTTATTTTGCAACCTTTTCATGCGACAGACGCGTTCAACGGCGTTTTCCATTTAAAACAAATTCGACTGACCGATGGACATAAAGAATTCCAAAAACATATTGTAAAGCAAGAAATGAAATAGTAGTGGCCTTACATGTCGTATTGTTGAGCAGGATGAGCAGGTTAAACAAAGAAACTGAGATAATCGCGCTCTAGCCAAATAGGACGTTGCCGTTGCGCGAAACTTCGTCGTCTGCTTCTGACATGACGTCATGTTGCTTTTTTGGTCAAAAATGTCACGTTACGGCTTATATACTTTAAATTTAAGATATGAGCGCACGCGTGTTCCAAAAAATAACAGTGATGTTATCAATCAACTTGAAATTCCTCAGAAAGCTAAGCAAGTTTGAAGGTGGAACAAACGTGCGCTGATATGAACAAATAAAGAAGTGTTACACGAAAAACGCAGATTTTGTCATTTTTAGCTAAAGAGGGGTTCTTACAAGTGGAATTTTACTGACTTTAAAACGGATTTTCTAAAGAAAAGATACATTTTAATGAAGAATAAAGGTTGGTTATTAAAAATAGATAACAAAAAACATTTTTCGTCTATTTTTAATTTTTCATTATTTTTGGGCCATTTTTACTAGTTAGCGAACCTTGTCCTTTCACCGTCATTTTGTTAACATTGTACTTATATTATCGATAGAATACTACAAAAACCACTCGTTTCTTAACTCTAAGACAGTGCCCGGAGAGCGTAGGCCCCAAAAAGCCATGCACTCGTCATTAACAG
This sequence comes from Spisula solida, assembly GCA_947247005.1. Classification (NCBI taxonomy): domain Eukaryota; kingdom Metazoa; phylum Mollusca; class Bivalvia; order Venerida; family Mactridae; genus Spisula; species Spisula solida. Next base: position 37,821,102 of record OX365947.1, on the reverse strand, counting down.
GCATAAAATGCCACTCACAACCGACAATTGCCAGCGTCAGCGATCATCAGGTATGTAATACATTCCGTTAATCAACTGGACGAAAATAACCACTAAACACTCGTCGTGCTCGTGATTCTTGGTGAAATGGACTTTGGAATACAGCCTAACATGAACCTGGGTTATATTTATAACATACACATCGTACAAAGGGGTTTTATGGCAATAGTTTTGCACCGAGCCCTCGATTTGTCTCTATACTTAGGTCACATAACCACATTTTTGCCAGAAATCCAGGGGGGATCAGACCACTATGCCCCATTGGATCCACACTGTGATGGTCTAACCAGTCATTTAACAAAATTAACAAGAGGGCCATGTGGCCCTTAAGCGCTCACCTGATGACTAGCAGTTTAGGCAGAATCAGTATTTGTTATAACATTACCTTAATATTTGATGCAGATTTTACACACTTTGTGGCTGGGTTTTATTAAGATGAGATAAAAAATGCTACCTCTAAAGTGTTTAAAGATTTTTCTTTGATGTGGCCTCATGACCAGTTACGAACTTGACCTAGATTTCATAGAGACAAACATTGTGACCCAAGATTCATAAATATTAGACAAAAAGCATGACTTCAAGAGTGCTTAGAATATTTTTCGTTGATGTGACCTGGTGACCTAGTTTTTGAACCCAGATGACCCAGTTGCGAACTTGATCTAGATTTCTTAGAGACATACATTGTGACCAAGTTTCATTAAGATTATGACAAAAATGTGACATCGAGAGTGTTAACAAAGTTTTTCTGTGATGTTACCTAGTTTTTGACCCCAGATGACCCAATTATGAACTTGACCTAGATTTCATAGAAACATACATTGTGACCAAGTTTCATTAAGATTATGTAAAAAATGTGACGTCTAGAGTGTTAACAAGGTTTTTCTTCAATGTGACCACAGACGACCTAATTACGAACTTGACCTAGATTTCATAGAGACATACATTGTAACTAAGTTTCATTAAGATAAAGTGAAAAGTATGACCTCTAGAGTGTTAACAGTCCAATTGTTGACGGCGCATGGCGCACGGCTGATGGTGGACGACAGACAAAAGGGTGATAACAATAGCTCATCTTGAGCTCAGGTGAGCTAAAAATCATTAATTAAAATAAGTTGAATGATCTGGTCAGAGCTATGTCCTCACCTTTAATGAAGTAAACATTTGTTGTAGCATTGTACACGTTATCAGGCATTATAACTTGACAATCTACGGGTCCTGGCTCTGTTATCTCTTCTTGTATAAATGCATTCCCATCTACATCAGTGCCAACAGGTTTATGCCATATTGTCTCACCAATTTTATAGTCAAACTCATCAGTAGAATGTTCCCTTACAAAGTCTTCTGTCACCTGACATGTGATAGTCATGCTTTCACCAGTCGTAATTGGGTCCATTGGCTTGATTGACACAGGATTCTGGGGTACCCCTACAACAATTTAAGTCAGCAAATTATAAAACAACAGTAGCCTGAGTAGCTGATATAACACATTCAAAGACCGATATAACATAATCAAGGACAGTTATAACAGAATCCAGGACAGTTATAACACAATCAAGGACAGATATAACACAATCAAGGACAATCAATGACAGATATAACACATTCAAGGACAGATATAACACATTCAAGGACAGATATAACACATTCAAGGACAGCTATAAGTATAACACAATCAAGGACAGATATAACACATTCAAGGATAGATATAACACAATCAAGGACAGATATAACACATTCAAGGATAGATATAACACAATCAAGGACAGATATAACACATTCATGGACGGATATACACACAGGAACATAAACTTACTATCCTTGCAGACATGGCAACATGCAGACGCTCCGTCACGACAATAGCTCAACTTTTTTTCTTCGAAAATTCGAGCTAAAAATGAACCCTCAAAATTGAAGGTTATTAGCTGATCTGGCAGGAAGTAAACTAAATGACGTCAAATTAACGACTGTCTTAGTATGTTGCAAACAACAACAATAAATCCTGAACACTTTCTCAGAAAGGGAAAGTTAATATGTCTGCCAGCTGACCATAGACTTTAACATGTTAAACCTGAAGCTGACTATTGTAACTTTACATTGAGTTACAGAACCCATTTATTTAGTGGTTTTGAACCTATAAAATGGACACTTACTGCATGCCATTTCCGTACATCCTAAATGTCCATTCATGCACGTACATGTGTTACAGTCGACTTTTACACTGTCACCATCATTCACAATTTTACCATCAACATTACATGTGCCTTTAAAATAAAATGAAATAATAAAATGACATATACTCAATGTCAATGAAAAGTTACCACCCTATTGACTACTATATTTTAAAATTCAGTTACACTGTTATAAAAGCCGAACATGAATCTGTTTTGACCTTACTGTGTAGTCACAGCTATCCTATTTAACAATATTCAAATGCACACAATATGAAACTTTTGAACCAATAAGTCATATTGTATACAAAATACAGAGGTATATATATCAGTGGTTACTTTTCAGTGACGCCCAGTATAATCAAATAATAAAATGAAATAATAAAATGAAATAATAAAATGAAATAATAAGATCAAATATCAATAATATGCTCAGGAGCAATGAATGAGAAAAACAAACTGTATAATGACAAGAACAATATTAATTGGTCAATCACTTGTAAAACATGTTTCATTTGCTCAAGTCTTCTAACTTTGTTAAATTTATGCTATTCTTAAACAAATTCTCGATATCGTCATTACAGGATAAAACCCGTTCCTCCGGATTCGAAATTTCACGGTCAGGGGGGTAGCCATTCGGATCACCTCATACAATTGGGTTGAATCATCATTGCCACTCCCGTAGCTCTATACCGATGCTGAGAAAATATACGCATTTTTCAAGTTAAACATATTATTTAGGCAAAAATATTGTCAGCTAGATCGTAAAATAGTGTTATCATTGTGTTCAAGTAAGACTTTTTACAAATTCTTATCATTTGGCTAAAATAATCGCGATTAATGTATCTGGTTGCTCTATTCTATATGCTTTAATCACCCTGACGTTTATTCGCTCAATTAATTCCGTAATCTCGGAAAACGGGTTTTAACCAGTATAATGTCAATATAGTGAATACAAACAGACTGCATGTTGTATAGTGCGCCCAGGATAATGTGATATTTACAAACATGAATCAGTTTGGTCAACTGTTTCAAAATTGGTTTTACAAATTACTTATGTTAACAGATAAGGTCAGTACTGTACTCAAAACATCACTGATAAATCGTGCACATCTGATTAATCCACAGTTGGTGAATATACCAAACTTTCCCGCCTATCTCATTATCCTGGGCGCACTATACTGTACATGTAGGTATAGTCTGTTGTCGGCTGATGATAACACTAGACTTGTTTACAAATAAAAAAGAAACTTAAATGCATTTTCGATGTTCACTTTTGTTCAATCTTGTACTTTATATTCTATAAATCTACACTGATATTTATTAAAGCAGTTAGTAGACCGTGTAGTGATTTTATTTTGCATGTTGGTCTATTGATGAGTCTAGGGTTATAGTTGGCCAGAGATAACTCTAGCCTTTATCAATAAATAAACATGGATAATATAAACACTGCACAGTCACCTGGTAGCCTGTTTTCAGCGTAGATTGAAAAAGAGTACCTGCATTAAGTGATTATGCACAAGATTGAACAAAAATGGACATCGAAAATGCATTTAATTTTCTTTTTTATTTGTAAACAGAGGCTAGAGCTATCAACTGCAAACTATATCTCCGGAGAACTATACATCTATAGGACAACGTCAACAAGGTGGGGTGATAGAGTTTGGTCATTGTGGTTCTAGACAGGACAATGCAGTAGTTTGAGGCTGTGGTGGCAACAAACCTGTTAAATGTTGTCCATAACAGCAGGCGGTACATCCCAGCAACAACAACAGTATATACAGGACTTTCATTCTTCTTTCCTTTGTTTCTACAACAACAACATATATGACAGGTTAATATAAAATATACATAATTTTTTAGCGAGTAGTCAAAATGAGGCATTTGTGTATGCATGCAATGACCTTTGGTCAGGCCCAGGTCATCCAGGGTGAAGGGGCAAAAGGGCCCCTGTCCCCAACCCAGTTGGCCTGGGAATGACCATTTACTCCTAGTCAGATTGGGAGTGACCATATATTTTTATAAATGCCTTAAATGTTAAAATCCTTAAAATATAACCCATCAATGTGGCTATAAATTGATATTTTGTGACATGTCCATATATATATTTTATGTTGCATAAGCGAGAGCAATTAAATGTGGCCCCTTTTTTGTATCTTCCAGGCCCTTTTTACATGTGATCTAGATCAGTCAGATGCTTTCACAAATGATCATGATTTAGGTGACCACTGGTATTTGACCCATTGATATATGTCACTATAAAGTGTGATGATTATGTAGCAAACAATTTCAATTATTTCACGACTGATTTCAAAATTTAATGGAAAGAAAATTAAAATTGAAAGATTTTTATTTTAATTTTGTAACGTGCCGGACAGACAGATACCAACAAATCCTGTCAGTGAAAAGCTAGCTCACCACCGAGGGTGATTTGTTGGACTCATATATGCCATTCTACTCTAATGACAATCTACAAGATTTATAATTTGTGCATAATTATCTAATAACCTCCCTTTATGCACCCAAAAACCATTACATTACTCCCCCATCCGAGAAATCTCGTCCCGAGATTTGGCATGGGAACTCATGGGTAAGGCAACTCTAGTCTGCCAGTTGACTTCATCCCACCACTGCCACCATTTGTAACGTGCGGAATGGACAGACACCAACAAATCCCGTCAGTGAAAAGCTAGCTCACCACTAAGGATGATTTATTGGCCTTATTTATGCCATTCTACTCTAATGACAAACTACAAGGTTTACAATTTGTGCATAATTATCCAATTAGCACCCAACAACCTTTACAACTTTTACGCCCCCTTCTCTAAATTTTCTTGAGCCAGGCTGGTGGGTGAGGACTACATGTATACTTTTCTAAGTCCTCATTTGCATTGATAAATAACTTTTTTATTATAAACAGTGACGCGACCAAATTTCTCAAGGAATGTTTGTATGCGACAGACAAACTAATCCATGTCCCAAACTGACCGTATGCCACGTGGTTTTGCCGTTGTTAGATGCCCGTGCGTTTTGTGTTTTTCTTCCTTCGCGCAGTTACACATCCAGGACTTTGTTCTAAACACTTGCGAATTATTCTCAAAGACTGAACACGTATGAAAAACATTTAAAAATCAATTTCAATATTGCAGTTATTCGTCCGACGATTTAAAAAAAAGATGAAGTGACGTCTGTACGGTGCAGTGTGGCATTTTCTGTCGACAAGTCAGAATAATTACCTACAACATCACTGTCTGATTGATTTACAACATATACATGTCTTCGAGTGTTTAGTTAAAGGCAATTTTATTGGTTGTCTGCTGTAAAATGCAGGTTGCCAGAGCGTTTGTCAATTTAAAGTGACGTTATGACGTTACATCGGGCTAACTCTGGAGACGTGATACCACTTTGAGCTCAGACAGTAAAATTCAACGAGTCTATTCATTCAGCAATGCTTCCAAGTCTCGTCTGTGACTGCTAGCAGAAGAATCAGACTACACGGTGGTCATCCAAGACATCAAAATCTGTATTTGTGACTTTTACCTTCTTTAGTTGTTATGTTAAGATTGTTTTCATTCAATAAATGTATATCGAAATCGACTTGTTGATGTACACTTCTACAACGCAATAACACACAATTTCATTGAGATATATACAAGGGTGACAAAGTTGTCATCAAAAATATAAGTGAGGACTTAGAAAAGTTGCTTAGTATATATTAAAATATTGTTTGTTTGACTTTAACCAACCCAATATTTATTATATACTTATAAATTGGGTAGGTAGGTTACAGACAAATATTTTGTTTATTTGTGTAGATTTGGTTTATTTCAGTTATACAGCCTATTTATTACACATTGCTTGTAGATATTATACTCTGTCAAATGTAGTATGCTTGTAACATATAAACCATTAAAAACTAGAACTGCCACAGAGTGACTAATGGTACCCCAACATACCGATTTGTCACAGACGTATGGCAAACAACATCCATAACAAGAGCTGTCCACGAACAGCGCGCTCCACTATTCGCAGCACCATGCTAGGATAGTACAATCATTATATATTCAAAACAAAATGCTTCATAACAGCAGCATTAATACCCACTGCTGTGTAGAGGTTGGGGCTTCTAAGTCGAAAAAGGGGGATAATTTGGACAAATTATGCAGGACCGTTACCTACTCATGTGTAGGCTTCTTGGTCATGAAGTCAAACAAATAAGCATTTCTTAGTCCAAAAGGGGCATAATTTCAACAAAATGCTAAATAGTTATCTTCTCCTTTGTAGGGGTTGGGGTCATGATGGTGAACAAGTATGCAAAGTATCAAAGCAATATATCAATTCACTTTGAAGATATAAGGGGTTAAAAACCCCGTACCTAAACTTTAACATTTGCACTATTTGCACTAAGTAGAAAAAGGGGGCATAATTTCAACAAAATGCCTGATAGAGTTACCTACTCCTGCATATGGGTTGGGGTCATGATGGCAAACAAGTATGCAAAGTATGAAACAACATCTCAAAGGACTTAGAGAATATAAGAGGTTAAAAAACCTGTACCTAAACTTTAACAAAAGTGTTACGCCAACGCTGACGCCGACACTGACGCCGACGCTTGGGTGACTGCAATAGCTCCCCTTATTCTACGAATAGCGGAGCTAAAAACTGTTGCATGGTGGACAACAGTTGTACAGTTATTTTTAAATTCAACAATATATGATGAAGATATGGTCCAGACAACATAAATTATGGTCATTTCTGACCTTTAAACTCTGAAGTGTGACCTTGACCTTTGTGATATTGACATAATTGTCACATCGTTTGATAGGGGTGAACAATTGTGCCAGGTTAATTATATTAAAATCCAAAAATCAATGGCATAGTTACAGCCAGGACAAGCTATATCAAGACCATTTTTTACCTGAAGATTGAGATATTGACGATATTGTTTCGCATGACACATCGTCTGGTAGTAGTGAACATTTGTGCCAAATTATTTTCAAATCCCATAATAAATGACTTAGTTAATTGCACCGGATAAGCTTAATTTTGGCTATTTTTGACCTTTGAACTCCAAGTGTGATATTGATGTTATTGTTTCGCATGACACACCGTCTGAACAAGGTGAACAAATGTACCAAGTTATTTTAAAATCCTTCAATGCTGCAACAGAAGATACAGCCCCGACAAACTTTGGGACAGACAAACGGACCGACCGACAAAGTGATTCCTATATAGCCCCCTACCTCAATTATGGCCATTTTTTACCTTTGAACTACAAGTGTGACCTTGACCTTCGAGATATTGACGTAATTTTTTAACATGACACACTGTCTCAACAAGGCGAACAAATATAGTTATTTTAAAATCCTTCAATGCTTACATGTACAGAAGATACAGCCTGGACAAACTTTGGGAGAGACGGACCGACCGACTGACAAAGTGACTCCTATATAGCCCCCCCCCCTACTTTAGTAGTGGGGGTGTAAAAATGTAAACAATGACATTAAAATGTTCCAGCCTAAGACAGATAAGAAAAAAAAATCTCTGGAAAGCAATACAGTCATGTATAATTATTTTAAGTTGGGGCAATTTTAGTGGGTAGGTAGGTAAAGGACAAACAAACAATATTTTGAATTAGGCCTAACTGTAATAGCTCCCCTTAATCTACGAATAGTTAGAGCTAAACTGCCATTATGGCTATTGACTTTGGGAGCTATAGGATTGGCTTGCCACCCCCTTAACTATATTATTATGCGGTCTTATGTGGCACAATGGTAGAGTGGGTAACATTCTTATGGATAGAGACAGCAATTTTTTTTGCCTCTTTGGGAATGGGTCCAGGTCCGTTCAGATTGGGAATTTTCGTGTTGTGACAACTTGAAATTGGGAAATTCTACAAAGCAGAAAGGCCAAATAAAACCGAAAAAGAGATTACATGAGAATGTTTACTGGTTTCTTTGAACTTTTATGCTTGACCTCTTGTCAAAAATGCTCATAATTATAACTTTATCATTTTAAGTCCGATTTTGAAAAAAAATGTTTTAAATTGTTTATTGCGAATTTCTCCATTCAAATTTGGGAAAAGTATAGCCTATTTGCAATTGGGAAAGGGTCTGTTTACCGGACCCTAATAAAGAAGGAAAATAATCACAGAGAGAGGTCCCTGGTTTTATTCTCAGCCTGGGCACTTAATTGGTCATTTCTGAAACGCTTAATTTAAAAACTACACCGAGTTCCCGCCCACCTAGAGATGAACTCGTTGGTATACGATGAAATATAATGACCTTTGACTTGTTTTTCCACACCTGCAAATGTAGTTTATGGGAACTATGTATATATATATAGATAATAAGCGGATTTAGCTCAGTGGTAACACACTGGGCTGTCAATCCAGAGGTCGTGGGTTCAATCCCTGGCATCGGAACTTGACATTTCCGAAATATTTATAATATTTCCCGCTATATCTGGCCGTGTGGTCTGCAAAGTATCTGGAAGTGCCAGGAAGCTGTGTATCGGTGCTATTATATACACCGGGCACATTAAAGAACCAGTCTGTCTATTCGAAATAAGAGCTAGGTGCATCTCTGCAGCGCCGGCCATGCCTGTATCTAATGTCTCTCTCTCCCTTCAGGGGCTTTCTCTCAGTCTGTCCCTCTGGTCAGATCATGCTGTATCTGCACTGGTAGAGGATGCACCTGCGCCCTTGTGGCTGCAACATGGGTAAAGTGCCTTTGAACGTGCGTTCGCATGAAAAGGGCGCTATATAAATCTGGTATATTTATATATATACTTTCGAACACTTAAAAAACAGCCGATTGAAACTGTTCAAAGGTGGGCCTTCGAACTTGAATCTGAAATGAGTGAACTGTATTATGTTGAATGACTACAAGCCTGGAATTTACCCCACCTGGAGTATCAAAGAAGATGTGTACAAACTAATTCATCATAAAATGGACTAAAAATGACTATGATTATAACAACTATTAAGATTTCTTTTACCATATCATCAACCCACACGACTTGAGACAACACCCGTATAAACTGATAAAACCAAGAGTTGAGAAACCTATCTGTCAACTTTTGTTCAGCGTAAAATAAACGACTGGAGCCAACACCAAGCAAGTAGAAGCGGTGTAACAATTTTATTAGTGCTGCCAGATATGTATCTGAGGATTATACTCAAAGTCAAAGAGCCAGTGTCACCATATTGCTGAACAAACTTCGATGGTAACCCCTATAGTATACATGTAGGACAGACAGAAGTGGGCCAAAGCTGTTATGTTGTATCAAATCATTAACAATTCATCTAGTTGCCATTCCGAGAAGCTCCAACTTGAAACCTCATCAACAAGGGGCAACTTGAAGTTTGTTGTTCTGGTTCTGTCGTACATGTACCACCGTCATGAAGGAGTCGATCCTTCTTTCCTTCCAGCAATGTACTGCGGAACAGACTCCCATATAGCCTGGTTACAGTACTCCCACCTTGGACACTTTCAAGGCAGGAATCTCCTCACTCAAAGAATACTCAAATTATATGATCATTGCCTGACACTTACTTCTAAGAAGATTGTTTTTATCCTCTTTGTAGACAAAAGGATACCCTCCACACAACAAGTTTGTGTTTATAATAGATTTAATGGATTTGAGTATCCTGCGTTAACGCAGCCTTTAATCGACAGTTGAAGTAGAAGGGTGACACGGTGGTTGAGCAGTTAACGCTCTTGACTACTGATCGAGAGGTCCCTGGTTCGATATCGATCTCGACTGGGGCACTTAATTGGTCATTTCTGAAACGCTTTTCAGTGTTTCCTAACCAACTAGAGTCAAAACTGGTAGGAAACCCAGAGGTAGTCTCGCATGTATCGGTGCTGTACACCGGGCACATAAAAGAAACAAGGAATCTATTCGAAAAGAGCTAGGGTAACACGTACACCCGGCCCGGATTGTTCAGCTTCAATCACTTAACTATCTCTCTGTTGATTAAGTCTGCCCTTGCCAGAAAAAATTGCGATAATGCCCCACGGTGGGCCCTGCAAATAAACGGGAAGAAGACTGGTGACAAAATAGCCGAAAATGAAATGTTGCGGTCTTTGGTTACGATTTGGCCTGGTTACGAAACAGCCGCATGCATGCCGAAAGGAGAATGTATCGGCAGTAATCAGCTCATTGGATCAAATAGATCCCTAATAGATTTAACTGACGAAGTCTCTGACTTGAAATGAGGAAAGTATTCCGTCTAAGCTTCTTCTTCTTCTTCCGAGTAATTTGCCGGGCCCACTCTGGGGCAATGTCGCAAATGAAATGACTATGAGGTCGTTGCAAATCACGCACCATAACGATAAAAACAGATAAACCCAGCTTACCCCAGTGAAGACAAATCTACAACACGTCGTCTTGTCTTGAATTAAAATGTTCAACTCCTCAGTGGATCGTTTTTTATGTTTTTTATCGTATATTACCTTTACCCTATTTATAGCTTGGGAAATACCCATACCACTAATTCCTATTTTTAGGCGGTGCTACTAAAAGCAGTCGAATGCAGTCTAATGCAGTCGAAGGCCGTCGAAGTTAAAAAAAAGGTTTTTAGGCATGTATACGTTACGTGTGGGGTCATTTATGTGTATATAAGTATATTTGTCAATAATAAAAACCGAAATATCTTAAAAAGAATGTAAAATAATGAATTTATAGTCCAAAAACTGTACGATGGCCAATCCACGGGAGAGAACTCGGGTTGGCTTTAACAAGAGTCGAATCTTGACAAAAGCCGTCGAAGCGAAAAATAACCGTTTTCAAGCAATTAAACGTTATATTATTGTCACACATGTCCAGATATATGTATTTGCAACTAATTTAATTTGAAAAATCAACAACATTATGTCAAATGATGACTTTATAACCCCAAATACTACGACGAAAAATCCACGGGAGAGAACTTGGGTTGGCTTTAACAAGAGTCGAATCTTGTAAAAGCCGTCGAAGCGAGTTATAATCGTTTTAAAGCAATTAAACGTTATATTATTGTCACACATGTCCAGATATATGAATTTGCAACTAATTTAATTTGAAAAATCAACAACATTATGTCAAATGATGACTTTATAACCCCAAATACTACGACGAAAAATCCACGGGAGAGAACTTGGGTTGGCTTTAACAAGAGTCGAATCTTGTAAAAGCCGTCGAAGCGAGTTATAATCGTTTTAAAGCAATTAAACGTTATATTATTGTCACACATGTCCAGATATATGAATTTGCAACTAATTTAATTTGAAAAATCAACAACATTATGTCAAATGATGACTTTATAACCCCAAATACTACGACGAAAAATCCACGGGAGAGAACTTGGGTTGGCTTTAGCAAGAGTCGAATCTTGATAAAAGCCGTCGAATCGAGAAATAATCGTTTTAAGGTAATTAAACGTTGTTTTTTTTTCACACAAGTACAGATATATGTATATACAACTAATTAAAATCGAAATATCAACAAAATTATGTAAAGTTGTGACTTTATAACCCAAAATATTACGGTCACAAATCCACGGGAGAGAACTTGGTTTGGCTTTAATAAAGGTCGATTCTTGACAAAAGCCGTCGAATCGCAAAATAACATGAAATAAAACAATTCATCGATATTAATTTAAATAACTTCACTTAGCGATATACTTTGGTCATTTGAATATATGTATAAACAACTAATAAAACGAAATGTGTGAAATAATGACTTAATTTATAACTAATTCGAGTGGAGAGTGGAGTCCAACAAAACGTATTATCTATTTGGTTTGAAGAGTTAGAAAAGTTGAAGTCCTTCAATTGTCATTGACCACATTCACACCTTTTACCCTGTAATACGTGTATTACCGTCCGATACCTTGGGCTATTTTCAATAGATCAGAACATAACACACTTATTACATTAAGTCAATAGTTTTTACAACATTTATCTGGTTTTGTGTGTTTTATGTTAAAGGGTTAAATATTTCTATAATATTTCGACCACTCTGACTCAGGACGCACGGCGAAGACGAGTTACTCCCCCCCCCCCCCCGTATCCTCAGTTCACACAAACCCTTACAGAGACAAAGACTCTGAGTAAACTGGAGTTCGATGTCGATAAATGTGTTGTAATGCACATATATAACAAAAAAGGAAGAAATCAGAATTTGATACTAGATGAATGACCACGCACGTTAATTCACGCATTGCATGGGCGTAGGAGCGTCTTTAATAATGCGGGGGGGGGGGGCAAACATTTGGGAGGGGGCGAAATTTTGTTTTAGAGATACGGCGGGTCAAATTAATTGTTAATAGGTTATGGTGGAAGTTTGTGTATATCATCACTAAGGTAAGGTATATATACTAAGCTGTTTGCTTGTCAAAATACCTGGTAAAAAATAAGCTCATCATAAAGTAGGGGGTTCGGGGGCATGGTGCCCCCGGATTTTTTTAAAACAATGGAACAAGAAACTTCAGAAGGAGACACAGAGGAGTGTAAGAAGGCATACAACAAGTATGTTAACGAAGTAGTACTTCTTTACGTAGATGTAAGCCGAAACCCAGACACATTTTGAAATACTCCAAGGCAAACTGGGATAGTCTTAATGATGACCTAATCAAAACTCATTCTGAAATATTAGAAAAAGAACAAAATTGTACTAACATTGATGAGTTGTGGAACATTTTTAAAGAAAATCTACAAAAATCAATCTCAAAACACATACCATCAAAGCTATGTAAACTAAAAAATAAATTTCCCTGGATCACGAACGAGTTGAGAAAGAAAATGAACAACTATAAACACAAGCTTATGAAACGTAACAAAAAACAAAGTAAAACTAACCATCTAAGACATCTAAAGTCTGAAATCCAAAAAAAACAAAGGAAAGCATACTGGAGCTACATAGAAAACATGATATTCAATATCCCAATCCCTGATGAAGGTACAACTAAATTTAACAAACCACCAAAAAATCTCTTCTCATATATCAAAGGGCAGAAAACAGAAAATTCAACCATACCACCCTTACGTAAAGACGGCTTGCTTAAAACAGACGCAAAGTCTAAAGCTAATATTCTAAACAACCAATTCCAAAAAGCCTTCACTCCAACAACCTCACAAGAAATTCCCAACAAAGGACCCAGTCCATTCCCTAAAATGTCGGACATCCAAATCACACAAAATGGCATCACCAAACTACTATCTAACATCAATCCCCATAGAGCTTCTGGCCCGGATGGCATCCATGGTAGAGTCCTAAAGGAATGTAAAGATAATATATCTCCTATACTTACAATAATATTTAACAAATCTCTTGAACTTGGCAAAATTCCATTAGACTGGAAACATGCAAATGTCTGTCCCGTTTTTAAAAAGGGAGATAAACATGATGCTATAAACTACAGACCTATATCACTGACATGTATTTGTTGTAAAATAATGGAACACGTCATTTCTAGTAACATGATGTCATTTCTGGAAAAACATAATATCTTATATGACTTACAACATGGGTTTAGATCCTCACGTTCTTGTGAAACCCAGCTCATTTCATTCATACAAAATCTCTGTCAATCATTTAATAAAAAAATTCAAACTGACGTAATCATAATGGACTTTGCAAAAGCATTCGACAAAGTACCACATAAACATCTTCTTTATAAACTAAACTATTATGGCATTAATAGCAATGTTATTGACTGGATTTCAGACTTCTTAGGAGATAGGACCCAGACTGTTGCCCTGGACGGTATCATGTCAGAAAAAGTCCCAGTGACTTCAGGTGTACCCCAGGGCACAGTTATGGGTCAAATCCTATTCTTAATTTACATAAATGACTTTGCAGACTACATCCAACATAGCACACTCAGACTTTTTGCCGATGATAGTATTATTTACAAAGAAATAAAAACTACTAACGATGCTAAACTCCTCCAGTCTGACCTGGATGCTGCTGGCAGGTGGGAACAGGACTGGCTCATGCACTTTCATCCTGATAAATGCAATATCCTTACCGTTACACAAAAAAAAACTCCAATAAATTTTCAATATAAACTACACAACCACATTCTCGAAAAAGTTGACTCTGCTAAATATCTAGGCGTAACACTACAAAGCAATCTAAAATGGGACAAACATATAAACTCAATCTCCAACAAAGCTAATCAATCCCTAGGCTTCTTACGTAGAAATTTAAAAATAAACTCTCCAAAAGTCAAAGAACACGCATATAAAGCCATTGTGAGACCTAAATTAGAATACTCCTCTTCTGTCTGGGACCCACATACCAAATGCCAAAAAATTCAAATTGAGAAAGTCCAGAGAAGGGCCGCTAGATTTACCACCAATCGCTACCATAACACAAGCTCAGTTTCAAACATGATGAACACTCTAAATTGGCCATCCCTAGAAATTAGAAGAACACGAGCTCGCTTAATTATGTTTTACAAAATTAAACATCACACTGTCGCAATATACCCGGAAAATAATTTATTAATCACATCGGATCCCAGAACTAGATACAGTAGTGGGTATGGCTACAAGCATATCGGTACATCCCAAGATCAGTATAAGTTTTCATTCTATCCCAGAACAATAAGCCAGTGGAATATGTTGCCCGTAACCGCACACCAAGCAGACTCAGTTGATGTTTTTAAGACCATTGTCACTGTTCCTGTCTTGGTCTCCACATTCACATACTAAATGGCAACCATTGTACAAAGTTTTAATCTTAATGTTTGATTATAAAATCAATCTTTTAACTTGCACATGTATTACAATACAAACCATTATTTCTGTGTATCATACACTCACATTCAAAATTGTTTTTAAAACTAGCGCCTACACATAATCTTCAGAGCTTTGAAGGAGTGTAGTTCATTTAAGAAGAAGAAGAAGAAGACGACATTGTCACTACTGACAAAAACCCTAAAAAACTGTATACTTTCATCAATGGAAGACGTTGTGAAAGTAGCGGTGTTCCGCTCCTGAAGAAGGAGGGAATAGGATACAGTGACCCAAAGAACAAAGCTAGGATCCTGAACGACCAGTTCAGCAGTGTATTCACTGAAGAGGACACCACCCATATGCCATCCATGGATACTGACCCATCACCTGCCATGGGCCCATTCAGCATACATCAAGAAGGGGTGAAGAAACTCCTACTCGGACTGGATCCTCACAAGGCTAAGGGATCTGACAACATTCCCACACGACTGCTCAAGGAGTTTGCAGCAGAGATTGCACCAGCATTGACCCTTGTACTAGAGGCATCATTCCAACAAGGTACTGTTCCAGACGACTGGAAGACTGCACTTGTCTCACCGGTCTACAAGAAGGGAGACCGCACAGTCCCAGCTAACTATAGACCAATATCTCTGACTTCAGTCTGTTGCAAACTACTAGAACACATTGTGCACAGCCAAATCATGAAGCACATGGATATAAACAACATCCTCACTGACGCACAACATGGCTTCAGGAAGAAGAGATCCTGTGAAAGTCAACTGGTTCTCACAATACAGGACCTTGCAACTGTAATAGAAGATGGTGGACAGATAGATGCGACCCTTCTCGACTTCAGTAAGGCCTTCGACAAGGTCCCACACGGCCGTCTAGCACATAAGCTACAGCACTACGGCATAAGAGGCAACACACTTGAATGGATCAAGAGCTTCCTCTCAAACAGAAGCCAACAAGTACTAGTCGAAGGTCATACATCCCATCAGCACCAGTCACTTCTGGGGTACCTCAAGGCTCAGTCCTAGGACCTCTCTTGTTTCTATTGTACATAAATGACATGCCCGGGAAGGTCTCATCACCACTCTGGCTTTTTGCAGATGACAGTCTCCTATACAAAAGGATAAAACCCCCAAAAGATGCCAACACTCTGAAAGAAGACCTGCGAAAACTGGAGAAATTGGAGACGGATTGGCAGATGCAGTTCAACCCATCGAAGTGCGAGACAATTAGGATCACCCGTAAACGCACGCCAATCGAGTCCAACTAGACCATCCATGGGCATAAGCTAGAAACTGTCACTAGTGGGAAGTACCTCGGTGCCACAATACACGAGAAGCTCCTATGGAATGACCATATTGACGCCATCACAAAGAAAGCGAACAACAGCTTATCATTCCTTAGGAGGAACATATCCAGTTGCCCGAGAGACATCAAAGCGCAGTGCTACAAGACCCTAGTGAGACCAATAATGGAATATGCTTCACCAGCCTGGGACCCAAGCACAGCCAGAAACATCGACCAACTGGAAGCAGTCCAGAGAAGAGCAGCACGCTTCGTTACTGGGGATTATCGCCGTACTAGCAGCTCCAGCCAAATGATCACCTCACTGGGATGGCCATCATTACAAGAGCGAAGAACTGACACCAAGCTAGTCCTTATGTACAGAATTGTATACCAGCTCGTCGACATCTCGGTTACAGAGTACTACCATCCAGCTGCCCTATCAACTAGAGGCCACTCACTGCGATACCTCATTCCATTCTGCAGGACAGACGTATATAAATACTCCTTCTTCCCCTCATCAACCCGCCTATGGAACCAGTTGCCAGAAGATGTTGCCACATCCCCAACCTTGGTCAGCTTCAAGGCGGGTCTGGGCTCTCTACATTAGACGCACATCATGTTTTTATCGTTTTTAACAATTGTTTCGCCTCACAGTCACTGTATATAGTCATCACATGTGCGTTGATGCTCCAGAGAGAGCCCTGCACTTCAATAGGAAGAAGAAGAAGATCAATCTGGTGCGTTCTGTGCGTTCTGAGATAATTATTTGTTATTTTATAAGACACGTTTTGTTACAAGATATCAAGCAAAATAAAGTCCTTATTTTGTGAATATTTTTACTAATTAGGGCTCAGATGCCCGAATTGTAATTTAACATAGAAATGACAAGTTTAAAAGCAATATATTGCAGCTGGGGCAAACTTTATCTTACGATGTATCTATTGTTCTTGTAGCTTTTTCAACAGCTACATGATAACATATTTCATAGACTTAAAATCATTTTGCGAGCGAAGCGAGCACGAAAATACACATATACTTTTAACCAAGAATAAAAGGTAAATTACCTTTTACAAGACAATTTAAGGTGGAAAATTATGATGATGGTCTGAATTATTGGGGGGGGGGGGGGGGGAAACGATATGTTGGCTCCCTTGGCCTGCCCCCCTGCCCCCCTTCTCCTACGCCCATGAATTGATAATTGATTACCGATACTGCTTTGATTGGAGATTTTAATTTCCCATTAATATCATGGGAAGACTGGACAACGCCCAATAATGAGGATACCCAAACAAAACAAAAATTGAGTAAATGACTAGCAAAATACCACTGCTATACTAGTAAATGACTGTTTACTGTAGTCTTTCACTAGAATAGCATTAAATGCATGACTTGTAAATGACTTTTTCGTGATAGTCATTTACTGGTCATTTATATAAGTATGTATCTTACTAGTCTTTCACTGTACTTGTACAATTGGGAAAAGTATTTTACTAGTCATTTGTTGAACTTAGTTTTTGAAAAAAGTATCTTACTAGTATTTCACTGTACTTGAACAATGGAGAAAGTAATTTACTAAGTCATTTGTTAAACTTAGTAATCGAAAATAGTATTGTACTGGTCTTTCACTGGAAACAACCATTTTGTGGAAATAGTTTACTAGTATTTCATTTAACATATAACTTCCGAACAGGTATATCTGTAGATGTTTGTAGAACTTCTGTTAGAACTTGCTCATTTATCAGTATCTCATTTTCAGATTGTTTCCTTTTTATTTTATTCAGTACAGTCAGCTTCGTATTTAGTATCATTAAGTGTCCAGCCGCGTGTTTAGGGTTCAAAGAGGATGGATACGTGTCAGTATTTTTTACAAATCTTTATAAATTCAATAGAATTTGTAGATTCTCTATTGAGTATATATATAGGCCATTCTTATTCTGACTTAATTTGGTAGAGAGTACAACATTCCCCAAAAGTACAGTACACCCTTGTATAAAGACCACCTCATAATTAAGACCACTCCCTACATTGTAATATGTAATATTGAGGTGTTTGTGTTAATGTATTTGTTCACATGTTGCATTATAACGAAATATTCTCAGAGGTATTAATATTATAAAAAATATAATTAATATATTTAGATGTGACAATAATTAAGAAAGAGCCATGGACACAAATATATTGAGCCAGTCTCCAGGAAAACCTGCTATTTTGACAAAAATATTGATTTTGAGATTTTCCATAGTCTTAATGGCTAATGTTAATGAAGCAAAATGCAAAAGAAATTTTGTTAATATCTTGAATATTAAGAAAGTTACGGCTTTTTTAATAGAGTCCCTATTTGGTGCTTTTTGTGTGACGTCGCTAACGTCATTGGAACGTTATTCGGCGTCACTGTAACAAGAATTTCATAATTATACCATTTGATAAATTCTTGAGATAAATTGTTCAAATTAGAATCATGTGCTAGAATTATGTTTTAATTTTTAAAATACATATCAAAATCAAAAGTATTTGCATTCAGAGAAAGGCTACTACTGTTTTAAACAACTAACTCCTCGTTTTTCCCAACCGGAGTACATTTTTGTCATTGGTCACCATAGCAACGAAATAGTTAATTTTGATATAATTCATGAGAAATTTTAAAGCTTAGATATAGTACTACATGGGTAAATTACTTAAAGTAGAATCAATAAATATGTATTTTTTCTTATTTTAGAGATTTTATAAACCTTGTTACATAATACTAATTACATAATGTCAATATAGCAGGTTTTCCTGGAGACTGGCTCAATATTATTATTATTTATAAATATATAAATAATCCTGTTGTACCTAGTTAAACACATACACAAGACCACTATTAACATATCTTAATTACACAGTAAACTTACATTTTTGTACATGTTTCTTATTACGCGAATTAGCACCTTGGCCAATAAAGCTTCTTAGTATCATTAACTCAGTTATCAGTGATTGGCTAGTTTGACTCTGAGTATTCCCCTGTGCCTCGCTTTACTGTTGCCCACATGGTGTTCATTTTTCAAGTACACATATACTTGCTAGACAAAGGAATCAGGGTGCATTTTATGCATATATATATACTATTAACAATAACACTGGATGCGTATAAAACATTATACTTTATATTGTAATGTTGTGGCTCATTCTTGTTTGAAGTTGATTTCCAGAATCAATTTTGGGATGGATAAACTCACTGGTATGTAGCGTAAATTATTATAGTTCAACACATGTATTGAAATGCAACTTTATTAAGATACATAGTATAATAATGTGATACTGAAGCCTCATTATACTTGAAATAAATACATAAATTGATGACATATATTGAAAGTGATAGAAATTATTGTATTCAGACATCAATTCAATCTGACTAAAGTACTTGATATTCTTTACCTCGATCATAGCGCAGCGGGTTTGAGGATATGATTTTAATCAGATTGGCATCAAATGAATTTTAAGCAGTAATATATTACTAGTATACTTATTTATCTTAATCTCTGAAATATAGATTGATCATCTTCACTTCCAAATGCCATGCTTATAATATTACATAACTTTGCTGAAACACAATATCTTGATCTTAACTTCAGTATATACAGTGGCTCAAAAGAACTTGACGAATTCCAAAAGGCTGGAAGATCTTAACTTCAGTATATACAGTGGCTCAAAAGAACTTGACGAATTCCAAAAGGCTGGAAGATGCTTTCCGACAACGCAATGAGAGACATAAGTGACATATAAGTTATCTCCCTTGTAAGATAAAGCCCGAGGTAGACCAATTAGCACAGCGGTCCTACTAACTAGTTTAGATCCTCGGACTTTATCCTTGTTTCTAACAGACATATCATTGATTTTAGATATGAAATTTCTCACTTCTGTATTACATTATGTGTTAGGGTTATAAAAATTTATATACCATGGTGTGTAAACAGCATGTAGCCAAACTTATTATTTGATCTGATAATTAATGTTGCAAATATTTCAGCCTAATTACTACCATGTACAACAAACAAAACAGGGATAAAAACAGAGTAATCCGCATGATAGGACCGGTGGAGTTTTAGAGAGTAGTAAGGGGGGATAATTTACAAAGATAGCCAGGTAAGTAAAAGGTAATGTAGAATATTGTGAATAATATTTTGTAAGATATCTTGTCTACCTTATTTCTAAAACTACATGTACAGTCATTGTTTCCAGGTATCTTGTAACATTTTACAGAAAATAACTGACCCCTTTGATCTACATGTTGTTGTTTAGTGTCCACTTTTTCAATATGGGATTGTTTGCTTCATCTGTTTACCACAACAAACTTGTATCATTCTTAAAGTACAACCTCTGTAGAGCAACACCCTTTGGGAGCTGAAGACATTGACTGCTGTTTAGAGGTTGTTGTTCTACAGAGGTCAAATTTAATATCAGCTTAAGGAATTTGTTTAAGGTATTGTTGTAGAGAGTGTGTTGCTCCGCAGAGGGTCACATTGGAAATGTTGTATTGTACTTTAAAGTACTGTTAACATTTCCAGATGCATACATCTCTGAGAGTAAATGATCCAAATGAGTGATACAATGATAATTTGTTTCAGTTATATTTGTATATAGATACATTTATTTAGTTTACATATAATTTTTTTGGAGGTGGTTAATTCTGAAATATCAATATGTTACTAATGAATTGTTTATGTACGTTATATAGTTCAAACCATCGCTTTACCTTTGTTTCAGGTCATATGGAACATCATTATGCAAGGATTGACAGCTAATAGAGCCAGATCAAATAATGGAAATGAGTTTGAATGTGATTCATGTTGGACATTATAACTATTGTGACAAGTTTTCAGACTTTAAATAGTTATTAGGAAAAAAGGTTATTGTGACAAAAATTGAAACAAATATTTTCCTTGAAAAGTCCTTGAATTTTGTTTCAACCTTGAAAAATACTAGACTTAAGCTGCTTTGCATTTAACTGAAAATACTTTAAATAATGCAAAAGACATTGCATATACAAAGAGGTGTATTAATGTTGTCAAAATAACATTTTCTGCATAAAAAGGAAACTGTTTAACAGACACACTGTTTTCTTGCAAATAAAAAGTAAGTAAATGTATAGATGCAAGTGTGAGATATGCAGCTAAACAGTTGTCGTGATGACAGTAATTAAATTTTCATGTATATCCAGCTCAAAGAGTTTAAATTATACACTTACCTGGATAAAAAATAAAATGATCGAAAAATACCTTGAAAATACAAATTCTACCTTGAACATACATTAAAAAGTCCTTGAATTTGGATGTGAGAATTGTGTATGAACCATGTTTTTGTTATTTTGTATTTGTTTATTTTTATAAGAAAATAATGAATAAATTGCCAAATCATTTATTTGTTTTAGTATTGTCATTTACTAGTCATTTAACTATTATAAATAGTCATTTACTAGATGTAATACTTTTGTGCATATATGAAGCACAAAAGTAATTTACTAGTCATTTACTTAATAGTATTGCAGCAGTCATTTACTCATAGTATTGCAGAAGTCATTTACTAGTATTGCAGAAGTCATTTACTAGTATTGTAGAAGTCATTTACTCACCAATTTCCTTTCCCCAATGAATAAATAAGTCATTTACTAGTCTTTTACTGAGTCATTTACTAACCTCATTTGCATCTGAAATTGTGCACTACTGAAGTACTAGTAAATGACAGTATAGTACTAGTCATTTACTGTAGTCATTTACCTCCACATTTTTTTGGTTTGGGTAGTGTTGATTATATGTTTATTGAATGTATGAGAGCTACTTTTCTGCATGAATTTATTGACAAGCCCACTAGATAAAGGGATGGACAAGCAGCAAATATATTGGATCTGCTTTATACTGACAGACCAGAAATCGTGAAATCAGTAGACTATAGAAACAACCTAGGGTCTAGTGACCACATATCCTTGTTTATCACTCTTGAGTGTAGCGTTCATGTGAAAGAAGCAGATACTGTAAAAAGAAACTATCACAAAGGGGACGACTATGATTCAATGAGGGAGATTTGTCTAATGTAGATTGGAAAACTTAAGCTAATATGTCTGCTGATGAAAGCTATAGATTCGTCCTAAGTGAAGTTCATGACTGTGTTGAAAAGTATGTGCCTTTTGTGAATCCAAAGCATGTGAAGAAAAGACGATGGGTGAATAAGGATTGTATGAATTAAGAGTGCTAAGACTAAATATAAGAAATGGCAAACGTACGTGCATATGCAAAACAGAAGGGATCTTGAAATATATTGAATAGCCAGAAATGAATTCACTAAAGTAGTGCGAAACGCTAAAAAATGATTGGAAAATGCATTAATTTTTGAAAACGTGAATGTCAATTCTAAAGCATTTTGGGGTTTTATCCGAGGTAAGATGAAATGTAAACCTGGTATTCCAGATTTGAAAGACATTAACCATGAACTTGTTGACAATGACTATGAAAAGGCAAATTTGTTGATCAACTGTTTTGCATCAGTGTTTGTTGAGGAACCGCCAGGATTGCTTCCGATTTTTTATTCGATATACCATGGTACACTTGTGTCTAAATTAGTGACAGACAGCAACACTGTTTTGAAACAACTTTAAAGTTTGAACATAAACAAATTCATGGGTCCTGACTTTTGTCACCCAACTGTTAAATGAAACATGTAATCAGTTTTCAGACCCACTATGTACTATATTCAACAAGTCATTTGAATAAAGTGAAGTACCAATTATCTGCAATGAAGCAAATATTACAGCGCTGTTCAAAACAAAGGCGAAAAGACTGACCCTTCTAACTACCGACCAGTGTCTCTTACATACATGTGTAACCATGTGTTATCATGAACCATATGTTGTAAAATCATCTCTTTACTGATAGTCAATGTGGTTTTAGAGAAAAGCGAAGCTGTGTGCTGCAGTTTTTGGATGTACGAGTTAGATCATTTTGTCAAGAACGTTGACATGAGTGTACAGACTGATACAATTGATCTAGACATAAAGAAAGCGTTCGACTCTGTTCCTCATACACGACTTTTACACAAATTGAACGCGTATGGCTTTGGCCAAGAAATTATAAAGTGGATTAACAGCTTTTTATCTGATAGAAGGCTATAGTGAACGGTAAATGCTCAGAATGGAAGCCAGTAAATTCAGGTATACCCCAAGGCTCTGTGCTTGGACCAGTTTTATTCATTATTTATATGAATGAGATTTATATGCCAGATGAACTAGAATAAGTATTTAAATTGTTTGCTGGCGACAGTTAAATTATCGTGCTATACATACTTCTGATGACCAAGACTAAAATTGAAAGTGACCTTGATGAACTTTGCAACTGGAGTGGTAAGTTGCAATACCAAAGTGCAAATCTATACAATATGGTAATGTCATTCATGAACATGTTTACCACATGAGAGATAACCAGAATCAAAACATTGAGATTCCAAACTGTGACGAGGAGAAGGACTTGGGGGTGATTTTTGAAAGCTCTTTGAAATTCAATAAGCATGTTGCTAGAGTAGTGAATCGTTGCAACAGACTGTTAGGCATGGCGAGATCATTCCAGTTTATGGATAAGAAACGTTTTCTAATACTCTACAAAAGATTGATTCGGTCTATCATTGACTATGTATGCACTGTATAGTTCCCCACGACAAAGACAAATAAGCAACGCATAGAAAACATACAGAGGCAAGCAACCCGCATTATACCAGAATTAAAAAGACTCTCATACTCTGAAAGATTAGAGAAGCTTAATCTGTCAACGATGCTCTATAGGAGACAACGCTATGACATGATTCTGTTTTTTAAAATGATTAATGGTCTTGAAGACTATAATTATGAAAAACTATTTTCTTTCAATGACAATGCTACACGTGGGCATCTATACCGGCTCACAAAAGATTTTTGTGAACAATCTTTGCGTTTAAATGCTTTCCCTGCTCGAGCAATCGACGAATGGAACAACCTGGATGGAATTATAGTAAACAGCTCTAGTGTCAACTCTTTTAAAACCAAGCATGATATACGTAGCGTGGAGAGATCGTAGGTTTAACCTGAACGGTATATACTAGCGACGCAAATTTTTTAATTTTTGTCGACTTTTTCAACCGGAAACCGGTAAAATGTACAACTTATTTTATGGAGTCTACAAGCGCAATGAGCGCTTACTCAACTCCACAGAAACAGTAAACAGTAAACCGATAGAACTTTGCCGATGTATTTTAACGATGCCGAACTACTATCTTGTTATCAGTTGAAAGTTGAATACGATTGATGAAAGACGCCATTCATCTCGCTAGTTTCAGCTATAAAAATAAAAAGACACATTTTCAGCCACACAAACGTTGAATGACTTAGTTTCAGGTATAAAAAACACTGACATATTAAGCTCATGAAAAAAACTTACAGTCCTAGGTAGATATATCGGGTGTCTCTTTCCGGTGTTTTCCTTTAATAGCTGAAGACCATTGGACACTGGTTATGTCATCGTTTTCTAGGAGCTGACACAATCCTATTGATGAAAACGATATATTCAAGATTAAAACTACCGGCAAACTGACCTCATCGCTTCAGTAGTCGCTCTTGTATAGTTCGGGAAATACTGTTTCGACTCGGCATCCCTCCCGTTCACAATCGGCGCCTTCGGTAACTATTCTGCATTTTTCTTAACATGATCGACATAGCTGTTAAATGGAAATGTAGTGTTTCATCACTTGAAAAAGACAAAATTGGGTCGAAATATTAAGATATAGAGTGGTTTGGTAACAAAAATTATTGTGTTCACCCAAAGAATACGGGAGTATTGTGTATGATCTTTGGTTCCCCTATTTAGGATGTTTTGTAACAAGATTGTACGTTCAGTTGTAAACAGGAAAAAAACGTCAATTTTTTACCCATATTGCTTATAGACATTTTTTATAACGCTGGTTCCACCTTAACACCACATTTCAACACGTAACCCTACTGCTAAAGGTAATTCCATACTCTTAATGTTTTCTGTACAAGAGGTATCAAACACCTGATTTTTATGAAGAACACACTCATGATAGTGATTGTGCAAACCCATAACAGTTTTGCTCGGCTAGTTTTCAAGATATTTTTAGATTTTGGGGAACCCCCCTAGAAACGGATACTTGCATTTCACCGAAATAGTTGGACATATAATTCCACGAAACTTGGCATGCACGAAATTTCGTATATACGGAATCACACGATAACGTTTGTTTTAGACTATGCATGTTATATGTATTTTAAATGATATTTTAAAATATGTGATTTTTCATTTTTAAGTTATACGAAAAATATAGTTGAACAACATACTGATTTCGTAAATGCATCCAGTAGAGTAACTATTATAACAGTTTTGTCCCAAATTTCATGGCAGTTGCTCGGCTAGATTTTTTAAACTGGCACTTTAGTGATTTCGGAAATGTCGAAAACCAGGAGAGTTTACAAAATACATCAACGTTTTGAATACGTTGTATCCAGTTTTCGCGATAATTTGTTTTTGAAAAATGTGTATATTTAAAGATGAACAAATGCTCTTTTGTATTAGCTAGTCTATATTATTACCAAATAAATGCAAACTAACCTTCCTCTAAAGTAGTCGGGATGCTTGCTAAACAAATGTTAAAACTTGGATAAAATGTTGTGTGGGCGCATTATATTACGTTTCACATACAATGTAGCTAGTATTCGCGAGTGTTGGTGTTTCAACGTTTGGAATAAATGGCACGTAAAATTTCAGCTTTAGTTTTACTCTGCAAGCTTATTATAGAATAATATAGTAACAACTATACAGTAAATGCGCGATTTTAAGATATGAGAACATGCTGACACATCAATTTTAAGTTTTTCTTATTTTATCATCATGGTAGTCAGACGCTTTCAATACGTCTAATTTACACCGATTTCTAAACTTCCGGTCAACTAAAGAGTATCCAATCACCTTAACATAACAAGACAGTGTTTAGACATATCAGCACTACATTTTGACATGTTAACTTTACGGTATAACATAATTTATGGCAGTGTTTAATACCTTAAGACAACTGTGGCGTTCCATATATGGCCGTGTATAAGCACCGTACCTTGTTTAAACATTGAACAAATCGATAATACACAGGCTATACATGCATAGTACAGTGTACCCGTATTGAATGATCAGCTTGTATTATCGATAAGACTAAATCATACGTTCAATCTTTGAGTGTGTACACACATTGGTTATTTTGAAATAAACCTGAATTCTTATAGAAGGATTGTCGCATAGATTTGTGTGTAGTTTAGGACTTATATAGAAGAAGTAAGTATTTGTGTGTATTTTAATTACTAGCCAATTATAAGTTACCATGGTTACGCTACTATTAATTTGGCATTATGTTACATGTATCTTTGAGCTATGCATGGATTACTACTGCATTACAAAATGTTCATCAGAAGCATGGGTTACGTTGTGATATGTGCCTTGTTTTGCGGGTATCAGTGTTGTAATTTTTGGCTAAGACCGCAAGTAAAAATATGTCAACAGAATGATAAAACACTTGAGCGTCGAGGATGTCTCGTAAAAATCGGTTATTTTAAAGATTAAAATAATTACGGTTGTGTTTAACTCTTTATTAAAAGATTATTACTTGCGTTCTTAGCCAAAAAAAAGTTATGTACCACATGCTATGCCCACACTGGATTCTGTATCTCGTTAGAAGTATTTCTGCTATTTCGTCATCTAGTGCTTAGATGATATACATACTTTCAGTTTTTATGCCTTTGAAATTTACTTATAACATTTTATAAGTACTAAAATACAATAATCAGTAACAATGTATATATCAGTGTAGCAATATCATGTGGGTTTTGGCAACAGTTCCAAGTAGAAATTTGTAAACATCGAAACACACATGTAGCCATAAGTAGTTTATTTCTTCATCGATTTCACCACGCTAAGAGGGATATTATTTGCTTTCCATGAAATACAGTATCTTTTTCATCAGCTTAACCGTTTTTCCCAGTACCCTGTGAAACCTGGAACTTAGAACTGTAGCCAAAAGTCACGTGGTATTGCTATCCTGTATATTACTTGTGTGATGAATATGATTTCTTGCATTTAGAAAGATACGACCAGTTACATATATCAACAAATATCAATATAACGCCCTGTCCTAACAGGTATTCAAGAATTTCAATACATATATCGATTATTCAATGTAATATTCTTAACAGCTTAAACACGTGTCTATATTCTGTTTATACGTTAACCTGGTATAGTCTATGCTTGTTTTGATATATATAATTATTTTATTTCATAAACAAGAGTATTGAGAATCAGAATTACGAGCGTAAGTCTCTATAAGCCATGTAATTGGTTGTAGTTACAGGGTTACAAAAGTACGTGTCCATATGCATTAGATTCTATTTATAACATTAATCTATAAATGATTAATTTATTACTAGTGTTAAAACTGTTCCTTAAAATCGAAAGCTGATGAAATGCATTAACGCGTAGATAATCACTGCCAATGGTAGTAGATTAGTCATATACACGCACAATGGACATTTTATACTGATTTTATAAGATAGCACACTCGTACATTCCTTTGTGGTGGGGTATAGTGTATTTGTAATATATCTAATATGGTATGCTTAAATCAGATGGTTAATGTTGCTTGCTTCAGACAAGTGGTTGCTTATATCAGATGACCAGTATCGTGGTTGCTTATATCAGATGACCAGTATCACATACTTGAATGTATTATGTTTTCAGTCTAACCTGGGACCGAGTTTAGCGTATCTAGGGTCCCTGGTCCAACGTATAGTACCGTGAAGTGCATGCTGCGTCGTGAGTGTAAAGTTCGGACATTATTGAAGTCGTTTCAGAAGTAACGTCAAGTTGACATAATGGGACTATTAGAACCAATCAACAGACTTCGCTGTTTCCTAGTTTACTGGTACTTGCAATGGGAGCTCAATACGTCACTGTATATGCTTGAACCAGCAGAAAAATACATTATCAGTATCCTTTTTCAAAATATGATCACCAATTTACTTAATTTCAATGTATATATACTTATAAAAAAGTTTAGCAAGTTGGATTATTTTATTAGTTTTCGTGAAGTTGCATGCTATTTAACAGTAGGAAAGTTTTTCAATCTTAAGACCAGTTCATTCCATTTGATATTCAACCATTTAAGTGAAGGAAATTTTCATCCTGACCGAAATTCGTCACTTGTAAGGAGATAGGGGTCAATAAGAAAAATCACAAAAAATGTGATGTCGATAATGCCGTCCTTAAAGGGACTGCCTTACATATTGGTGTATTGCAAAAATAAAATAAAATTGTCAAATATTCATGTAATTTTGGTAAAGTTGCCTGTATATGCCATAAACAACCACATTGACATGAAAAATAACTTGGGAAACATCGGCATTTTGTAGGAATTTAGCATTTTACACCCAAAATTCTATAGGGTATTAATACCCTATAGAATAGCACTACTATCACTTATATTGTCTGAAATTTGTTTCCATTTGATCAAAACAAATTGCGAAACAAACTGAATACCTCACTGATATTTAGGCTATAGTTTGTTGAAGTTACAGTTTGATCATGTGTGAAATACATAATTTACAAAGCATTTCGGAAGGAAACTGTGCGATATTTTCAAAAGGAAAAATACCGAGTGCCGAATATCAAGAGTGATTTAAATTTCTTATATGCCATAAATCTTTCATAAAGCAACCACCAGTGGCTTTCTATTACATAAATACTTGGTTAGGTATGAAAATTACGTCATACAAAAAATAAGCCCTAACCGTGAGGCAGCACCTTTAAGGAGTCATTACAGGCGAACATGTTTGTCTATTGCTGTTACGAAGCTTGAAAACAACGGTTAGGGGAATGTTATGTTATAGTTAGAACATATTAAGTAAATTTTAATGATTAAAAAGGGCAGAGCTAACTTAGAATATAACATTCTGCATTCTGATTGGCCGATAGGAATAAGCCCCATGCAAGACGTCAAGTCTGTTAACGAAAATGCGACGTTTTCATTGGCTCATAATGTAGGTTATATTCTAAACCATATTTGTTCAATGTTTGCTCAAGGTCGTGTACCTTGGATCGCATTTTGTTCCTCGTCTCCTCTACTCCGAAGAAGGACCGAGTTTTGTTAAATCGGCGACAATTCGAGTGTGTTTGTTTAATCCATACGGAGATGGTAATTTTATTGCGTACAAGTCGTTGTGCGATAAAAATTGCTGAGGCAAACCAACCCTACCAATGACGTCGCGTTAACGGTATGCTAACGTCAGTATGGCGTCCATAAATTCTAGCGATGAGTTGTCTTTTCCGGTCAATTTTATCACAAATAATAGTGCCGTTTGCGTTCCTGACATGAACAGCTAGCTGGTGACTTCACGTGAATCCGTTACACGCTGACGTCACTGCAATCTAACGCTCTTTTTGTGACGTAGGTATGGCTAGTCTGTCTGAACATGGCCAACCTTTGACGTATCCTGTTAGCGAATATTTAGTCTATAGGCGACTAATGATCAATTAATTGTCATTAAAATGTATTGCTTTGCCTTCTGCCTTCGTGACATCATTCAACATTCCAATAGCCATTTGACGTCGTTCACCGTCATTTTTTGACTTCGAACCGTTGAATATTTTATAATTTTAACACCGGTTTATTTGGTTGTGGCATAAGACTGACACGTGTTTTCTTTATAAATGACGTCATGGCTTCACAAAACCACGAAAACACAAATTGACCACTGAAATGTTGATGTATAACTCTTGGCCGACAAGTTAATCACATAATTTATGCATACATCGCCACACAAGTAAAAATATTAGTAACCTGAAAAACTTGCTAAACTTTATTTTTTCAGTATAGTATAATTATATAAACACAATTCGTACGAACTTCAAACAGGACGGATTACTCAGGGAAACGATCTCCGTGACCCGAGTTTATTTGCATAAAAATTATATCAGAATGTGTTGCTTTACTTCCTGGCAGAATCTGAACGTCGGATCCAAACCGCTTCAACATCCTTAAGTGCCCATGCATGTGAACTTTAATTATTTAGTTGTGAAAATCGTATGCTCTCTAATTAAATCTTATTATCCTTAACTTGATGTTTAGATAGTATTGCTGTAGTAACCATTAGTGTTATAGTGTTTGCTGCGTTAACCTATCTACCTGGACACCTTATAATGATGATACATTTCATGTATGGTGATGATGCTGTCAGTACGTAGCCAACATTAAGTCCTGGCTTCCTTGTCTCGTCACTCATAGACTGTGTAAGTGTGTGCAATCATGCCAGGGGCGATAACACGCTATGTAATAATACCACATCTTCGTCATCATTTCCTACGTCATAAAGGAACAATGCCAGGGGCGGTAACCCACTATGTAATAATACCACAACTTCGTCATCATTTCCTACGTCATAAAGGAACAATGCCAGGGGCGGAAACCCACTATGTAATAATACCACAACTTCGTCATCATTTCCTACGTCATAAAGGAACAATGCCAGGGGCGGTAACCCACTATGTAATAATACCACAACGTCGTCATCATTTCCTACGTCATAAAGGAACAATGCCAGGGGCGGTAACCCACTATGTAATAATACCACAACGTCGTCATCATTTCCTACGTCATAAAGGAACAATGCCAGGGGCGGTAACCCACTATGTAATAATACCACAACTTCGTGTTAACTTCGTCACCATTTCCTACGTTATAAAAGAACCACGGCATCATTTTATGTGACACGACAACCACAAACTGTTATCCCTATTGTATGCTGTGCACTGTTTATATATTGCCATTTTTCTCTCATAGTCATTTTGTACATATGTCTACATTTATATTTAATTTATTATTTGTATTATTTTGATAGGCGCTTGCTATATCTAATATCTTGTAAATAAATATCGAACTTTATAAAGCTATCGAATTATTGTTATGCGCCAATCAATTGAAATCACGCCCCCAACTCCGGGGAATAGAGATGTTTGCTTTTTCAAACCCCGGGTAGATTCCCTGCCCACAGGAGGGCGGTACAGATGGTAAACCCCCGCAAATTGCCCCGCCCTTTACCTCGCGGGTATTGTCACGGCTCTATTTCCCTGCTATTTTGGCGCGAAACAAAAGTGAACACATCGGAAAGGTAAAAACACGGGACTATTCGCTCGCTATCTCCTGCCCTTCCTCGGGTTCGGGGCTGTGGTTCAATTGACTAGTGCATTAATTATTCATCTCTGACTATTTTAAAATATTTCCTTATTTTCTTGGAGAATGGAACGTAGGCCTACAACACTGGGAATCATACACCTAAATAATGAGTTGGATACAGGGGGTAGGCCCATGATATCCGTCTTTTATACCTTGCTTATTATGTCAGTCGGTATGCAACACACATCTGTATTAGTCAAACAGTCAACAGACAGCAATCAATCGCAATGATGACCACTCTTCATGTTGGCGACCCTGACGAACCAGCTTTACACATGCCCAAACTAAAAGCGGTCTCAACCCTGGCCTTAATACTGTTAGAATTTACAGTGACCCACGCTCAGTATCTTAGCGGTGCCTGATAGTAGTGAACCACGCTCAGATACCACGCTCAGTATCTGAGGGGTGCCTGTTAGTGGTGATCCACGCTCAGATACCACGCTCAGTATCTGAGGGGTGTCTGTTAGTGGTGATCCACGCTCAGATACCACGCTCAGTATCTGAGGGGTGTCTGGTAGGAGTGATCCACGCTCAGATACCACGCTCAGTATCTGAGGGGTGTCTGGTAGGAGTGATCCACGCTCAGATACCACGCTCAGTATATGAGGGGTGTCTGGTAGGAGTGATCAACACTCAGTATCTGAGGGGTGTCTGGTAGTAGTGACCAACGCTCAGTATCTGAGGGTGTCTGGTAGGAGTGACCCACGCTCAGTATCTGAGGGTGTCTGGTAGGAGTGACCCACGCTCAGTATCTGAGGGGTGTCTGGTAGGAGTGATCCACGCTCAGATACCACGCTCAGTATCTGAGGGGTGTCTGGTAGGAGTGATCCACACTCAGTATCTGAGGGGTGTCTGGTAGTAGTTGCCCGCGCTCAGTATCTGAGGGGTGTCTGGTAGGAGTGATCCACGCTCAGTATCTGAGGGGTGTCTGGTAGTAGTGACCAACGCTCAGTATCTGAGGGGTGTCTGGTAGGAGTGACCAACGCTCAGTATCTGAGGGGTGTCTGGTAGGAGTGACCAACGCTCAGTATCTGAGGGGTGTCTGGTAGTAGTGATCCACACTCAGTATCTGAGGGGTGTCTGGTAGGAGTGACCCACGCTCAGTATCTGAGGGGTGTCTGGTAGGAGTGACCCACGCTCAGTATCTGAGGGGTGTCTGGTAGGAGTGACCAACGCTCAGTATCTGAGGGGTGTCTGGTAGCTCTTTAATACAGCAGCTATGTTGACCTGTATTGGTAGCTTGATTCCAGTCTCGAAAAGTTCGAGCGATGAAAGTGAAACCGAGGGTGATATACTCATACTACTCAATTTGAGAAGGGCAACAACGTTTGCTTGTGAATATTTTGCAAATATAATAAGATGAACTAAAGTGATTTTCAGAAACATATCATTACAACTGTAATATTTTAAAGGAATAAAGATTGTTTGAAAATCTGATGTCGTTTAAGTGCTGATAAGCCCAACCTCACTTAAATGATTGTACATGTTCTTCATTCAAGCCTCCGTGATAACAGAATGCGGTCCGGTTTTGACACTTATCAGTTACCTGGAAAAGACGACAATATGTCAATGCATAGTAAATGCAACACATGGGTGTTTCGAAATTTAGCAGCAGTGTAGATATAGATATTTTAATATTTGCCCAACCTTGTCTTAATCGGGTGTGCTCAGTTAACGAAAAACGGACATGACTATTGATTTCTTGACTCTTATGAAAAGTTGTGTAGTTCTAGTATATTTTACACCGCGTATAAACCAAATCACTGTACTCATTATTGCAATCCTATACAATTCAACGTGTACTCATTATTGTGATTGAAACATCCGGTGATTTTCCAACACTGTACTCATTGTTGCAATCCTATACAATTCAACGACATCACTGTACTCATTATTGCAATCCTATGCAATTCAACGTGTACTCATTTTTGCGATAACCGGAAGTTGACTCGTTTATACACTGTGTTTTAATACCGTCGAGTGTCTTCAGGCTTCAAAGATGTTCACAATTGACTGATGCCGATGACAAGTGTATGTACGCGGTCTACCAACTGTTTGAGCTTGACTGTCAACATAGCGTGCGATTGCTTATTTACAATAGCGTTCAGTTGATGAAATAATTTTATGATATACATGACACAGCAGAACTTATTTATTCCCGGCATGTAAGGTAAGCATCCTCGAAACTTATAACGTTTAACTAAGACACAAGGGAGGTAACTCCTGTAGCACTGCAAATTTATCAAAAACAATAACGTCCCTTTGCTCTTAAAACGTTACACCGGATCGCAGATTTGTCAATGATTAATTAATCTTAATTACTACCATCCCTGCGTTCAGGGAAAAATAACGTGACGCACGTTTCGTACCAGGTACGCAAACGGTACGATACGTGTGTCACGTTATTTTTCCCTGAACGCAGGGCTGGTCTATAACCACATCGCCTAACCAAGACTTATAATAGTGGCAATCAACAGTATACTATTACCTTGTATTCAATTTGTCAAGATTAGCGTTCTCTTTGTTTACTTCAGTTCTGAAGTTTATATCGAATGAATAGCTGGTTGGCGTTTTGTTGGGTTGTTTTACAGATAAAATATTTATTAAATTTCTTAGTACATTATATCTACATATTATGTGCATTAATAGCAAGGAGACAATAGTCTTTATACACGGTATAGTACGGAAAATTTGAGACGACTCTCGATGTTCTATTACCATTATTTAACAACTGGTATCTTGTTTATATTTATAATCCCGGTTGTATGTTTTCCCAAGCGGGAAGTGTCACGAGGGCGCTTGATGTGTAATACCAATACAAATCTAAAGGACCGATATTGCACGATTTGCTCGCGGAAATTTATATTCAACGCAAGAACCTTGTAATATGTTCATGCATAAACGTCGGGATATGTCAAATTATCCGTGCTATACTACTATAGAAACTTAAATATGAAACTAAGAAGTCGGTATAATAATGCTACACAATGTACATGCATAAACCTAACACATTAAAACAAGAATAGTCGTGACTACTCGTATGGGACACATTCATATGAAAAAGCAACAACATATAGACCTATGTCCGACCAATCTTGGAATATGCATTCGCATCAGTCAACCGGAGATGATCAATTGTACTGGTAGCAGCCATCATCCAAGTACAAGCTATATTCCCAACATATTACACAGCCTACAGTGACCCACCTTATAACACTCCCGAGACATAGACATATCAAGTAGGCTATACAAATATGACATAAGCTTGACGACATTGAACCAAATCCATAACTACGTCCTTTTACCTCATTTAGATTTCATACCCAACAACTAAACCAAATATCATGCAATAAATCTACCCACCAACACAGTTTCTTTTCATTGTGCAATTGTTGGAATCGCTCCCAAACATGCCGTTATCGAGCCAACCCTAGATGTTTCAACGCGGCTCTGCTAACCTCTCGTGTCTACTAAACATGCACTATTTGTTTTTGTCCAGTTCTCATACATTGTGTATAGACAAAACCTGAACTTTTAAATGTAAATTTGAACATCGTCTCGTCCATCAGTTGAGGGGCATCAGTTGAGGGGCATTAAAAAAATAAACATGACTATTGTCATAAAACCTGCATTGTTTAACAATGTAAATCAACATATACAGTGTATATCATTAGAAACCGGAATCCTTTTTCTACATGCAGTACAATTATCAAAGAAAATAAATACACGATCCGGGAGGTACAGTCGTCTAAACAGGGTCACTAACGCTGACCCGGCGTACAAAATGACGTCAATGACGTCACGCTATTTTACAAGGATGTCGTGCTTCCCTCAGAGCTGTGAAAAATACGCAGTATATAGTAACAATGGTGATATATGCACCCTGTACTACACACGTAAACCATTTGTGAGAATCTCATGTATTTTACCGGATCTTACATCGAACATCTGGGCGAGAATCCGTTCCCTAAAACGTCGGTATTTTGTCACAAACGTTATTGTGATTTTCTATCACTGCCCTATCTTTAAAGTCTGAACAACCATCCCTATGACGTTTATGTTTATGTTAAAGCTAACTAACAACGTGTTGTGGGACTCTATCCCATTGCAGTTACGATAGTTTCATACGATGCCGAGGGCATCTCATCTTGCTGTTGATAGAATTTTGTGTTTGTCCGTTTTACCTTACGTTCTAGTGGCGTCACTTTTACGTTACGACGTTGTCACTCCTGGAGTTCAAGTCATTATTATGTCACCACCTAACGTTCAAAAGTCTTCATTTTTGCTGACAATGCCCAGCATATTACATGTAATGTTTGGGCGATGTTTCAAAACTATCGATAGGGTAGTAGAAACGTAGTCGATATCAATGGTTATTGATGGGCTGTACCGGATAAATGTTACCATGATTTCGAAAGTAACTACATTGTATTATGAACAGGCATTTTAGTGTTACTTAATACATAGGATATCGACTTTTCGCCATTGAAATCCGATTCAAGATTATGTATTATTATTTGTATAAAAACTCTTCCCGTGAGAGCCCCATTCCTGTTTATTTTTGAACGTCCCTCCTAGTAACATTAGTAATTCGTAGTGAAACGGAAACGCGAGGTTGTCTCATTTGTCGAGGATGTAGCACAAGATAAAATAAGACACCCGAGTGTTAGTTTGCTATCTGGCTTTTATTATAATCACAAGGTCTATAGGGCGACCCTAGTCTGACTAGGGCGTCTCCATTGGGCATACAATTAACATTTCAAATACTTACACGGTTTGTTGATATTACAATGAAGACCCAGCACGATTCAACCAATGAAATTGACTCATATAAGATGTTTGTTACAATGGAATGTCATTCATAAAATTATAAGAAATTCACGTGAATCAGTAACCGGTCTGTATAAGACCAACTCAATGATAAGACCAGGATCTCAATTTGTGAACATAAATTTAGCCAATTTCCCTTGTGTAGCTCCTTTTTTGTTCAATACCCTTTGCAAAATTGGTATATTTACGAGGTGAATATTTTGCTGGGTTTAGATTTCGCGCAAGCGACGTTGACCGCGAATATAGCGAACATTAAACCCCCGTGAAATATACCCGCTATACAGTACTCTGATCTCCTCAATTAACGATAATATATAAAGCGTCAGGAGTTAACATTTCGATATAAGATAAGAATCCGTAGAATATACTAGTATGTATTTACTAGTATATCAGCGTGTTCTTTCTTCGGCCACACTTTTTTCAATAACTCGTACTCATGGTACTGCATACGTATTGATATAAGTAATTTCGTTCAAACAAACTTTCAATTAAACGTCTGTTTAAAATTAGTCTGGATTACCTGCCCCTAATACACCACATGATTAGGTCGTACTATTATATGTACTATAGAAAACGCCGGGAACAAGACTAGTTTAAAATGAGCTCAAAGTTAAGCCGCAATACTTTG
This sequence comes from Spisula solida, assembly GCA_947247005.1. Lineage (NCBI taxonomy): Eukaryota > Metazoa > Mollusca > Bivalvia > Venerida > Mactridae > Spisula > Spisula solida. The sequence goes on along the minus strand of OX365947.1, from coordinate 37,784,131 downwards.
AACATACTTGTGTACAGTTCGCGGACATATTAGACTGGTACCCGTTCAAATATAAAAATATATTCGTATCACCAAGATACCAGTCTACGGACATATACCATTCTGATCACCTCGGTCTTTATTGTATTGCAATATTTACCGGAGAAATAACCGTAAATAGCCGAACAGGCACTTGCACTTTCTCCCTCACATAATTGAAACTGACTTAAATAAATAATTACGTATATATATTGTACATTCGTATGTCCATACTTCTTATCACAATTTGATTTACCAATATTGTATGCATACATATTTTATTGAGCTGACCAATCAATATTTATTCAGCCAAATCTCGGCCATACACTTTCAGACAATAGGTACATACAGTAAAACCCAAACTCTTTTAATTGAGGTAGTCTGAATATTGAACAAACAAGGAGCAACACACGAAAAAATTGCTTAAACTATTAGGTTCACAAATTGAGGTTGTCTTCATCTTGAGGTGGTCTTATAATTGAGGTTGTCTAATTCTAGAGGAAGTTGTGTTTAAACAGTTTACTTTAACAATATTAAAAAATTGAAATGCTATAAATCTAATGTGTCTAACCCTAAGCAGCCTAACATTAAACAAAACATTGTGCATTGCCATATACATTCGTCAAATTAAACGTGAGCGTGTATCTGGAACCGGTTGTTGATGCTGTAAACTGTCTAGTTGAATCTCATGAGTTGGAAGGTGGCGCAACTAAACCACTACTGGTATGCTCCATTGAATCCACGACAATAAGTAGAAGTTCATTTAATAACTACAGTATTGGTGGGCATTTATGACCCATAAACATGCACTGAATAAAAATATATTGCTTACTAGAGATATCACTAGAACTAGAGTTACTGATTCTGTTCCAGGGCTAATATGGAGAAGTACGTTGCCAATAGGACGGAAGTTTGTAAAGGCCTACTTTGTAAGCCCAACGTACTTCATTTATGAGTTTTTGTTTTCAGCATATGTTTTCAATCTTCTAAGATCTTATTTTCTTGTTGACTTTCAGTGAAAATCACATTTAGTATTACGCTCCGTACTTTGAAAACACTAACTTTTACCTCGTTTTCCAACCATTTACAGTCGTTGACATAACCTTGGACTAACTTGCTCTTTCGCTAGCAGCTGACCACTTCACTAGTGATTGATATAACCGTCATTCAATATCACCTAGAAACACAACATGTCCAATCCGGAAATCCAACCCAGATAATCGGATAGACCGTGGTACCGGCTATGAAGATCTACGAACTACACTAACCGAGCGCTAACCGACTGTTAAATCATATTTACCCTTACCATATTAAGTGTATTACGCTAAGTTAAGCCTACCCAGAAACAGAGTTAAATATGTGGGTGTGATATACTTGGTTCCATTATATAACTGTTTAAAGCTTGCTCTATATCATTCCATTGTTTTAATATATTAAAGTTATGTTTTTGTAATACACTTTTAACGATGGATATTTCATCATTGACGACATGAATGGCTTCACCAAGGAACAATGTTGACGTTTTCATCCAGTCTGGTTTTGTGGCACGATGGTATTTTGGTTTCAAGCATTTGCTAGCACAGTGCAAATCTAAATCATCGGTGTCCCAATGTAGAAATGTTCCCATGTTAGACAATTCGTTAACCGTATTTGCTTTCAGTTTTTCATAAACGATAACATGGACTGGCTTCTTAAACGTAGTCAACCAATAAAGAGTGTTCTTTGTCCATTTTTTCGCTTGGTTTCGAATAAAAGTTTGCCACCCTAAAAAGATAAATATATTTTTGTGGTTACTATACTATGTTAACTTTACAGTTACACATTCAATGCTGATACATTATCATACTAGTCTAAAAAAATACCTGGGTCGTAAAATCCAATCCATTCTTCGGTCAGCGTACTTTTGGGATAATCGGGCCGGAGGACGCATGACGGACATTCGCTCGTAATCGGGGAAGTCGACAAAATCAAGTCGTGGCTTAGCGACAAAGAGTTTTGTCGGTGATCATCGATGACCCGACGATGTCCGCCCTTCTGATGGACACCGTATGATCAACACCTCTGCCCGTCCGTATATTTTTGTAGTTGCAATTAGTTTCGATGTAGAGACATACTGAAAGTATAGTACTGGAATAGTCCATGTATATTCCTCGTCCTACCAGGTCCGTTAATAAGTCAAAACATCTCTAAGTACAATAACACAAACACACGAAGGATAATAAGGCCAGTTCAATATCACCATACTTGTTTGGCCTCTAGCAACTAGTTAAATGTCGCCATACTTGTTTGGCATCTAGCAACTAGTTAAATGTCGCCATACTTGTTTGGCCTCTAGCAACTAGTTAAATGTCGCCATACTTGTTTGGCATCTAGCAACTAGTTAAATGTCGCCATACTTGTTTGGCATCTAGCAACTAGTTAAATGTCGCCATACTTGTTTGGCATCTAGCAACCCGTTCAATGTTGTCATACTTGTTTGGCCTCTAGCAACTAGTTCAATGTTGTCATACTTGTTTGGCATCTAGCAACTAGTTCAATGTTGTCATACTTGTTTGGCCTCTAGCAACTAGTTCAATGTTGTCATACTTGTTTGGCATCTAGCAACTAGTTCAATATCGCCATACTTGTTTGGCATCTAGCAACTAGTTAAATGTCGCCATACTTGTTTGGCATCTAGCAACCCGTTCAATGTTGTCATACTTGTTTGGCGTCTAGCAACCATTTCAATGTCGCCATACTTGTTTGGCGTCTAGCAACCAGTTCAATGCTGCCTTACTTGTTTGGCGTCTAGCAACCAGTTCAATGTCGCCATACTGGCTTGTTTGGCGTCTAGCAACCAGTTTAATGTTGCCATACTTGTTTGTCGTCTAGCCACTAATGCGATTTGTTCAGTATCAGCAAAATCTGACTGATGGAAGTCAAATCGCTATAGTATGTTGGTTGAACGCCTTTGTAAAATATAGACCTAATATCAGATTCATGTGGTTATACTTACTCTGTGAGAGAAAATAATCTCGTTCTGCGAACCCGACCTTCCCTCCATGCACGAGATTACACAGAGACAGAACAGCGTCATATGGATTACGAAGGATTAACATTGCCATTTGGAAATCAATCGATTTCGCGTGCATAATATCACAATCACGATGCTTCGTTCTATTGTGCTGTGCGTGTGTTTTTACTATGTATACTCCGCCGCGTAGTGGACAACGCATGGATCCAGGAAATTCACTGCGACCATCTGGGTACATACTTCCCGTATAAACACCTGTAATGGAAATAATAAATATTAAAATAAGGATCGGCCTGACTCGAAATAGAGGATTCTCGTATTAATTCATAAACAATTAATGCTGGCTTTTGTTCCATACTCGATTTTCATATGTTGAGTTGTAACGACCTCGACAAGAGTGTTTCTTGGAGGTCTGTAAAGTTGGAAGTTCTTTGTTAGTTGTTCATTTAGAAGTTAATTCATAATTTGATATTCCAATGAATTTCTCACAGAAGTCAATTCAAAAGTTAATTCAGGAGTTAATTCGAAATTTAATTTTCGAATTTATAAATTTCTGAATATTAAACTTCTGAATAAACTTCTGAATAAACATCTGAATAAAAAATCTGAATAAACTACCGAATAAACTACTGTGAGAGGTCTGTGAAGTTGGAAGTTATTTGTTAGTTGTTCATTCAGAAGTTAATTCAAAATTTGATATTCCAATGAACTTCTCGCAGAAGTTAATTCAAAAGTTATTTCAGAAGTGAATTCGAAATTAATTTTCGAATTTATAAACTTCTGAATATTAAATTTCGAATAAACTTCTGAACAAACCTCTGAATAAACTACTAAATAAACTTCTGTGAGAAGTAAATTCGAATATTAAATTTCGAATAAACTTCTGAATAAACTTCTGTGAGATTAAATTTCGTATTATCTTCTCAATTAACTTCTGAATTAACTTCTGTGAGAAGTTTATTCGAATATTAAATTTTGAATTTCACTCGTTAGACCACAGAAAATAAAGGTAAAATATTGATTTCTGTGATCACTCGGTGAAATAAAATTCGGTCTTACACAAAAATCAACAAATGTCTTCTATATAATATCTCGAAATGGTAAAACAAATAAATATTTACTAAATTACAGTTCGTTGGGCAAGTCCTATTCCACCCTTCTTCTACTTTTGCGGTTGAATTTATCTGTCGATCATAACAATGGTTCTTTTGTGATTGGAGAGAAAATTTAAACTCTATCCGAAGTTTGTTTCTATAACGTATTAAATTTAAGTATGCCCAATGGACATATCTTCAAAAGCTAACGTAAGAGGTATTGATTCCTTAAAGTCCTAAACCATTAAAGTATGAATGTCTTTTTATCATATGTTTGACGTCGCGGCAGCGTAATAAAGCCATTATTTATTTTTGATAATACACTAGTGTAATAAAGCTTTGACGTGACGTCACTCAAAGTATAGGCGACGTCGTCAAAGTTACGCGTTTATTATAGTGAAAATAAGTAGCTATTTTTATGTTTCGGCTAGAAATAGCTAACATTTGATAAAAAGAACATTACATTTGTGACTTTCCACATTGGATTTATTAAACTCGTTGAATAAAATCGATAAAATGCTCGGCAGAGCCTCGCATTTTATTATTTTATTCAACTCGTTTAATAAATTCAATATGAAAAGACACTCATGTAATATCCTCTATATATGTAGCCAAAACTACGAAATTAGAGAAATTATGACGTGCATGCAATTTGGCGTAATTATTATACTAGGCGTCACTGAAAAGGTAACACTTAAATATACCTCTGTATACAATATGACCTATCAGAACAAAACATTTATAGTGTGTATTTAAATATTGTTAAATAGGATAGCTGTGACTAACCAATTAGGTCAAAACATAGTCGTGTTCGGCTTTTAACACTGCGTAACATGAATTTTAAAATATAAGAGTCAATAGAGTGGTAACTTTTCATTGACGCTGAGTATACAATACACAAGAAGTAATGAAGATATTATAGATATATACCTGTTGCCGCTTCTATTAACTCCCTTGTCCAAGAGTTCCCTGACCCCGGGTAACTAGCTAACGCGACAAATGGTTTGCGTTCTTGCAAAAAATCCGGCGTCACACAGAAGTCACAAAGTCGTGTCGGCACCTCCACGTTCACGTGATTATTTATATTTTCAATGATTTTATTTGCTTCAATAATCTTCATACGGAATTTACTGTTAGGTACGATTCTTCCAGCAAAGTGTTTTGATCCGATTCTAGTAAAAAATAAATTACTCGTCCTTTGGCTTAACATGTATGTTAATAGTACGGAAAATACCGACACACAAATTAACAGTGATAGCAACTGCTTGCGACTAAACATAGTTGACGTTTGATCGCTGTGATCTAATGATATTGAAATGTCGGTCTTTCTGTCTTTAATAAATTGCTCATCAATGTTTTATAAAGCAATTAAGCGTATCTAGCAAACTCACTCATTTTCTCGGATGCCAATATATTGTAAATTTCTCCAGCTAGTATTACTGTTGTAGTACAAGATCGCGACTAAATCAATACTCGCACATACATAATTAACACGTCCTGGTATTATACATGCAGTCCCAAATGCTCACAATTTAATTATTTTTAAGTAATATGCCATATCAGAGGGTTGATTGCAAATGCTTGCTTATTTCTCCGCACATTCTAGATAATATAATAAATTATATGAACAACACACTTAATTTCAAATATAGTTGAATACAACGAATATGTACGAGGGGTGATCAACAAATACGCGGAAAAATGCTCTGAAATTTTTATTACGTTACCAATATTGAAGGAAATCGGCCAGATAATAGATTGGGGTATTACACATACATCACTGTAAAAACATAGAACTCAAGGAAATATTCAGTCGAAAAAAAACATAGAAACCGTAAAGTCACTATGGATACACTGGCTCAACGTCATGGCGACGTCGTAACATATAACAGTATACATACTCATTCGTGGCACAATTCATAATGTATGACGCATTGAATGATTCTTAAAAAATAGCTGTAAAATCAGATACACTTCATTGACCTGTCAACAGAAAATCAATGTTTTCCTTTGTAATTTGCATGTAAATTAAAAGAACTAGCTGCTGGAGAACATTAGTATTCTTGACGTAATTTGACGTTATTGACGTCATATAGCCCGTTCGAATGTCGTCATTAAATTCACATGGCTACATTTGTGAGAATATGCAAAACAGACACATGTTTTGTATGCTATTACATATTTATTGTATTTTGCAATATTGTCATTGGTATTTAAAAATCGCACTCATTTTCAGACAACTACTTCGAATCAAATAGCTCTTAAATAAAAGTTTGACGTTAAAACAATTTTTTAAGATAATGAATGTAATGTTATATCATTGCATATTCATAATCCACTCTTTAGGTACATTTGTATTTATAATATTACAAACGCACGCATTGTACGTCATCGTTTTCCACGTGCAACGTTGGAAAATATGAAAATTTTGGCCGCATGACGTCGAGTGACGTTGCCATAGGAAACCGCGTTCGTTCTGAGTTTGGCTAATATTGATGGTCAGCAGTGAATCAATTTGAAATAAAATCTTCATGTTTACAAAGTTTCAATGACTTACAATGACAAATAAAGAAATTACAACACTTTTCCGCGTATTTGTTGATCATCCCTCGTATACCATACTATAGTTCGATTTCGAGCATTGAGCCGTGACTGCACTTTTAATGTTTTAACCACTAATCGATATAGGTTGGTATATGTTTGAACAGTACGATAAGTAATACAATTAAGGCCAAATATTTCAAGTGTCTGGTTGGTCGTGACGGCAAAGCGCTTGATACTTTGTAAAATAACTTTTGTGCGATCAGGGCGAGTTCGAATCCCACCAAAATAGTTTTCCATTTTTAGCCTTTTATATTTTTTTAATGCACACAACTTGTAAAATCCGTGTAATACTAGTATATGTGACAAACCACATTTGTTACATGTATATTGTAGAACGTTTTGAAGGCTAATCAACTGAATATAGGCTGTCAGTATGCTCGAAATACACCAACGATCGAAATGAGTGAAAATGATAAATATGTTGAATCGACACCAGGTCCTTTCAATGGATAAATTAAAAATATAAACAAAATCTTTAACTAACAATCTCTTCACATAACATAAAACAACGAATTAAAAAAAATGAGCGAATCAGGGAATCGAACCACCGACTTCTGGGTTAGAAATTCTGAACCTTGCCGACTGCACTAAACTGTAATCTGGTTAACTAGATGTCTGTAAGAATCATATCATTAAAAAATGCGCTCCGAGCGTAATAAATGATAGTTACCCGCCAAAATGGACTAGTCGGATAGGTCATGGCTCAGAGTTCAAAATTGAACTATATGTCATATGTGTCATGCTTTTGACCAGGGTCCAGTATTTACTTTCTATAACACAAACAGTTATATCTACCGATTCAAATTCAAAGGCGGTCCGGTAACAAATTAAATTCGATACTAGTATATACTAAGTAGAATCTACAACAGTTTTGGGTTTTCGTTTAAGCTTTAATTTGTTTTATATACAGACAGTAAAGCCCACTTTGTTTGAATACCCCAATATGATAATATATTTCAGTTAATGTCCAGCACCTTAAATGTTTATGTCAATGATTGTAACCGTTATTATTTTGACCGATTAGTCGTGATCTTACTACCCTGCGTTCAAGGAAAAATCACGTGACGAACGTTTCGTACCAGGTACAAAACGTTTCGTACCTGGTACGCAAACGGTACGTACCAGGTACGAAACGTGCGTCACGTTAATTTTCCTTGAACGCAGGGCTGGTGTAGTTACACCTTGGCGGATAGCGTAAACGAACAGCCATCGGATAACTAAAGTCCAATCCGTTCGTATCTGCTCATATGCGTTTAAAAGTGGCTTACTTACTCGGCAAATGCGTTTTTTTTGTATATTATGTGACCATTCTAGTACTTGTTACTTGTACGTCCAATCAGTCGGGAGGTTTTGGGAAAGTTGTAACATTAATATTGCCATTGTATCATTGTCAATTATGTGATCCACAGAAAGACGTTATCATTAGTATTATTATTCACCAAATATGCGATTCGTTCGTTGCCGTTTCGTGTGTGTTTCTTGTGCGTTCATTGTCCGGCAAATATAATAGCTATCAGAGGATGTCCGTTCTGTCCGGTGAAAAGTTTTGAACATGTTTAAAACTTTTCCCCGGACAGAACGGATAAAAACGCTCAGTGTACGTTACCTATATGCATTTTTGTTCGGAGCTTACGTGTTCCTTGTCCAGTTTTTTCTGGTTGAAGTCCGGCATATGAACAGATTACCTGCGGACACATGTTTGTCAGTTGCCTGTGTGTTACATGTTGGCCTCCTCGATAGCCTAGTGGTTGAACGTCCGCTTCGAGTGCCGGAGGTCTCGGTTTCGATCCCTGGCCGCGTTATACCAAAGACGAAATAAAAATGGTACCAGAAATTCTTTTGCTAGACCCTCAGAAAATAAGGGAAACTGGCTTATCTTCTCTCATACTCTCGTGGCGATGGTAATAAATAACAGGAATTAGGTGGCGAAAGTGATTAATTTAAGTTGAAAAATCATAATCGACCTATAATAAATTAATTAGTATAAACTACATTTCCGTCAGTAAGTATCTGATATTTGCTGGTTATCAGTTCGGTTGTATCTGTTAGATGGTCGTTATATTTAACTGTAGATCTCCAATCATCGCAATATTGTCGTTATTTGTTTAAGCTTTTGTTACATATACAGTCGGAGCCTCCAGTAATAATAATGTGGATGATGTTTATCACTGGAAATCACTGGATAAAAAAGTTATGTCGTTAATCTCCGTAACGCTACCTGTTAAGGTGTAACTACAACCTTTATCCGAAGTCATTAGAAACAACACATGATCGCCAAATCATCAGGGTGTAGTAACACATTACAAGATAGTCTGTCTATACAGACTCTATGTTTAGTTAAAGGAGACAACTCATCAGACTACTCTTTTTTCATGAAATTATTTCCCTTTGCACCTCAAACATAGAGAATCAAGCCCAAAAATAAGATATTGCAAAAAAAGTTGAAAATAAAGTTAATGATAATTGATTGACAAAATATTATCTAGTCGAGTTGCCGGACTAATTACCAAATAGCGAAACGAAAATCAAACTGACAGAACAACGGTTTATATTACAGTATTGCTGCTCGAGGCCACGACTGTATAGTGATTGCTTGTGAAGTAGACATACATTGAAATAATAATAGTATATTGCGGGTTTGATACCAGGCGCGACATACCGGGCCCAAATCTCCGAAAGCATCTCAATTTGAGCTAAATCTCACCTGAGATAGTGTCATGTATCTTTATGGTAATTTCCATGGGAGACTGGACTCAAAATTTGCATCACGAAACAGAAACATTATTCAAATTCTATGGCAGTAAAATTTCAAGAGCTTGAGCTTCAGACTTAGCTCCAATTCAGACCCTGATATGGGTATTTTTTTTTTATTTGATATGCTTCGGAATAATGGGGAATGATTGACCCGGAGTCGGATTAATAATGCGACTAGGCTGTCCTCTTGTTTATTGTATTCACTGTCTTGTGGCTTTAATGTAACGTTATTGTTCTCTTACTGTTCTGACAGGCCATTGAGCACTTGTGCTACTCTAGTAGTTTTGTAAGCATATGCTACATGTTTGGCGTTCTTTCATACCCTGTCCATGAAGCCTTTGAGTTAGGAGGTTATACATGGCGGGAAACATTTATTTACATTATCCTGTTACATACGATTGTATGTAGTGTGTGAGGTTTGGTACACCGTAAAACGTTTAAGCCCACATGGGCATTTAACAAGAGGCACTACAGCTGGCTCTTTGTTGTTAAACTCTTTTCTTTCTAGTAAGCCTTAATATACCGCTTTACGCTGCTGTCCCTAACTATAAATAACACCGTACATTGTTTCTTAAATTAGCATATAACCATATATGGAGGCAATTGCAAATGTATGCATTATAATTGTCGAATTTATTGGCAATATCCTAATGCATCAAAACACTCGTAGCATTCAAACATTTATTGTGTATAATAGATCATTATCAATCATGCTTTTTCTAATTTTACAATATTCAAAGACGGTCTGATGTGTTGTGTCTAGCCAATGGAAGAAGGCATTGCTTTGCATGATGTTGATATCTTGTCGCAATACAAACCTGGTGCACACGTAGCTGTAAGTGGGTATAATATAGCATCTAGGGCATCCTTCACTTCGCAATACTCGCCCTCACCTGAAACATACAATAGGGGTAGAATATAGCATTCAGGGCATCATTCACTCCGCAATACTTACCCTCGCCTGAAACATACAATAGGGGTATAATATAGCATTCAGGGCATCATTCACTTCGCAATACTCGCCCTCACCTGAAACATACAATAGAGGTATAATATAGCATCTAGGGCATCCTTCACTTCGCAATACTCACCCTCGCCTGAAACATACAATAGAGGTATAATATAGCATCTAGGGCATCCTTCACTTCGCAATACTCACCCTCGCCTGAAACATACAATAGAGGTATAATATAGCATCTAGGGCATCCTTCACTTCGCAATACTCACCCTCGCCTGAAACATACAATAGAGGTATAATATAGCATCTAGGGCATCCTTCACTTCGCAATACTCACCCTCGCCTGAAACATACAATAGTAGTGTGATAACAGTGATAGGTATTTTTGATTTAGATTTAATTGAATACTTTCTGGCTGTTCAACAAGATGACGTAAATATACAGGAACATGTCTTAAACATCTTGTCAATTAATAAGTCCACATTGTTTGATTAAATCAGTCCACTTTTTAACACTTGGTACAATTCGATTTAATTATGTATTTGGTTGGGAATATTTTAATGTGATCTAGTTCAGGTAACCACTTATACGTATTCAACTGTAATTTAAACTTGACATTCTGTCAGTTAGCATACGTATCTATGCATTTATAATTTTATTCATTTGGTAATTATGTGGCTTAATTATTCAATAAAACCCATCCTAATAATAAATATTTAACAAAGGTACGTGCATAACAAAATGGTTTATTCCTCGATAATACAGGGTTTGACACCTTCCCCTACATACCACATGTGCTAATGATAATACCTTATATATGATCATATATACTAGCTTTGGAGCTCATTGTGTTTACAAGGGGAGTTCACACCTATGTCAGGTTCACACAGACAAACAAACGACAAGTAGTTTTCTTCGAAAGGACGAACATAGGAACATATCAATACAAACATTCATGTACCTAAAAACTCAGCCATCATGTTTCTGTGTTTTAATATGATATAATTACTCGACCATTGTTAGGAAAAATAATTGTATTATTGAGACCATACCTATGGTAGTGAAACACGCTTGACAGCATCCACAGTAGCCTCCTCCCATACTGACAGTGCCGGTACAATTCTCAGGTACAGGATCACACTTCACAGTATCACAATGTGGAAACTGACAGATCAACCCCGACGTCACAACAATTACTGACAACAAAATCACCATACATAAATTATGTTGATACTTCATCATGAATTAATGATAAACGATGCACAATATTCAAATTTGAAAGTAAACAACACGAGACAGAAGAATATTAGATGTACTCCTTCAAGGTCAATTCATTCACAATAATGAAGTAAGATTAGGGATGTCAAAACGATAAATACAGCTCGTCTTATCATTTGACCTATATGTACTAGTATACAACTCAAAGTTGGATGTCCGCGCCATTTTAACTGAACATAATCGATTAAGAAAACATTGTGCAACTATTAAAATATTATCTAATATGCTGCTAAATTTGAAAAAATTCGTGTGATGCGTTTGGTATGCATTGACATAATATCGCCGTTTCCAGGTAACTGATAAGCTCTATTGGCAAGAACCAAAATGGCATGAATATAGTGGAGTATTTCCCTTTTCAATTTTTTTATTACTTTAGACCAAAAGTGCCAAAACACCGGACCGTACTCTTTTATCAAAGAGCACAACCATTTTAGTGAGATTGGGCTCATTGGCACTTAATAGACATCAAATTTTGAAGCAGTCTTAATTATTTGACAATTTTGCATATGGAACATCATGTTTCTGAAAATTACATCAGTCCATATCTTATTTAATTCGCAATATATTGACAAGGTAAATTTGTTGATCCTTATCCAATTTTGAGTAGTATCAAAATGAAGTACAATGCCCTCTGTAATTGTTTATTTCTCTTAATCATGTTTTGTGTTATTGTTTAATGTTTAAAGTGCCTATTAACCATCAATCATTGAACCTGGTGCTTTAATCATATAGAGCATTTGCACTACTATATGTAAGCAGGGATATTCGACTGATAAGACCATACGAATGGTGGTTTTAATAGTGACTCGGTCTAAATAAAGGGCTAGTTTTATTCCAAACTTATGACTTCGGTTCTTTAAAATAAGAACTTTCAAAGTAGTAAGTTCACTGGCTTATAGTCAACGTGTATAACGCCATTTGTACCGTTAAAAGCGCATGCTGATGAAAATGTTAATTATATAGATCTATCAAAAAAAATTAACAACAAAGTTTAACGTAAGATATGGCCTTGCTATAACAAGCTACGTCACTGTGACATTTAATTCCCAAAAGTACGTATGTGTTCATCAATCTCGTTGAACCACATAAAGTTTAGTAGGTGAAGTGAACTTAACGAGAACGAAAAACATCATTACAGCAATAACATGATACGCATACAAATTTCATGTAAATATGGTAAAATATAATAAGTATACTACGGTGTCCAATTAGTAACACTTTTGTTCCAAGTGATGTTTATATTTTACGTATTTTAAGAACTAACTCCAAGAAACGGAACATCATTTGATAAAGCAAGATATGTGTGTAAAACAGGTTAGCACCCATGGTAGACTAATAGCCATAAATGTAAAGGTTGGATGGCGACCTTGATCTACTGACGTCAAAATCAATTGAATTCAACTATTGATGCTAATGAAAGTTATAAAGTGACATGGACTTTTGTCCACCTGACATAAAAACTGACAAAACAAATAGGGGAAATCTACTATTAATGGCCAACCTATAATTATGTAAAGTTTGAAGATTCTGTGCCAAAAGTGTTCTCATTAAACGGAAACCATCTGGTCTACTTATTGCTGTTAAGGTAACAGTGACATTGACCTTTGACCTACTTACCACAAGATCTATATGGATCGGCTACTGTTGATGACCAAACTCCATGTAAAGTTTGTGGATCATATAATAATAATAATACTAACGACTTTATTTATTGTGGATTACATATTTGACAGTAATATCAATTTTCAATATGGTCCACTGAACAAGAGAAACAGATTAACAACAACATAATAAATAAACAACATAATAAACAACAACAATAAAAACATGCATGTATGTATAGTTCGCCGGAGATAACTGTAGACCTATCAATAAACAAACATGCAAAATATAAACACTGAAAGGCCGAGTGACCACTTATTATCAGTGACGATTTAAGAGTATATCACTAATAGTGAATATGTTCATGATTGAACAAAATTGAACATTCAACTAGGACACTGGAGTGTAAATGCAGTTACACAGAATTTATCATTGACAAACGTTTCCGCTTTTATCAGCCTTCATCAAGGTGGAACTATGAAAATGCAATAAATGCATTTAGTTGACATTTTTATTTGTAAACAAGGTCAAGAGTTTTCATCGGCGGAATCTACATTAAAATAGGCATATTATACAGCATAGAGTGAATTACAATTATTAAAGTCATTGATGATAGACAGTAGAATATAACAGAATAATGCAAATGAAAAATTTGGGGACAGGCTTATATAGATTAACTAATTAGCAATACTATCTGCCCATTGTGGAAATTTGTAATTAATGTATTTTGACTTAAACGTGTTTAACGTTTTTGCATTTCTGATATCTTGAGGAAGGGAATTCCATAGTTTTGGCCCAGCATATGAGATTGACTTTCTGAAGATTTCTAGATTTGGTTTAGGCATGTATAAGAGATTATTTGCTGCTGACCTTAATGTTTGATTGGGGTAATTCGTAATTTGAAATTTTGAACGAAGGTATTCTGGTGCCGTATTGGTCAAGCTTTTATATACTAAAATGGCCTTTTAATAGTCTATTCTGTCGTAGATTGTCATCCATCTCAAGTTTTGAAAAAGCTCTGCAGATGGTGAATCATAGTCCTTGTCTAGAATAATAGGTCATGCATTCCTGAGTTATTGAACGGAAACCATTTGGTCTACCGACCGGCAAACAGACAGACGGAGCGACATGTGCAAAGCAATATACACCCTCATCGAAGATAGGGTGAATCAAAATAAACACCATCTATGTAATTATGCCCCCCCCATCTTTGATGAGGGTGTATAGTGCTTTGCACATGTCTGTCGGTCGGTAAACTAAATCGTTTCGTTCAATAACTCAAGAACGCTTTGCCCTAGGATCTTCCAATTTTACTCGGAGGTTGGTCATCAACAGTAGATAACCCTCTTGATTTTAAGGTCAGTAGGTTAAAGGTCAAGATCACTGTGACTTTTACCACTTCTGACTATTGGGCTGTCATTGGAGCATACTTGTTTTACAATTATATCTTGTTTATTTAAATGAAAAACGAAAAGAAGCAACAGAGTACACTTTGAACAACTGTCTCTTTACGGGCTCTGTAATAAAACACTCACCTTGTCCCAGACTCATCAATCAACATTGTGTCTTAATTATACAATAATATATTCCATATGAGAACGTATGCAGAGCCGTAAATTTGATAGAGTGGATCAGCGTGAACAAATGTAACAACAAAAGTGCAAATTTCGCAAATCGAGACATTTACATACATTATTCTTTTAAAGTGATTAAGAGAGGCACATTATGAATATACTATCCTAATTCTTAGTCTATGCTTTGAAGTTTGGTTGATAATATCTCGTTACACATGGTTATGGATCGACATAGTACTATTTTTAACATGCTATGATGTAAGTTTAATAGTTTAGTAATAGTTTAGCAATAACGAGCTTGTCCGATAGTTTATCAACATATCGTAGCCAAAAGATAATAGAAAGTTGGACAGGGAAGGCAGCACACTCAACTTAACCAGCCTAGCTTAGAAAACTTAAAAACATCACATACCACATGGCATGTTTAAGCTTAATTCACGCACATCGTACAGCACGTTAACGTTAAAATAAGCGGATTTAGCTCAGTGGTAACGCACTGGGCTGTCAATCTAGAGGTCGTGGGTTCAATCCCTGGCATCGGAACTTGACATATTCTGAAATTTTTATAATATTTCCAGCTATATCTGGCCGTGTGGTCTGCAAAGTATCTGGAAGTGCCAGTAAGCTGTGTATCGGTGCTGTACACCGGGCACATTAAAGAACCAGGCTGTCTATTCGAATAAGAGCTAGGCGCACTTCTGCAGCGCCGGACATGCCTGTATCTAATGTCTCTCTCTCTCTCCCTTCAGGGGCTTTCTCTCAGTCTGTCCCTCTGGTCAGATCATGCTGTATCTGCACTGGTAGAGGATGCACCTGCGCCCTTGTGGCTGCAAAAAGTAATAATGTAAAGTGGTTTTGAACGTGCGTTCCCATGAAAAGTGCGCTATATAAATCTTGTATATTTTTTTATTTATTTATTTAATACTTTACCCCCCCCCCCCCCATTAACACTTTTGTTTAAGCAGATTGGATACGTCGTCACGGTAAGATGCCGTTTTATACGTCGTCACGGTAAGATGCCGCTTTATATTCGGCGGGGACAACTACAAAGATGGTAAATAATCATCGTACCATTTCAGTCGCGCACTTTTAATCACCAAATAAATATCATATATCTTCAACATCCAACCTATCACGCCGAGCGATACGTTTCAAACAGGATATACTGACGTAAGTTGTTTACGTCATGCCTATATGTTGTCTATATAGTCTAGCATGATAGATGTTGTTTTAGATAATTGTTGATTCAGTTAAAGTATAAACAGTATAATCAAGGTGGGTGAATTTTAGTTAATTTACATTGCCGGATTTTTTTAAATTACTGGATAAAATAATTTGTAAAATGTAATATGGGGCTATATTATGAGGAACATTGGAAATATTTAATTATTCTACATTAAATAATCTATCACGATTCAGACATTAGAAACGTTTTAATGTTTCATAGAGGACTAGATGTCCGGAATTATCAAATAGTATTCTACGTGTTGTTACTTTCTAGGGTGTCATATCAAATACTAGCACTACAACCAACGAAACTGTGTTGCATTCAATTACATTAATATTTTTTGAAACCATTGTTGACCGAAATAACGTCATTGAATACACGATTGTCTCATTGTGATATACTGTACTCACTTTATTGTATTAGCATTCAATGTTTGTTGTTGTTGTTTCTGTTGTAGAAACAAATACTAGAAGAATGATAGTTCAGTATACATCGTTGTTGTTTCTGGGATTTATCACTGTCAGTTACGGACAGGGTTTAATATCGATTCCGTTGCCAGGACAGGGTCCAACATTGCCACCACGCTGTGCCGCTGTGTCATGTCTACAACCAAGTTGTCCAAACCCTGTCACCCTGCCAGGACAATGTTGTGCTGAATGCCCTCAAGGTAAATACTTTTTATATCTATTTGAGAACTGTTCACGTAACTTACACAGTTTGGAGAGTTTAGCATGCAATTAAAACCTATTTTACCTCTGAATAACCGGTACATGTTCTTATCAAATATATTCGAATCAATAGCATGCATAAGTTTTGCAATTTAATTCCCCTCATGTTGTATCTTCGCTTCTTTAATTTTTGGCAAATTCACTCGGATATTAAATTCATCTAACCCATATTTTCATTAACGAACCAGTTGTCATCCATTCTGACAGTCAATCATCATTTGCTATGCAGCACCGGGAATTAATGCATAATATTATTTTGTTTATGATAGCCTTATATCAGTATACATACTTTGCAGCGTGAATTTACTACTCCTCGCATGCATGGTTTACTTTAGTCTGTCTATACAGACCATATGCTAATTACAGGAGACAACTCATTAGTCTAATCCTTTTTCGTTAAATTGTTTCCCTTAGATGTTCAAGCTCAAATTAAAAATCTAGCTAAAATTGAAAATAAAGTTATGATAATTGATTGACACAATATTATCTAGTCAGGTAGCCAGACTAGGTTTACTTCGGTGTGTTTAATTTTAGACAACGGGATACTCACACCACAACGGCCTGTGTTCTATCTAGATCTTTAATAAATATGTAACTTTGTCTATCGATTTATGTACAGTATACTGATCACTGGAGGTGTTTATCGATTTTTCTGGTGTAAAGGGAAACAACTCGTACAAAAACACAGGTACAAAAATCACTATCGACAGAGTTGTCTTTTCCTTAAGAATTACGCCGAATGTTCAACATGACATGCATTTTTGTATTTTGTATGTGATGTTTTCTGACCATCTTTTAGGTCCAGATTGCTCATTGATCTTCTGTGGTCCTCGACCAAATTGTAGGAACCAATTTACTCCAGAAGGTGAATGCTGTCCACGCTGTCGAACAGGTAAGCTAGAAACCGTACTTTGTTAAATACACTTTTTTTCTTTTCTTTTTTAAATTATTTAAGTCTCATTCACATTTCATATTTACAATACTATTTATTCAATGACCGTATATCAATGTAAAAGAACATGCATGCGACCAATCATGATTGATTTACAAGAGGCTATTTAATAATTCAAATACTTGATAATTCCAACTACTCGTACATTATAAGTCTCAATTGTAAACATTACCGTCGACGTGTTGACACTCGAACAAGTGATCAACGCATTGTTCTTCGATTAATTATTTTCTAACCTGTACATAGGTATATATATAATTATGCCTAGTGTAGCTATGGTATTGAAATTGGTAATACATGTGCAAACTACATGTAAATTGTGAACTTATCATTGAATGATGAGATGCAATCAAATTACTACTAGTAATACACAGTTAGTTTCAATGACGAGCATAGTTGCTTTTAGACATGATATGTTTAATACCAACTACCGGTATTCCTTATGTTGTTTTAATATCCATGTTGTTTTAACTAGACTGTCGTTTGGTTCGTTGTGCAGGTCCAACAACTAACTGTACTACTCCACCGGAGAATGTTGTCCCGTCTGCCCATGTTAGTACTAGCCTTGTTATAGGGATTGTATTTATAGCAACATAGCAATATTCGTTAAGCCTTAGTCCCACTGAGGAATTCCACATCGGCGATGTTCTCCCAATTTCTTTCGATACCACCCGATTCATCACAATTCCTTCCGATATTACAAACTGTCTCATGGCTTCCCCGAAGCTTCCCCTAGACCACCAGGAACCTGTTCCCGATGTCCTGATAGCTCATTAATTTAAAGGAGTACATCGCCAAGGCAAAGAATGCTCATGGGACCTAGGCTTAAAACGTTGTCGCTATTCGTCCTTCTTCATGTTGTAGAATAATGTTTAGAACATATATTGCTTTCTCATTATTCATTAGCGATAACTTTCAAAATAAAATCTAGCTAAAATAGAAAATAAAGTAATGATAATTGATTGACTAAATATTATCTAGTCGGGTAGCCAGACTATGCCTACTTCGATGTGTTTAGACAAAGGAACACACACCACAACGGCCTGTGTTCTCTGAAGATCTTTAATTAATAAGCAACTTTATACATATTATAACAATTGAATGTGATGTTTCCTAACCATCGTTTAGGTCCAGATTGCTCAAGGATCGCCTGTGATCCTCTACGGAATTGTTTTAACCCATTTACTCCAGAGGGTGAATGCTGTCCACGCTGTGGAACGGGTAAGCTAGAAACCATACTGTAATCACTTGCTTGTAAATATTGTTTTTATTAGATAAATATAATTTTCTTTTCTTTGTCAAATTATTTAAGTCTCATTCACATCTCATATTTACAATACAATTTATTCAATGACCGTATATAAATGTAATAGTACATGCATGCGACCAATCATGATTGATTTACAAGAGGCTATTTGATAATTCAAATACTTGATAATTCCAACTACTCGTACGTTATAAGTGTAAATTGTAAACATTATCATCGACGTGCTGACTAAGTGATCAACACATTGTTTTTCGATTAATTATTTTTAACCTGTACATAGGTATATAATTATGCCTAGTGTATCTATGTGTTGAAGTTGGTAATACATGTACAAACTACATGTAAATTGTGAACTTAACATTGAATGCTGAGATGCAATCGAATGACTACTAGTAATACAAAGTTAGTTTCAATGACGTGCATAGTTGTTTTTAGACATGATGTGTTTAATACCAACTATTCCTTATGTTATTTTAATATCCATGTTGTTTTAACTAGACTGTCGTTTGGTTCGTTGTGCAAGTCCAACTAACTGTCCTACTCCACCGGTAATTCTTCCTGGAGAATGTTGTCCCGTCTGCCCACGTAAGTACTAGCTTTGTTTTTTATAGGGATTGTATTTATAACAACATACAAGTGTAGCAATGTTCGTTAAGCCTTAGTCCCACTGAGGAATTCCACATCGGCGATATTCTCCCAATTTCCTTCGATACCACCCGATTAATCACAATTCCTTCCGATAGCACAAACTGTCTCATGGATTCCCCGAAGCTTCCCCTAGACCACCAGGAACCTGTTTACGATGTCCTGATAGCTCATTAATTTAAAGGAGTACATAGCCGAGGCAAAAAATGCTCAGTGGGACCTAGACTTAACACGTTGTCGCCATTCGTCCTTCTTCATGTTGTAGAATAATGTTTAGAACATACATTGCTTTTTCACTATTCATTAGCGATAACTTTCAAAACAAAATCTAGCTAAAATAGAAAATGAAGTTATGATAATTGATTGACTAAATATTATCTAGTCTGGTAGCCAGACTATGCTTACTTCGATGTGGTTAATTTTAGACAACGGAACACACACACCACAACGGCCTGTGTTCTCTGAAGATCTTTAATTAATAAGCAACTTTATACATATTATAACAATTGAATGTGATGTTTTCTGACCATCGTTTAGGTCCAGATTGCTCAAGGATCGCATGTGATTCTCTACCAAATTGTTTTAACCCATTTACTCCAGAGGGTGAATGCTGTCCACGCTGTGGAACAGGTAAGCTAGAAACAATACTGTAATCACTTGCTTGTAAATATTGTTATATTTAGATAAATACACTTTTTTTCTTTTCTTTGTTAAATTATTAAAGTCTCATTCACATTTCATATACAATACAATTAATACAATGCCATTATATAAATGTAATAGTACATGCATGCGATCAATCATGATTGATTTATAAGAGACTATTTGACAATACAAATACTTGATAATTCCAACTACATGTATATGTACATTATAAGTGTAAATTGTGAACAATACCGTCGACCTGCTGACACTCGAACAGGCGATCAACACAGGGCTCGTCGTTGAATCATTTTCTAATCTGTACATAGGTATACATATGCATTGTGAATCTGTAGTGTTAAAGTTGGTAATAGATGTACTAACTACGTGTAAATTGTGAACTTAACAAATATTGCTTAGATGCAATCGAATGACTACAAGTAATAAAACGTTAGTTTGAATGACGATCATAGTCGTTTTTTGACATGATAGTGTAATTATTGTTAATACCAAACGATCCTTATGTTGTTTTACTATCCATGTTGTTTTAACTAGACTGTCGTTTGGTTCGTTGTGCAAGTCCACCAACTAACTGTCCTACTACACCGGTAATTCCTCCTGGAGGATGTTGTCTCGTCTGCCCACGTAAGTACTAGCTTTGTTTGTTATAGGGATTTTATTTATAGCAACATAGCAATGTTCGTTAAGCCTTAGTCCCACTGAGAATTCCACATCGGCGATGTCCTGTATGCCCACCACGTAAGTTCAAGCTATGTTGGTTGTAAAGAGGTCATTTCTAGCAACATAACAATGTTCTTTACACCTTGTCGCCATTCGTCCTTCTTCATGTTGTAGAATAATGTAATAAATGAAGTACGATTAACGTGAAAATAGCATTAATATAGAAATTCAATTACAATATAATATCATATTGCATATACAAATATGCATAAACATGTACAATATAGTATTTTTGAGGACGAATTGTTTCTGTAATCGTATACATATATCTTTGGTTGGTTTTACAGCTCCAGATTGTTCAGCGGTCCTATGTGACGAACCAAGGTGCCGTAATCCAGTCACTCCACCGGGTGAATGTTGCCCTACATGTGGAACCGGTAAGCTATCAATAACGTTACAATTATAACATTGAAAATAACAGTGTAAAATATTTTGATATTTTCACTGTTTAAAAAGCTGATTCCGTGACTTACCATACAGAAAAAGAAACATAACGTCAATGGCATTATAGTGCCATAATTGTAAGGTCATGACGTTCTAATTTCAACGTTATTTCTCCCCTGTGCCATAAGTTACGAGAAACTGAAGCATATACATTATGTAGTAAACAGAAAATTATTCGTGATCACAAAAATCATATATCATTCGTGACTACACCACTGGTGAAAATATTGAATAAACTGATATTACACCAAAAGCAACAAATATGTAGTCTCCAATATCAATATAATAAAAAGAGGGTATGCGTTGCTTTTGGTGTAAGATCACTTTATTCAATACTTACATTACATTGTTTTTTATCATTTATATTAATGTTATATAAATTACAGTTGTTGGTATTGTTTAGAACCGTTTTAGAAAAGAGTACTACCATTACTATCCCGTGTGATAAATATATATATAGGATCCGTCATGAGTTAGTTTGGAGATCATCATTTTTGAACGAGTCTAGAAAAAAACAGCTTATTAAGCGAGCTTTGGCGAGCATAACATTTGTTTTCGTGACGAATTTAAGAAACATTGATCTCAAAGAAAACGAATGACGGACTCTTTGGTTATTACACACGTTGGGGAACATTGTTCCGTGATTTGTTTTCACATTGAAGAACTATATGTAATACTAGTACATGTATATCTACTTTAATTAGATTGTAATTTGGTTGATTGTGCGCCGGCACCACGTAACTGTGAGACGCATATACCTCTTGGGGAATGCTGTCCTGTCTGTAGGCCACGTAAGTTCTTACTCTTATTGTTGATTAATAACAACAACAGCTTTAGTGTTTATATAGTTTCGCACATTTGACCTGTCGCTGATTAATCCTCGTGTGTTTTCGTTATTGTATCGTAAGTATGTTTGATTAGTTAACATAACCACTCTGATTGGACACCGGATAAGCACGTATATTCAATGATTCTATGTTAAATGTGCTAAGCCATAGACGATTCGCAGCAAAATAGACATTAATAATCGAGCTCAGTATTGTATAGATCAAGCACGAGAATTGAGCCGTGACTGCTCTTTAAGTTGTAGATTTATATAGTGAATATCCACAGGTTACGACTGAGTCAGGTCATATTTTATTAATACATATACCATTTAATCATATGTATGAAACAGAATGTGACACTTGACCTTGCTAATGATGTTTGTGATTGATTGATACTGATTTCTGTTCAATATCTCTGTAAAAACAAATCAAAAGAAATAAGTAGCTAACTTGAATCTAAACACACGTTCATTAGAAAAGAGCAAAACACCAAAGTTTAATGACTGCTGCCCGTGATAAAACAGTCTTGAGCACCGCCTTAGAGTCCTGGACGCTCGACATTCTTGTACTTGAAAGTACACTTGCTCATCTGTGATCCAAAGTTCTAAGTTAAACAAGAGCATATAACTCCATAAATATAGGTCACAGATTTACCAGCATTTTTGTCAGTACGGACTCTCCTAGTGGTGGTGAATAACTATGATGCGTTGTGGATGCCTTTGAAAGTATCTGAGAAAATGACTCTAACAAGAAACTTAACCAACGCCCACGCACACGATCCCGTCACGAACTAAATTGCATGAGAATATATAAATACTAACATAAAAGCATGGTGCCAAGCTAC
Source organism: Spisula solida (assembly GCA_947247005.1). Classification (NCBI taxonomy): domain Eukaryota; kingdom Metazoa; phylum Mollusca; class Bivalvia; order Venerida; family Mactridae; genus Spisula; species Spisula solida. Next base: position 37,760,918 of record OX365947.1, on the reverse strand, counting down.
ATCATTCCTGATGGTATACATCCAATGATTGCATTTCTAATTCAATACTGAGGGCAATGCAACGGAAACACAATGTTTTCGTCTTCGGCATGCCCTGGACATGTGAGGTAATGTAATCCACGTTGGGCGCCAATGTTGAAGGTTCATATAAATCATATACCAGGACGGGCTCGAAACGCTTGCAAGTCAGGTGTTCTACCAACTGAGTTACCCGGGCTGACGACAATTCAAGTAATTGTATCGTATTGTATTGCTAAAACCTGAGTCTGAATTTTAGATAAATATGAAGCTCCAGCTCTCGAAATTTTAGTGTAGTAAACTCAGAATAATCATTCTGTTTTTTATACCAATTTAGAGAACAATTTTGCATAGAAACTATCACAAACGACAGGTGACACAATTTGAGTTGATAATGAGCTCAGATTGAGATGTTTCGGGAGATTGGGGACAGGTCCCGATCTCCCGAAGCATCTTAAGTAGAAATCTCAACTCAAATTCAGAGTCGAAATGATAAATCTGAAGTTCAAGCTCTTGAAATGTTACTGTTATAAAATCAGGATAACATTTCTGTTTAGTGATGCTAATTTTGAGCACAAGCCTCGTATGGAAATTATAATAAAGACACATGCCAATATTTGAGATCAGATTTTGCTCAGCTTGAGATGCTTAGAGAGATTGGGGCCTGGACTTTGATCTGCTGACATAAGAAGAAAAAGCAGTTAATGCACGTTTACATGTTATGTTGTGACGAAGCTTTCGTCCGTCGGGAATTTCTGTGACGGCTCAGTTGTCACGGATGGTTCGTTTCATACTGAATGTTTTTCCACGAACGTCTATTTGACAAATCATTTACATGAGGTTTTTACACAAATTTCTTGAAATCATTCGATGCACATACATGCAGATTTCCTTCACATAAATCACGGCCGTGTTTGGTTGTAGTAGATCTGGTGTTGTATTCAACATTGATCTTATTTAATCGGAGAAATAGGATAGCCAATCATATCGCCTGATACTGACCAAGAGTTTCATATGGTGGGTTCTGATTGGTTGTCCTTATCCTTAAGTCAAGTAAGATCAATATTGAATACCACCCAGGTCGTCCCTGAATCGTGTATCACATGTTTGACGTCGCGGTAGCGTAATAAAGCCATTAAATATTTTTGATAATACTCTAGTGTAATAAAGCTATCACGCGACGTCATTCAAAGGATAGGCGACGTCGTCAAAGTTGCGCGTTTATTATAGTGAAAAATAAGAAGATTTTTTATGTTTCGGTCGGAAAAGGCTAACATGTGATAAAAAGAACATTACATTTGTGAATTTTTAAACTCGATGAAAAAAATCGATAAAATGCTCGGCAGTGCCTCGCATTTTTTATTTTATTCAACTCGTTTAAAAAATTCAATATGGAATGACACTCATGTAATATCCTCTATATAATATATTGTCATCAATTGTCCGTGTAGCAGAGGCAGTCTCACATGAGTCAACTTAATTTTGACGGAAATTGTGCATAATTCGTGTCGTCAACACTCATCGCTTATTAACATAATAATATTTTTATTTTAAAAGGAGGATGTGACGTTAATGGTCAAATGTTGAATGAGGGTGATACAACCAAAGTTGACTGCAACACATGTCAATGTAGTAATGGACAATTACTGTGTACTTTAATGGCATGTGGTAAGTACGACCTACTTTGATCTGTGGCAGTAGAAGGGCTTGCCATTAATACATATAAAATTGTCCAAGTACAAGATATATTATATATTAATAAAATAGTAAATGATACAAAAGTTTGCATGATGCCATTTCCATGACTTGGTTTCAACAGTGCAAGAACTAGTATAGCATGCGTTTCATCACTAGTACGTATCAAGTTTAAATCGAGTTATGAATTTAGTTATGAAGGTTTGATTCAGACCACTCTTACGCTACTCAAATCCTGGCCCCTCGCTCACAAAACTTTTTTCTTAAGTTCAAACACAGTCTCAAATATTTTGTGAGTTCGTGGCCTGGTACAATATGTGAAGGTCGTTACTGTGACCGTTCAATGACGATTTACATGTTTTAACTCTAGTGTTGGGTTATGGTCATGCTCTGAGGCCAGTTAACCTAATCAGTTTCCTTGGAATAACCATCAGTGCTAACTTCATTTTCACCTGACAACTTCTCCACAGCCACGTAACATGTTATTGTATGTGTCCATTTCTTCAAACTGTAGTGGATAACCCGGGTACATGCCCAGCTGTAAGTGGTCCCGGTCATTGTGCTGAAATCTGTTCATCCGACCATGATTGTACACCACAACAAAAATGTTGCAGCAATGGCTGTGGCCATGTCTGTATGGAGGCAATTCGTAGTAAGTAGAACTTAAATATTGTGAAATGATAGATTTTGATTTAATTAAAATGTCTTGTAGAAATACAATCAGTCAGAAAGGACTCCTGACCCCATTATGGAATACGAAGACAAAGTATGTTTGATTTTCAAGCTACATGTTTTAGTCATGATCTGGTACGTTCGGTATTGTCATAACATGGGAAACATAGTATTAATATGTACCTGTTTGCTATATCCGTGGAATAAATATATTCTGTTGTGTAATGCTTTCCTTTACTGAATTGAAAAGCAATATAAAGTTTTTCTGTCTATATCACTTTCGCATTTACTCAAATAAAATGCTTAAGAAGATTCTTTGATTGATTTTAAAGACACCTGCAATGTCAATGGTCAAATTGTGAATGATGGTGACAGTGTCAAAGTTGACTGTAACACATGTACGTGCAGGAATGGACAATTAGGATGCACCAAAATAGGATGCAGTAAGTATGTCTATCGAATTAGTTGGATATCAGCCGATCTCAAGCCAATATTGGCGTAATGATCAAGATATACACGTTCTTGATTCACAAATCGATTCACCAGCCTATTCGTACAGGTATGATTATTGTCCGAGGCTTGTTTTGGTACATTTGTCTCGCTTGTCTGGTGATGTTCGTCCTCTGCCCGGTGGGAATATTTGACCATGTTTAAAACTTGCAGCCGGATTGATCTGACAAAAACACCAGCTGAACGGAGTATTCGCGTGTATCGCATTTGTTTGGTAGTTTTGAATTCGTTGTCTGGTGCCTTTTTATGTGCATGGTTTATGATTTATCAGTCTTGTTAGCATGCCAGTAGCCTTAACCAATTCAATGGAAATAATCAACAGTACCATCTTGCTTGTCCACTAACTACTGACAATTTCTACATAAGTTAGCAGCATGTCGTCCATTCTCCGGCGTAACTGTCTCTGTCTACGAAGAAGTGCATGTTGATAAGATAATGAGAAATCTTCATGAACTCAGCTACAATGCCAAACATATGTCCACACATTGACAAGTGGAAATGTGTGCATTGGTTTATTCTAAGTATTCCAAACACCAAAATGAGTTGTGTTTCTTCATGCTTAGTATTTGCCTGTTCACCAGTAAAGCTAACTATGACTTTAAAAAGGAATGCTATGTTTCGCGTTACAGGAGAGAAACCGGGTAGATGTCCAGCATTAAGGAACCCCGTTGTTGGTCGCTGCCCTGACGGATGTTCGTCTGATCATGATTGTCCAAAACAACAGAAATGTTGCACTGTTGGATGCGGACGCGCTTGTTTTGATCCGTTACCGATTAAGTAGAAGCATTATAACCTTAGTCATAGCTTTTCATTGTCATCAAATTCGAGTAGATGTACATTTGTAGTTAATTTTAATGAATGTCAGAAAAGCAATCAATAAATCGATATTTGATTAAAGGAACATAAACAAAAGTAATAATTAATAGTTCCTGATGATGTGCTTGTCAGTTGAAACATGTGTTGTGACAAAACATACTACGCCATGTAGCCCATTTATTAACCCCGTCATAGGAGGGAGAGGGTCGGGGTACCATAACATACTAACTTAATAATGCTTTTCGTGTACTTTGACCAACAAGGCTGATAGTTTGCCCTCCCTGTCCCTTGCTAATTTCCCACTTCCAGACCTACAAACTCAGCCTCATCTTTTCAACTCTCCATCCACCATTCTCCTCCACGTTTTTTTCGGCCTTAATCATTTTCGTCTGTCGTCTGTTGTCTCGAGTCCATCTCAAGGGCAACATTTGATGGATTAATATTTGTCTTTTTCATTCGTAAATAAGCGAAATTATTTGTGCAACTGCAGGGTTTTACCATTTACTGCTATTCTTAAACTTTTGGACTTTTTGACAGCTAAAACTGGGTCTGACAGCATTTTATACAGCCGAAACTAAGTCATTCAACTTTTTATAGCTGCCACTAACCCATTCAGTTTTTATGGCTGAAACAAGATATATCAGCTTTTCGACAGCTGAGACTTGGACTTTCAGCGATAAAGTTCATTTTTTTGTTCAGCTGTGTGTTGAGTATTGTGCCGTATGATTGTGGTCTGTGTTGCTGTTTATGTTTTTCTTTACTCGGCTGTTAAAGTTATGTGCTACCTCCCCTGTCGGATTTTTATAATACTTTTCTTATGGCATAGACATGACCTAATGATTATGATTTAATTCTTAAGGCACATGTGATGTCAATGGTAAACCGATTAACGATGGTGACAGTGTCAAAGTTGACTGTAACACATGTACATGCAGGCATGGAAGTTTACAATGTACGGAAATAGCATGCGGTAAGTATACACCTTATTATATGACATACTACACGATCATAGTCAAACATATCAGAACACATATCACCTGTTTATACTGCTGATCGGTGTGATGTGGGTAGAGAAAGCAGTACAGTCAGATCTCGATATAACGACAGTCGATATACTGACAAATTCATTATACTGACATCATATTTTGGGACAAAAGTATTAAAATTTGAATCAATTCAGTTTACTGACATATTCGTTTCAACGACATTTTTCTTGGAAACACACAGCGTCGTTGTATCGAGATTTGACTGTACAAGTAACTATAACAGTATGCTGAATCGAAAGTAAGCAAACATTGAAAGTTTCATTGAAATGATTAAAGGGAACAAAATAATAAAACCATGTGAACTGTACGTTAACGCATACTTTCAACTTACTTGTTTTTCATGTTTTGTCTACCTGATAAAAGAAATGCAGAAAATTCCAAAAAGTGTTTTATGCAACTGCTTTTTTAAGATTCCATTTTAATGGTTGTCCGTTTGATTTGCTGCTGTTAGTACTGTCAGTAATTAATCTGCTTTGTGTATTTTGAAATGACATGTATACTAATGTATATACATGAACATTGATATTGATCTAGTCGTACGCATGAATTTAGAGTAGGGTCGATTTTAGTATCTCCTTATGTTTAGTGTTATCATTCCTTTCGTGTACATTTTGCCGTTTGGTGTTATGCTGTTTCTGCGGATTGTCGTTTTATCTGTCGTATTTCTTATAAAAAAAGCTTTAACCAACAATTTATGTTCAATGTTACACGATATTTGTCTGTATTGAAGAAAATATCTTTGTAAGTTTTGAAATGCCTTTAAGGCGAAATATTAAAGAACGAGTGTAACATTGAGCTGTGTTATTTATGGAGTATATGTCCCTAATCTGGACTTAATTCTGAAAACATTTTATGGTTCAGAATTTCTTACAAAATCATTTCTTTGCACAATCTTTAAGAAATTTCATAAAGGTTATTACACTAACTTGTATAATAAGCTAATATAATAACCGTAGATTTGCATTTACGGACTTTTTATTCAAGGTTTAAGACATTAGTATAACGCATTATTTCGTATGATTTCAAATGTGTCACCAAACATCTTTCCACTGACAGGAATGCAATGATTTGTTCTCTAATGGGAATTTCTTGAACTAATTCAATTAGCGACAATAGCCTAGGTCTAACTGAACACTTTTCCCTCGGCGATGTACTCCCGATTTGAATTTATCAGCTATCAGGACATCGGGAACAGTATTCACATGGTCTAGGGGAAACTTCGGGGAAGTCGTGAGACAGTTTGTGATATCGGAAGGTATTGTAATAAATTGGGTGGTATCGGAAGAAATCGCGAAAACATCGCTGATGAGGAATTCCTCAGTGGGACCTCGGCTTAAACTCGTAGGAGCATGAACCAGTATACATGTACCGTAAATCATACCAATCAGCATCTTGTTATATGCATTCATTCTTGTCTTACCTTGCAGTAGAGAGACCGGGTACCTGTCCTCGATTGAGGCTATCCGCTGGTCGTCTATGTTCTGAGCCTTGTTCATCTGATCATGATTGTACAAACCCACGACAGAAGTGTTGCTTTAGTCCTGGTTGTGGACGTACCTGTATGAATCCAATATCTAGTGAGTACTAAAGCCCGACTAGTAGTTCCGAATCACGACCGGTTTTGAATATTTTTTATTAAATTATTTTGATTGAAACGTGACCTTCACCTTGCTATCCCTGAAAATGGCACAAATACGGTTTGGGCATTTTGCCGTGTAATTGTGGTGTGTGATGTTTTTATATTTTCTGTGCTCGCCTGGTTAGGTTTACTGCTACATTCCCTGTATTATCTTTGTCAAAAGCATCTATAACTGTTGATCTGTATATTATTTTGGATGGCAAAAAGGGGCCAGTGTTTATAAACAAACATAGGCACAGGAATTATGTTTTCTAAATAAATTATAATTTATTGTCCGAATTTCAAATTTTTTATATTCATGGACATTTCTTGACATTCATATTTTAAAAATACTATCGGTTTAGTATTTTACCGTTCAAATATACAAAACAATATTATTTTAATTACCAAAATTACGCATCCGCTTAACCATCAACAGATGTCAAGTTAAAATAGTTGTTAAAACAGAGAACATAAAATTAGAAAAGTATTTTTTACATAAACAAAATACGAATTTAAAGAGCTTTCTACGGATATACTTGTAAATTGTACGAAAAATGAATCAGTAATTTCAAATTTAAGATTACTAGTTTTAACCAATAACAACTGTATATATCCGGCCATCCGGATAAAATCAATAATCCATATCTTGATGATATAGTGTAACTATTTTAAGAACATAAACAATAATATGAAATGTGCCTATTGCTGAAACTAGGTCATTTAGACGAAACCTTGAACTTCAGCTTCTTTATACTGTTTTTCTACTTTTAAGGACTTCGCCGTTTTACTGTTAGGTCATTCAGTTTGGGCATTCAGCCTTTTGCTGAAAATGGCTCATTTCGAATTTCGACTTCTTCATAAGTATGTTCGATAGTTCTTTACATGTTCCTTTCATGGAATTTATTTCCATTGATTGTATTACGTTATGGTCGTAGCTATCACATCAATTGAGGTAATATTATTTTATCATTTTTAGCTCCGCCAGACTGCACTTTAGTTGATTGTCCACGACTACCGCGAAGATGTCGACGCCGAAATTATACACCACCAGGGGAATGTTGTCCTGTTTGTCGGCGACGCCCACGACCAGGTCCAGATAACCAAGGCTACGGTAGACGACGTCCAGTCATTGAAGGTTACGGCAGTCGTCGTAATTAATAATTATACTTGTATGCGATTGATATTTGTAACTTTTGTAACAGCATTTGCCTTTGAAAATGGTTTGTATTTTTAGCTCACCTGAGCACTAAGTGCTCATGGTGAGCTATTGTGATCGGTCTGTGTCCGTCGTCAACAGTTCTTTTAAATAACTTCTCTTCTTAAACTGCTTGGCCAATTTTGATGAAACTTTACCATAATGATGCTAGAATGATCCTCCTTTAGACCCCTATTTGTATCATGATGCGACAAAAACATGTGCCACCAGTGGGGAACTTGTTTTCTCAATAAGAACTTTGAAAATCTTCTTCTCAGAAATTGCTGGTCTGATTCCAATATAATTCTACAGGATTGTTCCTTAGCTTACCCTCTTCCACATTCACAATTGTCATGCCGATTGCTTCAAAAACATGGCCGGCAGGGGCGGAGCTAATTTCTACTATATGGCTATATATTATATAAACTTTGAAAATCTTATACCAGAAACTGCCAGCCGGATTTCAATATAATAATAAACAGGAATGTACCGTTCACGAGTGACCCTCTATTAAATTCCAACCTCCTTCGTTGATTTGTTAAGAAATAATGGCTGCCAGGGTACTCAGGTGAGCGATCAAGGGATATCATGGCCCTCTTAATTATCTGTTTGGTATTATAATAGTCAAATGTGCTTATAATTCTAGTGAAATTAATTAATTGAAACATATGTACATGCATCTGAACTGAGTTGAATGGATGGATGGACTATGTTTTAATTATCTTAGAACAAAGCCAATACTTTTTATTACATAGCCCTAGTTTGTATGATTTGACAAGTGTAACGCTATTGTAGTTTGTACACTGAGAACATAAAGAAACGCACATGTTAAATTGTCTCCGTATGGTTACATGTTTAACCGGTCATTTTAGTCAGTCTGCAATTCTCTTCATGTACAACGTATATATAAGTTATTTTTGTGTCTACTTGTTACCATGTATCTCTGCTTTCAGTCTTAAACTGTATTCTCATTTGACTCTGATTTTAAGGTTGTTAAAAAAAGCATTTTCCGGGCAATAACGCATTCGGCAATTAATACGTATACGTATTCTTATCTGGATACAAACAAAGTCATTTGATACACATCATTTCATGTACTTGTAATATTGTGCTGTTGTGCTATTATTTATTCATTTTATTGTAATTTATATATTGCTTTAATAAATTGATTTATTCAAAACGTTTGGTGTGATATATTCGATGTGATCCATTCGAGATGAAAACGACGTACGTTGTTATTGTATCCACAGAATTTGACAAACAAATTACAATTTCCTAATACAAGAGATAAAGATAATCTTTTGTCAGACAGGGAAGGCAGCACTCAACTTAACCTGTCTAGTGCAGAAAACATAAAAAACATACAAGCCACAGAGTCCAAGTAAATGATCCGCCTACGTCCAAGCTGTCGAAATGCTGAACAAACTAGTTTCAGCAGTTACAAAGCTAAATGCCCAAGCTGAATGACCCAGTTCCTAAAGTACAACGGCTGAAACATCTAGATTTAGCTGTCAGAAGTCCTATATATATAACAGTATTAAAAGGCTGAATGTAAAGGTTTAAACTGAATGACCAAGTTTCAGCAATATAAATAGCTGAACGCCCCAGCCGCATGGCCCAGATTCAAACAACACATATAGTCAACCAAGAGTCAATCTATTTACTTTTCTTGGAATTTTCGAGTATTGTCAATTTCCTACTATTACCACAATTTCACCAAAAAAAGTTTGGTTTATCGGCCACACTTCGGGTGGGGGGGGGGGCGGGGAGGGATAGCGTCAATTCGCCGAGGATCGAGTCCGGAAAAAGTAATCGGCTGTTGTTTTAGACATGTTGAAACACGGTAGCATATCTATCAAAAACCGTCTACTCAGTCGTCCGAGGTCACCAATGCGCGGAGTCTGTATACTTGCGTGACATTGTCGTGTATGAGTATTTGCGCCCCGGAAACGAGTTCCCCGGACTCAATCGGACCGATCGAAAAAACATCCTTGTTGAAAAGGGGTTATTAGATGATCCATAACCGTTCAGAACTCGACAGAAAAGTGATACGTTTTATAACAACACAAAACTCATACACAAAACAGGCCTTCTTAGATTGTGGCCCTTGAATTACCAAACAAATAATAAATTAGCCTTGTCTGTAAAGCCACATTATATCAATGTCAAGTTTGTTTATCATATTCATTTACCTTGCCACAGACGGGCGTAATTTGTGATATTTTGGCTCTTGTATGTTCTACTTACACCACAGCAAGTCCAGCGGCGCGTTGTTCAAAAACAAGGAATAATAAACCAGTTAGAAAGAAGTTATATTGTAACATATTTTAGTTCGGTTAGTTTACTTAAACTGTAAGAATACTGTATGAAAGCCTTGAAAATTACTTGGCTTAGAAGATACATCAGAACAAACACCTTATAAACTGGTCAATGAGTTGAGTCCTTATACGATATAAATATGTATGCATTTGCAGTGATTTTCATTTACTAGTATTAGAATATAACCTACATTATGAGCCAATGAAAACGCCGCATTTTCGCGGTTAAATGAAAATTTAATCATTAAATTTTTCTCTTAACAGAATTGACGTCATGTGTTGGCGCTAGTTTATATCGGCCAATCAGAATGCAGAATGTTATATTCTAAGTTATTTAGAACATATTAAGTAAATTTTAATGACTAAAAAGGCCTCGCTTCACTTCCCTCGCTCCGGCCTTTTTAATCATTAAAATTTACTTAATATGTTCTAACTATAACGTAACAAACTTAATATTTTGCGATTTTATCGCAATTAATCTTACACTTCAATGAGCATCCTTATTCATCGTATTTAGTACTAACGCTGACGTTTGTTAACAAAACACTGTTTGACGTCAAAAAGCGTTATCATTGTAGTCTTTTGTGTGCCTCACCTTGTGACAATATGTCTGTACATACATTCCACGGAAAACATATTATTAAGCATAAAGCAGTCATGAAATAGTGGTTAAGCTGTTCGCCTTGGAAGCGGGAGATCGACATTAAGAATCCCAGCGGAAGCTGTATCAAAACTGATTCAGTCGGTTGGTGATATGTCAGTAAGAATGGTTACCGTAGATCAATCACTGCAAGACACCCGTTTATAAAAGATGGGTTCTGGAGGTATAGTGTGTACATTAGATACGTGTCTCGTAAGTCAGAATGCGCTATCTCTTTCACAGACAGAGCTGACACTACATGTATAATACCTAACTGAGTACATAAAGAAACGAACAGGTTACATTAATTCCTCCATAGGGTGACATGTAAGCCTATAGCTTTCTTCGAGGCTCACACAGAACACTGAGTTTGGTGGGTTTTGATCATTAACACATTAAAGTTGTTTTGGTAGTCAGTTTTAAAAGCTTTACATTATCAGCCAAGAATTCTAGGAAGAAATTGCTGAATGCGTAATTTCCTGGAAATGCTCTTTTAACAACTTGCATATAAAAACCTTCCAATCTGAGTTACATGTAAATACAGTTTACATACCTGGTAACAACGTCAAGTAGTCACAAAATGACTGGTATACGTAGCACAAGTAGAAAATGGCAGACTGACCATAATTACCATTTTAACACAAAGCCCTACTGTATGGAGAAAATGTAACTTGTACGTTTCTTTTTGTATTCAGTTTTTACTTAAGAAATAAGGAATACGTAGCTATGTTTTGTTGCGTAATAAAATATAGGCACGTGTTTGGATACGTAGTACTTTAAATCACGAGTGCGTAGCATTCAAACGAGTGCCTATCTTGTATAACACCGCACAGCTCCTATTTATTATTTCGATTCTAACATCACCAATGCTTTATATTACAATTTATAGCACTACAAGATAGGTTGACGCCAAACTACTTTCTCTCTTATGAGCGTTACCGTCACCGTTACGTCATTCGTCATACTATATGACGTCAAGCGTGACGTCATTAATCAGCTATATTTTATCGCGCTAATAAAATATGGTAAGCTCAATATACGCAAAAAAGGCAAATCTCACGTGCTAGGTTAGAATAGTAAACAAAGTATTTACCTTTCCTTACAATAAATGATAAATTATTTGCAAAAACGGAATCAAATCCTGATTTGATCTACCACAAATGAAATTTGCGTCGATTGGTGTTTGATTCGATTTACATATCAATTAGAGACACATGCCTTCAGCTTTGTTACTGGCAAAAACAATGACATTTATTAGCAGTGTTGATGTGTTCCCGTATATCATGATGCGTCTGGTTTAATGTGGTTTTGTTTTATAGCACAGAGAATTTGACTCGATCCTGACCTTTATGCATGAATATATTGCAAGGTTCTTGCGTTGAATATATAAATTTCCGCTCGCAATTCGTGCAATATCGGTTATTTAGGTTTGTGTTGGTATTACACCTCGAGCGCCTTCGTGCTACTCTCCGCTTATGAAAACATACGTCCGGGGTTATAAATATAGACAATAGATCTATATCAGCTGTTAATTATGCTAATTTAAGGTCGAGAGTCGTGTCAAATTCTCTGGACTATACTGTTTGAAATGCCCGTATAATACTAATCACTGTCGCTAATGGTTTAGTGGTTAAAATCACCATACATAAATTATGTTGATACTTCATCATGAATTAATGATAAACGATGCACAATATTCAAATTTGAAAGTAAAACAATACGAGACAGAAGAATATTAGATGTACTCCTTTAAGGTCAATTCATTCACAATAATGAAGTAAGATAGGGATTTTAAAATGATAAATACAGCTCGTCTTATCATTTGACCTACATGTACTAGTATACTACTGAAAGTTTGATGACCGCGTCATTTTAACTGAACATAATCGATTAGGTAAACATTGTGCAACTATTTAAATATTATCTAATATGCTGCTAAATTTGGAAAATTTCGTGTGATGCGTTTGGTATGCATTGACATAATATCGCCTTTTCCAGGTAACTGATAAGCTCTATTGGCAAGAACCAAAATAGCATGAATATAGTGGAGTATTTCCCTTTTCAATTTTTATATTATTTTAGACCAAAGGTGCCAAAAAACTGGACCGTACTCTTTTATCAAAGAGCACAACCATTTTAGTGAGGTTGGGCTCATTGGCACTTAATAGACATCAAATTTTGAAGCAGTCTTAATTATTTTACAATTTTGCATATGGAACATCATGTTTCTGAAAATTACATCAGTCCATATCTTATTTAATTCGCAATATATTGACAAGGTAAATTTGTTGATCCTTATCCAATTTTGAGTAGTATCAAAATGAAGTGCAATGTCCTCTGTAATTATTTATTTTTCTTAATAATGTTTTGTGTTATTGTTTAAAGTGCCTATCAAGCTACGTCACTGTGACATTTTATTCCCAAAAGTACGTATGTGTACTTCTTTTATCAATCTCGTTGAACCACATAAAGTTTAGTAGGTTAAGTGAACTTAACGAGAACGAAAAACATCATTACAGCAATAACATGATACGCATACAAATTTCATGTAAATATGGTAAAATATAATTAGTATACTACGGTGTCCAATTAGTAACACTTTTGTTCCAAGTGATGTTTATATTTTACGTATTTTAAGAACTAACTCAAAGAAACGGAACATCATTTCATAAACCTAGAGATGTGTGTAAAACAGGTACGCACCCATGGTAGACTAATAGCCATAAATGTAAAGGTTGGATGGCGACCTTGAACTACTGACGTCAAAATCAATTGAATTCAACTATTGATGCTAATGAAAGTTATAAAGAGACATGGACTTTTGTCCACCTGACAAATAAACTGACAAAACAAATAGGGGAAAGCTATTATTAATGGCCAACCTATACGTAAAGTTTGAAAATTCTGTGCCAAAAGTGTTCTCAATAAACGGAAACCATATGGTCTACTTATTGCTGTTAAGGTAACAGTGACATTGACCTTTGACCTACTTACCACAAGATCTATATGGATCGGCTACTGTTGATGACCAAACTCCATGTAAAGTTTGTGGATCCTATAGGTCATGCGTTCCTGAGTTATAGAACGGAAACCATTTGGTCTACAGACCGGCAAACAGACAGACGGAACGACATGTGCAAAGCAATATACACCCTCATCGAAGATAGGGTGAATCAAAATAAACACCATCTATGTAATTATGTCCCCCCCCCCATCTTTGATGAGGGTGTATAGTGCTTTGCACTTGTCTGTCTCTTGGTAGACTAAATCGTTTCCGTTCAAAAACTCAAGAACGCTTTGCCCTAGGATCTTCCAATTTTACTCGGAGGTTGGTCATCAACAGTAGATAAACCTCTTGATTTTGAGGTAAGTAGGTTAAAGGTCAAGATCACTGTGACTTTTACCACTTCTGACTATTGGGCTGTCATTGGAGCATATGTGTTTTACAATTATATCTTGTTTATTTAAATGAAAAACGAAAAGAAGCAACAGAGTACAATTTGTACAACTGTCTCTTTACGGGCTCTGTAATAAAACAATCACCTTGTCCCAGACTCATCAATCAACATTGTGTCTTAATTAAACAATAATATATTCCATATGAGAACGTATGCAGAGCCGTATAATTGATACAGTGGATCAGCGTGAACAAATGTAACAACAGAAGTGCAAATGTTCGCAAATCGAGACATTTACATGCATCAGTCTTTAAAAGTGATTAAGAGAGACACATTATGAATATACTGCGCAGCTCGTAACTACACTATCCTAATTCTTAGTCTGTGCTTTGAAGTTTGGTTGACAATAACTCGTTACACATGGTTATGGATCGACATAGTAATATATTTAACATGCTATGATGTAAGTTTAATAGTTTAGTAATAGTTTAGCAATAACCAGCTTGTCCGATAGTTTATCAACATATCGTAGCCAAAAGAAAATAGAAAGTTGGACAGGGAAGGCAGCACACTCAACTTAACCAGCCTAGCTTAGAAAACTTAAAAACATCACATACCACATGACATGTTCAACCGATAAAGGTTAATCGAGTGTCTCGATAAGGTGTTAATAAGGGAGACAATTTCGCCAATAAGACAGCAAATTGGCTTACATTTCTGGGTATGGCTTAATTCACGCACATTGTATAGCACGTTAATACTTTACCCCCCCCCATTAACACGTTTGTTTAAGCAGATTGGATACGTCGTCACGGTAAGATGCCGCTTTATACGTCGTCACGGTAAGATGCCGCTTTATATTTGGCGGAGACAACCACAATGATGGTAAATAATCATCGTACCATTTCAGTGGCGCACTTTTAATCACCAAATAATTATCATATATCTTCAACATCCAACCTATCACGCCGAGCGATAAGTTTCAAACAGGATATGCTGACGTTAGTTGTTTACGTCATGCCCATATGTTGTCTATAAAGTCTAGCATAATAGAAGTTGTTTTCGATTAATGCAGATTCAGTTCAAGTATAAACAAGGTGGGTGCACTTTAGTTAATTTACATTGCCGGATTTTCAAGTTAATTGATTAAATGGAATTTAAAATGTAATATAGGTCGCATTATTAGGACCAGAGGAAATATTGATTTATGCTACATTAAATTATAATCTACAATTGATTAGAAACGTTTCAATTTTTCATAGACGACTAGGTGCCCGGAATTATCAAATAGTATTTACGTGTGGTTAGGTAGGGTGCCATATCAAATACTAGCGCTACCACCAACGACACATAGTTATTAAACCATAGTACCGAGCGACTGATGCTTATGGTACTACTATATATACAATAGTTATTTCATTAGTCACCATTAGTTGAATGCTCTATATCGCTGGCTTAGAATTAAAAGGTCGTAAGTGGTTATAAGACTCATGCATATTTGAAATCTGCATCACAAGGCCTAATTGCATGACAATCGGACCAAACCGAAGTTTAAAAAGCTTGTTTTCCATAAGTAAAAAGTACTTTTCAGACAGGTTTTCTTGATTTCTCAAAATAATCGATTTCGTACTTACGACCTTCTCATTCTAAGCTAGCGATATTTGTCAATTTCAAACTCAGTTGCTGGTTGATCGTTGGTCTATTATTCGTGGGTTTCTGTGGATACTCGTTACTATGTTTTTGCACTGTTGTGTGAGGATTGATTGTATGTCGTGCTCTAAAACACTCCCCTTTTTTTCTTGGGGGGGGGGGGGGCGTTGTTGACCGAAATAGCGTCACTGATAGAGGGATGTCTGATTTTGACATACTATACTCTATATGTTGTATAAGCCTTCAATGTATGTTGTTTTTTCTGTTGTAGAAACAAACACTAGAAGAATGAACGTCCAGTATACATGGTTGTTGTTTCTGGGATGTATCACTGTCTGTAACGGACAGGGTTTAATACCAATTCCTTTGCCAGGACAGGATCCAACATTGCCACCACGCTGTGCCAATGTGCCATGTACACTACCTACAAGTTGTTCAAACCCTGTCACCCCGCCAGGACAATGTTGTCCTGAATGCCCTCAAGGTATATACTTTTTATTACCTGCGAGCCTTGAGCGAGCCGGTATATTGGATTGCCTTAAGTAAAAAGTCCAT
This sequence comes from Spisula solida, assembly GCA_947247005.1. NCBI lineage: Eukaryota > Metazoa > Mollusca > Bivalvia > Venerida > Mactridae > Spisula > Spisula solida. The sequence goes on along the minus strand of OX365947.1, from coordinate 37,744,784 downwards.
GGAGGGGAACGTGACCTGTTCTCGATGGTTTACGATTTCAAAAAAAAATCCAAAAAAAAAGATGCATTTTGTAAGAATGTCGTGAACCAGACTAATCAAACCGGTCGTTACAAGATTTCAAATTTTTCTTGAACGAAAATAGGTTATCTTACGCGAAAAGATGGCTGACGGTATGTCGGCCCGGGCAAGTCGAAATTCTTTGAAAGAACTTAAAAATTATCCTCAAAAACCGTCCCTACGATAAAAATATACACGCAACTCGATTTAAAAGAGTATAAAACACGAGTTTGGAGCGTTTTATCGTTGGATGAATTTTTCGCTAACGATTCATACTCGACACTTTCGTACGACTCCTGAATATTATTTTCGTACTCAACACAATTCGTACCCGGCACTTCGCTACGTAAATTATTTTTCGGATTTGTTTTGGAACAGCGGGTAAAATAAGTGCTGGTTGTTTCCCTTGATAAAATTAACAACATATACAGTTTCTTTAGGTCTCCAGAGTCATATAAGGAGAATTACCATTCAGTGTTAATGTCTATTCAGAGACTTAAAATTCTAAAGTCTATTGTCATGGAATTATCGGAATTGGTTTATGATCTTTGATATTGTTGAACACTGAAAACATGTCTTATGATAATACCTTTAATTGACTGATACGAAGTTTTATTTATAAGAATATAAATATTATATGGAACAAGGGAGTCATAATATGCAATTATGTGTCTTGAAAATTGGTTTGTTATACATCAAATTATTTAACAATTTGTTGATAAATTTCGTATGTCAAATTATCGTGCATATAGTTTTCCAAATTTGAAAGCTACCTGCCTATAATCGCCCTTATTTCTTTCACAATTTTGAGATTTTCGTGCTTAATTTTATACACATCAGCTGTTGAATTATGCAGATAGAAGGTCGAGGATCCTGTCAATTCTTTGTAAAATGAAGTCGGTACATCATTTGCTCGCAGGAACTATTTGACTTGTATCTATTTGAGAACTGTTCACGTAACTTACACAGTTTGGAGAGTTTAGCATGCAATTAAAACCTATTTTACCTCTGAATAACCGGTAAATGTTCTTATCAAATACATTCGAATCAATAGCATGCATAAGTTTTGCAATTTAATTCCCCGCATGTTGTATCTTCTAACAGTTTGTTCATGAGCCATTAATAGACCCTCCTCCTCCAGGAAATTTCAGTAACTTATTTTCTGAAAGCATGTGGTCAATTAAGTAGTTTCTCATTTCGGCCGTAAATACTTTTTGTTGGAATATTTGGAACACATTGTCATTAATTACTTTAATTTATGGCAAATTCACTCGGATATTAAATTCATCTAACCCATATTTTCATTAACAAACCAGTTGTCATCCATTCTGACAGTCAATCATCATTTGCTATGCAGCACCGGGAATTAATGCATAATATTATTTTGTTTATGATAGCCTTATATCAGTATACATACTTTGCAGCGTGAATTTACTCCTCCTCGCATGCATGATTTACTTTAGTCTGTCTATACAGACCATATGCTAATTACATGAGACAACTCATTAGTCTAATCTTTTTTCGTTAAATTATTTCCCTTAGATGTTCAAGCTCAAAATAAAAATCTAGCTAAAATTGAAATAAAGTTATGATAATTGATTGACACAATATTATCTAGTCAGGTAGCCAGACTAGGTTTACTTCGGTGTGTTTAATTGTAGACAACGGGATACTCACACCACAACGGCCTGTGTTCTATCTAGATCTTTAATAAATATGTAAATTTGTCTATCGATTTATGTACAGTATGTTGATTATCTATCGATTTTTCTGGTGTAAAGGGAAACAACTCGAACAAAAACACAGGTACAACAATCACTATCGACAGAGTTGTCTTTTCCTTAAGAATTACGCCGAATGTTCAACATGACATGCATTTTTGTATTTTGTATGTGATGTTTTCTGACCATCGTTTAGGTCCAGATTGCTCATTGATCTTCTGTGGTCCTCCACCAATTTGTAGGAACCAATTTACTCCAGAAGGTGAATGCTGTCCACGCTGTCGAACAGGTAAGCTAGAATCCGTACTTCGTTAAATACACTTTTTCTTTTCTTTTTTAAATTATTAAAGTCTCATTCACATTTCATATTTACAATACTATTTATTCAATGACCGTATATCAATGTAAAAGAACATGCATGCGACCAATCATGATTGATTTACAAGAGGCTATTTGATAATTCAAATACTTGATAATTCCAACTACTCTTACATTATAAGTGTAAATTGTAAACATTACCGTCGACGTGTTGACACTCGAACAAGTGATCAACACATTGTTCTTCGATTAATTATTTTCTAACCTGTACATAGGTATAATTATATATAATTATGCCTAGTGTATCTATGGTATTGAAATTGGTAATACATGTACAAACTACATGTAAATTGTGAACTTATCATTGAATGATGAGATGTAATCGAATTACTACTAGTAATACACAGTTAGTTTCAATGACGAGCATAGTTGCTTTTAGACATGATATGTTTAATACCAACTACCGGTATTCCTTATGTTGTTTTAATATCCATGTTGTTTTAACTAGACTGTCGTTTGGTTCGTTGTGCAAGTCCAACAACTAACTGTACTACTCCACCGGAGAATGTTGTCCCGTCTGCCCATGTTAGTACTAGCCTTGTTATAGGGATTGTATTTATAGCAACATAGCAATATTCGTTAAGCCTTAGTCCCACTGAGGAATTCCACATCAGCGATGTTCTTCCAATTTCTTTCGATACCACCCGATTCATCACACTTCCTTCCGATATTACAAACTGTCTCATGGCTTCCCCGAAGCTTCCCCTAGACCACCAGGAACCTGTTCCCGATGTCCTGATAGTTCATTAATTTAAAGGAGTACATCGCCGAGGCAAAGAATGCTCATGGGACCTAGGCTTAAAACGTTGTCGCTATTCGTCCTTCTTCATGTTGGAGAATAATGTTTAGAACATATATTGCTTTCTCATTATTCATTAGCGATAACTTTCAAAATAAAATCTAGCTAACATAGAAAATAAAGTAATGATAATTGATTGACAAAATATTATCTAGTCGGGTAGCCAGACTATGCCTACTTCGATGTGTTTAGACAAAGGAACACACACCACAACGGCCTGTGTTCTCTGAAGATCTTTAATTAATAAGCAACTTTATACATATTATAACCATTGAATGTGATGTTTTCTGACCATCGTTTAGGTGCAGAGTGCTCAAGGATCGCCTGTTATCCTCTACCGAATTGTTTTAACTCATTTACTCCAGAAGGAGAATGCTGTCCACGCTGTGGGACAGGTAAGCTAGAAAACGTACTGTAATCACTTGCTTGTAAATATTGTTTTTATTAGATAAATATAGTTTTCCTTTCTTTGTCAAATTATTTAAGTCTCATTCACATTTCATACATAGTTTATTCAAGAAAAAGGCAAATATGCCTATCATTCTACAAATATATACAATTTCACATATTTTACTATGGTTAATGTTGACATTGTTAGCATATTCAGGTATAATTGTATCAAATATATTGATATAATAATAAGCAATATAATCAATTTGTAAGTTTTAACTTTATCATGCAACATAATCGGTTTAAATGTATGGTACATATATACACTCCTACTGTAATTGTAGTTATTCAATGAACACATATACATATATACAAAGTGAGAGAGAGTTATTAAAGTGAAATATACTACAGTACTAATTAAAAGCATACATGATTGTCTTGCGTCTTATTTCGAAACTTTTCTATAGGTACATGGATATGTTTTTTCTGGATAGGCTAATTATCAGATTTTAAAAGTTCAACAAATTTTGGTACATTTGGAGGATTCCAGAAATATCGTTTAATATGACATTTTCTTATTTCGTGATATAGGGGACATTCTAATAAAAAGTGAAATTCGTCTTCTAGGGTATGACATGTATGACATTTTCTTTCATCGTATGGGATTTTATGTGGCTTGTGCCATCTTCCGGCCTCAACCTCTAACCTGTGTGCTGAGACACGGAATCTAGTGAGCGCAAACCTGTTTTTATCAAAATTAATGTTATCTTAGTAAGAATGAAAGTTAAAACTACAGAATAATTTATAAGTTCTTGCCCTTGTCGAATTTTCTACTTCGTTATTCCAGATTTGTAAATAATTATCTTTTACTGTTTGTTTAAAAATAGACAGAAACAATTTACTGTTAGCGACATTCTGATCAATCCATACCTCTGAAAACCCTGAGGTTTATATACGCGGATTTAGCTCAGTGGTAACGCACTGGGCTGTAAATCTAGAGGTCGTGGGTTCAATCCCTGGCATCAGCACTTGACAAATTCTGAAATATTTATAATATTTCCCGCTATATCTGGCCGTGTGGTCTGCAAGTAGCTGGAAGTGCCAGGAAGCTGTGTATCGGTGCTGTACACCGGGCACATTAACGAACCAGGCTGTCTATTCGTAATAAGAGCTAGGCGCACTTCTGCAGCGCCTGACATGCCTGTATCTAATGTCTCTCTCTCCCTTCAGGGGCTTTCTCTCAGTCTGTCCCTCTGGTCAGACCATGCTGTATCTGCACTGGTAGAGGATGCAACTGCACCCTTGTGGCTGCAACAAAAAATAATGTAAAGTGCCTTTGAACGTGCGTTCGCATGAAAAGGGCGCTATATAAATCTGGTATATTTATTTTTTATTTTTATTTAAGTATCTAAAATATGTTTAACGGACTTTGCCCAAGATTTCTTATTTGGATACAATTCCAAGTCTTTAATCATCATATTATAGGTAGCTTTAATGTATTTTGTATCTGAGCACTGTACAACTTTTAACCAATATCTAATAACATTAACTAAACATGTGATTTTAAGTGGGTATCGCCCTAATTCTCCATATATAAAATTATTCTGTGTTTGGGATCTAACGCCCATAATTTCTTTTAAAAATCGTAATCGGATGCGTTCTATTTGTATTACGCCATTGATACCCCATATCTCACTCCCAAAACAAAGTACAGGTATATTTAGTCTAACATATGGCTCACACTCATTGATGGAAATTTTAAAAAATAAGATTTTAGCATGTACAAAGATTTTAGCGCTTGACCAGAAAGGGATTCATAAGTTTTTATGAACGAGCCGCCAGTAGTAAAAACTATTCCATAATGATCGACTACTTCAATTTCTTTATCTTCATATAAAAATCTAATGTTTTTTCTAAGAGAACCTGCTTTTCTGAAAACTAGAATTTTTGTCTTATTTATGTTAACTGTCAATTTCCATCTATTACAATATTCTTCTAGTAAATGTAAGCCCTTTTGCAACCCACTTTCTGTTTCTGAAATGATAACAATATCGTCTGCATACAGTAATAAAAATATGTGTAATGTATCTATCTCAACTCCTTTAAACTTGTTCAAAACCAAATACTCTTCAATATCATTTAAATACATAGCAAATAAAAATGGGGATAAACTTTCTCCTTGTCTAACACCTAACATACATGTAAATTCATCACTTAATTTGTTTTTATATTTTACGCGAGACGTTGTTTTGTAACCCTCATATATCGACTTTACAATATTAAACATTTTACCACGAATACCTAACTTGACCAACTGATACCATAGAATGTCTCTAACAGTATAATCAAAGGCTTTAGTAAAATCAATAAAAGCTGCATACATTTTCTTATTGTCATTTATCAAGTGGTTAATTAAAGAATGTAAGACAAAAACATTATCTGTGGTACTCATATGTTTTCTGAAACCAGATTGAGCCTCTATATATACATTATAGCACTCTGCCCAATCAGTGAGTCTATTATTTAAAACTGTCGTAAACAATTTACTAAGAGTACTTAATAAAGTTATGCCCCTATAATTACCAGGGTCATTAAAACCACCCTTTTTGTGTAAAGGTACTACAAAACCATCGGACAATTGGTCTGGAAAATATCCAATTTTAAATATTTTGTTAAATAATGTTTTCAGACACTTGAGAAAATGACTATCCTTAATCCCGTTTATAAAAAATTCATTTAACATCAGATCAGGACCTGCAGATTTTCCATTTTTTAATTGTTTACATGCTAGTACAATCTCATTTTCTTCAATATCAACATTTAATTCTTGAAACATAACATCTAGTTCCCCGTTTAAGTTCCTATCATTGAAATATATAACATCTTCATCAGCTTAAAAGAAAACTGATTCTGGATCATTAATTGATTTAAAATATGCAGCAAAGTTATCAGTGTTTAAAGTACTTTTTGTAATAGAATTTTTATTTTGCTGGCATGAACTTTTCAATAATTTCCAATATTCTTTAGCATTTTTATACTTGAGATCTTGTAGTTTTCTAGTCGGTTTCAGTTCAAACTGATATCTTTTACTTCTAAGTAGAGATTTATATGTACTTCTTGCTTTAACCATTTCTATTCTATTTTGGTCAGATTTATCTTTCCTATAAAAATTTAAACAAGTTTAAAAATCATTTTGACTACATTGGCATTCCTCATCGTACCATTGCTGATTATTTGACGTACAACAAACGTTGGGTTCTTTTGAACTAATATTCTTTTTAAAAAGTAGATCACAAACATCCTCTATTTGATGGTAAAAAATGGATAAATTTATGTTGACGTCATCTTGTGATTCTGACATATTTATTTTCTCACAGAGATAGTCAAATTTAGTTCTAACTTCATCTTGATTCAATGAGTTTAAAAATGATCCTCTTTTTTCAGTATCCCATTTATAAATATATGCCATCCTTGGGTTTTCATCAATTGAATTAGTATTATAAACATTGGTAGTATCAGCATTATCATTTTTACAGGACTTAATAGAAAAATTTACTAAACAATGATCAGACACAATGTTTGGTTCATGTAGTTTAAAGTTAAAAATATAGTCAAACATATCAGTTTTACAAAGTACTAAATCAATAACACTACTGCCTTGAGCAGTCACACGTGTAAATTTCCCATCCTTGTCATAATCTTTTCTACCATTCAGTATTCTTAAACCTGTTGATTTACATAATTCAAGTAATAACCTACCATTTTCATTTACTTTGGTATCTAAGCTATTTCTAGGTATTACAACATCCTCAATATAATCATCTGGTAGCAAGTCTAAATTAAATAATGCTTCATTTTCAACAAAATCTAATTTCTCTGCAATTCTAGCATTGAAATCACCTGTTAATACAAATTTACATTCACTTTCAAACATATTATCAAAATAATAGAGATCATCAACTAAATGTTCAAATATATTTCTATCAACAAACACCTGCCTACTACTTCCACTTGGTATATTGTAACATAAACATAGTAAGATATCTTCACTACATTCAACAATGACACTTTTTATTTTCAACCATATTATACAGTCTTCCACATTTTTCAAAAACTCAACAAAATCTTTTATTTCATCTCTTACATAAATAATCAACCCTCCACTATTTCTTTTGGAATTTTTATGTCTATCTGTTTGTTCAAAACAAAAGAAACAAAACCATCAACTTCATGTTGTAACTTGAGTCTAACCATGTTTCTGTAAATAGTAATATATCATTATTTTTAAAAAGAGTTTTAACATATTCACAGTCAAGTTTACAATAATGTTTTCCAATCAGACCTTGTATATTCAATAAACACACTTTCAAACCCTCTACTCTACTCTCACTACTGTCCTATTTCTTGACATGTTTATTACCAACACTGGGTTGCGATTGGGTTTTGTCACTCGATGACGTAACTCTTCTATTTGCGGAGGATGACCTTGTCCTACAGGGAATCCCACGCTTTGTTTGACTGTTTGTGCGACCCTGTTTTTCGCGTGTATTGGATTGTTTACACGATTTGGAATTTTTGTTTTTTCTTTGTGTGTCACTTCGTGCTTTGGAATTGGACTTATCACTATCACTATCGGAATTATTTGCATCACTAGGTACGTTTATTGTATTATTACATTCACTTTCGCTTTCACTCTCGCGTTGTGTATAACCACTAGTATGGTCACGTGGGTCACGTGACGACACACTGTGTACAAACACAGCTGACTGATCAGCTGTTCGATCACTTGGCTGAAACACGTCTCCGTACGACTCACTATGCTTGCGATCTACCACTGTATCTGTGGAATATGCACGCTCGTGGTGTATAGCTGACATACGGGGTTCTCTTTCCTCGGATAGAAGATCTGTTCTCACAATCTGAAACCATTCAGGGAATTTGTCCTTTGTCAGTTTTCCATCAATATAAAGTACAGCAGGATATTTTATCTGGACTTTCTTTCTGTCATACCTGGCCCAATACGCTTCCTCACTTTGGTAGAGTTGTTTTCTAGCCATGGCAATTTCCTTGTCAACTGAAAACTGTGTAGTTCTCAAAATATAGGCCTTCCTCATTACAGTTTCAGTATCAACATAGTCTCTGTATTTTACAATAAGTGGGCGTTTAGGATCTCGTCCTTCTCTGTTATTACCTAGTCTATGTGCTCTATCAATGCACATATCACTACTGTCTATACCTAACTCTGCCTCCACAAAACTGAGGATCAAACTTCTATCAGATCTATGATTAGACCTCCCTGTTATTCCGTAGAATATCAAATTATTCCTTCGACTACGTGCTCCTAAATCTATAGATCTATATGATAACGCTTTCAGTTTATCATCTTGTTCCTGTAATAGTCTTTCAACCTGGTCAACTCTTCTGTTAGTGACCTTGACCTGTTTGTTTACATTTTGGATATCATTTTTGCACTGCAATTGTTGGGATTCAATGTTTGATATTTTACATAACTGATCATAAATGCGTGAACGTTTATCATCCATGCTTAGACTAGCAAAATCGTCCATATGAACGCTACCACTGCTATACTTTTTTCTTTTCTTTGTTTGTGTTTTCCAACCGTCACTTTTCCGCCTTTCAAATCGATTCTGTGTCGGGACAGAAAAACTTAACAACTCACTCATTTCTGCCTCTATTTCATCGAGCATAGCCTCACCTCCTGCCTCCGACCCTCCTGCATCCATGTTAACCAGATATTCGCTTCCAGACGTTCTGTGATAACTTATAAACCAGATTTTATTTGTTGACAATTTTCTTGACCACTGTCCACCATTAACCGGAAGTTCATATTTACAATACAATTGATACAATGACATTATATAAATGTAATAGTACATGCATGCGATCAATCGTGATTGATTTATAAGAGACTATTTGACAATACAAATACTTGATAATTCCAACTACATATATATATATGTACATTATAAGTGTAAATTGTGAACAATACCGTCGACCTGCTGACACTAGAACAGGCGATCAACACAGGGCTCGTCGTTGAATCATTTTCTAATCTGTACATAGGTATACATATGCATTGTGTATCTGTAGTGTTAAAGTTGGTAATATATGTACTAACTACGTGTCAATTGTGAACTTAACAAATATTGCTGAGATGCAATCGAATGACTACAAGTAATAAAACGTTAGTTTGAATGACGATCATAGTCATTTTTTGACATGATATTGTAATTATTGTTAATACCAAACGATTCCTTATGTTGTTTTACTATCCATGTTGTTTGATCTAGACTGTCGTGTGGTTCGTTGTGGAAGTCCACCAACTAACTGTCCTACTACACTGGTAATTCCTCCTGGAGGATGTTGTCTCGTCTGCCCAAGTAAGTACTAGCTTTGTTTGTTATAGGGATTTTATTTATAGCAACATAGCAATGTTCGTTAAGCCTTAGTCCCACTGAGGAATTCTACATCGGCGATGTCCTGTATGCCCACCACGTAAGTTCAAGCTATGTTGGTTGTAAAGAGGCCATTTCTAGCAACATAACAATGTTCTTTACACCTTGTCGCCATTCGGCCTTCTTCATGTTGTAGAATAATGTAATAAATGTAGTACGATTAACGTGAAAATAGCATTAATATAGAAATTCAATTACAATATTATATCATATTGCATATACAAATATGCATAAACATGTACAATATAGTATTTTTGAGGACGAATTGTTTCTGTAATCGTATACATATATCTTTGGTTGGTTTTACAGCTCCAGATTGTTCAGCGGTCCTATGTGAGGAACCAAGGTGCCGTAATCCAGTCACTCCACGGGGTGAATGTTGCCCTACATGTGGAACCGGTAAGCTATCAATAACGTTACAATTATAACATTGAAAATAACAGTGTAAAATATTTTGATATTTTCACTGTTTTAGAAGCTTATTCCTTGACTTACCATACAGAAAAAGAAACATAACGTCAATGGCATTATGGTGCCATAATTGTCAAGTCATGACGTTCTAATTTCAACGTTATTTCTCCCCTGTGCCATTTTACGAGAAACTGAAGCATATACATTATGTAATAAACAGAAATTCTCTCGTGATCACAAAAATCATATTTTCGTTCGTGACTACACCACTGGTGAAAATATTGAATAAATTGATCTTACACCAAAAGCAACAAATATGCAGTCTCCAATATCAATATAATAAAAAGAGGATAATTTTTATGGGTTGCTTTTGGTGTAAGATCACTTTATTCAATACTTACATTACATTGTTTTTTTATCATTTATATTAGTGTTATATAAATTACAGTTGTTGGTATTGTTTAGAACCGTTTTAGAAAAGAGTGCTACCATTACTATCACGTGTGATAAATATATAATTTATATAGGATCCGTCATGAGTTAGTTTGGAGATCAACATTTTTGAATCAGTCTAGAAAACACAGCGTATCAAGCGATCCTTTGGCGAGCATAAAATTTCATAAAATTTGTTTTCGTGACGAATTTAAGCAACATTGATCTCAAAGAAAACGAATGACGGACTCTTTTGTTATTACACACGTTGGAGAACATTGTAAGTATGTTTGATTAGTTAACATAACCACTCTGATTGGACACCGGATAAGCACGTATATTCAATGATGCTATGTTAAATGTGCTAAGCCATAGACAATTCGCAGCAAAATAGACATTAATAATCAAGCTCAGTATTGCATAGATCAAGCACGAGTATTGAGCCGTGACTGCTCTTTAAGTTGTAGACTTTATATAGTGAATACCCACAGGTTACGGCTGAGTCAGGTCATATTTTATTAATACATGTACCATTTAATCCTATGTATGAAACAGAATATGACACTTGATCTTGCTAATGTTTGTGATTGATTGATACTGATTTCTTTTCAATATCTCTGTAAAAACAAATCATAAGAAATAAGTATCTAACTTGGGTCTAAACACAAGTTCATTAGAATAGAGCAAAACACCAAAGTTTAATGACTGCTGCCCGTGATAAAACAGTCTTGAGCACCGCCTTTGAGTGCTGGACGCTCGACATTCTCGTACTTGAAAGTACACTTGCTCATATGTGATCCAAAGTTTTAAGTTAAACAAGAGCATATAACTCCATAAATATAGGTCACAGGTTAACCAGCATTTTTGTCAGTACGGACTCTCCTTAAGATGGTGAATAACTATGATGCGGTTCAAGTAGATGCGTTTGAAAGTCTTTGAAAAATGACTCTGACAAGAAACTTAACCAACGCACACGTTCACGATCCCGTCACGAACTAAATTACATGAGAATATATAAATACTAACATAAAAGCATGGTGCCAAGCTACATCATTCCTGATGCTATACATCCAATGATTGCATTGTAGAGGGCAAACTATTTCCAATTCATTACTGAGGGAAATGCAACGGAAACACAATGTTTTCGTCTTCGGCATGCCCTGGACATGCGAGGTAATGTAATCCACGTTGGGCGCCAATGTTGTAGGGTCATAAAATCATATACCCAGGACGGGGCTCGAAACGCGACCTCCCGCTTGCAAGTCAGGTGCTCTATCAACTGAGTTACCCGGGCTGACGACAATTCAAGTAATTATATCAGTCAAATACTGGTCCCGTGACAAGAGAACACACTGCCACTAACTGATCAACGCTAATCGGTTAATTACACAATTATTGCATCCAACTGAAATATCTGGCGTTATTTCTTATTAATTAAAAACGATGTAATTAACTTGCTGTTGAATGATTTACAGCACCAGATTGTTTGGCGGTCTCCTGTCCTTTCCTTGGTGATTGTCGTCCTAGACATCGTCCACGAGGTGAATGTTGTGATCAATGTGGAGTCGGTAAGTTAACAATTACAGTAAAACTTCGTTATGAAAAGCATCGATATTACGAGCACCCGGTCTATCTCGAGCAAGTTTCAAAGTCTCGGCGAACTTGCTCTATATTGTATATAAATGTATATCTCTATGACGAGCATCGATATTACGAGTACCCGGTCTATCTCGAGCAAGTTTCAAAGTCTCGGCGAACTTGCTCTATATGTTATATAAATGTATACCTCTATGACGAGCATCAGTATTACGAGGACATAGTTTATGTCGAGCACAGGTGATGGATCCTTTGACTAATTTCAATCGATGATTTATTCCGAGGTAATCGTCCGACAAAAGAGTTTCACACCTCTAATGTCAAAATTTCGTCCCCGTGTTGTCTGTGATTATCACATGTTATACATTGACGTTAGCATATGTTAGGCATATAACACATCGTACATGCATGATACGGATTCAGAAAACCGAACATGCATGATACGGATTCAGAAAACCGAACATGCATGATACGGAAAATGTAATCTGTTCCGCTGCACGATCTGTATTTTTGACAATACATTGAAATGTACATGTATAAACTAAACATGTATATCATATAGGTACAAATAGTTGAAGTATTTCACCATTAACATATAATTAATGATTTACACATGTTTTTTTATAGTAACTGTTTTTAACACAACTCAATAGGCTTAAATCATTCGTACAGCAAATTCAGAGGACTACATAATTTTAATTTCTCTACATGTATGACTGATATAATTACTCAGTACCTGAACCATACTTGTTATAAACTCCTAAATACCTTATTAGGGAGTATACTCGTTTATTGGACATGTGGTGTTAGTTGTTGCGTAATGTACCATGAAAACGCTAGTTGGTACAATCACAAAACAACCGTATAAGTGTGTTTTCTCTGATAGTTTAAATGCTGTTCTTATTGTTATTTTTATTAGACTGTAGTTTGGTCCGTTGTCAACCACTAGCACTTGATTGTCCTCGTATAGAACAAGGAGGTTGTTGCCTGGTGTGCGTGGATCGTAAGTTCATGTTTTCATTGTGCATTGGTTTAACTAGCAGCATGCGATTTCGTGTTATTCATTTTTCCCAAGTCTCAACTCAATTTTAGATTTTGCTAAAACCAAAATCTGAATTTTAGATAAATATGTAGCTCCAGCTCTCGAAATTTTAGTGTAGTAAACTCAGAATAATGATTATGTTTTGTTATACCAATTAAGAGAACGATTTTGCACGGAAACTATCACAAACGATAGGTGACACAGTTTGAGTTGATAATGAGCTCAGATTGAGATGTTTCGGGAGATTGGGGACAGGCCCCGATCTCCCGAAGCATCTTAAGTAGAAATCTCAACTCAAATTGAGATTTTGCTAATATCAGAGTCGAAATGAAGAGATAAATCTGAAGGTCAAGCTCTTGAAATGTTACTGTTATAAAATCGGGATAACATTTCTCTTTAGTGATGCTAATTTTGAGCACAAGCCTCGTATGGAAATTATAATAAAGACACATGCCAATATTTGAGATCAGATTTTGCTCAGATTGAGATGCTTAGAGGGATTGGGGCCTGGACTTTGATCTGCTGACATAAGAAGAAAAAGCAGTTAATGCACGTTTACATGTTATGTTGTGACGAAGCTTTCGTCCGTCAGGAATTTCTGTGACGGCTTAGTTGTCACGGATGGTTCGTTCCATACTGAATGTTTTTCTACGAACGTCTATTTGACAAATCATATACTAGAGGTTTTTACACAAATTTCTTGAAATCATTCGATGCACATACATGCAGATTTCCTTCACATAAATCACGGCCGTGTTTAGTTGTAGTAGATCTGGTGTTGTATTCAACATTGATCTTATTTAATCGGAGAAATAGGATAGCCAATCATATCGCCTGATACTGACCAAGAGTTTCATATGGTGGGTTCTGATTGGTTGTCCTTATCCTTAAGTCAAGTAAGATTAATATTGAATACCACCCAGGTCGTCCCTGAATCGTGTATCACATGTTTGACGTCGCGGTAGCGTAATAAAGCCATTATTTATTTTTGATAATACTCTAGTGTAATAAAGCTATCACGCGACGTCATTCAAAGGATAGGCGACGTCGTCAAAGTTGCGCGTTTATTATAGTGAAAAATAAGTAGCTTTTTTATGTTTCGGTCGGAAAAGGCTAACATGTGATAAAAAGAACATTACATTTGTGAATTTATTAAACTCGATGAAAAAAATCGATAAAATGCTCGGCAGAGCCTCGCATTTTATTATTTTATTCAACTCGTTTAAAAAATTCAATATGGAATGACACACATGTAATATCCTCTATATAATATATTGTCATCAATTGTCCGTGTAGCAGAGGCAGTCTCATATGAGTCAACTTAATTTTGACGGAAATTGTGCATAATTCGTGTCGTCAACACTCATCGCTTATTAACATAAGGATGTGACGTTAATGGTCAAATGTTGAATGAGGGTGATACAATCAAAGTTGACTGCAACACATGTCAATGTAGTAATGGACAATTACTGTGTACTTTAATAGCATGTGGTAAGTACGACCTACTTTGATATGTGGCAGTAGAAGGGCTTGCCATTAATACATATAAAATTGTCCAAGTACAAGATTATGAACATACATATATTAATAAAATAGTAAATGATACAAAAGTTTGCATAATGCCATTTCCATGACTTGGTTTCAACAGTGCAAGAACTAGTATAGCATGCGTTTCATCACTAGTACGTATCAAGTTTAAATCGAGTTATGAATTTAGTTATGAAGGTTTGATTCAGACCACTCTTACGCTACTCAAATCCTGGCCCCGCGCTCACAAAACTTTTTTCTTTAGTTCAAACACAGTCTCAAATAGTTTTGTGAGTTCGTGGCCTGGTACAATATGTAAAGGTCGTTACTATGACCGTTCCATGACGATTCACATGTTTTAACTCTAGTGTTGGGTTATGTTCATGCTCTGAGGTCAGTAAACCTAATCAGTTTCCTTGGAATAACCATCAGTGCTAACTTCATTTTCACCTGACAACTTCTTCACAGCCACGTAACATGTTATTGTATGTGTCCATTTCTTCAAACTGTAGTGGATAACCCGGGTACATGCCCAGCTGTAAGTGGTCCCGGTCATTGTGCTGATATCTGTTCATCCGACCATGATTGTACACCACAACAAAAATGTTGCAGCAATGGTTGTGGCCATGTCTGTATGGAGGCAATTCGTAGTAAGTAGAACTTAAATACTTAATTACTGGGAAATAATAGATTTTGGTTGGATTAAAATGTCTTGTAGAAATACCATCAGTCAGAATGGACTCCTGACCCCATTATGGAATACGAAGACGTGTTTTGTCATGATCTGGTACGTTCGGTATTGTCATTACATTGGAAACATAGTATTATGTGCATGTCTGCTATATCCGTGGAATAAATATATTCTGTTGTGTAATGCTTTCCTTTACTGAATTGAAAAGCAATATAAAGTTTTTCTGTCTATATCACTTTCGCATTTACTCAAATACAATGCTTAAGAAGATTCTTTGGTTGATTTTAAAGACACCTGCAATGTCAATGGTCAAATTGTGAATGATGGAGACAGTGTCAAAGTTGACTGTAACACATGTAGGTGCAGGAATGGACAATTAGGATGCACCAAAATAGCATGCAGTAAGTATGTACTATCGAATTAGTTGGATATCAGCCGATCTCAAGCCAATACTGGCGTAATGATCACGATTTACACGTTCTTGATTCACAAATAGATTCACCAGCCGATTGGTACATGTATGATTATTGTCGGTGGCTTGTTTTGGTACATATGTTAACGTTCATGATCAACAAACTAGCCGATCCGTTCGTACAGGTATGATTATTGTCCGAGGCTTGTTTTGGTACATTTGTCTCGCTTGTCTGGTGATGTTCGTCCTCTGTCCGGTGGGAATATTTGAACATGTTTAAAACTGCAACACATGTCAATGTAGTAATGGACAATTACTGTGCACTTTAATAGCATGTGGTAAGTACGACCTTCTTTGATCTGTGGCAGTAGAAGGGCTTGTCATTAATACATATAAAATAGTCCAAGTACAAGATTATGAACATACATATATCAATGAAATAGTAAATGATACAAAAGTATGCATGATGCCATTTCCATGACTTGGTTTTAACAGTGCAAGAAATAGTATACCATGCGTTTCATCACTAGTACGTATCAAGTTTAAATCGAGTTATGAATTTAGTTATGAAGGTTTGATTCAGACCACTCTTACGCTACTCAAATCCTGGCCCCGCGCTCACAAAACTTTTTTCACAGGTTCAAACTCAGTCTCAAATAGTTTTGTGGGTGCGTTGCCTGGTACAATATGTAAAGGTCGTTACTATGACCGTTCCATGACGATTCACATGTTTTAACTCTAGTGTTGGGTTATGTTCATGCTCTGAGGTCAGTAAACCTAATCAGTTTCCTTGGAATAACCATCAGTGCTAACTTCATTTTCACCTGACAACTTCTCCACAGCCACTTAACATGTTATTGTATGTGTCCATTTCTTCAAACTGTAGTGGATAACCCGGGTACATGCCCAGCTGTAAGTGGTCCCGGTCATTGTGCTGATATCTGTTCATCCGACCATGATTGTACACCACAACAAAAATGTTGCAGCAATGGCTGTGGCCATGTCTGTATGGAGGCAATTCGTAGTAAGTAGAACTTAAATACTTAATTACTGGGAAGTAATAGATTTTGGTTGGATTAAAATGTCTTGTAGAAATACCATCAGTCAGAATGGACTCCTGACCCCATTATGGAATACGAAGACGTGGTTTGGGATGATCTGGTACGTTCGGTATTGTCATTACATTGGAAACATAGTATTATGTGTATGTCTGCTATATCCGTGGAATAAATATATTCTGTTGTGTAATGCTTTCCTTTACTGAATTGAAAAGCAATATAAAGTTTTTCTGTCTATATCACTTTCGCATTTACTCAAATACAATGCTTAAGAAGATTCTTTGGTTGATTTTAAAGACACCTGCAATGTCAATGGTCAAATTGTGAATGATGGAGACAGTGTCAAAGTTGACTGTAACACATGTACGTGCAGGAATGGACAATTAGGATGCACCAAAATAGCATGCAGTAAGTATGTACTATCGAATTAGTTGGATATCAGCCGATCTCAAGCCAATACTGGCGTAATGATCACGATTTACACGTTCTTGATTCACAAATAGATTCACCAGCCGATTCGTACATGTATGATTATTGTCCGAGGCTTGTTTTGGTACATTTGTCTCGCTTGTCTGGTGATGTTCGTCCTCTGGCCGGTGGGAATATTTGAACTTGTTTAAAACTTGCAGCCGGATTGATCTGACAAAAGCACCTGCTGAACGGAGTATTCGCGTGTATCGCATTTGTTTGGTAGTTTTGAATCTGTGTGTGGTGCCTTTTTATGTGCATGGTATATGATTTATCAGTCTTGGTAGCATGTCAGTAGGCTTAACCAATTTAATGGAAATAATCAACAGAACCATCTTGCTTGTCCACTAACTACTGACAACTTCGACATAAGTTAGCAGCATGCCATCCATTCTCCGGCGTAACTGTCTATGTCTACGAAGAAGTGCATGTTGATAAGATAATGAGAAATCTGCTACAATGCCAAACATATGTCTACACATTGACAAGTGGAAATGTGTGCATTGGTTTATTCTGATTATTCCAAACACCAAAATGAGTTGTGCTTCTTCATGCTTAGTATTTGCCTGTTCGCCAGTAAAGCTAACTATGACTTTAAAAAGGAATGTTATGTTTCGCGTTACAGGAGAGAAACCGGGTAGATGTCCAGCATTAAGGAACCCCGTTGTTGGTCGCTGCCCTGACGGATGTTCGTCTGATCATGATTGTCCAAAACAACAGAAATGTTGCACTGTTGGATGCGGACGCGCTTGTTTTGATCCGTTACCGAGTAAGTAGAAGCATTATAACCTTATTTTTTTTCAAAATCATTGCTTTTCATTGTCATCAAATGCGAGTAGATGTACATTTGTAGTTAATTTTAATGAATGTCAGAAAAGCAATCAATAAATCGATATTTGATTAAAGGAACATAAACAAAAGTAATAATTAATAGTTCCTGTTGATGTGCTTGTCAGTTGAAACATTTGTTGTGACAAAACATACTTACTTTTTTTATTTACAGCTACGCCATGTAGCCCATTTATTAACCCCGTCATAGGAGGGAGAGGGTCGGGGTACCATAACATACTTACTTGATAATGCTCTTCGTGTACTATGACCAACAAGGCTGATGTCAGCAGTTTGCCCTCCCTGTCCCTAGCTTACTTTTCCACTTCCAGACCTGCCAACTGAGCCTCATCTTTTCAACACTCCATCCACCATTCTCCTCCACGTTTCTTTCGGTTTTAATCTTTTTCGTCTGTCGTCTGGAGTCCATCTCAAGGGCAACATTTGATGGATTAATATTTGTCTTTTTCATACGCAAATAAGCGAAACTATTTGTGCAACTGCAGGGTTTTACCATTTACTGCTATTCTTAAACTTTTGGATTTTTGACAGCTAAAACTGGGTCTGACAGCATTTTATACAGCCGATACTAGGTCATTCAACTTTTTATAGCTGCCACTAACCTATTCAGTTTTTATGGCTGAAACAAGATATATCAGCTTTTCGACAGCTGAGACTTGGACTTTCGACTTTTGACAGCTGACAATTGGACTTTCAGCGATGAAGTTCAATTTTTGTGTCGCCTGAAAAGGCGACATATAGGTGTTACTTTGGCGGCGGCGGCGGCGGCGGCGGCGGTGGCGGCGGCGGCGGCGGCGTCACAAATTGCTTGTCCGGAGCATAACTTTGTCACCTTAAGTTCAAATGACTCAAGAATTGGTATGCATGTTTCTTGCAATAAGCCGGAGTGCAGTGCGCAAGAACCATAACTCTACCTGTCATAGTTTTTGAATTATTTTCCTTTGATTGATTTTATTAGAGCATTTCTTGTCCGGAGCATAACTTTGTCACCTTACGTTCAAATGACTCTAGATTTGGTATGCATGTTTCTTGCAATAAGCCGAAGTGCAGTGCGCAAGAACCATAACTCTACCTGTCATAGTTTTTGAATTATTTCCCTTTGATTGATTTTATTAGAGCATTTCTTGTCCGGAGCATTACTTTGTCACCTTACGTTCAAATGACTCTAGATTTGGTATGCATGTTTCTTGTAATAAGCCGGAGTGCAGTGCGCAAGAACCATAACTCTACCTGTCATAGTTTTTGAATTATTTCCCTTTGATTGATTTTATTAGAGCATTTCTTGTCCGGAGCATAACTTTGTCACCTTATGTTCAAATGACTCTAGAATTGATTGGCATGTTTCTTGCAATAAGCCGGAGTGCAGTGCACGAGAACCATAACTCTACCTGTAATAGTTTTTGAATTATTTCCCTTTGATTGATTTTATTAGAGCATTTCTTGTCCGGAGCATAACTTGGTCACCTTAAGTTCAAATGACTCAATATTTTGTATGTATGTTTCTTGCAATAAGCAGAAATGCAGTGCGCAAGAACCATAACTGTGCCTTGCATCGTTTTTTAATTATTTCCCTTAGATTGATTTAATTTGAGCATTTCTTGTCCGGAGGATAACTTGGTCACTATGAGGTTGAATGACTTGAAACTTGGTATGCATGTTTCTTACCAAAAGTCCAAGTGCAGTACACAAGAACCGTAAATCTACCTTGTGCCATTTTTCAATTTTTTCCCTTTGATTGATTTTATAAGCATTTCTTGTCCGTGGCATAACTTTGTCACCATAACTATTAATGACTCAAAAATAGGAATGCATGTTTCTTTGCTGTGACATGAAGTGCAGTGCGCAAGAATCATAACTCCCTTCAGATTGATTTTATCAGGACATTTTTTTGTCCAGAGCATCGCTTTGTCGTTTTTAGTTCAGATGACTAGAGAGCTCTTGTGAGTCTGATATGTAGCCCAATACTGGATAGTTTTCCATGACAAATTTGCATTTCGTCACTTGCGACTCGCGGAGCTTTTATTTGTTCAGTTGTGTGTTGCGTATTGTGCCGTATAATTGTGGTCTGTGTTGCTGTTTATGTTTTTCTTTACTCGGCTGTTAAAGTTATGTGCTACCTCCCCTGTCGGATTTTTATAATACTTTTCTTATGGCATAGACATGACCTAATGATTATGATTTAATTCTTAAGGCACATGTGATGTCAATGGTAAAACGATTAACGATGGTGACAGTGTCAAAGTTGACTGTAACACATGTACATGCAGGCATGGAAGTTTACAATGTACGGAAATAGCATGCGGTAAGTATATACCTTATTATATGACATAATATACTGCTGATCGGTGTGATGTGGGTAGAGAAAGCAGTACAGTCAGATCTCGATATAACGACAGTCGATATACTGACAAATTCATTATACTGACATCATATTTTGGGACAAAAGTATTAAAATTTTAATCAATTCAGTATACTGACATATTCGTTTCAACGACATTTTTCTTGGAAACACACAGCGTCGTTGTATCGAGATTTGACTGCACAAGTAACTATAACAGTATGCTGAATCGAAAGTAAGCAAACATTGACAGTTTCATTGAAATGATTAAAGGGAACAAAATAATAAAACCATGTGAACTGTACGTTAACGCATACTTTCAACTTACTTGTTTTCATGTTTTGTCTACCTGATAAAAGAAAAGCAGAAAATTCCAAAAAGTGTTTTATGCAACTGCTTTTTTAAGATTCCATTTTTAATGGTTGTCCGTTTGATTTGCTGCTGTTAGTACAGTCAGTAATTAATCTGCTTTGTGTATTTTGAAATGACATGTATACTAATGTATATACATGAACATTATTATTGATCTAGTCTTACGCATGAATCGACGTGCCGCATTTAGAGTAGGGTCGATTTTAGTATCTCCTTATTTTTAGTGTTAGCATTCCTTTCGTGTACATTTTGTCTTTTCGTGTTATGCTGTTTCTGCGGAGTGTCGTTTTATCTGTCGTATTTTTTATAAAAAGATAGCTTTAACCAACAGTTTATGTTCAATGTTACACTCGTTTAAAAAAAATTCGAACATATTTGTCTGAATTGAAGAAAATATCTTTGCAATTTTTGAAATGCCTTTAAGGCGAACTATTAAAGAACGAGTGTAACATTGAGCTGTGTTATTTGTGAAGTATATGTCCCTAATTTTGACTTAATTCTGAGAACATTTTATGGTTCAGAATTTCTTACAAAATCATTTATTTGCACAATCTTTAAGTAATTTAATAAAGGTCATTACACTAACTTGTATAATAAGCTAATATAATAACTGTCCTTTCACGTGCGTTCTGTTCCATAGATTTGCATTTACGGACGTTTAATACAAGGTTTAAGACATTAGTATAACGCATTATTTCGTATGATTTCAAATGTGTCACCCAACATCTTTCCACTGACAGGAATGCAATGATTTGTTCTCTAATTGGAATTTCTTGAACTACTTCAATTAGAATTAACGACAACAGCCTAGGTCTTACTGAACACTTTCCCTCGGCGATGTACTGCCGATTTGAATTAATGAGCTATTAAATCATCGGGAACAGGTTCCTCGTGGTCTAGGGGAAGCTTCGGGGAAGTCATGAGATATCGGAAGATATTGTAATAAATCGCGTGGTATCGGAAGAAATCGGGAAAACATCGCTGATGAGGAATTCCTCCGTGGGACCTAGCCTCAAACTCGTTGGAACATGAACCAGTATACCGTAAATCATACCAATCATCATCTTGTTATATGCATTCATTCTTGTCTTTCCTTGCAGTAGAGAGACCGGGTACCTGTCCTCGATTGAGGCTATCCGCTGGTCGTCTATGTTCTGAGCCTTGTTCATCTGATCATGATTGTACAAACCCACGACAGAAGTGTTGCTTTAGTCCTGGTTGTGGACGTACCTGTATGAATCCAATATCTAGTGAGTACTAAAGCCCGACTAGTAGTTCCGAATCACGACCGGTTTTGAATATTTTTTATTAAATTATTTTGATTGAAACGTGACCTTCACCTTGCTATCCCTGAAAATGGCACACATACGGTTTGGGCATTTTGCCGTGTAATTGTGGTGTGTGATGTTTTTATATTTTCTGTGCTCGCCTGGTTAGGTTTACTGCTACATTCCCTGTCCGACTTTCTATTCTCTTTGTCAAAAGCATCTATAACTGTTGATCTGTATATCATTTTGGATGGCAAAAAGGGGCCAGTGTTTATAAACAAACATAGGCACAGGAATTATGTTTTCTAAATAAATTATAATTTATTGTCCGAATTTCAAAATTTTTATATTCATGGACATTTCTTGACATTCATATTTTAAAAATGCTATCGGTTTAGTATTTTACCGTTCAAATATACAAAAAAATATTATTTTAATTACTAAAATTACGCATCTGCTTAACCATCAACAGATGTCAAGTTAAAATAGTTGTTAAAACAGAGAACATCAGATTAGAAAAGTATTTTTTTACATAAACAAAATACGAATTTAAAGAGCTTTCTACGGATATACTTGTAAATTGTACGAAAAATGAATCAGTAATTTCAAATTTAAGATTACTATTTTTGGCCAATAACAACTGTATATATCCGGCCATCCGGATAAAATCAATAATCCATATCTTGATGATATAGTGTTACTATTTTTAGAACATAAACAATAATATGAAATGTGCCTATTGCTGAAACTAGGTCATTTAGACGAAACCTTGAACTTCAGCTTCTTTATACTGTTTTTCTACTTTTAAGGACTTCGCCGTTTTACGGTTAGGTCATTCAGTTTGGGCATTCAGCCTTTTGCTGAAAATGGCTCATTTCGAATTTCGACTTCTTCATAAGTATGTTCGATAGTTCTTTACATGTTCCTTTCATGGAATTTATTTCCATTGATTGTATTACGTTATGGTCGTAGCTATCACATCAATTGAGTTTATATTATTTTATCATTTTTAGCTCCAGGCTGCACTTTAGTTGATTGTCCACGACTACCGCGAAGATGTCGACGCCGAAATTATACACCACCAGGGGAATGTTGTCCTGTTTGTCGGCGACGCCCACGACCAGGTCCAGATAACCAAGGCTACGGTAGACGACGTCCAGTCATTGAAGGTTACGGCAGTCGTCGTGATTAATAATTATACTTGTATGCGATTGATATTTGTAACTTTTGTAACAGCATTTGCCTTTGAAAATGGTTTGTATTTTTAGCTCACTGAGCACTAAGTGCTCATGGTGAGCTATTGTGATCGGTCTGTGTCCGTCATCAACAGTTCTTTTAAATAACTTCTCTTCTTAAACTGCTTGGCCAATTTTGATGAAACTTTACCATAATGATGCTAGAATGATCCTCCTTTAGAATCCTATTTGTATCATGATGCGACAAAAACATTAGCCACCAGTGGGGAACTTGTTTTCTCAATAAGAACTTTGAAAATCTTCTTCTCAGAAATTGCTGGTCTGATTCCAATATAATTCCACAGGATTGTTCCTTAGCTTACCTTCTTCCACATTCACAATTGTCATGCCGATTGCTTCAAAAACATGGCCGGCAGGGGCGGAGCTAATTTCTACTATATGGCTATATATTATATAAACTTTGAATAGCTTATACCAGAAACTGCCAGCCGGATTTCAATATAAATTCACAGGAATGTACCGTGAGTGACCCTCTATTAAATCCCAACCTCCTTCGTTGATTTGTTAAGAAATAATGGCTGCCAGGGTACTCAGGTGAGCGATCAAGGGATATCATGGCCCTCTTGTTTGGTATTATAATAGTCAAATGTGCTTATAATTCTAGCGAAATTAATTAATTGAAACATATGTACATGCATCTGAACTGAGTTGAATGGATGGATGGACTATGTTTTAATTATCTAAGAACAAAGCCAATACTTTTTATTACATAGCCCTAGTTTGTATGATTTGACAAGTGTAACGCTATTGTAGTTTGTACTCTGAGAATATAAAGAGACGCACATGTTAAATTTTCTCCGTATGGTTACATGTTTAACCGGTCATTTTGGTCAGTCTGCAATTTTCTTCATGTACTACGTATATAAGTTATTTTTGTGTCTACTTGTTACCATGTATCTCTGCTTTCAGTCTTAAACTGTATTCTCATTTGACTCTGATTTTAAGGTTGTTAAAAAAAGCATTTTCCGGGCAATAACGCATTCGGCAATTGATACGTGTACGTATTCTTACCTGGATACAAACAAAGTCATTTGATACACATCATTTCATGTACTTGTAATAATGTGCTGTTGTGCTATTATTTATTCATTTTATTGTAATTTATATATTGCTTTAATAAATTGATTTATTCAAAACGTTTGGTGTGATATATTCGATGTGATCCATTCGAGATGAAAACGACGTACGTTGTTATTGTATCCACAGAATTTGACAAACAAATTACAATTTCCTAAAACAAGAGATAAAGATAATCTTTTGTCAGACAGGGAAGGCAGCACTCAACTCTAGTGCAGAAAACATAAAAAACATACTAGCCACAGAGTCCAAGTAAATGATCCGCCTACGTCCAAGCTGTCGAAATGCTGAACAAACTAGTTTCAGCAGTTACAAAGCTTAATGCCCAAGCTGAATGACCCAGTTCCTAAAGTACAACGGCTGAAACATCTAGATTTAGCTGTCAAAAGTCCTATATATATAACAGTATTAAAAGGCTGAATGTAAAGTTTTAAACTGAATGACCAAGTTTCAGCAATATAAATAGCTGAACGCCCCAGCCGCATGGCCCAGATTCAAACAACACATATAGTCAACCAAGAGTCAATCTATTTACTTGTCTTGGAGTGTTGTCAATTTCCTACTATTACCACAATTTCACCAAAAAAAGTTTGGTATATCGGCCACACTGTTTGCAAACTAGTAGGAGTCACCATGCACCGTCAGACATCGTCATATATCTTCGGGTTGGGGGGGCGGAGAGGGATAGCGTCAATTCGCCGAGGATCGAGTCCCGAAAAAGTAATCGGCTGTTGTTTTAGACATGTTGAAACACAGTAGCATATCTATCAAAAACCGTCTACTCAGTCGTCCGAGGTCACCAATGCGCGGAGTCTGTATCCTTGCGTGACATTGTCGTGTATGAGTATTTGCGCCCCGGAAACGAGTTCCCCGGACTCAATCGGACCGATCGAAAAACATCCTTGTTGAAAACGGGTTATTAGATGATCCATAACCGTTAAGAACTCGACCATGTTTATGGGCACATTATATCAATGTCAAGTTTGTTTAACATATTCATTTACCTTGCCACAGACGGGCGTAATTTGTGATAGTTTGGCTCTTGTATGTTCTACTTGCATCACAGCAAGTCCAGCGAAATTCCCACCATCCTTTTCCATCCCCGAAACGGTACCAACACATAAGCGGAGAACCAGTAACACCATATTAACAAGCTTAAGCAATCAAAGTGTCACCTACCCTATACAGAGACCATGTTCCTTGAATGTTCTGGAATTTGTCAACTGTGATATAGTATACCATAATGAAACTTGGTTAAACCCATCAATCGTGTCTAGTCTGCTTTTTGCAACTTCAGCATTCATAGAAAGGACATACCTGGCGTATATGGGGAAAGCCTTTATCCTTATCAAAGATAACGACATAAGCGAACCAGTTGAATGTGACATACTACATGTACTAGTATTCTAAAAAATAGTTTGCAACAACTTATCATTGGATCACAATACAGACCAACAAACAATGACTAAGTTAATGGGAAGCAACTACTATGTGAAATAAAAACAGAAACTAACTCCAATGTTTAAACATTTGACCACGTTTCAACAGTTATAGTGTCTTCATCAGGTAAAATTGATATAAACAGAAAATGATGTCATCAACATTTCTTACTAATGTTTAAGAATACGTTGATATATGGATTGCTGGGGACATTAACTTACTATGTATAAGCTCCGTCAATGACCATTAGTAGAAGAAAACCATTTACAGAATAATTAAAAAATATTCTGACGAAATTGTGGTTACTATGGATACGGAAATAGTGAAAATATTGAAAATATTTCACAATCTGGGAGCCTGCCGTAACTGAGTTTCCAAGCTAGGGCTAACCCACTTGTTATATTGAAATGACTCTGATGGTGTACACATAAATATTTATTTATTCTGACAGACAGTGTGGTTGCTATGGATACAGACATAGTTAAATTACTTTCCATTAACTGAATCTTTGCATTACCTAAAATTATCAATAATAAAACACGGACAGGACTTCGGATGCGGAAAAATTAAATCACGAGTGCGTAGCAGTGATTTTCATTTACTAGTAGTAACAAACTTAATATTTTGCGATTTTATCGCAATTAATCTTACACTTTAATGAGCATCCTTATCCATCGTATTTAGTACTAACGCTGACGTTTGTTTACAAAATGCTGTTTGACGTCAAAAAGCGTTACACTTGTAGTCTGTTGCGTGCCTCACCTTGTGACAATATGTCTGTACATACATTCCACGGAAAAACATATTATTAAGCATAAAGCAATCATGAAATAGTGGTTAAGCTGTTCGCCTTGGAAGCGGGAGATCGACAGTTAGAATCCCAGCGGAATCTGTATTAAAACTGATTCAGTCGGTTGGTGATATGTCAGTAAGAATGGTTACCGTAGATCAATCACTGCAAGACACCCGTTTATAAAAGATGGGTTCTGGAGGTATTGTGTGTACATTAGATACGTGTCTCGTAAGTCAGAATGCGCTATCTCTTTCACAGACAGGGCTGACGCTACATGTATAATACCTAACTGAGTACATAAAGAAACGAACAGGTTACATTAATTTCTCCATAGGTGACATGTCAGCCTATAGCTTTCTTCGAGGCTCACACAGAACAATGAGTTTGGTGGGTTTTGATCATCAACACATTAAAGTTGTTTTGGTAGTCTGTTTTAAAAGCTTTACATTATCAGCCAAGAATTCTAGGAAGAAATTGCTGAATGCGTAATTTCCTGGAAATGCTCTTTTAACAACTTGCATATAAAAACCTTCCAATCTGAGTTACATGTAAATACAGTTTACATACCTGATAACAACGTCAAGTAGTCACAAAATGACTGGTATACGTAGCACATGTAGAAAATGGCAGACTGACCAAAATTACCATTTTAACACAAAGCCCTACCGTATGGAGAAAGTGTAACTTGTACGTTTCTTTTTGTATTCAGTTTTTACTTAAGAAATAATTAATACGTAGCTATGTTTTGTTGCGTAATAAAATATAGGCACGTGTTTGGATACGTAGTACTTTAAATCACGAGTGCGTAGCATTCCAACGAGTGCCTATATTGTATAACACCACAAAGCACAGCTCCTATTTATTATTTCGATTCTAACATCACCAATGCTTTATATTACAATTTATAGAACTACAAGATAGGTTCACGCCAAACTACTTTCTCTCCTAGGAGCGTTACCGTCACCGTTACGTCATTCGTCATACTAGAGATATTTTTCCTGTTAAGAAGATAAATTTATATGGGGGATGAGCTATAAACAATCAGCATATACATAGGTGTCGATAACTACCGAACGTTTGAAATGCCGGCGGCAATTACCGACACCCCTTATTTCAAGGTTACTTTCGATGATAAGACTGTGGGCACTAAACTTTCAAACAATCTATGTTTATTTTGATGTAACTGTCCTAAAACGTGATTGAGAGATGCGAAATCATACACATACAACGCGACAAAGGAACTAACTCGTCTTATGCCAGTCAACAAGGTCCATAATAATGACGTCACGACATGCGGTCGATTTTTTAATCCAAAAAAATGTACGGGTTATGTCCTTTACTCGTTACCAGAAAACGAAAGTAAACATTACAAACAAATAAGCGCTTGATACAATGACGTCATCATAACAATAGATGACGAAACAGGCAATTAATCAGGAAATTAAATTGCATGTGTCGATAAGTGCCGACTGTCGGATATACCCGACATTGCTCTATATGACGTCAAGCGTGACGCCATTAATCAGCTATATTTTATCGCGGTTATAAAATGTGGTAAGCTCAATATACGCTAAGAAGGCAAATCTCACGTGCTAGGTTAGAATAGTAAACAAAGTATTTACCTTTCCTTACAATATTCAGTTTAACCGTATAAAGGTTAAACTTTTTACCCATCAAACATGACGCTCTACTTTTAACCTAGGCTTAAGTAAACAAAATCATAGAAAGTGTAGATTTTATACAATATGCAAAGTTTTTTTAGAATGTAGGCCTACATATAATCTAATTTGATTTAGTTTTCAATTCGGTTGAATTAATTTAAATCAGCTTTAGTCTATTATTGATAGATCTAGTTTATAGCTCGAGGGCGCATGGCCGACCCACCTCATGCGTCACTATTTGATTTTACGTATCCATATTTATAATATGCATGATGTCATTGTGATTTAATTTAAGATCAGATAAACACGATACATATATGTTTAATAAGATAGCTGGTAGATCTCTATATTATATGCAATTTAATAAGCTGGTATTCTCGATATGGAATTTGCAGTTGTTGTAAACCTAGATTGTCTTTCCCACCATCTATCTACATCTACTCTATGTAGATTACCAATGTTTATCTCACACAATTTTTTTTATTTCTTGTTTATGACATCGTTGTCTGCAAGGTGCAGAGATTTAAACCCGATAAATCCAGTCCAGATGACCAATAAGAAGAGAACCATCGCCTGCAGTGGAGTGGATCTGGAAGACCATGTCTCCAAAGGTTACAGATTATGTGTCGGCCTAACAATGTGGATATTGTTTCAGGTAGAATATTTATTAACTTGAAATTATAAAGATGTCTTGATTGTCACGAGTTTCAATCTAGATCTAGATATATTTTAAATCATTCAAATCTAATGTATAAATGAACGAGTCTATTTACTTCATACTTTAGTCTGCGTATAGTGAAGACAGTGTAGTTTAGAGTATTCTTACGTTTTACTTTATAACTATAATTTGGTGGTTTAAATGTTTACATGTAAATATTGATCGATCAATTACTTTACGTATACTATACGTCACGAGGCGCGCGCGCGTGACGTCATAACTAATTAAATATCAATTATGAGGATGAACAACTAGTTTTGAACAATTTATGAGGATGCAATAACATTATAAAAATAATTATTAATGAGATTAATTTTTGAATACATGAGTTTAGGGCCTGATATGCGTAGATTAATTATGTTATTTAATCGAGTATTTAGTTTTATCTGTAACAATTATATTAATTTATTTCATTGTTATGACCATGAGAACAAGACACAGTGAACCCGATGACGCGAGTCACATCTTCCAATGGCACGAGTCTCATCAAAAGAAGAATTTGAAGAGTGGGGATCATACGAACATGTGGTGTCAGATAGGGGAGTTGTCAGGTATAATAAACTTCTTAATCATGAATTATAAACCGAAAAGGGTTTACATTATAGGTATAGAATTAGATGCCATTCGAATCTAGTTTTGGCTCCCAGCCTTCACTGAAGGTGACTTTACAATTGGGCTTGATGTGAACTAGGCGCGTGTATTGTACTTATGCTTTGTGCCAGGATGAACCTATAATAATGATCTAAGTGTGAAATTTTAGAATTGTAAACTATACTTTGGCAATATGTATTACTTAATAAAAAAGGCACACTTTATATAAGCTTGATTCTATTTAGTAGTATGCCTTTTGTGAATTATTTATGTACAATCACGACATGACGTGGAGGACAGGACATGCCAAATGCAATTTGTTCATTTTAATTATTCAGAAATTGTACAGTTATGAATACTTGCATTTGTAATTTAAATGGCCGTAAACAGGTCATTGACTCATAATTGGCCTAGAAAGACATTGACATTGGATGCATGTTTTCATAAATAATAGGATTTCATTTGGAAGGTCTAGCCCTCTATACATTTTAATTATACCGATATTTTAAATTAAAATTAAACTCATCTTGCATTTTGAAGAACAAATCTGTTCTTTTCATGTTGTTAGAAGTATACAGTTATAGATGATATTGAGGTGATGCTTATATATATGCATTTATAGGAAAGTTATTATTGAATAATAATAACACTAGTGATCATTTTAGCCTTTTAATGATACATATGTGAAAGTTGTACTGTTTATAGTGTTACTGATTAATGCCTTTTGGTGATTTGAATAATGATGTGATTATCATATTGATATTGGTGTTGTTGTAAGGACGAGCACGATGCATTTAATATTATAGTAATATTTATTGTGAGGAATATGCTGATACCGAATTGCTTTCTAGTCACTAATATGATAATGCAAAAACAATCATAATAATTATGATGATGATTATCATGGCAATTGATGATATTGAAATAAAGTAGAAGATGAGAAAAAATCACCTGACGTGTACAGTTGGTATGACGTCACTAAGACTATCTATATCATTGCAGTGGTTATTGTAATGATCATACTTATTGTGCGAATTTATGATGCATGAATCAGATGAGAAATGTTAGAAGCAAACTAACAGAAGTTTGGAATATCTAAGAACTATTTGGCTTCATTGTTGCTAATGGTAGGGATTACATTTATTGGTGTGTTAAATAAACAAAAACCAGTTTAAAATGGCCGAATCAGAAGGATGAACATTTTAGCTATGTTTTGAATTAATTTAGAAAATATTTTAATTACCAGTTTAAACCAATTTATCCAGCAACACCATTCAAACATTAAGATAATTCAATTATATTACTTGCCTATTGAGTTATTAAAGACATTTTGTGGCTTTCCGAGCAATTGAAGGATATGCCAAATTTGGTTGGATATGTAATTGGACACTTGCGGCTATATGAGTTTTGATGATTAATAAGAGTTTTTTGTTTGTGATACAAAAGATAGTATTCGAAGTTTCAATAGGGTGCAGGTTCGTTTCGATAAATTGTCAATGATATTTGACTGTGTGTCAGAAGTTTAATATGTATCAGAGCATTGTGATATGCCTGGTTGTAATACATATATGTATATTAGATAATTAAATAAGGCAATCTCAGCATATTGAAGGATTTGCCAACGTTGAAGTTAATACTTTTATATTTAAATGGGGCAATCTGAGCATATTGAAGGATTTGCCAAAGTTGAAGTTAATACTTTTATATATAAATAAGGCAATCTGAGCATATTGAAGGATTTGCCAAAGTTGAAGTTAATACTTTTATATTTAAATGGGGCAATCTGAGCATATTGAAGGATTTGCCAAATTTTAAGTTGATAAGTTTATTTATATATAAGTAATTATATCATTTACTATAAAAAATAATCCAGAAGTCAATTATACAGACTATGAATTTATCACATTGCTGAGCTTAAGCTGGAGGAAGGCAGTCCGCTTTTATTAAGTTTAGAGTTTTGTCACACCCAAAATTATATGATGTATCAGTTGCCATATGCTGTAATGTGAATGCCGGCGACAACCTTTGGCTTTAAGATATTAAATTTATTTAATACCGTTGACGGATTAAATAATTTCAAGAAACGAACCGTAAGTCGCCCAAAAAAATGAACATTAACGCTTCCACGTAGTGTATCATTGGATTGTCAATTATCTCGGATAAATCGATTCTGAAAGACTTCACATACTATAAGGAAAATGAAAACCTTAAATTTATTGAGTCTATGTTTAGTTTATGCCTACTAGACCATAGGAGTCTTGAAGATGGATACCTAAGGTGACTGATGCAAATATGTTCTGAAGAGATTGAGTTTACCCATGCACACTGGTATATATAATATAAAGAAGATTTGTTTATTTTTCACCAGATAATTTCAGCTCACGGTTATTGTTTTTATATGCAACAAGTATGCTGTAACATATTCCTGCTGTATGGCGTGTTTGTTACATGTGTTCAGTCTATTTAGCAGCCAAAGTGTCATTGTAACACATGTCTGTCGATTCTGCAACATATGTCTTGTAAGATATTGTCAGTCCATTTTGCAGCAGATGGCTTGTTGTTTTATTGTTTTCAGTATTATATTGCTTGTCGTAACATACTTTCAGTATATTTTGCAGCAGATGTCTTGTTTGTAACATAATTTTAGTTTTTTATTGCAGCAGATGGCTTGTTGTAACATAAGAAAGATTGTTGTTACTTATGTTAAGTATATTATGCAACGGATGACTTGTTATATAAGTATAGTATAATGTGCAGCAGATGGCTTTTTTAACATATTTTGAGTCTAATTTGCAGCAGATGGCTAGTTGTTACATAATTGCAGTCTATTTTGCAGCAGATGGCTTGTTGTTACATATTTGCAGTCTATTTTGGAGCAGATTGCTTGTTGTTACATACATAGTATTTGCAGTCTTTTATGCAGCAGATGGCCTGTTGTTATTACATAATTTCAGTCTTATATTGCTACAGATAGCTTGTTGTAACATTTTCAGTCTATTTTGCAGTAGATGGCTTGTTTTGTTATACATTTGCAGTTTTATTTTGCAGCAGATGTCGATTTGCCTTTTTATATTACCTCAGCCCCACTATTTGGTGCATTTAACTCAGCTTTTTATGTTGTTGGCACTTTTGTCATGGCTGTTTGGAACTGCACTCTCCGATTTAATCTACTGTTTTAAAATGGATAGTTTTTTCAAATTCGAATAAATAGCAAACATATATATCTTTCCATATCCCATTTATTAATATCTTTATGTTTTTAACATTCAAAGTTTTTTAAATGTTTGAGTGTAACTGGTCCTTAAATAGTGTTTTTCATGATACTCCGCTTTAATTGGCGGAAGGCTCGTTTCACTCACCTTTTGGCATGTGTATCATTTCAAACTTGCGACCGTTGACGGGGCAAGATAAACAATAACATTATGTACTCAGTAATATTATATATCCAGCCATGACAAAATTTCATGCCAAACATAAATAAATAAACTAAATTAAACCTATTTATAGTTAGTCTTTTTTGCTGGGTAATAAATGATAAATTATTTGCAAAAACTGAATCAAATCCTGATTTGATCTACCACAAATGAAATTTGCGTCGATTGGTGTTTGATTCGATTTACATATCAATTAGAGACACATGCCTTCGGGTTTGTTACTGGCAAAAACAATGACATTTATTAGCAGTGTTGATGTGTTCCCGTATATCAAGATGCGTCTGGTTTAATGTGGTTTTGTGTTACTGTTTGAAATGCCCGTATATTAATAATCACTGTCGCTAATGGTTTAGTGGTTAAAACGTCCGCTTTGTGAATGGTAGTTCCGGGATTGAAACAACAGTTTATCTGAATGAAAGACTATTCATTATTGTACGTCTTCATTTACATGAAATTTTTCTGTGACAACGACATTACGTACATACGTTTTTAGCTCACCTGTCACTAAGTGACAGAGTGAGCTTTTGTTATCACTCTTCGTCCGTCGTCAGTCGTCTGTCGTCCGTCAACAATTGGCTTGTGTAGACACTAGAGGTCACAATTTAAAACTAATCTTTATGAAACTTGGGCACAATGCTCATCTCAACAAAAGTTCAATATTGGATCATCCGGGGTCAAAAACTAGGTCACAAGGTCAAATCATAGAAAAACTTTGTTTCGTCACGAGAGGTCACCATTTCGACCTTATCTTTATGAAACTTGATCACAATGGTCATCTCAACGAAATCTAGGTCAAGTTCGATATTGGGCTATCAGGGGTCAAAAGCTAGGTCACATGGTCAAGTTATACGAAAACTTGTTATAGAGGCTGAATTTTCTTGAATCTTACTCAGTAAATGTAAATGATTACTTAGGTCACCATAGGGATGTGCATGTACTACTACGACAGGTGAGCGACATATGGCCCTTTGGGCCCTCTTGTTTATCAAAGCATCGTGAAAGTCAGATAATTTTCGATGCCTGCTTTCAGTAGTTCAGTCATTCAGCCACCCTTTGTCATTTTAATTTCTCCTTGTCATTGGGCTACCTAAGGAAATCTGCGTTCGAGTCTCCCCGTGGAGACTATTTCTCTCCTGGTGGGTTTGCTGCCAACATCGACCACCAGCGCCCAAGAATATCGAACATGTACATACTCTGCCCTCACAGGTATCAATTCACACCTTGGTCGAGTGGAGCATGTTAATGTGGGTTATTCTTGCTCAGCGAAATTAAGCAGTGGTACAGGCGGGAATCGAACCCGGGACCTACCTCTAGGCCACTGCTTCACACGAAGGTCACGAGAAAGGGAAACTTCAAAATATTATACGAGTACACGCATGTATACATTATAAATTATAAGTAAAACTTTTGTTTCATGTAGTACAGGAATACTTCGATATATCAAGGAGTGATCGGGACAGGTAAAATGCTCGACATAAACCGAGTGCTCGTACATGTAATAACCAACGTGTCATTTTATTGATTAACAGTAAGCTCAACTTAGACTGCTACCTGTTACCATTACATCAGTTGAACCACTTAAACATACAAACAGGGTGATCCAAAAAGCATGTCCCACAAACAATGCTTGATAACTTTGAGAATATTGGTAGTATAATTATTGTTTTGGTATTTACAGAAATAATATTGATTCAAGTTTTTGTTGATTATAAAGACGACCGTCACATAATCTCACAGTAACCATGGTTACGCCATCAGCGATGATTGTATCTTCTATGAGTTCCAAGATGGCTGACGACGCAGAAATTGTACATTTGTACTATAAAGTAGGCACATAGGCTGCATTTGATATAAGGAAAATTGAAATTCTGAATCTAAAGTCATCAGTATCATTTAGAAACAAATTAGAAAGCACGTGTGTTATCCAAAACCAACCACTGGATTTTTAAGAAATCAATTAGCGAACAAATGGGTTTTAATAGTTCTACGAGCGTGTGCAGTGACGTCATTCAGAACTTTTGACGTCGTCTAACGCTGGTATGTAAACAAAAAGGTGTGGTCACTTCGCGCACCTTTTGTAACGTTGTTTGTCCAAGTTATAGTTGAATTTTTTTTTAACTAAATCTTACAAGTATGTGCTTTAGTTATGTAAAGGTAAAAATGAAATATCTTAAACAATATTTTATTATTACGTTTTGTTTGTGGGACATGTTTTTGGATCACCCTGTATACAAACATATTATAAGTAAGATACGTGTGTTAATTTGCGGTTGCATTGTATTTTCAAAATATCTTTTTCTTTAAAAAGTTCTTAAACACAAAATTTATTATGTAAAAATCTCATTATTTGTTATTGAGAAGACGAAAATAAAACGATTCTTAGATACAAAACAATCAATAACTGTAATAAGTAAAAAGCTTAATACAAAGTAATCAAAAACGAAAATACAAAACAAGACAAGAGCATGAAGAGAGATCCATGGTTACTCACCTGTGTCTTGGTCCAACAGTTTGTGGAAATACTCACCTGTGTCTTGGTCCAACAGTTTGTGAAAATACTCACCTGTGTCTTGGTCCATCAGTTTGTAAAAAATATTCACCTGTGTTTTGGTCCAACAGTTTGTGGAAATACTCACCTGTGTCTTGGTCCAACAGTTTGTGGAAATACTCACCAGTGTCTTGGTTCATCAGTTTGTGGAAATACTCACCTGTATCTTGGTCCAACAGTTTGTGGAAATACTCACCTGTGTCTTGGTCCAACAGTTTGTGGAAATACTCACCTGTGTCTTGGTCCAACAGTTTGTTGAAATACTCACCTGTGTTGGTCCAACAGTTTGTGGAAATACTCACCTGTGTATTGGTCCATCAGTTTGTAGAAAATATTCACCGGTGTTTTGGTCCAACAGTTTGTGGAAATACTCACCTGTGTTTCAGTCCAACAGTTAGTGGAAATACTCACCTGTGTTTTAGTCCAACAGTTTGTGGAAATACTCACCTGTGTCTTGGTCTAACAGTTTGTGGAAATATTTACCTGTGTCTTGGTCCAACAGTTTGTGGAAATATTCACCTGTGTAATGGTCCAACAGTTTTGGGAAATACTCACCTGTGTCTTGGTCTAACCGTGTGTGAAATTGCTCACCTGTGACTTGGTCCAACAGTTTGTGGAAATACTCACATGTGTCTTAGTCCAACGGTTTGTGGAAATACTTACCTGTGTATTGGTCCAACAGTTTGTGGAATTACTCACCTGTGTTTTGTCCAACAGTTTGTGGAAATACTCACCTGTGTCTTGGTCCAACAGTTTGTGGAAATACTCACCTATGTTTTGGTCCAACAGTTTGTGGAAATATTCACCTGTGTTTTGGTCCAACAGTTTGTGGAAATACTCGCCTGTGTATTAGTCCCACAGTTTGTGGAAATACTCACCTGTGTCTTGGTCCAACAGTTTGTGGAAATATTCACCTGTGTTGGTCCAACAGTTTGTGGAAATATTCACTATAATTCCCTGGCTTAGAATTAGAAGGTCGTAATTGCTACTTTCGACCTTATAAGACTCATGCATATTTGAAATCTGCATCTCAAGGCACTTCTTATGAGCCCATTTTCATGAACATCGGAAGTGGTCATGTTGACCTAATTGAAGTTTAAAAATGTTATT
This sequence comes from Spisula solida, assembly GCA_947247005.1. Classification (NCBI taxonomy): domain Eukaryota; kingdom Metazoa; phylum Mollusca; class Bivalvia; order Venerida; family Mactridae; genus Spisula; species Spisula solida. The sequence continues at coordinate 37,707,871 of OX365947.1, read as the reverse complement.
TTTCCATAAGTAAAGATTAGTTTTCACACAGTTTTTTCTTGTTTTTTTCAAAAGATTGATTTTGTACTCATAACGAATTGTAAATGTAACATTTGCCCTGCCTCTTGACAGCCATACCATTAGCGAATATTCATGGCTTGAAGGAATGTAAAACAGGGTCATCAAAGAAACATTATCATCCAAGTACCGGCATGTAAATGATATACCTGATGCACAAGTATGCATATCTTGATACGTTAACATTGGTTCCTACATGTTTGTTATTTGGTAAACATAATAATTATGTTTATGACATTTAAATATGCTCTCTGATAAAAGAGGCAAAAAGATAATGATGTATTACAGTTCGGCGGAGACAACCACAAACATGGTACGATTACTACTCCATTTCAGTTGTCCATTTTTAACGACCACAAAATGAAACGTCATAAATTAACATATCAAACCAGACGACAGTGTTCAAACAGGATGTACTGACGTATTGATGACGTCATATTGTGTATTTTATATGATATGATTTGTTGTTTTAGTTTAATGTTGATCCAGTCTATACCAAGTAAGGGTGTGTATATTTTGATTGTTATTTATTTATTTTAATTTGTTTATGAATTGAATTGTTTTAAATTTCATTTGATAATGTGCTTGAGTAATATTGTTTCATAACAATTGTGGAAGTATTATTTGTGACTGTCACAGTGAACCATTTGGCCAGACGACTGTTTGTTGTAAATTTGTTTGTTATAAATTTGCTTTAAACTGTCGGGAATTGTATGAATTAACATCACGTGATATTGTATTATTATCGTTGTGTACAACTGATGTTCATATGTTATTTCTTAAGTAACTAACTTAATGTTGTTTGTGTGTTTTTGTATTTTCATGAGTGTAAAACCGTTTTTATTAGCCTTGATAATATCGTTACCATTGTAACCCTAATTTTTTATGTAAATATGAAATGAAACTTGAATTGACTTGACTTGAGTACTGCGTCCAAAATGGCCAATTTAAATGTAATGTAACACGGATTGATGTTCGGGCGTGTCTTCGATCGTTAGTTTACTTTTAAAATTAGTATACTTACTGAACGTACTCAACAATTACTTCTGCAGATTTATGACGACGGAAATCAAGCCTGTTGATTGGTCGAAAAAGTCGTGCAAACACTAATACAGATTAATGTATCGGCATTTTATTTAATACTATTCTTATTTATTGATGTTTCTGTTGTAGAAATAAACTAAAGAAGAATGAAAGTCGAATATATACTGTTGTTGTTAGTGGGGTATATCACCTTCTGTTCTGGACAAGGGGTACCACCAAATTGTATTGCTGTGATATGTCCACCAACTATTTGTCCAATTCCTATCTACCCGTCTGGTGCATGTTGTCCAAAATGCAATGAAGGTAAAGTATGTTTTGTTTACACTGGAGAACGGTTGTTAACATAGTTTGTACACTATAACAAACAAGTCACTGACAATTGCAAGCAATACAGAAGTCCCCTAACGGTTTAAAGCCATGGCGGCCTTTAAATTATTGTCAATGCTTCTGTTGCCATGGCGAACACAATTTTGTAAAATTATAGCAATAATGTATAGGGGTCATCTCAACATTTATCTCTATGCATACACTTAACAAATTTTATAAGTGTGCATGTATATATTTACCCATAACTCGGTCAAAACGAGTTTGATCTTGTTGAAATTTTCAACATATGCAGTTTGGATTTTTTGGATTAAAATTCAATTGATTTTATTGCAATCTAATGACAATTTTCACAAACAGTATAAACAAATGATGACATCAGCAAAAGCTAATGCCACACGTTTTTGTCGTGTTTTCATCGGGTGTTTATCAGGTAGTTAATGCAGCTATGTATGCTCTTTGTTGATCAAGTTCGGGCCTTTCAACGTTTTAATACTGTTATTTAACTTTGAGACTAAAGGCTGCTATAACTATGTAGTTCAGCAGTTTTACTGTTGTTACTAGGTCATTCAGCGTAGGCATTCCGCCTTTTGGTTGCTGTATCTTTTCTACTGGGTCATTCAGCTAGTTATATTTTATTATACTTTTCGACAGCTTGGACTTGGGCGGATCTGCGCTTGTTTAGTTGGGCATTGTGCTTTGTGTGTTTTTAATGTTTTCTGTGCTCGGCTGGTTAAGTTGAGTGCTGCCTTCCCTGTCTGACTTAATATACTCTTTTTTCAAGTGTATCAAGTGTTAAAGTGTATCTACTTATCACGGAGACAGAAATGAAGAAAACAATGATAAAAATAAAGCCGAATTTATGTTTATAATTACCCACTTTTTGCCCCCAAAATGCTATTTGGGAAGAGTAACCTCCCATTGACCATAAAATTCAAACTGTATTTTTATGCTCCCCGAAGGGTGAGCATATAGTCGCCGCTTTGTCCGTCCTTCCGTCCGTCCGTCACACTGTTGTCCGGGCAATAACTTGAACAGTATTAGAGATATCAATTTGTCACTTCATAGGTGAATAAACCTCATTGTGGGGAAGTGCAGTGCACAAGAGCCATAACTCTTGATTGCATATTCTTTTAGTTATTCCATTTTGTAATTTTTTATACTTAATTCTTGTCCGGGCCATAACTTGAACAGTATTTGAGATATCAATGTGAAACTTCATAGGTGAATAGACCTTATTAAGGGGAAGTACAGTGCAGAAGAACCAGAACTCTTGATTGTATATTTTTGGAGTAATGGTCTTTGTAATTTTTCATACTTAATTCTTGTCCGGGCCATAACTTGAACAGTATAAGAGATATCAATTTGAAACTTCATAGCTGAATAGATCTCATTTAGAGGATGTGCAGTGCCCAAGAACCATAACTCTGTATTCCTATTTTATAGTTGCTCCCCTTTGTATTTTTTAATACTTAATTCTTATCCAGGCCATAACTTAAACAGTTTTGGATATATAAATTTGAAAATTCATAGATAAATAAATCTTATTATTACAGTGTAGTGGCAAAGAATAATAACATAATTATTTTTAGCATTTTTTCTGTGACAAACGCCCCACGGGGAGCATAACCCGCCTGTGACGGCTCTTGTTAAAAGTTAAAAACCACTGTTTTGTTAAGTGAAAAATCGCATAATATTGTGTGTTTTAAATGTAACGTTATATCTAAAATTCTAATTGACCATAAATAAAAATTGTTTGCACCTACGCGTAAATTTTACGTGTTTTGATGTTTCATGGTTCATTGATCCGCTGTTGTCAATTTTGGAGAAAAAACTTTATTAAACTAATCTTGTGTTATTCAATAGCAATTATACACAAAGTTTTATGCAGAAATATTCATAAATTAAAAAGTTATACGGTAAAAACACGTGCACACTTATAAGATTTGTTAAGTGTATACATTAATTGTTAACATAGCATTGATCATTTTTGGTTGATACAAAGATCCATTTAAAGGGAAGTAAGTTAACTATTTCTGTATCCATAGCAACCACAAATATTGTCAGAATAAAAAGTATTTAAGTGTACACAATTTCCTTATAGACTCTTGTTTTTTATACCAAGTTGCATTGTCCTGGCATGTTGTTTATCATTATAAGGCATCATTAAATTTGATATGCAGCAAAGTTCCCTGACACTGCTGCTTACGTAAATTGAACGGCCTAAGAATTGCAGTCATAGGCAGCCAGCACGTACCCTACAACTTCTCCAGTCATTTTAACCTTCTCATTGTTTACCTATATTAAGAAAGGCGAATATCTGAAAATGGAGTGCCCGTCACATAACTTGTCCTATTTTTTATTAATTCATTCAAATGCTATATTACGGCTATCAGCGTGTAGCGAAGATATTTTACTTTCGGGATACGTGTATATCAACACTTCAGTCCTTAAATACACACCCGTTACACAATATAAGTCAGAATCGCCAATTTGGTTTGGTCACCAATTTAGGCGTTCAGTATATACACAGGACACAAACAGAAATGGCCGAGCTTTCAAGATTGAACAACTATGGACGACGCGACATACAGTCTAGCCAATCAAACGATCGCTTCAAGATCTGTTGAGGTCGAAAGGTTATCGGAATACTAAATAGAATGGGAAATTGACGTAGACGAATTTCGTACATTATTTTTAATTATCGATCTAGTGAAATGTTGCGATGTTTAATTGGCATGTGAGGCAAGTTATTTAGTTACACTAACTGAAAGGATGACCAGCTATGCCTGTTTGTGAAGCATACATTCTGTTTCAAGGCAAAATGCACGTTTACAAGCGTGGACATCTGGGTATTGCTGAACGCCTAAATAAGCGACCAAATTAAGGAATTGTGGTTCGTGATTCTGACGTTCGTTGTGTGAAGTGTGTGTATTCGAGGACTAAAGTGTTGATATATCCTGAAAGAAAAATATACTAGCTACACGCTGATACCCGTAATATACCATTTCAATGAATAATAAACCTACACGGCTTAAACTGTGACAAGCACTTTTATAATCGGCAATTCTGTTAGTAGCCTGTCATAGATAGTAAACAGTGGTAAAAACTGATTTGGCTGGGGGAGTCTTTGGGTACGTGCTGACTGTCTATGATTGAAGTAGCACTTGGAAATTAAAATTACTTTATGTTATAAAAGAAATATACACTACTCAACACCTACAATCGGTCAATTTTGAAAGTAAAATATCTCGAGTAAAGCACGGTGCATTGGTCAGATATTTGTAGAGGTGTCTTGAAATACACATCTAAAGATGTTGTGATTTTTCATTAAGCTGGTGGTGGTTTTCAATGGTATCTATTATTTGCATGCACTGCTGGAAATGTTAAGGTGACCAATTATAAGTGTTGAGTATTGTATGTCATGTTTCTCAAGTTCACATGCGTTCTTTATGTCTAGATTGTTCGGTGAGGTTATGTGGTCTACTAAAGTGTCCGAGATCTCAACAATACTACCAACCTGGTGACTGTTGTCCACGCTGCAAACCTGGTAAGCTATCAATTAGCCTTTATATAATAAAATGGAAACAATACTATTTAAGGAAAAATGAATATGTACCTGTGTTTTATCGAAGAATAAAGCCCGGTCCCGAGTTTGGATGGGTAGTAATGCAATCACGAATGCGAGTGCAAAGTGATTTAATGTATGCATCCGAACAAGTGACCGTGGTTTACTATAGACCAAACACAGATAAAACTAATTATTTCTATTCTAACATAGGCAAAATTCCGTATTTGGCAATACATCAAGACGTAATAACCGCTGCGTTCAACCGAATATGGCTCGCGCCGAATATGAAAAGACTGCTTGCCCCGAATATGCCGTAGCTGTGTTTAAACGCTAATCCATGCACACCTTGTTTCCTCTATTGTTGTGTTAGTATGTAAGTTAATTTCAACATTGTTATCGAAAATTGTTCAGAAGAAAAAAACATAAACATACCTAATGCTTTTTACAGACAATTGAAAAATTCAATGTGATTGCACTTTATGATGCCAATCACATAAATTATAAGCTGTCATGTATTTAAATTCATGTTAAAGGCTCGTGTAATTATGCCAATGGTGAAATTGTAAATGATGCTGACTGTGTCAAAGTTGACTGTAACACATGTACATGCAGGAATGAAAATTAACAATGCACGGAAATGGCATGCAGTAACAGTAACGATATACTAGTAATTTAATTGCATAACAACCGTTACTGAAAGGAGGCTAATATCGCCTTCTTTGGGTTAAAGTCCATGGTCAAGTTCATCCTCGATATTTTCTATAAATAGATAGCTCACATATAAATAATCTGAAAGTATGTCGAACAGTTTACGGATCAGCTCATGAATATTTATATTATAATATACTTATTAATATCATGTATAAAAATAAAATTTATCACATAACCTGCGGTCCAGGAGTGCCGTATATAAAGCCGTGCCGTAAATATCGTTCGGCACTCATAGACTGTGCCATAAATATTTAAATTAGCTTGACGTGACGTTAGCCAATCCATGCATTGACCCGTCAATGACGTCAGGATAATATCAACGTCGCCATGACGTCACGCTCATTGTATCGCTGCATTTTGGCTGAAACATATGCAGCGTACATCATCCTTATAAACAATAATGTGCATTTTTAAGGTTATGTGATAAATAGAATCTTACATTCGTGCTCATTACATACGAGTTTTATTAAACTCGTCGACAGAAACAATATTACACTCGGCAAAGCCTCGTGTCATATCAGTTTGTCCACTCGTTTAATAAAACACGTATGTAATGAACACTCATGCAAGATCCTCTATTTATAACGCGTGTTGTTGTTGAGATGTATCTTTGCTTAAAACTTAAGTCTAGTATAATGTACATCACAGAACTGAAGACCAAATAAATGTCCACTAACCATACGCAATGCACACAAATGTACATTAATGTTTGATTGTGGCAACATTTACAGAATATTTATTTTGCTGCCTTAGAATAGTAAGGTCGCAAGTGCTACTGTCGTAAGTGCTACTTACGAGCTTATTAGACTCATACATATTTGGAATCTGCATCGCAATGCGCATCATGAGTCAATTTTTATGAAAATCTGATGTCATATTGACCAAACTGAAATAGGAAAAAGGTTGTCTTTGCCTACGTAAAGATTAGATTTCACTCGGTTTTTTTCTTCTTCTCAAAATAGCATATATGTACGCACGACCTTATTATTCTTAGCCAACGAATTAGGCAGGGAAGATACCGTATAAGTCGATCACCACGCGCTAATCACTGTCTCAGTCAAGCGCCAAAAAATGAAACAATCATGATAAAGTATGTTTTAATTGGACGTTACGATTATCAGTAGGGTATTTCATGTAAAATGTGAACATAACAGTTTACCTAGACTTAGCAACAAAACATTTCCACCAACAACTAACAATAATATTTGTTTAATATTATAGTAGAGAAGCCGGGCACATGCCCTCAGTTCAGAATTGGTCACTGTGCTGAGATATGTTCATCTGACAATGATTGTCCGAGACAACAAAAGTGTTGCAGTATTGGTTGCGGACGAGATTGTGTTGACCCTTTACCAGGTACGTACTACTTGTATAGTCACTGTGACACTATTCTTCAAATATCAACCTTTGTTTGTTGTGTACTAGTATTTCGTTTTCGTTTCATCCAATTCAGAGTCTGAACATTAATTTTATACCGGTACTCAGCAAAAATATAAACAAACCACATTTTATAGTACTTACAATAAGACGACTTTGTATTACCATAATGGTTTAGTAATATACATTCAATATGAAATGATTATTTTTGTTATTTCGTGAAAGTACATTTGTATAGTTGAACATGATTGTTGTTACTGCCATTATGCCAGCCCTTTCCATTGACAACACTATGTCATGATTTGTTTTATTGATTTTTCTTTATTATTATTTAAACAAACGTACGTTATGTTGCGTTGCGTTACATTATGTATGTTACGTCACTATGTTATGATTGAAGCTAACGCATAAAGTTATTTATAATTTTGTATTTGTTTTAGATAAACCTGACTGCAGTTTTGTAACATGTCCACAAATCCGATGTCAATACGGGAGTTATACACCAACTGGCCAATGTTGCCCACGTTGTCGACCACGCCCTAATACAGGTTACGGTCGTCGAGGCTAGAATCATCAAGTACACGTATAAATGTGCATGAGTGTTGCTCGCCAACTTCCTAAGCAACATATGCCTTTGAAAAACAGTTTGCTTATGTTTTAACTTGTGATAGTTTTGCAATATTAATATTAATTGATACAGTCATTGAAACACATGCAATATGATGTTACACGCTTTAGAGCAAAAAGGTAAACAAAAAATGTTGATGTTAAAACAATTTTAGAATCGAATGGTTTGCTTATGTTTGGTTGAATCAAATAGAATCTAGTTGGGGATGAAACATTTGGAATAGTGATAAAGAAGATTCATCGAGCATTTGGCAATTTGGTGCCTTTAGATTACGACCTGATTTAGAAAAATGAAAAAAATCGCATTGCATTGTGTAGACTACAAACGTCAGGTCGAAGCCTGTACAAACATTAGACAATGAACCAAAAATGAGGATTATGTCCTTTAAGATGAGTTTCAATTTTTGTTTGAATGTCTATTATATACATGTATAATGAAAACATAAAAAATGAAACTCATCTTGAAGGTTAATGAAAGTTGGAAACAGCATATACAATATTATTGGAAGCATGCTAACATCATTAAAGTTATAAACTTGATAAGTTTTGAAAATAAAACAACCGTCAGAAACCTTGCCATGTGTACTTATGTATATTTTGAATAGAGAAATAAAACATTTTATACACATAGATACACTATTGTGCAACGTCCATTGTATTACAATTATTTTATACAAGCATATCGTTTGTGAGTTAATTTCAAAATTCGCATGTTTTCTTGTCCTTATTGAATAACTTACACATAAATATGATAAATTATATTAAAACATTTATTATGTGAAGCTATATATACTGTATTTATAGTAACACAGCAAAAATAAATGATTTTCATCAGCATTATTTTATATTTGGGATTTTGCTGTCTACAACTCAGAAAATATGAATGTCCCAGTACAACCATAGGGGTTCGACCCATAAACCTACAATGATTTAAACTTTTTTTTTTAATCCTTGTACTTTATTTTAAACCAATGGATCCGAGTGGGTCTGAAGGAGAATCACACCGCATCTCGTTCAAACGGTCATTTCTTCGCCAAATGAGAACATATAAAGAAGAAGTGTATTTCAAATTCAAAAGGCCACATGTCCCACGAGAACATCAATATACAATACACAATTTATACAATGACACAACAAATATATACATAATACATAATTTTATATAACTATGGCTAAAGGATTTTTTTTAAAACAGTTGTAAATATTGTAGGTTTATGTGTCTAAACCCTTTAAGTACCACAGTACCATGCTTTTATTAACAGTATTTCATGTTATGAGACAAACTTGTATGTTCGTTTTGGTGCTGAAGGTTTAATAATACTCAGAAAGTATATAGTAAACAAAAATATATAATGAATATGGAAAAAATATATGTTCTGTCCATGGTTTTGTGTCGTTGGTGTAACGAAATCAATTAGGTACCTAATGTTATACCATGATCCCCTAAAATAATAAATCACTTCTTTTATTTCGAAAAGTGATCATCTGTCACACAACAACATTGAATGCTTTTCAATTTAATTTATAATTGGAAAGCTATTAACAATGCAATGTTTGTATCCCTGGTCGTACTTTTGCTTTGTCTGTGATGTAACGCTGTTTATTATGTATCTGCAAGCATATTTTTCAGAACAGTTCTACTTTTTGTTTAAGATATATGTATACATAAGTATTGTATTGTTATTATCAAAGTACTACAAACGCTGTATATGTTTTTTTAAGATAACATCTCAAAAATGTCTGTGGTGTAACTGTCTTTGATATAACACCATATATTACACCACAGACAAAATGAGTACATTAACTATGAAGTTCAGAAATCTATTGAAGTTGTTCAATTGCTTACTAGTGCATTTCATTGACACAAATTTTTAAAGCAGATCTATATGTGTTGCCAAACGCATAATAATGTCCTTTTTTCATAAAAAAATTAAATGTAATATAACTGTTACACCATTGACAATTTCTTCAATGAATGCGACCAGAGTTAACGCATGACCTCCTTTTGTGTTTGCATAGAGATATTGGGTAGCACTGAATACTACACACTCGTCTGTAATACATTTAATCAGTTTAATCCTAAATTTAATCAATTGAACACATTAATGTGTTTATCTATGGTGTAACATACCTGTCTGTGGTGTAATGATGTTTGTGGTGTAACAACGTAAATCAGGTTTTGGGATGTAATTGAAACGAAAACGGTTTAGAATACCTTTGATTAAGGCAAACACTCGATTCCAGTGCGGTTTTGGTTACTGCACCCCTGATGACCCGTGTACATTTTTTCCAATTTCTGCCGATTTGCATGGTGTGTTGCTGTTTTATGGGGCTAATTTCGTTGTTTACCTTATTCTAGGTATGCATTTTGCAAAATTAGTTCGATGCCGCCAGGTTATGAGGCAGAATAAACGAACGAAACACTATGATACCCCTGACGGTTGCTGTCCCTGACGCCTCAAAATAAGTGGCATGATAAATTCAACGAGCGCCTGGCTCGTAAACTGTACATTACATGTGAATTATGCAAGATATATTACTGATACATGTACAAGTATTAACAAATGGTGTTTTCATTATAATTCTCTGTTTTGACCGAGGTTCGCTGCATGGTCAATCCTGAACAATTATTTGACTATGATACGATCTCACTGACTTTGTAGAATTGGGATTTATTTTACCAGAAGAACGACGACAACGACGACGACGACGACGACCAACGTCGTCGTGGTCGATGCTGTTGCCGTCCTGATCTTTGCCATTGTCAAAATGTTTTACATAAGCGTCATGAGTTGTTACCTCACTATCGCTTCGGACTTTGTTGGAACTTCCTTCATTTCGATTTTCAACTAAACCATAAAGGGCTTTTCTAAGTACATGTATATGGACACGATAATACATTCGCAGCTTAAAATTATTACTAATTAAACTATATACAAGTGTCTTAATAAAATATATTCAGCACCCCACAGACGAACTGGTATAACGATATTAGGTGGTAGCTATATGAAACAATCAAGCTGATGTACTGCCTAATTGATAATGAAGACATATTTTGCATACCATTTGTCTTCTATTTTAATGTGTGCCAGTCAAACCTTTTATCAACATAGTTTGAAAAAATATGCAACCATTTTGGTAAGAAATGATAAATAGCATTATCTTCATTTGTAATTTCTTTGATTTAGAGTGAAACTGCACATTGTATACAGTGCAACACAATGTGACTGAAAATGTAGTGACAGCATACTGGTGAATATGTCAAGATGCAGGGGCCTCAATTTGAGTAGATAGTGTCAAACTATATTATTAATCTCCAGTATTGTAACACCAATTAAAACTAGGGGTAGACAAATTATCTCTCTTCTCATGTCTTTAACAATTATCAGTAATTAATTAATTAATATATTCGATTGACTTTATAAACTACACTGCTCAAAATAATTAAAGGAACACTTACAATTTTGCTACTTTTGTTAATATCTAAAGTCAGGGAAACAGCCTGGTATAACAATTCAATGTTTATCATGTTTGTATATGATTTTAAGACACATGTTGGTTTCTGGGTTGACACTTGGGCTCAATCCCTTTGATTTGCTATGTCAACCTATCTTTTGGGTATTTACTGTGTTACAATGTAATAAAGCAAAAACTTAAACTGGAGCGTTAATTATTTGTTTTTGTCTTTTGTGTAGTGTAGTTATGCTAAGTACGGTTGTCAGGAAGCATTTAAGGGCAAGAATCAAATCAGGGGCGGTGCAGATGGAAAAATGTGGGGTATTACTATAAAAAATTGTTCAATGGGGCGAAGTTTTACTTTGTAATGTCAAGAACTTTGAAATCGCCTTTAGGTTACCGGAATATTAATAATGTAACTATATCACGATAGAAAATGCTTCACAACCCCTTCGTCAATGCCGTAATTTGAGCCCCATCACGCTGTGGACGCTTATACCAACGATAAAAATCCTCATTAACTTCAATAAAAGAGCAACGAATGTGTGTGCTGTTGATAATTCAGTTTGAAAAAGGCTTTATGAAGTAGGCCTTATCATCAGAGGATCACTGCACGTCCCACGTTGACCACACGACAATGCAATGCCTGTCTAGAAATTGCCCATGACAATGCAAATTAGGAAATGGCCCTCAATTGAAAGTGTTTGTTCCGCGATAAAAACTGGTTCTGTTACTATGCATATGAAAGACGTGTACGCGTATGGAAACCCCAGGGGAACGTCCAGCTAACTGAACTATTGTTGCATGGTACGGGTTTAAAATTGGCTCTGTTACGTTTTTTAGGAAATGTGTGCTTTGGTGGCCTTCGGAACTCTAGCGGTTGGGAAGAAGGTGTTTAAGACATTTACGGTACTAGTTAAACACCCTACGACATTGTATGACCCTTTTTGTCCGTACTCATTCTCGTGGGATCTTTGAAATGTAGATTGGAACTAGTACACATCATTCTAGAGTGGTATTTGACGTGTTTGTCTTTGTCAGAATCGTTGTTATGGACTGACAAACATGATGTAAAGATCTGAATCCAATAGAACATGATTGGAACTTTGTCTACATGCGCATTACACACCCAAGAAAGTCAAGGGAAACATTATTGGGACTACTACTAGTGATTGGAACCACAACGCTTAAAAAATAAACTATGTCATCAAACATAACCTTTGAAATGTCGATTTTTACAGACCAACACCAAATTGTCAATGGCAATCGTATGCTATAATGACCAGAATCTTTAAACAGCATAATCAGTAAAACTTGTCATTAAATCCAGATTTTGGTCTAATCAACGCTCCGATCGAACATTTTGTGCGAGCTCTAAACGATCAGATTCTGATTTCATACTGAAAAGGGTGCTTTTACAACAAAGCCTGGGCATAACTGCATGACACTACATTCCCCGATTTTGAAAATTCGGGCTAACATGCAATTAGTAAAGAAAAACAAAGGATTTCACTCACCGCTGACGACTATTTTCGCCGATTGGCACTATAACGTAAATCGCATTGGAACATTTTGAACACATAACGCGATTGTTGTGGTGCCAGTGATTACCAGCGTGTTATCCATCGTATTTAGTACTAACGCTGGCGTTTGTTAACAAAACGCTGTTTGACGTGAAAAAGCGTTATCATGTTAGTATTTTATGTGCCTCGCCTTTTGACGTCATGTCGGTACATACATTCCACAGAAAAACATATTATTAACTATAAAGCGATCATGGAATAGTGGTTAAGCTGTTCGCCTTGGAAGAGGGAGATCGACAGTTAGAATCCCGATGGAAGCTGTATTAATACTGATGCAGTCGGTTGGAGATATGTCAGTAAGAATGGTTGCCGTAGGTCCATCACTGCAAGACACCCGTTTATAAGAGATGGTTTCCTTAGGTATTGTGTGTACATTAGATACGTATCTCGTAAGTCAGAATGCGCTACATTAGATACGTATCTCGTAAGTCAGAATGCGCTATCTCTTTCACAGACAGTGCTGACACTACATGTATAATACCTAACTGAGTACATAAAGAAACGAACAGGTTACATTTCTCCATAGGGTGACATGTAGGCATATAGCTTTCTTCGAGGCTCACAAAGAACAATGAGTTTGGTGGGTTTTGGTCATTAACACATTTTGGTAGTCTGTTTTAAAAGCTTTACATTATCAGCCAAGAATTCTAGGAAGAAATTCCTGAATGCGTAATTTCCTGGATATGCTCTTTTAACAACTTGCATTTAAAAACCTCCAAATCTGAGTAGCATGTGCATACAGTATGTACCTGGGAACAAGTAGTGGCAAAATGTCTGGAATACGTAGCAAATGACCACGATTACCAGTTTAACACAAATCCCTATGGAGAAAATGGCAGGCTGACCACGATTACCAGTTTAACACAAAGTCCTATGGAGAAAATGGCAGGCTGACCACGATAACCAGTTTAACACAAAGCCCTATGGAAAGAATGTAACATGTACGTTTCTTTTTGTATTCAGTTTTTACTAGTAAACAAAGTATTTACCTTTCCTTACAATAAATGATACATTATTTGCAAAAACTGAATCAAATCCTGTTATGATCTACCACAAATGACATTTGTGTCGATTGGTGTTTGATTCGATTTTCATATTTGAGACACATGCCTTCAGGTTTGTTACTGGCAATAAAACAATGACATTTATTAGCAGTTTTGATGTTTTCCCGTATATCATGATGCGTCTGGTTTTAATGTGGTTTTGTGTTACTGTTTGAAGTCCCCGTATATTACCAATCACTGTCGCTAATGGTATAGAGGTTAAAACGTCCGCTTTGTGAATTGTAGTTCCGGGATTGAAACAACCGTTTGTCTGGATGAAAGACAATTCATTCTTCATTAACATGCAATTTTTCTGTGAAAACTACATTACGTACATACGTTTTTTATCAAACCATCGTGTAAGCGAAGTTATAAAGAAAGAAAAATGTAAGTTAGGGCTGCTTTCAGTACCTCAGCCGTTCAGCCACACTTTGACATTTTAACTTCCTCTTGTCATTGGTGGGTGAGCTGCCAACATCGATCAGCGGCGCCTAGGAGTATCGAACATGTACATTATCTGCCCTCACAGGTATCAATTCACATCTTGGTCGAGTGGAGCTTGTAAATGTGGGTTATTCTTGCTCAGAGAAATTAAGCAGTGTTACAGACGGGGATCGAACCCGGGACCTACATCTAGGCTACCGCTTCACACGAAGCTAACGAGAAATGGTAGACGTCGTAGAGGACATATGTGTGAGAATGTTGATATTGATTCAAGTTTTTGTTGATTATAAAGACGACCGTCACATAATGTCATAGTAACCATCGTTACACCATCAGCGATACTATTATTTTCTAAGAGTTCCTAGATGACTGAAGACGCAGAAATTGTACATTTGTGCTATAAAGTAGGCAAATAAGCTGCATTTGATATAAGGAAAATTGAAATTCTGAATCTTAAGATATCGGTATCATATAGAAAGCAAATTAGAAACCATGTGTCATAATTGGAGGCACAATGAACTGTGAGGAACACGAGAACTTGGAGAAATGGTAGAAGTCGTAAAGGGAATATGTGTGAGGATGTTGAGTATATTCATCAAGTCGTAGAGGAAACCCCAATGCTATGTTATAGATGTTACGAAGGATATAGCTAACACTACAGCGGATTTGATGTATTGAATTGAAAAGATCAATGGTGCAAGTAGGGTTTAACACACAGCGATTGTTATGCGGAACAATTGATAACAGACATTCGATTTTGGTGATAGGGTGATTTTTCTTAAGACAACGCATGCATGGTCTCTACATTCGCCCGCTCTTAGTCCATTGGACTTCTTATGGAGTGCCTTAAAGGAGAAAGTGTGTTATCAAAAAACCAACCACTTGACTTGATTTTTAAGAAATCAATTAGCGAACAAATGGGTTTTAATCATTTTACGAGCGTGTGCAGTGACGTCACTCAAAACTTTCGACGTCGTCTAACGCTTGTATGGAAAAATGTGGTGGTCACTTCGCGCACCTATTGAAAAGCTGTTTGTTCAAGTTATAGTTGAAAGTCTTTTTAAACAAAATCTTACAAGCATGTGCTTTAATTATGTAAAGGTAAAAATGAAATATCTTAAACAATATTTTTTTATTACGCTTTGTTTGTGGGACATGTTTTTTGGATCACCCTGTATACAAACATATTATAAGTAAGATACGTGTGTTAATTTGCGCTTGCATTGTATTTTCAAAATATATTTTTCTTCAAAAAGTTCTTAAACACAAACATTTTTATGTAAAAAAACTCATTATTTGTTATTGAGAAGACGAAAATAAATCCATTCTTAGATACAAAATACTCAATAACTGTAATAAGTATAAAGGTTAATACAATGTAATCAAAAACGAAAACACAAAACAAGACAAGAGCATGGAGAGAGATCCATGGCTACTCACCTGTGTCTGTGTCTTGGTCCAACAGTTTGTGAAAATACTCACCTGTGTCTTGGTCCATTAGTTTGTAAAAAATATTCACCTGTGTTTTGGTCCAACAGTTTGTGGAAATACTCACCTGTGTCTTGGTCCATCAGTTTGTAGAAATACTCATCTGCGTCTTGGTCAAACAGTTTGTGGAAATACTCACCTGTATTGTGGTCCAACAGTTTGTAGAAATACTCACCTGTGTCTTGGTCCAACAGTTTGTGGAAATACTCATCTATGTTTTGTTCCAACAGTTTGTGGAAATACTCACCTGTGTCTTGGTCCAACAGTTTGTGGAAATACTCACCTGCGTCTTGATCCAACAGTTTGTGGAAATACTCACCTGTGTCTTGGTCCAACAGTTTGTGGAAATACTCACCAGTGTCTTGGTCCATCAGTTTGTGGAAATTCTCACCTGTGTCTTGGTCCAACAGTTTGTGGAAATACTCACCTGTGTCTTGGTCCATCAGTTTGTAGAAATACTCATCTGTGTCTTGATCAAACAGTTTGTGGAAATACTCACCTGTGTTGTGGTCCAACAGTTTGTAGAAATACTCACCTGTGTCTTGGTCCAACAGTTTGTGGAAATACTCATCTGTGTTTTGTTCCAACAGTTTGTGGAAATACTCACCTGTGTCTTGGTCCAACAGTTTGTGAAAATACTCACCTGTGTATTAGTTACACAGTTTGTGGAAATACTCACCTGTGTCTTGGTCTAACAGTTTGTGGAAATATTTACCTGTGTCTTGGTCCAACAGTTTGGGAAAATACTCACCTGTGTCTTGGTCCATCAGTTTGTAAAAAATATTCACCTGTGTTTTGGTCCAACAGTTTGTGGAAATATTCACCTGTGTTTTGGTACAACAGTTTGTGGAAATACTCACCTGTGTCTTGGTCCAACAGTTTGTTGAAATACTCACCTGTTTTGGTCCAACATTTTGTGGAAATACTCACCTGTGTATTGGTCCATCAGTTTGTAAAAAATATTCACCGGTGTTTTGGTCCAACAGTTTGTGGAAATACTCACCTGTGTTTCGGTCCAACAGCTAGTGGAAATACTCACCTGTGTATTAGTCACACAGTTTGTTGAAATACTCACCTGTGTCTTGGTCTAACAGTTTGTGGAAATATTTACCTGTGTCTTGGTCCAACAGTTTGTGGAAATATTCACCTGTGTAATGGTCCAACAGTTTTGGGAAATACTCACCTGTGTCTTGGTCTAACCGTGTGTGAAATTGCGCACCTGTGACTTGGTCCAACAGTTTGTGGAAATACTCACATGTGTCTTAGTCCAACGGTTTGTGGAAATACAAACCTATGTCTTGGTCCAACAGTTTGTGGAAATACTCACCTGTGTATTGGTCCGACAGTTTGTAGAAATACTCACCTGTGTATTGGTCCAACAGTTTGTGGAAATACTTGCCTGTGTATTGGTCCCACAGTTTGTGGAATTACTCACCTGTGTTTTGGTCCAACAGTTTGTGGAAATACTCACCTGCGTCTTGGTCCAACAGTTTGTGGAAATACTCACCTGTGTTTTGGTCCAACAGTTTGTGGAAATATTCACCTGTGTTTTGGTCCAACAGTTTGTGGAAATATTCACTATAATTCCCTGGCTTAGAATTAGAAGGTCGTAATTGCTACTTTCGACCTTATAAGACTCATGCATATTTGAAATCTGCATCTCAAGGCACTTCTTATGAGCCCATTTTCATGAACATCGGAATTGGTCATGTTGACCTAATTGAAGTTTAAAAATGTTATTTTTCCATAAGTAAAGATTAGTTTTCACACAGTTTTTTCTTGTTTTTTCAAAAGATTGATTTTGTACTCATAACGAATTGCAAATGTAACATTTGCCCTGCCTCTTGACAGCCATACCATAAGCGAATATTCATGGCTTGAAGGAATGTAAAACAGGGTCATCAAAGAAACATTATCATCCAAGTACCGGCATGTAAATGATATACCTGATGCACAAGTATGCATATCGTGGTAAACATAATAATTATGTTTATGACATTAAAATATGCTCTCTGATAAAAGAGGCAAAAAGATAATGATGTATTACAGTTTGGCGGAGACAACCACAAACATGGTACGATTACTACTCCATTTCAGTTGTCCATTTTTAACGACCACAAAATAAAACGTCATTAATTAACATATCAAACCAGACGACAGTGTTCAAACAGGATGTACTGACGTATTGATGACGTCATATTGTGTATTTAATATGCTTTGATTTGTTGTTTTAGTTTAATGTTGATCCAGTCTATACCAAGTAAGGGTGTGTATATTTTGATTGTCATTTATTTCTTTAAATGTGTTTATGAATTGAATTGTTTTAAGTTTCATTTGATAATGTGCTTGAGTAATATTGTTTCATAACAATTGTGGAAGTATCACTTGTGACTGTCACAGTGAACCATTTGGCCAGACGACGGTTTTTATGAATTTGTTTTAAACTGCTATACAAATGAAACGTAGAGCGACGATTTTAGTTGCTCGGCATAATCAAATATTTAATAACAAAACGGTACAAATACACATTGGAATGACATTAGGTCGGGAAACAATAGTAGCACACGATAGACCAAATGCTCACATTTTTTTCTATTATTATTAAGATCTAACAAAGAAAGAGTGTTCTGTCATTATACCCGTTCAGTAGCTTCTTAATGTTTTCTCTATTAACAGAATCGTCAATAAATTATATAACATCTTATTATATCTGTGACTCTCCACAAAAACCAGACTTGGTTATAGTATTAGTAACAAGTTTATATTTATTTGCAACTAACTCAATGTTGTTTTTGTGTATTTGTATTTTCATGAGTGTAAAACCGTATTTATGAGCCTTGATAATGTCGTTACCATTGTAAACCTCATTTTTTCATGTAAACATTTAATGAGAGAATAAATGGAACTTGATTTGACTTGACTTGAGTACTGCGACAGGAATTGCCTATTTAAATGTAATGTAACACGGATTGGTGTTCGGCGTGTCTTCGATCGTTAGTTTACTTTAGTATACTTACTGAACGTACACAACAATTATTTCTGCAGATTAATGTATCGGCATTTTATTTAATACTATTCTTATTTATTGTTGTTTCTGTTGTAGAAATAAACTAAAGAAGAATGAAAGTCGAATATATACTGCTGTTGTTAGTGGGGTATATCACCTTCTGTTATGGGCAAACTGAACAAAGACGAGGGGTACCACACCCTTGTATTTCTGTGCAATGTCCAGTAACTAATTGTCCGTTCCCTATCTACACGTCTGGTGCATGTTGTCCAAAATGCAATCAAGGTAAAGTATAGTTTGTTTTGACTGGAGAACGGTTGTTAACATATTTCGTTTGTAGAATGTGACAAATGAAATATTCAACAGAACATTGCAATCGTAAATTGTGCAGATGGGAAAATAACATAAACAGACCTAATGCTTTTTACAGGCAATTGAAAATTACAATTTGATTGCACTTGATGATGCCAACCTACTATAGACTGTTTGGTATTGAAATGCATAGCTTCTGAACAAAGTATTATTATTAAATGGCTCGTGTAATTATTTCAATGGTGAAACTGTAAATGATGGTGACACAGTCAAAGTTGACTGTAACACATGTACATGCAGGAATGAAAATTAACAATGCACGGATATGGCATGCAGTAACAGTAAATATATACTATTAATTTATTGCATAATAAACGTTACTGAAAGGAGACTAATATCGCCTTTTTTGGGTTAAAGTCCATGGTCAAGTTCATCCTCGATATTGTCAATAATTAACTATCTCACACATAAACAATCTGAAAGCATGTCGAACAGTTAACGGATCAGTTCATGGATCATTAGTACTGTATTATAATTAACATATTTCCTAAGTATCATGTACATCACAGAAAAATCTGAAGGCCAAATAAATGTCCAATAACCATACAAAATGCACATAAAATTTAATACACTTTCATATTTACTTGTAGCAATATTTACAGAAGATATATTTCGCTGGCTTAGAAGTGTAAGGTTGTAAGTACTCCTGTGGTTAGTGTTACTTACGACTTTATAAGCCTAATACAAGTCATATTTGGAATCTGCATCGCAATGCGCATCATATGAGCCTATTTGTATGGAATCTGCATCGCAATGTGCACCATGTGAGTCCATTTGTGTTGACCAAATTAAAGAAGAAAAAAGCTTGTTTTTTCCCATGTAAAGAGTAGTTTTCATTCCGTTTTTTCTTGTTTTCTCAAAATAGCATCTTTGTACTTACGACCTTATTCTTCGAAGCCAGCGAATTAGCCAGAAAAAGAGATCAGATAAGTCGATCACCACGCGCTAATGACTTTCTCAGACAAACGCAAAAAATGAAACAATCCTGGTATAGAATGATTAAATTGATTTTACGATTATCAGTAGGGTATTTCATGTCATCTTAACAGTTTACCTAGAATTAGTAACCGTCATTTTCCACCAACAACTAACATTGTAATTTGTTTAATATTGTAGTAGAGAAGCCGGGCACATGCCCTCAGTTCAGAATTGGTCACTGTGCTGAGATATGTTCATCTGACAATGATTGTCCGAGACAACAAAAATGTTGCCGTGTTGGTTGCGGACGAAGCTGTGTTGACCCTTTACCAGGTACGTACTACTTGTATAGTCACTGTGACACTATTCTTCAAATATCAACCTTTGTTTGTTGTGTACTAGTATTTCGTTTTCGTTTTATCCAATTCAAAGTCTGAGCATTCATTTTATACCGGTACTCAGCAAAAATATAAACAAACCTCATTTTATAGTACTTACAATAAGGTTTCAAAAGACGACTTTGTATTACCATAATGGTTTAGTAATATACATTCAATATGAAATGATTATTTTTGTTATTTCTTGAAAGTACATTTATATAGTTGAACATGCTTGTTGTTACTGCCATTATGCCAGCCCTTTCCATTGACAACAATATGTTATGATTTTTTAATTGATTTTTCTTTATTATTATTTTAAAAGAACGTACGTTGTTTTCCGTTGCGTTACATTACGTTACGTTACGTCACTATGTTATGATTAAAGCTAACGCATAAAGTTATTTATAATTTTGTATTTGTTTTAGATAAACCTGACTGCAGTTTTGTACCATGTCCACTAATCCAATGTCAATACGGGAGTTATACACCAACTGGTCAATGTTGCCCACGCTGTCTTCCACGCCCTAATACAGGTTACGGTCATAGAAGCTAGAATCATCGAATACACGTATAAATGTGCATGAGTGTTGCTCGCCAACTTCCGTAGCAACATATGCCTTTGAAAAACAGTTTGCTTATGTTTAAACTTATGATAGTTTTGCAATATTAATATTAATTGATACAGTCATTGAAACACATGCAATATGATGTTACACGCCTTAGAGCAAAATGTTAATAATATGTGTTAATGTTAAAACAATTTAGAATGGTTTGCTTAATGTTTGGTTGAATCAAATAGCATTTAGTTGGGGATGAAACATTTGGAATAGTGATAAAGAAGATTCATCGACATTTGGCAATTTAGTGCCTTTACACAGCATGAAAAAACGGATTTAAGTGCAAATAATATTTTATTATATTTTCTTTTATTTGGAAATTCACAAAAACGTCAAATTTAAGTCCATTTATTTTCCGTATATTAACTTAATTTAATTTGTAAATTTAATCTCAAATAATACTATAATTATCTTTCCGTTTATTTGGAATTTCACAAAAACCTCCATATTTAAGTCGATTTATTTTCCGTATATTAACTAAATTTTATTTATTTATATAATCACAAATAATACTAGTACAGGCATCCAACTAGATTCGCGTTTAGTTTACATGTAGATCTCCAAATTTTATTTCACAAGTTTTAAAATTAGAAGAATTTCCATAATTGTTTTATTACCTCCCTTGAATAAAAATATTAGTAAAATTTGTATATATCTTTTCCTTGCCGTTAAATATACTTTAAATACAAATTATACCGTTAAGTAGTTTCATAGTGAACTAGTGTATGTGTACCATCTTTAAATTCTACTTCATATTTGCTCATGAACATTGAAATAGAAAGCAGTACATATAGCTAACATAAAAACATATGGTTATACTTTTTTTTTTTTTTTTTTTTGTTATACTTTATAAATCGCACAAAGAATTATTTGTATTGCTTACTGCTCAACTACTAAGCGGTTTGTTGTCTTATTTGTACAATATGTGCAGAATAAATTTTATTAAAAAAAAGAAGATATTTAATCACCTTTAAATGCAACTTAAATTTCAAATTTAAGTTAAACTTTAATCGCATTTAAGTTTGCGTTGATATTGCTTAAACGTGCATTTAATCCCATTTATATTCTAAATTTAATCACCTTTAAATGCAACTTAAATGTGACTTAAACTTGTAGGAATAATTCGACTTAAATGTAGTATTAAACTTAACTTAAATATGGAATTTAATAGCTCCTTATTTCTGATTAAATGTATTTAAATTCCGAATATAATTAAATTTAAGTGATGTTTAAAAGTAAATTAAACGTAATATTTCATGCTGTGTTAGATTACGACCTGATTTAGAAAAATGAAAAAATAATCGCATTGCATTGTGTAGACTAAGAACGTCAGCTCGAAGCTTGTACAAACACTAGACAATGAACCAAATATGAGGATTATGTCCTTGAAGATGAGTTTAATTTTTTGTTTGAATGTTTATTATATACGAGGGGTGATCCAGAATTACGTGGACTTTTGCTCTTATTCAAAAACCGTTATACTTATATTTACAAATCTGTGGACAATCTATTATTGATACTTACTGCACAAGTATACCAAATTTCATGTGGATGTGATAATAAATAACGTAAATACAGCGTCTGTAAGAGGGTATGGTTATGAATCGCGGGGCAGCTCAGAAATGACGCACGACGTCACCTTCACGCCTGTATCATTTCATGATGCTTTCGAACACTGCTAATCAACTTTTCTGTATTTTCCCTAACCGATTATGCTGTTATTGTATGCATATATTATCGTCCTGTCAATATTTACCTAACTGTACCGTAACCAGCCCTGGAAGATAATATATTCCCACTAATGTCACGAATGGTTGATTCTGACCAACGTAAGCACCGATCCAATCAACGTCGGGGTTTTACTTCTACCCGCATGGCCTGTCACATCATCCAGACGTTCTTTAAAACGTTTATGCCATTTAAAAACAAGTGGCTGTGATACGATATGTATAATACTTGATTACTCCAAGATTTCTTTCATCTGCGTTGGGAATTTTTCTAGCTGTACAAAGAATTACATGGAAATACGAGTGTAACTGAAATTTTGTGACGTCATTATTGACGTTAATTATGACATGACAACAGTTACATATATATTCATAACATGACGAATACAACGAATATGTCTTTGAAATTTCACTCAGTTGTTGATATAATATTAGACAACATGATGCCATATTTCTGAATTTCTAAATGAAGAAACACAGTAACAATCAGCAATAACGTAACACGTTTTACGGGAAAAATCTCAGTTGATCCGCGAAAGCATTTATGTGTTGCCATGGTAGCGTATAACTGTTGATACAAATACTTGTTTTCAGATATGTGTTGCGTTTTGTGTCAATAATAGATAAAAGTCGCTTGTGTACAACTTTCATACATATCTGACCTAAAATAAACTTTCTAGAGCAAAAGTCCACGTAATTCTGGATCACCCCTCGTACATGTATAATGAAAACATAAAAAAATGAAACTCATCTTCAAGGTTAATGAAAGTTGGAAACAGCATATACAATATTATTGGAAGCATGCTTACATCATGTTATCAACTTGATAAGTTTTGAAAATAAAACAATCGTCAGAAACCTTGCCATGTGTACTTATGTATCTTTTGAATAGAGAAATAAAACTTTTTATACACATTGATACACTATTGTGCAACATCCAATGTATTACAATTAGTTTATACAAGCAGATCGTTTATGAGTTAATTTCAAAATTCGCATGTTTTCTTGTCCTTATTGAATAACTTACACATAAATATGATAAATTATATTAAAACATTTATTATGTGAAGCTATATATACTGTATTTATAGTAACACAGCAAAAAAAAAATGATTTTCATCAGTATTATTTTATATTTGGGATTTTGCTGCCTACAACTCAGAACATATGAATGTCCCAGTACAACCATAGGGGTTCGACCCATAAACCTACAATGATTTAAACTGTTTTCTTTAATCCTTGTACTTTATTTTAAACCAATGGATCCGAGTGGGTCTGAAGGAGAATCACACCGCATCTCGTTCAAACGGTCATTTCTTCGCCAAATGAGAGCATATAAAGAAGAAGTGTATTTCAAATTCAAAAGGCCACATGTCCCACGAGAACATCAATATACAATAAACAATTTAGACGATGACACAACAAATATGTTCATAATACATATATAGAACTATGGCTAAAGGATGTTTTTAAAAACATTTGAAAACATTATTGTTATACAGGTAATGTGTTGAAAGCCTTTAAGTACCACAGTGCCATGCTTTTATTAACAGAATTTTATGTTGTCATATGTTATGAGACAAACTTGTATGTTCATTTTGGTGCTGGAGGTTTAATAATACTCAGAAAGTATATGGTAAACCAAAATATAAAATGAATATGGAAAACAATGTTTTGTCCATGCTTTATGTTTTTGGTGTAACGAAATCAATTAGGTACGTAATGTTATACCATGATCCCCTAAAATAACAAATCACTTCTTTTATTTCGAAAAGTGATCATCCGTCACACAACAGCAGCATTGAATGCTTTTCATTCTAACACGACCTGCGGATTAATCCATATAAACATAGAGCAGACCAGGCAATGTATTATTACCGCAATAAAACATGGTATCAAATTGGCTGTTACTATTTACGCCCCGTATCACGTGACATATTTATGAATGAATGAACGTAAACTTTATAGTAAAATATTTAACGGACCACGAGTTGCACGAGTATCCAGTGTTACAGCTATGACACGTTTATTTTTAGAAACTCCAATATACTAGTAAGTAAGTAAGTAAGTAACGACTTTATACTCTCGAAATTAAGATTCATAAAAACTTCTGATAATCAATTCATTTATATTTTTCATTTCATGAAATAGATACACTATACTTGTGGTACTTAAATTGTTTCAATGTTTAAAATGTGTTATTTCCTTCAAAAAATTACGAAGGTCGTTTTCATTACCAAGGGAGGTAATTGTACCAGCTAATAAGCCACTCAATTTCAGCGTGAAATTATGTTAAATGTCAAATGCGTGAAAATGGAATGCGCGCAGTTAAATAGTGCGGGATATTATCGTATTTAGATTCGAAATAAAAACTCTGTTCTTGTATTTTGTCGGTGAATAAAACATGGGCACTCGTTCGGATGCGGAAATTTTTCCCGCATCCGAACTCCTGCCCATATTTTATTCACCGACAAAATACGCGAACATATTTTAATTTCTTAAATTTATTTTATAATTGGAAAGCTATTAACAATTCAATGTTTATATCCATGGTCGTACTTTTTTCTTTGGATGTGGTGTAACGCTGTTTATTATGCATCTGCAAACATATTTTTCAGAACAGTTCTACTTTTTGTTTAAATAACATCTCAAAAATGTCTCTGGTGTGACTGTCTTTGATATAACAATTTAAAATTGTTACACCACAGACAAAATAAGTACTTTAACTATGAACTTTAGAAATATATTGAAATTGTTTAATTGCTTACTAGTGCATTTCATCGACACAAATTTTTAAAGCAGATATGTGTTGCCAAAAGCCTAATAATGTCCTTTTTTAATAAAAAATACTAAATGTTATATAACTGTTACACCATTGACAAATGCTTTAATGAATGCGACCAGAGTTAACGCATGACCTCCTTTTGTGTTTACATAGAGACATTGGGTAGCACTGAATACTACATGTACACACACGTCTGTAATACTTTTTATCAGTTTAATCCTAAATTTAATCAATTGAGCACATCCATGGTGTAACATACCTGTCTGTGGTATAACAATGTCTGTGGTGTAACAATGTAAATCAGGGTTTGGGATGTAATTGAAATAAAAATTCTTTAAAATAGATGTATCTGAAACATAACCTGCAGGAAAGCTACATATATGAAATAAAAAAATAAGCAAAACAGTCTTGTTTATAATCAATACAAAGTATCAGAAAATGTTCTTATTTAACATTGGCTCATTGTCCTGCTATAAAATTTCCAGTGACTCATTAATTTTACAATTAGAGCAAAACATATTTAGATACGAGCATTTTCTTTACTATGGACTTGAAAATCAGCTGAATTCAATTTGTTTTTGTTGTTTTTGAAACTACACACAAATTCTAAGAGGAGTTTGTCAATACCATTGTACAATTAAAACCATTATATTTGAACAAAAATATTTATGAAATTGTGGGTGCTAAAAACCTTCGAACTTTGAAATTGACTCTTATACATTCATGTATGTGCGACTTTAAACTGAACAAATGACGTGATCATATTACCGACGACGTCAGATGAGCATGACAGGGGCACAATGATGTGAATCATAAAGCACAGATGAATAGGCATGAGTCCTGAATTTGTGTAGGAAGTAAGATAACTGGTACATATTGGGTTGGGTTTCGTTCAATGGCCTAGTTATTTCCCTTGAACCTAATTATGTAAATAGACTTAAAGGTATTGATTGAACACACTGAACAAATGACGTCATCATATTACGGCTTAGAGATTCTATCTATGTTATATAATTCGAATTG
Source organism: Spisula solida (assembly GCA_947247005.1). Classification (NCBI taxonomy): domain Eukaryota; kingdom Metazoa; phylum Mollusca; class Bivalvia; order Venerida; family Mactridae; genus Spisula; species Spisula solida. The sequence goes on along the minus strand of OX365947.1, from coordinate 37,681,317 downwards.
GCCAACTGCATTGTTAATATTGTTTTATGGCCAAAGATATGTATGGTATAATGCCGATATTTAGACAGGTGAAACTTGGATTTTAAGCAGTTAAGCTCATTTTCTCGTTCATTTGTGTGTTGGGCATTATAATGTGTCGTCTATGTGGTCTATCTTTTTTTTATGTTTCCTGTACTTGGCTGTTTCAGTTGAGTGCTGCCTTTTCTGTCTGCTTTTTTACTATATTTTACATCTTTTTTTAAAGATATTACACATTTTCTTTTATTTCTTATCAATTGAATTCGGCGGACAGTGATCACTCAGCTTTCTCAATATACCTAAAATGTCTTAGAAATTTGACGCATGTGTAAAAAGCACTACATTTACAATCTCCTGGGTACATGATGCGAATATATACTCAACAAAGACAGTCACAAAATGACTCCGTTCTTCTAGTAGTGCCGATGATTGGGACATTTTCGTATGGTGACCGGTGCTTCATGACTTTAGATCCGAAGTTCTCGAATTAATTGTCAAACGCACTCAATTACAGAAGTAAAACACTTCCCAAAATTCAAGAAAACACCTACGACGCATTTGTTTTACCAAAGTTGGACACGGAAGGCAGCATTCAACAAATACACCAGAGTACGAAATGCATCTACCGGTATACTGAAAACGAAAACTTTAGAAAGTAGGAATTCGTATATGCTATTTTAATTTAAACTAATGGTTGGAAGTAATAAAATATTATTTCATCCATACCTTTATTCATTTCTACAAGTACCCCTTAAAGGATGATCACCGAAAACACGTTTTGTTAAAAAATAACACAATTAAACACATAGGGAGTCGAAACCAAGATTCTGAAAATTCTCAATATTTATTTATCCTGCATGACTCCGAACAAAAGCGATGCATCGTCGGCCTCGGACTGTGGAACTAACTTGATAAGAATGTCAACGGTATCCGTGTATACGCACAGGCCAAATAACTGATTTTTAATAGATTTACTTCAGAATGACGTCACTTGATGACGATCGACGTGTTGTGATGTTCTCTTCGGTCGTCTTGATCGAAGTCTATTAATTGCACATTTATTTTGTCTATACCGGACCAGTAAATGATGAACTGAGTGACCATGGAAATTAGAATTCTGCACAACGTTGTTAACAGCGACCGCAAATCACTCAACGTCATGGCGGGACGACGAGCCATGTTGAAAATTGGAAGTTTTTCTGTTGACCTTTAAATGTGCACTCAATGCAGTTGTTACAGAATAACACCATCGGTATTGTTACTGTCACTGTCATGACCTGCACCTGGCATGCACGTTAAATTTGAGATATTAGAGAGGTTGCGATTCGAACGTGTACGACTACGTGTACGTGTAGCTACCCGTACATGTATACGTACACGTTGCAATTAAAATTGGCTTGCGAAACACAACGTCTGCGTGTAACATCACATGACAGGTGTAACATGATTTTTTCGTTAATCGATAATGAGTGTTTATATAAACTTACTGAGACTACCGGCGATAAAATCATGGGTTTCCCGTGCATATACATACCTGTGTGACGTAGTACTAAATATATTTTCGTCTGTCACACGTCCGTTACATGTAGAAACTACACATACCTGGATGACGAAATACCCCAAAATAGTATTCACTTACCCGTACACGTTACACGTTGCCTTTCGCAGCCTCTCTAATGGCTGGAAACACGTCACGCATATTGTGTAAATGCAAAATTATATGCTCTCTTCACATATCATTCTCAATTTTTGACTGTTTTGGTTCCCCGTGACGCAGACCTTCCTACAGAAAATTTGGCAATTCAGAATTAGCTAATACAACTGTAAAATATTCATTCCCATGTTGTACAGCATACGGACAATAACACATTCAATGCATAATTATTATAAAAACGTAATACACATAATTATGTACCTAGTGAACGGTATTAATTATTGCATTTTACATCAACATTAGCTTTCGTGGCCCTCGGTATGGTGATAGGACCATAAATGAACGTGTTCCATGTTCGATTTATAACATCCTGTAATATTGAGTACGGGCGAATACGGATTACACCAGGAAACCCGATTAGACCATATACACTCAAGGACTTTAAAAACGCCTTACCTAATTCAAAGTCCAATATCGCTTAAAGTATTTATGTTATTGCAATAGAATTTTACATGTATTAATATATATTAATTGATCTTTCCTACGTGTATATAATTTAGTTTGTAATAAAATGTTGTCTCGTTATTTTCTGGGAATCCTGCAAGCGCACTCATCCTAGGCAATAGTGTGGGCCACATGTATAATAATATTGCAATAACATATATACTTTGAGCGATATTAGGCTTTGAATTAGGTGAGGCGTTTTTAAAGTCCTTGAGTGTATATCGTATATACATGTATGTAATGTGGCCGGTACAAAGAGAGTAATATTGTCATTCAATGGGTCGTTCAATACGTGTCAGTCTTTGTTAGAGCAATCATTAATTCTAACATGACATTATATCATTTACGTGAACAATAGTTTTCTTACGATTAAAGTTTCTCGTACATCTGTCGAAACATATAATTACATTCTAATCTCAATAATAAATATAACATGTTTGTATCAGGTATCATGACAACCTATGTTTTTGTTTCTTTCCCACCTGTCCTTGCGGTCCTATCAATGGCGTACACCCGGTCCTTACGACGGCGTATCTTATGGTAGATAACTAGTTTTGTTTGAATTTCTAGAACTTCAAAAGAGTCTTGTGAACTATAGTCATTATAATACAGCAATATACATCTACAATATATTGTATCCATGCAAGATTTTCATTATTTGTTACCGCTAAAAGTTGTACATCACGATAACTTAGCTTACCAATATCGCTGGACAACACTTCATTTACAATTAATGTCTCTTTATCTTTTATAGATAAATATCGTAAATACACCAGGCTTGCTTTAATTAAAAGCGAAATAAGTCTTGTATTGAAGTCTTCTATGACTCACCTGGTGTTTGATTTAGTGTACATCTGCCATATACTAGTAATATGGTATGTTGTCATAGATATATTCAATCCTGCACCAACACTCCACTATATCGTACACCGGATATTGCACGTTTGTTTGAGTAATATCATTAGTTTTTGCCACATTGGACGATTGGACTGGAAGCGAGTGTAAGGTCAGCCACGATATTTTCCAAACAACTGATTTCTTATATAACCAAAGAAGACATCAAACTCTAACAGGCATTCGTTTAAGTGCTTAAATTTCCTTGAAATGGGCGGATGCTCACTCTCAAATGTTGATAGTGATGCTTTGAATGTGTTCGGAATGATTGTATTACCAAGTTTTTTTAACTGAGCATTCGTTTTATGATTTCAACTTGGTCAACATGATCAGTTCCGATTTTAATGAAAATGCCTTGTGTTTCAGATTTCTCATATATATGGGTCTTATAAGGTTGAGAGTAGCACTTATATGTCGATGGTGGCGAAACAAGCGTATAAAATGTATGTAAGAAGTCTTAATTTAATAAATACATGCAACAGCCAATTTTATGTTCGCGTGACACATCTAACTGTATATTCACACATTTTAAACCGATTTGATATAGCACATACGAGGCCCGCCTGTGTATCTCACAAAGTACTGTTTATCTGTATATTATTTTCATTAAAATTCTGAACATACATTAAACAAATATCCTGGCTGGTAATACTCAAATACATTTACCCAAAACGTAAATAATACACTCATTAAATGTTATAAGTTCACAAATACAGTAAATAGCGATATATCCAAACACTGTACATGTATATCATTTTGTTTCTGGATTGAAATATTACGCAACATAGAACTACAAAATGTATGATAATATGTTTATTTTAAAATTATTATGTTTAAACATTTTAGGAATTGTAAATATTAATGAAGTTTTATATGTCTCCGTATCGTAGATGTGGGGTTTTTAATTAGCAAATGCATGTCGATCGGTCGGTTGGTAGACCATTGTTTTCCGATCAATGACTCAAGAACAGTCGGACCTAGGGCCACACATTTTAAGTGGAAGAAGATCATCATCAGAAGATGACACCCCATAAATTTCGAGGTTTCTAAGTTCAAAGATCAAAATTACCTTGACCTTCGAATGCACAACGGTTTCTGATACACAGCGTAAGAACGGAGGGTCAAAAACTTTACAGAGAGGTTGGTGATGATCACCAATAGACACCTACACTTTTGTAGGTCAATACGTCAAAGGTTAAGGTCGGAATAGCCATAGGCATACATGACATTTCGGCTATCATGAGGCATGCATGTTTTACAAACATCTATTGTTCTTTCTGTTGTCGGAATTCTTCTGGATTTGTGTTTTTTTGGAGGTTGTGGTATTACTGGACAATGTGTTGTCAATATTTCAAGACAGTGTACAATAAACGTGCATTTTGCCGAATTTAAGAGTTCACGTTCACTGCTTACACCAAGCAAAATACAAATATCCAATTATCGGGTATTGCTGATATACTATACGCATCAACACATGCAAAAAAGATCAAGCTATCATGTATAATAACAAAAGATACACGCGTAACAAATTGGTGAGGCTATAACTGTTAATGAGTGTAGTATTAATAGATAATATATACTTTTTACATTTGTAGAAAGAGACATTAATTTTGCCAACGAACATACACATTTTCCTTTTCATTTTAGCATTCGTTTTCATTTCATAGCAATTTGTTTCCAAACTTTTTGATCCGCCCTTGTACGTACACTGAGTCACGCGTCCTTTATATAACACTGGCTACAGCCCGGACATCTTCAGTCTGGCTAGGAGCCTGGGACAGTTCTTTACATTTGCGACTACGTGTGATAGAAGATACTTCTTCGTAAAGTTGCAATAGTAATTTCCTGATCTATCAGTAGACATGTATTGGCTAGGTACGTGTATGCTTGCCACAGTGTTGGTATCAAGTTACGCGGCATGTCCACACGACGATACCACCAACCTGGTAGAATTCACTGCTAGTGATGCCTCAGCACTTGGCGTAAGTTTATTTTGTAGAATTTAACTTCTAACAATATTGCATTGCTATGAAAATAATACAAATTATCGCTATTAGAATTTTAAGCGTACAGAACTTTACAAAAAACATACATGTATTAAATAACATTAACGCGCACTTGACTTTTGATTGCTTTTGTCGTTTGTTGCTCTCGTATTACGTTGTCATTTCAACATACAAAAATCAGAGTACTGAAGGACGGTTTCGCGGGGAAATCGCAATTCGGGGTATTATAGTGTTTCACCTTTAATGGCAATTGATTTCAAAACAAATGTTGATATTATGACAAGGTTTCTGAGACGCGATAGCAGCTAACTAATTCAACTCACACCACAACTGACATATCACAATACTAGAACTCATGAAGGCAATACACATGCTGTAGTTCTAATTAATATGTCACACTGTGTGTTCGATTCTGGCGTGTTTCACCGTGTTTTTCGTTTTTCACTCATATAACTTCGAAAGATGCTCGTGAAATGAATCGAATGGAGCTGCTGACATCAAAACTTACCAGTCATGGTATGCATTTTTGCAGGTCAGACTCGCGTAATAAATAGAATAAAAAATCAAATTACTGAAATACTATTGCTGGGGGGAAATCCCAATTCTTGGTAATATTGGATTTCTTCTTTAATGGTAATGGTAATGGATTTTTTTTAAAAATGTGAATATTGTGACAAGGTCTCAGAGACGCAATAGCAGCTGACTCATTTAAATCACACCACAACGGACCCATCACAATAACAGAGCTCGTGAAGGCAATATACCTACTGTACTCCTAAGTAATATGCCACATTGTGTGTTTGATTCCCCGTATTTTCCGTTTTTCACTCACATTACTTCATGAGATACTCTTTAATTGAATTATCAAATTTCGAATGTGCCTGTGGACATCAAGACATCCAGTCCTGGTATACCATATTGCAGGTCAGACTCGCGTAATAGATAGAATAAACATTTGTCAAAACGTTTCCGCGCTAATTATTTAGTAGTAAACCTAACCGAATAACATAAGAAATCGGATAGGGGGTGAATGGGCGCAAGAAAATGAAAAAAAATCTAAAGTCTAAAACCTACAAAAGTCCTAATTCCATAATTCTTCAGTTGCATATAAAAAATGTAAACCACTCGGATAGGGTACGATTAGCGAGAACGAATAAAATAGGGGTCGAAACGCAAATGCACGATATGGTCTCGACTTTCGGCGGGAAAATTGTATACCTAGCTCAGCGCTCGGAAAAGAGTTGTGCTAACGACAGACGCAAACGTTTTGCTGATAATCTATGGTAGTTTGATGGATCAAAAGTCGACCAATACTATTAACATGGGCGCAAGAACATAAAAACACTATTAACGGAAACTAAACAGAGTCATTTTTCCATAACGCTACCTGCATACGAACTGGATAGAGTACGAATAGCGCGAACGAATCTGATGGGGACGAAACACAAATAACTGATATAGTCTCGACTTTTGGTGGGAAACATTTATATAACAGCGCTGGGAAAAGGGTCGTTCTAACGGTAGGCACAAAATATTCAATTGAAGAACTCTGGTAAGTTAATAAAAAAATGTGGTTCAATACTATCAACAAATGCAAAATATTGTAAATAATGAAAAATAAGCACAGTCACGTTAGATTAGGAGTTTCTAGTTAAACTGTAATATGAATGTTAAAACCACGAGTATCGTAAAGTTCGTCTGCTTAACGGGTTACTTTTAACAGTGACATTTTTATCGACCCTCATAAATCATTAGTCATTTTACAGCGCGTAGAAATTTATTTTCACAAATACAGTTATTCATCGAAAAAAACTTTCAAAAAATTCGCACAATACAAACAAATAAAAGATTATTCAATTGTTATAAACAAATTTTCTAAAAAATGGTTGAAAATCACGATATGGTTGATATTTGCTGGCACTTGTTTCTTGCTCGGATGAATTGGTCGTGGAGAAATTGCATAGTTAAAATCGTAGTGATTTCTGAGATGGTATGTAATACGAAAACTGGGAGTTCCCCCCAGTAAAAACAACATTTGATAAAAAATATCCGCACAAATTATGTTGATGATAGTAAACCAAAAGAATATAAGAAACGGGATAGGGGATGAATGAGCGCATGGAAATAAAAGCTAGCGTCTAATAATGATACAAAGTCATAATTCTACTACACTTGAGCTGCATAATTATGTAAATTATTAACCACACGAATAGGGTACGATTCGCGAGAGCGAATAAGATAGGGGTCGAAACACAATAGGCGATATGGTCTGGATTTTCGACGGGAAATTGTATATACAGCAGCGCTCGGAAAAGGGTTGGCCAGTATTCGAATTTCATACCAATCCTGAAATCACGATTTTAACGATGTAATTTCTCCACAACCGATTCATCCGATCAAGAAAGTGCCTGCAAATCTTTACCAACATCGTAATTTTCAACCATTCATAAGAACATTTGTTTACAACAATTCAATTTTTTTTATTTGTTTGTATTGTGTGAACTTTATGAAAGATGAAATCTATGAGCAAACGTTTTGTGCGAATAAAATCCTACGCGCTGTAAAATGACTTAATGATTTTTGAGGGGCGATAAAAATGTCAGTTAAAAGTAACACGTTGAGCAGACGAACTTAATTAACATAATTCGTGGCTTTCACATTCATATTACAGTTAAGCAAGAAACTCCTATTCTAACGTGTGCTTATTTATCACTGTTATCAAAGGATTCGAGAGTTTGTGTATGATCTTTCACTGTTATTTACAATATTTTGCATTTGTTGATAGTATTAATCCACGTTTCATCCTATAACTTACCAGAGATCTTCAGCTAAATATTTTGGGTCTGCAAGTAGAACAACCCTTTTGCCAGCGCTGTTACATAAATTTTCCCACCAAAAGTCGAGACCATATGAGTTATTTATGTTTCGTCTTCATCTTATTCGTTCACGCTATTCGTACTCTATCCAGTTCGTATTCAGGCACAATTATGGAATAAGGACCCTAGTTTTTAGTTCCTAGTTTTTTTTCCATTTTCTTGCGCAAGTGTGTATAGTATTGATCGACGTTTGATCCATGAAATTACCACAGATCATCAGCAAAATAGTTTGCGTCCGTTGTGAGGCCAACCCTTTTCCGAGCGGTGCTGTGTATATAATTGCCCGTCGAAAATCCAGACCATATCGTCTATTGTGTTTCGACACCTATCTTATTCGGTCTCGCGAATCGTTCCTTATCAGGGTGGTTTATAAGTTACATAATTATGCAGCTGAAGAGGAGTGGAATTATGACTTTGTGTAGTTTATAGACGCTAGTTTTTATTTTCTTGCGCCTATTCATCCCCTATCCCATTTCTTATATTCTTTTGGTTTACTATCATCAAAATAATTTGTGCGGATACGTTTTATAAAATGTTTTTGGGAGGCATTTAAGCCTCTCATTACTACCATTGTCCATTTCTTAATACAAAATTAACCGCCTTTAGGCTGCTATGTGAATCCGCATTCAAGTAGTTCCAGAAACTGTCAACATTCCCAATACTGCTACATATGTTTCTCCATATGCTTTAACTGATTTAAGCCAATCAGCAACATTTGTTTATTCTAAGATCAAAAATTATTGTGAAACTGTTCGTTAAATCGATATTTTTGCAAAGAAAATCACTACACCGGCAGATACCGAACTTGTTTCACAGTACGAAAATGACGTGTTCATCAAATGTCCCGGCTGTAAAGCTATTTTTAGAAACTTCAGACTACGGTCAAGTAATGAATCGTATACGGTCTGCAAAGTACTGTTATGCAATCATATGGTGTCGCTGTACTAGCTAGCTGCTTTCTATAGACTGTCTTACGCTGTGAGGGAAGTGATTACAAGACGGTATTGTAGAATCTGATAAATAGGCGCGTAGTATTATTTTAAAGCCACTTTTGATATACCCATTTAATACACGTATTACATATAAATTAATATGCACCTTTTAACAATGATTTAGATACCCAACTTGCCTATATAGTCACATATGCCTATTTTGACATTCAAGACAAGATCGGCAGTAAGAAAACGAACATTATACGTGTAAAGTCGGTTTAAGCTTTAGTAGCAGCAACCAGATCGCCTCACACAAGTACTCTCAGTGCTTTGATTTATTCTATTTATTACGTGAGTCTGACCTGCAAAAATGCATACCATGACTGGTAAGTCTTGATTTCAGCAGGTACATTCGATGTTTGGTAATTCATTTAACGAGTATTTTATGAAGTTATATGAGTGAAAAACGAACAACACGGTGAAACACGCCGGAATCGAACACACAGTGTGACATATCACTTAGAACTACAGCAGGCCTTCATGTGTTCTAGAAGTGTGATGTGTCAGTTGTGGTGTGATTTGAATGAGTCAGCTGCTATCGCGTCTCAGAATTAAAGGTGAAACTCTATAATCCGCAGAATTGTGATTTCCTCCATTAAGATTACTTCAGTACTTTGATTTAAACAATGTACACAAACTGAAGCGTCATTATTCGCTCTAACTGAAATGCAAAATTTTCTAAAAACTTCACGAACATGGTGCATATAAGAATCAATGGGCTGATAGTGCTGGTAAAACAGGGGTTCCCTAATTTCAGCCAGTCGTATAATTACTTAAATTACGTCTATTCAATTGTATTATCAGCCTGAGACGCGACTGTCGTCAAGTGGTAAGTACATTGGAAAAGTGACAGTCGTGGCGTGTGATGAGATGAAACAATTTGAACGAATTTTTAATTAATATCGGGTGATAAATGTTTAAATAGTACATTCTGATGAGAAGGCATTTATCTATATATCTATTGATACTGCATCACTCCCTTGCGGTATTATGTGCAGGTGCGCGTCAGTACAATGTGAGTTGATATGTGATATTTATAATATTTATTATTTAGTGTCACTTTAGTAAGAGCGATATTGTGGACACTATTAACTATAAGTAATTTGTTAGGTTGTACATGTTTTGGTACTGTACACTATGGACTAATCCGATTTGAGGTGTACTATATAATCACATTAGTTATACAGTGGTAATAGATATACAACATGAAAGTATTATATGCCTCCCCTTTTCAGACGAAGATACCGTATTTAGATTCCCGTCCTTGAAAAGTTGACAACATTCCATACAAGCAGCAGTTGTTGTTTCATTGCACTAGTTACATTAAAGTTCCGCTAATAAGACCACTTTGATTATTTTGAAACCATGCAGATTTTTGTCAGTTTAAGGTCCCAAAGTATTAAATTTAGAACAAAAAAGGTCCGCTAATAAGACCGATTCGCTATTAAGACCACCTTTTTGACTGGTCTTATTAGCGGAACTTCGCTGTACCATGTTTATCGGCTCAGTACCGTATGAGTGACCATGTATTTCGGTCAGTACTGTATGGGTGACAATATCATTCGGCTCAGTATCGTATGGGTGACCATGTCTATCGGCTTAGTATCGTGTGGGTGAACATGTAAATTGGCCTAGTATCGTATGGGTGACCATGTCTATCGGCTCAGTACTGTATGGATGACCATGTCTATTGGGTTAGTATCGTATGGGTGACCATGTCTATTGGCTTAGTATCGTATTGGTGACCATGTATATTGGCCTAGTATCGCATGGGTAACCATGTCTATCGGCCCAGTACCGTATGGGTGACCATGTCTATTGGCTTAGTACCGTATGGGTGACCATGTCTATCGGATCAGTATCGTATGGGTAACCATGTCTATCGGCTTAGTATCGTATGGGTGACCATGTATATTGGCCTAGTATCGTATGGGTGACCATGTCTATCGGCCCAGTACCGTATGGGTGACCATGTCTATCGGCTTAGTATCGTATGGGTGACCATGTCTATCGGCTCAGTACCGTATGGGTGACCATGTCTATCGGCTCAGTACCGTATGGGTGACCATGTCTATCGGCTTAGTATCGTATGGGTGACCATGTCTATCGGCTTAGTACCGTATGGGTGACCATGTCTATTGGCTTAGTACCGTATGGGTGACCATGTCTATTGGCTTAGTACCGTATGGCATGTAGCGTCCGATTCTGGTACTATATGTGTCTGGAAACCTAACGCTTCCCCGGAAACAGTACAACCTCTACACAGTAACACCTTCTTGGTGCCAACTATCAGCTGTTGCTTAGAGGTTGTTATACAGGGGTTAAAAATATAGTAAATATAGACTTAGGAAAAGTTTAAAGGTGGTGTTGTAGAGATGGTGTTGGTCTACAAAGAGCCACTATGGAGAGGTTTATTGTACATTTATGATGATGAACATTTAAACAAATATTGTTTTAATGACTGTCAATTACTTTCCACAGGCTACTTGGACCATTACCACAGGCGTTCTTCTCAACACAGATATAGATGTTGATTATATTGATATAATAAATAACGGACAGCTTGTATTGAAACCTGGACGCAATTTTATTATCCGGGTAAAAGGGATTCGAGTACTTAATAACGGCAAGTTTATCATTGGAGGTAACAACGATGCTTGTAGATTTACAGACAAGGTTGAAATTATACTGAAAGGTAACGTCACTTAACTTCAATCTCAACTTGTTGGAATTGGTTGAACACTACGATCGTGTTACAGTATATTATATCATTAATTCATATCTCAGCATTATGCCCCTTTTGGGTCGCAGACTACACAAAGTGGATTAGATAATTTGTCTTTAGCAGCGTGTGTATTGTTTTTAGCAAGAATATAACTCCTCGTACCGTTATGTAAATATAATCAAAGGAAGATAACTCTTTGTATGCGTGATGCAAGAATAGCCAAAGGGAGATAACTCGTTTTATGAGTGATGCAAACTAGTCAAAGGGAGATAACTCGTTGCATGTGTTATATACCATGTTGTATTTTGGCTAAGAATCCTAGTAAAAATATGTTACCACAAAGTGTAAAACAGCCGTTAGTTTTTTATTATTTGACCGGGAATCAGAACTATCCACGCACCTTAATAGTTTTCTACAAAAGGTCACATTTTTGCCAGAAACCGGCTCAACTGCCTGGATCACACAAATATTTTACTTGCGGTGTTAGCCAAAATATACGTCGCCTACCACGTGGAATGTCCAGCCTGGTATAAAATTGATGGAAGCGGACAACCATTTCAGACTAGTCGAAGAGGTATATAAAATCAAAAGCATGCTTGGCTAACAAGTTTAGCTTTGGAACATTCTCATATACTAGACTAAACGAAACTAAATACTTATGGGACAATGTTTTATACTAAAACAGAGAAATATGTATTACCAAACATGTACATGTACGTACGTGTATTTTGAATACAATGTAAATTATATTTAGAAATCGGAAATTCATGATTTCGTCTGTATATGCATGTGTCATGTGGATTTGTTTGTTTCTGAAGGTGAAAGGTCGGCTTCACCCGGTCCCGAGGGAGATAAGTTCATCGCGGTGAAGGATAATGGCACACTTAACTTAAATGGTGCAGAGAAACTATCATGGACAAGATTGGCAGCAACCATAGATAGATACGACAGTGGTGATCTTGATACCGGCGAGTATGTTCATTCGGTGAGTATATCACTTGTATTTATATGTGCATGTCCTTGCCACTGAAGTTAATTTATGACAGGGAATAAGAACCACAGCAGTGAAATTGACTATATCTGGATTTGTGACAGCTCGGACTTGCGCAGTTCATCGTTCAGTTACGTGTCGTGTTAGTGTGGAATGTGATGTTTTTATGTTTTCTGGTTTTCGGCTGGTAAGTTGAATGCTACCTTCCATGCCCGACATGCTATTAACATTTGTACGCAATTTACCGTTATAAATGTAACAACTATGGTGTAAAAGATATACATATTTTATTTCATCGACTCGCCCTATGAATATTCAATGCCAAAATATCTGTGACACGTTTAAACAAGAAATATCTTTTCGACGTTAAGATAGCATATAACTTCATCATAAGTGTTCTTGTTTTCAATGAAGATGTGGACGTTTTTTCATCTCGTTGAAAATCAAAACAAGAAATCAAATTAGAATCTATACATGTATTTTTTCTGGGAGTAGATCAATACAGAATAAAATAGGAATGTGCAGTACGGTCCGTTATGTCCGGCAATTATAGCGATAGGGATTCCAAACTTAACTCAGATTTTAATATTTTTCATACACTGTGTCTGAAAAAAAGCTGTATACGGGACTTACCTTAAATAAACGTCGACATTATAGCAAACAAGAGGGCCCAAAGGGCCCTAGGTAGCTCATCTGTCATAGTAGTGCATGGTGACCTAAGTAATCATTTACATGACCTAAGTAATCATTTACATTTACTAAGTAAAATTCAAGAAAATTCAGCCTCTATTGCAAGTTTTCTTATGCCTTGACCATGTGACCTAGTTTTAACCCCTGATGGCCCAATATCAAACTTGACCTAGACTTTGTTGAGATGATCATTGTGACCAAGTTTCATAAAGATTAAGTCAAAATTGTGACCTCTAGTGACAACACAAGATTTTTCTATGATTTGACCGTGTGACCTAGTTTTTGACGCCGGATGACCCAATATCAAACTTGGCCTAGATGTTGTTAAGATGATCATTGTGACCAAGTTTCATAAAGATAAGGTCGAAATTGTGACCTCTAGTGACTATACAAGGTTTTTCTATTATTTGACCTTGTGACCTAGTTTTTGACCCCGGATGACCTAATATCTAACTTGACCTAGATTGTGTTGAGATGATCATTGTGACCAAGTTTCACAACGATTAAGTCAAATTGTGACCTCTATTGACTACACAAGGTTTTTATATGATTTGACCTTGTGACCTAGTTTTTGACCCCGGATAACCCAATATCGAACTTGACCTAGATTTTGTTGAGATGATCATTGTGACCAAGTTTTTATAAAGATTTGGCCAAAATTGTGACCTCTAGTGAGACTACACAAGGTTTTTCTATGATTTGATCATGTGACCTAGTTTTTGACACCGGATGACCCAATATCGAACTTGACCTAGATTTTGTTAAGATGATCATTGTGACCTAGTTTCATAAAGATTAAGCTAAAATTGTGACCTCTAGTGACTACACAAGGTTTTTCTATGATTTGACCTTGTGACCTAGTTTTTGACCCCGGATGACCCAATATCGAACATGACCTAGATTTTGTTGCGATAATCATTGTGACCAAGTTTCATTAAGATTCGGCCAAAACTGTGATCTCTAGTGACTACGCAAGGTTTTATATGATTTGACCGTGTGACCTAGTTTTTGACCTCGGACGACCAAACATCGAACTTGTCCTTGATTTTGTTGAGATGATCATTGTGATCAAGTTTCATAAAGATTAGGCCAAAATTGTGACCTCTAGTGACTACACAGTGTTTTTATATGATATGACCTTGTGACCTAGTTTTTGACCCCGGATGACCCAATATCGAATTTGACCTAGATTTTGTTGAGATGATCATTGTGACCAAGTTTCATAAATATTAGGCCAAAATTATGACCTCTAGTGACTACACAAGGTTTTTCTATTATTAGACCTTCTGACCTAGTTTTTGACCCCGGATGACCCAATATCGAACTTGACCTAGATTTTGTTGAGATGACCATTGTGACCAAGTTTCACAATGATTAAGTCAAATTGTGACCTCTAGTCTCTACACAAGTAATTGTGGACGGACGGACGACGGACGAAGAGTGATCACAAAACCTCACCCTGTCATTTTGTGACAGGTGAGCTAAAACACTAGGCTCAATTGAGATTTAAACTCGCTGCCCTCTGATCATTAAACACCAAATCTATACCGATGTACTTAATTTTGCTGCTAACATTCATCGTGTGGTATTTACCATTATAAGTTCACCTCTTACTTGACCTGGGTCAGATTTAGGTCAAACAGTTAACAATCCGATACACTTAGCAGCGAGGGTAACGTGAATAACAAATCTGTGTGTATCTACTGTACATTTCGTTTGAGAGGAATATCATTTTACGCGGTATCTTTTGTGATGACTATAGCATATTTTCGTTTATTTATTTACTGCAGATAAACTTACAATCATTTCATTAGTTTTTAAAGCGGGTCAATTATCAAGAAAACGTGCCTAAGATCGATCGGTGTAAATCGGTATAGATGGATTCAATAGCATTATGTTTAAGTACAGGCCCATTGGTGTTGGGGCAAACGCACACTTCCTGTTTCATTTTTATCCTGAGTCGTAAAGGTTTGATCCCAACTAAGGTACTTTTAATATCAATCTTTTTTATATTTCTCTTCGGAAAAAAGATTGTGTTCCATAATTCTGCGTGATTTAAAATAAAGATACATATAAACATGTATTGAATAATAAAGACAAATAAATATATTATGTATAGTTATCGATCTTTTTAATACATAACTTATGAATTATATGGTGGATGCCCTATGCCCCCCTTGGGGCGAAGAGGATTAGGTAGGTAGGTAGTATGAATTATTTATGTTTCATGATGTAAAAAGACTAAGGGTTAAAATATATACCTGTTTGGACAACATACATAGACGCCCCCACGTACGGAATGAATTCTATTGGGTTTTTATTGTGTTAGGAAACACCTCCGACCACCTAAACCTAAGGTAGCTTTCGTGTGTACAATAAAACTGTGAATATAGCTGTACGCACTTTGCTGAGATATAGCGAATAACAAAAAGTAACATTTAATATACATTACAACCTATGCAGAGCAACACCTTTTGGGAGCTGCACATATTGTCCGTTGTACAGAGGTTGTTGCTCTACAGAGGTTAAACAATAGTTAATATTGGTTTAGGTAAATTTAGAAGTTGTTGTTATAGAGAGGTTGTTACTCTACAAAAGGCCGATCTGGAGAGGATGTGCATTTAATTAATAAACCTTGTTTTTTACAGAAAGATGGTGACTTTACAACGCAAACAGGTAGGCAGGGTCTCGTTCTCATCCGCTTCAATTCTGCGTTTGAAAAAGTTTCATACGAAGCGTATGACTTCTACAATCCAAACAACGTACCCAACGAACAAACTAAAGTGAATGCTACGGTAGAAGATTTAGAAGGTAAACTTTTGCTGTTCATTGATGGTCTATATCCAATTACAGGCACAAATCACTGGAGAGCCGTAACTAAGTTTTGGAACTTGTGACTCGACCCTTTACCTATGCATCTTTTATGTATAAGTTAGTTTGTACTGTTTTATTTAAGGTCGATTGTGAAACAAGTTTTTCCAACTTATATTAATCACTCTAGACATTTCATTCCTGATATTATCAATCCCATCGAGGGTACGAGAGAAGAGAAGCCAGTTTTATGCTGATCGTCAAGCAAGGGAATTTCTGTTGCCATTTTTAATTAGCCTTTGGTATGATAGAAATTGCATATATTATTTGGGTAATAAAATATGTTTAAACTAACAAGATATAAGCACAAATTCGGGTATTCCTCAACATTTACATTATCCCGAGTGAAACTATTTTATAAAATGCGAATATAGTGAAATTCCAAAGGACTACTATTTGTTTCATTCCGTGTTATTGGTCAAACATACAATACATTGTACGCGCTGTTAATTTTTTAATTGCGAAACATAGATTGGCTGTTTAGTGATATTCAATTCAATATTAAAATGGGGGCATGAGTTACGAAATGTCGGCATAAATTAATGAATATGAACCAATACAGTATAAGAACATCAGAAAAATATAAGAAAAATTGCATCTACAGACTACACGCAATATTGTTTATTAAATTACAATATAAACAAGCGTTTTACCTTGCAACCTGTCTTCATCGATGAATCTGCACATCCGCCCGCATCACACCGTAAGAAATGTAAGTGCCGCGCATGTGCACTTATCCCAGTCGGACGAATATAACACCTCTGACGATTCTTACGGGACACCGGTATTCACACACAAGAGGACCAAGACCCTAAATCACCTGCCTGTCTATTCACCCCAGTTGACATAATGTCAAACTTTTTAAAGAGATCACCTATTTGATCAATGTGATCACGATTCATAAAGATATTCAAACTCATAATTTAGTGTGTCCAATAGCTTTTATACAAATTTTAGTCCCGTTGACCCTAAGTTAATAAGTTCCCTAATTGTGTGTAGCTGGTCATTCTGACTAAGTTTCAAAAGAATTACGCCAATATTGAGACCTCTAGTATGTTCACACGGTGTTCCTTTGATTTGACCTAGTTTTTTTCCCGGATGGCCCAACATAGAATGGGGCGCATGTTTCAATGCACATATATTATTCTTCCTCAAATGGATTATTGTTTTACTATTAGGGTAACTGCAATACAGAACTCTTCAATGACATGTACACATTTCAAAAGTGTGTAGTCCGAATAATTCTTGACAAATAATTTGATACACAATTTGATTATCTATTTTCACAACTTAATTGGATGAAATTCTCATCACATTTACATCTCTCAACCACTTCCTCCCTGATTATAATTATGACACCACTTTTCCAACTTACAGAAAATTTATCGTTAATATCGCATGAAAATAAACTACTTCTTGTTCCTAAACCAAGTTTTGAATTCTAAAGAAAATCCTCTTACTGTACGAACTTCTAGCACATTACACACCTTTAAAAGTTATGCACAAATATTTTGCCCGCCCATGGGGCGACTCAGGGGGGGGGGGGCTTTGACATTTTTAATTATTTGATGGTTAAATCCCTACCCTGGATATCAAATTCCCGCCTGTCGGGAAGATTCGTCTGTCTAGTTCCCCTTGTATCCCCGCCGCCTTCGGGCGGGCATAATATTGACTGGTGCATTACTACGTAAAGTGGCGGTTCTCTTTGAACTATGTTGTAATTATCATAATACTATTATTACCCATGTATATACTGTTTATATTTGTTCTTGAAAGTGTTTTACCCATGTATATTTTGTTCTGTAAATTGTTTGTTTGATGTATATATATCATCACGGTTTATTTTGAAAGAGGCTCACAGGGAAGACTGGGCATGCCCAACTGTGTTGCCTCTATCAATAAAATTTTACTTAAGTCTTAATCTACGGTCGAAATAGTTCCTGCAAATTTCCGAGTTTTATCCAGTCAGGAAAGACGACATTTAGCCTTCCCTTCTGGAGAAATCATACGCATGCGCATATCAGTATTTTGTTAAAACAAAGGAGGACGTTGATTTTAATATTTTATTATTCGGGACATTATTTTGTTTGTTTGTAACAATTTTTTTTATATTTATTCATTCGGTGAAAAAATTTGTACATTTCAGTAAATCACCACCAGATACCCTGTACATTTCAGTAAATCACCACCGGATACCCTCGACATTTCAGTAAATCACCACCAGATAACCTGTACATTTCAGTAAATCACCACCAGATAACCTGTACATTTCAGTTAATCACCAACAGATACCCTGTACATTGCAGTAAATCACCACCAGATAACATGTACATTGCAGTAAATCACCACCAGATACCCCGTATATTTCAGTAAATCACCACCAGATACCTTGTACATTTCAGTTAATCACCACAAGATACCCTGTATTTTACAGTAAATCACTACCAGATACCTTGTACATTTCAGTAAATCCCTACCAGATACCATGTACATTTCAGTTAATCATCAACAGATACCCTGTACATTGCAGTAAATAACTACCAGATACCCTGTACATTTCAGTAAATCACCACCAGATAACATGTACATTGCAGTAAATCACCACCAGATACCATGTACATTTCAGTTAATCACCAACAGATACCCTGTACATTGCAGTAAATAACTACCAGATACCCTGTACATTTCAGTAAATCACCACCAGATAACATGTACATTGCAGTAAATCACCACCAGATACCTTGTACATTTCAGTTAATCACCACCAGATACCCTGTATATTTCAGTAAATCCCTACCAGATACCTTGTACATTTCAGTTAATCACTACCAGATACCCTGTACTATTCAGTAAATCACCACCAGATAACATGTACATTGCAGTAAATCACCACCAGATACCCTGTACATTGCAGTAAATCACCACCAGATACCCTGTACATTGCAGTAAATCACCACCAGATACCCTGTACATTGCAGTAAATCACCACCAGATACCCTGTACATTGCAGTAAATCACCACCAGATACCCTGTACATTGCAGTTAATCACCACCAGATACCCTGTATATTTCAGTAAATCCCTACCAGATACCATGAACATTTCAGTAAATCACCACCAGATAACATGTACATTTCAGTAAATCACCACCAGATAACATGTACATTGCAGTAAATCACCACCAGATACCCTGTACATTGCAGTAAATCACCACCAGATAACATGTACATTGCAGTAAATCACCACCAGATAACCTGTACATTTCAGAATTAGTGGACGGTGATATTGTCGGTATAAGTATACAGAACTTGTGGAATTGGACTTCGCCAACTTCACTCACTGCTCTATATGATAAACTGGAATCGGTATCTGGATTTGATCCAATAGACCTTCGCAATGCGGAAATGCTGGATGCTTTCTCTATGGTGTTCGTTAAAGGTTTGACTTTTTATATCGTTTATGAAACGCTTAACATTGATTGCAAAGACTTGTCACTTTCAAATAAAGTAAGTTGTGGCACTGATAAACCCGCATTAAGAATTATGGAATTAAATGAAAGGTTCAATTATAGTCTGATGATTAACCCTCAACACACTGTTCTGAATGCGTTAAGTTTTGTCCCAGCAATTGTAATCACATACTATCTGTTTACATGCTTTCAACGATGGTTTGAGAGGCATTTTGATCTCATTGACCTTTATACATGCACATTGCAATAGACTGTACCGGAGACAAACGGAAATGATCGAGGTTTCACGATTGGTATGTCATGTGCTATTGCTTCACTAAAAGATACATGTAATAACATATCGTAGTTATAGCGTCTCACATTCACAACGCCAAACAAAGCACTTGCACGTGCACCTTTATAAACAACATTTGATAGGTCGCGGGTGAGAACCAGAGCACCAATCATATGTTCTCCAGTCGGACGCTCTAACAAATGAGCTAACAGGAACGAAGTCCTATTTGTGTAAAACGCCCCGTTTCCATAGTAGCGTTACGCAATTTTAGATGAGTGTTAACTGGTAGGTAGAAAAACAACGCTGAAATACAAGGGGTGTTCGAAATGAAATGCAACCAACTCATTCACATTTTTTACAACAAAATATATTAGAAAATCGGACAGGGAAGGCAGCATTCAAACTAACCAGCCGAGCACAGAAAACAGCACACACCACAATGCCCAACACTTAACTGATTGAGAAAATTAACTTAACCTCAAAACCCAAGTCCAAGCTATCAAACAGCTGAATGCCCTAATTCCAATGACCTAGTTTTAGCAATGAAAAAGTGAAATGCCCTAGCTGAATGACCTAGTTTCAACAGTAGCAAATCGTCATTGAACACTCCGTTACACAATGCACAGTCTAAAGTATGTTATGTCGTCTGCAAAAGGTACAGCATTCATATACCGCAGCCTTACCACAATTTCATAAAAAGATTTCCTGGAATAGTGCCTACGCCGTTCCGGGTGCAATTTAAGTCGAGGAACTTAAACGAGTAAAATGGGACAGACTTGGTAATTACGCAAAGCCATGTGCTTTACAGTAGATGTCTTGTGTGAGATGCCCTGTCATGTGAAAGGTACATGTGTTTCATCTTATTGAACATTCGACGCTTTATGAAATACAGTGCAACCTCTGTAGAGCAACACACTTTAGGAGCTGCAAATGTTAGCCTTGTTTAGAGGTTGTTTGTTTACAAAGGTTTAATTTATAGGAAATTTAGACTGAGGGAAATTTTGAAGGTGCGGTTATAGAGAGGTTGTTGCACTACATAGGGCCGCTTTGGTGAGGTTATACTCAAGTTTCCTCTGCCAAACATAAATACCGGTGATAATCTTCCAACACTTTATGGGTGAATAAATCAAATGCATCACTTTCGTCACTGACGGTGTGTGTTTTGCAATCAAAGGCTTCTGAGAACTTCTGATAACGTATATGTTATTTCTTTTGTTATTTCTTTATCTATTTTCCGTCTTTAAATACAGTATATGAAATATCTGCTTCCCTCTTGGTTAGTGATAGTGAGTCTATGTTTATCCTCTATTATACTAGTTTTTCGAATAAACTTATTTTATAGTATAGTATAGTACTGATGCTATAACTTCAAATATTTCTTGGCAATAAAAAAAGATGTCGGTTTGGTCATCACTTAATAATAATAAACATGGCATTTAGTTGGTACAAATCTGTTTACTTTTATAAGTTTTCATCCAAATGAAGTAAACTCGGGATATACGCGCATCTGTATGTACAGCTAACAGTCCAATGGTCAATAAGGAAGCTTTGAGACGAACATCATGTATGATGTCAATGTTATTTTTTGTTGTTGCTACTTTCGGTCGACCAATTTTCTAGTTCTCTTTCAGAAGCTATTGTCCTGCTTAGAAGGATTTAATAGATATGTATCAGTGCAAGAAGACAAATTACGTCGTCCCTATAGACGGATTATAAAACATGGCACAGAAAACATAATAACAACACAGACCACAATCACACGACACAATGCCAAACACTCAAATTAACGAGTAAATGAACCTGACCGAAAAGAAGTATAATTCTCTGCCAAAAAGGTGGAAAGTCCGAATCCCAGCTTTCAAAAATGCGAAATACCTAGTCTCACAATCAGTTAATCCAAGTCTAGATATTCCTTCGATATAAGGCTGATTTTCAGTCACTTTTGACTTACGTTTTAGTTCCGTACGGGTTTCAACCGGAGGGGACTACAGGTTTGCCCTCCGTTCGTCTGTCAAAACATAACTCAAACAGTTTCAAAGCTGGGTTTATGAAATTTGGTATGTGCTATGGCAACAGGATCATCGAAAATAATTTAAAGGTCATGGCTTCAAATCGGTAGGGGACTTCTGTATAGCTTGTAATTCTTTGTGACTTGTTTTAACGTGTTTTGCCTTGGTATATGTATATCAAACATCTTATATGATCAAACAAGTGTATGAAAGTAAACCAAATTTTAACCACGAGCAGACAATTGTGCAATATATGCAGAAGCCAAGTTTGATACACAAACATTCAGTAAATGCACAGATCAACATGGAGTTGTATTTCTTTTCGAGCACCCTTTATATCAGCACAATGCATGCCCTGACCAATTGTACTATTTGCAGGAACTGACAAACGATGTCAACATCTTGATAAGCTTATTGGAAAAGGAAGCACCAAATCTGAATGTTATATTGAACACAATGGCAAGAAAATATCAGCTATATCAGTAATGGAAAAGGGAGCTAATTCTAAATCGCACGTGGATTTCAGAATACTGAACACGGCCAAAGGCTTCCCTTGGATTACCGTCATGGATGACATCAGTACATTGACTATAGGTTTGTTTTAACTGTTTAAAGTTGTATATGTCGAACAGTTGTGTAAGTTGGAAATAATGACCAGTGGTCCCTCGCTCCTACCTGAGTAATTTTAAAACAACTTCCCTTCATGCAAAGGAAATATAGAGGACATTTGTTGATCCCAGTAATCAATATTTTCACGTGTGGCATAGTCACGAGTGAAAATTAAATTTTCTGTGATCACGAGCGCAAAAAAATGTGGTCTTTTACCAAAAATTGTTTATTATATGCTTTAATTGCTCGTATAATGGAACAGTAATTGGCGTAATTGGAAAAATGAGGATGAAATAAGAACGTCACGACATCACAAATATGGCGCCATAATGACGTTACGAATATTTTGAAGCCCGGCGCCGTTGACGTTACGTTTCATTTTCTGTTTGGTACTTGAACCAGCTTCTAGAACAGTGGAAATAACTAAATGATAATGTCACTGTTATTTTCACTGATAGCAAATACGTTTAATTTTATGAGATTCTACAATACTTAAGACAATGCACAACGTGTTCCTAACCGAGACGCTTGATCCTGGTTCATTCTTATGTCTTTTCAGGTGATTCTATACTGGTAACATCAACAGATTATATGTTCGATCATGGTGAACATAAAAAGATACGTGCCTTGGAAACAGCCAACAAGCGAATACAAGTTGATGGTACGTATTGTCATTGTCATATTATATTGCATACGTTTATATCAAAGGTAAACAGAGACTATAGATGTTATCTCAAGTCTCTGGCTAAATAACCACTCAGACCCACTGTTGTGACCAACCTGGGAAGAATATATACATATGTATTCTCGTCACAGGACCAACCATTCTAATTATGTACCTTTAAACCAAAAATCATTTCGTGTAAGTATTGGCAATGCAATTTTACACATGTGCTGTTGTTTTGTATTAGTTTCTCCAAGTTGTTCTCTCTAAGCTTCTGTAAGGTAAACCGTATTAGATGACAATACTGAAAAACATAATAATCAAATACAAATCTAAAAAGATTATCCGACAGGCAATGCATTACTCAACTTAACCAGCAGAGCACAGAAAACCTAAGAAACATCACATACCACAATTACACGACACAATGCCCAACGCACAACTGAATGAGAAAATGAACTACACCACTGAAAGTCCAAGTTTCAGCGAGTTAGTGTACAACAACACAATTCGTCCAAGTAGTGATGGACTAACATATCATCTGTGTAATCATCTGTTTCAGGAGAGTTTACCTATCGACACGTTAGCGTTCTTGAGAAGGGAGTTGCCATGAGGGCTGAGGTTGCTTTGCTGATTCGAAATATATTGATAACTGGTGAAATGTCCCGTGGTTGTCCTGAAAACAATGGCAATTGTGATATAGGATATGATACGGTTGGAGGTCATATGAAGGTTTGTGTAGTGTCTCCTTTCTATCTGAATACCATTCATTCCAAGTTTAAGAATCAGTAATATTATGTATTATTTACCTATTCCCATACATACCACAGCTACTAGTAAAAAAACACGAATATTAAGTTATGTTGTTAATATATTCAGCATCAGTTTTACATATTGAATAATAAAGTAAGTTCAACTTATACGAATTCCTATATGTTTAGCTCATCTGATTTTTGAAAAAAAGATGAGTTATTGTCATCACTTGATCGGCGTCGGCGTCAGCGTTGCATGGTTAAGTTTTGTGTTTAGGTAAACTTTTTTCATAAACTATCAAAGCTATTGCTTTGAAACTTGCGACACTTGTTCACATCAAAACCTGAGCCTGTAAAGCAAGACCAATAACTCTGATCTGCATTTTGTAAGAATAATTGCCCCTTAGAAAATAAAATGCCTTGGTTAAGTTTTGCGTTTAGGTCCACTTTTTTCATAAACTATTGCTTTGTTACTGCTTTGAAACTTTCAACACTTGTTCACCATCAATACCTGACCATGTCAAGCAAGACCCATAACTCTGATTTGCATTTTGCATGAGTTATTGCCCCTTATTGGACTTAGAACATTCCTTGGTTATGTTTTGTGGTAAGGGACACTTTTCTCATATACTATGTGGGCTATTGCTTTGAAGCTTTTAACACTTGTTCACCATCAACAACTGACCATGTCAAGCAATACTCATAACTCTGATCTGTATTTTGCGAGAGTTATTGCCCATTTTAGACTTAGAACATTCCTTGGTTAAGTTTTGTGTTTAGGTCCACTTCTCTCATAAACTATGTGAACTATTGCTTTGAAACTTTCAACACTTGTTCGCGATCACTACCTCACCATGTCAAACAAGAACCATAACTTTGATCTGCATTTTGCATGAGTTATTGCCCCTTATTGGACTTACAAAATTCCTTTGTTAAGTTTTGTGTTAAGGTCCACTTTTCTCATACACTATGTGGGATATTACTTTGAAACTTTCCAACACTTGTTCACCATCAATACCTGACCATGTCAAGCAAGACCCATAACTCTGATCTGCATTTTGGGATAGTTATTGCCCCTTTTGGACTTAGAACATTCCTTGGTTATGTTTTGTGGTAAGGGACACTTTTCTCATATACTATGTGGGCTGGCTATTGCTTTGAAACTTTTAACACTTGTTCACCATCAACAACTGACCATGTCAAGCAATACTCATAACTCTGATCTGTATTTTGCGAGAGTTATTGCCCATTTTAGACTTAGAACATTCCTTGGTTAAGTTTTGTGTTTAGGTCCACTTTTCTCGTACACTATGTGGGCTATTGCTTTGAAACTGTTAACACTTATTCACCAACAACACCTTACCATGTCAAGCAAGACCCATAACTCTGATCAGCATTTTGCCCTTTTTTTCACCGTGAATACCTCACTTTTTAAGCAAGACTCATAACACTGCCCTACTTTATGCAAGGGTAATGGTCCTTTTTTACAGTGACAATGGTCAGATGAGCGTCTGCATCCGCAAGGCGGTGCTCTTGTTTAAATAAACACATAATGTACCCTGATTTATGTAGTTATAGTTTAAAGATTGTACATCGTATTCTTCATTGTATTTGTTTTCTATTTGATTAGTTTATCGAGAGTTTTTTCGAAATATATGTGAACAGTATTTCGCTAACAAATATGGGACAGATGCCGGTGAAAGGTAGGTTATAAAATAGTCACATTGAAATAGTAATATCAACCGTAGCATAACTCGGACATAAGTACTCTTTAATCTATTGCGTGTGTGCGCACGTGTTAACATCACGTGTCACGTGATACTAACACGTGCGATCGTGAAAGCATATTTCCTCAGAACCCCCACTATTCCAACGTAGTTATCCCTAACTATTGCTGAAATTAATATGTTGATTTGTGTCGAGTCCGGTTGTGGCGAGCTAGGCATAGTCGCCACTTTTGGTGTTTGTGTTCGATTTTGTCCGAACCATAACGTTGACATGTATTGACCAATTATTCTTATATTTGGCATGAATATTAACATCCATGTCCAGGAGTGTCATGACCAAACCCAAGGTTCCTATATCAAAGGTCAATTCCACAGTTTGAGAGCAAATGTCAAATTAAGGCTTGTCCTGGCCTAACTGTGTCATGCATTGACCAGTTGGCATGAATGTTAACCTACAGGAGAAAGAGCGTCATGGAGGCGAGCACATATTTCATATTCCCACCGAAAAAGAAACGGGAAGGGTGTATTAACATGAATTTTGCAGAAATCATATATACACCATCTACGAGTCCACCTGTAAATAGGTGGAAGTTAAATAATTGTATTTTATTATAATTATGACCTATTATGATTATATGAATTACGGTGGCACGGCCGGGATCGACCGTGGCCGAGCGATTAACACCCGGAGGTATGTGGTCGCGGAAATTTCAAAACGCCCACAGAACTAGTTACTCAGATACTACTATAGTCTCGCGTGTATCGAAGCTATACACTTGGCACGTTACAGAATCAAGAAGTCTGTTTAGAAAGAGATATGGTATCCCATCCGGATTCCTTTTTTATCACACCACTGTCTCTCTACTACTCGCTGTCCCTTCAGCAAAAACCACACGACCCTATTGGTAATAAATACATGCACGTTAATGGGTTATCCTTGACCAAATGTCTAAATAATTACTAACACACATCAGTTAATGCTTATTGACGTCATGTTTATGTTTATAGGGGCCTATCCTATTCACTTCCACATGTGTGGTGACGTTGCTGACAAGACAGCTGTTATAAAAGATGTCAGTATTTGGAACTCCTACTCTCGTTGTGTGACTGTACATGGAACTCGTGGTCGCAGTGAAACAGAAATAGGCGTTGAGGTTACGTTTTTAGCATTTTGATAACAAAATATCACTTGTCAAGTTTGACGGGTCATAATCATCAGAGCAGCAGAGTTCATTTCGCCTTATTGTTTGTCAAAGTTGTTTGAGGAATGATTTCGGGCGACCCTATAAGGAGATATCATGTTTGTATACAAAGGCTTTCATTCCACCAGCTTGCTATTGGTGAATGTCAGGTTATTATTGTTCATTCATCTAATAGAATGCTAGTCGGCATTTTGCATATGAATACGGGAATGGTGTTATAATTTACCATTAAAATGGATTTAAAGGTAATTCATTGACAACTGACGTAATAACAATTGTCTTGTGAGTGTCGTCGGCCCTATAATAACCCAACACTCCCCCTGTGAAAAGATAAAACATTTATCTTGTAAAATAATCTATTGTTTTAAATGGTACCATAGTTAGGTAATGTATTCAAACATTAAATATCTTGATGTGATGATTAAAATGATGAATTATTAATATAATATAACACAACAGAATAGTTAGTTAATAAAGCCATTTATGAGAATAAAGCCATTTATAAATTTATTCAAACAAGAACTGCTTTCATAATCGCTCTTGCATTAGTTTGCATACTGTCTGCTGGTTTCCCTATGACATCTTTTGTAGGCTACAATACGTTGTATGTTGGTTCAATTTAGCTAAGGTAACATTTACCTAAGTTTGTTCCGAACACATGAACGTCGATTGTTCCTTTATATTAGACTCTTGATTTTCTTCTTTGTTACATGGCCCGGTGTAGCAACAATAGGTCACTAAGTAATCATATAACATAAGTGAATTTTCCAACAATTATCCAGTCTGCTTTTAAACTTATTCACAGATTTAGCTGATACAACACAGTTCAGTAAACTGATCCATGTGGCAAACCACTTGTAACTTCTTGCCACCTGAATGTATCTGTTATAGTATTCATAGTTCAGTTCAACATACGAATTCAGAGAGTTGTTATGTTTTTTCAGGTTATAAATGTAGTATCTTATCAAATTCGAGGGAGTTGTTACTTTTTGGAAGATGGTGCGGAAATATGGACTTTATTCGAACGTAACCTTGGTGCTGAAATTAAGGAATCAGATAATGGTTGGTTTACTGCAGATAAAAGGTAAGTTTGCTCTGTTTACTTACAAGTATTTTCAGTTATAAATCCATTTGGCACGAAATGATTATTAAAAGTGCTGACTATCTTACTATGTTGGGAGCGGTAGTCTAGAGGTAGTGCGTCAGCTGAACGGACGAATGTTTGAAAATAGACTTTAAGATGTATTGGTACTTTACTCTATACCTTCCGCAAGCAATCTCGTGGATGTCATTATATAATATTGCTAAGGAATACCAACCTATGTCCACAGCCTTGTTGTGCCTATAATGCTTACATCGGATAGCATTACGTGTACGCTTCAACGAATTTCTAATTGGCCACCATAAAAATTTAATATTATGCAACATGCGTAATCAATAGATGCAGGTTATTTTTTGCATCGTTAGCTTTAATCTATCAATTAAGGAATGGAAAATGCATATCCATGCACCAAATCATTCATGCATAATAGATAACTGAAGGTGCCAAAAAGCCTATGCGTGCGTAGTGTTTGTGCAAGGTATGGTACGTTAACACTTTTTGTTTGGAATGTATTCTTTGTGGATTGTATTTCACGAAAACCATGAAAATATGGCAGGAACAAACTAACGCTATCGATGAATCGCGCTTGTTTATGCTTCTACATGCATGATTAGACAAATAAGTAAAGCTTGTTATAAATGGACATATTATTAATACATACATTTTCCATCTCAATTAGTAGGCCTGCGGTATATTGGATTACAAACCCTAAGGTTCCTATAAAAGGATGTGTAGCCGCTGGTTCAGAGGTAGGTGATATTTAAATCACTTGTATATATCTAATCAGTATTTTATTACATAATTTCGAAATAGTTCAATATGAGCTTTTTGTACCAAAATGTTTTACGACATGACATAAGTTATCGATACAGAACTGAAAGGCAAGGTTATCGTATTACCGTCGATCGTACAGTGTTTATAGTATCAGTATTCGTTTATTGATAAGGCTAGAGTTATTCCTGAGAGCTATGTCTGTGAGTATCCAAATACTCATGTACTGTGATTATGTATATGTATTTATATTTTATAATCTGTGCATAGTATATATGTACAGGCATTTCTGCCTATTGCATATGTTTTATTTCCAAAACATTAGGCATTATGCATATGAGTTTACATATATAAACAAAGAACAGTAAACTGTAAAAGTTTGACACAAATGATCGGTTTTATATTCTACAGGGTTTGGGGTTCTGGTACTTGTTTCCGGAACTACCTGTTGGACCTTCGACCACTCAGAACGTGTTCAGTTTGAAGGAAGCGCGTAATACTCCACTCGCTGTATTTGAATCTTGTATAGCTCACTCTAATCGCAAGGTAAACATATGTTTATATATAACACATGAATATATAACATAAAAAGTCTTCCATCTTCAATATATATATATATATATATATATATATATAGAAGAAGAAGTTTATTTCGAATTCAAAAGGCCACATGGCCCACGAGAACATCAATATACAATACACAATTTATACAATGACACAACAAAATGACACTATTTAGCAACATAAATGCAACAGAGTGAGTGCGTGTACACGCTCAAAGATGTGACAATAGAGTAATAATAAACAAGAGAGAAAGATGGAGTGGTTAGAGAGTGGGATGGCATATCATGGAAGTAATGTGGGTATTGAAAAGACGAAAAACGAAATATGTATAGCAACGTAAGAATGAACTTCGGCGATATTAACTAAAGCTGCAGAACAGAAAGAAAAGGTTGAGTGGATAGGGCATACAGAGCAAGAGTGTTAAGCGGAGAAAGATGCATAGTCCGTTTAGAAATGACAATACACGACATGAATATATGAGAGGCATATACATAAAGGCAAATCAACAATCAACATATGTACATTTTTGAGAACATATATATATAAAGCAAACATACACACAGTCGTTATTCATAATAATATAGGTATGTAGCAAATTAACTGCTTCACAAAATGTATTTACATTAAAGGTTTACAAACAACACTGTTCAAATAAGTAAGACCCAGTGACGCATCCAATTTAATTATTTGATGTTGTGAATAATTGAATTTTAAATTGTAATTTTGCCGACATGTTTTGTAAATGTTTATGTACATGTATTTAGTGCAAAGAAGAGACTTTATGATAATTAAGATAACGAGGATCTTAGTGCAAAAGCTTTAAAAATGTACGTGCTTAATTTTTCAATTACACACCTATTTGTGCTTTCAAAAAGTGATTTGAGTTTGAACATGCTCGGATTAGACCAACAGTACCTAGGTATATATTTTTACGTAAATCTGAATAAAGACTGCATTCTATAATGAAATGGAACTCGTCCTCAAGTTTGTTACATGTCGGACATTTCCTTTCTTCTCGCGGAATTATATTTGGACGGTGCCATCTACCAGTTTCAATACATAAATTATGAGATGAAAGCAATAACCGAGACATCGATACGATTAAATGATTACTCAGATTGCATTTGAAATAAAATTGAAAGTCAAAGGACACAATAGATTTGAAAAACGTACTACGAGATGACTGATCGATTCTTGCATTCCAGTTCTGTAAATTTGTATCTCGTAAACGTTGTTTAAACAGGCTAATAAACACATCAGTATTACCTACACTTTGTGCTAACCACACGTTGTAAATGATGTAACCCACGTTACCTTACGTGGAAACAATTCGGCATCTGTTTTTAAAAGTTCATATATAATTTTACAATATTTTAAGTCGTTACTCTGTGTTATCTTCAGCCAGTACTTAATAATTTTGATATATCTATAATAGGATAAATCAAATCTGCCGAGGACACCGTAAACAAAATCGTTTTGGGTGCAACGTTTAACATGTAAAGATCGTTTGCAGTATTGTGTGTGTATTCGTTCAATGTCATTTGCTTTATTGAAACCCCATACTTCATTGGCGTAGTTCAAGATTGGCAAAATCAACTTATCAAAAAGGTCTAATCTATGCTTCACAGTGACATTTGTGAAATCATACAAATGTTTATTCAGCTTGAATATAGCTTTTTGTGCTTTACCTGCAAGAGTTACCTCTGTGGTTTTAAAACTACCACCCGAGGAGAAGACAACACCTAAATAGGAAAAGGACTTAACAATTTCAAGAGGTTCCCCGTTTAATGTAAACTGCAAAATTCTCGGTAGAAGTCCGACCTTTCTAAAGACAATAACCTTGGTTTTCTGTACATTAATTTTAAGTTTCCATCTAACACAATACTGATGTAAGCTATCTAAACCACTTTGTAAACTATCTGCCGAATCAGCAAACACAACAATGTCATCAGCGTACAATAGAATGAAAAGTTTGGTCATGTGCATTTCAATACCATTAAAACCACGTAATTCTAAATGTTCTTCAATGTCATTAAGAAACATTGAGAATAAGAAAGGAGATAAAGATTCGCCTTGGCGAACGCCTAAGAAGCATGAAAAATCATTACTTAATTTGTTGTCAAACCTTACACGTGATTTTACGCTTGAGTACATACTTTTAAGTATTGTCATCATTTTACCCCGAATACCAAGTTTAATGAGTTTAGACCAAAGGCTATTTCTTTCAACATAATCAAACGCTTTGCTAAAGTCAATAAAGCTACAGTAAAGTTTTTTACCCTGGTTTATCATATGCGTAATTATTCCGTGTAAAACGAAGATATTGTCTGTGGTACTCATGCCACTACGAAAGCCTGCCTGTGCTTCGATGTAAACATTGTAATCTTCAGCCCAAAATGTTAAGCGATTATTCAATATGCGAGTAAACAATTTGCCTAATACACTAAGCAATGTGATGCCCCTATAATTATCGGGATTACGAATAGAACCTTTTTTGTGTAACGGAACTATATAACCTTCCGTCCATGTTTCAGGAAAGTAACCAGTTTTGAAAATACAATTAAAGAGTGACTATATCTTCAATATATATATATATATATATTGAAGTTGGAAGACTTTTTATATATATATATATATACAATGTAAGTTAGACACCCGCTCCTGTGACAATTATACGTTGTAAGTGATCACCAGCTCATGTGACAATTATACATTGTAAGTGAGGCACCAGATTATGTAACAATTATACATTGTAAGTGAGGCACCAGCTTATGTAACAATTATACATTGTAAGTGAGGCACCAGCTTATGTAACAATTATACATTGTAAGTTAGGCACCAGCTTATGTAACAATCATACATTGTAAGTTAGGCACCAGCTTATGTAACAATTATACATGTACATTGCTTCAGTATTCCAGAGTCACTCTTCGCATCTCATCAATTTACTTAATTATATGCAAACAATTATAATTCATATGGCGGTACATGTAAAACCAGAATTAAACTGTGCACCTTAAATGGGCAACACTTTTGTTAAGTAAATCTTGTCATATTGTCGGCCTCGACTAGACTACACCTCTGTCAACAATAGTATATGTGTTGTACCTTTCGAAGACAATTAATGAACAGAACAGAACAGATATTTATTCAGATTTGTGCATAGTATGCCATCTATACACATTACATATGTAGAGCATTCATTGATGCATACATCGTTGGCTTAAAATTACTACTTACGACATTATAACACTCGTGCATATTTGTAATCTGCATCTCGTGGCGCTTCTTGTGAGCTTATTTTCATGTTGACCAAACTGAAGTTTAAAAAGTTTGTTTTTCCATTCGTAAAGAGTAGTTTTCAGACATTTTGTTCTTGTTTTCCCAAAATGTTGATTGTGTACTTACGACCTTCTAATTCTAAGCCAGCGACATAAATACATCGTATTTACACTGTTATCATATTGATGTTCCTCGTGTAACGCTAACAGCAATAATGCAATTTCAGGGTGGTTTCAATTTCGATAGCATTCTGGATGATGAGCACGGCAATTTTAGTGGCTGCATGAACTTCAAGTCTTTGTCCGAACCAACCAACACTGACTCCGATTGGGTTTGGAATTATATAAACCGTTTAATAGGTACTACTATTGTTCTGGTGACTCCAGCAGTAGGATTCTTGCCTGACAATATTAACTTCTCTCTGTCAAGTTCGAACTCAATACATGAACCATTACCTTATGATTGTATTTACTCATATCCTTATACCCATTTTTATTATTTTAAGCGCTGTGTCCTCTTCTTCCACTTCATATAGAGGTGCAGGCCTCTCTCTGGAGCATCAACGCACTGGTCTCTTGTAAATGTTTTATTACGTTTGGTTTATTCCGTGTGTAATGTTTAATAGAATCTAGTCTTTTATTCTGTGTGTAACGTTTGATAGATTCTAGCATTTTGTTCCGCGCGTACAATGTTTAATAGAATGGCGAACCAAATGTGCAATAATGTGAACCCTACACGTTTCCATGTCGGTAAATTGCGAGTAACGGGCAATTAATTAGGCTTTCCGAACGAAAAACCTGTGTTGTCAAATAGTAACCTATATTTTCAAGCGAAATCATATAGTAACGGTCGTGAACCATGGTTCCCAATTACACTACGAATATCGATCGTTATCATATGCTTAGACTCGTGAACACTAGTTCACACTCGTTAATCTTACTTCACGAACCCGAACCTATGTTTACGACCGTGGTGTTCTAGGATACACGGTCTTAAACCCACGTGTATCCATTCTAAATCCTAGTAAATCTACCGTGCACCTGTATTCACGCTTATAGGACAATCGGCTAGCCATATACGCCATATAAGCCAATAAAAAAGAGTTAGTATAATGGTGCTGGAAACTCCAAAAGCTATTCTATTTTAGACAAATATGAGGGAAACTATGTAGCTAAATAAATTTACCTCCTGTCACATTAGTTGATGTTATCTGTGAATTTCATAACTTGAACATATTATTCAACCTTAAAATTGTCGTTTAGTATTATAATTATGCAAACTTTAATTAATGATATTTGGTAAAATAAGAATATGTTACTGAATTCCCTATTTGTTTTTTATTGCAGCATACAAGAACGAAGATATTAACCTTTGGATACGTGGTGGGGCGTTTATTATCAATCAATACTCGTGAGTTCAATGTCACAAAGTCACAAATGAGTGAATGCGTAACGTGCCTCATAGTAGTATAATTACATTCTATATCACATAACCCGCGGTCCAGGGGTGCCGTAAATAGAGGATATTACATGAGTGTCTTTCGATAATATTATTGAATTTATTAAACGAGTTGAATAAAATAATAAAATGCGAGGCTCTGCCGAGTATTTTATCGATTTTTTTCATCGAGTTTAATAAATTCAATGTGGAAAGTCACAAATGTAATGTTCTTTTCATCACATGTTAGCCTTTTCCGGCCGAAACATAAAAAAGCTACTTATATTTCACTATAATAAACGCGCAACTTTGACGACGTCGCCTATCCTTTCAATGACGTCGCGTGATTGCTTCATTACACTAGTGTATTATCAAAAATAAATAATGGATTTATTACGCTACCGCGACGTCAAACATGTGATAAATATCGTTCGGCAATATCGTTAAATTAGCTTGACGTGACGTTAGCCAATACATGCATTGATCCGTCAATGACGTCAGGATAATATCAAAGTCGCCATGACGTCGCGCTCAATGTACCGCTAAATTTTGGCTGAAACATATGCAGCGCACATCATCTTTCTGAACAATATTGAGCGTTTTCTATGGTTATGTGATAAATAAAATCTTCCTCTATTTAATGACTATCCTAAGCGACCAGTTTTATCGACTTAACTCGATCAGTTGATGGAGAAAGCGTCTTTGGCATTTCCTGATACTATTACAGGATTAAAAACATTGTGTAATTGCGTGTCCTAATTAACTTTTGGTTTTATCAATGCATTAACGGAAATCTTAAACTTTCGCTAAAATTTAAATTCCTCATATTGCTTTAACACCTAGAAATTTGGGACTGATATGGTTTTGCATGAGTTCATTAACTTAATCACTTGAATATTGCGAATACATTGACCACACTTTGTAGTTGTTAAAGAATTATATAGAGGATATTACATGAGTGTCTTTTCATATTGAATTTATTAAACGAGTTGAATAAAATAATAAAATGCGAGGCTCTGACGGGCATTTTATCGATTTTATTCAACGAGTTTAATAAATCCAATATGGAAAGTCACAAATGTAATGTTCTTTTTATCATATGTTAGTCATTTCTGGCCGAAACATAAAAATAGCTACTTATTTTCACTATAATAAACGCGCAACTTTGACGACGTCGCCTATACTTTGAGTGACGTCACGTCAAAGCTTTATAACACTAGTGTATTATCAAAAATAAATAATGGCTTTATTACGCTGCCGCGACGTCAAACATGTGATAAAAATAATTTAAATTTGGACGGAAGTTTACGATTTTCGTAAGTGAATTGATAAAACAGTACCAAGAAGATCCCGTTATGGGGGAGGTAAAATAGACATTTAAACCTTTAAAAATGCAGGAGCCTGATATAGTTCTCATAATGTTCGGAATTGATGCAGAAAATGAAAACTTATACATCATCAGTCACTTTTATTTCCAGGGCAGCGGAAAGCAAGCGTTGCTTCCAACTAGCTAGGTGAGTATATTTATATTATTTGACTATGTGTCAAGCTAACATCTTTGTGTAAATTAATTATTTATTCGGTTACTTTTTAACTATTACAACAATCAACACTATGCTTTTGATGTGGTTGTTCACTTTGTACGAATATGCTTGACTTTGTGTTCATAAACACTCAGGGACTACATAAATTGACAAATGTTTCAGGAGTCTATCATTTTAGCTAAGTACGAGGCATTTCGTTTTTTAAATATTCATGGTACATGGCTTAAAATCTTAACCTTATTGACAATGCAATTTTAAAACAAATGTATTCCACATTGTTAACAACATGCATTTAATGGTTTGGCCACCATCATAATCAGGCTTGGCTACTACTGACCACGCCATAGGTAAACTCAGATTCCAGGTTCCTTGTGTGTGCTCCGAAACATAGTAAGTTGCTGAACTCCAACGGGGGCTTATCCAAGTGTGGTAAACGTTACCAGGACAATGTATAACAAACATACCATCGATAAATATGGAAAGTCATAGTTCACATTGTGCTTGTTCGCTCTATACTATATAGGAAAATTCATTTTAGGCACTTCGGCAGTTAGCCAGTTCGGAAATTCGACGATTGGACAGTTCGCCACTTCGTCATTTGGTTACTTGGACAGTTCGACAGTTCAATACTTTCAAAATGTCCAAGTTCCGAAGTGGCGAACTGCCTATTTAAATTCAGACAGTTCGCAAGTTCGATACTTCCAAAGCCTCTATCCAAGTGCTGAACCCTACAACCTCCAAACCTGCATATTCAAATTTCGCAATCTAGTTTAAACATAATTTATTGCGATAATTTAATATAAGCAAATTACGTATACTACAATCGCTAATTAAACGAATTTATACAACCTTCCCTAATACACATTTATTAAACTTGCTAACAAACAGAAACATTCATACAGATAGGACATATATTTATAGAATGAATGTCATTGTGTCCAAGGAACATTAAAAGTAACCAAAATGTAACTTGTGTCTAGCTGGAATCTTACATTGAAACCGTCGTTAAAATCTTATTTGTTGACCTATTCGCTGACATTTTCGCAGTCAGCTTATTGATAACTTCTCCTGAAGTGTGAATTGTAAATTTTACCATTATATAAAATGTGCGTTTATTAAGTTCCTGGGCGTAATATTTGATAAACTCTGTATTTATAAATACCATTGCTTAGGTATCGAAAAAGATCATATCTTTAATATAAATTCTATATTAATTAACTTATGATTGCAGAAGCTCAAATCAACAACCGGAGGTGAGGAACTCGGTGTGTATTGGACGTTCAGAGAACAACCATGAA
The DNA here is from genome assembly GCA_947247005.1 of Spisula solida. Classification (NCBI taxonomy): domain Eukaryota; kingdom Metazoa; phylum Mollusca; class Bivalvia; order Venerida; family Mactridae; genus Spisula; species Spisula solida. Next base: position 37,644,393 of record OX365947.1, on the reverse strand, counting down.
GATGTTGGCTATCCAGGTGCTGTTACGGGTTCTAAGTACGTTAATATGTGAATACAAAAAAATTTAAAGTCATAAAATATGTATCTGATTACTGTGGCTGTAAACTAGTGACCTTTAGAAGCGTTGTCTACACTGACCGAACTCAACTGTAATCTATACAACTGTAATGCTATATATACAAATGTATCTATTAAAACTATTTGGTTTGTCTCGTTTAGAACGTACACATCATTTGTCTATTCCTTAATTATCCAAATCTACATTATAACTTAAGTATTAAATAAAATTATAACAATTATGTTCAGCGATGTACTATGTATACATATAAATATATATACTATACATGCTTAATTGCCTGTATTTGTTAAGTGTTTAGATACTCTCCGTACAGCTTTTAGTTCCGCACAATTTTAATACAATGCATTGACATTTTATGATGTACTCGTGATCTACCTAAATGTCTCAATGTATTGGCAATTACGGAAATCGTTAACTTACGATCAAATTAAAAGCAGAGTCTTTGTTGTTTTTTTACAATTATAATGTGTGGTAAATGGAGCTACACTACTAATAACTCCTACAAAAAGATAATAGATAATCGGACAGGGAAGGCAGCAGTCAACAGTCAAACAGCCGAGCACAAAAAACATAAAAACATTACATACTGTATACTAGTAACAAAAAGGCACAGACAATGCCAAACGCAGCCACAAACTCACGACAACCCGCATCCTATCCGTCACCAATGTGCAGTTGTAACATAATTTAAATTTGAGAGTGAATTTAAGATTTTCGTAAGTACTGTGATCAAAGAGTGGCAAGGAGTTGTTTCCATGTCTCTTGATATCATCGATGAATCACGATTTCTCCCGGTATCACAAATTGTCTCATGACTTCCCCGAAGCTTCCACTAGACCACAAGGTCCCGGTACTTCCCGAGGTACATAGCCGAGGCAAAAAAGTTCAGTGGGACCTAGGCTTAATTTTCATAACGTTCATGTGTGGCGATATTGTCATCGACGAGATACGTTTCTTTAGTTCTTTACTTCCATTGTCACATTGTATTGTAGGATGAAGCATTTCCTTGGTGCTGTGTTTTATGACGGACCTGTTTATGTAAATAATGTATATTTTGACGGCTATGAAGAGAGTGCTACTGGCGAATACCTCGCAGGAGCTTTAGGTTTCAAAACTAAGAACGTCTTCTCAAGTTCTTCTGCATCGGCAGTGAATAATTATTTAATTGGATGCATTGATACGGTATGTACTTATAAGTATTTGTGTTCCGATATCTATTTTTCAACATAATTTGTATGCCCCGGTATGCGGGAGTCATATAGTGAGTGTCCGTCCGTCCGTCCGTCCGTCCGTCCGTCCGTAACCATAGCCTATATTTCCACAGACATGTTGCCCCTATCGACTTAGCTAGTTATTTTAGATCAGGCTTCCACTGGGCATATAATACTTCACATAATGAACCAACACAGATGTAAATAAAACAAGGACATTTGCTACAAATTCCTGTGTAAATCGTTACCACAACGTGTCTGTAGAAAGTATGATTTCTACGCGCAACAGGTGCCGAGTTTGAGCGGTCATTGAAACTAAAGGCAGCGTATTAAGTATGAAACCGAACGGGTACAACGCATATCATTGTTATATCATTGTTAAGCTTTTATGCAACGATAAAATGATATAAACTCATGTTTTATACTCTTTTAGTCGAGTTGTGTGTACATTTTTATCGTAGTGACAGGTTTTGAGTATTATTTGAAGTTCTTTCTAAACATTCGACTTGCCGGACGGGCATACGTTAGCCATTTCTTGCGTAAAATGTTTCGGTTGCGTAAAAATAATTCCGTAATCCGGACGCATAAACCATAGAACGAAACTATTTTCGTTCAAGAAAAAATAGAAATCCAGTAACGACCGGTTTAATAAGTCTGATTTACGACATGCTTACACAATGCTGCCTTTTTGGATTTTTTTGAAATTGTAAAACATCGAGAACAGGTCACGTGACCCTCCATAGACTGTTAACTTTGGGCATTCCAAGATACATGCGGACCTAAATGTATTTTTTGGACATGGCAATGACCTTTACACTACTAGTCTTTGCATAAATCATTTATCATAGACGCACACAGAGAAGACAGGCCTTGCCCAAATGTGTTGCCTCTTTAACTAAAATCGTTATTTTCATGTTTACCTTTTTCATATAGCTGTAAATTAACTAACACTGTCATTAAATATCTCATTGCGTAGAAATACAAATATCCTATTTGCGCAGGTCGACGGTCATTGTAATAGGATTTTTGATGGGGATGTCAACGACGCAGACCTTGGATTTGGACATTTTAGCGGTGATGAAGCAGCGGTATTTAGGGATGTTGATGGTTCTGTATCTCTATGTCCTACTGAAACATTTAGCAGTGTATTGTCGATCGTGAAACCAGAAAAGTTCACTTATACATCTAATTGTAAATACAGAGCTAACTGGAAGATGTATAGATGCCAGGAGATGTATGCCAAGGTTTGTATGCCTGTACAATAAAACTTCGTTATTTCAAGCTTCGATATTTCGAGTACCCGGTTTATGTCGAGCACATTTCCTCTATGCTGTACATTGATTAACACCTTTATGTCGAGCATCATCATTACGAGCGACCGGCCTATGTCGAGCACATTTCCTCTATGCTGTACATTGATTAACACCTTTATGGCGAGCATCATTATTACGAGTACCCGGTTTATGTCGAGCATTTTACCTGTCCCGAGCACTGCTCGAGATAACGAAGTTTTACTGTATATAAATAATAATTTATGTTTTCGTCTTTAATTGAAAGAAGGACGTAACACGGTAATTGTAGTCAGACCTTAAGTAGTGACTGATACATTCATTGACATTATGAGAATGCTATAGAAGGATACAAAGGGGACTTTGAATACAAATGTAGTTTTATTTGAAGTAAAATGTTTACAACGAAGCCTCACTAGCATTGGTTGAAGATAAATGCGCTTTCCAAAATGAACTTCACATGAGGACTCTGGACAACATTCATATACGTGTATTTATACCAATCAATGTTGTTAGTTGTAGAAACATGCAATATGATAGTAATCTCGTAGATGTGTGTAAAGTACAATGTGTTCTTTATAAAAAATATGATATAATCGATGTATTGAATTTAATAGTTTGCATAAGTATTTTAATAGAATGACGTCATTATGATTTTAATGTTAATTTACCTGCGTTCGTGGTAGTGCAATTTACCTGCGTTAGTGATAGTGCAAATGTTTATGCGTGTATTCTAATGTGTATGCACAGATTCAAGCTGTCCCAAAGGGCTTGACATCAGCAGAACTGAAAACATTTAGCCATGCTGGTATAATGAAGAGGGCTCAATATGATCAGACACAAACAGACACCGCCTACGAGAATCATAATGAAGTTGGCAGAAAGTCAGAGTTCATAGTTGTCCTTGGTAGTGATGATTTTTATTACGAGTTTGAATACGAGAATGAAATGCCACCTAAAGTGCAACTGGTAGGCAAAGGAATTGAAAGGTATAGTTCATATTCTGCCATGAAATATTTCTTTGAATTTAGCGTCAGGAATTAAACGATGACCCGATAGTTGCAATGATATTGCTGAATACTGGAATTCAAAAACACCTGATCTCAAAACACCCGATCTCAAAACACCCGATCTTGAAACACCTGATTTCAAAACACCCGATCTTGAAACACCTGATCTCAAAACACCCGACCTCAAAACACATGCTTTTAAACACCATATCTCAAAACACATGTTTTCAAACGCCATATCTCAAAACATCCGATCTTGAAACACCTGATTTCAAAACACCCGATCTCAAAACACCTGATCTCAAAACACCTGATCTCAAAACACATGATGTCTCACATGTCTCAAGTTATGATACTGTAAATTACATAAATGTAGTTATCAACTTTTTCGGGGCGTGGATTGAGCATATTGGATGATGTTTTAAGAATTAGCTAAAATGTGGATTGTCATAATCAAATCAGATTTGACTAGTATATACATGTATAATACATGTAGTATACACTTGTGTTTGAAACTATCTGTGTGATTATGACCATGGTACTTAATAATTGATAGCAGCAACTGTAATGACCTAACAAACGATCGAGACATTCACAGCTCGTTGTAGATCCGTACATTCATCATACTGACACACAAAATAAACATATTCCGATTCCAATGTTAGTAATTCGTGATTTGATTTTCAAACTTATTATTGGTTCTTACACGGCCTCTATTCAAATATTAAGTCATCATCACCTTAGTATGACAATTGGAAATATTATTATCGCTTTCTCTTTATACATTTTCAATAACTAGTAGATTCATGCGATACTCCATTCTGATCACCTCGGCCTTTATGCATTGCAATAGACCTCTGACATAACAAGGCGCCATATTGGAACTATTTCCAGTCACATGATTAGAAAATGGCAGCCCCCAGTCATCAGTGTACACATTATGCCAATACATGTACACACAAATATATAGATCGACATAGTTATATTATACCAGTAAATACACACTATAAAATTCCACGCAACAATTAATCGCATGTGTGCAGGCGATATCCTAACTTGATATGAATCGAAAACCAAGTAGTATATTTTGTAAACATATACCGTATACGCTTTCCCGAAATTCAAATATGGGTCATGTTTGTTGATGTTTTCAACACGTGCATGGGAAATATAAATTATGAGTAATATTCAAAGATACGAGGTATTTCTTTCATGATATGTCTTCGTATGATCATAAACGTAAGAAAACTGTTAGGGAAGGATAAAATAACCATCTTATTGACGGACACATAATTTGTTACTTTACGCGAACGTAGCTGGGACTTATAACGCAGGCGAATCATATTGGTGTATAACTACACTTAGATACGAGGTTATTTACCGGAGATAAACGGAAATGGCCGAGCTTTTACGATTGGCGATACTCGTGAACCAAAACGTATATGGGTAGTACACTTAGTTAATCTTATCTATGAAAATTAAAGCCTATTCTTTTAAAATAAAGTTTTTAAAAATATTTTTATATTTATTTAACTTCTGGTGGCCATTTTAGACGCCATTTTGTTTTTGTCAAAATGTAAACATTAATAATATCATGGCTATAGTATCTTATATAAATGTATCAATTCAGTGAATAGTCTGGTCATCATTGCTTCATAATCCAATATGTATGATGTGAAATAAAATGATTTTCCACCACCTTAGATGCCATCATGATTTCTTAAAAATGCTCCATGGTACCAGCATGGTACCCGCCAGTTTTCATATCTACAATATCTCAGCTTCCAATAACAACAAAAACATTTTCTATGGTATTTAAATCCAGGTCAAGTTAATCGCCTGTCAGACTAACTAGGCATTCACATGGAAGACGTACATGTACAGGGTGTCCCAAAAAACGGGGACCTGCCTAAAACCCTTATTTAATTGTTAATGAATTTGGCAGTTTTTTTTGTGAGGGCGTGTTAAAGTGATCTCTACTTCTAAAATAGGTACTTATTAATATCACAGAGGTGATGAAATTCTTGTGAATTTCGAAGAACTTTGCAATGAAATAATGAATGTGGGGAGAAAGTGATGAATTTACTAAATAAATGGGAAGCAGGCAACCTTCAAAATATTCATAAACAATCACCAAAGAAGCAAAAAATAAATATTAATGTATTATTATTGAGATCAATCAACAAAAAAGCTTAGTAAGAAGTTAAGGTAATAAGGTGAACTTTTATCCAAAGCAACAGTTCATAGATATATATCAGAGTCATCAAGTGTGTCAGTATTTATAATAAAAACAGAAACCACTTACTACAACAAATCAGCAGCATAAATAGCATAAAGGATAGGATCGCAAGAAAGTACTGACATTTGACCTCATAACTAAGAACAAGCGGCCTAAATATAGCTCGGACATGCGCCATATAGTGAATCTGATTGCCATACATGATAACATTAGTGTATGGAGATCAATTATCCTTGACTATGGGATACCTGAGATGTCAGCATCTAAATGTACCTCTATGAACATGCTGAAATCCCACGTTCACTGTATGCTTATATACTGAAACATGTAATTGAAAACAAGGGAGGTAATTCTTGGTATTGGACTACACAATCACAACTATGATTGTGGTATTTAAAAATCCAATGTTCAATGTTCAATGTTGTTTTCCAAAACTACATTCAAAAAAATCCAATGTTCAATGTTCAACTGTGTTCATCCCTTGAGGTTTTCTGATATTGGCAATATGATATTGATAAGAACAACAAAAGAACGACTGTTTATCATAGGTCCCCGTTTTTTTTGGGACACCCTGTATATACTATGGCACTGAATCATATGCAACGTGACAGGGTGCATTCGTCCATCATATATATTGTGATCTTGCTCTTAATGTATGGAGGAGGAGATGAGTATACATAATCATAACCTGTCCATCGTTGTTTAATTAATACGCAACTTAATGTGAATATATTTACGTACAGGAACATGCCAGTAGTGGTTGGATTGTGTCTACCTGGTGGAGTTGAACGAACGGACATTACATTGTCATCCACCTCCACTAAAGGGTTATCTTACATGGACAGTGATATGAGAGCAGTGGACAGTCTGACTGGTTTGAGGGATTCTGAACAGATGAATAAATATTACAAAGACGGAAGGTTTGTGATACATATGTTAATGACAGGCAATTTGAAATTACTGTTATTCGTTGTGGGGATATTTAGCTATGTTCACGGATGATCTAGATTAAGAAAGCCGAATTTGTTATGTGTATATAATTATAATTTTACTTATATAATATCCATATATTTTCCACATTTATAGAAGTATGCCGCCTTAAGATTCGAGGTGGTTTGTAACATCATAATTTACTAGAGATTTGAAATATACCACATAGAATTAACTATTAAAGCTCCATCATCTCTCCCGTTAGTTTTTTTCCTTCATCCAAGATATGCTTCAGGGATTATTTTTCACAAATGACCAATAATAAACTACAGAATGTTAACTATATATGTTGCAATAGTATGCCTAAAGTCACATTTAAGTGCAATGTATGAAAGACAAAATACACGAACGTGTACTAATTTTTCAGAAGTCTTTTCCCTTAGACTATAAATAATGCATTTATTGTTTATAATTCGTAATTTTGTCAACAAACCCACTGTAAAAATGCATTTCGTTTTTTTCCATTTTATGGTGTTTTCCACCTGTGGGACTCAACTAAAGTGCTCAAAATGCATCATTTTATTATTGCTTTTTGAAAATACATGTAGCTTTTAAGGGCTTAATAGGACTTTTAACGCGTAACACAGCGGCGTAAACTGAAGAGTTACGAATCCCCATCATTATTTTATGATTATATTTCAGAATCATATATTTTAAACTCAACACTATCGTTCCACGCGTTGAAGGAGCGGAAACCAACGATACTGATCACTGCTCTACAGGTACCTGTCCTTCGTTTACAGTGGAATTTAACGTCGACTTTACGTATGATAGTAGTACACGTTGCTTCAAGCCCACATCAGCCGAGGTAATATCTTATAGTAAACTATTAGTTTACATTTACACGATCATGTAGGTGTAAAAGACGAGAAAATACTATTTTCATCGATTGGTCGAAGAGAATCAGATGTAAATTACTTTCTCTTGGTCCTGAATGCTCCGATAGGTGTCTCTGTAAGATTGCAAGGGTTTACAGTGAATGTATGTGTACACAGTCATTCAGCGTTTTGATGGTCGACCAACACTTCTTACAGGACACATTTTAAAAACGCAGATTGAAATTAAATTAAACTTTGCGTTGCAGGTTCAATTACGTCATACCATATCTCAATAATGAAGTGTTATAAGTATGAAAAGTGAATAGGCTTTTTAGTTCGAAGAGCACAACGGAGTGTACCATTTACATAATTCCAAATGTATATTGACCACATTTAGTGTCATGAAGAATCATTGTATGTATGGTACGCGGCCATTTAATGGGATTGAAAGTAAATCAGTCTATCAAGCAATTCTCTGAAACTTCTTGTTGTATAGTCGTTAACTTGTATGAATGTGTAACATATATACCAGCATTGTATGGACACTTGTTATGTTATGTTATTCATAGTAAGATTTAGAAAACATCGTATTTGTTTCCTGAACAATCATATGTATAGTGATATACAGTGCTTATTCCGGAAATAACACCCTGACTAACATTGGCGTTAGTGTGTTGTCAAAGCTTTAATTTAAAGCTGCAAATAAGCTTTCTAAGGACTACGAATGGAAAACAGTGACGAACATTTTTTCAGTAACTTGACGTGACATTATGACTGTATTTCTTTGATAAGCTTTTTGCTAAATGAAATTATACACAACAGAATAATAAATTACTATGTATGTAATATGGAATGTATAAACTTTGCAAATGATATGAAATACACGGTATAGTCGGTTCATCGGTCCAAACGCTACTACCAAATTACATTTGATGTTGTTCATTGTTTTGGGTCTTGTCTATTGGAAAATGGAGGTTGTTGTACAAGAGAATTGGTATAACTCGCTAGAGGCATTAAATAATAATGGACAACTACTGCATGTCTTTTGTAGTAGAAAATGTACAAAAGTTATTTTATCTTTTCTGTATCACTGATATGAAGTAATGAAATACACTGTGTCGTATGTGTTGTTTTGTCCAAATATGCGTCCGTTTGATTTTACAAGAAGACTCGCATGCTGTATGGGCATATTTCTAGCAGTTTCTATTTTCTATTCATTTTTATGTGTTGTTTTAAACTGTAAGAAAGTGTCTAAGTTATAATTAAGGAGGCCGTCTTGGGTTAACTGCTTCATTTGATTCTGTTTTAATTTCGTGTTTCAGCTATCCACAGATGTTTATCTGGAAGGAGTAACCAACTTAACATGTGATTTCCCAGCTTCTACTCAAACTCCGGAAGATTTGGTGAATATATTTTAAAAGAATATTGTAAATGTACATAATACCATCCAAATGAACGTGATGATTTATTTACATTACATCTATCAGTCATCTTACAACAGGATTGTAAAGTTCCCGATTGCTGACTGACCATTGTTGGATACTACTGAGTTTCGGGATTAGTATCCCGATGCTTTTCTACCTGACCACAATAACTCAACAATTAACACTTGTTGTTATCCGAAATATGACCTTGGTAGTCTGGTAGTTAGAGTGTGCGTCTGTCATGTGAATTATGGGAGCATATTTTACACTAATGGTACTATTTAGTACACTTGATTGGCGTATGTTTGTATTTTTAGGCCCCAATTCCACAAAAAACCTTAAGTTATTGTTTTAGATGAGACTGCTTTTTTAATGTAATATTTTGTGGGTTAAGTCGTCCAAATATAGACAAGTATTGTTTCATCTCAGTGAGATGCCTATTTGATAGAGCGATACGAAACATGTCCGGTATTTACATAAAATAGTGTTACAAAGTTTTAAACATCTAAAATAAAAACTTAAGTCTGTTATAACAGGCATATGTATGAGATTAATTTATGTCGCATAGTGTTGCTTTTCCATAAGCATTTCATACAAAATCAACGGCTATATTATGGAAGCAATCTACATCATAACATTAAAATTGTAGTCATATGATTAATTTTAAATAACAGTCTTAGCTAAGCAAAAACTTGAGTTTTTTTCGAGGAATTGGGGCCAGCTCTGTGGGGTCCATTTAAGTTTAATGTGTATGGTTACTATCCTTATACTCACTGAAAACACTATATTATAGACCAAATAAAAAACACAAGTCTAACACGATACATTGTTGGGAACGTACCAAGCACTTACATATACTACATGTTACAATCCCAGCTTTAGTCTTGTCCAGTGTATGTACAGTATGCTTGTATAATAATAGTGTAATGTACAGATGTTCGTATGTGTAAAACAATTTATGTTGATTCTGGACAGGTCGCACTATGTCAAGTAAAAAATACTGTTATGTACAGTAAATAATCAAAGCACTGAAAGTACTGATGTGTGGCGTACTGATGCCACTAAACCCAATATCGAATCCAGGTTGTATCATAATTTTATGTCACAGTTCTGATAAGCCCACCCTTACTCAAACATTTGTGCTGCTAAAGACACCAAGAGAACCAGCAGTTACCTGCAACTTACTTAAGTAACTATGCTGAGCATCAATGAAGGGATATTTACAAATACCATTTTTAACGACTTGGAGAATTCGACCAGTGTCAAGATAAGAGACTGTTTATTTTCCGTATGACCACGCATGTTAATTAAATGTATATGACACTCTATATTAACGTATGTAAAAGGGGTAAACATGGCGTCGCTCACACATATCGATCGGCCGATTAATGCTTTAAAAACAAGTTTTACATTTTATAAAACCTTAAAGTATTAGCTTTTAAAACAAGCTTTAATGAACAAAATCGATCGAATATTAAACTAATTATTGATGATTTTCGACCGTTGATTGAATTTTTATTTGGTATAAAACGGGATATTTTAAACTTACTTTTACGCGGAACGGATTTTTACTCGTCGCCGTGGATTTAATAATTAGGGTATCGTGTTTAATGTTGTCTTAAATAGAGACATATATCTCTGCTTCATTACAAGCTTTAAATATTCAAAATCGGATAATAGATACGAAAATTATGAGGTCTTATATAAAGCAGGGTAGAAATTGACTAGTGCGTTTAACGCTTACCGCGGTAACATTGTTAATCGGCCGATCGATATGTACGTAGAACTATTTCAGTTCCCCCCACCAGCTATATATAGCATCAATGTTTGTATACAACATAATTAGGTATAATCGTCTGCAATGTGCAGCGGCGGAGTGATTTACATACGTTACAGTATACGATTGAAAACCGTGGGAACTATTTTAGATTCCCGCCACCAGTGAGAACATTCTTTGGTAGTAAAAATATAGTCCGTTGCGGAATGGTTTGCTATAAATATCCTCTAAAAATAAAAGTCTGATATAATTGTTGGTCTTAATATAAGTAAATGTTGGTAATGTAAACAAATCAGGTCCAATGATACGTGTAACCTGTGTTGCATGCTTATAATATTGTTCAAATCATAGAACTATTTATTTGCCGAGGCCTAATGCGTTAAATTGGTCGTAAGCTGAAAAGTGGTAATATCATTGTGTGGCGTTTACGCCACACAAAAACGCACTTGAAAATGGATTGTCAGACTAAATCTTCGCACTTACGATATAGTATACGGTAACTATTGGTGATCAAATGATGTTTTATTACAATTTACCAAGGATACAATTAAACGTGCTTAGATACATTCATATTTGAACACCCGTCGTATCTTCAACATCATGTATACGTGCTCTTCAGACTTTATGTCGTTTGTAATTTCAATAAAGTAATATTGGTTCAAACACAATAAACAACAGTCTCCATTCAACCTTTTGACTTCATAAAGTCTTCATCAGGAATGTAATTGAAGAAATAAATAAAAAAAACATGTATTAATTTTTCATGCCGTAAGTTCCTTCCATTGGTAATGTATATGTGATTGTATGACAGGGTTGGGGAGCTGGAGAATTGTTCGACGATGTTGATGGTGGAGTTGGAGAATGGAGTGCTTGGGATAATTGCTGTTACGGTAATTATCACCGCATGCAAATAATTCACAGTTGTGATATAAATGTACAGTCCAGTAAGGATACAAATAGTAGAAATAGAAAAGAATAGTTAAATATTGTCGTAAACAATTCAGTTTCTTGACGATCAACATATTTACAAAACATTTGTACGCATACAAATACAGTGATGCAGTGGTCGAGTCAACTAGTACGGTGTAAAACCAATTATAAAGGCTTATACAGACCTCTAAGTTCAATGCTGAATATGTAATTTCAACATTACTTTTTCAGAAAGTGGAGAGACTGTTCAAACCACAAGGGTAAGGTTGTGTGACAGTCCCATTCCATATGGTGAAGGATCTGACTGTACGGAAGACCTCGAAGAAGAAAAGGGTTGTACCACACCTTGTCCAGGTTTGTACACTGTCCCAAAATGAAAACTTTACATAGCATTCAAAAGGGCATATTTTGTTGATAAGTGTATATTCGGGGTTAATTGTTTTTGTCATCGAAGCTCCAATGTAATATTGGTGTCTCTGTGCATTTGTTTTGGATAAAAATCAGATATTTCTAATTGTGTGTGAATAACTCAGTTGAGAGGGGTCGAAATAAAAAATTCTGAAAAAAAATAAAATAAGCACACTGCAATTGGAAACAAGAAATTACTGACTGATTAGTGATGTTATAAAAAGCACCAATAACCAGTGTGACCTCCGTTTTTGCGAATACATTGCAGAATACGTCACCTCATTGAATTTACGCATCGGCGTATGAGCGCATTAGGAATACGTTGCCATTCTAACTGGGGTGCAGTTTGGAGGTCATTTATTGTAACAATTTGGTGATTGGACCTGGCCCTCCTACCGAGTGCATCCAATTTGTGTTCTATGGGGTTCATGTCCGGTAATAATGCGGGCCAAGGCAAGACGTTAACGTTATTTTGGGCTAAGAATTGTGTCGTTATACACGCCATGTGAGGCCTTGCGTTGTCATGTTGGAAAATGCCAGGTCGGTTGTTTTGTATGAATGGAATCATCGTGTTGTGTAAAACATTGATGTAACGCTGAGCATTGATATTTCCTTGAATAATGACCAAATCAGTTTTCTGATTTCCAATTATCCCACCCAGACCATAACGCTGCCACTACCAAATATATCCCTCTCCGGATACAACATTCTGCAAGTCGCTCATTTCTATGGCGATAGCTGCGTACCCTGCCATCTGCGTGGCTGACTGTAAACCTCGACACATCGCTAAAAAGTACCGATTGCCATTGGTTTCGCCTGAAATGTAAATGACGTCGTGCCCACAACAGTCTAGAGGCTCGGTGACTAGGTGTCATAATCTGTCCATTATATGGACGACGAGCACGAATAGGAACTTGGTTCTGCCTCAAACGATTTATTATCGTCTGTGCATGAACCCCGTAACGCTGAGCAGTAAACGGTTGCTGGTATACAACGATTACGTAGGTAGGTCAGCGTGATAGCGCGATCAGTACGTAACGTTGTCGCACGTACGCGACCGGGCCTTGCACGGTTTCTGACAGACCCAGTAATTTGAACCGGTTCACAAGATTACGAATAGTCTGTCTAGAGCAGCCAAAATGGTGTGCAACGTTATTTACCATCGACCCCGCCCTGAGCATACCAATAGCTTGGTTCCTTTCATCTTCAGAAAGACGTGGCATCGCTAAATGCGACCGTTTTGCAACAAAAAATAACTTTTTATTATCTGCAGCAAATGACAACTCGACGGTGTAAAACCTGTAAGTGAAACACCTGTTCCTGCGCACGTGCAAAGCATTGAATACGTTTTTCAGGTTTGGACGCTTGAATAGACGCGGGATTTGTAAAAACATATCATAATCGTAATTCGCATTAAAAACATGATAATCATGCTTTAAACTTACAACGACATGTTTGCTAACAAAAGAGATATTTAAATTTTAAAAAAGTGTAAATTTTTCATTTTGGGTCAGTGTATAAAATAATACCCATTAAATATATACCTCATTATTCAGTGTAGCAATACCACGTGGATTTTTACTACAGTTCCAAGTAGAAATTTGTAAACATTGGAACACAAATGTAGCCATAAGTATTTTATTTCTTCATCGATTTCTATGAAATCTACGCCACGCTAAGGGGAACATTATTTGCTTTCCGTGAAATATAAAATCTTTTTCAGCGGATGTGCCGTTTTGTCCATTACCCTGAGAAACCGTGGAACGTGTAGGTTTCACAGGGTAATGGAAAAATCGGTAAAGCTGCTGAAAAAAATCTTATATGTCATGGGAAGCAAATAATTCCCTCCTTAGCGTGGCGTATATTTCATAGAAATCGATGAAGAAATAAAATACTTTTATACTATTTTATTTTCCAATGTTTGCAAATTTCTTCTTGTAACTGTAGTCAAAAGTCACGTGGTATTGCTACACTGTTATTGTCACAAGTTGAAGCGCGCCTGTCTTGTCTTTTTAGTTAACTCAAGTTACCAGGGGTCCGTTGCCTAAGCAAAGCGCTACCGAGCGCCTTTATTCAGTTACCTTCCGTTCAATTAAGTATAGAAGGCAAGTATTACCTCCCGTGGAAAGCGCTACGTAGCGCTCGCCTGTGTTAACGGTCTCCAGTTTTCTAGGGTCACTTTCTAGCAATTCAGCCATTCATCCACCTTTTGACATTTAACTCTCCTAGTCATTAGGCTACCTAAGGAAACCTGGGTTCGAGTCTCCCTGTGGATACTATTTCTCTCCTGGTTAATGTGCAGCCACTATCGATATACGGCGCCCTGGAATATCAAACATGTACAGACTTCGCCTTCACAGATACCAATTCACACCTTGGTCGGCTGGAGCATTACGCGTTATTCTTGGTCAGAGAAACTAGTAGTGTCGCAGACGGGGCTCGAACCGGGGACCTCTCGATCCAAAAGCACGCATCCTACTTCTAGGCCACTGCTCCCCAGCTTGTTCAAATATAAGTTTTATGTCTATTAACAGGTTAAACGTTTGTCCATGCCAATTCACGTGACAACAGCATAGTCTACTTGATGTACAAGATGCATGTATTTCAAAACGTACATGTAACATTTTTGTTATTTGAATGTGCCAATAAAAACAATTTAAAAGCAATTATAATTTTGAAAAATTAGTTTGTTGAATCAATTATATTAAATTTTGTTTATTTTTGTCTAGTTGCTGCAACACTAAGTTCATGGGGGTTATGGTCGGATTGTTACTGTGATGCTGAGGCAGAGGGGTCAACCGGAGCACGGAAAAGAACGAGAACACTTAATCCAGCTCAGAACTTCGGAGAATTTCTCCCCAGCACATCAGATCTTGTCGAATACAAAAAATGTATTGGGTTATGTCCATATACATAACCAGTTTATAGTTTCAAATTTCTAAGTTTTATGGCAACACACCATTATAACATACCATAGGCCCTGAAACAAAGTAATACATAGTATATATGTTTTAACAATTCTCAGTGTCAAATGAATATCTCTATAAATAAAAGCGATGTAAAACTTTGTTGCTGTGACATACCGTTTGGATGCTGTCAAATCCATTTCACACACTCTATTAACGTTCTTGTATAAATAGCTAGTGCGCTACATCGTCTCGGTGCTCTTACTCTTACTGACCAACATGTCGAAACATTAGGCTTAAATCAAGTAGACCTGGGGTGCTATTCACAAAGCATCTTAAGTGAAAACTTAAATATTTTGACTTAAGTTAAAAATTTGTGCAGCTCACATGTCCCGCAATTAGACAAATATTCCATGTTTTCTTAGTGATTATAATAGCTGGTTACATAATGCTTCGAACTATGTAAAATATTAATCATCTTGATTTTTCTTGCTTAGCTGATTCAATTTAGAAAATTTTAAGAGTTTAAGAAATTTCTAAGTTTCCTGCTAAGATGCTTTGTGAATACCACCCCAGAATTGATATTGTATTTATGATCTAATTATAGTTTTATGTTTACAAATATAATTGATTGTTATTAGGATTGCTGATATATTACTATTCTGTAGCTTAATTGCTTGAATTATATTGTACAACGCCGTTGAATATATATTTATGTATACAAATAAGCGTTTTATCAAATAAAATAAACTTAAATTTCATTATGCTAAATAATTTGTCAGCAGAGTTTTAATTGCTCGACTGTGTATCTGATCGCTACATTTAGATTTATCCTTGTTGCTTACGCTTGTGGTATGTGGTGTTATGTGTCTTATATGCCTTTGTTTGCTCTGCTGTTCCAACTACACACTGCTTAAGTGTATCTGTATGATTTATTAATTATCTCTTTAAGCATGCATGTATTTATTATTATGTTTCGTTTATCCACCCGTATCAAACTATGAATACTTGTAGTCTGGTTCCCGTCCCGTCCCTAATGTCTATATTACATTACTGTGTAGATTGTAAAGATCGCGAACCAGACTACAGTTGAAATTGCTGTGGTGTACAAATGTTTCGTCAAATGTACTCGAATGCCTTAATATCGGTCAGTTTCTAGTCGTAAAATACCACTACGAACCATTTGCAGTGGTGAAATAATGATTATACAATAATTTCACACAAATTTATAGTTTTAGATAAACGAGTTGTTTGTGATGTGTTGCATCCACGTGCAGGCGGTCCTCTGACGTCATTAACTGAATAGTTCCAAATACCGTATATCTATATAACATTGTAAATACTGGGGCAAATATAATAAAGCAATAAAATGGTTAGTTATCGTTGTTATTCTATTTTAAGCGTTCAATTTACGGGGTTTCAATTGTTGTCGATTAGTTTGATCATTTCACATTTTCGCAGGATGACGTAAGTTTTGTTCCGGATTGGGAAGGTGAAGGAACGATAATATTGTGTGAAATATAACTGCTAGAATATCAAGTAGAGAGGCATGAATTATGACGGACATGGAACTTATTTATTACAATTAAAACTTGCAGCACATGCAAGTTCTTTTGAAAACGAAAAAATAACATCATATATAGTTGCAAGACTTTCACCAAATCGGCATCTGATAAAGATTTACAAATATGAATATTTTCTTATTCAAACATGCGAAATAATTCGGCATTCTAATGTCACTCAACAGTTCCTTCAACTCAGCCATGCTGAACCAAAATAACGTCACCCGCAGTGACGTCACCCGGTGTAAGTGACAAATGTTCCCAAATAAGTAAATCCACAGTACGGAAAGACGTAACTACAGAGCATAATGCTGTACATACCGAACGTCAAAAACTTTGCACTAAACATAAAGCTTATTTTACTGGACATAAAGATTTCACTACTGCACGTAATGATGTAACTACGGCACGAAATGCTATAACTACTGCACGAAATGCTGTAACTACTGCACGTAATGCTGTAACTACTGCACGTAATGATGTAACTACTGCACGAAATTCTGTAACTACTGCACGTAATGCTGTAACTACTGCACGTAATGATGTAAATACTGCACGTAATGATGTAAATACTGTACGTAATGGTGTAACTACTGCACGTAATGCTGTAACTACTGCACGTAATGGTGTAACTACTGCACGTAATGGTGTAACTACTGCACGTAATGCTGTAACTACTGCTGGTTATGATGTAACTACTGCACGTAATGATGTAACTACTGCACGTAATGATGTAACTACTGCACGTAATGATGTAACTACTGCTGGTTATGATGTAACTACTGCACGTAATGCTGTAACTACTGCACGTAATGATGTAACTACTGCACGTAATTGTGTAACTACTGCACGTAATGATGTAAATACTGCACGTAATGATGTAACTACTGCACGTAATGATGTAACTACTGCACGTAATGATGTAACTACTGCACGTAATGGTGTAACTACTGCACGTAATGATGTAACTACTGCACGTAATGATGTAACTACTGCACGTAATGATGTAACTACTGCACGTAATGATGTAACTACTGCACGTAATGATGTAACTACTGCACGTAATGATGTAACTACTGCACGTAATGATGTAACTACTGCACGTAATGATGTAACTACTGCACGTAATGATGTAAAACTACTGCACGTAATGATGTAACTACTGCACGTAATGATGTAACTACTGCACGTAATGATGTAACTACTGCACGTAATGGTGTAACTACTGCACGTAATGATGTAACTACTGCACGTAATGATGTAACTACTGCACGTAATGATGTAACTACTGCACGTAATGGTGTAACTACTGCACGTAATGGTGTAACTACTGCACGTAATGATGTAACTACTGCACGTAATGATGTAACTACTGCACGTAATGCTGTAACTACTGCACGTAATGGTGTAACTACTGCACGTAATGCTGTAACTACTGCACGTAATGCTGTAACTACTGCACGTAATGATGTAAATACTGCACGTAATGATGTAACTACTGCACGTAATGTAATGGTGTAACTACTGCACGTAATGCTGTAACTACTGCACGTAATGATGTAACTACTGCACGTAATGGTGTAACTACTGCACGTAATGCTGTAACTACTGCACGTAATGATGTAACTACTAAACGTAATGACGTAACTACTAAACGTAATGATGTAACTACTGCACGCAGTGCATTACGTTCAGTAGTAACAGCATTTGGTGCAAACAGTCATACAAACATTTTCTGTAATGTCGTATGATATCGTTTTGGAGTAGGCTTATCCTTGGCAAACAACAAAAAATATCTCTTGGAATCTATAAATACATGCTAAATCACCCAAGATATGAATTTAAATGGTTAAACAAAATAAAAGATATATTGATATCAGTTGGCCGTAATGACCTATGGTTAAATCAACAAGCATCAGTTAATTTACATAAACATGTGAAACAAATACTTATCGATCAATTTAAACAAAAATGGTTTTCAGAACTTGATCACTCCAATAAAAGCCGATTCTACAAATCGATAAAAGACACTCACGGGCTTGAAATGTATTTTAAAACATTGCGACCACACCAAATAGTTACCTTATTCCGAATCCGCACTGCAAATCATAATCTACAGATTGAACGTGGACGTTGGGAAGGAATTAACATATCCGATGGACAATGTACTTTATGTGACTATAATGAAATTGGTTCTGAAAGACACTACATTTTTTCGTGTCCATATTTCAGTGACGCTCGAAATAAATACCTCTCAAACATCAACCTACATGAAAAAAATATTATACAAATGTTGACATCAAAATCTGTGTACCTTCTAGCAGATTTGTGTAACTTTTTGAACTATGTATTCGTTACCTTTCAATCATTATACCGATAATACCAATGCCTCCAGACCTGTATATAAAATGTATATGTAACTATATTATTGCATATTTGCTCGTTCATAACCCTTAATTATGTCTCATTGCTCTTCATGTTTTGCAATGTTAATTAGTTCAATAACGGGTTTTACCTTTGTCTAATTATAACTCGTCAGATTTACCTTCGCCAGATATACCTATATGTCTTACTATAACTCGTCATACTTACCTTTGTATAAGTTTACAATATAGATTTCTACTCGTACTGTTAGATTAAGCCATAATCTACCATTAGCAATAATTTTATTGTACTCATTTAAAAAAAATGTTTATGTAAAACCAAGTCGTTCTTCCCCCATCTAAGGAAAACTACCGAATTTAGAAGCATACACTGTCTTTATATATATATTATATATTCTGTTCACTGACTGGAAAATTTTGTTAAATGCAAAGTGTATACATATCCCCATGTTGTTACTCTGTAACCTGTATATAGGGTGAATAAAGTTTTCTGTCTGTCTGTAAAACAAACATAATAACGAAACAGTCATACAAACATTTCCTGTATAACCAACATAATAACCAAACAGTCATACAAATAATTCCTGTATAACCAACATAATAACCAAACAGTCATACAAACAATTCCTGTATAACCAACATAATAACCAAACAGTCATACAAACATTTCCTGTATAACCAACATAATAAACAAACAGTCATACAAACGTTTCCTGTATAACCAACATAATAACCAAACAGTCATACAAACAATTCCTGTATAATCACCACAATAACCAAACAGTCATACAAACAGTTCCTGTAAAACCAACATGATAACCAAACAGTCATACAAACAATTCCTGTATTAACAACATAACAAGCAACTTTTCGAACAATCCTCGTACGAGATGTGGGAAGAAAGATAACTAATATACAGTTAAGTTTCGTTAAGTTGTCTGATTATTTCCCTTGAACATGTTTAAATAGACGTACCGGTTTCAGTATTAAAATAAAATCAGATGGCTGTGTAAAGTACATGTCGTATTGTTCGCCATGAATACTATGATTTCGATGTATTTGTTATCACTGGCTATGGGATTCTACCTTAGATAATAATAATAATAAAGACTTTATTTTACGAGGAAACTCATTTGACAATTAAATTAAATGGCAATCTTCCATGAGATCCTCAACAATAAACAGTTGAACAAGAACACTAGTACATAAAATGAAAAAAGCATAATGGCAATTTGGCCCATATGAATTCCACAATATCATAATTTTATATATAATTGGGGAATTTCATAAAAGAGTTTCAGTAAAAGGATGTGCGAAACCGATATGTATGGAAACTACAATAAAAGGAAGGTATAAATCAAAATGCTAATCAATTAAATTTATAATTAATCACTATAAAGCTTAATTAGATATAGGGACATCATAAGAGCCAGCATATCATATAACAACTTGTAAATTAAAACAACGACATTTTTAAAAGCATGATACGGAATTGAAACATAAACACTGTATGTCATTCTGCAGACATATATATATATATATATAGGCTATACATGTATATTGAAGTAATTATTATGACTAGCCAGTCATTAGATATTTAAGTAGCAGAAACATGGGGTGTTTCAAAATAAGACGGCTTCACCCAGCGTAGATATAAAGTTTTAAACTGTTGAATAGAAGAATAATTTTTGATATTATGAGGAATAGAATTCCATATTGAGGTACCAGAGAAAGCAAACGTGTGGCGAAACAACTCGGAATTGGGTTTAGGACTATATAATTGGTATGTAGAAGATGAGCGTAATAGTCGTGAATGAATATCTGCAGTAAATTTAAATGCCGATTTAAGATAGTCTTGTGCATCACCTCTGAGAGTTTTGTACATTTGAATAGCTTTCTGATAAATAACGCGTTCATGAAATGTCATCCATTTAAGTTTTGTAAATAGAATACTTGAAGGAGTTGAATAATCACAATCAAGATTTACTCTAGCTGCTCTTTTCTGAAATTTTATAAGTTTATCTTCAAGACTGCTGGTACAATTTCCTCATACAACGTAAAGTTGCCGAACTATTTGTACTTCTAGTTGGGGATTTTACAAGCTGGGGGAATACGTTGCCATCCTTTCAGCATAATAAATGTATAGAGCGATTTGTGATACTATACCTGTGCATTAACACAGAGAAGGTCACATTAACACAGGTAAGGCCACATATACGAAGGGAATGTTACATGCACATAGTGAAGGTCACACTATACATGTACACATTCACAGGGAAGGTCACATTAACACAGGAAGGCCACATATTCTTAGGGAATGTTACAAGCACAAGTGAAGGTCACATTATACATGTACACACTCACAGGGAAGGTCACGTTAGCTCAGGGAAGGTCACATTAACTCATGGAAGGCCACATATACAAAGGAAATGTAACAAGTACATATGAAATAGCTCATATACTAGGGGAATGTTTCACGTACATAGTGAAGGTCACATGTTCATAGGAAGGGTCTCATGAACACAGGGAAGATGACATAAAATTATACACAGGTAACATTCGCTTCACACCACTTCTTTACACTGGAAGAAGTATACTTATCAAATATAATATGAACTAAGGCACAGCCTATTTTAGCGAGTTTTATCTTAAATATTAAATTGTTCATTTTCATAATTTTGTTCAATTCTCATAGCTTGCTGCTACATGTCAGTATTGAAACACAGCAGTAGACACTTGTCAGATGTCCTTAATTATTAGTAACATGATCATCCAGTACAGAATGATTGCTGATCATATTATTCATATATGTACAGTCAGTAGAAAATTTGTGACATTTTTGGGTACGAGTAACGAAGGACGATAGTCGATACGAACCTGCTTTCGTTTTTAAGTTCACTGTATAACTACCTTAGTAAGTGTATAATAATACGACTTTCCTTGTTTAGAACAAGTACTTTAATGCCGTAATCAGTAGATCAATTACTGATTCTATGCAGGCTGTCACATTCTGTGTTTTCTCTCTGTTTTCCCAGCGTTCCAAGATGGTGGTCGATCAAAGTGCTATACGAAGCAACATAGTATTTATCTCCCTTATTAAAATGTGTTCTAGATGGGCCTACTGAGTTTTTGGAATATTTTTAAACATCATTAAAATATAAAAGAAATCTTATGAGCTACAGAATAACGCATTTTTGGTAACTTTTGTTATTCTATTAGCGGCCATTTTTCAGTATATTCCTGTCACTGCGAGACCGT
Organism: Spisula solida; assembly: GCA_947247005.1. Lineage (NCBI taxonomy): Eukaryota > Metazoa > Mollusca > Bivalvia > Venerida > Mactridae > Spisula > Spisula solida. The sequence goes on along the minus strand of OX365947.1, from coordinate 37,622,109 downwards.
AACACAAATTTTCAGAACCATTAGTGAATTCAAACTCTGACCAAACCACGTGACACGTTGACTTATTGCGAAATTTATTCGCTATAAGTTAATAGTAAGGCATATTTTATAGCCTGGTTAAACTGTGCAGGAGACGCGTTCCATACAAAAATTACTTTAAGCAAGTTAGAAAATTTTAAAAATTAATCGATGGTTTATGAATTTCTTTCTAGCCAACTACATATAGTCCGAAGTACTTAAACTAAGAGACAAGTTATTCTAAAACACTACTTATTACTTGAAAGATTTGAACAACCATCTACTTGTATTCAATCATACCATTCAAGCGTCATGTTTTGGGGTTCTGCCAAAGCACATTGTTTGTTATAGAATTTAAACAACAAATATTAATATCAATTTTACAAAAACCAACTTTGGCTCGATCAAATTCTGAAAATAAAACAAGTGCACTTCTTACTTATGTACAAGTATGCATAAATGCAAACAAAATCTCAATAAGATGTCACAGCAAAAGTCAAAATGTGGAAGAATATATGCGATATAAAAGCGCTTCCGAGTTTCAATGGAAAGAAAATATTTAATTCTAGATAAGAGGTGCAAATAGGAATTACATTTCTTTATCAGATTATTGATATGGTCTGCCCAAGATAGGCTATCATTAATTGTGATACCTAATAACTTTGCTGTTGAAGTAACTTCAATAGAATTATCATGAAAAGGAATGTTGAGATTGGATCCAACAATATGATGTTTATTACGTTTCTTGTTTTAAATAAAGACTTTTTTCAGAATTAATGGCCATTTGATTTAGTTTACACCATTGATCAGCATGCAATAAATCTCTAGTAAGTGAAAAAACAACATCATCTAATGTCTTGCTGTGGGTTGATAATGTGGTATCGTCAGCAAATATGTCAGTAATGGAATGTGAAAGAGAAAGAGGCAAGTCATTAATAAATATTAGAAATAATAATGGACCGAGAACTGCATGAGCCCTGTGGAACACCTGCTAAAACTTTGACAGGACAAGAATATTTGCCAGATATAAATGTTTTTTGAGTTCTTGAATTCAGATAGGACTTAAACCAATTTAGTGTTGTAAAATGCATACCATATAGTGATAGCTTTTGTAATAAAATATCATGGTTTACCAAGTCAAATGCTTTACTTAAATCTATGAACAATGTTCCAACTACTTCATTATTATCAACAGCTGATATCCAGTCATCAAGCATTTTAATTAAAGCTGTTTAACAAGAGTGAATTTTACGGAATCCTGATTGTCTGTCATACAGAAGTTTGTTGTCAGAAAGATAAGACTTTAAGCACTTGCTAACGTGTCTTTCAAGTATTAAGGAAATAACTGGTAAAATGGAAATAGGTCTATAATTATTTTTATCATGTCTATCACCCTTGAAGATTGGAATGATTTTTGCTGTTTTTAATGCGAATGGGAATTTGTTTGATTTTATACTACAATTAAATACAGATGTTAAGGCTGGTGCTATCACTGAAGCTGATAATTGTAGATATTTGGCATTGATATTATCAGTACCTGTCGATTTAGTGGGATCAAGGGATTTTAATTGGGTTTCAACAAAGTCACTAGTCAATAGTGGAATGGTAAATTTATCAGAATTTACTAACTTAAATTTGTTCAAGGTTTTTCATAAATCAGGAGGTTTGTATTTAACACTAGATTTATCAACAGGAACAGTTTTATGAATGTTACAAAAATGGTCATTAAATAAATGTGCAACTGAAGTTGGATCTGATATGAAATTTCCCTCAACATTATGAAGACATGGAGTTTGAGTTTTGGTACTTTCCGAACCAGACAACTCTCGGAGACCTTTCATTAACAGTTTTGGATTGTGTTTATTTGAGTTTATTTGGTCATTATAATGATTATATTTTGCCTTGTGGACGAGTGATTTTACTTTTGATCTGAACAATTTGTAATTACATATGTCTTGTTATTTATTATAGTAATTTCTTTGTCTAATAGCAAGAAGTATATCAGAGTTGAACCATTCTGGTTGTGTTAATTTCTTTACCCTTTTATGTCTGAGAGGAGCATGCTGTTGTAAAACTGACCCAAACAGTTCTATAAATAAATCAGCACATTCATCAGGATGATCAACATTATTTAATGTAAACCAGGCTTGTGTGGTTAGATCATTGAGAAAATCTGTTTCTTTGAAGTTTTTGACAGATCTGTATAAAATATAATCATAGCAAGATTTTGTAGCTATGTTGTGATTACATTTCCTTGTAATAGCAACTGGATAGTGATCACTTAATGCATATGGCGGAACATTTATTTCAACAATGTTACTAGGAATGTTACTAAAAACATGGTCTATTAAAGTTGCCGAACTATTTGTACTTCTAGTTGGGGATTTTACAAGCTGGGGGAATACGTTGCCATCCTTTCAGCATAATAAATGTATAGAGCGATTTGTGATACTATACCTGTGCATTAACACAGAGAAGGTCACATTAACACAGGTAAGGCCACATATACGAAGGGAATGTTACATGCACATAGTGAAGGTCACACTATACATGTACACATTCACAGGGAAGGTCACATTAACACAGGAAGGCCACATATTCTTAGGGAATGTTACAAGCACAAGTGAAGGTCACATTATACATGTACACACTCACAGGGAAGGTCACGTTAGCTCAGGGAAGGTCACATTAACTCATGGAAGGCCACATATACAAAGGAAATGTAACAAGTACATATGAAATAGCTCATATACTAGGGGAATGTTTCACGTACATAGTGAAGGTCACATGTTCATAGGAAGGGTCTCATGAACACAGGGAAGATGACATAAAATTATACACAGGTAACATTCGCTTCACACCACTTCTTTACACTGGAAGAAGTATACTTATCAAATATAATATGAACTAAGGCACAGCCTATTTTAGCGAATTTTATCTTAAATATTAAATTGTTCATTTTCATAATTTTGTTCAATTCTCATAGCTTGCTGCTACATGTCAGTATTGAAACACAGCAGTAGACACTTGTCAGATGTCCTTAATTATTAGTAACATGATCATCCAGTACAGAATGATTGCTGATCATATTATTCATATATGTACAGTCAGTAGAAAATTTGTGACATTTTTGGGTACGAGTAACGAAGGACGATAGTCGATACGAACCTGCTTTCGTTTTTAAGTTCACTGTATAACTACCTTAGTAAGTGTATAATAATACGACTTTCCTTGTTTAGAACAAGTACTTTAATGTCGTAATCAGTTGATCAATTACTGATTCTATGCAGGCTGTCACATTCTGTGTTTTCTCTCTGTTTTCCCAGCGTTCCAAGATGGTGGTCGATCAAAGTGCTATACGAAGCAACATAGTATTTATCTCCCTTATTAAAATGTGTTCTAGATGGGCCTACTGAGTTTTTTGAATATTTTTAAACATCATTAAAATATAAAAGAAATCTTATGAGCTACAGAATAACGCATTTTTGGTAACTTTTGTTATTCTATTAGCGGCCATTTTTCAGTATATTCCTGTCACTGCGAGACCGTAACACAAATTTTCAGAACCATTAGTGAATTCAAACTCTGACCAAACCACGTGACACGTTGACTTATTGCGAAATTTATTCGCTATAAGTTAATAGTAAGGCGTATTTTATAGCCTGGTTAAACTGTGCAGGAGACGCGTTCCATACAAAAATTACTTTAAGCAAGTTAGAAAATTTTAAAAATTAATCGATGGTTTATGAATTTCTTTCTAGCCAACTACATATAGTCCGAAGTACTTAAACTAAGAGACAAGTTATTCTAAAACACTACTTATTACTTGAAAGATTTGAACAACCATCTACTTGTATTCAATCATACCATTCAAGCGTCATGTTTTGGGGTTCTGCCAAAGCACATTGTTTGTTATAGAATTTAAACAACAAATATTAATATCAATTTTACAAAAACCAACTTTGGCTCGATCAAATTCTGAAAATAAAACAAGTGCACTTCTTACTTATGTACAAGTATGCATAAATGCAAACAAAATCTCAATAAGATGTCATTTTTTTCAACCTAGATCTATTCAATAAATATTTTACCGTTCTCATAAATAAATAAATAAATAGTTATTGGGTGAAAAAAAATGACATCTTATTGAGATTTTGTTATTCGGTGAAGTTTTTGAATATCTTCACATGGATTAACGGCGTATTTTATAACACTGTTTCTTTCAAGTACGGAAGACAGTTTACGCGACCCGTTGTTTTGGAATTAATTATTCAACTTATCCATTGTAAACTTCCACAAGTATCTAACAATTTCTCCACATGTGGAGAACATGGCTGTAACCAATACAATAAACCAGTTATAAACAGGTACATAACATGACCAAGTCGGGGACCTTTAAGTCGTCCAATGGACAGTCTGCATTATACGCTCTTACCGCTAGTTAGTATCACCACGTAGAAATAGACATGAATTAAATGTTAAAAAATAGAGAATCACGTTAATGAAATCGGACTATATGGACTTATTGACACGTACACATTAACATTATCTATAATGTTAAAACAGTTTCTTTGATGTACTGATACATGTCGCATCAAATGAGTTTGTATTCGCCTCACTTCATTTACTATTAATATGTTTATGTGAATTTATCAGTTAATATGAAAGTTTTTCATATTGTTGATCAGCCTTAATATTTAGTCATTCACTAAAACGTGAGTATTATGAATCACTGACCAGCCTTAGTACTTAGTCATTCATTAAACATGTATATTGTAAACGGATGTAACCTCACACCCCAAATTATATCAAATTTCACTCACAATACACGAATCGTGTGCAATGTACATGTATACACAAAGGTCAGAATAGTAAAAACATGGGCATCAGTTTATTCACTATCGTGACGTTTTGATGACGAACAATGTTCAATCTTGATGACGTACATCGACTGGGTGAATGGTAGTGCAGAGGTAGTGTGTGTGCGCGCTTTGGGATCAAGAGGTGCCGAGTTCGATCAACATTAGCGCTACAGCTTAATGTATCTGCCAAGAATAAACCACATGTTCAATTTTACCCAGTTGTATGAATGGGTACCTGTCGTGGTCAAAAGCCAATGCGCTGTAACAGCCGATTTTCGACTCAATAATCGGTTGGTATTAAATGTACAGTCGGTTAAATTGACTAAATTCAAATTCGATGCGTTTGTTTATTCCACACGCTCACACATTTTATTGGTTACAGTACAGTTACTGCTACATTATATACATGTCGTCTACAGTAAAACCACTTCATGGGCACATCAAAAAAGTGTGATATTAAAACACCTGATAAAAGGAACATGTTTTACAAGCTTATCGTGTTCTTCAGTTAAATCTCAAACCCAATAAGTAGACCAGTTTTGAAGCGTCCAAATTACCAACGTTAATTAATATGAAAATTATGCAAAACTTAAACATTATATAAGCGAACATGAAGTAAGCAAAATCATTTAGTTTACGGGTGTGGTATAGGGTATACAATCAAACAAACACATACTTCAATCATGAGTTTAATAATTAATTTATGGTATTAGACTGTCTGACTCTTCATGTAAAACATGTATGAATAAATACGCCCATGATAATTTATGCATGAATAAATACCGCTTTACCCATTCGGGTGTACCATCCACAACACATGTTCTCAAATACGGACATGCATTACGGGTTAACCGCCAATTATTTGCTATGTCAAATGCTTTTTTATTTCAGAAATGGTATACAGGTACACAGGTATTGTGGTATCCTGCTTGGGGCATCAGCTTTACGTCCATACAGGCTTTTATACATATATGTAATTATTTAGACCTTTCGGTCAAGGATAACCCATAAAAGTACAAGTACTTATTTCCAATAGGGATCCTGTGTTTGCTGAAGGAACAGCAAGTAGAATGAGACATGTTGGTGTGATGCAAGGAATCCGGGTGGGAGACCCTATCTTCTTCCGAATAGCCTCCTTGGTTCTTTAACGTGTCCGGTGTATAGACTACAACCAGTTCATCTCTAGTTGGGTGGGAAACACTGAAAAGCATTTCTGAAACTTCCAGTGCCCCGGTCGAGATTCGAACCAGGGACCTCCGGATTGATTGTCGAGCGCATTAACCACTCGGGCATCCGTGAGTGAAACGACAGGAAGCGTGGATGCGCTCAGAAAGAATATCTCATGAGGCAGATTGGTTGGTCTTCTAGACGTCATATTTACTTATAAAGTTGTGATTCTGCTTTTATCCAACATAGTCTCGTTCACCAGGGGATTTTTGTTAACATACTTATAGTCGTATATTATGTCTGGAAACTTAAGTAACCACTGACGTATGATGACACAAGGTTATCTCATATAGGCATAAACAACTTATGGTCATCGACAGTTGAACAATTCATTGGAACGATCGATGTAGTACAATTAAATACCGTGTAATATACGCTCGTACAGCCGTGGTCATTTACCTTTATTTTAATGACAGAAATTGCGGGTCGTATAAGCGGACTATTTCAATCTATCTATAAAATCAGTCATATGACGAGACGTATGAGTCAGGAATAGCTATACTCAATAATACGGGTGGGACATGTTTACGAAACTTTATAATGCATATTTGATATTGTACAACCCTTTACATAAAAATAAAATCGTGACAAAATCGTCACGCATTAAGGAAATATGTTTCTTCCTTATGGAATGGAGACTTTTGTCCCGTGATGACGCTTATTTACCTTAACCATAAAACTTCCCCTGTTTTGAACAATGACTTAGAAAGATATTTGACTTACTTTTATGTTTATTTTACCTGCTCAATGTCTTGTAAAGGGTTCTGGAGAGTTCACTTCAACATAAAATATGAATGAAGTTGAACAAACACTGAATCGAATTACTAAAATGTAGATCAATGGTCTGGACAGGGGTGTGAGTTACAACCTGAAGTATACATAATGCATGTCGAGTGGATGTACAAAATGGTAAACATAGTCACAGCGTATAAACCTAATCACTGTATCATTTCTTGATAAACTACATAATATTCATATTCATGTATTAACGCAGTACATAATCGCGCGAAGCGTTTCTTTTTAGGAGTTGGCAGATATACGCCAAACGCAGCCGTGGTCGGTGAAATGGCATGGACCGCCCCGAATATAAGGCAATGGAAATCCGTTTCCTTATCCTGGGCCAGATTGTCAAACATAAATACTAATCGTATAAATCAGCGAATTGCACTTTGGGCTTCTGCTTTGTCAAGTAGATAATGTTCAAATTGGTTTTATACTGTAAAGAATATGTTGAATACTTGTGATTTAGAATAGTTCTGTGATATTAATATTGCTATTCATAAACATACGCTTGTTGATAAAAAACTTGCATTTGCTTAACATGTTAAATATTGTAATGACAGGAACCAATCAATCAATTATGGATGTCACAGGACCGTCGGGCCGTGGTGGCAACAAATTACGTACATACCGATTATTTAAAATTGACTTTTCTGTACAAATTTACTGTAAAATCATTATGCCACCACGACACAGAGCCACCTTTGGCAAATTTCGATGTGGGGTGGCTCCCATACGTATAGAGACTGGCATATACGAAGGCATTCCGATACATAACAGAAAATATCCGTTCTGTGACATCTTTGAGGATGAGAAACATGTAATACTAGATTGTAGTTCTAACTCTGATTTGAGACAAACACTGTTCCCAAAAGCAACTTGATTATAATTTTTGTAATAGGTTAGATATAGAACACCATGAACGCCCCTCTCAATCATAGAACACCATGAACAACCCTCCCAATCATAGAGCACCATGCACGTGCCTCTCGATCATAGAACACCGTGAACAACCCTCCCAATCATAGAACACCATGCACGTTCCTCTATCATAGAACACCATGAACAACCCTCCCAATCATAGAACACCATGAACGCCCCTCTCTATCATAGAACACCATGAACAACCCTCCCAATCATAGAACACCATGCACGTTCCTCTATCATAGAACACCATGTACGTGCCTCTCGATCATAGAACACCATGATCGCCCCTCTCGATCAAAGAAAACATGACAAAAAGCACAAAGTTAAAGGTGCCGCAATTTTTTTTTTCAAAATCCAACGAACAGAAGAATGAGGAATAGATGACAAAGTGGACCAGACACGGCATATATAATATGATTTTTATAGTGTATGGATCTGGATTAACAATTATGATGACAAAAGTGTATATTCAGATAACATCCACTCTATATATAGAATTTATATGTTAGGAATCTATCGAGATCATTTTTACCTTTGAACTTGAAGTCCTATGAGATTTTTGACCAGATATTTTAGCATGGCATATCGTCTCATAAAAGATAAAATTCATGCCAAGTTACATCGAAAAATATACCATGAATAAAGAAGAAATGCTCCAGACAAACGTCAATTTGACCTTTGATATCCAACTGTGACATTGACCTTTGAGATAGGAACCCAGAGTTTGCACATGACACTCCTTCTCATAGAGGTTACCATTCTTACCAAATATAAGCAAGATTGATCTATGCATGAAAAAGTTATGGTCCGGACTAACTTTAACTTGACCTTTTACTTCCAACTGTGACCTTGACCTTTGATATAGGAACCTTTTGAGATAGGAGTTTGCGCATGACACGCCTTCTCAAGGAGGGCATTATGCACCGGTCAATATTTTGCCCGAGTGACCCAGGAAAAATTAGACATTTTCGATTTTTTGATGTCTAAATCCCCATCCTGGAGACAATGCTTACTATCTAATTCCCCACCGTGGGACATAGTTTTTCATCGAGGTAGTTTAATAAAAACACGTATAAAAGTAGTCGTCTTTCGTGGTGTCAAAAGTCCCGGACCAAAGTCTATTTCCCGGGACTTGGAGTCGATAAGTTTATCAAATTCCCGCCTGTCGGGAAGATTTGTCTGTCTAATTCCTCATATATCCCCCCGGGCGGGCATAACATTGACTGGTGCATTATTCGTGCAAAATAAAAGCAAGATTGGTCATTACATGTCAAAGACTTTAAGTCAGGGTCCGGACAAAATTGGACACACACACGTACGTACACCAAAAGTGGCGACTATATCCCGCTCACCGCAAGCGGGAACGCAAAAATGAAATACTAAAGCATAATTATTTATAACGATCAGTGTGTTAAATTTTCCAAAATTGACTGAACCCTATTTGACGAGAAAATAGTATATGAACCACTACAATATCCCCTGTTCACATCATATAACTATTGAAGCATTACAAAGAGGGCGTTTTCCCCTTCACACGATAGTCATCCATGAGAGATTTCGTCATATGACTTGATTATTTATACCGATATATATCAGCGTCTTTCCACCAGTAGATATACTCACGCTGCAGAGTATCGATCGGATCGAAGTTACCTGTATACAATACAGATACTCCACACGCTACAACATTTTGTCGACTGTTTGTCATCATATACAGACATTTATTGTGTATTTAAGACTATCTTTACTTTGTGATTCGCATACTCCGAAATCATCCATGATGTGGATTTACATGTGTTTCGTGGTTGCTCTGTTGGTGGCAGGCACCTCTGCTGCGGACAAAACCTCAACTGTCGGGAACATTACCACGAAGGTGCTTGGACAGTCGGGTAAAATTCGGGTTTACAAAGGAGATAACGAGACGGACGGGGTAACCATTAATTTCAGTGGACTTTCCGAGATAGATGAGGACGATGGCAAAATTAACAGTCATACATTCAACAATTTCGCTCAACTTGATTTCACATTTTCTGATCTGGAGAATACAACATACGCGGACAGCAATGTGTCGGTTATCATGTTTACATTTGATTCTGATATTGACATCGACGGCAATAACGCCAAGTTGATCTCGGACGTCTTTATGTTCACTGAGGACGGTAACATTACGGTGGACGGAGAACAAGTCGAGGTTGAGAAAGGAACCATGAAATTTAACGTCAAGATCGAATCCTGGCCATTCTGTGATACATGTACTCACGGCAACAAGCAACTCACTGGTAAATACCTTGACTTCGACATTGAAATGAAAGGTGCAAGCATGCCCAATGAGACTTCACCGGGTGTCTACGATTTTGGTGGTGCTAAAGTTCTTGTACCAAAAGAGGTAAGATTAACAGCTTTATTGACCAACATTAGAAACTTCATATTTGACCAAACACTCCGTAAAAGAAAACTAAGTTTTAGAAATCTACTTTCATTCTAAATTGAACAATTCCGAATTACCGATAGTATTGTGGTAAATATCATGAAACAGACGATATATATGTACACTAAGATACATGTATTAACAAAATGATGCGTTTCCTTTGTATTGAATAAAATATACATTGTAACACATAACGCTCAGTATAACTGTTGCGAGTGTCAGGTATTTTGCTGCACATAGGTTAGCTTTGAACAATAGCTAACTAACCACATGTCTTTTAACACTACCACGACCACACTTTAATCTACAATATTCAATATACATTTGTACAACAGTATTCAAAAGTCGACCACATTAGTATCGTCGCCCGAGAACCATAGAGTTCTATCGTCATTTTTGCCAAAAATGAGTATTATATACTGTTGCAAAGCTCTCGATAAGAGCTTTGTCACAGTGACCGTATCCTCTTTTGGGAACGCCTCTATATTTAGACGTCAACAGATTGATTTTGTTCTGTCTGGAATTGTCATGTTTTTTGAGAAACGAATTGTTTTATCTGCGTTTTTGACCAATGGATTGCTTCCATCAAGTCACGTGGTGTAAGCTAAAATGGTTGTATAATGTTCTATCTGCAGTAGACCGATTTCAAGTGCGGTATGTTTGAATCAAGGATTCTTCATGATATTTGAAAGTGTTCCTTAAATCACCATAAATAAAACTCATACCAATTTCTGTTAGAATTCGGCCACAAACAAGTTATGAAGCCCTGAATCTTAAAACCTAAATTTTTAAAAAACAAGAAAAAGACACTTAGAACACTATGGTTCTCGGGCGACGATATTTTGGTAAACACTAAGGCTACATGCATGTTCTCCTATAACCTTAATAAAGACCACACCCATCACTCGTGTGATCTTTGTGTACTAATCGATAATTAATTCCAGTAAAATCGTCAAGTCAACCAATCCCCCACTGACTGGGTAATTGAAATTAATACTAGAAGTTGATCCGCGAAATAAACGCAATTCTATATACCCAACCCATAATTATGATTTTGAAATTTTAAAACCAGTAAAAATGACCGCTATTTGGTTTCATGCTAAATGTTTTATACATATCCCTGTTCCCAAATATAGCTAATGATAAGTAATCTTACAAAAGTTGTGTAAGTGAATGCTACCCTCGGATACTACAACAAGCTTACAACATATCGCAATGTCATCAAGACCTTTTTTTTCATAACTAACATATGATCTATGAAAGAGAGAGGGGAGACCACATGACAATGATTCAAGCCTAATACCTTCAAGTATTGATACAAAGGTCTAGTGGTTACATAGAAGTGAAAGATTTCGAGTCGAACATATGATTAAAGATAACAATACATGTATAATAAACATCTAATTATCTAGCCATGTCCACTTCTGATTCTTCGTCATACCAGTATAACACTTCATTATTTGTGTTGTTTATGGATACCATCAGTGGTCGCTTCCTTCCGGTATTATCTGATATACGTCGTGTATCGGAAATACTAGTACATGTATTTAAGTAGTGTGCGACGTCATTGTCACATTTCAAATAACCTTTTCATGTTTATAGCCACACCATGTGACTAGTTGACTGTATATTGATAGATAGTCATGTGACTAACTCAATGTGTGTTTGTTGGGAGTAAGTACGGCAGATTTAAAACAATAGAGTAATAATGACGCAACACTTTATCTTAAATGAAAGTTGAATTTATAACCTCGTTGCTCAAAACAGATAGGCTCACTCGAATTATAGTAATCCATTGCCAATAACGTAATGTTTGAATCCTCACACCCTTGGGCTACTAATGCTTGAATAAATAACCAAGGCTGCTTTACTTGTTTCTATGCCTTATGTTCGTATAATAAAACCCGGGGTTTTGAATACATTATATCTGTAGAATACTTTTTCATAAAACCGGAAGTTTTAAATTTTCATTTCAATTTTTTACAAAACTTCAATTACAACTGTATATTCATTCATTATACTCGAATAAGGTATGGTGAAGTCATGATCATTATAAAAACGTGTTTTTCGTCCGTGAAAGGCTTGTGTATGAAGAGTTGTATTAGTTCTATATATAATATATATTGACTGTCTAGCAAATTTGGCCTGTCGCCTCGATATTCACTCTTAGTTTCGATCAAAAGCCCGATATACAAGAGTTATTAAAAGGTACGGGTATGTCTCCCTTGCTTAACGCTCATCTTATTGTGTTCCAGGTAACTGTTGATTAATTCGTTCAGTGTCATAGTAATGTGAATGGATAGCCTACATATAATTGTTTTAAATATTGATTTAGCCAATGGTGCATTTAGCACGATTAAATATAGGTGAGCCAGATACATCTTTAAACCTTTTGAATGTTGGATATCCATCTGTAGATGAAACATTTCTGTCCAATGACATATATTCGTATCATGTAAAATCATTACTTTTTTATACATATTAGATCTACGACGATGGACCTTGTTTAAGAAGCCATTTTATGGGTTAAACATTATGGACTACCATACATGTTCATATGAAAGGGAAAACCTTTTTTCAGCATTTGGAGGTCAAGCGTGGGGGAAACGCTTCTTTGAGCGAGCAAATTAAATCAACGAACATAATTCCCGTGAATAGTAAGAACAATTGTACTATTCAAATGAGTCATATTCATCTTCAAAGTCCATGCATATCTGGTAACAAATCACTAAAGGTCCCGAGCATTGTACGTCACGATTGACGAATATATTCAGGCTTATCACGCTATGTACAAACGTATTTTCTCGAGATACTTAATAAATTATGTACTAGTACCATGTTTCGATCAAATAGTTCGGCTTTTGATAGAAATATTTTCTTATACAGAGTAACAACCTCAGAGTTTCAGTTAACTTTGACGTAACATCCATTCAAACAGATTATTTAACAAACTTGATGCAAAACCCTCGATTCAAACTTTATAATTTATATCATAGGACATGGCAACATACTTTTCTATCTTATCATACAGTATGCTGTCTACACAGTTATAAATTTGTCGTTTGTAAAACCTGTTTTCATTGGCTGACCATCCCAAACTTTGTGTACAGCCATTTTATTGGTCAATCGTTTGTAAAACCTGATTTCATTGGCCCGCCACCCAAAACTTTGTGTACAGCCATTTTATAGGTCATCCTTTTAAAACTTGTTTTTTATTGGATTGGCTGGCCACCTCAAACTTAGTTTACAACCATTTCACGTATTTTGTGTGTGAGGTATTTGCATGAATATGCTGAATCAGTTGTCTGGTCGTATTGTGGTTGGAATCAAAGTATGTATATGCATGTACTTGAATGGTAGGGTGTGTCTGTATGATGAATCAATAATGAGAATGGATATAAACAAATCGGTCCTCACACATGTGTATACCATATCACACATAGCAGATGTCACTTCTCCCGCCAGATAACATCGTATAAACTATAATTATGATCCTTACAAACTTCATATATTTATGACCATATAAATCTGCCATAAACCTAGGCTCATTTTACGAGAAACAAACAACGTTTTATGATAATGCTCATAAGAACAAATAATAAATATCATAGTAAAAACCGTTAATGGTTACCTTGACAGAGAATTAGAAACATAAACTAACAAAATTGATGGAGATTACTGAAGTAACAGTACAGGATTTATCACACATAAGAAGCTTAAAATGAGAAGGTCGTAAGAACAAAATCGACATTTTGAAAAAAAAATGTCTGAAAACTACTCTTTACTAATGGAAACACTAGCTTCTCCACCGTCAGTTTGGTCAAAATCAAAATATGCTCATAAGAGGCGACTTTTGATGCAGATTACACATGTGTATAAGTCTTATAAGGTCGTAGCACTTACGGCCTTCTCATTTTAAGCCAGCGATGTGGCACTGTGGATCAGACTTCATGATTTTATGAGATTCTCGTTCTATTTAGTCGGTCCTTTTTATTTAAAGAATGTTGCAAATATTTACCAAACATAAGCCACACATTTAGCATTATGCATCCACGACAGTAATTGAAATAGTAAACATCAATATTATTTCTATGTACTCGTAAGATGTGATCCGAAAGTTGTTGTCTTCTTATAGCTTCTTGATACGACAATTATTATGATTTAGAAAATAGTACACATGTACACCTAATTATTAGAAATTAAAGCAATGGCTCAGAATAATGTCTTAAATGGATACATCGCTATCTGGTGACAGTCAAACAACAGTCAATAGTGAACACAGTAAGTCGTGATTGCTTGATACATTTGTAGTGGATATCGTTTTAGTAAGTACCTTGTCCAAATTATTTAAAAGCATTGTTGTGTAGTCATTTAATCATCCCATCTAACGTTAGGGCCCCCGGGTCATAGGTTTTATACCTCCCTTTCAGTAAAGTGTTTCACCATAGGGATCGGCCCGGGGCTATTAGTAATAATGTCTTGCCGTTTTCACTACAAATGTGTAATTCATTGAAAAGTTTATAAACCAACGTAAAATGGGTTTCATTGTGATTTGTTTACGTATTGTGAGTCATTGTTATAAGGAAATCTTTAATTAAGGAAATTTACACATTATTTCCGGTCTGTAAATTTACCACGGGTATAAAATATCTTCTAAACGACATGGATAATGAGACTGTTTACATGTATATTCCAGCCCGAACAACTTAACCATTCATGGGACAATCTCCGTTGTACTTGGACACTTCACGATATCATTTACAAATTAATATGTCACATGCTGAAAGAAAACAAATGATCGATTAGTTGATCTTGAAAGAGTCACCTGCTGTCGTTGTTACAGATGAGAATTTAAAGTCGGTTGATATGTTCCTTCAGCAATAAACGAACACGGTTTCAAACCGTTTATATACGACGAGGGTGTTCAGATTGTGATTATAGTACAATACCATTATACAACCCTGTTATATAGCTTAGCACAATTAACATGTCATCCTTGAATATCCGTGCTTGTTCGTTGTCCAATCAGAGTTGTTATTTTAACTAAGCCTTCTTAAGGTACAATAACGAAACCACACGAGGATTAATTAGTTCAGTGCTTTTTTCACAATATACAAGGGGCCTTTATAAGACTCCTTCACAATTTCCTACAGGCCCCTTTCACAACTTCACAATAAGAATTGGTGTCTTGGTTTTGTAAAATAAACTTCACCACAAAGAACCAAACAAACCAAACATAGATAAAAATCATATATTGCTTCTCTGGACTTGATTTGCAGTATTATATCATAGATACATGCATGTTAGGGACAAGTGGACAAAAATTGAGCTCACATCCGAAAAAAGTTATTTCACAAATTATTGATTAAACATGATTTTTCGCGCTTAGTTTATCACAATTTGAAACGTTTCTGCGTCTACTTTTTTACAATTTTGAGGATTTTCACGCTAAATTTTCACAAAACAAAAGGGCCTGGGCCTCTTCACAATTCAGCGGGCAAAAAGCCCTGTAGTACAAGTTAAATGCGCTCACCTATACGTATACAATCACATGTATGTTTGTCACAGTCACCAATGATTCATTCACATTCGATCATGATACTACTACGTATTATAAATACACACGTATACAATTAGACAAACAATATAAATTACATTCGGACATCAAATAGGCCTATATAATGCGACCCCTTAATGACTCATTTCATCTTTATTGGCATTTAATTTCACTATAGTACTTGAATTGCACTGACAAATAACCATTTATATTCTGAATTGAAAAGTTTTCTCAATTAGTGATACGGTGTTTACGCATTGACTATTCCGTCTTTTAATTTAATCAACTGAAGTTCACACACAAGGGTAAACATCAAAAATTTATATGAACGTTCATTCTTTGATATAATTGAGAGAAATATTACTGCAAATGATAGGGGTATTGGAAATTTAACGGTGTTTATTGTTCATACTCAACACAATTTCGTTCTCAGCCTTTAGATGTTTCAAACAGTAAAATGTCTAATAATTTATTGAAACATTTATTTTACTTCGATAGTATTAAAGATAGCAGAGCAATAGTTTCTGGAATTGTAAAGATTATTTAGTTGTTGGACTTGTTGGAGCTAATACTAGTTCATACTCAAGTTAAGTTGAGGATGAACAAAGCTCTTTAGAATCATGGGAATAAACAGTACAATCATACTAATGTCGTCACATACTTAAAGCAAGCAAGTGACAACTTTTAAAATATACATGTGTAAACCATTCCAAGCAGTGAATCGAACCTGGACCAGCAGGGTGACAGTCTAGTTCTCTCTCTAAGAGTCCGGACGAGAAACGGTTGAAGAAGGGCTTATTACGAATGCACTTACATATCACATACAAAACAAAATACATTTTACCCTTTATAGGCATATAAACATACATTTAGCCATTTACATATATCAAATACATATACAACAGTTGAAGACTGGCTTATTACGAATGCACTTACATATAACATACAAAACAAAATACAGTTTACCCTTTATAGGCATATAAACATACATTTAGCCATTTACATATACCAAATACATATGCATTATATAATGCGTTTCATTATTAAAACGCCAGGATTTCTGTTCTATATTACCTTACACATATGTTGTCATGGAGACAAACTTATAGATTGCGTGATTTCTTTAATTACATATTACATCTGTTTCATTCATTGTACGTATATTACTGTCTATACAACTTTACCTGTATAGCCAATGGTCCCCAGTGAACGAGTGGTTAATATTTAACATTCATTTTGATATGAGGGGAGAAGTTTCTCGTTTGATTGTGGCTTGGGCATTGTGCCCTGTATGTTGTTTTTTGGGGTTTTCTGTGCTCAGCTGGTTGAGTTGAGTGCTGCCTTCACTGTCCGACTAAATATGATCTTTTCGCAGCCCTGATCCCATGATTATAAAATGTTTCTCATGCTCAACTCAATTTCGTGCTCAAACTTTCTATTTCTAGGTGATATATGATGGTAGCACAACACCCGTCGACATGCCCACAGGTTACCCAAAGCTTGCTACACAGGGATCAAAGTCCATATTCACATTCCGCTTCGAAAAATTTACTACAAGTGCATTCTATGATCCAACCGTTGATTTAGATGAAGGAAGTGACAGTGGTGACGGTGGTGATACGACAACACCAGCGACTGACGATACCACTTCACTTACTGACTCCGATGTTGAAATCAAGGTCAAGGGCAAGTCAGGAAAAATATCTATGACAAAGTCTGCAAGTAGTACTTCAGGTAATGAATAAATGTACAAATTATTCCTCCTCATAAGTATTAAATTTCGTTAAATCTGTTAAAATGTAAATGAAATGGGCTTGTAAATTCATGGATTTAAACCATTGAATAGGAAATCCTGAGCTAAATGCTTTAGTTAATACTAATTTTATTTATGTGAATTCAGTGATACACGTTCTTAAGAGTTAAATTAATCACTATGTACACCTCATTCTTGATTATATCCATCGTTAACATAATTAGGGTATGAGCGATAGATACCAAATTTTCTTTTTATGCTGAGAACAAGGAAATAACTGTTACCATTTTTGTTTCGTCAATGTTTTTTGTTTCGTCTATGATTACAATGACACTGCTGTGGATCGAACCTGCAACACACCTCACATAAAATGGACGCCTTACCACTTTGAGGTAACGCACGCTACTGTTAGGAACGTTTATAATTCCTAACACTCGCTGTAGAACAGTAGTTGATAAATATTTCAATTTCATTCGATTGATTACATAAATATCCTACACCAACTTATTCGTTATGAAATTGTCTACATATGCTATCGAATTTAAAATATGGTGAAAGCGTTTCAAGATGGTCAAAACCAGAAACTACAAGGAATATTTATTTTTGTGTTACAGATGCCCCATCAAAGAGTTCGATAACTATTGAATTTGACAATCTTCGAGAAAAGAAGTCAAATGGAGATGTCATTAACGACAACGATCATAGAATGCTAACCTTTGCCAACCAGGACTTCACATTCACGTAAATATTATTTTGATATTTGATGCCTAATATATGAATTATTGAGGACAAATAGTGAAAGAAAGTCTAAAACTTTAATTACAAATGACCGATTTCTTATTCTATATTATAATATCCATTACCTATGGTAAAAGAGCAGCTAGTTCCTCCCTATTAACAAGATCAAGAAAGAACGTAATGTAAATGTGACAATAAACTACGGTATCCTTAACTATGCCATCAAACGCCCGAGCCATACCAGCAAAATAGCTTATATAATAACAAAATCATTGCGTTAAATAACTAATGTTAGTTGCATACGAGTGCCACAGCTCAATAACCGAACGTCATCTACATTAAAGCGTGAACGACAATCGTTTAAAGTTGACATCGCCTGAAACATATTAATAATGTATGATTTGCATGATTCCGAGGGTTCCAACCAAATCCATGAAATCGCATAGACCCTTTTAGACTATTAACATGTGTGTGTAACTTAGCGCCTAACTGTGATGGCTCTTTAGTTTACATGTACTATCATCTTATTATTGTTTAAATATTGAGAATTTTATCTTGCTATTTTCAGTACACTAGCTGATGCAAGTTATCCAGACACTGAGCTTGATTGCAAACGCATAACATTTGGATCTACATTGAGCAATGGTGCTGAGTTGATGGTATATATGTACCTGTTCAAAGAAGCTGGTGATATTACGAACGACAATGAAACCATTTCTGTCGAAAAAGGTGAGACCAGACAACAGATATATGTACCAGTTTATAAATATCTCATTTCACATTGTGTGGTAGAATGGAATGTTCTCCCGAGAAAGGCAACGTCAACCGATGCGTTATTTTATTTGACCAAACAAAAAACATTAAAGAGGCACATGAAAACGAAACCATTCAGTGTAAACTGTAGGAGAACCATTGTATCGGGATTACTACTGTGTATTATTTTGGTTAACCTGAAAAATGCTTTGGATATATTATGTCATATAGTACAGTAGCACACATGGAATCAGGTTTCAATAGTTTAATTCTAAATTATATATAATATTCGGTGTAAAATTTAAACTATATATAACACATCTCTCTTTCAGGTACTATGAAATTCAATGTTAAGATTGAAAACTGGTCATTTTGTACCACTGGCTGCCCTGGAAATGCTGTAGGTGAATATCTGGACTTCGAGATTGTGATAAAGGGGTCTGGCATGGCTAAGAAGGACACATCAAAAGAAACTGAAACTTATGAACTCGGCAATGCAATCGCTACCTTGTCTACAAAGGTAAGATAAGTGTACATATTTGTAGTGACTGATTCTGAACGACGAGGAAATTAAATTACATAACAGTACGAAATCATCACCTTGTCATATGGTTTAAAAAATAAATTGGTGCAGTTTAATACGTAGAAATATCCTGTTTTATTCGCATGTTTCCATATGACAAGTCTGTCCTGGCAAGATAAATCATTGTGACGTCATAGAAGTTGCAAACTTTCTTTTTGATATCTAAAAATAGATCGAATGAACTTTCTGCACCTGACTAACGAAATGTATGAATTCTGTGTGTGCTCTCAAAACTAATGACAAGCTACTTGTATCAGAAACTATCTGTTTGTTTACAATATAAATCAAATATAACAAATGAAGTGAAAATTAGAACAAAATATAGATACTTACTATTGATGACAGTCGATTGTTGATTCATTGCATTTATATGATTCGTACGAATTTTGACCCTTCCATTTTTTTTGCTGAAATGCAAAATCCACGAACTTTCATTCCACTGAAATCACTTGATTTTATAGAATATAAACAAGACTCTCTGACACGAATCAGGCCCCGATCTCCCGAAGCATCTCAAGTAGAAATCTCAACTCAAATTGAGATTTTGATAATTTGAAAGTCTGAAAGTGACACAATTTGAGTTGAGATTGAGCTCAGATTGAGATGTTTCGGGAGATCGGGGCCAGTTGTACCGCGTACACTACCACTGAAGAAGTACCATATAAACTCATCATTGACGTACTTGCCGACACTTGTAATATATCAATAGTTCACAATAAACATGCAAATAAATAATTATAAATGTATTCAAAGTAAATATGATTTTCTTGTCACATCTGGCCTGCTTGTATGAAGCATAGGTTGGTGACTCAGTAGATGAGGGGATGTTCTGTTGTTGAATATTTCTAATGAAACATGTATATCTGAGATTTACAATGTATTGACGACTGACCAACATATTAAATGCAACCAAATGCTGTCTATTTCAGATTGTTGTTGATGACACTGAGGTGGATATGATGGAAGGTTATCCCATGTTGGTAACACAGGGATCCAAAGACATCTTCAAGTTCAGATTCCCTAAGTTCTCCAGCAATGTTATGTACGACCCCTCATTCACGATGTCGGGCGACGGAAATGGTAGCAGTGCGGTACATGCCAGTTTGGCTACCCTCATTGTGGCAGTCATGAGTTTGATTCTACATAAATTGCTCTAACTGTTAGTGTAAATGGGTTATTCATGTGCCATATAACTGTACCAGAGAACACCATTCATACACTCACTCATTGATTACTGTATTTTTTATTTATTATTGTTGACAAATCCTTCTTTTGTCACACAGAAGGAAGCACATGGAATGTAAATAAGTATATACATTTGGTATATTGTACATGTATTATTACTTGAAATCCAATGTACATCTCGCTGGCTTAGAATTAGAAGGTCGTAAGTATAAAATCAATATTTTGAGAAAATAAGAAAAAAATGTCTGAAAACTACTCTCACTTATGGAAAAACAAGCTTTTTAAACTGCAATTTGGTCCAACATGACCACTTCCGATTTTCATAAAAATAGGCTCATAAGAAGCGCCTTGAGATGCAGAAGTCAAATAAACATGAGTCTTATAAGGTCGTAAGTACGACCTTCAAATTTTTCTGACAGAAATAGTATTGAAACATTTGGATGTGTGTCCGGCATTTTTACCATATCCATTTCTAAATTGATAATCATTTTTCTGTATAGGTTTAGATAAAGAGTTTTAAAATAATCAGTCCTCGACCAACCTATACAGGTGTAGTTAATGGTGATGTTGTAAGACGATATTAGCTTCAACACACCAAATAATGCAGATAAATCAATAAAAACCCAGCACTAATCTAAAACACATTTGCCTATCATTAATTCAATCAGTGGTATAAGATTGCTAGGAAACAGCAGACAAATCAATAAAACACCACATTGAATATCTTAAATCACGTAAAGTGTTCCATGACATCTGAGACATGATGGATTGTAAGTACGCTGGATAATAAAACATTTGAAAAAGTGAGTCTTTGGAAAATAGGTCTTTCACTTGCCCCTTAATTGATTTCACCCCTTTGACCCTTTAAATTTCACGATTCTGTAATGAATATGTATGTTTCTGATATATGCGTACATTTCTTGACGAAACATTCCATTGTGTATTTGCTCTAATGTATATTACTTCGACCAACTATTTATATTATGTAGGAGTCATTTCCTGTACATTCCCTTCTGTGGGAATTCGTACTATTTATTTTATGTTTGTGGGCATGATTGTATATCTTACACTTCGAATATTAAATATATATAGAAATCCAAATACTTATAGCAGTTTATCTTTAGAATTTGTCAAATGTGTACTACCTATGTATTGTGCCAAGTTAATGCTCTTCCGTGTTTTTTATAACTTTTAGGTAGATCTTTAGGTGTGTCCTCAGAATTTACATAATTGATATGGAGTTACCAAGCGTGAAAGCATCCCCCCTTTTCAGAAGACAACCCCGTTGTTTGGATTACCTAAGTTCTATATATACTTATAGTATGCAACTCTTGTTAATTTATGTTATCCTTGAAGTTAGTATGATAGAACCTTTGTTGAAGTGGTATTTAAAAAACATTTGCATGTGCTAAGTTTATTCATTCCGGTTAAATACTTCCTGTTTAAACACTTCCGTTATGAAGGTGGTGAAGTTTGTCATTGATTTGTACTGACTTTCTAGGTGTAGATAACTTGTTTAACATTTACATCCGAAGAAGGGGCCTCATGATGCCGTGTTTGCTGTAAGTAGACAATATACGACGTTGATTATTGAATGAGTGAATACGCGTTGTCCGTTCATTATTGCTGAAAAATATATCATAATACATTTGTATCAGTTCAGGGCCTCGGTTAATGATCAGGTATTGGTTAAGTTGGGATTTTTAAACAACAATAATGAAGTGCAATCTTGGTTGACGGGCCCCTGTCACGTGTGACTAGAACAGATGTTGTGAGTCATAGTGAATCAATGTATGTTCGTGTTAACTTACGGGTGAACAAATAAGTTGAAAAATGCTAAAGATAGTTGATGATAAGCGATACACTGTTCGTATACAAATATGTTGTTTACTTTAACAATTGTCCATATTTGAGTTCATGTTGATAAGATGAAAGCTGTCAAGTTCCGGTTTCGTATTTGTTTAGTGACAAGTATAAACAATCAATTTAAATACAATTGTGGGTACAGTCTACTCTGTATATAACAGCCGATAATTGTATACATTACATAATGTTGCTAAGGAAGGGTGACTATTCTATATAGGTACATTTAAACACAAATGACTGCCGTGTATAAAAATACGGGCTCCTCAAGGAAAGTTACTATTCAATTCTTCAGATGACCGCTATATATACAGGTTAAACTGTTTATGAATAGTATGGTCACTTATCAAGCTACACAGAAATCTGTATTTAACCATATTATGATACTAGGAAAACATGTATGTTATTGATATAATACCAACTGATTGTAGATAAACTTGTTTACTGAAATAAATGTACTAGTATTTAAATAGGATTATGTCGGGTTGTTTTGATTGATTTAAACCATGCTTACACATTCCCTTTTGTTGGCCCTGCAGGTGGCTGTATCTGGCATTTGCTTGTTATGCATTTCTTAATTGTTATTTGTTGGGTTACATGAATCTGATATGTTTGTTTATATGTATGGCCCAAAACACTATCGAAAACAACGTCACTTACAAGCACTTTAATAGAAACAGCTATGGTTAGTAACGGGGTCTTGAATAGTCTTGTAGGCCATAATTATATGAAAAATATCAGGTTCCTGTGGTTGAGTATACATTATACGCATACACGTGTACATCTTAAGGGGAAAAACAGTCGAAGGTAAAATGTATTATGTATATATAGATATTTAGCATGTTATGCTTGTTTAATAACCAAGGAAAAGTATTTCAAACATTAGAATATTATAACCAGTGACAATGTCCTGATATCAGGTCAACCAGGGCTGGTATTCACAAAGCATCCTAAGTGAAAACTTAAATATTTTGACTTAAGTTAACAATTTGTACCGCTCGTTTGTACCGCAATTTGAAAAATTATTCAGGTTTTCTTAGTGATTATAGTAGCTGTTTACATAACATAATGCTTCAAAACTGTGTAAACTATTAATCATCTTGATTATCTTGCTTAGCTGACACTTTAGATAATTTTAAGATTTTAAGAATTCTCTAAGTTTTCTGCTAAGATGCTTTGTGAATACCACCCCAGATCTATAACTACCCTAGTACACTGTGCGCCAACCAAAACAGTTATACTAGCAAAACTTTATCTGGGATCGGAACAACAACTCACTGTTCCTGAATTGGTTGTTCTGTTCACAAAAACCGGCATCGGTGAACATGATCCATAGTTCGAACATAAAATGAACTTCCGGTTTGAGAAACAAAAGTAAATTGTACATCAATTAATTTTTAGAACATGAGCTATTTTATCAATTCAGGATGAGGGGATATAATTACATGCATAGCATTAAAATACTATTTCTGACATGTCTTCTGGGTAGTGATGCTTTAGTAATATAATAATATCCCTTATTCATATCATGTGTCTTCATACAACGGCAAGACAGGGGTTTTGGACCAAACAAACGCCAACTTGACGAAACCGAAACATTGGGTGTGTTATTTTACATATCATATGCAGCGAGATTTCATTCTAATGCATGTTGTCGTGGTGACCCTGAGGGTGTTTCGAACCGACACAGCCCACTCTATCTACATGGACAAATGACGCTTGGTAAGGGTTTTATCGTCCTAAAGTCTGTTTACATTACACATTTCACGATCAGTTATCTTTGTTTGGAGTAACTTCATGTCGTGATATGGACACTGCGAGGCTGGGCTTCGGCAACATTCCGATGTTGTTACATTTCTATTGGCAGGTACAAACACCACTGTATGCAAACGCCCTACTTCCGGTGTCATTGAAATGATGACATAGCAAAATGACAATTGTTTGACAATTTATTAGCTGTTGGGTAAAGGAAATATTTACTGTTTTATGGTCGCGACCATTGACAACATTTATACCCCCAGCTATTAATTGTATGATTAATGATTGAAAGTTTAAGCAAAACCAGAGACTCAATAATAATCGTTTGGTAATTACAAATAATTGCTTTTATATCAAGGCTGTTACAATGAACGTCATACCAACAAGACGAAGTTTCTTCATAAACATATTGGAGGTTTATTGAGTGTAAAAGATAATACCATAATACTACAGCCGTATCGAAGATAAAAGAAGGTATGGAATAACTACACGTGATCAAAAGCCAGAGCGCCTAATTCCAGATCACACGGAGGGTTAGAATCTCGTATTGTACGAGACTAAACACTTAACAGTACAAACTATACCAGAAGGAAGGATTGGTTTGTCTTTGAAGGTGATTTCTACAAGCTGTTACGATTTTCCTATTGCTTGGTTTGCAGTTAAAGATTCATATCATATAATTATGTACAGTAAAGCCTCGTAACCCTAACCTACCAATATCACGAGCATCCGGCCTATGTCGAGCAAATTTCAAAGTCCCGACGAATTTGCTCTATGTTGTATATTAATTTAGCCCTTTAAGACAAGGATCATTATTACGAGCATCCGATCTATCTCGAGCACAGGTGATGTTCCACTGAAGAATTTTCATCGATAATTAGTTGCTTTATCTCTAGGTAATCATGTATATTATTGTATTAGCTGAAGTTAGCCGA
This sequence comes from Spisula solida, assembly GCA_947247005.1. Lineage (NCBI taxonomy): Eukaryota > Metazoa > Mollusca > Bivalvia > Venerida > Mactridae > Spisula > Spisula solida. The sequence goes on along the minus strand of OX365947.1, from coordinate 37,596,742 downwards.
GGATACACAAGTTTGGTAGATGTCTTTAATGAACCTATTGGATTAGAGACATTGAAAGCAAGTAAACAATATCGGCGATCAACAATCAACATCTCATTCAAAGTTAATATATACCGTCACAATCAGAAAGATACTTTAATCAACGTTTTATGTTAGAAACATGAAAACAATCCTATTTTAGTATCACTGATGTATCATGCGACACGGTGGTTCGTAGTGGACGCTTATCGACATGACCCGACTGCTATTACGTAAACATTGACTATATAAACATTTTCAGTTCATTAAAATTTATTTAACATACAGATTTGTATAATTAAGACGCACACAGCACGTAACAGAATGTTAAAAGTTGTAATTTTCTCAGTATTTATCGTCTGCGCACGGGCGGTACTTCCATGTCCGCCAGACGCTTGTGCTACGATGGATTGTGCTGCAGTAGACGATTGTAATGGAAGAGTAAACCGTGGAGGGGGATGGTGTGGATGTTGTGATATATGTATGATACAGATTGGTAAGTACTCTACTTTGTATAGATTGTCTAAAGTGGTTGGCCATAAGATAAAACTAATGGTATTGTTTCCCATTCCTTACCCTGACCAATTAGGGTTGAGTAGGTAGGTGGTGAAATATTGTCAATTACTGTTGTTTTGTCTATGTTCTTTACTACTTCTACGGTTTTAATTGATATAAACTTTGAATACATTGTGCATGGTTACCTGTGAAGGCCATTGCCTGTCTGGAGGGATAAAATACGTACCTGATTTTTTATGAAATAAACTTTATTTTTTAGGAGGGTCAATCAACATTTTAAGTAGGGGACCTTTTGCTCGAGTAGGTAGGAAAGGGAAAAAACTCTATTTTAGTTTTGACAAGAATACCTGCCTAGAGGTAGTGCAGTTTGCAGGTTCGATCCGAGGCCGCGACCACACTTCCAAGTATATCATAGCAAAAGACAATGCGATCTTTACACGGACAAGTGGCCAATGCTATCGTCCTCGCTAACAAATATCCAAGCACACTGTGGAAGCTACTGCCCAAGTCATTCGTGAAGGACGGATAGTTTAATTATCGGTATTACGACCACCTTAGTGAGTGGAACCAGTTATTACTAGTATTTATAAATAATGCACTGATGATTGTAACTATTGTTTCAGCGGAGGGAGAATCATGTTACAGCATGATGTTGTTAGGTGTTCCAGCAACCACAGAATGTGCAACTGGGCTACACTGTGATAGAAACACACAGAAATGTACAGCTAATAGTAAGTATACATATACATTTGTACTTACCATCTTCGAATTCTACATTTCCCTGGCTTGGAATGAGAAGGTCGTAAGTGCGACTTACGACCTTATAAGACTTGTGCATATTTAAAATATGCATCACAAGGCGCATCTTATGCATCTATTTTCATGAAAATCGGAACAGGTCATGTTGACCAAACTGAAGTTGAAAAAGCTTGTTTTCTTGCTTTCTCAAGCGTTTTTGTACTTACGACCTTCTTATTCTAAGTAATCGATTTATATATGTATGAAACACATGTGTATCATGCTAATGAATAATACTAGCTTAAACATTTGACAGGGATGTTATTTTAAAACTTGTTGAAAGGGGCTAGGATTTTAATTCATAACTTGAATATGGATTCGAATTCGATCGAGTGTTTTGACACATATGCCAGGCCCAGTTGAAAAACTAATATCAGATGCACAGTACAGTTACAGATATTGTTTTATATCGGAAAAAACTATCTGACGGCTTAAGGTTTTACATGACAACTAATAAACGTTACCATAGCAACAACGACTGTGTCTTCATTGAAAAAATATGCATCCATAACGTATCAAAGCAGAGCATAGGAGGTGCCAAATCATAGGAATCAACTAAACTATGGACATTCAGCTTTTCGACAGCTTGGAGGCGGATATTTAACTTGTTGAGCTTTAGTTTGGCATTGTGCCTTGTATGTGTTTTATGTGCTCGGTTGGTTCAGTTGTTGGCATTGTGTCTTGTATGTTTATAATGTCTTCTGTGCTCGGCTGATTAAGTTGAGTGCTGCCTTTCCTGTTTGATTTAATATTATCGTTGTGTATGTTCACAACAAAGGTGGATTACATGTATACTCATAAAGAGGAAGTACTCTTATAGCATTCAAAATCGCACACCGATAATTGTCCCCCTTGGATTGCGACTAGTTGGTTTAATATATCACTATAATTATATCACTAGTGTACTATTTATTTCTCAAACCTTAAATTCAGTATGTAGAGACTGCATTTAAATTGTTTATTAATAATATTAGACTGTAATAATTTGTGTATATTGATTTCTTTCAGTGCCACATGATACAGGTATGTAAGGGATATTATCACTTTAACTTGTTGCCATTGGTGTACACTACAATTTTATACCGATTATAGTTTTCTTTTTGTCCTTTATGATAAATTTTAGTCAGAACTACTTGAATGCTCAACCATTTGACTTATGGGCTTCTTCCTGACCACTATCCCCAATAATCGTGGTTTAGGTAGCTGGTGGCTCAACAACATGTCATACCATTATGGGCCCTACCATGAGTCTATCCTTTGACCTGACACAACTAAGGAAGATAAAACACTGCTACCCGAGAGCAAAATTCTCGAACAATTCAAATGGGCCGCACAAAACTACTGATAAGCATACAAACAGATTTTGAAATAAACGTCTACAAAAAGAGGTGATGCAAACTTGCCTTAACCTCAATTTTTTGAAAGTGTTGTGTTGTTTTACAATGGTGTATAGTTTATATACGACAAAAAAGGTTTTTTTCTCTCATTATATTGATAAACTATATTATTAGTGAACCAAATTAACTTGAGGCTCGTCCGACCCGAACGTGCATATGCTCAGAGTTTCAGCTAAATGTGTCAGCCAATATAATATTATTGTAAATTGTGTGCTCATTTTGAGTTGTTTATCCCAATATTAATACATCACTATCATATACAGCTGATACACCTTGTCTTAGAAGAAAGGAAGAAATCAGAAAGTCACAGGAGAATGGTCTTCCATTGATTGGAGTCACAGAGCCCCAATGTGATGGCAGTGGTAACTTCCAGGTAGCACAATGTGAAGGATCTGTGTAAGTTATCCACATACTTCTCTTACAAATACATGTAGTACAGATAATTAAATGACATGTTCACCCTTTATTTTGTAAAACGCATATGGACTCTCACCATACCTGTATATAAATGCCCACTATATAAATGTGTGGTTTGGGAATCGACAAGAGATACTTGAAATATATGTGAAGGACACAAACTTTATTTTATTTTGGACCTGAAACTCAGATAATGACAATACACTGCTCGGGTAATACCAGTATTAGAGTTGTTTAACGGCGAAGTTGGTTTATTTCTACAGGTGCTCTTGTGTGGATGCTGATGGTAACGCTATCGATGGTTACCAGGCTGGAATAGGAGAACTTGCCAACATGGGTTGCAGTACGTATCATATACATATACATGAGTCGGTCTCCGGGAAACACTCTTATTTTCACAAAAATGTTTGGGGTTTCCATGATGAAGCAAAATGAATTGTGTTCATGCACTGTTTTAAAGAAATGACTGCTTTTTGTAGCGGCTATGAGCGAAGCTTTTGTTGCACAATGTTGCAAATGTCTTTCAAACGTTATTTGACGTAGCTACAGCAAATATTTCTTCCAGCCAGTATTTGATATATATACAGCACTGAAGTTACGCCATTTAAACTTTAAAATTCTGTAACAGCTAAAGACTGCATGGGGATAACTATGGTTTGTAGGACTTCATTAACTGAAACATACTTATTATTACAGATGACATTGCTACAATTAATTTTGAAGGGGAGGTAAAAAAATTGTTATAAATAATTTTAGATAGAGCGTAAGTTTAAGACTTTCGTAAGTGTTTTGATAAAGCAGTACCAAGAAATTATGATATTATTTTGTATTGTTATATAATAGAATGTGCACGAGATTTGGCTGCATACATGAAATCTGGTTTGATTGGAAAACTCTTCTACTGTGATTCTAATGGAAACTACAAAACAGCAACAACATCAGCGCCACAAATGATAGTGACAAAAGGTGCTACCGCTAGTGTTCTTACTGGAAATGCTGGAATATTATACGCTTCAGGTACCTTTAAAGAATCAGTTGTTACGTTATTTAGTTTGGTATTATTTCATAAAGACTTTACTTAGACACGAAGTTAATTAATTTATCATTGGCATATTATACCAAACAGACTCCAACAAAACACCTAGCTCCGGGTAGTACGATGGTCGAGTGGACAATGATCTTTACTATAGATCGAGAGGTCCCTGATTCGAATGTCGAACGGGGCACTTGATCATTTTATAAACGCTTTTCAGTGTTCCCCCATCCAATTAGAGATGGACCCAGAGGTTGTCTTGTGTGCATCGGTGTTGTACACCTGGCATGTTAACCAACGAGCTAGGGTATCGCACCCGGATTCCTTAATCACATCACTGCCTTTTCGTTGAGTGGGTACTTGAGAGGGTCAAATGCCGAGCTGTCGTTACTGCCATCGGCGCCAAGTGTAACGCACGCATTGCGACTATTGTCGGGGGTTAAATGTACAGTCGGTTGAGCCGACGAATAGCCGAAAGCAGAGTTAAGATCTCGTACATGTACTTTAAATCTACTTTTAACCTTAAAAGCCTTGTATGCGATACATCAATGCATATTATAATAATAATAATAGTTAATGCATATTATATTATGTTATATCATATTATATTATATAAATGTAGGTGCCTGTGCCCATGAATTGTCATCTTCTCAGAGTAGTTCCTTACTAGGTGTATTTGTGCCACAATGTGATGCTGACGGCAATTATATCCCCAGACAATGTCAGGGTTCAGAGTAAGATAGCTTAGTCATACTTTAATGCTCTTGTTCTCAAAGTATAGCCATCAAGATCTACGCATCCGAACTGCTAATTAATGTAAATATATTGTATGTAACACACAGAAGTTGCCTCCCGTTCCTCATTGCACATTAACTCATTTAGGACCATATGTAAGCATGCTGGAAGCCATGAGAGAAACACTGTATTGTCCGCTGGGAATGTTCATTCCTTTATGTGACGTGTAGCCTTTACATTCCACGTCAGTGTCATGGGTCGCAGTGAGTATGCGGGCGGGCGGGCGTGCCTATCCATAACGCAACATACATATCATGCAGTGGTTCATTATGATGAATACTTCTCTTGTGGTACCTTTTATAATTAAGTGCTCTTGTTATGTTTATACATTATTTTTTTACACAGCCATATTATATTATAAGAATCTTTTGCGCCTATAGTGGTATTCGAACCCATACCGTATCTTGTCGGCTATCGCAACTACCTCACGGTTGAGCTAATAACCAGTTGTTTTAAATGTTACTGCTTCACATCACGTGACTAGTAATGGGTTGTGATGCGGGTGATATATATACGTATATAAAAGAAAACGTAAACAAATGGTAACTCAAACAAAGGGCAAATGCATGCTGTTAGTATGAGGCGTTTTCTTATTTGGATGTTTGGATGTATAGCATCATCAAATGCGTATTACGAGTATATCCAACGATGTGTAATACGTCATGTATAAATGTTCTTGTTGTTATAGGTGTTACTGCGTCAGAAAAGATGGTTCAAAGATTGAAGGATATTCCTCACCTATTGCTATGAAAGATCACGTCACTTGTCGTGAGTATAACAATTGTAAACTTAAGAATTAATGAATATGTACCTGTGTTTTATCGGTTATTTATGCACACCTTGGTTACCTCTATGAGTATATAAGGGAAACCGCTGGTTGTGTTAGAATTGTCAATCTAACACAAACTCCTTGTCGCAATTCTTCTAATAAAATGTTATCGTGTTAGAATGCCTGTACAAGAAACAAGTATTTAAAAAACACGACTGTTTTCGATAACAATTTTGACTCCTTTCGTGGATATTTTGGGTGAACAAGTCTTGAAAACAAGAATAGTCATTTCCTTTTTTTTTATAAATTGAGTTGAAAAAATTATGGTTTTACGAATACAAAATTACCAAATGCGCACCAGGTGCGCGCTTCGGGATCGAGAAGTCCCGGGTTCAACCCCCGTCTGGACCACTGCTTAATTTCTCTGAGCAAGAATAACCCACATACTCAACTTGACCAAGGTGTGAATTGGTACCCGTGAGGGCAGTGTCTGAACATGTTCGATAGTCCTGGGCACCGCAGATCGATGTTCTGTGCACACCTACAAGGAGAGAAATAGTCTCCCATGGAGACTAGGACGCAGGTTTCCATAGATAAACCAATGCCAAAGGGTGGCTGAACGGCTAAAATGCTGAAAGCAGCCCTCGAAAATTGGTAACATAACTTAACTTATTTTACTATGCGGTAGAACCTCAATAATTCGACGTCTGTCAAACCCTTGAATAGCAGTCTACTAATTGATTTAGTGTTGATAATGAGGTTGTACAATACCCACTGGAAATCTATGAGAGGTTTTGTGTATTTTATGTGGTCTTATCATGGCTGTGGTCTTTAAGTAAAAATTTACATGTCTGATACCGAGGGTATATATTTATTTTTGTAGAATGTGCACGTGACAAGGATAGGTATGAGAAGATGGGAATTCTAGGACGTATCCATACATGTAGAGCTAATGGTAACTATCAGCAGTATCAGTGTATAGGTTCGGTATGTTACTGTACGGATGATAACGGCGTCAAACTCATGGACCAAGGAGTTAACATTGGCAATATCAATGATCTTAATTGTGTTTAAATGTAAGTTGAAGCATTTATGTCCCTTCTTTATAGAATCTAAGATATCGTGATAAGGTACTATTAGTGGACAATATCATGTGTTTAAACAATTAAAGTATTGTATTATAGTTATCAATCTTTTTGTACACTCTATTTCATCTAAATCAGCAAGTCAAGGAACACCTCAAATCTGACTGCTCGAACAGTGGTCTTTATACAATCCTGAATATTTCCTAAAACAATTGAAGTAATACTGATGTAATACTGATGTAAAACTGATGTAATAATGATGTAATATTACTAGTACCGGTTTCTAAAACAGATGTTTACTTTATACAAAACACCAACCACCATAATATATTACAAGTATTCATTTTATTTCAACTTGCAAAATCACCAGCATGTTGATATAAGTGTATGACAAAATAGCTACCAAATTTGATTGAACTTTATCAATTGCGTTTATTTTGCTAATAAAACAGTTATACAATTAGTGGTTAGATTTCTTGATTTCACATATACATATAGTAAAAAGAAAGACCATTTATCACTGTGATACTAAATGTACGTATATCGTATGTAGCTTTTTTTCTTTCACTACAGGTATAATTGATGTTCACGATCAAACCGATAGGGGACCTGGTACAATGGTATAAACATCGAACAGTTGATCTGACAGTCTACTTTATTTTGTATTTTATTATTTGTAAAATAAATATATTTTAGTTATTGTATAACATAGTTTGTTGTTTAACAATACACCAATACATTATAACCGTTTGCACCTACAGGTAACTGTATCATTGAAAAATAAAAACCAAAGAAAAGTATCGTAAACTTTTTGTATCTAAACTAACGTTATATATCAATTTCTGTAAAACATCTTTATCAATGATACATTTACCCGCGTTTGCGTCATCACAAAAAATGTGTGTGAGATTATTTTCAAATTGTTTCTTAAAATACCGGAGATAATAACCATGTAATAAATTGTGTTCTAAATATTCATTACATTATCATAAAGACTTCAAACAGGAAATTAGGTATATTACGTATCAGTCATTTTGAAATGGAAGCAGCTTGTCGATCATGTGACCGTATGTCATGTTGGTATATAATATATGTACATTATGTGTGTGTTTTATAATGTTTGCGATATACTTCTGTATACCCCGATATATAAGGCCAATAGACCAGGGGTTGTATTCACAAAGCATCTAAAGGGGAACCTTAGAACTTTCTTAAAATCTTCAAATTTCCTTTAGTGTATCAGCTAAACAGGAAATTCAAGAAAATCCATATTTTACATTATAGCTTGGAACCATTATGTAGAGAGTTATAACAATCACTAAGAAAACGTGTTTTGGAAATACAGGCAGCTCAATTTTTTAACGTAAGACAAATATTTAAGTTTATCCTTTAGATGCTTTGTGAATTTCACCCCTGACCAGATTTTCTAACATCCACAGCCAGTACTAACTTTCTATTCCACAATTAACGGACAACTTCACTTCATACCGTGTGCACGTCAGTAGCGAATGTCAATGAAGACATTGTACATAATATTGCTTTGATTGCAAGTGGACGACAATCATATGTGTTTGTTTTGAGAGACTTAATAAATGATGACAAAAAATGGCAGCACACCACACTATCAAATTGCCATATAGTTATCTAAAGCATAAAAAAATATATACTTGAAGTACAAAATTACGAATGGGAACATTTTGACTAAAACATAGTACCACATGAAAAGGGTGAGAGGAGACCATTTTTTAATTGAATGACACTCGGGTACATGTCTATATGACACATCATAGTTTGGGGAGGGACTTCAACAGACATGAGATTGGGGGCACCATTAGACAGCCAAAGGTAAAACCCCTGGTACAGACAGCATCAACTTGATACACTGCCAGCGAACACCGCTGCATACATCATGATAGATCTGCTACAGTTGATATTGGATTAAAAAGGAAGTATCAAGTGATTTAAGTATGTTCTTATATTGTAAAACTCACAAAGAAAGGACACGAAAGTGGAAAGGGTATATAGCTGTTATACTTACTATATATACCAAACAATACACTTACACGGCTTACTTGACGGAGAATTAGAGCTGCATATCACTCCCTGCAATACATACAAATATACATAACATAGAAGACGTTTATTTCAAAATTCAAAAGGTCGCATGACCCATGGGAACATAAATATACTATACATACTTTACACAATGACAAAACATAATGACGCTATAAGCCAACACAATCAAAGAATCGATGCGCACACGCACACAAAACATGACAATAGCGTAAATAATCAACAAGAGAGAAAGATGAGTGGTTAGAGAGTGGTATCCCTTATCATAGAATAATGTGTATTTGTGTATTCAAAAAGACGAAACACAAAAATACATGTATACATAGCAACGCTAAATAGCACAATGCATACATGTACGAGTATAACTGAATACTGTAGCGCACATACAATCCAACGCCACACAGAAACTGTGGCATCGCCTAGCCACTCAAGAGTCATACATAGAACGAACCATATCCCCAAAAATGGACATTTCAGTCAAACAAGCCTAAAGAGGATATTCCATGAGTGTCTTTTCATATTGAATTTATTAAACGAGTTGAATAAAATAATAAAATGCGAGGTTTGCCGAGCATTTTATCGATTTTGTTCAACGAGTTTAATAAATTCAATGTGGAAAGTCACAAATGTAATGTTCTTTTTATCATAGGTTAGCCTTTTCCGACAGAAACATAAAATAGCTACTTATTTTCACTATAATAAACGCGCAACTTTGACGACGTCTATAATTTGAGTGACGTCACGTCAAAGCTTTATTACACTAGTGTATTATCAAAAATAAATGATGGCTTTATTACGCTGCCGCGACGTGAAACATATGATAAATTTATATACTTACCCTGCAATGGACTTAATTTAAGGTTATTCGATCGTCTTCAATCTATCCGTACAAGGTACATTGTATATCAAACATGTTATATTTATGAAAAACACTTTTACAATATTTTTGGAAGTTCATAACAGTTTTGCTCGGCTTTTAAAAAAATCATTCATTGATTTTTGGAGAAACCCAAAAAAACAGAAATTAGCATTTAACAGCGACAGTTTGGCTTCTAAAAGCATAAAAATAATAGACAAGTAATTTTATATGTAGGTAATCATACAATATAGTTTATTTTGAATTGGGCAAGTTACGTGTATTTTGCCAATTATCATGGCAATTGTTCGGCTAGATATTTTATAATGAAGATTTTAAGGATTTGAAAATTGCTTAAAAGTAAAGGATTTGATTAAAGCATTGATAAGATTCCTTTCAGTCTTATTCACCCTGATCCCTCGTGTGCGTCGAGAACATGCATAACATACAATAAATACTAATGGTGTCATTTGTCATAAAAAAATTATAAAAATAAGGAGATCCAATATGCGGTTTACCTTTCCGAAACCGGAAACACAAGGCAATCTTAATGGTTTGTGCCATATATACGTGCTTTAATGGTTTATTATGTACAGTAAATATCATAAGAAGAAGATCATTTTGCATTTCAGTAAGTCAAAGACCCACGTGAACACACAATACATGCACTTATAATTATAAACACGTAACAACATGTCAATATTATATAACAAATTGTGAATAATGGCATATGTATAAAGATATATAGTGCGCCCATAATAATGAGAAAGGGGGGGGGGGGAATTGGTATATTCTACAATGGTGGATTATTCAGATGTGCACGGTTCATCGGTGATGTTTTAGTACAAAACTGGTAATGTCTATTTACTTTAATTGGTACACCAATTTTGCAACAGCTTACTACTTATTCATGTTTGTAACCATCACATTATATTATTGGCGCATTATACCTGAACTACGCCGAAGACAGGAGACTTAGCACATCTTTACGGAAATATAATGCATGCTTTTCGTCCCCAAGGCGAATAATACCACCACGGTAATTAGACGCTTTCAATTCATCTGGTTAACACAGATTTTATATAGCTGGGCTAAAAGCTGTAAAAAACGTTAAGGTTTATAAAGTTCAACCTGATTGCAAACTGACCTGTATACTGTCAAAATTTATTTCGAAATCGTGATATTCAATCTTTTCGTGACTGGAGCCTTTTCAAGTGTACATATATCAGAATAACGATGCGAAACTGTCGTAAATGCTAACAAATTAAAGAGAAGGTGCAATTATTTCGCTTCATATCGATAAGCAAATTATATGTTCTCGTCCGTCTTGTTGAATGCCAGAAATTGGTTTACCGTCACGGTCAATGATTCTTGTCAAAACATTATCACTGGTACGGAGCAATGTCAGAGCGTAAGACGACTCTAACTGATATCATGGTATAGTCTCTTCGTGAAAAAATGCAAATAACTCTTTACACAGCTAAATACACGCTTTTGAGTGCGTCTACTTTGCACCGTATTACGCTTCGAATGAGAAGTAAATTTAAACGATCGTTCAACTCATTGACAGGTTAATGTTTGTTCTAAATGATAATGTAAAAAATACAATTATACGCTTGTAGATCATTTATATTTATACCTTAACTTATGCAGGTTTGTGAAAAATGAAAAAAATACTTATTTTAATTTAAACATTGCACGAAATATAATACAAATGAATTAATTTAACCCGACAATGTTCTTTATAAACTAGTTTTGCTATAATACTTGTAATAACTCTCGCAAAATGCAGATCAGAGTTATGGTTCTTGCTTGAAATGGTCAGGTGTTGATGATGAACTAGTGTTAAAAGTTTCAAAGCAATAGCCCACGTAGTGTATGAGAAAAGTGGACCTAAACACAAAACTTAACCAAGGAATTTTCTGAGTCCAAAAAGGGGAAATAACTCATGCAAAATGCTGATCAGAGTTATGGTTCTTGCTTAACATGGCCAGGTGTTGATGGTGAACAAGTGTTGAAAGTTTCAAAGCAAAAGCCCACGTAGTGTATGAGAAAAGTGGACCTAAACACAAAACTTAACCAAGGAATTTTCTAAGTCCAATAAGGGGCAATAACTCATGCAAAATGCAGATCAGAGTTATGGTTCTTGCTTGGCATGGTCAGGTGTTGATGGTGAACAAGTGTTGAAAGTTTCAAAGCAATAACTCTGATAGTTTAGGAGAAAAGTGGATCTAAACGCAAAACTTAACCAAGGCATTTTACTTTCTAAGTCCAAAAAGGGGCAATAATTCTTACAAAATGCAAATCAGAGTTATGGGTCTTGCTTTACAGGCTCAGGTATTGATGGTGAACAAGTGTTGCAAGTTTTAAAGCAATAGCTTTGATAGTTTATGAAAAAAGTTTACCTAAACACAAAACTTAACCAAGCAACGCCGACGCCGAAGACGATCAAGTGATGACAATAACTCATCTTTTTTTCAAAAATCAGATGAGCTAAAAAGGAAACCTGCTGTTTTTGAGCGAATGTCATGCACTCTTAACGACATCAGACATTGTGCAATGGTCTTTTAACGAATGCGTTATAGATAATTCCCGAAAATATTATGGTGGAAATCTCGCATGCCGATACTAGTAGCGAGTCAGTCTATACGAGTGCTTTAAACGTTAGCACGTTAATTGGCGTGGAGACTTCAGAGAATCATCGACCATTTTTCATCTATTTGAACATGGATTTACCTACTGCCCTGAACTCTCTTATTTTTTGGTGTATATCTCATGGTACAAAAACCGTCCAGTGTAGCAAATTTGTTAACATCTGATTTTAAGAAGTGAAGAAATGAAATATATATATCGTCGTACCTACGTATGCAGTGCCTTATTGCTGAATTTCACTCTCACTGCACACTTCAAAGAAGCTGTACTTGAATTTGTCTTCCTAAAAACTTAAAAAGTATCAGCAAAAAAGCAATGATAATAATGGGAGATGATGATGTAACTTCAATAATGGACGCGGCTAATTATAATACATATAAAGATATATGTACAGATAAATGTGTAACATCCACCTGGACTGCCTAGTAGACGAGTGACAACTTGGAGTACCAGAGGGGGTTTTCATGTTCGATCCTAGTCGTGACATACACAGTCGTTAGATTTAGTACGGGCATTAGAAGGTCGTAAGCACAAAAACGTTATTTTGAGGAAACAAGAAAAAACGGTCTGAAAATTAATCTTTACAAAAAGTTTTTTTCAACTTCAGTTTGGTGAACATGACCTGTTACGATTTTCATGAAAAGGCTATAAACAGCGCCTTGTGGTGCAGAGTTCAAATATGTTTGAGTCTTGTTAGGTCGCACTTACGATATTCTCATTCTAAGCCAGCGATATATACCTTGTTTAACGCTCAATTATTTTAGATCAACAGTAGATGGGTTACATGGAACCCTGTTAATCAACGTAGGTTTGGGAACAAACATTAACAAATCCTTCATTTACAGAGATCGTGTTTTCGCTTGTTACATTATAATAATTATGTAATAAATCAAAATATGTGTTAATAATACTATACAGGTTCATAAACACATTTGATGATAAGTTTCTGTAACAAATTAAGTTTGCTTCCAGAAGAAACATGATAACTAAGTGAAAATATCTGTTAAACCTCTTCAACCCTCCCTCGGGTAGGAAGAAACCTTGTAATTTGTCTGACAGAGTCCATAGCATGATGTCGGTAATAGTCGTCTTACGCTTTGACATCGCTCCGTACCAGTGATTATAAAAGATGTTCATTCCAAAATTCAAAAGTTCGCACGAGAGCGTAAATTTACTATACACAATGAGACAACATAATGACACTTTCATATAAATACAAGTTTTCAGCTCGAGGATGCAGTAAACTTGTTGTTGAATCGGTAATGGTTTTAGTTCAAAATTTAGATCATCGGTCGGCGGCCGGGTTTGCTCACAGGAACTTGAAATTCTATCCATAAAAAACCATAGCAGTCGATCCATACAAAGTCGCTCTATACATTTATTATACTGAAAGGATGACAACGCCACCCCTCCACAATGGATAAAATTTCAAATTCGTGTGGTTTGCTTAAACTTTATTATAGTTGTGCAGTGGAGGGGAACATACATTTCAAAAGCCACATAACCGGACTGGATATCTACCGAGACAGACACTATGTAAGTTTGTTTTTATTATTCAGTTTTGCTACTTATACAATAATAATGACATTGGGCTAAAACGTCATATTAATTTATTATTTCGGTAAAATCATATTTATATATTGATTAAGGTAGTATCTGCATGACTTCTGAGCAATAACCTTTGGGTGTAGTCTAGATAAAGTATATAGCGAAAAGTGCAGCCGCGCCGATCTAAAGTACAGTCCGTTTATTGAGGTGTGTCACTTGTATACAAACATTGCAATATCATAAATTATTATTAATGTTTTAAACATTCTAATTGGAGAAAAAGATGTACTGAAAATCAGTACATTATCAACTAAGTCACATACTAAAACATATAAGGTATTTATTAAAATGATACATAAATAAGAGAAATTGCAATGCTTATGTATAGATAAACCTCAATCATTCGGGCGTAACGGCACTTTTAATATTAAAATTTTCCAGGTATAAGGGGTGTATTTTTTCCATTCAGAATAAAAACACAACTATATTCCAAATACAAAATGTTGTTATTTATATCGTCCTTCTTAGCGCAGTTAGCTAAGCTATCGCTAATAGATTTAAATCAATATTTTGCTTGGGTTCGAATCCCAACCTTTTGAATATTTTTTTTTAATTTTGCTAAAAACACGTGCGTACATGTCTAAAATACATTTCTAAAATATATCTAATTCCCTTGTATTTTGATACGAACACTTAGAACATTCCAGCGAAATCAATGATGAAAATCCGATTAGTGTTACAAATACAATATACAGGGCGGACTAAAAGTAATATTTATGAAACAAGGCAATTTGTTTTAAACATAAAACATAATTTTAACATACATAAAGTAATAAAATACACCTGTATTACGATAATATAATTTAAAAAAAGAGTTTAGCAGCGGATTCAAACCCACAGCCCATTTTAAAAAGTATGCATAGTTTCTATGTGTAGAACATGTTAACCACTCCTAGGCCACGCCGTCAACTTGAAAGTTAACTTGAATTTTTAATATATATATAATATCAAAAAAATAACGGTAAATATCGTTTCAACAAGATTTATTAGCAAAATCGGCAAATAATATGCCTTTGGCCAATTTACAACAAATATATACAAGTACATAGGAGTAATATACAAACATATGACATATTATTTAACAGAGATAAATAACAAATTATACGAAGCAACTGCATCAATGGCTACAGAGCGTCTTAACATAGCATTATAGGTAAATTTAGCTATATTTTTAATGGTAGTAGTATTATTCGACGACATTAAATATACTATTTGTTCAATGTATTCCATGATCTGGGAATATTGTAAATAGTACGTAAGTCAGAATAAAATTAACAGCATAGCATGAAGTGATATTCAGTTTCTATCATATTAGTATTGCAATATTTGTATACCTACCAACTTCAATTTCGAGAGAGTGTGGGCAGAGACGAAACTTTGATAAATCTAGTTTATACTTATCGTTCATCTTGATATCTAGATATTTTTCAGATTTGTATTGACATTTAAATTGTTTGGACATGCTGATCGTATATACGATGTCGCATAGAATAATAACACATTTGATCGATAGTATCCAAGTTCCATACATAGTTAAAACCAACCTTAGCAAATGAACTCGTCCGAGGGTCGTATGTCGAAGGTCGTTGTATAGTCCAGCCAGGGCAAAAATCCAGTGACGGAGCGGTCGAGTTCACTTTAACGGTGTAAAACCAATTATAAAGGCTTAAACTGTACAAACAACTATAATGTCAATGCTTAACTAACATACTCTATTCGCTCTACCTGTTTAGACAACTCCTACTATCGTTTGCGTACACATAAACCGCAACGTCACTGTCACAATATCCTAACTGGACTGTACATCTTTACACAATGTTACGTAAACAAATGACTGACATGAGTAATCGATTTATACGATGTTCAACCAATAATACATTACAATCTATTTAGTTCTGGATAAATCGTTTAGTCTGGTCAGTCCCCTGTTAACATAACATTGGGTATATAATCATGGAAAATACTCTGATTAATGTATAATTTTAGTATATATATATTATATTATAAAAGGCAGTGAAAACCGGTTTTACTGCCTTTTTCTCTAACTCAAATGTTGAAAACAATAAAATACAATAGCGCGATGAAACACTTCACAGACGTGCATGCCGTACGTCTAATGTCGTGATATGTTAGACAGCACAACATAAACCAGTTTACATGCTCTTTTATATATTCAAAAAAATAAAACGAAAACTATCATAATACGATACAAGAGGGCCCTGTCGTAGTAGTGTATGCACATCCCTATGGTGACCTAAGTAATTAAGTAATTAAGTAATCATTTACATTCACTAAGTAAGAAAATTCAGCCTCTATTGCAAGTTTTCTTATGACTTGACCATGTGACCTAGTTTTTGACTCCTGATGGCCCAATATCAAACTTGACCTAGACTTTATAGAGATGACCATTGTTATAAGTTTCTTAAATATTAAGTTAAAATTGTGACCTCTAGTGACTATACAAGCTTTTTCAATGATTTGACCTAGTGACCTAGTTTTTGACCCCGGATGACCCAATATCAAACTTGACCTAGATTTTGTTGAGATGATCATTGTGACCAAGTTCCATAAAGATAAGGTCGAAATTATGACCTCTAGTGACTACACTAGGTTTTTCTATGATTTGACCTTGTGACCTAGTTTTTGACCCCGAATGACCCAATATCAAACTTGACCTAGATTTTGTTTAGATGATCATTGTGACCAAGTTTCATCAAGATAAGGTCGAAATTGTGATCTCTAGTGACTACACAAGGTTTTTCTATGATTTGACCTTGTGACCTAGTTTTTAACCCAGATAACCCAATTTCAAACTTGACCTAGATTTTGTTAAAATGATCATTGTGACCAAGTTTCATAAAGATTAAGTCAAAATTGTGACCTCTAGTGACTACACAAGGTTTTTCTATTATTTAACCTTGTGACCTAGTTTTTGACCCCAGATAACCCAATATCTAACTTGACCTAGATTTTGTTGAGATGATCATTGTGATCAAGTTTCATAAAGATTAAGTCAAAATTGTGACCTCTATTGACTACACTATGTTTTTCTATGATTTGACCTAGTGACCTTGTTTTTTAACCCAGATGATCAAATATCGAACTTGGCCTAGATTTTGTTGAGATGATCATAGTGACCAAGTTTCATAAATATTAGGCTACAATTGTGACCTCTAGTGTCTACACAAGCCAATTGTTGACGGACGGACGGACGGACGGACGACGGACGATTGACGAAGAGTGATCACAAAAAATACAAAAAAATACGTTCAGTGCCTTTACGTTAAAACTGGTGTCAACCAGTTAACGTTGACGAATTTCGAAATATAGTTTGCATATAATTATTTATCTGATATTTTATACGCATTATAGTACCATACCACCAGAGGCGACACCACAGAGAGTTGTCAGATGAAATGATAGTGTTCACGGGTAGATAACTCGCAGTTCATTTCGTATTCAGTGTCATTCGTTTCGTTCGCTGCTCATTTACAAAAGAGTCTGAACCTGTATGATGGTCAAACATGATTGCACACTGATCCCTGATAGATAATGTCCTTTGTAGTTCTGGTTCATTTCCTTTAATGTGGAGAATTAACATAGACTTCAAATTATACCTTTAATTGGTTGACAATGCAAAACAAAAAAAACTAAATAATTACATACGTACATGTGCATAATATTATAATGATACAAAAAAACAATTGACTTGGTGAAACCGATAAGGGGTATATTGATATGTCGATACGTTGTGTTTGTATGTCTGGATAAACAACCAATGTCGCCGTGCCAAATGTCAATCTACAAAGGAAAGAAGTATTCGCATACTTAGAGATGATTTTTATATGTGTACAATACAATCAACCTATTTTAGTCAAGAATGTCATTTTCAAATGTTTGATAGTTCGACGTGTATATGTCTCATTTAATTTGGCGATGCTGAAATACTGCAGATTATCATCTGGCACAATAACCAATCGTTAACATATAGTGTAACATGGTTATCGATGCAAGTTCTTGCCGAACACCAACATGGCTCATAGTATTCCATGCATGCCAAGAACACGGCAATTACTTAAATTCATTGATGGCAAAGTTGTGTTTAAATTGGTATTTATCGTCAAAGTCTTATTTTATTTTTCAGAAAAACACAGGACACAATGTTTGTTCAATTCCTCTCGTTTCTCGCGATGATCGGTAAGTCTGTTTTCTAGTCTAGTTGAAACTATACAGGGTGTCCAAAAAGAAAGTATACAGTTTCTGTGTATGTCTATCAAACCTCTTCATTCTACTATCGCATCGAAAATTTGCACATGTATAGACAAAAGATGTAAGTTTTTTCTGTGACCAATTTTAAGATTATAACCCGGATATTTTTTTAGAAAAATGTCAATTTTCTAAAATTACCTTATTTTGTCCGTGACGTCATTTTGTAGTAATTATAGCTGAAACTTGGTCACATTGCGTTTTAATAGCTTAAACTAGGTCATTCAGATCTAGCTATTTCAGCTTGGACTTGGGCTTTCAGTGGGCGAAGTTCATTTTCTCGTTTAGTTACTAGTATGTGTTGGACAATGTGCCATGTGATTGTGGTATGTGATGTGTTTATGTTTTGAGTGCTGTCTTCCCTCTCCGCTTATCTATAATCTTCTATACAGTTACTTGCATTTCAATAACTTGTCTTGCGTTTCATTAACACTCAAGTTTGATATAACAAACGTCTACAAAAGATTGTAATAATAATCAAATATGCGTTATAAATTCAGTATGTGCTTCAGAGAACCAAATAGCTCTCTACTTCAAATCGCTTACTTCAACTCTCATGCCAATGTATAATTTGTCATAATAATCAAATATGCGTTGTAAAATTAGTATGTGCTTCAGAGAACCGAATAGCTCTCTACTTCAAATCGCT
Organism: Spisula solida; assembly: GCA_947247005.1. Lineage (NCBI taxonomy): Eukaryota > Metazoa > Mollusca > Bivalvia > Venerida > Mactridae > Spisula > Spisula solida. The sequence continues at coordinate 37,577,810 of OX365947.1, read as the reverse complement.
TACACCTGGCGATTCGAATCTTATGCCAATGTATAATTTGTCAAAAAAGCTACTCGATTAACTTGCTAGCAATCTATGGTTCTAACAATTAAGAGCCCATCTCATATGCCAACCCGACACAACCTCCTCACAGGGACACGTCCATTAGCATTGTAAGACTGTACGGGCAAAGGGAGGTAACCGCTTTGCAAAGGGAAGTAATCACTGCGAGGAGTTTGATGCCAACCTAATCAAAGTACGAGTATATGGTGTTTCGTTTCTAATATACAAACTGGGAGAACCACTACATCTCCCTCACTAGTCACCAATATAACACAATGTCTTATTACAAAGAAGAAGCTACGCTATCTAATTCTTGCGGAACATTCGCAGTCATATGACTACCATACAACATACATAGTGGTGTTGCCTTAGTCCAATGACTGCCAATTATATATTATATATATACGCACATATTGTACATGTATTAAATAGTGTTTAGTACTTAAAAGCTTAGTCCTCTATTTTGAATATTCTATCTTATTTAATTATTACTTGAAAAATATATACTTATAGAAGGCCAATTCTAATTTTAGATGTGTTTTCACTCCCCACATTTTCTGATCTATATGTCTAATACAAAATATGACCTCAAAGTTGTGTTTATCCTTATTTTAGTGACTGTGCTCGCTGATGGTCATGAGACAATGGATGAAGAATGGGTAAGGATATTCGAATATAACCGACTTTTAGTTTATAAAGTGGCACAAAATGTGAAGATACTATAACGGTTTATCTATAGCACAGAGAATTTGACACGATCCTGACCTTTATGCACGAATATATTACTAGGTTCTTGCGATGAATATATAAATTTCCGCCAGCAATTCGTGCAATATCGGTTATATAGATTTGTGTTGGTATTACACCTCCAGCGTCTGTCTGGTACTTCCCGCTTAGGAAAACATACAACCAGGGTTATAAATATAGATATATCAGCTGTTAAATTATGCTAATTTAAAGGTCGAGAGTCGTGTCAAATTCTCTGGACTATACTGTCTAGTCAAATGCTCCATGAAGTAATCATTGTTACATCACCATATAGAAACATACACTATGCGCCAGAGTGTCACCATATAGAAACATACACTATGCGCCAGAGTTTCACCATATAGAAACATATACTGCGCGCCAGAGTGTCACCATATAGAAACATATACTATGCGCCAGAGTGTCACCATATAGAAACATATACTGTGCGCCAGAGTGTCACCATATAGAAACATATACTATGCGCCAGAGTGTCACCATATAGAAACATATACTATGCGCCAGAGTGTCACCATATAGAAACATACACTGTGCGCCAGAGTTTCACCATATAGAAACATATACTATGCGCCAGAGTGTCACCATATAGAAACATATACTGTGCGCCAGAGTGTCACCATATAGAAACATATACTATGCGCCAGAGTGTCACCATATAGAAACATATACTATGCGCCAGAGTTTCACCATATAGAAACATATACTATGCGCCAGAGTGTCACCATATAGAAACATATACTATGCGCCAGAGTGTCACCATATAGAAACATATACTATGCGCCAGAGTGTCACCATATAGAAACATACACTGTGCGCCAGAGTGTCACCATATAGAAACATATACTGTGCGCCAGAGTTTCACCATATAGAAACATACACTGTGCGCCAGAGTGTCACCATATAGAAACATATACTATGCGCCAGAGTGTCACCATATAGAAACATATACTATGCGCCAGAGTTTCACCATATAGAAACATATACTATGCGCCAGAGTGTCACCATATAGAAACATATACTATGCGCCAGAGTGTCACCATATAGAAACATATACTGTGCGCCAGAGTGTCACCATATTGAAACATATACTGTGCGCCAGAGTTCTCGTAACTGTGGTAAAAAAATTGAAATTTCCAGGTAATATAGATCTATCAATTGTCTAGCGTTTTAATTATTTAATTATATTATGACGTCACAATTTTCTTGATGACGTCATTTATTGTGACCAAGGTGCAGCACGCGCTGTCGAGCGTGACGGACAAAAAATAATCACAGAGCAACGGCATTTCTTTAAGAGCAGGCGCGTAGCTAGCCTATAATCATGTGGATTCACTATTGTGCTAGGGGGGTCGGGGGCACCCCCACTCCGGGATTTTTTTTAAAACAATGGTGTTATTTGGTGCATATGTAGCGTTCTCAACGTGCTTTATTTAGTTCTTAGCATCATTAATTTGTAAATAAACGATAGTTTGTAAATAGAGTATTTCTCTGTTCAAAATAAAGCTAAAATATAAATCAACAAATGCAGATCTACGAGTCCAATTTTATTATTTACACAAACTCTTCAGATAGGCTTATATAAGTCTATAGTTGTCCGTCCCTTTTCAGGGCGGCAAAGTTCTTTCTGTATGATAACATTGTCAACCAATGTCCATACATTTGTAGCTACTAGTAAGCGAAATTGCCAGTCCAGACAGACGTTCAGTGGTTATATCTTTTACCTTTCTTATAATACCTAAAACTACCTCTCAGCTCAAGCCTTAGAGACCCGCATAGTAATTAGCATAACAAAGGAACGACCTTTTCTAGTTTTCCGAGATGCGATCGGTGCATGGGAACTTTGCCACAGTGTCGTGGGTGGCGAGCTGATTTTGGATTTGAAGACTCCATATACTGGAATTCAGCCATAGCTTTGCCGTACAACTCGCCCCTCACGACAGCATCTGCTACCCTAACACGCGGGAAACCTAGCGCTCCGTAGCTACTTCAACTAAGTCGATGAGTTGCTTCTGTGAAAGTTTATTCGGTGGTTTAGCACCCTGAACCATGAACCCAACAGCAACTATGCAAGATGACGATAAAGTAAAACCTCATGATGTTACATCAGGTGGAGGTGGAATCGCCTTCTTGCTCTTGATACTAGTAGCACTTCAAGTGGTGTATGACACTTTAAAAGTGTGGAGTATGTCCACATGACTGATCCAGCATATAGATTATGCAGACGGTGTCGGTTCATCTTTTTTTTCTTCAGCAACAGCGTAGTTTCCCGTCTCTTCTTGAAAGACATTTTGCAGATTACCGATTTGCTGCACTGGGTTGAGTAAGTTTCTAATGTGTGCTTCAAGTTATGGACTTTGCAGTGAACATTGCTTATGAAACTAGTTGTTTTATCCAAGCTTGTACACGACGATGACAACCTGACAAATTACTGGCTCCATCATAGCCCTGGGCACATGTCTTAGTAATAAACAATCCAACATTTAATGGCTCTCAATGAACTTAACAACCAGAGATTCCCTAGTTGTTGACTCTACGTCTTGATTAAACCAAACGCGATCCTGTACGCGGTTGTACTGGGACGAGTTTGTTAACGTCAAAGACTAGTCTACTGCAACACATACAGTATGGTAGGTTGTTAGTGTCAGACACAGTATAGCTTATAAAAGTAACAAAAGTAACACAAACATTCTTGCGTAAATTACCGGCTCGATATCTGACGATATCACAATGCGAATTCTACAGAAATTTGGAATACAGACACGACAAAGAATGAAAGAGTTTAAAGTGAATTGAGTTCGAACTTTGCCTGAATTTTTTTTTGTCAGAATCATGTGGATTCAGCCGCGTACTCGCGTATAGGTAGCTACGCGCCTGAAGAGTAACGCCTATCTTGAAAATTCCTTGCGATAGCTCGAAAATGATTTGACCAACATGTATGGGGACTTTTTGCACTCCAAATCAGTGATCTACATATTATTTCGTTGTTTATGTGATTGTAGGGACTCATGGGGTCAAACTGACGCCATGGTAAAATAAGAATAAACGGAAGAATTAAGACAGAGTTAGGAATACTCCTCCTTAATTTCTGAGAAATAAGAGGCATAATTCGGAAGAAAGATACTAGTATGTTACTGGCGAACTCTACGATCAGTATATATATTACAAAGCAATAAAGCTTTCCATTTGAGATGAGTTCTTTAGAAATTGCGACCTAAACTTGTTAGGTCGTGATTCCTTCTTCGTCGGGATGATGCTACCGTGTAAAACCAACCAATTTTTCAGAATTTTAAGTCCAGTAACGCAACGAGACAGTTTCTATTCCCCCTTACATTCCAGAGTTGGCTATTTATGACTTATTTCTGTATTAAAATTAAATAAATCGTATACAGTGGGTCGGATATGAGTCCAGAAAGGAGCTTGGTGCTGCTCAAACGGTGACGCTTGGAATGACTTCACATGACAGCCTGCGTCACGCACCCATTACATGAATAAAACAATGTTATAGGTGCATTCGGTCGGAGATATCCTACACTGAATAATGCTAATTTGCTTTTGAGCCTTGCTGACAAAACAAAATTGCTAGATGAAAATTCACGAATATATTGATCACCCCTCGTAAGCATGAATACATTATTACTCTTACCGGTAATGTTTGTATAGAAATGGTAAGTAATAGACATTTATCAGTTAATCCGAATCCGAATCCGAATGCTACTTCGTGGTTTACGTAGGGACGATTTCAAAATATTTTACATGAAAACAATAAGAACTCATGCATCAAACATAATTTTCTCCTATAATTAAGGAGGAGGTAGCAAGATGTTTTTTCTTTTCAAACTTACTTTATGGTACACTTGAGATGTAATTTAATCTTCTGACCAAAGTGCAGTAGGTTATTGCTATAGTGCAGTTTCTTTTATTTGCAAAAGTATATAACACAGTAGCAGCACACTATAGATTCGTAATCTTTCGAAATAGCTGCAGACAGTTATGTGATACATGTACAAGGAATCCGGGTTTGATGCCCTAGATCTCAAGTTCCGAGGAGACTACTGTGTTCTTTTACTGTGATATTGCACCGATACACGCGAGACTACCTCTGGTGTACCAACCAGTTTATCTCTAGGTGATTGGGAAACTCTGAGAAAGCGGTTCTGAAATTTACATTGCCTCAATCGAGATTCAAATCGGTACCGTCTGGATTGACAGGCAAGCATGTCACCTTTCATGTGATTTTATCCATGTGTGTACATTTCTGACTATATATTGTTGTAGTTATAAATCCGTAAATTCAACATCGGATTCGGATTAACTGATAAATGTCTAATGGAACTCAACCTTACATGCAAATTGAACGCGCTTACATTGTACTGTATATACAGGATTTCCATCATTATATTAAACGGAAGTGGTAACGCAATTATGCATATTGTTAACATTTAGAAAGTTGTTAATTCAATAGAATGTATATGATCTAAACATGTTTTTATTACATTATAGTATGAAAATGATCACGGAGAATGGGTCACACACGGGGGATGGCCTAGCAGTAGTGTAAGTCACCAGCAGTCAGTGTTCTGTGTGGCTGTAGCTGCCTCGGTCACGATGTGCTTGTTGCATTATTTGAGGAATTAGACTACGGTAAGTTGTGCAACATCACTTAACTACAATAAAACTATCTAGCTATTTCGAATACCATCCACTTCCATAGTCTAATAGTAGAGTGTCAGCCTCGAGCGCAAAATTTGTCATTTTCAATCACAGATTGTGACACAATTGTTATAAATATACCCCTTTCATGACGCTCAGCATTGCTAGTTCCTGGTAACTGCTGGCTCGTCCGGTGTCGATAATGTCACTGGGTAGTCCAGTTGGACTCAACACAGTATGATATAATATCATAAACATCATCTATTTGAATGCTCTACCAAGGGTAGGTTTTAGATAGTGGAGTGGCGAAATCAGGTTCCCTAAAATCGCCAGTGTATAGGTAGTTTACTATTGTTCTTGGAAAAAATATGTTTTGCCTTTTCGCTCTCGCTACGCTCGCAAAATCACATGTTGATCCCTGAGAATATATCACGTAACTTTAGGAAAAGAGATACTAAGTACGTCTTCCAGAATTTTGTCTGACATGTTGCTAAGATAAAGTTTGCACAAACTTAAATAGGCACATTTTGCCATTTCTATGTTAAAAAGCTCTTGCTAAACCCCTCCCAATAAACGTTCTGAGAAGTTGGTCTAAAACTTTCCGCGATGTATCAAACGAGTTTTGATCGGGCTTAGTTTTTTAATACCGAAGTACTAAGTTGACCCCTTGTAGTTTATGTTGGTTTTTGGTATCTAGTGCCCATGAAAAAACTTGAGCGTAATCTACGTTCAAAGACAATCTAATCTTTACCTCAAAATTAAGGTCGCATCATTAATATGAATTACCATTTTCCTCTCCTTTACTTTCACTGCTAATTGCACAACCTCACCATGCATATATCACATGTCTTTCTGACCATTGGAAGTACTAAGTATGAGACTGCCCGAGAAAACCAAAACTTCACAAAACCGGTTATTGTTGACAATATTTTCATCAGTTCTAGGCTGGTTTAACACATTCAATAAACATGATCACCCGTAGAGAACTTTTCGATATGTGTAATCGTAACTTTTTGACATTATTTCATATTCTTTTCTTTCAGGTGCAGAAATGCCGCAAGTTTGAATATCGCAAATGTACCCCAGATTTCCTGACTTCACTCATAAACATTTGATTCAAGTTTATCCAGATATCACACTGAAGTGGATTAATTGTTTGAACAATAAGCACATACTTCTTATAATAACATGTTTGATCACCGTTCTTACTTCTTCCCGATATCCCTATATTTTCTTTCAATTGTATTAGCATGTATGTTTTGAACATATTATGATCATTAAACATTATAAAGAAAAAAGCTGTTCTGTTTTGTTGTATTTGTCTTTGTGAGATGCAACATCCTCATACAGCATTGGTAAGTTATGTCCTCAGTCTAACAATATATTGGGGAACAAGAATATCAATGTAATAAAGCAAGTAAATTTTCAAGAACTGTAGAAACCAACTTCAGCTGATGCATTTTTGATGAATATTTGCAATCTTTGCCTATAATTATGCACAAGCATTTACCACAATGCCGCCATGGCAATATCCAACAATAGCAGAGCCGCAAAAAACGAGGAAGCGATGTGTTACCCATATCCTGCCACAGTAACAACATGATCTTGTTCTTTATTTTTGATACAAAAATATAAAAAGTAAAATGTTATATCTACATTTACAAAAGATAAAACTTAGAAGAATAAGGTCGTAAGTGCTACTTATTAACTTATTAGTCACATAATTGTTCGACGTTTGAAATTCAAGGTGTATCTTACGAACCTATTTTATGAAAATCGGACGAGGTCAAAGTAAAAAGCAGTTTTAGTCCGTAGCATTTTTTCACTTACGAACTTATTTTTGTAAGGCGACGGATTGTAGGAGCTAAACCTCAAAAACACTGGCACGGAGCGATGTCAAAGCGTAAGACGACTCTAAGTGATATCATGCTATAGTCTGTACGTGAAAAATGCTAAAGCCTCTTAACAAAGCTGACGGCACGCTTTAGGGTGTGCCTACTTTACACCGTATTACGCTTCGAATAAGGTGTTAGTTAACACGTAGACAGGTAAGTCCTAAATGATCATGCTAAAAATATAATTAAACGCTTGTAGTTAGTAAATATTTATACCTTAACTTGTGCAGTTTTGAAAAATCAAAGAAAAACTCATTTTGTTTAATACATTGCACGCTTTATAGTAAAAATGAATAACTTTAACAACACAAACTATGTTTGCTATAATACTTATATTGACATATGCATATACCTCCCAGGCCATAAAAAGTAAACTAAGTCTTGTTGTTTTTGAGCGCATGTCATGCACTCTTAAGGACATCAAATATTGTGTAATGGTATCTAAACAAATGTGTAATAGATAATAACCTAAGACACCATGATTGTAATCTCGTAAGAAGATAGCGAGTCAGTCTATACGAGTGCTTTAGACGTTAGTACGTTTAAAGGCGTGGAGAATTCAAAGAATCTTGCCAGTTTTCATCGATTTGAACATTGATTTATCAACTGCCCAGAACTCTTTTACATCTTCCGTATATCTCATGGTACAAGCACCGTCCAACGTAGCTTTGATAACATTAAGTTATAGTTGTAACGATAAATGATTGGCAGGAAAATAACCATCTTCAATTATTGTTAATAAGGAAATCCATTCTTCTAGACGACCATGTTATGCCAATTGAGCTGTCACACTTGGTAGTACCAGATGTGCAACTGCTTTCACTACATTATTATTAGCAACAAAGACATCATTACACTCTGTGTTTGATTCACTTTTAATTGTCATAGATACTTCACACTTGCCGTTGGCAACCTCATCACTAACATTACAATTTGGATTAGTTTGTGTTGCCTGTTCAACTACAGACGGATTGTTGTCATCGAATTCCTTGTTGTGTACTGATTTGGAACTGTCGTTTACTTTAATCATCTTTTTTATTGGACTTGTGTTGTATGGTTTTGTCGGAATGGTTAGTTTGCCTGTATCCAAATTTATATGTATTAACCAGTTTCTAGTGTATCGGGCTGTCCAAAGAAAATCACATTTTATGGTGTATATGGCATTGACCTTTGATGCAGTTATCCTTAGGACAATAAGGGTCGAGCACTCAAAAAAGCCAATCTTCTATTATGATAATGGCTAAAATTAATTGTTAAATATTGCTAATATTTTACACACACACGATAATGTTATACACAATTATGTTAACAACTACGAATGTGATAAATGGTAAACACTATTTATATAGAGGATCTTACATGAGTGTCTTTCTATATTGAATTTATTAAGCGAGTTGGATAAAATGATAAAATGCGAGGCTCTGTCGAGCATTTTATCACTTTTATTCAACGAGTTTAATAAATTTAATATGGAATGACACGAATGTAAGATTCTTTTTATCACATAAACTAAATACACAGTAAAAGTTTGTCAAGAATGCACACACTTCCCCTTTAGCAAATAAACTCCATAGGAGTAAAGCGGTTCATTGAAAGAGCTAAGAAAATAGTGCAACGATGTATACTCCAATATGTTAATTTTTCTGCCTTTGAAAATAATATTTTTAGGGTATCTAAAATCCTGCAGATGTAAAACTACGCTTAACAAAGTAAATAATTAAACCTAGGACCGCAGCAACACAATGTATTCTGTTCTGTTCCGTGTTCCGTTCCGGGTTATAGTAACAACCAAGGACAGGGGAAGTAATTAGGGTTTCCGCGTGAATTTATTCGCGATTCGTCTGAATAGCCGAAAATAACGGATTGTACACGATGCAAGTACTTGGTAAGCAAGGAAAATCGTCTTTAATACTCAAAATTAACGGATTTATACAATGAAATCAACACCCGATGCTGTGTTTGTGTAGATGCCAGATATTTGGTATGTACTTTTCGTCCCGATCTTATTCATACCCACGTTTAACGGACCTACCGTCATGTTTACTTAGAGTCATACCTCTTAAGTTCTTGTACATCTGTTATTGAGTGATTATAACATGCCCTAGAGTGCTCATAATCAGATATAGAATTTATTCTATTCTAAAAATGTATTCTTTTACTTTTTTGACAACGTGCATGAATACATAAATAAAGTGACTCGCCCTTGTATATACCTCATTTGCATGTTTATTACACGTGTGTATTATGACTTTTATGTAATGGGTTTATTAAACTCCGAGAGCCTATTTTATGTGATAAAACGTTTTAATAGTCAAATAACGCCTATCCAACATATCTTGTGATACCATGTAGTTGGTACAGAATGATATTTTATGTGTGTGTGTCTGTAACATGCCCGTTAGTACTTTGATAAAATAGTTTATCACAGAGAATTTGACATGATCCTGACCTTTATGCATGAATATATAACTAGGTTCTTGCGTTGAATATATAAATTTCCGCGAGCAAATCGTGCAATATCGGTCCTTAAGAGCTCAATGTGTTGAAATTGCACCACGAGCGTCTTCGTGATACTCTCTGCTTATGAAAACATGCAACCGGGGTTGTAACTATAGACAATATATCAGCTGTTAAATTATGCTAATGAAAGGTCGAGAGTCGTGTCAAATTCTCTGAACTATACCAACATATATCAAGTTAAAATGACCCGAGAACCTAGAGAAGACTTACTTGCTATTTTCTGTTCAGATCGATCTCTTCAAAACATGTTCATTGAACAAATAATGCAAACACTGGATTCTGACAAAAATCAAATGTTTTCGGTTAGAGAGCATGACACCATAACATGACTTCGTTTATAGACGATAACACACTCTGCTGGAGACCATAACATATCTGAAAATAATGGGATACCAGGTAATTATTGTGGTTAATAATACATTCAAGCTATCAGCTTAAGGTATTTGTTTTGCTGTCCAAATGCTATATTTCATTTGAAAATCACCTACAATATTTCGTTTACAGAGATCGTGTTTCCGCTTGTAACATTATAATAATAAGGTATCAAAATCAAAATATAAAGTATATTAAACGTGCTAATTATACTATACGGGTACATAAATACATTTTACTGTGACAAAATATTTTTCCTTGCAGAACAAACATGATAACTAGGTGAAAATACCTGTAAAACCTCGTCTACTCTCTCCCAGGTAGGAAGAAACCTTGTCATTCGTCTGACAGAGTCCATGGCATGATATCGAATTGAGTCGTCTTACGCTTTGACATCGCTCTTCACCAGTCACAAATGATATTTCATTGTGTTTTATTCAGAATTTATTGTTAAAACATGACTATTTGGTGGTGCTTAAATAACAAATTTTAATGGCGGCTCAATTGATCAATAATAAGTGAAATTTATCAGTAAGTATTTTGTGTTGGTTGGGTTATGGTCTGGTGGATTGGATTTAATGTGATAAAAGGTTGGAAAATAGGCAAGTGCAAGCACCGGGGTGTAGCGAATTGACAGTATGGGTAGCATAGTCATGAAAACTCATATTTTAGTAGCACAAATGTTAAGGCGGGTTTCGAAATTTGCACGCAATCTGTCAGAAGGTATAATACCGGGCGCTTTACTATGAAAAGCATTTAGAGCCGAAAAATGGTGCACTAAATATCACAATATAACCTGAATAGTCAACATACCCACAAACATATATCTTAATTAAATCTTATTGGTACATTCACGGCTCAATGCTCGAATTTAACAATCGTGCAATGGAGAGGAACGGCGACATGCAACCTAGATGAGACGTCTACACCCCGCACCATAACCGGATAGGATACGCTACTGAAACAGTCACATTGTAAGTAATTCTAGATTTTATTTATTAATATTGCTATTCTGAGTACTAAAACTTTGTTTATTTGTGGCAGAATATGTTTGTGTTTGCTGTAGTATAATAAACGTTTTCATTACCAAGACTTGGTCATTATTAGACAAAAAACCATTTAGTTGCAGATTTTATCTTTGCGATTTTCAAAATAACTATTATTGCACTAACGTGCGTGTTATCTAATGAAAGGCTATTGCAAAAATGCACAAGTGAAGTGGTTTTGTTTATAATACTTGCTAGTCCTTCATCGTGTCATGTTATAAGAAGGGAAACTAAATATATTGTGCTGTCAAATTCAACGCGTTCATAGGTCGATGCCATTTGTCCATATATATATTTGTAATTACGATCCGTAATCTGTAAACGGAACTTAATCTTAATAATGTAATGAATATTTGAGTTCGATATAGATAACGTTTTACTCTACTCAATTGCCAACTAGTTGGCATTGACCTCCGACGTTCAAGTTTGTTATACACTACCAAGCAGAGAAGAGTACTTTCAGAAGCCAACAGAAGAGGCCGATCGCAATAGAACGCATCCTGTCTTCACTTTGCGTCGCCATTTTGTTTTGCAATTTCTAACTTGCGTTTCCAAATATTCCAAGGAAATATGTAGTGAAATAGTCGACAGTGCTTCTAAAACAGAAGTGAACTAATCGGGCGACCTCTCAGGATTGTTTATTGAAGCTCTCCCGTTTGCTAAAAAAACAACCTGAACAGTGAAGAAAAAAGTACTTGATGCGTGCAGTATTGACTAATATATCAAACTTCCCATCTTGACGAAACGGTATAGCCGGGCTACGTGGGAAATGTTAGTGTTCACGGATACGTAACCAAACGTTCGTACATTCAGATGAACTTAAAATCATATGCAGTGATCATGTTCAGTCGACCATTAAAGAGGGTAGATAAAGATTTTTAACATAAAAATTAATTTGTCAAAAAATGCTCGCGTTTCATGTCTCATTTGCAGTGTTTACGGTTGAGTGGTAACATTCAACGTACATTACGTTCACAAGCATTGGTGTAGGTCAAAGATCATGTTCAGTCGGCCATTAAAGAGGGTAGATAAAGATTTTTAACATAAAAATTAATTTGTCAAAAAATGCTCGCGTTTCATGTCTCATTTGCAGTGTTTACGGTTGAGTGGTAACATTCAACGTACATTACGTTCACAAGCATTGGTGTAGGTCAAAGATCATGTTCAGTCGGCCATTAAAGATGGTAGATAAAGATTTTTAACATAAAAATTAATTTGTCAAAAAAAATGCCCGCATTTCATGTCTGTTTTGGAGTGTTTACGGTTGAGTCGTAACATGCAACGTACATCACGTTTACAAGCATTGGTGTAAGCCAAAGCCAACTAGCTATGAGCATGCAGGGCGAACATGGACATTCCGTAAGAGTATTTCTGTCTTCAGAATTCAAGATTAACTATACGAAATAGACAAAAATGTTAACACTCACCTGTTTATTGTTATTGAAGTCCGTCAATATACACTTTGAACAATAAGTTTTATACGGGTTTGAAAGTTTAATTCCGATAGGCTTGTACCTCATCACATCAATTGAAAATCCCGCTATATGACAACTGCTCACATTCATATAGAATTATTCTGTAACTTGCTAGATGAACACCGCGTCAAATCGGCGCGACAAAAATCATTTTATAGAATACCTCGACAGAACTATCTACTTTGACCTTGTAAGTTAAAGGCCAGGGTAGCCGCACGAAACATTGCCTATATGAATGCTTCAAGATTCAGGAAAGAAAACGGACTAGGACAGTGACAAAGATAATGCTAATCAACTGAAAACATGCAGAGTTGATGTATGCATCAACACCAAATAAACTGCTACATTACGGTATTTGGGAAAGCATTGTTCAAGTGTTCGATTTTCGAATTACATCCCATGAGGTGATCAGTTTTTAAGATAAGTTTGGAACCAGCGTAATATTTATTATTGTTTATGTTCATAAGCATAGTCTTTATTGTGATGCGAATCCTCAAAATCAACAGGGGTCATTTACAGTCATGTTAAGTCAAAAGCACACATACATTCTGGAGGTCTTTGACCACAGAATGCATTAATTACTAATCAGAAACCGCTTTTCATTCTAAGATCACTGTTGCCTTGACCTTAAACATGGCTATTGACCACAAACTCAATAGGGGTAATCTGACAAGACCAATACACACATACATTTAGTTTTGCAAACTCTCAATTGTTGGTGACATGAGTTACGTACCATTATTGTACTAAACTGTTAATTATCATTTCAGTTACACCCAGAAAATGAAGATGTTTGTTCAATTATGTTCGTTTATCGCAATGATTGGTAGGTATATATGCTTTGTATTATTGGTGGTATTACAGTTCGATAAAACGTTCATGCTTAACCCACGACCACATAAAACTATAAGTCTTATGTGACCGGTAAGACCTCTATCTTTAATCATTTTCCATCATCGCTGTAGCTGTACACATTCAAATTCCCCCGGAACGTAGACCTTTAAAGGAACAATCAAGCGATTGGCGGTTGAACATAGATTACCACCAGTCCTATGCTCGAAATAATAATACTCGAAAGAGGCGTTCGACAGTATTAAATGTTAGATAATATATTTCTTTCTTGATAAGTATATTGGGATAGTTCTATTCAGGATTATATAAAAATAACACTACTAGACTACGACTGTTTACATGGCTTCAAAGTGAATTAGAATATGGTGTTTGTCTATTGTGTTACGATGTTAGTGAGTGAAAGTCGAATGTGTTTGCATTTTATCTTGCCATGTGTTGTTTTTATGTTTTCTATGTTCGGCTGGTTAAGTTGAGGATCGTTTTCCCAGCCCGATTTTCTTTTATCTTTTTGGAACCGTTATTAGTATTGGTATGCAGATTATTCTTGTTCAAAATCAAACATAACTCAGTATATGACTGGTGCATGGGTTACATTACCGTTATCAACAACACCAACACTTGCAAACACATTTCTCTGTACTGAACAAGAGTCAGATCATTTGCAATCAATAAAATGTAATGTAATTAGAAACATCTGCTCAATATCATTCTTTTGTATCATACGTAAAAGGGAAGTAATCATATTTAATAAAAAAGGAACATAACTATTGCTACAGTAACTGTGTTTGTCCGGTGAGTGGTATTTATAGTTTATACGTATGCGAAAAGTTGTACGCTTACGTGTTTACTTATATTTATTTTTTATTGATATAATACAATGTATTATAACATCTTTATTATTTGCTTTCAATGGATTATGGACATTTTTCGGTGAAAATAACAGTGAAAATAACAGTGAAATTACCACTTTGTTATTTTCACTGTTTTAGAAGCTGGTTCCAGTATCATGCAAAAAAAGAAACGTAACGTCAACGGCGCCGGGCTTTAAAATATGCGTTACGTCATCATGACGTCATAGTTCTCACGTCGTGACGTTCTAATTTCGACGTTATTTTTCCAATTAAGCCAATTACGGAACACATTTAAGAGGAATTGAGGCATATAATAAACAGAAAATTTGTTGATTTTTGGTGTAAGATCAATTTTATTTCACTCGTGATCACAGAAAATTACATTTTCACTCGTGGCTACGCCACTCGTGAAAATATTGATTTCCTGTGATCACTCGGTGAAATAAAATACGATCTTACACCAAATTCAACAAATATCCTCTATATAATCATATTTGGTCAAGTAATTAGTTTGTCAATTGTTAGATGCGTATTTGATCTCTGGAGTTACAGTTGGTCTTCAATCTTTTGTTTAGTTGTTGTATTTGCTGATATGCATGGAGACCATGGCGATGGTGGTGGAGACCATGGTGGTAGTGTGGTGTCGGTAAGTGTGTTTGATATACTAAATACAAGAGAATGTTAGGAGAAACATGGCGTGGTTCTTGTTTGATTTGTTGTAGTGTTGATAATCTCTATCAAAGTTAATCTACGTTCCAATACTTGGTGGATAATCATAGTTACATATCGTAAATTGGCGAGACGTTTTATGTCGTGAGGGAGTCCAGAAATGTGCACTTTATATCCAGGGAACTCAACATATCAGAATACACGTTCCTTACTGTACCTTATTACAGTATAACTGCATAGCACCAAGTGATAACGATATTTACTCATGGCCACCATTTTGAAAAAAAATATCATTGTATTTTGAAACACCTAATTATTTTACATGAATTAATAGTAGTGTTTGTTTTACTTTAGCGTGCTGGTAGTCAGCAGACTGTGTTAGTGTTCTGGTTGGGTTTTGTTGTCGCTATCGTGTCGTGTGTGTTGCATTATTTGAGAAATTAATGTTTGTTGAGGTAAGTAGCATACTACATGTACTGTACAATGTACAATAAACAAGATAATCCTGACTCGGGCTAATTGTGTTCTTCCGTGAAATACAGAGGTTGCAAAACGCACGTGTACGGGTGTACATGCATGTGTAACTATTCAAATATGAATTCATGCGAAACCTAATTAGTCCGTAGGCGATAAATATCTCGAGTTTCCCGTGCATACGCATACCTGCCCTTCGTTCAAGGAAAAATCATGTGACGCACGTTTCGTACCAGGTACGAAAGTTCGCAAACTGTACGAAACATTTCGTACCTGGTACGTACCAGGTACTATACGTGCGTCACGTTATTTTTCCCTAAACGCAGGGCTGTAGGGTATAGTACACAATTTTAATTTAGTGTGTCGCACGTACGTCCGATACTTGTAGAAACAACACATACGTTGATGACGAAATGCTTAAAATAAGTATTGAGGAAGTCATACATGTTACATGTACAGTTTCGCAACATTTACTGTGGCTATTAGCATGTCCTATAGTATTACTGAGTATGTGGAAGATGTGTCCCACCCAGTGCAGTTTTACAGTTATTGCACGGTTTTCCAGTGCAGTATTACATTTAGTGAACTCTTTTCCGCCGTAACTATGACAACATTACAACACATCTTAATCAACACCGACTTCATATCGTTTGGCGTTTAAAGTAAGATTGAGAGTTATCATTTATAAATTAAGTCCTGTGTAACACCCAGTATCAGAGTAGCTGGGACCTTACAGATTATTCATATTAGCTGGATCGAGCTTTAAAAAGACTTGTTTAATATATTCAATAAATGTGCAAAATTAATGAATAAATTTGAACTTACATAATTAGGAACATAGTGACATTATTTAGTTTTCTTTTATTTTAGATGCAGCAGATGCTTCAAGTCACCAATAAAGTGCTTGCCTGATCCATTCTTTATTCACACATAAACACGTGTATTTTCCTTAAATTGACTAGTCGCAAAATGTTAGCATTAATGTATATCGAGAATTGAGTTGACCATTGAAATTATTTGGATTTGGGAGTAAAATTTCTTTTAATTTGTACTAATATGTTTCCATAATCCAATGGATTCGCTTAATAACCTTCGACATAACCTTCAACAAACAAATAGGCGGGGCATTCTCTACCCTGGCATCTGGCCAATTGTATTCACATATATAACATTAAAAAAAAAATTGTAGTCTCATATTAGGATTTAGTTTCAATGTATTCGTATATAAAAAAACAAACAGCTGTAGATTCAAATTTTGAATAATAGAAACACGAAATATGAAGTGTTTATTATGATGACACGCTTTTTTAACTACAATAATTATTCGTTTGAGCTGCTCTCTTTTTGAAATAATATTTTTATCATTGAATTCGCATATCAAAAACATATAGTTGAAGATTAATATTTTTATGAATTTATGATTTTTTTCAATGGTATTCGCATATCAATATACACATGGTTGAAAGTTAATAATTATTTTGAATAATAAACACAAAGAAATAGTGTCATTTTTGTTGTTATGATACATGTGTGAGTACTAACCATTCGCATAGCTAGATATAAGTGAATTTCCGAACACAGAATGTTCTTGTCGTGAAAGTCAACTGTTTTCTGATATACCTTCACGATTACAACCAGTGAGTAAAGAATTTGTTCGGTCTGTAGTAACAATATAGGGAAGTTACTCTAATTACAAAGAAATATTCAGGCTTAGACGACACATATGTAGATCATCCAAATGTATGGGTAAATGATTTCATGTTATCAACTTTTGTAGTTGCAGAAGTGATTATTCGTACTGAGAGAACCATCATTCAACCATGTACATTATTGGCCGGGTTAAGGTGCACGTCACCATAAGTCAACTAGACACTGCGACAACTTCCAGTGGATAAACTACGGCCGAACCAACTCTAGGTCGCTAAATAGCCCACTCTATCTTGAAACTACACAAAGCGAACTATGGGTTTTGTCGACTGGAGGAATCAGACATGTTCAGATATTTTAACCGAACCCGGCCATTGTCTTCGTGGACTGTGTTTTTAATTTTCCTAGATGGCAGAAATAACATACAGTGACAATATAAACCTAAGCACTGTAAAGATGTCAGAGATCTCGCCAATCAGATTCACGTTATTCTAGAGTATGTATTTGCCTCAATAATGACACATTTAACATCACGCATGATTGGTGCATCATATTACATTATACAGAAATATAATATGCATTAAGCACATTGGAACATCACTTTTCTGATTACATACACATATCTGCATGCTATGTATCATTGAGCAGAACTTGACAGTCCTCTATTAAACACTACGTCCCGTGCTTGTTTGGTCTAAAAGATAAAGAGTCACTGTGCATTGACGGAAAATTGTTGTGAAAAGAAGTAATAATTGCCATGTTTGGTTTAAATGACTTAGTGGATAGAGAGAAATGTGAAACTAGTAGGTCAATAGGCTAAACAATGTATTCAATACAAAGGTCAAAGTTCATGTAGCTATAGTGCACACAATCATGCACATTGTCCAAGCATATACTTTGTGAAGTCAGTAAGTCAATATGAAGATCAAGGTTCATTTCATTACACAAAGCTATACATGTATCATAAAAAAGACCATAGCACTTGCAAGTATTGCTTCCGTATCTTACAAAATCCCAAACACTATATTTAAATACTAAATAATACACAACAGAAACAGCTGTGCAACAACCTACGACATAGTCTTGATTATTTTGGTTATAACTAAATACAACCGAATACCGTATAAACAACAAGACTTGTTTAGTTGGGCATTGCGCTTGTTTAGTTGGGCATTGTGCTTTGTGTGTTTTTAATGTTTTCTGTGCTCGGCTGGTTAAGTTGAGTGCTGCCTTCCCTGTCTGACTTAATATACTGTTTTTACTGCTTCTTCAAACAAAATATAAATACCCGAACTTACTTCTCAAAACCCGAAATTAACACTGACCATGATTAAATGATCACATTTACTACTGATGCACACAACAACAAAAATTCGAATAGCACTGCAAAGAAACAACACATGGAATTAAAAGCGATATGGCCCGCCAATTGATCTTAGTTACATTCGCAAACTACCATTACATATCCGCATCGATTACATTAACAACTGAAATGGGTGCAACGTATTCAATCTTACTACAAGGTACGTACAATTTACACCATCAATAGTGTTTTGAACCAAGCACATGGCGTGAATTAGAACATGCAAAACGACTTGATTACTAAGAAAGAAAACATGCAGACTGACCTGGTATAGTCGAGGACTTCTGATTTGTCGTGTTAAAAGTGCTAGACAATATACATCGCCATTCATCCAATGTCTTAGGTCTGTAATCTCTGACTAAGACGCCATCTATGACTTGTGGATCACTGCTAGCTAGGAAGTAAACATATAGCAATATACAAGATAACTTATAAAACTTACGATATACGATATCAACTTAATAAAGAGCAGGATCCTGTTCTTAACAAAAACATTTGATTCTAAAAATGTGATAAAAATGTAAATATTCATTACTAGTGAATATGTTCATGAAAAGTGAAGAAAACCCTATTGCTAAAAGTCTACGAATTTTTATTTTAAAACAAAACTGGTTGATTACACAAGAACGCATGCAATGGTTTATAAAAATATAATTTAACTGGTCAAACTCTACTTTGTGTTCTAAAGAGCAAAACATTAAACGAATGAGAGGAATTTAAAACATAAGCTAAGAAAACGCGGAGTTCTAAACAAACACCCACATTTATAGCAAATTCATTAGTGTCAAATAGACGCCAACTAATTGCCAAAAAACAAGATATACTGTTGTTTAAACAACAACCTGACTAACATGCTATTCTATAAACAAGAGGACACAAAGGGCCCTAGGTCGATCACTTGTCGCAGTTTTAGTGCATACAGGCCCCTATGGTGACCAGAGTAATAATTTACAGTTTCTGACTAAGATTTAAGAAAATGCAGTTTGTTACATATACGAGGTTGTTATATTGCCTTTACCAGGGACCTTGCTGTTAACATCAGATTACCCATATTGACATCCCATCGAGACAAACATTCTGACCAATTGTTATGAAGATCCAATGAAAAATACAGCATGTATTTCAAACACAATGTTTTTTCTATGATTTGACCTAGTGACCAAGTTTTGACCCAAAATGATCCAACATCAAACTTGAATTTATGACAAAGATTCATAAAGAGTATGCCAAAATTGTGACCTCTAGTGTCTACATAAGCAAATTGTGGACGGACGACGGACGAAGAGTGATCATAAAAGCTCACCATGCCTGTCACTTTGTGACCAGGGTGATATTCAATATTGATCTTACTTGACATAATAGGGATAAGGACAACCAATCAGATCACACCAGATTAAACTCTTGGTCATTAACAGGCGATATGATTGGCTATCCTTATTCTCCAATTAAATAAGATCAATAGTGAATACCACCCCTGGTAACAAACAAGGTGGAGCAACTAATATTAGATTTTACAGCATGCAGATATAAACTCCCCGACCTGGCAAGATGGAACGGATATCATCTAATCGAGTTTAAAGGCAATGTATAGTCCATTTAATCAGGTCTGTCACTTGTATACAAACATTTCAATATCATAAAATTGTACCGTTTTATTATTTTAAACATTTCAATTGGAGAAAAGGGCAGTGAAAACAAATACCTTGTTCACTAAGCTTCATACGAATACACATAATATCTATTAAAATAAGACATTAATAAGAGAAATTGCAATGTTTATGTACACACTGTTATGTAAGCAAGTGACGGACCTAAGTAATCGATTTATACACAATCCATATGTGATGTAGCGAAACCTGTATAAATAAACAGAACATGCAGAAGGCCGTGTGGGTGTTTGAAGACGCCGAAACGGTTAAGTGCATAATCTGTGAAAATACGAATAATAACACTAAACATCAAATACATCAAACACACGATAAACACACAAAAACACAGTTCTTAACTAGAACACTTTTACCTAACATTTTTATGAATAAGCTATATCCCACGAATGACGATGTATAGTATGTCTATCACTAACGTCAGCAATCCGCCCATGCAAAGACTGACGCACGTTAGATACGATCCTTTATCTGAAATAATAAAATATAGAAATAATAAAACATTTATATATAAAGCAATTTAAAACAGCATGTACCAGACAATGTTCCATGGATAGATTCTTACCTAACATCAGAGTAAGTTAAGTTAAGTTACCAATTTTTGAGGGCTGCTTTGCGGCAGTTTGAAGCAACCGTTTGACATTTTAACATCCCCTTGTCATTGGGCTACCTAAGGAAACCTGCGTTCGTGTCTTCCTGGGGAGACTATTTCTCTCCTGGCGGGTGTGCAGCTAACATAGGTCTGCGGCGCCCATGAATATCTAACATGTACAGACACCGCCCTCACAGGTTGGTCGAGTGGAACATTGTCGGTTATTCTTGCTCAGAGAAATTATGCAGTGGTGCAGACGGGGATCGAACCCGGGACCTTTCGATCCCGAAGTGCACGCACTACCTCAATGCCACCGCCCTCCATCAGAAAAAAACGAAGCATTGTGTTCAAATTAAAAAAAATGCAAAGAGCAAGCCGGTGAAACTACAAAGTTATATTCTTGGTAACATATACGCATGTTCGTACTGGCGGATTCCGATAAAGGCCGTTCAAATTCGGTTACAAACGATACAAACAATTATGGATTTAGATTTAATATGAACCGCACGCGTCGTAGTAAGTGCATGCATGCCCTAATGGTGACCCGAGTAATCATTTACAATTTCTGTCTACGATGCAAGAAAATGCAATTTCTATTGCATGTAAAATGTAGAAGGTTTTCATATTGTCTTAACCTGTGACTTTGTTATTTACATAATATTATAGATGTACAACGACCTTCGAAATATGACCTTTGGGCGAGTTCATTTGCTAAGGTTGAAACGATATTTACCGTTATTTTTCCAATATATTATGAATATATCATATAAATTCACGTTATCTTTCAAGTTGACAGCGTGGCCTAGTGGTTAAGAGGATCTATACTCTCAACTAGTCTGTACTCAGAACATTCTTTTTATATGGGCTTTGGGCTAAATTCTTTTTCAATAATTTTATTATCATAATACATGAGTGTTTTTTCATATATTTTATTACTTAATGAATAATAAAATTATGTTTAACGTTAAATACAAAGTTGCTTTGTTTCGTTTATTTTACGATTTTAGCCTGCCCTGGATATTGTATTTATTGCTCAGATGACAATCGGGTTGAATTACAAAATATTTTCATCATTGGTTTCGCTGGAATTAGAATTGGAATCACCACTCTAAGAATATTCTTTAGAAACTTCAACATTAATAAGCGTTTACTCAGGTAATACAGGGAGCACAGTTCGGGTGTCCGTTGACCGATATCTCTGTTCAACAGTCTTAACGTGGGAGTTTTTCAAGGATTAAAATACAGAAAAAATGTACAAAGGAAATAGATAATAGAAATATATATAAAATAGACATGCATGCGAATGTTTTATTTAGCAAAATTTAAAAAATATTCAAAATGGGTGGGATTCGAACCCAGACAAAAAATCTATTTAGTTTCATAAGCAGTAGCTTAGCCTACTGCGCCATGGAGGACGATGTAAACTACAATTTCAAATAATATATTTCTTTTCCGAATACACCCCTTTTACCTGGATTATTTCATTATTAAAAGTACAGTTACGCCCGAACGATTGTGGTTTATCTATACCAATAGTGAAACTCGTATGTAGCATGTACACAAGAATTTGTCTATGATTGATCTAGTGACTGAGTTATAGACCCCAGTTAACCAGTGAAGATCACACAAGATCCACTGAAAAATAACGTCTCTATACCACACACAAGCTTTTCTATGATTTAATCTAGTAACTAGATTTTTTTTATCCCGGATGAGCCCGATCTTGGCCAAGAACACTTCTCAGAAATCACCAGACGACAGATCTTTAGTTAATGTAAATAATGAATTGATTTAACCAATGAAAGGATCTTAACTCTGTTGTAAAAGCATTGGAAATATTGAACATGTTTGCATAATCCAATTCAACAAAAAATGGGCGGAGCGTTCTGTACACAGGCGTCAGGTCAATTGCTCCTGAACGTTGTATACATGGCATGTGATACTGCTAAGTGCATTAGCAAACCCACCGGCAAGTAGAATTAGCTGAGGCAACATTTATAACATGTTATAAATACCCTCATCAGCATTCAACTCAGCGTGATACTGGCGTTCTTAAAACATGCAGTGTCAAGATTATAATAATAATAATAAAGACTTTATTTTACGAGGAAACTCATTTGACAATTATATTAAATGGCAATCTACCATGAGATCCTCAACAATAAACAGTTGAACAAGAACACAAGTACATAAAAGAAAAAAACATAATGGCAATTTGGCCCATATGACGTCCATAATATCATAATTTTATATATAATTGGGGAATTTCATAAAGAGTTTCAGTGAAAGGATGTGCGAAATCGATAAGTATGGAAAAGAAGGTATAAATCAAAATACTAATCAAGCTTAATTAGATATAGGGACATCATAAGAGCCAGCATATCATATAACAACATGTAAATTAAAACAATGACATTTTAAAAGCATGATACGGAATTGAAACATAAAACACATTACATGCCATTCTGCAGACATATATATACATGTACATTGAAGTAATGATTATGACTAACCAGTCATTAAATATTTTAAGTAGCAGAAACATGGATTAAAACTAACTGTGGCTATCATCAATAAACTATTTGTTAGGCAACAGGGATTTACCATTAATTGTTATTCTTAAACTGTTTATTACTTTTGATTGCTAAAACTAGGTAGTTTAGCCTTACTTGGCGGCTGAAACTATGTCATTCATGTTTTATATTGCTGAAACTAGGGCATTCAGCTTTTTATAGCTGAAACAAGGTCATTTCTTTTATCTTTTTTGCAGATATTTTTGTAATTATCTATTGTTTTCAATATAATATATTATTAACAAAATACAATACTAAATTTATACTCTACGCAAAACCTTGAGACTCATCGTAAAGACTACAGAAGTCTAACCTACTGGTATTTTGACTCATGAATATTGATATTTCACAATATCTCATATGAGATACCCCTAAAACGGTGTTTCAGTAAAAGGATTGGAAATAAAAAAAAACTTTCTCGGGGGCCTAAATGCTGCTATCGCCGTATTTCCAAATTTAGCGGAAACAAATACCTTGATTTCATAAATAAAGAGAAATTATATTCAATATTATTCAATAGCTCGGTGATATTTAAGCGTTATTTAAATTCGAGAAATTATTGCACTCATAAAAATAGCAAAAGTGAAGCGTTCGCCAAAATCATGTTTACAGTATCACTGGGTTTTACAATACACACAATTACTGTCGGTTCAATAAGCATTACTAATGAGGGAACTGTCCCATTCAAAAGAATAGGTGGAGGCTTGTTTTGTATAATAGAATATATACCTTTTATCAATAGTATAATACTTGAAAACCAGTATTCACATCGTCTCGTTAGTCGAGTGGATAAGCATGCCGCTATTATACAAGGAATTTTGTTCAATCTCGCCACTGGTTCGACACCCATCCAAGTTACTTAAATTTTAAAAAAAAAAAATCTTTTTACAAGTACCTTATTTTTTATTTGTAACTAATATAATAATATACACGAAATAAGGTATACAGTACGTAGATTATTTTTTGTGTTATGTTTTCATTCTTTATCAAGTCGTATTTTAATTATCGTCGTTTGAACATTATAAGGCCAGTGTTTTTTTTTATTTTTTGTTACTCGGACTTTGGTGAGCGAAATGTCTGCAGGAGGAGGGGGGGGGGATAAAAATAAAAACTCCCAAAATATAGCTACCATGTTATTGGTGGTGGATTAGTCAAAGACGGTCCTATTTAAAGCAAGCCTAAACAGTGTAAGTTTTCAAGAAAAATGGCATTTGAGCTTAAATCTTGTAAACTGCACAGGTAACTGTACCATTAATAAAAAAAATAAAAAAAAACCTATCAAAAATGTTATTTTCAATGATGCATAGTAGCCTATATAATTTTAGTTCATTTTTGTTTTGAAAATGACAAATAATTGGGCAGGAGGGTCTGAATAACAAAAAATCTAAGACGTCTGGCCTAACGCCACTTTTCTAGACAAAGTTAGAACATCTTACAGCGTACAGAACGTACCAACTTGTCAGGACAAGCCGTAGGATTTGAATACACACGACACATGTTCTAAATTGTGCAACAACTCAATGCCCCGGGGTTAACAATGTCTGGTCACTAAGTGGTCATTTCCGGGTAGGTATGAGTTATATATATATGTTGTGAGATATGCATACATTGGCTATATTTCTGTAAGAGGTAAGTTGTGTGTATTTACATTTATTATCTATATTTTTCATTTATAATACACTGGTATATCTTAATGCATGAAGTAAAATCGTGAAAATGAATCTATTTTTACCCAAAATCGCAATATTTTTCAATTGAATGTTTGCACTGAAATTGGCTTATTTTTAAAAACTACAACATAACAATGTTGATTTTGCAAGTTGAAATTAAATGAAAATGCATGTAATTACGAGTGTTTCCTTTTGTTGTAAATGTGTTCTTTTATTCGGTTATTTCAAGGGGTAGGTGACCACAAGAGTTAAACAAACAATGCTATATGTCAAAATAATCGTCAGGGCATAAAAACGATTACATTGTGTATGTTCAAAATTTTAAAACAAATTTCAAATACAAGAATAATGTTTCTTATTCCCGATAGGCATACTGTAAAAATTGATTAATATACTAGGATCGTGATAATTTTATTGTGTTGTTGACAGTTGAAAGTACATGAATATCATTTATGGACGATTTAGTATATGAAAACATGTTTTAATTTGCAAAGGTAAAATGTTGAAAATAATTTAAGCGTTATATTTGTGTTAAGTGTTACCACATTACTCCGTGTTATACTATTTCACGACATGTTTTTATATAATTATGTAAAAATGCAGAGACGTAACGTCAAAAGTTGCGACCCATTAGCGTAACGCAATACGCGTAACGTCAAAATTTTGCGAAATTCTATAGTTAACATATGCATAATACTAATTATTATGTTGTTATTTGATTAAAGGCTAAGGTTTGCGGATTTTGCTTATCAAAAATGTGTCTACACACGTAAATAAGCCATGGCAGCTTTCTTCTAAGAATTGTAAATAATACAAGATATATATGTACATAGGTCTAACAATTACATTCACATGAAATGAAAACGTCTTCGGTTATTGTAGAGTACATGTATCATAAAAAATAATTTCGTCAATATGTAGGGTTGATTTGTAACTAAATGTCTAACATATTGTCTGTTATTTATTGTCTAGGTGATCAAAATGAAGTTATCTGTCGCCATTCTTGTTGCTGCTGTATGCATGGTCGGTCTGGTGGTGGCCGACTATGGCTCATACATGCCATACTACCCAGCAGGAAAAACTGGAGCCGGAGGCTTTGGAAATAACGGATGTAAGTCACAACATTCTCTTATATTTTTCATTGCGAACTTTCCTAAGCATGTTAGTGGCTAATCAATGAAAGTGTTTCCCTTGTAAACTGTATATTATTTGACTCAATAACGACTCTCGATACATTTTTACGATAGAAACATACAGTGTAGCAATACCACGTGACTTTTGGCTACAGTGCCAAGACGAAATTTGTCAACATTGGTAAACAAAAATAGTCATAAGTGTTTTACTTCTTCATCGACTTCTATGAAATATGCGCCACGTTAAAGGAAAAATTATTTCCTTTCTATGAAAGATCTTTTTTAGCAGTTGGGACGTTTTGACTAGCACCCTGTGAAACCGTGGAAAATACAGGTTTCACAGGGTGCTGGAAACAACGCCAAGCTGCTGAAAAATATTTATATTTCATAGAAATCAAATAAAGGGTAATGGAATGGTAACCCCATTTACTGTATTCGGGAGGTCGATTTGTCATGGGGGTAGATTTCATAGTCGAATTCAACAACGAAATCAACGAAAATTCAACTTTCTCGAAAAATAGAGATTTTACAGTGTGATGATTTGAAGAACAATGAACATTGGTAAAATAATATTATGCTGTTACGCAAGAACGTAACAGTGAGCATTTTACCGCAGTTAAACAAAAGATGAGATGAATTTGGAAATGTTTGACTTGTTAGTCGGAACTTAAGTGCCATTTATATAATCAAAGTACACTGTAAATGGTCATCTGAATAAAGCATTATTTCAAACAGTCTAAACTACAATAATCATGATGCTATGTATGTTTTGACCGACATCTGATCAGTTTTCGTAAGAAAGTTTTAACCAAATACAATAATTATGTGCATTGTATTATAATCTAAAGCGAGTATTGAGCGTTGACTACACTTTTAGCTACATGTACTTTTATAGGGCACACACAAAGGCTACGGCTCAGATGCCGGACTCTAACTATATCTGAGTAATTTATATTGTTTTCAACTATTTCAGTTTTAATGTTGATCGGCTTCCTCTTCCTGATCATGTTCCTGTTTGGATCTACTGGCGGACAAGATACCATCACCTTAGTCAACGTTACCACCAAGTAAATGGTAAGTTTCACATTGAAAATGTATTTTTTTAGAAAAACACAGACGGTCCTAGTGTGACATCCCGGCACGGCTAAGTCCTATTTTAGTTCGTTCTGTTTTTTTGAAGAACAACCAAATTTCATTCAAACGAAAATATCATTTCGATATTACGAAATAACCAGTCACACATTTTAATTTAGAAAATAAACTACTAGTATTGGCTTTTACAAAGCAATTGTTTCGTTTTTAATAAAATAACAAAATATTTATTTCAAGTAAAACTGTGTCCGGATATTACTTAGGGGCTCTGTATGGCTCAACGGGTTCGTCATTCTAAATGTGCTGATGAATTATTACTTACCTGGGTAAAATCGTACGCCTATTAAGCAACCTATCAGCGAATTCTTGACTAACGTTGTTGTAGAGCGGTTAAATGTAAGGCACCCCTGTTCGTGATGTAGTAAAACAACGGGTAAAATCTTTTCAGTTGCGCACGCTCCCATAGCGTTGACCAGTGTGATCTTGGATGAGAAACCTGATCACATCCAAGAATGATACATATAAAACGCATCTGACACTTCTGGAAAGCCAACCAATCCAATGTGACATGTGTCCGTTTTGTTTAATCCAAACTATGTTGCTTTTCTTCTCGCAAGGCTCAAAGAATGACACTAACAGTGACTAATGTCTCATAACACTGTCGATAGTTTATCATTACCTTGTCCAATTGTTTTTCCATACAATATTGTTCAGACATTTCTTGCCCGCTCCTCTTTTCTTTGGTCGATTTGCACGTTAATCCATTAAAACGTCAAAAGTCGCATGCGAATACCCCACTATATGTTCACTGACTCTTCAACCTTACAACATGCATCACATCCTCTACTGTGCAATGGTCAGCTTCGATCGTGCCAAAGTTCTGCTATATAGCACGGGTAAGAAATTATAGCATGCTTTCCGTATACCTCATCCTAATCGGCTTTTTTCTTGCACCAAACTTCTAAGCGACCATTTTAAATAAATAAACTTCGCTCTTTTTGTAACTGTTCACAGATTGCTAGCAATGTTTATAACAAAACACATGATTAAACACACCTCGCTTAGTTATCCGCACGCCTAGCACGTGGAAAACGTGATACCGTTAGGCGCGGCAATTAACGCACTGAATACGAGACGCAGATCTCGACATGCTCGAGTTGTGTTCCCATTGGCTGAACTTGATGCATTGTCCTTATATAGTAATAATGTTTGCAGTAAAAATATTTATTTGATTTTAACCTACTAATATCGACTTATTTGACATTTATTCACTCAGTATACTCTAAAGCGTTTTTCACGATTGGCCATTCAATATTCAGAAATATGCCTTTTAGAAATATATCTTTTTTTAAAAAAAAGCTAAACTTAGGCCTACGGTCAGTGTTTTTTTCTTTTTTGTATGTTCTCTTTGTGTCTTTCGCGCTCTGTATCTACTTGTACTGTTTTCCCTGCCAGTCCAATTTGTTGTTGTCGTTTTGATATTTTTAGTTTGTTTAATTAAGACAGGTAGTTGTTTAATTAAGGTGAAAACTAGCAGTGATAAGTTATGTCACTGATTTGTGCCAATGATTTCATCAAACCTGACACGAGGAAAATCAGGGGTTCTACTAAGGCATTATGCCCAATCCTGAAAATATGGCACAAGTCGGTTTCGAGTGCCATAAGCAGACATCAGTCACATCACTATACCAAAATTCTGTTTCGAACATTGTTCAATTATTAAATTCAGCTTATGAATTTCAAATGACCATAACTCAGTCAATAATTGGTATTTTCATCAAACGAATTTTATAATGTACAAAAAAAGTTCCTTCTGTCAAGTTTAGTGCATCAAATCCAGATTTCCAGATTGCTCCGGAAAAGTAGGACCCCTTGAAAATGCTGTTGGGCATAAAATAATAATGGCGTCTTATTTTACTTTCAGGTGAGAAATGAGCGAACATCGCGGAACGGTCTACGACTTTCCATCAGTATCATCGTATTATATAGATTTATCGGATCGAAGAAATCCCATTATCATCATATCTCAACAACATCAAATACCATACATTACTTCAACTATTGCTGTCTCGTGGATCTCAACAACATCAAAGACCATACATTACATCAACCATTGCTGTCTCCTTGAGTACCATAATGACGTCATCATACATCAAATAAGCACAGAACGGAGTTTTGTACGTGGAAGAGAAACGTACCCCATGACAAGAAAATAACATTTTTTGTTCATTTCAATATCTTACTTTGGAAAGGTGTTCCGATGACAAACTAAGAATCATTCGTAAAGGGCATTTTCAGTATGAAATTTACAATTGTCGACGGTGTACTGCATTATATTTAGTGTTGAATTTCCATCTCCAAACAGTCTGCCTTTAATGGACGTGATTTATCGAGGCTAGAATAAGTTAATTCTAAGATTACCATCCCATCTCCGACCCTTTCTATGTAGTTTAAAAAATCACCGTACTTTGTTAATTATTTCAAAACTTTAAAAAAAAACATATCATGACCACATGGCCTATCTGTGAGTATAATAATAATAATAATAATAATAACGACTTTATTTATGGTGGCCACACAGTGGGGTATACCCAGTCTTCACTTGGGGCCTCATAAGAATATGAAGGGCTATACTATAAATATACAGAGTTAATGAAAATAAAATTATTGTTCATTTTAAAGAAAATAATGGATCGTATTCGAACAAATAATTTATAATGCTGGCCAAATATTAAAAATGACATGTCTGTTGTATGTTACCTAATCCAGATCTGAATTCCGTATTTCATATTAATAGCATGCATTTATTATCATTAAATGTCTCGTATCATACATTTAAGCAGTGTTTCAAAGCTTACTTTCAACTCGTACATTATCAACGTTCTGTTTTAATTTTTACCGTATTGTGCTACTATTTAGAAATCACTATACAGTAAAACCTCACTTAATGTCCACCTCACTAATAAAAAAACACCAAAATGAAGCACATATTGTTCAAGTCTATTTTCATTATATTACTTTATTCATTAAAACAATTAGACCAAATATGAAGTCGCGCAACGTCAAAACTAACGGAACACAATTTTCAATTATGGACACCGGCGATGTTTAAGTCCATTTTAACTATTTTGTTTTATTTATCAACACTTAGACCAAATTTGAAGGCACTCGACTACAAAATTAAGAACACTGTGTTCAAGTCCATTTTCACTATTTTGATTTATTCATTAACAATAAGAATACATTTGAAGGCACTAAATGTCAAAATTAAGAACAGACGTTAAAGTCAATTTTCACTTTTTCTATCTATTCATTAACAATTACACCAAATTTGAAGTCACTCAACGTCAAAATTAAGAACACAATTTTCAAGTCCATGTTCACTTTTTTTCTTTAGGCCTATGCATTAACAATTAGATCAAATTTGAAGGCATTCGACTACAAAATTAAAACACGGTGTTCAAGTCCATTTTCACTATTTTGATTTATTCACGTATAATTAGACCAATTTTGAAGGTGGTCCTATTATTGAGGTTTTACTGTACAAGCATGGAATGAATGAATGTGTGAGTGTGTGGGTGTTTGTGTGTGTGTGGGGGGTGTATGTGCGTGGGTGCGTGCGTTAATAACATATAGTGTGAATGTACCTTTCGGTAAAACGTATCCTTATTTTGACTATCGCTTTAGAAACGACAAATGATTGTTGTATATTTTTCGATATCCAGATATATGCAAGATAATCAGTAAGCAATACTGGCAACTCATAATTAGTGTTCGTTGACTGATAACCTCCAAATTGCTTTACTTTAAACAGTATTTATTTTCATAAACATATAATAAACATTCATTTACTCAAATTAAGGATTTAGTAAAAAGCCAAGCTTATTTATAAGCTCCTTCACCCCAAGTAATAGGTCGTCTGGCCGTGCAAACACTAAATTAAATTTCGGCTCACGTGAGCACTTTTATGCCGTTAAGATAAGATGTTTTATTTCCAATTTTGGGCTCTTATATGGGCATACAATTTTGACATATATACGGGCATGGCCTAAAGTTTCAAAATACATGTATGTATTAACTAACATTTACAACAATTAAGAGAAAAAAGAGAACAAGAACCAAAAGCTAAATTATAACGCAGACTAAATCATCTAGCATATTAATTAACAACATAACAATCAAATAAACAGCAATTAATAATTTAAAAAATGACTATTCACATATTAATGCAACAGGAAGTATACTTTTACATTTGACTAGAGCATGATAATGTTAAATTAATTTTGAATTGTTTTAAATTGAGCATATGTTCGTTATACTTTTTCATTTCTGAAAGCAATCGGAGATATGCTTTGACAAATAGGTTATAGCATCTCTATTTTCATTTGACAGTAGCCAAATAAATTTATTTTTACTATTAAGTGTAGCAAAATTGACATTTGTTGTATCAATACGTTCTTAAAATAAATTTCTCTCGATATTATAACGTTATATTTCACACGAAGTAATAAAATGAACCTCGTCTTCGACTTCATTTAAACTACACAATTTACATTTTCTATTATGAGCTTCTAATTTCATTTTGTCCTGTTTAATGTATCTTCCAGTTTCAATTCGGAGTTTGTGTGTAACGATTCTATAACATTTTCTAATATCTCTATTTTTGATGACACCTGGATACTTCCCCTTTACTATATTTGTTTTAATCAATGCATATGTTCTTAATTTCCCGATTTACTTTTCATAACTGTTCAACATTTTATTGGCAAACTGTTTTTTATACATGGCTATGAGCTTAACTTTAACAATACGGTATAAACACTTCTTATACTCATCCAAAGGACTAATTCCAAGATGCTTTAAAATAAATTAAATGGAAAACCAACAGGTTTAGTTAGATCCAAACAAGGTAGTGCTTCCCGTAAAAGCGCTCATAAATAGTGTATCTGAATCTAAGGTTATCAATATGCTAAAATATTTAACAGTACTAGTAATAACTAGTAATAAATATAGGGAATCTTCCGGTGTTACTAGTCTAGATGTCACACTTGACATAAATTTTTTTATAAAACTGAGTTACAATGGTCATCTCTATATGGTATAGGCCTTGTTTGGTATGCATGTATCATCTAAGGGTAAAAAAAAGTTGGTCACCAGGGCAAATTAAAGGAAACCTTTGTGTTGACTAATACCTATTATTTGCTCCGATCTTTGTGAAACTTGTTCACAATGTCTATCTGTAAAATCAAGGAAAAGTTCGCAATTGTGGCATCTGGGGGCTAAAACTAGGTCACCTTGTTGAATCAAATTAACCCCACATTCTGGTTTTGCTATAATCGTTACGAATTCTTTACATAATGTTTAATTTGTCTCTGTCTCTGTCCAGATCATTAAGAGAGATACAAATAGGCCAAATCAAAGAACACTCTTTAGAACGCACTAATGACATCATTAATTATTTTGTGCTACAATCACCAATGCACTTTAACACTCAGGTAACTGATATTGGGCTCTCATGTCCAAGGAGTCTTACTTTGGACAGCTTGTAAAACGATAACAAATAGCGTACAGATACTCGGCAGCACTCAACCTAAACAGTCGAGCACATAAAACATAATACAAACACAGACCACAATTATACAACAAAATACCCAATATTCGACTGAACGAAATGATGAACGTAAACGCTGAATGTCCAAGCAAATACCTATATATCCTTCTTTCCTATGGTTTCATCCTTTCCTATGGTTTCAGCCACCCCTCATTTCGAAAAATATAGCACAAAGTGTGGAAAATATGGTTCCATTATTTGGATTGCATGAAAAAATAGGATACACTTACTAAATATATTCTTGGATCTATTTTACAAAATTAAGCCTTTTTAAGTGATTTTGTAGTCAAAACAAGAAAAACGCTCTCTGAACGCATTTGGTGTAAATAAATTTATGTAAAATATTAGTTGAAATGTTGATTTAAATAACCTAAAATATTTCACTTTGAATCTTTCAAAAATATAGTTTCTTGGACGTCCAACTAGAGTGGCTGAAACCGTTTAAATTAAGACTAACACACCCCGAATCATTTAAAAAAGCTATATTTTTACAAATAGACTTCATAGACCAAAAAACTTTTGTCAATTTGTGCAGCGTAAAGACCAACTATAACGCTCTAAACTTTTTTCAAGATTGCAACAGAAGTTTTGGCAAACATAGAGTGTTGATTCTTAAATGGCTGAAACCATAGGAAAAGAGGATACATCACATTGAGTATAGTTCTTTGGTCCACGTTACAGCGGTCAAAAAGTCGAAAGTCCAAGTCGGTCTGTGTTATAAATTGTTCATGGTTTTTATTTTTGATTTACAAGCCGCGTGACTATAAATGGCGGTATTAATTATTAATGTACCATTAATATTATAAGTAATTTGTCAATTTATTAATCTTGACATACGAGTATACCGTATAGTTGCATTGGCAACACTCAATCGTGTAGGCAATCAAATATACCGTTCTTTTCACTCGATTGCTAGATCGTTGTTTTCACCAAATTCCTAGATCCCTTGACTGGTCTTTTCACTCAATTCTTAGATCGTCATTTTCACTCAATTCTTAGATCGCCATTTTCACTCAATTCCTAGATTGGAAGACAACAAAATCGTTTTCGCACAGTAAGCAAATCACGAGGGGTTGCAGAATATTGATTATTTTTCACTTGGTGATATTTAATCAGAGAATTACCTCGTTTTTACTGTCTCAAGTTTGGCTATCTAAAAACAAATTAAAACTTCAAAATAAAATTCATTGCAATCCTGTGTCGACTAGATTACAATAAAAATGCTTATATTAAGACTTGTTCAGCTTCTAGCGGGGATGTGGTATGTATGTTGTATGAATGAATGCACGAATGAACTATGTATGTGCTATGTGTGACAGTACTAATAACCACGTTGCTATAGCAACAACAGAAGTACCATTTTAAAACTAAATTTTGATATTTGAAACGGATTTTAAAACTCAATAATTCTTTAGATAATAAGTAACAATGATGTACACTTCGTACGGTTATACTCTGTTTTGGTCTTCTAATACACAAACATTGGGCCTTTGTGTATAAATTAATTTATTGATACAAATGTTTTAATAATATGTATGGTAGTCAGGATGAATATATGTACTGTATGTGAACAGAATAAATGACTGTGATATCTAAAACATGTTTTCTGTTTTTTGTTTACTTTCGTGTTTTTAAATATTGAAATTGTTGACAATATTTTCACTTGGATAAATATGCAATAATCAATCTGGTTGAACGCTACACCGTTACCTAATAGATTGGGTTCAACTCCCAGTTCGGACAGGTCATGCGCCTCCCCGGCATTGGGTATGTTTTCATATCTGGGTCATAAGGTAATGTAGGCAATATATTGTGGAACAGCAAGTTCAATACTGGATGTTAAATTACAGGAAAACTGGTTATGTCAGGTTGCTGTCTTGTAATACTGAAAACTTGTAAAATCTGATGAAATACGTGGGTAGATCCAAAAGAATACCTGGGATGAACTTTTCAGGAGTTAGTGCCACGAAAGTAACGTCATTATGATGTCTGGCTTGCGGCGATGTCCGTTAGGATAGATAATGTATATGCTAATATCTCAATAACTGTTCAGAGCATTTTCATGAAATATTGCTATTATCTTTAAAATAGATTCATGTAACTTTGTGTAAAATTTGGTGTTTTTTCTTAAATTGTGTACGATTTAATACCATCAGTGACATTACTTTTGGATCAGCCCACGTAGTATTACTCAATGTACTCTGTTTCTCACAGTTACTTCATGTACAGATAAACCTGTGCGAGTAGTCACCTAAACCAATCAGTCAAGATTATAACATCCTTATCAGTCATCCGTTTTAAGCCGGTAAAACCAGTTGTTTAAAAATCACATAATCTATGTTATATTTGATATCATTTTAAAATTGAAGTCATTTCCTATTTAAAACTGAACATAAACTTTATGGTTTTTCTGGATAATGATGTTGCTATAACGTCATAAAGAAGCTGCGTTAACGTATTTTCATACATTTGTATATAGATTCTGAGATTTTTAAACCACTGGTTCCACCTTAACTGAGACTTGGGACAGGTTATTCTCAACTGAGACTGTACCCTTAACCATTAACCAACAGGCAACGTACTGACATGGATGATCAAACATGAAAACTGGATCAGGCAAGCGATTGCTCAGAGCAGAAACACTGAAACACCCTATCCCTATCCCCATGACATCATTGTGAGTAGATCAGACTGCAAATGGAGTATTTTGTTTCAAAGTAGGACATCCGCCTCAACGGAGAATCATACCTCTGGATCCACAGATCCATCTTTATATTATATATATATAGAAAAAACAAGAGCAACACAGAACAAATAATTCATCACATTTATCATTGTTCAGTACATTCAACAACACTGATAAACAACAAAATACAGAACGATGAAATACGTATAGTCTGTTTAATCAGGCCTGTCACTTGTATACAAACATTGCAATATCATAACATTGTATTTTTATGGTTTTAAACATTTTTATTGGAGACAAAGGTAGTGAAAACCAATATCTTATTCACTACATACTAAGACACATAATATTCATTAAAATAAGACATTCATTTAATAAAGAGAAATTGCAAATGCAATTCAAAGCATAGCCTTTATTTGCCAGTCAGCTTTCTGCTGAAATATGGCAGGCATATGAGTGCCTCCACCCGTATTTGAATCCGGGTCGCCAGATTAGACAGCAAGCGCGCTAAGTATTGAGCTACTGAGGCAATGTTTATGTACACGAATGTTATGTAAACATGTGACTGACCTGATTAATAATAATTGACAGAACGGTTGTTAACATATTCACCAAGACATCATTTCGGTAACATTTAATTAACACTGTCAGGTCAAAATAACAAAGTTCCTATATTATCACACTTCATGCCTAATATCATTCATGCACTGTTTTCTTATTATTTGGTTAACCTAGATACCAGCAAGATCTGAGAAATAGAGTAAGGCACATAGTATAGTAGTGGAGTCAGAAACAAAAGAAAAGTATGAGACATTGATGATGACAAAGAATGCATCCATTGACAGCCAAAGACGCTATCAGTATAAGAAGTAAGAAGACTGACAACTCATTTTCTAGCTATCAATGGACGAATGGAAAACAAAACAAGAGTGCCAAAATGTCACAAAATACGCCAGTCTTGGGGCATGGTGAGTCTCAGGTCATGGTGAATGAAAATAACAAACAATCCAACAATTTTTTTAATTAAAGGACCGTAACCCAAGAAGGCCTAGGCTGATTTGGCCTACAAATAAAATTATCTTAGATATTATATCCATAAACATTGTCACAAAGTTTGAAGATACTCAGATGAAAACTCTTTGCACTAGAGAACAGACAAGGTCAATTTCACATTTATTTTGGTAATTATAGGATCATAACCAAATAAGGCCTAGGCTGATTTGGCCTATAATCAAACTTGGCCTAGATATTATGCCCATAAGCATTTTCACAAAGTTTGAAGATGATTGGATGAAAACTGTTTGCGTTAGAGTACAGACAAGGCCAATTTCATACTTATTTGGTAATTAATTTAGGCCCATAACCAAATGAAGCCTGGCCGATTTGGCCTATAATCGAACTTGGCCTAGATATTATGCCTATAAGCATTGTCAGCAAGTTTGAAGATGATCGGATGAAAACTGTTAGCGTAAGAGTACAGACAAGGCCAATTTCATACTTATTTGGTAAAGGACCTTAACCCAATAAGGCTTAGGCCGATTTGGCCTAAAATCGAACTTGGCCTAGATATTATGCCCAAAAGCATTGTCAGCAAGTTTGAAGATGATCGGATGAAAACTGTTAGCGTACGAGTACAGACAAGGCCAATTACATACTTATTTGGTAATTAAAGGACCATAACCCAATAAGGCCTAGGCCGATTTGGCCTATAATCGAACTTGGCCTAGATATTATGCCCATAAGCATTGTCAGCAAGTTTGAAGATGATCGGATGAAAAATGTTTGAGCTAGAGTACAGACAAATTACTGGACGCCGCCGCCCGCACGCCCGCCGCCTAGGGTGTTCACATAATACGTCCCGTTTTCAACGGGCGTAAAAAATGCTGGTCGGCAATGGAAGTATTTTATGTACTATAATCGTCTACATGGGATAATGAACATTTATATGAAGAATAACATATACATATAACAACATAGTATTTGTATACATGTCAGTACGGATTGGTCATCTAGTTTAAAGGAAGACACATTGCTTTTTCGGACAAAAAAACAAATAAACATAATATAATGAACATTTATATGAAGACTAACATATACATATTACAACATAGTATTTGTATACATGTCAGTACTGATTGGTCATCTAGTTTAAAGGAAGACACCTTGCTTTTTCAGACACCAAAAACAAATGAACATAATAACTATGAAAATATTCTATTATAAGAGAACTTCGCTTAGATGATCAAATTAAAGCATTCTGAATGCATTTTTGAGCATGATATGTTAGTCAGTCTAATAATTGTTACAGTGGAGATTCAGTGATAAAGCAGCTCAAAACTAGAGCTGTCGCCATTCAGTAGACTAATATACCCCCGCTGACAAAGGGCCATAATTCTGCCAAAACATGCAGTGCAAATTCCTTTCTTCATGCACATCAATATGTTGAGGTTGTTCATCTGTGAAAGTTTAAGCGAACTCCTGCCAAAACTGTAGCAGGAGTCTACAAGAATGCATCTATGGACAGACAGACAAGCTGAATCCAGTATACCCCCCTTACAACTTGTTTTGTTGGGGTATAATTATCTCAAAATAAACTTGCAGAGACAGAAATATACTCCATAAAGATTAATGAACACCAGGTACTCATTTGAACACATCGTATGTTTGGGAAGAAAATATACATGTGCTTAAGTAGTCTTTTGTCTTAATACATATTATGACATGACCTATGGTGTATACATAATATTGCCTAACCCATAAAATATCTCATGAAAAGATAGATTTATAATAATATAGAAAAGGCAATTAAATAAAAATACTTGTACATAATATATATGGTACTTTTTTCTATTCCTTTAAAGTTAAACAGCATAAAAATTTGCATTTCATAAATAACTTTATTTACTGGTAAGAATCTGTTAATACATGAACTGCTGGACTGACACACGCCCCGTCATTCCATTACAATGACCATAACCATGACACTAGGGACTTCAAATTGATCAATTGAAAAAATGTCAATTACCAAAATATGTTTTTTAAGTTCTTTAGGATAAAAACTTATTTATACAAATTACAAAATAATATTAATTGCGAGCAGGTCATATTTTTTGTAAAAATTTGATCATAACATTGAAATACTTAATGTATAATAAATGTATCATTTTCTTCTTGTTCTTTTTTGTGACACGTCTCGACCAGTCGATCCTTTTCTTTTTCTCTGTGATCGATCATCTTCATTACTCATACTGAAAATAACAATATGGTATAATCAAACACATCAAATCAATGTAAACTAGAAGGGCTTTGAAACAAAAACATGTCTCCCCCACCAAGGGCCATAACTTTTAGACAAAAAATTCCTGACAATATGCTCAACTAGGCTAACAAAGTACTTGCAGGATTTTCTTAATTATTATTGATAACAGATTGTCAGGAAATAACAACTTATTTGGTCCGGAGCCTTTCTATATATATAGTAATTGCTAACAAGAGCACCACCTATGAGTGCTGGGCGCTCAACTTTCTCGTACTTGATAGTAACCTTGCTCATCTGTGAAACAAAATTCTAACTAACAAGGGCAGATAACTCATAAATATAGGTCACATAGTTACCAGCCTTGTCTGTATGAACTCTCCCTGGGATAGGGAATAACTATGTTGAGTTTCAAGAGGATACCTTTGATAGTCTTTGAGTAATTGACATTTTGTGTAAAGATTCAGGGTCAGAAAAGGGGAATAACTCTTATAAAATACAGTATATAGTTGTTTCTTCTAGTCAGTAAAGTAGGTCATCACATTCCACAAGTTTACTGACTTTCAAGTTGAAAGTGTTTGAGAAAATTCAGTTTATGTGTAAAATTTGCCACTATTTCTATGTACCAAGTCCAAACAAGGGCAGACAATTCCATAAAGATTGGTCACAGAGTTATCAGCCTTTTCAGTATGGACTCCCCTTGTGATGGTGAATAACTATATTAAGTTTCAAGTTGATACCTTTGTTGTCTTTGAGAAAATGACTTTTTGAAACAAGACTGCGTTCAATAAACGCTTATGCCCCCTGTGGAAGCCTTGTCTATAAATAAGTCCAAAATTAGGTCAAGGTGAAGGTCAAAATGGGGTTAGGTGATACAGGTGTGTGGAGAGTGTTCATATACAACATCCATGCAAGTTTGGAAGCTTTGTAGCAAGCCATAATGATGCTAGAAGAAACGGTCAATTTGGGTTAACCAGGACGGACTGACGGACGAACGGACGGATGAACGGACGGACGGACTGACGGACAGGTGAATCACTATATGCCTCCCGATCTATCAATATGGGGGCATTAAAATGACTCTGACAATAAACTTAACCAAGGCAGATGCTGATGCAGACGATCCCGTCACGACAATAACTAAATTCTTTCTTCGAAAAGTCGAGCTAATAAAAATCTCCTATTTTACCAAAACAACAGATCCAACTACATTAAAGGCAACTGTTTTTACTTTTGAGTATTAAGTGATCTACTTTCTTTGCATTTTTCTCTAAAGTCAACATATTTATTAAAATGAACACAGTAAGAACAGAATTGAACTCAGTAAGAACAATGGTTTTCCATTTTTTGAACTCAGTAAGAACAATGTTTTTTCCGAATTTTTGCATTGTTTAATTTTGAGGTTTTGATTTTAACATCGTGTGAATGATACTTACACAGCTTGTAAGGCAGCCACCTCTGGAGGAATATATTCCGTCACATCAACTAGCGGAGAACACAGAAATCCACTGATATACTCAGTCTTCAAACATAAACAGCCACTTGATAACAAGATCTCTAAGTCTTCCTGTCGAACTTCCACTTTCCGTGTCTCTAACAATGCATGTGTAGCATTTATATGTCCACTATACGGAGGTTTGATATTTAACACGGTAGCACCACCAGCTTCTAGAAGTCTCTTATAGTTACCCTCTCTCTGACGATCACAGTTCAATATCACTCTCCACGAACAAAATGCTCCGTACTTAGTTGGAGATTTCTGGAAGTATATTAGTTAAATAAAGCAGATTTTATCTATGGTCTTATTATAGTGTAACTCCTATCTAAAGGTTCAGCCAATTAAATTAACAAGTCATTAAGAATTGCAAGCAATACAGAAATCTCCTACCAGTTTTAAGCCATGACCCTTTCAATTATTTTCATAAATTATTGTCAATGTTTCTGTTGCCATGGCAACTACAATTTTTTTATCTGAATCACAAAAGATTTAGATGTGCATAATTTCCTAATTGGCACCTACACACATACAAAATTTCATAAACCTAGTTGGGAAACTGTTATGACAGGATCCAGATTTTGATGCATTTTCACTGATTCTGTATCCATAGCAACTACAATTTATGTCCAAATCACAATTTTTTTAGACATGCATAATCCCCATATTGGTCCCTTTCCACATCCTAGCTTGGAAACTTTTTGAGTTATTGCAGGATCCAAATTTACTGATTGACTGACTGATGGCAAAACTACATCTACAAAAATTTCCTGACTTTTTACTGACTTTTCCCTAACTAAATCATGCTTTTCACTGACAAGTAACGTAAATATTTGGCATTCTCGTCATGCACTCCTTTGTATCATTCTCACTTTTTAGCAATATCTGTTATTGGCCAAAAAATAGGACTATTTCAACATGGCCATTATTGTCAAAGAAAACAGCTACATATACAACTTTGTCAGCAGCTACATTCCTAGTCCACAGCAACTAACTTATCATTGTTCCTCAATGAAGTATAACTTTAGTTTCATAAAATTGTATGTGACACATGATTTCATGAAAACTGATAGAAGCATCCTCTGTAAATGAGGAAATTTTTGTAAAATTTTCTTTTATTATGTTATAATAATAATAATAATAATGACTTTATTTTCAGAGGCAACACAGTTGGGCAAGCCCAGTCTTCCCTGTGAGCCTCTATGGCAAAACATGTGAACAGAAATAGTATGATATAAACAATAAACAGTCAGAGGAATAACAACAAAACATAACAATATTATAAGTAGATTTTTTTAACCTGTCGCATGCATCGTGCCATTGAATTTAAACTGGATGGGTCGATGAGATAAATACATGTATATTCGTTCAATGTTAAGTTTGTACAAGTAGTATACAATTTAACAGTTTGTGTACAGGCATATACTTGTAAGTGAAATAGGCTGTTCTCAACACTAATGGTCAAGAAGATTACCTGCGACAGGTCAGAAAAAACCTGACTATACATTTGAATTACAATGGGTATGATAGAATCAAAACATAATAAGATACATAGTCATAATGTTCACAAAATCTCAGAATATATTTAAATTAGGTTTGTCCATCAGAGTAGAACCATGACAGGTATGACCTTTTGAAGGTTATTAGAGAATTTGACTGGCGAACATTTAATGGTATATTGTTCCATATAACTGGTCCTGAATAAGCTAGTGATTTTCTACAAAATTCAAGACGAGGTTTTGGTACATATAATGTGTTGTTAGAATGTGATCTTAAAGATCTGTTGTCTGATTCTTTAAACAGGTTAGACATATATTCTGGAAAAATATTGTTCAGAGATTTATATACAAAAATTGCCTTTTTGTAGATAATGCGGTCATGAAATTTCATCCATTTTAGCTCTTGGAATAAATTGTTAGAAGGTGCGTCATATGGTTGGTCCAGAATTATTCGTGCTGCTCTTTTCTGGAACTTGTATAGTTTATCAGTCAATGTGTCACTACAATTGCCCCATATTGTGCAGCAGTAATCAAGATGTGGCAAAATGTAGGCATTGAAAAATATTTTTCTCATATGTGTAGAAAGAAATTGCTTTATTCTTAGAAGCAGGTATAGTAGTGAATTACATTTTTTAAGAATATGTTCAACTTGAGTATTCCAACTTAGCTTGTGATCAACATACACTCCTAATAGTTTTTCAACTTCAGTAAAGTCAATACTTTGATCATGAAGCAGAAGTTTATGGTCATCATTTAACGAAAGTCTGTAAATATTGTTTGACGGTGAGATCACCATTGCTTTAGTCTTTTGAGGATTTGGTATCATTGAGTTTCTCTGACACCAATCATGGACTGTATTCAGACTAGTTTGTAGGGTTTCACAGACAGTATGTAAAGATGGCCCAACTGCAGTGATAGTTGTATCATCTGCAAACACGTCTGTGGAAGAATTTTGTAAGTGCAATGGCAAATCATTAATGTAAAGAATGAATAGTATGGGTCCAAGGACAGAGCCTTGGGGAACGCCTGATGCTATTTCGAGTGAAGATGATAACTTTCCTTGTATAGACACTTGTTGGCTACGTTCAGACAGATATGACTTAAACCAATTCTGAGAACTAAGGGAAATATTGTATTCTACCATTTTTTCAAGTAAAAGAGAGTGATTAATCAGATCAAATGCCTTGGTAAGATCTAGAAAGACTGTCCCAACAAGGTGATTTTTGTTAATAGCATCAATCCACGAGTCTACAACAGAAGTGAGAGCAGTTTCACAGGAGTGATTAGAACGGAAGCTGGATTGGGTTTTATGAATAAGTGAGTGACTTTCAAGGTATTTTTTTAAAGTGTCACTTACATGTTTTTCTAAGATCTTAGAAAGCACTGGAAGAATAGATATGGGACGATAATTGTTTGGATCAGCCTTGGATCCCTTCTTAAAAATTGGAATAACTTTAGCTGTCTTGAAAACTGATGGGAAACTCGATTTTGAAATACACTGGTTAAAAATATATGTAAGGGGGTCAGATATAATATTGGTACTCATTTTAAGATACTTGGCTCCCAATCCGTCCAATCCTGTAGATTTGCTTGAATCAAGTGCCAGGAGTTGTTTGGATACAAATTCTTGGGAAACATGAGGGATGATAAAAGAAGTAGACTGGTTTATGTGACTGGTGACATAATCATTTAAGACAGTTTTGTCGTTTATGGTTAAGTTCGAACATTCTGTTGGAGCCATTTTGAATATGTTGGTAAAAAACATGTTAAAGGTTTCAGCAGTTTCCTGAGTATCTTCAATTACATTCCCTGACTGGTCAGTGATAA
Source organism: Spisula solida (assembly GCA_947247005.1). NCBI lineage: Eukaryota > Metazoa > Mollusca > Bivalvia > Venerida > Mactridae > Spisula > Spisula solida. The sequence goes on along the minus strand of OX365947.1, from coordinate 37,534,088 downwards.
AATTGGTTTGATGTTTGGATGATTTACCAGATAGATGTTCACCACCAGTTACTTGATACATCTTTACTGATCAAAGCAACTGTGCTTGCCTAGCATGCCAAAAGAAAATACATAAAAGTGCAAAGCTTTCCTTCATCAGCTACTTTTTAATTAAAGTTCACAAATTGAAGTTATGCGAGCGTAGTGAGCAAGAAAAAAATTGAAGACTGCCACAGCTACTGAACATTCTATTAAACATCAACCAATAATTTTATTTTTCCCTGACTTTCACTGACTTTTCTAAAATTGTATTTTTCACTGACCATTATCCAGAATTGCCTGACAATTCACTGACCTTGAAAAAATATCAGTTTTCCCTAACTTTTTCAGGTCGCTTGCAACCCTGCATGCTGTTGAAAACCGGTAGAGGACTAATATGGCACCTACCAGGAGAAAGAAGGAACCTAACTATTGAGTTAGCCAACCTAACTAAAAGGTTTTCTACACAAAAACTGATGTCTCCCACAAAGGGCCAGAACTATGACAATAATAATCTGATCTAAAAATCCTGACAAGATGCACAACTACGCTTGGAACAAGTTCATTGGCACCATCTAGCAATAAATCAATATGGCTACCCCACTATTTATAATAATGGCAACTTTAGTAAAGAAGACACAAAGCTAGTACCATTGTAATCCAACATTGACTTACCCTTTTTTCTTCCTGTATTTTGATTCTCCAATCTCTAGCAGCTATTGCTAACAATCTAACATTGCTCTCCATATTCTTAGCTAGACTCAGAGTTCCCTCACTTCCCCACTCATAAAATTCCTCCTGTGAAAGGACCATGATTATAATCATCAAAGGTTAATTGTACAAAGGCCTCCACCCCATACACAAATTATGATATTATATGAAGAAACATAACTAATCACACATGCTTGTCATTTAAGAGTTAATAAATAGATCACCTTATTCAATGTTGTTATTTCCAGCTTGTTTTTTTTTTTTAAACTTGTCAAACTATTGAATACTCATTTACAGGTATTTGACGAGTTCTGTCATGGACGATGGTCTTTCAATTTGGTTTTTAAGCGTTTTATGTAATAAAATAATGAAGTCATATAACAGTCCCAGTTGACCCAAACAAGTATTCCTTGAACTTATAATTAACCAGTAATACCCAAGCAACATCTTCACCTGAGCAAAGGCTTGGCTAAAACCATGCCACAAAAGAACTGACACTACAAAAGTAAAGGTACGAGACATAGATTTTACAAACATATATTTATAACATTACCTCGACAAATCTTCCCTCTTCACGACATGCCTCAAAGTAGGATTTATGCAGCACCCATTTACCTGAAGCAAGACTTGCCAAAAACTTCTCATTCCTAGTCACATTATCTGTTAAATAAACAACTTCATTATTTTAATTGCGTTTTACGTTGTTTTTAATAAATATTTTAGTTACAGAATTGACAGTTGAGCTGACTAATTTCCTGGAGTTCACTATCAACCAGGGGTCCGTTGCCTAAGCAAAGCGCTACCGAGCACCTTTATTCAGTTACCTCCCGTTCAATTAAATATAGAAGGCATGGATTACCTCCTGTGGAAAGCGCTACGTAGAGCTTGCTCATGTTAACGGCCTCCATTTCTAACTTGCCTTGCTGCATGCAACTAGCAACTTGTGAAGGGACATGACCATAGCTGATGTCAATGTAAGACTAGGGATTAAACCTAAATCTATTACATGACAGTAAACAGGGGTCAAACTGAGGCATAATGTTCAATCCTGAAATCAAGACACAAGTCTGCACAAGCCAGGTGCCATTAACACATCCCTACACCAAACTCATGACTTTGACCAAAGTAAAAATAATCTTAACTTCTATCTAAAATGTTTTGGTATGTCTAAGAAATTTTCATGGTCTCAAAACATTCGAGGTAATGAGAGTTGACGGTTTTTCTATGAAGTTTGATAACTGTAACTCAACTACTTTTAGATCGGAAACCATGGGCAGACAAAACACACAGAGTAACATACCCCCACATTATCTATTCGTGCATAATAAAAGAATTACTACGAGAACAATATACAGTAACACCTCAGTAAGATCACACCAGGATATCTTGGGATAACTGGTACTTTATTCAGATGGCCTTAATATTGAGGTTGAGCAAGGATAATATATATGAGTGAAATTGAACTTCTTAATTTTGAGGCGGTCATTTTGTTGAGGTTGGATTTTCAGTGAGTTTAACTGTATTGGATTTATATGGTAAAGGCGGTCATTTTGTTGAGGTTGGATATTTAGTGAGGTTTAACTGTAGTGGATTTGTATGGTAAAGGCGGTCATTTGTTGAGGTTAGATTTTCAGTGCAGTTTTACTGTATTTGATTTGTATGGTAAATCACACTTACTAACAACAAGGTGTGTACATCGGTTATCAAATACTTGTGCATCAAACAATGAACCTCCAAGCTGTTCTACCAATGCACCATAGTTGGTCTTCTCCTGATATAAACAATCAATAGACTAGATAAAAGAGTGGGTAAAATAACGGAGACATGTGTTGTATTGAGTGGTGAGGCAGGTGCACTTTGGCTCTTGATTGTTTTTCATGTAAGTACTTTTTTGCAACCAATGTCAGTAACGAATCAGACATGAGAAAGAAATGTAGAAATTACATGAAAACAGATTTAATAACGAAAGTCTATAACAAATGATTCATCATCACTGTTGTACAAATTACAGTTTCCTAGGACTTTTTAATTTAAAGAGTAAATGAAACAAACACTTAAATTCAGTGAGTTTATTATACTTGCTTATGGAAATACCATCTCCCTAACACCTTATCTCTCAGCCCATTACTACTCTTTATATGATCATAAAAATAGTCTCAGTGGACCCCAAAAATAGTACATTTTCCTGAAAAATACCTCACCATTCAGAAATGCAAAGATGAACTTGCACAGGATGAGTACATACCGTGTTTGACATGCCAGAAAGTATGAAGACAGGCAGTGGTTTGGATGTTTCCTCCGCTTTCACCTCAGCTTCCATCTCTACTGGTTTAGGTGGAGTCACTTTACGAGATTTATTAGATACAGGGAATGCTGTAATACATGATTTATATAATTCATTATCAACATTTTTTAGCAATATTCTTTAATGTGAAACGTTCTAGCAATTGATACATAACAAGACAATGTTCAGTAAATGCTTAACGCCCCGGTGGAAGCCTTGTCCATAATAACTAAGGTCCATCAGGGCCTTAATTCTGTAGAAATGTTAGATAGAGTTACATGGCATTAAAAATGTGATGTATGTATGCTGGTATACAAGTATGCCAAGTTTGATGAAAGCAATGTCTTGAGGGACTTTGAAAATGTTTGAGTTTCAAGAACTAAAATTTTGGTTAACATTTTCAATGGAATGAACAGATGAACAGGACAATCACTATATGCCTTCCGCATCAGTAGATGCCGGGACATTAAAACAAGAACCATTAGAAGATAGCATTCTCACCTATTTGACCAATTTCCAACAAAAACTAATTTTGTTAAGTGTTAAAGTCTAACAAACATCTTAATTGCATTCAATGCATACACAAACATGGAACACTTCCTTCACACAGAGCGTGTCAGACAAGTTGGCCATACCAGGAATATTCTAATTAGGGATTCTACAGAGGCATAATGCCCAATCCTGAAAACGAGTCGCAAGTCTGTTTTGGGTGCCATTAGCACATATCCCTACAGCTTACCTAGGTTTCAAACGTTTTTTTGTTAAAATTCAGATAAGGAACTTGAAATGACCATAACTGTGCCAATTCTATGAATTTTTTCTTCAAATAACTTTTACTTTGTGCAGGAGGGATAATTCTTCCTAATGCAGCAAATTCGGATTTCAGGAATTCTATAGTCCAGAGAATTCAACACGACTCTTGACCTTCAATTAGCATAATTCAAGAGCTGATATCTAGTCTATATTTATAACCCCAGATGTATGTTTTCTTAAGCTGGAGTATCACGACGCTCGATGTGTAATACCAACACAGATCTAAAGGAGTGATATTGCACAATTTGCTTGCAGAAATTTATATATTCAACACAGGAACCTTGTAATATATTCATGCATATAGGTCAGCATCAGGTCAAATTCTCCGTGCTATAGGACTGATATTGAATTACTCACCTATAGATGGACCTTCTGGTGTAGGGGTTTTGGTTGAGGTAGATTTTGGTAGCTTTGGTGTTGTGGACTCTTCAGGCTGTAAAATAACATATAAAATACATGGAACATACAACATATAAAATACATGTAACATACAACATATAAAATACATGTAACATACAGCATATAAAATACATGTAACATACAACATATAAAATACATGTAACATACAACATATAAAATACATGTAACATACAACATATAAAATACATGTAACCTACAACTAACAATGATTCTGTATGAGGGATGCAGTATTATCTAGAAGAATGTCATGTTTAACAACAGTTCACAATGTCATACAAGCATCACAGGTTCAATATTTACAGTTATACCCCATACATGCCATGTATTATTAGAACCCTTTTCGTGAGTAGTCTAAAATGTGTGAGACTCACGCATGATGCAGGATTTCTGGCATGTATGTATACCCTCAATACAAACATGGAAATATTTGACTAAGTGTATAACTGTCTTAGTTCTAATGTTTTACTATCAGTGAGATTTACACCACTTTTCCAAGCTACCACAACATATCAGGATAACTGGTTAGGTCAACATTTAAGTTTCAATAGTTTATTTTTCTTGATGCAAAATTTTTCAGGCTAAATTCTAGAGGGTTCTAACATTGTTCTAATCATTTGAGCATGAAATCAAGCTATTAGAGCAAGAAATTAAAATTGTACACTGGGCACATAGCTCGTATAAAATTTAGTATGAATTTAAGTTTTGAGAACTTTTATAACACACTGATAGCTCGTATAAAATTTAGTATGAATTTAAGTTTTGAGAACTTTTATAACACCCTGTGCATGCACCTGTTGGTTTCCTCTGAATGCTGGTACCCGAATCTCTATCTCACCATCCGAGTCTGAATACTGGGCATCAGCTGGATCGAGATCATACATCCCACCTACTTCCTGTGTAGGACTGTTAGCTCGTTCTAGTTTATGAGCTAGCTTCGCTTGTTCTAACCTGTAGAAAAATAATACAACATGCCATCACTCAAAGCTCATTTAGAGGTCAAGTTATACTTTATATCACAAAAACACAAGTTGAAACTCTTTATAATAATTTAATGGTAAATTTAAACAAGACTGCGTTCAATAAACGCTTATGCCCCCATGGAAGCCTTGCCCATAAAAAGCTAAGTCAATCAGGGGCCATAATTTTGTAATAATGTTGGATAGTGTTACATGGCTTTGATAATGTAAGGGGCTTATGATAGTAAACAAGTATGCCAAGTTTTAAGGCAACGCCATGATGGACATGATGTAAAACGAAACTGTCAATTTGGGTTAACCAAGAATTAGACGCTTAATAAGTCTAAGTCCAAAATTAGGTCAATGTGACGGTCAAAATGAGGTTAGGTGATATAGGTGTGTGGAGAATGTTCAAATACAACAACCATGCAGGTATGAAAGCTTTGTAGCAAGCCATATTAATGCTAGAAGAAACGGTCAATTTGGGTTAACCAAGAATTTGGCCCTCCAATAAGTCTTAAGTCCAAATTAGGTCAAGGTGAAGGTAGAAATGGCGTCAAATGATACAGGTGTGTGGAGAGAGTTCATATACAACATCCATGCAAGTATGGAAGCTTTGTAGCAAGCCATAATAATGCTAGAAGAAACGGTCAACTTGGGATAACCAGGAATTTGACCCTTCAATAAGTCTAAGTCCAAAATTAAGTCAAGGTGAAGGTCAAAATGGGGTCAGGTGATACAGGCGTGTGGAGAGTGTTCATATACAACATCCATGCAAGTATGGAAGCTTTGTAGCAAGCCATAATGATGCTAGAAGAAACGGTCAATTTGGGTTAACCAAGAATTTAGCCCTTCAATAAGTCTAAGTCCAAAATTAGGTCAAGGTGAAGGTCAAAATGAGGTTAGGTGATACAGGCGTGTAGAGAGTGTTCATATACAACATCCATGCAAGTATGAAAGCTTTGTAGCAAGCCATAATGATGCTAGAAGAAACGGTCAATTTGGGTTAACCAAGAATTTAGCCCTTCAATAAGTCTAAGTCCAAAATTAGGTCAAGGTGAAGGTCAAAATGGGGTCAGGTGATACAGGCGTGTAGAGAGTGTTCATATACAACATCCATGCAAGTATGGAAGCTTTATAACAAGCCATAATAATGCTAGAAGAAACTGTCAATTTGGGTTAACCAGGACGGACGGACGGACGGACGGACGGACGGACAGGTGAATCACTATATGCCTCCCCATCTATCGATAGGGGGGCATACTAACATCTGAGAATAATTATGGCGATACAATTAATACAAAGCATTGGAGACTACTGCAATGTGGTGGTCTTTAAAATAAAAATAAATATACCAGATCTATATAGCGCCTTTTTCATGCGAACGCACATGCAAAGGCACTTTACATAATTGTGTTGCAGCCACTAGGGCGCAGGTGCATCCTCTACCAGTGCAGATACAGTATGATCTGACCAGAGGGACAGACTGAGATACACAGCTTCCTGGCACTTCCAGATACTTTGCAGACCACACGGCCAAATATAGCAGGAAATATTATAAATATTTCAGAAATTTCAAGTTCCGATGCCAGGGATAGAACCCACGACCTCTGGATTGACAGCCCAGTGCGTTACCACTGAGCTAAATCCACTTTAACAGAGGTTTTACTGTACAGGACAATAGGCTGCAATTAATGGTTGGAGCTATGTACAGTACCTGCTCATAGGATCATCCCAGCTAACATGTACTGGTTGGGAAGGTCCAATATCACCCAAGTTTCTCTCTTCATCATTCTCTGTAATGTGAGATATCAATATTGAAGTTAACACCATTCATTCTGTAATATAGCTTGCTGATCAAACAAGTTTTCCTGGTATGAACCATTAGTACTCACATTCTCTTCCACAAGCCAAACGCACAATGTCTTATCAAGTAAAACACAATCAAAGCCAAGGTCACATAACATAAACTGTTAAACCCCTTAATAGAACTATAATCTGCTGTTTGACAATCAATTGATGTATACGGTGCTAGCCATGAATGCCTGTATCTATTGGAAACTGGAACGGAAACACTCACTTAACAAGCTATAAATCATACATGTATACACATGACCCGATCGCATGTATGTCTTTTATCAATAGCATAATCTATTTAAGGCAACTGAATAGAAATATGACAAATAAATAAAGAAAATATTTAGGCTATAAGAACTATTGAGAGTATTTTAAGTGAATACCCTCTGCAAGATTCCGAGACGCTCTTGTGCTTGTATTCTTCTGTATACCTTCTGTACAATAAAACAATAACAACAAGTTACAGCAATGGGGTGTCAACTGAGTCAAATTAAAAATCCTGAAAATCATATGTGGCAGACCATTTTTGCCAAACCAGAGGCCTTCAACCTCATTGTATCCATATTAAACTCAGTTTGAATTGAATAAAATCCCTCATAGAAGATTAAATTGACCATAACTCGGCCATTTCTTGAAATATTTTCAAAAATGTCTGAAATCACAGCTATTTTAAGAAAAGACGAATCAGGAATTCCTGATAAATCAGGAATATTGACATTCCTGATAAGGGAACTGATAGACCAAAATAACTAAAATATAACTCCAATAGCAGTATTTTTAAAAGACATCTAGATCATGCAATGTCAAAAACTTAGTTTTAAAGATGCAGGCCTAGCAGTTTCAAACACAAAGACATTTGAATGAGGTTTTTATTTCTAAATCTATTTTTAGTTCCTGAGACCTGGTTATGTATTTCATCAAAGAACACAATTAAATAAGCAGAACTGTTATTGATTTGACCCGACGCATTTTGACGATTCCGATATATCGGAAGACAAGTATCAACGATACATCATTATATCAATTTATACATATATAGCTTAACAAGAAACAGGCCCATCAGTCATGATTAACTTATTTAGCCATTATACACTGTATAATTATGTTTGGTATAGATTCAGATTTTGAAAATAGCACCTTTGGTTTGAGTTCAGACTTGAACCTTTTTACTTTGTGATTTTAACAAAGAAAATGTTTTGTGCAGGAAAATGAGGATTTTTGGTGGTTCCATGTATCAATATTTCAAAATGTGAATAGATAATCGATGGGATAAAAAATATTGTCGATACATCGATATCCCTTCTATCAATGACAGCTCTACTCATAAGGGGAAATACTGGTACCATATATTTGGTATAATTAAACCATTCTGAGCTCCAATGCTGGCTATAGAAGCTGTCTATAAATGTTGAAGGCCAGTACAGTCATGATGTTAAGTATTTTTATATTCAATCAAATACAGAATACAGCTTATAACAAACCTTGAGTTCGTCTTGTTTGTTTAGAGCTAGAATTGGCATCTTCAGGAGTTCCAAATTGTCCACTACCTGGAAACACAAAACATAATTTTATCATGCTATTTTAACATACTTTAAGAGTTTAATAATTAACATTCTAATAAAGTTTTACCAACCTCTATATAAAGTTTGAAGATCCGAAGTGATCAAACATATGCTATCGATATGTTTCTGATACGGAGAATAATAATATGTGGTTAAAACAGTTTGTTAATGTAAAATAGAACTTGCGAGAAGATAAAAGATCACCCTTGAAAATAGGGACCTGATTGTCCCCTGGTTGTCCCCTTAGAAAACATGTCTTTTTGGAATAAAGAATGAGTACATTTTTAAGGGAAGAAATACAATGACTTGAAGTTGCAGATTACTTACTGTTTAACTTTTTGCTCTTCCGTCTTTTTCTCCCTCTAAAATACAGAAAGTATGTTAAAGGCAATGCCAGTCTCTGATTACAATTATACCTGCCATCATGCTTAATGAATGTGCGATGTTTCATTTAAGACTGTTGAAATGTTTTTAATATACAGTCGACTGTGGCAGAGTGGTAAAGGCATTCATATTGGAAGTTGGAAGTCTAAGATTTAAATCCTGGCACAGGTCTGTTCTGATATGGCTCCTTCTTCAGGGATTCCATTTGACCCAAAAGTAGGGGTTTTGACCCATAAAATTTCCAAAAAGCTACATTTTGACCCTCTAGATTTTAGTTGGAGGGTCAATTTTTTATAAAATCATGAGTATTTTTCCTATAAAATGGACGAACTCAGTTATAAGTATAAAAATGTTCCATGAAATTCAGAAGCTAGAGGAACGCCTGCATTATATGCATTAGCTAGTTCCATACTACAGCTTTATATATAAGGACAGGAGTTGGGAACAAAAAATGATCCAAAGTAGCTGTCTCTCATAAGCCAACTAGGGCTGACACCACTGAATTTCATCTGACTGTCTGATAATGACTAATTAATGACTATAATCCATTGTAAAATCTGGTTTATAATGTAATTTAATATAGAGATGATGTATGATTTATAGTTGGACAACTTGTTAGCTCATTGAAAAGTCTTGTTCAGAAGTCAGATACATGGAAATTCCAACTTACTTTGACATAACATCTTCTAATTGTTTAGATAGAACTTCTCGCATCTCTAAGGAACCAGTACCGCAATCAGCTGTTGCCACCTGTATATAATAAATACACTAAGTACAATAGATAAAAGTCAATAATCATACGTTGGGTGTTTGAAAGTTTTGGGACAAGCACAGTAAATTTTCTTATATTTCTTGATAGCTATCTATGATATTTTGCACAATTGTAGCTACATGTTTTAACTATTCATCCACGAAATTGTCCCGAACATTTTTTGAACACCCCATGTATTATGTGTGAATTCAAATTGGTGAAAATAAAGTAGATAGCACATAACAGATTATTTTCAAATTCTGTTAAAGTTATGACCATCAATTCTTTGGTGAAAAAGTTGATTGAATGTGAGATTTATCTCATTTGCCATTCAATTTTGCTGGCATACTACATCAAACCCAAAACAAAACAAGAGATGTTTGTAAAACACGTATGCCACAATGGCAGCCAAATAATCAGAAATGGTAAAGGTCACAATGACCTTCACCTTTGATGTACTGAACTCAAAATCAATACGGGTCATCTACTGTTGATGTCCAACCTCCATGTAAAGTTTGAAGATCCCAGGGGCAAAGCGTGTAAACCATTTGAATAATCAGAAATGTTAAAGGTCATAGTGAGTCAGTGACCTTGACCTTTAACCTCAAAATCAATAGGACTCATCTACTGATGATGACCAACCACCATGTAAAGTTTGAAGATCCCAGGACAAAGAGTTCTATAACAGAAACCATTAGGTCTACCAACAGACTGACCAACAGACATGTGCAAAGCAATATACCCCCTCTCAACAAAGACACCCCCTCATCAAAGATAGGGGCATAATTAATTTATTTCATACATTTTTGTCGTCATCTGATGAACTTGGACTTTTCAGTAATTTCTCTACAGGTTTTGTTTTATTTTCATCATCAGGAATAACAACAGGGTCGGAGGTGGATGGTCCTACTGTATCAGTTCTAGTATTTGTACGAGCTGTCCGTCGTGTTGAACGTGGAGTTCTCATAGGAGTCCTTCTTGTTGAAATCACAGACTAAAGTATGAAGTATATAATCAAAATGAAATATTCATTACAAAGCATGTTGCCTATTTTAGTGTCAGCTAGCACTATGAAGCACCTAGTTTCCAAAGCACATTTACTGTCTGATTGTAACCATTAAATCTTAGATGAAACAGATGTGTAAGAATGCTGCAATCAATATTTAACAAGGTCAGAATGAACTTTATTATTCTAACCTCTGATCTCCTAAATACTTATACCAATAATTAATACTTCCATCATCAGACAGATCTTGGCATGTGATTGAAAATCAATTTGTGTAAAGGTGATAAATACTAAGTCTCAGAAGGGGTTTGACAACCCTTTGGGGTCAATGGAAAAGTAATGAAATTTAGGAACCAGAAAATTGTTCATTTTGAGGTTTCTGATTTACACTGGTTCTGACTATTATCATGAATGAAGTACATGTACATTGACTTACCAGCGAGAGATTAGGGTTAAAGAGGGAACATTGACTTACCAGCGAGAGATTAGGATTAAATGTATGAGGGAACATTGACTTACCAGCGAGAGATTAGGGTTAAATGTATGAGGGAACATTGACTTACCAGCGAGAGATTAGGGTTAAATGTATGAGGGAACATTGACTTACCAGCGAGAGATTAGGGTTAAATGTATGAGGGAACATTGACTTACCAGTGAGAGATTAGGGGGAACATTGACTTACCAGAGAGAGATTAGGGTTAAATGTATGAGGGAACATTGACTTACCAGTGAGAGATTAGGGTTAAATGTATGAGGAAACATTGACTTACCCGTGAGAGATTAGGGTAAAATGTATGAGGGAACATTGACTTACGAGTGAGAGATTAGGGTTAAATGTATGAGGAAACACTGACTTACGAGCGAGAGATTAGGGTTAAATGTATGAGGGAACATTGACTTACCAGCGAAAGATTAGGGTTAAATGTACGAGGGAACACTGACTTACCCGTGAGAGATTAGGGTAAAATGTATGAGGAAACACTGACTTACGAGCGAGAGATTAGGGTTAAATGTATGAGGGAACATTGACTTACCAGCGAAAGATTAGGGTTAAATGTATGAGGGAACATTGACTTACCAGTGAGAGATTAGGGTAAAATGTATGAGGGAACACTGACTTACCAGTGAGAGATTAGGGTTAAATGTATGAGGAAACATTGACTTACCAGTGAGAGATTAGGGTTAAATGTATGAGGAAACATTGACTTACCAGTGAGAGATTAGGGTTAAATGTATGAGGAAACATTGACTTACCAGTGAGAGATTAGGGTGAAATGCACGAGGGAACATTGACTTACCAGCGAAAGATTAGGGTTAAATGTACGAGGGAACATTGACTTACCAGTGAGAGATTAGGGTTAAATGTATGAGGGAACACTGACTTACCAGTGAGAGATTAGGGTTAAATGTATGAGGAAACATTGACTCTTCCACTCTAGCATTCTGTTCCTTGCACTGAAATATCATATATACAACATCATGTATACACAGTTCATACACAACACTTTACACCATGGCAATTCTATAGCAAGAGGACCAAGATGGCTCTATATCAATCACATCAGAGTCAGTACATTGACCCCCAGAATGCACATATTCTTACCAGATTTATAATTCATCTAGACCGTTATTCTGACCAACTTTCACAAATATCCAGTGAAAAACGCGGCCTCTACCGCATGCACAAGGTTTTCATATGATTTGACCCGGTGATCTAGTTTTTTATCCAGATGACCCATTTCCAAACTCAAACTGGATTTCATGTAGACAAACTTTCTATACAGATGTCAAATATCTGGTGAAAAATGCTGTCACTGTGTCTTGTGCGACCTAAAAACCTGGGTTTCAAACAAGGGCCACAATTCTGCTGAAACTTGATGCTAGCAAAATCAAAGTCTGGGTTCACAACTCTACATGCTGATCAAAATTTCTGCAATGTGTGACATTAAACTACTTGTCAAGTTTGTCAACTTGATTTGAAAACCCAGTTAATAACAAGTGCTTAATAAACAAACGTTTAATCTCAAAAGAAACATGTGCTGTTTGTAAAACATGTGTGCCCTCATGGCAGCCCAATAGTCACAAATGGTAGTCTTAAAGGTCACAAACACCTTGACCTTTGACCTACTGACCTCAAAATCAATAGGGGTCATCTACTGTTGATGACCAACCTCCAAGTAAAGTTTGATGATCCTAGGGAAAAGCGTTCTCATGTTAATGAACAGAAACCATTTGGTCTACCAACCGACCGAACCGACATGTGCAAAGCAATATATTTATATACCCCCTCATTAAAGATGGGGCGGGGGGCATAACATATTTGCTTATGGGAGAATAGAACAATGAAAACGTTCTTATAATGCAAAGGGTTGAATAAAATTATATGAAGCGAGCCTCGAGACCAGTAGGTATGGTTGACAACAATACAATATCAAGATAAGAGGTATATTTACCAGATAGAGCCAATGTGGAGACACAATCTTCATTCCTTTACTTCTTGCATATTTGAAATCTTTAGCAGTGTCATTTTGTCTTCCCTGAAATATACAAGTAATTATAAAGTCAATCATAAACAATTCTACAAAATCAAGGCGAAGTAAAACTAGGTCATTCAGCCATTTTATTGCTGAAATAAGGGCATTCAGATGTTTTATAGCTGAAACAAGGTCATTCAGATAGCTGGTACTAGGGCTTTAGGCGGACGAGTTCATTTTCTTGTTCTGTTATATGTTGGGCATTGTGTCGTGTAATTGTGGTATGTGATGCTCTTGTGTTTTCAATGCTCGGCTTGTTGAGTGCTGTCTTCCTTGACCTATTTTCTATTATCTTTTTAGTAATGTAATAGCTCAATTGGTAGAACGGGTTTGAATCCCTTATTGAACAAATTATGTTATCTGTTGAACTGACTGAACTGCACAACCATGCCCTCTGCACATGAAAAAGTTGTCAGTACAGTAGATTTCAGTAAAGCCAATGAATTAAGCAGATTTTTGACAGCAACCAACTGATTCAACAGACACCAATCACTTTCACTCCTAGTAGCTTCAACTGCGCTTTAAATAAGTTAAGTAAAATTGATTTAAATTACCTACGAGACGTTATATGACGCTTACCTGTGAATATGACAAGTACCTGTGAAGATATGGCGGCTACTGAAGGCCGAGAACCAACCAAAGTAACAACTAGATTAAATCCGAGTAAACCATTTAGGTCAACTGTCAGCCTTGTTATACTCATTTGCACAATAAAATTGTTGACAACTGCATAAAATGTGAAGAAAACAAACATGATATCAACAATGTTAAGAATATACATGTACAAACCTGGAATATAAAATGTGTGCAGGAATCGTCAAAGTTCCAGCGGTAATCACCTCCAAGTGATGCAACCAAGTCATTTAACTCTGACTGATCCTTCGTCAACTTTTTGGCCACAGTAATAACAACACCTCGTAAAATAGTGGACTCCTGAAACATATACACAACTAGAAGGGTTTCTGTCAGCCACAATTGGCCATAACTCTGGTAAAAATCGTCCGAACTAAGATTCCTGACAATATGCACAACTAGGCTTGAAACCAAGCATACATTTGAAGTTTCATTGAAATCTGACCAATGGTTTAGGAGAATAAGCATGGACAAGCATCCATCCAGCACAAAATCAATAAGTCTTCCCCACTATGTGTTGGGGGCACAAATATACATATTTAACTATAATAACCAAGTGGCAAATGTCAAAATTGAACGGAATTCAACAAGAATAAAAAAATATTGACTTTCAATTTTTAAATGATCCACGACTGAATTATTTATCCTGACTAAAGAAATCCTTGGTGGGAACAATTTTTCGCTTTTATTTTTTTCAAAATTAGTTCCACAAGAAATTTAAAGTGCTATATATATTTGATACAAATACCTTGGCATCTCCATCAGGTTCATCTAGATATCCCTGGGTTGATGGGAGACGACCCTCTTGTTTGGCTTCATGTAATTCTTGTAACATAGTCAGTGCATTACTTTTAGCCAAGTCTACAAGTTCATCATCGTCCTAGTGAAAAGAAAGCTTTTATATCAAAATGCTATATAACATAAATCACAGGCAGTTGAAATGCTGACCTGGACAATTTGAAAATGCAACAATGAGATTAATCTAACCAATGTTGTGATTAATGAGGTTGTTTATCAACATGGAAAGAAATGTGTGACATAAAAACAGTATCTTCCTGCTCATTTAATTCACCAATTTGTAAAACCTGCCCTTGTATTTGTAGCTGTCACTGTGATGTTTATCATTGAGCTGCTGATGTCAATAACATTCAACTGCCGGTCAGGAACAACCTCCCAACCAGGATTATGATTGAGGGCTATAAGCTAAAATGTTCTCTAGTTACCAACTGGGCAAGCGTAGGTCTACTAAGCAATATACCCCCTTTTCTGTCAGTTCATTCTTTCTGTTGGAAAAAAAAACGATTAATAAAAATCCTATAGTTACCAGGCTATCTTTTCGTTTTTTCACCTTGGCTGTTCTCTCTGCTTCAGGTGTCTCCAAAGCTTTTAATAATTCCTGAAATGTTCAATCATTATAATAGCACATTATAAACAAAAATGGTGGCAGAAAATACATTTTCTACTGCTTTTCCTTGTATTTTCACAATTTCTACAGGATTTGCTTCAAAAATAATTTTCTTTGAATCTTCTCTCATTTTTTACCTGCATGCAATACACGACCACGACTTATACTCGGGGAATTACGGTAATAAACACATCACATTAATCACAAGTTGGTTATGTTATCAGGCCTCAACAAATATTTTTAAAAGCAATATAGACAAAGAAGAAAACCCCAAAATCTTACTTGTCCTGCTATATAAATAAAGAAGGAAAAAGTTTTGCTAGACGAGCGGACGAGTGGATTTATTGAGGCCTGGTTATTACGGTTGGAATCATAAAGTGTGGGTCATGGCATCACTAACCAGTCACAGTGATGTCTTATAAAAACAGGCATGAATTCATGCACAGAAAATCATTCAATAAATAACAGTACAAAAGATCATTAATAAATAATTGCTAAAAGGGTGGAAAAAATCTATCTTCGAAAGTGTTTTAGGTTTTAACTTTGGCTGATTTGTTTTCTGTTGATAGTTTTCAATCATTTAACAAGTCAGTGTGTTAAAGGTCTGTGTGTTATGAAGAATAAGGGCTGGTTGGGATAACAATCTAGAGGTTTATATATAATAGCCCAACAGTACATACTGTAGCGCCCAGACAATCCAAAGCCACACAGAAACGACAGCAGTGCCTAGCCATCCATGCAAGAGTGAGACATAGAACCAACCATCCACATCTCGAAAAATAGGTATTTCAAGCAAGCTTATATACTCACTCCGCAATGAATGACACACTGTGGACTTTAAAGTCTGTGCATAATTAGCCATAAAGGGAGGTAATTATAAATGATGAAGTGAAGTACGGGGAGACTTTTTACAGCTGCCACATGGCACTCAACACCTGCTGTAGTGATAGTAAATACATGCTGAAGAAGAAGTTTGATCTCAAACAAAATATTGTAAAGAATAGGTCAGTATTCTAAATTATACAAATAGTACTGCAAAACATTTGTTCCCATAAAGAATATGAATGTCAGTATATCGATGGCTAAGAATTAGAAGGTAGTAAGTACATAAGACTCATGCATATTTAAAATCTGCATTCCAAGGCGCTTCTTATGAGCCTATTGTCATTAATATCGGAAGTGGACATGTTGACCAAACTGAAGTTTTAAAAGCTTGTTTTTCCATAAGTAAAGAGTAGTTTCAGACAGTTTTTTCTTGTTTCTCAAAATATTGATTTTGTACTTTAGATTTTCTTATTCTAAGACAGTGATATCAGGTGACATGGCTATATATAACTTACCTCTGTATGCAGCTTTGGGTAGTATCTAACATTAGGGTTCAGAAATTTGCTTGGCGTATCTTTATCTTCCTGATTCTTTAAGTCCTAAATAATAGTAACAAAACATACCAGAATTGCTTATATCTAGCAGTATAAATAGGGGTGTAATTCAACAACAAATAACATGCAACATGAAGATTTAGCTTATATTTACCAACTTTTTTACTTACTTAGACACAACTTTTTCATAAATGAAATAATAAATGAAACCACTATCATGCAGGCAGTATTTTTTAGCCTTTTATTGGTTTAGTTACCGTAGTAATTGTGGGATATACTGGTTCAAGATAGGAACCAAGATCTTATAGTAATACAAGTTTAGTCAAAATCAAATCATAAATAAAGCTGCTATCATGCAGATAAAAATATTGCTGACACACAGACTGACATAGGTTGATCCCAAAAGCTTGCCTTGTTGCTATGCGATAGTGACAGGAGAGCTTATAAGGCAATTCTATTCAAGCAAGACTTAAGTGATTATAGGATTTTGCAAGTGGCATGAAAGTTATTATAGAATTTCGCAAGTGTAATGAAAGTTATCATAGGATTTTTGAGTGACAACGACCATATCAGCTTCATTTGAGCAACATTTTTTAGAGTTGTTTCGGTTGCACAGTGGATATGGCCGCGGTCACTTCAGTGCTAGGTGCGGTCGCCGTGTGTTTGAATCTCACCAAATGGGTAAAGGATCATATACGATTTTCAAATATCTAAATTTTCTAACAAGTTACAACTCACTTTAACTCTACTCTGTACCGGTGTTTGTAGATTCTCTTTCTGACTCAACTGTTGATTCTGTTCCTCCAGTTTCTTTTTTCTTTCTATCGTTCTCCAACTTTGATCATTCTTTCCCCTTAACTTCTCTCTAGCACCTGATATGTAATGTTTACACTGAATACATGGAAAATATCATGGTTCCCACAAAAACTGCCCTGACATTTCCCTGATTTTTCCCTGACCACAGAGCAGACTTTTTTAGCGATCTAGTACCAAAGCATCTTTTAGTCAGGATAAAATATTACAATAGATTTCCCTGACTAATTTCAAAATTCCCTGACAATGGGAACCCTGGAAATATGAATATAAGTAACACAGTAACAGTACTTATTTTAAACTTAATTTCATTTAATCAGAGAAAACCAGACTGTAAAAAAAAACTGGAAATCTGCCACTGTAAAATTACATATTTTCTTGGGTATTAAATTTCGTGAATTTAGATAAAAGTACATTTTCATGGGGTTGTAAATTTGTGTATTACAAAACACGGAAGGGTAAACCCATGTTCTGTATTTGTGAGGTCAATTAATCATGGGGATGAAATTTTGTGGGAGAGTTTAAAAACGGAATTCCAACTTCCTAAAAAGTAATGACTTTACAGTATATCCAAAGTTTTGGTGCCAAAATTTTATCTCTTTGTGTAAATGTAAAAAATCTGAAAAAACAAGAATTTGTGATTAGTGAAAACTGAATACAGGCTGCAACAAACAGTGATGATACCACAGGCTGTTACATATGATGATGATTTCAAAGCTGTTAGAAATGGAACTGATATAGCTGTAATGGTAGTCCAGTTTTAGTTGGCCTATGTGCCCGAAAATTTCAAAGAATAAGTATACATACTCATAGTTGTAAGCTGTGGAGTTCCAAGCTGGGGTGGATCTTTTTCTAACTTCCTCATAACTACAACATTATAAATATCAATAAAACAACAGAGATTTGTACAACATGTAAGCCCCCATAGCAGCCAAATTGTTTGTAAGTCAAGGCAAGCTTGACTTTTGACCTCAAAATCAATACTAGAATTGCCCCACAGTGACAGATAATACCCCCACAGCACTGTCTTGTACCAGAAATCACATTGTTGTGTTCCAACCTTCATGTAAAGATTGATGATTTACTGAGAAATTGATTAGAAACTGCTTGACCAACTGGCCACAGACGCACGGACGGACAAGATGAGGGGGTATAATGAGAAATATGGCAGACAAAATTATGAGTAGAAAATAGCAATGGGCAGTAACTACTTCAAATTTGTTCCGACCTTTGTGTTAAGAAGATGAGTATTGCAAAGTTTCATTAAGACCTGACTATTGGTAACCGAGAAATAGCGTGGACAGTTTTTATAAGTGTAAAGAAACAAAGGGCCATAACTACCATAAAATTGATCAAACCGTAGTGTGCTGACGATATGCACAACTAGACTTGGTACAGATCATTCATACAAAGTTTCATTAAAATCCGACCAACGGTTATAGAGAAATAGTGCTGACAAATTTTGCACAAACCAACCGACCGACAGACCAACCTCAAGCATGACTCCGATATAGCCATATATCCTATATATCAGTGGGTATAATAATTTATCAACCTACATCTGGTGAGAGGTGGTGTATCCATATTACATTCCACAATGCCTTTCTGTTTCTGCTTTCTTTCAGCTGTTCTCCAACCTTCAAAATCATCCCCCATTACTTTCTGTCTCAAACCTTTAATCAATTGAAACCATGTTTAAATTTTGGAATAAATTTCTACCCACTGGGTAGGGGTTAATTTAAGACTTTAAAACCATTTGTCATGCGATTTAATACTGTAAACCAAGAAATTATTTCAGGCGATTAAGTTTCGCGGAGTTCGCTAGTGGTAGAATTTCGCGAAATTAAGTCACTGCAAAAGTACTAAAAACAATAATATGAACATTGCAAGAAACTTAAAAACGCGAAGGTTTGTAGTCGTGAATATGCCGACGATCAGCAAAACGCCAATGTTAGTACTCCAGAAAGTAAATTGGTTCACAATACAGTATATATCATTGATGTAGACTGGAATCAGGAAACCAGGCCTTCATCTCAGTGCCAGAATATGTGTTTTTGGTGTCAAATTTGGGTAAAACGTAAATGATACTTTAATGTTAACAATCATGTGATTTTGCCTAGGAGCAAATCCTGACCATCCATATTCTAAGCAATTAGCTGTTCAATGAACAATGCAAGATTTTGATATTAAATTTTGGGACAGGGTGAAAATATCTGATATGACTAGGTTTTATCGTGTTGGTTGAAGCAAAATTGTCATTTTCAATTTTGTTTCCAAAGCCTAGGTCCCACTGAGCATTTTTTGCCTCAGCGATGTACTCCTGATTGAAATTAATGAGCTATCAGGACATCTGGAACAGGTTTCTCATGGTCTAGGGAGTCATGAGACAGTTTGTGATATAGGAAGGAATTGCGATGAATCGGGTGGTATCAGAAGAAATCGGGAGAACATCGCCGATGTGGATTTCCTCAGTGGGACCTAGGCATAATAAAAAACATTCAGCATTTGAAGGGATACCGAAAGTTACTGTTGTCCGGGTAAAGTTTTCAATAAGTTTCAGGCCATGAAAGTACTACAGCATTGTTAAATGAAAGACTTACTTTGTTTTGTTAAAGCAGGAGTACCCATTGTTGCAGGATGTTTAGCCAAATTTTTCTTAACTGAAAAGAAATAGACTAAAATAACAACTTATACCGGTAGTACCTGTTTAAATGATGTTTACAATAAGCTTCAAGCAGTGGATAACAGGATGGATAATCTAATGATCATAGTAAAGGCATGTAAAACCTAGCTAAGTGAATTCCAAATTACATCTAATGTAAGAGCTTGGGAAGCAGATTTAATTAGACCTCCCTGTATGTCAAAATCAACAGACTAAGTAATGAAATTCAAACATTTTAGAAGAATGTTGTTGTAAGACAG
The DNA here is from genome assembly GCA_947247005.1 of Spisula solida. Lineage (NCBI taxonomy): Eukaryota > Metazoa > Mollusca > Bivalvia > Venerida > Mactridae > Spisula > Spisula solida. Next base: position 37,513,640 of record OX365947.1, on the reverse strand, counting down.
CTGGTCAACAGTATTTCAGAATTATATAGAGACTACCCAAACACATTATCCTGACATTGGGCAAACCATCAGTTACCTGGAACTAACTATGCTGAGTGTGAAGCAACAGAGATATGCCAATACCAATATGTTTCCATACATGCCATGTTTCGCAGACCCCTTTGCGTGAAATTGGTGATTGAAATGCAGGAGATTTCAATAACAAGAGGGCCCAAAGGGCCCTAGGTCGCTCACCTGTTATAGCAGTACATGACCAAGATGTACATGACATCATTGTGACCAAGTTTCATAAAGATTAAGTCAAAATTGTGACCTCTAGTGTCTACACAAGGTTTTTCTATGATTTGACCTTGTGACCTAGTTTTTGACCCAAGATGACCCAATATCAAACTTGACCTAGATTTTGTTGTGATGATCATTGTGACCAAGTTTCATAAAGATTATGTCAAAATTGTGACCTCTAGTGACTACACAAGGTTTTTCTATGATTTGACCTTGTGACCTAGTTTTTGACCCCAGATGACCCAATATTGAACTTGACCTAGATTTTGTTGAGATGATCATTGTGACCAAGTTTCATAGAGATTAAGTCAAAATTGTGACCTCTAGTGTCTACACAAGGTTTTTCTATGATTTGACCTTGTGACCTAGTTTTTGACCCCGGATGACCCAATATCGAACTTGACCTAAATTTTGTTGTGATGATCATTGTGATCAAGTTTCATAAAGATTAGGCTCAAATTGCGACCTCTAGTGTGTTCACAAGCTTTTTCAATGATTTGGCCTTGTGACCTAGTTTTTAACCCCAGATGACCCAATATCGAACTTGACCTAGATTTTATAGAGATGATCATTGTGATCAAGTTTCATAAAGATTAGGCTCAAATTGTGACCTCTAATGTGTTCACAAGGTTTTCCTTTGATTTGGCCTAGTGACCTAGTTTTTGACCCCAGATGACCCAATATCGAACTTGACCTAGATTGTATGAAGATGATCATTGTGATCAAGTTTCATATTGATCAGGCTAAATTTGTGACCTATAGTGTGTTCACAAGCAATTGTGAACGGACGGACGGACGACGGACGAAGAGCGATCACAAAAGCTCACCTTGTCACTTTGTGACAGGTGAGCTAAAAAGAGGGAGATTTTCCTTGCTCAAACTTTAAAATTAATTTAATTGCTTCATGAAGCAATTTTAAATCAAAATTTGTTATAATTTTTATAATGTAAACAAGAAATGTCAGGTTCTAGTTTGTCCAAGAAATGCATGAGATTTTATTAATTTGCTTCCGGTTATGCGGGAGTAGTCTCAAATGCGTGAGAATCGTGCATGATGCGAAGATCTGGCATGTATATGTTGCTGAGCCTGAAACCTTACAGTGGCCTCCGTAGCTCAATGGTTTATAGCGTGCTTGCCGTCTAATCTGGCCACCCGGGTTCAAATCCGGGTGGAGGCATACATATGCCCGCCATGTTTCAGCAGAAAGTGGACTGGCAATTAAAGGCCATGCTCGGCATTTTTTTTTACCAAAGATATATAAGGAATCACAGACAATTTCAAGTCTGAAATTAGGATCTGTCCTGAAAATTAGTGGGCCTGAATTAAAATGATGTTATATTGTATACATACATCTCTGGAGTGGCGGAGTTTCTGGCTTCTTTTGTACAGTTTTTAGTCCAACAAGATTCTTATTCACTATGACAACCTCGTCATCATGGTCATCATTTCCTTCACCAATATCAGCATCATCATGATCTATATCAACATCACCATCATCAATATTAGCACCATCATCGTCATCATCATTGTCTAATTCAATAACAACCTTATCTTGTTCAGGTTCAATTATAACATCATTATCATCAGTTGTATGATTATCATTAGGTTTATCCTTTGTTGTATCATTGTCATCAAGCACTGTATTTTGTTCACCTTGAGTATTTAGTTCTGCTAGGAGAGCATCAGTATCTCCCATATCAGAGAAATCAGGCAGACTAGTCTCAGGTTTGTTACGAGTACTTATATCACAGGCCTTGTTTACACTTACATTAGCACTACTTTTATCAGGACTACTTTTATCAGCTGATTTACCATTAGCACTACTTTTATTGGCACTACTTTTATCAGCCGATTTACCATTCACACTACTTTTGTCAGATGTTTTATTATTAGCACTACTTGTTTTTACTTCCATCATATTTGATCGTTCCAACTTTGAGTTACTGGTGACTGGTTTATGCACTAACGATGATATATCAAGCACATTATCACTGGTTATGCTGTCAATAAGAAATCGTTCTTCACTTTCACGTTTCCCTGAATGTGCACAAGCCAGTATCCATCTGAAAACATACAATAAAAGCTTTCACAACCCACTCTACATACCAATCGTCATGGTAACATGGTATCCATCAGTCCAAAGCATTAAGACAAAAAACTTTCATTTTGGGCAAGCAGAAATTAATCATGGGCCAGCAGATGGGCAACTACATAAACAGACAAATATTCCTACAAAATTTTAAGACTGTAGCTCATACACTTATAGAGTTATGAGAGACATAGTCAAGCAAAATTTCATCATTTCAAGGGCAATAACTTTGCTAATACTCGTCGGATCCAAATAAAAATATGTAAGTACACAACAACTTGTGCTGATTATTATTAAAGACTGTAACACAGTTACTTTCAAGTTACAGACAACACAACATTTAAGGACCTGTAGGCAAACTTTCTCAATGAACTGACATTGTAGGGTTTTCTTAAGACTTTTGTTCTTTCTTTTGTTTGTCACACCCACCAAGCAACATGTTTCATCCCACAAGCAACAGAGTGAATGTAATCTAAAACAAGACTGCGTTCAATAAACGCTTATGCCCCCTGTGGAAGCCTTGTCCATAAATAAGTCTAAGTCCAAAATTAGGTCAAGGTGAAGGTCAAAATGGGGTCAGGTGATACAGGTGTGTGGAGAGTGTTCATATACAACATCCATGCAAGTTTGGAAGCTTTGTAGCAAGCCATATTAATGCTAGAAGAAACGGTCAATTTGGGTTAACCAGGATGGACGGACGAACAGACGAACGGACGAACGAACGGACAGGTGAATCACTATATGCCTCCCGATCTATCGATACGGGGGCATAAAAATAGTCTACTGTTCCACACTCCACAACTACATGTGGATGCGTACAGACTGACGACGGACAAGGGCAAATCTATATCCCCCAAATATTTGGTGGGGTCTTAAAAATCAATAACATCATACAAACTGAGCTTACTAGACTGGTTTCACACACCTAGGGTCAACTTGGAATTTTATCTTTAAGTTCACATGAAAACAGCCTATCAGAGGCTGGGACTGATACACAACTATACTTACAGCTTGGATACAGCAGGAATTCCCCATTTCTTTGCCGCCGTATATTTGGAGCCTTCAGGTGCATTAACAACAAGATGTGTACTGGGCAATAGATTATTCTTGGCATTACGTACGAAGTAGTCTTGTGTTCTGTGATACAAAAACATCTCTTGTTACAGTTAGAAACATTTTCCACCTCACTGATAAATGCTAATACTGTCAGGTCTCAATACAATGACGCTGTTTGTTTCCAAGAAAAATGTCGTGGTAACGAAAATGTGGGTGCACTGAATTGATACACGGAGCGTTTTAATACTTTTGTCCCCAAAAATGATGTCAGTATAATCCATTTGTCAGTATATATATATATATCTGGTGTCGTTATATTGAGACCTGACTGTAATACAAGATACACAGGGGTTCCATTGGGTTTTGACCCTTCTAGTTTCTAAAAAGCAACATTTTGACTTTCAAGAATTTAGTTGAAGGATCAATATTTCTTAAAATCATGAGTATATTGCCTATAAAAGGGTTAAACTCAGTCAATAATATCAAAATGGACCTTTAAATTCAGAAGATAGTGGAACCCCTGATACAGTTACATGGAACTTCATAGAAACAGTAAGCAGCAAATTGCAGTAACTATCCGATTAATTTTTGTTGAAACCCTAGTGGATTTTGAGATGAGGGAGAAACAAAAAGCAAATACAATCTGAAAGGCTCATAATCAAACTAAATTATAGTAAAAACAGTACAAAAATTGTTCGTTTTAAATATTTTAATAAGTTTTAAGTTAAAATTTAGTGCTGCATATATTCAGGCCTCCTTAAATCTACGTGGTGTTTGACATCATGTGTACGTCGAGATCATTTTGTTATAAAGTGAATTTGTTGCACTCTCAAAAATATCCAAATTAAATATGTGTAAAAAAGGGTACTCTAGTCCTTGTACACTTACTTGGCCCCAAGATGGTCTGCAATACCAACCAATGAATCTCTTTCTGTACCAATATACCCGCTGAAGTGGAAACATTTCAAAACTTTGCAATCAAATTCTACAAACACAATGACAAGATAAGCACAAACTTGATATTGTCTGACACTGAAATTAGAAGTATCCTTATAGCAGCCAAACTTTTGTATTTTGCAATGGAACATAGACGGGTCATGCAAGGTGTTTAAAATGCCATTTGATCATACAATTTAGTTGTTCTCACAAATTGAATGCATGATATCTATAACATATTATGCATATATCTCCAGTTATAAACATTGTGTACATTGACTGTATTGTTTCCAGCTTGTATAAGAAATATCATTTTATAACAGGTGTATACATTACTTACATTGTCCACTCTTATAAAATGATCAAGCTTTATTTACATTTTATAACATTGTCACTCACATGTGTTTAAAGTAGAATGTGTATATTTTGGGCCGGTGGCCTTATATTACAATAAACTTGAGTTGAATTGAATATTCAATAATTTCTGTGAGATAACTCCTGATACACAGAACAATATTGCTGATTACCAAACTTGGCAAAGGTATTACATCATTATATATTTACTGGTGAAGATTGAAAAAAAGCTAAATTGGACAGATAAAATTTGAAATTGAAGGACTTGACTTGGTACTAACTATTAAAATTTAATGAAGTTTCATTAAAATTCGATCCAGCAGTTTAGGAGAACAAGCGCTGACAAACTTGGTGACATCCACCCAGCACAAAATCAAAATACGTCTCCCCCTCTTTATGTGTGGCACATACCGTATACCCCCGTATGAACGCTTCCTCCCTAATAGGGGATGGTGTAACTTATAAGATAAATCCACTCCAATAATGCAATATCAACAAAAAGCTTAAAATCAAATCAAATTTCAATGACTATGTTAAATTCCAGGGTACTGTTTTATCAAAGCACTTACGGAAACCGTAAACTTACGTTCATATTTAAATTCTTTATACAACTGCAAACTGGGAGAGGATACGGTTTGTAGAAGTTAATTAACTAAATGTGTATTGATATTGCGTCTCCATTTACCACTCTCTATAGTTGTAAAAGTATTATAAAGAATGTAAATTTGATCGTAAGTTTAAGATTTCTGTAAGTGCTTTGATAAAACAGTACCCAGTAACACAAGTGTGAAAGTAGTTCTTCTGTATACAATCGTATATTAATGACTTATAAATGCCCCCTTTTGGAAAATGCATCGCCTCTGGGGTATACCGTACTTATATTTATCGGAAACATCTGCAATCTCGGCAATGAAAAGTAGAAGAATATAATAAGCGTAACAAACCTGATTGATAGAACACAGTCAGATAATGGTGCAGATTCTATATTCAATTCTATCGGTGTAAACAATGGATTGGTCTGTACATCTAGTAAACTGCCTTGTTCTATACAGATTTGCTGAAATATGTATCAACCATGTTAATTATTAGTGATAATCCAGGAATTAGTTTTAGAATAGTTTTAATAATAGTGCCTACCATTGACTTTCCTGGAGCAATGTTAAGTAAGTATGACTATCATTGTTTTCATATAACGGTTACATATGAATTTATTTAATTTATTTAACAAGTCTGCATTCAATAAACCCATGGAAGCCTTGTCCAAAAAAGCCAAGTCAATCAGGGGCATTAATTCTGTTAAAATGATGGATAGTGTTACATGGCTTTGACAATGTCAGGGGCTTAAGATGGTAAACAAATATGATGTAAGACGAAATGGTCTATTTGGGTTAACCAAGAATTTTGCCCTTCAATAAATCAATGTGAAGGTCAAAATGAGGTCAGGTGATATAGGTGTGTGGAGAGTGCTCAAATACAACATCCATGCAAGTATGAAAGCTTTGCAACAAGCCATATTGATGTAAGAGGAAACAATCAATTTGGGTTAACCAGGGATTGACAGACAGGTCAATCACTATATGTTTCCCGATCTATTGATATGGGTGCATAAAAAGATAGATATCTAAACCATTATTTCTGTTTGTTGTTTTGAAAAGAGATACATGAATTTATACAGCATATCAAAATAAAAACTTAAAACAGTTAATATGATAGAATTTACTGCCATAATGTATCAATTGCATTCAACCAGAAAACCACTGCTTTAATGAAAATTATCAGAAACAAGTAAAACAATTAGTCAGGTCAATCATATTTTGTACAACAAAAGCCAGTGATAGAAAGCAAAATAACAAGTGGAATAACACCAAGTTTAATGTTTAATCATACCAGTCAAAACAGAGGTTGATACCAGACCCCGTGTTCACAAAGAATTGGTTTTCAGAATCAGGCTTAAGCTCCATTCCGTTTTTGCTATTTCTTTTAAACTATGTGCACATTTATGACATTCTAGCAGTTACAGAATACCGAAACAGTTTCTAGATAACAGATTACGAACCTCAAAACATTTATTTTCTTACGAAAAGAGATTAATTGTACTTAAGACTGAAACTGAACTCAGACATTCAGGAACAAGCTTGAATACCCAGCTTCAATTTATTAAGCGCACTATTTCTATAACTATGCATTAAAACTTATCTATTTGTCTTTAAAATTTAAGGAGCTATCAATATTGATTACCCTGTTTGGATGTATTCTCGCGTTACTAAGAAAATAAAGTCCTAGTATAATGACAAATAAAATAATTGCCTTGTTGTTTGTTTTTTTTCTTAACCCAATTTGGTCTTTAAATGATTCATTTATATGGACAAAATATTGGTCAGAATGACACAGTTTTATGTTCGGCCATTTTTAAAACATCTATCATAACCTTGACATTGGAAATAAGTTGATGGTATTCTCGCGGCAAAAATCTTTTACACACACTACAACTTGAAAACAACTTAGGGTTTTAAAATATCTAATGCAATTTATAAAACATTTAATGCACTACAATTTGGAGCAAGTTTGATTTCATTATTAATTTAAGAATTCTACTAAAATCGGGTATTTCTGAGCGTTACGCAAGGTGCTTTAGATTTGCCCAATCAAAAGCGTCGTTACAAAACGAATGTTCCAGGCGCTATTTTGTTTACATCCATATTGGTAAAATGTCATTCAAAGCAATGCTGAATCTTTTAGGGCATTTATGTTTACTATAGGTGGCGCTGTTCTGAGATCTTCGTAAAAAATCAAATTATACTCTGTGTAGAAGAAATAATCTTTTTATCACCATATCTTCTGTCTTTGAAATAGAATAAAATGGAGCTTGAGTCTGATCCTGAAAACTAATTCTTTGTGAACACTGGGCCAGATTCTTACAAAAAATAAATCTATATATCAAACCACAGTACCAGCCAGGCATTTGTAGCAATATCCTTGACTGTTCTGTCAACTGGATATCCATCAATAGGAACCACAGCATAGTCTGGTACTCCACGAGCATTTGTCTTCAACACAATACCTGAAATAAACATGGTAAATAAATATGATATCTGAAATAAACATGGTAAATAAATATGATACCTGAAATAAATATGGTAAATATGATACCTAAAATAAACATGGTAAATATGTTACCTGAAAGTTGAGGTAACATTATTATTCAATTTCTGTAGCCTTGTGGCCTATAAATTCAAAATATCAAACGTCCATAATTCTGGTAAGAAAAGACAAAGAAAAATTGCATCCTTTACGGTCATCTATACATTGAGGTTGTTCATCTGTGAAGGTTTGAAGAAATTCCACCCAAGTTGAACACACAGGATTTTTCATTATGGGAAATAAAGTAAAAGTGACAAAGGGCCATAACTCTGGTGAAAATTGACGCAGCAAAAATTCCATCCTTTACGGTCATCTATACATTGAGGTAATTAATCTGTGCAAGTTTGAAGAAATTCCACCCAAGTTGAACACACAGGATTTTTCATTATGGGATATAAAGTAAAAGTGACAAGGGCCATAACTCTGGTAAAAATTGACGCAGCAAAAATTCCATCCTTTACGGTCATCTATACATTGAGGTAGTTAATCTGTGCAAGTTTGAAGAAATTCCACCCAACACACAAGAATTTTCATTATGGTGTACAAAGTAAAAGTAACAAAGGGCCATAATTCTGGTAAAAATGGATGCAGCAAAATTCCATCCTTTACGGTCATCTATACAATGAGGTTGTTAATCTGTGCAAGTTTGAAGAAATTCAACCCAACAGTCAGTGAGGATATAAATAAGTATGGGGGCAAAATCAGAAAATAGAAATGGATTGGTCATATATTAAAAAGAGAAAACACTATCAGCAGCACAGCAATTACATGGCAGCCAGAAGAACAACCGAACAAGAACGGAAAGAACTCAGATGAAACAGTTGGGCAACAGCCAGGATTGTTGCCAAAGACAGAACAAAAGGTGAGGTGAGAAGATTTACCTCCATGTTCCTTGATATACGAAGACAGCACAGGAATACCATTCTCAGGAAATCCATAGAATATAAACGTTTTACCAGAAAATATTCCACCTTCTCCACTCACTGAAACAAAAACTATGATTATTTTAGTCACTGCAAGAAATCATAATCATAATATACTATAGGCAGGTAGTAAGTAGGTAAGTAAGTAGCCAAGACTAACAAACAGTTGGACAATTTATGATTTAATGCACATAATTTATCGAGTTCGTTACATCAATTTATTAAGGAAGTTTCTACCAAGCTCAACCTCCCAAATTAGGATTTTTCATATTCTTACCAATTTGGCATCAGCATTCATGAATGAATACACATTGTCAACTGTACAATTCCCCGGTGAAATAAATCAATACATCATAGGTTGGTGACAGATTGATTTGGAAAACAGGTCATCAATTAAAATGTAGTAAGGAGAATTTGACATGACTCTCGACCTTCAATAAGCATAATTTAACAGTTCATATATTGTCTGTAAAGTATAACCTCCCGAAACGGCACCTCTGAGAAGCGACAACCTCCGAGAGCGGCACTTTTATTTCCCCTGTTTGTTTTCACTCTTATTTTAACCTCCGTAGAACGACACCTCCGCAGAGCGGCAAACAGCCGTTAAAATTGTATACCTTTTGTATGGTTTACCTCTGAGAAGCGACAGGTGTGTTTGTACAACGGCATATTCACACGTGTTTACATAACTCCATACGATGGTGTTTTCTATTTTTCGCACCTTCGTGGATTAAAATAATTATCGCTCATCAGGTAGCCACGAGCGCAAGTAAATTAGCGACTGTCTTTGTGATCTGTTAGACAATATGACACAGTAACACCGTACATGATGAGATGCATAAAACTCGATTTTTTTAAATCAAAGTCGTAACTAATAATTGTAAATGAAATATCAATACGCGCTTATAAATCAGTATAAGAATGGAAATTCACGTACACGTCGTGTAAATGGTTAATCACGTCGTCTAAAACTGTCAATTTCAGCATATGCACTGAAAAGTTCAGTTACACGCGAGAGGTAAACAAATTACCGATCACGTGTGCAAATTGTGTAGTGAGCGATATGATGTAATAGAGATTTTAACACTTTGAAGGTAAACAATTCAATTGAATACGGCATGTGCGTAAAATAATATGGATTCGGTTTATAATGTTGAGAATTGCTAGACCCGTGAAATGTACGCATTTTTGTATCTAATCACTGATCTTATTAATTAAATAATCGTCAGAATAATGTCGCAAATCGTGCGGCTACGAGTAGATCTAATTTTATGCATTTAATCACAAACAAACGACATCAATTAAGATTACCGGGATTATGTACACTCCATAGTCTATGAACGACATTCTGAAAAAGTCAACCTCTACAGAGCGACACCCCCGCAGAGCGACAGTTTTTTCTGCCTCTGCCGGATGTCACTCTACGGAGGTTATACTGTATTTATAATCCCGGTTGTATGTTTTCATGAGACTTAGTGGGAAGTTGCACAAAGACACACAAGATGTAATACCAACACAAGAATGGAAATTTATATATTCAATACAAGAACCTTGTAATATATTCATGCATAAAGGTCAGGATCACTTCAAATTCTCAGTGCTATAGCAAGAATATGCAGAGTGTATACCTGTAGCATCGGGGTCCTGGGTCATATCTTCATCTACTTCTACAGGTGGTAATGTTGTATCATCTCCTGACTTTGGTTCATCTGTATAATAGGATTAAATCATAGAGTCAGTATGTTTGATTATTTTTAGTGTTAACTCGGTTTTATAGCAATATCCAGAGTCAATGTTTCACCTACTAATTGACTACAATGTAGCACTGCAAGACACTTAATGTTTGTACACTGTAGCTTAAGCCTAGGTCCCACTGAGGAATTCCATAACGGCGATGTTCTCCCAATTTCTTGCGATACCGCCAGATTCATTACAATTCATTCCGATATCACAAATGGTCTTACAACTTCCCTGAAGCTTCCCCTAGACTAGGAGGAACCTGTTTCCAATGTGCTGATAGCTCATTAATTTAAATCAGGAGTACATCGCTGACGCAATAAATGTAATTAGTAACCAGTACATCTTTATCACCAAGAAACGTGACAAACCTGGATCTGGCAAACGAGCACTTTATGTACTCAGCCAACTGGTGGGTAGAATCAAACAGTAGACTCCAGGGTGGTCACAGAAAATGAAAAATAAATTCCCTGATAATTCCCCGATTTTTGTCCAATTTTGAAATTCCCTTATTTTTCCCTGCATGGAATTGGTTTTGGGCCTTTTCTGTGTTTTCGTGGCCACCCCGATGAAAATCATAGAAAGAGTAACTTTCATACACATCATAAATTATGTTGTAAACAAGACTGCGTTCAATAAACGCTTATGCCCCCTGTGGAAGCCTTGTCCATAAATAAGTCTAAGTCCAAAATTAGGTCAAGGTGAAGGTCAAAAAGGGTCAGGTGATACAGGTGTGTGGAGAGTGTTCATATACAACATCCATGCAAGTTTGGAAGCTTTGCAGCAAGCCATAATGATGCTAGAAGAAACGGTCAATTTGGGTTAACCAGGACGGACGGACGGACGGACGGACAGACGGACGAACGGACGGACGGACAGGTGCATCACTATATGCCTCCCGATCTATCGATACGGGGGCATAAAAACATTTTCCCTAGAAGCCGGAGTTTATTGACCAATAAGGCAGGGACAAAACCGGATAGCAAAGCACTTACAACTGTCTCAGTCAAATACCAAAAAAAATCAATAACGAAGATATAATTTTTAAAAGTGGTACCTTGTTTGGGTTGGTCGAGATATGATATAATTGATAGAAGTGGTACCTTGTTTGGGTTGGTCGAGATATGATATAATTGATAGAAGTGGTACCTTGTTTGGGTTGGTCGAGATATGATATAATTGATAGAAGTGGTACCTTGTTTGGGTTGGTCGAGATATGATATAATTGATAGAAGTGGTACCTTGTTTGGGTTGGTCGAGATATGACATAATTGATAGAAGTGGTACCTTGTTTGGGTTGGTCGAGATATGATATAATTGATAGAAGTGGTACCTTGTTTGGGTTGGTCGAGATATGATATAATTGATAGAAGTGGTACCTTGTTTGGGTTGGTCGAGATATGATATAATTGATAGAAGTGGTACCTTGTTTGGGTTGGTCGAGATATGATATAATTGATAGAAGTGGTACCTTGTTTGGGTTGGTCGAGATATGATATAATTGATAGAAGTGGTACCTTGTTTGGGTTGGTCGAGATATGATATAATTGATAGAAGTGGTACCTTGTTTGGGTTGGTCGAGATATGATATAATTAATAGAAGTGGTACCTTGTTTGGGTTGGTCGAGATATGATATAATTGATAGAAGTGGTACCTTGTTTGGGTTGGTCGAGATATGATATAATTGATAGAAGTGGTACCTTGTTTGGGTTGGTCGAGATATGATATAATTGATAGAAGTGGTACCTTGTTTGGGTTGGTCGAGATATGATATAATTGATAGAAATGGTACCTTGTTTGGGTTGGTCGAGATATGATATAATTGATAGAAGTGGTACCTTGTTTGGGTTGGTCGAGATATGATATAATTGATAGAAGTGGTACCTTGTTTGGGTTGGTCGAGATATGATATAATTGATAGAAGTGGTACCTTGTTTGGGTTGGTCGAGATATGATATAATTGATAGAAGTGGTACCTTGTTTGGGTTGGTCGAGATATGATATAATTGATAGAAGTGGTACCTTGTTTGGGTTGGTCGAGATATTGACTCATTATGTCATTCATATCTTCATCATTATGTTGTTCTGTATGAGGTTTAGATATCTGACTTTCATCTTGTACTCGTGTCTTCTGTCTCGATCTTTAAAATAATAGATATTTAGAATTATTGGTTGTACTTTCCAAGATCAAAACTTTATGGAGATGGTTCTTGGTCACTTTCTTCTAGTTAGCATCCATACATATATCAAGTTCCAAGTCAATATCTCAAATAGTTTTCAAGTTGTGCTCTGGACAAAAATATGGTATGGAAGGACAGACACAGACTATAACTACATCCCATCCGTCTTTACGGCGGGAGAGGGAAAAAAACTGCAAACACTTACGCTTTCACTTCGGGTGTTTTCGGCTGTGGTTGTGCAACTTCTGTACATAGATAGTTTGATTCTTCCACAAGCTTCTCATGTTTATAACATTCCACTAACCACTGTGACAGCACTACGTGAGGCCTGCAAATAATACTATTAAATATACAATCCATGTTTACAAGGATCCAACATTCACACAAGTAGCCATTGGTATTCAGATTTCGCAACTTTTCGGTTATTTCAACAACAGCTTTTACATTGAATTAAAAAAGAGAAATTTCGGGACCAAAATATTTGGTCGGTTTGGACAACATTCCGTTTTTTTCACATGTTGGTTTTCTCACATTACGCTGTACCTATATTTTGACCCTGTGACCTACATTTGCAGTTGCAGAACATTGAGAACACTGATTGATATTATCGTCAAAAAAAGACCACCTGACATTCCTGTACAGTTTCAGTGGTTTAAGAGATGTCACTTATAGAAAATATTAATGCATGCTGGACAACAATCAGCCAACTATTCTAAAAGCTCACCTTGAGCACTGTGGAGCAGCAGTACTAGGAATTCAGGGGTGTAGAAATGACAAATGAGCCAGTAGGCAGGGCTCGACACTAACACTGGTCCGCTGGTCCGAGACCAGTGAAAATCCAGAAGGACCAGTGAAAATTCTGGAGAACCAGTAACTGTCCTATTTACATATTGGGCACTTTTGTCCTGTCGGACCAGTGGCCAAAATAGTTAGTGTCTAGGCCTGGTAGGTGACAAAATTCACTGGCTATTTGAACATGCTTGCAGGATACTTTTTGTCATTTTCTTCTCTGTTACTTAAAGTGAGATTTCAAACCAACCGCCTACTTGTGAAGCTTAACTGGCTACATGACAACATGTCTACACCTGGACATTACCTGTTTGATAGAGATCTGATAGCATGAATGTCAGCTTGAATCTTCTCCCCGACTACCACATGTGTCAGGTTATCTGATATCTGGTTACATCTGTAATTGAGACAGGTTCATACTCAGATTTTTAAAGTGTGTCATACATATTATAGAGTCACAATTAGTGGATATTTCTGCAGGTAGGAAAGTTAGCAAATTTTTAATACTTCAGACATTTATCATGGGAGAGAATTTTATAAGTGATTTCTTTACAGCGTTCTTTGTACACTGAACCTTGCGTTATAGGTAATGATGGCTAATTTTGAAAGTTTGTGAAAATCCCCAATATTTAACCACTTGTACCGTATTAAAAGGACTGCCCATTTTTTTAAAGAGGCTATTTTCTGAGGACAGTTTACTATCATTTAATGCACACCGGGCACCAGCCACACAAGCAGGTTGATAAATGGTAACTATTATCTAACTAGTGGCAGACTAAGCCACAACAGACCCCTGCATGCTTTCGAACCTTCAAAACTGTGAATCTGTAACTACACATTCCAGTATAGACCCAGAAAGGATTAATTCTTTTCTTCTATAAATCTGTTTCATTAGAGTATACATTGTACTTGTTTTTCAAAATTTGTGAATCAATTCATATATTCAGGATAAAATTGTCAATATTTTTCATAAGACAATTTTCTATGACAGCCCTATTAACTTATACTGTTCGTTAGAAGTAGATGTTCTCGTACCTTGTGCCGCCACCACTGTTGATGATTTTACGTAATCTTTCTAGTGTAGCTCCTCGGAATCCACTCAGATAAATCTACAACATGATCAAAAAACACATAAATACATCAACAATCTGCATTTCACAACCCTACACTATTTCGTTATAAATTAAAGGGATTTCCTTTCATACTAGAACTGAACTACCATAATCTGACCCACAGGATTCATAACTGGCAAATGTTTCTTTGAATTGTATGTAGATTCACTAAATTGTGTTGTAGTCTGCGATCGACTAAGACAGTCATTTGGTTTTTCCCTGCCACACCAGTCAATGACTTTCGACTTGAAAGGAGGAGACGGTTATGTGATACAAGGAATCTGGGTGCGATGACCTAGCTCTTTCCGAATAGACTCCTTGGTTCTTTTACGTTCCCTGTGTATAGCACTGATACAGGCGAGACTACCTCTGGGTTACCACCCAGTATCTCCAGTTGGGTGGGAAACACTGATATCCAGGGAACCAGGGAAACCTGATTTGGTTGTCGAGAGCGTTAACCACTGTACCACCCAAATATTAACTATAAAATGTTAATTTTTTGTAAATTTTATTATACGGAAGTTTTAAAAGTATCTTAATCTGTCTAATTCTATATTTCCACACAGAGAACAACATTATTGACATCTAGGTCAAACAAAACTCACCTTGCAGCCATCAAGGTCAAATAAAACTCACCTTGCAGCCATCAAGGTAAAACAAAACTCACCTTGCAGCCATCAAGGTCAAACAAAACTCACCTTGCAGCCATCAAGGTCAAACAAAACTCACCTTGCAGCCATTAAGGTCAAACAAAACTCACCTTGCAGCCATCAAGGTAAAACAAAACTCACCTTGCAGCCATTAAGGTCAAACAAAACTCACCTTGCAGCCATTAAGGTCAAACAAAACTCACCTTGCAGCCATCAAGGTAAAACAAAACTCACCTTGCAGCCATCAAGGTCAAACAAAACTCACCTTGCAGCCATCAAGGTTAAACAAAACTCACCTTGCAGCCATTAAGGTCAAACAAAACTCACCTTGCAGCCATCAAGGTCAAACAAAACTCATCTTGCAGCCATTAAGGTCAAACAAAACTCACTTTGCAGCCATCAAGGTTAAACAAACTCACCTTGCAGCCATCAAGGAACAAATCTTCTGGAGCCTTTGTAAGGTCAAGGTTCAGCAAAGGATCATCTAGTCTGGTCATGTTTGTCATATTACTCATTGTGGTAACATTGCCCATTGCTGTTTCATTTACCACAGCCATTGATATCATGGAAATATTGTTCAAGTCTGTTAAGTGACCACCATCTGTACAAACACACAAAAGGTCATTATAAAACTAGAAGGGTTTTTGACACAAATATGTATGGCTCCAACAAAGGGCATTAACTCCAGAAATAAACATCCAGCCTTAAATTTGCTTCATGGTAGCAGGATTGATGAAAGTTTGGAAAACCAAATATGCCCATGTCAAAAACTTCAACATGACTATATATCCAGTTGGTGAAAATGGAAGATACTTGCCATTGGGAATGGGTCCTTTAGCTTTAGAGTTTGTTTTCAGAACCTAGAAAATGTGTAGGAAAACCTATGTAACTGTTAATTAATGTATCCTTAGCATGTCTGCCGAAATTTGAAGCACATTAAAGCAAAGATTAAATGGTTGGATAGAAAGCAATAAGCAATATGTTGTGTGGCTGAGTTAGCTCATAGATCAGTATCAGGTTTAAGCCGGTTACCTTCTTCATTGAGATTATCACAGTTATGTCCTCCACATGTGAAAATGTGTGAGTTGCTTGTATTGATCAATAACTGATTATAAACAAGACTGCGTTCACTAAACGCTTATGCCCCCTGTGAAAGCCTTGTCCATCAATAAGTCTAAGTCCAAAATTAGGTCAAGGTGAAGGTCAAAATGGGGTTAGGTGGTACAGGCGTGTGGAGAGTGTTCATACACAACATCCATGCAAGTATGAAAGCTTTGTAGCAAGCCATATTAATGCTAGAAGAAACGGTCAATTTGGGTTAACCAGGACGGACGGACGGACGGACGGACGAACGGACGGACGGACGGACAGGTGAATCACTATATGCCTCCCCATCTATCGATAGGGGGGCATAAAAAATGCTTGTGTCAACATAAATGACTGAATAATTGTTGAAAAATGGCCAATAACCTGATACAAGAGGATCATAGATCCTGGGGCACTCACCTGCTAAACATGGCCAAACTTTAAATGTGACCTTAAGGTCATCAAGATATACATTTTGACCAAAGTTGATGAAGATAAAAGCAAAAATATGGCCTAAAGAGTGTTAATAAGGTTTTTCTATTATTTGACCTTTTGACCCCACATGAACCAACTTCGAACTTGACCTTAAGGTCATCAAGATAAACATTTTGACCAAACTTCATGAAGATTTAAGCAAAAATATGGCCTCTAGAGTGTTAACAAGGTTTTCCTATTATTTGACCTTTTGACCTAGTTTTTGACCCCACATAACCCAACTTCGAACTTGACCTTAAGGTCATCAAGATAAACATTTTGACATAACTTCATGAAGATTAAAGCAAAAATATGGCCTCTAGAGTGTTAACAAGGTTTTCCTATTATTTGACCTTTTGACCTAGTTTTTGACCCCACATGACCCAACTTCGAACTTGACCTTAAGGTCATCAAGATAAACATTTTGACCACACTTCATGAAGATTGAAGCAAAAATATGGCCTCTAGAGTGTTAACAAGGTTTTCCTATTATTTGACCTTTTGACCCCACATGACCCAACTTCGAACATGACCTTAAGGTCATGAAGATAAACATTTTGACATAACTTCATGAAGATTGAAGCAAAAATATGGCCTCTAGAGTGTTAACACGGTTTTCCTATTATTTGACCTTTTGACCAATTTTTTGACCCCAAATGACCCAGATTCGAACTTGACCTATATTTCATTGAGATACAACTACTGACCAAGTTTGATGAAGATCAAAGCAAAAATGGGGTTGCTAGAGTGTTAACGGTCAAAAAGCTAACGGACGGACGACGGACAACGGACAAAAAACAATCACAAAAGCTCACCTTGCCACTTTGTGGCAGGTGAGCTAAAAAACATACAGGATTTCAACTTACGAATAGCGCTACGTCTCTCTGGAGTTGAGGTTTTCATTTTTCCCTCCTCTTCACCTTCAGTAGTGACAGGGTAACTTGCTTCATCTTGGCAGAATCCTTTCTCTATAGACTCATACAACCACTCGGATCTAACTATATGAATCTCCCACTTCTTAGCAAAATTGTACTTCTGACCTGAAACGTAAACGAAGTGTACATATTTTTAGTAGGTCTTTTTCGTCATACTTCGAGAGTCTTTTAGGGTTTTCTTGTTCATAGGTTCATATATCTGACGCAGGAGAATGGGTCATAATGGAAACGTAATAAAAGTCTTATGGAGTAGTCCATTTTAGCAAGAATGCTAAGTTATAAATAAATATACCAGATTTATATAGTGCCTTTTTCATGCAAACACATGTTCAAAGGCACTTTACATATAGTGTTGCAGCCACAAGGGCGCAGGTGCATCCTCTACCAGTGCAGATGCAGCATGATCTGACCAGAGGGACAGACTGAGAGAAGGGAAAAAGAGACATTAGATACAGGCGTGTCCAGTGCTGCAGAAGTGCGCCTAGCTCTTATTTCAAATAGACAGCCTGGTTCTTTAACGTATAGCATGGATACACAGCTTCCTGGCACCTTCAAACTGTTAACTTAATGTCTATTTATGCATCAACTGCAGAGGATTAAGTACAACTTTAACTATCATATTTAATCATGAAATGTTTGACAGAACCAAAGTACTGGAAAAAACAAGAGCACCTTGATAGTACCCTTGCTCATCTGTCAGTGAAATTCTAACAGTAACAAGGGCAGATAACTCACAAATATAGGTCTCAGGGTTACCAGCCTTGTCAGTATGTACTCCCCTTGTGATGGTGAATAACTATTTTAAGTTTCAAATGGATACCTTCGATAGTCTTTGACAAATAGATATTTTTGTGTAAAAGTTCAAAGTCAGAAAAGGGGAATAACTCTTATAAAATGCTGGATAGATTTGTTTCCTCTAGTCGGTAGATGTAGGTCATCACATTCCACAAGTGTAATGAAATTCTATTTCTATGTACTAAGTCAAAACAAGGGCAGATAACTCCATAAATATAGGTCACAGGGTTACCAGCCTTATCAGTATGGACTCCCCTTGTAATGGGGAATAACTATGTTGAGTTTCAAGTGGATACCTTTGACAGTCTTGGAGAAAATGACTCTGACAATAAACTTAACCAACGCACAAGCCCACGCCAACGTCCATGCTGACGCACACGATCACATTATGTGATAGCTCAACTTTTTTTCTTTGAAAAGTAGAGCTAATAACATTTTCATCAGCATGACAAGCATAATTCATCTCCAGATGCCACATTCCTGAGTGTTGGCCCAAACAAGAACTAGATACCACCCAACAGGATTTTCTTGCTGCCACTTTACTTTTCACAGATGCAATAGATTTGCGAACATTAAAATTGCTTTTAAAAAACAAAACAAGTTCATGAAATATTACCTTTCATTCACAATTCACTTGTTCAGAACTTAACAATTCATTTAAATTATAATCTTGATTGACAGATTCACAAATCATTAAATCACAAAATAAGTGTTTTGGGTTAAAATTGCAAAAAAATTATTTGGGGGACCAACAACAGTATACCGTATTCCATCAAATAAACACCCCGGGGACGATGCAATTTGCAAAAGGGGGCGTTTCTTTGAGACAAGGTCATACGACATACAATGTACTATAATTTTAAGTGAATCATTTTTGCATATGATTATCCATAGAATAAACCAATCAATACATAACTGAAGTCTTTAAATTTGTAAAGTCCTTAAAAAAATTCTTTAAAAATAGCAGGGGGCGTTTATTAGGGGGGGGAGCGTTCATTCGAGGGAATATGGTATATATACCTTTGGGTTCGTTTATAATCAGATGTGTACATTCCTTCACCTTCATTTCACCGGAGTATGTTCCACCTGAAATATCATGTGTATATTCTGTAATACAACATTAGTACAAGTAAATGTTGGTAAAACAGTTCATACCTATAGAAATGACATTATGCCAGATTTTAAAGCAGAGATTACCCCCACCTTAAAGTTTGTTGAAGACTTTCAAGCAAATTCATTGGACCATGCGCTAAATATTTCCTTAGATAACTATATCGACCCAATTGTTTTTACAATCAGGGGCCATAATTCTGTTAAAATGTTGGATGGTGTTATAAGGCTTTGATAAGGGGCTTATGATGGTAAACAAGTATGCAAAGTTTGAAGGCAACATCTTGATGGACATGATGTAAGATGAAATGGTCAATTTGGGTTAACCAAGAATTTGGCCATTCAAGTCCAAAATTAGGTCAAGGTGAAGGTCAAAATGGGGTCAGATGATACAGGCGGGTGGAGTGTTCATATACAACATCCATGCAAGTATTGAATCTTTGTAGCAAGCCATAATAATGCTTGAAGAAACGGTCAATTTGGGTTAATCAGGACAGACAAACAGACTGACAGGTGTATCACTATATGCCTCCCAATCTATCGATACGGGGGCATAAAGATTCGACCTACCTAACCACTTTAAAAATCTTGGGCCATGTTACCAAAAACAAACAATTTTTAAGGACGGCCTTACCTTAAGCTACATCTGTAATGCCGTAATACTGCATCATACAAGCAATGCGAAAAGGTCAGGCCATAGATTACCTTATCTCTGACTTTTCATACTCATTATGTCAATTTCTTTCAGTGTTTGAAGAGCATAATAACGGTTTGCTTCCACAGTATTTGTCATGTGTAATAGTGAAATAGATCTCTAACTCAACTTATCCCAACAATTACAGTATGCAGCGGTATAATAAACTTATTTTAAGGTTGGTTTTGATCCCAGTAATACATGAATCATTTTGAATATTTAATTCATAACATACCTTCCTTTTCAATCAACTTTTTGGCTTCATTTTTTTCAGCAGTGTTAAGACCCGATACAGTGATCACATGACCCATGAATATTGGACACTTAAATGCTTGAAACTGTTCATCACTACCATGTACTGCCCTACAAATGATAGAAACATGTATTAACTGATTAACACTCACCAAAATCTTGGAAATCAATTGTTTGCTAAAACTTGGTTTCTGCAAAAACAAAACACAAGCTGCCATACCTTTTACAGTACAGTTTTTGCAATTGCATTATTACAGAAATGAATTGTGATATTTCTTAAACATACTAATTTTTAATGATAATAAGAAACTTGAAGTCCCCAAAATGGTCCTAAATACATAAACTACGGTAGTTTCTATATACCAGTACACATTTCACTAATATTGTGGTATAAATGATAAATATTCCTTATTGGGCCTACAACAAAACATATCACTGGCTTAGAATAAGAGGGTCGTAACGACCTGGTTAGACTCATGCATATTTAAAATCTGCACCTCAAGGCGCTTCTTATGAGCCTATTTTCATGAAAATCAGAAGTGGTCATGTTGATCAAACTGAAGTTAAATCAAGACTGCGTTCAATAAACGCTTATGCCCCCTGTGGAAGCCTTGTCCATAAATAAGTCTAAGTCCAAACTTAGGTCAAGGTGAAGGTCAAAATTGGGTTAGGTGATATAGGCGTGTGGAGAGTGTTCATATACAGCATACATGCAAGTATGAATGCTTTGTAGCAAGCCATATTAATGCTAGAAGAAACGGTCAATTTGGGTTAACCGGACGAACGGACGGACAAACGAGAAACGAACGGACAGTTGAATCACTATACGCCTCCCGATCTATCAATACGGGGCAGAAAAACATGTTTTTCCATAAGTAAAGAGTAGTTTTCAGACAGTTTTTTGTTGTTTTCTCAAAATATTGATTTTGTACTTACGACCTTCTAATTCTAAGCCAGCAATATGCTTCAATCCATTTACATATAAGGAAAACTTACTCCAGTTTAGACTTCTTCCACACTTCATCAACCCATGATGGCAACATTATCTGTTTACCGTTACTGCTGGCAACCTATCAAACATAAACATATACTGTGTTCATCCTAGCAACCACTTATATGAATATCATAATGTCAATTTCGAGATGATAGTGATTAAATTTTGTGGATTTAAACCATCGCAAGAAAACCCAATGTTATGTATTTCAGACGTAGATTAATCCTACAGATTTACTAGTTTAGTTCTTCAACTAAAAACATGGTAATTATACAAAATCCAGCTCATCAAGACAGCCAACAAAATAAAAGCAAACAGATATCTGCTGTATTGCCTTTACACAAGCTACTAACCTATACAGCAAGTTTCATCACAGTTTCTCATTCCTAACTAAAGTAAACATTTCAAGGTCACTGTAGGTCCCTTGACCTTGGTGACCTCAAACTCAATGAGATAATTTACATGCCAAAACCAATCCACATATAAAGTTTGATGATCTTTGGCCAAAGCGTTATTGATCAGAAACCATATGGTCTACAAACCAACTAACAAACCAACCGACAGAAATTCTCAGATAATATACTGTACACCAATTTACTTTCGCAAATACTTTCGAGTTTTGCCGATTGTCGGCATATTCAAGACTACCAATTTTTCGCGTTTTTAAGTTTCAGCAATGTCCATATTAATGTTTTTAGCACATTCCCGTTGACTTATTTCGCGAAATAATTTCTTGGTACACAGTACTCTTCTTCTTCAAAGAGGGAATACCAGTAAAACAATTCAACATACAGGGGGCATGGCAACAATTCAACATACCGGGGCATACCAGTAAAACAATTCAACATACCGGGGGCATACCAGTAAAACAATTCAACATACCGGGGGCATGCCAGTAAAACAATTCAACATACCGGGGGCATACCAGTAAAACAATTCAACATACCAAGTACTTTTTACTGCCAACAGTACTAGCCACTAAATGTGTGACATCCACAGTAAAATCCCTGGTCACATTTCCACCCATCCATTCAACTTTCTCATGTAATGGGTCCTGAAAAACATCATACAATTAAACAGATGTAGGACTCATGGTTCATACAGATTATCCGAAGATGTAGTATTCAAGTACTTTTCAAGACCTGTGCAAGCCTTGTGGGTAGTGGTACCCAGGTGCTTACTAGAATAATGCAACCACCTGACACAAGT
The DNA here is from genome assembly GCA_947247005.1 of Spisula solida. Lineage (NCBI taxonomy): Eukaryota > Metazoa > Mollusca > Bivalvia > Venerida > Mactridae > Spisula > Spisula solida. The sequence continues at coordinate 37,490,841 of OX365947.1, read as the reverse complement.
AGTTAATACACTTATATACAGTCGGTTCTCGATACAAGAAAGAAAGAGGTCGTTGTACTGAATATGTCAGTATATTGAATTGATACAAAGAGCGTTTTAATACGTTTGTCCCATAATATGATGTCAGTATAATGAATTTGTCAGTATATCGGGCGTCGTTATATCGAGATCTGACTGTAATTAAATACACCTGTATTTTACAGCCAATTTCTTCCCCGTGATTAATGTTAAATTTATTGTATCATGTGGCCATTTATACAATGAAATATTTAAATTACAGTCTATTTATGATAATTTCCAAGATACACAATGAATTTAAAATAATCAGACAACTTACCCGAAGATCTTTGTCAATATTTGTACAGCAAACGATAACATCTTTCATAGCCAAATTATATATGGGCTTGGAGGTCCTTGGTATTGCCTGTTTAAATAATAAAGACAAGAGTAGGGAAATTGCCTTTTTTTCCTCATTGCACAAGGCTAGCATGGTTCTAAAAATATTTGTATGCACAACCACATTGGGGGTGGTGAGTTGGGGCATTCAGTGCATTTTTTTACATTTCAACTCACATGGACTGTCATAAAAGGACACACAAACAGACAGACTTTTGATATTTCCCTGAAATGTTTCTATTGACTTCAATTCAAGTGTCAGAAGAGCATAGTGAAAGAAGTCCCCAAGCAATACAGATTAAAACATTTGCTAAGATGGTCTTGGAAAACCCCTGTTGCATTTTAAACAGTCAGCCCTAAACACATGGTAGAGTGACACCATGATGTCAGCAATCATTTTCTGGTACAGATTCACAAAGCAAAGATACCTGTCATGTAGCTATATACCTTGTCAAGTTGTGGTTAGAGAATATTATCGTGATCACAAATTCACAATACCTCGCTACATGACAGGCTTTTTTCAGCTTAGTGGACTGGAAAATAGAGGAACAAACTGAAGATGAACATCCTTCAGAGAGATCCATAATACAGGGGTTCTACTGAGGCATAATGCCCAGTCATGAAAATAAGACTCAAATCATTTTCAGGTGCCATAAGGACACATCCCTACACCAAAACTCTTTCAAATACTGTTCAATTGCTGAAATTCAGCATATGAAATTTAAATGACCATAACTCAGTCAATACTTGGTATTTTTTCACCAAATAACTTTTATTCTCTGCAGAAAAGTTCATTCTTCCTAGTCCAGAAAATATCAACATGTTTGCTCCATATTCTTGAATGTATATATGCCTGCCATATTTCGGCAGAAAGCGGACTGGCAAATAAAAGCTATGCTCGGCATTTTTTTTTTTTAAATTCAACATTTAACATTAACTAAGCTGTTTAGTTGTGTTACTGGTTAATAGAATATAATGATATAAACTCCTACAGCTACCTTCTTACAAACCAGAGATGTGACCAGACACATAGGTCCAAGAACTCTGAAATTGACAGAATATGAATATGAGACATCCACGGTATTCCAAACAAAATGCAAAGAGAAGAGCTGTCGGAGACAGTGAGTTCGACCTTAAGTGCAAAATATGAGAGAATTCATAGAAGTTTTACTTTTAATCAAATGCTCTGGTTTCCTTGGAATACTGAATTTAAATGACCAAAATTAAGGTAAATCTTCTTATTTCTTCATCAAATAACTTTAACCTTGAATGTTATTATTTCACAAATAATTTGTGAAATATTTGTCCCTAAATTGGACTTTATTCTGTTATTATTTCATTAAACTTTTTTAATAAATTCAATGTATGAAAAGACACACATGTAATAAACTCTTTAAAATCAAAATGAATTACACAGATGTATGCAATGCACTGAAATGTATATGAATCTATAGAAATATAAAATGTACAGGTACATGCACATGAGTTCCAGTACCTGCAGCCAAGTCCAGATATGTGCTCGAATGCTTCTCCTGCGAACACATCAAACACATAGATTTCATTTTTCTGTTTTTGTTGTACAGTAAAGCATTCATCTTCACTAAACCAGACAGTTAACAGTTTCTCTTCCCTTGAACACTGAAATAGTGAAAGTTTAACATTTGCACGAGTCATTCATAAACAGGATCAAACATGTCATTCATAAACTGGATCAAAACGCAGACTTCCTTAAAAGTTTAAAAAACTTGTCATACATTTTGAACAACAAATGCTGATGGTCTGTTGGAAACCGATGTTTGTCACATTAAAACAAATAATAAACATATTATTATAATGAAGATCATTTTAAATGGCCCAATGTAGCTCAACTGAGTACTCATTCTTAAGATTAAGAAAAAGATAAATTAAAAATCCTGGAGTATCCAGTGAATAAGGCCTCAATCGCATACAAATGAGTTCGAATTATTTGGCTCAGTAACCTAGTTCTTGACCCTAAAATGACCAATACATAAACTTAACCTACAAACTGACCAATTTTTATGCATATCAAGTGAAGATTGCTGCTTCTATGACCTTGTACAGTAAGGTAACATTTCTAGTTTGTGTCACCAGATGACACATATTTAGACAGGACCTAGATTTTATCCAACATTCTGATTACCTTTCAAGAAGATACAGGTCACCCATGCAGGGCTCTCACTACACTTTTGGGACTGGGGCCAGGGGCCCTCAGGTAGGGGAATTTTGTGTTGTTTTGAAGAAAAAGGGGGATTTTGTCTTATATAAATATCAATACTATTTTAAAAGTAATACATATTAAATGAACAAAAAGCCAGTTTCAAGCTATAACAACAGATACAGCAATGGAGGGGAATTTATTCAGAAAATAGGGAAAATGTATATTCACTTAGGGGGGGGGGGGAATGGGGCCGATATCCGGCCCCAAAAATGGTTAAATGAGAGCCTTGCCATGATCAGCGACATCATGAGAAAATGATCTACAGTATCTAACATTTTAAGTGATACCTTGATCTCTGTACTACTCAAGCCTTTTAGGAAACTTTCTGTAATTCATTATTAAATGGACTAAATATTTTTCAAAATGTTATCTTGAAAACCTAAATGCATATAAACAACATGTATTTAAACATCAATGACATGTTTTTTAACACTCAACAGTGTTAAGTTGTAAGCACACATGCCTTGTTTTGCTTTATATGTGAATGTCTTACCTTATACGCTTCCTCTATAACGGCTTGGGTCTCTGGATGACCAAAAACTTTCACACACCGTACTTTAACATCTCCCATTCCTAGATAAAAAATTAGTGAAGCTATAATAATACAACTTGGAAATAGCCTAAAACCAGGTTTTTCAATCAAATATTATAACGTTGCTGGTTCAACTTCAATCTTCGTCCATACCAGGATGTCTGACAGAAGTCTCACTATCAGACAAATAAATTCATTTCAAACGTACAAGTAGCTAGTCCTAATAGAGAGAGGAGTGAGATTCTCCACCACAAATCGACAAAAACTGCCTGAAAACAAAGTCTACTTTTATAAATAAGTATGTATCCGCATTCTAATACTTAAACATTTCACGGTTTTTAATTTACTACAAAAATCTTACAATTATACAATAAACCACATAGTCAATGATGACAATTAACTCAAAAGATCAATTAGGTCCAATTAATAACTGAGTGTTTTCTTATATAAAAGTTGTTACGAAAGCACAATCATTAGTCACTATTCAATGTTAGTTTCTACATGCCTGCAAGTCGATATGCGAACAAGCCTTTTATTTTTTTTGATAGGCTTTAACCTTAAGTATTGATGAGTCATTCAAAGTTTCGTTGACAGTCGACAAATGGTTACCAAGAAATAGCCGGACAGATTTGGGCAGACAGACAAACTAATCTCAAGCATGAGTCTGTATGACCTCAATATATAAAACCCCCATATATATAGCCTACTACTTATCTGGGGATAAAAATATAATAAATTTTAAAGAACTTGGTCAAATCTTGGATTCAATAAATTCTATAATAAATGTTGATTATACGTATCATGTATTTGACAATCTGATCTTATTTGTATTTGAGAATAGAATTGTCTAGAATTAAATTTCAGTGCATTTGTCACAGGACCAGTATTTGACAGATACAATTACTTGTACTGTCCTCTGCCCGGGTAGCTCAGTTGGAAGAGCACCTGACTTGCAAGGATGTCGCGGGTTAAAGCCCCGTCCTGGGTATATGATTTCTATGAACCTACAACATTGGCGCCCAACGTGGGACTGGTATATGACTGTTACATTGCTATGCATACATGTGCTTCCTTCTAATTTATGTCTCTAGTCTCGAGGACGAATTCTAATAGAGCACCTGAGGGGAGTATGTCAAAGGACCAGTATTTGACGGATACAATTACTTGTACTGTCGTCAGCCCAGGTAGCTCAGTTGGTAGAGCACCTGACTTGCAAGCAGGAGGTCGCGGGTTTGAGCGCCGTCCTTGGTATATGATTTTTATGAACCTACAACACATTGCCTACGCCCTTGCTTTGTCACACTGAAATGTGTCAATTAAAAGCTCCCATGGACTATAGAGATTTATACCAAATACCTGAAACCCAGATTTTTATTTGGACAAGTGAATTTAACTTCGGATAAGAGAAATTGACATGTTGACTGCCTGAAACAAACTAGTGATTTCGAATCCTTAGACTAGAGCAAAGACTGATTTCAGAAAAAATCTGTGCTCACAGTTTCACATACATGTACTGTTTACATATATGCTGATAAATATTCCTGTTCCAAGACGAAAGCAGAATTATGAGAAGTTAAAAATATATTGGCAGGCGTCCTACAACCCAGACATTTAGGGCAAATTTTTAACGAAAATTCGGGAAATAAATAAATCATGTTATTGAACTTTCACCGGAACGAAGCTAGGTTCTTCCCTAAACATAAGTCAGAGCTCATTTGTTCACTTCTTAAAATAGGTCAAGGGCGTCTTTGAAGTTTGAGAGCTGATGAAGGGGTCACCGCATCACCTCATTTTTAAGTCTTTATACAGAACATTTAATCCTGACGGAGTGTTGTCACAAAAAATACTCATATTTAGTATGAAAAAAGCATTAAATATTGAATTAAACTGTCCAGATAAGCTTTAGGTGTAATTGGGTAATTACCCCCTGAATGTTTTTCTAATTGGGTATGTTGTCTTCATAATTGGGTACCACTACCAACAAATTTTAACCCCCAAGTTCAAATCAATTGGGTAATATTTCTTATTGACGAACATTGTATTTTTCAAACATAATATTCTTCAATATTAGCAGCAACCCACCATGCATGAACTCCTTAATTGTATTATCATTTACTCAGTATGGTTACTATGATATCTAGTTGAGATCTAGATAGTCAAACCATTTCGACGCAATCTATACAGGGATGCCCGTGTAGTGGCTGGACCGTCAGAATTTAAAGCAGCCACTTGCAGACAGCTTATCTGTCTAAGATCTAGAAATCCCGACACAAAATAGATCTTCTTCTTTCTTCTTCTTCTTCCATTAAAGTACAGACACCATTCTGGTGTAAACTCGTACTGGGTTGATATACTGGCCTTATGACAGCCAATCAGTGTTTTATCTGTTGGTAACCGACACCTTGTTGGCCTGCCAAAGCTGCTGTAGCAATACGATATCGAAATACATCAACAATCGAAAATATCTACACTTTAGCTAGATCTATGCATATCCGAAATCAGGTACACTTACAAAACTTTTCAACAGTTTTATTAGAGATTGGTTTCGTCTGTGAATGTAAGGGATTGTATAAAACAGAATATACATACTGTATAGGAAATCTTCGAGCAATAAACTTGTATTATTGCCTGACAGAGACAATTATAGCAACCGACATTTATGACAGTTGTTACTCCCGCCGTTTGAATATTTGTACGGAAATAGCCGAGGAGTTACGATATGAGTCGATGTAGCAGTTGTCTCCCTTTTACGTTGGCAATTTGGACCACATTGGATCACAGGTAACTGTATCATTAATAAACAGTACCAAAAAAAAAATTGTTTTTGTTAAATTTAGAATTCTTATATTTTTTTAATTTTTTATTAGGTACTGTTTATTAATGATACAGTTACCTGTGCATTGGATAGTCCTCATATTTATTACACTCAAATTAAATTAATAAAGTACAAAAATAATACATTTAAAATATATATCAATAAATATTGAAACAATAATGAATCTTGTAAAGTATATAAATCTTTATCAGGCACAACAGGTTGCAACAAGGGCAAAAGTCTGTTTGGTATACATGGTGATATGGTGCTCATGCAGAATCAAAGCACTGAGAGTACAAGTGGGAGGAGATCTGGTGGCTGCTGTTAAAGTTCAAACACGTCTAAGGTTTATTTTTTAACTGCAAGTCTTGTCAAATGTCAAAATAGATGCATATGGCTTATCTAAATACTCAAAAAGTGTCATATTATTTGACTTACATATGACTACATGTGTAAAATGCGTTTATCAAAAATAAGCGCATAAAAGTGAAACTAAAATTATTATAAGCACCTATTTACCAGATTCTATAGTAGACTTGTTAACCATGAACGACAGCCTACCCCCACAGCAAGATTCCGAAGTTACGAGTCATGCCTAGAGAAAGCTGTAGTATCTATATGCGTATGAGGGATCATTACCACACTATATGATTACCTAACAGTTCTTGAAGACGATAATACTGTTCATTCAGACGGTCCCTGATAAAAGTTAAATTGATCATATGACTCTGCACAACATGAAGAGTAGTAATTGTTATTTAAACTGTTATTTCATCAAAAGATATTAATCAGTGTTAATTACATTTAGCCAAAATTAACACAGTTTTATATTAATTTCAGTGTCTTCAAGGAGGAAGATCATGTAATAAGTTTATATTACATGTAAAAACTTTAGAACTTCTTTGCTTCGTGTTGAACTACTAAAATATTTTTAAAATAGCTACATTTGGGACATTCTAAGAGTGTCTGATAGATGTCACGAAATATTGAGCATTGATCCGTGAGTTTTGGTAATAAGAAAGAAGTGCGATACAGCTTCAGCAGAGTGATTATCCGTAAAAATATCCATTTAACAAACAGTTTGACAATAATTGATGATCTTATAATAAACAAATGTTGTTGATATAACTTAACCAGTTTGAATATTTGGAGAAACAATATGTAGCAGAACTAGTATTGAAAATGTTGACAGTTTCTGGAACTACTTGAATGCGAATACTCATTGTTTTGTCTTAAAATGTGTTCTTCTTCTCCCCCTTGGAGAGTGAGGCTGTTCTTTTTCTTTTTCTTCCAATTTTCCAATGTTTGAGACAGAAGAATTGCTATATGTGTTGGTTTGAACAGGAAAACATGGTCAGGCTTCCCAATCAATCCACCTTGTGTACTCCCAGGGACAATATAATTGTGTCCCTGCAGGCACATGGTTTCAAATTATGTCTTTAAAGTGTACCCTATACATGTAGTTTCAAATTATCTGAGTGTACCGTATATAGAGAGAAGGTTGAGCAGCGGCCATGTTTAGCTGCAATGGATATAACGTTACAAAAGCTGGTACCCAGTTTTTCTACATTGCCACAGCAAACACAGACGCAAGTTCCTGTGACGTCATATCTGTTGCTGATAAACATGGCCGCTGCTCAACCTTCTCCTCTATATACGGTACACTCAGATAATTTGAAACTATAGGGTACACTCAGATACATGTAGTTTGAAACCATATGTGCCTATGAATATGCTTATGTATTTATGTGTGTTAATATGTAAAATGATGATAGCTCTCCGAAGTGGAGGTAAATCAAATATCTACGGTAGAAACTTCCTATTAATCCAAACAACCTTTTCAAACTGACCAAACATTTCAGATTAGAGAGGATTTCGTATTAGTGAGGTTTTGTCTTTTTAGTGCCTAGGCCATGTGTTATCACGCTTGCTCAGAGTTCTAATAGTTGTATTAAACTATCATGTGTGCTCTATAACCCTGATTATATCCCTGATAAAGGTTAAAACTTTTATATCCACATGTTATAATAAATAATTGCATTTTCACTTTTAAAATGCGGTATACGTGCTTTGAACAATGTCTAATTATCTGTCTAATGTAAATTAAAACAAATGAATGAGTGAGTGTCTTGAGGCAATAATGTTACACCCGGCCTGTTTCAATTGTCATAACTTAGTATATCCCCAAAAAATGAGAATAATGTTTAAAATCAGTTTTCAACTGAAAAGGCTGTTCAGATTGCAGAGTAGAGAGGTTTCGGATTACAGAGGTTTTTTTCATATAACATAATAAATAATTAGATTATAGAAGAAAGAAAACTGGGACCTAGAGAATATTTCATTTTGTAGAGGATTTCGGATAGGAGAACTTTGTTACGGATTAGGGAGTTTCTACTGTATCTATCTAACATTATGTTAAGTAACAAGCAAATAAAAAGGGTACAGGTAAATATATCCCTTGCTTGATGCTCAGCATATGAGGATAGTTCCAGGCACCAGCACTCGACCAGACAAACTGTTCTGTAGATAGCCGTGGACTTATAGGCCTTTCCAGGTAACTGATTGTTGACCGTAGTCACTGTCAGAATAATGTGACTTGGTAGTCTCCATATGACTATAATACTCTGTGGACAAGTGGGACTTACCAGTAATTAGGGTAGTGGAATTTATATTGTCAATTACTGTATTTTTGGAAGATTGTGTCATTGCTGTAAGAATGAAATAGTTCTCTCTATAAAATAGCATTGCCCTGATTTGCATGTATTTTTAGCACTAGATATATTAACAATGCTAGTCCAAGGTCTTTGAGGATGATCATTCCCATATCAGGTTGACGTCAGTATAAATAAAAGACAATTTGGTTATGCTATCCAGGAATGATAACAATGTATGATGGTTTATACAATTGTACATTTGAGTACCAAGGTGACTTATAGTGCATCAAAATGTCAACATATATATCATACAAAGATATTAACCTGATCTCCTTACCTTCTTTCAGCGTAATTTAACAGTTGATTTCTTGTCTATGTTTAACCTTGGCTGTATGTTTTCATGAGTGGAAAGTATTACAAGCATTCCTGCGAGGTAATACAAACACAATTTTCCAGTGCACCATATTAAAAATTGATATTGCTCTCAAATAATTTATATAATCCACAGTTACTATTGTTATCATTATTACGATCTAAAGTGCCGATAAAGCATGATTTGCTCACAGAATTGATATATTTAATTCCATGCAAGAACCTTGTCTGCATTCACACATAAAGTTCATGATCAGGCTAAAATTTCTTAACTATACCTTCATCAATAACATACAAGAAAGAATGTTCATTGTAAACTGTAAATTCAATAACAAATCACTTTCAATAAAATATATATAATATAAACAATAAACTACAGTTTTGCCATGAAACATGACTGAATATTATGGAATGCCACAGAATCATGTTTTATTATACATGTGGTTACAAGAACCTGAGAGATTAGCTATGTGTTTAACAAGTAATTAAGAATTGCAAGCAATACAGAAGTCCCCTACCGGTTTGAAGCCATTTTCAATGTTTTTGTTGTCAAAGCAACCACAATTTTTGTCAGAATCAAAGTATTTTTAGACATGCATAATGCCCTTATTGCCCCCTATCCTCATACCAAGTTTCATAAACCTAGCTTGGAAACTGTTTGAGATATGTCAGGATCCAGATTTTTGGACGGACGGACGGAGGGCAAACCTATAGTCCCCTCCGGTCAAAAACCGGTAGGGGACTAACAATCAATACTTGAGAGCTAAAAGCGCCCAAGAATGCTCACCTGCAGTAGTAGTGTATGCAGGCCCCTATGGTCAGCTGAGTAATCAATTACAATTTCTGACTAAGATATTTTTGTGATGATCATTGTGATCAAGCTTCATAAAGATTAGGCAAAAATGGTGATCTCTAGTGACTTCACAATGTTTTTACATGATTTTACCTAGAGACCTAGTTTTTTAACCCCAGATGACCCAATAACATACTCAACCTTAATCTAGATATTGAAGAGATGATCATTGTGAGCAAGTTTCACAATGAATAGGCCAAAATTGTGACCTCCAGTGACTACACAAGGTTTGTCTATGATTTGACCTTGTGACCTAGATTCGACCTTAGATGACCCAATAGTGAACTTGACATAGATTTTGTTGAGATGATCATAATGACCCAGTTTTATAAATATTAGGCCAAAGTTGTGACCTCTAGTGTCCTCACAAACAAATCATTTACGGATGAAGAGTGATCACAAAAGCTCACCTTAATTGTCCCTTTGTGACAGGTAATAAACAAGTTTATTTAGCTGAAACAACTTCAATGAAATTTCTGACAGCTTCTTTTGCAAATTTGTGTACGTAATCGTACACCAGATGACATTGGATAAAACGTTTTTTATATTGTTGAAATATGTTGATTTTGGGACAAATACCGTAACAATGTTTTAGTCAAGTGACAAGTCCGCTGTTATTGTATAAGTCATACTGATAGAAGAGACTTTCAGTAGACCAAAATTTTAAAATCAACAATACATTGTAGGCAAAGAAAGGCAATTTAGAAGGTTTAAAACAATAATACAGGTATCAGAGATTCTGAGTAGAGAAATATGATATATTATACAGTATAACATGCTTTATCCGGCATCCTATCAGACCAGATAAGCGTGCCGGATAAAGCTGTGTGCCGGTAAAACCAGGTTTTATAGAAATACATATACAACTGTAACTGTATAACTGCTTATAAAAAGACAAAATTATAACAAATGAACAAATATTAAAGGTATCCAATGGCATTTGTATTTACATGTCATAGTGTATTAATGGTGTTAGTAAGTCATAAAATAGTTGTTAATTGTTGTTTGTTTGGTTTACTTAAGATTCTGTGCGAAAAAACATTTGCCGATGATACACATCTTCTAAGTGTTATCTATAATGCCAGTTAATTAAGTGTTAAAACACACTATTTATCAATTGTCAGGACTAACAAACGTTGCTGGATAACGGATAAAGCAGGTTCCGTTAAAGTAAGGGTCCATCTAATAGAAATACAGTTGAGTTCTGCCGGGACCGACAAACTATGCCGGTTAATACAGGTAGGCTGTAAAAACAGGTTCCGGATAAACAAGGTTATACTGTATACCAAAGTATGTATTGTCCCAAATACAGCTAAATCTCACAGTGTAATAGATTACAGTTTCGGTATCGTACATATTAGGTTTTCCGAATAAGTATCATGCATGTACGATGTGTTATATGCTGAAAATATGTCGATGTGAATGACATAAACAATTACCTTATTTGTAATAGAAGTTGTGTTATATGCCGAAAAATATGCCAACGTTCATGACGTCAATGTATACACATGTAACATGTTTGCCCGCATAAAAGCGCTTTTTCCTCTTTTGTGGGTAAATAATAAATGGAGTATCACTGCAGTTGTGTTGCTATGTTGAGCTGTATTACCTTGAGTTGATTGCTTTATACCAAGATACGCCATTACACAAGCAACTTAAGGTAATTTGACCAAACATATCAACACACTGCAATGATATTTTGTATGTATCACTCTAATACTGACGATCTCCATCTATGTTTTCAGGCCTCAATAAATTCACTCATCCGCTCGTCCTGCACAATTTCTTCCTTCTTTATTTATATAGCAGAACAAGTAAGATTTTGGGGTTTTCTTCTTTGTCTATATTGCAGGACAAGTGCTTTTAAAAATATTTGTTGAGGCCTGGTTTTAATACTGCCACATGCCTTTAATGCGCACTTGTTTCACAACAACTTGCTGTATAATATTAAGAAGGAACTAGTTTCTGTCCATAGTAATCTGTAACATGTAAAGTTCCTCGACAAACATCAACAATTCTCTGCAGCCAAATGTCCTTGACAAAGTCACTGCAGTCAAGGTCCAAGACATGGAGATTTCTTGCATACACTGTAGATCTACATGGAATAGGAGATGTGTCATCTGGAACCTAAATATAAGAAGTCCGTAAATTATTAATTGGACAAAAGGTAATTTTTGAGCAATAAAAGATATGGGAGCAAACTGTTCCAATTAATTTATTTCTGCTCAACAAGGAAGTTGAACAAATTCAAAGGTATTCATTCTCCATTAGATTATTATTATATTATTATTATAAATTATAATACCATATTTATATAGCACTTTTTTCATGTAATTACACATTCAAAAGTGCTGTACAATCACATTTAAGACATGGTTTAAAAGAATTTGAAATAGATATATGCATGCAAACATCACAACAAATGTTTATATAATACAGTTTAATGTTTAAGGATAAAAATCAAAAATATGAATTTTCAGCAGAACAATTAAAACAAATATGAACATTGAATGCTTCAAATCCGATTTTCTTTGTAAGCAGTATGGCCAGTCCACAAGCGCATTACTCCACCAGCCGGTATTATATGATACGCATTATGTAAGATATCATACACTATTTTCGACAAGAGGGCCAAGATGGCTCTATGTCACTCATCTGAGTGCTTATTCAAACATATTTATGTTATACTAAAATCACACAGCACAGAACAGGTATGGTCCAGACAAACTCAATTGTGGTCATTTTGACCTTTGAACTCATAAGAGACCTTTGAAATATTGACACAAATATATGTGCAAACTCCATCCGATGGTGGTGAATAAATATGCCAAGTTATTCTACAATCCCACAACAGATCACTAAGATATGGTCCAGAGAAGATCGGACACAGGAACATACACAGAACAATCAATGTGGCAACTATACCAAGCAGGCTTGACAACATTGGCTGATGATAGAGATGGTGTACACAACATATTTTTATAAACTATGGAACTATGCAGTAAAGTGTTTATAACTGCCAAAATAATTTACTTGTATGCAGCAATAAAATGTGATATTTAATGATTGTAGGAATAAAATAGTTTGATAACAATTTCAAAACATTATTTCATCAAGCAAATAAATAAATACAAATATCTACCTCACAATTATTGCCATCTGTAAAACCTGGAAAATACAAAGGAGAAAACACAGTAGTTATTCCTTCAGTACCAAACAAATAATTAAGGTACAGGGGCCCGTTTCATAAACATATCTTGGCTAAGGTTTGACGTTTCTGTATATCATTGTGAGCTTACTAAGTGAACACATATATTTTGGAAGTTATTAGTGGAGTGTGTAAGAGAAAGTTACAGTAAAAACAGTAATTTATTAAAAAAAGCAAATTTTATGATGAGAAGGAAACAATTTGTTCTTTATTTGGATGCCAATTAATTGCATGGATTTGAGTCAAGTTCATCCATGAAATAATTGATAAAGTTATGCCCTTGTGACAAATAATGAGGATCATACAATAATATAATTATTGGACGGAAAAGTAGTTTGGAAAAAGAATTAAACAATCCACCTTTACCTGTGATTATTGGAAGGAATGGTAACTCTGTGATCCGTTTTAATCCCCTTAAGATTGCTTCCTCAAGCTCACAACAATTCTTCATCAAAGCACTCACTGACATATTGGTGACATCTATATGACAAAACACATATTATATTATAGTCCAGTGCACTGTACATAATCATTTTATTTACCTAACAGTAAATATTTCCTCTTAACAAGTTTAGCATTGGAAACACATCTACAATGATGTAAAAATTGCGAAAGTGATATTTCATGGGGCTTATTTTTAAGATATACTAGTATGGTTTTCCAGTTACCTCAAGTTTCTTCTATCCATTTCTAGCATATAGGTCAACAAATTGTTCTTTTTAAGATTTATAATATATAACACCACTACTATTGACTCCTAATTGAACTTGTGCAAAATATTATGCCCATGAACATTGTAACCAAGTTTAAAGATGCAACTGTTTGAAATTAGGGTCTGGACAAGGCTATTGTTTCTTTTTTTGTAAATCAAGGGCCATAACCCAGACAAACGAAACTGCACTAGATGTATGCTCATAAACATTGTCACCAAGTTCGTAGATGATCAAACAGAAACTGATGGGATAAAAGTCCAGAAAAGGCTAAGTTCTCATGTTTTTATCATTCAAATTCGAAGACCATAATCTATGCAGACATGCAGCCATTTATCTGACAATCTAACTTGGTAAAGATACTATATCCATACAAACAAAATCACTAAATAACTGAAATATATTTTCGATAAATTACACTTACTCAAATTCCAACTGATATCAATGACTCTCAGATGTTTGAAGTTATGAGCCAATGTAAGAATGCCTTCATCAGTCAGAGGATCATCATCAAAGAAATGATCCCCAGTTTGTACGGATAGTTCCTGCAGATCTTTACATGTCTCAGCTAGAAGTTTCACACTGGTATCCGACACGGGACATTTAGTCAGATGTAGTTTCTACAAGCAATATGAAATTAAGCCTTTGAACAATACTGTCAAATAAACAATTGTTGCGAGGCTTTAATTTTCAGTATAATAGTGAAATTGGTTAATTCACAAAAATTCATGTTCGTGAACTTAAAAAACATCAATAAAACAATAGAAAGTAATTCTTTCTGGAATTTAGAAAACGCGAACTTTTAAAAAACCTCACAAAATACATAAGAATAACAAATTCGCGAAATATTTACCTCATGAAAATTTCTGCTTTTACAGTATATATGCCAATTCACAACATGGTTGCATGTCCATGATTAAATTATTATTGTCTAATAATTAGTATGGAAATGTATACATAATATATATCAACATGTGGTGTCACTGTGTTGCAATATTTTGCTAACTCTTCCTTTTTTCTCGCAAGTAATTTGGTCAAGTGTGCAATACCAATTAAAACAAGAGCACCGCCTTGCTGGTGCAGATGCTCATCTGATCATTGTCACTGTAAAAAAGGCCCATTACCCTTGCATAAAGTAGGGCAGTGTTATGAGTCTTGCTTAAAAAAGAGAGGAATTGATGGTGAAAAAAGGGGCAATAACTCTTGCAAAATGCTGATCAGAGTTATGGGTCATGCTTGACATGGTCAGGTATTGATGGTGAATAAGTGTTGAAAGTTTCAAAGCAATAGCCCACATAGTGTATGAGAAAAGTGGACCTAAACACAAAACTTAACCAAGGAATTTACTAGGTTGAAAAAGGGGCAATAACACTTGCCAAATAAAAATCAGAGTTATGGTTCTGGCTTGTAATGGTCAGGTGTTCATGGTGAACAAGTGTTGAAAGTTTCAAAGCAATAGCCCACATAGTTAATGAGAAAAGTGGACCTAAACACAAAACTTAACCAAGGAATTTTGTGAGTCCAAAAAGGCCAATAACTCACACAAAATGCAGATCTGAGTTATGGTTCTTGCTTGACATGGTCAGGTATTGATCATGAACAAGTGTTGAAAGTTTCAAAGCAATAGCCCAAATAGTGTATGAGAAAAGTGGACCTAAACACAAAACTTAACCAAGGAATTTTCTAAGTCCAATAAGGGACATTAACTCATGCAAAATGCAGATCAGAGTTATAAGTCTTGCTTGACATGGTCAGGTATTGATGGTGAACAAGTGTTGAAAGTTTCAAAGCAATTACTCTGATAGTTTAGGAGAAAGGGGACCTAAACGCAGAAAAGGGGCAATAATTCTTACAACATGCAGATTAGAGTTATGGGTCTTGCTTTACAGGCTCAGGTTTTGATGGTGAACAAGTATTGCAACGCCAATGCCGATCAAGTGATGACAATAACTCATCTTTTTTACAAAAATCAGATGAGCTAACAATTGTAATAATTTCTGAAGTTTTTGCTCAGATTGAAGTCAAAACATCAGTGTTCTGAAAGGCAAAAATCTTGGCTTGATTTAGAAAAATCTCAGTCACAAAAATTTTAATATAAATTTGCTGCAGAAGTTCATAATTTCAGATGATACATGTATACAGGTACAGTATAACCTGATTTATCCAGAACCTGTTTTAACCAGCAACCTGTCTTAACCAGCATGGTTTGTCGGTCCCGGCAGAACTCCACTGTATTTCTTTTTAATGTACCCTGACTTTAACAGAACCTGCTTTATCTTTTATTTGGCATTGTTTGTCAGTCCCAACAATTGATAAATAGTGTATTTTAGCACCTTATTAACCGGCATTATATAGATAAATATTCCAAAGATGAGTATCATTAGAAAATGTATTTTTTACAAGACTTTAAAGACAACCAAACAAACGACAATTAACAACTTTTGTTTGATTAAATAAGACCATTGATACAACGGCATGTAAATACAAACGCCATTGGATACCTTTTACAATTGTTTATTTGTTATTACTATGTTTTTAAGAGCATGTATAGATGTGATTGTATTTCCATAAAACTTGGTTTTACCGCCACACTTGCCCGGTCCGATATGATGCCTGATAAACCAGGTTATACTGTATTAAGCCTTTTTTTATCTGTAAGTGATCAATTTTAAACACATTAAAATGGTACTTGCCTTCAGATTGGGGCACGTTGAGCATATTGTATTGATACCTGCCTCAGTGATTCCTTCACACCATGATAAATTTAGACTCATCAACTGAAAACATCATCAGACCAGTAAATATTAAACAAATGCTTTCACACTTGAAGCCACGTCAAGTGATCCAGTGGTAAGAGCTACTGACTGCTGATCCTAAGGTCGTGGGTTCGATCCCACCTTCAGCCGGATTAAAACAGAAATGTTTTCCAGTGTTTTCCACCCAACATAACTACAAGTAACAAACAGTCTTTCGGACGAGACGTTAACTGAGGTCCCGTGTATGATGCTTTACATCAGGCACATAAAAGAACCAGGGATGCTTCTTGAAGTGGGGCATCTTCTGTATCATGCACTATTCCCCCAAAACTAAAGTGACTAACCTCTTCTGGGGGCCTCGCCCATATGGATTTCCGGTGGCGAGGATAAATAAAAGCATATAAATCTTGAAGCCACTTCAAACCGGACACTTCTTGAACATTATTTGATGTTTTATCATTTATTACAAATTGAAGGTGATGTTGATTGCGATGTTACCTGTACAGACATGATAAATATTCACCACTTTTTTGCACATGAGGCAAGACAGTAGTGCTATTTTACCATTTTGCACACAAAAATATAATTGAAGGAAAAACGAATATGCCAAGCAGTAAATAAAGATTTCTCTTTGTATACAGATTGGTTTTCAGGCCCCAATTACACGAACAAACTTAAGTTATTACTTAGCTAAAACTGTTACTTTAAAAACATAGTTTGTTAAATTACTTAAATGTATGCTAGTTTACTAAGTATATTGTTTCATCACAGTGAGATGACAATGTAATAGAACAATACTTATCACATAAATACGGTGATATCCCATGTGAGAGCAAATGACAGAACAATGTTCTCCAAAACGTGTGATAACAAATACATGACGTCACCAGCTTTTCGGTGCGAAAACGTAACGTCGCCGGCTTGAATACGTTCTTATTGACGTTGTATTGACTCTGTAACTATGGTAATGTGATAAAAAGAATCTGTCATTCGTTGTCTTTGACATCAACATTTCTTAAACTCGTCACGAAAACAAATTATTAAGCTCGCCAAAGGCTCGCTAAATAACCTGTGTTTTCTAGACTCGTTTAAGAAATGTTGATCTCCAAAGACAACTCATGACGGATCCTATATGTACGGTAATAAGTTTTCAGAAAGTAGTGTTTTAAAGTCATACTCACAGATTGATTCAGATTCTCAGATATCAATGTAAGAATTTTATCAGTAATGCTAGTGCCCTCAGCAAGGTTGAAGTTTTGCAGGTTCTTGTTTGCCAAAAATGGAATCAACGCAGAATCACCAAAAAATGTAACACCTGGAAAAAGAAGAGAACACTTTCTGCAAATAGTTACAAGTGATGTTTGATAAGTTCATTGTGTAATGTTGACTTATGATGGTGAACAAGTGTTGTAAGTTTCAATGCTATAGCATCGATACTATGCAAGATATGGTCTAATATAGTAGCTTGCACCAAAAGTCTAAGTTAAAAGGGTATAACTCCAATTTAAATCACAATAGAGTTATTGCACTTAATCATTAGTGTTGACTAATGATGGTTAACAAATGTTGCAAGTTTCAATGTTATAGCATGGATAATGCGTAAGATATGACCAAATATAGTAGCCTGCACCAAAAACCTTATTAACCAAGAGTATGGAAGAGGACAATGTCATCGATGCCGATGAAGCGGTGAGTACAATAGCTGTCCATATTCTTCGAAACAGTTGAGCTAAAAATTGTGACCACTAGAGAGTAAACAAGGTTTTCTTTGATTTGGCCTTGTTTTTTAGCCTGGATGACCCAGTAATTTCGAACTTGACCTATCATAGAGATGAACTTTGTGACCACTGACCAGATTTCATAAAGATTAATCATTAAAGTGTGCCCACTAGACAGTAAACAAGGTTTTTCTTTGATGTTGCCTGGTGATTTATTTGTTAACCCAATTTCAAACTTACCATATCATTGGTCTGAATTCAATATAACATGATAGGTTAAACTCTATAATAGGTCAAGTTCGAAAGTACTGGGTCATCCAGGCTAAAACATTCAATTTGAAATAACTTTAGTACCTCTTAAATTCACACGCACACATTTCTGACAGTTTACACCAAGAGCAGTAACTCCTTCATTTTGTAACATCGTACTCTCTCCTAGTACAACATCTCGAAGATCCTTCAACTTGTTTGCAATGTTCTTTAAGTAGGAATAAAATATACAATATAGTCGGGAGTCCATACGGAGAAAATATGACGGGCCATGGCATCGGAGAGTAGAATGTGGCATCCATGCTATATGTTATCTTTGATATGTGTGTAATCTGAAACGGCCGGATGCCATCCGAGATTTTGCCTCGTTTTCTCAGAATTAGGTCAAAGGTCAAATAAGTGCATTTTTTATGTATCTCCCTTAAACTATCCTTATATCTTTGTCAGTTTTTGGTCAAAATTTATACAAATGGTATCAAAACGAAGCTAATGCACTGGGCTTTTAATCAAAATAACTTTTTAAAAATTTACGCATTTGTATACTCATGAATATTAATGAGAACACAAAAAATTAGCATATTTTTTTATAAAAATTCGAAGCGATGAACAATACATTTGTCATAACGTCGTCATTTATGGTATTTTAAAGCCTAAATAATTCTTATTTAACGGTGCGATACTAAGCTATTGATATGTTAACTGGTCACATACCTTCTCATTGATTTAAGGGCACACGTTTGCTTTAAGTGGGTGGGGGTAAATTGACGCATTAAACCAAACTAACCCAATAGCGTCAAAAGTAATATAAAAGAGTAATATATGTTTGCATTGATTTAAATGTGATTACAAGTAACAACTTTTACATTGGTTTTGGAATGTTCCAATTCATTTAAAATATGTCAAAGTTCATTTAAGGAGGAATGAGCTGGGCCTACACGTGAGCTGTAAATTTTAATTTCGAGTATAGATTAAGAACAAAAATAAAATTACTAATGTAGGTTCAAATCATGATTTATGAATATAAAAAGATGATGATAATCATTATGATATGGCAAATTGATCTTATACGTTTACTTCTTCCTTTTTATAAGCATAAAATGGGTTGGGAACGGTTCATTTTAAAACATGAATAATGTTATATATATTTCAATACAGCACAACATTGATATGTTCCTTCATGTCGTGTTTAAATTAAAAGGAATATAGAGTTAATGCATGTTTTTCGTGTTATAACATCTTGAGCACCGAGAAACGGTGGGTACCTATGCCCTTCCGTGGGACCTTTGATCATTAAACGCAAGGTGCATATACCCCCTTAAGTTCAAAAGACAATAACGTTCTTGGCAGTTTTAAACTGTGAATCTATATAGATAACGCTACAAATCAATCATAAAATAATAGTGTATGTACAAATAAGTAACAACTTCGCTGTTTAGTTTGACATTGGTAATGAACATTTGCAGTGGGTGTATTTTCACGTGAATTTACAAACATGCAAGCAGTCGGTAGAATTAGTAGGCGTTTGTAGACGATTGCTAATACCTCAGTAATGTCTTGATTTCTGTATCCGTTATGGATAAATCGGCTCGTATCCGTATACAAGTACCTGATTGGTAGTTTGCTCTTGCGATGTACAGTTCGAGCGCATCACTTAACATAACTGGGGAGCTGTGACCTCGAGGTAGGGCACGCGCTTCGGGATCGAGAGGTCTCGGGTCTTGACCACTGCTTAATTTCTCTGAGCAGGAATAACCCACATGCTCAACTCGACCAAGGTGTGAATTGGTAACTGTGAGGGTGGTGAATGTACATGTTAGATAGTCCTGGACACCGCAGATCGATGTTTGCGGCACACACACCAGGAGAGAAATCGTCTCCAAAGGGAGACTCGAACGCATGTTTCCTTAGGTAGACCAATGACCAGGGAAATTTAGAATGTCAAGAAGTGGTTGAACGGCTGAACTGATGAAAGCAGCCCTCGAAAATTGGTTAATTAACTTCTTTTTTAACTTCTTGGCGGAAGCATTTTCTACGCCCCACAATGATACGATGGACATTTTGGGACATGTTCCGAGAATTATATGTACAATACTAGTACTCGTATACAATTTGGTTTTCTTTGAGGCCACATCAATCATAAAGACTTGAATATTTAGATGTCCCAGATGGTGATTCTATATAAAGAGTACATTTGTAGCATGACACCCGATAATTATTGTTAATACCCTTCATACTCTTCTCTAGCAAGTATGCAAACTAGGTTTGACTACAAATCAACACCAAAGAGACACAAGGCATGCTTCAAACCATTTCTTGAAGACTGTAAGACATTAGTAAGGTTGACAACATTATACACTTAGGTTCACTTCTCAGCACGAAAGACATACAAATGTAGTGAACCTACGTTGATTAGCATTATATAGACCACGTCAAATTTGAAAAATCTAAACAGTACAACCGAAAAACTAAGATGCGAATCTATAAATCTCTACAGAAGCGAATACATTGGAGTCTCCAAAGCTAACATGAAGACAATTATGAACTGTCAAGTTTCCTCCACAATGGCCGCTTACGACAAATCTGAAGAAAAGTGCGGCCCGTATTTTTTAACATATTAGATCTTGACGAATTCTTCCTGTATCATTCAACTATGATCAGACGTAGACTTCCGGTGGCTGGGATAATTCGCCAGAATGCATGTCGGGGCCATGCCAAGGTACCACGATGAAAATTCATCAGCGATGAGGAATTACATATTTGTTTTCCCAATGTCTCTCGATACTCCCGATCCTCTTGCAGAACCTGATTCCGACACCTCCCGAAGCTCTTAATTTCCACCGGGAGTAAAGCCTCAAGGCAGTGGGACAGACGCATAACATCAGGACCAGATCGGGAGTCGTCTGCTGTCTCCTGATACTCCACCCCCGATTTCTCCAGATGACACAAAATGTCTCAGACTTCCCCGAAGCTTCCCTTCAGAAATGCAATCCCGAGACCGCGAATGTGTCCCCCAAATATCACCGAACGTTCTCCAAACAGTTTAATATCCCCTTAGGTTTGTGAAACTTGTATCAAGTAGCCTCTGGGATGCCTAGCGTATTTGTTTTCGCGGAAGTATCCCCTATTACTGGTATTCCCGAGGCTCTGGTGCGCTTCGGGGATGCCTTCCCAGGATATTCCCAACATGACAGCGCGAATACATCGGGTAGAAATATGCATGCATTGAATTTTCACGACGTACGTACTCACAATATGTCTCAAGACTCCCCAAAACTTTCACGTAGCTTCCCAGAGACAAAGGGGACCTTCCCTGAGACACATGGGATCATAGACGACTTCCAAGCTCTTAAACCTATCGGGAGTACATCCCCGAAAACTGTCGCATAACATCGGGAACACATTTTTGCAATGTGTCTCGATATCCCTTGAAGATCTCCCCAATACTTCCCCAAGACCAGGAGGAACCTGTTTCCGATGCCTCCCGAATGTCCACCTAGACAAAGATATGATCAGTGGGACATAGGCTTCATGCGTCTGAATTGATACCTCGTGGCATTAAGATACCAACAAGACTGAAAACCGCCTGGTGAAGAACAGTAGAGTCTGAACCTGAGGAAAAGCGGAAGCAATGAAGAGATCTTAATGATGAGTAAGTAAGGTATCCTTCGTTTGTAGCACTCAAAGCATGAGAATGACCCTCGTATCTTTTGATGACAGTTGGCATATTTCGCGTCTTTTCGTGGTCTATGTACATTCTGGTATTTCTCATACAACCAGCTCGTTCTCTCAGAAGCAACGTCTCTGACCTTGTTCGCAAACTAAAGGAAAAGAACCTAGCAATATCGACTTTGGGTTTACTCATTAGCGAGACGCAATCGTTTGATTTTGCCAGGGGTATATCAGGACCAGGTATTATTCGACGAATCGGGTGGATTTTTTCTACCACGTTTGCTTCTTTTGTTTGTCTTTATTGATGATCTTATGATTGGTATAGTCACAATAGAACCTTTCGAAAAGGTAATTACTCATTTGTTTATTCAATACTGTCATAATTATCATTACTTACTACACACTGCCACTGATTAAAACAGCAACAAATTGTATTAACTAAGGCTTTCTAAACATTATGAAAGTATAGTCCAGTTAGGATATGGTAACAGTGACGTAGTCGTTTATGTGATCACAAAAGAATACAACCATTGTCTGAACAGGTAGTGGGAATATAGCATGTTAGTTCAGCATTGAAATTATAGCTGTCTGTTTTTAAGTCTTTATATATGATTTTACCGCTGTGTCACTCTATTCTTACCTTGACTGGACGATATGGACAAGTCGGGGTACGAAGGAAATGAACAACAATTGGCTAAGAACAGCGTTTTCTTGTTCTCCAATACGAATCTATACAGGTTACTAAATGAAAAAGGTATACCCGGTAGTTTGTAAACAAATACCAACTTATTAATTGAGTGGTTAATGTTAATATACCAGGCGACATTTTTACGTTGACGACACTATGTTTTCTTTGATTGGAATTGGTGTAATTGTAATAACGGTAGTAACTGTGGTTACGATAATTATAGGAATAAATCATACAGTTCTAACTTCGAAAGGTCATACAAAACATACATGTACATTGTGTAATGAAACATACGTATTGCATTTTGTAAAAAAGATTCGAAGACACTTGTTTATCACGCAGATATAGATCATTATTTCAATGCTATTTGTCACATATGTTCAATAGATTATCAATATTCATAAATATGCAAATGAGTTAATTAGCATAACGATTAAGTACATCAAAATCTAAATCCACAAACCAATCATATTTGGATATAAGGAATATGTTTAATGGATGTTTAATGATGATTTTGGCCGTTTTGCGATTTTTACGTTCTGATTTTAATTTACCCCACCCACCTTTGGCGGTTGTTCTCGGTGAAATCAAATCATATTTATCCATAAAAATAATCATATAACGAAAGCGCTATGTCTTCTCATGATTTTGGTACAATTTAGTTCTTTAAATAGTAGAAATAACGAAGATATGGCATACATTTGTCAACTATACACATAGAATTTTAACAAAAATCTACCATTTTTTGACATCCTCATTAATATTCATGAGTATGCAAATGATATAAATTGCATAAATTAATTGCATATTAAGAACCAATTCATTAGCTTCATTTTGATACCATTTTGACCATTATACATGTAGAATTGACCAAGATATGGCGCATTTTCAAGTTGACGTATATGCACTTAATTGACCTTTGACCTCTTTTATGACCTTCACAGAGGGTTTTGCGCGTGGCATCCGCCCAAACCATAGACAACTGGTATTGGGCAACTCAAATATGGTATTGAAACACTTCTACTAAAAAATGCCATGGACCATGAAAAATAAGCGACTATTGTCCTGATGGACTCCCAACTAATAAGTAAATATTGTACATGCATTTGAAGCCATTCAGAAACAGCGACAGCCCCTAGCAAACCTCACATAACAGAATCAAGTTTTTATTTCATACATACTCCTTACTTACTTCTTACAAGAGCGCCAAATTGTCACAAAATATGCGTGCCTGGTCACAGTGACCTTGACCTTTGACCTTCCAACCTCAAAATCAATAGGGGTCATCTACTGTTGATGACTAACCTCCCTGTAAAGTTTGAAGATCCTAGGGCAAAGAGTTCTGAGTTATTGACAGAAAACCATTTGGTCTACCGACATACCAACCAACTGACATGTGCAAAGCAATATACCCCCTCATCTAAGATAGGGGGTACAATAAACATGCATTGTCAGCAAGTTTGAGGAGGAAAAGGAAATTTTTTTTAATAAGGAGTCTGAGCAAGAACTGTAAGTTTGAACACAATCGATAAAAACTGTTTGAACAAGAGCACAGGCAAGGCTAATTTCTCATGTTTTAGTAATTCAATGGCCATAATCCAAGAAGGCCTAGTGCAATTCCGCTAATACTAGTACTGGCCTAGATATCATGCCCATAACATTATCACAAATTTAAAGATGATCAAAAGAAAACAGTTTAAATTAGAGTACAGACAAATTACTGGACGTTGCTGTTCTTTGAGTAAAGAGTTCACAGTAACAAAGATTGTTGTTACTACTTGCCTGAAAATATTCCGGTGTTAAACCTTTCCAGCCAATAGAGAGTTTCTGTAAACAAGGATTCACTTCCAAGAACTTCTCCAGACAGATTTGTCCGAGTTTGTAGCTTCGACCATCAAATTTAATACCTCTTAAATTTAAACTCAGAATATTAGGATTATACAGGCGTATTTCATGCTTGAAGAAACATTTATCACAACATTCATCATTATCCGATCTAGCATGATCTTCATCAGCTTTCAGATCATTCAGTACAGTAGTATTAACAGGTGTAACTATTTCATCACCAGCTGATGCATTGTGGGTGATTGCTTCTTCAGTGTTGGTAGTATCACTTAGATGTTCTCCAGTTATATATTCAGTTTTCAGATTCAGGGACGGTTCTGCGCATTCTGGAACAGTGTCAGTAAGATCTAAATTACTGTTGAAATCATCAGCAAGACGGCATACATCTTCCAGCCCTATGTTAGCTCCAACATTGCTGCACACTTTCATATCCTGACCTCTATAACAAGGTGTGTGTTCAACATGACCACTTCCTACAGTGTTAGTTAAACATTTGCTAGAATCCACCTGATGTAACTCAATTTCATTTCGATTTCTGATAGAGTTTACATCACTTCCAACGGGAGAATCAATGGCATTGTTTATATCACAATATTCACAGTCTGTATCAGCAGTGTCTTCCTGAGTACATTCAGATCTTACTGTCAAACCATTCACCTCACTCTCATCATTGTCAGCAATATTACAATGACTTTCTGATGCATCTTCAAACATATCTGTGTCAGGAATATATCCGGAAACATACTTTACGTCATCACAGTCAATACCATCGTTCCTTTCACTAACAGATTCAACACGGTTTATCTCAGTATCTGAATCATTAGGTTTCAAACCTGAAACGAGAGAGGTCCCATACTGTTCTATATACAGGTCCCTTATTTCACGATATGGCTTTAAGAAAGACTGGATCTCAGAGTCAGACAGTAGATCATCATTGGTCAGAAGAATGTCCAGGATTGCAGGTAATGAATACCCAGCAAGGTATAGTAAGGCTATACAGTCACACTACAATACAAATAAACATCAATGGATTTCTATAATAATATACAGAGCAACTTCTCGAGAGTGTCCCTCTGTAGAGCAACACACTCACTATAACAACACCTTCAAAATTTCCCTAAGCATATATTTACTATACATTTAATCTCTGTAGAGCCACAATCTCTGTAAAACGGCTATTGTTTACAGCTCCCAAAGGGTGTTGCTCTACAGAGTTGAACTGTACAACCATGTTTAACTCAATTTTAATGTACGAGGGTCATTCAACATATTCGTAGACAATCGTTCTCATTTGATTATTATTGCGTCTTAACAATAGTTTCTTGTAGCATTACAAACAGTAACTTATTACCAACGGTCAATGCAAATTTATCTTCAATAATGCAAACCAGTAGCATATTATCAGCCACTATATTACCATAGTAACGCGCTACCACCCCCGACCGACGTAACATGCCTTTTTCATTAGTAAAATCCAAATTTGACAACAAGCTGATGACTTTCATTTCCTACTGTACACGAGAACTTAGTTGGTAAGAGTTGCTTTCCTTTTATGTATGATATTTCATAATGTCACCCCTGTTTTGTGTACAATCAATAAAGTAGTTATACTGGTAACATTTTGTATGTTCCTAGGTAACACAGTAACATGACTTAGAATATAACCTACATTGTGAGCCAATGAAAACGCCGCATTTTCCCGGTTAAATGAAAATTTAATCATTAAATTTTTCTCTTAACAGACTTGACGTTATGCTTTAGCGCAAATTTCTATCGGCCAATCAGAATGCAGAATGTTATATTCTAAGTTAGTTAGAACATATTAAGTAAATTTTAATGACTAAAAAGGACTCGCTTCGCTTCGCTCGCTCCGCCCTTTTTAATCATTAAAATTAACTTAATATGTTCTAACTGTTGGTACGCAATTGCATTGCTTATGGCGGTTAAGGTAGCCCACCTATGTGTTTTGCCAACATTATTTTAGGTGCTAAAATTTATTTATGTTGTATGTGTTTTATTTTTTGCTAAATTCGTCATTTAAAAAATTAAATGACATGTTCACTCATACACTGTTTTAGTTGTTTCTTCTATTGTTGATAACACATATGAACTCGCACCATTTATGATAACCCACTATATAGAGAAAGATGGTATGTGACTTGGAAGGGAAGATTCAAAGGCAATTTAACGCAGTTAAAAATATTTGAGTCGCCCCCTCCGCTCTGATTTTTTATACACTTTGAGACCTACCCGTATTACCCGCATTGCGGTTTTTATCAGTCGCCATTGTTCTTCGGACGAAGAAACTTGCTCAGTGTTCCGAGGAAAACTTTTCCGCCAACATTCCCCATCCACCTCCCATACCAGCTAAGATGATGTTATATTTTTGTGGTGTTGTACATATTAGTTACATTGATATTTACGTATCAACAATTGTTTCATGTATGTAATTTGTAAGAACTTGTATTACACGGTGAGGCGGTTAAGGTGTGTTTTGCCAACATTATTTTAGGTGCTAAAATTTATTTATGTTGTATGTGTTTTATTTTTTGCTAAATTCGTCATTTAAAAAGTTTTGCCCTTCTATTGTTGATAACACATATGAACTCGCACCATTTATGATAACCCACTATATAGAGAAAGATGGTATGTGACTTGGAAGGGAAGATTCAAATAAACTTGAGCAAATAGGTGAAAACAATGAAAAGTTAATATTGTTTTTATTTCAAGAAAATTACTCAAGCTTGAACATTTAAAAATTACCATACACTGTCAGTTGAAAACTTACTGAAGTTGATGAAAGGTCGATACATTTAAGTTTGGGTCCACACAGAGAGATGAGATGTTTAACAGCAGTACTGTCTAACTGTCGACATCCTGATATATCAATGTTGGTCAAGTTGCAGTCATACGCTTCTTCTGACTTCTACAGGAAAAGTAATGATCACACATGATAGAAATAAGAGGTAAAGGCTGTGTTTATTGTAGTGTCACCCCTATTGAAAGGGTCAGCCAATTTTATTAATGTGACACCCATCTATCATGCGCTCATTACCTCCTGAATCCCTTCACTTATTGCCCAACGCCTGGCAGAGGGAACCTACGGTAAACATTATTTAACTAGCTGGCGGCCAACCAACCGACTGCATCAGTTCTAACCCAGCATCCGATGGAATTCAATCATTCGATCTCCCACTTCAAAGGCGGATGCCCTAACCACTCGGCCATGTTTGCATAGAAATATGTGCATGCATATTATCAGAAATACATATATTATGCCGACACATTGCAATAAGTTCTAAGATTCATGATATTAGAATATTTCAAGAATATCTACTTTTTGCACTAAAAGAGGTTTATAATGATCCCTGATCACTCACCAGAGTAATGTGTTACATGCTTAAACCTAGTATGTTAAAATAGTTAGAAAGTAGGTCTGTAGCCAAACAGAAAGTCATATTCAAGTCAGCTTTAAGACTATAATTTTGAAGTCATTCAAGGATGTACATTATCTTGTAACAACGACAAGAAAACAGATAATTGGATCAAAGTCAATTGGCATCTAATTACTTGGGATCATCAGGTAGTTAAAACTTGATATATGAACTCTAGGACATATGATGAGATCAGTTTTGAAGTACTTTTTCCAATGTAACTCGATCATATACAAGTGACCCCTGAGGTGGGGCCTCTTTTCACACTTTTTCCAACTATAACTCATATACAAGTGACCCCTGAGACGGGGCCTCTTTTCACACTAAGGGCATAATTTAAACATCTTGTTGGAGTAGTCTACAAATCAAATATCAAAGGCCTAGGCCTTGAACTTTCAGACAAGAATATTTTTCCAATTTAAGTCTATATAAACTTTTAACTTCAGGGCATACTTTAACATCTTCATAGAAGACTATGAGAAGATGCCACACATCTGTTATTGGTCTGTAAAGTCTCATTAACTTGATCCTGTATATCTGTTGTAGATGATACAGTAGCTGATTATACATACATTTGGTGAGACTTCCCTCATGAGTTGAACATCTTCCTCCACAAGGAACACCTTATTGCTGATGTTTCGACATGATGATACGCTTAATGTTGTTAGATTAGGAGCATTCTTCAAAACAGACTAAGAAAACAGAAAATACATTTGTGTATAAGAAAAAAATTATGTCCCTTCTCAAGAACGTAAAATATTGAAGAAATGAGTAATTTAATATATTATTGTAACTCGATGTTCTTTTGATCTAAGTTCGCTACAACAATGCAAATAACTATGAAACGGATAAAACGAAAAATGTAAGAGGAATTGATTGGATGATGCAATTATTTTTTATGTACGGTCAATTTGAAAAGTCAATCAATCTACAAATTCGAAAAACACAAAAGAAAACGATTCACCACTCCACAGCATAGTGGTCGTAAAGTTTCAAAAACGCTTGATACATGTAGCAATGTTTCTGGTTTACCGAAAAATACTACCAATTTTACAGTCAATGGGAAGTAATGCTGAATAGAGAATGATAGAGTGAATAAAATTAACTTTTTTCTAAATCAAATTGAACTTTATATTTCTCTTTGTTTTAATTTATTTCTGTCTCCATGCTATGCACGGACACGGACAAACTTTATACGAAGAATAAGTACAAATCGGTATTAACAATCTGAAAAACGCAGAAGGGCACAGGGCATCAAATTTGCTTTTGTTTATGACATCATTGTTTTATTGTGGTTGTCAAGGGTCTTATCAGACTGTCATGGAATGAAATTAATTGTTATGCAATATACCTTAGCTACAAATGCTGAAAATTTCCACAAAATTGAATGCATAATGGCTGAGTTATGGGTAAATACATACATGCATACATATTATCTATGTATGTGTAAGTGTTGCGTTTTCAAAGCCGCTCAGTGTACATTTGTGTATATAATTAGCCTTTAGACAGGACACCAGGAGGAAGAAGCACAATAGCCAGGCAGAAAGGAACATGGAGACGTTCTGTTGAAAATGAAAAGAAAGAACTAGGCTTCAACACATGGACAACAGCAACCAGAGTAGCACAGGACAGAAACAATTGGAGGGAACTCATTTATAGCCCTATTCCTCATAGGGAGAGAAGGAATTAAGTCACGTAAGTCAACTCATAACTTGCCAGAAATAAGAACCACCACTCACGTTCCCTTGACGAAGTACAAAAGTGGTTTGAAACACAATGAAGAGTGATTAATATATGGGTACCAGGGGAAACAAATGTTGTTATGTCTAGTAGTCCTGTTTTCTTGTTACAGTATAAAGACAATTCCTTTCATATTGAAAGGTCTTTGCAAAGTTTAATACCTTACATAGTGATGCTAGATAAAAACATGAAATGATCTTTTTTGACCACACTATCCCACATTTCTCAGTATATTAAATACTTAAAATGTGAATAAGTTATTTATTTTTCAATATTATAAAATGAAATTTCACACGCATCGGCAGCAAAAATCATTAAGTAAAATCTTGCGCAGTTAACCACATGTGCTTTTTTCAAGCCTTGGACACAAATACACGTTTTTGCACATTCATCTTTAAAGACATCTAGCAGACACAAAGCTGTTCAAGTTAAGTAAACAAATTATTTGTATAAATGAGAATAAATGTGTAAATAAGGGAAAGTACTTGAATAACTTCATCTGTCACATTATTGTTTTCCTCTACAATCAATGTAGTCAGTGGTAGATTCACCAAGCCAATAAACGTGAATATATCTGGATGTATAAGCTGGGAGCATTGAGTTAGGTTCAGTGTATGTATGTGACTGCATCTGAAACAATAATAGATAAACAACATATTTTATTATAAATAATTATAAAAAAAAACATATTTTATTGATAAAAGTTATCTAATCAGTTTTCTATGGCCGCTTCAGCAATTCAGCCACTTAGCCACCCTTTAACAATTAACTTCCCCTGGTCGTTGGGCTACTTAAGAAACCTGCGTTCGAATCTCTGGGTTTGTGTGCAGCCAACATCGAGATAAGGTGGCCAGGAATATTGAACATGTACAGACACCGCCCTCACAGGTACCACTTCACACCTTGGTCAAGTGGATCATTGTGGGTTATTCTTGCTCAGAGAAATTAAGCAGTGGCACAGATAGGGATTGAACTCGATCCCAAAGTGCGGGGCCTACCTCTAGGCCACTGCTGACCCCAAAGAGACTTTCTGAAAACCACAATTGAAAGAAGGACACCTGGGTCCTGTAGCAGTATGCATGTATAAATTTATTAATAAAGAAAACCTTAGATGATAGAATTTGAACTTCCCAATCAGTTTAGTGCCATTGAAAATTCGAGAGAGTACATAAAATCATTTGTTATATGACACCAATGTTATTTTATGTTATTTGAACAATATTTACACATGTCTCTCTGTGGGTTAAGAGTGGGTCACAGGCAGGGTGGGGGCACAGCCAACATGCCAAATACCTTTGCATAAAATTATATTTAATACAATACAAATGCAATATATCTTAATTTTCAAATTTAAGAGTAATTTCTTTCCTATAAATAAACAAGTGTACTGGGAAAAACGATCAAGACTGAAAATGATGAAAGCGCTTACTTCTTTAAGGTTCTTACAAGTCCCATAAGCTGAACATTGATACAACCTTCTAAACTGAGTTCACGCACATGTGATGGAACCAGAGCTTTAAGTAACCTGTCAGACAAATCCTCGGGATGGTACTTCAAAATTCTGGCAAATATATCTTCAGACACGGCTGTAAAACAATCTGTCTCAAACAAACTTGTCAAATAAGTGGCATCTGTTTCAGCAACATCATTATCAGTTCCATTCTTTTGTAACAAAACTCTCATACAAACAGTAGAAGCAACAAACTTCAGGGATGGAGGATCTGACATGCTTCTTGAATCTTCACCCTGAAAGTGTACCAATTACTTTAATCATATCATTATAATACTTTCTATCATATAAATTGCTCAACTTCACTTTGCAATGTGATGTTTAGGCCAGGGTCTATAATGGCCTAGCAGCAGTTACGCTACTGGCAGTCTATTCATAGAGAGCTAGGGTATAGGACACGGATTCCTTAGTCAAACTAACTGAAAGCGACAAGTTTCGACAGCAGCCACTTGGAGACAGTAGTCTTTCTACCGGATTGAAACACTAATGCAAAAAAAACCGTACAATTAATGACTGTACATCACATAAATTGTCAAATAATGTTTAAAAAATTAACTGATAGGCCACGCACTTACAACCATGACCATCTCAGTCGATTACAAAAAAACTTCACATTTATCGAATAATCTCTAAAAAATGACTGTGATTATTATTCTGTATTAATGTTCTGTACTAGAGTCAATTATCAAAAATAAACATGACAAAACCCTCAACAATAATCAATATGTCCACAAACAATCAAATTTGTAACAAAACTGTAAAGAAAAAAATAGTATGTATGATTTAAAATACAGCATGATAAAATATTCTATCGTGTTTGTTTACCTAATTAAATAAAGTTGAATTCCGTGGTTTTACTTCATAACAACTATTTCTACTTTCGTTTTATGTTGATAACCGAGGGGATTCGATTTCGAATATCGCTAAAGTCCGAATCCTTTTCCGGATACGTAAATTCCGCATTTTCTGGGTTTTATTCAATCCAAAGATCGTATCACGCATGCGTAATTGCGGACACTTGTTGAGCGGAAGTGATTATACTTGTGGAGAATTTAAAACTTTTAATTAGTAATCTAAGCCTTGTTCGTACAGGTAAGTCACTGTTTTCATATGTTGTTCGAACATGCATAGAAATGAATTGTTTTACAAAGACACTGCAAGAGCTTATGACTGCGATATATTTGTAAATTTATTCACCGGCCCCAAGTTATTTCGTCCATGGAGTCTGAATGAACATCTTAATTCTTACACTACAAATTTACCTGTATGTATGAATCAAAGCCAAGACATTCCAGTCGTTGCTGTTGACACGTTGTCTAGAAAAAAAATATGTTAGATATCTTGTATTGTATCAGAAAACAAGGCAGATAACTTCGAAAATGTCTTGCCTCATCTGACACACATACTAGTTCTGGATACCATAACTAAATGGCCTTTTATTTACACTGATGTGTCGACCTTTTAGTTATGAAATGGAAGGATCATCGTCAAAGACCTTGGACTAACACATTACACTCGCTTGTTCAGTTGTTTTAATGCTAAAATTTATATGAATAAATACAAAGGTATTGGAGGCAAATATAACCATATATAGATTATGCCTAGATTATGAGCGACAATAAAATGTTGTTAAGTTCACAGACACTTGGGGTCAGGACCCCGCCCCCCAGCTACGCACCTGGGTATTTTTTTATCATCAACATTGTATACCCAGACCCATACATTAATCACACAAACATTATTAAATGTATCCGGAAAAATACAAAAATATTCGTAAATGCCTCTCTAGCTTTAATAACATAAAGATAAAAATGTTTGACTGAGATTACTCGCACACCTTCCTCGAATATCGGGTCGTGTTTAACTCACTGTGCAACTTTCCTGCCAATAGTTGGTGTCCTTTGGTCAAGTACACATTACTCTTCACGATTATGATAGTGACAGAAACCGATCTCGGCCCCTGCCTCAACAATTTTCGAGAAAGTTGGCAATTTTCAACTAAAAACACGACTCGCACATAATCTTTCGACGCTGGTTTCCTGCCTGATCAATACGAAAGTACGGCGCCGCGCGTTAAACATTGGAACCAGATATGTAAATAAACCATTCGGAATACCTCGTTTGGGTCCAACGTTCAACGCGCGGCACGGTTCTTATGTATCAGGCTGGGAACCACCGTTCAAATTGTCGAAAGATTATGTGCGCGGCGGAAAATGAGTTGAAAATTGCAAACTTTCTCGCATATTTTGTCGACAAAAGCGCTGATCGAGTATTGTTAGTATAGTCATCGTAAAGATTAATTTGTTATTGACCGAAAGACACCAGAAATGTACGGGAAAGTTGCAAAACAAGTTTTACACGATCAATTTTTCTAGGTCGGGGTGCGAGAAAGTTCAGCGAAACATTTTTATCTTTGTGTTATTTAAGCAGTAGAGGAATTACGTAGATTTTGGTATGAATATCAAATACATCCAACAAATGTTTGTGTGATTACTGAATGGGTCTGGATATATAAGAAATATAAAAAAAATATTTCCAGGCGCGTAGCGGGAGGGGGCGTGGTCCAGACCCCAAGTGTCTGTGGTTAAGTTCACGTATTCAATAATTAGGTATTTTTCAGTAAAGAAATAGATGAAAATAGTATGACATGTATATGTTACTTTTGTATATTTATATTATTTACCTTTCGACTTACGCCTTTGTCAGAATGTAATATACATGTACATGTCAACAACAAAACAACAAATGTAACGTTTACAGTACGATACATATCATTTTTTTCATTCAGTAAAGAAATCCAAAGATCTAAGAAATCAAACAGACATTAAAACGTCGAAAATGCGGGTAAAACTGTTATCAGTTCAAAGATACATCGTCAATTTAATAATATCAATCAAGTTTTAAAGCATATTTTTTGTGCTATATACCGAATTTTGTTGTTGAAACTCTGACAAGGGAGGTAATTTACTTTCACTTTGAGAACCACAACAACACAAATCAACAGTGAAGTTGGTAAAACAGTTGATAATCACTTTGAATCTATAATTTAAGTGGTTTCACAAAAGATCTGATAAATCCGTGGTTTCACTAAAACTGCACGTCATAATGCTCCAGTCTGTTGAAACCACCGTCCCCATATCCCCAAAATGGTGGGGATAGTGGGGGGAAAGATCCCTTGTTTCTACCTTTCCCGGGTCCCTGCACAGTGGGACTGTAAAATCCATTGTGAGTTATACAATTTCACCTTATAATATATTCAGTCTTGAGAAACCCTGAATTGTAACTATTTAGTATTAAACTTCATCAATGTGACAAAGATATGTTTATCCATGTATGTTTGTTGTCTATGTGATATTTTTGGTTTTTCATTTGAATGAATCTAGACTACTGTTTAAGCTATAATTTATCCTGTATCACCATGTTTAAGAAATTTATATAAATGACTGAAAAAATATGATTTTTCCCCCACTTTTATTCTCTATAGCACAACACATTTCAAATATACATGTAGCATTAAAATATGCACCCTAAATGATTCACAGTCTACCTACAATAATTAAATTAGTATAAACTATATGGTTTATATATTATAAGTTTTATCATGATGATTTATAGTTTTTGCGAGGAGACCAGGCACACACGTTTTATTACTGAAGATATTCTTTTACTTGAGGTTCAAGTCTACATCCCTTGTGATTAAGATATGCTGTAGCTAATCAGCAAAGTTCCGTCTTTGATGCAACTTCTGCTGCTGACCAACAAACTCGCTGAGTTCAAACACAAGTCCATTTAAAGTGCGATCAATGAAAAGTTGGAAATTGTCAGGTTTAAGTAGGAAACTTGTTTAGAAGCCCATGGCAGATTTTGTTGGCATCCTGACATCTAGAAGACCTGACATCACAGCTGATCAACCATTTATCAAAACACATTGTTGAATCCGAAACAAAATAAGAATAATACAAAATTTAACAGAAAATATGAAGATGTAAGTGTGTTTGAACTATAAAACCCTACTTAAAAACTGCATTGTCTGAAAATACGAATATCCGAAAATGCAGTCACTTCAGTATTGACAAATTTTCAAAAATAAGGGACTATCAAGATTTTCGAAGAATACTAGTCAAATTATTTTTTAAAACGTCATAGATCATCCACACACAATTTTTATGAATTAATTTATCGGGTAATAGAGTTTAAACACCAAAACTAAGGTTATTTTAGCGTGATTGCAAGAAAATGGGGTCATGTGATCTGCTGTTTTTTCACGTCAATTTCTTCACAAATAAATGATAATATATAATGATAAAGACTAAACAATTTGATGTTGATAAAATACTATCAATAATGACCTGATTTATGGCTAGGATCATGCGTTTATCGCGCTTTATATTCGTAATATAACTTAGCCCCCTGATTCACATTCATAAACAAATTTAGCAAGAAACCCAATAATAAATTTAACTTTCTTCAGTTTTAAAGTTGTTTTGACTGGCCAGGAAAAGTTGAATTTTGGTTGATATACATTTGTAGGCAGTTAAACAGTAAAAAATAACACTGGGTTCCATGGTCATTCAAGAATTAAAAGAACTATTGTAGAAAAGCGTTTATAAATTACCGGGTGATCATTAATGACATACTCAATTTTATCATACATTTTCAGTGATTCCAAGAAATTTGGCGATCAGTACATTTCTGTAAACACCAACATTACTTGGCCTCTTCACTTCACTTAAATCCTTTGGATTTCTTTAAATGGGGATGCCTTGAGGAAGGAGTGTATACTCCAAAACCAGAAACAATACTTGTATCACCTCGAGGGCTTCAGCCCAAGGGTTATTATTCATTCTGAGCGGATTATCACCTCACGGTCAGGCTCTGAAGTGTATTAAAGTCTTTTATACAAAAGTTTGTTTTCATAATATCTACAGAGAAAAAATAAAGTAAATATTACGGATGTAGATATACACTAAGGGTGCCACCAATAAAATCCTCAAACAATCAATAAAATTGTAAAAGAAATCTTACATCTAGACAACCGTTCAACCGGTCCTATTTTGATTATGAGTTTTCGGCCCGGGTGGATAGGTGATAATCAAGCGGGTGATGGCCATATCAGCTGTACATTTTTGCTCATTTTTGTTTCTATATATGGTAACAAGTGTATTAATATATATATTAAAGATCACCCTGTATATTGTACATACAAAAAATGTACAATAGAGTTGATGCACATCCAGAGCACTTGTTCATGGTTTTTGAGTCTTTTTAAGTGATAATAGAAATTAGGTAAAAATATTTATTGAATACTAATACTGTCATTTTTATGTCCCGGCATCTACTGATGCAGGAGGCTTATAGTGATTATCTAATCTGTCCGTTTGTCCGAAAATGTTAACCAAAACTTTGAAGTTGTTCACTTGTTGCAGTCCATCAATAATCAATTCATTGCTTTCAAACTTAAATAACTGTCGTAAACAAGGCCATGTAACACTATCCAACATTTCTACAGAATTATGACCCCTGGTTGATACAAGCTAGTTATTATTAGGCTTCAACTGGGGCATAAGTGTTACAGAACGCAGTCCTTTTTAACACAATATTTGACTACTTGGAACATTTGTAAATTTTCTTTCTCTCTTACCTAGCACTTTCAGAAAAATGAAAATGTATTACACTGCCCACCATAAATAAGTACACAGAGGTTATTTTCCTATTAACTTTTCCGTAAGAACACTTATTTGCAGAACAGTGGAACAACGATATTTTGGAAGACTAGGGATATTTTTGTTTATTAAGTGTGAAGACCATACATTAATTGGTACCCTAGATCTATATAATTATGCAAAATATAGTTTTTTGTCCGGCTTGAAAGGCAACTTTGTCATACTGACTGACTGCCTAGTTGAATAATTAATAATGATTAAAACAAATGCTTTGAAACTTGTTATGTACTTGTAGCTAGTGTTCAATACCAGACTCTGTGAAGCATGTCCAATAACTCAGTCCTGTGTTTTGGGAGAATTATCATTTTAATATGGTCCCTATATATCTACTTTGAAAATATCTTGGTTTGGTTTAATGTTTTAGGTCAACTTGTCAACATGCTCCACTACATGTAGCTTCTGAATTTCTAAGGTCATTTTAATATTTCATTATCAAAATGTGGCTTTTTGGAAATTTCAAGAGTCATACTCCTGAGCACTCCCACGTCAAATTAAATTGGACCCTTGGTATTAATAAAGCTATTGCGTTAAAACTTTCAACACTTGTGGACCATCAATACGTGACTTTGTAAAGCAATGTATTAATCTGTCCTTCAATATGCAAGGGTTACCTTGAGTTAATTTGAGCCTTTACAAGTGACAAATTTTTAATATCAGATGATCGTCTGCAACCACAATCATTATATCGAGTTTATGTTTCTAATTACTTCATATGTTCATAATCTTTACACGTACCAGCAAAATCAGCCTTTGTTAATGTCCTTCCATCAATTATGTTTCTGAAAGTGATTTATGGTGATTATATTACATAGAAAAATGTGTCATTTCTCTGACTTCTCTATACCTGTATTGTTGTAGTCTGGTGTTCCTGATTAGAAGATTAAATGCCTAATTGTTAACATGTTGATGGTATATTTAGATAAGTTTCTGCCCCTCTACATGTAGTAAACAAAGCTTCAAGTCTATTTCAAGCTGGATATGTACAAATGTATTTGACATCCAGTCCACCTGGCCAGTGTAATAAATGTCTCTTTATCTGATTTATGTGACCTAATCTTTCAACTTCTGTTCAATGTGAGCTGCATTTTGTAAACATTCGGTTTCAAAGAGTAAAAACTAAAAAGTGAACAGAAATTCTTCTTTCCCCCTTGCTGCTTGTAATAGAGATACATGTAGACTTCACACTGTCTGGTTAGACTACATGTTGTCGATATGTACATCCATGGTTTACATCAAATTAACCTAGTCCTTAGATTTTCATG
The DNA here is from genome assembly GCA_947247005.1 of Spisula solida. Classification (NCBI taxonomy): domain Eukaryota; kingdom Metazoa; phylum Mollusca; class Bivalvia; order Venerida; family Mactridae; genus Spisula; species Spisula solida. The sequence goes on along the minus strand of OX365947.1, from coordinate 37,452,447 downwards.
TACAATCAAACCTACATAAATGATCATCTAAATTAAGCCGGTATTTGTCACATAAAACCTCTTAGGTCTTCCTTCAGAACATTTACTTTGGTAAGAAATGTGTATGCGCAATTTTGAGGGAAACGCCGGGTAATCACTAAATCTAGAAGAAATTCAATTTGTTGAAATTATAATTTATGCCATGTGTTGATAATTATAAAATATTATCGGAGACATTTTATATAGATAGATAGTTTATTTCAATTCCATTAGGCTGATAGCCTATGAGGACAATACAATGCATTTATGACATATATATAATATATAGATCTGTATTGTCAGGGAAAGGCTTTTTAAGCCCAAGGTACATGTACAAATGTAGACTGATTGCCCCACCTTCAAGTTGAATCCTCAAACTTTATTCTTGTCTACAGGATAGAGTCTAAGAGATAATTCTGTTTTCTCACTTGTCTGTTAAATAATGGCAGGACTGTCATTTAAACACTGCAGTGTGATGATGGAATTGCTTTTAAATTGATTGATTGCTGATACATTGTACTACAGTAGGTTACTGATACATTGTACTACAGTAGGTTACTGATACATTGAACTACAGTAGGATACTGATACATTGTACTACAGTAGGTTACTGATACATTGTACTACAGTAGGTTACTGATACATTGTACTACAGTAGGTTACTGATACATTGTAGTACTACAGTAGGTTACTGATACATTGTAGTACTACAGTAGGTTAATGATACATTGTAGTACTACAGTAGGTTACTGATACATTTTACTACAGTAGGTTACTGATACATTGTAGTACTACAGTAGGTTACTGATACATTGTACTACAGTAGGTTACTGATACATTGTAGTACTACAGTAGGTTACTAATACATTGTAGTACTACAGTAGGCTACTGATACATTGTACTACAGTAGGTTGCTGAATCAGCTGATACATTGTACTACAGTAGGTTACTGATACATTGTACTACAGTAGGTAACTGATACATTGTAGTACTACAGTAGGCTACTGATACATTGTACTACAGTAGGTAACTGATACATTGTAGTACTACAGTAGGCTACTGATACATTGTACTACAGTAGGTAACTGATACATTGTACTACAGTAGGTTACTGATACATTGTACTACAGTAGGTAACTGATACATTGTACTAAGGTTACTGATACATTGTACTACAGTAGTTTACTGGTTAGTTGTATGGTAGGTTAGGTTGTATGGCAAAGTGATTGAAAGTTGTACAAAGTACTTAGTGCCGGGAGTAAAACTTGTTAATTATCTATTTCACACACAGTTCCCCATGGAAAATAACATACAAACAAATACACACATGCACACAAATACACAACACTTTTTTTTCCGCTCTAAATTCAAGTGAACTGAATACCAGCCAACCTATATTGTATCTCTGGGGACTTGGAATGTACTTTGATCTCTGCTTAGACAATAAGTGTAATGCTGTTAGTTCAGTAAATGTATGTTCTGTTACAACTGACTGTGGTCATGCCATGGCATAATGAGCATCCCCTGAGGAACAGTAAAAATGGAATGGGTATCACTGGGTTCTGTATAGCTGCCTGATTGTTCTGTATATTCAGAAAACTTTGAGCTAATTCAGGATCAAGTGTTTACTTTTTGGCAGTGCGTACATATAAATGCCTTTATGACTAGTTTCAGTGTATAAGGCACTAATGTTTGAATGTTCTAGGGTTAGTTCTGGCTCAAATATAGTGTTGTGCGAAAGTCTTTATAATGAATGAAGTTGCTGTTAGCAGAATTTTAGATCATAAACGGTGGCCGAGTGATTAGCGCTCTCGACTACCAATCTAGAGGTCCCTGGTTTGAATCTCGACCGGGCTACAAGAAATTTCAGAATCTCTTAAAATTTCAGTATCTCAGTGGAACGCAAGAAAAAAAGAACATAAAACATATTTTAAAAATGCAGAGTTTATGTGACATTGTAATAATTAATTGTATTATTATTTAATTAATGTATCATTAAAATATTCTTTTCTTGGTCTTTTTCAGGTCAAGATGGCAGATGAGGAAGGTATGTGTATTTATTATATACTATTTAATGAACTGCTAGAGTGTAACTTATTAATGTGTTTGTTGGGAGCTGTGATCCAGTGGCTAGCGCTCTAGATTTGTAACCCAGGCCCCGATCTCCCGAAGCATCTCAAGTAGAAATCTCATCTCAAATTGAGATTTTGCTCAAACTAGAGTCTGAGTTACAGACAAATCTTAAGTTGGGAGTACATAACATTTTACTGTAATAAACTCAAAACAATGTTTCTGTTTTGTGATACCAATTTTGAGTCCAGTCTCACATGGCAATTCATTCAACGACATGTGACAGTATTTGAGCTGAGATTTTTCTCATATTGAGATGCTTCGGGAGATCGGGGCCAGGCTTGATACCCTATTGCGACATGTCATACACTTACATGAAAATTTTACATCCATATTGATTTTCCTCCGCATGTGACGAAGTGGCCGGTTCTCTGTTGAAGTATATATAATATTACTGGTAAGGATGCAGTCCAGGAAAACTGGTTTTGGGAATCAGTTGCTCTATATAATGGAAAAATTGTTGGAAAATGGTACATGTTAAACCTGAATAAACCAAACTAAAAATGTTTATGCAGACTGGATTATAGCGCTCAGCATTGAGTCGGGTGCAAAAATACTTGCATGAGATTACGTTGTGATGATTTGGTGATTTGCCTCTTCGTTGAAATATCGGTGAATGCTCGATATCGCTCAGCTTTGATCTTGGTGCAAAAAAATGCTTGCACGTTTTACTTGATGATTTGCCGATTTTGCTCCTGTCAGAAAGTGCATAGCTGTGAGTCTATACTGGTAGGTGATTGATATTGTGTAAATACCTGCTGCTGCATGTGTCTGATTTACGTTACCACGGTAATGTTGGAAAGTTTCATATCATTATCATCGAGTTGTATGTTAATTCAAATAACATCTTGATAGATGAAACAAGCTTAGGCTTTGTCTTTGATGGAGAATGCTTGAAGCTCATAAATAATATAATGCTGTTATATAGCACAGTACAGGTATTTGTTTATAGGTTTGTTTACTAACCACTTCTATTGTTATAATCAGCCTACTGGCAGGGCGGGGGATGTGTGTCAGGCCTAAATGATATGTACAAATAAACCTCACTTAAATACTATGTCAATAATAAGACCACCTCAAAATTAAGTCCTGACACACTTAAGACATTCAGGTCACAGGGATCCAAAGGGTGGTCATATTATTGGGGGTTTATTATATTTAATATTAGGACAAAGTTGGGAATATATGCTCTGAAGGTTAATTTTACATCATTAAACAATGATTCATTTAGGTTGATGTATAGTTTATTTTCATGAGGTGTTTGGTGTGTATGCCTCCTAGTGGTGTATTCAGTGTAGGTGTTTTAGATGCCTTCTGTTCAATAGGCAGTCATTAATGTATACTGGAATGTGTGATTTTATAAATTTTGTATATATATCCATTGTTATTGGCGATATGTATAGTGATATACTTTCATGAATAAATAAATATTAAACATGTACTAATAAAAACAGTTGTTTTGCTATAATTTATGTTATCTCTTTTTGGAATGTACTTTGGAAATATCTAATTTTAATATGTGTAAAATTATCTCAACACTTGTATGAATAATCATTGTTCTATATTCTACAAGTAAAGTTCTGCATAAACCATAAACAGACTGGTTTCTGTCAATTTACTGACAATGCTGTACCATTAAATTGTTGAGTAAAGTCACAGTGTCATACAGACATCATTAATGTCACTGATCCTATACTTACATCTACTGACCATTGTCCATCTGGTCAGTCACAATATATTCTAATCAATGAACTATATACTGTATTGATGTAAGTAGATGCCTAAAAATAGCTGATTTTAAAGGGGGGATGTGATACGTGCATGGTATTTTATACCAATTTGAAAGTGATGTGTACACTATTTTTATACCAATTTTAATGGGGGGGGGGTATGATACATTTATGGTATTTTTATACCAATTTGAAAGGGACGTGTACGTTATATTTTTATACCAATTTTAGGGGAGGGGGGGGGGCGTGATACGTGTATGGTATTTTTATACCAATAGGTAATGATTGTAAGTTCTTCATTTATGAAAGTATGTTTGTTACTCATTTATTCTACACATCATTCTATAGGTATGTCAGCTGTTGGAAATGAAAAGTAAATAGTCTCACACACAAAAAATATCTTCATTGCATATTACATAACTTGGTTCCTTGCTCAGTTTACTCTAGTATGGTATATATATAATTAATGAGTTCTTAGCTTCCAATATCTATGAAATAATTTGCATTTATTTTGACACAAAACGATATTTTCTATTGCGAGTTCAATGTTATGATTTTGAGGCCATTGTGAATTAATTAGTCGATTTTCATCCAAATTTTGCATAAAAATAATATGTTACTTGTAGTTGATTCTAGACTGATTTTCTTTCTTCTGATTGTTTTCAAATGTTTTAACAGTTGTTGGATAGCTTTACAGAAAAAACTCTGGAGTCAGCTTGAAAATTTTAATGACAGCAACATGCAGGAATGATAATCACTTTATTTACTCTTGCCTTAGTAATAAAGTACTCAGATGAAATGGTATTTCAAATATTTAAAGCACTTGCTATGTATTGGTTTACATGAACTCAGACATTGGATGTCATAATTGTACATGATGTCATGAAGCAATGCGAACAAGGGTTAGATAATCTTACGATGGCAGAGTTCACCTCTTACACTTGAAACAATGGCAGTGTTCACATCAATGCTTCTTTCTGTTTGACATTTTGAACCAATTAGATGAGTGAATACTTGAATAAGTTAGATTTATTAGTTCAGTTTACTCTAATGTAACTTACAATATTTTCTCACAATGTGGTATAGTGCGCCCAAGATAATGAGTAAGGCGGGAACATTTGGTATATTCCACAAAGCTGGATTAATCATATGGGCACGATTTATCAGTGATGTTTTATAACATTTACAATACTGACCTTATCTGTTTAATTCAGTAATTTGTAAAACCAATTTGCACCAGTTGACCAAACTGATTCATGTTTGTAAATATCACATTATCCTGGGCGCCCTATACAGAGGTATTGTCATATACAGACCATCTACCTGGATGATGGTAGAGTTGAAGTGCCATGAGACTCAGGAAGATTTAGTGGCATTAAATGATTATTATTACTGTAACATAATTGATAAACGCGGCAGATTTTGTTTCTTATTATACCCCCGCACAACGAGTTGTAAGGGGGGTATACTGGATTCAGCTTGTCTGTCCGTCTGTCTGTCTGTAGATGCATTCTTGTGGACGCAACTCCTCCTACAGTTTTGGCAGGATTTTGCTCAAACTTTCACAGATGAACAACCTCAACATATAGATGTGCATGAAAAAAGGAATTTGCGCATCGATGAATTTTGGCAGAATTATGGCCCTTTGCCGGCGGGGGTATATTAATCTGCAGAATGGCGACAGCTCTAGTTTTCGTTGATTCTGCTGATGAACTGGGTCGTGGAAATAAATCTCCTTGAATAATCATTGACCTTAAAAATACATTAGAGATTTTACGTTCAATCGCTTAAATCTGTGCTTTTAAGAAACCATCAGATTACAATTTTACCATAATCTGCGAAATTTTATACCCAAGAAAATAAATGATTAGGCGGTATGTGATTATAGGGGTCGGTTAAATATTAGAGTTCAAGTAGGGGTCTGTTCTGAAATGTGTGGTCTATGAGCCTCCACCTATAATAGTGGTAGGGGTCTGTTCTGATATTTGCAGTTTGTGAGCTAGTAATGTTTTTCATGTCTTCAGAACTTAAGCATGATAAATTCAGCAGTTTGCTGACATTGAACTTTGTTTCATGAGTTTCCTCAGTGAGAAAGTAAAGATAAAACTATTCCATGAATCAATGTGATAAAATCTTTATTGAAAATCCTTTTATATAAGCTATTACATGATTCACATAGTGTTACAATAGATTGCATAACTTCCTGCAATGTACCAAGTATCGAAGATGAAGTATAGTAAACTGAAACTATGATGCAGTAATATTTATACTTCTAATAATAATAACAATGTGCCATGTTGCTTGCCAAAGGCTACAACCTAAATTTGCTTAACAGTTGAGAAGCCTCTTCATTAAGAAAGAGATTAAATAACGTTTAACATCAGCAATTATTATTAACAAGTAGCAATCTGTAATTTGTACCGATTGTACTCACAAAGGTCTTCATAATATTCTAATGGTATTTAATTTTGTATAAAAATGAAACTGAATTTAGCCTCGTATTTTACATGTAGGGTTAAATGTATAAAAATGAAACTGAATTTTAAAAGGGTTTTTTAGGGTTAAATGTATAAAACTTATACTCATATTAACTTCTTCATTACATTAGTTTGGTTTTACTGCTGTTTGTCTTGTTCATCAGCTGTATGCTATTTACCATGTATTCATGTTATTTTCGTACAATATTGTGAAATCCGTACAATGGTTTGTTTGTTTTGAATTCTAGATTACCAGTATGCAGTATTCCAGTCATGAGATAACATGAAACATGCGAAAATGATCTCGCTGGCACTCCTTTCTATAAATAAATACTTTTGCTGAGAAATTATTGATAAAAATAATGTTTACAATGATGGACTTAGCAGCCGTCCCCTTATATTATGACATGTTACATGTGACATTTTCATTTTCTTTTAAACAATTGATTGACTGTTAAAAAATCTCAACATACTAAATTTAATGGAATCAGTTCGAAACCAGAAACAAAAAAATAGCAAAAATTTTGTTAAGAAAAATTTGGACAATAATCTTGAAATTAATTTATAATGGCTGGACAAAATATGCAGTGATGTCAATAGTGTCAAGTAGAGTATTTGTATGTGTCATGGGTCCTACAATTCCAGAATAACTGGAAATCGGGACTTGCTGCACTAGAAAGAATGAACTTTTCTGCAGAAAATAAATGTTATTTGATGAAAAAATTTCATGAATTGACAAAAATTTGTAAACTGATTTTAACAACAGAACAATGTTTGATTCAGAGTTTTGCTGTAGGGATATGTGCTAAAGGCACCTGAAACAGACTTACGACTTATTTTCGAGATTGGGCATTATGCCTCAGTAGGACCCCTTACAGGGCTTTTTTTCACTATATACAAGGGGCCTATATAAGGCCCCTTCACAATTTCCGATAGGCCCCGTCACAAATAGATACATGCATATTTGGGACAAGTGCTAGGGAAAATGAGTTAACATCTAAAAAAATTATTTCACAATTTGGTGATTTATCGCACTTACTTTTAGTTTTTCACAATTTGAAAAGTTTCCACGCCTTCTTTTTCACAATTTTGATAATTTTCGTGCTAAATGTTCACAAAACAATAGGGCCTGGGCCTCTTCACAATTCAGTGAAAAAAGCCCTGCCTTATAAATGTGTATCATTACCATGGTTACGTATAATGATAATATACATGTATATTATCTTTTTGGATTGAGACAAAATGTAAAATGGTACCTTTCTTTTGTTTCAGAAATCATTATGACCCCTACCAAAAAGGGGAAAGCCACTCATATTAGAATAGAAAGGAAACACAAGATAAATTTTGAGGAAGAAGACGCGAGACACCATGTTGCTGGTGGTCAACATAAAGGCCTTGTTATCAATAAATCTTCACAAGGTACAGTATCCTTGGGTACATAATGTTTGTTAAACTAATCTTTTCTTTATAATGATCCTCCTGGACCCCTTTCAAAGAAGTGACTTTGCACATGTGAGTAGGCCAATCCAGACTCCAGCTTACAGAACGTTTGAGCCTATCGTCCATCCAGGCTCAAGCTTAGGAACGGTTGAGTCTATCGTCCATCCAGAATCAAGCTTAGGAACGGGTGAGTCTATCGTCCATCCAGAATCAAGCTTAGGAACGGTTGAGTCTATTGTCCGTCCAGATTCCAGCTTAGAGAAAGGTTGAGCCCATCCTTCTCAAACTAATGGTTGCAGTGTGGACCACAGCATGCAGCTGTAACCATTTGCTTTCGAGAACAGAGGTCAAGATTAATGTCTGTTATGGTGAAAGTCTTTATTAGTTGCCATTAGGGGCAAACATGTTTTACTGAGCTAACACCTTTTGTTTTTGAACATTCTAATTTTGTCTGGTGTATTGTGGTTTTGTCTGACTAATAACTTGTGTGATGTGTGTTTCCTATCACAATAAAACTACTTCCCTTAATATAAATCTCTGGCCCTTAATATAAATCTCTGGCCCTTAATATAAATCTCTGGCCCTTTACATAACACACTGTCAACAAACTTTCCTACTGTGGAGCTGGTGGAACGATGGCTGAGTGGTTAGCACTCTCAACTACCAATCTGAAACAGGAGGTCCCTGGTTTGAATCTCGGCCAGGGAACTGGACATTTCAGAAACGCTTTTCAGTGTTCCCACCCAATTAGAGATGAACTGGTTTCTCAGGGCACATTAAAGAACCAATGAGTCTATTCAGAAAGGGCTTGGGACAGTGCTCCTGGAATCCTTGTTTCGCACAATTTTTCTGTCTCCTCGCTGGAAGCCAGAGGGCATTGGCCAATGAGGCAGGGATAAATTTAATGGCCTCGCACTGTATCAGTTGAACGCAAAAAATACTAAGGTGCTGTTTGCTGAATATTTTGTAACACACGCTGTTTCGTAACCATCAACACACTTAAAAGCCCAGAAATATGAAGATACAATTCAATGGTGAAAGGAAACTATTTGAACTGCATAAAAATAAAGTTGATAGAGCAGTTTTTCTTTCAATTCTTCAAGCGCAAATTCATTTAATTTTATACCAAATTGTGTTGAATATTGTCTATATTTACATCTTTATATGGTTGTAATTCATATCAGATTTCATTAGCATGTTATTGAATGAGTCAAGTTGTAAATGCATACTTGTGGTTATTTTCTCCCAAGGTCACATCTCTTAACTGTAGTTTCATTCTGCTTAACTTGAATCTAGGAGTTTAATGGTTACAGATTGGGGTTATTATGGTTACCGATTAGAGATATTGCCTTATATGGTAGTAAATTTGTGTATGTTTATAGTTTGAGTTAAGGATGATAAAATTGTCAATGTTTTTTAATCCATAAAAAATATTAACAGTGCATGTACAGTTGTAAGAATATGCTCCTTGATTGAGGTACAATTTGAGGGCAGAAAAAATATTTTGGTCTGGGGGTTATCCCGGCCGTAGTGAATGATCTATTCTACTTTCCCGATACTCACAATTTGACCCTGCTGAGAAAGCATTATTACCTGTACTCTTCATTTGAAGGCAATATATTAATACAACCTACATAGACAATGAAATGTGAAAATTATGGAAGAAATTAACTGTACTTCAGCCATAGCTGATATAAGGTTCAAATTTGGCTTATATTGGTATCTGATATTTTGTTTCAGCAATGATGTAGCCATCAATGTCAGTCACATTGACAGTTAAACACTCTGCATGCTAGGTTTTATAGTATCAAACACACAGTTAGAAGTTCACTAGTCTTTAAGATTGAAATTAACTTTAAAAAAAGCCTTTTGGGCGAAACGTTGTATTTGAATGAATATAAATTAAATGTTATTCGTGTTTGGTGGTTACATTCTACTTTTGAAATTAACTTTGACATATTAGTTTTAATGTCAGACAGAATATCAAAAACTGAGAATATTTACAGTGCATGTTTCACCAGGTTTCGTCTTCCTTTTGTACACTGTTTATTTGAATTGTCACCTGGTTGGTTAAATTACTATGTATGTATTATGTTTTACACAGCTTGTGTGCTGATAGTGCAATGTACGCACATGTGACTGGTCAAATAAATTAGACTTGATCAGTTTAAGTACCGATCATGATGTGTTCTTCAAGCCCAGGCCCCAATCTCTCGAAACTACTCAATCTGAGTTCAATCTCAACTCAAATTTTGTCACCTTTCTTTTGAGACAGTTTCCATACAAAATTGTACTCTAAATTGATATAACATAACGGAAACATTATTGAGAGTTTATTACACTAAAATTTCTAGAGCTCGTGTTTCATATTTATCTCAAAATCAGACTCTGATTTGAGCAAAATAGTTGAGATGTTACCACTTTAGATGCTTCAGGAGATCAGGCCAGATCGGGGCCTGAACTCCCGAAATGTCAAATGAAATTGAGATTTTGCTCAAATCAGTGTCTAAATTTAAGCTCTTGACATTTTACTGTAATATTATGTTTTGTGATGCCATTTTGAGTCTCAACCTCCCATGGAAGTTAACATAAAGACATCAGATTGAGAGGCTACATGAGTTTTGGGCCAGTGGTTAGTACTTTGATTGATAGCAAATTAACCCAGGAATTCCGAATATATTATTGTTACAGGTGACAATGAAGAAGATTTGGGTAAACCACAGGTTCAACTTGGCTTCAATTGTTTTCTCATTGATACCAAAACAGGCAGACATGTTGTGGTATGTTCTAGTATATTCATATTTACTCTGAAATTATTATGTTTGTAGGCATTGAACAGGGGTTTCATTTGACTCCGGAGTATGGGTTTTGACCCTTGAAATTTCCAAAAAGCTACATTTTGACCCTCAATATTTTTGTTTGAAGGGTCATTTTCTCTTGAAATCTTGGGTACTTTGCCTATAAAATGGTAAATTAAGTCAAAAGTATCAAAATGACCCTTCAGATTCAGATGCTAGTGGAACACCTGATTGAAATTGATGGAATTTGGTTAAAACAATTATAGATTTTAATTAACTTTCCCATTAGGTACATTGTATTAGTTGTGGGAATCTGATGTATTGCCTAAGTACATCCATAAATTAAACAGAAAATAATTTATCACATAAATACAGTGATCTTTCATGTGAGAACAAATTACAGAAAAATGTTGTCCAATGTGTGTTATAAGAAATGCTTGTTGCTACCAGCTTTTCGGACCTCATAACAAGTGAGCTTAGAATGGCCTTAGGTAGTTGTCTTACCACATACCACTACACTTGTCCCCCTACTGGCATTAGAAGCTTATCCATTAAACACTGCTGCCATTATTCAATAAAATGAAGGGAAAAAGTGCTCCCATATTGGAGTTCAAACATATGCCCACCTAAACACTAGGACAGTGTTCAGGTGTCAATATTTTCCTGATTTATCTGGAAATCTGGATTTATCATTCAGAAAAGAACAATGTCTTCTGACTAAAATGAAAGTTATTTGATGAAAATATCTCAACAAATTGCAAAGTTATGGTAAATTCAGTCTGCTTTGAAGGATTTTCTTCAAACAGATTCACTTAAATATGGAAACAATGCCATTGAAGGCCTCTTGTCTGGCAAAACTGTTCGGCTACATTTTGAAGATTTTTAATTTGGCCCTAATGACACCCTAGGTCACCCCTGAGTGCTGAATTGACTGAGCTAACTTGGTTGTTGTTTTATCCCACACCATACCATCATTCAGCCATTATACATGTAATTCTTACTTACAGGAAAGTCGCAAGTTAAAGTTCTGGTATGTTGATACTGCTGACTATTTGGATCAAGTTACTACAGGATTTAACTTCTTCCGAGAATTGCTTAAACCGGAAAATTTTCCAAAAGGTTTGACATTACATTGACTAAAATGTATTCAGCTTTAACTTGCTTGTCTAGATGGTAGACTTTTATTTGAATGCTGTGTTGGGCCTATAACATTTCCTTTTTAAACCACTTTAATATGCCAAAGTCAATGGATTCTTAACATTCCAGTCACAAAACGAACACTCTTACAACCTATGATAGACCACTAGACTAACTTAAAAAAATTTCAGCAGCAAAATTACTATTTTAGCGCCACAAAATAACAAGGTGAGCTTTTGGGATCACTGTTGTCCGTCTGTGCTTGAGAGACCCTCATGTCTGTAAGATCAATGACAGGTTATCGTATCCTTGCCAACATAGTACTTTGTAGGTACAATTGATAGGTTGGTCTGTCCATCCATTGAAGAAATCTTACATGCTTTTGCCAAGACATTGTCAGTTGTTACCATAAGACTCTTAGTTAATAGTAACTGACAAAGTGGTTTTGGGACAAAATGATCACCTTGTAATTGCTCTTATTCATGTTTGTTTGTTCACTATTCACACAGATTATGTTGGATTTATTCGAAAATGTATGAAACAGATGCAAAAACCTGAATACAAGATGGCTCGCAAAATAAATCTCGAAATTCAACTGTTGGATGACGAAAATGCACCAATTTCTTCAGGTAACTACAATAATTTCAATTATTTGTACTTCACACTTTCATGTTTTTAGAATGTTTGAAACCTCATTATAGTTGTCAAGACTTCAACCCCAACTGCTGATTCTGATTATAGTATTGTGTATATATTCAGCCTCAGATATATACTCAGATTGTTCAAGACAACCATCCATTAAAAATAAATATTTTACATACATTTACTTGTATGAGCAATTGCTTGTATACGGTGTCTCAAATACTTAAATATGATTACATAATGTATTGTTAAGCCTTGGACACAGTTCCATGTTTAGAGACTAAGTGTTCTGTCTATAGATGTTGTATGTTATGCTTCATTCTGGGAAGATTTTATTCAACCATGAATGCACAATAGTTGTATAATGTTACAGTTTAAGACGTGCATAGCAAAAGAGAAAGTGAAGAAAATTTTATGATATATTTTCTAGCAATTTAAATTGTGCGTGACATAAAATGTTGTTTCAATATTCTAGCATTATTTTGAGTACCAGGCAATAGTCATTTAGGTTATTAATCTATATGTAATGATCAGGGGTTCCATCTGACTTGAGAGTAGGGGTTTTGGCCCTTGAAATTTCCAAAAATCCACATTTTAATCCTTAAGATTTTGGTTTGAAGGGTCATTTTCTCTTAAAATCATGGGTATTTTGTCTATAAACTGGTAAAATTTAGTCAAAAGTGTCAAAATGACCCTTCAGATTCAGAAGCTAGTGGAACCCCTGATGATACAAGATATGTTTTTCTCAATTAACTGATACGCCACATTACAGGTCAAGATGAAAGAACTGGTAGGTGTATATGAATGTTGGTATAATTTTCTACCTGACCTCGTTACAAGTTGTGTTTGACTGCCTTTCATGGAATGTGTTCATATTTATATTTATTATATTAAAATCCCAACTTCTGTTTGTTTCTTACAGAAATTGTGTTGACAAAAATGTATTTCTTTCATGCACAATTCATTCAAACTGGGTTAAATCTGACAATATGCATACACTATATTGAATGCATCTCACAGTGGGTGGGGCAGGGTGGTGACTTAATATATCTTTCTGCATATTATTAACACACATAAGTTAACTGGACAGATTTCATAAGTGGGTAAGGTTGGAATTATAAAATATTTGTTCATTTGATTATTAATAAATCGTTTTGGGGTCCATTAATCCAGATTTGCTGCATTAGGAATGCAGAAAATAAAAACTATACATTACTAGGATAGGCGTTCCTCACAGGCAGCCTGTATTGGTTGTTTAAATTAGGGTTGTCCAAATCGACCGAATCAAGCATCCGGATGTCCGAATCAGACATCCGGATAGATCCGAACGTTCGGATCAATCGTAGCATTGCTTTTTGATAATAACATTTCCATCGTAACCAGTTTTCGCGACTTTAGTATATCCTCCGTAAAGCGACATCCAGCGGAGACAGAAAAAAGGTCGATTGTTTTAGAATGTCGTTCATAGACTTTTGAGTGTACATGATCACGGTATCTTAAATTGATGTCGTTTGTCGCATAAAATTAGATCTACTCGTAGTCGCGCGCTTTTTTTTTCGATATAATACTTACGATTATTTAATTAAGATCGTTGATGAGATCCAAAAATGCGTACAATCCACAAGTCTAGTGTTTATTGCTATTAAACACGACTCTCAAACGGAATCCACATTATTTTATGCACATGCCGTATTAAATTGAATTGTTTAGTCTACCTTCAAAGTGGTAAAATCTCTTATTACGTCATATTGCTCACTACACAATTTCTTATTACCAAAATGACTATAGTATTTGTTTGTGTTTCTTTAAATTAAATTTACTTAAATACAGTACATGTATATTACTGTCACAGTTTTGGAAACAATGTTCAAGCATGCGTCATCATGCTGTGCATTTATGATTGGTAGTCGTTCCTTTTTCATTACTTTTTTATGAAAATCTATTTTTTTAATTAAATACAGTGACTTATGTTTGTTTGATTATAGTTACTGTTGTTGATGTACATTGTGTTATTTTGATGTATCTACTCTACCCAGCGATGATTATGTTGTTGTTACTGTAAATCACTTTTTTTCACACGAGCTTTTATTTTCGCTAATATTCGCGACAATGTTGACATGCAAAATCATTATTCTCGCAAACAATTTTGTAATACAAAAGTCAGGAATTGGACATTGTTAGTGATGCAAATTGATTCCTGGACAAAAAGTTACGCGAAAATTAAGTGATTTACGGTAATCAATTAGTGAAGTTAATTGGGAACCAACAACAACAGTGTAATCATGGGAAGTTGCTGCTTTGATATCTGAGGCTTCAGGCAATTTAAAATCGTCTTGCTTGGGGCTCAACATACGAGGGGTATTCAAATTGGAATGCAACTAAGCCCGTAACAATGTATCCTTGATAGATTTCAATGAAACAAGCTTATGATCCCCTTGCAGTATTCATCTCGGATATATATGCAAAGTTTCAATCTGATGATCCATTTTTAAAATGGACACAATGTTCTTAAGAAATTAGAATTGGATTTGTTTATCAGACTCAAATTTTAAGGGAAACAATCCTTATGTTGTTACGAATCCTACTTACAATTACTCATCAAGTTGAAATGTTACATTATGCTTATATACCTGGCTTGACTTAAATTATTATTATGCTCATGAATGAACTTGGAATGAAGCCCCAAAGCAGCTTGTTTCCTCACCTAGTTTCACGTTTTTATGCCCGGCATAACTGATGCAGGAGGCATATGGTGGTTATCCTGTCTGTACATTTGTTTGTCCGTTCGTTCATTCATTCATCCGAAAATGTTAACCAAAACTTTCAAGCTGTTGTAACTCAAATATTTTTGAAGTCCATCAAGGCAATGCTTTCAAACTGGGCATACTTGTTAACCATCATAAACACCTTGCATTGTAAAGCCGTGTAACACTTTCCAACATTTTAACAGAATTATGGCCCCTGACTGACTTAGCTTTTTTCTGGACAAGGCTTCCACCGGGGCAGCGTTTATTGAATGCAGTCTTGTTTGTATTGTTTATAATGTGTCACTTATCAAAGTTAGTTCATTCTTTTCCAAATGTTCCAATTTTTGTCATGTTGCCTACTGTAACTGGACTCATGTTATATCAGCCAGAATGTTCCTCTTTATTATTTATTTATTATACAGTTAGAAATATTATAAGACATTGGATGATTGTTGTTGAATTGGGTGTAAGATCGATTTGTATTTCAAAGAGTATATATTAATCTTATTAAGTACATTGAAAGCGTAAAGTAAAGCACTTTGATGTTCTTCGATGCTTCAGCTGCCATTCATGTCACTTATTGACTGAATGGTATTGTATTTAAAACTATTTTAAAGTAATATGTTGACTTTTAATTACAACCATTGTAATCTTGTCTATGAAACTGCATAATGTTTGTTTAATTGTTCTCTTACTTTAGTTAATTGCTTTTCCAAGTGTATTAATCTAATTGCTTTCTTGTCACCTTGTTTGTTTACTTATAATGATATGGCTTAACAAAATTTGTAGCTGACTTAAATTGTTTATTTTATTTACTATGTATACTGCTGTTTTAAAATAATTATTTTGTCATTTTCATAAAATGTTGAAACTGGTCTTGTTAATATGATTCCTTATACAGTAACAGTTCTTGTAACAGTTCATCCAGGGGTGTTACAGTCAAAACTGTTGCCCTCCTGGCAATGAACTGTTTCATACCTGAATCTAAAAATAAGCATTAAGACATGAAACAGTCAAAAATAACGAATTACTCGTTATATAGAGTGCTAGGTAATAATACAGGTTGAGCTTTTTACATAATATTGATAGTTTGTTAGTGCAATAGTTGATCATAAACTCTCCACATTGAGCGTAATTCCCCACCTTTTGTGCAAAACTACCATGAATGAAGGAATGTACAGGAGTATATATAGTCATTGGTTATTTCATAGGATATGTTAACTATATGTTACCATAAGAAGAGATGACAATTTTATGTCAATGTCATTCAAAGACTGTTAGGGCATTATTTATTATGATGTCTGTCTCAATTAACTAGTACATTATTGGAAGATGTATCATCACCAGTGTGGCTATACCATGTGGACTGTGACATTGTTAGCTACTGTCAATTAATAAATAACGTTGTTAGTTACTACTTATATAATATGATAAGTATAATAATTTTCCCAAACATTCATGACAAGTGTGTTTGTGATGTATACATTTCAACTTAGCACAAGCTATCATGCCATTAAAATTGATTGAGTTTTTACCATTATGCCATTAAATTTGCTTGAGTTGTGCAGCAGTTAAAAATGACATGGCAGTCCACATAGTATGGCCACACTGACTATGCGTTGAATTATTTTACTTGGTACTAATGGAACGATCATATATACATCCGTTTGTGATTGTACAGTTCAAACAATCATGTGTTTCTTACTGGAACAGGGTTGCCACTAAACTGGAACAGTCAAGGAAATTAAGACTCTTTCAAAGTCAGGAAATTGTTTAATAGGTATTTTTCAGACCTTTGCCTAATTTCAGGTTTTTGAATCCTGAATTTTTCTTTTTTGTTTATATTGAAAAATAGAATTTCTGGCTTTGGTCCTGGGATTTTCAGGCCTGAGAATGATTGCTAATTACCAGGCCTGAGGATGTGTAATTCTGTGATTCATTGTTGTCAAATAAGTTCCTGGATCCGATTTGTCTCCATATTGTGTTAATCTCTCTTGACCAATACTTGAATACTAAATTTTTCTGAATTTATTTTTGTATCGGGTTGGGGAGAAGTAAGTGGATTTTAATGGCTTGTAGTGGTGGCAACCCTGTGGATTTGTGTTTTTATTGACTAATGTTTTTAGCTTTTGTCTTTATTTATCTGCTTACATAATATAGGAGGGCAAAAGGCAGATGAATATCTTGGTAAGTATGTATGATATGTGTATGGATGTTACCTGGTTACTCATTGGCTAAAACCAAAGTTCCTAGTTTTAATAGAACAGTTGTGATTGGCTAATCCATTTTCAGTTTTCAGATTGTCAGCAATGCATACATATATATTTGCTGCGTAGTATTATGCCATCATTGGTTTATGTTTGCATGTGTATAATTTCAACAAATGCAGTTCTTTCACTGTAATAGCTAACAGAATGTTTGAAATAATTTGTTGTGCAAGTGTTTTAGTACTACATGCATAAGTCAAGACAACTCCAAGAAGTTTTTGGTTTCCAAATGTATGGGTGTATCTTGTTTACATTGACCTGGGCCTGTATTCAATATTGATCTTACTTGACTTAAGGATATGGAAAACCAATCAGATTACACCATATTGAACTCTGGGTCAGTAACAGGCGATATGAGTGACTATCCTTATTCTCCAAATAAATAAGATCAATATTGAGTACCACCCCTGGTCCTTGTGACCTTAAAGTTACCATAATTTAACAGTTAACTTCAGCTTTCTTAATACATATATATGTGCATCAAGCTATGTCAATATGCATGCCCAGCTATGTGGACATATGTGAGGTATGCTATAAAAATAAATCCAAAGTATCATTAATTCATGGTGTTGCGCAACTGCCCTTGTTGAAATGCATTATGAATTTGCTGTGCTGAAAATTCATGCTTAAAAATCAGGAAAGCGCTAATATTTACAAGATACAAGATACACTTCAAAGAAACAATTCTACAAATTTCCCATTTATGTTGCTACACTCGTAAAAATTACCCCATTTTGTTTCTTATTATACCCCCGCACAACGAGTTGTAAGGGGGCTATACTGGATTCAGCTTGTCTGTCCGTCCGTCCGTCTGTCTGTCCGTAGACGCATTCTTGTGGATGCAACTCCTCCTACAGTTTTGGCAGGATTTCGCTCAATCCTTCACTAATGAACAACCTCAACATATAGATGCGCATGAAGAAAGGAATTTGCGCTGCGATGAATTTTAGCAGAATTATGGCCCTTTGCCGGCGGGGGTATATTTGTCTGCCGAATGGCGACAGCTCTAGTTTTTTCACTGTTGTTAGTCAATATTAAGTAAAAATATCCACAGAGGCAGGACATTTTTGTTGTTCCAATTTGAAGAAAATTGAGTATAATAGCCTTTTGTACATTAAAGTTTTAGGACTTGATCAAATCGAAAACACTCATTGGCTAATTTGTACAAGTTGCATACAAGTATTAATAACCTTAGAACAGTGGGATAAATTCTCAGATTTTAGAAACTATTTTACAGAGCTTTTAGGGCTGCTTTCGGGAAAACTACCATACTGTGTTTGGAAAATGGTTTCGTAACCAGTGCTCCTTCGGGAAAATGTTTGCTCTTATTCAGTAAAATGGTCATGCAGCAGGAAAATTGTGCTAAGAGAAAAGTAGCACACCTGTGGTTAATAACTATCAGGTAGTGGTCAAATATAGTTACCTTGTAGCACTGGTTATATGATTTAGACGCTCCATGTCCAAATCTCCTTACCAGTGCTACTCATTGTCTATCCTATACTATTCCATGTTGGAAAGATTATCTGACTGACATTTATCATTCAGGGCTCCTACAATTTGGGAATGATTTGGAATTTCGGACTTGCTGAATTAGAAAGAATTAACATTTCTGCAGCAAATAAAAGTTATTTCAAGAAAGTATTCAAAGAATTGACTAAGTTAATACGGTCATTTGAAATTTCATAAGCTGAATTTTAACAATAGAACAATATTCGAAGCAGAGTTTTGGTTTTGGGGTATGTGCTAATGGCACCGAAAACAGACCAGCGACTTGTTTTCAGGCTTGGGCATTATGCCTCAGTAGAACCCCTGATTATTTTTACCCTGTTATTACTTTTATATGTAAGTTGTAGTTTGATGTATAATTCATTTAATGGTTAGATGGAAGCAATAATACCTACAAGTAATAGCAAATGAATTCACAACTAACTACTACTATGTGTAAATATAGACCAAGTGCATGGAATTTAATTACCGACACATTTTGTTGCTACTGTAAGAAAATATTATATACTAGTATGCATTATAACTATATCTATGGTAAATATAGCAAAAACAGATTGTACACAAAAAACAGTTGGTTTATAGTATAGTTGAGAACCGATTATTATGACTTCTTGTCTATCAAGTGTTGTAGTTGTGTCAACATTCTGTTGCTGTTTTTCCCACAAGGATTTAGTGTCTTATAATACAAACAAAGTGTGTCTAGAAAAAGGCCCACAAAACATTACTGTGTATTAACTATTAAATGTTTCTATTATATTAGGCCAGTATAAATTAACTCTTGGATAATCATCCCCTCCCCATTTGTTTCATTTTCATTCATTGGATGAGTCATACAGTTTTTGAGGGCCTTGTTCAGCAATTCTGCTGTTCAGCCATCCTTTGACATTTAACTTTCTCTGGTCATTGGACTACCTAAGGAAACCTGCGTTTAAGTCTCCCTGGTGAGACGATTTCTCTCCTGGTAGGTGTGCAGCCAACATCAAGATATGGCGCTCAGGAATATTGAACATGCTCAGACACCAATTCACACCTTGGTCGAGTGGAGCATCAATATTCATTATTGTGGGTTATTTTTGCTGCCAAGAAATTAAGCAGTGACACAGACAGGGATCCAACCCTGGACCTTTGATCTCAATGTGTGCGCTACCTCTAGGCCACTGCTCCCCTCATATACTGATAGATTTGTCCTTATTATTTCCCTTTGAGACAATTAAATTGAATTGAATTGTTTTAAACCTAATAAAGGAAAGCAAATTATGCAATCCTTTTGGAATCTAAAAAAAAACAAGAATGGATGATACACTAGAGATTAATTCATACTGGCCTTGAAAATTGTCTGATTGTTAAGGAGTTAAAAAGAGAGCTAAATGTGCATGGCATTATCTAATGATGTTATAGTATTGGTTGAGGGTTTAGAGTGTGACACCTAGTTGGAGTGTACATAATATACTACATTTGTACAACAAACATTAATACATCTACCAAAAAGGGGTTACTATCTGTGCCCCTCACTATTGTGGGTATGATTGATAGACTCATCCTTGTTTTCCAAAACAATGCTAGTTAGACATGTTGTATTTAGTGAATGTTGTTGGGTTACTATGTGTGGCTGATCCCCTCCCTGTTTGTTGCCAGATATTAGGGAGTTGAAACATGTGGATTATATTGGTATATCAAGGTATGGCAGGGGCCTGGTGTTGAGTAATCCACTTAGTTATATTAATTATACATGTATAATTGTATATATTTATATTACAAAATTGAAGGTGGACATTTCCTGTTGTAGGGAATATAATACTAAGTATAATAAGGTATAGCCTTTTAAGATGGTGTAATTTTTCAGTCAACTTCAGCTATAACAATCATGTCTTTATGTTCTGGATTTGTGCAAATGTATTGAATGCAGACAACCTGTTTTAAGCATCCAGTTAATGTTTTACATTAAATGTGGCTGGTTTGAACAGGTAGCTGTTAAGTGCATGTGCATGTAATAACAAAATGGTCAGTTGAGGTTTTAATAATCAGGGGTGTCAATCTTCCAGGTTTATCCAGAATAAGGGGTTTATCATGCTTGAAAGAACAGTGGCTTCTGACCAAAGTTAAAGTTATTTGATGAAAATATCTATAAAAAAAAATGGCAAGGTTATGGTAAATTTAATATGCTCTAAATGATTTTCTTTAATACAAACTTGAGTTAATTATGGAAACAAAGTCATTGAAAGCCTCTTGTTTAGCAAAAATGGTCGGCCGCATATGATATTCCTGATTTTTAATTTGGCCCTTTTGACACCCCTGAATAATACTGCCTGTTTAGGACAGGTGGTTGCTTAATTAGGGTGACTTGTAACTTGCAAAGATTAGACTGTTGTCGTTTTAATGCTGAATATGATCAATAAATGATGGTTGAGTTGTAGTGTTTGCTAATGTTGTTGAAAACTACCTTACATAATAACCAGAATGATCTCATAAAATATGTTTCACTATAAAACATGTTGCTGTCACGAATTTGTTATAATTTTGTGTTCTCTGTTCTAATGCACCTATTATAATATGTGTTAGTTTTGCATGAATTGTTTTGGTATTTACTGTAAAATCTGTTACATTTATAGACATCAAATTTCTGTGAATTTTGGCAAAATATCAAGTTTGTTGTGGGTCGTAAAATCATAAACTATAAATTTAAGAATAAAGAAAATGTATGAATTATGGGGAGAAAATTTGGGGGGTTGATTTTGTACTTCAATTATCCTCGAAAATGTTAATAAAATTTGTTTCCAACAAGTAGCATCGATTCTACAGTATCATAACTTTATTGTTGTATTGTGATTACTATGGCATCTTCAGACTTTTTGTGCTTTCACAAAACATTGCACCAATGTATCCAATCTGTGCAATGTGAAAGTTATAGGAAGTAATTCCCCCATCTCACTTGTAAAAAACTTCATTAATGACATAAAAGTTTCGTGTGAAAATTATTTGATTATATGTTTCACATTTCTAGCTAACAGCTTGAGTGCTTGATACATGAAGAGTGTCAGATGTTAAATGCTATAAATTGTCTCTATTTTCAAATCCATCTAACAAAGAATAAAACACTCATATTATATGAACAATTTTATATCATCTGTAAATTCATGAGTTTATAAAATTCTTATTTTTGTGCTGTGCAAATTTGCAGATTTCAAAATTAATGTCTTTCAGTTCTGCAAAGGTCGTACCATGTGACTTTAATGTAGTTCTATGTATATGGTATATATTAAATAAAGGATTCTAATTTTGTTATTTAGTGAATTTCAAATTCAAATAAAAACAGCAAAAATGTTGTAGGTGTAAAACCCTGATTTATGGTATTACATTTAGGAAAGCTGGTTTATTTATGATTGAATATCATGGAGTCTTATCTTGTTTTCCTGTAGCTGTCAGCATATGTGATATGTTAAATATTTCAGCTGGTTATAAACATACATGAATCCAATGTTAACATTCATCATTCATAATCAGGCCTGTCATGATATGTAATCATGTCTACAACTTCAGGAGGTGTAAGGTTTATAAAGATAAACTATTTTTAAAGAAATCATGACAACATCTAAATGCTGCACTGTAGACTTACTGCAGTGTGGATCAAGTAATTCTGTAGACAGTGTAGATTTTTATTCTATTAGCATACTGATACGTTAGGAATGAATCAGTTAGCATACTGATACGTTAGGAATGAATCAGTTAGCATACTGATAAGTTAGGAATGAATCAGTTAGCATACTGATATGTTAGGAATGATTCAGTTAGCATATTGATAAGTTAGGAATGAATCAGTTAGCATATTGATAAGTTAGGAATGATTCAGTTGGCATATTGATAAGTTAGGAATGAATCAGTTAGCATACTGATATGTTAGGAATGAATCAGTTAGCATATACTGATAAGTTAGGAATTAATCAGTTAGCATATACTGATAAGTTAGGAATTAATCAGTTAGCATATTGATAAGTTAGGAATTAATCAGTTAGCATACTGATGCGTTAGGAATGATTCAGTTAGCATATTGATAAGTTAGGAATTAATCAGTTAGCAAATTGATAAGTTAGGAATTAATCAGTTAGCATATACTGATAAGTTAGGAATGAATCAATTAGCATACCGGTACTGATAAAAGAAGATAATATTAAGTCAGACAGGGAAGGCAGCTTTCAACTTTACGAGTAAATGATTCGCCTAAGTCCCTGCTGTCGAAAAACTGAATAATCAAAAAGCTGAATGCCCAAGCTGAAACTGATAAGTTAGGAATGAATCAATAAGTACACAGATACAAAAAGCTAGGATCATTGGTTTCCATTTTTACTGCACTTATTGATGCTCGTTATATATATAATAGTTAATTTTATAGATTTGTCTTATTAGAAAATGATGTTCCAATTTGAAGCTATGTACTGTATGTGTTTAACATTTCTATTTTAGGTCTGGTTAAGGAAGACACCCGGCCAATAGAGGAGATTGTTCGTGAGAAACTTCTACATATTCTAGAATCAGCCTATCCCAATATTTTAGCTGTAGAGGACCTTGTCAGGTAAATATCTGTTACAGCAGACTCTCGTTTTAGATGTTTTATTGGAGATAACTCAGTACTTACTGTTTTATCAAATTATCTCCCTTTGCTGTCTCAAACTTAATTATATAATCAAAATAATAATTAGTGAGTAAAAGTGTTTAGTAAGTAAAGTATATTATGTAGTTGTCAGCCAAACCAAATAAGTATTAGTACTGTCAAGCCTAGAGTGAGTCGAGTATATTGTATATAAAATTTAGAAAATATAAAAACTCGCACAAGAAAGCTGTGACTCGGGGTATAGCAGTGACTCGGGGTATAGCACACTTTACCTGGTGCTTGATGGTAGTTAACCCAGATAATGTACCCAAGTAGTCTCCCATGTGAATGAAACACTGTTGATGAGAATTTAAACACCAAAATACAGAGAAATAAACTAAAACATGATATTGATGGATGACATACCGTTCAAGAGGAGTTGTGTTCATTAACAATGACCTGATTTTTATTTGTTTGTAGAATTGTTGATGCTGATGAAGTCACAGTTTTAGAACAATTAGCTGAATTACAAAGGAGAGAGCTTATTCGTGGTATGGAATGTGGTGGTTTTGTTCGACATGTACTGGATACTAAAACAGGTTAGTTTGGGATTTCTAATGCTGTGTAGATTCTTTTCAAATGGGGAGCTGATAGATCTGCCATCATCTGTCTTGTGTTAAATAGACCGCTCAGCTCAGGAGTTCCATTTGACTCGGGATTAGGGGTTTTGGCTCTTGCATTTCCAAAAAGCCAGCTTTTGATCCTCAAGATTTTGGGTTGAAGGGTCATTTTCTCTTATATTTATGGGTATTTTGCCTATAAAATGTTAAATTTTTGTCAAAAGTATGAAAATGACCATTCAGATTCAGAAGCTAGTGGAACCCCAGCAGATAAAACACAGTAATTGTTGGTAGAGCGATAGATCTGTATCTTGTTAATGGATCTTGTTTACTTGTATGATGTCATACGTGGAATACCTGCGCGTCACTGCCATCGATATAATTGAACGTTATATAACTTAACACTATTCTTGTTCTTCGTCTGTATAGACAAAATCATAGATCAAGTTAGAATTGTGTTAATATGTTGTGTTCAAGGTTCGCACAGGTTTTGTACTTGAACTTGATGCCTATATAGTACTAGAAATTGCCAAAAAGTCTTCGAAAAGTTCTTGAATTTTGCAAGGAAAACTGGTAAATTGGTTTCTAATAGCTTCCTTATTAGAAAATAAACAAAAATAACAAAACAGATAAAAGATAAGGAAAAATTGACAGAAAGTTGACTATAAACAACTCGCTGTCATATTGACTTATGACGGGAGGTTGACTATAGACAGCTCGCTGTCGTATTGATTCATGACGGAAGGTTGACTATAAACAACTCGCTGTCATATTGACTCATGACGGAAGGTTGACTTTAGACAGCTTGCTGTCGTTTTGACTCATGACGGAAGGTTGACTATAAACAACTCGCTGTCATATTGACTCATGACGGAAGGTTGACTATAGACAGCTTGCTGTCGTTTTGACTCATGACGGAAGGTTGACTATAAACAACTCGCTGTCATATTGACTCATGATGGAAGGTTGACTATAGACAACTCACTGTCGTATTGTCTCATTGTTTTTCCTCACAAATTACAGTTGCAAATGACCAAAGTGACATTGAGTGTATGGTCACTCAAGCTTGTATCATTATTTCATTTGACTTTAAGAAAATTATTGCTTATTTTTGCTGTGACAAAGAGGAAATGTAGTTGAAAAGTCTATGAAAAGTATTTTAATTTGTCTTTGAAAGTTGTGTATGAACCATAGTGTTTATTATATTACAGAGGTTCAGGAAGTAAAACAGATGCATCAAGTATCCGCCGATAATCAACCTACCATAGCAATCATTACAGCTAACTATTGTGAAAAACTCGCTGTAGATGCTATGATGGAAAATAAAACTACTTACGTTAAATTTAAAACTGGAGGTAGGATTCATGTATTTTATTTCTGATCTCTTCACTTTGGCATGGACTAGCTAAACCATTGTTTGGAATCATGTTTCTATCTATATATGCGGAGAGGCCTTCTTGTTTGATTGGGCGGTCCATCTGTATGTCTAGATGGATTCTTGCCATCACAATAACTCCTTCACCCCTGTGTGGAGATGGTATTTATGAACTTTATGGCTCCACGCTGTTTAATACATGGGTGCAAGTTTTCAAATGCATGCCTGAACTTCAGGTTTTTGAGAGTACCAAAAAGTCTGTGTTTTCTTTATTTTCCCTAGTAAATTGGCGATTTTTGAGGATTTCAGGTTTCAGATATTCAAGCTAAAATAATGGTCAAAGAAGTATTCGATGATTTATTGTGTATATTTTGCAGGTGAATCTAATGCATATACAATAGGATATATTGGTGACCATAAATGTGTTTCTACAAAACTTCCTATGATTGGACATGGTAGAGCTGCTCAAATATCATCTGGTAACACTACAACTAGGCTTCTAGGTAAATCTTTTATCTTTCCCTTCAGGGGTTTCATTTGTCTCGGGATAAGGGATTTTGACTATTGAAATTAAAAAAACAACATTGACCCTCAAGATTTTGTCTTGAACGGTCATTTTCTCTTAAAATCATGGATATTTTGCCTATAAAATGGTAGAATTTAGTCAAAAGTATCAAAATGACTCTTCAGATTCAGATGCTAGTGGAACCCCTGCCCTTTTCACATGACCATTGGAATTTGATAAATCTGTCAATTGAACAAACCATGCCTGGTTGGATAACTAGAGAACTCTTAAGTTTAACATGAGCATACACCCTTTTATCTGGATGCTGCAATCTCCCAGTACTACAAGTAAAGTGACACATGGAAATGCAGCTGTTTATAGTTAATGGCTGGTTAATACAGGTATATTTAATATCAAAATGGTCAATTGGTAGTTAATAATATTGATTGTTTAAGACAGGTGGTTGTATGATTTAGGTGACCACTTACACAGGGTTGATTGTTATTGCATGAGAGCTGGTTAGTTCAACTAACTGCGATACTACCATATACAATTGAAAAAAAATGTTGGAAAATGACTTAAACCTAATCAAAATGTAACATGGTTGCTCCTTAATGGACACCATGACCTATGATTATATTTGTGTAATTGTATAACTATGTTCCTTACATGATAGTGTACTGTATGATTTATTTTGTATACCGGGTATTTGTATTACAGGAACATTCCAAGCTGTAGAGCATGTGTTTGTTGTGGGAGTTGGTGGTGGCGTACCACATTTTACTGATTATTACAAACATCTCTTGTTCTATTACAGGAACATTCCAAGCTGTAGAGCATGTGTTTGTTGTGGGAGTTGGTGGTGGCGTACCACATTTTACTGATTATTACAAACATCCTAGACTGGGTGATGTCATCATATCAGATGTTTCACAATCTGGACATATCTATTACTATTGTGAGAAAATCTTACAAGAGAAAGATGGCTCGTTGGAGTTTGTGACGAAAGCATTCAAACCCAAGGATACGTTCTTGTACTCAGTGTTAGATGGTATCAAGGAGCAGAGACTGCGTCGATCATTCAACCCCTGGGAGAAATATATCAAGGATGGTCTGGAGTTATTGTCCACGCAGGAAGCCGACTATAACCGCCCACCACCCGAGACTGACAGGTAGGGGGTCATACCGGATTATTTATCCTTTCAGAATAGTTGGTACCAAGCATTATTGTGTATATTGGCAGGAATTTTAGGATGAATGATTTTTGCAAGAGTTATGGTCCTTCGTGAGAGACATACATTCTGGTGTTAAAAACCATTCAAGTTAATCTTAGATAGCTTTGCCATATAATTTTCAGATTATGTACCTGTGGCTGTCTGAATTCTCCCAACTCACCTAATAAATTATACACAGAAAGAGGCTGACCTTATACTCTCTATGTCTCTAGTAGAAAGACAAGTTGAACATTAATGTTGTGGCTCTTGTAGATAGACAAGTGAGTTATATCTGACACAGTCGTGTCCAGTTCTGATGTTATGTCTATTACTACAGTCTATGATTTCAGACAGTAGTGTCCAGTTCTGATGTTATGTCTATGATTTCAGGCGGTAGTGTCCAGTTCTGATGTTATGTCTATGATTTCAGACAGTAGTGTCCAGTTCTGATGTTTGTCTATGATTTCAGACAGTAGTGTCCAGTTCTGATGTTTGTCTATGATTTCAGGCGGTAGTGTCCAGTTCTGATGTTATGTCTATGATTTCAGACAGTAGTGTCCAGTTCTGATGTTTGTCTATGATTTCAGACAGTAGTGTCCAGTTCTGATGTTTGTCTATGATTTCAGACTGTAGTGTCCAGTTCTGATGTTATGTCTATGATTTCAGACAGTAGTGTCCAGTTCTGATGTTATGTCAATGATTTCAGACAGTAGTGTCCAGTTCTGATGTTATGTCTATGATTTCAGACAGTAGTGTCCAGTTCTGATGTTATGTATATGATTTCAGACAGTAGTGTCCAGGTCTGATGTTATGTCTATGATTTCAGACAGTAGTGTCCAGGTCTGATGTTATGTATATGATTTCAGACAGTAGTGTCCAGGTCTGATGTTATGTCTATGATTTCAGACAGTAGTGTCCAGTTCTGATGTTATGTCTATGATTTCAGACAGTAGTGTCCAGTTCTGATGTTATGTCTATGATTACAGACCGTAGTGTCCAGGTCTGATGTTATGTCTATGATTTCAGACAGAGTGTCCAGGTCTGATGTTATGTCTATGATTTCAGGCTAACAATGATGATTGGTGAAGACAATGTTATAGAAATGCAGCATCCACAGAATCCTGAGGGTATTGATGATCGTAGAGGTATGCCAAAAATACACTATGGTGTCATCGGAGCAGGAAAGAAATTTGCTAAGGAAGATGGCCTGAGGCTTGATTTTGGTGCCAAGTTTAGCATCAATTCCTTCGATTCAGAGTTTGATCAAGTGTTGGAAGCTGTTGTTGGTAGCGTGAAGGACAGCTTCATGATTATCCGGGGTATATCTGATTACAGCGACGGTTTACAGAAGCATGAATGGCAACCATACGCAGCCCTAGCAGCGGCGTCTGTTCTAAAGTCTATTATCAAGTCGTTTGCCAACCCGTATATATCCGATGATGACCTTGATGACTAGACATGTTTATATACATTATAGAATATTTAAATTACACTTGCTTTGCTTTATAAGATACATATATGTAACAAGTACATAAATCATGGTTGTAGACTGGGAACTCATTTACTATTCTATTATTACACTGAAATTAACAATGTGACTATTACACACAAGTTGGTGAATGGTTTCCATGAATTAATATTTTTGCTGCAGTCTAAGCTAGTCCTAATTAGATATAATAAATGCTTATTTGTAATGAGGCTACCGGCGGAAAATACAAATGCCTGCAAATGCGTGTATAAAGTAAAGGCTCGAGACATTGTGGCAGTCGACTGCATATGGAATCATTTTTGGTGGTCATTTGATTATATTAGACAGCATCAGTTTGATAATAGATTATATACATGTATATAATTGTACAAACATAGATTAATCTGATTTCAAACTTCACACATTTTTTATAAATCTTCGAGAAAGAAGATGGTTTGATGAAAATGGCCATGGACTAGATAAATAGGACAAGGGCCAGGAAACCAAGGCCCATATTCACACAAAACGTCTTGAGATTTTTCTTAGACAAAAAAGATTTTACTTGAAATATAAAAAAAATTAATTCCATCTGAGGCAGTTCCGTTTTCATAGTGAAATACAAGGGAAAAAAGCTGAGATTTTTTTTAAATCTTAGAAAAATATTCAACACTCAAAGAAGATGTGTTTTTCTTCTAAGACTAAAAAATCTTTACAGTTCTGTGAATATGGGCCTAGGTGAGGATCTATTTATCACCAGTTATGTTTGTACAGGAAACACAAAGTGCAATTTATCATCAGAAGTTTTATCCTACTATATAAAGGATCATCATCACTGCCATTTATATCATATATTGTAAATCTACCATCATCGATTATATTTTCTTGTTGGTCTTCTACTGTAGTCTTCGTACCAGATAAAGTTACTTTAGATCAGATCTTATTTTTACTATTTTTTTCGCATTTGTCAAATTTTGAGCAATGTGGAAAAACTCGAAATTTGAAACTACAAAACTTGGATTCTCTCATTGGTATGTGCCCTCAAAGGCCTGTCATATGTATAGGTTTGGCAATGAATTTTAAGCAATGTGGAAAACTCGAAATTTAAAACTACAAAAAATGGCATCTCTCATTGGTATGTGCCCTCATATTAAACTACATGCCTGTCATATGTGTGGGTTAAGCAATATATTGATAGTTAGGAGAAACTATTTTACTGATACATTTGTTTGGATTAATTTTGCCTTGATGAAGAATGATAGGTTAACAGCCATCAAATATGAGATCTGCTGAAATTAAAACATCCTTGAATATTAACAAAATTTGAAATGCATTGAAAAAATTAATATATCCTTTTTGAAGTGTTTTTGTTTAATGTTTTTTTTTGTAAGAAATACCTTAACAGTATGTGGTTTAACTAAAATGTCTCATAGAAAAGGTTGTGTTAGTATAAATAATATTGAATGGCAGCATTAGATTTTTATCCAAAGTGCCCTGTTAATTTACAAATTGACGTTCATGAGTTATGAAGTATCTAGTTAATTAGTATATGCTATTGGATGTATTCGTTCTCTGATTAGCTTAGCATTTAATGTCAAATATTAATGGCACAGCCAACTTCACGGAAATTGTCACAGATGCATAAATTACATGGCAGCACTTAAACCACTCATGGTTATTTTAGGCTAAATATAAAGTTCACGACCATGTAGTTCCAAGCCTTTAGTGCCATTTTACCCACATTGTTACTACCAGTACACAAGTGCTGTATAAAACATAGGTTGATAATATGTGTGCATATGCATTTTACTAAGATATTCTTTCTCATTTTCTGTCGTAAGTTTTGAAACAGTACCAAGATGTGCCAAAAGGGTTGACCCATAAGTTCATTAACTTAGTTATGGTGGCTACTGTATGATTCATGCCTCTGTGTCAGTTCCAATAAACCAAGCAATACTTGTTGGAATTTAAATGTCTTTATGTTAAGAAGTGTATTCTTGCCAATCAAGGAATTAATAAAGATCCATCTCATGAATCATAAGCTCATGTGTATCTACATCACTAATTGATAACATTCAATGAGTTCTGAGAATTCTTGTCTTCTACCGAGCACATTTTAATAGCACTCGGCACTATTGTTAGTCTTATTTCATATTGGAAAATTGTAAATGTTATGTATATTACAATTAGCTATTTCTTTTGTTAACATGCTTTGATTGATTTATTCCTTGAAAGATGATCATTTATTATGCCCCCCTCCCTATCTTTGATAAGGGGGTATATTGCTTTGCACATGGCGGTCAGTCTGTTTGTCTGTCGGTCGGTCGGTAGACCAAATGGTTTCAGTTCAATCACTTAAGAACGCTTTGCCATAGGATCTTCAAACTGTGCACAGAGGTTGTTCATCAACAGTAGATGATCCCAATTGATTTTGAGGTCAGTAGGTCAAGGTCACTGTGATCTTCACCATTTCTGACTATTGGGCTGGCTTGGGGCGTACATGTTTTACAAACATCTCTTGTTATATTTGATTTGCTATCTTATGTTGTGAATGCATACACAAATGTGAAGACCACATAAAGTTTATATTTTATCTAGTATATATTTTTTGCATTCCTTAATGTTGGTTGTCCCTTCAAGTGTTGTGTTTGCTCAAAGCAAAAATGAAATCCTCTTTCTCTACTGTTCTGTTCTGTTCTGTTCTGTTATTGGGATCATATTGCTTGATTTCCTGTTACAGGGATTTGTCTAGTTATGATTGAAGTGTTTTTCAGTGGCTTTGGTTACAGTCATATACTCCACATGTGGAGAAGTTGTCCTGTGCTACTGGAAGGGCAAGTTAGAACTGGTTGATATCTTATTGCAGGATAAATGACTCGGTCAACTTAATTTTCTCAATAAATAACTGACTTGTTTATAATATGATGTTAAATCAGATCAAATGAAAATGATTTTGAAGTGGATTTCTTAGTGCTTCATTTTATTTTGTTGGGAAAATAATTCAACTGCTTGTTATGAATTCTCGAGATCAATTATGTTTACATGTACCTTTGTTCTTTATTCATGCTTGTATTTATTTTCAGCCACATACATGTCCATTTAAGAATCAGTAGAAATAGGTAGAATTAGTAGATAGCTTAACTTAACATTTCTTTTGCAATTTTCACTATTATCTTTTTTACAATTTGCATCTTTGTAGATTTCATATATAGTTCTATTTTTATTTACTTAACATTTGTACACCCTTTATTGTATTTACACAATTTTAGGCCAGAATAAATAATTTCCTAGATTATTGTCCTTTCTGTTCCTTATTTTCATAACTATTTCAAAACTTTTAAAGATGTGCTCATGTATGACGCCGTCTGAACTCTTTCAGAAAGAGAAGTCACTGGAATTTGGGCTCTTACGGAATTAGGAACTTGGACAATACCTTTTTTTTAAAAGAAACATAAATTTTTCCCTGTCTCTTCATAAGAAAAAAAGAATGATAGTCTAGCATTTGATTTATAAAAGTCGTTATTGATGTTTATGTTCTTTTCTGTCTAATTTTGGTGCAAACATTTTTATTTGATGCAGTGTATATTTGGTTGTGTTTTTTTCACTTGACAGTCAAACAATTGACCTTTTGGAAAAAATGAAGTAAAAAACCTAAGCTTTTATTAGCTGTGAAAGTATGATCATTTATGCTTGCTTTGTTTTGATGCATAATGTTGCGTAAATAGAAGCTTTGTGTTTTATTAACATTCCAAAATTAGTTTTTCTTGAACTATTAGCTTCCCTGTCAAATGTGTAAGCATTAAGTGCTACCAAGCTACCAATACTGTTTTCAAAGTATTTATTATTTTTGTTTTGAAATAGTGTACATGTATAGCAGTCTTATATAGATGCTATGCTGTTTCAATGAACATTATGACATATGTGTTCTTGAACAATGAAACATCACAATACTTTACACTTACGCATATTATTGACTACCATTTTATACAATAGTAATGTCTTACTTGTTAGTTTTCTACGCACAGCGTGATGCTAAATGTTTACTATCGGCATATATAATGTGACAAGTCGAATGTCTAGGATAATGCAATATAGTTGTTGGGTTGTATAATGCTGATAGTTTGACTCCTGTATGTTTTTAAGCAAGCCACAACTTATTATAACTCCATCCAATCCTACTCAGTTTGACTCCTGTATGTTATCAAGCAAGCCACAAATTATTATAACTCCATCCAATCCTACTCAGTTTGACTCCTGTATGTTATCAAGCAAGCCACATATTATTATAACTCTATCCAATCCTACTCATACCTTTTTGTATAATTTTGTTGGATAGAAAATGCAGAATTTATTAAACTTTACTTCGCAGGATGTGATTACTTAGCATTATGGGCTAACATACAATGTAATCACCATGTCCTGTGGTTTTCAGTGCTTTTAATTAAATAATTCTACAATGAAAACCATATTTCATGCTTCTTGCCATGAAAATTGATTTGTTTTAATCGATAACTGTGCTAAACTAATTAAGATGAAACATTTCTCTATAGATCTGAGTTTCCAACGTATGGTGCATTTACTGTGTGATAGTTTCATTTATTACACACTACCATCATGCATTATATTTTATTTTTCAGTATTCAGACATAATGAACCACACAGCAAGGTGCAGCTAGCCTGCATACTTACCATGCATAGACTGAGTTCAGTTGTTAATCTAAATTATTAATACAATTATGCTGTTGTTTTTTCTCAGCTATATTTTTGCATATTTTTCTACCTGGTTGTTATAACTTTATGTTTATTTACACATTGTTTCATCATCTTTCCATTTAAAAGCATTGTATTTAGAGTAATTTATGGTCATATGTTCCTCTATACAAAACTATACTTTTACATAATGTTACTGTTGATCATATACACACCCAATTGTTGTACATTGTTATCCCCATATTTAAATATTGGTTCAAGATGTAACATATAACTACCAGTAGTTTATATATTTGTTTCTATTTTATTGTGTCCTATATATTAAGTGAACTATACTGTATTATGGTTCCAGTATATTGATCTATATTGATCTACTTGCCGACTTAAGTATTCAAATGCTTGCATTATTGCTGCTTATTTAACTACCTTTTAATACTACCGCTACATTGAGGGACATAATTCGTTTACCACTACTGCTGCCTTGTTGTTAATGAATAAAAAGTTATAATTCAGTAGGTGAACAGGTGTGTACATATTTTTCTTTGCCCTTTTTTTATCTCAAAGAGTAGAATTAACTTTAAGGTGTGGTCATAACACTGCATGCATGTTTTATCAGCATGTGAGTTGTGCACCCAGGGTTATGTTTTTGCAGTTAATGCTCTTGTTTGAATACTGGCTTACATTGGACTTTGCATATTTCTTGTTATTTGAAATTTCTATTCTATAATTTAGACTTTTTCTTAATGTCTTCAATAATTACAAGGATGCTTGTATAAGTTAGGCTCAGAATGACTGGAGTTAGCCTTCATTATAGAAGAAATGGAATTATGGTGTTTATATCCATTTTCTATTCAAAATGTCAACCTATTTGTTCCTAGTCTTGTATACAATGTAGTGGTATTAGGTGACCACATTAAACTTAGACTCTGAGCCTACGCTCGTTCAAGTCTGATGAGTCGCAGTATGATGTGGTTTACTAATATCTACACCCAGATATTGTACCCAATTGCAGTTTAGTGACCAGTGTTATATTGGCTAATATAATTGCAGCATATAGAATCACTAGTATGGTGTTTCAGGCCTGGTATTTTTCAGGCCTGTGCCTGATTTCAGGTTTGTAAATCCTGAATTTTCCTTCTTTGTTCATATTGAAACATGGAGTTTCAGGCTTTGAAACTGGGATTTTCAGGCTGGACAATGATTGCCAATTACCAGGCCTGTGTTTACAAATATATGGGATGAAATCATGTGACAATATTATTCAAAGCTTATGAATTTCTTCTGCAAATTGTATTCATTCTTAAAAAAATAAAGATTTTATACTCTCTGATGTTTCGTTCGTACCTGCTCTAGTGTCTGTGATTACTCCTATTTATACAGGGATCCTACTATTCCGGAATTATCCGTCAATTCGGATTTGCTGCACTAGAGAGAATGAATGATACTGCAGAAAAAAGTGATTTGATGAAAACATTTCATGTATTGACAAAGTTATGGTCATTTGAAATTCAATAAGCTGAATTTTGACAATAGAGCTATGTTTGAACTGAGTTTTGGAGTAGGGTGGGTGGTAATGGCAATGGAAACAGACTTAACTCATTTTCAGGATGAGGCATTTTGTCTCGGTAGGACCCCTGTATTTATAGTGTTCGTTATTTAGTTAGCATATTTTGTCCAGCTGTTAGTATTGTATGACCAAACAATACTGACCAACTAGAGACGAAAACCTTGTTTTTCCATATTTCTCTGCAGAGAATGTTTTCTTCATTTACAATTCCCTATTCAAAACAACCATGTCCATTCCTAGTAAATTTAAACTGAATATATCTCCATAGCGATTTGCCATTCTTCAAACTTGTGAAATGAGTCGGATTCATTTATTTTCATCCCAATTCCTAAGACGGGTAGTCCAGGTTGATATGGGATTTGTTTTCCATTCAGAAGTCGCGTTTTCCTTTTTAGATATTTTAGAGAAATTACAAGGATGATAGTAACTACTATTATAGCCGCGCACAGTAACATTGTTCCTGTTGCTTTACCTACAAGATAAACAACTTGTTGGATTTATTTACAATCGCCACCGGGATAACCCATATGGGCGAGCATTTTCTGTCTTTATAGTGTCTATATTTCTTTAAACTATATTTAATTATATATTTTAGAATGTTTGCATGGACAACTTGCTATATGACTACCGTGTATATAGGACAAGTTCCAAACTTTTGATCTGATAAACATACTCAACCACCACCACAATGTATAAAATTAATGTAAAATTTTTAGAAATCACATTAAAACTGTTTTCATTTACATGTGGAGTCAGCGAAGTGTTACACAGTACATAGGCCATGCATAACCGGTGGTAGAGTATTTAGTTGTACATGTAGTTACAAAAACACTGATAGTTTCATTTAATAGTGTACTTATACACTGCTGCTTGTGAATTCTTAAGGTGGAGCAATACAAGTTCAAATTCTATGAAAACTGGTTAGATGAAATGGTCAAAAAGGGCAATTGTAGTTAGACAGCCTGACAGACGGAAGGACGGAGTGACAGACTGACGTCAAATGTACAGTTAATTAGGCGGCGAAGGTGAGTGGCGACTTATTAATGTAGCTGCATGGTTATACCATTTACAGTAATTCTTAAACATTTAGGACATTTAGACACCTGAATTAGTACTGTGTGTTTTCTTGTTTTGTTCCCTTTTTAGCTCACCTGTCACATAGTGACAGAGTGAGCTTTTGTGATCACTCTTCGTCCGTCGTCCGTCTGTCAGCAATTGGCTTGTGTAGACACTAGAGGTCACAATTTTAGCCTAATCTTTATGAAACTTGGTCACAATGATCATGTCAACAAAATCTAGGCCAAGTTCGATATTGGGTCATCTGGGGTCAAAAACTAGGTCACTAGGTCAAATCATAGAAAAACCTTGTGTAGTCACTAGAGGTCACAATTTTGACTTAATCTTTATGAAACTTGGTCACAATGATCATTTCAACAAAATCTAGGTCAAGTTCGATATTGGGTCATCTGGGGTCAAAAACTAGGTCACTAGGTCAAATCATAGAAAAACCTTGTGTAGTCGCTAGAGGTCACAATTTCGGCCTTATATTTATGAAACTTGGTCACAATGATCATCTCAACAAAATCTAGGTCAAGTTCAATATTGGGTCATCTGGGGTCAAAAACTAGGTCACATGGTCAAATCATAGAAAAACCTTGTGTAGTCACTAGAGGTCACAGTTTTTACCTTATCTTTATGAAACTTTATAACAATGATCATCCTAACAAAATCTAGGTCAAGTTCGATATTAGGTCATCCGGGGTATAAAACTAGATCACAAGGTCAAATCATAGAAAAACTGTGTGTAGTCACTAGAGGTCACAATTTTGACTCAATCTTTAAGAAACTTGATCACAAAGATCATCTCAACATAATCTAGGTCAAATTTGATATTGGGTCATCCGGGTTCAAAAACTAGATCACAAGGTCAAATAATAGAAAAACTTTGTGTAGTCACTAGAGGTCACAATTTTGGTCTAATCTTGATAAAACTAGGTCACAATGATTATCTCAACAAAATCTAGATCAAGTTCGATATTGGGTCATCCGGGGTCAAAAACTAGGTCACAAGGTTAAATAATAGAAAAACCTTGTGTAGTCACTAGAGGTCACAATTTTGGCCTGATCTTTACGAAACTATGTCACAATGATCATCTCAACAACATCTAGGTCAAGTTAGATATTGGTTTATCTGGGGTCAAAAACTAGGGTCATTAGGTCAAATCATATGAAAACCTTGTGTAGTCACTAGAGGTCACAATATTGGCCTAATCTGTATGAAACTTTGTCACAATGATCATCTCACCAAAATTTAGGTCAAGTTCCACAGGTGAGCGACCAAGGGCCCTTTGGCCCTCTTGTTTGTACATTTCGTGCTCAGCTGTTTCTATTGAGTCTGATTATTCATTTGATCTATACGTATTGCTGGAAGGTGATTTTGAAAAACTCGAGATATTCGAACATCACGAATATAAAATGTATCAATACCTTCTGCTGATAAAGTGCACAAGCTTCAATCCTAATGTCGACATTTATCAACTTTCCGTGTATTGTTTTGTTGATTACATGAATTGTCGGTCTGAAACTCTGGTGAGGAGATGAAACAATTCATATACAAAACATATATTCTCATCAACGAAATGGTACAGGATCATAAAGCCCTGCTCAGGGTAGTTATTAAATGAATTACGAGGAAGTTATCCACAAAATACGAGAAAGGATGGCGATTACTATAAGAACAAGTCACTGAAAAATAGCAAGCAATCATGACAGAAGTCCCCTACCCGTTTGAAGGCATGTCCCTTTAAATTATGTTCAATGTTTCTGTTGCCATGTCAACCACTTTTTGTGAAAAAGAAATCTGTTGCCATGGCAACCACTTTTTGTCACGAAGAAATATAAATGATATGTGTCATCCTAACACTAATACATATACCGTAAATCATCAACATAACATATTTTCTGGGTAAAGGAATTACTAGTAGTTTCATTACATGTATTTCTGTATCCCTAATAGCAATCACATTGATTTTGTCAGAATACAAATGTATTTAAATGTACATAATCACACCATTGAGTCCTACCCACACACATAAACCAGATAAGTTAGTTCACGACCTATCG
Source organism: Spisula solida (assembly GCA_947247005.1). Classification (NCBI taxonomy): domain Eukaryota; kingdom Metazoa; phylum Mollusca; class Bivalvia; order Venerida; family Mactridae; genus Spisula; species Spisula solida. The sequence goes on along the minus strand of OX365947.1, from coordinate 37,414,391 downwards.
AAAAAGCTTTTAACTGACTTCAAATACGAAATGTAGGTTTGCATCAGTTTTGGCGAATTTCAGCCATCTCTACCACATTTTATCAAGGAACAAGAAACAAACTTTTTTCAGGCAACTATGTTTTTTCAATAAAGCTGACAGTCCTTCATCTACATAATGCACGCATGTTAACTTATTACTAGTATTTTATTTTGACATTAATTTCATGAACTGCACATTATAGTCAAGTCAAAGTATTTATTTACATAAAAAACTAAGTTCATCGCCAAGTAAACATGACATATACAAAAAAAATTGACGGTAGAAAAGTATAAGTTACATGTACATGCACATACTAGTAAGTAAAATGACAAATATACATGGTACTTATAAGACAATGATCGTACATATACAAGTATTTAAAACACTGATACAATAATAAAGTATAAGCAATTGTGTCTGACTTCGCTGACGACATTGGCCTACTGTCACACACTTTCCAGGACATGCAACAGAAGACCGAACGTCTTTAGACTGTAGCTGGACGCAATGGACTGGAAGTGAATACAAAGAAGACCGAGAGCCTAAGACTATTTACAGGCCAGGATACACCAATCACATTGGAAGAGAAGCTGTGGAAGATGTATCCCTGTTCACATATCTAGGCAGTGTAGTCAGCAAAACAGGAGCACAGAGGAGGACATACAGGCCGGAGTCAACAAGATCAGACATGTATTTGCCACTCTGAGACCAATGTGGAACAGCAGGTCCATCCACATCAAGACAAAGCTCAGACTGTTCGAATCTAATGTAAAGACAGTACTGCTGTATGGATCAGAAACTTGGAGACATACAAAGAGGCTGGACAACAAACTACAAGTCTTCATAAATACATGCCTTAGACAGATTCTACATATCAGGTGGCCAGATAGAATCTCCAATCAAGAACTGTGGCGCCGAACAAAACAACGCCCCATTGTTGACGAGATAAGGCGACGGAAGTGGAGGTGGGTTGGTCATACACTAAGAAGGGACCAGTCTTCCATAGCACGCCAGTCTCTTGACTGCAGACCACAAGGAAACGGAAAGAGAGATCGACCTGTCCTGACATGGCGTAGAACACTGAATGCATAACTACAGAAGATTAGGATGACCTGGAGGGAAGCCAAGCAGGTATCTTAAGACCAAGTCCGCTGGCGAGCTGTGATAGAGGCCCTATGTTCCAGAAGGGATGAAGAGGATTAAGTAAGTAAGTACATGTAATTGTGTCTGAAAATGTAAAGTTAGACAATATTGAATAAATAAGTATTCCTCATTTTGGTAGCTGAATAAACAAATGTTGCTAATTTCTTTAAATTGTTGACTATGTTTGTGATCTCTTGTATTTTGTCTTTTGTGCGTACGTTCCTGTTTATATTTTTTGTGGTCAACTGTTTCGGTTGAGTGCCAGACTTTCAGTATATATTGTTATGTTAATGTATTTTGTTCATGGGCAATATTGCCTTGCAATATAATCTATTGATTCTACATGTTTGATATATCACAAACTCGAGGTTAGACAGAATCTACTTTATTCTACATGTTTGATATACTGTATCCGAGCTCATGGTTAGACAAGATTTTTTCTTTTTTACATGTTTGATATATCACAAGCTCACGGTTAGACAAGATCTATTCTATTATACATGTTTGATATATCACAAGCTCATGGTTAGACAACATCTATTCTATTATACATGTTTGATATATCACAAGCTCACATTTAGACAACATCTATTCTATTCTACATGTTTGATATATCACAAGCTCACGGTTAGACAACATCTATTCTATTCTACATGTTTGATATATCACAAGCTCACGGTAAGACAAGATCTATTCTATTCTACATGTTTGATATATCTGAAGCTCACAGTTAGACAACATATATTCTATTCTACATGTTTGATATATCACAAGCTCACGATTAGACAATATAAGATCGAAAGTTCCGCTAACAAGACCAGGCAATAAAACGTGATTTTCGCATGATTTCGAACAAAATGAAGAGGTCTTATTAGCGCGACTTTACTGGAATTACAATACAAAAGTCTCTACAAATGTCTTGGATACACAAAGTGGGTACATTACATACTGTATGCATATAATGGTGTAACATAAACTAACCACAGTAAACCCTAAAGGGTCAATCAATCAATCAATCAATTAATTAATCAATCAACGCTTGACAGCTCGCACCATGAATGGTTTAGCTCTCAACGTGAGCTTGGAATCGAAATCTTCAGTTTTACGTGGATCACAACTTCTTTGTGTGGCGCCATCTGGTGTTTCAAAGCTGTACTGTTGTAAGAGAGTGGAGATATACAGGAAATATCTCGTCTTTCCAAACATTTCACCCGGACAACGTCGATTACCAAGTCCAAAAGGTATAACACTGAAATGATATCAGAGTTTGTCAAACGTTCATTGAATTATTATGCATTTTTAATTCTGATTCAGAATAAAACATATTTTATGCTTCTGCAAGTTTTCAGCAAATATGTTCTGTTCGACTGAGACAATCTTACGTGCGTTATCCTTCTCTGTATCCAAGTCAGATTGACGAATTACTTCCGACTTCAAGGGAAGAAACAGCTGTGCGATACAAGGAAACTGATAGCGATACCTTAGATAGCTCGTTCAAAATTGACTCATTTGCGTAAACGTGTCTGGTTTAAGGCACCGATTCTCGTGACTCATTTGCGTTAATGTGTCTGGTTTAAGGCACCGATTCTCATTACTCATTTGAGTTAACGTGTCTGGTTTAAGGCACCGATTCTCATGAGACCACCTCTGGTAACTAACAAAAATCCCTAGTTGGATTGGACTCACTGAAAAGCGTTTTAGAAATGACCAAGTACTTCGTCCGATAATCAAACCAGAGACCTTCCCATCTGTAGTCAAGACCTTATTTATGGTGCCACAAAGAAGCTGAATAATACATTATTGGGAGGCGATTAAGCCTCTCATTACTGCCATTGCCCATTTCTTAATACAAAATTAACCGCCTTTAGGCTGCTATGTGAATCCGCATTCAAGTAGTTCCAGAAACAGTCAACATTCCCAATACTGCTACATATGTTTCTCCAAATTTTTTAACTGATTTAAGCCAATCAGCAACATTTGTTTATTCTAAGATCAACAATTATTGTGAAACTGTTCGTTAAATCGATATTTTGGCCAAAAAAATCACTACACCGGCTGATACCGAACTTGTTCCATAGTACGAAAATGACGTGTTCATCAAATGTCCCGGCTGTAAAGCTATTTTTAGAAACTTCAGACTACGGTCAAGTGATAGTTTTATCAATGAATCGTATACGGTCTGCAAAGTACTGTTATGCAATCATATGGTGTCGCTGCACTAGCTAGCCGCTTTCTATAGACTGTCTCCCGCTGTGAGTGATTACAAGACGGTACTGTAGAATCTGATAAATAGGCGCGTAGTATTATTTTAAAGCCACTTTTGATATACGCATTCAATACACGTATTGCATATAAATTAATATGCACCTTTTAACAAATATTTAGATACCCAACATGCCTATATAGTCACATATGCCTATTTTGACATTCAAGACAAGATCGGCAGTAAGAAAACGAACATTAAACGTGTAAAGTCGGTTTAAGCTTTAGTAGCAGCAACCAGATCGCCTCCCAGTTGTACTCTCAGTGCTTTGATAAATTTTTTTATAATGAAAACAGTAGAACAGTTCCTTATCTGCTGTTGTATTATGCATCTTATCTTCGTTATAGTCCAGTTAGGATATTGTGACAGTGACGTTGCAGTTTATGAGTACGCAAAAAATCACAACCATTGTCTAAACAGGTAGAGCGAAGTTTAGTATGTTAGTTTAGCATTGAAATTATAGTTGTTTGTACAGTATAAGCCTTTATAATTGCTTTTACACCGTTATAGTGGACTCAACCGCTGCGTCACTGGATTTTTATCCTGACTGGACAATACCTTCGACAATATAAATGCTCAGATGGTAAGAGTGCGCCATGCTCATCCAAGAATCTCTCAGGTCTGAAGTTCCATGGATCGCCCCAGATGTTCTCATCATGGTGCACAAACCACGTGTTAGGAATAATCTGATATGATAAAATAAGCATGGTACAATACCAACTTAACCATTCGGTAATGAAAATTAACAAACATTCGACATGAAACTACATCCCCCAGAAGCATTGATCCACTACAAGCATTGATCCACTTCATACAACAGAGCCCGCATTGCAAAATCCTGTATTTACTATAAGTCAGATTGGATAATTCAAGTTTAACTTCTTGTTAAACGTAGGTTCATGGAAAATAGTACTTACAACCTGGAAAAATTACCAAGTGTATATTCAGACATAATTATGCGTCCGTTCATTCGGCTCCACTGACAGCCACAGCACATCCGGGTTATTCTGGCTTAGAGAAATAAAGCAACGGCGATCCCAAAACGCGCCCTACCTCGAGGACACTAGGACTCGGGGATACTCCCCACAACTAATTGCCATACAAACGTTTAAATAAAAATACCAGTATATCGCATTAGGGTACAGTTAATTTAGTAGTTTCACCTTACCATAGTGTTCTTTTTAATATTGTAACCTTCGAACTCGATATCTTCATTACATACATGTGGCAGCAGGAGTGGTGTTACTGGTATATAACGATGAATCTCTTTCTCAAACGCCAGAATATAAGGGCAATTCATACGGTCGGTGAATGTTGGTAACCTTTTATGTCCAATAACCCGATCTATTTCATCCTGGATCTTGGTTTGATATTCAGGATGGTTTAACAGCACCAACATGGAATTTGTTATCACAGACCACGTGGAAAGTACACCTAGCACACACAAGAAACGTTATACATATAATCATACACGTTTCACATATCGTAGGAATAATAAAAAAGAAAATGCTTATCCACTGAAAAATAATACCCGTAAGCCGATGAATGCAACAATAATGGGCGTTAAAATATGTACTCAACAACGTGATACTGTTTTTTTCCATATCAACTACAACCTTTTATTTAACAAACACGTAGCGTACGATTTGCGCTCGGTTTCGATAAATGGTAAGCGTTATTGACCAAGAAAAAACAACCAACGAAAACATGCCTTTCAAAAGTACATGGGTAGTTAGGTTTCTCAAGACAGCAGCAATCTTTAATGAAGCTTAAAGGTGCTGCCTCACAGATTAGGCTAAATTTTTTGTATATCGTGATTTTCCAACCTAACCAAGTACTGATGCAATAGAAAGCCACTGACGGTTGCTTTATAAAATATTTGGTGCAAATAAGCAATTTTATCCACTCTCGATATCGCCCACTGAGTAATTTTTCTTGAAAAAAAGCGCTAAGTTTCCTTCCAACATGCTTTGTGAATTGTGTAATTCACACGTGATCGAACTGTAACATCAACAAACTACGTACAGCGTCAACATCAGTGAGGTATTTAGTTCGTTTTCGATTCGGTTTCATCAAATGCGAACAATTTAAGGCAATTTAAGTAATAGTAGTGTTAATTCTATAGGGTATTATTTTGACGTAAAACTACTAAATAACTACAAAATGCCAAAGTTTATCGAGTTATTTTAGATGTCAGTATGGTTGTTTATGGCGGCATATACAGGCAACTATACCAAAATTTTGGAAATATTTGACAATTTTATTTTATTTTTGCAATACACCAATATGTGAGGCAGTCCCTTTAAGTTAAACAGACCAATAAAAAAACACACAAACTATTTTTGTTATTTTCAATATGCTTTCTTAACAATAAAGCGGACACTAGAACAGTACACCAACAAAATACCGCATGGTTTTCATAGAATCTACATATTGCCCGGTCATTGCAGTATGAAATATGAAGCATAATTATTGGCCAATCTCATTTAAATCAAATCCATATAAGGCTTCACAACTTTACACTGATATATAGGTAACAGCGTAGTTAAATGTTAGAATCTGGTTTTAATGAGATTGCCTATTGGCGAACTGTAGATGGAGCCACTAGTAAGCAATATTGATGTCATCTTTATTTCACCTCTCTTTGTATATAGCACGTTCAAGGACCTCCTCCTCTGTAAGCGAAGGATTGTCCACAAGGTTATCTAGTCGAGCTATTTTAAAAACGGGTGCATAAGGAAATATTATACCTGCGTCAACTGTTTCAACAATTGTAGAGATTATCCTATCGTCTGTACAGATCACATCTTTGCCAGTTTTCTTTTCCCTTTTTTGTTGTTCCAAATAAAAATTTACAATTCCTTGATCATTACCATCCTGGTGTATTTTCTGAAGAACGAAAAGTACCACTCACACATACGTACAGTCAAATTGGTATTCCTGGTCACCTACTACCAATATCATGGATTTTAATCATTGGAACACACATCACAACATCATTTGTCATAATGATTTTATAATATTTGCAATCTCCTACAAACTTGACGAATGTTTTAAGTACATGTACACACTTTTAGAACTAGAATGCACCAGGAACATGATCATCTAAACTCAATAAAACTGTAAAGATATCATATGTTGGTGATTGTCTTTATTACAAAAGAGGAAAAATCAAAATCTACGTGAAAATCATTGACATGTGACGAAAATGATAAAATCACATTTTTCTGGTGCACACATCTCAAATATGTGTAAATTTGTTCAAATCATTTCATACGCGATTAACATTCGACTCCCAAACATAAAGCCATAAAAATATTTCGTATTATATGACGCTTGAGGAGCGCACAAGTGCGACAGGAATGCTTGAAACTGGCATGCTAATAAGAAGGGTAATATTTAATTAATTAATTGTCTGTTTTGGGGTTCTTAACTCGTGCACATAATTATTATTATGGTAGTTGCATTGAATTCAAGAAAAAACTGCATGTTTCTATTGAACCGATTTAAAATTGAGACGTCATATGGCGTCATTTACATTTAGTCGTTAAATGCGTCAAAACACGTTTATGACAACATCTGTCTGATAGTTGTATTGCTTTAAGGTCGTGAAATAATGTGGAATCTCTGAATTGAACAGAATATGTCCATTCATTTGTATGGAGCTATTTGAAGTTGAGCATGGAAGTAAGTTCCGATAGGCATTTATCACCCAAATTACTACTACAATTTAACAAAACTCGCTATTTTCGATCAATCTTGTCTTTTATAAGATACACGCACATTCTCATCACATGAAATTTGATTTGATGCGATTTCTGTTTTAGGTTGCACGATGGCCGCCTTGTAACCCGGACCTTAATCCGATCCAATACGTTTGGGATGAGTTTGGACGACGCATTCGAGCCCGACGGCAACACCAGAACGTACAGGAACTCAAAACGAATCCTTTACTAGAACGGAATGCACTCCCGCAGCAATTGGTACACATCTTTATCAATTCAATGCCTCATAGATGTTAGGCTGTCATCAGGACAGACGGTGGTCATACACGATATTGATGTGCGATTTTGTTGGTTAAAGCAGTGAAATAAATGAACGTTTTCTAATATGTTGTTATTATATTTCAAAATGGTAATTAACTCAACTTGATAGAAAATAGTTTCATGACTCCAATGGTATATTTGTTTCACTGATAGGTCTAATAGTTTTTAGTTAAATGAAAATTACAAAGCGTGTACTTAGAACATTCGACTCGTGTATATGTGTGATGTAGCTGTTGTATGAGGTCGTGTGGCTCTGGGTGTATATAAGGGACACATGCTATTATTGCACTTTATTAGTGCCAAGACAACACAAACATAGATATAATATATATATAGTATATACCTGGTATGGAAAGAAGAACTTGTCAGCAATGCGTTTGTTAATGTCCATGCCGAATTGGAACAACTTCCCAAATGTGGTGAAAGTTAAATGTCGCATGAAAGGGATGATGGACATTATGCTCTCCGCGTAATGTGAAATAAAGAAATCCGCAGTATCCGCTTGATGCCAGAATAAGTCTTCCTCAGGATCCCCGTCTGGTATAGTTTCACCAACAAGCTGATAAATGGTAGATTTATAAAGCACTTAATACATTATTGCAACTTTAGATATAGTAAATATGTTCAGGAGCCAATGACAGGGCTAATATATCAGCAAACGTCCATTTAGTACATTGACGTCTAAATGTGTTTTTGTTAATGATGTTTTAGAAAAGGAAATTCCGGTATATTCATTTGCGTAGTCGATTTGTCATTAACCACAGTATCTGTCAGAAACGCAGTAAATACATAAAGTACCCACATGGACTTAATTAAAGCACAAATGTTTCAGGGGGCGGGGGCTATTATTTTAGATAATGACGAGGCATTTCTTTTTTTAAATATTCATGGTACATGGCTTAATATCTTAACCTAAGTATAGTTTTGAAATGCATTGACAAAGTAAGTTCAAAACCAATGTTTTGCACGTTTGTAACAACAGGCAACTCATGGATTGACCAGTATCATAACGAGACTTGGCTACTACTGACCATGACATGGGTAAACTCAGATTGCAAGTTCCTTGTGCTTGCTCCGCCACAAAGTAAGTTGCAGAATTACGCCGGGGGCTTATTACGTTATATCCAATAGTGGTTAACGTTACCAGAACCATTTATAACAAACTATTATCATGGCTATGGCAATTTACATTCATTTGATGTTAACTGAAGCGGTGTGGCTAAATCAAATGATAATTGATTGGTGTGTCTTACTTTACTGTAGTAATTGCACTCGTATACCATTGTTCCTACTTGAAACCGTACAATAGTCATCTTTTAAGACAAATTTGACAAGCATTTCGATGACTTTGAAGAATAAGTTTAAAACTACTCGATCAATTTTGAGAAAAAGGCAAACTACATTACTTATGTAATCAAAGCGCCGAAAGCATTAATGTTGTTCGAATGGATGCAGGGGAATTATAAATTAAAGATGATGTAGCTGTATTTTTCTTATGATTTATTTGTACATTTATTACTAGCGTAATACTCTTTAATAATACATGCTTGAATGTCTTGGTGTAAACTCCTATCCGTATATACTAGTACTGGAAGATATACGTAGCTTAGCTTTCTAGCATGATATAAATATATATTGATCTAAAAGTTTTAATGCTTTAAATCATCTTAATACGCCACAAATAATAGTAACCTTCACATACAATGTCAGATATAATGGCTTATCTGTCAATGTTTTGCCCCAAGCAGGGTTAATGTTATGCATGGTCTATTAAGAGTAAATAGAAGTCGGTCAGTATATTGACCGGGAGGTAGACACATGCTGTTCATTCAGAAGTATGGTATGGTCTCAATTATCATGCTTTCCCCGTGAAACTTCGGATGTTTCTGCTTTCTTCGGTAAATAAATAAAAAATAAAATAATTACAATGCGACAAAGACCGATATGGTCCGCATGAAATAAAAACTTTTTTGCATGACCGGTTTACATCCGCGTAGGCAGTTACGCAATATTACTGGCTGACCGAATTACTATTGCAATCATGAGTGGCGACGCCAAGCGGCGTCGTATGAAGAAAGGTAGTTTCATCAACTAAACTATGCAATTGTAGAAACGTGTATATAAATATAAAAACTAGCTTTCTCTACTTTACTTCGGTCAACGTGACCTCTATCGATTTTCATGGCCGAAATGTATTGTATTCTTCCACTTTAAAATCACAACACCGTGTTTTTTATTTTTATTGGACATTTTAGCATTGTAAAACATTTTGGCACGCCTTATGTTTACAAAGTGACAGCCAATGATATAAATTAGAAAGAAAACTTAACACTCGGTTGTTTATTTTGTCTCGGGCTACGCCCTCGACAAATTAAGGGCGTGTTCGTAACGCTGTTTCGCACATCCCAGACAGTGGAACACACGAACAAACCGGAACACTGTTCGGAACTTGTTCTTTCTGTGCGGTGCAGCCAGAACAGTCACGTGAATACAGCAAGAACAATGGCCGCTTGTGTCATAAAATAGAATATAATAAATTTATTTTCCAATTATGGACCATTGCGGGCAACCAATCGCACTTAAATATATCCACATACATATTTCTTCCTCCAATATTACGGCTGCAACTACAATTTTGGTCATCTTTAATATTTTGATTTCTGTTCCGTTTTGTTCGTAAGGTGTTTGGAGCAGGACACTCGGTACACTGTGCAGGACAGGGGTCCGTTGCCTAAGCAAAGCGCTACCGAGCGCTTTTATTCAGTTACCTCCCGTTCAATTAAATATAGAAGGCAATGATTACCTCCCGTGGAAAGCGCTACGTAGCGCTCGCCCATGTTAACGGTCTCCTGTTCCGTTTTGTTCGTAAGTTGTTCGGAGTAGAACATCCCACACAGTGTGCGGAACAGACGTTCCGAACATACCCTAAGACAACGTCGCGATTGCGTTCTCTTCCTATAACATATCATCGATAAGACACAGATATATAGAATGTCGCTGTGTCCAAAGAGCATCAAAATAATCAAAATGTGAACAGGGCATAACTGGACTCCTACACTAAAACCATCGTTTAAATCTTATTTTTAACTCGCTGAAAGTTTTGCAGTAATTAACCTCATTTATAACTACTTCTGAAGTGTGCTAATGATTAACAAATTTAATGAATAATAACATTGTAAATTTTACAGTGTTACAAAATGTGCTTTTATTAAGTATCTGAGAGTAATAACAAACTGCACCCCCACAGACAACGGGAAATTTACCATTTAGTTTGTTTTAAATACAGCAGAATCATTAAATCATTTATCTTCATTATTTCATTGATTAGTTATATATTACGTGTTGACTTGACATGACATAATAAGTCCGTATTCGTTTACAAATCGACCTCAAACATCGATGTTGACTGCGAATATAGCGAAAATAAGACCACCGTAAAATATACATATATATAAAGAACGCTTTTTTATATTCAGAATTCTAACACGATCTGCGGATTAATCCATATTCGCATAGAGGAAACCATCTGTAAAATATTACCGCAACAAAATACACCTGGCAAATTGGCTGGTACTATTTACGCCCCCTAAACAGCAAATTTGTCATATTTGTTTGTGCGCTCAAAAATGACAAAACAACTATATAACATACATAATAAGGTTTTATTTAATATACTGTTACAGTTCCTTCTGCAAATAAACTAATTAAATTAAAAAAATATGTTTCGTTCCATCACAAAACATCGAACATCAGCATGTTCGATTTAAAAGTAGTTCAGTGAAAATAAATATCACGTGACATATTTATGAATGAATCAACGTATACTTTGTAGTAAAGACCACAACGAGTAGCGAATAAGGCAAGTTGCACGAGTATCCAGTGTTAAAGCAATGACGCATCTATTTTTAGAAACTCCAATATACTCTCGACACGTACTACGTTTCATATAAAAACTTCTGATAATCAATTAATTTATATTTTTCATTTCATGCAATAGATACCTTATAAATACAAGAACATATTTTTATTTCTTAAGTAACCCATGTGTATCGAAACTCCGCGAAATTGTTTAAACAAGCGTCTTCGACATTTAATTCAGAGATAATCATTAGTTCATTTAAAAAGTTCACATGTTCTTGTATTGGTATGGTTATACATCATTGTACTTACGACTAGCGCAACAATGTTTGTTAAAGATCTCTTCAAAAATCCAACAAAATCAAATTCTTTTGTTTCCATGTTATCGATGCTGTTTATTACACTGTTCAGTTCGACCATCACTTTAACCTCCAACTTTTTGATACCATTTCCATACGTGTGCAGGGCCTTCATGTACGTCTTCTTTAGGTGTCTGTGTAATTTACCATGGCCGTCGGCGGCAAATCCAACAGAATCCCCACTCCGTCGGAAATACTTGGCGTAACCAGATTGAGGCTTATCATTGAAATATTTGGCGTATTTATCCGAACAATATGCTTTCCTCAGTAATGATTCCGTGTTAAGAACCACCGTGTCCATTCCAAATAAATTCAAACTGAATATTTCTCCATAGCGTTTAGCCATTTCTTCAAACTTGTAAATTGAGTTTGATTCGTTAATTTCCAACCCCATTCCGAAGACGGGGATTCCAGATTGATGTGGTATTTGTTTTCCTTTCAGAGGTCGAGCTTTTCTTTTAAGATATTTTACAGTTATTGCAAAAATTGCAACAACTATTAATATAGCCGCGTACAGAACCATAATTTCCTTTGCTTTATTTACGAAATCAACAACTTGCCATATGCCTGTTGTGTGATTGACATGCAGCGCACTTGTGGTCTGTTTTCTCCATTCAAAGTTATCTGTCATAACCGCATGAACACACTTTCAACATGAACTTTTATAATTACAGTAAAGTCAGGTCTAAAGTCAAAACTCATTGATACATTAAAGTGGTTAACACCTTATCGTAGCTATAGCCTGTTACGGGTTTGTGTGTCAATTCTAGAAAAAGTATACGATCCACATCGAGTTCCAATCCCAGCCAAGTCTAGTATTGTTCTAAAGTTCACTAATGATTACGTTTGGTAAAATAGATTAAAACGTATGCATATGTATCTAAGTGACGTTAATTTGTCAATATAAAAGCATCAGCGTAATAAATTAATTCAAAATGCGCGAATAAGCTATTTTATAGAAATAATCCTATAAAAATGAAGAAAGCGCTTCATGATGGATTTGAATCCCTATATAGTAATATGAATATTGCCTTTACATTTACTATACATTAACAGCGTCCTAGATACGCTAGGGAGGATCATGAACAACAAGAGGGCCCAAAGGGCCATAGGTCGCTCACCTGTCCTAGTTGTTCATGAACCCCCAATGGTAGCCTCTATTGCATGTACAAGGTTTTCAAATTGTCTTATGCTTTATAATTTACATCACATTTAGACCCAATGACATATTGAAGTGATTTGACTTTGTGACCTAGTTTTTTACCCCGGATGACCCAATATCGAACTTGACCTAGATTTTATTGAGATGATCATTGTGACCAAGTTTCATAAAGATTAGACCAAAATTGTGACCTCTAATGACTATACAAGGTTTGTCTATGATTTGACCTTGTGACCTAGTTTTTTACCCCGGATGACCCAATATCGAACTTGACCTAGATGTTGTTGTGATGATCATTGTGACCAAGTTTCATACAGATTAGTCCAAAATTGTGACCTCTAGTGACTACACAAGGTTTTCTATGATTTGACCTTGTGACCTAGTTTTTGACCCCGGATGACCAAATATCGAACTTGACCTAGATTTAGTTGAGATGATTATTGTGACCAAGTTTCATAAAGATTAGGCCAAAATTGTGACCTCTAGTGACTACACAAGGTTTTTCTATGATTTGACATTGTGACCTAGTTTTTGACCCCGGATGACCCAATATCAAACTTGACCTAGATTTTGTTGACATGATCATTGTGACCAAGTTTCATAAAGATAAGGCCAAAATTGTGACCTCTAGTGACTACACAAGGTTTTTCCTTACGAATGAACTTGTTTTAACTAGCATAGAGCTAACAAAACATGCTTATTTTTGTACATCAAGTAATTACGCGTTCAAAAATGCTTCAAAATGGTTAAACATATTTGGAATGTATGCGAGCAAAACGAATTCTCCCGACTATCCAATAACGTGTACAAGAAATTAAGTTGTTATTTTGATCATTTCCGCTGTCTGCTTATTTCAACTGCTCAATCTCAATAATTGCTTGATCTATTAAGAGTAAAAACTCCCAAAACAACTGGATCCACAGATATCTCAAAATTAACTATTAATCATGAATTAACTGTTCGTGCACATATGTACCAGTTTTTTCAACATTTAAATATATCTAGATGAGACGGAACAAAGAAGAGAATGTGAGTTTTTGACAACCTAGTTAACTTGTATCAGAGACGTACCTTATTAAATATGTACGAGGGGTGTCCCAGAATCAGTAGACTTTTGTCGTAACTTTTTTATTTAGGCATGATATGTAAACCCAATTTGCCATATAAAAATGTTTTAACATATTTCAAGTGAATCTGTAAAAGAGATTTTCTAACTAAATATTAGAAAGCTTTTTAATCTGTCGCCAAAGTAACCAATAATCGGCCATGATAGGCGGGGCAGTAAATTTAATAATACAAATACCAGGTCTAATTTTAACGCGAGACCTTCGTAAATTACTGTCCGATATCCTTAAAACGTCCACCGTACATTTCAACTTCATAACTTTCTTGAATGAAGTTGAGTCAACACGTTAGATTTTGACCTGGTTAACGTCATGTCGTCCCTCATTATCTGTCCCTCATAAAATATCCATCTATCCCCAGAAGCCTGTGGGATTCGATCCAGACGAGATACGGGTCTGAAAGTTCATGTACATGTGCAATAGATATTGTTTCCACTCCACACAAAAAGTATTTGGTTCTATGATAAATATTATGAAAGTTATGACGAAAGTCTACATAATTCTGGGACAACCCACGTATGCGACAAGTCGTGCATGAGGAGTGTTACGATCATGTAGTGAGCATGTTAACAAGTTTTCCTTCAATTACGGTACATTGTACTTGGATTTCATGATTGAGTGTTGTAATAATAAAAATTAGTTTACTAACTGTTGAACATAATGTTACAGATTTTATTTAACAACCTAGATATATCTTTTCAACAAGAATGTGACCTCCCGTGCATATACGTGTATGCTGACGGCATTTAACATAAGGGCCATGATGGCCCTATAGGCCTATTCCTCACCTGAGAAACGTTGCTTTTGCTCATCTGGCAGACTATAGTCTCTGGTAGTACTTGGGCAAGATTTTATAGGGACAAACATTCTAACAAAGTTTTATGAAGAGTGGGCCAAAAAATATAGCCTCTAATGGACTAACAAGCTTTTTCTGAGATTTGGCCCAGTAACCTAGTTCTGGACCCACATGACCCAGTTTCAAACTTGACCAGATTTCATAGAGACAAACTTTCTGACCATGTTTCACGAAGATTGGTCCATAATTGTAGTCGCAAACCTGTTCACAAGTTTGTTTTCATAGATTTGACCTTGTGACCTAGTTTTTAACCTCACATGACCAAGTTTTACTTCTTTTCTAACAATGTTTCATGAAGATCGTGCCATAATTATGGCCTCTAATGTGCTAACAAGCTTTTTCTAGGTTATGACCTAGTTTTGACAAACATACTGACCATGTTTCAGGAAGATTAGGCCATAAATGTGTCCTCTAATGTGTTCCCACGCTTTTTCTAAGATTTGACCTAGTAATCCTAGTGCTAGACACAGCATTCAAACTTCTTATATTTCATGGTGACAAACATTCTGACCATGTTTCATGAAGATTGGGCTGTAATTGTGGTTCAAACATGTTCACAAGCTTTTTGTAATTGACCTAGTGACTTAGGTTTGACCCAGTTGCGAACTTTACCTAGATTTCATAGGGACACATATTCTGACCATAGTTGTGTCTTCTGTGCACAAATGTTTTCAAATATTTTACCTAGTGACCTAGTTTTTGACCCCAAATGATCCAGATTAGAACTTGACCTAGATTTCATAGAGACAAACATTCTGATTATGTTTCATGAAAATTGTGAACAGACAACAGACGGAGAGGGATCACAAAAGCTCCCCTTGTCACTTTGTTACAGGTAAGTGACAGGCGAGCTAAAAACGCAACAAGTATGTGTTAGATAACAAGAGGATAATAGATCATGTGGCGCTCACCTGCTAAACATGGTCAAACTTTGAACTTGACCTTAAGGTCATCAAGATAAACATTTTGACAAAACTTAATGAAGGTTAAAGCAAAAATGTGGCCTCCAGAGTGTTAACAAGGTTTTGCTATTATTTGACATATTGACCTAGTTTATGACCCCTCATGACCCAACTTCGAAAGTGACCTTAAGGTCGTCACGATAAACATTTTCACCAAAGTTGATGAAGATTAAAGCAACAAGAGATGTTTGTAAAACACGTATGCCCCCATGGCAGCAAAATAGTCAGAAATGATGAAGGTCGCAGTGACCTTAACCATCTGACCTCAAAAATCATTAGGGGTCATCGACTGTTGCTGACCAACATCCATGTAAAGTTTGAAGATCCTAGGGCAAAGCATTCTTAAGTTATTGAACGGAAACCATTTAAATAGTAAGAAACGGTAAAGGTCACAGTGACCTTGACCTTAGACCTCAAAATCAATAGGGGTCATTGACTGTTGATGACCAACCTCCGTGTAAAGTTTGAAGATCCTAGGGCAAAGCATTCTGAAGTTATTGAACGGAAACCATTTAAATAGTCAGAAATGGTAAAGGTAACAGTCACCTTGACCTATGACCTCAAAATCAATAGGGGTCATCTACTGTTGCTGATCCACCTCCATGTAAAGTTTGAAGACCCTAGGTCAAAGCATTCTTGAGTTATAATTATTGAACGGAAACCCCAACACCGACTGACGGGATGGACGGACAGACAGACGCAAAGAAATATACCCCTCATCAAAGGTGGGGGGGCATAACAGCTTTCACAATATGTAAATAATAAATGTAATACTAGCATGCCTAATTTGAAGACCCTAGGTCAAAGCATTCTTGAGTTATAATTATTGAACGGAAACACCGACTGACGGGATGGATGGACAGACGCAAAGAAATATACCCCTCATCAAAGGTGGGGGGGGGGGGGGGGCATAACAAGTGGCCTCAAGAGTGTTAATAAGGTTTTTCTATTTTTTTACCCATCTACCTAATTTTTTACCCCACATAACCCAACTTCAACCTTGACCTTAAGGTCATCAAGATACACATTTTGACCACACGTCATGAAGATTAAAGCAAAAATGTGGCCTCCAAAGTGATAACAAGGTTTTCCTATTATTTGACCTATTGACCTAGTTTTTGACTCCGCATGACCAAACTTTGATCTTGACATTAAGGTCATCAAGATAAAATTTTTTACCAAACTTCATGAAGATTGAAGCAAAAATGTGTCCGCCAGAGTGTTAACAAGGTTTTTTTATTATATGACTTTAGTTTTTGACCCCACATGACCCAACCTGTATTTCATTGAGATACAGCTACTGACCAAGTTTGATGAAGATCAAAGCCAAATTGAAAGTGCTACAGTGTTAACGGTGAAAAAGCTAACAGACGGACGGATGACGGACAAAAAACAATCACAAAAGCTCAACTTGCCACTTTGTGTTAAGTGAGCTAAAATGTGTGAATAAGGCTGGTATTCCATGAGCACGTATCTGTGGTCCGCTTTCCCTATTCCATGTATCCGCTTACTAGCCTGTGCATGTTTAGTAATCGGTGTATTTTCATTCAAAGCATCATTTGTAGAATGCGTAAGGAGCTAATAATTAACATAGTTTGCTTACAAAGTACTATGCATAGAATGAGGAGACATAGAATAAATCCAACAGTTTTTAACAAGTTTTGCAGAAGTGGACATGTGGTTGTGGAAAAATTATTATTCGGTTATGAACTGTTGGATCTATTCCATGACGCGACGTCCCGCGCCATCATATTGTTTCGGTTTGTTTGATTTGTGGTGGATGTTAAGTGGATACAATTCCTGTCACTTTGTTCAGCTAGACAATGCATCCTTATGTTCAGTTCATGGTGCCACTTCATACCTGGACAGGACAAGCTGAAACTCCAACCTCCACGCTAATTGTAACTGAGGTCATCTCAACAGGTCGTCAGTTGTGGACAATGAAATAAAGAGTGACGAAGACATGGCCAAGATGGCTCTATATCACTCACCTAACAACATGGATCCAGTTGACCCATATTCAAAGTCAACTTAGATTTAATCATAACAAGCATTCTGACAAACACTCATGAATGCCCAATGTTAAAATGCAGCCTCAATTACACACACACAAGGGTTTTCTATGATTTGACCATGTCACCTAGTTTTTGACCTATTAAAGATAACCTATATTCAACATTGACCTTAGCATCAAAGATAACATCTGGCCAATTATAGATGATGATGTTATCAAAACTTATATTCTGCCCCAAGTTTTGAGAATATACAATGCAAAATACCTATTGCACATACAGTGTAATCTGAGAAAACCGACACGTGGGAAAACCGGAATGTTGTCCAAACCGACCAAATATTATGGTCCCGAAATTTCTCTTCTTTAACTCAATGTAAAAGCTGTTTGAAAAACCGGAACCTTGCGAAATCTGAATACCGACTGCTACTTTGTCCCCCCAACTAGTAATAATACACACAAATCAACGCTTAAATACCGAACAAACAAATTACCAAACAATCAATTTGTTAAATAACCCCAGGGAATGCGTGAAAAACTGTATAGAGAACCGTCGTAGGCCTCTGCTACGAAGGTGTTAATTGCCCATTTAAATCTTGTCGATAGAAGTGTAACGTAACAATTACGAAGGCGTGATATTTACTCTTACTCTTTACCATGAGCTCTCTTTCATGTAACAATGTGTGCTTTCAGCAGAGCGTATTGAATAAAATAGTTTAACTTGCTTTTATCTTAAGTCATGCTATGAATTGTTTGTTCTTTAGGTCTATCGTGTTTTAATATGTCCACTTAAATTTTAGTAATTTTCACGATGCGTTAATTTTACGATGACACTTTATTTTGTGATACTTCGGATATCATCGTTGACATTATAACGATTGGTATAAATAAAAGGTATTTTTGTATTTATATTTGTTATTAGAAGCCCCTCATTAAACATCCGACACATGTTATGCACATATTGGCGCCTGATACTAAACAACACCAATGAAGGCCAACTACAACGCATTTAAGATAACAAAACAGTTGTAGTTTCACAATACCGAACTCTTGTGAAATCCGAACAAATCAGGCGGTCCGAAGGGTGTTCGGTTTTCTCAGATTACACTGTACATGTTTTATAAAGACTGCGACCTCTTGATTTAGCAACCTGCTTTTTGACCACACAGAAAAGGCCAACAATGTGAGCCAAAGTGTCTACACAAGCCATCGTGGATGGCAAACGAACAAAGAGTGATCACAAAAAGTTCACTTTGCGACAGATGAGCTAACAACAAGTTACCTGGAACTAGATTTTGCAATTATCAAAACAAATTCTTTAAAAGTGACAGTTTTATTTCAACAATTGGCAACTACTAAGAATATTCAGTCATAACTCAACAATTACATTTTAAAATTTAAACAAACTGAAAATGTATCAAATATTCAAGGAAAGTAAATTGGCAATTAATGATACATCAGAGGTGGCTTCTTTCAGCATATGACATACACCGGTAATACAGGTACTTTTCATGGAAAAATGATTATTTGGGATGTTAGAATGTTGGCTCTTTAACAGGTTGTCAACCTACACCAGATTGGCTTTATTTGTAAGCAAATCATTCACTTATTATGGCGAGGCCACTTTACTTCCCGTACAGTATAATGATTAATCAGGAGTCATAAAGTTACATCCTAACACAGCAATACTAGTATAACATTTCTCCTTTTATAAACATTACTAAACCATCTGTTAATTAAGACATTTGTTCCAGGACCAAAGTGTTATCTTAGCTTTGTCTCCTGATTGAATAACAACACTAATAGTCAAATAATCACACACATTATTACATGTAACTGTATTTCCATCAATTCTTCACATAGATGATTGTCTATCTCCGTGACCTTCTATTTTTCACATTTGCTGAAGCATAGAAGTGTTCACCATTTTTCTATCTCCGTGACCTTCTATTCTTCACATTTGCTGAATCATAGAAGTGCTAACCAATTTTCTATCTCCGTGACCTTCTATTCTTCACATTTGCTGAATCATAGAAGTGCTCACCAATTTTCTATCTCCGTGACCTTCTATTCTTCACATTTGCTGAAGCATAGAAGTGTTCACCAATTTTCTTCTGTTTCATCTCTCTCTCCATTCTTCTTCTCTTCTTACTCGACAATTTCTCAACTTGTACCTCTTCCTCGTCATCCTTGGGAAAGTTCTTCTGCTTTCTTTTCTGACCCTTAGTTGATGATGTACCTGCAGTTGGAGGCTCTAACTCCACACACGTCACAGCATCAGAGTCCTTAACAGAAAACACAGCACTGGATGGTTTTATCGCAAATGCACTGCTTTCTTTACCATTCTTATCAACATTCCCACTTTTATCAACACCTTTATGCTTTCTAGTGATACGGTCTGATTCATTAACTTCAACGACTACAGCCTTTTCACTTTCAGGAGCCTTCTTCTCAGATGATTTCTTAATTCCTCCTTTCTTTGTATTAGGAATTGTATGGATTTTACTACCAAGAATTACAGTTTTAGTTTTTGGCGTTTTCTTCTTCTTTTTCTGTGTCTTTCCCTTGGTATTTGTATCATTTAGATCAACTTCACCACTGTTCAGTTTATTTGTATCAACATTTTCTTCAATTTCTGCATCAGATCCCATCTTTTCATCACCATCATCCTCATTCTCTTCTTCATCTTCAACATCTGAATCGTCTTCAAAGTCGACAATTACTTCTCTGACATCATCGCCACTAAACTTTGGTTCCACTCTAATCTTCTTAAAATCTTGGTGAACAACAGGCATATCTCTAGATTTCACACCGGTGTCAGTGGCATTATCCACTTCTGATTTCTTTGCATCAGAACTTGTCGTTCCTTCATCAACTGTTTTATTACTCTCATCGGATGAATCGGGTGGTCTGACAAAGTAAGGGATACAGCCTCTCTGAAAATCATTCAGGATCATTTTTGCTGACGTGCTTAAATCTGGATCACCCCCTTTCAACAGTTTGCCAGAACGTTTAGCAAACTGAGACAGGAAATCTTCATGGTCTGTCCAACTGAGTATATGGTACGTTTTCTGAATGTACTCGACTTTCACTCTTTGCAACATAGCTTCTATATAGTCCTCGGGGGTTTTAATGTTTTCAACGCGAACAACTCCCTTTAGTACACAATCAGTTGGTGTAGAACCAGTAGGATAAACTACCCCAGGACAATCCACAAGATATATTCTCTTCATCAATGTGATGTACTGCCACACTTTGGTCTCTCCAGCTATTGGGGCTACTTTACAAACCTTCTTTGCACGCAGTGTATTAATGACAGAGCTCTTACCCACATTTGGGTAACCAACAAAACCCACGGTTATCTGTCGTTTGTCAGTATGAAGCTTGGAGAACTGTCTCAACAGGTTGATGAGTGCTCCTTTACCGAATGGATTCATGATGCTAGCATGGAATGCTAACGTAGGATGAACAGCAGACAAGGTTGCCACCCATTTTTGAGTGACCCAAACTGGAACCAAGTCTACTTTATTCAACACAAAGATGATATGTTTGAATGGTTTTTCTTTCTTCAGAAACTCTTCAACTTGGTAACATCTGGTGCCATGTGGATCTCTTGCATCAAGAACATTTATAAGTACATCTGATGAATCTATCACTTTATGAAGCTCATTCCAAATTCTCTTTGACTGTCCTGCTTTAAAGACCATCTCCCGACACTCATCCTTGAAATCTGGCATATCTCTGTCCAAATCTAAATCTTTTTCTGATTTATAACTACTGCATGCTTCCTTTGCCTGTTCCACTAGTGCTTGCATGTCAGTAACCTTCAGGTTCGGACGTTTCCTTGTTCTCTTCTTTCCAAATGTTGACTCAAATGATTCAGTGTCCAGAACGTGAACTCGGGCATTTTTTGCAGTTTCATTCAATAAAGAAATCGGTAACCTTGTCTGACGCATCACGACCTTATACGGATCTTTCTTCACTTTTGTCATCTCCTCTTGAAATGTTTGCAGAGCATTCTGTGATATCACCCTTGTATTTCCGAACCACTTTCTGTTTGGATCCACTCTTGCAACAGTTCCAGAAGGAAGCCAAGACTGATACGGAGCAGGGTGAATGATTTTACCTTTCTTATCCCTGACAGCTTTAAAGTTTTTATACATCTTGATCCTTTTAATTGTTGCTTTGTCCCTCATATTGGTGTCTGCCTGTTTCGGTCTGTCAGGGTTCATACTGTGACCAGCTTTGTTCACCCCATCATGGATCTTCTTCTTTCTCAACGTCTTCACCATTTTGAAAACCTGAAATGACGAAGGAATCACCTTAGAATACAACACCTTTCTTCATCGGATTTGTCAACCATAGTTCAGTCCTGCACTACACAGCTAGTATTACTAGACCTGTATTACTGGAATAAACAACCAGTACTCACTTGCCATTCCACTAGAAACTGACAACTTTTCTGCATGTGGAGGACATGACCATTGCCAACTGACAACCTTTCCCTAGGCAGAGGACATGACTATAATAGCCAATGTCACAGAAGTACATGTCAGACCTACCAATCAAAACCTATTATTTGCGTGACAGTCTACCAGACATATTTTTGTCCGGATGATAACTAAAAAACTGTTACAACTTTTGATTTGAAACTTTGCATGTGCATAGATCTCATTAAGGAGGTACGCACACGATCGAATTTTCCTTGAAACATCTTAAAATGACAGAACAGTCTTCTAGAACAACATTGAAATCATAAAAATGATATGTCACCAGTCTCGTTTTCGACATACATGGCTTTCTAAGTTTCTAATGACCTACCATTGTATTTTGTTCATTTTATCTATTTCCTGCATTTATGGCACCATTATGTTCTTTTTAAGATTATTACTATATGAAACCACTTTTAAGCAATGCATGATATTTTGTGTGTTCAATGGTCATTCTTATTGACATTAGTCACAATTCCGGCAGCCTGGTGAACAAATTCAGTATTGAACATAATTAATAGTTACCCCACCCACTTGTAAAAAAGTTTGATTTTCAAATGATTTCAAATGAACGTCAAAACATACCTAACGATCGAAAATGATTTAGAATTGGCCCTAAGTTTAGTATCAATTAGAACACCAGTTTAGTCAAATAAAAAATAGGGGTCACCAGCCTTTTTTGGGAGCTGTGCATAAAAAAGTACTAATTATGAATAAATTTGCATAAAATTAACCTAATTTGCATATTGTAATGAAAGAAATTTTTATTAAAAATATTTCAAACTGTGGCTACCTCTTATACGTAAACCATGCACTACATATCATATATAAGCATATGCATTTGAACAATTGTAGGGACTTATTGTGAACCCATATTATTTACAATTTTGCCGTTCCCCACCCACTTTTCATACATGCAAAAAAAATAAAAAGTTAAAAATATCTAAATTGTGCAATAATAGTATTATCATTAATCAACATTCATATGCAATCATTAAAACTAAAATTCATGTTTGTTCTTATCTAATACGATTTTGAAATTTCGCACATGCGCACAAGACAGCTCGGACCTCCTTAAGGGGAAGTGCAGTGCACAAGACCCTTAACTCTTCATTGCATATTTTTGGAGTTGTTCCCCTTAGATTTTGTTGAGATAAGGCCAAAAAAAAAAAATTGTGTGTTTAGGGTAACGGTCTGAAAAAAGTTAGGTAGGGTAGGCTTTGGGTTTTTTTTTTTTTTTTTTTTTTTTTTTTTGCCTGCTGGGAAACCAGTCATGAATTTGTGGTGGCTTAAGATGATATATCTGTGTAAATTATATGTATATCTAGCTTCATATTTGATTTCAGATCATTCTAGATGACTGTTATTCTGACTGAAAGCACATTTGATATTTTGACTTACAAATACATTCAACTGTACAAGGGTTTTGTTCGAATTTGTTCTGGAAATCTAGTACCGCAGGTCTGTTTAGTTGACATAATATTGACGGACAGGATGCTGTCAAAAAACGCAACAGCACACTGTGCTCAGATTAGAGCGTATTAAAGAAACACAAACATGAATATACTAAATATGTTCAGTATTTAATGCTGGTTTTGCATTTTATAATAGTAATGTCAGACTTATACAGACTTTCTGTCTTTTACAAAGTATTTTTATCACTAGTCTAGTTTATATCAACAAATGAAAATATATATGAGCTATGTCATGTCAGAAGAAAATATGCCTTTATGACATCTTCAGTATTATGCAACCAGTATGGGTCCAGTCGACCAAAATGAGTTTCACATAGCCAGACCAGGGTCCAAACTATTTACTTCATAGCAACGAAAGAGCTATTTCATTTCAGTATTATAGCTGTCTTAATTTTACTGTTAGGCCTTCATTGGCATGGAAAGGGGAGGTCAGAATACACTTTCTTGTGACCAGGCGCATATGTACTTTCTTATCTACAAATCATTTTCAGTACTGAAGAGTTTGAACAAATGAGGTTCTACTGTAAATATGATGCAAATAATCTAAAAGTATCTATAAAAATGGTTACATGCTACTCTCATGATTTTGCTCCAACCAGACAAGAAAACATAAGGGTTGACAAACCAACATATACATGTATGATCCTAAAGAAAGTTGACACAAATTGCAGATGACAAAAGTAATGTACTTTATAGTATTAGAAACATCTGAAAACATTTTTTGACACAAACGTTTATGTTGGATAGAGTTTATGAATGAAAATCTTCAGAATGAAGAAACTTAAAGCGACTTTAGAAAAAGTGACTTCATCCGATAGAACGCGGAAGGTTCGTAATGCGGCCGCATGTTGGCATTTGGGACGAATGATCTGCACAAAAGACGCCATGTTCCATACGAAGCCTACCCGATTTTCAATGCGGTATCCTTATTGGACCATATCAGGCTTCGCGAAAACTTTAAAAACCTGTCAGTCATTCAGACTGACAGAAACAAAAAAATTGTCAGTCCGAACGAACATTTGTCAGTCCGAAAAAATGAAGAGAGATGTATAGATAATGCATGTTCTTCTTAAATTATTCAGTGGTAAATTATTTAGAAATGCATTGTTAGCTTTAACACACAGTTAACAAGTGCTTTCAAATAGGCCTAATTATATAGTTTGCCTTTTCACAATGGGCTCATTCAGCCCATTCAATGAGCATATATCAGACAGGACTTTCTGTCAAGAGAAATTTTATTTTCATTTTACCATTTAATATCAAACATCTTTAAACTAAATCACGTTTTTTCGTGTTAAAAAGCCCCCTCGGAAATCGTCAAAATAAAAATATATTCAGAAAAAAAATCGCGAACATTCCGGAATCCGTACCGTGTAGTACGGGTTTTATCCGCATCCAAAAAATAATCAGTTTTCGCGACCTTCATTTCGCTGAATTATTTTACATTTTTGACGATTTCGGAGGGATATCTTATTGAATCTCGACGAAGATTTACGAAAATACATTCGTGTTACATTCTTTACAATAATCTTCAACTACGATGTGGGAATATCGTTGTCCAGACTTAAAATCTCCGTCGGACCAACCGTCCGACATTCAGTCAAATTTTGCCGGACCAAAGCATAAAATTATCGTTGTGGGAACGTTAAAAAATCGTTAGGGTCGGCGCCTTTCGGCTAGGTAGGGTCGGGTTACCCGAAACACACAATTTTTTTTTTTTGGCCTAATCAATGTGACCTAGTTTCATAAAGATTAGGCCAAAATTGTGACCTCTAGTGACTACACAAGGTTTTTCTATGATTTGACCTTGTGACCTAGTTTTTGACGCCTGATGACCCAATATCGAACTTGACCTAGATTTTGTTGAGATAATTAATGTGACCAAGTTTCATAATGATTAAACTGTGACCTCTCGTGTCTACACAAGTAAATTGTGGACGGACAGACAGACAAAGAGTTATCACAAAAGCTCACTGTCTCTTCATGACAGGTAAGCTAAAAATAAGTACCAACGACAATTTTCAGTAATTGGACATATCACATGAAATAAAACTGGAATAAATACACTTTTCTAATGTATGACAAACTTTCTTTTTTTGTAAATTTATCTTAGTGATTTATTCTTTCTTTTAATACTGTTTAAAATATGTTGTCAGTCAAATCTTTTTAACAGATAAATACAAATCACAATTCCGCATCCACAGAATTAGCCGGAAAAAAATTATGTCACGTAAACCAGCAGCCATCTTGTTTTACGATGACATTTGACCTAGTTGAGCATGTGTATGACCTTTTGCATTGTTTGGCACTTTGCATTTGCCAATGAATATTGTTTCTATTTAAACAGCACCACAATTCATTCTACAAATAAAATAGTCTCAAATATGGAAGACAAATGCCTGTTAGGCGCGCAGAATTACCTGACAGCTTTGTATTAGGTTATTAGCAGCATTTTACCTGAGCCGATCACTCCTCGAGATAACATAGTTTTAATGTAAATGTATATGAGAAATAAAGGAGAAAGGCAAACACAAACATAATAATTATGTGTCAATAGTGACTCAATACCCTGTGGCTAATCTGAGGCACAAGTATTAGCTGAAAAAAGCCAAGGGCAGTCTAGTCTAGAAACCAGGCTTTTTTATACTATACTAGTAATATGATTGCTTATCATGATTCTATGCCTTAGTAACAGTAAACAATGATAACCCAAAATGCCTGAACAGCCATGCTCTAGCTTCATGTAATGAATGCACCAGTCAATTGAAACCATATCCCCCCAACCCTAGTGAAAAGCTGTGATTTACACTTTTGTTTTATTACAGCCCAGGTGAAATCCCTGCTCCCAGGGCCAAACAGATGGTTAAATCCCTGCCAATTGGCCCCCCCCTCCCCTATACCTCACGGCTATATGTCCCCACTATTTTCAGTGATTTTTTTTGCCTCTTTGGGAATTTTCGCGTCGTGACAACTTGAAATTGGGAAAGTTCATGAAGCAGAAAGGCCAAATAAAACAGAAAAAGAGATTACATGTGAATGTTTACTGCTTTCTTTGAGCTTTTATGCTTGACCTCTTGTCAAAAATGTTCATAACTTTATCATTTTATGTCCAATTTTGAAAATTATTTTTTAAATTGTTTATTGGGAATTTTTCCATTCTAATTTGCGAAAATTATTGTACCCAGCAGTGGTTTGGCTATCGGCAAGATAAGATAGCGGGCAGGGCTTTTTTTCGCTGAATTATGAAGAGGCCCAAGCCCTTTTGTTTTGTGAAAATTTAGTGCGAAAACTATCAA
Source organism: Spisula solida (assembly GCA_947247005.1). NCBI lineage: Eukaryota > Metazoa > Mollusca > Bivalvia > Venerida > Mactridae > Spisula > Spisula solida. The sequence continues at coordinate 37,387,325 of OX365947.1, read as the reverse complement.
AATTGTGAAAAAGTAGGCGTCGAAATTTTTCAAATTGTGGAAAACTTAACGCATAGATCACAAAATTGTGAAATAAATTTTTCAGATGTCAGTTCATTTTTTGTCCTCTTGTCCCAAACATGCATGTATCTATGATATAATATTTCATATCAAGTCTAGTACAGGGATATATGATTTTTATCTATGCTTGGTTTGTTCGGTGCTTTGTGGTGAAGTTGATTTTACAAAAAACATGACGCCAATTCCAATTGTAAAGGCCTCTTTCGGGTTTGTGAAACAGGTCTGTTTGATATTGTGAAGGGGCCTTATATAGGCCCCTCGTATATACGGTAGTGAAACAAAGCCCTGGCGCGAAACAAAAGCCCTGGCGCTGCACTCACACGGCTGCATGTGGCAACATCATGATCTGAAAGGTAAAACCCCCGGACTGTTCTCCGCTATTCCCACCCTTCCCGGGAGTTGGGGGGAGGGGCATAGTTTCAATTGACTGGTGTGCAACCAGACCGGGGCTCGAACCCTGGAGCTTCGCTTACAGGGCGAATGCTCTACCGACTGAGCTAGCCAGCTGCCTACAGAAGTTTCTCCCTGTTAGTAATTAAATCCTATACAGTCTCAGACTACTACATACACCCCCTCCTTCGAAGAATTCATCCTCGAATTCATGGAGTACCAGAACCTCTGTGGGACGTTCTAAGGGTGTAGTTGGTCATTTACGTTGGGTGCCAAATGTAACCAGGTCGGAAAAATGTGCAACCAGACCGGGGCTCGAACCCGGGACCCTTCGCTTACAGGGCGAATGCTCTACCGACTGAGCTAGCCGGCTGCCTACACAAGTTTCTCCCTGTTAGTAATTAAATCCTATACAGACTACTACAGGTGCATAACTTGTAAGTGGTAAGACCCTCTTACTCTTAGTTGTCAGATGACATGGCCCATGATCAAAATAAAGTTTAAAGAAATGCGCCTAGAGTTCTGATTCATATGACAGTGATTTTCCTTATTTACTGGAATATTAAAAAAGTACTTAGATCATGATATACAAATGCAGAGTTGATGTTGGGGACACAAACTTTAAAAAAAAGTATGTATCCGAAAACTTGATTATCCGAATGTTGTACAATTAATAATTGCAAGGCACAAAAATCAACGATCAGACTATAACATAACACACGTTTAAATCATTTAGTACGGAAAGCAGCTACGTTTGATACTTACAGTGAAGTATTCTGCAGAAACCAAGAGAGTAAAACGCTAAAAACGTCTCTAAATTACAAACACGTTGTTGTGACACACACGTGACAGTTGTGTGGCAGTTGTCGTTCTTAGTACGTAATTCCCGGATTCGGTCTTTTCCCTATTCTGGGAATGTCTAATCTACTGACGCATTCCACTGACAACATAGATATAGAGGGATTTCACAGACGGATTTACTGACAAGTTAAACAAAGAATGATTACTGAAGCGTGGATGATTACTGGGGACCTGCAATGCTGTAAAGGTGTGAAAGGGGGAGGTAATTAAATGGGAAAACAAAAATTGAACTTAGTTTTATATAGTAAATGGATTATTTACAGCTGGGAGAAATGAGCTAGATTGTATTTAAAAATGATAATAGAGGTATTTGTTTATGCCGATATGCTAATAAACTCTACTGAAAGTGAATAATGATATTTTTATTATATTTCAGAAAACCGACCTTAGGGTATTGAAACATGGTTAAGAGACACGATCAGTTCGAACAAAAACTTCAACACTCCTTCTTCTTCCTGTTTAGTACAGATCCCACTCTGGGGCAATATCGTACTATGCTGACTGAAATGTAAAAAGAACACCGAACAGATTTCACAGACAAGATCTCGAGCGCCGTGTTATTTACTTTTCAGACTTTGCTGATAAATTCAACATAATTTTATATTATATATATTATTTATTGGTTTTAGTTTATTTAGAGGTTAATTGACAACACAGCTGGGCAAGGAGGTGATAATCTAGCTGCCTGGAAAATGAATAATCATCTCAAGGGCTTCACTCAGTCTCTGACGGTAATTATTCATTCTGGGCAGATTATCTACTCCCGGCCAGGCTCTGAAGTGTATTTAAGTCTTTAATACAATTGGGCAGCAGATTTCAAATATGTTTGTGTCTGATAAGCACTTACGGCTTTCTCATTCTAAGACAGAGAGATGTCCACTAGACAATGTAACATGGCACATATCAAAGCTCTAGCCTACCTTATCTTCTTTGGGGAGGTTTGCTTCTAAGGCCATATTAAAGGTCTTGAAATTGTCCTGATTGAATTCATGTATTTGCAGTACAAACCTTTTCAACTTTGATATCAGGATTCCAAAATGATATTGGTCAAGTCCAGAAGGCAACGGTGCATGCCAAATATCTAGCTCTAGGCCTTGTGGCTAATGATATTCAATATAATGACAATTTTAGCATTGGAGTCAATGACTTTAGAAGCATAATGTGAATGATCATTGTAGTGAACACCATGTGTTTTTAGAACACCTGGGATCCCGTCATGCAACAAATGGAAACCGTTTGAACAACTTTATAACTTCCTCAAGCCAATTTTACTTAAGAAATAATGAATACGTAGCTATGTTTTGTTGCGTAATAAAATATAGGCACGTGTTTGGATGCGTAGTAATTAAATCACGAGTGCGTAGTACCTATATTTTATAACACAACAAAGCACAGCTCCTATTTATTATTTCGATTCTAACATCGCAAATGCTCTGCCATTTATAGCACAACAAGACAGGTTGACGTCAAACTACTTTCTTTCCTATGAACGTTACCGTCACCGTTACGTCATTTGTCATAGTATATGACGTCGAACGTGACGTCACCAATCAGCTATATTTTATCGCGGTAATAAAATATGGTAAGCTCAATATACACAAAGAAGGCAAATCTCACGTGCTATGTTAGAATATAAATTAAAGCTCTATAGAGCAAAACCTTTTAACAATGACCAATATTTGCAGCTCCAGGGCGCTCCGTAAATTTAATGTAGCCAGTAATTGTGACAAAGTAATCAGTGATACTTAGATGCATAAAATGCAGTTTGTTTATTACATGTTATTCAACCATTAATTTCTTATATTTCAAACATTGAACTTGTTCAAACTGGTTCAGTTTCAGAAAAGTAGCCGGTGGTAAATCCTCAAGTAATCAGTGAAATCGCTGACCAATGAGGCGCTACAGAGGTTGTACTGTAGTCCTATTATTCTGAACAACACATCAAGATGACTTTAAGATCTTTATTTCCGCAGCATATCTTTAAATTAATACATATAGTTTATTATACAGTTATTATACATGCAAGTATAATTCCATTTAATGAAATACAAAGTGGTATTATGATTAAATCATGAACAACTGAACACTTAATTCATATGCAACAAAAAAAGCACTAACACAGAGGGTGACAGTTCCATATCCATTAAACAGAACCCAACATACACTAAAATAGTCACATGCTTACCAAGGTCAGAATAAACTGTAAATTTCAGTAACTAATCACTACAGCCAATATACAGGATGTTAAAAAAGTTTATTTGCAAAATTTAAATTCATACTAAACTTTATCTGAGCTATGTAGACAGTGCACACTTTTAGTTTCTTACTCTAATAGCGTCCTTTAATGCCAGAAAGATTAGGTCAATGGTAGAACCCTTTAGAATTGAACATGAAAATTTTACATGGTTCTGACGTCAAAAAAATACCCTATTGAAACATAAGGAACAAACAATTTTAAACTCAACTTGTCTTAACCAGCTAGTGAGAGTATTCGTTACATGTGATCACTTGTAAGCAGTTAACTATACAGTCAGGTAATACAAATACATTTAACATAACATATGTGTAATTCATTAAGGTACATATATAGTGTGCCCAGAATAATGTGAAGTTTACAAACATGAATCAGTTTGGTCAACTGTTGCAAAATTAATTTTACAAATTACTTAAGTAGACAGATATGGTCAGTTTTGTACTAAAAACATCACTGACAAATTGTGCATATCTGATTAATCCGCCTTTAAGGAATATACCAAAATGTCCCGTCTTTCTCATTATCGTGGGCACAATATAGGTGGCTATATGTTTCAGATGACCACAAGGCAGGTTCATCTGTATAATTATATATACAAGAACTTTTAAATAATCTGGTGTAATTATGTACATATACTTTCAATCATTTTGATATTCATGATTTTGATAATTGTCAATAACAGTTCAACAAAGTCACCAAATAACACTCATTCAATGATAACTTAACCTGATCCAGTTGTCTAAGCAAAATTATCAATTTAATACTTGTGCAAGGGGTGATCGAGTAATAATAGGACTTTTCTTATAACTTCTTAATCAATACTTACTCTTTAATTCATAGTATCACAATTGTGTAAAGATGTTTTGTAAATATGTTTATGTCATTTGTCAAGAAACTGTATTGTTTACGACAATCAACTATTCTGTTCTGTTCACGAAAAAGAAATTTATCTCATATTAGCTTTCAAAATTTCTGATTTTCCACAATATTATGACAAAAGTCCTTCTATTTCTGGATCACCCCACATATATTATATCATTAAATTCTTTAATTAACTTACAGCTCCATGTACATACATGTATATATGTGGGTAGTATCACTGGTCCTTGACAAAGCCCACCTATATACATGTATTCATAATTAAATATGTATACGAGGGGCATTCTGAAAGTTCTGATAACTGAGTGATAACTTTACTATGGATGGTCAGAATTTTTAAAAGTGAACATTTTCTGAAAGATCAATCTTTCAGCAAGACACTCATAGCAAATGTAATATTTCATTTCTGAGAATTTATAATTTATTGGTATTCAAGCAATACATGGTTTGGGGTATTGACTGAAATATCTCTTAAATACGCTAGGGGATTGCGTTGTATTGGCCCCATGTTTATTTCAGAGCGCACTGTTGAAGTATCACTAATGCTGATTGAAATACATTCGATATTATTTCAAAAATGCATAACAGTACTTTCTAATACCATAACTTTATTAAAAAAACTTGAAGTTAATAATAAAATAACAGCAATATATACAACCAATATAAGAGACCATTTTACCACATATAGCCCTACTTAATTCTAGACATAAAATACGTTTATGGACTATCAGCTACTCTAAATAAGTCAAATTGTCTAGATTTGAATGTGTATTTTTATTCGGGGGACATTATAAATGTTTTATTCATATAGTTTGATATTTGGAGAAAAATATTGTGCTCTATCCATGCTTTTAGAAAGTGGGTGGGGTAACGGGATACCCTTATACATGTAATAAAGATATCAATAATCATTGTTCTTATAGTTTAATTATTTGTACTAACTTCAAATTATGGAAATATGTAATTATTTTTGTTTTTCGAAATGCTATTTCGAGGATATGACGTCATAAATCTAAAATACGTGTTTTGGGCCACGTGGTTATATCATTTAAGCTGCTGTACAGTCGAATTTATGAATATTTTAGATTTCGTATTTAGTGGGATTAAAAATACCATATGTATGTACAAAACGGCCACACTTTTTATATTCTCATGTAACACGTCTAGCAGTTCAATGCAATGACCCGTAAATTGCGTATTTCCGGTAAAATGGCTATTTTCAAGAGCATTTGAAACATGGTCTTTTCCATGTACATCTAAAGTCATTTATACTGTCAGTACAATAAGTTCCATTTGTCGTTAGATCATCAGTTATGTAATACAAGATATGTTTACTTCCTAAATGAATTGGATTTAAATTATATAAATTATTAAGAATAATGTTATCCCTTCCAACGACCAATATGACACATTTTGGCGATAATCCATTGGGTAATATACCTATATGTACAATGGCATATAGATGAATTTCAAATTCTCTGATATTAATATCATGATATGTTTTCGATTGAGAAAGGTTGTATATTTCAGAAAATGTTCACTTTCAAACATTCTGACCAACCAATGTAAAGTTATCACTCAGTTATCAGAACTTTCAGAATGCCCCTCGTATATAGTTGGGCTAGTTCACTTTTTCATGGCCCTGTGGGCAGTATTAGGATTACAAGTTTCAACATTCAATCCTATTGCATTACAAACTATGAAATATGCATGTCCAGGAATACAATTCTAAACAACAATTAATGCATAATTTGATCGTAGTTTAATCTGAACCTTGCAACATATAATTCATGCATAAAAGTCTGGAACAGGTACATATGCTTGGACAATACAAATAAACATACACACAGTCATATCAATGTGTTCTAGTAGTCATTATTTAAATTTTTATAATACTTCTGGTCAATACGTTGACAGAAATTGACCAGATTATCAAATTTTTGTATAATGAGTGCAAATTCTCTGTTTGGTAAATCAGTGGTCAGTAGAGTAAATAAGTGTCCAAATGCCAATGCATCTAGTTCTGTTGGTCTGAAAAATAAAAACAACAACTTAGTAAATCAACAGTCGGACTGTACATTTCATCAAGCCTAGATCACATCAGCCTTGTGACAACCGTACACTTGTCTATGATCACTTTTTGAGGCACCTCTTGGGAAACCACAAGTGTTTTGGTAAGACTGTCCAACAAAAGCCTTAACATTGCAAAATGTGCAGTATGTGGCTAATTAAATTCTTAATGCTTGTGATTGGCCGATATTGCAAGTTTTCTAGTATGTCCAAGCAGCACATGAGATAGCCCTACAAGCATTGTACTTCAGCCTTGTGGCATCTACAGTCTATATGGATGTCTGCAATTTAATCTGGCATGATTGTAATTTAATTTGTGGATGAAATAAATTGTGTGACAAAATTTCTGTGGCTGATGTGACATAAGCTTAACATATTAGAACATTTAGATAAACATGTGTTGTACAGGGTGGATATAACAAACAGATTGCTATATGGGATAGAGCATTGTTGTCAATTCAAGCAACTCTGGTTCACCTTTCAATCAAATACATGTATTGTATGAGTAGATAACCTACCAATAGATGTAATTGTTAGTGCTGCATACTTCAAACTTAATACTTGTATTAGCATGTCTTTGTTCTAATTATCTACCAATGAGAACAACACTATCGTGTATAAGTTGTGGCAAAATATCAAACTACTTTTAAAATAAATGGATTTTATATCTGAAGATTGGCTAAACTTGTGGAAGAATATAAAATGTCAAACCTTTGTATCATTCAATCACTAATCTGCCAAGGACCAGGGTTCCAACAAATATTTTAATTCCCTAACTATTCCCTGATTTTTCCCTGAACACACAGCAGTTTTCCCTGACTTTTTAAAGCAATTGGGCATTTTTGTTAGGGCTAAATATAGCAATACAAATAGAGAAAAGGAGGTTATATTTGCTTGATATGAAACCAAGAAGTTTAAAGAAGCAGATTTGGGGCTGTTGATTGACATAAAATTATCATAATTCAGAATTATCACGAGCGACCATAGTCTTTGGTATTATCTTCATAGGAAATGACACTTATTGACAACTTGAATGAAGAATTCCCTGACTTTTCCCTGACTTTTGTTCAATTTCCAAATTTCCCTGACTAATTCCAAAATTCCATGAGTTTACCCTGACCTTGAAAAAATTATGTTTTTCCCAGACTTTTCCCTGACAGCGGGAACCCTGAAGATGACAATCCAGTGTTCCAACAACTGAGTTTGACAGCAGGCAAATTAATAATGAATGTACACAAAATTAAAACTTCATCACAATTGTACCAAGCAACAATACTTTTAAGTATTTCATTTGAAATAAGAATCTCTATTTAAAGGTACAAAACTTACTTTTTCCCAAAAAAGAAATCTTGTTTATCAAGTCTCTCTGATAGCGCTTGACAACATGTTAAAACCTCCTCACAAACCTGCAAGATGAATATACATGTAGTAATTGTAGTTCCACATAGAAGTAAGTACACAATACCATTAAATACATTCAAATAGGCCTATTAGTCAGTGAAAGTTATACACCGGTACTCAGTACATCTAGAAACGCAACGTTTTTATCCTTGATTTTTTCTTACTTTCATTGTACATTTATATTTGAATTTTGTGTAGTAGTGTTATATAATCATGAATAAACTTGACCATTGTCGAAATTTTATCGATCATGTTACGTAAATCTTGTGCACCAATAGAATCACAAAAAGCAGGATTTCCACGTGCACCGTTTATGCACGATAAATTTTGGTATCAATTGCATCAGACTTTTTGTAAAGTTTGCTAATAAAAAGAAAATCACAAAAAAGGCATAAGTTTCGGAATTAAGATGCCAAGATTGTCCAAACATAAGCCAAAGCAGGTGAATTTGGTTGGTTGTGGCACTGATGTCAAATGGGAGGTTGCAGGAGGGTTAAATTGTCACGCACTGACAATTTCATGTCTGGAGACATGCTACCAGCACACTAGCACCGGTTGCTACCGCCCAAGTTCAGGCCAACCATGTGTTACAGCTCTCTGACAGGACCAGTAACTCTGCGTGAACCTCACATCCAGACTAGGTTCACAACTGCTGCATACACTGCTAGACAACTTGTTTGGTGTCATGAGTATGTAATCCATCAATGGTTGATTGCTAATTTACCTAGACACTAAAACACAACGATTTTGAAAAAATGCTTATTGTATAAATTTGTGTTGTTTTGTTTTCAGCTGCACTTTACACCAAATACAGTCTGCACCAAAGGGTAGCTCTATGTGATAAAATGTTATAGATAATAGAATACAATAGTATCAAGTAAATGTAGCTTGATTGTATATCATCAGGTTGAAAAAATATTGACATTAGACCCAGTGTTGCATTTCTGGATGTACTCAGTATACTAACTACCCAAAATGTACATTTCTTCTTCAGAGAGGTTTTTGAGCATGTACATCATGCGTTAACATCCATCCGATTAATAAATTTACTTTCACTTTTACTCTATTTCATTCAACAAACATTTTATCATGATACTATGATTGTCTTACCTCATCAAAACTTTTTTCTGCCCATTCTATACTGGCAAGACGTTGTTTTACTTCCCATTTCTTTTTATAAGGTAGAATATTGTTGAGGGGCCAGGGATGCATACTCCCATACCTTGGTTTCGTTACCTAGAAATGTCAATACATGTATATATGATATGTTAATGTGCATGGCCTTTTTATTTATATATATTACGGGTTGTTAGACTCAAAGGTCTAGTACTGGTAACCCATTCCCATGATTAGAAAACAGCCCTGACATGGGTATATTCACTACAATAGTATGTTCCCTAAAAGTCATACAGATGTAATCTAAACATTGTGTCATAATTATTTTTGTTTAAAGCCTTGTTTCATGTCACAATGTTTACATAGTTATACGATTATACAATCCACATATTTATGTTGACGGGATTCTTTTTTGAAACATTTCAGCAGGCTATTATGTTTTTAATGAAAATAACAAGACTGCGTTCAATAAACGCTTATGCCCCCTGTGGAAGCCTTGTCCATAAATAAGTCTAAGTCCAAAATAAGGTCAAGGTGAAGGTCAAAATGGGGTCAGGTGATACAGGCGTGTAGAGAGTGTTCATATACAACATCCATGCAAGTATGGAAGCTTTGTAGCAAGCCATAATGATGCTAGAAGAAACGGTTAATTTGGGTTAACCAGGACGGACGGACAAACGGACGGACGGACAGGTGAATCACTATATGCCTCCCGATCTATCGATACGGGGGCATAAAAACAAAGATTGGGCTGCATAAAATAGGGAAAAGCTTGGATGATAACCTTCTGGCCTTAAATACTTCATATTTCTATTTTTTCTGAATGAATGCATTAATTTGCATATTATGCTTGACAGTAACATCGATATAAAGTATATTAAAATAAATACAAATGTATATTACCTCGTCAAAAACCTCCTTATTTAACCAAGCTAGATAATGTTCAGCATTAACTAGTGTATTACCAACCAATGCCATGTAGGCTTTAAGTTCTGACTTATGAATGTCTGTAAGATCTGAACACAACTGAAATCCCTAAAATTGTAAATATAAAACATGTACACAACTTAACACCAAAGCACTAATCAATACTATTATAAAGGTTGCACGGTGGTCGAGTGTTTAACCCTCGACTACTGTTGGTCCCTGGTTCGAACCTCAGCTAGGGCACAGGATTTCAGAAAAGCTTTTCAGGGTGTCCCACTCAACTAGAGATGAACTGGTTGGTAACCCAGAGGCACATTAAAAAACCAAGAAGGCTGTTTGGAAAGAGCAAGGGTATCACACCCGGATTCCTTGTATCACTGTCTCTTCTACCTGCTGTCCATTCAGCAAAAACACAGGACCCCATTGGAAATAAGTGATGGCACTTTAATGAGTTATCTTTGACCGAAAGGTCGGAACAATCACACATACAGATAAGTACACCTACTGTTAACCTCAAAATGAAGAACATAATTTTCAAGCTCCTTTTCACTTTTTTGCACAATTCATCTTCAACATTATGATACTCAATAAACAAGAACATCTCTCAATAACTTAATATTTCAACATTCGCTGTACTATATACCAGTATATGGCTGCCAGTAGATAATATCTAACTAGTTTTCCTTGAGTAAATTTTCAAACAAGAAGGTTTTTGACACAAAAACGTATGTCTCCCATAACGGGCTATAACTTACACAATATTCATCTGATCTAAAATTCCTGACATTATACACAACTAGGCTTGATACAAAGTATTCTTTAATCTTAGGAAGTTTCAATGAAATGATACAAGTCGTTAAGTGCTGACAAACTTTGTGATATCAATCCAGATATCTGGATATCTAGAGAGACAAGACATCCAGCACAAAATCAGTATTTCACGGACCCTACTATATGTGGGAGACATAACATGTACTAGCTTGATTTTTTTTGCAATCAACTGACAACTTCTTAACATATGGGGAACATGGTAATGGCTTGTCAATGTCATGGATCAAAATCATAACCTGCCAATTCAGGAACTGCTGATGGAATATTTAAACAAAAGTTTACTTACTTCAATAAAAAAACTTTCTGGCAGTGTGTTATTTTAAAGCACAGTTAAAATCAATAAAGGAGTACATCATGGCATGCAAACACTTACTCTAGTTTGAACACAAGCAATTATAGGTTCCATCTCTGACACTAAGAAGGGACCAAGCTGAATAAACGGTACACGACCTGAAAAAAAACATGTACTTGTAAAGATCATGGATATATATGAAGAAATTCAATTTAATACTTGTTATATGCTCAACTGAAATCGACATACATCTTTATTTTAATAATAAATGCATATGAATAGTAAATAAATTCAATTACCATAAAGAAAAGTAATTTCACAATTTTGAAAATATACACAATTCAATAGTAGGTTACAGGTTTGATTTCATGCCTCAACATAAACTTGTACTGGTATTATTCAGGTATAGTTCCATTGCATGGTATTCCTCATATAAAAGAAGTTCCAAGACACACTGGATCAGTGTCAGGATAATAATGATCTGTTAAATAATTAAAGAGTGGAACAAAACAATTCTACAAACTGTACACACCAGAAGGAGACATTTCTTCAGCATTAACACGAAGCTCTGAACTGAATTGTAGACCACACATATGTAAGAATGTTTTCACACTGAGACAAGCAGCATAATCTGGGAAGGTAATCTGTTCCACTAAAAAAAAAATGTTGTACATTTTACATGTAAAAATAAATTACTTGCATTCACTGCACATCATTACACACAAGTTTATAATTCTGTTTTCATATTCACAGGGTATGCATATGAACAGGATCATGTTCCTTGCAGAAGTATAATACTGATAGTGATAGTGTAGACTTAAAGTATCTACAGTAGATAACAGCAGGGTTTCCACTAGCTTCTGAATCTGAAGGATCATTTTGATACCTTTGAGTCTGACTAAATTTTACCATTTTATAGGCAACATACCCATTACTTAAAGAGAAAATGACCCTTTCGAACAAAAATCTTGAGGGTCAAAATGAGGCTTTTTGGAAATTATAATAATGGTCAAGACCCCTACTCCCCAGTCAAATGGAACCAACATTGATACACAATCATACAGCAAACAAATATTACAAATTGATTTATTATTTTCAAGAAACAATTATTCATTGATCTGATTGATATGAAGAGAACGAAACCATTATTTAAGAATGTCACGCCCTGTAGGCATTTCTCAGTATAATTCATACCCGTTTGTGCAATACACATACATTTGCGGCAGCACTATAGTATAATTTTGTTTATATGTTTGTGTGAAACTTTATCCATTAAAGCTATTATATAATGCCAACATTTGTTCAAATTTAATTGGTCAACCATTCATAAATATACGATATTATAAATTCAAATACCTTGATACTGCTGAAACAATTTCACATTGTCTGGCCATCTTTCTGTAGCTGGAATATTAAAATTATAAAAAATATTTATACAGGACTACCATACGCATACAGTTTAAATAGGTGTGAAAATACAATATTCCCAGACCCTTATGTTTCGAATTATTGAAGCTAATTGGGTTGAAAATTTATGAATTTTAATTTTATACATTGTATGTAGCGTGTTATAAGGGGTCCTAGCCAAAGACAGCACCACAGAGAAAATTGAGTTTTTCAACACAAAATAGACCTGTTTACCCAAAATAAATTCTGATTTATAATATATGGCTTGGGGGGGGGGACAATCCAAATGACTCCTTTATAGAAGATTGTAGGACAAATTTACATGTTCATTGTTGATCTTTTAATTATTTTCTATGATTTTTTACTATAAAAAATGTGTGAGACTTGGAATTCTCTGAGTGTGAGCATGATCTAGGGCTTTACTGCCTGTGCCTTGACATGTAATATGAACCTGTAGGATGATTTTGGGCTCTGAAGTAAGGACAGTGTCCTTTTTAAGATAGCTGCCTAGATCACTCCATATGTATAGCGCCAGGCTTCGCGAAAACTTTAAAAACTTGTCACTTCATTTGGACTTTAAATAAAGTATTTGTCAGTCCGAAAAAAAAAGAAATTAGATCTATGCACCTTTTCAAAATTGCTTAATTCAGAGGTAAGCAAATGCATTTATTACTGGATTTAAACATATTTTTCAAGTGATTTCAAATGGGCTGTTATTTACCTTTTTACCAAAGCGTGTCAGAATGAGCATATCCGTCAGATATGTTGGATATTATCATTAAATTATACAGTCTCTGGTTGGACTGACCCGTTCTAGAAATGGCAGACTTGAATTTCAGGATGTCTTATGTTTAAAGTACATCGTGGTTGATTCTTAAATGATGGAAGCGGAGGATTGTAAAAACGTATTGAAGGAGGCAGCCTGACTAGACGAACGTTGCATAAAATTAAGAATGACCGATGACATTAGGTCGCGAAAATACATGTCAAATAGCCAAAACTAACTTAAATACAGGCGTTACCTCCAAGTTCGACCTTGATTGCCTCCATTAGCAGTGTTGTCATTTACTGATCATAAGAAGCGTGATAATTCCTTCTATCATACAAATATACACGATAAAATACAATAAATTTCGGTGTCCTTTGCGTCTAAATCTACAGACGCTTGAAACATGTCAATGTCTAAAACTCTTACGACTATCAATTGAGACTCGCATTCTCATCCCATTCGGCAAAAGTCGATGATTGTTTTCCACTCTATACGCCTATAGAATCTATTTCTGCTCTTTTCTTTATAAAATGTTCAAATCATGAACTACTTAAAGCACTTCCTAGTATAGGTATGTATAACATCGTTGGATCAACCTGGTGATAAAACAGGTATTATATCGATCAAAGGTTACGAGTTTCGGTCGTTGATGACGTCATCATTAAAAGCTTAAAAAAGGACGTAAGTAATTTACGGTGGGCCTATATATATAACACAATTGGATAAGAAGATAGAACTTTGTGTTATTCCAAATATCACTCACAGAAGATTAGAAGTGAACATAGATCCAATCTACCTGACAAAGCAGAGGATGGGTCACTATAATCACATGAGAGGTGACAGAAATCCAGAGAAGGACATTTATAACGTTTTGATAAGATACCAGACCCACCAGTACTAACCGCTGGTATTGAAGAGGTCAGAAAGAGACATATATATACATATAGGTCCATCACATTGAGATGGTGACAAGTGCCATTGTGGAATTATATCTCACCAATGTCGATGAACGATCTCTCTAGCCATTTGAACTTGCTTGTGATTTAATTCCGTGGTGCCATTCACAGATTGAAGAAATACATGACAAAGACCATGGAGAGGACAAGCTCATCCCAAGAATACTGCATATAATATATACCTACCGTATCATTCAAAACGTACGGGATGATGTATACTCTCTTGAGCATATATATGCTGCTTTTGTTTATTTCGAGAAAGCATTCGACAGTCGATCTACTTCGTGGATCACTCTGTTTTAAAGCGTCACTATACCTCATTCTAAAGAAGATAGTTAACATTATCCGGTCGCTCTACGAAAACTTTGAATGCAAAGTGATATGTCACAACAAGCTTACAAATCCCATTATTTGATGTGAACACTGGGGGAAACATGGATATAAATATACTGTCACCAGTACTCTTTTCCCTGGCAATGATAAATTGGATTATAAGGTACTAGTATGTCACTCAGGGAAGAATACACCTAGGGTGTACAATGGACACTGGTCCATTCCTAGAGGACCTAGACTACATTGTGAATCTAATAGATAAGAAGACATACCACAGAAGACAAAAACATTTTTGCCACATCATGACATTACAAGCAAGATAGGCAGGTCAATACCAGGAAGGCAACAGCTAGGTTTTACGGATAAACTAAATTAAATCAATTTCTTTTTTAAGTTGAGATAATGGATAATGTCAGCCAAAGAAGTTGACTTTGGCACGATATTTTCCACCTGAAACCATGCTGTATTCATAGAAAATATGAAGTGTTTTGTGATGTTGGAAGCGATAATGTCTTCCAGGGTTTTACACTGGTGAGAGATGTATGTACAGTTGGTGATTTAAGACAGCTACATTGTAGCTATATGTGACATAATTAGGTGTGAATATATTGATGTGAATTGTTGATTTATTACTGATGCATTGTCTTGCTCTGAAACTTGAAGCAGTGTATAATTTGTTTTTGTTTTTTAAGTGAATCTTAACCAATATAGTCCTGTTTAGAATGTTTAACTTTAGAATAAAGTTTCTTGGTTTTTGGTCTGTTTTGTGTTTGTTCATGTATGTAAACCGCCCCTGACACTAGTGTGACGTTACTTCTTGTTGGTCTGTGATAATTGGTAAAAGTTTAGACCCAACCGTGAAAATGGTGGTTTTCCGGAACGATCCGTGCGGAATTACCTGCATAATTGTGACGTATTCTGCGGTTGTTTATGCCGATTATGTTGTTGTTAGACATCTCATTTTACCATCTATGTCGGATACGTGAGTCAAATATTTACTCAATAAAATTGCTACTAATTTCTAAAATCATTCCAATAACACATTTCCGGACGACTCATAATTCGGATAATATTGCAAAATGCAGCTTTTTACCTTATTATGCCCCGGAAGGCATATAGTGATTGAACTGTCCGTTCGTCCGTCCGTCCTTGGTTAACACAAATTGACCATAAATTGACCGCTTCGTCTAGGATTAAAATGACAGTGCCAGTGACAGTCACAATGTTGTGAGCCAGAAAAGCTATATATTAATATGATAATTTTGATTGCAAGCACAGAGAGAATGCTGGTGCCAGTCAGCTGCAACGAGCAGAGAGGGTACCGGGGTCAGAACAAAGAGAGTGCTGGTGCCGCTTCTAAACCGAAAGTAGGGTGTTTTTAAAGAAATTTGATGGTAGTTACCGAATAAAAAGCTTTAAGTGGCAATATATTATCTGATTATGATCAACGGCTTTATGTCTGACTCTGAGGTACTAGATATTTGCTATATTGAAGAAAAGTCGCATTTTAGCTTCATAAACATGGCTCGATGTTCATTCGAACAAGTACCCCTGGTCAACATTCCAGCCACGTCTGAACTTGTGACAACTGATAGAACAAATTGAACAATAGGAATACAATGGCTAATCATCGGGTGGTTCGGTGGCTATCAATTTTTATGCATAAACCCGAATTTTGGAGAAAAAAAATGATTTTCTTACCTTTTCTGGCGATCGTCGTCCTTCCATTTCATTGTTTTGCACTGAGAGAGACCCGCGCCAGCACCAAGAGGGTACCGATATGGTTATACACCGTTAGAAAACATTCCACGTAGATTGTTGCATACTCTCAATAACACGTAAGGTCAGTCGTTCAGCATTGTTTGGGGCAGATTTTTAGAAAACATTCCACGTAGATTGTTGCATACTCTCAATAACACGTAAGGTCAGTCGTTCAGCATTGTTTGGGGCAGATTTTTTAGGTTGGCGCGTCAAGTACTGAAATTATTTTATTGTTTTAATTTGTGGGTGATTATTATTTTTGGCAAGATAATATTCCACTTGTCCTGCGGGACGAGCACTGCCGGAAGATTCACTTGTCCGAAGTCAATTTCTACTCGTAGTTACGAGTGGATGAGTGGATTTATTGAACCCTGAGATCGATATATAACTCATTAACTGTTTCAGGCTATGGGGTGCTTTCAATGTTCTGGTATTCAACATCATAGTGTTTCTGATGTCAGCAGCTCATATACGAGCAGTGATGTCAGATCCAGGTATCGTGCCTCTACCAAAGACCAGCTTAGATTTCTCAGACATGCATAGTGGAAAACAACAAATGGTAAGCGTTTGACAATTTATATATAATGGATATACGCTATATATTATGTATGTTTTCCTTCATTGAAATACCGAGCTATTTTTTGTGACCTATTGAAGACAGCGCTTATCCTCTGTTACTTGAATTAATGGATGGGCAGTTGTTTTCTGGAGAAGAACCCACCAGTCCCCAATTGCCATGACAATAAATAGCGATGGATTGGCCATACACTCCGGAAGGCTTCCAAAAACATTGTCCCCCAATCCCTTGACTGGAACGCCCAAGGGAGGAGGATAAGGGGAAGACCTGTCCTGACATGGAGACGAACATTGGAAAAAGAACTGAAGTCTATGTCATGGAATGAAGCAAAAACAGCTCTAGGCACAAGACAGACCTAGATGTCGAAGAGTGGTGGATGCCCTATGCCCCCTTGGGGTGAAGAGGATTAGCCTAGCCTAGCCTAGTAGCTTTCAACAATTTATAATAAAAAAAGGATATATTTTTACATGATTATAAAATATTATACTTGTATCAACAAATACATGGTATGAATACCAGTATACATGAACAGGCCATTATGCTAATTCTGCTGATACTGTGTGTGTAATTGAAAATTTATGAATATTTATGATTAAAATAATAGAATATTATACCATTACTGGTATGAGAAATTTATGTTGTTGATTTATTGAAATCAATGTTTTCTAGTATGATTGACATTATGTCATAACTTATTTGATTTTGTAAACTTGTATGATTCTCGTTGATCCTGTGTCATACATTTATTCAGAGTGATGGCTGGTCAGTGTGCACAAAGTGTGAGACGTACAGACCACCACGAGCACATCATTGTCGTATCTGTGAAAGATGTATTCGACGCATGGACCATCATTGCCCTTGGTGAGTATAAACTGTGTGTTTATCTTTAGGAGAGAACAGTGATTCGTTTTCTTTTGTGTTTGACTGAGACAGTTGTGGTAGGTGGCCTAATCTCATTAAAATCAGATCCTATATATAACATTTGCTCCATTCCTTTACGCTTATAGAGATCTGGCTACACTCCGTAAGAGGTCATGTTCAAATGACCTCTTTGGCGCACAATGACGTCACATAGCCTCAACAGACTTTCACTGCGCTTTCAAAGTTTCAGATTTGTGAAAGAAGCGATTTGATCGTATGATGTAAAGTTCACATCGAGATGACCCTATATGGAGTGTCCTCAGATCCTATATCAGCGTAAAGAAGTGTAATAAGGGTTTGATTTTAATGAGATTATGCGTGGCCATTCAGTTTTCTCCCTGCCTAATTGGCTTCAAGGGAGGCGATTTGATATTTTATGGGAACACACTGCTAACTCATTAATAAAAAATTTGTAAAACTCGTTATAGCCTGCCATAACATATTTAGATTGATTACTTGATGTATTACAAATGTAGTTCTCTATTATGTTAATTTTGAAGTTAATAATGCATTAATTTATGTCTTGATATGATATGGGCCCATTCAATCCCAGAATCTAGGTCACAATTCATTAAATGGGTAGAACAAGTGGTTTTTAAGGCATCTAAGTGAAAATCTTAAATATTTTGACTTAAGTAAAAATTTGCATTGTGCAGATTTTCCACAAATTGAAGAGAATAACCCATGCTTTCTTAGTGATTATAGCAGCTCTTTATATAATACAGAAAAACGATGTTAGCATTTAATAATCCTGATTGAATTATTTAGCTGATACACTTCTACAAGTTTAATGATATGGATGACATGGAATATATCTCGTCTATTTTATTTCATCAGGATCAACAATTGTGTGGGAGAGTATAATCAGAGATATTTTATGCAGTTTTTGTTTTATGTTGGTAAGTACAGTACAGTCATAGCTTAATGTATCATTATAAAACAATATTTGAGTTTATGGAATGTCTATGACAAAGTGGTTAGGATGGCCACATTCAAATCACTATCCTCTCATCATAGTGGGCCTGTCACTGGGTATGTATAGAAGTATTTACATGTGCATGTAAGGGCACTATTTAATATTTAGATGACATAATCAGATAAATACATACAGTTTGGGGTTCAGATGTGGTTGAACTGTATACACTGGGTTGTTAATGCCTTACCTTGAGAACAGGAGGTCGTTAGTTCAATCCAAGTGGCATTAAGTACACCAAATTTGTTAACAATGGTATTGAATTATTATATGAACTTTGCCTTGCACTGAACATTAATGATTATGAGGGTTGACCAGGTGTCAGGTTGATATAATAGAAGTATACATATATATATGATTGCAATACTAGTACAAATTGGTAGGACTTAAAGTAAAAAGATGAAATAAAACTGACAATACTAGTGCCCACAATGCTTTTGTTATAATGTGCATTAACAATATCACATGTTTATATTTGGACAGGCCTTGCTGCTGTACATGCTACTACCATGGTGATTGTATCCTGGATGTTAGACCCTGGTGTGAAAGGTGATTTTAAACATTTAAAACTGTGAGTACTTTAAAGCACTGTATTATAATTTGCATGATCTTTATTTCCTATATTTCGGTAACAAACTTATTTCTTATATTTATGAATTCTCTGTCTAAGGTTCCATGGTAGGTATATTTTATTATTTATGCTTATTTATGAATATGGGAGGAACTCAATTTGTGAATAATAGCGAAAACAAAAACATTGCAAATTACCTGACATACAGTATAACTGTATATGGACAGACACAATTAATCACTAGGTAATCATCATGTCTGCTCTCTGGTTTATATATCACTCAACCTACTTACCTAATCCTCTTCGGGCTGTTTTGCCCCTAAGGCCATGGTTTAGGTTTCTGTAGCTAGCGTAGCTTACGTGACAGGGTCGCTGGCCCTGCGCACAGCCCTCCTCTTTTCACATCCGTGCTTGGGTCAGGCGATGACAGAGTTATCGCCCAAACCTTTGTGTTATTTCATATGAAGTTGTTATCCAGTTGTGTGCTGGAATTTTAATCTGTCAATCTTTGTTCATTTCCTGGTTGTGGCAGAGCATAGTTACCCTATCATAATAAGGCGACATTAATGTTGATTTTCTACCACATGTGGGAAGCTGCGGTTTCCTTGTGAAATGGTAAGTTAGTATTGGTTAGGATGTAGTCCAGGAAACACAGGTTAGGTAAATCGGCTGCTGTATGTATCAGTAAAAGATTTGAAAAATAGCGTTGAACGAGAATATACATTAAATAATAAACAATAAACTGTTATACTGGTTATTAAAAGAAAGCACAACTGTCCTAACTGAACATCAATTTTGGAAAACTTAGGATGATACTCAATGTGGTGAAGATGTATTAACCTACCACAATGTATTGAATTCAACGTTACTAATCATAGATAGACATTATGATAAATATACTTCCAATATTACGATTGTTGGGTTTTAGGAGACAAAATACAAGTGAGCCTTTATTCATGTTTGTTAACTTTGATATATTTCAGGGTTCATTCTATAATATTGGTGATAGAGTGCCTGTTGTTTGGATTATTTGTGATAGCTATAGGTTGTGATCAGGTGAGTTTGGAGAGTCAGTTTATTATACCTGGATTACAAAAAGTTAAGTTACCAATTTTCTAGGGCTGCCTTCAGCCACCCTTTGACATTTCAACTTCCCCTGATCATTGGGCTACTTAAGGAAACCTGCATTCAAGTTTCCCTGGGGAGACTATTTCCCTCCTGGTGGGTGTGCAGCCAACATCGATCTGCCGTGCCCAAGAATATCGAACATGTACCAATTCACTCCTTGGTTGAGTGGAGCATGTGGGGTATTCTTGCTCAGAGAAATTAAGCAGTCGTGCAGACGGGGATTGAGCCTGGGACCTCTTGATCCCCAAGCGCGCACCCTACTTCTAGGCCACTGCTATACAACAAAGTTTGAAGATTGTTGTTTATATACATAGTTTGTCAGTCCAATTCTGAAAACATCTGTCCTAAACTACTTCCATTTATTCAAACAAAATCTTCATACACAAACAATTGTAAATGTGTGTGACAGTTTTAATGTGCTTTGATCTAGGCAGGTTAATAATCTGAAACAATGACAGCTCTAAGACGACCCACTAAACACTTCATCTGGTTGTTTTATACTCCAGTGTTTACTGTTGAGGGAGGCACATAGTGATTGTCTTGTCTGTTTGTCCATCTGTCGCATTAAAAAATGTTAACCAAAAGTTTCAAGTTTTTAAAACTCAAATATTTTCAAAGACCATCAAGACATTGGTTTCAAATTTAGCATTCTTGTTTTACCATTTATAATCCTGTAGCTGCAAACATGACTTTATGATTATACCCCCGCACAACAAGTTGTAAAGGGGGGTATACTGGATGCAGCTTGTCCGTCTGTCTGTCCGTAGATGCATTCTTGTGGATGCAACTCCTCCTACAGTTTTTGCAGGATTTCGCTCAAACTGTCACAGATGAACAACCTCAACATATAGAAGTGCATGAAGAAAGGAATTTAGGCTGCAATGAATTTTGGCAGAATTATGGCCCTTTGCCGGCGGGGGTATATTAGTCTGCCGAATGGTGACAGCTCTAGTTTACATTTGTATTAATATGATATTTATGTACTGTATTCAGTTGTCAGCGATCTTCAATGATGAGACTGGGGTAGAATATGTGAAAAAAGAAGGCTTACATAGAAATCATTCCAAAATGTTATTATTGAGAGAAGTCTTTGGTCCAGGTAAGTCTCTATGTCTTACATTTCTTGCAGAAGTTGATTCAATACTTCTTGTTTGTGTTAACCTTTACTATTAAATTGTAGAATTTTATAATGCTTTCAATATTTTATTCTGTTATAATGGTCAACTGTGTCTGCAACGTCTATAAACCAGTTCAAAACTTTACTTAACATTGAAAACTAGAATCCGAGGAAGTTTAAATCAGTGTGTTGATGAAGCACTCTTTTCGTAACATTATTCAGAGGAACCATATCCGAGGAGACAAGGTAGATATAGGCTAAGAAGACTGCTCAAAGATCCAGGTATACCCATGACTCTATGGTCAACATCTGTCACAATTTATTAGGGAAAAATCTGTTTAATCTCTATTTTTCAGGTCACCCTGCTACTTGGCTGATTCCATTGATGGATAATTCTAGAAGTGATAAACGAACACTGGATAACAGTTACACTGTGTAGTATGATCATGGAATCTCTTATCTGTGTATATGTACTGGTGTTGATAGACATTGTGATATTCTACTCAAGTTGTCTGAAGTCGCTAGACTGGTATTAATTAGTTACTGGATTATCATCTATTTATCATTTGCTATCAATGATTTAAAGAGATTTATCAGTGAATATAAAAATGAAATTATCACTGTTATATTACCATACTCAAAAACAAATCCAACGTCATCGGCGCCAAGCTTCAAATTATGCGTAACGTCACTATGGGGCCATACTTGTCACGTTGTGACATTCTAATTTCGACGTAATTTTTGCAATTAAGCCAATTACTGTACCATTATACGTGAAATTAAAGCATGTAATAAACAGAAAATTTGGTTAAAGATCAAATTTTATTTTACTTGTGATCAAAGCAAATTAAATTTTGATTTCTGTGATCACTCGGTGAAATAAAATTCTATATTACATTAAAATAAAAAAATGTCCTCTATATCTTTCTTCAAAAGGCAGAAGGCCACAGTCTTAATGTTAGTTTTATTTTCAAAAGCCAGACAGCTGTTTTTGATTTTCACCCATTTACTTCCTTTTAAAAGACTTGAAACAAGTTTTCCACCAATTCGATGAATAAGCATTCAATCTGAAAAGAAAACTTTTGATGTGCTATATAATAAAAAGCTATTGATTATTATTTAGGGAATAAATAAGATTCTAGCCCTTCCCTAGAATTTTTTAAGGCGCTGGGAGATCCACAAGCATATTTAAAAGGATTTAGTAGAGAAAACTACCTGATTGCCCATAATTCAAAGGCTCAAACTCTGATTTAAGCACTTAGGCCAAGACAAAATAATGTTGTGGTTCAGGTTACGGGCAAAAAAAAAATAGGGTAGGTAGGTAGGAAAAACATTTTATTTTTTTATTTTATTTTATTTTGTTGAACGGCTTTTTTTTCAATACATACATAGGCAATCTAGCATAAAAACCATTTTAACTGCTGATTTTAATAAGGATTAATGGTCAATTCATGGCTTCAACTTGGCAGACTCTATTGGGATATCGTACAGGTTGTCATCTTCTAGTTTTGTCCATGGTCCTCCTGAAAAGATAAAATGGCCCCACACGTTTAAAAACAGGATATAAAACAGGAACACAAAGTTTCTTAAAACATGCACAATGCAATTAAAAACTCATATTTAGAATATTTGCATACATATTTTGCACCACTTGATATTTAATATATAAAACACTTCTATATTTTAAAATACCAATTGGAAATTATGCTGCAGTTGTTTACCATCTAAGTTTGACATGGGTTCCCATAGCAAATTTTATTTCATGAAAAAATTGGGCATTGGTTCCCCTAGCCTCGACTTTTCGTGAAATTTATGGACACGCGCGTCCCGTAGCTTTTCAAAAAAAAATTGGGCATGGGTTCCCCTAGCTTTTCAGGAAAATTCTCGACATTTTATGCATCAAAAAAATTTGGGCATGGGTTCCCCAGTCTCGACTTTTCACACAAAAAAATTGAGCATAGGTTCCCCTAGCCTAGGCATTTCACGAAATTTTTTAGCATAGTTTCTTCTAGACTTCTAGAAGCAGGGGCAAAAGAAGTACTGTTCAAATTTATGGAATTTTTCAGGAGAGTTTTGGCCTTGGGTGTTTCATTTATCCTAATGAAAACACCGACTCTCCTGTGCAGAAATGTTTAGATATGTAAAATAGACTTACCTCAAGATTTGTGCATATACAAAATACAAAAACAACCACCTTTCGAATACATTTTTTCAGTGACAAAAAAGTCACTGTTTTACCCCACCCACCATCGCATGAAAAACATACCTTCAGTCGCGGCAAGAGACACCTCCATGAACCCATCTTGGTGACATCTCAAGATAGATTCGATTTTGTTGAAAGTCGTCTCGGAACTGAAGGCTTTAAAAGCTCTCAATTCCGGAGCATGGTCGCACTTTTTACGTAAAACATTAAATAAAATTGACGAAGAAGATGATTTCGCCATTGCGTCGTAGACGCTCTATGCATTTAGTATGTAAAGCGCCTCGCCGATGAGGCTAACGGTGCGCGCGTAAAAATCTCCGTTAAAATATTCGGCGTGGCTAAAAACCGTTCCTCCGGTACAGTTTTAATTTTACCGCGATTTTTTTTCTTTTGGCTTTTAATTTTGAATAAAATGTTGTAGGGTCGCAGCAAAATAATAGGCTCGGTCGGGGAACCGTAACCACAACATTATTTTGTTTTGGCCTTATGTACATTATAGAAGCCATTATACAGAGCAAAAATATAAACAGACATTGTGATTTAAGGCGCTGGGGGAAAGCTGATTCTTGTGTTAAGGTGCTGTGGTACCCAAGCCCCTTGTGACCCTGGGGAAGAGCCCGCACTAAGGGGCAACATGAACATTATCGAGTAGGCAGAGATGATATTCTAGGAATTGATGTATACTATCCTAATTGTGTTGTTTGTTCTTGGTTCATATTGTATGAATGTCTCATTGTCAGTGTCATTGTCATGTGAGTTATAAGTTATTGTTCAATCTGTGTGGGTGCAAATATCTTTTACTTTATTCATATATGGCAAGATGCTATATTCACAGTGCATCATCATATTGAAGGAAAATGAGCATTTTCTAAGACCATGTGATTAATTGAATCATACATTCATGATATGTAATTCTGAACGATATTAAACTGGTTGATGGTTTTATCAAATTTGTTTATAATGAGCACTTTTAAAAGATCTTCAATGTAATGCTACCTTGGATGGAGCAAAAGTTCTACTTTCTATTATCTTTTTGGATGGAGCAAAGTATTCACTGATAACAAAACGAAAAAAAAGGTGTTTGCATTGTCTAAACTTAACCTAGTCGAGTACAAATCTGAATAATTAAGTGGCATGGTTGGGCCACATGTTTTTCTGTATTTAATACAGACATGCTCGCTTTGTTCTGATAATGTTTAGGGTTGTTGTGGTCTGTTTGTCTACGTATATAAGTGATGTCAGTAATGTAGTTATGTTCCGCTTGCTCAACATATACATGCTAAGCTAAAGTGCATTATCTGTTCTCAGTTTTGTTTGTTTATCATAAATACCATGTCATGTGAAACATGTACATTTTCATATTAATGATCATTGTAGATACTCATTGTTAACAGCATTTATTGATTCAAAATTGCTTATTCAACGGTATTATATCACATATATCTAATTTTTTATTTCATTACATTTCATCATTTCAATCAAACTACACTGTCGTCCAAACTTCCTTCACACTCTTAAAATTTTATGATTTTCTTAAATTAACAAAACATAAGTGTAAAATTTAAAAGTTTAATTGCAGATACATACTGGAATAGTGTTAATGAAATAAGAAAATGATACAATGCAATAATTTATATAAGATTTGAAAGAAACTATGATATTACAATGGTATTTGTCAATGTAAGTAAATCATATAATATTACGAGTGTGAAGGAACTTTTGGAGGGCAGTGTATGTACTGATGTTGTACATTTTTCCTGTCAATGGTTTAGAACATGGCCTTACATTATATCACTCACATTCTAATGTTATCATATTATTTACACATAGAAATCATAGCTATAGTGTGCTGGCGATAACTCTAGACTTATCAATAAACAAACATGCATAATATAAAAACGGCATTGTTGACTGTCCACTTGTTATCAGTGTAGATTTATGTAGTATATCATTTAAAGTGATTATGCACAAGATTGAACAAAAATGATCACCGAAAAAGCATTTAATATCATTAAAAGTGATTATGCACATGATTGAACAAAAATGAACACTGAAAATGCATTTATTTTTCAATTCGTATTCGTAAATAAAGGCTAGTGTTATCATCGGCAGACTATATAGAACAAAGTATTGAAAATGAAATTCCATAGTTTTGATAAATCCTCATTATTGTATGAAAGATACACTTCAGAATCATGATTATTGAACAAAGTTCGGGTGTTTCTATATTATCATTTACTTTGAACTTTCTACCGGTATTTTATCCTGTAAATTTATTGTATGTTTACCATGTGCTTTTAATGATTTATAAAATGTCTCATGTCTTAAACTGTTCTTAATGTTTTGGGATCAAATACAGTATAACAGGTAGTCAAAGACCAACTCAAATGTGGTTGCTTAAAGCATGTGGCTGTATAATGTGGGTGTAATTAAAATGGCTGAAAGGGATTCAGTATTGTATGCATATGACTGGAGGTTTGTTCTAGCACACGTTTAACTGTATTTATCCAGTCACTTCCGGCAAAATCTGCCAGTTAACAGGGTGCCGATAAAACTTAGCTATAGTCGGTCACCTGGTCATGTGACTAGTGATAATCCGTCACCTTACCACGTGATCTATGGCTCACTCGATAAATTCCTCCGCCTTGCCAGATAAACTTTTTCATCCACGGCACTAACCTATTATTCTCTATGTATATTCTTGATCATAGACAGTTGAATGGCTGTCACAAGGCTGATTTGACGTAGTATTTAGAACACTGCATGTACAATCTAAATGCAGTTGCTGTTCTACATTTACTTGCTCATTTTAGATATCCAGCTTGATTCAATGAAATTTGGTAAATGCAGCAAAGAAATGTACAAACACTATCAGTATTTTAAAATTTACTTTTATTTATGTGTTTGGCTCAGTTATACTTAAACATGATTTATATAGGGCTTGGTTAGGAAAGTGTTTGATTTTTATACTTGGTGCTTTATGTTTTAACCTTTTAATAAGTCGTGAGAAGTTTGAGTTGTGCTCGAAAGGCTTACCGAGGATTTATGAATTAATTATGCCCCCCATCTTTGATGAGAGGGTATATTGCTTTGCATATGTCAGTAGGTCTGTCGGTAGACCAAATGGTTTCCGGTCAATAACTCAAAAACACTTTGCTCTGGGATCTTTAAACTTTACATGGAGGTTGGCCATCAGCAGTAAATGACCCCTATCGATTTTGAGGTAAGTAGGTCAAAGGTCAAGGTCACTGTGGCCTGTACTATATTTGACTATTTGGCTGCCATGGACCATATGTGTTTAACAAACATCTCTTGTTGACATGAAGTCTAGTGGATCAGTAACCTCAGTAATGTGATAAACATATGAATACAACGGTGAAAAATTTAATGACTGAATGAGAGTAAATATTTTTTCTCTATAATGTCAAGGCCTATGTATGTGTTAGTATATGTACATATGTATATCAAGAAGATAGTATTACTAAATTTAGCTGTTTATTCAACCCTTTACTCCATATACCCATAACCTGTTTATATATGTATAGTTTGCCGGGGATAACTCTAGCCTTAATAATAAACAAACACTGCATGGTCAACTGGCCGCCAGTTATCAGTGTAGATTTAAAGTGTGTATCATTAAAAGTGTATATGCACATGATTGAACAAAAATGAATAACGAAAATGTATTTAATTTTCATTTTTATTTGTAAATAAAGACTAGTGTTATCTCAGGCATACTATACTTTCATTATATTAGTGTTATTAGTCCCCTACTGGTTTTTGACCGGAGGGGACTATAGGTTTGCCCTCCGTCCGTCCGTCAGTCCGTCAGTCAGTCAGTCAGTCAGTCAGTCAGTCAGTCAGTCAGTCAGTCAGTCAGTCAGTCAGTCAGTCAGTCAGTCAGTCAGTCAGTCAGTCAGTCAGTCAAACAATCTGGATCCTGACATAACTCAAACAGTTTCCAAGATAGGTTTATGAAACTTGGTATATGGATAGGGGGCAATAAGGGGATTATGCACGTTTAAAAATATTTTGATTCTGACAAAAATTGTGGTTGCTATGGCAACAGAAACATTGAAAATGGCCTCAAACCGGTAGGGGACTTCTGTATTGCTTGCAATTCTTAATTACTTGTTAAAATACAAGATTAGTGTTGTATTTTAAACCACATCTTGTGTTTAAAAATAACTGGGGATTTGACATGTGCAATGTATTTGCTTGATCAATGCATTGCTTGTGGAAATATAGATGTGTCAAACTACGTTGATATGGAGTGATCGGTTAATAAACATGCAGCCTCTTTTCTAAGCAACGGCACTGATATTGTATGATAAGCACTTAAGGTGTGTAAACTTTTATTGTAATTATTTGTATGTGTACTTTATTGTTTACTATGTTGATATTGTTGATTTAATTATTTATATATTTATTTAAGCATTGATTTAGATCTAGAGATAATATATTCATAGTTTTATTAGAACATATTTTATCACATAATAATTATAATGTTCAAACAATTCTTGAAATTTTATATGTACTGAATTTTAGCAGTATGAACTGCATATGAATTTTGTGGATTTGAGTGTACAGTACATAAAATATGTTGAGATGAATACATAGAACATGTGTGTTTTAAAGATATCCACTTTTACTAGGTGAACTGTTGTGTACGCTATGTTGCAATATTTAACGTGTTCTGATTACACGTTGATTATAAGAAATGCTTGCTTGATTGAACAATTTTATTGGTTTAATTTTAGCCATGGAAGTCTTGAAACTGACAATTTTTTACAGTCTTTTATGTTGTTGATTTTATACACTACAAAACATTCATGTAAGTCTATGTATGTTAGTATGTCTTTCATAGGAAATATAGTACAGAGAATTTGACATGATCCTGACCTTTATATGCATGAATATATTACAAAGTACTTGCGTTGAATATATAAATTTCCGCGAGTAAATCATGCAATATCGGTTCTTTAGATTTGTGTTGGTATTACACCTTGAGCATCTTCGTGATACTCCCCGCTGATGAAAACATACGACCGGGGTTATAAATATAGACAATATATCAGCTGTTGAATTATGCTAATTGAAGGTCGAGAGTCGTGTCAAATTCTCTGTACTATAGCAAGGGATTTTAATACCAAATATTGTACAACCATTTGTCCCTTCGGGGCAAAAGGTTGTATCTCGCTATATATTATGTAGTGAGATTCAACCTTTGCTGCGCTAAAGGAACAATTTGTATTTTGGGAAATGAATTGTTTATTGGGATACATGTAAAAAATGCAACTTTGTGGGGCGATAAATTTGTGCATTTCAATTGAGCATTGACAAAAATTTAATTAAATGTGAGGGATAATTGAAAATAAGTCGCTAATTAATATGATGACCAGTAATTAAATCTAGACATCAGCTTTTTTCTTGCCACATTTAAGCAGACATATCACTTATTGGGTTATATATTTGCTTAATGAAGGATTGAATACCTACACATTAAATGGAGCACTAGTACTTTTCTCTCATTAAATGTCAAGTTTCTATGTTATAAATTAGGCATCTTTAACCTGACCTGTGATAATAGATGCATTTTAAGCGCTCATACCATGTTATAACAATATGAGCAGAATATACCATCATATTATTGATCTTATTAATATATTATTCATGTGTTGAAAATCAATTAATTTTTATTGATGATTTTTCATGGTTATAAAGTGTGACTTGTAAAAATGTCCACGTAATAAGTGTAAAAGTACATGTACAGTATTGCAGAATATTGTTGTCATTGGTTTGTAAAAGTTATTATACAGGTCATCATGTTGCTTTATTGTTCATCTTGTCTCGCACGCTCCTATCATGTGTCTACCCTCGATGTTATTTTGTATATTTTTACACCCCAAAATAATAAAAAAATTAAAAATAGAATAGTTGTTGCTTTTGATTCTTAATTTCTTCACTTATCATACATTTGGCTGTATTGCAACACAACACAGACAGCGCTCTATTATGTACATTCAACAGTATTGCTACCCATTTGTCTGAATACAACACACAGTGCTCTATTCTGTACATTTGTCAGAATGGCTACCCATTTGTTTGAATATAAAAGCTCCGCAAGTCGCATGTGTCGCCTGACGACATGCACATTTTTCTTGGAATACTATCCAGTATTGGGCTACATATCCGACTCACAAGTTCTCTAGTCATCTGAACTGAAAATGACAAAGTTATGCTCTGGACAAAATAATGTCCTGATAAAATCAGTCAAAGGGGAATCATTGAAAAACTACTAAAGGTAGAGTTATGATTCTTGCGCACTGCATTTCATGTCACAGAAAGAAACATGCATACCAATTTTGGAGTCATTCATACTTATAGTGACAAAGTCATGCCCTGGACAAGAAATGCTTATAAAATCAATCCAAGGGAAATAATTCACCTGTCGTCCTAGTGCATGCAAGCCCTATGATTTGACCTTGTGACCTAGTTTCTGACCCAGGATAACCTAACACCAAACTTTACCTAGATTTTGTTGAGATGTTCATTATGACCAATTTTCATAAAGATGAGGCTAAAATGGTGACCTCTAGTGACTACACAAGGATTTCCTATGATTTGATCTAGGGACCTAGTTTTTTACTCAGGATGACCCATATCAAACTTTACCTAGATTGCTTAAAATAATCATTGCGACACAGTTTCATAAAGATGAGGCTTAAATGGTGACCTCTAGTGACTACACAAGGTTTTTCTATGATTTGACCTAGTGATCTAGTTTTTGACCCTGGATGACCCAATATAAATCTTGACCTAGATCTTGCTGAGATGATCATTGTGACCAAATTTCATAAAGGTTAGGTCAAAATTATTACCTCTAGTGACTACACAAGGTTTTCCTATGATTTGACATTGTGACCTAGTTTTTGACCCCGGATGACCCAATATCGAACTTGAACTAGATTTTGTTGAGATGATCATTGTGACCAAGTTTCATAAAAATTAGGTCAAAATTGTGACCTCTAGTGACTACATAAGATTTTCCTATGATTTGACCTTGTGACCAAGTTTTTGACACTGGATGACCAAATATCAAAATTGAACTAGATTTTGTTGAGATGATTATTGTGACCAAGTTTCATAAAGATTAAGTCAAAAGTGTGACCTCTTGTGACTATGCAAGGTTTTTCTATGATTTGACAATGTGACCTAGTTTCATAACAAGAGGGCCCAAAGGGCCCTAGGTCGCTCACCTGTCGAGCTTGACCTAGATTTTGTTGAGATGGTCATTGTGACCAAGTTTTATACAGACTAGGCCAATTTTGTGACCTCTAGTGACTACACAAGGTTTTTATATGATTGACCTAATTTTTTACCCCAGATGACCCAATATATCGAACTTGACCTAGATTTTGTTGAGATGATCATTGTGACCAAGTTTCTTAAAGATCAAGCCAAAACTGTGACCTCTAGTGACTACATAATGTTTTCTATTATTTGACCTTGTGACCTAGTTTTTTACCCCGGATGACCCAATATCAAACTTGATCTAGATTTTGTTGAGATGATCATTGTGACCGAGTTTCATAAAGATTAGACCAAAATTATGACCACTAGTGACTATGCAAGGTTTTTCTATGATTTGACAATGTGACCTAGTTTTTTACCCAAGATGACCCAATGTTGAACTTGACCTACATTTTGTTGTATTGATCATTGTAAACAAGTTTCATAACGATCAGGTCAAAACTGTGACCTCTAGTGACTACGCAAGGTTTTTCTATGATTTGACCTTGTGACCTAGTTTTTGACCCCAGATGACCCAATATCGAACTTGACCTACATTTTGTTGTATTGATCATTGTGACCAAGTTTCGTAAAGATTACGCTAAAATTGTACCTCTAGTGACTACATAAGGTTTTCCTATGATTTGACCTTGTGACCAAGTTTTTAACAGTGGATGACCAAATATCAAACCTGAACTAGATTTTGTTGAGTTGATCATTGTGACCAAGTTTCATAAAGATTAGGTCAAAATTGTGACCTCTAGTGACTACACAAGGTTTTTCTATGATTTGACCTTGTGACCTAGTATTTGACCCCAGATGACCAAATATCGAACTTGACCTAGATTTTGTTGAGATGATCATTGTGACTAAGTTTCATAAAGATTAGGTTAAAATTGTGACCTCTAGTGACTACACAAGGTTTTTCTATGATTTGACCTTGTGACCTAGTTTTTGACCCCGGATGACCCAATATCAAACTTGACCTAGATTTTGTTGAGATGATCATTATGACCAAGTTTCATAAAGATTAGGTCAAAATTGTGACCTCTAGTGACTACACAAAGTTTTTCTATGATTTGAGTCATTTAAACTTTAGGTGACAAATATTATGCTCCGGACAAGAAATGCTCTAATAAAATCAATCAAAGGGAAATAATTAAAAAACTATGCGAGGTAGAGTTATGGTTCTTGCACACTGCACTTCGGCCTATTGCAAGGAACATGCATAGCAAATCTTGAGTGATTTAAACTTAAGGTGACAAAGTTATGCTCGGACAAGCAAATTCGGACGCCACCACCGCCGATGACAAAAGTAACACCTATATGTCGCCTTTTCAGGCGACACAACAACACACTGTGCTCTATTCTGTACATTTGTCAGTATGGCTACCCATTTGTCTGCACGCAACACATACATTGCTCTATTCATTGCATTTGTCAATATGGCTACCCATTTGTCTGCACACAACACATACGTTTCTCTATTCATTGCAGTTGTCAGTATGGCTACCCATTTGTCTGCACGCAACACATACATTGCTCTATTCATTGCATTTGTCAATATGGCTACCCATTTGTCTGCACGCAACACATACATTGCTCTATTCATTGCATTTGTCAATATGGCTACCCATTTGTCTGCACGCAACACATACATTGCTCTATTCATTGCAGTTGTCAGTATGGCTACCCATATGTCTGCACGCAACACATACATTGCTCTATTCATTGCATTTGTCAATATGGCTACCCATTTGTCTGCACACAACACATACGTTACCCATTTGTCTGCACACAACACATACGTTTCTCTATTCATTGCAGTTGTCAGTATGGCTACCCATTTGTCTGCACACAACACATACGTTGCTCTATTCATTGCAGTTGTCAGTATGGCTACCCATTTGTCTGCACACAACATATACGTTACTCTATTCATTGCAGTTGTCAGTATGGCTACATTTGTCTGAATACACCATAGACTATTCTGTTACAAGACACAGATAGGTCTATTCTGTCGAAGTAGGTAAATAAATAATAAACAGTAAGGTAAATATTTTTTTATTTTATTGAAATGGAAGGTGGATAACTAACAGTCTCAATAAATATAATGGATAATGGTGTGAAACAAAAAGTTTGAGTATTCATGTTAATAAAATATTTTGTGGACGGAACAAATACTACGTTGCAGCAAAAGGCACACACATCTATATACAAATATAACATACACGCATAGTTCTCTTCAGTGTAATGCTTTAAACATCTTGGTACTGTTTTATCAAAAAACTTGTGGAAGTCCTAAACTTATGCTGCAATTTAAATTCTTTGTAATACTTCCAATTACTGCAATTTTGGGACCAACATGATTAGCAAGGATTCATTAACTGAATCAGTCTTTGTATTTCAGATCCATGAATTACACTAAAAGTTCTAAAAGTATAATTTAGATTTGAATGTAAATTTATGATTTCCGTAAGTGCTTTGATGAAACAGTACACTGCTCTTAATTACTCATTATAAGTTTCCATGCATAACCCTCTAAAACAATTAAAGATAAATGGAATAATTCAAGGGCTGTAACTCATGAAAGGATGAAACCAACAGGGCTGTGTGTCCATATATAGTAGTTAACATAATTTATTAATTATGTATTAAGTAAACGAATCTTAACTATTTCCGAGATATGGCTCTGTAAGCATGGGAAAATGTACACATGCAATGAAGGACATGGGGATCTGTATACAGGTGGTAGATGTTCATGAAGGCAATATTTGAATCATGTGACAATCTATATAACCGACATACAGGCACCAGCTACAACAATATTATCTTTTATGATAATTGGAGTCCTAAATGGCTCACAGGAAAGACTGGTCATGCCCAACTGCGTTGCCTCTATATTGTCTTTATTATGTTTTATGTTAAAATTGTCTTCAAAAGGGGAAAATGTTTTGAATGAAAATTAGACAATTATCAAGTATCCACACATTTTAGCAATTATTAATGAGCAAAAGCATATCACAGCACAGAAACAATGTGTATACATTCTTGTCCAACAATACATTCATCATCTGGCTTGTCTGTAAAATACCATTTATGTACGAGGATCAGTGTATACTAAGAAATATAAACCATCAATAATTGAGCCTTCCAGGACGGATGCTGTATACTTACTTTTAGACTAGAATAGAACAGAAAACAGTCTGAATTTATATGTATATAAATAATAAGAAGAAAATATCACAGCAAAACAACAACAGGCTTAATAATGACTGACACCGTCGCAACTGATCCTGTTACCTTCTATTAACAGCTGAATTTGTGTCTATATTGAACTCTAGGAGTATACACACAAGATATAATACAAACAAAAAGGATCGATATTGCACAATTTGCTTGGGGAAATTGATATATTCAACGCAATAGCCTTGCAATATATTCATGCATATCTCATGTTAATATCTCCACACGTTATTAACTTACGCTTTTACATTTAATATTGTCATCAAAACATCCATCTATTGCCCGATTTTGAAATGTTATTTGTTTGTAGTAGGTGGATACAATTACTTATACCTTTCTTTCATATTGAAAATTAAAGTAAATTTCATATGCTGTATGTGTCAAGATCACAGATCCTGGCTCAATTGGATTGAAGAATTTTTTCAGATAAGATATGATAGATTAGAATAAAATAAGGTAGGGTGTCCCATAACTTTGACATTTATAAAAAAACAACACTTTTTGCAAAATATTGATTCCTGTTTTGCACAGATAGCAACATGGTCACGTTATATATTGAATAAAACTTAAATGTTAGCTATTCATTGGTATATGACAATGTCATACATATCTCATGGCATTCGGTTGTAATGGTAACACATATTATGAGACACCCTGTATGTAAATTAAAAGTTTCTCTACATAAACTACAATTAATAATGAACACTTGCATAGTATCAACACGTAAACAAAATCATTATTTTACCCAAGCAAATATATAATAAAGAAACATCCAAAACATCACAGCTTTTAGTTACATATGATACAGTCATGTCCTAGCTTAACAACACAATGTAATGGGTAGAAACTAACAAATACAAAATATCACTGGCAAGGAGGGAGCAAAGATTCTAGCACAACAGATGAATGTATACTTCACTTCAATAGCAAAACATAGAAACGTATCATCAAAACACCACTGTGAAAATATAGCAGTAATAATGTACATATATAAACCAATACACAACAAAATATTCAAACATAGCACAAACCAACATATCAATCATATATAATAACAAACTAAAATGTACAAACAGCGTAAAATACAGGTTTATATCTTCATGTGCAATTTAATACTTGAGCCTCGGTCTGTGGTTATAAGGCTACTTACATAATATGTCCTTACAAACTAGAAGAGTTTTTGACACAAAAACGTATGTCACCAACAAGGGGCCATAACTCCAGCCAAAATCTTGCTACCTAAAATTTGTGACAAATTGCCCAGCTCGGCTTGGTACCAAGTATTCATGTTAAGTTTTATTGAAATCTGAACAATGGTCAAAGAAAAGAGTGACATCAATCCAAACAGAATCATACTGATATCAGATTTAGAAATAAAAATTTAGTTTTTAAAGTCAAGGGATATGTTTCATTTAAGAAAATGTTGTCAATGTCATTAAAACCACAGACCCTGGCACATTTTGTGATGATAGAATGGCACAAACTCATAAATATGTAACATAAATAAATATACAGTAACATCATATCTTGCTGTCGGACACCATCTTAAATCATTTCTGTAACAAGACTGCGTTCAATAAACGCTTATGCCCCAGTGGAAGCCTTGTCCATAAAAACAAGCGTAGTCAATCAGGGGCCGTAATTCTGTTGAAAAGTTGGATAGTGTTACATGGCTTTAACAATTTAATGCGTTTATGATGGTAAACCAGTATGCCAAGTTCGAAAGCAATCCCTTGATGGACTTTAAGAATATTTGATTTTCAACAACTTGAAAGTTTTGGTTAACATTTTCAACCAAACAGATGAATGAACGGACAGACAGGACAATCACTACATGCCTCTGCATCAGTAGATGCCGGGGCATACAAATAAACAATACAACCAACATTCTCATACAATGTGTGTATAATGTTGTATTCAATAACAAAAATATTGCAACAATTTATAAGAATCACAACATGTGGAAGTAGAAACAATTATTTTCATGTTAAAGTAGAAAATTGTTAAATTTATTATTAGTAAACCAAATAACCTAAATATTCATAATAACTCGGCCTGTATACTGTAAATTATTTGGATGAGATTAGTCATTATATATACATTGTATATAAATACAAATATAATATGGTCAAACAAATATGTTCTACAGCAGCATTAAATAACTCAAAATAAATAACACAGGTTGTGTGAGCATTTACTGGGAAAATCAAGCATTCAGTTGATTAATGATTGAAGCATTATATTTCATTGTAAATTAAATTGAACCATTATACAGTTGCAATAAATTAAATTCACTTAAAACCCTTCAACAAACAACATTCAGCATAGCTGTAAGCACACTGATCTCTGTTCTGGTGTCATGTCAACATTCAGGGATCTCTGCACTGGTGTCATGTCAACATTCAGGGATCTCAGCACTGGTGTCATGTCAACATTCAGGGATCTCAGCACTGGTGTCATGTCAACATTCAGGGATCTCTGCACTGGTGTCATGTAAACATTCAGGGATCTCTGTTCTGGTTTCATGTCAACATTCAGCAATCTCTGCACTGGTGTCATGTCAACATTCAGAGATCTCAGCACTAGTATCTTGTCAACATTCAGAGATCTCAGCACTGGTGTCTTGTCAACATTCAGGGATCTCTGCACTGGTGTCAGGTCAACATTCAGGGATCTCTGTTCTGGTTTCATGTCAACATTAAGCAATCTCTACACTGGTGTCATGTCAACATTAAGCAATCTCTACACTGGTGTCATGTCAACATTCAGGGATCTCTGTTCAGGTGTCATGTCAAAATTGTGGGATCTTTGCACAGGTGTCATGTCAACATATAGCAATCTCAGCACTGGTGTCATGTCAACACTCAGCCATTTCAGCACTGAGGTCATGTCAACAGTCAGCAATCTCTACACTGGTGTCACGTCAACATTCAGGGATCTCTACACTGGTGTCATGTCAACATTCAGAGATCTCTACACTGGTGTCATGTCAACATTCAGCAATCTCTACACTGATGTCATGTCCACATTCAGGGATCTCAGCACTGGTGTCATGTCAACATTCAGGGATCTCAGCACTGGTGTCATGTCAACATTCAGTGATCTCTGCACTTGTGTCATGTCAACATTCATGGATCTCAGCACTGGTGTCATGTCAACATTCAGGGATCTCTGCACTGGTGTCATGTCAACATTCAGGGATCTCAGCACTGGTGTCATGTCAATATTCAGGGATCTCAGCACTAGTATAATGTCAACATTCAGGGATCTCAGCACTGGTGTCATGTCAACATTCAGCGATCTCAACACCGGTGTCACATCAACATTCAGGGATCTCAACACTGGTGTCATGTCAACATTCAGGGATCTCGGCATGAGTGTCATGTCAACATTCAGGGATCTCAGCACTGGTGTCATGTCAACCAGTAGACTTGAAGATTAAAATATTGTACAAATTATACAAACAAGTGTCTCTGTGATGTATGTGGAGTGTAATATACGTATATAGATGGTGTATGTGGATGGTATTGGAGTGTAATATAATTAATGGGTGTAAACAAGGATAAATAAATTGTATTTGATACAAAGAGTGCTTGGTTCATATTTCCTGGTCGGATAAGAGGTAAATAAATAAAAAAAATGAAATAAAGCATGTGACAAATAAAAGTATTGTATAAAGAGTTTTACATAGAAACAACAACATAAAGCCTCGAGCCTCAGAACTTGATGACCAATGCTTGACACTAAGTGGTTAGGAGTAATGCTTCCATTGGTCTACCTTTGGCTTTGTTTGATATTAAAGGGAGATCATTCAGCTGTCTATCAGAAAACCTTGGACACGTTTGGTTGGGTAGGAGGACATTACTGATGTAAATATGATGCAACTTGGAACTGGTTTATGCTCGATACAGGACTTCTACATTACTAGTCAACTACAGTCATTCAGCTAATGGGATATGTACATATAATCTATACAACACCTAGGCATGTGTAAATATAATAAAACAATCAAAATAGGACAAGATCCTGAGGGTTTTATCACACATTATTCTTACCAGATAGACACATACAATACCATGCCAAAAGTGACCGAACAGTCCATTTTTTATGCATATGTGAAAGTTTAAAAGTATGAAAAACCTGAAATCCTCAAAAATGTACAATTTATATCTATATATTAGGGAAATAAAGAAAAACAGGCTTTTTGGCACTCACAACCTGAAAACTTTTGCCCATGTTTATGGATTTTGTAGTTGTTTCAGCATATTGTGGCTTTGTTATAATATATATTAGATTATTTCAATCACTTTTGGCTTGGCGAACACCATATTCAAACATAAATTTTGCGTCATTTAGCCGGTACTATGGAAATTCTGGTTTCCCAACAAGTGGTTATAAACAGGGTATTGTAAAAAGTGACTGGGGTACATGTTAAATACCATAATGTAATTTAAAAACTTCTCAATACATTTCGGTCAATATAAAATCTCTTAACACCATTGAAAAAATAATCTCTCTCTACCTAGATCACAGATTGAAGCAGACAAATACAAGTAGTTCCCCTATAAGCAGTTCCTGATCAACAGTTGATAATCATTATCAATTGAATTCATGTCAAATCCTCATGATTACACTTTTGTTCACTGTGAAAAACACACACTTTGGAAACAAGCAGTCAAGATAAAATGACAGCACACTACGTAAATCCTAATCCTTTGATAGACAGAATCGGAAGCCACTAGTGCACTATACATGTATGATAAAACCAACTTGAAGATATAAACAATCATTAAATGTTGCTGTAATCTTCACACACTGCGTATTTCTTCTTGTGCTTTTCCCAGATCTACCATACTGACACAATGCTCTGGCATGGTATGAGAAAATCGAAAATCCATGAGCTGAGGCAGATCAGTGTATATCACTGTATGTATACGACATGATATATCCCGGCGTAGATCAACACCCTGTCTTTCTCACACCACAGTTACAGAGGAACCGTCCATGGACACCGTACTTCTTTCTACAAACAGGACAGCAGCCATCTGATGTACGACTTTCTGTCTTTATTTTTGTACCACTCAAACCGAAACCGTATGCATTATCTACAGGTATAGTGAACGAAGGGCCACTGTGACTGAAATATCACAAGTAAAAACATTGTGTTATGCACTTTAATAACAGAGAAAGCAGACTGATGGTACTTGATCTCTGATGAACATTTGTGCCAGATGCTGGGGTTACTGAGCAGGTACAAACATTAACAACGGACAATAACTCAAAACAATAAAGAAGGTAGAGTAATGGTTCTTGACTTTTTCACATCATCAATTAAACAGTGTGGTATAGCACAGAGAATTTGACACGACTCTCGACCTTATATTAGCATAATTTAACAGCTGATATATTGTATATATTTATAACCTCGATTGTATGTTTGTATCACGAAGATGCTCGAGGTGTTATACCAACACAAATCTAAAGGACCGACATTGCACGATTTGTTTGCAGAAATATATATATTCAACGCAAGAACCTTTTAATATATTCATGCATAAAGGTCAGGAGCAGGTCAAAATCTCCAAGCTATAGTTATTTGAGACTGCAAACAGGAAGGAGGAGGTATTAAGCAGACACACTTCTGAGGTAGATAGATAACCTGGGCTGATATTCACAAACACCTTAAGGGAAAACTTAAATTGTCTTAAGTTAAAAAATTGAGCTGCACATATTTCCCAAGAAATGAAGAATTTTCTTTGTGATTATAGTAGTTCTTTACATAACGCTTCTAAACTATGTAAAAATTGATAATCTTTATTTTCCTGTTTAGCTGATACACTTAAGTAAATTTGAAAATTTTAAGAAAATTCTAAGTTTTCCCTTAAAAAGCTTTGTGAGTTAACAGTTTGGTTCCCAGGCAACCAACCAACAGATAGCAAAGTAATATACACCCTTATCTTTTAGTTTGAAAGGGGATGAAATAAAGACACTATTGAGCAACCATCAATATAATTGTGCATATATTCCATGTATATATACATACTCTTCACCAAATGTTGGCATGTATTTACTGGTTCCTGTACTACCTCTACTAGTGCTGGTTCTGCCTCTTGCCGTGTGGGAACCAGCTGTAGGGTAACTGGGACCAGGTGACGAAGATTTATCTGAAATAAACAAACATGTCAAGATGATAATTAACTCTTACAGACTTCTAGGAGTTCAATGCTGGACAACATAACATTAAACATTAATCACAAATATGTGTCAAATAACAATATGTAATATAACTAGACAGGTTTTTGTATGTCTCCCAACAAGGGTCATAAGACTCATAACTGTAGAAAAAATCATTCGTCCTAAAATTCCTGAAAATATGCATAACTTGGCTGGGTATGAAGTATTCATGTGAAGTTTCATTATAATTCGACCAATTGTTAAGGAGAACAGGCACAAACAAACTTCAAGGCAACCATCTTGACATCGAGCACAAAACCAATATGTCTTCCCCCACCATATGTTGCAGACAAACAAGCACAGCTTCATAGTTTGAAACACACAATTCATTAGTTTGAAACACACAATTCACATGTAACAGACAGAATATTTTCACAAGTTGTGTTCATTTAAAATTCATATGATCAACAAGGGGAAATAACTCTATCAAACCAAAACACATTAATACTGCATTGATTTGAGTGTGCATTGAGGACAGTGAAGACATTACGGGTATGTTCAATGTACCTACCTCTGTGAGAGTAGGATGCATGGAGTCCGGTACCAGAGGCAGTACCAGGCTTGTCTGAAAAATATAACAACACTTATCAAAATCTTTCATAATTTTAAGCAAACATTACTATATGAATTTTCACTGTGAATAGCCATTGCCAAGGTCTTGTGGTCAGTTTGTTGAATTTCTAATCTTGCGAGCCGGGTTTGATTCTGGGTTGTGGCAGGTCATACCTTTCCATGAAAATTTGACAACAATGTTGATTTTCCTCCACATTTCCCAGTACCTAGTGGAAGGGTAAGTTAGTACTGGTTAGGATACAGTCCTCGTGAACTGGTAAGGTAAATCAGCCACTGTATATAACTGGAAACTTGTTCAAAAAGTTATACAATGTTATGTAATTTTTTAAGATTTCTATACAAGGGAGACAATTGATACATTATTATATCTTGAGTTATTCTTCTTCATAAAGTGCTCGAAAATTACGACATTTTAGAATATTAAACACTTATATGCTAGAAATGTATGTCTACCTGTAAATAAAAATTGCAATCAAAAATATTTCAGATGAATAAATCAGATATGTCAGTGGTTATTGATCAAATCTGCAACAATTACACAAAAATGTCAGAAATGTCGCCTTCTATCAAATGTCTTTACAAACAAACTTGATAATGAAGTAAAACTAGGTATTTTAGCTATTAAACAGCTCGGACTTCAAGGCTTTCTACAGTGAAGTTCATTTTTTCGATTAGTTATATGTTGGGCATTGTTTTGTGTAATTATGGTATCTGATGTTTTATGTTTTCTTTGCTCAGCTGTTTATATAAGTTGAGTGTTGCCTTCCCAGTCTGATTATCTATTATATTTTTTGATAATGAAGTAGTAAATACAACAACTTACTCATTGTCTCTCGTTTACTATGGACACCAACATTTGGAAAGCTATCATAATGACTTCTAGGAGAATCTAAATCGTAATCCTCCGATGATCCATTTCTTGCTGGCT
The DNA here is from genome assembly GCA_947247005.1 of Spisula solida. NCBI lineage: Eukaryota > Metazoa > Mollusca > Bivalvia > Venerida > Mactridae > Spisula > Spisula solida. Next base: position 37,345,254 of record OX365947.1, on the reverse strand, counting down.
TTGGAATGTGCTTTGCATACTGAAAAAAAAACACCAAAAATATAATGTTTTATTTTCAGGGGTGTCAACAGGGCCAAATAAAATATCAGGAAAATCATATGGGGCCAACCACTTTTGCTAAACAAGAGGCCTTCAATGACCTTGTTTCCATAATTCACTCAATTTGTTTTAAAGTAAATCCTTCAGAACAGACTAAATTTATCATTTCTTTGCCATTTCTTGAAATATTTTCATTAAATAACTTTTATTTTGGTCAGAAGCCATTGCTCTATCAGGAATGATCAATCGGGAATTCCCAATAAATCAGGAAATTGACATCCCTGGAAAGCCTTTGACAAGCAACTTCAACAGCACACCTGGAGTGGTATTCAATAGTGATCTTATTTAATTGGAGAATAAGAATAGCCAATCATATCGCCTGTTACTGACCAAGAGTTTAATTTGGTGTGATCTGATTGGTTGTCCTTATCCTTAAGTCAAGTAAAATCAATATTGAATATTACCCCTGGGGTGATATTCAATACTGATCTTACTTAACTTAACAATACGGATAACCAATCCGATCACACCATATTAAACTCTTGGTCAGTAACAGGCGATATGATGGCTATCCTTTTTTATTCTCCAATTAACTAAGATCAATATTGAATACCACCCAGGGTTGGTATTTATAAAGCATCATAGTAGAAAACTTAAGATTTTTCTTAAATCATAAAAATGAACCCGCTAGACAGGAAAATATCAAAATTTATTAGATAGTTTTTAAGCATTTTGCGAAGAGCTACAAAAATGGATTGGAAAACATGGATTATTCATAAATTGTGCCAAAAGTGGCTGTCTTAAACAGATATATTTAATATAATAAATGGCTGATAAAGATTAAATAATAATGGCACCTAAAGACAAGCGGTGGTAGATTAATCAAAAATAAATTAACTTAATTGATCACAATTTATAACCCGGCCTTGTTTGTGTGTCTTCAGAAAATAGGTGTTTCCCAAGTCAGTTTTGCAGTCCCAGGGGGACACTTAAATAAATAAAGACTTTACTTTATATTTATATAATATAGTCATACATCTTTTCCTTTCTGGTTTTTACTGCCCGCATCTCTAGATGGTTGTTTACCAGCAGGATTTAATGGTGTTCCATGTTCTTTGGTCCATTTCTCACAGAAAGGTATATGATGCTTAGCAGATGGGTGACTGAAACTTCGGCCACACCATTTACATTTGATTTGAGCTGAAATAAGCAACATGATTATATTATATTAAAACCTTATTGAACATCACATCAAAAACACAATAAGTCATTAGTTCCAGCATTCTACTGTATTTTACAAGAGATGTTAAAGGTGCTGCCCCACAGATCGGGCTAAAATTTTCGTATGACTTAATTTTCCTACCAAACCAAGTATTGATATAATAGAAAGTCACTGGTGATTGCTTTATGAAAGATTTATGGCATATACATGTAAGCAATTTAAATCACTCTTGATATTTGGCACTCAGTATTTTTCTGTTTGAAAATATCGCAGCGTTTCCTTCCAAAATGTTCTATGAATTATGTAATTCAGACATGATCAAACTCTTACTTCAACAAACTTAAGCCTAAACATCTGTGAGGTATTCGGTTCGTTTCGCAATTCGTTTTCATCGAATGCAAACACATTTCAGGCAATTTAAGTGATAGTAGTGCTAATTCTATAGGGTATTAATACCCTATAGAATTATGGATGTAAAAATGCTAAATTACTACAAAATGCCTATGTTTCCTAAGTTATGTTTTATGTCAATGTGGTTGTTTATGGCATATACAGGAAACTATACCAAAATTACATGAATATTTGACAATTTAATTTTATTTTTGCAATACACCAATACGTGAGGCAGTCCCTTTAATTAACTATTGTTGAAGATCATTGTTTCAGGCTGATTTGCCATGGTTAACATATAAAATAGTAAATTCAGTATTATAATAATTGATTAGCGGAGGATCAATTTCTATAGCCTGTATTAATGAACTTGATCACACAAAGAAAGGTTATTACACAAACGTGTCTCCATAGAAAAGGCTAAAATCATATATATAAATATGAGGAAACTTTAAAGGTAGATGGGTTAAAAATTCTGCTGTAATAAATTTCAGACACTGCTTTATTATTTTACGATACCAATTTGAGCCCATACTCGGACATTAACTAGACAGGTTTTGACATAAATTAAAGCCTATGTCACCCATAAAGGGTCTGCAGACAGACATGCAGCACTTAATTAATATGTCTCGCAGACTACATGCGGGAGACATGATTTCAACTTGAAAGCATAATTATCCAATTCATCCTACCAATTCCATCATCTTCAGTTTTCTTTGTCTCCTTAGTTGAAGGAGTGGTAGCAGAACTATATCTCCGTTGCGTAGATTGAGCAGCCTGTTTGGCTTTCCGAATGTTTTTCAGTAGTTCTTCATGAGTCTGCCTCCAGTCTCCCGTGTTCTGTGGATACTGATCTTCGTCGGGACTTCCCATACTGTTATATATATCATCGGCTTCAGGCTCAGCTTTAGCACTCTCTTCATCATCACTAACATCAAATCTACCTCCATGACGAAGAGCACATCCTGGTTCATGCATTGACTAAAAGGTGAAAAGAAATTCAGGTTCTGTTCAATTACAGTTCAGCATAATCATGTATTTGACGATTTACCAAGACCAACAAAAGAATATTGCAAACTTGGAATACAAGAGGGCCCAACGAGCCCTAGGTCGCTCACCTGTCGTAGTAGTTCATGCAGGTCCCTTAATGGTAACCAAATAAATGCAGGCTCTATTGCATGTACAAGCAACTTATTTACATCACATAAATCCATATTAGAGTTTAAGCTAAGTTTTGTCTATGATTTGACCTTGTTACCTAGTTTTGACACTGGATGACCCAATATCAACAAGACCTAGATTTTGTTAAGATGATCATTGTGACTGAGTTTCATAAAGATTAGGTCAAAATTGTGACCTCTACCGACTACACAAGTTTTTTCTATGATTTGACCATGTGACCTAGTTTTTGATCCCATATGACCCTATATCGAACGTGGCCTAGATTTTGTTAAGATATTCATTGTGACTGAGTTTCATAAATATTAGGTAGAAATTGTGACCTCTAGTGACTACACAAGGTTTTTCTATGATTTGACCTTGTGATCTAGTTTTTTACCCCAGAAGACCCATTATCAAATTTGACCTAGATTTTGTTAAGATGATCATTGTGACCAAGTTTCATTAAGATTAGGTCAAAATTGTGACCTCTACCATCTACACAAAGTTTTTCTATGATTTGACCTTGTGACCTAGTTTTTGACCCCAGATGACCCAATATCGAACTTACCGGTAACCTAGATTTTGTAGAGATGATCATTGTGACCAAGTTTCATAAAGATTAGGTCAAAATTGTGGCCTCCAGTGACTACACAAGGTTTTTCTATGATTTGACCTTGTGATCTAGTTGTTGACCCCGGATGACCCAATATCGAACTTTACCTAGATTTTGTTGAGATGATCATTGTTACCAAGTTTCATAAAGATTAGGTCAATATTGTGACCTCCAGTGACTACACAAGGTTTTTCTATAATTTGACCTTGTGACCTAGTTTTTGACCCCAGATGACCTATTATCAAACTTGACCTAGATTTTGTTGAGATGATCATTGTGACCAAGTTTCATAATGATTAGGCCAAAACTGTGACCTCTAGTGTCTAAACAAGCTAATTGTGGACGGACGACAGAGATCTCAAAAGCTCACTCTGTCACTTTGTGACACTGGTGAGCTAATAAAACAAACTTTTAGGTTTATAACATGTATTAAAATACATTCGTAAACAAAAATGAATAACAATGAAGGGGACTTTAAGGTCTTGGAGGTCTATAAAATGGAAGGGGAAGGAGTGTCGTGACTCGTCACAGTGCTGCCTGTGCAGACCGCCTCTGGACTGGGGCCGCCTAGGTCAGATGGCAGTGCTAAGGGCTAGTATACCAGAGGTAATGGGTGCACTTTTTCCCCCTGTATTTATTCTACAAGACACTGAGAGAGAGCGTGTAAACCAAGTCTAAGATACAGGAAGAAGTTTTACTAACATACCAGTATCATATACTGTAAACCAACAAATTAAAGTTTGCGGAATTCGCGAGTGGTATAAATTTGCAAAATTAAATATCCATGAATATGTTCCAAACATGAAAAAAACCGAAAATGCCTCGTTTATGGTAGACTTAAAACGGGAATATGCAGGCAATCGGAAAAACACGAAACATTTTATATGCAAAATAAAGTTGGTTTACAGTAGAATGTTGTACAGAGTTGTAGGGAACACAGCCAGAAATATTGATAGTTTGACTTACCAGTTGACTGAAGGGCATTCTTTTATGACAGTAGGTACATTTAAACAGTCTGCTATCCATGTCATCTGAAATATAGGCAATATCAGCAGTTCAGAAAATAGGTAACACCATTAACCTTTTACTCTATTGATACACTTCAAATCGCTGGCTTAGATAGAAGGTTGTATGTACAAAATCAATATTTTGAGAAAAACAAGAAGAAACTGTCTGAAAACTACTATAGTACTCTTTACTTATGGAAAAACAAGGTTTATAGACTTCAGTTTGGACAGCATCACCACTTCCGATTTTCATGAAAATAGGCTCATAAGAAGCTTCTTGACATACAGATTTCAAATATAGTAGTACTTACGACCTTTTAATTCGAAGCCAGCGATATATAAATGCTTTCCTAAAATTATGCATGTTAACATTTGAAACATAGCTCATACATGCCAGACAGTATTCAGGCATGCATGCAAATTAATAAAATATCACACATTTCTTGGAAATACTGGACCCAGACCTGCATCACCTGCATTTTACAATTACTAAGGATTCTGCAAAACTTGACATGTATGCTAGCTTATTATCAAAATTGTTATGCATAATAGACTGGAATGGGATAATTGGTGCATATTCAGTTATATAAGTGACAGTTCATGTCAAGACTTACCGGTAGTGCAACTCATGCAATGAATTTAGAACATTTAAAGTACATGTATATATAAGTGTCGAACAACTGCCATCATGTTTTTTCAAAAGGTTTTACGTAATGATTAGTCGTAAAAATGGCCGGAAACGACAGCTATGTCAACAGATTACAAGAAGCATGTGGATATGTATGCTCATTTATTTTACATAGGAAATGTTAGGTTATTTGAATTATAGAACAGATTTATAGGAACAGGACTTGTTTTGAGAAATCACAGGGGCTAATTAAGCCATTCGTGAACCTTGTCCTTTATTGCAAACATCTGCTTAGGGAGAATATGATGGTGTTGTTACATAGAGATTGTTGCTCTATAGAGGGCTGCTCTGGAGAGGTTGTACTGTATGTTACATAGAGATTGTTGCTCTATAGAGGGCTGCTCTGGAGAGGTTGTACTGTAAAAGTATTATATATATTATTTTAATATAATTTCAAGTTAGAACTTTTAAGTAAATCTTTATCGTTTATGTACAAGCCACCTAGTGTGCCAATTATTGAGCGATAGAATGATGTCAATACCAGGCGTATGATCTGCAGACAAATTGTTGGGATATCGGTATATTGGTGCGTTTGTTATATAACATGTGGTTGTAACAAGCTAACTGACAGTCTCTGACAAACCTCTCACACATGCAGCATGTTAAACATATCCAAATGCCAACATATGATATAAACAGAACACATATATTAGATAATATTAACATGATAATAATTCTGTTCAAAGACCAACTACGTAGGTGAGTTTATCAGAAGCAGCATTAATGCAGGGTACAGGAATGCGCAAGCCTTCAACAAAGATATATTTATAGCAATTATCAAATTGGAATTACAAATGGATTGTGTCAAGATAAAGTAACTTATGTTACATTGCGAGATTACTCTAAATGATGATGATGTAATTATACAAGAGGATCCAAAGGGCCCTAGGTCGCTTACCTGTCATAGTAGTGCATGCAAACCCTTTGATTTGACCTAGTGACCTAGTTCTTGACCCAATATTGCACTTGACCAAGATTTTGTTGAGGTGATCATTGTGACCAAGTTTCATAAAGAAAAGGTAAAAATTGTGACCTCTAGTGTCTATAAAAGGTTTTTCTTTGATTTGACCTTGTGACCTTGTTTTTGAACCCAGATGACCTAATATCGAACAAGACCTAGATTTTGTTGAGATGATCATTGTGACCAAGTTTCATAAAGATTAGGTCAAAATTGTGACCTCTACTGACTACACAAGGGTTTTCTATGATTTGACCTTGTGACCTAGATTTCGACCCCGAAAGACCCAATATCGAACTTGACCTAGATTTTGTTGAGTTGATCATTGTGACCAAGTTTTATAAAGATTAGGTCAAAATTATGACCTCTACTGACTACACAAGGGTTTTCCATCATTTGACCTTGTGACCTAGTTTTTGACCCCGGATGACCCAATATCGAACTTGACCTAGATTTTGTTGAGATGATTATTGTGACCATGTTTCATAAAGATTAGGCCAAAATTTTGACCTCTAGTGTCTACACCAGCAAATTGTTGATGGACGACATATGACGGACAAAGAGTGATCACAAAAGCTCACTCTGTCACTTTGTGACAGGTGAGCTAAAAACATACCCAAAAATATTATTCATATACAGTTACTGTTCAAGCTTTTTAAACAGCCCCTCAGGGAAGCAGCAACCTCAAAATTTTGCTTAGCAGACAATATACTGTACAGTCAATCCAGAGTCAGTGTTCAACCCAATGAAGCAACAACCTGTCTTAAACAGCTATAATTATTAAATTCCAAACAGCCATTTTTATATTAACTGCACACTGTAACTGTAAACAACAGCCAACTGCTTCAGCTGTGCATCCACTAAAGGGCTGCTTAAGACAGGTTAGACTTCAATATACAGTACAACCTCTCCAGAGCAGCCCTCTGTAGAGCAACAACTTCTTTTTTTCTTTTTTGTGCGTTCGACTGAGACAGTCGTAGTGCGTGGCTATACTGTTTTATCCCTGCCTAATTGGCCAATGACCTCCGGCTTTGAGGGATGGCAACAGCCTCTCTATAAAAGACATTCAAAATTGATATTGCTATAAATGTTACCTCTGTAGAGCAACAACCTCTAAACAATGGCCAATATTTGCAGCTCACAAAGGGTGTTGCTCTACAGAGGTTGTACTGTATATTATAAAACTAGTCTAAGAGTTCTGACTTCAATGCAATTACCTACCCCCCCCCCCCACAGTCAATACAATATCTAAGATATCTAGGAGAATGAAATATGACTTCAATGCAAAATCATTTCAGTGAAAGTCTTTATAATATAGACAAAGAATACATCATGCACAATAAACAGTTGCACAACTACTGCATTAATCATTAACTTCCAATTGATATGACATGTGTGACTACAGGTAGTGTGTTATACATTACCTGTAAAACTAGCCTAGTTCAATCATTTAGGTGTGAGAGAATATGGAACAGCTGAACAGTCTGAGGTATTGCATGGTACAGAGATAGACAAAATCATTAATTTTCGCGGGTATTAATTTTCGCTGATTTTGGTAAAATGGTAAATTAGTGGCTTCTATAAAAGTTGTGGATTTAAATTATTGAAGTAAAAGTTCTCGTTAGGTATTTTAGAGGTCAATTATTCCAGGGGATCTTTATTTTGCGATCTAGTTCATCTGTGAATTTAACAAGAATAATTCCACAGCAAATATTATAATTTTGCAGTACACTGTGGTAGGAAGCTAGAACTACTACCAGTCATAATCATATAATAACATCACACATGATGTCTGACAGACTGTGATGTGAATTATGTAGCAGAATGAACAAAGGGTAACCTTCCCTACGGCTGCTGGAGGTTATACCCGGCCGGTACATGCTAATGTCAGGTCAATAGCTTACAATGTGTACATGTTATCATATGGAAGATCTAAACAATTATGTTGAATACTCTTCATAGTCATAGGCACATGCTTTCAAATTATGGTTTCAAATTATGGAGTGTACCCTATACTATAGAGAAGGTTGTGCAGCAGCCATGTTTAGCTGCAAAGGATATGACGTTACAGGAACTTGTATCTGTGTTTGCTCTGACAACTGTAAAACAACTGGGTACCAGCTTTCATAACGTCATGTCCATTGCAGCAAAACATGCCCGCTGCACAACCTTCTCTATATATTATATAGAGTATACACTCCGATAATTTGAAACGTAGATAATTTGACACCATGCGCCTATGCTCATAGTCAGTAAAATGTTGCTACACATAACTTAAGTTAGTAAGCACAAACTAAAGACAAATGAACAATCATTATAATAGTATGACCTTGATTTAGTATGGTACAAGGGCGACTAATTAAGATGGATGAAAAAACCTATGTCTACCTCAAAGGGTCATAATTCTGGTACCATTTAACTGAACTTAAGTTCAACTAGGTTTGGTACCAACTATTCATGTAAGGTTTTATTGAAATCAGACCGTTGTTTACAGAGAACAAGTGGGGACAAACTTAGTGACATTATCCATCCAGACATCCAGTACAAATTCAATATGGTCTATGGGAGACCAATTACTTATTGCTGATTTATTACTGGACTGATGTTGAGATGTTTTGCTGTGATCATACTTATTATAGAAAAGAGGTTTAAGTGCATAATTATGTGAAGGCCATTCTGGAGTACCTGATTATACTGTTTAATAGTAATTATATAAATGAGCCGCAACATAATTAAAGAGCTCTAACGATGTAACATATTTATGAGTCATTAAAACATATGTTGGATGATGACGAGTTTTTCCAAAATACCAGTTTGTCATTTGATATGCATGTTACCAATTCATAGACTGTCTATGCATCATACTTCTATTCAATTATAAAATTCAGACAAAAATGATTTAAGCCCCCTCTTTGGTGTTGCGGTTCATTTACTTTTTTTTCCTATGGATGTACATGATGCAGTGCTAAAGCCTAGGTCACACTAAGCATTTTTTGCCTCAGCGATGTACAACCGATTAAAATTAAGGAGCATTCAGGGCATTAGGAACAGGTTCCTCGTTGTCTAGGGGAAGCTTCGGGAAAGTCATGAGACAGTTTGTGATATCGGAAAAAATTGTGATGAATCGTGTGGTATCGGAAGAAATCAGGAGACCATTGGCGATGTGGAATTCCTCAGTGAGACCTAAGCTTAACTAGTACAGATGCTAACTAATACAGATGCTATATGATAAGAGTTACACGACAATGGAAACACGTACCATCAGACATGTTAGCCACACCTGGATTAAAGTCAGCAAAATATGTCTCCTTACTGCCGGTACTGTGTTGTGTTTGTGGGCGTGAATTGCGTGGCGTAAACATATACTCTGGATCAAGCTCCTCAGTACCATTCTCAGGGGCTATGTTTCTCTTACGTGGTCGTGGTCTTGAACGGAATGTGTTAAATGAACTGGGTGTGCCTGTTAAAATCAGAACACAAAACAAACATGCATAAATAACATGAACACAGCAATATAAACATAACATAGAAAACAAACTATAGTGCGCCCATGATAATGTGATATTTACAAACAGGAATCGGTTTGGTCAACTATGGCAAAATTGGTTTTACAAATCACTAATTTCGGATAAGGTCAGTATTGTACTCAAATCAACACTGATAAATAGTGCACATCTGATTAATCCACCTTTGTGGAATATACTAAATGTAACCACCTTTCTCATTATCCTGGGCGCACTATAACATGAAGCATGAGTATCGTTGTGACTAGTACATGCTTAACTAACAGTACCGCTAGAAATATATGCTAGATTATGTTTCCCAATGGAAAAGGTTGGGAGCACAAGGGGGGGGGGGGGGGTGGGGGGGCAAAGGTTCGAATCCAGGAAGGCGACTGTGCTGAAAAGGCCAATTGATTAGTCACTTTCTAAATAAATTAAGGTTATCATGAACCTAACTGCATCTAAATTGTATTGAAGGATAAAGTAGGACTGGTGTCTCATACATAGTTTTTTGAACAATCAAAAGGGGGAATTTCATGCCAAACTCAAGCAATAAATGTCTAACTTTTCTTTTTTGCAATAGTTGTACCGTTATCAATTATAGGAATGGAGAATATTTCCAGGCACATTCTGTGTTCTTCTAGGAAACTATGAACTAACCCCTACACAAACTTTTAAATTCTGAGAAGATTTACTTATAACAATCAATTATCATAACCTTATTTTCAATTTTAGCTACATGTAGATTTTATTTTGAGCTTGATTATTTACTATGTTCGAGGGTGCAAAGGGAAATAAGTTAGTAGTCAGATGAGTTGTCTCCTTTAATTAAACATAGGGTCTGTATAGACAGACTAGTTCTCACTCTGTAGGTCTATGACTCTGTAGGTCTACGACAGTGACTACATGTAGCACTGTTGCTTAAACAGTGACTAGCACAGCTGGTAGACAGATCATGAATAGTTGTTTAGTTAGTCAAATAAGATTATATACCCAAGAAAGTTCTGTGAACAGTCAAACCTATAATACCTGTATGACTAGTCACCTGGGTACTGTTTTATTAAAGCACTTACAAATATCTTAAAGTTACGCTCAAATTTAAATTCTTTATAATTCTTAAACAACTGCAAATTGGTGATGGATATGGTTTGTAGGAGTTTATTAACTAAATCAGTATTAGTATTGCAGCTCCATTTACCAAACTTTATAATTGACCTTTCTGCAGACGCTTCGTAGCCACGCCCCCTATAGTTACGGGTATTCGTTGTTGCTACGCAAGACAAGCTTTCATTAAAATGGCGTCTAATACGGAGATGTCGTGTGATGCGCTTGATACAATTCCGTTAAATATTTCGCTTTAAGTCAATGTTTTGAAAAATTTGTTAAACATAATCATGTGCCTACTTAAAAATTGCAAATCGATGGTTTTAAATCGAAGAATTTTACGTAAACAGTTACTAAATCAGAGCCAAGCAGTGTCCGAATAAGCAGACACTCACAAGCGTAATTTTGCCGCTCAATTAGAATGTTTCTTTTTATCTAAATCGCTATTTATGTATAGTTTTTGCGCCAATCGGGAATGACCTTGCTTGAAAGATACACCCTTTATTGTAACAAAGAAATCATTAAGGGTTAATACATATATTTACATATACACGGTTACGGGTATAATGGAATCTTCCATACACTATAGCATTTCATCTTCCGTATACGTTTGTATGATGGTGTGTTTGATAAATGATCAAATTCAAATGTGCGTAAACAAATATTTAAGTAAAGTTACAAGACCTCCTGATTTTCTGCGTCGGGTTTTTATTGATGTCTTCCGTGTGATCTACCGCTTATAGCGGGGACATACATTTTGTTGATTACTTACGACTGAGGCTGTATTTGATTGCAACTTCCGCAAACAAAATAGTGCTATGTTAACATAGATGAATGTGAATCTTTCAAATCCCACATCGCTACGTAATACATGGTTTTGTCAGCAGTCAGCATATCAACAAATTTCTAATGTACAATCACGCGTTATCAAGTAAATAAATATCGTTCAAACTGTCTGGTCAAGTGCAATAATGTGAGCTACACATATTTTATATGCACCATTATACAAGAAATAAATAAGCCCTAGATTTTAAGTTAGTTAAAATTCCAATGTGTTATATACTTTGATGATCTCGTTTAGATTCGTATCAGTCGGGGACCAGTGATATACCGCGGTGTCTTGTTAGTTGTCAATAATCAATGTGACACATAGCGGTTTCCGCGAGGACAGGGGAACAGTATGGGGTCAGTTAGTTTTATACATAATTGCTATAAATGTTTTGTAGTAATGTGTATATATCCGACAGGTCTCTGACATATAGATACTTTGAAATAAATTTGTACATGTATCTATCTATCATAATTTACAATAGCTGTCCGGACCGTACAGTACATAGATTTAAAAAAATAATTGTTATAAGCTTTGAAGATTGAATGAATTTAGCACCACAAGGATGTCAACTGAAAAGCGCTATAACTATTACATAGACCAAAACAACATAATGTTCAATATTATTAAAACACTTCACAGTCATCTTCGATGGGAAATACACACATTCTCGTTATTTGGGGGTTATGTGTCCTTATTCTATTTCAAATAATAAAATAATTTCACGAGTCTATGGTTTGAAGTATATATTTTTTGAAACATTCATATCAAATTAAAGACGAAGCTTTCTAGTTTCACAACATGTAATTATTTCGAATTATATTGATGTAAATATCAATGATATAACTTTTAAATCAGACTATATTTGAGTCAAAATATACATAGCTACTACTTCCGAGGCCTTATGGATTTAATAAATTAATTCACTTTCATGACATTGCTACCAAATTAAAGTTGAAGTTTTCTAGTTTTTAAACATACCAGAATTTTAAAAATGTGGTCAATATTAATGAAATAAGACTTAATTGAATATTGCACAATTTACATTGATTTTAGCTTGTCTAATGTCCAGGTTGTCTTACAAGATGGCGGCGATAAATCGTTGCCCAGATGCTGCAATCTGATTGGCTAACGCCACCTGTCAATCAAAATCGGCAGAAAGGTCAATTGTAAACAAATTATAAAGAATTTAAATTTGATCGTAAGTTTACGATTTCCGTAAGTGCTTTGATAAAACAGTACCCTGAATTAAGCAACCACCTGTCTTAAGTTACAGCTTGTACTGTTTCATCCCATTTGGCCATTTTTAAATAAGATACCCATGTAATAACTAATAAACAGCAAACTGCTGAAAGCAGCCACATAAGACTGCTTCCCCTGGACCAGCAGCGGATACCTGGGATACAAATCACCGAGATGCTGGAATATATTCATGTATCCGACGTGTACCGGATGTCTAGATATCATGCAAACATAGGCTCTTGAGTAGAAACAAATAACAATGTGCTGATGATCGGCTGATGTCTGTCCAGCCCCCAGCCCAGTAAGACATAAAGGATTAAAGACCCATGTATCATACAGCTTATGCAGATCATACTTGAAAGTTCACATGCATTTAGCATCTTGTCATATTGGCTCCAAAACAATGGTCTTACTCAGTGCTGTTGATAATAATATGTAATAAGAATTAATCAAGCATTCATGCGAGACTACTGTGTGAAACTGTTCTATCTCTTTCTTTATTCATCAGCAGATGCGTGGTTTTACTTTTGTTGTTCCGATACATCATGCTATGCTAGGTAGGTAGTTCATAACATAGGCTAGTACTGCAGTATGAGATAAGTCTGGCTACAATGTACTAACAGAATAGGTAAGAACTGTTTCTAACACATAGGGTCTGTATAGTCGACTACAACATGGATAATAATGAAAGAGCAGTAACCAAGTACACACAGGTGAGCTAATGGTGAGGAAACAAGAATCAGGATAAAAATGTCAATCATCTGTGTGTACAACAAATCTGGTTCCAATAAACTCATGTGAAGACATTCTAGGCCATCGTTAACTAATTCCTAGATCATCATCCCTACAAGTTCCCTAGTGTTTATGCCACCCTTCCTATATTCAATGCCACCCAGACTGTTTTATCTACTTCAAACTTATCAATGACCTGTTTTAGCATATTAACATTATCAAGCTAGTGTGTTGTCCAGTACAAAAAAATTAACCAGATTTGGTGGAAAACTAACAAGAGATACTCCCCACGGATTTTCTCAGGCAGAAATGTTGATAGTATAAGTACCAACTTAAAGCAAAAGTTCAAAGGGGCAATAACTCCTTACAAACTTATGCTCAAGTTCACTGCAGTATAGCTTATTATAACATTGAAATTAAAAAAAATTTAGACATTTAAGTTAAGACTGTAACCAACGCAAGCTTGAACACTGATGCTAGTTCCATTTTGATAATTTTGAAAAATTTAGATTAACTAGTATGATAATCTAGCAATGACTTTATGTTGGCCTATCCAGTGTATACATATATCATAGCAATGACTTTATGTTGGCCTATCCAGCAAATAGCTCACATCAGATAATAGTAACAAGTCTAAGTTAATAATCATACTACATCATTACCTCAACTCATGAACGAGTTCAATTGTTTGTGAACAACAGGTACCATACATGTATAATATAAGAGATGCTGTGTACAGTTTTCACTAACATTGACATTGTATACAGTCAACGCTGTGAAATACCCAGGTCACAAATCGCCAAAACACCAGACAATATCCACGTATCAAACGACAAATGTATACCTGATGTCTAGGGATCTTGCAGACGACAAATGTGCACCTGATGTCTAGGGAGCTTGCAAGACGGCAGCTGAGGAGTAGCAGTGTCTTAGTAATTTCAATAGAGACTTAAAATTGCTCAGACTGCTGCTCAATCTCTGGCTGATATATCCGTTCGGCCCAATCAGATCGGCTCAATCAGACCAGCTTTAATCAGACCAAAGTATCATTTTAGTATGTTGTCCAATGATTCAATGGTGATCAGATTGGATTTGGGACCCAGGTATAAGTTAATTTAGTTAAGTCATCTAAGTTAAATCTACAATGTACGGTGCCAGTCATAAGCAGTCCATACTTTCATTTAATATATTAAATATATACCGTATATCTTTGCCCATATTAGTCAGGTAAAAGCCTTAAAGGTGTCAAAAATATTTCAAAAAGTCACTTATTTATCATGACCCATCCTTTGATATTGACATAATAAGGCATAAGTTGTACATCTTATACAGGTTTTTTTACATTACATTTTCGAATTTGTTTAACTTGATTTTACCCGACTTATGGGCGAGTGTACCTGCATTAAACAGCCATAATTGATGTATTTGTTGACACTGGCTCACATGTGTGTATAGTAAATACTAAATAGTAATTATGATTGCCATTTAATATTCATATTTATATGGTTATTGGTTGATTTTCTTGGGCTAAAATCACTATCCAAAAGCTGTATGCATCAGTATGACAAAGGGCTCATTACCATAGATTATTCTGGTTAACAGGGTACCGTTTTATCAAAGCACTTACGATAATCGTAAACTTATGTTCAAATTTAAATTATTCATAATTCTTCAACAGCGGCGAATTGGGGACAGATATGGTTTGTAAGAGTTCATTAACGGAATCCTTGTTAGTATTGCGGATCCATTTACCACACTTTGTAGTTGTAAAAAAGTTATAAATTATCTAAATTTGAACGTAGGTCAGTTTAAGATTTTCGTAAGTGCTTTGATAAAACAGTACCCAGCTGTTTAAACACTACTTACTACTGATACTCAATTAAGTTATGGTAAAAAAAGAAGTAAAGTATTATCATTGTTATCCTTAGTTTTGACCAGGTTGAAGTTTCCTATGTATCATATAGAAGTACCAGATTAAACAAAACCTTCCAGGAATGAGCATTAGGAGATAAACTACCCAGTCAACAAGTAAACATTTCAGACAGGGTGTCCGTTCCATCCATAATCTCCAAACACTCTATAATTTACTGGAAGCTAATTCTTCAATACAGCATGTATAAATTACTAATACATGTAGTAACCATGTGATACATGTATCTCTGCTTAGTTCTATTCATCAATACAAATTATATAAACCATGTTTTACTATAATAAGCAAACTTGCTTTAACAGGTAGTTAAGGGAGGCATCAAATATGACCCTCTAGTCTAAGCCAGGGAGCTGGGTCCTGTTTTAGCAAAGCACTTACAGAAATCTTAAACTTACTCCTAGATTTAAATTCTTGTTAAATCTTATTATAAACAACTTCAAATTGTGGTAAATGGATCTGCAATGTATATATTAACAATGTTTCAGTTTCAATAGAAAAACGGACTCGCACCTTTAAAGACAAAATATTGAAACATCAGACCAACTTACTGAATCTGGCATATTCTGTGGTAGGATCTGGAGCATCAAAGAACGCTGAGAAGCCGAAAGTTCCATTAGGTACTTCAGGACCCATGAAGAATGCATCGAAACTCATTCCCAGATCATCCATGAAAGATTTGAAAGCAAAAGAAAAGTTTGCACGCGGCTGTGGATCTGGAATATCGTAAAACTGATCCGTGTCATCAGGAGCTGTCCACTCATTAGACCAAGGTCGTCGAGGTCGGGAATTAGTTGATTGTTTATGTTTCGGCTTAGGGCTCGGTTTTTGGTTTTGTTTTTTGTTTGAGGGTTTACCATGTGCTTCTCTATAAGAATTCTTTCCTTCGTCTGCAAAATGTCCGAATGATGAATTCTTATACCTATTTTCCTGTTCACCAAACTTTTTTGAATGTTCTTCAAATTTTTTGGCGTGCTCGTCAAACTTTCTCGAACTTTCTCCGAATTTTCTTGACCAAGCACTATCGTCATGATTTTTATTTTTAGTCTCTGTGTATCCACTGGTGTATCCATTGGTGTATCCATTAGTGTATCCATTAGTTGCACAACTTGCACTATAACTGGTTGTTCTTCTCGACACTTCTCTCTCATGAATGTCTCTCCTGTCCTCATTTTTTAATACTTCATAAGCACCTGCTATCTCTTTAAACTTTTCCTCAGCTCCTGCATCTTGGTTTTTATCAGGGTGAAATTTCTTCGCTAGAGCTCTGAAAGCCTTTTTAACATCATCCTCTGAGCAACCAGGTCTCAAACCAAGCGTATGGAAATGATTCTTCGTCATGGTATCCTAGTACTGCAAACGCTTAAACCTCTGAATTGTTGCGTACATGACAGATTCCTTTCAATCGATCAGTGTTGAAAATTTCTAGTAAAGACACGATTATTTAGACAGCTACATGTTCATGAAACTTAAAGTTGGTAATGTAGTAATGTCACATACATTTTGTACATTCACTTGTCACATCTAGTCCTACCATATCAGATCCAACTGAGACACACACTGCACACATTCAATACTGGAATAGTTATCACAGAAGTCAGGTCACCAGAGTAGAGGATGTAACATTGAGAACTATGAAAGGTTGATCAGTCATTGGGAATGGATATAATGTTTGGTCAGTAGCAGGTTCTGTGGTCCTAGGGGTTTCTGAAAAATAAAAGTAAAAGCTTTGTATCAACATGTGTAATAATTTGGGAAATTCCGGAAGTATACAATAGTTTTTTAAAGCAAGAGTAATAAGGACATTTTATTTAAACTAGGGGTGCTTTGGGACAGTCAAAGTAGTTCTAGGGAACCATAAATATTCAAAACAGAATTAAGAGACAGTCATGCCCTGTATTACATCAGATATTATGAGTTGCAAATTGAGACCCAATTTAAATAATATTTAATTCAGTCTGTCCAGACAGGAAACTAGCTCCTGTCTGTCATAACCTGTTGGTGATGGATATTATCAAGAACAAGATGTCTTAGAGTGAATAAATTAACTTACACAACTTATTTCAAAATCATCTTGAAATAAATTTGTATACTAGTATAACACAGACATATAATGCAATAAAAAAACCTAGTTATCTATCTAAGATTGGGAGATTTTCCAGGAGGTTATCCAATCATTGTGAGATAAAATATGCCTAGATACTTATATGACTGATGAAACTGCAGGCATTCTCTAATTTTATAATATTTACAGTCAAGTAGAAAATTGTGAAATATTTCAAATATTTAAAACATAAATACTTGTACAATGATTCTATTATATATAAAATAACTGTAAAATTTCCAGTTTATATGTTTGTTTGTTTATTCAGACCATCCATGGGTGCAAGTTAGAAATTCGGAAAACAACGAAAAACATACTTTTTGAAACACTCTAAGGCACACTTAAAAACCTGTTACAGGTAATATAAAATACATTGCATATCAAGCCTATGGAATTATAAAGAAGCAAATATTGTTTTCTGTTAGATTTTTAATTTAAGTACCTGGTAAGAATAAGTTTACATTGTAATATTATGTGGAGACCAATAGTCCTGTAGATCACTTGATTGTCGAGAGTAAGTCCTCCAAGAATAACAAGATGTTGATCATCAATAATACAGTAGTACATGCTAATATATGACCCACACACCATACTAATAATAATAATTAAAGACATTCCGTTAACAGTAAGGTTTCGTTTCGACCGATTAAGATCATCAATAATACAGTAGTACATGCTAATATATGACCCACACACCATACTAATAATAATAATTAAAGACATTCCGTTAACAGTAAGGTTTCGTTTCGACCGATTAAGTATTTTGACTCTTGGAATTTTGGGGTCAACAGTCATGACTCTTGGGTTTTGAAACCTAGTGAAAGCCCTGCTGTAATCAGGTATATACCTGGACAACCCATTAGGGCCATCTTGGGAAATATATAGTGTCAGGCTATGTCATGTGGAGGAAAATTCATATTGGTGTCAAATTTTCATGGAAAAGTAATGGTATGAGCTGTTGTGACCGGGAATTGAACCGTTGATGGTACATATCCAGCAAACTAACTAAGACAAGAACTTTTTCCAATTGGAGGTTACCAACAAATGACAACCTTCCAAATATCTAAATATTATCTTGTTTCCTTGTGTCAGCTGTGTGTAAGCTGTGTTTTCCCACTTGACAGTTTAAAATAATTTATTGGTTTATTAATCTGTTAAAAGTGTTATTGATCAGCCAATTACACTGAACCAGTTTAGAAATGCAACAATTTGGGGTGTTGGTATTTTTTGTATAAATTGTTACAGTCTAACTTGTATTAAACAACCACTAATGAGAAGATCTGAAAATGGTCGCTTAATGTAATGGTTGGTTAACACAAATGTTAGAAACATTGAGTGTTATAAACAAATTTCTGATTTTAGGCAGTCCGAATACCATTCAACTTCAATCCATAAACTTAAGCGTGTTTACAAGTAAGTTTTCTGATGATTTCATACTTGTATGCATTGTCTTCATTAACATTTCAATTTATAATTTAGATAAATTGACTCATATATTTCACATTGCAATTAATGTAAGTCAGTTTTTCTTGCACAGTCGACAAACAAAACGGAATAGATCGGGTTTTAGTCCAAATGGACAGTGACAACAAGCTGATTGCATCAAAAGACACAATGGTTATATTAATAATGATGCCCTACGGACACAATGGTTGTATTAATAATGTTAATTGGGGTCCGGTTAACAAAAAACAAACTCTGAAGTGTGAACAGACAATGTGTTATGACGAGGTATAAGGTAAATAACAACCTGTCACTACAGACCACTAGTGATTTACATTTTTTACGGTCGCTTAATGAAATTTGACCAATCAATTATAGTGCTTAAAGAGTGGTCGTTGGTCGCATTAGACAAAAGTCGCTTAATACATTAAGAAAATAGAACAAATATGATCGGGAGGAGTTTAAACCGGTCGTTTAAGACAAAGGTCGCTTAATACACGTGGTAGCTAGTACAAGTTAGACTTATTTAAATTTTGCTCGAGTATAGATCAATAAAATAAATGGGACAATACTAGTTGTATTCCACGAAAAAATAATTGAACCCATTAGTCATTACTCCATATTGGCACTATTTTCATGTGATGCACAAACAAAACCACTGCCGGCACTGGGCGTGACAATTTAACTGACAAATTACAGGGAAACGATTACTCAACCAAATAAACATCAATTACGTTCTTTATAGTGTGTTGTATACTGTGCCACACTTTCAAGATACAGAACATCATGGCACTATTGGCATATTTTAAGCAGATATGCAACATTCTGTCAAAGACTGTCATTAACTGTAGTCTGTCAATGATATTTAGACTTACACAATGTTTTCCAGAAGCACTCAAGCAGTTTATACCTACGACTCATCGAGTGTCAGCGACAGGCTAGCTGACGATACAAGCACGTAAACATGCATGATGGCAACATACAAATGTTTTTTAAGACACAACTTTCGGTCAACAAATTTTACTGCTATACCAACAGTAACACTGGTCTGCTACCAGTGAAAATCCAGAAGGACCAGTGAAAATTCTGGAGGACCAGTAACTGTCCTATTTACAAATTTGGCACTTTTGCCCTGTCGGACCAGTGGCCAAAATGGGTTTGTTATACATTGACATTGTTGATGTGGATTACATGCATGTGCAGTCAATTAAAACCAAACCTAATTCATCCAAAAACATTAAAGAAAACATTTCTAAACATGGGTCATATTTTAAGCAACAATAAAAAGCAGTTTTAATTTTTCCAAATAAGGTAAACTTTTGAGAACAGTGCAGAAATCCGAACCTGTTATTTGATTCTTGTCAAATGAAATGATTCAATGAAATCATGCCTACACAAGTAGATAACAGTGTTCTTTAAAACGCACTTAACGGTACACCGTAAAATTTAAAGGGTTACCTGAAAGCGAAAAGAAGAACGTAAATATGACAGATCAACCATCCATGTCAATGTTATCCGGTTTCCACGACACGAACAGCGATAACAATGGAACATTTCGAATATAAAAACGGATAAATTCCATTATTCCGGTATCCGGTATTTTCCTTTCGAGCAGTTACTCCCCTTTGCACCAGGAATAATGACATTTGGCACCGATTTACAGTCGGGTGACATAAATGGGTTCCCACCTTACAAAATTCATGGATAATTTGACTGTTTTCATGCATTTGAAATTGTATGGCAATACTGATACCATATGCTAGAATAGCCTTATTTAGTTATTATAATCTGAACCTGCATGTAATTTATATTCATCAATATTTTGGTTTCTAGGACATTTTAGAACATCAGTGAGAATTCTTGACTTCTACATTTTTTCTGGTTACTTTGGTTACAAACATTCATAATGATATTTTTCTATTATACAAAGACCTAAATATACATAAATTTAGGTCTTTGCATGCATATATGTATATTTAGGTTTTTGTATTATACAAGAAAATAAAGGAATGACTGTCAATTATTTGAGACGATTTCGTTTATTATAGAAATGTCCTATTTTAAAATGACAAGCTTTAAGCAATCGAAGTTATTGAAGAAAAAAGACCGTTCTCGTTGTATTCCATGAAAATATTGTCATTTGTGTGATAAGATGTGTCAGAACTTTATTCAAATGCTTGATTTTTCCATCTTAGAATGCCTATAAAACTTTATTCAAAAGCAAAATATATTGTTTATTAAAGATCAACTTTGATTTATCAATGTAAGTAGTTTTGAGTTATCGTGGCAGTATTATAGTTTTACTAAAATTAAGTGAACTATCCATTGACTATTAGTGACGTTAGTTATAGAATTGCTTAGCAACCATAGATGTGTAACGTATATAGATATAATGTGCTTGATGGTTTTATTATTATTAAAAATTGATTATTTTACTTAATGATAGTTAACACAGTATGCATAGGGTCGTTTATCTCTAATATGTCATTCAGATGAGTAAATACCAACTTTATTTCATTTTTTGAAGGTGGTCACCCACTTATCATGTCACCTAACTGTACATTTAGGTAATACTGATTTTTTCGAGTAATACGAATCGTAATATTCTCTCAAAATAAACCAAACATTATAATTTACAGTTTATTGAACAAATTGACACGCAAAAGTAGGATTTTATTGCCGTTTAGTTTTACTTTCTTCTTGTTAAGTTTTGTGTTGGTTATTGCGGCGTGTGCTTGTGTTCTGTGGTATTTTGTGTGTGTTTTTGTGACTTTCGTGAACTGCTATTTCTGTTGCATTCCCTGTCCAATTTGTTAAATTATCTTTTGATCGACATCAACTATTAGAACAACATTCAAAGAGGTGGTCTCAGTAGACGAGGTTTAGTCAACGCCTTCCATATTATCATGGGTTTATAATATATATTACATGATCTTTATAATATGTGGGACCCTCAGTGTACCACCACCACGCTTAGTGTCACTGTAGACATAGAATACCACGCATATTTGGAAACACTATTTACACAAACACCGATTATTAACTGTTGCTATACCTAGGCGACCAACATGGAAACAACGTTTTTATAGTGCTCATACAAAACGATCAAATTTGTGTTCAAGTCTATGTTCTTATCACGGAGACAGAAATAAAGAAATCAATGGTAAGAATAAAGCCCAATTTAGGTTTATAATTACCCACTTTTTGCATTAAAACGCAATTTCGGAAGAGTTACCTCCATTTGACCATAACATTTAAACTGTATTTTTAAAAGTTAAAAACCACCATGTTGTTAAGTGAAAAATGGCATATTTTTGTGTTTTTTGAATGTAACGATATATCTTAAATTCTTATTGACCATTTACATAAACAATTTGCACATACGCGTAAATCTCTCGTGCATTTTACGTGTTTTAATGTTTCCTGGTTCAGTGATCCGCTGTATTTAATTTCGAAGAAAAAAACTTCATTTACAGGCCTGCCAAAATAAAATCATGCAAAAGCCTGAGATTTTAGCAAACATTGAATTAAAGCGCGCGATGAAGGCAACTTCAAAAGTCTGCGCTAGGGCGCGAACCCCCTAATTAATTTATATAATCTTGTATTCAATAGCATATATACAAACTTTCTTGCAAAAATATTCATAAATAAAAAAGTTATACGGGAAAAACATGTGCACACTAATAAGATTTGTTAAGTGTATATATACTAAAAATGTACTGTTTTGACAACCCTTTCAGGGTGTACATTTACTTTAGGATAGTGAATGTTCGGGGATAGATGGGTACAACCAATTATTCGTAACTTGGAGGATGTATTTAACAAACGGTTGTGATTACACGTAGTTTCAAAATGAAATAATAGTTTTGATTGTTTGTTCAATGTATGAATGGTGTTATAAGATAAGACACGTCATGGTTAAATGCAGTGGCACAAACTATCTCGAGATAATTCAGTACTATTTAGTATTTAGTAGAAAAACACTCCTTGTCATTGAGATGAAAATGTAGCACGACATTTATCGTCGTATTAGTAAGTACAACCAACTACTGTAGATCTACTAGTAAACGATTTTCAAGATTTCAAGATTTATTTGGAACATAACATATAAAACATTGCATAAAATTGTGAAATGGGTCAAAGATGACCTCTGACCACAATATCAATATAAACTCGTTCTACATAATCGTTTTGTTGTCAAGGTTAAATATAGACGAAAATGAACTAATATATAAAATCAAATGTACCAATCAATTGTATTCAATCATATAAAAAAGATATAATTTGCCAAATGACATTACAAATCATGTACAACAATAATGTTCTAATCAACACATCCATCAATCTCCAAATACTTGCTTCTATGTATTTATTGTTTCGTATGGTTTTATGTCGGGTTTCAAACCTGGACCATCGTGTAAGTAAGGTCCCCATATGAAGAACGTGAGAATCGCACGGAGATCGTACCCTGTAAGCACATTGTAAGTACATGTACGTACACTTCACTTAGGGCGAATTTATCAGCAACAAACCGGTTTCGGTTTTAGTTTTGATAATATTATTATTATATTAATATTTGATAACAATAATGGATGCTTTTCTAATATATAATTATAGTATCGTTGACAAGATAAGTTGCTGTCAGAACAGACGACCCTTTAAATAAGTATAAAATTATGATAACGCAAATTGTAAGTTATTTTCTTTTTTCAAAATCAGGAACTCGTTATCTATTGTCCTTTGAAGGGTACACGTACTGACATAAATGTGAGAATGTATGCCATCATAAATGTGAGAATGTATGCCATCGCAGTGCGTTAAACAATTTTAGAAACCAGAAATTGTGTGTCAAATGAGGACATAAAGTTATGTTATCAGTTACTAGTACACTCAAGGACTTTAAAAACGCCTCACCCAATTCAAAGTCCAATATCGCTCAAAGTATTTAGGTTATTGCACTATAATTTTATTTATATGTGTATTGAGTGATCTTTCCTACGTGTATGTCAGTTTAGTTTATAATAAAATGCTGTCTCATTATTTTCTAGGAATCCTGCAAGCACACTCACCGTAGGCAAAAGTGTGGGATTTTCAATACAGACTATGCGAGGCATATACTCTTAATAAGTTCATATTTGTGAGATGGTGCAGGCACGCTAAATCACCGAATACACTTGTTAATCGTTTTCTATCCCTTTATTTTAACATATGCAAGTTTTTAGAATGCTGGTTTACTTTTAAACACGCTCTAACCTACCACATTTAAACATGATGGGATTTTGAATTTCCCAATTTTAGTAATAAAACTTCAAACTTGGTGATTTTGAATGTTTGCGTGGCCATTCTTTTGTTATCGACTATTTATGCTTGCTTTAAACAAAAGACAGGTTATTTTTTAATTTGAACACGCGTAGAAACTATTGTGAAAATCTTATATCTGTCTGGAGGTTCATTTTAGGACGTTATAGACGAATAAGATCCCGCATATTAGGATAAATTGCGCCCTAAGCCGGTATTGAAAATCCCACACTTTTGCTTAGGGTGAGTCCGCTTGCAGGATTCCTAGAAAATAACGAGACAACATTTTATTACAAACTAAACTGATTTATACGAAAGATCAGTTAATGCTCATGTAAAATTATATTGCAATAACATAGATACTTTGAGCGATATTGGGCATTGAATTAGGTAAGGCGTTTTTAAAGTCATTGAGTGTATATAGGCCCGGCCACAACCCAACGTGCGTGCTTTTAGCACGGACAATGTACGTCTTTTTGGGAGATAACGGCCGCTACATTTCAGTTCCGCGCCGTAAACTTGTACTTGGGATGAATCCATAGCCCGAACTCAGCGAATGTTCCTCATACACTTAGTGCTACGTCGCAACGAAAATGACGTCACAGGAACTTGCATCCATTTTTGCTGTGACATCTGTAGAAATACTTGGTACCAGCTTTCGTAACAACATATCCGTTACGGCTAAACATGGCCGCTGCACAACCTTTTCTCTATATACGGTACAATCAGATAATTTAAAGACATGTGCCTATGCATGTGTACTGAGAATTCTTTAATTCCTCAAATTCAGAAAGATTATTTACAATTTCAGCAGACAAACCACATGTATACATCCACAGAAAACACGTGATATATCTAATGGTATCTCTAGAATTCCGGACAATCATCGAAAATCAGAAATATGCCCAAAGATATTTGTAGATAGATCACTCTAATTTCTATTAGATTGTATTTTACAACTAGATTTTGTCCAAAGATGTTTTCAAAATGATATTGACAGAATATACCATTTTTTGCGCCTGTGGGTCATCTCAAATTTTGAATAAAATTCTATTGTGCTAGCATTAAATCATGGTTATTGTGGTTATATTGAAGTGAATATCTTGAACACTTCTGTTTAAATGACACCATAGAAGCATATCCAGTCATTAACAGCTTCCGGATAATTACTATTAATTGTCTTTCCATAGGATTGTATAGTTCAAATTTGATGCTAAAAGTTCATATGTATAATTCTTTGTCAAATTGTGATAGTGAACTCGGTTTTAAACCAGTGAATGCACTATGGCACTGCATGTATTGTGACCTATAAAAACGGGTCACCTTAAACTAATGCGAAGTTTCAATCTACTGGCGTATATAAAAGGACTGATCAGTTTTCGCAGTAATTATATACTGAATAGCAATTATGGCTGAAACAATGCGTATTGCAGCAATATTTCTGTTTTTCATGGCAGGTAGGTAGCGCTATCAGCAAGTTTTAGATACACGAGTTTGTACAGCTTTAATTGTATCATAGTTGTGGCGGAAAAGGAGTTCAATAACAACAATACTGCAATGGCTGTATATTTTTTCCACCACGCGCTTAGTTGAACTTTGATGCAAATGCATGTGGACCAAAATGTTATTTATTGCCATTTTCATGGCTTTTAATCACGTAAAACCTTCCGAAAACGACAATGGAAGTCGTACTACACTTTTGTATTTACATGTTTTACAGTAACCAAAATTCTTCATATTGTTATACATGTATATGTACAAATTGTGAAGCAAGAAAGTCATCGTAGTTTTTGGGAAGGTTTTACGTCATTAAAAGTCATGAAAATGGCTAAAATAATATTTTTGGCTAAACATGACATGTTTTCAGTAGATTTGTCGACCGATTAATAGGGACATTGGGATATGTATGCTTAATTTTTTGAAAGACAGTGTTCGGTTATTAAAAATATAGGACAGATGGACAGGAATATGTTGTTTTTTAAATCACCGGGCCAAAATAATGCATTTGTACACCTTTTGCCTTGGTGCATGTAATACGAGTAGTTGGTGGAATAGAGTGTACTATTATATCTGACCCGATCTAAGACAAATATGTAAATATAATAAGACTTAGTCAGAGTGATCATATATTACCTTGTCACACTTTCAGTGGGATTAGCTATACCACCACCGGTGCCTGATTTCGGAGATACAACATTTACTGCATCAGATGATGACGGCGAGCGGTAAGTTTACCGCTTCTACCAAGACGGTTTTAGAGACCGACATTGTCCCGATTAGGACAGAGCTTTTTCCAAATCTTTTGTAACTCAGACTTTGGTAGTGGACTAGCTATTGACGGTCCAATTGAAATTCACAACAGTGTTAGTTTTCAAGTAACCAGTCAATTCATCTTAAGACTAGTACAGTACACAGGTAACTGTATCATTGATAAAGAATTGACCAAGTTGACACTATTTTTTCAATGATAGTATGACACAGTTACCTGTGGTACGGTGGTGAATGAAAACAAAATAAACAAGCACTTTATAAGCTGGTCATTAAAATGAAATAATAAAACACGGTGCATACATTTACATCAAATCATTTGACATGTATACACGTAATTTTAGTGGGTTTTTTTAAATGACCGGAAAATCGGATTATCGGACATTATCATTTTACTGTATTGTATGATTTTTTTTTTGGATATATTTTAAAATCTTTATGCTAATAATGATGCAAATGGTAAATGGACTGAACACAAGTTCCAAAACGTTACAACTCACCCTACACAAATATTATTATCATAAACCATGCATAATAACAGTCACAAATACTGTTATATTATCAAACACACAGTATGTTGACTCACTGAACCCCCCAACCGGAAGTCGCTGGTAACTAGGCGTTCAGTTTCATTTTGGAAAGCTGTCAACAGTAAGTTTTTAATGTTTTTATCAGACTTTTTGAACTGAATATACTTTTTGCATGTATTTTTTCGGCGTGAAATAAACGCCTCTTTAACAGAAAGTCCTATACTAGGTATTAGCATTTAGAATGAAAACGTATTTTCTCAAAATAAACAGCTGGTTAAAGCGAAAGATGATTCAATCACGATAAAATGCCCGTTATTTATGAAATGCTAAGGAAATTCGAATAATATTTTCTTCTAGGTGTTTCATTATTAATCTATACGTATGAGTTTATACGTGCAATGATGCATTTTCCCCCTGAATCGTTGCAATAGTGTTTAATCCAGTATGCATTCGATTCATGCACTGAACGCCTATTTGGAAAACTCGAAAATCCATCTGTCCCCCTAGTCGCAGTACCACTGTATGCCTATTCAACAAAATATTCAAGTATCCAAATACCAAATGCTTATGCGTATTAGCGTTGTCAAGGTACTCATTGAAATGATAAATATCAGTTATGCACTGCATCTTTATTTCGACTGGCATACAGTTAAGCTTTTGATCATTTTCATTAAAAATGACCCATTTTGCACCTTTCCATATTCTGTTCTAGGGGGCGGCGGGCAGACCAAGGGCAATTTTTCTTTTTTGGGTTTAATGCCCTCCCTAGATCCAAAATTGTTTCTAAATTTCCACAGAGGGATATCGTCTTGAAATGGTTGTCTGCTTTTTGCGGCGTATAAATACACCAATATCGGGATCTAAAATCCGGCCAATATCTATTTCCGGAACCCGGACTCATTCGGCGTGTCAAATTCCCACCTTTCGGGAATCGCACCTACCCCCCTACACCCCCCCCCCGATGCCTCCCGGTTAACCCCGAATCATCCCCGATTAATATTAACTTATATTTTGGACTATATCCCGAAACCGCGAAGTTGTCGTCGAAATATCGCCGAATATTCACCAAACGTTAAAATTCCAAAGAAGGTTTCTGACACTTTAGCGAAACATCGTCGATGTGTCGGGGAAACCTCTGGGGTGCCTCGCAGAATTCTTTTTATCGCGAAAGCATCCCCGATGCTTCGGTAATGCCTCCCTGGGATATTCCCGAGCTTCGGGATGCCTTCGAGATATTCCCGACATGAAATCGCGAGTTCATCGAGTAAAAATCGATACACGCTGACTAAATGTCTCAAGACTTCCGAAAGTTTCCCCGATACATCGGGGAGCTTCCCTCAGACAATGGCGAACCTCCTGATGTCCATCGGCAATACATCCCGACGCATAAAGTCGGGCATATATCGGGAGTTATCCCTATGCGTCCCGATTCCTCCCGATTCTCAAATTGCCTCATGATTTCACCGAAGCTTCCCATTGACCACGAGGACCATGTTCCCGATGCCTCCCGAAGCTCATTAATTTCCATCGGGAGTACATCAAGTATTTCGACACCATTTGTACGTATTTATTCCCCTCCTATCTGTGAAGGGGGTTTATTACTTTGCTTATACATGACATGAAAATAGGTCAAATGGTTTCCGTTCAATAACTTAACAAGGTCAATAAGTCAAAGTTGTCATTCAACCTTAAACATTCCTGACTATCGGGAAGTCATAGGGGCTTATGTGTATTACACTTTTATAAACATCTCTTGCTCCTATTAAGTATTTATTTTACTGGAACGTCACATAATTACTTGCAGTAAACAAACACACTTTTTACAGGGACCATGTCTATACGTATATTAAACCAAAATTACATGTTTAAGTTACCCAAGGTAATTACCCGACGCATATATGTCACCGATTCTTCGGGTCTATTAGTCGAAGAAACAGTTTTTGCGACTAAGCGTACAGTCCAGATTTTACAAAATGCGACTAGTGGGTCAGTCGTGTTTCGACTAGTCGTACAGTGTAATCGGCATATGGGTCAGTCATGTTTCAAACATTTTCTTTGAAGAAAAATTGCAGCAGTAGGATTGATACTGGTGCATGACTAATTTCTACCGTTGGTTAACACATAACAAGGTCAGAGCATTAAATACAAGGTTTAAAATACGCTTGAACAGACTTATAGTTTTTGCGACTATGCGTACAGTCCAGATTTTACAAAATGCGACTAGTGGGTCAGTCGTGTTTCGACTAGTCGTACAGTGTAATCGGCATACATGTCCCAGAAAAACACATTTTCCTCAAAAAATTATCCGTTATGATAGAGCAATGTTTGTGTGTATCGATGTGATATACATTCATTTACAATCCAGAAAAGGTTTCAAGACTTTGTGAACGCTAAATATACTATTTTTCAAATAATGCGTAGGTTCTTTACAAGCTCTAACAAATATCTAATCGTTATTTAACTTGAAAATAAAGTTTTAAGGGCTTTTATCAGGAATGTTTGGTATCTACGTAAACATTATTTTATGGACTTCATTGTAACTAAAACAGTGCACTTACTTTATGCGATACTAAGGAATAAACTAATAAAATCCAAACTATACGAGACGGTAAACACGATCAATTTATTTTCTGAACGCCTAGTTATCAGCGACTTCCGTTTTGGGGGTACAGTGAGTCAACATACTGTGAAACATGTACTGTAATAAGGCTACAGATAAGCTGCGTATGGGGGTAATTGCCCAATTAATTTTCTTAAAAACCGGATATTTTTTAGAGGAGGTAGTAAGAAAGAGCAAAGGCAATCTGAAATACCCCAATAGAAAATGGTGTTATAGTGAAAAATAGTACATAAAAGATCATTACTCTGCGAGTTTTATTAAATACCAAATTAAAATTTGTGAAAACCCAAACAAAATTGAAAATCACGGATATAATATCCAATGAACTAAGCCCTTATCTGTTACTCTGCATTTATATTCAGACCGTATGTACTACGGAGTTTGAGAAGCAAGCATCAGAAGAGGATATCTGTTAAGTCTAGATATGTATGCCAGGGTGGTGCTATTCACACCTCAGATTCGTGTGGTGGATGTGGACGCATACGGGTGGACGCTACGTATTCAGTATCTGATTTAGCTCTCCAAACGGTAAAGTTTCTTGCATTATTAATTTATTATCCATGCCACTTAATATTTTTTGGGTTAAAGTTTACTGTCTTTGCTCGAAACCGACTCAACTGCAACCTATCCAGGCAATTGAGCCGGTTTCGGACAAAAAATGTGACACATTGGTGAAAAAATATTTACATCAGTTGATAGTACCCAATGTTGGCTTGAGCATTCCACATTGCACCAGTGACTAATAGTAATAACACTCGAAACATGCCTCTTCAAATATTCCACTTCCAGTCACTCTAGGCAAAAAGGTTTAAAACCTCTAACTGGTTGTCAGATCTCATCGGTACGAGGGACGTTCATAAATAACGTAGACTTTTGCTGTAAAACGATTAATGTTGTGGACAGATTATATTTGAACATGCTATTTGAAATCGGAATTATCTGGCCACCTGACGGTAATCTTTTTTTTTTAATTTGTGACATTTTTATGGATTTTATAGGTAAACCCGCGTATCCAGGGCAACCGCTTTTTTCCACTTTGTGTCGTTACCTTCACTTCTGATAGTATCATTTTAGGCTAAACTTTCCTTCTAAAACTCCGCCAAATTTATCATTCAATGTCAAAGCACTGTACACAGACGTACTGGTTCCATTTAAACATTATGGATAGAAATATGTATATGAAATGTGAATAGCACAATGTTCTACAACCCATAACGTACGTTATGACGTTATTGATTAATTAAGGTAGTGGGACCGTAATACAAAGATATTAAAATTTTGCTGCTTCAGCATTTTTTTATTACTACACATCCTAAGCAAGCATAAGTGAAATATGAAAAAAAATTAACCGCAGGTTTTTTCGTGATCACGAACAATCGCGCAGTGATAAAGTCACAAAAGGAATTCGGGGAAAATCCCACTGAAATCTCAAATATGATAAATAATGCGCATTAGACGAGTTCTGGTATACTTTGGTCTTAAAAGGATATGAAATGATATGAAAGAGATGGAGGTAGCATTAGAACACCAATCGTCACAGCGTTGTCGTTTACGTTGCGTGTTTCAGGTAAAAAACGTTATGCGCGGTCCAGAAAGAAATAGAAGAAATCTTTACGATATTCAGCAGGCTACCATCAACATGATCGCACATTACGATCACAATTAGAATGGAGGCATTTTTGAGAAGTTCATTGGGTGTCAATTGCTATATTCAAGACTAAGTGAGGTGTTTGTTGAGGTTATTTCATCGACACCGACATTGTAATGTCACGGACGTCATTTGTGTTGCCCGGGGTGCGAGGTAGTGACTGGTTTTGAGGAGCTGTAGTTAATGGCAGACTTGTTACAGATATACCTCATTTGGCGTACTGCTGGTCGCAGAACGATTCCGAATTATGAGGGTGTATTTATTATTTTCGTACTATAACAAATGCGAACTCCAGAGAAGTCTACGTCATTTCTGAACATCTCACGTACATGTATTACTCAATTCTAACTTATATTTGTCTAGCTACGGATAACCAGCACTATTTAGATCTACAGCATTTTAATCACCTATACATATATATAATATCATACTTGTATTATTAATCATATCAAATTGCTCTTAAATGCCAGGGACATTATCATCAAAATGGGCAGCTGCGGCCTAGCGGTAGGACGCGAGCTTCCGGATCGAGAGGATCCGGCTTCGATCCCCGTCTGCAACACTAGCCAATTTCTCCACGAACATTTTTCTACTTCGTAATTTCTCTCAGAATTGCAAAATGAGAGAGTGAAATGCGAAAGTGCTGTGGCTGCCAGTGGCGACTCATTGATTTATTTCAGGTCGATTATGAAACCAGTTTTTCTGACTAATAATAATCACTTTCGACACCTCATGCCTGATAAGATCCATCACAACGAGGGTATGATAGAAACCATATTCCCTTTTATGCTGGGCGTCTAGCAAGGGAATTCTGGTTCAAAAAGGTATGACACAGCCTCTCCGATAGCCTAGTAGTAGAACGCCCGCTTTAGGGGTGTTTGTGTGTGTGTGTGGGGGGGGGTCAGACACTGATTCCCGGGTTCGAGCATAGGTATAACGTTTATGTACTCTGATATACCACAGGGAGCCACGATTGTATCCAAGATGCTAAGGAATATGATATCAGACGTGTTCTGTCGACTTGCCAGCCGTGCTACCGTTGGTATATTTACAAAGTCCGAAACATTGACAGTGTACCCAGAATATTACGGAGTTGCAAATCCAGCCCACTGTGGATCTAGTATGTAGTTTCTGTATTTATTTTATATTTACAAGAGAACTGTTAGTGTAGTAACAATTTATGTTTGGTATCTGTATGCGGGCAATCAGCACTTCAATAATAAAAACAATACAGGCATTTTCAAAATTTTCTTCAATCTGTTTCGCCTTCTTTCTATTCGACCACATTATTAATGTCACCTGAATAAAACGTACTCAATGTAAAGAGCGAGTATCGCCATAAACTGAGTTCTTTATTGTGTCCAGCATTCCAACGACCTCCTATTGATACTCCGTTCATACATGTACCTTACAATTTATATTTAAGTCTTTACGTGAACATAAGTTTGCACATCAAGTACCTTTATTTTATTCCCTTTGCACTCTCTCGTGTACGTGTCTTGTAGTTGTACAACATTTAGAATTTCAGTCTGCACACTGAGGAATTTCACATCGGCGATGTTCTTCCGATTTCTTCCGATACCACCCGATTCATCACAATTCTTTCCTTTATCACAAACTGCCTCATGACTTCCCCGAAGCTTCCCCATAGACCACGAGGAACCTGTTCCCGATGTCCTGATAGCTCATTAATTTCAATCGGGAGTTCATTGCAGTGGCAAAAAGGCTCATTGGGACCTAGGCTTTAGCTATGGTAACCGGGATTTTACAGTCACGTGTCTTCTATGGACATACTCATTTCATCACAATATAGACTTTTATCAATGATATCAACCTGTATTAAATTACCGCCTACATAAAAAACAGATTATCGGACAGGGAAGGCAGCACTCAACTTAACCACCAGATTACCCGGCACATTGCCCAACACATAACTGAACGAGAAAGTTTCAGCTGTCCACACATCGAAAGCCCAAGTCACAACTTTCAAAATGCTGAATGGCCTAGTTTCAGCAATACAAAAATCTGACTGCCCTAGTTTCAGTTGAAGGCTGAAATACCTAGTGTTAGTCAAAAGTCCTAAAAAGTTTTAAAATAACAGTAAATGGTAAACCCCTGCAGCCGTGCAGATAATTTATTGATGATAGTTAAAAGAAAGAATATATATAACTGGATAGGGATGAAAGGGCGCAAGGAAAGATACTTGTACATGACGTCAAAAGGTAACAAAACAACGTTCCTAGAAGCGCAATCACCTGGTATAATAGGAGTTTAATAACGTTCCGATAATTTTCATGTCTATGCGACCAACACCGCAAACCACCTTAAGGCAGGTTGGACTGTACACTATACCACTTAGAACTTCGATGCCTCGAACTGCTTTGGACCTTGAAAATACTGAGTTCGAGACACCTACTTTTTCGAGGTATCTAGTTTATACCTGTACATTATCATTTTGCCGGGACCGAATAACGTGTTCGAGGGTTCTATGGTTTTCGAGGTAATACTGTTGGAGGCATCAAAGTTCTACTGTGTGTCTTTGATTTCAGGTTGCGCTGGTTCCTGTGTAGCTCCTGTACATTTGATGGACGTCTTTGATTTCAGGTTGCGCTGGTTCCTGTGTAGCTCCTGTACATTTGATGGACGTCTTTGATTTCAGGTTGCGCTGGTTCCTGTGTAGCTCCTGTACATTTGATGGACGTCTTTGATTTCAGGTTGCGCTGGTTCCTGTGTGCTCCTGTACATTTGATGGACGTCTTTGATTTCAGGTTGCGCTGGTTCCTGCGTGCTCCTGTACATTTGATGGACGTCTTTGATTTCAGGTTGCGCTGGATCCTGCGTAGCTCCTGTACATTTGATGGACGTCTTTGATTTCAGGTTGCGCTGGTTCCTGCGTAGCTCCTGTACATTTGATGGACGTCTTTGATTTCAGGTTGCACCGGTTCCTGCGTAGCTCCTATTTTTTTGATGGACGTCTTTGATTTCTGGTTAAGCTGGTTCCTGCGTAGCTCCTGTATATTTGATGGACGTCTTTAATTTCTGGTTAAGCTGGTTCCTGTCATAGCTCCTATACATTTGATGGACGTCTTTGAGTTCAGGTTGCGCTTGTTCCTGTGTAGCTCCTGTACATTTGATGGACGTCTTTGATTTCTGGTTAAACTGGTTCCTGTCATAGCTCCTATACAATTTGATGGATGTGTTTGAGTTCAGGTTGCGCTTGTTCCTGTGTAGCTCCTGTACATTTGATGGACGTCTTTGATTTCTGGTTAAGCTGGTTCCTGTCATAGCTCCTATACAATTTGATGGATGTCTTTGATTTCAGGTTGCGCTGGTTCCTGTGTAGCTTCTGTACATTTGATGGACGTCTTTGATTTCTGGTTAAGCTGGTTCCTGTCATAGCTCCTACACAATTTGATGAACGTCTTTGATTTCAGGTTGCGCTGGTTCCTGTCATAGCTCCTGTACATTTGATGGACGTAAATACGACTCTCTAGCCGGAGCCGGGGGACAGAGGACGGTCATACTTGATGACAACATTCTATGTAACAGTCGAGACCCGTACCATGGTACCAATAATATACTGGTGCATGAATTTGCTCATACTGTCAAAAACTACGGACTTTCATCCAGTCATAAGAGCCAGGTAACATTGTCCATTTAGTTGACCGTTTAACTGAAAACGAATCAATGTAAAATAGGTGATTTTCAGTCCAAAGTGCCGGTTGCCTCTTCATTTGTGTAGATCATGAATGTTTGTAAATATTAAGCCTAGTAGATACATGTATTATATACTTACATAATTTTATTTACATAGTGCATCTAGTAGCTAGTAATATGGTGACAATTGTCGACTATGTATGAACTTTTAATCGTTTTCCGTCCATTATTCCACAGGCCTAAGAAATTATATCACAAAATACAGAGTTTTGATAATAGAGTATTACATATAGTAATGACGGGAAGATGGGGAATTTCAAAACTCTGTATTGTGTGATATGCTTTCTTAGGCCTGTGATTATTCCTATGGAGAGGCATTGTGCGCATACCCAGATAAGATATATGTCCTACTTGGTAACGTCCCCGTTACCTGTCAGTAGATTGACACGAGGTAGATGCTCCAGAAGCTTGTCAAATGTCAAAAAAAGTTTTCAGTCAACATTCTAGTAATTACAGTA
Source organism: Spisula solida (assembly GCA_947247005.1). Classification (NCBI taxonomy): domain Eukaryota; kingdom Metazoa; phylum Mollusca; class Bivalvia; order Venerida; family Mactridae; genus Spisula; species Spisula solida. Next base: position 37,309,753 of record OX365947.1, on the reverse strand, counting down.
TATACAGTTTATTTAATATTTTAGGTTCAAGCAGCGTATAACAATGCCAAATCACGAGGTCTTTGGGCTGATTACTATCCCATGGCAACAGTAGAAGAATACTGGGCCGTGGGGTCATCTGTTTACTTCAACTCCGATCACCAACGATACAGGGGAACCGGAAATCACATGGATCTGTAAGTAAAATGTCTACTTCCCCATGGATCTGTAAGTAAAATGTCTACTACCACAGGTATCTGTAAGTAAAAATATCTGCTTCCCCATTGATCTGTTAGTAAAAATGTCTACTTCCACAGGAATCTGTAAGTAAAATGTCTACTTCCACATGGATCTGTAAGTGAAAATGTCAACTTCCCCATGGATCTGCAAGTAAAATGTCTACTACCACATTGATATGTAAGTAAAAATGTATACTTCCACATGGATCTGTAAGTAAAATGTCTACTTCCCCGTGGGTCTGTTAGTAAAAATGTCTACTTCCACAGGAATCTGTAAGTAAAAATGTCTACTTCCACATGGATCTGTAAGTTAAAATGTCTTCTTTCACATGGCTCTGCAAGTAAAATTGTCTACTTCCACAGGGATTTGTAAGTAAAAATGTCAACTACCACAAGGATATGTAAGTAAAAATGTCAACTGCCACATGGATATGTAAGTAAAAATGTCAACTACATGTACCACATGGATATGTAAGTAAAAATGTCTATTTTCCACATGGATAAAATGACTTCTTACACCTTGCTGATAATAAAAATACTTTTCTTACGAGGAAACGAATTTGACAATATAAACCAATCTTCCATAATAACCTCAACACTGATATATGTATTTTATGTTTTCTGTGCTCGGCTGGTTAAGTTGAGTGCTGCCTTCCCTGTCGGACTTAGTATAATCTTTCTGCTTTCAGATGTAGCGGAAACAATTTCTGTGGATCCGAGGCGGCCGCGAGATACCACATATACCAGATTGACACAAACCTATATAATATTCTAACAACCGTCTATGTGTCCAGTGACTCTACAAGATATGTCGACATTGGAACATGTGCCCATGCTTAATGCCCATAACGTGTACACGTTCACAATAAATCATATAATGCATACGTTGACTTTTTTTTAAGATTACTGTCCACTACGTTTGAACCTCTGCGCTTTTAATCAAATCCACGGCTTGGAATTATTTAGAGGATAATACACGACTGTGAAGGGCGGGGTCTAGATAATCGGCCCGCTGGCAGTATAATCATACGAGTGGTAGTCCGAGAATGAGTATGTGAACCGAAGGCCGACTATCAACACTCTGCCCGCTACATCGTGTTTACTGTACCAGATTATAATCATCAGTGTAAAGAGAAGATAACACAAGAACAAAAATGTTTACATTGCGTCACATGTTTCATCCCCTTTGATATCGTATTGGTGGAGTGTACAATATAATTATAAAAGTATCTTGATTGACTGTGGAGAAAGCCTGTACATTGTTAAAGTTCTCTGAAATGTTTAAAATGTTTTACTCCGACAAACTACTTGATAACTGTGTTTGTGGTACTATCAAATCAGAAATGGTCGCAAGGCATTAATTTTCGCTAAATTCACGAAATCGAAAGGTTCGCCAAAATCGTGTTCGTGATGCATCTAAACAACGGCAAGAAGACAAACGGAGAGTAGTTGTTTTTCTGAACATAGAATATCGCGAACATTTAAGCATTTTTATCGATTTCAACTTGATTTTGAATATAACCCACTATCTGCTATTATATTTAAAGGCATAATCTGTACGGTATTTCAATTCTAACACGAGCAGCGGTTTCAGTTATACATGTATACCCCGGTACACATAGAGGAAATCACGGTGTGCCGAACTGCCAATAAAACAAAGCTACGGTTGAATAACTTCAAACTGCAAATAAGCCGCCATCCGAGGAAGAAAATAGTGCAGCGGATAATGTATTGATCGGTTGTCAAGTGAAGAATATTGGCTATATCAGAATCTAAATAATGAGTAATATGTACCTGTGTTTTATCTATAATAGAGCACAGTCACTTGTTCGGATGCGTACTTTAAATCACTCGTGCTACGCATTCGTTATATAATTACTACGCATCCGAACTCGCGACTGTGCTCTATTCTACTATAAAATACAGGGTACCAATTCATTATTTCTCAATCAATTCGTTATGATCTAACGTTTATCACGAGACAATGTTTTCCTGCTATCAAACTAGTCGTCATATTTGTATTAGTAATATTTATTTTCCATGCTAACAGTACAATAGTGTCATAAATTGAGTGTACGATTTTATTGCCTGTTTTGCTGGGGACTTGATGGTCCTTCAACAACAGATTTACGACACACTAGATAGTGCCAGTGACACACCGTGATGCTAGAGTGGATCAGGGTTGGGAATGTGTGGATCACACTAGATAGTGTCAGTGACACACCGTGATGCTAGAGTGGATCAGGGTTGGGAATGTGTGGATCACACTGGTCAATCAAAGCATACATGTACCTCGTACATGTACATTGTACCACAGGAACTTGCATTTATAAATTCAAAAAATTGAATTTTTTTTCACTGGGCCTACTGTACAATTTTTTTTTTCATTTTTTTAAAATCATAATTGCAAGTTCCTGTGATTTTACACCTAAACACAAATGGGGCAGATGCTTTCAGACTTTTAGTACAAAAATTGTGACCTGTGTGACATCAATAAATATATTGTTTATAATAACCAGGATACTGCTTTCGCAATGATTTGAGTGTTATAATTTGAACAATGGAGCAAAAGATAGTAGTTTGAAAGTGGAATAGATAGTATGAATGACGCTGTACAAGTCATAATGGGTTGTGCTGAACTGAAGACAGCAGAAGTTCAACAGGAACAATTTCAATTCAATTTATTAGCAAATTGGTAATATTGAGCATTTTGGCCAAACAGAGGAACATGAGGAATAAGAATAACTCGTATATATATTTCCTTTGGTTGTTTTAAAAAAAATTATATATAAAAATACGGAACACGTGTTGTTGTCGAGTTATTTCCAATTTTGGTTGTTTTCTAATATTATTGATACGGTTCGGACGATCAGGTGTTATAGGCATTGTATATCGTGTTATAGGCATTGTATATCCACCCCTGACTTTGTACAATCCAAATGATTTATTTCGTCACGAACACACTAAACAAACAGAAAATGACTGGCACTATCATGAGATATGATAGGACTATAAAATCTAGAAAAGTAACTTGAATAGATTGAAAATTTAAACAATCATATTCTAGCAGCTCGAAATGGCTGAATTAGGAAAAATGGATTTAAATTATATGTTTTTGTTGAGTATAGCTGTAATCGTTATATCTAGGATCGATAATGGTAAATTCAATATATTGTATACAATAGTTTATGTTTTGTTTTATAGAACGGTTGTGTATTTATGCTAAACGTATCGCTTTGTAACTGTTGGAACAGTTGGTAAAGTTGGGTTTACACTATGAACGTTTGTACCAGCGTTGGTCAGCGTTTCAAAAGTCGAAAAAATGAGCCAAAACGTCGGTGAAATTACGCTCGCGAGGAGGAATATTTTGGTTCACACTACCAGCGTTGTGTATCATGCGCACGCAAACGTTTGCGAACGTTTCCTTGCGCTTGACTGCGTTTGGCAGCGGTTACTCGCGCTTGACAACGTTTACCAGCGTTGTAGTAAATTTCTATTAGCGCATGTGAACGTTTGCCAACGCAGGTTAGCGTATGTGCAGCGGTCCCTAACTTAGTCCGACTTAGACGAACGGGGTGCCAAACGCCGGGATCCGTTGTACAAAGTTCACCTAAGTTACTGAAACGTTATGGAACGTTCGTCTGCGCTAACCACTTGCGTTGCTATCGCGTTCATTGCGTCTGATACCCGTTGGCCTACGTTGGACAAACGTTCATTTGCGCTGGGGAAAGTTGGCTTACGCCAGCCTTTGGGTTGCTACCACGTTCATTGCGCCGGATACCCGTTGGCCTCCGCTAGATAAATGTTCGACTAAATTAATTATCACCACCAGCAATTCAGCAGACGTTTGCCAACGGAGGTTAACTTAAGCAAACTTTGATCAACTTAATCTAGCGTTCAGGAACGTTTACAAACGGAGCACAACTAACATGAGCGTTTATTTCCAAACGTCGGCAATGTTTTTGCATGTTTAAAATTTTCAACGAATGCAACGTTCTTCAGCTTTTACCAGCGATCGTCAACTTTTCAAAACGTTTAGTAACTTTTACTGGCGGAGCTGAACGTTTGCCCAAACGTCGGTAAACGTCGGTCAAAACGCCAGAGTGTGAACCCAGCTTTAAAACACATTGGAAAATATACCTTTTATTTAAAAAAAACTCTAGATATGACCTTAAATTAAAAAAAATCGTGGAAATTAGCAACGGTCAAGCCATGAACATGTAATAAGTTGTCAGTGGCTAGCTGAAGAGAAGGCCTAAATGTTTTCACCATAGCATCAATGTTAAATCATTTTTTTATCAGGCTGTAATTTTATTTGTATGCCACACAGAACAGTTTGATGTGTTTCGAGTGTGCACTTTAATAGGTAGTGATTTGGTACCTGTGAGGGTGTTGTCTGTTCATGTTAAATTATCTCGAAATTGACGGAAAGCGATCTCACTATAAATATATTCAATGCATGTTATCAAGTAGAAAAACGTTTCGTGGAGTATGCTGCTCCGATAAAAAATGCATTTTTCAGACTCGCTTTGCTCCCATCATAAGTTATCATTTTTGAGTGAATATTATCTAGTAGAATTTAACAGTTTATGTGATGTACTGCTCCGATAAACAATGATTTTTTTTTCAATCTCGCTTCGCTCGCCAGTGAATATTACCAAGTAAAGGAATGCTACTCAGATAAACAATGCTTTCTTCTAACTGGCTTCCCTCGTACGATTATTTTACCAGTGAAAAAAAAGATATTATCAAGTAAAGAATGAGTTTGTGGGACATACTGCTCAAATAAACAACGCGATTTTAACTCACTTCGCTCGCACAATACATTTATCCGTAAATATGAGTCGTATTATCAAATAAACGGAATACTTTTTTGTTATGCTGCTCAAATATACTAGTACAATGAATTGTTTGCCGATTTGCAATAATGTTTATTTGTCGTTTTTTTTTGTTGATATTAAAGTACTTTTACATATACTCGTAGTACAGAACATTCGACCTGGAGCTAATTAATCCTCGTGTGTTTTCGTTATTGTACCGTAAGAATATTTTGATTAATTAAAATAACAACTCTGATAGGTCAACCGATAAACCACGTTAAATGTTCTGAGCTATAATAAGATTGCGAGATACTAAATATATAAATTTTAAATATCTTAAAATCTTATTATTAGATTTCCGTAAAAATTGGCATAGCACAATGCTTACACCCTATCTACTTGCATTCCAAGTTTCATATTGTTTCATTCAAGGTGTATCATGTTGTGTCATTGTATAAATTGTGTATTGTATATTGATGTTCTCATGGGCTATGTGGCCTTTTGAATTTGAAATAAACTTCTTTAAATGTTTTCATTAATTATTCTTGAAGACAGTAGTTGTGTTCATTGTTTTATATTGAAATTAACATTGTAAGGCCCGTGCACCTAAATAAACCGTTTGTTAATATATGAATTTGAATATGTAGGCATGGTAGTAATAATTTAATATGTAAATCAATGCGTAGACCATTTTGGGATACATCTGTTGGTCCTCCTGTGTTAGTGTAAATACATTGTAAACCGGTATAGATAAACCACAATCGTTCGGGCGTAACTGTACTTTTAATAATGAAATAATCCAGGGAAAAGGGGTGTATTCGAAATAGAACGCTATTATTTGAAATTGTAGCTTACATCGTCCCCCATGGCGCAGTAGGCTAAGCTACTGCTTGTGAATCTAAATAGATTTTTTGCTTGGGTTCGAATCCCACCCATTTTGAATATTTTTTTAATTTTGCTAGATAAAACATTCGCGTGCATGTCTATTTTATATATATTTCTAAAATATATCTATTTCCTTTGTATTTTAATCATTGAAAACATTCCCACATCAAGACTGTTGAACAAAAATATCGGTCAATGGCCACCCAAACTGTGCTCCTTGTATTACCAGAGTAAACGCTTATTAATCTTGACGTTTCTACAGCATATTCTTGGACTGGTGATTCCAATTCAAACAAAACCAATCATGAAAATTGTTTGTAATTCAACCCGATTGTCATCTGAGAAATAAATGCAATATCCAGGGCGGGCTAAAATCATAAAATAAACGAAACAAAGCAAATTTGTATTAAACCTAAAACATAATTTTATTAGTCATTAAGTAATAAAATAGATGAAAAAACCCTCAAGTATTATGATAATAAAATTTGTGAAAAAGAGTTTAGCAGCGGACTCGAACCCACAGCCAATATGAAATGAATGTTATGAGTACAAACTAGTTCTGAGTATAGATCATCTTAACCACTAGGCCACGCTGTCAATTTGAAAGATAACGTGAATTTATAAGATATATTCATAATATATCACAAAAATAACGGTAAATATCGTTTCAACCTTAGCAAATGAACTCGTCCTAGGGTCATATTTCGAAGGTCGTTGTACATCTATACGGGCTTCGTATCTTATAAATACAACATTGAAAATACTGAAAAATATACCGTTATTTTTATCACATTACCTAAAATAGGCTATTGCATGCATGTATAGGATGTTCTTGAATGATTTTTGCATAAAATGTACTGACATATCTTAAATGGAACTTGTGAATAAATCTTTTTTTAAAAAATAATCTATACTGCTGAGATTTGTTTGTAGAGTAGGTAAATGTATTTCATTTACTCGTGCAAAATTTCATATCTGTACTTTCACTAGATACTTGGCAATCTTCATTTATACTACATGTATTTGTTTTACCACAAACGACCTACACATAGTTTCTAGGTCAATCATTCAAGGAATGACGTTATAAGTACATGGCCGAATGTAGAAATCGGAAGAACCTATAAAAAAATCGATATAGGTAAATTTCCAACTTGGGTAGCTAAACGGGGGGGGGGGGGGGGGGGTTAACTGTATAAACTCTATGGTTAAAATTACATAAACATGCATAACCTAAAAATACACCTTTAATCAGTGTTTTTTGCCAGTTTCTTTCATATTTTTTCACTGTGCTAATATAGTCTAGCATCTTGCACAATAGGAATGACTATATAGTTGGACAAACATAAATTGGCCGGGCTAAATTTAGCAACAGTAAATAAACAATACATTGTATTGTATTGTAAATAAACACAACGATGACCTTCCCATCTAACTCAACGGTAAATGTGTTAGACATGATAATTGTGCAACATTTTTCCTATAGCGTCAGTGGCTCAGTGGTAACCCCTCAGCCTATAGATGATCTACCATATTATGTTTTTTGTACGCAGGTTCGAATCCATGTTCTTTATTTTTTATTATAACGCTATCTGTTTTTTTTTCATTTTTTCAACACTTTTATATTACAAAGTCTAGAAAAAATAAAATGAAAAAATAAACAGAACAAACAAATCATATTTTAATAGAAAAGTCATGACTTGGATTCGAACTCGAGCGGAATAAAACATAGCCTACGATTGTTGCTATTGGACCTTGTGCTTTACTAACTGAGCTATTTCCTCACTGCTTATTAAGTTGTAGTTATTACGTCTTATAAGTTTACTTCGGGTGCAAAAGATAAACAACAATGTTTATGTTCTGGTACTATTTATTGCCCGGCCAATTTATCTTTGTCCGATTATAGATAGATAGTTAGATAGATAGTTTATTCATGATAAACAAAAGTATAATACAACATCAAATACATGTGGTGAAATAAGGATGCATCATAAATATGGATAAACATGGTACAAAATAGAGCATATGTATTGTGAATGGAAAGACATACATGCGATTAATTATGGTACTTAATATAAATAAACAAACATTCACTTTAACATATTATGGATGGATCAAATATGTTTATTTTAACAACAAAATGTGGAGATGTATTAATCAAATATATAATTTCACATTCAATCATTTCAAGCTATAATGGTTTGTATAAGAATAAGTAGTATCTGTAGTTAATTTCTAAATTCATAAATATAGTTTCATATAATTTTAAATATAGTTATAATGACGATTTTGGCATAACAATGATTTATATATACATGTACAATGGAAAAAACATATTCGACAACCTTTCTGGGTTTGCCGCAAAATTAACACAATATTTACAATTGATTAGTAACATATAGATGTACATTGTTTCTCGTGCGTCAGTTAGTGATTTTGGCTAACCTTTGTATGAAGCGCGTGTGTGAAATTGCTGAATTGTTAATATTTCCTGAAAGTATAATGTATTTAGATATACATACTGGTATCATGATCTTAGCATTTGACTGAATAATAAAACAATGATGTTCCTATATCGCTTACTTGAGTACCATGGCCATGTGTAAGCAAGTACAAAATATGAACTGAAGGACACATCTAAATATAAAATTTATAACGGACTTTGGTTGAGCATAACCCAAGTAAAATGTGTATAAACTCATTTTCAAACCATACAAGTGGTTTCTGAGAAGATTTTCAAAGTTTTCTACAAGCAAACAAATGCATTTTTCTAGTTCGCTTCGCTAGCTCACTTTTCTTGCGAACACGTCAATGTTTAAAGCGTATTCGGTGGCTTATATATATGCCTCCAAACTGCAATGGTCAGAAACGTTGTATAAGTAAACGAAAAATACCTCCGGACCAACTAGACTTAACGACTCGGCTAAGATTTACGGCTGCCTACGGCACTAACTTGGTCGAATTCCATGTATGTTTTAAGTCATTCATACTGTCAGAACAATACATTGCATTTGTCATTAGTTTCACATGTATATAATACAAAAAAAAAAGTAAAATGTGTATAAACTCATTTTCAGTTATATGTATTTCCTGGCGAAGGCAAAATGCCGAAACGTTAAATATACTATATAATTAATTTCTACACGTGTTTTTGTTGACATTTATCTATGTATATAATACAAGATACGTATGAATTCCAAACAAATCGGACAGAAATTATAGAAATTAATAACAATCTATGACTCATTTTGGGGACTATTCAATGGGTTAAACACCATGTATAATGGCATCTAGTCACAAAGTAAAGTCACAAATAATTTAGAAAATAGTTTATTAATAAGTGGCACTTATTTTGTTTCAGTGTCATGTGCACGGATGATGATCACACCAAATACGGTGTCGCTGACGGGGGATGCGACAGGTCCGACGTCCGCTCCATCAACGTCACAGGTAGAAATGTCGTGTACTGCAGACAATCTGGGTAATGTGGATGCTGTGTATTCAATGTACATACGACGAGAATCAAGCACTTTTGTGGAGATATCCGCAGCGGGTGTAAATGCAAATACTCCAAAACTAAGTGGAAATGCACCGAATGACATAAAGACTAAAAACCCGACACCAGACGGTTCCATCAATAACAACTACCCAGCTGGCAGCGTTCTAAGTGTACACTATCTAATATCTCGGATGGATTGTGACGACCAGGCTAACTACCATTGTGTGGTTAATTACAAACCATCCAATTCTGATACCCGACAATCAAATGCCAGTGCACTACTTACAATCAATGGTAATGCATTATCTAGCTCTACTCGTAGATCAATTAAAATACTCCTTCCAATCCTTTTTCTGTTCGTTTACTGTTTACTAGTAACTTAAAATGATTCATAAGTGATTATATTTGCTTTCATGATGTATATAGAACTACCAACACATAGGCACCTTCTCCGACAGAAACGTTCCCGTCCTCTTTTCCTATGTTGACTCCAAGTTCTGTATTTTCTTGTTATTCTAGTTTTCTTGTTTTCATCTTACTTTAATAATTCACCCATCCTTATTTAAACTGATTGCATAACCACCTTTGCCACTTTTTACTGTCATATGAAAATTGTATTGTGTTATTTGTATGTTCACATTGATCTATGGCTTACTGAAATTTGAAATAAACTATCTATCGATGTCATTTTAAAACAGATGTATTCAATCAGTCAGTAGCACAACGTTTCTCATTAAAACAATTTAATGAAAGTTACTTACTGTCAACGGTAATGGATTATCTTGTCTTACTCGTAGATCAATATAAACAATCTTTCCAAAATGTCATTTTAAAACAGATGGATTCAATCAGTCAGCAGCACATCGTTACTCATTAAATATTTTAATGATTACAGAAATATTAGTATTAACGATAAGCCATACACTACATATGGTTCTGTAATTTCACGTTTTTATTATTTATCAATAATACAACTAGATCTTCCTGTGGGTGGGTCATCTAGCATTATTTGAGCGTATAGAGCTACACAACGTCATATGGCATAGTTACATTACAGGAAGTAACATTTCTTCAATCCTATATGAAGATACGTGGTAACACTGCTAGAATGATACATATTATTACTATAAAATATGCGTATGTAACCATGCGTTATACAAGTAAATAATTTATTTGCACGTCTACAAACACACGCTAAACCAACAATAATATACTGGTGTAAAACGTTGGACAACAAGTTGATATGAGAATTGACCATTACTTATAGTCCAGTCAGGGTAAGAATAGAGTGACGCAGCGGTCGAGTCCAGTTTTACGGTGTAAAACCAATTATAGAGGTTAATACAGACAGCTATCATTTCAATGCTAAACTAACATACTATATTCGCTCTACCTGTTCAGACAATGGTTGTAATATTGTGTGTACCCATAAACGACAACGTCACTCTAACAATATCCTAACAAGACTGTTCTTGTCATTTCTTCATGACGCCAACACCTTCCATGAACTGACATCAATACTATCAGCCATCATGTCTCATGGGGTGTGTTAAACCCATGTCCCATTGAGGAATTCCACATTGGCGACATTCTCCCGATTTCTTCCGATACCACCCGATTCATCACAATCCGATATCACTAACTAGCTCATGACTTCCCCGAAGCTTCCTCTAGACCACGAGGTATCTGTTCCCGATGTCCTGATAGCTTATTAATTTCATTCGGGAGTATATCACCGAGGCAAAAAATGCTCAGTGGGACCTAGGCTTAAATTATTCGCTATGTGGTTCTGGTTTCAGTTCAACCAAGAAACTTGCAGTTAAGTGTGATGAACCTTCAAGACTATTCAAATGTACAGAACCAATCACAGGTGACACGTGGTACACAACTAGAATTATCATGCAATGGTTACATTGGTGGATCCCAGGCTGTCATGATTGAATGGTTCAGAATGACATACCAAAACAACAACTTTCTGGTAATCTTTTATCGTGCATTCTCTGTAGGTTTTCACTATATATGTTTTGCGGCCGTTCTTCAGTCTTATACGAGTATATAGGGCGGCCAGTATATTTTTTATCTAACTGGTTTCCGGGTCTGGTTCATGAACGTATCGTACAGTTAAAGGGGAGGTTATAATAATAATATTATTATTAATAATAATAATAATAATCATCATCATCATAAAGACTGTATTTATAGAGGGAACATACTTGACACAACTGTCAATCTGCCGTAAGGCCCTCAACAGTCAGGACTGACCATGTTTCCCTGGAACAGCCCGTATAAACGAAATCATTGACAAGAAAAAAACAACAAGAACATGACTTTAGCTATTGGTACCGGCCCAACAATGGAGTCGATCACAGTAAAACCATCAAATGTAAATAGAAGCCCACACACCAACTTTTGTTTCAGAATAAAATGTATCAATTTAATAGTATAAATGCTTAACGTATATGATATAAAAATGATCCGAAGGTTTACCTAAACGTTCATTGAATTTAAAAATTAAAAACATTACACAAATGTTCTACATAATATTATGTATACCATCTGATGGTACACATAATATTATGTAGAACATTTTTGTATTTTTTTGCCGCGCAGCTAAACAAGAAAATCAATTTGATTAATATTTGACAGGGTTTAAACATTTTTTTGAGGTGATCGTTGGTTTTGTAATTAGCATTACGTAATAGTTATTTACCGCAATGTGAGGAAATACTTTCATGACTTTGCACAAATGTCATATACATTTATACATTGACCTTTAGTATGTTCTTGTTCAATTCTTTATTGTTCTCATGGAAGACTATTAATTTATGTATAATGTACTGTCAAAAAAGGTTTCCTAGTAAAATGGTGTAATTATCATACCGGTAATTATTATTTAATTTATTATTATCACCCTTCAATTGCAGCAATTTTACCCAAGTCAACCTGAAGATAACATAGACAACGGAGTTCCAACATTATACAAATGTGAATACTCGAGGACATCTAAATTACGTTACTCAATATCCATAGAAGACTCAGGCTTCACTAAATTCCGGTGTGAAGTTCCGGGATTGCAGGCATCCGGAGGGCCTTTTAGAGCCTACTCACACGAGTTTCACATTAATACAGGTACGGTACAAACATCATATGAAAGCTGCCAATATTGGCCATTGTTTAGAGGCGGTTGCTCTACAGAGGCTAATTTTATAGTAAATACATGTATGTGATTAGGGAAACTATGAAGGTGTTGTTATAGAGAGGATGTTGCTCTACAGGGGGTCTGGAGAGGTTGTACTGTACACGTATAACATTATGTGAATAGCATTCTTCCATATTGTAGGGCGACAATATTTCAATAATTATATCACAGGCCTAAGAAATTATATCACAAAATACAGATATATTATATATAGTAATGACGAGAAGATGGGGAATTTCAAAACTCTGTATTTTGTGATATAATTTCTTAGGCCTATGGTTATATAAACACTCATGGTGTCCTTGAGTAGTTTGTATGATATCGTTTTATGGTTCTTTACAAAACTGAAGTATCTGATAATAGATTAGGTCGGAATAAAAATAGACAGACAAACACAATGTACCGCCCAAACCAATATTAGAGAGGTTGCGAACATGTACGAGTACCTGAACATGTAGCTAACCGTACACGTACGTACGTACAGGTTGCAATATTAGAGAGGTTGCGAACATGTACGAGTACCTCAACATGTAACTAACCGTACACGTACGTACGTACAGGTTGCAATATTAGAGAGGTTGCGAACATGTACAAGTACCTGAACATGTAGCTAACCGTACTTACACGTACAGGTTGCAATATTAGAGAGGTTGCGAAAGTCTACGTGTAACGTGTACGTAAATACTATTTTTGGGTTTCGCAAGCCAATTTTAATTGCAACGTGTACGTATGATACATGAATAGGTTTGGTCAACTGTTGCAAACTTGGTTTTACAAATCAATAAAGTAAACAAATAGCGCAAGTATTGTACTACAAAAATCACTGATAAATCGTGCACATCTGATTAATCCACCTTTATGGAATATACCAAATTTTCCCGGCGCACTATACTACCGTTACTATTAGAAACTACACATATCTGGATGAAAATATTCCCAAAAGTATTATTCACTATAGAAAGTCTCTGCGTAAACCTACAAGTTACATGTTAATTTTCGCAACCTCTCTAATAATTCACATCGATATGACTTGTAACTAATTAATCCTCGTGTGTTTTCGTTATTGTACCGTAATAATGTTTTACAACATGTAATTAGTTAAAATGACAATGGATAATCTCGGCTTTTCAATGATGATTTGTTAATTGTGCTCGCATATAACTTGCATCTCAAATTGTTATTTTTATTATACATGTATTTACAACATCGGCTAATTTGGCTTGCGAGACATCTACTTTCGTAGCACTTTTCGCTGGCTTAGACTGAGAATAAGGTCGTAAGTGCCAAATGCTTTTTTAAGAAAGCGAGGAAACACTGTCTGAAGACTACTTCCTTTGCGAAAAACGGCATTTTCTGCTACAAATTGGTCAACATTACCTGTTCCGACATTCATGAAAATAGGTTCGTAACAAACGATTTAAAATACGTATGGTCGTATAAGGTCGTATAAGGTCGTAATAGCTACTTACGACCTTAGACTTCAAAGCAGGCGAATTATTTCTCAACAAAGTGGTCGCAACTCTTGACATCGGTACAGTGTATCTACTTTTCTGATTATTTTCAGGGTTTATCACAATTGGTAACAGTTCAACAAGACTGGCATCAGCAGGCACAATCCGGATATCATTCCTGCTTCTTTTGTGTTTTATTGTAATGGAACGTTTGTGAAAATAGTTGCTCACTCGCGGAGTCATAGACTTGAATAAGACGGCTGATTGTTAAGTGTATTTAAGTGTTGGAGAAACCTCGGACTTTTTAAGGATTATGATAGCACCATCACATCAAACATACAATGTATGCCTTAGAAGTAGGATATTTCCACGTTATATATTTACACCACGTTGGCCAAGTGTTAACTTGTGGATTGTAAAGTGCGTTTTACGTGACAGTGTATTGTAGATTACTAGTGCCTCTTTAGACAAGAGTCCGTGATCTTTAATAATAGGTCTGTCTCAACCCGAGTGATCACAAGTTCCATTAAACCATTGTGTATACATATGTTTGATGTATGGTCCACTAGCCTTTGTTTGCAAATAAAAATGAAGAATAAAAGCTTTTTTGACGTCCATTTTTGTTCACTCTTTTGCATAATCACTTTTAATTGTAGACCAGATTGTCAGGTCTCCAAATAAGAATACAATCGGGTAGATATGCACGAAATCGTATTGTTAGGGAAGAAAGGTATTGTTTATGTTGCGATCAACTAGATATAGAAGATGATTTCCATTTTGTTTATATATGCCCATGTTTTAATGTCATTAGATGGAAATATATTAGCATATATTTTTATCAATCAACGCCCATCCGTAAACAAATTTATTGAATTGTTAAATTCTAGTAACACAAATATTCTCCTTCAATCGTTTTTATATATCAAGGAATCTTTATGCTTTAGAAAAACTATAATGAATGTACATGTATAATTATAATAATAATGTTCATCCTCATCCACAACTACATTTTGTATAGATTAATATACCATATACTTATTTATTTGTTTGAATTATCTTTGTATATAGTTCTGGATCGGGTGATTATTTGTGCGTAAATGTATGCAAACAAGACGATGTACGTCGTACAAGTCTTAAATATAGATGTTCTGTTATATTATTTTGTTTTACCTTTTTGTCGAATGATGCCTTTTTTGGCCAATTTCGATAGTTTGGTTTATTCACAAATTACCGTGTAAATTTCATTTCAACTTGAAGAAGTTCATAATTTTTCAACTGATGGAATCTTAAATGTTTATTTATGTGACTAATATTCAGTTCATCAGTTGGTTATGATGCAAGTATTAATTTCCATTCGTTTACTATGTAATTTCCTTTTGCCAAGAAAATGGTTTAATTATTTGGAACCAAATTCAAAGTGAAACATATAACTGCACATATTAATACACCCCAACCACTTATATAAAGGTTAATACTTGATGTTGTTGTTATAAAACAGTTACAATATGAAACAGGGGATTATCGATATACACGCGATAGAGCGATCGTCTGCCAAGCTACTACAACAACAACAACAACAACTGTTAAGAATGACAAAATTGTAAATTTTAGTAAAAAAAACCTTAAAACAGACGATCTAAAAAAAATTTCGATATCGAAATATATACCATTTAAATGCTAATTTTAATATCTGTAAGGTTCCATTCGGATCTAAGGGTTTACTTTGAGATAAGTTATTTAAAATCCAGGTTAAAGATACCTATGTTTGGTCTTACGCTTAGATTTTATATAGACAAAAAGGAAAAAAATCACTAGGAAAGTGGTATAAAATGTCTTCAAATCAGACTATTTAAATACTTATTAAGATATATGAAATTGATACTACCTAATGTGTAAGACAATAAAGTTTACAGATTTTTTCGCACCTAAGAGTTTGTTTGTCTAGTTTTTTCGTTATTAAGAAAAATCATACACTGTCCCTTCTTATTTCTATATAGAAAAAATGAGCGTTGTCGATTACTAGTAACCGCTTGAGTTGAATTCTTCCTTATGTTAGGCCAGTCATTCTAGCACAAAAATGGCCTGACCTAGACTAAATTGGAAAAAAATTGTTTCGTGTATTTTTAAGTTTTGTAATGTCTAACTATTACCAGGAAAAATCTCCTGTCCAGAAAGTTGCGGAAGTATCTTAAAATGCGATTTGAAGAAGGCCATTATACTTTTTAAAAGTGTATTTCATGAACATCGGGGTGTAAAATTTTATCAGTATTTTAATGTTATACACACACGCAGGTTAAAATATCAAACTATCTTGTTGATAAAAGGTATTTACAAGCAAACTATTTTCAATAAACAACTCATTTAAATGTTTTAGTCAAATAATGTGAAAATGAAGGTGTAGAATTACCTAACCCAATTTTCAGAAAATATGATAATTATGTTCCGTGTGCGGTATACATTGAAGTCATATTTCCCCCAAAGAGGTCATATAACGGGCTCGGCTGTAGGCTGCTTATGGAGACTTGGGTACTGTTTTATCAAAGCACGTACAAAAATCTTAAAGTTACGCTCAAATTTAAATTCTTTATATTTCTTTAACAACTGCAAATTGTAGACGGATAAAGTGTGTAGTAGATAATTAACAAGATGCAAGAGATACAAGAAGTTTTACTATGATTTAAAGTCAGTTATGGCAAACAATATAACATTAGCTCGCATAGCTATTTTCCGAAAAACAATATGTAAATATAACAAAAAATTCAACTTCAAAGTAACTTGAACCAGTAAAAGCACCAGGCACAGCTTATCACAATAAAACTTACACAAAGCAAAATAAAGCACATCAAAAGCACAATAAAAGCATACATAAAGCAAAATGAAGCACACCAAAAGCACAATAAAAGCATACAAAAAGCAAAATAAAGCACATCAAAAGCACAATAAGAGCATGCATAAAGCAAAATAAAGCACATCGAAAAACACAATAAAAGCATACCTTAAGCAAAATAAAGCACACATAAAGCAAGCACAACTATAAATAACTTAGACCAAATGCATTCACATAAAAATAAAGCACACATGAGAGATAGATAATAAGACAAGGTAAAACATATTTAAAAACTGTTGAGCTACAGAAAGCAAGCAGTACATGCAATCTCAAGCATAAGTAAGATGAATAAATATGGACAAACAAGCAGACAACAGTGACATTTACAGGCACATGGAGCACTTACACATCAGGCCAGTCCAGGCACGGATCAGTCTGCGGAACTCCTTGTTATCTGTAGCTTGTCTAAGCTCGTCGGCAGACTGTTCCATACTCGGACTGCCTCGAAGCGGAAGGAATTCTTACCATATGTTGTTGTTCTGACTTGTGGTATTACAAGAGTGTTTTCATACCTTAAAGTTTTTCTGTGTTACCCTTACTACAGAAGTGCCATACAATAGGACAGTAGTTAAAGTTAGATCTAATAAAAGTTTAAAAATTGTTAACATAACTTATTCCGTGATAAAAATTTACCCAGGCGCTGAAGAACATTCAATTGTCTTGCAGCCTTTTTGCACATGTGGGATATCTGAGTGTCAAAGTCAAGCATATAATTAAGCTCAACCCCAAGAAGCTTCACACGCTCGTCGCACTTGATAGCAGAGCCGCCGACTGTAAAAGACTCAATAGCACTGTTTGCTCTTCTACCAACTGTCTGAAACTTCTCTGGTTTGGCCTGCATCTGGTTTTTAGCAAACCAGTCAATCAGGATATTACTTTCCTGTTCAAGTGTTGTTTTTAAAATGTCAATATTTGTGTGAGCATAAGATACAGTGTTGTCATCTGCATAATTATATAAGGTTGATTTGTTTAAGAAGTACAATATGTCATTAATAAAGATATTAAAATTTTTGTCGAGGGCTTGTTTCCAGGCCTCGACTAGTGTCAACAGGGTTGTCTGACAACCAAATGTAACTCTGAATGCAGCCAGAAAGGGGTGAAAGCTGGTGTCAAAAGAAGTTGTAAGTTGGTTACTGATGGCCCGTTCTTATAGTTTAGACAATATAGGCAGGATACTGACAGGTCTATAATTTTTCTCTATGAAGGGGTCATCTTTTTTAAAAATTGGTTTAACTCGGACAAGTTTCAGACTTTCTGGAAACCTACCCTTGTATATTATTTGATTTGCCATATATAGGAGCGATCAAAGTTTTTGAGCCTGTCTTAATGATTTTGGCGGGGATGGCATCCACTCCTGTGGCCTTTTTAGTATTGAGCTCTTTAATGCTCTTACATATATTTGAGTCGGACACGGAGGTAAAATTGAAATCTTTTTCAAATGAGGGGGTCGTTTCAATAGAAACTACGCTTGGGTGGGACGCATCAGCAGAGGTGCCATCCTCTATACCAATATTTTGGACTATATTTACATAGAACATGTTTAATTTTTCGGCAACTTGGTTCTGGTCAGACAGAAGCAATCCTCCATCGTCTTTCAGAATAATCTGGTCAACAGAGGCTCACAGGGAAGATTTGGCAATTGCCTAACTGTGTTGCTTCTATAAATAAAGTCTTTATTATTATAATTATTATTATTATAGACTTAGAGGTTGACTTCTGAGATAGATATGGTTTGATAGTAGGCCAGAAATCCTTAGATTTCGGACCTCCATCGCACCTTTCTTTAAACTATGTCATGATTGAGTCGCGTTTTTTTAGCGTACGTGCTTAATAAATGATTTTCCTGTATGAGGAGTTCATATAAGGAGGTGGATTAGCCTTTGGGACTTTCTTCTTAACTGGGGCGTGTTCATCAATGACCTGTCTCAGCATATATTCATGGACCCAGTATACATCATCAATGTCATCAAAGACTTGGGCAACATGAAATGGGACATGAGACAAATCCTTGTTGAACTCGTCCTCATCAAAGTTTTTGTAACTTCGGAAAATTGCTTTTTTCCTGTTAGTAGGTTTACATTGCTCGCGGGTTGAAGTGGCAATCATATTGTGACAGTCACTTAGTCCACAACTAAAGTTAATAGTGTCACATACAAGGCGTTTAGAATTTGTAAGTATTATATCAATAAGTGTAGGTTTATGATTTTTCATATTACATGTAGGTTCCTTTATTATGTTTTCAAGATTAAAATTGTCACATACATTTAGCAGTGGTTTACACTTCTCCTTTCTGAGAAGATCATAGTTCATATCACCAATGCAAATGAGATTTTCAAAGTTAATGAAGAGTTTGTCCAGGCACAGTGTTATAGACTTTTCGAACACTGTGTCTGAGAGGCTGGGCTCTCTATATACACAAAGTATGCCCCATTTTCTCTTATTTAGGTCTAATTCATAGCACATAGTTTCAATATCTCCTTACTTTCCAAGTCTGGACGTCGCTTGAAAGGCAGGTCTGCTCTGACAAATGTCAGCAGTCCTCTGCCGTAACGGAATCGTTATTAGTATTGAAGCTCTATTTACCACACTTTATAGTTGTAAACAAATGATAAAGAATTTAAATTTGATCGTAAGCCTTACGATCAAATTTAAAGTTTACGATTTCCGTAAGTACTTTGATAAAACAGTACCTAGTTGTCTTAAGTACAAACCATGCATGACCTAGATTTTTACTTATGGTTTATAATATTCTGTATTTTTTATTGTACATGATTATACGCATTGTATGTTTGCATTTTCAGTTTAGCATTGTCTGTACATTTATACAGTCCTGTCATTTTTTAGCATTATGTAATATTCACTATTAGTACTACATTTGTACTACATGTAGTATGATAGTATTATATAAATACATACATGTAGTTTATGTACACTACGGATGTACTATTAGTACTACTAGTAATTATAGTATTATATAAATACATACATGTAGTTTATGTACTCTACGGATGTACGTGCGTATATGTACGACTCTATGACACAGGTCGTTGATATTATATAAAAAATATTATTCATACCTCAAATATATATACATGTAGTTAGGCTTACGCATTTTAGCGCTAATCACAGGTATGTTCTGTATGAGTTTGACGTCTTTCACACATGCTTCACTGTACATTTAATCATTGATGTTGACATTTAATGACGTGTTTATTTGTCTATTCTAGTATCCGATCCTAATAAGTAAGACATAAAATATTTACGACTTGTGACACATGTCGTTGATATTATATATTCATAACTCAAATATAATAGTTAGGTCTACGCATTGTTGGTGCGTCAGAGACAATGCGCTAATCATAGGTATGTTCTGTATGAGATTGACATTTACAGTGACATATACAGTCATTATATGGGGTGTTCAAATTGGAATGCATCTAAGACCATAGAAAAGAATCCTTGATATATTTTAATAAAAAAATCTTCTGGTGCACTTGAATTATTCACCTCAAACGGATATGCGAAGTTTCAGTCGAGGCATTTTAATTTTTTATACGACAAAAACTAGGGACATTACATTTTGAACACTTCTTAAACTATCCTACAATAAAAATAACTATATATAGAACGAGAAATAGTCTTAAAAATGACAAACTGGATATTAAATTAATAGTTTTTGTTAACAACTATAGTGTTTAACAATTAGAACCAGAGGTTAGGAGATTATTATGTATTATGAGTATTGAAAATGCATACATATTCATGACAAAATGTTTTTTTGATGTATCTATGCAATCTTTTTGTACAAATGTATGTTTAAATTGAATAAAATCAGTCGGATATTCCATTTTTATGTACATTGTGCATACATGTATATAGTCCAGAGAATTTGACACGACTCTCGACCTTTAAATTAGCATAATGTAACAGCTGATATATTGTAATGCCCTGGCACAGCACTTGTTTATCCTTTGTTGGGCACTTATACTGGTTGTACCTAGAATCACTTTTAATTAAATATAGCAGATCAGCAACATTATAGTCTGCATTGTGCCAGTACAGAACTTTAGTCTATGTTTATGTCGGAGTTATCATGCTTCATTCGAGTCAGAACTCTGTTTGAATGTAACCAGTTTTCGCGACTTTACCATGTTTATTCCATGTTTAAATCATTGTGTATTTGTTAAATCATCGTAGAATGAATTATCATTGTCACTTACTGATGTTAGGGACTCTCATTTTAGCTGTCAGTCGTGTATATTTGTGTTTCAATGCATTTGCATTTGTTGACAGTTTATCGTCGGCCATATTGATTTTCTCGGTGAAGAGTCGCTTAGCAACCGCGGAATGATTTTAGCTGAGTCAAAGTGCTGAAAGAACTCTGTTTGTACCCACTATGTTTAAGATCGTCAATAGGAAGCGTAAATTTGAGGTTATTATTGTTTGCAAGATATTTATTTATTGTTATAGACTATTTTTATTGTAATAGGCCCGAGTTTTAGCTACGAGTACCTGTTTTCACAGTTTTCACAGTGTGCACGGTGAATGCTCGGCAATTCACCAAAGTTTATGTGCAGCGTTGTTTTCGTGAATTTCACCGTCGCGCGGTGTGAATTTCACTGTTTTCACTTGTTTTGCACACTGTGCACGGTGCACAGGGCTGTGATCGTATATAAACCCCTTCTGGACTGTGCACTGGAGCATTCACCACTCTAAATTCTTAGACCCGAACTTTTGACGATTTTCTCCCGTATATTTACTTTTCCCGTAGGTTTAGTTTTTAACTTCCATATTCATCTAGATTTCATTAAGTAACCTGTTTAAGTTAAGAATACTTTCTTCTTTACATCTATTTCATAATAAATAAGGGTCTTTTCTATTTATTTAACTCATATATTTGTTAGGGAAGTAGACAGCTTCGGTCGACTCGCGTATTTTTGGTGTAGATTTTAGATCTATTTGAGAGTTGTTTTGCGACGTCACTGTGTATCTTTCTTACCCAACAGTATTTATTTGTTGAGATACATATAATAGCTTATACTTGAGTTATATCTGATTGAACATTTGATGCTCACTTTATTAATTAAATTCATGAACTTTTAATCTAAACTGGCGTTTGTAACCAGGTAACCTGACAGAGATTGTCAGGTTTTATTGTGATCACTCTTGTCCGTCTGTTCATTGTGTATGTGCAGTTTTTGTGCGTTACGCCTGGTAAAGCTCTGGTTTATGAGAATCCGCTACCAATATTGTACAGGCAAACCACAGGTTCCAGCAGCACATTCTAAGTTGTAGATCTACTGGTGTACTAACATCCGTTAGTGCGTTGATGAACCACAGGGTCTAGGGCCCAAATCAAGTTATAGATCTACTTGTTTACTAACATCCGTTAGTGCGTTGATGAACCACAGGGTCTAGGGCCCACATTAAGTTATAGATCTACTTCTATACTAACATCCGTTAGTGCGTTGATGAACCACAGGGTCTAAGGACATCGGTCAAGTTGTAAACCTACTAGTATATTAACGTCCGTTAGTGCACAGCAAACCACAGGGTCTAGCATCACATACTGATTTGTACTGTTATACAAAGACTTGTTAGTGCCCTCAACACATACAATATATGAGAATAACTACAGGGTGGAGGAGCGTAACATTTATGGTGGCAGCGGTGGGATCTGATGTTTCTTGTCAGGTCCAGTGATACTTACACACACTGTATTTTAGTGCTTTAAAGCAACTTATAGAGAGCAAATTGACAGCTTGACAGTGAATAAGTGTATATTGTGTCAAGTGTTTAAAGAGTATATTGTTTATTTGGCAGTGAATATATAGTGTAATTAAACGCTGTATTCAAATTCAAATAGAATGGAAGACCAAGTCAGCACGTATGATGATGGTGAAGTACGCTTCAGTTTTAGCAACCCTACCCAGGTTTCCCCTGATACTCTCACTAATGCAACAACAGATAGGCAACCAGCCGAAGCGAATACCGAAACAGATGGTGCGGCTTTACCTGTAAATGACAGTAGCAAGGGTGTAGATATTGAGCAAGTACTAGTAATATTGAAGGATGTGGTGCAAGAACTAGATACCATAAAGAAATCATGTAGACCTGCCGTTCCAACTCAACATAATAATGTCAATCAGAACGGGTGTCAAGGGAACTAGCCAGTGTCAATGGGTGGGCCAAACATGTTTTCAGTTGAATTTCAGAGGGTCTTACAAAGGGGTCCTAGCCAACCATATATTCATCAAAGGCCGCAATATGGGAGAAATAATGTACCTCAACAATATGGCTATGAGCATTACGATGGACGTCACGAAGGTCCAAGGCCAGAGATAGGTCCACATGTAGGCAGAGGCCCAGGGACAACCGTCCTAGAAGTCAAGTTAAGATTCCGTACTTTACTGGGAAAGAAGACTAGTCCGTATGGATCTCCAGATTTGAAGCTATCGCTAACAGGTTGGGTTGGGGCGAAAATGAGATGTTAGATCAATTGCTACCACGTATAGATGGGCAAGCAGCAGATTTTGTGTTTTCTCAACTGCCACCCATTGTGCTATCTAACTACGATGATTTGAAAGATGAACTTAATAGCCGGTACAAGGTTATAGAAACGCCAAGATTGTTCGCGTCGAAGTTTAGCAGGCGATGTCAAAAGGTTGGAGAAACAGCTGAAGAATTTGCTGCAGAGTTGAAAGTGCTTTATCACAAGGCCCATGGTTTCAGGGACAGGACTA
The DNA here is from genome assembly GCA_947247005.1 of Spisula solida. Lineage (NCBI taxonomy): Eukaryota > Metazoa > Mollusca > Bivalvia > Venerida > Mactridae > Spisula > Spisula solida. The sequence continues at coordinate 37,286,054 of OX365947.1, read as the reverse complement.
TACGAGGAGAAGACTTACTGCGTCGGTTCCTGGACGGTCTCCACGACGATGACATCAGGTTCGAAGTAGAATATAATAAAGAACCCCGAACCATTGACGATGCTGTGTACCAAGTTGTTAATTTCATACAGACCAGAAACACACGCGACCGTAGGGGTAAGGACAATGTAAGAAGGGCCTCAGATGATAATGACCAGATAAACAGTGATGTCGAGTGTTCTGACAGCAACAAGATTCAGAGCATCACCCAAAGTCGACCCAAGAATAGAAAAAACGGATCAAGACACGAAACAACAAGAAAAGGAAACACCTCAAAAAGATATGTTAGAATTGATTATGCAGAGGCTGGACAAGCTGGAAAGTACTCAAACAAAGCAACCGTACAGACAGCAACGGCAGCATAGGGACAACAGGCGAGAGTGCTACTACTGTCATGAACTAGGTCACTTCACACAAAGGGAGGTCCCAGTAGGGTTAGAGGCAGGCCAGGAAGATAAGAATAAACGAAATCCAGTAGGTAGTGAGGATGAGAACATTGGGGTAGGGGATCAAGTAAAGAGAAGCAAAAATTTAGGGGCTGGTGTATATGTTAAAGGCAGTTAACAGGGTGTACCAATAAATTTCACCGCCGATACGGGTGCCACCAAGACAGTGATAGCTACCAGAATATTTAAGCAAATTAATGAGGGTAAGCGGCCTGTCTTAAAACCGGCGTCAGGTTTACTGGGAGCAGGGGGAGCGCCAATTCAGGGATGTGGAAAAGCCGAGTTCGAGTTCAAACTAGGACCTTTGGAGATCATCAAGGAAGTCGTAGTGGCAGATATAGAGGATGATGCTCTGTTAGGGTACGATGTTTTGAAGGGCAGCGAACGAGGAGCAGCTGATATTCTGCTGAGTAGGAATAAAATCATTCTAAACGGCGTTGACATCCCATGCTTTCAGGTTGGCCCTGCGGTAGACACTAGGAGGGTGGTGGTGGCAGAAACATGTTCGATCCCCGGGTTGACAGAAGCTCTCGTCTATGTTTATGTAGATAGGAAATATTCCTATATATGGGAGGTACCAGTTGATGATGACATCAACGCTGGTTGATATTAATAAGGGGACAACGTGTAAGGTCAGAGTTTTGAACCCCTTCAAGAAGGACACGATACTGCGACAAGATGCTGAAATTGCCACGGCCAACATGATAGAAGGGATAGTCAGCACGGTTAAGGAAGCCGAAAATGAAGAAGAACATGCTAACCTTGCCAGGATACGTCGCATACATTCAGCAGTGAATAAAACCAATGATAAAAGCAACTTCTTTGAAACTTCTGAAAGAGATGTGCCAGAACATCTTCAGTCATTATATCAGAGATCCACAGACGGCAAGTCAGGTCACGAGAAAAGGGTAGTGGCAGGTCTTCTCGTAAAGTATGAAAATACCTTTTCCAAGGCCGAGTGGGACATTGGATTGACTGATCTAGCAGAGCACTCCATCAATACCGGTGATGCTCCACCTGTGAAACAGTGACCCAGACGAGTACCGCTAGCATACACCGAAGATGAAAAGAAGGCAATTGAAGACTTGTTACAGAAGGGCGTTATAAGGGAGAGTACCTCACCGTAGGCCTCACCGATTGTTTTGGTAAAGAAGAAAACCGGAGCGATTCAGCCATGTATTGATTACCTGAGGGTGAATGCCCTAGTCAAACCAGATGGATTTCCACTGCCCAGGGTACAAGATTGTCTAGATGCTGTAGCTGGCGCGTCATTATTCAGCAGCTTTGACTTGACCAGTGGCTACTTTCAGATACCACTCAAGCCAGATGATATACCGAAAAGTGCATTTTGCTGTAAATATGGCCACTTCGAGATGACTCGCATGCCATTCGGATTAAATAACGCAGCTAGCACCTTCCAAAGGACAATGGAAATTGCACTGCAAGGGTTACAATGGGTAACTTGCCTGGTTTATATTGACGATATAATTGTCTATGTCGACGACTTCGAACAGCACATTCAGCGCGTGGAACAAGTTCTTGAGCGCATTAAAACAGCCGGACTGAAACTTAGACCAGACAAATGTGGGATGTTACAAACTAGTGTTGTTTTTCTAGGTCATGTTGTTTCAAAGGAAGGTGTGTTACCAGACCCCTCGAATATCATTAAAATTGCTGATTGGCCTCGTCCCGTGAACGCCAAACAAGTTAAACAGTTTGTCGCTACTGGCTCATACTACCGCCGTTTTGTGCGTGATTTTGCGAAGATAGCCCGCCCACTGACTGATCTTACGAAAAAGGACTCCGCCTTCATTTGGACTGATACTTGCGTTGAAGCGTTCCGTCGTATAAAGAAAACGCTTATGGACCCCGACATAATGGGCTATCCGATGAACGAAGGTGGTCTCTTTTATCTTGATACTGATGCGTCAGGTACCGGAATAGGCGCGGTGCTTTCACAAATGCAAGCGGGTAGAGAAAGTGTAATCGCATACGCTAGCCGTGGTATGAACAAAGCCGAGCGAAATTACTGTATTACTGAACAGGAACTACTGGCGGTTATCTATTTCATCCAGTATTTTAGACAGTACCTGTTAGGTCGTCATTTTGTCGTGCGGAGTGATCACCAAGCTCTAGTTTGGCTTTTTAAGCTCAAAGAGCCCAGTGGCAAAATCGCTCGTAGGATCGAGATCCTCGCGCCGTATGATTTTGAAATCCAGTATCGACCGGGTAAAAGTCAGGGTCACTGTGACGCGCTATCAAGATGTGACAGTCCAAGAGATTGCACGTGCAGTGAAGTTGATACCAGCGAACCCCTAAAGTGTGGACCATGTAACAAGTGTAACCGGAGGGCAGAGATGATGATGTTAGCTGAAGTTCCAGCAACAGAAGAGAAGTTAGAAGAACAGCAGTCTAATGAATCGAGAGATGTCAGTGACGTTGAAGCTGTCCCTGCAGTGGACCACACCCCAACACCAGGAACCTCGAAAAATGTAGAAGCGAGTTTGAACCATCCAAAACAGCCAGACACCTGGGTGGGTACAGACAAGTTAGAGAAGCTAATTAATTGCCAAGCAAGCGATCCTGATGTAAGTTTCATAATGGTGAAAGTCAAGGAAGGGACCAAGCCCAACAAGTCAGAGATGGAACTGAGAAGTCCGACGGCTAGACACTACTGGGTTATTTGGGACAACCTAGAGATTGTTGATTGTTCAGATGGTCGAGCAGACAGTATGCAGATAATTGTTCCTCAAGAAGTCAAAAGGGATGTCTTATTCCAAATGCATGATTCTATAACAGCAGGTCACATGGGCGTCAAGAAGACTAAGTCCAAGATAATCCGTCACTTCTATTGGTATGACATGAAGCAAGATATTTCCCTCTACGTCAAGGGTTGTGACATATGTGCAGCAGATAAAAAGCCACAGAAAACACCAAGAGCACCGATGGGACGTTTAGGTGCCGGAGCGCCTTGGGATGTACTGGCTGTAGACTTTGCCGGACCGTTTCCAGTAACTGCCAGAGGCAACCGGTACGTCATGGTTTTTACTGACCACTTTTCTAAATATGTTGAGGTCATACCAGTTCAGAACATAACTGCCGAGGAATGCACGTCTCAAATAGTTAATGAAGTAATTGCTCGTTGGGGCACACCGCTAGCAATACACAGTGACCAAGGTACTTCATTCGAAAGTAAAGTGTTTCAGGACTTATGTAAAATATTGGAAGTCAAGAAGACCCGCACAAGTGCTAGAAACCCCAGAGGAAATGGACAGGTCGAACGTTTTAACCGGACGCTCTTGAAGATGGTGCGAGCTTATCTGACAGAACAAGAAGAATGGGATGTGAACCTTGGTTGTATCACCGGAGCTTATCGAGCCACCCCGACCGAAACAACAGGGCTATCCCCTAATTTGTTAACCATAGGCCGTGAAATCAGGCTCCCAGCAGATCTCCTCTTTGGACATGTAGAAGCAACGCAGGTGACAACACCCAACTACTGCGTGTACATCCAAGATCTGAAAGACAGAATGTTAAAGGCCTATGAGATAGCCAGAAATCACCTAGCGACAAATGCGAAACGTAGCAAAGAAATATATGATGCCAAGTTGGCTTTCCATAGATATGAAGTTGGAGATGTGGTATGGTGTTTGCTCGAGACGAGGAAAGTTGGCATTACACCGAAGCTGCAAAAGGCATATGATGGTCTTTTCCTTATAACAGAGAAGAGATCCGAGATAAATTTCACCATACAGCTTGGTAAAGATGGCCAGACTAGAGGAGTCCACCATAATAAACTGAAACCATATGAAGGCACCAATCCACCAACATGGATCAAGAAAGCGAAAAAGAAATTATAGTCTTCATGTTAATTCTAGTGTTAATTTCAGTGTTAATTTTATTCGCGGGAAGTTTTTTAACAGAGACGAGGTTAATAGCGTCTAATGGCTATTTGTGTGTTAATCTTAAATTTGAGTGCGCGTGTTCATGGAATGGATTTCTGAAAACTGTGATCATAATCATCTAGTATCTGTTCGAGAACAGACATTTTGAAATTTATTGTGTAAATATTTGTACTTTGTATAGTTGAAATTATTGCTTAAGGTAGCAGTGCACATTATATTCTTATTAAGGTGTATGTATACTCTGATGCTATTTAATTGTTAAATGATAAGTAATATTTTAATTAGTGATATTTAGGGTATTATTAGTATTGTTCGAGTTTAACTATGTAATTTTATGGCAACAGGAGTTTTTCCATGGAAACGCGGGGGTAATGTAATGCCCTGGCACAGCACTTGTTTATCCTTTGTTGGGCACTTATACAGTCACGTTTAATTAAATATAGCAGATCAGCAACATTATAGTCTGCATTGTGCCAGTTCAGAACTTTAGTCTATGTTTATGTCGGAGTTATCATGCTTCATTCGAGTCAGAACTCTGTTTGAATGTAACCAGTTTTCGCGACTTTACCATGTTTATTCCATGTTTAAATCATTGTGTATTTGTTAAATCATCGTAGAATGAATTATTATTGTCACTTACTGATGTTAGGGACTCTCATTTTAGCTGTCAGTCGTGTATATTTGTGTTTCAATGCATTTGCATTTGCATTTGTTGACAGTTTATCGTACCCACTATGTTTAAGATCGTCAATAGGAAGCGTAAATTTGAGGTTATTATTGTTTGCAAGATATTTATTTATTGTTATAGACTATTTTTTTGTAATAGGCCCGAGTTTTAGCTACGAGTACCTGTTTTCACAGTTTTCACAGTGTGCACGGTGAATGCTCGGCAATTCACCAAAGTTTATGTGCAGCGTTGTTTTCGTGAATTTCACCGTCGCGCGGTGTGAATTTCACTGTTTTCACTCGTTTTGCACACTGTGCACGGTGCACAGGGCTGTGATCGTATATAAACCCCGTCTGGACTGTGCACTGGAGCATTCACCACTCTAAATTCCTAGACCCGAACTTTTGACGATTTTCTCCCGTAGATTTACTTTTCCCGTAGGTTTAGTTTTTAACTTCCATATTCACTAGTTTGTAACATCCCACATTTGTCTGGTCTAAGTTTCAGTCCGGCTGTTTTAATGCGCTCAAGAACTTGTTCCACGCGCTGAATGTGCTGTTCGAAGTCGTCGCCATAGACAATTATATCGTCAATATAAACCAGGCAAGTAACCCATTGTAACCCTTGCAGTGCAATTTCCATTGTCCTTTGGAAGGTGCTAGCTGCGTTATTTAATCCGAATGGCATGCGAGTCATCTCGAAGTGGCCATATTTACAGCAAAATGCACTTTTCGGTATATCATCTGGCTTGAGTGGTATCTGAAAGTAGCCACTGGTCAAGTCAAAGCTGCTGAATAATGACGCGCCAGCTACAGCATCTAGACAATCTTGTACCCTGGGCAGTGAAATCCATCTGGTTTGACTAGGGCATTCACCACTCTAAATTCTTAGACCCGACTTTTTGACGATTTCCTCCCGTATATTTACTTTTCCCGTAGGTTTAGTTTTTAACTTCCATATTCATCTAGATTTCATTAAGTAACCTGTTTTAGTTAAGAATACTTTCTTCTTTACATCTATTTCATAATAAATAAGGGTCTTTTCTATTTATTTAACTCATATATTTGTTAGGGAAGTAGACAGCTTCGGTCGACTCGCGTATGTTTGGTGTAGATTTTAGATCTATTTAAGAGTTGTTTTGCGACGTCACTGTGTATCTTTCTTACCCAACAGTATTTATTTGTTGAGATACATATAATAGCTTATACTTGAGTTATATCTGATTGAACATTTGATGCTCACTTTATTAATTAAATTCATGAACTTTTAATCTAAACTGGCGTTTGTTCAATTACTACTAATATTGCCCAGGTAACCTGACAGAGATTGTCAGGTTTTATTGTGATCACTCTTGTCCGTCTGTCCGTTGTGTATGTGCAGTTTTTGTGCGTTACGCCTTGTAAAGCTCTGGCTTATGAGAATCCGCTACCAATATTGTACAGGCAAACCATAGGTTCCAGCAGCACATTCTACGTTGTAGATATACTGGTGTACTAACATCCGTTAGTGCGTTGATGAACCACAGGGTCTAGGGCCCACATCAAGTTATAGATCTACTTGTATACTAACATCCGTTAGTGCGTTGATGAACCACGGGGTCTAAGGACATCGGTCAAGTTGTAAACCTACTAGTATACTAACGTCCGTTAGTGCACAGCAAACCACAGGGTCTAGCATCACATACTGATTTGTACTGTTATACAAACACTTGTTAGTGCCCTCAACACTTACAATATATGAGAATAACTACAGGGTGGAGGAGCGTAACAATATTGTCTATATTTATAACCCCGACTGAATGTTTTCATAAGCGGAGAGTATCACGAAGACGCTCGAGGAGTATTACCAAAACAAACCTAAAGAACCGATATTGCACGATTTGCTCGCGGAAATTTATATATTCATCGCAATTACCTTGTAATATATTCATGCATAAAGGTCAGGATCATGTCAAAAACGAAAGCCAAAACGAGATGTTCTGTCGCATTGGCTACAAAATGCACCCACGTCCTATTGAGAGCCATTACACTTGCAAACGATCGACTTTGTATTGTTTTGGACAGTTTACAATGACATGTGTATTAACTCAGAGCAGCTAGGTATATCCAAACTGCACTTATCTTCCTCATTTTTGCAATACAAATGAGAATTGTATGAATAGCTCCGAAGGATAAGCCAACACATCAACCTACTTTGCTAATTATAAATTTTTCATCAGTACCCCAAACAAAATATTTTGCAACCATATGTTTAAGGTACTGCGGTATTTGGATGGCGTGCATGAGGCTCATTTCCAAGTTAAATTACACCACTTAAACTATAAAGTAGTTGATGAATAAGGCATTTCATAACCCCATTTTACCAAACATGTTTAATGAAATATATGGTAATTGATCCCGCATAAAAAGGCCCGTATTTGGTCAGAGAACAGTGACATTTTCCCAATAATTTTATCATTAGCATACACGAGTAGACATTGTTTATGGGCCTAGTGTTCCAGCTACACTGAACGGACATCAAAATGTGATGTTTCAAATTAAAGCTAATGCAACCATCTTTGCAGTACAGTTCAGTAATATTTAAAAAGAATCATTGCAACGAAGAAGATATAATTCGTCGTGGCTAGACATTTTCCAAGCGGCTTTACTTCGTAAAAAAATGCGACTGTGACAAGTTGTTTTTATTATCTTCAATGTAATTGCTCACTTTCGGAAAACATGCACCTTTATGTAAACGTCCGAATCCGTAATACACGTAAACTCAATGTCCACCAACTTCATTGTAAAATAGTATTCAGTTCGGTCATAAAATCAAATAGGCGGGGAAAATCGTGTTACTTCGGGACATTTCCTTTTAACGTTATTATAAGCACCGCGTCTGTTTAAATATATGCATATTACTGTATACATGTAAACATATAATTTGCAACGTTTTCATAACATACGAAACCAGCCTTCTGTTCAAGGAAACATTACGTGACGTACGTTTCGTACCTGGTACGTACCAGCCCTGCGTTCATGGAAAAATAACGTGACGCACGTATCGTACCTGGTACGCAAACGATACGAAACGTTTCGTACCGTTTGCGTACCAGGTACGAAACGTATCGTACCTGGTACGAAACGTGCGTCACGTGATTTTTCCTTGAACGCAGGGCTTGTGCGAAACGTTTCGTACCTGTTTCGTACCAGGTATGAAAGTTTTGTACCTGGTACGGTACAGGTACGAAACGCGCGTCACGTGATTTTTCCCTGAACACAGGGCTGTTAGCCTTGTTCCGTTTCCTTTACTGGATAGTTTATATTTTTCAAACAATGTATATTACATGTTTGTTAAATGTTGATTTTCTTAATGTATATGCTTCTCGTATATTCATGCCTGGTCATGTCATATCTCAACTAACGTATGCCTCGTTCTCCCTTTGCTAAGGGTGAGTGCGCTTGCAGGATTCCCAGAAAATAACGAGACAGCAATTTATTACAAACTAAACTGATTTACACCAAGAAAAGTTAATACACATGAAACATTATTTTGCAATAACTTAAATACTTTGAGCGGTATTGTGCTTTGAATTAGGTGAGACGTAAAGTCCTTGAGTGTATTACAAGGTACTTGCGTATAAATTTCTGCGAGCAAATCGTGCATTATCGGTTCTTTAGATTTGTGTTGGTATTACACCTCGAGCGTGTTCGTGATATTCCTCGCTTATGAAAGCATACAGCCGGGGTTATAAATATAGACAATATGTAAGCTGTTAAATTATGCTAATTGAAGGTCGAGAGTCGTGTCAAATTCTCTGGACTATACAGATATCTGTTTGTTATCGAATTACAGTTAATTCAGAACTCCTGACCCAGAATTCGATGGTTCGAACCCCCAATTGGCTGACTTTTTTAATTCATTGTTTTATGTTCTTTGAAAAGATTATAAGTTAATGTTGTTATTAATTTAAAATGTCGTGTCGCCATCGAAAGCTTCCGTTCATCAATGCCACTCTTCACGAATACGGGATGTGTTCAAGGGTTGCTGGCCTGCCACATAACTTGCAATTGGGGTCTTCTGTGAGTTTCCAGGTCTGCATATTTGTGCACAGATCGTAGGAGAAATCCTATTCTATTGTGGTCCATCCTCCATCCATTTGTCGCTCCAAGACACATTGATATACAAATGTACTACTAACTAGTATGTAGGTATTATATCTATAATTACACCGAAGTGCGGACGGGTATGTTACAGACACACGGAAATGCAAATAGCATTCTGTACCAACTACACATCACCAGATATGTTGGATAGGCGTTATTTGTCTATTAAAAGATAATTGATAGTGTACATCCCGTTACCGCATTCTTAGTTGTTCTAAACAATCCTGTGTGTGTTACTTTTAGACCACCATAAGCGCTTTGATATAACAGTGTCAAGAACCTCTATTCGGCTTTTTGATTGGTTCATTTAGAATTTCGACAGATTGGACATGGTCGGATCATAACTTGTTTAGTTGGGCACTGTGCCTTGTATGTTTTTATGTTTTCTGTGCTCGGCTGGTTCAGGTGGGCATTGTGCCTTGTGTGATTTATGTGCTCGTCTGGTTCAGGTGGGCATTGTGCCTTGTGTGTTTTATGTGCTCGGGTGGTTCAGGTGGGCATTGTGCCTTGTGTGATTTATGTGCTCGGCTGGTTCAGGTGGGCATTGTGCCTTGTGTGATTTATGTGCTCGACTGGTTCAGGTGGGCATTGTGCCTTGTGTGATTTATGTGCTCGGCTGGTTCAGGTGGGCATTGTGCCTTGTGTGTTTTATGTGCTCGGCTGGTTCAGGTGGGCATTGTGCCTTGTGTGATTTATGTGCTCGGCTGGTCCAGGTGGGCATTGTGCCTTGTGTGATTTATGTGCTCGGCTGGTTTAGGTGGGCATTGTGCCTTGTGTGATTTATGTGCTCGGCTGGTTCAGGTAGGCATTGTGCCTTGTGTGATTTATGTGCTCGGCTGGTTCAGGTGGGCATTGTGCCTTGTGTGATTTATGTGCTCGGCTGGTTCAGGTAGGCATTGTGCCTTGTGTGTGTGATTTATGTGCTCGGCTGGTTCAGGTGGGCATTGTGCCTTGTGTGATTTATGTGCTCGGCTGGTTCAGGTGGGCATTGTGCCTTGTGTGATTTATGTGCTCGGTTGGTGTAGCTGAGTGCTGCCTTTCTTGTCTGATTTAATATTATCTTTTTTACTAATTTTAATATTAGCAATACTACTAGTATTTGAAGATTATGTTTTAGACATTGTCATCCCAGAATGATTGACTTTTTTATTTTTGGACCCATAGTGTCTAAAGGATCACTGCAGCACAGGTCATTGTCACCTTAAAATGTGCCTATCGTTGAACTACCTGATACACGTAAGTTTTTCAAGTTTATACAACAATTTGTCTCTTTCGTGGTTAAAAGTCAAAGCCCAATGGGCCATATACGTGAATTTCGTATCTGCTTGCTGTCGTTACAACCACTGGTCCTCGCGACTTCAAATTTTATAATGTGATTGGTGTCTCCCCACAAAACCCATATAACACAAGTCCAATAAAAAAGATGAGTGAATTAAACGACAGTTCAAACTCAGTGCACAACAAGGTATTCAATGAACTGGACAAGGTAATACACACTACAAACTGATCCCAATTCTAATATAAATGATGAAGTTGCCAACGACAAGTGTGATGTTTCTATGACAAATGAAAGTGAATCAAACGCTGTGTGTGATGATGTTTTTGTTGCTAATAATAATTTAGTGAAAGCAGTTGCTCAACTGAAACTACTACATGTACTACCAAGTGTAGCAGCTCTTATATATATATCTTTATTTACAAACTCGTCACATACGTGCCTTTGGTAATAAAACACAAAACAGCACAAAGACATTCAATACATACATACTCTCATACATGCAAGAACATTCATATAAATACAATTAAATACCATGGTTTGTTGTATAGACTTTAAAAGGAGAAATTTAGTTATTATATTAAGATTTTTCAACTGTCATTTCTGATAGAAAAGGCTTCTCTTAAAAAAAAGTAGCAATTTTATATAAATGTGTTTTTATTCTTTGAAGAGATTATATTAAGAAACTTGTTCAAAGTAGGCAATGGTGTATTTCCTAGATATTTATTTCGAATGTTACTGTATAGAAGACAACACATTACAAAATGGAATTCCGATTTAACTTGATTAAGCGGACACATTTTACAGATACGATTTTCTCTTGGTATATTGTTTGCTCTACCCGTTTCTATAATAAGGGATGTGATAGTCTAATAGATGTTATATGTTTTCGTAAATTATCATTATCAATTAATCGAATGTAATCAGAACAATCAATCAAGCAATCTTATTTTTTTTAAATATTGTATTCTTGACATATTGTGTACAGTTGATTGTCATTCCTGAATAAATTGATCACGAAGTCGTCTTTTAAGCGAAGGGAGATAATTCATATTTAAGTCAAAGTTTTCGAAGATATATGTATATCCTAATTCATCAAAGAATATTTTCATTTTATTAGTCAAACAGTTCTTATTATTGGTTTGGCGTTGTTCATAAAAAATCTGTCGAATAAAAACAAATAATTGTAAACCAGAATTTTAAAGACCACTCTTCAGCTAAAACGAATAAGGGATACCTACCAAGCTCCCCAAGAACAGCAAAATTTGGAGTATTCGCGCGCACACCTAATATCTTTTTGCAAAATTTGATATGTAATTACTTTATCAATTTCTTTATATTGATAACCCCCCCCAAAACTTCTGAACCGTATATTAATAATATTGGTACAACCATTGTGTCAAATAGATAAATTCCCATTACTAGTGAAATAAATATCAAGGTAAGTAAAGTGATAAAAAATCTCAATCGCTTCATTTTTTATGAAAAAGTGTTATGTAATTATTTCTTCTTTCAAAAACACAAATTTTAGTTTTCTTTACATTAATTTATTTTCAATCCCCATTTAATCGGAATGGATTTCCTTCTTCACATTAATTAAAGATGGTTCTTTTCCTGTCTATCATATATCATTACAACTATAACTTGATGTTATAAAATGCTACACTGGACAGTGTTTGTACCATGAGATATACAGCAGAAGTAAAAGCGTTCTGGGCAGTTGGTAAATCAATGTTCAAATCGATTAAAAACTGGTCGAGATTCTCTGAAGTATCCACGCCCATAAACATACTAACGTCTAACGCACTGGTATCGACTGACTCGCTTTCTTCATACGAGATTACCATCATGATGGCTTCACGAGCGCCTTTCACTGTAAGTTTGACCCAGGAATTATTGCAATTCCATGGTTCTAAGTTCTGGTTGATCTTGACAGGTGATTTTTTTGTAGATTGCGGTGAGTAGATTTACTCAAATTCAAAGTATTTTCATGTAAACAAACCAATTCCTGATGTTTTTCAATTCATTGCTCGATATATGTCACTGTAAAGTAAAGAAATACATTGAAAACATATCACGTATTCCCTTTAATGAGTTCTGAACATACATGTATATGATTTATTGCCGTAAGAATAGACACTTGCGGGATTGTCACTATTCTTACGGGAAAGCGTAATAATAGCCCGAGAGGCTGAGATGGCCATCAATATTAATCTACATGTACTATATCTCCTAAGACGATCAATCAGATGGGGTTTTAAAAGGACATATGATATGTGTACAGTAAAATTGGCAACTAATGTATTTCTGAGTGATTTCCAAAGTTGAAGACAGAAATGTACAGGGAACATTTTGATGATCTGTCAGAATTTCGCTATGCATTTTGAACAGTCGTTATTATTGGCCCTTCTGTGGCATGGTTTATAGATGTTTATTGAAAATGTGTCACTTGTCATGATAAATAAGTTAGAATGAGCGGAGAGTAAGTATCCGTGTAACAATACCACGTGACTTTGACATCACTAAAGTCTACAAATTCAAGACGTACTCGTTATGCTCGGATACAAGGGAAGTCATGTGATAAAAGTTATACATAGGATCATAGCTTATTTTTATGTATTGTTAATCTGATATTCCGATAATAGATAAATATTTTTTTTTTGTTTGGGCCAACTTTTCTTTTTTCTTCGTAAGATTGTGGTACTGACACTTCAACCGAGATAACACTTTCAGTGCTTTGATTTTTCCTATGAAGGGAGATAATCGCTCATTTTGTTACTCTTCAAATATGGCGGCGGCCATACAATCGAGTGAGTTTAATATGATTTTACTTTTAGCATGTTTATTGCCTGAATATTTGTATGTCAATCATACATAACAAGTCAGTTTATAAAATACGAACATAGATTTGTCTAAATCGGTTCCATTGATCACTAGATTTGTTTATACAGCGAAAACACGTGGATCCCTTTCACCCGGCCCCAAGCAAGTTCGCCCTTAGACGGCCTTTTCAACTTATCTATCACGATGAATAATAATGACTTGATTATTTTTGGTATCTGTGAGAACAATACGGCGAAAAATACTACTTAGCATGGCTAAGAATAGAACCTGTTGCTTAACCAAACCGCTATTGAGCGCTTAGTAGCACTATGCTTTGAAACTGATTGCTTAAAAAATCCCTATGTATACTGGCCATCTGTTGTTTCGCGGTACTAACAGTTAAAAATATTATTCAAATGCAATAATCAACGTACATCTGTTAAAACTGTATATCATCATTTTCTTTCATTCTTTCTACGATGAATACATTACAAATAAGTCAATAAAGTAGCAAAATCAAGGAGTATTGCAACTTTGTTTATGGTAGGTATCGGCCATGTTTAGTCAATGACGTCATCATTGGTTTCGCGGTACGGGCTAAATTCCAAACAGTAAATCGAACACTAAAGGTTAAACACCACTAAATGTTAACCACGCTGTATTTTAATCTATTTGTGGTCGATTACGAAATTTAGAAGTTAAATCTTAAGATACGGAAAATATTGGCGGCAGTAAAAATACTTCATGCTGCCAAAAGATACCCTTCATGGAAGTGCTAGCAATAGTTTGACTGTCCCTCGTTAGCATTCCCGATTCAGTTTGATTCTTCAAATTCTCAGAATGTGTGTACCATAAAAATCAATTTTAGTGGCCTTTGACCTATTTCAACAACAGGAAGTTAACTGTAGTAAACACTCTGAGGATGGAGTTTTAGAAATTACCGCGACTCCGATGATGACACGAAACCAGTGATATTGAGTATACAATGGAGTGGACTGAGTGAAAAATTTATATTCTACCAGCGACTGCTCGTGGTAGCTGACATTTGCACAACAAAGCTTTTCTGAAACGGTCTGTTGCTCAAGAAATCGCTTGGTATCGCTCTACTAGCAAAGGGCTGAGAAACGGAATGCTATCGTATCAATTTTGTGTCAATCGGTACACATAGCACAATGTCACAAAATTCCGGAAAACTGGTTTTAATTTATCCTGTAATGTCGATATGGTGAATGATACAAGGAAAACTTTTGAGTAATATATTATGGATACTACGACGGTCATCTGTAAAGTTCTAGGACATCTCCTAAACACTGAGTAAACAATTGACTCGGGGTTTAAAATTCATACCATATGTAGAAAGGAAACTTACAGATTTGAATATGGCAAAGAAATATTGCTGAGTAAACATATGTCTTAGTTATAATTACTATGGCAATGCCTGTAGCGAACAACAGAGCAGTCCAAATTTTAAACTTTATGTTATTATGTTCGTTATCTTTCAGTCACAGTATCTCTTTTGTAAATTGCATCCTTTACTACCTATGATTCCTCATGACCTGAAATACATTGTTTGTGATGTATGTTCCAAAATTTCAAAGCAATATCTTGTAAAATAACAAAACTATTTTAAAGAACAGGTCGCACCAATGTTTCGTCAATCAATGTCAAAGAAATTGACGTCAAACCGTATGGAGCACTTCACGGCTATGGCATACTGCACTGAGCCATTATATGCATATAGACATTCATTTAAAATGCTCTGTTGTTCTGAGAAGTATCAATAACACTTATGATTGAATGCATGGATGGTCATTGTGTTATGTTGGGTTGGAATGGATCGATTTCTGTCAATATAGTCTGAACTTGGCTAAAATATAATTCGCCATCTTTCACTGTATGAAAGGAGATATATGTCGTAAACGATCCAGTGATTCTAATCAACTCAGCAAGAGGTTGCGATACAGATAGATTTATGAAAATAAGAAATAGCGACATCGTAAATGCGTAGCATGTGGTGGAGAAGATTTTAAAAACAATGATGAGCTAGTTTGACTTTGAAGTCATGACGTTATAATAGTATTTAAAGTGCTCCGTAACAGTGATTATGTATAATTTCAAAGTGATCTAGAATTTTTAACTGTTAATAATTTTGCACAATATTTCTTTGTAAATCAAGAATAGATATAAGTTGTAGGAAATTTTATGATTATGGTTTAACTGATATTTTCACAACATTTGACACTTGTCCTAGAACTTTACCGATGACCCTCGTATTTCACATTCACATGTTCTTATGTTTTGTTTCAGATTTTTATGTGCAAATTAAGAATAAAACTTTGAAAATTAATGATCGTCTTCAGCTACTTAGATACTGTTGGAAGTCAGGCGATCTTTACTTTCCAAACAAGGAACAAGTCTTGCTGGATGTACTCACTGGAATACTGATCAACAAAAAAAAGTAAGTCTACATGCTGTGCTGTGGTGACGTTTGTTTATACACTAAAAGCAGGCTCCGCGAAAAGTTTTTAAACTTGTCAGTCCGAATTGGTAAAATGAGTTCAGTGTTCCTATTCGTCTAATAGAAAAAGATTTTCTGTCAGTCCGGATCACAATTTGTCAGTCAGGACTGGAGGACTCGCGGGGGCTGTAAAAGTAAAACCTCACTGAAAGACCAATTCAATAATAAGGCTAAATAAAAAATTAGGATAGGTAAGTATTTCTTCTTTTTTTTATAGATGCAAGTGTATATGATACATTGATCAGTGGTCACAATTTACTAAATTAATGCAAGTTCTATATTAGCATCTCTGCCATTATCCATATGTTATTGCATAGGAAAAACAGCGTGTCAAAATGGAAATTGAACATTTTTCGTTCTGCGCTTATTTCGTACCTGCTCAAAATCAATAAAAAGTGCTAGGCCCGGAGCTAAAAAAAGGGTAGGTAGGGTTACCTGAACCACATATATTATTTTTAGCATAAGTACTCACAATTTTCAGGATGATACTCTTCTTTTTCCATTAATCCTTTTTTATTTGAGACCAATTTTCAAAGTTCTGGATAATGGTCTTGTATTGTTTAGTCCTTATTGTATGTAACTTTGTTGATATTTAAAGTTAGACAGTGTGATTGTTTCGCCAATCCATACAGGTATATTTCAAATAAAATTTGTTGCTTCCAATCCTAAATATGTAGGCATCACAAATAAGTTTGTACAGTAGAATTTGAATGCCTCTAACTACATTTAAATCAATTGGCTAAAACTAGAGCCTGTTGCTTAAACCTCTATCGAACGCTCAGTAGCGCTATACTCGGAAAATATTTTCAAGATTATAGACTTGCCATACTTCAGTGTCAAGGCAGTATTGTAGGGTTATGGTCACTCTATGGCAGTTCTAGTTAGTTATAGCTGTATTTTGATTTATTTGTATGCATACTACATTAATGATTTTAACCATATGATTTTAGTGAGAATTTATCAGCAACAGATGTTGCCTTGGTGTGGAAGTGTTTATATGACATACTGCAGACACAGAAAGCAGTTGAACCAGGTCGAATTCTCCTTAAACAGTCCAGTGTTCAGGTATGAAACTTTATATCTCTTACACCTAATTCGCTTCCTGTACTTGCTAAACATCATTACCGTTTGGCTGACACTGTATGCAAATGGTACGGACATTGTAGCAACTATCTATATACAAAAATGTCAAGTTCTAGCTTGACCTGAAACGTTTGAGGATGTGGACGAAAGTTTTAGAGCTAGTTCAGTGTGACTGGCCCTTTATGTGTAGATAGAAGCCAGTGATCTTTTTGGCTATTTTAAGGGCCGAATACAGGCACCTTCCCCTAGCAAAATAACCTCTATTTTTCCCAAAAATCATGTTTTCCCAAAAAGTATGCATATTTCCCCCTTTTATGCACGCTGGTTTCAAAGAAACTACAGTATATCTGTTTTAAAGTCAAAACAACAGATTTTCAAACTTGCAAAAGTCGTTGCCACATGTGACTTGAGTATTATCAGTAGAAAATGGCAAAATATGAACACTGTAAACCAAAACAATCTTTTTTAATAATTCCCAATTTCACGAATTGGTGCGCTAAAATTTCCCAATTTAAAAGGCACAGGCTGTTCAAATTTGTTCAAGAAAAATAACTGGAAGCATATGCTTGCACTACATCATGAGCTCATCAAGATGGACCTAGTTTAATTTATTGAAATGAGTGGATGCTTTGAGAGAAACCTAGGCTTAGCAGGAATAATATGGGAGCAGGAATAATGTGGGAGCGATTATGTCATTCCTACACTTCTTCTATTGAAATTTCATCCCTTGCAATTATGTTACCGCTTATCTCCTACATATAGTAAGGGAGACCTATTTTGGTTTGCTGGACATCAGGATGGCATGACAGGGTGGCCACAGACTCTGGAAAACAGGGAAAACAGGGAAAATGCCAAAAACAAATTCCCTGCAGGGAAAAATCAGGGAATTTCAAAATTGGGCAATAGTCAGGGAATTATCAGGGAATTTTACAAAAATTGGAGGAAAAAATGTGTCTACTGGCAAATTGTCTTCATGACTTTATTTAATAGTTGTATTTCTTCAAACAAACTGTATTTATGATAAGATAGATGTTAATAATGAGTTTGGTAGTGTAGGTATGGCTCTAAGGGGATTTTGAAGGCCATACTTTCAGCTGTATATGAGTCGCAAACACTGAAAACAATCAATGGAAAATAACTTTTTTGTGAGGGAAAAATCAGTGAATTATCAGGGAATTTCATACTTCATTTTCTGTGGCCACCCTGCATGAAGTTTGTTTACACTCTTGTTCTTCCTAACTACTTGTCAATTTCACACAAATACTTATCTTATAGTCCAGTCAATCTATGACAAAAAAAACAGCTAACCTACAACTAATTGCAAAAGAAACGATAGTAGCTGTTTTGAGAACTAGGAACCATGTTGTATACATTATTAAAAGTTTAAAAACATCTAATGAGTGAAAGTTTCTTAAAAATGACTTAAATTGGGTCACTAACAAGGCATTTTATAACGATCTGTTGCTAGAAATTAATGTCAGTGTCTACCATTACAATCAATAAATTAATTTTAAAACGAGTTATCGACTATAATTTATTTGTATTATTGTAAGGAACATAATGCATGTACATATTAAAATAAGTAATATCTACCGTCACTGTGGATGCGATATACTTCAGAAACAATCAAAAGTGGTTGGGAAACTGCATAAGACAAACTATAATAGTCCTGGCGAAATAGCATTAAATGTATAGATCTAAGTACTTGCAACAGAAACGTTTTAAAAGTGATTTTCTGAAAGGCAATCATATACTGAACAACAGGAAAAAAGTCCCTTAAAATTTGATGAGGGAATGGTTAAAATCCAGGATGGCGTCCAACATGGCCGCTATAAGGCCAAAAAAAAAAAATTGTGTGTTTCGGGTAACCCGACCCTACCTAGCCGAAAGGCGCCGACCCTAACGATTTTTTAACGTTCCCACAACGATAATTTTATGCTTTGGTCCGGCAAAATTTGACTGAATGTCGGACGGTTGGTCCGACGGAGATTTTAAGTCTGGACAACGATATTCCCACATCGTAGTTGAAGATTATTGTAAAGAATGTAACACGAATGTATTTTCGTAAATCCTCGTCGAGATTCAATAAGATATCCCTCCGAAATCGTCAAAAATGTAAAATAATTCAGCGAAATGAAGGTCGCGAAAACTGATTATTTTTTGGATGCGGATAAAACCCGTACTACACGGTACGGATTCCGGAATGTTCGCGATTTTTTTTCTGAATATATTTTTATTTTGACGATTTCCGAGGGCCCCGGGGCTTTTTAACACGAAAAAACGTGATTTAGTTTAAAGATGTTTGATATTAAATGGTAAAATGAAAATAAAATTTCTCTTGACAGAAAGTCCTGTCTGATATATGCTCATTGAATGGGCTGAATGAGCCCATTGTGAAAAGGCAAACTATATAATTAGGCCTATTTGAAAACACTTGTTAACTGTGTGTTAAAGCTAACAATGCATTTCTAAATAATTTACCACTGAATAATTTAAGAAGAACATGCATTATCTATACATCTCTCTTCATTTTTTCGGACTGACAAATGTTCGTTCGGACTGACAATTTTTTTGTTTCTGTCAGTCTGAATGACTGACAGGTTTTTAAAGTTTTCGCGAAGCCTGATATGGTCCAATAAGGATACCGCATTGAAAATCGGGTAGGCTTCGTATGGAACATGGCGTCTATTGTGCAGATCATTCGTCCCAAATGCCAACATGCGGCCGCATTACGAACCTTCCGCGTTCTATCGGATGAAGTCACTTTTTCTAAAGTCGCTTTAAGTTTCTTCATTCTGAAGATTTTCATTCATAAACTCTATCCAACATAAATGTTTGTGTCAAAAAATGTTTTCAGATGTTTCTAATACTATAAAGTACATTACTTTTGTCATCTGCAATTTGTGTCAACTTTCTTTAGGATCATACATGTATATGTTGGTTTGTCAACCCTTATGTTTTCTTGTCTGGTTGGAGCAAAATCATGAGAGTAGCATGTAACCATTTTTATAGATACTTTTAGATTATTTGCATCATATTTACAGTAGAACCTCATTTGTTCAAACTCTTCAGTACTGAAAATGATTTGTAGATAAGAAAGTACATATGCGCCTGGTCACAAGAAAGTGTATTCTGACCTCCCCTTTCCATGCCAATGAAGGCCTAACAGTAAAATTAAGACAGCTATAATACTGAAATGAAATAGCTCTTTCGTTGCTATGAAGTAAATAGTTTGGACCCTGGTCTGGCTATGTGAAACTCATTTTGGTCGACTGGACCCATACTGGTTGCATAATACTGAAGATGTCATAAAGGCATATTTTCTTCTGACATGACATAGCTCATATATATTTTCATTTGTTGATATAAACTAGACTAGTGATAAAAATACTTTGTAAAAGACAGAAAGTCTGTATAAGTCTGACATTACTATTATAAAATGCAAAACCAGCATTAAATACTGAACATATTTAGTATATTCATGTTTGTGTTTCTTTAATACGCTCTAATCTGAGCACAGTGTGCTGTTGCGTTTTTTGACAGCTTCCTGTCCGTCAATATTATGTCAACTAAACAGACCTGCGGTACTAAATTTCCAGAACAAATTCGAACAAAACCCTTGTACAGTTGAATGTATTTGTAAGTCAAAATATCAAATGTGCTTTCAGTCAGAATAACAGTCATCTAGAATGATCTGAAATCAAATATGAAGCTAGATATACATATAATTTACACAGATATATCATCTTAAGCCACCACAAATTCTTGAAAAAAAAAACCCAAAGCCTACCCTACCTAACTTTTTTCAGACCGTTACCCTAAACACACAATTTTTTTTTTTTGGCCTAAAGTGTAAAACCACATAAAACATTACTCAAATGTAATAGGCTCTACAGTGTTTCATAGATGAATATCATTATAGATGTTAGCATGGACGCTGTTCATCAACCTTGAAATGACCTACAGTTATGACCTCTTTGAGTCAAGGGTCAAGGTCATTTCAAGGTCAAAGTACGAAAAAGCTAGAAAAACTGACATTTCTGCTCTATTTTATTTATTTTAGCATGTATTTTTACATTCAATGAGGCTATTAAAAGACACAAAAGTTGGCAAGTGTATTTTTCCTCAGTATAAGTTAGAAATTGTACGTATACTGCTATTTTTGTCAGGACAACCAATTCATTCAGGTTCATGACGTTATTCTTCGATTAAATTATGCTTCGATGTTAAAACTAATTAGTATATTTGTCCTCAGCATGTGAAGATTGTTGAGTTTTCAATGCTACACCTGAGTAAATGTAGGAATGAAATTAATTCACTTGGGCCTAAAATAAAATATTGTTTGTTTCCCCATCCCCTACCTACCCGAAAAAAACGACCCTACCCATAATATTTTATTGCCCAAATTGAAATTATATTTTTTTTATAAAATATTGGGGATGAAAATGTAAATTTTTGTTTACAGGCTTGTTTCTTACTTATAATAAGTACATTTCGTACATATTTTAAATTTAAGATTGTTGGTTTTCACCTTATAGTTACATGTATTACTATATTATATTATTTGTATATCTTGACCAATAACTATCATTCTGAAACAATTAAAAAAAAAATTTAACCTACCTACCTACCCATTCTAAATTTGCTCGGGTCGGGATGGGGAAACAAACAATATTTTAAGTTTGGCCTTGTGGTACAACTCCCACATAAATATCTAACCATTTCAATGTCAAGGTTATTTTAAGGTCAAATTACACAACATTACTTGCACATTTGATACTTCCTCTCATTGTTTCTTGACATGTAAAATATTTATCATATTTTATTGCAGATGTGGTAGGTCTTAATAAGCCATTATAAGCTTGTATTCCTTAGTTGAAAGTTTTAAATATGGTTGAGTTTTACTACAAATTACATATACTACTCAAAATTTGATAAGGGCCAAGAAATTTTCCATTTGAATATTTTGCAAATTGAATAAGATTGACCGGTAGAGTTTTCAAAAACATAATGCTACATCTGCAAAATTGTAAACCAATTAAGATTACTTCGAAATTTAATGTCTAAGTGCTGATAAGCCCAACCCCATTACAATTTTTGTGCTGCATTCAAGCCTCTGGAGTAACAGAATGCGGTCATTTTCTTGGCATTTTGGGTCTTACACGATATGGTAATAAAAATGGGATAAATATTTCCATTTTAATCTAGCCACTTTGGTCTCCGCCAATAGGGCTTATCAGTTACCTAGAAAACTACCTCATTTAGGCAATGCGTATCAAATGCAAGACATCAAGCTTTGAACTTCAGAAGCAGATAAGATGATATTTTATTAATTGCACAACGTTTTTTTCATCGGTTTTGTACATTTAACGTGAGACGGACATCAAACTCAATTTCTTGGCCCTTAGCAAAGTTTGAGTAGTATATTACATGTATATACAATTGATTCTATATACTAGTACCTGAAATAATATCTATATATTTGTAGGATGAGTAAATGTTGTTTCACGATAAATTGATGATAAAATGTTACTTGTACTATTATTCCATATTGATGTCATGATAAGTTGATGATAAAATGTTACTTGTACTATAATTGACCTTTCTGCCGATTTTGATTGACAGGTGGCGTTAGCCAATCAGATTGCAGCATCTGGGCAACGATTTATCGCCGCCATCTTGTTAGACAACCTGGACATTAGACAAGCTAAAATCAATGTAAATTGTGCAATATTCAATTAAGTCTTATTTCATTAATATTGACCACATTTTTAAAATTCTGGTATGTTTAACAACTAGAGAACTTCAACTTTAATTTGGTAGCAATGTCATGAAAGTGAATTAATTTATTAAATCCATAAGGCCTCCGAAGTAGTAGCTATATATGTATATTTTGACTCAAATATAGTCTGATTTAAAAGTTATATCATTGATATTTACATCAATATAATTCGAAATAATTACATGTTGTGAAACTAGAAAGCTTCGTCTTTAATTTGATATGAATGTTTTAAAAAATATATACTTCAAACCATAGACTCGTGAAATTATTTTATTATTTGATATAGAATAAGGACACATAACCCCCAAATAACGAGAATGTGTGTATTTCCCATCGAAGATGACTGTGAAGTGTTTTAATAATATTGAACATTATGTTGTTTTGGTCTATGTAATAGTTATAGCGCTTTTCTGTTGACATCCTTGTGGTGCTAAATTCATTCAATCTTCAAAGCTTATAAAAATTATTTTTTTAAATCTATGTACTGTACGGTCCGGACAGCTATTGTAAATCATGATAGATAGAT
Organism: Spisula solida; assembly: GCA_947247005.1. Classification (NCBI taxonomy): domain Eukaryota; kingdom Metazoa; phylum Mollusca; class Bivalvia; order Venerida; family Mactridae; genus Spisula; species Spisula solida. Next base: position 37,262,844 of record OX365947.1, on the reverse strand, counting down.
ACATGTACAAATTTATTTCAAACTATCTATAGGTCAGAGACCTGTCGGATATATACACATTACTACAAAACATTTATAGCAATTATGTATAAAACTAACTGACCCCATACTGTTCCCCTGTCCTGGCGGAAACCGCTATGTGTTACATTGATTATTGACAACTAACAAGACACCGCGGTATATCACTGGTCCCCGACTGATACGAATCTGAACGAGATCATCAAAGTATATAACACATTGGAATTTTAACTAACTTAAAATCTAGGACTTATTTATTTCTTGTATAATGGTGCATATAAAATATGAGTATAGTGCGTTCAAAGTCAAATGAGAACAGTTATAAATATAAACTCGCCCGTCAGGTAAACTTTATATGGGGTCGATATCCAATAGTGTGCCATGCTCATTCCATATATCAAAGGCGCGGAAGTGTAGTGGATATACCCTCACTCCCTTCAAGTTTCTATTTTATTCTAAGTTGTAAGTTCGATCCTCACTTCGGTCAACTTTTTTATTGCATATATCCATGTTATAAAGTCTTATATTATACTGCTGTTTTAATGAATCGATACTTAAAAGTGATCAAAGTTTCATGTTGTAGTGAATATATTAAAAACGAGTGTATGAGTGTTGTACTGTATATAAAAATAAAATAATTGAAATACGACTTGATAAAGAATGAAGAAATAACACAAAAATTAATCTACGTAAATTGCATACCTTACTTCATGTATGTTATTATATTAGTTACAAATAAAAAGCAAGGTACTTGTAAAAAGATATAAAAAACTAAAAAAATAAGTAACTTGGATAGGTGTCGAACCAGTAAGGAGATTGAACAAAATTACTTGCATAATAGCGGCATGCTTACCCACTCGACTAACGTGACGATATGAAAACTAGTTTTCAAGTATTATACTATTGATTGAAGGTACCTTTTTTATTATATAAAACATAAGCCTCCCCTATTCTTTTGAATGGGACAGTTCCCTCATTAGTATTACTTATTGAACCGACAGTAGCTCACATTATTGCACTTGACCCGACAGTTTGAACGATATTTATTTACTTGATAACGCGTGATTGTACATTAGGAAGTTGTTGATATGCTGACTGCTGACAAAACCATGTATTACGTAGCGATGTGGGATTTGAAAGATTCACATTCATCTATGTTAACATAACACTATTTTTTTGCGGAAGTTGCAATCAAATACAGCCTCAGTCGTAAGTAATCAACAAAATGTATGTCCCCGCTATAAGCGGTAGATCACACGGAAGACATCTATAAAAACCTGACGCAGAAAATCAGGAGGTCTTGTAACTTTACTTAAATAATTGTTTACGCACATTTGAATACGATTATTTATCAAACACATCATCATACGAACGTATACGGAAGATGAAATGCTATAGTGTATGGAAGATTCCATTATACCCGTAACCGTGTATATGTAAATATATGTATTAACCCTTAATGATTTCTTTGTTACAATAAAGGGTGTATCTTTCAAGCAAGGTCATTCCCGATTGGCGCAAAAACTATACATAAATAGCGATTTAGATAAAAAGAAACATTCTAATTGAGCGGCAAAATTACGCTTGTAATGTCTGCTTATTCGGACACTGCTTGGCTCTGATTTAGTAACTGTTAACGTAAAATTCTTCGATTAAAAAACCATCGATTTGCAATTTTTAAGTAGGCACATGATTATGTTTAACAAATTTTTCAAAACATTGACTTAAAGCGAAATATTTAACGGAACTGTATCAAGCTCATCACACGACATCTTCGTATTAGACGCCATTTTAACGAAAGCTTGTCTTGCGTAGCAACAAGGAATACCCGTAACTATAGGGGGCGTGGCTACGAAGCGTCTGCAGAAAGGTCAATTCCATACTGAGGTAAACAGTATCCATGTACTAATATGTTGGAGTGTACCTGCAAACGAGATGCAATTATAACCACAATATATGGATAAATGTCATTCTAACATACGAACACAAATTATTAGCACTATCATATAATGATCATATTTCCATCAGAATAATTTTCCTGTAGAGTTGCTTTGTGTCGAATGGATGTCTTATGTACTTTTAACTCACCAGTCTTATGTAAAGTCATCTCTGGTCCTTTATGTGACTCATTACTGCTTGCAGCAGCCGAAAGCCTTATAAGGTAACGCTAGAGTTTGGAACATTCATTCCAGACAGAATGTGTGACTCTTTACTGCTTGTAACAAGCATACAATGCCTTATATGGGATCCCTACAGCTTGGAATGGTCATCCCCGGTTCAATTTGTGACGCATCACTGCTTGTAGCAGCCATGCAATGCCCTTTAAAGGACTTGATCCAGCTTGGAACAGTCACCCAGGCCCCATGTGTGACTCATGCGACAGCTTGGAACAGTCATCCCAGGCCCCATGTGTGACTCATGCGACAGCTTGGAACAGTCATCCCAGGCCCCATGTGTGACTCATGCGACAGCTTGGAACAGTCATCCCAGGCCCCATGTGTGACTCATGCGACAGCTTGGAACAGTCATCCCAGGCCCCATGTGTGACTCATGCGACAGCTTGGAACAGTCATCCCAGGCCCCATGTGTGACTCATCACTGCGTGGAACTGTCAACCCGGGCCCTATGTGTGACTCATGCGACAGCTTGGAACAGTCATCCCAAGCCCTATGTGTGACTCATCACTGCTTGGAACTGTCAACCCGGGCCCTATGTGTGACTCATCACTGCTTGGAACTGTCAACCCGGGCCCTATGTGTGACTCATCACTGCTTGGAACTGTCAACCCGGGCCCTATGTGTGACTCATCACTGCGTGGAACTGTCAACCCGGGCCCTATGTATGACTCATCACTGCGTGGAACTGTCAACCGGGGCCCTATGTGTGACTCATCACTGCGTGGAACTGTCAACCGGGGCCCTATGTGTGACTCATCACTGCTTGGAACTGTCAACCCGGGCCCTATGTGTGACTCATCACTGCGTGGAACTGTCAACCCCGGCCCTATGTGTGACTCATCACTGCGTGGAACTGTCAACCCGGGCCCTATGTGTGACTCATCACTGCGTGGAACTGTCAACCCGGGCCCTATGTGTGACTTATCACTGCTTGGAACTGTCAACCCGGGCCCTATGTGTGACTCATCACTGCTTGGAACGATCATGCCAGGCTGAATGTGTGACTCCCCACTACTTGTTACAGCCATACAATGTCTTATAAGGGACAGTCATCGAAGGCCCAATGTGTAACTCATCACTGCTTGTAGCAGTCATGCAATGCCCTATAAGGGACAACAGTTCTGCCATGCCCTATGTGTGACTCATACAATATCATTAGAAGATTTTCATGTTTGGAGTAGTCTTTCAAGACTCTATGGGTGACTTACAGCCATCCGATTTAAGTGTATTGTGAATGGCCGTCAAACTTGACATATTTTTTATATAGTTTCCTTTAAAATTTTAAATACATTCCTATTATACATTATACAATCAAATGTTGTGACAGGATATATACAATGTCATCATGATCACGCTTTTTCTCATATTATTTAACACTTTGGCTACAAAATATGCATTATTCTTAAACAAAAATGTTTGAATAGCCGACTTTGTAGGTCTCAAATTATCAGTTTGTCCTATCCCTTTAATATCTTGAACAATAACATTTGATATGTTGAAACAAGTTAAAAGGTAAGACTGGGTAGTTGATAAGTTCATTACGGATATAAAATACAAGACGTTGGAATAAGAAAAATATAATACCAGTGATTTTTTTCGCTTCTTTGGGAAAGGGTCCGTTCAGATTGGGAATTTTCGTGTCGTGACAACTTGAAATTGGGAATTTTCATAAAGCAGAAAGGCCAAATAAAACAGAAAAAGAGATTACATGTGACTATTTACTGGTTTCTGTAAACTTTTATGCTTGCCTTCTTGTTAAAAATGTTCATAACTTTGTCATTTTATGTCCGATTTTGAATTATTTTTTTTAAATCTTCATTGGGAATTTCTGCCTTCAAATTTGGGAAAATTATAGCCTTTTTTAAATTGGGAAGGTACCGTTTACCGGTAGCAAACAAAGAAGGAAAAAAATCACTGAATACCATTGTGATCCAAACGGCGTTCCATAATTTAAAAAAATACCGGAGTACTGTCCCATCATAAAGCTTGAAAAATAATTACAAATAAACGGTATTTTCATCATGTTTACAATGTATTTTATACTCGGAGGGTATCTTGTTTACTATTTGATCTGATAGATCATTTTTGATGGGAGTAGTTTTACAAATTTACATATTTACTGTCGCTAGTTGCGAAAATATGTTACAATAATTATGTTTTTGATGAAAATTTGGCAGTCTGCAATGTTCCGCTTGGTTTTAAGGTAAAACACATTTATAGGATAATTGTTTCTAGAACATACATACATACATTCTCAGTCGAACCGTAATGCTATTTCATCCAATAAAAATTTTGATTTTATTTGTTGAGCTGACGCTTGTTTTCTATGGCATGCCGAAATGGTAATTTGCTGTGATGAATAAATCGTAAAATAAAAAACGTTTTTATGCCCCCCTATCGATAGATGGGGAGGCATATAGTGATTCACCTGTCCGTCCGTTCGTTCTTCCGTTCGTCCGTTCGTCCGTCCGTCCTGGTTAACCCAAATTGACCGTTTCTTCTAGCATTAATATGGCTTGCTACAAAGCTTTCATACTTGCATGGATGTTGTGTATGAACACTCTCCACACGCCAGTATCACCTAACCCCATTTTGACCTTCACCTTGACCTAATTTTGGACTTAGACTTTATGGACAAGGCTTCCACAGGGGGCATAAGCGTTTATTGAAAGCAGTCTTGTTTCAACATGTTCCCCTTTATAGATTTTCTTAGACTTTTCATACTCTAATGTTGGTTTAGTATGGTGTCTATTCCAAGTATTTTTATTTCTTTTGCAATTAGTTGTAGGTAAAACTGTAGACTGACTGGACTGTCTTAGTACCGAGCCTTGTTGGATATTATTGTCAGAAATTTATGATCTGATGATTTTCAGCCCTTTTTGGGAGACATTGACTGCAGTTATAATTATAGACTCTCTATATAGACCCATTTCTTGTTTACATACTTGGGTATTGATGTCTGTACAAAGTGACATCCAGCGGCTCATTGGTCAATTACTAATTTTATTATTCATTCAACCAATAGATTGTTGTATGGCACTTGGCATATGAATGGCTATGTCAAAATGAAATGTGTCTATACTGTATACCTAAAGGTAACAGCTCGGAGATGAGATTCTATCTACTAGTATATTGTTTTCAGCTGTTTACAGATACTCTGGGTAAGGTGGATACATCAACCAGCTTTATACATTCTCTAATTGGCTGTTTACATGGTGTAATGAGATCTGATTCCTTGTCATCAGTATTCTCAGCTAAACTTGATACTATGGTAAGTTCAATATTCTCGGCTAAACTTGATACTATGTAAGTTCTGTATTCTCAGCTAAACTTGATACTATGGTAAGTTCAGTATTCTTGGCTGAACTTGATACTATGGTAAGGTCTGTATTCTCAGCTAAACTTGATGCTATGGTAAGTTCAATATTCTCAGCTAAACTTGATACTATGGTAAGTTCAATATTCTCAGCTAAACTTGATACTATGGTAAGTTCAATATTCTCGGCTAAACTTGATACTATGTTAAGTTCAGTATTCTCAGCTAAACTTGATGCTATGGTAAGTTCAATATTCTCAGCTAAACTTGATACTATGGTAAGTTCAGTATTCTCAGTTAAACTTGATACTATGTTAAGTTCAGTATTCTCAGCTAAACTTGATACTATGTTAAGTTCAGTATTCTCAGCTAAACTTGATACTATGTTAAGTTCAGTATTCTCAGCTAAACTTGATGCTATGGTAAGTTCAATAATCTCAGCTAAACTTGATGCTATGTTAAGTTCAGTATTCTCAGCTAAACTTGATACTATGGTAAGTTCAATATTCTCAGCTAAACTTGATGCTATGGTAAGTTCAATATTCTCAGCTAAACTTGATACTATGGTAAGTTTTGTATTCTCGGCTAAACTTGATACTATGGTAAGTTCAATATTCTCAGCTAAACTTGATGCTATGGTAAGTTCAATATTCTCAGCTAAACTTGATACTATGGTAAGTTCAATATTCTCAGCTAAACTTGATACTATGGTAAGTTCAGTATTCTCAGCTAAACTTGATACTATGGTAAGTTCAATATTCTCAGCTAAACTTGATACTATGGTAAGTTCAATATTCTCAGCTAAACTTGATACTATGGTAAGTTCAATAATCTCAGCTAAACTTGATGCTATGTTAAGTTCAGTATTCTCAGCTAAACTTGATGCTATGGTAAGTTCAATATGCTCGGCTAAACTTGATGCTATGGTTAGTTCAGTATTCTCAGCTAAACTTGATACTATGGTAAGTTCAGTATTCTCAGCTAAACTTGATACTATGTTAAGTTCAGTATTCTCAGCTAAACTTGATACTATGGTAAGTTCAATATTCTCAGCTAAACTTGATACTATGTTAAGTTCAGTATTCTCAGCTAAACTTGATACTATTTTAAGTTCAGTATTCTCAGCTAAACTTGATGCTATGGTTAGTTCAGTATTCTCAGCTAAACTTGATACTGTGGTAAGTTCAAACTGAGTCAATTTCTGTTTCTTCCCTGCTAAAATTGTTTATTAGGAACGTTCTAGAAAGTTTCATTCCCTACACGGTCAGATCTCCCCTTGAAAAGTTCCATTCTACTGGGAAAAACTCCATCTATGGAAAAAAACATCAAAATTGTTTCCTTCTATACAACACTTACACTATATTTCAAGTTTAAATAATAGGATGTTAACTCGTCTTTATCAGGGAATGTTTGCCTCTCTTAAGCTCACCTGTCACAAAGTAACAAAGTCACAGGGAATATCATGCAGATGATTTTTAATCCGATTAGATACATAATTACAGATAGATTGTTGTATCTTTTGCTGAAATCACCTTGTTGTCACCGTCCATTGGAATAGGTTAAAACCTGGCATATTCGGTATGTTCCCCTTTTCTTTGAGTGCAAGCCCAACTATCCTACATTCATTTCCATTTGTAATATGTGAGTAAGTTTATTATTATAATGACTTAAAATGTTTTTGACGAAGAATTTTGTCTATCAATTTTACTTTTCTAGAGCAACATTTTCTGTACAACAACCAAATTTTGTGTTTGAACTTTCCTAAATGGTGTTGCTGTAGAGAGGTTATACTGTATATTGTTTGATATTATAGGTGATGGTGCTGAATGGTTTGTGTACGATACAGAGTATGGATACTGTAAATAAAGATCAAGTGTTCTCATCCTTGCTGAACCTTACAGTGGACAGGTTTCTCATCGCCCTGGAAACAGCTCCCGACCAGCATCAGGTAGGTGCCATAGGCCAATGTCTCGAAAAATTGTTGTATTGTAAAGATAAGACCACATAATGAGGACAATTTTGTGATTTTGTTACTTCAGTGTCTCGAAGTGCCCTATAGCAATATCATAGATAATTAGATTCATGTAATCCAAACAGTTTTCAATCGTGAATTACACGGTTAGCGTTGTTCCTTCTACGTGTTTTGCGTATATAGTTTGGCAGCCACCTTGACTATAATATATTCTTTTTCAGTTTGTACACAATCTGAGATAAACCACCAATATATTCAGAATATTATACGGAAAAGGCTTGCTCATAAGAGTTATTAGGTGGAATTTCTCATAAATTACGATGATATTTACGGGATGTCATAGCTTATGACAGTTTCGAGACAATTGTAAATTTCCTCACGATGACTCTACTTCTGCCTCACTAGCAAAGTAGGGCTTTTGATGCTTTCGAGACATTGGCCCTTGGCTTTGATTACACAAAGATAGTACAATAATTGCAGTTAGTAAAACTATTATGTCTCTCACATACATACTGGAACACATATTTTTAGTATGATTTATGTGACTGTCACATTTCTTTTGTCTAGTCTGTATCGATCTCTTGAAGGATTGGCTGGAAGGATTTTAAAACATCATGCTGAGACGATGTGAACAGCCAATGTTTGACCCAGAAAGGTCTAGATTGCAGTTCAAGGTCCCAGTATAAGGTTTTTTGCAGTTCAAGTTTGCAGTTTTTAGGGTGAAGTTTGTGTCTACTTTCAATTGCATCTTTTGAAAGCCTGAAAGGATTTTCAAACAGTTTCACACAAATTTTCAACCTAGATAATTTGCAAAGCATAGACTCAATACCGTGATGGGCTGTCTGAATTATGCTACATTTACAATGAATCTTTATTTTATATTCTAAAATCTAGATACTGTTAAAGATGTGTGGAACCTTCATGCAGAAGTTTATCCCACTGTGGTGTGAGGATCCATCAACCAATGTGAAGAAATTGTCTTCCGCCTTACTTGCATCTATCTGTCACAGGTATGCTTTGACTTTATACATGATTGAGACATAGTGATCAAAGGGTATAGAACCTGGCCCTGATCTCTCGAAGGATCTTAATCTGAGCTTAATAATCTCATCTCATATAATATCATGTCTTTATCTTAATTTTCATAGGAGGCTGGACCCAAATATTGTCATCACAAAACAGAAACATTATTTTGAATTTAATACTGTATTATTTCTAGAGCTTAAACTTAAGATGGATCTCAAATTAAGACTCTGATTTGGGCAAAATCTCAATTTGAGCTGAGATTTCTACTTTATATGCTTCAGGAGATCGGGGTGCTGATAACTGATCATAATGTGGATCAATCCCCATCATGGCTAAGGTTAAACGATAATATACAATCGGACAGAGAAGGCAGCACTCAACTTAACCAGTTGAGCACAGAAAAATAAACACAACACAGACCACAATTACAATGCCCATCACATAACTGAACAAGAAAATGAACTAAATTGCCGAAGGTCCAAGTTTCAACTCCCAGCTGTCAAAGAGCTGAAAGACATAGTTTCAGCGATAAACAAGCTGAATGCCCTAGTTTCAGCGATAAACAAGCTGAATGCCCTAGTTTCAGCAATAAAAAAGCTGAATGCCCTTGTTTCAGTGACAAAATAGCTGAATGCCCCAGTTTCAGCCATAAAAAAGCTGAATGCCCTAGTTTCAGCCATAAAAAAGCTGAATGCACTAGTTTCAGCCATAAAAAAGCTGAATGCCCTAGTTTCAGCCATAAAAAAGCTGAATGCCTTAGTTTCAGCTATAACAAAAAGCTGAATGCCCTAGTTTCAGCTGAATTTCTGACATTTAGTGTGCAGAAATATTAGCAGTTTATCTTTTTCTTTGTACACGGAAGAGAATTGTTTTACGAATATTTTCACAGCTGTTTAGACTTACATGTACTAACATAAAAGTATGTGGTATTACAGTGTATAAAATCACATGAAAACATATTACAGTCAGATCTCGATACAACGACACTGTTTGTTCCCGATCAAAATGTCGTTATAACGAATTTGTCGTTATACTGAATTTCACTAGTGACGATAATTTTGATTGAGAGATTGTTTCATAGAAATCAATTAATGATTAACATATAATTCATTATGTCATGAAATTTACATAATCAGCAAAATCAGCAGTATGAAAATATCATAATTACATAAAATAATATTTAAAATAAAATAAAATGTTTTTAGAGGACTCCAATTAAAGAGCGTCCGAATTTAAAGATGTCCGGATACTACTACAGTAAACTATAAAATATAACGCTCTAGAGAATAAATTGGTAATTCATGTTGTTACTAATTTTACCCTATCGTCTTTAAGAATTAATGAATTAATAAATCAAGTCGAGAAATCTCGATTAACATCGTTTATTTCGTGAACCGTATGATTTCTAAAATTCGAATATATGCGATGACTTCGCTTATCTCCCTTGATTAAGAATGCGCGAGCCGAAGTGTGATTCGTCTGTGAAAGGTTCCACTATTATAATGAGAGCAATTTAGATGATTTTCACAAGTGTAATTACATAATTAGGCTCCTTGCTTAGGCGGTGACTTTGTGTAAAGTCGATAAATAGTTCAGGTGTGAAATATAGTCCCTTGACATTGTCAGTATATCGAGTTTTAATTACTTTGTTAACAATCGATTCGTTCCCATTTTTTTGCTGTCGGTGTCGGTAAGTGAATATGTCGTTATAACGGATACAATTAAAGATGTATAGAATTCGTCCCCACCAATTGGTGTCGTTATAACGAAATGGTCGGTATATCGGATGTCGTAACGAGTCCTGACTGTAATTGATAAAATGTGCTATAGGGTACTGAAATATAAAAATTACTGGTATGTTCAAATTTAAATTCTTTATAATTATGTTACTGCTACAATGTGGGATAAATGGAGTTGCAATACTTTTAATGATTCAGTTAATCAACTCCTATAGACCGTCTGTCCCAATATTACTGTTGTTAAAGAATTATAAAAAAAAACTAAATTTGAACGTAAGTTTACTATTTCTTTAACTATGTTCTTTGATAAAACAGTTCCCAGGGGCCTGTTTTATCAAAGCACTTTAAGGCCTTCCCAAATTGTATTTATGTTTAGCGTCAACTCCTTTTTGCAAAACCTTTCTACCCTCTAGAAAAAACACACAAACCCAGAAGAAAAAACAAACTTATTATGAACTATATGTAAATGGTTTGAAATGTTTAAAAATAGATCTGTTTCAAGGTTAATTTTGAATTGTCTATTTTAGACTAGATTCCATTTGAACAATGAACACACTAGAACAATAAAAATGTAGATGTTTGGGATTTGCACATGCAATTTCACTTTTTCGATCAAAAATATAGTGAAAAAATGTTTTGTTTCTTTCTTTTATGAGCTGAAAACCTTACCGCCAGTGCGCTAAACAGAATGTGCAATTTGGATGGCCTAATATGGAAATTGTAAACTTACACTCAAATTTGAATTCTTCACAGTTCTTTAACAACTGCAAATTGGTGATGGATATAGTTTGTAGAAGTTCATTAACTAAATCAATATAAGCATTGCAGCTCCATTTACCACACTTTATAAAGGTAAACAAATTATAAAGAATTTAAAATTGATCGTAAGGGTACGATTTTTGTAAATGCTTTGATAAAACAATACCCAGGTGTATATATTTCAGGGATCATGTACAGAATATTGACGTGTATTTGAAAGCTAATCACAGTACTTCTACAAGTCATGTCCACAGGAAAGCTAAATCTGTACAGCAGTTATTTTCAACCTTATCTACATTGTTAAAGGTAAGCATGTTATATTTAACAAAGGTTACTGTAAACCAATTTACTGTTGTGAATACTAACTTTTGCGCTTTGCCGATTGTTGGCATATTCGCGACTACAAAGTGTCGCATTTTTAAATTCTCGCAATGTCCATATTAATGTTTTTAGCACAATTAAATATGAAATAGTTTCTTGGTTTACAGGTTACTCCACAAATAACAACATCATATTGCTAGAGTATGGCGACTGTTTTGCCCCCTTAACTTTTCAGACAGTCATGCCTTCCTAAACATGCAGACTGTCTTGTCTTTTTAACTTTCAAACTCAGGGGTTTCACTAGACCTGAAAACCCAAGAGTCGCAGGATCCTTAATTCACTCATATTTTTGGAGGGTCCTTGTTTAAAATTCAAGAGTCCTTCCCTGAACACTTCAATGTCATTGTTCTGACGTTACTAACTGCAAAAAATATCAAATTGCAATATCTTGGTTACTTACACTATTTTATCATTAAAATACCGGCACCCAATTTGACAGGAATGTCATAAAAACAAAATGTCTGTCTACGACTAACTGGTTTTATGAACCAGATTTTCCAAGCGGAAAAACTGGTTATTAGATTGGCGAATTTGGTGAATGGGTGTCCACAATTGGTTTCTGATTGATAACTTCCGTTAAGAATGAGATATCCTGATCAAACTTACTGTGTAGGTAAATACACCCCTGGGTTGTACTACAAACTTGGTGTTCAGTGTGGACAGGTATACTTGTTGAATAATAATCTTGGCCGATTGCGCCGTGATCATAACAATAACAAGAGACGACCAGTTATAGTCCGTTTTAGAGATTATAGTGACACCGAAGTTGTGCTAAATAAACAAAACATATTAAAAAGATCTCCATTCGCAGTAGATAGAGATTACCCACAAGAAATCGTTACCGCTAGAAAAGAGTTGTATGAGTCTGCAGAGTGCTACCAGGCAAGACAGGAAGGGAAACGTGTACAAATACGGTACCCAGCCAAACTGTACATTGAAAGTGACCTTATACATGATGCATTCCCTAACTGGTTCGCCATTCTGAAAACACACAGATTAACTCCACAAAACCTTGAACTGCCAGTGAAGACAAATACTTACACTAGTGTGAATAATGCTAAAAATGTTGAAAAACTAAACGTGTATACGAGAACAACTACTGAAGATGAAAAAGACGAGTCATCATCGACGCAAAACGTAAACAATAAGCAAGCGTACATGTCCACAACTGAGCAAAATAAACATCTAAATATTGAAAGAGGAAACACAAAACAACAACCACTTACCGGTAAACTTCAATGCTCAACTACACCTAATTCAGACTCCTCAACCAATGGAAGCCACTCCGCTGTTATTGTGGATAACGAAAACACTAAATCCAAGACACAACAGAAGAAAAATAAATCCAACACAGTGCGTACACATAGTCCAGTAAAACACGTGCCTAGATCTCAATCAAGAAATCGGTGTGTTAATAGCTGTCAATCAGACAATGACGTCACAGGGAAAAACCCAAACAAGTCGAGTGTATCGTCTAAATCAGCGGAACGGAACGATCCATCAGATAAACCGGGAAATGTTAAATAGGCCAGTGGTGAGAAACTGAGGTTTTGTTTAATAAACTGTGAGGGTTTAATTGGTAAATCATATAATAAACTACAGACTTCGGAATTTGAACATCTCTTCAACTCGCATGATATATTGTTATTTACAGAAACTTGGTTGACTGAAAGTGCTAACAGTGATGTATATAATTTCACCCAGTTTAGGTTAGACAGACAAATCATAAATAAAAACAGTAAACGAGGAAGTGGCGGAATCATTCTATATGTATCTGACAGATTTGTAAACTATGTAGAGCTCATTAAAACGTTTGATGATTGTGTGATGTGGGTTAAAATTGATAAATGTATACTCAACGCTGAAAATGATCTATATATGTGCCTTTGTTATAACATACCTGAAGGGTCTAGTAGACAGGGATTGGTAGAAAACTGTATTTATGATTTATTGATTGATGATATGTGTTATATTGAGCAAAAATATGGTAACTGTGAATTTATTGTTGCGGGAGATTTAAACAGCAGGATTGGTACAAGGCCTGATTTTGTTCAGAATGAAAACTTATTTGATTTTAACTTATTACCAGAAGATTATGTCCCTGATACTTGTATTGAGAGAAATAGCCAGGATACTGTCATAAATAGTTATGGCAGATATTTACTTGATTTATGTAAAACAACTGGTATGAGAGTGTTGAATGGTAGAATGTGTGAAGACAGAATGCTTGGTAAATATACATGTGTTAAGACTGCTGGTAGCTCAGTTGTGGATTATGTGTTGTGTAAACAAACCATGTTTGATTCATTCACCAATTTTATTGTAGACGATCCCAATATTTTTAGTGATCATTGTTGCATACACTTTACTATAAATTGTGTACTTAGTGACAATCCACAAAAATCAGTTAACACTGAAGTGACTCATGATTATGAGAAAATACCTTTTGTATACAAATGGGACAACAGTAAAAATGATATATACCATGCTACATGTAATAATCCCACTGTAATTAATTCATTTGAAAATTTAACACATGAATTGGATGGATTAAATTCTGCTGATGATGTTAAAGCCAATTTAGACCAGTTTTATAATATTGTACATGATGTATGCTCACCATTATTTAAAAAAAACAATAAGGCAACTGGCCAAAATACTGTGCACTCAACAAGTTATAATACAAGTACTAAACGCAAAGACAAATGGTATGATAAGGATTGTATTGAAAGTAGGAACACGTTTTATAAAGCATTAAATAGGTACAGGGCTGATAAAAGTGATATAAACAGGAAACACATGGCAGTGAGCAGGTCAAAATATAAATCAACTATCTCTAATAAGAAAGTAGAATACAGTAAGTTACAGACTAAAAATTTGGAACATTTAAGATACAAAAATGCAAAGGAATACTGGAAAATGCTGAAATCCCTTAGTTCACCCAACACAAATAGCTCAAACAAACCTACATTATCAAATTTTGAGGATTATTTTAAGGCAATAAATGACCCAGACTCAGTATTTTTCCAAGCTGATGAAGATATCATATTTTTTAATGATAGATATTTAAATAATGAATTAAATATAATGTTTGAGGAACTTAACTTAGAAATTTCAATAATAGATATTAAAAAAGCATGTAGAGAATTACATAATGGTAGGTCAGCAGGACCTGATCTTGTATTAAATGAATTTTTTAAATATGGTAATGAATATATGTATACTTACCTACATCACTTATTTAATAAACTATTTGACATTGGGTATTTCCCAGAACAATGGACTGAAGGATATATTATTCCAATACATAAAAAAGGCTCTACATTAGATCCAGCTAATTATAGAGGACTCACTCTATTAAGCACACTAGGAAAGTTTTTTACCAAAGTTTTAAACAATAGATTGAATAGTTGGATGGAAACCTACAATGTTTATATAGAGGCTCAAGCAGGTTTTAGGAAAGATATGTCAACTATTGACAACATTTTTGTATTATACAATGTAATGAATCATATGCTTATCAGAAACAAAAAATTATATGTAGCTTTTATTGACTTTTCTAAAGCCTTTGACTTTGTTGTGAGAGATATACTATGGTATAAGTTACTGAAAACTGGTATTAGAGGTAAAATTTTTAACATAATACATTCCATGTATACTCAAGTAAAATCCAGAGTTAAGTGTAATAATACACTAAGTGATGATTTCATATGTAATTTAGGTGTTCGACAAGGAGAAAGTTTATCGCCATTATTATTTGCACTCTACCTTAATGACATAGAGGAAACTTTTATTCTCAAAGGACATGATGGTATTGATATTGGTATGTTTAAGTTATATTTGATATTGTACGCGGATGATATAGTTCTATTCTCCGAAACACAGGAAGGCTTACAGAAAGGTTTAGATATATTAGAAAATTATTGTGATAGATGGAAACTCTCTGTTAATGCAAATAAAACAAAAGTCATGGTATTCAAAAAGGGAGGTAATCTGAGCCAAAATTTGAATTTTACTTACAAAGGTGAAATTATTGAAATCGTTAAAAAGTTTACATACCTTGGATTAGTTTTCTCAACAGGCGGCTCATTTAAATATACATTCGAAGCTTTAACTGGCCAAGGAATGAAGGCTACTTTTAAAATGAAATCTTACATTGATAATTTTTATAATATGTCAATTAGTCACAAATTAGAGATATATGAAAAATTAGTTGTACCTGTTTTAAGTTATGGGAGTGAAATCTGGGGTTGCTTTAATACTAGTGAAATTGATAAAACAGTTTTAAAGTTTTATAAACAATTATTATGTGTTAAAAGACAGACTCAAAATACTATTGTATATGGTGAATTAGGAAAAGTGCCTACTAGTATAAAACTTATATTACATACAATTAGATATTGGCTAAGACTACTATCGACTG
Source organism: Spisula solida (assembly GCA_947247005.1). NCBI lineage: Eukaryota > Metazoa > Mollusca > Bivalvia > Venerida > Mactridae > Spisula > Spisula solida. Next base: position 37,247,033 of record OX365947.1, on the reverse strand, counting down.
ATGGTACAAAATATGTTAAACTTGTATATGATATGATGTTACAGGATCTTGAAGTATACCCAACTAAGGCATCTTGGGCCAGTAAAGTTAAAGGGATACTTAACAATCTTGGTTTTGGTGAAGCCTGGTTTTTCCAAACAGTTGGAAATAATAAATTATTTTTATCCTTGGTAAAACAGAGATTAATTGATCAATATTTACAAGGTTGGAAAAGTGACATTGAAACTTCCAGTAGGGCAAATACTTACAAACTATTTTCATTGTTTCAATTACAGCCTTATTTAGATATAGTTAAAGTGAACAAATATAGGAATGCATTATCAAAATTTAGAGTTTCATCCCATAGACTACAGATCGAAGTTGGCCGTTGGACAAAACCTAATCCAACACCTGTCCCTGAGAGAAAATGTAATTTTTGTAACTGTTTAGAAGACGAATTCCATTTCTTGTTTGAATGCAACTTATATGACCATTTTAGAAAAAAATATATTCCTTTACATTATAGACAACATCCAAACATTCTAAAGTTCATAGACTTGCTACAATCTAGTGATGAAAAAATCTTAAAAAATCTAGCTGTCTACCTTTTTAAAAGTTTTGAGTTAAGGGAAAAGTCTTTATAGATACTACTTGTATATATGTACCTATTATGTACATATTACCATGATTTAACTATTGCTCTGTGTGTGTTCTGTATGTAGTTTTTTTCATATACAACTTAACCTCAGGCATTCTTATTAAGTTCTTTAAATAAATATGTTGTAACATACCCTCTCACCACGAAATATTTTGTAATATTCTACATGTAAAGTGTTAAACTGTGCATTTATATCATATGTGTATGCGTGTGCGTGTGTGGGTGCGTGCGCGTGTGTGTGTGAGTGAGTGCGTGTGTGTGTGTGCGTGCGTGCGTGTGTGTGTGTGAGTATGTGGGATGTATGGTATTGCGTGTGAGTGCGTGTTCTTTGCATGCGTAGTTATACATGAATATATATATTTAAAATAACAATTGTAAACATGATCCATGGGCATTATGCCTTAATTTCTTGAATAAACTGTAACTTGTTGAATAATATGACAGGGTACGCTTGATAAATCTGAAATAATATTTTTGGAACTATTAACCCCAATTTACTAAGTGTACAATTTAAGGTTAAACTTAGATTGTCTAATGTGTCAATGTTATGTATTTTCAGGTGAATCCTGCACAGTGTAGTCTGTATTTACCAGTGATCTATGATAACTTCATTCAACAAAATTGGTAATTACCGATACACTGTATTACTTCTATAACTTTTACCTGTGTAATAAATCCAATCAGATGGCGTCCAATGATCAGATGGCATACTTCGGTCTATAAGGGTCAGGCAGTGCCGGAAGTAATTTTAAGTCTCTTTGTTACTTAATATGGCTGGCGTCGCACTATGCCTAGTCTCTGGGTATACATATGCATTTCGTGTTTTGTGCCCCAGGTATTTGTCATGTTTTTGCTCTGAGATATTTTACTATACAAACACAGTATAACCTGTATTAAACAGCCATGCAGGGAAACCTGACATTGCTTTTACAGTAGAACTTCAATGCCTCAAACTACTGTCGACTGTCCTCCTATCCTCATGTCCTCTACATGTTCACAACTTGTCATTTACTAGCAAGCTTAATAAATGAAGTTTAGCCTGATAAATAAATAATTCATATTTTGCAGCCATAATGGAATACACCTTACAGCACATTACCTGATGATGGAGATATGTACATTGGTTGGTGTACGCAAAGATGACAATCATATAAGCAGAACAGTTCCTGATTCACACGTGTTTGTTACTATAAAAAGACTTCTCGACGTGATTAAAAGCAGAGAATTGTACGACATTGATATGGATAAGAAAAATGAACATGTTCAGATACAGTTTTATAGACATATTGTCCAAGTTCTGGTTAACAGCAGACAAGTGGCTGATAATGAGACTACAAGGTAAGGGACCAATGATTCATTTCAAACATTTATCTGACGTTGTTATATGATTTAAATGATAAAAAAAGAAACTTATTTAAACTTTAGTCACTGACAATCGATTATCATAATTAGATTCGCTGATGTCCAAATATTCTATTCATCTAGTATATATATAGTAATATATCGACTTGTATAAAAGATATAAATATAGCATCATGTAAAACTTTGATGTAACGTTACCTTAAAACTAATTCACATGTTTTCTACTGGTTAAGCATACAATTTACACAGTACAAGCCTCTATTCTATACTGCTCAGAGAATTTTAGTTTCAACACTAACACTCTAAACCAGGACATGTATTTGCAATGTGGTACATCTTAAAGTTTCTAGCCCTAGACTATCCATGGTTTTGTTGCTAATTGGTTTAGTCTTCTGATTTATGAATTCCTGATTTCCAAAATGATTTCGATCACTTGTTTGCAGCAAGTAGTTGCCACATGGGCTAGTCCTTTGTCCTGCTGTGCCTCTTCTCAGAGAAGATTAGAAAATGGTCTTATAGCAGACTGTCTTGATAGCAGACCATCTTTTATTTGAATTTAAGACTTCTTTGCAAGGTTCTTTCCAATATCAAATAAGTCAAGTTGCCGGTTTTCTTGGGCCACTTTCAGCCATAAATTCAGCCACCCATTGACATTTTAACTCCCTCTGGTTATTGGGCTACCTATTTCTCTCTCTCATCGAGATGCGGCGCCGAAGAATATCGAACATGTACCAATTCACACCGTTGTAGAGTAGAGCGTTGTGGGTTTTGCTTGCTTAGAGAAATTGAGCAGACAGAGATCGAACCCAGGACCTCTCAATCCCTTAAGGGTGCGCCCTACCTCTAGACCACCTCCCCCCATATATAACCATGGTTTCAAAAGAGTTGCAGTGGTGCAAGTAGTGGTAGTTTACTGTGTTGATGTTTGATTTACAGATCGTACGTAGACTGGTACGAGTGTTTTACTACATTACTTCAAGTCAACCATCACATACTGGAACCAAAGTTACTGGACATACTCAATGTCGGCTGGATTGACACACAGGTTAGTTGAACTCTGTAGTTACATAGTTTTGATTAAACTGTCATAATGCTCGGCCGGTAATTTGAGTGCTGCCATCCCTGTCCAACTTTCTATTATCTTTTTTCAATCTATCATATGAAAGCAAATAAGTCCAAAAAATTCTATTCCCCATATATGCTGGAGAGACATATTGATTTTGTGAGGGGCGTCTGTCTGGATGAATGTCACCAATTTTGTCCACTATTGTTCTCCCTCACCATATTTCTTTAGATTTTCTCTTTTTGAGAAATGATCTAAATAAGCTTCTGAAAGCTTTTGATCAAATCTTATTTCTGTATTGTATTGTTAGTTTATAATATATTGTAAATCTGCGTGAAATAAAGTAGGTTTAAACTAATAAATTTTCATATGAATCGTAGGTACCATTACCATTAGTAGTTGTGCCATATATTATCAGGAATTTTAGGTCGAATAAATATTTCCGGAGTTATTACCCTTTGTGTCGAAACCCCTTCTAGTTAATTTCATGATTTTGTCTTGATTGCAGATATTTGATGAAGATATGAATGCATTAGACAAATTGCTACATGAGTTTGTGGTGATATATTCCAAACTACGTCAGATTCCGAAATTGATAACAAAAATTTTGGGCAGCCTGTGTATAAGTCCAGGAGATAAAGTCTTTCAGGTGCCTCCAAGGTTCTTTAAAAGGTAACCTTCATATTTTTATATCGTTTTTAGTCACCTATCAGTTTTCTGGCTAAAGTATGAAAGTGAAACTAGGGTTGAGCTAATCAGTCTGCGCGTGAGAGAAAATATGTTCACCCCGTTTGACAAACCAAATTTTTCTTATATGATACGCAACTCCCTGATCTTTTTCATTATCTTGAGGCTATAAGCTATTTTTATTGATTGGTGGATTTTGAGAGGTCACAATAATCATCTTAACAAAATCTAGGTCAAGTTCGATATTGGGTCATCCGGGAACATAAACTAGGTCACAAGGTCAAATCATGGAAAAATCTTGTGTAGTCACTAGAGGTCACAATTTTGGCCTAATCTTTATGAAACTTGGTCACAGTGATCATCTTAACAAAATCTAGGTCAAGATCGATATTGGGTCATCCGGGGTCATAATCTAGGTCACAAGGTCAAATCATAGAAAAACTTTGTGTAGTCCCTAGAGGTCACAATTTTGACCTAATCTTTATGAAACTTGGTCACAATGATCATCTTAACAAAATCGAGGTCAAGCTTGATATTGGGTCATCTGGGGTCAAAAACTAGGTCACAAGGTCAAATCATAGAAAAATCTTGTGTAGTCACTCAAGTCACAATTTTGGCCTAATCTGTATGAAATTTGGTCACAATGATCATGAACTACTAGGACAGGTGAGCGACCTATGGCCCTTTGGGCCCTCTTGTTAAATAAAATATGCCATACTTTTGCCCTACTACTTTTTGAAAGGGCAGAAGAAAGCCTGTAACAGAGAACATAAACAACTGTAAAATTTTCAATATTTGCGGTGGATTAATGTTTCGTAATTTTCACGAAATGAACTTGATTGCATAATTTAATACCATTGAATAATTTACCTCAAACATTGGTAACAAGTGATTTTTCTTTCAATATTTTAAATCTGCAAATTTAAAAAACCACCAAATTACCATTTTACGAATATCTGCAAAATTGAATACTGGTGAAAATTAATGATTTTACAATAATGTTGTATTCTACAGATATGGTGAGATGATTCAGTCGCTACCACCAGGAATGATGCTAGATGTTTGGAAAAAGTTTGCAGCTACCCTGAAAACACATTTTGTAGAGGCTGAGGAAACTGGTACATAAAACTCTCTAATCACCCTGTCACACCAGGGTATCATTATTAACTGCTAGCCGTTAGAAAATATTGTTTGAAATTGTGATTCGATCGAACAATGATTTTTAGCCCCCTACCGGTTTTCAACTTTTGGCGTCCCATTTTGCTCACAAGTCTGGAGCATAACTTTGTAACCATTTGTTTGAATGACTCAAAACTTGATATGCATGTTTCTTGCAATGACATGAAGTGCAGTGCGCAAAAACTATAACTTTACCTAGCGCCGTTTTTGAATTATTCCCCTGTGATTGATTTTGCTTGTTTGGGGCATAACTTTGTGACCATTGGTTTGAATGACACAAAACTTGCTTTTGCTTGTCCGGAGAATAACTTGGTAACCATTAGTTTGAATGATTTATTACTTGCTGTGCATGTTTTTTGTAATGACATTAAGTTTTGTGCGACACATTCGGCTCACAGAGCTTTTATTTGTGTCAAAAACTCATCTAGTTTCCATGTTAATTCCTTCTGTTATGTAAAAAATAATTGCAATAATGACTATGTTACAGGTAACTTCACAGGTGTATGTGTCCTGTTTCATCATTATCTGTTAAATGTGAAGGTAGCTGACTATAGTGTGACGGATCTGACTGTACAGTCTGTATGGAGTATGATAGAGTTCATGGAGACGCATATCTTTGTACCTTCACTCACCAAGTATATGGAGGAGACTCAGGTAGGCTTTAGATATAGTATGGAGATAATGGCGTGATCCTTACCATAATGCATGAATCTATTACAAGGTTCTTGCATTGAATATATCATATTCCGCTAGCAAACCATGCAATATTGGTCCATGTATTACACCTTGAGCGTCTTGGTGATACTCCCTACTTATGAAGTCATAGAAAAGGGTTTTAAATGTAGACAATATATCAGCTGTGAAATTATGCTAATAGAAGGTCAAGGATCAAGTCAAATTCTCTGTACTAGAATATTCTTATTTTTTGGAACAAATTATTCTGGTTGTCTTACCGTCTATTATCATAAGTTAACAGTTGATTCATTGCATATATTTCACTACATCCTGTGTTTTCTTATGCAGTTAGTAATACAATTATGTATGAGGTGTACTATAAACCGTCTTACCGTCTATTAGCATAAGTTAACAGTTGATTCATTGCAAATATTTCACTACATCCTGTGTTTTCTTATGCAGTTAGTAATACAATTATGTACGAGGTGTACTATAAACATATCATTAATCTAAAGGACTTGTCAACCAACCACCTCTTACGTGCAAAAGTTGATATGTTTTCTAAGCAAGAAGCTTATAATATGTTCATGCATAAAGGTTGAGGTACAGGTTGATTTGTTTGGATAATACAACTTAGTTACACATACTTTAACGTAAAATTACCTCACAGTAACGTCACCTCTTTAGCGAGGGGAGGGGGGTTGTTGAAAGAAGCATTACTGTTGAGTTACCTTGTTTTAATGGTGGAATTTCTGAATGAATGGATGTCACAAAATTTGTCAGCGTAATTGTTTGACCATTTGGCATGTTTTAATCAAACTTCACATGAATTAATTCTGGGTAACGAGCCTAGTTGTGCATGTACATATTGTCGTGTAACGAGCCTAGTTGTGCATGTACATATTGTCGTGTAACGAGCCTAGTTGTGCATGTACATATTGTCGTGTAACAAGCCTAGTTTTTCATGTACATATTGTCGTGTAACGAGCCTAGTTGTGCATGTACATATTGTCGTGTAACGAGCCTAGTTGTGCATGTACATATTGTCGTGTAACGAGCCTAGTTGTGCATGTACATATTGTCGTGTAAAGAGCCTAGTTGTGCATGTACATATTGTCGTGTAACGAGCCTAGTTGTTCATGTACATATTGTCGTGTAACGAGCCTAGTTGTGCATGTACATATTGTCGGGTAAGAGCCTAGTTGTGCATGTACATATTGTCATGTAACGAGCCTAGTTGTGCATGTACATATTGTCGTGTAACGAGCCTAGTTGTGCATGTACATATTGTCGTGTAACGAGCCTAGTTGTGCATGTACATATTGTCGTGTAAAGAGCCTAGTTGTGCATATACATATTGTCGTGTAAAGAGCCTAGTTGTGCATGTACATACATGTATGTATTGTCAGGAGTTTTATGTTGGATGATTTTTTACCGGAGTTACAGCTCAATGTGGGAGACTTACATTTTTGTGTCTAAAATCCTTCTAGTCTCATTTCTTGTGATTATTATTGTTTACAGGAAGATACTGAGAAGCTGACATACATGTTATACTTATGTGAAGCTTGGGGAGAGGTGGTCATGATGTTATCATTCTATTCCAAAGGCAAGAGAAGCCTTGAGGAGAAGCCGTTAGCCTTACAGATGTTTGATCTATCGTTTATACATAGCTACCTTGATACCAAACTGTGGAAAAACTTGTACAAAATTGTTCAGAAGAAACAAAATGTTCGCTTGCAGTTCATATGGGTTCGTATAAAATTTGACACAATTTGTATGCCCACATCTTTGATGAGAAGTTTTAATTGCTTCCGACATGTCAGGTCGGTCAGTCAGTAGACAATACGGGTTTTGCTCAATAAATTTATGTAGAACAGTTTTTCCTAGTGTAATTTAAGTTTGAGCTTACCTGGAGGTTGGTCAGCAACAGAAGTTGACCTCTATTAATTTTTAGGTCAGTAGGTTATATGCTAGGGTTGCCATAACCACGACATTACTATTTTGCTGCCATGAAGGGCAGATACTTACTTTTGTTTGTGTCATCAATAAAATGACACTTTGGTTACTATAAGCACATGGTTTATCTTGAGCATTTTATCAGGACCGATCACCCCTGGAGATATCAAAGTTTTACTGAAGTTATTTGAAGTATTATTCACAGTAAAGTTAATGTATTCATCCAAATATTGCATGCAGTTATGTATTGGACGTAGGTTATAAAAAAAGAAAAAAGTCAGATTAAAGATTTTGTGCAAATATGATGAAAGAATAAGGCTGTTACCAATTAACCCATCAGAGACATTGAATATGTCTTTTTAAAACTGTTTATAAACGAGGTTTCCAACATTTAGTAACAATATTCGTCCAGGGTTGATAGAAGTGCGTGCAATATGAGCACTCGGAAGAAATATATATGGTATTTGAAATAAAGTTCAATGTGTGTTTTATATGTGATTACAGGATGTTCTGGTAATGCAGAGACTTAGATCAGTGCTGATATTTAAGACTATGGAGGAGTGGTTATCTGAGGCACGTTCCATGTCGGCCATATTGGAACATCTCCCTGACGTCGATGTCAATCTTGCAAAGTCATGGTCTGGCAATGTATGTTTATTTCTTTTTTGTTCAACATTAAAGTCTTATATTCATAAGTTCTTATAATGTCTCTCAAATATAATGAGGGAGACATATTAAGTCTCCTACATATAGTGAGGGTTGACTAATGGATTGTGTGTTGGATGTCTGTCCATCAGTCCAGATAGATGTCATAGTTCATCGGCGCTTGTCCTTCTTAACCAACAGTCAGATTTCAAAGAAACTTCACATGAATGATTTGTACCAAGTCTAGTTGCACATGTTGTCAGGAATTTTTGATCTGATGATTTTCGCTGGATTGACTTCCATTTAACTTGCTTCATCACTCAATTAAATTTGAACACATTCAATTTCTACTGATCAATGTTTTATACTGCCAGGTCTTGTTTTGGTTGCAAGGTAGCAAGGCGTAGGGACTTCTTTTACGGTTTCTTCTACATTTTGAAATATCATGTGAAGTGTTTATCAACAAGTGCATGGGTGAAATTTTCATGCACATGCCTAAACTTCAGGTTTTTGAGAGTGACAAAAAAGCCTGTTTTTCTTTTATTTTCCCTATTTAAATTGACATTTTTTGAGGATTTCAGGTTTTTCAGAATTTCCAACTTTCACCCATGCAAGTGGTATGTTGTGATGGCAGTGGCTAATGTACATGCAAGGGGAAGTAGCTGCTGTGAGGAGTTTTGTTTTCATCATATTCAGTGATAGTTGTTATGTGTTTCAGATGGAGAATATAACTGATAGCACATTGGTAGTAGGGAGATGGTACATGTTAACACGAAACATGTCCGCCATTTGTTCTCTTCTATCAGAGCAACAATTGAACACCATTGCAACATTCACAATCAACTCTATATCTATGAAGAAGTCAGGGTAAGTCAATTAATCTTTTTTTGTTATACCCCCACAAAACGCGGTAAAAGTTTGAGTGTATATGGGAGTGAGTTGGTATAGAAAATCTGTTTATACCAGGACTCGACACTAACACTGGTCTGGTGGTCCGAGACCTGTGGATTTTTTGGAGGACCTCTAACTCATGGAAGGCAGCAGCTGGTCCCATTTACAACTGAACTTACAGAGGAAATGATTTTTCAAACATGATCTTATAGCTGTTTAAATGGAAAATTCAAACTGACGAATGATGTTTTTAATTAAATTTAGTTATTGCTCTAAGTAAAACAAAACACAGTAAGAACATGAATGCATACATGGTGAAAGTTGCCTAAAAGCAGTTAGGACCACCTGGAATTCTGTCGAACCAGCAAGTCTAAACAGATGCTGGTCCTTTGAATCACCATTGAAAATTTGGTAGTGTCAAGCCCTGTATTCTCTATAACTTGACTTAATGGTAGGATTGAGATGATGTGATAAACTTGCTGCATAGATGGCTTGTATAAAGTTGCTCGCTCTGGTTGAAATAAGGCATGATGGGGGTCAAGGTCACTTTTGCTAAATATAAGAATCAGTTTCCACTTTATAACTTAGTTTGAAATGAGATATTGGATTCAAACTTGCTGTATATTAGGTACTTTGTTTAAAGGAGCATTTTTGTGTCGCCTTAAGTTCAAATGACTCAAGAATTGGTATGCATGTTTCTTGCAATAAGCCGGAGTGCAGTGCGCAAGAACCATAACTCTACCTGTCATAGTTTTTGAATAATTTCCCTTTGATTGATTTTATTAGAGCATTTCTTGTCCGGAGCATAACTTTGTCACCTTACGTTCAAATGACTTTAGATTTGGTATGCATGTTTCTTGCAATAAGCCAAAGTGCAGTGCGCAAGAACCATAACTCTACCTGTCATAGTTTTTGAATTATTTCCCTTTGATTGATTTTATTAGAGCATTTCTTGTCCGGAGCATAACTTTGTCACCTTACGTTCAAATGACTCAAGAATTGATAGGCATGTTTCTTGCAATAAGCCGGAGTGCAGTGCGCAAGAACCATAACTCTACCTGTCATAGTTTTTGAATTATTTCCCTTTGATTGATTTTATTAGAGCATTTCTTGTCCGGAGCATAACTTGGTCACCTTAAGTTCAAATGACTCAAGATTTTGTATGTATGTTTCTTGCAATAAGCAGAAATGCAGTGCGCAAGAACCATAACTGTGCCTTGCATCGTTTTTTAATTATTTCCTTAGATTGATTTAATTTGAGCATTTCTTGTCCGGAGGATAACTTTGTCACTATGAGGTTGAATGACTTGAAACTTGGTATGCATGTTTCTTACCAAAAGTCCAAGCAGTACACAAGAACCGTAACTCTACCTTGTGCTATTTTTCAATTTTTTCCCTTTGATTGATTTTATAAGCATTTCTTATCCGTGGCATAACTTTGTCACTATAACTATTAATGACTCAAAAATAGGAATGCATGTTTCTTTGCTGTGACATGAAGTGCAGTGCGCAAGAATCATAACTCTAGCTTGTGTAGTGTTTGAATGATTCCCTTCAGATTGATTTTATCAGGACATTTTTTTGTCCAGAGCATCGCTTTGTCGTTTTTAGTTCAGATGACTAGAGAGCTCTTGTGAGTCTGATATGTAGCCCAATACTAGATAGTTTTCCATGACAAATTTGCATTTCGTCAGGCGACACTTGCGACTCGCGGAGCTTTTATTCAATGAAAATTTAGCTGTCTGGGTTACTGTTACTAAAATTCAAAAGTCAGTTTTTGTTCAAATGTTTAGTTAGGAAAGAGACATTTTGATGTTAGGTAGCTTACGTACGCCCTGCATAGGAATGAAATCAGAGCTTATTTGGCATATTATTAAAACAAAAAATCAATTTCTGACAATGTGCCATAGTTGAGTGTGGTGCCCATCTTGCGGCGCTCTTGTTATGCTATTAAATCATTCTCACTTGTTGTTTGTTTATTTTTTTATGCTTATTATGTCATTGGTTTGTTTCAGACCTGGTCTTACACTGTGTAGTATCAGTAGAGATTTCTTATCATCCCACGTTGTTAGAGAGAATGCCAACCTACTATCATGTATGATCACTGCTATCTGGTATAAATGTAGTAGATGCTTCACACCAGCAAAACATGGCAGGTGAGAAAATAGCACGTTCTTTCTAGCCTTGATCAAAATTCTTTTTATTGCCCCGGAATCTACCTACTGATGTTGGAAGCATATAGTAGTTTCCTGTCCGTCCATTTGTTTTGTCCGTCCATCCCAACTTGTCCTTCATCATTTTACATATTTTTATGAACATTTATACAGTTGATTAACATGATAAGTAGTACTGTGTGACATAAAAATTTGTCCAAAGAAATTCAAGATGGCTGACTGTCGGCCATCTTATTTTGTCTTATTATGCCCCACATCTTTGATGAGGGGGTATATTGCTTTGCACATGTCTGTCTGTAGGTCGGTCGGTTGGTCGGTCGGTCGTATAAATGGTTTACGTTCAATAACTCTTTGACATAGGAACTTCAAACTTTACATGGAGGTTGGTCAGCAACAGTAGATGACCTCTATTGATATTGAGGTCAAAGGTCAAGGTCACTGTGACCTTTAACATTTCTGACTATTGGGCTGCTATGGGGGCATGTGTGTTTCACAAACATCTATTGTTATAATTGCCAGTGTGTGTCTTTAATGATAGGTTATCTTACAAGTATTTTTTAGCTTCGCCTAGATTTATTTTGCCTGTAGTGTATTCTTGTTGTGTCTGATTGTCTTTTAACAAAACAATGAAACATTTCAGTAGCAAGAAGAGAAAGTCCAGTGAGTTATTGACCTCAGTGGTTTCCCTGATGTCTTTATTGAGTGATTCCCATCATGCGTGGACTCATACAGATAAAAGGTAGGTTAGGCCTCTCAGTAATAATAACATTATGTTCCGGTTTCCCAACCTACCATGATTTTCAACCTGACTGGTTTTTTAATGCCAGAATAAAGGGCCTGACTAGAACTGTGTTTTTTGTCTGACCTGTTGGTGGTGAGCGAGACATAGTTGCCACATTTAGTGTAAATGCGTCTCATTTTGTCCAGACCCTCACTTTGACATGCATTGACCAATCTTACTTATATTTGGCATGATTATTAAACTTAATGTGCAAGTGCCATGACCTTACCTCAAAGGTTGAGGTCTTAGTTGGAGGTCAAAGGTCAAATTGAAGTTCGTCCAGGTCATAACTTTGACAAGCATTGACCATTTTTATGCCCCCGTATCGATAGATCGGGAGGCATATAGTGATTCACCTGTCCGTCCGTTCGTCCGTCCGTTCGTCCGTCCGTCCTGGTTAACCCAAATTGACCGTTTCTTCTAGCATCTTTATGGCTTGCTACAAAGCTTCCAAACTTGCATGGATGTTGTATATGAACACTCTCCACACACCTGTATCACCTGACCCCATTTTGACCTTCACCTTGACCTAATTTTGGACTTAGACTTATTTATGGACAAGGCTTCCACAGGGGGCATAAGCGTTTATTGAACGCAGTCTTTTTACTTATAATACATTCAGGGATTCTACTAAGGCATAATGCCCAATCCTGAAAATAAGATCCTAGTCTGTTTGGGATGGCATAAGCACACATGCCTAAACCAAAACTCTGTTTCAAACATGGTTCTATTGTTAAATGTAGCTTTAAATGATGATAACTTAGTCAATTCTTGGTACTTTTTCATCAAATAACTTTTATTTTCCGAATTTCCGGATTTATCCGGAATTATAGAACCCCTGTACATTTGGCATGAATGTTATCAGCAATGAGGAGTGTCTGTTATGCACAAACGCCATGTTTTATGCTTGTACTCAATGGTGTTTGTTTATGTTCGTGTTCTACCTTGTCAGCCAGTAAACTTTGTGTCAGTACAGAATACTGTAAACCAAAGAATTATTTCGCGTGATTTAATTTCGCTGAGTTCATTAATAAAATAAAAGAAAACTTAATTTGCGAAAATTTGTAATCGCAAATATGCAGACAATCAGCAAAACTTGAAAGTTAGTATTTGTGAAAGTAAATTGGTTTACAGTATGAGAAATATAAATTCACTTGTTGCTCAATATATGTACTGGTAAGTATAATAGCCACAGCTGATGTTGTGATTGCCCTTCCTAGTTTTGTGTTGTGATATTTTTTATTTTTCTGTTTACATTTATGGACAATCCTAGTTTGACAAGTAATTATTCCTTCACCATGCTTATAAAAAACAACTTTTCTAGTGCACAAGGTAGCTAAGTAGAGATCTTAGTCGAACATATGTACAGTGTGTTTCATAATATCTGACCCCATTACAAACGATTGCCAAGAGAACATGCTTGACCTCATCTGATGTTTTCATATACCAGTAGAAAGCTAACATTTGGGAGTTTTATTTAATATATAACATGACCGTGTTACTATCAATGCAATCCAGGAATTAAGATTCTTGCAAAAAGTCATTTTTTCGATAAATGTCAAATTTGACGTCCTAATTGAATTTGTTTCCCAAGTTAAATTAAATAACTTATAAAGTATGGCATGATATAAGCAGTTTTAAAGTGTTTATCAGCACAATTTTATATTTTGATTTGAAAGTTTTGTCTTTTTGTGATGACCTTGAAACTTATGAGTATTGCAGTTGCTTTGCTTACCAGTTGCTAAGCAATGAAAGAAACACAAATAAAAGTACTGTCTCGCTTATGACCAAGTTAACAGGTGACTGTGTTTTGATTACTATTACTTCTAAATTATTGTTTTAAACTCATCTATTGCGTTTGGTGGTTCATTGTAGAATATATACTTCAAAACGGTGAAATTAAAACAATAATTTATATTGTAGAAAGAAAAATAATAAAAAACCAGTCCCCCTATTTACTTGGCTATAAACAAGAACGTATTGTTTGTGTTAGGTTCTTTTGTTACCTAGCAACTGGTAACCAAAGCAACTGCAACATTTAATAGCTTTAAGATTGTTGCATACTTATGAAATTTTGGAATTGATATAATATTTTGTTTACAAACACTATTGAACTGGTTTCATTGTGCAATACTTCACAAGCTAAATAACAACGCCAAACAACACAAACATCAGATTACGCATGGAAGAAACTTTTATCGAGAAATTCAAAACACTGCACCCATACAGACTAAATGATTTATTAATGGAAGCCAACAACGAGAAAACGAACAGAACCTACAAGAAACAGACACCAGCACCCCCAGAATCCTATACAGAAATAACGAAGAAATTAAGACAATGCAATATATGTAAGAAATTCATCAAAAGCATGTTATCCAACATCAACAGACACCACAAAACCCGCAAGACGAAGACACAAACCATGCATAACTGCCACCAATGCGAATTAAAATACGTCAACTTGTACGACCTACAAAGACACTGCCGAAAAATACATAAAAGTAATGTAGAAGCATACACTATCACGAAGGAAAGAAAACCAAAGAAGAAACTTCACTCATCAACACCATCCACTAAACCTCCACTGCCAACCTGGAAATCAACACCACTAATAACACCAAAATTTAGAATAATCGAAAGTCAAAAGAAATGGCTGGAAGCACAAATGAAGACTACAGATGAACTACTGCATGAGATGATAGACCTCCAACAACCAGTATCACCACCACCAAAGACCCCAACCAGAACAGCCAGAAACGAAACATTATGCCTCGACGAAAAGGACAACTTCAAATATACGAACAATATGGACATCTTTATTTACTCAATCTATGAAATATTTGACAATAATTGTAAATAACAAGTAAGACAGTTTTTTTAAATTTATTCATTATTTATTTTCTCCAATACATGTTACCACCGATACAACAATAAGACAAACAATTTAAAAATAGACATCACATGACTTGAAGAAAACGAAATAAATACCGCCATTTCATACTTCGGTAAACAATTTGTAACATCTGTTATTATATGTACCCTGATGAAGACCATTGTGTGGTTGAAACGTCTGTAAATAAATAATCAAAACCTGGCCTGTCTTTTCCGTGTGTTCCACCTATCCTACTTTACTCTTCAGGCTAAATAATAGAATGCTGGAAAATTCAATTTGGACGTCAGTTTTACATTTATCGAAAAAATGACTTTTTGCAAGAATCTAAATTCCTGGTTTGCATTGATAGTAACATGGTCATGTTATATATTGAATAAAACTCCCAAATGTTAGCTTTCCATTGGTATTTGAAAACATCAGATGAGATTAAGCATGTTCTCATGGCATTCGTTTGTAATGGGGTTAGATATTATGAAACACCTTGTATACGAGGGGTGATCATTATATTCGAAGACTTTCCTTCTAACGTTTTCAATATTGATTCTAGAACAATGAAATTACCAGGCAATATAGATCTATCAATTATCTAGCGTTTTAATTAATCAATATATATATATTGTGACGTCACAATGTTCTTGATGACGTCACTTAGTATGACCGAGGTGCAGCGCGCGCCGTCGAGCGTGACGGACAGTAAATAATCACAAAGCAACGGCATTTCATTTAGCTTAACGCCTAACTTGGAAAATTCCTGCGATAGCTCGAAAATGACTTGATTTACATTAATGGGGATTTGTTGCACTCTAAATCAGTGGTCTACACATGATTTCGTTGTGTATATGACTGTAGGAAGACATAGACTGTAATTATGACAGAGTTAGGGATACTTCTCCTTAATTCTGAGAAAAAGAGGCAGGTTTCTGATCGATATGTTACTGGCGAAATCAGTATAGATTACAAAACAATATATCTCTCATTCCATTTGAAAGGAGTTCTTTAGAAATTGCGCCCTAAACTTGTTAGGTTGTGATTCCTTCTTCGTCAGGATCATGCTACCATGTAAGGCCAACCGCGTTTTCAGAGTTTTAAGTCCACTAACGGATCGAGATCATTTCTATTCCGCCTTACATTCCAGAGTTGGCTATTTATGATTTATTTCTGTATTAAAAGTAAATCAATCGTATACACTGGGTCGGATATGAGTCCAGAAAGGAGCATGGTGCTGCTCAAACGGTGGCGCTTGGAATGACGTCACGTGACGGCCTGCGTCACGCACCTATTACATGAATAAAACTATGGTATAGGTGCATTCGGTCGGAGATATCCTACTCTGAATTATGCTAGTTTGCTTTCGAGCCTTGCTGACAAAACAAAATTGCTAGATGAAAAGTCCATGAATATATTGATCACCCCTCGTATTTGACTATAATGTATGTGTTAGGTAGGTTCTGCAGAATTGAACAAGAAGAAGATTATAATATTAAATACTTTATTTAGAGGCAATCATTAGAGGAAACACAGGCTAATCCTCCCCCATAAATATAAGTTTTTTGAAAAAAAAAATTCTTATCATAACAACCAAAAAAGGTTAATGTCACAAATATATTGCTGTAAAATGGTATTGTTCCATTCTGATTATAATTACCAGTGATTATAGTTTAACATGCTTAGTGTAACACATTAAATTACATCAGGAATAATAATATTAATAATAAAGAATAGTAATAAAGATCTCTGTAGAATCGGTATCATTACATCTGGAGTCTGTTACCTAACCAAACCACTACCGTAAAATCCCATGTAAAAGTCGTGGTCGTGTATTGCACGCAGGTAAAAAATGAGAGAAGAATCAGAGGAAAAAAATTTGAAGCAAATCGAGCAATAATTGTGTAAAAACAGTAAAAAACATATTTTCTGCCACCATTTTCAACGCTACCAAATTGTGATAATTACTAGTGAACTGGTGTCAAAATAAAATATAGGACAACTGCAGTTGTTTTTATTCATTTACAACCAAGAATGGTGAATAGTGTTGTTATATATTGACGACAGAGAAGCATGTTTGTGACGTGTGTCAAAAGTGTATGAGTAAGCACTGAAATCTCCACTCTATTATCACAATGGGTCACAACTCTGCAAACACCTTCTCAACGTCATGTCAACACCTTCTTAATGGATGATTAGACTGTTTGCAAAACTTGCTAAGTAGGGTAGGGCCATTTAATGGGAAACAGTATTGATTGCTTTTAATTAAACACTATTTTATTTTCTTAAAGCTTTCATTAATATTATTTTTTGGAAAAATGTATAAATTATCTAGTTATGAATTTTCATATTTACCGTAAAAACAACTGTATTAAAATCCGCAAAATGTACGGAACAGTACGGCACTTAGCCATTACCAAACCAGTACAAATTATTTCCCCTTTATTACAAAAGTTCGTTTTTTACCGATGGAGACTTGGAAAATGGCTATATCATTGTAAAAGACGCACCTAACTTTTGGTTTCGGTTCTGGGATGAAAAATGTGCGTGTTATACATGGTTAAATACGGTACTGAGGGCTTGATAGCACTATGCTAGGAAACATCTCTCTTCAAAAAAACGCTACATAGCAGACAAAGTAAATATTTTATATGCTACTGGTGAGCGCTCGCAGCTTGCAGACTGTTGCGCAGCGAAGCAGTTCGTTGCATAAAAAAAGGCTCAGTAGCGCTTGCCTAGCAAAGTCCTGAGAAACAGTATGCTATTGGCGAACACTGCTCGCTGGTAGCGTGTCATTGCATAGACTACAGGAACTTGCATTTATAATTTGAAAAAAAAAAATTTCAATGGAGTCGACACCAAATCAAAACTCCACAAATATTGGCTTTAAAAGCCGATATTAGACGATCATTGGTACCGATCGGTTGAGGTGCGGATGTATTCTGTATTGTTATTAGCCCCTTTAACTGCCTAGATCATGTGTTTTAACTGTCAAGTTGGTATAGAGAAAATATTTGTATTAGAATAGTTCGTGGGATACAATCGCATTGCACTCCTGTCTATATTTTAATAGTACAGTAGGCCTAGTGAAAAAAATATTTTTTTTTTCATTTTTTTCAAATTATAATTGCAAGTTCCTGTGCATAGACGTAGTAAAGCGCTTCCAAAAACCCCTCAGTTGCGGCTCAGTAAGGCAACGGGATCCAGGAACTGGTATGGTTTGTATATTGTTTCAGTGGTGTATTAGATAAATGTCTATAAAAAATTTATGGTTTCAGTGAAGTATCAGGTAAAGGAAGAGAGGTGGCTGATGTATTGTCAAAAATCCTCGTTAGCAAGGATTCGATTTGTGTTGAAGAAAGGGAAAACTTGAATTGTTGTGTAGAGGTAAGTGAGTTAGAAAAAAAGCAATAATTGGTTTTTTTTGGTGATAATATGAATGGGAACACACCTTGGTGGTTGATTAGTTTGAGCATTATCTTGGAACAGCGGTTGAGGGGTTCAATCCAAGGTCAGGATATACCAGTTTTAATTGAAATGGTACTGATACAGCTCCCTTGCTTGACGCTTAGCATATCAGGGTAGTTCAATTGCGCTGTGTCAGTACTTAAAAATTATACATTATATGTAGTAGGGCTGTGTATCTGTTAGAATGATCAATACAATATTTGTATCGATACAAAATGATTGATATTCGATATATCGTATGATATATTATTTGGCAATAAAACATCTAAATACTGTAAATATGCACATGCATACTTACAAGATGTAGGGGTTTAACACAATTAAGCCAGGCCTGAGATGTGATAAACAACCTATTTGTATATTTGTTAAATTGCGCAAGTGGTTTACATAGCAGATTCTTGTTTGAAAATTAGATTCACTCGGACATAAACTACTTCGACGACCTGACCATTTTGAGACGAAACAAATAGGCGACGAAAAACTTGAATGAAAATGGGTATTTTATTGATTTACATGACTGTATATTTTTGTTAATCGATTTTTTTACCGATACGGGCACGTTCAATACGATGTATCGAAGGAACGCGAAATACCGGTATTCGATTTATATCAGAAACCGGTACGCAGCCCTAATATGTAGCATATTAACAAACAAAATTATAATTGTATGAAATTCAATGAGTAGTTCTCAGTCAGAACATTTTTCATGAATATAGCATAAAGTAAGCCAAAAGCAGTCTCCACTGCTGCTGAACTATCTGTTACATATGCTACCAGTCTGACTAATGTGCATGTAACTTTCCTCCAAACATGTGTACTTTTATAATAGAGATTGACATACTATGAGCATACTTTGACATTTCCGAGGGTTGTCCCAGTAAATCGTAGACTTTGCTTATTTACAAAAAAGTATTTAACTTTTACAGACATTTAATAAATATGTTATAAATGTGTATACATAATTTCATAAAAATACATTTAACAATTAAAAAATTATTAACATTATAACAACATATGGTACGTATGTGCGGCGCACACCGACGTCACGTCTGTAATGTAATAACGTTTATCAGTTTATACTACTCCCTGTTGTGAGCGATACATGAATGATGTCTTTTAACCCACTATTGATAGACCTCTTCAAACCATTCACAGTTTAATGAGCAATTGAATTTTTGTATCGCATACATGTTTTCTGCTCGGTCTTGAAAACGCGAACCCCGTAAATACGCCTTCAACTTCACTATCTATGACGTTCTGTACAGCCTTAACATTCCGTATATCTTTATATGGCATTCTTCCTCGAGTCAATGTATCAGTCCATCTATCACTTAACCTGCCATGCCATTTGTACACAAGTGCCATAGACACACCACTATATCTCTCAGTATTTTTAAGTTTCTTGAAAGTGTCTATTGGTGTCCTTCCAGTCTGTACACAAAACTCAATAGCCATTATGCGGGCCCTGCTATCCTCTAACGTCACCATTTTGAGCATATTTCGATTTTCAGTGATGAATTTCAAATGTGCGTGGTTCGCATGTGAATGACGTTTATTCATCGAAATTTGCAGAGATGATGTCATAATAACGTACAAAAAAGCAGACGTGAAATATAGGCGCCAAATTAAAAAACAAATTCAAAATAGCATGTTAACTACATCGACATTGAATAAATAATGACACGTTTAACGGGTTGCGCCGCCCGAGCTTACATGGGGTGCGACAATCAATGATTGTTTAAGTTAAGTACATATAATTTTAATTTACATGCATGATTTTTATAGAAATATAATTTATAAACTTAAGATAATTGTCAAATATAAAAGTTATGTGACGTCAAATAAAAATATTATCAACAAAGTCTACGATTTACTGGGACAACCCTCGTATAGGAGGGTTGTTCTGCAAATTGTTCAACCTTTTCAAGTCACCTAATTATATAATATCTTTAGGTATGATTACTTATGACTGACTTGTTGACCAAACATAACAGTGATAAATGTGATACATGGAACCATTCATTTTACATAGAATATTGAACTAGAGTAGTGTGTCTTACTTCAACTACACTAACAGGACTGTAACGTCACCTATGTAACCTCAATTGTGCAGTTCACTTTCTGGACAAAATCATGACCATGATGCCTCACACTTTGTATGGTAGGCCAGTATGTCCTATCCATGTCCAGTCTGTGTTCTATCCTTATCCTATCTGTGTCCTGTCTGTGTCCTGTCCATATCCTATCTTTGTCCTGTCCATATCATATCTATGTCCTATCCATGTCCTATTTGTGTCCTGTCTGTCCTGTCCATGTCCTTTCTGTGTCCTATCCATGTCCTATCTGTGTCCTATCCATGTCCAATATGTGTCATGTCCGTGTCCTATTCATATTATATCTGTGTCCTATCCATGTCCTATTTGTGTCCTGTCTGTGTCCTGTCCATGTCCTATCTGTGTCTGTGTCCTATCCATATCCTATCTGTGTCCAATCCATGACAGTGTCCGATAATTTTTTTATTTTGCTGGTAGCCCACTGGGCAACCAGAATATTTTACTGGTATCCCGGAAACAATTTTAGTTGCCCAAGAATTACTGTGGACGTGCCCTATCTGTGTCCTATCAATATCCTTTCTGTGTCATTTGGAGAGATGCATTGATTAATTAGTAACCCATCAATAATGTTTTATGCTATTTATGCCATCATTCAATGTGTTATATTATCTGCTCATTACTTTTCCTTTCTTTCAGCTGTGTATATATACTCGTATATATTTATATTACTTTGTCATTCATGTAACTTTTGTAAATGTACATACTCATTTATTTATATTATGTTATATGAGGCTCACAGGGAAGACTGGGCATACCCAACTGTGTTGCCTCTTTAAATAAAGTCTTTATTATTATTATTATTATTTCCATATCCTGTCTATGTCCAATCCATTTCCTATCTGTCCTATCCGTGTCTTATCTGTATCCATGTCCTATCCATATCCTGTCTGTGTTCTGTCCATGTCCTATCTGTGTCCTATATATATCCTATCTGTCCTATCCCTGTCCTGTCTGTGTCCTATCCATGTCCTATATGTGTCATGTCCATATCCTGTCCTAGTCCTATCCATATTCTATCTGTGTCCTATTCATGCCCTGTCTGTGTCCTATCCGTATCCTATCTGTGTCCTGTCTGTGTCATGTCTGTGTCCTATCTGTATCCAATCTGTGTCCTGTCTGTGTCCTGTTTGTGTCCTATCCGTATCCTATATGTGTCCTGTCTGTGTCTTGTCCGTGTCCTTTCTGTGTCCTGGCTGTGTCTTGTCTGTGTCCTGTCCGTGTCCTTTCTGTGTCCTGTCTGTGTCTTGTCCGTGTCTTGTCAGTCTAATCCATGTGTATCAGTTTATTCACTAATTTTGCATTCTAACAGACAATGGCTTTTGATATAAGATAACCTGGTAATCATTTTGAGGGCATTTGAAATATATGAAAAAAGGTGTTGCTACAGATACCACTATATCTTTGATGAATTGAAAAAAAAAATTAAAATACATATTAATTTTTTGTAAAACTATATGTGCTGTATGTATGTTTATGTATACATTTTTTGTACTGCGTGTAGTTTGATTGAAATGTAAAGGTTTGTGAAGATAATTCTGTGAATCTAGAGAACTACCCTTGAAAATTAGCAAGTCAGCATGCATGTTAGCCTTATTATACCCATGGGATAAAGTGTTGGTTATTCTTCACAAGCTGCAAACTGTGAATGCTTTTTACACTTGGACATAGGTCATTATCTTGTAGTCCTCTATCACATGTCTATCCGTATGAGTTCATTTACCTTGCATATAGCTTTAAAGTACAGTACAACCTCCAGAGCAAAGTCAAAATTTCCCTAAGCTGACATTTACTATTATTACATAACCTGCGGTTCAGGAGTGTCGTAAAGCCGTGCCGTAAATATAGCTCGACACTCCCAGACTGTGCAATAAATATTTAAATGAGCTTGACATGACGTTAGCAAATCGATGCATTGGTCCGTCAATGACGTCAGAATAATATCAACGTCGCCATGACGTCGCGCTAATTGTATCGCTGAATTTTGGCTGAAATATATGCAGCGTACATCATCCTTTTGAACAATAATGAGCGTTTTCTAAGGTTATGTGATAAATAGAATTTCGTGCTCGTCGACAAAAACAATTTGACACTCGGCAAAGCCTTGTGTCATATCATTTTGTCCACTCGTTTAATAAAACTCATATGTATTGAGCACTCATGCAAGATCCTCTTTTGAATTTAACCTCTACAACTTCTGTACAAAGGCCAATATTTGCAGCTCCAAAAGGGTGTTGCTCTACAAAGGTTGTACTGTACAACATCTAGATTCCAAATCGCTTTCTGGATAGCCTAGTTGAAGAGCATCTGCTTCAAGTGCGGGAGGTCTCTGGTTCGATCCCAGGCCAAGTTATATCAAAGACAAAATAAAAATGGTACCAGAAATTCCCTTGCTAGGCACTCAGCATAAAAAGGGAAATCTGGCTTCTCTTCTCCCATACCCTCATAGCCGGCGATGGATCACATCAGGAGTGAGGTGTTGAGAGTGATTAATATAAGTTGCGCAATCAGCCTAAAATAAATTAGTAACTTACTATATAGCACAAAACAAGCCTGATACGAAAGAAAATCAGTCTGAGACTGTGGGATAGTTTTCAATAAATATTGGCAAGATTTGAAGGAGTCTTGTATATATCATATATATTCAGGCTTTCAAGTGGTCCTATAAAATTCCAAAAAATCATATTTTTTTTTCAGGTATCCTTAAAAAATACCTTAAGTTATTTTTTCCTGTAATTCGTAACATTTCGTACTTTATATTTGAAAATAGCATATTTTTTCTGAAGCTGATTAAAGAAAGCAATACTCTTTCAATACAAAATATTCATTTTGGTGCTATGCTTGCACAATAAATAGTCTTTGCAACTTTAAGTATGATCACTTGCATGACAAACTTCTTCGAAAGCCAGGCATTATATATATTCACTTAGAGGAGAAACATAAGACCATCTTTGTCCTTTTGGTTTATGTAAATAAGAAGAGAATTGAATATAATTATAAATATGTGTTTTATATCTGCAGCTATTACAGAGCCTGCCATTGGACAAGTTACGTCCTTGTGACCAGATCAAATGTGTGGTTGGATTACAAGCTATAAGGCGTTTATCTGATCAGTCTGGACTGAATAAACAGGTAAAGAAATAATAACTGAAAATACATTAGAACTTCCATGCATCTGGCAATTTTACCTCGAACACTCTTAAAAATCTCAAACACATTCTTCGATCCTCACAAAATAATCGGTATACAGGTACTATGTCTCTTAAGTATAATATGTGCCTTTATCTACCGAAGTTCAACTGTAAAAAACAAAATGAATGAACATTTGGACTGATCTCATTTGACAATTTCTCAGTCCAGATAAGATTTTATTAGTCCCCTACCGGTTTTTGACCAGAGGGGACTATAGGTTTGCCATCCGTCCGTCAGTCAGTCAAAAAATCTGGACCCTACATAACTCAAACAGTTTCCAAGCTAAGTTTATGAAACTTGGTATGTGGATAGGGGGCAATAAGGGGATAATGCACATCAAAAAATATTTTGATTCCGACCAAAATTGTGGGTGCTATGGCAACAGAAACATTGAAAATGGCTTAAAACTGGTAGGGGACTTCTGTATTGCCTGCAATTCTTAATGACTTGTTGTAATGCCTATATAAATGATTGGCTAGGCTTTTGGACTTGATTTAGACAGTTGTGCAACAGGCCTCCTTTTGATAGTTTTGTAACAGATGAATACCTAGTCTATTAGTTCACCATTTGTTTTAAAGAGAACATAAAAGGTCAGAGCTATATGAAGCCTTGGAAACAGTCATGAATTATAATGTATGAATTAATTATGTCTCCCACATATAGTGAAGAAGATCTCGATATATTGATAATGTGCTGGACGTCTGGTTGAATGTCCTATCTAGATGGATGGATGTCACAAAGTTTGTTGGCACTTATTCTCCGTATCCACTGGTCTGATTTTAATGAAACTTCACATTAATAGTTAGTAGCAAGCCTAGTTGTGAATGTTGTAAGGAAAGTTTTATTAGATGGATATTGCCAGAGTTGCGGCCCTTTTCGGGAGACATCGATTTTTGTGTCATGCAGAAAACTGTAATATTCTAGCCTTACCTTAAAGCCTGGTTATTTTCAGGGCACATCTTTCAGTGATGTATCCACTACCTGTGTAAAATTGTGTACTATCATAATAGAATCATGCAAAGTGGAGCGGTTGTTTGAAGTTATCTCTGTGGATTTGTACCTAACATGGTTACATTCCGTGCTTAACTCTTGTACTTCGGTAAGTTTACATACCTTTCCTTCACGTTGATTCAGTCACTGATAAAATTTGAAACCGTATAAGGAAGAACAGTGTAATGTGAGAAAACCGACACATGGGAAAACCGGAATGTTGTCCAAACTGACCAAATATTTTGGTCCCGAAATTTCTCTTCTTTAATTCAATGTAATAGCTGTTTGAAAAAACCGGAAACTTGCGAAATCTGAATACCGACGGCTACTTTGTCCCCCAACTCGTATCAATACACACTTATCAAAGCTTAGATACTGAACAAATTAATTACCAAACAATCAATTTGTTAAAAAACCCCAGGGAATGTGTGAAAAACTGTGTACAGAACACTCGTAGGCCTCTGCTACGAAGGTGTTAATTGTCCATTTAAATCCCGTCGATAGTAGTGTAACGTAATAATTACGAAGGCATGATATTTACTCTTAACTCTTTACGATGAGCCCTCTTTCATGTAACACTGCATGCTTTTAGCAGAGCGTCTTGAATAAAATATTTTAACTCACTTTTATGTTAACTCATGCTATAAATTGTTTGTTCTTTAGGTCTGTCGTGTTTTTAGCTCACCTGTCACAAAGTGACAGAGTGAGCTTTTGTGATCACACTTCGTCCGTCGTCCGTCCGTCCGTCTGTCCGTCCGTCCGTCAACAATTGGGTTGTGTTCTCTCTAGAGGTCATAATTTTGGCCTAATCTTTATGAAACTTGGTCACAATGATCATCTCAACAAAATCTAGGTCAAGTTCGATATTGGGTCATCTGAGGTCAAAAACTAGCTCACTAGGTCAAATTATAGAAAAACCTTGTGTAGTCACCAGAGGTTACAATTTCAACTTAATCTTTATGAAACTTTGTCACAATGAGCATGTCAACAAAATCTAGGTCAAGTTCGATATTGGGTCATCTGAGGTCAAAAACTAGCTCACTAGGTCAAATTATAGAAAAACCTTGTGTAGTCACCAGAGGTTACAATTTCAACTTAATCTTTATGAAACTTTGTCACAATGAGCATGTCAACAAAATCTAGGTCAAGTTCGATTTTGGGTCATCTGGGGTCAAAAACAAAGACACAATGTCAATTACAAAAATCACAATGTCAATTGTTATTTTCCTGAGGGTCGTGGGTTCAAACCCCACTGGAGCCATACTTTTTTTTTTTTTTTTTTTTTTTTAAGTGTTTAGATATTGTTTTGTCTTTATAACATGTATTTGTACAGTTATATGGAGGAAAATATTTTGTTTAAATTATAGGTCAAATCATAGAAAAACCTTGTGTAGTCACCAGAGGTTACAATTTCAATTTAATCTTTATGGAACTTTGTCATAATGATCCTGTCAACAAAATCTAGGTCAAGTTCGATTTTGGGTCATCTGGGGTCAAAAACAAGGTCACACTGTCAATTGACATTTTCTACTCTTCAATTGCCTCGCCCGAAACTACATCGTGTCTAGGCTCTGCATTGTATATAAAACGCGTGTGTGTTAAAAGAATGACTTGTATTATATATTAATACTCTCGCACTATCAGTTTATCATACTGATTGTATCAAATTAATAATGACCAGTGTGTAGGTCCATGAAATATTTAAACCTCAGACCGTGTGTGTACTCATTTAAACCTTTCAACATGTAGTCTTCATGGTCACTAACTCTCTGCTGTAACTCTCTCTGTATACATACAAGTAAACTTTCATCAACCAATGAAAATGTGTATCAGGGTTCACAGCAGTTTTGTAAAGGTCAAATATCAAAATATTCTAGTATTTTAAGCAGGGTGTGAATTGTAATGGTTAAGAGGAAATCAAAGCGCTGTAGGGAGCGTAGACATTTTCCTGAGGGTCGTGGGTTCAAACCCCTCTGGAACCATAATTTTAATTTTTTTAATTTTTATTTTTTTAAGTATTTAGGTATTGTTTTGTCTTCATGGCATGTATTTGTACAGTTATATGGAGGAAAATATTTTTCCCAAAATATTTGGTTTAAATTATAGGTCAAATTATAGAAAAACCTTGTGTAGTCACCAGAGGTTACAATTTCAACTTAATCTTTATGAAACTTTGTCACAATGATCATGTCAACAAAATCTAGGCCAAATTCGATTTTGGGTCATCTGGGGTCAAAAACAAGGTCACATGGTCACGTCATTAAAAATATCCAATAGAGGCTGAATTTCCTTAAATTTTATTCAGAAAATGTGTAGGGTCACCATAGGGGTGTGCATGCACTAGTACGACAGGTGAGCGACCTAGGGCCCTTTGGGCCCTCTTGTAATATGTTCACATACATTTTAGCAATTTTCACGATGCATTAATTTTACAAAAGCACTTACTTTTGTGATACTTCGGATATTATCGTTGACATTATAACAATTGGTGTAAATAAAAGGCATTTTTATGCCCCCCTATCGATAGATGGGGAGGCATATAGTGATGCACCTGTCCGTCCGTCCGTCCGTCCGTTCGTCCGTTCGTCCGTCCGTCCTGGTTAACCCAAATTGACCGTTTCTTCTAGCATAAATATGGCTTGCTACAAAGCTTTCATACTTGCACGGATGTTGTGTATGAACACTCTCCACACGCCTGTATCACCTAACCCCATTTTGACCCTCACCTTGACCTAATTTTGGACTTAGACTTATTTATGGACAAGGCTGCCACAGGGGGCATAAGCGTTTATTGAACGCAGTCTTGTTGTATTTATATTTGTTATTCGAAGCCCCTCATTAAACATCCAACGCATATTATGCACATATTGGCGCCTGATACCAAACAACACCAATCAAGGCCAACTACAACGCATTTAAGATAACAAAATAGTTGTAGTTTCACAATACCGAACTTTTGTGAAATCCGAACAAATCAGGCGGTCTGAAAGGTGTTCGGTTTTCTCAGATTACACTGTAAATGCATGGTAAGTCTTCTGTGCAAGGTGTCAAATTATCTAGCATATTCATTATAAAACTTGCCAATATGGAAGATAAAGGTATCTTTTTATCTGGCGTATTGGTTAGAGCTTGTCCAATGGAGGATCTAGGTATCAACTTGTCTAGCATATTGGTTAGAGCTTGCCTAATGAAAGATCTAGATATTATACCTAGGTCAAGTTTTTGGATTTTTACATGTATATCATCTACTGTGACATTGGCTATAGTCAGGCCCTTAACATTTGAAGAGTTGGTCAGTTGTTTACTGAAAAGCAAGTTAGTAGTGGTAACAGGTTAATGAATAATTCCAGAAAAGAAAACAAAAATGTATTTATTTAATTTTCAAGAGTCACTCCTTGTAATAATTTGTTAGTTTCTCAAGCTAAAGTGAATACGGCTGTATGGTTTAATCTGTTATGATATGAAGGTATTTTTAAGTGTATCTTGTGATATGTGTTTCAGCAATCTGTCGAGTATTATAAATGCATCTTGCTGGCTGAGATTTCATGTCAAGTAATTGTGAGGGATTTTGGAGTCTTTGAAGAATTGCGAAAATTTGCTACTAAGGTATGTAACGGTACATTTAATGGCGAGTACAAATGTGTCAAATTAGATCATGAACATTATACATTCAAGTGGGTGGCATGGTGGTCGAGTGTTTATGCTCTTAACTGCGGCTTGTGACCCCTGGTTCAATTCTCGGCTGAGGCACTTAGTCATTACTGTAAGACTTGTCAGTATTTCCTACCTTACTAGAGATGAAGTCACAACTGGTAGTCTCGAGTGTATCTTTGCTATACACCAGGTACACTCAAGAATCAATGAGTCTATTCAGAAAGAGCTAGGGTAGCGCTTCTGGATTCCTTGTAACTCATAATTGGCCAATCTGGCACGGGAAAGAAACCAACGGCCATGCACTTACGAATGTTTCAGCCGAGTGCAAACAAACGAACAGACATTTTATTGTGTTTAATATAAAATGGCTAATTTAACAATTGGGTATGCAGGGGGATGCTTAACTCAGGAAACCAATTACATCAGCTCTTCTTTCTGTCTGTCTATCTATAACAAGAACCATATTTGCTACTTTGATCCCCTTTGTTGCTGGATTCATCATTTCTGTTGCTTGTGTCTCCGAAAGCAATGGAGTTGAAAGTTTACTGCAATGATTATCAACATGGAATTTGTGCAATGTTTTCTTTATCCAGTGTTCATGTTTTATTGTAAAACCTTTTGTGTGGAACTTCCATGTCTGTAGGACAACCCTTTGGGAGGTGCAGATATTGACTGTTGTTTAGAGATTGATGCTCTACAGAGGTTTAAATCATAATAAATATTGGCTTAGGGAAATTTTGAAGATTTTGTCATAGAGAGGTACTTGCTCTACAGAGGGCCACTCTAAAGAGATAGTACTGTACAGGTAAATCATTTTGTTTATTAATTTAAATTTTCTGTGTGTTTAGATGATCCTTGGAGAGTCATCGTCGCCAGATATAGGGGCCCTGAATTTGATGTCATTTCTGATACAAGAGATAGGAAAGGTAGGTTAACCAAATTTTGATTTTTAGCTCGACTTTACAAAGAAAAAAGGCGTGCTATTGGCATGAGGGATCTTGTGCGTCAGCATTAGTTAAGTTAATTGTCAAGAGTCATTTTCTCAAAGACAATCGAAGGTATTAACTTGAAACTCAATATGGTTATTCATCATCACAAGCGGAGTCCATACTGACAAGGCTGGTAACTATGGGTCTTATATTTATGGAGTTACCTGCCCTTGTTTGGACTTAGTACATATAAATAATGGCAAATTTTCACATCAACTGAATTTTCACAAACTCTATCAAGCTTTCAACTAGAAAATTTGGAATGTGATGACCTACATCTACTTACAAGTGGAAATAAATCTATCCAGCATTTGATAAGAGTTATTCCCCTTTTTGATTTTAACACAAAAATGTCAATTTCTCAAAGACTATCAAAGGTATCCACTTGAAACTCAACATAGTTATTTCATTATCACGAGGGGAGTCCATACTCGCAAGGCTGGTAACCATGTGACCTACATTTATGAGTTATCTGCCGTTGTTACTCTTAGAATCTTTACTCACAGATGAGCAAGGATACTATCAAGTACAAGAACTTTGAGCATCCAGCGCTCATAGGCAGAACTGTTGTTATATATACAATTAAACCTCAATAATTAAACCATCTTGTATAGACAAGCTCAATTTCAAAATGATGTTTGTGACCCTTAAAAACTGATCTGATTATGCCCCCAATCTATGATGAGGGGGTATACTGCTTTGCACATGTCGGTCCAACAATTATTACTGCATAAATTTGTTTATTTTCTATTTAAGTTACTGAATAGGTCGTACCTGAACGAGACTCTGAAGACAGGATATACCGAGCTTTTCCGTTCCATGGTGAAGAAAGCCATGAACATGTTCTCATTGATGACGTCACAAGGCAGCACACATAAACAGTGTATACTGGTTCGCATATATACTACCGTGATAACGTTACTGGGAAGTAATGATGATTTGAAGCCAGGGATAGTAGACAAGTTTGGATGTGTATTGAACTGGTGTGAAAATATTGTGGAAAATATGGTATGTCTGTCATGTTTGTGGAAAATATGGTATGTCTGTCATGTTTGTGGAAAATATGGTATGTCTGTCATGTTTGTGGAAAATATGGTATGTCTGTCATGTTTGTGGAAAATATGGTATGTCTTTCATGTTTGTGGAAAATATGGTATGTCTTTCATGTTTGTGGAAAATATGGTATGTCTTTCATATGGTATGTCTGTCATGTTTGTGGAAAATATGGTATGTCTTTCATGTTTGTGGAAAATATGGTATGTCTTTCATGTTTGTGGAAAATATGGTATGTCTTTCATGTATGTGGAAAATATGGTATGTCTTTCATGTTTGATATTGATAGTATGTGCTGGAACTTAGCTACCTGACCTATCCTGTTTGATCTGCTTATAGATCTGACTTGAAAATCACCAGTCCTGTTTAAATCAGCATAGTTAGAAAGAAATGTCTTATTCAGTTGTCTAACCTTGCTAGAGATGTTGCTATGAAAAAATGTTGTATTAGACCCCTACCGGTTTTTGACCGGAGGGGACTATAGCTTTGCCCTCCGTCTGTCCATCAATCTGTGCCCACAAACGGGTACTTAGGTGGCTACTTTTTATTGACAAACCAGTTGAAAATAGTTAAAACGAAAGTAGAATTTGTTTTCCAAGCTAGGTTTATGAAACTTGGTATGTGGATAGGGGGCAATAAGGGGATAATGCACTACCAAAATTGTGGTTGCTATGGCAACAGAAAATGGCTTAAACCGGTAGGGGACTTCTGTATTGCCTGCAATTCTAAATGACTTGTTCAGTTGTCTACCATTGCTAGAGACATTGTTTACTGTATGTTTGAGGTTAGGACTGATGTGTACTGTATGTTTGAGGTTAGGACTGATGTGTACTGTATGTTTCAGGTTAGGACTGATGTGTACTGTATGTTTCATGTTAGGACTGATGTGTACTGTATGTTTCAGGTTAGGACTGATGTGTACTATATGTTTCAGGTTAGGACTGATGTGTACTGTATGTTTCAGGTTAGGACTGATGTGTACTGTATGTTTCAGGTTAGGACTGATGTGTACTGTATGTTTCAGGTTAGGACTGATGTGTACTGTATGTTTCAGGTTAGGACTGATGTGTACTGTATGTTTCAGGTTAGGACTGATGTGTACTGTATGTTTCAGGTTAGGACTGATGTGTACTGTATGTTTCAGGTTAGGACTGATGTGTACTGTATGTTTCAGGTTAGGACTGATGTGTACTGTATGTTTCAGGTTAGGACTGATGTGTACTGTATGTTTCAGGTTAGGACTGATGTGTACTGTATGTTTGAGGTTAGGACTGATGTGTACTGTATGTTTCAGGTTAGGACTGATGTGTACTGTATGTTTCAGGTTAGGACTGATGTGTACTGTATGTTTCAGGTTAGGACTGATGTGTACTGTATGTTTCAGGTTAGGACTGATGTGTACTGTATGTTTCAGGTTAGGACTGATGTGTACTGTATGTTTCAGGTTAGGACTGACGTGGTTGCTGTTATGTCCGCTCTCATATTCTTTCAAACATTATACAAGCATCACAAACTATTAGATGATCACCTGGATGAGAATACAAGATGGAGGACGTGGCTGATGTTGGTGGTTGTACTGAAACAGTTAGTAGCTGATGAGTCTGTTACACTAACAGATAGTCAGTCTGGTACTAGTCAGTCTGCAGTACCTGCATCAAGTGTGAGTGGTCAATGTGTTGATATGGATGTTGACAAGTCCGAAGATAAAGGGATAGAAACTGTTGGTACTGTCTCTGCTGGTAGTAGATGGTCAACAGAATATACCAATCATTCAGAAAGAATCAAGAACATTCTGGAAGGAAAAAATGAGATAATAAACACAGTGTCTATTAATACGTCACATTCACCTGTAGACACGGTGTCTCATTGGGAAAACAGTGGGAACCATGGCAACATTCATGCCATGTTTAGGGATCTAATATTTAAGGGACATCTTGAGGAACAGGGATCTAACCTCATCAGGATTCAAGTTCAAAGTGTCATGGCAACGTTGTTGGTTTCCTTTGATCTGGACCTGTTTAAGAAAGTGGCTCAGAGTCTTATAAACGATGTTGTAAGTATGATAGTTCTTAAGTTATTTTTGAGAGAGTATTTTAAACCATTTCGTCAAGTTGACTTGAATAATTATGCTCACATTTGGTTTATAATATTTTGCCCCACTACTTGGCTATATACGTGGGTAGATCCAAAAGTAATGTCACTGGTGCTGTAAAATCGTGTATAATGTAAATTAAACAACGCAAGTTTACATGCAGCTACATTAATCTATTTCCAATATAACGGCCAAATTTCATGATTACGCAATTATTTGTTATTGAGATATAAGTGTACAGTGTAGCCTACTAACGAACATCCCAGCAAGCCATTGACATTAATGACGTCGAAACAAAATTTGACGTTACTTACATCATTCCTTTTCAAAGTATCGTCATTGATGTTCTATACAGCGCTCATGTCTGTGCATCCATTTTTATGCCCCCGTATCGATAGATCGGGAGGCATATGGTGATTCACCTGTCCGTCCGTCCGTTCGTCCGTCCGTTCGTCCGTCCGTCCTGGTTAACCCAAATTGACCGTTTCTTCTAGCATCATTATGGCTTGCTACAAAGCTTCCAAACTTGCATGGATGTTGTATATGAACACTCTCCACACACCTGTATCACCTGACCCCATTTTGACCTTCACCTTGACCTAATTTTGGACTTAGACTTATTTATGGACAAGGCTTCCACAGGGGGCATAAGCGTTTATTGAACGCAGTCTTGTTTAAACTCATTTACACACTAGAGTCTTTATGTAGTGAGGAAAATTCTGTTTTGATTCAGGGTCATAGAAATACATCAATGTCTCATTAACTGTAATTATACGCTGGAAAAATAATGTGTGCGGCAGCATGGCGTCAGTGGTATATTTTGAAGGTC
Organism: Spisula solida; assembly: GCA_947247005.1. Classification (NCBI taxonomy): domain Eukaryota; kingdom Metazoa; phylum Mollusca; class Bivalvia; order Venerida; family Mactridae; genus Spisula; species Spisula solida. The sequence continues at coordinate 37,213,724 of OX365947.1, read as the reverse complement.
TATATAATGCTATTTTAATATTCAAACAATATGATACAAATGATATTAATCAGAATTAAATTACTTGACATTTTGATATAAATTTTATTGACATACGCCAACAAATAAACTCACCAGTGGAACAGTGACATTACTTTTGGATCTACCCATGTATATATGATATAGGGGTCACTTTGTCTGTTGATCGGTCTGTCCCAAAATGTGTACAGTCCGTGTAACTTGCATTGGATATTTAAATAACTTGGTACATGTGTTCACCACCATGAGATAGTTGTGCACAATGTATTCATTAATATCTCAAAGTCATGGAGTTCACATGCATATCTGGTTAATGGTTTTAGTAATTCTGTTCTGTATTGGTGACTAGGGGTGAGCCGATACATCGAAATATCGATGCATTGCGATCCCAAGTGTCCCGATAGTATGGATCGATAGTAAAAGTCTCGATCCAATAACTATCGCCGATAGTTAGCCCAACTATCGATAGTTACCATAGTTTAAATAACGTTTATTATTACATTAAAACAACTTCCGTTCTCGTTAAAAAACTAATTTTAGATAATCGTTCGCACCAAAACTGCCAAAAAGTACCAATATTGCAATTGTTCTTCCATTGGACATGATAAAAAACTTTTATTGTATTAATGTTTTTCTGTTAAATTCATTTTAAATCATTTCCACAAATTGTAGATAAGTATGTTGTACAACGAAGTTATATCTAACATAGTGCAAATTTTCATTTACAAGTTAATCTCTGGTTTTCCAATCTTGGCAATAACTAGTGCAATAGTATCGCAATAGTTACCAACAATACAATAGTATCGCAATAGTACTTTCAGCAATAGCAATAATATTGCAATAGTCAAAAATGGACTCGATAGTCACCCCTATTGGTGACATCCCTTGCTAAGATGCTTAATGCACTCATTAAAATTGTAGTAAGTAGACAAATGATTTTGTTTTAGATGTTTATATGAAAATTTATTTTGTTCCCTATTATACAATATGTATCACATCCCACATTGAGTGATAGAATGTTATCCCATGACATGGTATTATGTTAATCGTCATTGGTGCTGCTAGGTTAAGGGTGCATCTGAGTTATTTTCATCACTTGATTGTCGTTGGCGTTGCTAGGTTACACTTTATGTTTAAATCAACCTTCTCATGAAATATCAAAGCTATGGTTTTGAAACTTGCAACACCTGTTTATCAGCATCATCCCAGTCAGTAAATCACTAGTTCAGGGCCTGGAAGTACCAACAATACTTACACTCAGCATTCAAATATTGAAATTCATTCTTCATTCATTCAAACTAACGCTGAGTGACAATTTAGGGCGTTACTACGTGGCTATCAACCAATGAGATCTTGTCTCGCGTTCACTCATTGGCAACGTGTGAATAGCTAATTGGCATTTATCGAAGTCTATTAGATCACATATTGTTCGAGGATTTGATCAAGTCAAGTAAATCACTTCCACACAAAGGTTTAACGCAAGTTATTTATAAATTGATTCTTAAACGCACACGTTTTGCCCCAGGATCTTGTGGGAAATAAACGCGAGCTAATCATACTAGATCTAACTTACCTTAATTAGGGTTCCCACGGTCAGGGAAAAGTCAGGGAAAAACATAATTTTTTCAAGGTCAGGAAAAAGTCAGGGAATAATGAAATTAGTCAGGGAAATTTGGAAATTGAGCAAAAAGTCAGGGAAAAGTCAGGGAATTTTTCATTGAAGCTGTCGCTAAGTGTCATTTTCTATGAAGAAAAAGACTGAAAAAATTCTCGCTCGCTATGCTCGCTCAGAGTATTTCTAAGTTGTATTAAATTAATGTTAATCAACCGTGTTAAACATGCTAACCTAACTCTTTTGTTCCATATAGCCTCCTTTTCTCTATATTATTGCCATATTTAGCTCTAACAAAAAGATGTCAATGTCGCCCGATCGCCCTAAAAAGTCAAGGAAAACTGCTCTGTGGTCAGGGAAAAATCAGGGAAAAGTCAGGGAATTTTGTCTTAGAAAATTTGTGGGAACCCTGTTAATGAATCAATGTAATCCGTAGACTAACTAGCAATAATAATCCTCAATAAAAATTTTGTGGTTATTCCAAAACTAATTTTAATGCCAAGAGCACAAACTCCTCGCCATATGAAGTGTTAATTCACCATTGAGGAAACGTGTTTTCATATTACCGTGAGTTACACAGTGACGTCATAATTATGTAAAACTCACGCGTGTGGAGACTTGGGGAGTACTGTAAACATGACGGTGTACACGTTATATTGTTTAGGATGATGTTAAAATTAATCTTAATGAATTATTCGCGCATTGTAATGTCTTTGGTGATGTGTATTAACCATTGGAAAGTTATGGATTTTGACTAGATCCACCAGCGTTGACAATGCCTGTGTAAGTTGGACAATTTTTAATCTTGTTCAATCCTTCAATGATTATGTTAGATTATAAATTATTTGACGTGAAATGTCATACTTCCTAAAGACAATACTAGATATCAATTCCAGATCGATGAAGAAAATAGATGGAAATCTATGAAGATCCTAGGGATCTAAAATTTCGTATTCCCGACGTCGAATAATTGCGTGATTTTTCTTGAACAACATTAAACAGTCTCACTGCCTTTAAAATTACGAAATTTAGCGCAATTTCGGAATTAATTAAAAAAAGATTGTTTTGGTTAAAATTGTTCATAAATTGCTATTTTCTACTGATAATACTCTAGTCATATGTGACAACGACTTTTGGAAGTTTGAAAATCCATTGTTTTGACTTTAAAACAACTATACTGTAGTTGCTTTGAAACCAGCGAGCATAAAAGGGGGAAATCATGTATACTTTTTGCGAAAAATTATGAATTTTTGGGAAAAATGGAGGTTATTTTGCTAGGAGAAGGGGCCTGTATTCGGCCCCATAAATAGTAAAAAAATGACTGGTTTTACATTGTACAATTATTTATCTGAGTTAATGAATGATGTCAAAAGAATAAACATTAAGTACTGTGATGTTTATGAATTGAAAGAACAATCAGAGTTGATCATATAAGTGTTGATTACACATAAAAGTAAATCTATAATTTGGCATAGAACTGCACTTGTGACATGAATTGTAACCATTTACTTATACTTATTTTGAACAAAATATTGTTTACCTTTTAAGGAATTATTTGCTTACTGGAGAAACACAACAATTTCTGTCAGAAAAACACAGGAGATGCCATAAGCAGACTCTAAAAACTTCAAAAAAATTTTGGGGGAGGACCGCCAATCCCCCGCACCCTCCCCCCAAAGTGCCCTTTTCACAAAGTTGCACCCAGCCCTTTTCAAATCCTAGCTGGAGCACTGGTTGTATTCCAGGCCCAGGTCATAAATAAAAGTAGGCATAAACTTTATGAAGGTCAAGCAATGGTATTAGAATAGACCATAAAGTACACATAAACTTTCAAAAGTTGTTATTGATGAAGACATTCCATGTGATACATGAAGTTAACATTTCGGTGAAAATTATGGTGTTAAATGTGCGAAATTCCCTACTCAGAGACCTGCGTCATATTTGTATGATATTCAGGCATTTCGACACACAGAGAATTTCTTGGTGGACAACAGGTTTTAATATTGTTACAAATTGAAAAAACATGAACTTAACATCATTTTCTCAAAAATACAAAATGTTTGCAGAGCTAGTTTTGAAAATATTTGATTTTTTTTGGAAAAAACATGCAAAAAGTTATTATCCAATATTTCTGTAAGTAAAATTTAAATGGGAATCTACAATACTAGTATGATAGTACAAATGTATGTATTTGATGTTCATTTGATTTATAGAATGTTAATCTCATTGCAGCATCCAGACTCGCTACTGAAAGATAAGCTACAGATACAGTCATCTTTGCTTATATGGAGATATCTACTAACCATGACACTCACAGACGACCAATCAAAGGCTATCAGACACTCGGCCAAAGATGTAAGTTTAATATAGTGCAGGGATTATATAACTTGATCATCATCCATCAGTTAGAATACTAGTAATTTAACAGCTGATGTCTAATCTATATTAATAAACCTTGTTTGTTTATGAGTTCCCTACTGGTTTTTACCGGAGGGGACTACAGGTTTGCAGCCCGTCCGTCAATAAATTTGGATCCTGGCATAACTCAAGACAGTTTGAAGCTAGGTTTATAAAATGTGGTTTGTGGGTAGGTGCCAATAAGGAGATTATGCACTTCTAAATATTTTTAGCTCACCTGTCACAAAGTGACAGAGTGAGCTTTTATGATCACTCGTCGTCCATCCACAATTTGTTTGTTTAGTCACTAGAGGTCACAATTTTGGCCTAATCTTTATGAAAATTGGTCACAATGATCATCTCAACTAAATCTAGGTCAAGTGCCATATTAGGTCATCCGGGGTAAAAAACTAGGTCACAAGGTCCAATCTTAGAAAAACCTTGTGTAGTCACTAGAGGTCACAATTTTAACTTGATCTTTATGAAACTTAGTCACAATGATTATCTCAACAAAATCAAAGTCAAGTTCAATTTTGGGCCGTCCAGGGTCAAAAACTAGGTCACAAGATCAATTCATAGAAAAACCTTGTGTAGTCACTAGAGGTCGCAATTTTAACTTAATCTTAATGAAACTTGGTCACAATAATCATCTCATAAAAATCTAGGTCAAGTTTGATATTGGGTCATCCGGGGTCTAAAACTAGGTCACAAGGTCAAATCATAAAAATAGTCACTAGAGGTCATAATTTTAATATGTTAATCTTTATGAAACTTGGTCACAATTATCATCTCAACAAAATCTTGGTCAAGTTCGATATTGGGTCTTCTGGGGTCAAAAACTAGGTCACATCGTAAAATCATAAAAAAACTTGCAATAGAGACTGAATCTTCTTGAATCTTCTTCAGAAAATATAAATAATTACTTAGGTCACCATAGGGGTGTGCATGCACTACTACGTCAGGTGAACGACCTAGGTCCCTTTGGGCCCTCTTGTTTGATTCAGACAAAAATTTTGCTGACAACGACCGTAAGTAATTAAAATTCATATCCAAAGACTAAACTTCTAAATGGTTTTTGACCAAACTGTGAAGGAAAGAACCATAGGTGTTCCTCTTCAAAAGGCAGTATCATCTGTACTGGTTGTTACTCACTACTGTATGCTGCACATGTATGCCATAAAGTAAAAAACTAGTGTTTTTGAGTAAAACTCTTTTAAACTTCATCTCCTAAAGGACTTATGGATTTTGACCAAACTGCACAGAAACTGTCTTCAGGTGGTCATCTTCAAACTATTAAATGAAGTGTTCTTGTTGTATGTTATGTTAAAGCATGTTTTACATGTTATATTTGGTAGATGATGTTAAACATGCATGGATTGTGTCATGTACTCCAGCACAATGTAGATGATAACTTGATGAGAGATATCACTGTTCCTATACTACATATACAGAAACATATGTTAGCTCAGGGAAAGGTATGGTAACATCTATATACTTACTGTATACATACTCTAAGACTTGTCTTCCTGGCTTGGTCTAGGGATAGCTGCATGGGACTTGTACTTTCAACTTTTTGATTGCTGAAAGTTCTTTTTTTCTCATTCAGTTGTGTGTTCAGCATTCTGCCATGTAATTGTGATATGTGATGTTTTTAGCTCACCTGTTACAAAGTTGCTGCTCCCTTGTGGAAGGATGGAAGGGTAAGGTAGTGTTGGTCAGGAAAACAGTCCATTTGGAAAACTGTTTTGGTGAATCGGCTGCCATACATTACAATAAAGAGTAAACTGTTGAGAAAAGGCATTATAAACCTGAATTAAGAAATTCTTTGTAGTGAAAGGGGAAGAGTATGAATGTAGGATAGGTTTCTAATCTTAAATATACTGTGGAAGAGCTGTCAGCCAGTTGAATCTATGTTGCCATGCTGTTGAGGAGATTATGCACATTTAAATATTTGTTTATTCTTGCAAACATTGGGGTTGCTATGGAGATGGAAACAGTTAAAATACATCCAAAAGGGTCAAGGCTTTAAACTGATAGGGGACTTTTGTATTTCTTGCAATTCTTCAGTGACTTGTTTGATATATTTTCAGAATTTACTGACGTCTAGAAGCAGTGTGTTAAGCTTACACTGTTGTTTGTACACACCTCTGAATGGCGGTAATTATTTCCCAGCATTCCATGCTGTGTACGAGATCCTAGATACACTCCTCGTTCACCACTCAGATACCGTGTTCCTTAATATACCAGCATTTACTCAGTGCTGTAAAAGTATCCTTTACAATGTTTTATACCACGGCATCTACTGATGCAGGAGGCATATAGTGATTGTCCTGTCCCGGCTTCTACTGATGCAGGAGGCATATAGTGTTTGTCCTGTCCCGGCATCAGGAGGCATATAGTGATTGTCCTGTCCCGGCTTCTACTGATGCAGGAGGCATATAGTGTTTGTCCTGTCCCGGCATCTACTGATGCAGGAGGCATATAGTGATTGTCCTGTCCCGGCATCTACTGATGCAGGAGGCATACGGTGATTGTCCTGTCCCGACATCTACTGATGCAGGAGGCATATAGTGATTGTCCTGTCACGGCATCTACTGATGCAGGAGGCATATAGTGATTGTCCTGTCCCGGCATCTACTGATACAGGAGGCATACCGGTATAGTGATTGTCCTGTCCCGGCATCTACTGATGCAGGAGGCATACCGGTATAGTGATTGTCCTGTCCCGGCATCTACTGATGCAGGAGGCATATAGTGATTGTCCTGTCCCGGCATCTACTGATGCAGGAGGCATATAGTGATTGTCCTGTCCTGGCATCTACTGATGCAGGAGGCATATAGTGATTGTCCTGTCCCGGCATCTACTGATGCAGGAGGCATATAGTGATTGTCCTGTCCCGGCATCAGGAGGCATATAGTGATTGTCCTGTCCCGGCATCTACTGATGCAGGAGGCATATAGTGACTGTCCTGTCCCGGCATCTACTGATGCAGGAGGCATATAGTGATTGTCCTGTCCCGGCATCTACTGATGCAGGAGGCATATAGTGACTGTCCTGTCCCGGCATCTACTGATGCAGGAGGCATATAGTGATTGTCCTGTCCCGGCATCTACTGATGCAGGAGGCATATAGTGATTGTCCTGTCCCGGCATCTACTGATGCAGGAGGCATATAGTGATTGTCCTGCCATCCATCCATTTGTTTGTCATTCCGAAAACGTTAACTAAATCTTTCAAGTTGTTGAAACTCAAATATTATTATACATCCATTATGGCATATTATATAATAAGTCCATTATGGCATTGCTTTCAAACTTGGCATACTTTTGTTTACCATCATAAACACATTACATGGTCAAAGCCACGTAACATTATCCAACATTCCAACAGAATTATGGCCATTGATTCCACCGGGATATAAGGGTTTATTGAACACAGTCTTGTTTGTCTTACAAAAACGTCACACCCAGCTAGCACAGTAGGTAAACTGTCACTAAAGTTCTTGTCAATGATTCTGTGACAAAGTTTATGAATATATAAGTGCATTTATTTTTCGAAATCTTTGTTCATTTTTGTGACAAAACATAAGTTGTATTAAAATATTGTTTGGAGTGATTTACTAGTAATTTCATCTGTAAATATATAATTATGATGAATTAGGGTTTTCCAAAATGTGACACTTTTTGGGTGAAACTTTTTAAATTAGATGTTACAAAGTAGAAAGTTTTCTTTAACTTCTATAAGCCCTGTTGTTATCTGTGGTGGAACAGTCTAATCAGGAACATATAGCACAGAAACACGAACTCATCAAACAACTGATTGGCTGTGCTTATCAGATGGAAAGGTATGTAAATTTTAGCTGTCTATTGTAGTAATGTATGTTTCAGGGGTTCCATTTGACTCGGGAGTAGGGGTTTTGACCCTTGACATTTCCAAAAGGCCACATTTTGACCCTCAAGATTTTGGTTTGAATGGTCATTTTCTTTTAAAATCACTGGTATTTTACCTATAAAATGATAAAATTTAGTCAGAAGTATCTAAATGACCCTTCAGATTCAGAAGCTAGTGGAACCCCTGTGTTCGTTTCATGTAAGATTTTAGCTTTGACTATATGAAATTAGTGTAGTAACGGCAAGGGTGGGTTGTTATTTTTGTGATGTGACTTGCCCCTGATAATGACAAAGGCCAGAACTGACAGAGGTTATTTTTGTGATGTGACTGGCCCCTGATAATGACAAAGGATAGAACTGAGGTTATTTTAATGACATTGTTAAGTATTTCTGACTCCTTTTAAACCTGTCTGTCTCAGCTTCAATTAGATTTGAGTTGATGGAAGATAAATTTAAAACCGACCTTCTATTGAAAAGCAAGAGGTTTTTCTCAATATCTTTGTTTCAGTGTGTTAACTACGTTGAAATAAAAAACCACTATCACAAAGCCTTCGATATTTCCCTTTAATACATACCATTTATAAGGCAAACATAAACTGAAAAATAATATGGACCAATACCCGGTGCATAGTATGGAATGACATGTGAAACATATAATACCGGCTGGTGGAGTAATGCGCATGTGGACTGGTCATACAGCTTAGGAAGCCAATCGGAGTTCAAGCATTTAACGTTTATTAGATTTGTTTTAATTAGCCTGCTGAAAATTCATATTTTGATGCTTAAACTTTAAACTATACTATATATATATTATATACATTTGTTGTTATATTTACATGCATTTATCTACCAGGGTATTTTGAATTGTTTTAACCATGTCTTAAATGTGATTGTACAGCCTTTTGAATGTGTAATTACATACCGGTAGTAAAAGTGCTATATTAATATGGTATAATAATAATAATAATAATAAAATGTAAGTTTGTTTGTTGCAGGTTATTTTCATTGATTGCAACACACAAGGTTGAGTTTGGTAAAGTTGCTGTATATATTATATCAGACTACCTTTCTGCTGTCCAGAAACTTACAATGTTACCAGCCGTCAAGGTAAATTAACTTATTGTATCTTCCACACCAGTGAATACCATTGCCATTTTATGCTTGCTTGATCCATATATATAAAAAATTACATGAGCCCTTATCCTGGTAAACCATAACGTAATAGGGTGCAATACTGCGAGATATCTTGTTAATCAGAGACCACATGCTGAGACAATTTAGACCAAATTTAGTTGGGCCTATGCCAAAAAGGAGGCCTTTAATACAGGGGTCCTATTATTCCCGATTAATCCAGAATTCCGGATTTGCTGCAATAGAAAGACTGAACTTTTCTGCAGAAAATAAAAAAATACCATGTATTGACTGAGTTATGGTAATTTGAAATTTTATATGCTAAATTTTGACAATAGAAATATGTTTGAAACTAAGTTTTGGTGTAAATATGTGGGCTAATGGCATTCGAAACAGACTTGCATTTTATATTCAGGATTGGGCATTATGTCCCTGTAGAACTCCTGCTTAATAACAAAATTTTGAAAATTAGGATAATGTATTTGCAAAACTACATAAGCCGTTCTCCAGGAAAACCGGACTTAATAACAGAATTTATAAACAATTTTGTTAGGATAATGTATCGTTATAAAGAGAATCTATTTCTGAAAATCCAGCAAACTATGCTATTCAGTTATAATGTTACAGACATTTAAAACCAACCACTTACATCTACTTTTGTAAATGTCACAAACATTATTCAAACGTAAGTTGAAGTAACTGTAACCAATTTAAGTATTCTATCTAATTTTGTTGGGGTACTCATTAAATTGAATCAGTTGACTGAAAAAGGAGCAGTCACATCGCAGCAGTCACCACCTTGTGACATTTATTTATGAGGTTGTATGGCTTATTTTATGTGTTTTTATCAAATTCCAAGAGAGCTTTAAGTCTCAGTAACTTAATTTGTTGACATATGAAATAATTTGTTTTTCAGCGTGCTTTGATACCAGCTGTTTATAAGATGTTAGATTTGTGTGACCGACATACCATCTCACAACTGCATGTTGTACTCAACCAAGGTATCACCGAAGTGTTCAGACTACTCTATACTGAATATAAAAGATTCCACAAATACCAGGGAAAAATATGAGACCATCTTTTGGAGACCTGTGTACTCGCATGTTTTATCAAAACGTTTACCGAAATCTTAAACTTGCATTCAAATTTAAATTCTTTTATTGCTATAACAACTACAAATTAGGGACTAATATGGTGTTGTATAAGTTCATAAACTTAATCACTGTGAATATTGTAAGTCCATTCACCACAGTTTGCAATTGTTAAAGAATTATAAGGAATAAAAATTTGGACGTTTGTTTACGATTTCCTTAAGTGCTTTAATAAAACAGTACCGTGGTACCATTTCATTGGATGTGTTTGGGCTGAAATTTTATATAAATACTTGAAGAGCTTTGACTTATATAAGCATGCTACAATGTTTGTTTTGATTCCTATTCCTTAAACATATTGTTGTAACTATGAGTTTGACTGTACATTTATTTTAAAGCAATATAGAACTTTCAATATGATTATCTTTGATACTCAGCCTGTATGTGTAATTAACATGTTATGAATCTAGATGTGCCCTTTATATCTTGCAATTTAGAGATGAATTATATTTTATAAGGAACAATAATACTGTACATGTTTTGAAAATTGAGTTGCAAATAATAAAGAAAGTGCCAAATGATTTCTGTTATCATATTCAGTCCTCCTTCACAGTGTTTTAGGTCACCTGTAACAAAGTGAACTTTTGGGATCACCCTTCATCCAGCATTAATCTGTCTGTCAACAATGTTCTTGTTTGTAAAATAGTGGTTTTCTGTCAACATTTGTCTTGTCTGCACAATAGTGGTTTCCTGTCAACAATTGTCCTGTCTGCACGATATGGTTTCCTGTCAACAATTTTTCTGTCTGCACAACAGTGGTTTCCTGTCAACAATTTTTCTGTCTGTACAATAGTGGTTTCCTGTCAACAATTTTTCTGTCTGTACAATAGTGGTTTCCTGTCAACAATTTTTCTGTCTGTACGATAGTGGTTTTCTGTCAACAATTTTTCTGTCTGTACAATAGTGGTTTCCTGTCAACAATTTTTCTGTCTGTACAATAGTGGTTTCCTGTCAACAATTTTTCTGTCTGTACAATAGTGGTTTCCTGTCAACAATTTTTCTGTCTGTACAATAGTGGTTTCCTGTCAACAATTTTTCTGTCTGTACAATAGTGGTTTCCTGTCAACAATTTTTCTGTCTGTACAATAGTGGTTTCCTGTCAACAATTTTTCTGTCTGTACAATAGTGGTTTCCTGTCAACAATTTTTCTGTCTGTACAATAGTGGTTTACTGTCAACAATTTTTCTGTCTGTACAATAGTGGTTTACTGTCAACAATTTTTCTGTCTGTACAATAGTGGTTTACTGTCAACAATTTTCGTGTTTGCACAATAGTGGTTTTATATCATTCTGACTACCTCAGCCTTTATGTATTGCAATAGACCTCTGACATGACAAGTCGCCATATTGACCTATTTTCAGTCAAATGATTAGAAAATGGCTGCCCCCTGACACCAGTACAAATACGAGGGTCATTCAATATATTCGTAGACAATCGTTCTCATTTCATTATTATTGCGTTTTAACAATAATTTCTTAAATTATTACAAACAATAACTTATTACCAACAGTCAATGCAAATTTATCTTCAATAATGCAAACTAGTAACATGTCAACAGCCATTGTATTACCATGGAAACGCGTTACCACCCCCGACCGACGTAACGTGCCTTTTTCATTTGTTCAACTAGTTATAAATTCCGATTAAGTTAATATACATTCCCATGTATCTGCCAGATTATTACAAAATATTATCTTGGGGTTTCATGAAAGTATGAAGTTATTTGGACGTCGAAGTGGGAATTAAAAACTGTTTTATCAAGACGAGTCGCGTTTTCATTAACATCAAAATGCCTATTTATTTATGCGAGGAAATTTATACGACTATTGAATTGTGCATGTGGCTTGAAAAAACACAGCAGACACACAAGAGCTGCTACAGAGAGCGGAATGAGAACATACAGCATGCAGTGGTCTTGTCTTTAAGTGGCAAAAATAAATTTCTGAAGCGCAGCATGGTATTTAAAACGATGCATGGATGTGCAGATAGGCAAACGTAGTGACGTTTCACGCAACGTCCTTCGAAGTGTGCGAGGTGTTTTCATATTAATATACAACCACTATGCCAAGCCTTAATCCTTAACTTAGATTACATAAGATATTGTGGAAGATGTGTTAAATCATATACAATTTGAATGTTTATGTTTATTTCAATGTTAATAACATAATTTTATTTCGAGCTACCATTTGAGATTCACCAAAACCATCAATAATGTCGCTGACGTCAGATCATAAATTGCGGTGTGTGGTGGTACCGGTATGGTGATATTTATATTTAAGCCATATTTGCTTTAAAAATGCGTTGTTTCAGGCGATATGTTCAGCACTTGTGTCCGAAAGACTGTAGTTTAATGTGATGTAGTTTGTTTTTCTCTGTATCATCGGATGTTTAAATGATTAACACAGTCTACGAATTTATTGAATGACCCACGTATGTCAATACATATGTAAGAGAACAGTGAATGCATAACAATCGGGTTGAAAACAAGTTGTATTATATAATCATCGTACCAAATTACCAAGGCTCGCCTAACCCGAACAACAGACAAATAAATGATTATCTAATTCATGATGGACTGGGGAAATTCTCTGTTTCAATTATAATAAATGTTGCATAAATTTTCAAGAGTTCACACACATGTATAGATCGACTATACTAGCAAATGCGCACTATAATATTCCACACATAATCTGTTACTTTCATGCCAACGTAGCTGGACTTATTACTCAGACTGATGACATTGGTGTGTCCTAGAACCTATACACAAGGTATATTTACCGGAGACAAACAGAAATAGCCGAGCTTTCACAATTGGGTTTCATATATGATTTGACCTTAACCAAGCTTGCAGACAACTAGTATCATTGATTGTGTTAAATGAGAATTGCATTATAGACACATACATGTATATGAATGATGGAAACTTTGGATGATGGAGTACATTTATTCTTTATTAATGTCTTAATAAAAGATGTATGTAATACACATATGACGTACAATTAATATAAAACATCTTATACATACTGTAAACCTAGAAATTATTTTCTGCAGTTCTCAGAGTTCGTGAGTGGTATAATTTCGCGAAATTGAGTCGCCACGAAAGTGCTTAAAACAATAATATGGACATTGCGGGAAACTTAAAAACGTGGAAGTTTGTTGTTGCGAATATGTCCACGATCAGCAAAACACAAAAGTTAGTATTCGTGAATGTAAATAGAAAAATGTAACTATTTTATGAAAAGGTTTGGAACATTTTTCAACATACTTAGGATAACTGGTTTGTTCATTTCTTGTGATTCGACTACGGCTGTCATATATAAATGATAACATTAAAGTCAATGTTTTTGTTATCATTATACCCCCCGCACAACGAGTTGTAAGGGGGGGTATACTGGATTCAGCTTGTCTGTCTGTCTGTCCCTCCGTCCGTCCGTAGACGCATTCTTGTGGACGCAACTCCTCCTACAGTTTTTGCAGCATTTCCTTCAAACTTTCACAGATGAACAACCTCAACATGTAGATGTGCATAAAGGAAAGAATTTACGCTGCGACAATTTTTGACAGAATTATGGCGCTTTGTACTTTTATGCACTATACAATATATAGTGAATAGTTCTTGTGGACGCAACTCCTCCTACAGTTTTTGCAGCATTTTCTTCAAACTTTCACATATGAACAACCTCAACATGTTGATGTGCATAAAGGAAAGAATTTGCGCTGCGACCATTTTTGACAGAATTATGGCCCTTTGTACTTTTATGCACTATACAATATATAGTGAACAGTTCTTGTGGACGCAACTCCTCTTACAGTTTTTGCAGCATTTCTTTCAAACTTAAATAGATGAACAACCTCAACATGTAGATGTGCATAAAGGAAAGAATTTACGCTGCGACAATTTTTGACAGAATTATGGCCCTTTGTACTTTTATGCACCATACAATATACAGTGAATAGTTCTTGTGGACGCAACTTCTCCTACAGTTTTTACAACATTTCCTTCAAACTTTCACAGATGAACAACCTCAACATGTAGATGTGCATAAAGGAAAGAATTTGCGCTGCGACAATTTTTGATAGAATTATGGCCCTTTGTACTTTTATGCACTATACAATATACAGTGAATAGTTCTTGTGGACGCAACTTCTCCTACAGTTTTTGCAGCATTTTCTTCAAACTTGAACAGATGAACAACCTCAACATGTAGATGTGCATAAAGAAAAGAATTAGCTGCAATGATTTTGCAACGCGGGGGGTATATTAGTCTGCCGAATGACGACAGTTCTAGTTAACACTAGTTTATTGCAATTAGCAGTTCTATTTCAGAAAATGTTGGTAGACATATATGTAGCGCATAGACAATCCAAAGCCACACAGAAACGAAGGCAGCGCCTAGCCATCCACACGAGAGTTCATGTACCCTTCAGTTTCACATTTTTGTGACTTCCAGGAGAGCAGTCTATCACATGTCTGAAAAACAACATAATCTTTAATGAGTTAATGACATAAAACTTCAATATTGCACAGTGCATAGGCATTTGGTTTCAACTCGCCATAAATTATTGATTTGCACTAGTCAAAGATCGACCAGGTACTGAAAAGTATTCTCTCTGAAATATGGCAGGCATATGAGTTCTTCCAGGGGCGGATCCAGGATTTGGCGTTAGGGGGGGCGTACATTAATGTATTGTTCCCCCCCCCCCCAAGAAAATGCGCGAGCGAAGCGAGCAAGAAAAAAATGTATCTCTGAGAAGCATTCCACACAATTTCGTTCTTTATCTTAAAATATTCATTGATAAAGTTAATGTGAGAGCAAGGCGAGCAAGAATATATGAATTAATTATTTGAGCAGCTTATCCCTCATATTCATTCCCTACTTGACAACATTAACTGATAGTGGTTGTGCGAGCGCAGCGAGCAAGAAAAAATGCAATTATCTATTTCAGCAGCAAACACCACATCCTTATTATTTGGTTATATTCACTGATGTAGTAATTGTAAGAATTAGAAAAACCAAATCAGTGTTTATCTGAGCAGCATACCCAACCAACTCATTGGTAAATCAAAACTTGGCGGCTTTCATTGAATTTACGTAGTTCTACAGCGAGCGAAGCGAGCAAGAAAATTCGTTGTTTATATGAGCAGCATAGCCAGGACTAACGATTATCGACTGGATAATATTCACTGATATATATGTATATATATAGCTTCTGTAAATTCGTCACGAAGAAAAAATGCAATGTCTATCTGAGCAGCATACTCTGCGAACTCCAGGGCTTCAGTTTTGTTTAAGAGGAAATGTGAAATACTTGGGATCCAGCGACTAGGGAGACCAGTGGCTTTCTGCCTCGTGACTTTTTAAATATAACCACGGAATTCGTCAGCTGCATTTTGAGATATCTTATTTTTTAATGAAAATGACAGGTTTATAAGAAAATCAAGTCAACTGTATTACTGACTTGTCAGACATTTTTAATGTGCAAGAATCTCAGCAATTCTGTAGCCGATGTTTGGCATTATGCTACCAATCAGTCCCATATTTTGTTTTTTGCATAGAGCATTAAGTTCACTTAAAAATCCATGAATTTATTATTGTGTTATTGACGCGAGCGAAGCGAGCGAAAAAAAAATTGCATATCAATATTGTTCTTACATCCAATCTATGATTAAATTACCTAGGCTCCGGCGATTTTAGGGGGGGCGTACGCCGGGTCCGCCCCCCCCCCCCCTTGGATCCGCCTATGTCTTCCACACCTGTTTGAACCAGGTATGCAAGATTAGATGGCAAGCACACTCAATCATGGAGTTACAGAGTCACACAAGAGAGGATGAACCTCCGCCCTTGTGTCAACAACATTATGTAAAGGGCCTTTGAATGTGTGTCGCATATTTAAATCATGCATTCATTTGTTCAAGTCATACATACCTATACCTACCATTCGTTTATAGGACTGCTTATCCCTTAGACTTGAAGCTGAAATATTTAAGCATGAGGTGATTCAATGATTATCAGTCAACTTTTCAAAGGTATGAATCTTGCATTTTGTGACCGCTATATAACTTTTTAACGCCTTGGGGTAATTGCATGAAACTCATTGCAAATGTGTAACTAATAAAGACGGAGTGCAGAAACCACATTCTAACTGCAGACTTGAGGTCACAGTTCAAGGTCAAAGGTTTGAATGTTACATTTCGTTGCCACTCCAAAGCTTTTTCTCGCCTGTGCGAATTTCAGCAAATGTGCAACTAATAATGATGAGTTCAGAACCTACATTCCAACTGTGCTAACTCAAGGTCATTATTCAAGGGCACAGTTCAAGGTCAAAGGTTTGAGTCTTACATTTCTAGCCCCCTCCATAATTTTTAAAGCCTGGGCCGAAATGCATGAAATTCATAGCAAATGTGTAACTTATAAAGACGATGTACAGAACCCACATTCCAGCCATGCCAGCTCAATGTCACAGTTCAGGGTCAAAGGTTTGAACTTACAAGAGAACACTGAGTTAATAATGAAATCGGTGCGAGTGTAATAATAATAAAGACTTTATTTTACGAGGAAACTCATTTGACAATTAAATTAAATTGCAATCTTCCACGAGATCCTCAGTGTACCCGAACTTACAATGGAACGACCCGGTTGATTGAATCATCTTGTAGAAAGCACGAACTAATGATAGCAAGGAGCTGAAAATATATAAAATATCGATTGCTTAAACGTCAGTGGACTGTAACTTCAATTAAAAACAATCTCAATAGTAAGACCACATCTCAATTGAACACCTTAATTTTAACTGCATTTTCATGTTTAATTCTCTTTAGAATATAACCTACATTATGAGCCAATGAAAACGCCATTAAAATTTTCACTGAACACAGACTTGACGTCATGCGTTGGCGCTAATTTCTATCGGCCAATCAGAATGCAGAATGTTATATTCTAAGTTAGTTAGAACATATTAAGTAAATTTTAATGATAAATGATTAAAATAAAATAGCGTTTGATTCCCTTCCGCAAACCATGTCATTTTGGGTAGGTGGGTAGCCAGGTACGAAACACGGTTATAATTACGTTTTTGTATATTTGTTAACTGAAGTTCATTTTTGATCATGAACGACTTTCCGACTAATTTTGCATCCGATTTTTTTTCTACATAAATGTTTTCGACACGGGTGATTTGGTCGGTAGGTAACGGGAAGGTTATGATACAAACAGTATGTTAAGGACTTAATGATTTCATTACATTAAAATTACATGTACGTAACTCTGATGATAGCTCTACATTAATACACTCCTAACACAACACCTATAGTTTTCATAATTTCTCGACTATTAATCAATGAATACGGTTAAAATTTGGACTGTGAATAAAATAATACTTATTGAATGTCTCTTAGAATTTTTATGTGAGTTATGAGTAATACTGCATTGAAAGATGAAAATCAAACAGAATGATGGGCATCGTGGAAGAACATACTAGATACTATATAACAAGGACTAAAATATAATAAATTGATCACTTTATTGTGACAAGCTGCCGACAAACTTACACCCAGAATTTTCATGGCGTATTTTTGTGACTTTTCAATTTAGTGATGTTCATTATTTGAAATTATTGTTATCTAGCTTGCTATGAATCGATTTTAATAAAAAAATCACAGAAACATCTGTTAAGTATGTATTTATTCAAAAGTCAAATATGAATCATATCCTCACATAAATAGCTGAGTATTCCGAAAAATATAGGTGTTGCGTAAGAATTGCGATAGGTCTATATCTGGTTTTATATTTATGGCATCTCTTAATTCGATTGATTATTCTAACACGATCTGCAGATTAATCCAAATATGCATAGAGGAAACCAGGGCATCTTTTATTACCGCAATAAAACATACCTGTCAAATTGGCTGTTACTATTTACGCCCCATATCACGTGACAAACTTCAGGTGTTACAGCTATGACGCATCTATTTTTAGAAACTCCAATATACTCTCGAAACTAAGTTTCATAAAAACTTCTGATAATCAATTAATTTATATTTTTCATTTTATGAAATAGATACCATATACTCGTGTTATTAAAATTGTTCCAATGTTTAAAATGTGTTATTTCCTTCAAAGAATACGAAGATCGTTTTCATTAACGAGTGAGGTAATTGTACCAGCTAATAAGCCACTCAATTTCAGCGTGGAATTATGTTCAATGTCAAATGGGTGAAAATGGAATGCGCGCAGTTAAATAGTACGGGATATAATCGTATTTAGAATCGAAATAAAAACTATGTTCTTGTATTTTGTCGGTGAATAAAACACGGTCACTCGTTCGGATGTGGAAAATCAAATCATATTTAATTTTTCCGCATCCGAACTCCTGCCCGTGTTTTATTCACCGACAAAATACGCGAACAGATTTTGATTTCTTAAACAAAGTTGTTTCAGGTTTAATTAACGTCCGTTTGTTATTAGCTTAAAGTATAATATATGTTTGTAAACTTGTGAGTTGGGTGTATTTATGTGATCGAACATACTTGTGAGTCTCTTGTAATTCTATATAGAATGGCCAAATGCATGTTTTATCTGCGATATAATATTTTATATGTATTATGTCATATATACATGTATATGGATGAGTCTTACATAAACTTAATAAAAAAACCTCTGATTCCTGTAAAACACTCACCTTAACAACAAATAAACCACCCGCTATGCAGAAAACATACAAACTGTTAAAGTTAATCACGTCCCTGAGGTCATCATAGCAACCCTGCAAGAACATGTATATACATTTTGTATGTATAAACAACTGATTGATTTTTAGCGGTGTCGTATCGCATTGATCATATGACCTATATATCTGTACATTTGTATATATTAACAGACCAACAAACTTGTCACATAAACATGTATATCGGTCACTCAATCATACTTAAAGGTCTATATAATGTTTTCAACAAATGATTGGAATGTATCGTTTTAACATCCACTTTACCTTTGTGTAAAAGTTGTTTGGTGTTCTCGTACAATTAGAGTTTATGTTGTTGGCAACATCATCATCGTTATCTGTACCTTGACAACATGTGGCAGGAATTACCTCGTTGCTACAAAGAAAGTAAGCACTGAATACTAGTAACTGAATACAATAAACAACAGCCCGGTGGAAAAGCGTTTCATATACATGTACCGTGATGTATACTTAGGATAAAAGTTTTGCACAGGTTTTGATAATACTACTATTCGACCAATTTCTTAAAATGGGTTTAATTTGTATTTTGGCCTATAAGACACGTGACCATATGATCTTAAAGCTGTGTGGCATCATATTGGCTGACTAACCATTACGTCACGAAATTCACATGAACAGTATACAATGTATAGGTACGTTATCTAGTCTTTGTAAAAGTGCTTACAAACCTTCTGCAAGACCAGCATTCGCCAGCACTTGTTATCTTTTAGGGTACATGTTGACGTCAGTATTAGCCGTTAAAAGAGGAAGACTTACGCATAATATGTTGGAGAAGGTACACAGTGGCATAAACACGCACGCACGCACGCACGCACGCACGCACGCACGCACGCACGCACGCACGCACGCACGCACGCACGCACGCACGCACGCACGCACGCACGCACGCACGCACGCACGCACGCACGCACGCACGCACGCACGCACGCACGCACGCACGCACGCACGCACGCACGCACGCACGCACGCACGCACGCACGCACGCACGCACGCACGCACGCACACACACACACACACACACACACACACACACAATGAATACCTGTGTCCGGGGTGGTATTTAATATTGATCTTATTTAATTAAAGAATAAGGACGGTCAATCATATCGCCAGTTATTGAGAGTTTAATATGGTGTGATCTGATTGGTTGTCCTTATCCTAAGTCAAGTAAGATCAATATTGAATACCACCCCTGGACTTACTTTGCATTTGTTTTTGCCCATATAGATTGATGATCTTCAAAGTCACTCGCTGCTCCCTGTGAAAACTGACTATTCACTCCACAACATCGTGCCTATAAATGTCAAAGACATATCCTATATTGTATCATCGATGCGAATTGTAGGAGCAGTAGCAGCAGCACTAATAGAATCGTCCGTCAGTACGTCCGCCCACAGTTATCTCATAGCTGAGCGCTGACATCATATCATGTGTGTAACAGACTTCAGTGCTAAGCACTTGCGTAATTTGGTCTACAACTTAATTAACTTCAGTGCTGAGCACTGACGACATATGGGTTACAGTAACTTAGCTCTAGGCGCTGACGTTTAATTGGCCACAGTACTTAACCTCTGATAGTTATCTCAATGAAAGCTGTGTAAAATGATTGGGTAGCACTAACATTAATGCTTGGTGCTGACAACATACAGTCCGTATGTACGAGTGTTACGTAGCACTATGTACGTCCATGTATTAGGTTACCAAGCACTAATATTCGGATAGTACAAACCTGCATAAATACTTTATTCCAACCAACAGAAACTTCGTCAGTGTCTTGTGGTCCTCTGTAATTTCCAAGTAGCTGTAACATTTCACCCTTCAACCATTGGTTTGACTATAAAACATGATACACATTTTAGTTTGCGTGTTGAACTGTGAACTTATCATTTTTTATTATTTGCTTTCAATTTTTTTGGAGTTTTTCAGTGAAAATGACAGTGAATTAACAGTGAAGTTACCACTTTGTTATTTTCACTGTTTTAGAAGCTGGTTCCAGTATCATGCAGAAAAAGAAACGTAACGTCAACGGCGCTGGGCTTTAAAATATGCGTTACGTCATGATGACGTCATAATTCTCACGTCGTGACGTTCTAATTTCGACGTGATTTTTCCAATTAAGCCAATTACGGCACGTATTTAAGAGGAATTGAGGCATATAATAAACAGAAATTTTTTTGATTTTTGGTGTAAGATCACATGTACGTGTGTGTTGTGTGACTTGACTTCCTTGTTGTACCTGGATGACAAATCCAATACGATCAACGTTCGAACATAATCAGGATGCTCAATGCCGGACGGAAATAGGCCAAAAATCGGGGCATTGTAGATCCTCGGTAGGGGCCCGGAGTAATTGTAATAAGTCTCTTTTGAATATTAATTCGGCTTCTTAGCCACCAGCGTCCGCATGATGCTTATATATTGAATGCAAGGACATGGCCTGGCGTCCTGGTGATTTGTGACCAATGTATTAGACAGGTTATGTCCCTTACCGTCCCATCTACGTAGCATTTTGCTTCGGCCATATTCTCCAGATGTCGATAAGCTGTCGGTTGCTACTGTACTTGAATAGCAAATTGGCTAATAAATCGGATTGATAAACTGTTTACGTTAACTGTTCACCGCACATGTATGTCACTGAAAAACGGTCATTTGTCCGAGGGTAGATTGGCCAATAGTCTCCAAAACATTTGTTCATTGGCTCACCGTTTACTTGAGTACAACCACAAAATCGCACTGTGGGCCTGTGAGTACAACCATATTGAAATGAATGCTAGCTGACCGTGATAAATTGTTACTATAACTGTTTAAGTGTTACATTATCCTTAGCTAATTGCTGCATCTATTGTTCTTGCACATTCGGGGATAAATGCTAAATTGTAGTGTAGTGAACTAAGGCACTGCCTTTTGAGGGGATTTATCGTACTGCTCCTGTAGGTATATTACAGATACCGTACACAGGATAAAATATGGTGTCAATTTACCAATATATGGAGTTCTAACATTTCGTGTCCAATGACTTACATAATAGTACAAAGACGGTATTGAAGAGAACAAGAAATAACTTTCTGAAAACTACTAGTAGGCCTATACCTTATACTTTTGAAAAAAACAAGCTTTTTCGACTTCAGTTTGGGCAACATTTTCATGAAAAAATGCTCTTAAGAAGCGCCTTGTGATGCCGATTTCAAATGTGTATGGGTTTTACAAGGTCGTTAGTAGCACTTTCGACCTTCTCATTCTAAACCAGCCATAAATACATCGGCATGGCGATTAAGACTACTTCACACAGTTAACGTGGCGATCCAACACACCCAAAAGTCACCCTTTGACCGCAAATAACTCCAAAGTATAAAAAGAACGGTGTATGTATTACTTACCCTTAATCTAACGTTGATCCAGAAGCCGACCATCGTACCATGTGATAATATGAGGACAATTACAAGCACTATGAACTGTAAGGGTAGAAATACATACAGACTAGATAATCATACAGTGAC
This sequence comes from Spisula solida, assembly GCA_947247005.1. Classification (NCBI taxonomy): domain Eukaryota; kingdom Metazoa; phylum Mollusca; class Bivalvia; order Venerida; family Mactridae; genus Spisula; species Spisula solida. Next base: position 37,191,286 of record OX365947.1, on the reverse strand, counting down.
TGGGTTTTAGCGCTAACTATGTTCACCATAGTTTAACTAAAATCCGCGAAAACCTTCAGTGGTTAAACTATAGTCGAACTATCGCTAGTTCGCTTTTATTCTAAGCCTTGGTTACTAATCTACGCCCTCTTGAAACTACTCGAACGCAAAAAACATGGATGTTGGCGCCTGGTGAAACCAGACATGCGCAGACCAACGAGCCAGATCAGACTATATAGTTAGCACCAAAACCCAGCCATCATATAGTCTAACAAAAAGACATCAGTTGTAGGACCTTTCAATTTTAATGATACAAATTGAATACACATGTCCTTTGCCATCGTACCATGTAATCTGTATCATGATTGGAAATAAGGATAACGTAACACAGATTGTCAAAAAATATAGCATAGCCCGCGCGAAGTTTGTCTCACAAAATATCATGCCCTTGCCAGTTAAGACAGACAGACCGCCGGACAGAGATACTTTGTTTGTGGGGAATCATAAGACATTCATGATATACTTACCATCCGTACACTCCTTTTAGATTTTCTTGCAGCCCCATATATCCCTAAGACTCCTGTACATACTGTTACCATACCAGACACTAGCATGCCATACACCAGAGCTAACAATACGTGTCCAAGTTTCATACTCGAATAGTTAATCTGATTCAACAAGGAGACCGCTTCGTCACTTAGAAATCCACTGTTCAGTCGAACTAGTACACCTTCAACAATCAGTGCTGCTCCAATCATCTAAAACAACGGTAGAACATTTAGAAAGAGGTTTCAACTAACTCTGTAGCTGAAATCATCAGGTAATGACTACAATAGAACTTCGATGCCTCAAACTACTTCGGACCGGGAATTATCAGGGGATTTTGCAAAAATTGGTGACTGGCAGCTTCTCTTCATGACTTTATTAAATAGACGTATTTCTTCAAACTTACTGTTAGCAACATGTATTTTTATGAGATGGAGAATAAGTTTTGTGGTGAAGGTATAGATATAAGGGGTGAGATTGAGGTCTTAGTATCAGCTGTATCTGAGTTGCGAACACCGCGAACAATCATTGAAAATCACCTTTCAGTTATGGAAAAATCAGGGAATTTAACAGGGGATTTCATTCTTCATTTTCTGTGGCCATCCTATCAAACTACATAGAAATGTTATTCGGCATGTGGTGTTACGCACCTATACAACAATTCTAATAAGTGTACATGTATATATTTACCCATAGCTCGATCAATACGTGTTAGACGTTGCTGAAATTTTCAACACATGTAGCTCGGATATGTGGAATACAATTTAATTGATGTTATTATACTCTCGATTCAAAATTATCTGTCCAAACCACCAGAATGTTCCATTTCTGAACAGGTTTAGGTCTGTATTGACAAATCAGTGTTCTTATTTTACTCATACTATATTTGGCCATAGCATTATATTACCAAAATAAGCATCGGGTATTGAATGAGTGTTCTTAGCCTAGCTATATATAGTGCGTTTAATGCATGGTTTCAGCATATTGGCGATACTCATAACTCTAGACAACGGTTGGGATCCAGCCTGGTGCGGTTTTTTCTTTGTGCTTTTTATAATATAAATAATATTTATAATATCGACGAAATAATTGCATCATACTTTTCTTTGCAAAAGATAGATATGCTGTTTTCTGTTGACATGATTGTACTAACCGTTACTCACGCAAAAAGTAAGCTCGGTCTATCAAATAAAGATGTTTTTGTTTATATTCTTCGTTAAACAACACAACTTGAATCGAGAAAAATGACATCAAAGTGACCATGTTTATGTTGTTAATGCTTTACCATGAAAGGAATCATGAATAACGGTGCATTTTGAGAATAAAAAAAGTTAGTCTACAGAGTATTGCTTTTCTGTTGCGCACTGGTGTACGGAGTATTGCTGTACAGTGTACGGAGTAATGCTGATCGAAACTAAGTAAATTCGAGGTATAACCAGTGTTATTTGGTACATATTACTTACATTGTCTAGATGTATGTCTGTTAAAATTGGAGAGTGTAAAAACTACATTAAACATGCTGTTATGTACGAATCCTGAGGTGGGTCCGAGCATCCCTCGAAATGTTAAATGTAATACTATTATGTACACCAGTTTGACAGGGTTAAGAGTATGATTAGTACATATTTATTGTACATATTTAGGTAACTGCTCAATTGTCTTAAACATAGGTCTTCCCTAACGTACGTTCAAATAAATGCTAACTGAATCGCCCAGCGTGCTGGAATCATACATCCTACACACATCAGCCTCTCTAATCAATGGGCATGTTCTTACCATATAGTGACCTCCGTAGCTCAATGGTTAGCGCGCTGGCCGTATAATCTGACGACCCGGGTTCAAATCCGGGTGGGGCACACACTGGCAAATAAAGGCTATGCTCGGCATTTTTTACCATATTTTGTGACATCACGTGGCAACCAACCAATATTACGTTACCAACTGATCATAATGACTGGCTTAGGTAAAATGTTGTTCAATGAACATATCATTTGCTGACTAAAGTCTTGATACATCCACCAGTTCATGTGTTTACAAACTGTACAACATATAAATACTGTAATTAACATATACATAGATACATTTCCAATGCTTAAGTTCTTGAAACCCCCTTGTTGGTCTGACCCCTTCCTAAGAAAAATTATTGGTCGAATCCCCTAGAGAAAATGTCCGTATCCAGATATTACCATGTTCAATAGAAATGATCTGTCACACACAATTTATTTTTAAAAAAGCTTTTATGACAGGAAAATAAACAAATCAATAGAGCTAATAAACCCCCTTTCATTTAACAGCACTTTATTGTATTTTATTTGATATAGAATCTATCTTAGAGCTATAAAACGTTACATACATATGTACTTATTCTTATCAAGTAGAATGGGTGATGGGTAAGTCACATATTAAGATATCTGTAAGGTAATCTATTTAAAAACGCACCAGTATAAAAAAATAACCAAATTTTGTCAAAATTAATTTTCTCCTGAAATTCATAGTGGAGCCAGCTTATAATATTTAATTAAGGCACCGAAAATAGAACAATTATGGAATATCCCGCCAGCACAACTTTTCTGTTTTTGCATGTTTTGCACGTGCACCGCAATCGCGTTAACATCTCAGATCGATATTCGCATTAAATTGAACGCTACATATGAGTACACATTGAAAAAACAACGCAAACAATATTTTCTGTTGGCCTTGTTACGCTGCAATTAGCTGGAAATATTTGTTCGGATGCTTCCGGTTTCGCTACAAGCTTAAATGAACCATATGGTCGTAGCAGAGCGGTTCAGGTGCCACCAAAGGACGATTGTATGCTTGGAACAGCGATTCTTAGCGAATAGCACTGCGAAAGACCGACTACGATCAGCCCATCCAAACGACACTTGTGTTGTACGTAACTTCAGTTTTTTCAGTTTATTATATAATTGCCAAGTCCTGTAAACTACAGGAATACTTAAAAAGTATTTAAGCTACATTCTTCAACTTTTGCAGGAATATTTGTCGGTAAGTTGCCCACCTTAATATTTTAATTTGAATCTGACCTGCGTTAGCAGAGTTATGACCCTTGCCATGACATCCGTAGCCCATGGACACATTTCTAGTTATTATCATTTTAAGTGGTTAACAAATTTCTCGGTCCTAATATTATTCCAAATACTCAAATATATGTTTCTACAGTGCTAATTGAACAAGACAATGTATGATTAGTGTAATTGAGTCAATGTAGTATAATCATGTTATCTTATCAAATAAAATTATACTTTGCCTACAGCAGGCGAAACATTTTTTAGATACGGACGATAATTTTGTCTTAAGCTGATACCATATAGGAAATATTTATGTTAAAATTATTCTGATGTGTTTTAGCTACTATTAACGTTGATTTTCACATCCAGATGATGTAGTCTATACATGTATGCCAGAATAATACCCGAGAGGCTGATAACGCGGGGTGTAGCTGGGTCGAATCAGACTCGGAGTACGCCCACGTTTCCAGATATAGTTTTGAGATATATAACAGCATGCCTCTACTTGGTAAGATTTACATTTAAGAAATAGTTCATATCACTGAGGGCCCTTTGGCATTATATGGACTGGCCAGTCAGCCCAAATTGTGTATATCGACTGAAGCGAAGCTGAGGTCCATATAAACTACGCGGACTGACTAGCCAGTCCATATAATGCCATTGGGCCCGAAGTGATGTGAACTATTTCTTATATTATACCGAACATTCGGTTTCGTAATTTGACGTTATTGAAGTCGGATAGCACATTCGCAAGTCGGCAATGATATGAGATAACATGCAAAACAGACGCCTGTTTTGTATGCTATTAAACATTTGTTGTATTTTGCCTATATTGTCATTGGTATTTTATGACATTTCATTCGCAACACGACTTTTCGTCGCCGATTTCTGTATCGCACTCAGTTTCAAACAACGAATTCGGAGCAAATAGCAAAAACAGTGTGACCACTTAACAGTTAGTTCTGCTACCTCTCCCACGAACTGTTAGACATTAGCAACAGAATAAAACATGTTTCGTGTGTGTTAAATAATATGGCAGATACACCCTTTCTTTCATACAGACGCCACGCTTTCATAACCAGTCTAAACTGCAGAACATAAACTCAAAAAATCCCAAATCCTACTGGAATTTTCCTAACAAGTTTAAACGTAATAAAACCGGGAAAGCACCAACCTTACATAGAGTTATACCTAATACGTATGCAAATATTAAATCTTGCTTTCAGGTAAATACCGATATATATATCATCATTCTTTTTTTGTGACTCGGGAGTCCGACAAGGAGAAAAATTATCCCCTCTGTTATTCTCGTTGTATCTAAACGACTTACAAAAGCTCCTATCTGACAATGGAAACACAAGTACTAATTTAGAATTCATGGAAAACGATGTGCTGAAATTTATAAGAATTCTTGTCTTATTGTTTGCTGATGACACTGTAATTGTAAGCAAGACTGTGGAAGAAATTCAAAAATGTCTTCACGATTTTAACCAATATTGTCAGAATTGGAAACTTAAAATAAACACAAAGAAGACAAAAGTCATAGTAATTGGTTCAAATAGACGAATTCATCACTACAAATTTACATTAGCTGGTTGCAGACTTGAGATTGTTGACTCATATAAATATCTGGGTATTTTTTCTCACCAAACGGAATTTTCTATAAAGCTAGGTCTCATCTTTTATCACAAACTAGAAAAGCCATGTACTTGTTATATAAACGTATTTATAACCTCCACCTACCAATCGACTTACAGCTGCAACTATTTGACCATACAATCCTTCCTATCTTATCATATGGTTGTGAAATCTGGAGTTACGAAAATACGGATATAATGGAAAAGATTCATCTCGAATTTCTTAGAAAAATAACATATTCTAAAAAAAGTACACCGGCATACATTCTCTATGCCGAACTTGGTCGTTACCCACTCACTATTTATTTTCAAACTAGAATGATAAAATATTGGCTAAATATTATTAATGACAGTAAAGATAAATTCTCCTACATGATATACAAACATCTTCTTCATGGTAACAAACCAAGTAAATGGATATCTTGTGTCCGAAATATTCTATATTCAACTGTTTATTCTGACCCCTTTATTAATCAAAATGCTATACAAAGCAAGAATTTACATTTGTTCATAAAACAGAACTTAATAGACCAATTTAAACAAAACTGGAGTGGTAAACTTGAACAGTCGAATAAAGGGAAAGAATACAAAACTTTCAAAGATAATACCGAATTCGAAAACTACCTAATCTCCTTGCCATCTAGATACCTTGTACAAATTCTGAAGTTTCGTACTTTCAACCATAAATTCCCCGTCGAGACCGGGAGATGGGATGATACCCCTTACAACGAACGAACATGTACTTTTTGTAGAGGTGGTGTAGGCGACAATATACACTATCTGCTTGTATGTAGCCACTTTCAGAACAAACGCACATTATTCATAGATAGATACTACTATACGCTCCCAAATGTAATCAAATATCAACAACTTCTCAATAATGATCACATGAATGTTTTAAAAAAGTCGCTATTTTTGTCTCCTATCTGATAAACGCTTTAAGTTGATAAATTTATTCATTATTCCAATAATGGTGAACAGATTATGCACAATTGTTTATTTTTGAATGTTTGTGTGACAGTCACATCCTGTCATAGTGTATACTGTGCTACATTTGTACTTTGTTGTTGTCTTGTTATGAAATATTTAAAACCAGTAATATTTACTACTAATTATTAAATGTTGTCATGTATTTTAATACTGTACCAAATATGATGATATTATACGATAATAATCAATTTCCATAATATTGCAATACTATTTTCCACTACTGTACCACGTATGTTGCTATGCAATTCCATATATTCTACACCAGAAACGCTACCATGCAAATTTATCAATACTTTTTTCCTAATACTAAACAGTAATCAAAGCACTGAAAGTACAGCAAAATCGATCGAATATTAAATTAATAATTGATGATTTTCGACCGTTGATTGAATTTTTATTTGGTATAAAACGGGATATTTTAAACTTACTTTTACGCGGAACGGATTCTTACTCGTCGCCGTGGATTTAATAATTAGGGTATAGTGTTGAATGTTGTCTAAAAGAGAGACATATATCTCTGCTTCATTACAAGCTTTAAATATTCAAAATCGGATAATAGATACGAAAATTATGAGGTCTTATATAAAGCAGGGTAGAAATTGACTAGTGCGTTTAACGCTTACCGCGGTAACATTGTTAATCGGCCGATCGATTTGTACGTAGAACTATTTCAGTTCCCCCCACCAGCTAAATATAGCATCAATGTTTGTATACAACATAATTAGGTCATCGTCGTCTGCAATGTGCAGCGGCGGAGTGATTTACATACGTTACAGTATACGATTGAAAACCGTGGGAACTATTTTAGATTCCCGCCACCAGTGAGAACATTCTTTGGTAGTAAAAATATAGTCCGTTGCGGAATGATTTGCTATAAATATCCTCTAAAAATAAAAGTCTGATATAATTGTTGGTCTTAATATAAGTAAATGTTGGTAATGTAAACAAATCAGGTCCAATGATACGTGTAACCTGTGTTGCATGCTTGTAATATTGTTCAAATCATAGAACTATTTATTTGCCGAGGCCTAATGCGTTAAATTGGTCGTAAGCTGAAAAGTGGTAATATCATTGTGTGGCGTTTACGCCACACAAAAACGCTATGTAACTTCTTTAGTAACGATCTGCATATACATGTATATATATATATGCATTTCTTTAATTCGGGAAATCATCTTAATTTTATATACATGTATATAGTTATTCACAACTCTTAATATTGAACACCACTTTTACTGATATGTTAAACTTCTGTTAGACTGAACTACAAATAACGCTTACCCATATGTGTCTGTTGTTACTCATGTAACCTTGACGTAATAAATGTTGTTGTTGCTTAAACAGAAATGTACAGTTATCAGGTTTTCAAATATCAGTAACTTGCTAACTTTAAACAAGGAAAGTTGTGATTTTCTATTATCATACTTCACAGACTCAGTCAGGTGTAAGTGATCAAAGAAAAAGTTAAAAAATGAAACACCGTAGTATAGCATTTACGCTACGAGATTAATACCCTCGATGTAGGAGACGCACCCTTCCCAAGACAGCATGATAAGTCTAAGAAAATAGATCGTAACTCTACCAATATGGCGTCGTTTGTCGACAGTTTGGAATTTGCCAAAAGATAAAACAGAACAGAAAATTTCTATATACACTTCTTGAGCACAACACGCAGCATCTTAAAGCTTGCTTGTTGGGTTTGTACTCCATTGAATAACTTATTTTGTTTATACCTGATGTCATGATGACGTCACGGCGAAATTAGTTCAAAAATGGCGACGTTCTATTTACACCCGAAAGACGATTCGTAAGAAATTGTCCGAGGTGTCCCGATTGGGGTGTAAATAGAACGTCGCCATTTTGGAACTAATTTTTAGACTTATCACGCAATCTACGATTGACCAGTTTTACTCGAAAATTAAAAATAAATTCATAAAATGGTCATACGAGGGTCATTCAATAAATTCGTAGACTGTGTTAATCATTTTAACATCCGATGACACAGAGAAAAACAAACTACATCACGTTAAACTACAGCCTTTTGGATACAAAATATTGCGTGAAGCAACGCCTTTTTAAAGAAAATATGGCTAAAATATAAATATCACCATACCGTTACCACCACACACCGCAATTTATGATCGTTATTGACGTTTTGCTGATTCTCAAGTGGTAGCCCGAAATGAAATTATGTTATTAACATAGAAATAAACATTCAAATTGTATATGAATGAGCATATCTTTCACAGTATCTTATATAGTCTAAGTTAGGGATTAAGGCTTGGCATAATGGTTGTATATTAATATGAAGATACCTCGTACTTTTCGACAGACGTTGTGTGAAACGTCACCACGTTTGCCTATCTACACATCCCTGTATCGTTTTAAATACCATGCTGCGCTTCAGAAAATTGTTTTTGTAACTTAATACAAGACCACTGCGTGCTGCATGCTCTACTTTTGCTCTCTGTAATAACTCTTGTCTGCTGTGTTTTCCAAGCCCCATGCACAATTCAATAGTCGCATGCATTGCCTTGCGCCAATAAATAGACATTTGGACGTTATTGAAAACGCGACTCGCCTTGATAAAACAGTTTTTAATTCACACCCGACGTCCAAATAACTTCATAATTTCATGAAATCCCATGATAATATTTTGTAATAATCTGGCAGAAACATTGGAATGTATATTAACTTAATCGGAATTTATAAATAGTTGAACAAATGAAAAAGGTACGTTACGTCGGTCGGGGTGGTAGCGCGTTACTATGGTAATAGAATGGCTGATGATATGCGACTGGTTTGCATTATTGAAGATAAATTTGTATTAACTGTAGGTAATAAGTTACTGTTTGTACTGCTATAAGAAATTATTGTTAAAACGCAATAATAATCAAATAAGAACGATTGTCTACGAATATATTGAATGACCCTCGTACACAAAACAATTAAAGACAGATCACTTAAACAATTCAACGAAGATGACGTCAGAAACAGTTTCAATATACAACCTTTGTCAGTTTTGAATCCTTTGATTTAGCATTTGGTTAAAAAATGGGGGGAAATGTTGAAGAATTATCATCCGATGCGAAAAGGTAGTATTGCTATTCAAATACAATAAACGAAAACAAAAATAATCCCAAAATTCTGGTAAAAAATCAAGTCATCAGCCAAATATCATTCAAGATGAAAATGGAAACCAATTATTGAACCATTAAAACAGCGAAAGAATTCAACAACTTTTTCCCAGCGTCTTTAAGAAAGCCCTATCTATTGATAACAATATTGTATTTTTTGTAAAAATTAACTGATTTTGTAATCTCACTCGAGTTCCTAGAAAAAGAACTAAACTCTTTTGACCCTGGTTAATCCACCGGAGTTGATGGTATTGGGCCCAGAGTGCTTAAGATAGTGTATGACATAATATCTAAACCAATACATAACATTATAAATGTTTGCATTTGAGTAAAAGACTATAAATCAATATCCAGTATCATTCAAAATGGCAAAAATAACACCTATTTTCAAAAAGGACCAAAGTCAGAAGTCAGCAACTACATACCTGTTTCTATTCTACTAGTTCTTTCTAAAGTATTTGATAGACATGTCTCAAATCACTGAACATATTTCTTAATAAGAATGATCTTATAATTAAGTAGTCATCAACCAGACTTCTGACAATTCCACTCATGTGAGACAACACTCACAAACATAATAGACAATTGAATTGACACTATAAATGATCATGCTGTTGTTGGAACTGTGTTCCTAGATCTAACTAAAACATTTGACCTTATCAACCATCAATTACTACTAATTAGAGTGTTATAAGCTAAGCTCTAAAGCTCATATTTAACAGGCCGTTTCCAAAAGGTCAGCATATCAGGCCAGTTGTCAGATACCAATGGTTTAAATGCCGGAGTTCCACAAGGACCAGTTTTAGGACCATTACTTTTCATTATCTATATAAATAATGTTCACTCTATCAACATGATAACACAAACATCGAAATGTTCGATGATGACACTACTGGTATACTGTATGTTAAGCGAGGTTAAAGCATCCCTCCAAGATCAAGTTTATATCACTAAAAAAGTCATGGTGCACACAGAACGCTATGATACCAAATGCTCAAAAAACTAAAGTTATGTATGTGGCTGCATCTCACTAAAAGCTAAAAGACATATCTAAACATGATGATTCAAATATAACTCTTAATAATCAAGCTCTTTCCAACTCAATAGAAGAACAGTTGTATAGTATCTTAGTAGATCAAACATGGAAAAGGCAAGTTCTTAAACTACGCATCAAACATTGTCTCAATATAGATTCTCGTAAATTTTACTTCAATGCTTATATATTGCCTCACCTCGACTACTACTGTATAATTTGGGGATCAAGTGCCAAAGAACTCGGATATACGAGGGACGTTCAGAAATAACGTAGACGTTTGCTGTATACCGATCAATGTTGTTGATTATATATGAACATGCTTTTTGAAATCTGAACTATTTGGCCACCTGATGGCATATCATTCAAAACATTTTTATTGAAATATAGGTTAACCCGCCATTTTAATATCCATGGTAACGCGTACCCGGGGTAACCCATTTTTTCCAAGTTTGTGCCATTACTTTCACTGCTGATAGTATCATTTCAGGTTAAATATTCTGTTTAAAACTCCGTCAATATATCACGGACACAGACTTTTTGTTATACCTTTGTACATCTCCAATGTGTTTTGTTACCACAAAATTCTTCGGTATTTTGAAGAAAGATGCACCTCGTCTCTACAATTGTAATGGTGTAAAAATCCCAAATCATCAAAATGGAAGCTTCTGCATTTTGAATTGATGCTATCGCTGTGCTATAACTCGACACTTTGTCTCTAGCAATACAATATGGAAAGGTTATCTGTGTCATTCAAATATTAGTATTTAAAAGAATGTTCATGAATGAGACGAAAATAAATTAATGAATGAACTATTATACCATGAAATAATTGGCATTTTCGACTGAGCTGTTTCGTAGAGCATAATTATAGTCTGGTTCCCATCCAAAATAGTACAGTAGTAATACACACTGTAGTAGTGATGTGGGCTTGGGGACGCGGACCAGACAATGAACTGCTCCACGAAACAGCCCAGTCGAAAAGGCCTATATTGCCGAAAAGCTTCCAGCAAGCATTGAGTTCTTAATTTCATGATAGATAGATAGATAGTTTATTCATTTAAACTGTACAGTTTCTCATGATAAACAAAAGTATATACAACATCAAATATACGTGGTGAAATAAGGATGCATCATAAATATGGATAAACATGGTACAAAATAGAGCATATGTAATTATTCATTTCATGCAATGTTTGTAAAATATTTGAAGGTATTATAATAAAATGTCTTACACAAATGACGCATCCAAGACCGATAGTCACGTACTTGATTACTGTTGCTGGTTTGATCATATTGAAGAATAACTACACTAACTCACAGAATAAAATCCTAAAACATATATTCCAAGTACTCTAAACGAAAGCTCAAACAAGTTTATCAACAATGAAAACTTGTTTATCAATAACCTAAACTAGTTTATCAACATTAAAACTAGTTTATCAATAATGAAAAATAGTTTTTTCAATAACCAAAACTAGTTAAACAATAAATCTAAACGAGGTTTATCAGGAACGAACGACGAAAATGGTCTATGTAAATGCTACACATAATTATATAGCTGATCAACAAAAGTATTTCAATCCTCAAACTATATACTCATAGATATTTCCAAATATACTAGCGCTTGTCTTTAAGTTTTAATACAGTAAATATGTTGTACTTCTACCATGCCGATTAAGACTAACAAGCGCTCCATTATTATATTATTTAGATAACACGACTTGGAACATTGCGCGCATTGTGACCACGATATTAAATTACTGAACATGGCTCGTATGGCAGTTCTTTAATTTCTCTTTTGTGGTATCTAAAACAACAGATAATCGTCGTGGAACAACGAACCCTTTTATTTTGCATATATATAATATTTCTATTGTTGCATAATTATGGCGGAAAAGGGTGCATAATGGTACCAAACCATCAAATAAATTTGTTCTTTTACTCAATGTAAAGTGACAAAATTGCTGACCCAAAAATGTCAAACTTTTGTCCATGGGGACTTCTCAAAATCCCCCGATCAATAGAAATAGCATAATTATAGCTCAAGAAAATGAAAAAGAAATATCAGGGGGTTGCGTATCATATAAGAAACATTTGGTTCGTCAAACGCGATGAACATATTTTCTCACACGCGCGGACTGATTTTAAGTCCGTTAGCCACAACCCTACTTTCACTTTCATATTTATGCCGGAATATCAAAATTTTCTTAATTAAACAGTTTCACTACATCACATACATGACTGTGTACAAAGCATTTAAACCCAATTACATGATTCTAATAGTGTTTAATCCAGTGTGCATTCGAATCATACACTGAACGCCTATTCGGAAAACGCGAAAATCCATCTGTCCCACTAGTCGCAGTACCACTGTATGCCTATTCAATAACATTTTCAAATATCCAATTACGAAATGCCTGTGTGTATTAGCCTTTTAATAAAATATCAGTTTTGCATTGTATCTTTATTTTCGACAAGAAAACAGTATGTTTTTGGTCATTTTCATCTCCAATGACCCTTGCATATCCGTTTTGCACCTATCCATATTTTGTTCCAGGGGGCGGCGGGCAGACCAAGTAGAATAAGCCAATTTTTCTTTTTTCTTTTTGGTTTTAATACCCCACCCTAGATCCAAAATGTTGCCTAAATTCCCACAGTATGATATCGTCTTGAAATGGTTGTCTGCTTTTTGTGGCGTCTAAATTCCCCAATATCGGGATCTAAAACCCGACCAATATCTATTTCCGAGACCCGGACTCATTTGGCGTGTCAAATTCCCGCCCATCGATGGCACCGAAGGCTCGCGATACTCACCCGAATGTCATCGGGAGTAAATCCCCGAGGCAGTGGGGCCAACATATAACGTCGGGAACACATTGCGAGTTCTCCCGATGCCTCACGTTAAACCCCGATCATATCCGATTTATATAAACTTATATTCGGGGATTATATCCCAAAACCGCGAAATATCGCCGAAAATTCGTCAAACGTTAAAATTCCCACGAAGGTTCCTTATACTTTAAGCGAAACATCCTCGATGTGTCGGGAAAGCCTCTGGGGTGCCTCGCAGAATTATTTTTATCGCGAAAGCATCCCCGATTATTCCCCGAGGTTCGGATGCCTCGGAGATGCCTCCCCGGGATATTCCCGAGCTTCGGGGATGCCTTCGAGATATTCCCGACATAAAAGCGCGAGTATATCGGGTAAAAATCAATACATGCATTGAAATATCCCGATGTTATTGCGATCTGACTAAATGTCTCAAGACTTCACGAAGCTTCGTCAATACATCGGGGAGCTTCCCTGATGTCAACCGGCATAACATCCCCGACGCAGTTGAACCGACGCATGGAGTCGGGAATTCATCGAGAGTTATCCCGATGCCTCCCGATTCCTCCCGATTCTCATGACTTCACCGAAGTTACCCATTGACCACGAGGACAATGTTCCCGATGCCTCCCGAAGCTCATAAATTTTCATCGGGAGTACATCGCCGAGACAAAAATGCTCAGTGGGACCTAGGCTTAAAGTATTTCGGCACCATTTGTACGAATTCATTCCCCTCCTATCTTTGAAGGGGGGTTATTTATTTGCTTATACATGTATGTCTGTCGTTCGGTTGGTAGACCAAATTGTTTCCGTTCAAAAATTCCAGAATGCTTGGCCCAAGGATCCTGGAACTTTAGATAGTGGTTTTGCATCAACAATAGATTACCACTATGGATTGTGCGGTCGGTAAATAGTCTACCACACTGGTACCCCTATCTGAGCAGAAAGTAAACTCGCCTGTCAGGTGATCGTTTCCTATTCTACCATTAGCTATAAGAAGGTTAGTAGCCCGACATAAATCCAATAGGCGCCGCCCCGTACTATCTAGCACGTGATCGAAAAAAAACTAACACCTGCCCAATCCCACAAGATCCGATATCGTACTGAGTATCCTCGGCCGGTCACCGGTATCCAATCGACGCAGACATAGCGAAGATGAAACTGTCCTTCCTGCAGAAAGTCAATCGTGAAAGCTCGGCCATTTCCGTTTATCTCCGGTAAATGCAATGCATAAAGGCCGGAGTGATCAGAATGGCAGAAAGTATGTACCATGCCTATACATACAACTACTCGACAATTATTAAACTACAGACTAAATTTGTACACAACTTAAGGCTTCTGTAACCAACTAGGTTTTGTTCAAGATGTATGTAAAATACTCGTTTTGTACGGACTTTTCAATTATTTAGCATTGTATCTTCAAAACACGGTCTTTCCGAATAAATGTTCATGGAAAAACATCGTATCTACAGCAATTCACAATATTCAATTGAATAAATGGAAAGACAGAGTAAAAAGTGAATTCAACAGATTTGTATCCATACGTAATACAGTGAAACCATTACATTTATGGTTATGGCCATGTACAAACAGTGAAATAATCCATGTAATCGCATCAGTCCGTGTTCTGCTGTATAGGTTTTTCAAGAGTCAATTAATATGCAAAATGTGCAACTCTGAAACAGATGATATATACAGACATCTACTTCCCGAATGCATGATCATGTTTGCTCAGGATAGACCAGAACTTATAGACAATATTAACAGCCAGATAAAAATCAATAGCAGACTTCCTGCGACACTCAAGTGCTAAAATTTTAATTCAGTCAATTTTTGATCAAAACATTCTAGGCGTCTTCCAAGTACAGCCATGCTCATTAAATTACAAGCACTTTTTAACATGAGTTGCAAATTCATCCACAAAGTATATGTGACATATTGTTACAAGAGTTAATCTTGGAATGGGACAAGCATCACAGTACATAATGTAATAATACCTTAAATTTGATCTTAACATTTTCGAATTTCGGTTACGACAAATGATATAAGGTAAATCTATTTAGTTGTACATAAAAGCTGCAATATACGTGAATGTAAAATAGAAATTGTGCTACTAACTTTATATATGTATGTATTTATTCATTGTGTTAATAGGGGGTGTAATACCCATACCAGTAATGAGCGCGAGCACGGATTCTTCAGAGTTTCGAGTCGGTCCTAATGGTTTTAGAAAAAGTTATTTCCGGTTTAAAAAATTGCGGAGTCGAAAGAAGTGAATGGAATAAAATAAGATTGTTTTTAATCACGAAACCGTTGAGCCCCAAAACGTTCTTTTGTATACTTATTATCTAAAAAATATTCAATAAAATAAACGAACACTCGATATTGTAAGGGGAAGTAAAAAAAAATCCGAGTTGCTTTTAAACCATTTTTAAACCGTTCCGTTCTACACACTTCCCTTTAGTAAATCAGTTCAAGGTCGTTCCTACATAAACATCGTGTGCTACGCCTACGAGTTAAATGCTTATGGAATTTCAGACATTAAATAACCAAAAGGAAAAAAATATCACATACTTAACTATGGATTGATTCAGGATTGATCGCCAGCCAAGTTGAGCACTTGAATGTTCTGCATGGTAAATTGAAAGAAACAGGACTTCACGAAATCATGTTGCTGATCAATGCACTTTCCTTGTGTCGCGAGTCAATTTTGTATGCGAGCACAATTGTATGTTTGTTGCTGTCTTGTGAGTATGATTAAGACCAGCATCGACCCATATACGGTGTCGCTTTGCAATATCTTCGATTTTCCAAGCGGAGATGGATCATGGACTGGACAAAGTCAAAGAGAGACCAAGTTGGTTAAAAATTATTCCTGGTCAAAATGAAAGGCCTTTCATGAAGACAATAGGTACGTCGTCAATTTTATTTATTTAAGAAAGTTATGACAATTTGGGCGCATTGCACAATGGATAATAATGGTCGTGCCAATTATTTTCCTTAAGCGCACTACGGTCGTGCCAATTATTTTTCTTATCCGTATTACGGTCATGCCAATTATTTACGTTATGCGCATGACAGTCATGCCAATTCTTTTTCTTATCCATACGAGTCACAACATTCGTGCCAATATTTTTTCTTATCTGCACAACAGTTGTGCCAATTATTTTCCTTATTCGCACAACAGTTGTGCCAATTATTTTCCTTATGTGCACAACAGTTGTGCCAATATTTTTTCTTTTCTGTGATAGTCTGGGAACTTGACGAACCACTGGTGTATGAGGATGCTATAACGCGTGAACTGATCGATTTGAAAAAAGTGACACGTGCGATAGAACTTAAATTACGTTTCGAAATTTTCTAGTTGACTGATTTATTACTGATTGTGCAGAGACTATATACACTGGGTACACCGTATATTTTTAGAACTGGAAAAACCGTTACTCGGCAAATCTCTTGAATCGCGTTTTTGCAGTTTGGGCGAGGTAAATATTTGATTTTCTATCTACCACATTGCGACCCATACAAGAGCTGTCCACGAACAGCGCACTCAACTATTCGCAGTGCCATGCATAGTACAATCATTATATATTCAAAACAAAATGCTTATAACAGCAGCATTACCCTCTGCTGTGTAGAGGTTTGGGCTTCTTAGTCGAAATAAGGAGTTAATTTGGACAAAATGCAGGACAGTTACCTACTCGTGTGTAGGTCCTCTGGGTCATGAAGGTTAACAAATAAGCATTTATAAGTCCAAAAGGGGGCATAATTTCGCTACAATAGTTGATAGAGTTACCTACCCCTGTGTATGGGTTGGGGTTATGATGGTGAATAAGTATGCAAAGTACCAAAGCAATATATCCATGCACTTTGAGGATATGAGGGTTAAAAACCTGTACCTAAACTTTAACATAAGCATTACAAAGGCGTCAACGCCTACCCCGACGCTCGGGTGGCTGCAATAGCTCCCCTTATTCTACAAATAGTGGAGCTAAAAAACCAAATGGTGGACCGTACGAGGGATGCCACGTCCAGACTGTCATCATTTTCTCTGAAAAGATTCGCGAATTAAACAAAATAGCCGTACCAATTTTTCATTTGTTACTTTGTACGTGGTTTTTAGCAAGTTACTTGGCGCGGCTCCATTTATAAACCTTATGTTTTCACGGATGTTTTACGTGCCCAGCGAAAGTGAAGTTGATATTAAATGCAATTATTGTATTTCTGATCACATGGAACTGCATTGTGACATCTGCAGTGTTTCTGGCACCCAGTCGTGTATGTTCTACGTAATTGTTGCTTGGGACGGATGTTTTAGGGTGTTATTGGGGCGTCCCAGAATCGAAATGTGTGGTACTTGGCACGTATTTCATATTTGCTATTTGTGTTCGACCTATGTCTTTCATTCCGGAGTTATTGCATTGTACCAAGCATGTGTAGCGCTCTGTCTTGGCTTAACCACAAGGACACTCTATTGCAACACTCTGTTACTGCATATAATGGTGTAATATGGGGTTGATCAAGTAGCTGATGTTACTGCATATATAATGATGTAATGCGGGTTAACCAGGTAGCTGCTGTTACTGCTGCTGCTGGTGCAATCTGGGGTTGACCAGGGATGGTATTCATTATTGATCTTACTTGACTTAAGGATACGGACAACCAATCAGAGCACACCATATTAAACTCTTGGTCAGTAACAGGCGATGTGATAGGCTATCCTTATACTCCAATTTAATAAGATCAATATTGAATACAACCCCTAGTGTGATATTCAGTATTGATCTTATTCAATTTGAGAATAAGGATAGCCAATCATATTGCCTGTTACTGACCAAGAGTTAAATATTGTGTGATCTGATTGGTTGTCCTTATCCTTAAGTCGAGTAAGATCAATATTGAATACCGCTGCTACTACAGATGATGGTGTAATATGGGGTTTACCAGGTAGCTGCTGTTACTACTAAAGATGGTGTTATATTTCACTGATGATGATATAATGCTGGATTGACCAGGTATATGTAGCTACTGCTGATGATGTAATGTGGGGTTGATCAGGTAGCTGCTGCTACTGCTGATTGTCGTGTACTGTGGGTTTAACCGTATAGCTGCTGTTACTGCTGATGGTGTAATTATGGGTTGACCAGGGGTGGTGTTCAATATTAATCTTATTTAATTGGAGAATAAGGATAGTCAATCGTATCAACTGTTACTGACCAATAGTTCAATAAGGTGTGATCTGATTGGTTGTCCTTATCCTTAAGTCAAGTAAGATCAATATTGAATACAACCCCTGGTAGCCGCTGCTACTGATGATGATGATGTAAAGCGGGGTTCACCAAGTAGCTTCTGTCCCTGATGATGGTGTAAAGCGGGGTTCACCAGGTAGCTTCTGTCACTGATGATGATGTAATTCGGGATTCACCAGGTAGCCGCTGTTACTGATGATGATGGTGTAAAGCGGCTACTGATGATGATGGTGTAATGAGGGTTTAACCAGGTGGCTTCTGTTACTGCTGATGATATAATGCAGGGTTGACAAGGCAGCTGCTGTTGCTACTGATGATGTAATGTAGGGTTTAACCAGATAGCTTCCGTTACTGCTGATGGTGTAATGTGGGGTTTGACAAGGTAGCTGCTTTTACTACTTCCGATGATGTAATGCTGGGTTGACCAGGCAGCTGCTGCTACTGTTGATAATGGTGTAATGCGGGGTTGACAGGGTAGCTGCTGTTACTGCTGATGGAATAATTTGGGATTGACCGGGTAGCTGCTGCTACTGCTGATGATGTTATTTTGGGTTGACCAGGTAGCTGCAGATTTTGTAATTTGGGAGGGGGGGTGACAGGATAGCCGGCTGCCGCTACTGCTGATAGTGTAATGTGGGGTTTACCAGGTAGCGGTAAACTACCGTTTGGGTTTGAACTGCAATTTGCTACGTCTGCTGATGATATTGTTACTTTTGATATAATGTTAGTTATACCTTGCAACTAATGTTGAATAGTGTTTGACCAGGTAGTTGCTCGTACTTGTGATGTTGATATAGTTTTTGGTTGGTGATATTCTAAGGAGTTGGCATGGTGGTCCCTGCTGCTGCTGCTGTTGGGATATGTCTTACAATCCTTAATGTAGGTAGCTTGCCAGGGTACTGTTTTATGCAAAGTTGTGGTAAGGGTTGTTCAATATTGATTTTAATCAGACAAACTTCAACAAACAATGTCTGTCGCCAATGTGTACATGTAGGTTTCAAAGGATAATTAATGATTTCCGTAAGTGATTTGATTAAACAGCACCGTGGTTGGTCTTTACCTTTCATATTTAATAAACCCGGAATAATTATACTCAACAAAAAAAATATCCATCATTCATGATTCTAGATGAAAATGGATATTTATATTTTGTTGAGTATACAATGTGTAACAATTATATACACATAATAAAAAATATCTCTAACATGAACATATGCTACTCAAACTTTGACAAGGGTCGACAATTTTCCATGCAGGTATTTTGCAAATTTGATAAAATGGACTGATGAATTTTTAGAAAACAAAATGTTACAAATAACATGTTGTATATTATGAAACGAGACAAAAGAAATGCATGTTACACTAGTTGGCTTTTCAGTTACCTGGAAAACGACGACATTATGTAAATGCAAGCCAATGTTTTCGAAACAGACATGTTAGCACGAAGTTTACTTCATCAGTTTTTCTTAACGTAATGTGAATATAGTTTTGCTGATCCTTATTATCAAGGTTTGAGTATATTTGTACGACTAGAACAGATTAATTGATTGATACTCTCCATTAGTTCTTTATTATTCTTGCCTTATTTCTGGTTTTGCAAATTCCGGCAACTATCCAACAAAATCGAACCAAGAATAAATTCGGTTTTTAAAGAAATATTTTGATGATAATCCACAAATCGTTTATGAACTCTTACCATGTGAGTGGGGTGCCAAACCACGATTTTTAAATATCTAAGGATAGCTTCTGTCCCAAGTATTCATAAAAGCCAAGTGACGTGTCTGTCTGCGAGGCAAATAAGTAGTCAAAATTATCAGAGATAATCTAGCAATTAATTGTTGATCGTCCAAGAGCAGAAACTAGTCGGGTTCCCGTTCACAAATCTTACATTTGGTACGGGAACCAGACTAGATGAGAAATAAGAACATGTAAAAACAACAAACGACGTAACACATAATACCAGGGTCACTTTTACGGACCACGGTCCTTTATGGACCAAATGTACACAATGAATTCTTCTCATTGCATTTTATAAACAGTCATATTTTACCCACACAGTTCTTTGAAATACAGCGAATAACGCACGATCAGTCACTTTTTTGTTGTAAATCCAAGTCGTATACACATGTAAACTGCAACGATTTTCGTCAAGTCGTGGATAGAAACATTCCAAATCTGAATTACAAATAAGAGCTGATAGAATAAACATTTAACGTTTAATTTTCTTGGTCGGTAGTGTGTTGGGCATTGTAGTCCTTTTGCTGTGGAAACTGGGTCATTCAGCTAGTTATAATTTATTATGCTTTTCGACAGCTTGGACTTGGGCGGATCTGCGCTTGTTTAGTTGGGCATTGTGTCTTAAGGTGTTTTATGTTTCCTGTGCTCGGTTTGTTCAGTTGGGCATTGTGCTTTGTGTGTTTTAATGTTTTCTGTGCTCGGCTGGTTAAGTTGAGTGCTGCCTTCCCTGTCTGACTTAATATAATCTGTTTGCTGCTCTAAAGAGGTAAACGTAACAGAAAATGGTTACTTATGCATCAATATATTAATGTTTCTTGCTAACGAAAGGTTGTTGTTGTTGATGGGAGGGACGCTATTTTCAAAGAGCTTGCACTGTGTTTTCAGCAAGGTATGACGCTAATGTATGGAAGTGTATATATTTCCATATTGATATTTCTTAGATGAAATGATATTCTGCAGATATTGTCGATGTTGCTGCTTGTTAACTCATATAGGACACACTTCAACATGTGGCAACGTACAAGAGGTTTGGCAAACATGCTGGTGTACATCGTAACCGTTAACGGGGGTCAAGAACACACTGAAATACGCTGTCGTACGTCGATACCGACTCAAATGTGTAGATCTTCTTGACCGTTGTAATACACACTTACGATTGGATAAAGTAATGTAACATGCATAACGTTATAATGCAGTATAGAGATACGCTGGACATACGCACTCACTTGTATGTGTACACTATGGATGTAGCAACGTTGGTCAACGTCTTAAAAGTGTAAAAATAATTGACGGATGAATGCATGGATTTTCTAACGTAACTTTACGTCAAGCTAATTTAAATATTTATTGCACAGTCTGAGTGTGCCGAACGATATTTACGGCACGGCTTTACGGCACTCCTGGACTGCAGGTTATGTGATAACAAGAGATGTTTGTAAAACACGTATGCCCCAATGGCAGCCAATAGTCAGAAATGGTGAAGGTCCCAGTGACCTTGACCTTTGACCTCAAAATCGAATGGGGTACCCCCATCTACTGTTGCTGACTAACCTCCATGTAAAGTTTGAAGAGCATAGGTCAAAGCATTCTTGAGTTATTGAACGGAAACCATTTGAATAGTCAGAAATGGTAAAGGTCACAGTGACATTGACCTTGGACCTACTGACAACAAAATAAATAGGGGTCATCTACTGTTGCTGACCAACTTCTATGTAAAGTTTAAAGATCCTAGGTCAAAGCTTTTTTGAGTTATTGAACAAAAACCATTTAAATAGTCAGAAATGGTAAAGGTCACAGTGACATTGACTTTTGATCTACTGACCTAAAACTCAATAGGGGTCATCTACTGTTGCTGACCAACTTTTATGTAAAGTCTGAAGATCCTAGGTGTAAGCGTTCTTGAGTTATTGAACAGAAACCATTTAAATAGTCAGAAATGGTAAAGGTCACAGTGACATTGACCTTTGACCTACTGACCTTAAAATCAAAAGGGGTCATATACCATTGCTGACCAACTTCCATGTAAAGTTTGAAGATCCTAGGTGAAAGCGTTCTTGAGTTATTGAACGGAAACCATTTAAATAGTCAGAAATTGTAAAGGTCACAGTGACCTTGACCTTTGACCTACTGACCTCAAAAGCAATAGGGGTCATCAGCTGTTGCTGACCAACGAACTTCCATGTAAAGTTCGAAGATCCTAGGTGAAAGCGTTCTTGAGTTATTGAACGGAAACCATTTAAATAGTCAGAAATGGTAAAGGTCACAATGACCTTGACCTTTGACCTACTGACCTCAAAATCAATAGGGGTCACCTACTGTTGCTGACCAACCTCCATGTAAAGTTTGTAGATACTAGGTCAAAGCGTTCTTGAGTTATTGAACGGAAACCATTTAAATAGTCAGAAATGATAAAGGTCACAGTGACCTTGACCTTTGACCTACTAACCTCAAAAGCAATAGGGGTCATCTACTGTTGCTGACCAACCTCCATGTAAAGTTTGAAGATCTTAGGTGAAAGCGTTCTTGAGTTATTGAACGGAAACCATTTAAATAGTCAGAAATGGTAAAGGTCACAGTGACCTTGACCTTTGACCTACTGACCTCAAAATCAATAGGGGTCATCTACTGTTGCTGACCAACCTCCATGTTAAGTTCGAAGATCCTAGGTCAAAACATTCTTGAGTTATTAATCGGAAACCATTTAAATAGTCAGAAATTGTAAAGGTCACAGTGACCTTGACCTTTGACCTACTGACCTCAAGTTAACCGACCGACCGACCGACCGACCGACCGACCGACCGACCGACCGACCGACCGACCGACCGACCGACCGACCGACCGACCGACCGACCGACCGACCGACCGACCGACCGACCGAAGCAATATACCCCCTCATCAAAGATGGGGGGGGGGGCATAAAAGTAATTAACCTAAACGGCAATGAAATTGCGTCCAAGAGAAGGATACTTTACGTTCATATTACGGAAGTTTTATATGCGTCGAACATTAACTTTCATGAACGTTTGGTGGTGTGGGCTAGCATTTGGATACATTTACCAGCGCTCTGCAGTTGTATTCTATAGCGCATGCGAACTTTCGATAACACAAATGAAACATAATTATGTGTTGCGGTCGCCGACTTATTCCAACTTAGACGACCAAGCTGTGGTCATAGCGTCTGGTACCTGTTGTCCTCTATTTGACAAGCGTTCAGTAAGGCTAAATAAAGTTCGCCAACACCAGCCCCTCTGTTTACTTTCGGATTCGTTGCGCCCGATAAGCCTGCTTCACACCAGCCTTATGACAGCCTTACACGGGTCTACAATTACATTTTGATGCGCCTTTCGTGGAAACCGTTGGTCTTTCGTACGACGTAAGATCACCCTACAACCGCCACGCGAAATACAAGCGCCACAAGATGAACGGAACGTCGCAAACAAAATTCTTGAAATGTCGACCATTTCTGCGTTTAATTTTATACTAATTTATTTAAGGTCGATTGTGAAACAAGTTTTTCCAACTTAATATTAATCACTCTCGACGCCTCATTCCTGATGTTATCCATCGCCACCAGGGAATGAGAGAAGAAAAGCCAGTTCCACTTTTTTATACTGTGCGTCTAATAAACATTAAAGTTATATACGTACATCATATTCAATATTCCTTTCTTTAAATTTCCCCATATGACACAGCATTCATTTCCCTGCACAAATTAGTTATATTTTTCACTTTTTAATGGAATAAGAATTGAACATATAATATGATCAAAGACGTCGAAAATCCCGCAAAAAATACGTGCCGCTATGTGGCGCTTTTTATCCCTCGGATTGTGAAATTTCTCCCTAAAACCATCAAAAAAGAAAGCCAACACTTAATACTATAACATATTGCGTATGCTAAATAGCATCAAAATCCAAGTTACAGGCGATTTTTATCGGGAAGGTCTATTCCACCTTAAAAGTTTACAAGACGTCGTGCTCGTTCCAGATTTATTTTTAATGAATATGCACAAAATGTGTCCACGTTTGGAAATAATACACGTTGATGTACATTGGGCTCTGTTTGTAAACGTTCCTAAATGATGAATTAAGTTAGACTGAGTTTGCCAAAGTTGTACTCCGTTAGTAAACGACTGTCGAGATGCTGGTGCTGTCGGTCAATTTAGCCATACGTTTTCCAACAAGTATCCGACGCAAAAAACGCGACGATAACGGAAAGACTAGCGTAGGCGAACGTTTCACAGTACAGCTTCAAACGTTTGTACAACATAGGTCAACGGATATCAGATGTATAATGAACAAAATGAATAAGCGTAGGCAAATTTCCACAATGTACCCGTATATTAGGTTAACTTTGTACGACGGGTCCTAGCTTGAGATACACTAACCTGTGTTGACAAATGGAAAATAACTGAAACGCTGACAAATGTGGACAGGCGCAAGTACCCGCTGTCAAACGCTGTCAAGCGTTAGGGAACATTTGATGTCCGCGCAATACACAATTTTTGTTAAACACAACAAAACATTCTTGCGTACGAAGAGGGCTATTATAACGTGGCCTAGATGTAGGGTGCGCGCTTTAGGATCAATAGGTTCCGGGTTTGATTCCCGTCCGCGCCACTGGTCAATTTCTATTACCAATGTAATGTGGCTGTCAGCGGCGCCTTGTAACAGTCGACTTGTAATTCAATAATCGGGAGAGGGGGCAAATGTACATTCGGTCGGTCAAAATCACTCATGTTTGAAAATGGACTTAGTGTAGTGTCATTGTTTCTGAAGTCACAGTTTATGGACCTATACTGGACTGTTGAACTTTATAATGGTTTGAATTGAGTTTTAATATCGAACTGAATATGTATGTAATGTATGTTTCATATCAACAGTGTTCACTTAACAATTTGATGAAACTGTATGATTGTTTTTTTCTCAATGTCACGAAGCCTGAAAAACGAAGACGGAATCAGTAATAAACATGCAATGTTTGTATTAATACACAAACATGCGCTAGTCGGTTGAATTATTAAAGGGACAAGGCAGTCTAAAAGACGGCTATAATCCTCCGCCGCGTTAATGAATAGTAAACTCTGACATTGACCAGATGTAACATGCTTGGTTGCAACTTGGTTCTGCAGGTCGACCCTTGTTCTCACATTCGTTATCAGTTTCGTACAATGCGGACCAGGCATTAAAAAGTTATAGAGTGGACTTGAATTGTAACGCTCAAACTACTTTGAATTGTGACCTTGAGTCTACATAGTAGAAACATGGGTTATGAGCATCGCCTTCCTTGCACATTTCCTATTATATGCTGCTATAAATTTCATGGAATTCGGTCCAGACGTTAAAAAGTTATTAAACACAAAATGTAAGGTTCAACCTTTGATATTGATTTGTGACCTTAGCATTGATCCAGCACAATTGGAACGTGGGTTCTGCATGTGGTCTTAATTAGTTACACATTTGCTGAAAGTTTCATTAAATTCGGCGCAGGCGTTAAAAAAGTTATGGAGTGGACACGATGATAAGTACGTACAGACGGACACACGGACGGGAAATGACCATTCCTATAGTCCCCTCACACTTCGTGGCGGGGGTTTAAACGACCCACGATATATTCCGTATATTTAATTACGAGAGGTATAACTGTTACTGATGTTGTTACTTGTTGGTGATGATGCTCTGATTATTGATGGTACTATTGATTATGGTGTTGATAGTTGCACAGTTGCTTAAGTTACCATTAATGGAGAAACGATGTGGAATTGAAGCCGAAACTGCTTATATGGTTGTTGTGGATAGCCTGCTGAATGTGACATGACGTGCTATGCACATATGTTGTCGCTGCTGTTCCGTTTTAGATGAATCAAAACCTGTATTTACTAAAGCTAGAGCTGTTGCCCTTTGCTACAAATGTGTGTATTGTTTTTGCCCCACACACATATACTTATAGTCGTAGTCAATACCAGTAAGTTTCATTTCAATATCTTATCTGGTTTTTGAACAATAGTGTTAAAGTTTTTGAAGCTGAATAGGAGGCGCAAGTCAAAATTTATAGTAGTTATGAAGAAAACAAGAGCACCGCCTTGCGGTTGCAGACGCTCATCTGATCATTGTCACTGTAAAAAAGGCCCATTACCCTTGCATAAAGTAGGGCAGTGTTATGAGTCCTGCTTAAAAAAGTGAGGTATTGATGGTGAAAAAAGGGGCAATAACTCTTGCAAAATGCTGATCAGAGTTATGGGTCATGCTTGACATGGTCAGGTATTGATTGTAAATAAGTGTTGAAAGTTTCAAAGCAATAGCCCACATAGTGTATGAGAAAAGTGGACCTAAACACAAAACTTAATCAAGGAATGTTCTTAGTCCAAAAAGGGGCAATAACTCTTGCAAAATACAGATCAGAGTTATGGGCCTTGCTTGACATGGTCAGGTATTGATGGTGAACAAGTGTTGAATGTTTCAAAGCAATAACTCAGATAGTTTAGGAGAAAAATGGACCTAAACACGAAACATAACCAAGGTATTTACTTAGTCGAAAAAGGGGCAATAACTCTTGCAAAATACAGATCAGAGTAACGGTTCATACTTGACAAGGCCAGGTATTGATGGTGAACAGGTGGTAAAAGTTTCAAATCAATAGCCTTAAGTGAATAAAAAGAGTGGACCTAAACACAAAACTTAACCAAGGAATTTTCTGAGTCCAAAAAGGGGCAATAACTCACGCACAATCCGAATCAGAGTTATGGTTCTTGCTTGACATGGTCAGGTATTGATGGTGAACAAGTGTTAAAAGTTTCAAAGCAATAGCCCACATAGTGTATGAGAAAGGTGGACATAAACACAAAACTTAACCAGGGCATTTTATTTTCTGAATCCAAAAATGGGGCAATAACTCACGCGAAATGCAGATCAGAGTTATGGTTCTTGCTTGACATGGTCAGGTATTGATGGTGAACAAGTGTTGAAAGTTTCAAAGCAATACCCGACATAGTGTATGAGAAAATGGACCTAAACACAAAACTTAACCAAGGCATTTTCTGAGTCAATAAAGGAGCAATAACTCACGCAAAATGCAGATCAGAGGTATGGTTCTTGCTTGACATGGTCAGGTATTGATCGTGAATAAGTGTTGAAAGTTTCAAAGCAATACCCCACATAGTGTATGAGAAAAGTGGACCTAAACACAAAACTTAACCAAGGAATTGTCTAAGTCAAATAAGGGGCAATAACGCAAGCAAAATGCATATCAGAGTTATAGGTCTTGCTTGCCATGGTCAGGTATTGATGGTGAACAAGTGTTGAAAGTTTCATAGAATAACTCTGATAGTTTAGGAGAAAAGTGGGCAATAATTCTTACAAAATGCAGATCAGAGTTATAGGTCTTGCTTTACAGGCTCAGATATTGATGGTGAACAAGTGTTGCAAGTTTCAAATCAATAGCTTTGATAGTTTATGAAATTTTACCATGCAACGCTGACGCTGACGCCGACGACGATCAAGTGATGACAATAACTCATCTTTCTTTTCAAATATCAGATGAGCGAAAAACATGAACAATTAGGAAAATTTAACAAATGACCATATTTCTTCTATTAATGTAACTATAGTCATGTAACATGTCATAAATTAGCGACTGTTGTGAGTTTAGGTTTAAAGTCTGAAGTTAATATATTTAATGGTTTGCAAGTTGTTAAGAAAAAACCTGGAAAATATGAAAATTTGAATTTTACAAAGGGACATAACTCTTCCAATATTGTAGCTAGAGTAATGCAACTTGTCATGAATTAGCGTACACTTGTTGTAAGCTCTATATGTTTAAAGTTTGAAGTTGATATCTATAATAGTTTGTAATTTATTTAGAAAAAAAGACATAAAAATGTGGACGGACGGATAGACGGACAGACGGATTGACGTTCTCATTGACTTGACAGTGTGGGGTTTTCTTTTACTCATCCTTTTGTTTGTTAAACCCCATAAGCAACATTTTGCACCCCGTAGGCAACGGAATGAATATAATCAAAATATAGCCTATTGTTCCACACCCCACAACTACAAGTGGGTGAGTACGGACAAGGTGATAATTATAGGGCACCGCAATTTTCTTTTTTAGTGCGGTGAACCAAATAAAGGAGTCGGACTCGAGTGATGATCGAGTGACTACTTTTTTTCTTCGAAAAGTCGAGCTAATTAACAAGACGCGAGAATGACTATCGCTCCGCCCACCCGCATCACGTGACTCTGTTTTCGAATACCCCGACAACTATCGCCCGTTTCATACTGATATATGCATATGGTATAGGTTTGATTAAACGTTAAAAACGTTTAAATTGACTAAACTATGCACAGAGTATTTTGTAATTTGATAATCCGTCTGATTAGTAAATTTCTTAAATAATATGATTTTATCGCGAAATTTTGTGGGGTTTATAATTTGTGTTTTACAAGCATAACGGTAGCCGCAGTATATATCTACAGACCTGGTATAAATATCTAAATCAATTGTGAACATGTATAATTTGTCAAGAGACCATAATTCTCAAAGAGTACATTACATATCATGTGATCTGTTAACTTTAATGTCACTTCACAGCATGCTGTCTAGCTCCCTAGATCATAGAGGGACACCGCCCGGTCGCATCTACCAGTCCCCATTTCCTGTTTATTTGGCTATAAAGTATATGGCAAATATATACATACAAGATCAGATCTATATTATCTTCCCTTATTATCAGCAGAATCAAAGAATGCAGGAGAATCATGACTTGTCAAATTAA
Source organism: Spisula solida (assembly GCA_947247005.1). Lineage (NCBI taxonomy): Eukaryota > Metazoa > Mollusca > Bivalvia > Venerida > Mactridae > Spisula > Spisula solida. The sequence continues at coordinate 37,162,344 of OX365947.1, read as the reverse complement.
ATTCATGTACAATATTGATAAAAGAAATACAAGTATATATGTTTGTATTGCATGTTTATTCTGTTGGATGCTGATTGCATGTCACGTGGAAGAAAAAGAGGGAACCTGTTATGATAACAGGCGTTTAAATTAGTATTCGGGCATCAAATGCGTTAGAAAAAGAAAACTACGATGCCCATATACCTATATTTTTGTGGATAACACATTTATTGTCTTTTTCTAATGATCAGAATAAAACAGTTTTGTGTTCGAACCAAGCATTTTTCATGTCGATCTTATTTATTTTTAAATCTATCGATTTTAAACAGTCATAAAAATGTTTCTGTTCCGCCGATTTTCAAAACTATTGGTGTTTTCCTTTCTACAGAAATATATCTGAAAGTTAAAACCACTGTCATTAAAAAATATTTACAGGCAAAAAAGATATTTGTGTTGTCGGGTTTTATAAAGCAATGATCCCAATAAAATCTTAATTTTTAAACCTTGATAAAAAGATAAATATTTCATAGATCTTCATTATTTTTGGTGGTGTCATATTCTACAAACCTATAGCTTTCATTTTCATCCACTGTCATTTAAATATATTCACAAATGAAAAAGATATAGAGGAAACATCGATTTGAAATGCAATATCCCTATATATTCTTATTGAATGGTGTCGGAGGGTTTAATCCTAATTAGCACCACGCGATATTGTTATAGCGATAGCGCGTTCTGATTGGTTAACGATTTTTATCGATGTTTATGTGGGCGGAGCTTGCGTCTTGTTAATTAAAAAAAGGAATGCATCAAATGATCGATTGGGAAATGCATTGGTCGTTACTAAATGTTATCTAGAGAAGACAAAAGAAAACTAACATCAGTTTAAGAAATACAAAAGGAATGTATTAGCCGTTGCCAAGTGTTATCCGGGCAGGACAATTTATCAAAGGAAGGGGGAATATTGGTCCTTGTCAAGTACTATCTAGAGAAGACAAAAACAACTAGCATCAGTTTACGATTCTATGAAAATGGAATTATCATTAGTGGTTACTAATTCCGTTTTAGGTCTTACAATTTATATCAATCATTATCGACACCTCTTTCGTGATGGTATACATCGCCAGTACTAGGGTATGGGAGATAGAAACCAGTTTTCACTTTAATGCGGAGTGAAAGAAAGTACCGGTACAATTCAATACATGTCAAAGATTTATTCGCCTTTGTAGATAGAAGAAAGCTACATCAGTTTGTTAAATGGAAGGCAGAAGGTATCCATTAGCATTAAATGTTATAAAGAAAAAACAAGAAAACACTGCCATCATTTTAGTCAATGACAGTGATGACAGTGGGAATGTACTGGCCACTGTCAACGTTTGGCATGTGACGATAGCAGAAAGCTACACCCGTTTATTAGATGGAAGGCAGAAGATATCTATTAGCATTAAATGTTATATAGAAAAGACAAGAAAACACTGCCATCATTTTAGTCAATGACAGTGGGAATGTGTTGGCCACTGTAAACGTTTGTTATGTGACGATAGGAGAAAGCAGCATCAATTTATTTAATGGAAGGCAGAAGGTATCCATTAGCTTCAAATGTTATATAGAAAAGACAAGAAACCACTGCCATCCATTTAGTCAATGAAAAGGGGAATGTGTTGGCCATTGTTACATTTTCGCATGTAACGATAGAAGAAAGCTACCTCAGTTTATTAAATGAAAAGCAGGCAAGATTTATCCATTATCATGAAATGTAATCTAGAGAAGACAAGAAAGCACTGCCATCATTTTAGTAAATGACAGGGGAAAATATGTTGCCCGCTGTTAACTTTTGTCTTGAGAGGGCAGTAAAAAGCTAACATCAGTTTATTACATAAAAGGCAGAGAGTATCCTATATACCATGAAATGTTATATACAGAAGACAAGAAAGCACGGTCATCATTGGAGGACAGGAGGAATGCATTGGACATTGTCAAATATTTTCTTTACAGGATAGAAGAAAAGCTACTATCAGTTTATTCCTTGAAAGGTGGGATTCATTCATACTCATAAAATGTTATCCAGAGAAGACAAGAGAAAAAGTCCATCATTTTAGTAAATGACAGGAGGAAAGCATTGGTCACTGTCAAATGATGTCTTGAGATGATACAAGAAAGAAAACTCGAAGGGCGATATGTATTTATTATTATCATATTTTATCTAGAAAAGAAAATAGAACACAGACTTCATTAAAGTAAATCACAAGAGGATTGGTCAGTATTTAATGTTATCTTCAGAAGACAGAGGAAAGGCTACAATCAATTTAGTTATTGACAGGCGGAGTGTTTCCATTATAATTAAATGCTATATAGAAAGGACAAGAAAGCGCGGCCAGCATTTTAGTTAATGACAGAGGAATGTAACGGTCACTGTCAAGTGTTGTCTTTCAAGAAGACAGTAGAAGGTTAACATCAGTTTATTTGTTGAAAGACAAAATTCAGCTGTTATTATTAAATGTTATAAGAAAAGACAAAGAAGCGATGCCATCATTTAAGTTAATGAAAGGAGCAATACATTGGCCACTACCAGGTATTATCTTGAGGGGGTAGAAGAAAACTGCCATCAGATCATTCATTGAAAGGAGGAATGCTTTCAGTAATAGCAAATCGTATATAGATAGGACTTGATCAAAAGGCCATTTGGAAAATATCCATTTGGACTAAAGACATTTCACCTCATCACAGACGCAAACCCCATTCGTTCTTAAAAACATATTTATGAATAAAAGTTTCAATTAAGAATATGATAAATAATTGCATCATTTTAAACCTTATATGAGGCTGGAGGACTTACAACGACTCCGCCTAACCTTGTATACTGGATATTGATCAAGTGACATTTAATTAAACCTTGCAGTAAACCGAAATACTTAAGGCACAAAACTTTAAAAGATTTAAACAAAAGAAATAGTTGAAATGTTATTAATCATAAATTGTTGATAACGTTACTTTATCAATAATAAATATGGGGATAAAACACATTTGTATGGCTGAAATCCATACATTAAATACATGTATTGAACATGGGCTTTTTAAAACTGAATTATTTAAATATTAAATTATGATACGCAATCGTACCTTTGACACACAAGTATCGAAATTTAAAAAAGCATTTACAGAATCAAACCTAAAATAGAGTACTAACTTTCAAAACAATAGAAATCAACGGAATAAAACCATACATTTAGTATAAAAATATATATGATGTTTAACTATAAATCCGTTCGACACACAAGCACATACCACACAACCAGCGAACGCATGCATTCAGCATGCACACACGCAACCACACCGAACGTATGCACGTCCACAAGCACACACGGACACCACACAATCCCATCAAACGCACACACCACAAGCACATACGCACACACCCACAACCCCACCGAACGCACCCACACCCACAAGCACACACGCCCCATAACCCCACCAAATCCACACACCATAAGCACACACGCAACTAGACACGCATACTACATCAACATTGCACATCACTGTTCAAGAAAACTTAGTGCATATATGTAGCTGATGTGACTCAGCCCATAATATAGAAATTGTGTTACTGTAGATGACCTGACCAGCCACGACACCCGGTACCCTACATCATAGTCCAAGGAGAACATGCTACACACAAGAACTAGTGCAATGTGCGAATGAAGTGACTCATCCTCCTAACATAGAGTATGTGTTACTGAAGATGACCAGCCACAACAACCCGCATCACACATCACAGTCCAAGGGAACATGCTACACACAAGAACCTAGTGCTTATATATGTAGCTGATATGACTCATCTCGTAACCTAGAAATTTTATTACTGTGAATAACTCACCACATACACTTCCTCATAACAAACATTCAATCTCACAATTGTGATTCATCCCGTAACCTAGAAAATGTCTTACTGTAGATGACATGCCATAATGGACTTTCTCAAAAACCAAAACAACCATCAAATCTCTCAATTGTGACTCACCCCGTAAAATAGAGAATGTCTTACTGTAGATGACCTGCCACAATGCTCTTTCTCAATAACCCAAACTACCAATCAATATCACAAGTGTGACTCATCCCGTAAAATAGAGAATGTCTTACTGTAGATGACCTGCCACAATGCACTTTCTCAAAATAAAATATCAACCATTCATTCTTACAATTGTGACTATAGAAAATGTGAAACTGTACTCTATAAATGATCGGCCACACTAGAAAACCTGATCAAAACTTTTTAAAGTAGAAAGTTGGATACAATAAAGTTAATTTACATAAATATATCAAGTGAACCTTAGAACTAAAAGAATGACATTTACATTATTGAAAAGTTATTAAAACAGTCGTTGAATTCTGATAATTTTATTAAGTAATTTGTAACAAGATATTTATTTTGAAAAGAAAATGAACCCCTTATAAACCTCATTTACGTGCACATTCATTTTTTTACTAAAAGTGCAATTAGGAATTCTGCCGTAACGTCGCCACTTGATGCAATTCCAGTATACAAATGTACTCTTAATTAAGACACATAAGACAGAAAATAATCAAAATTACTCTAACAACGAGTCTTACTAAATTTAAACATAAACTACTGCATCTTTATACCACAAAGAGATCATTGAAACTATGAACAAATCAAATATGCACATTAAATGTTAATGTAATACTCGCACATCATGTATGCCTTTAGATACGAACTAAAGTAAATGTTAAGTCGATATAAGTTCAATAATTCTGAAATGGTTTGATCATTCACGGTCATATCTAGGCAGTATCGTTAATCAACAGAGAGGAACAGATACAGCTAAAAAGGCAGGAGTAGGCAAAGCAGGGACCACTTTCATCCAGATGAAGAATATCTGGAGTCCAAGAGAGCTATCCTTGACAACCAAGATTCGCCTGTTCAACTCCAATGTAAAGCCGGCACTGCTATATGGAGCTGAAACCTGGAGGACCACCAAGTCAGTTATTATAAAAGATTCAGACCTCCATCTGCAGCTGCCTGAGAAGGATTCTTAAAATCCGATTACCAGGCACCATCAGTAACGTCGACCTATGGGAGAGAATCGGTCACAGTCTTGCAATCGAAGAAATCTGGAAAAAGCTGGATAGGGAATAAATCTCAAGAGTCGTGTTGATAAGTATATATCGGGTTTTACCATGTTATAATACAAATATATATCATTTCAAGGAATAGTACATATTCAGTCAGAATAGTGTTGGTCAAAAGGTTTGGTTGTTTTGGGTGGGGGAATGTCAGGCGTCAAACGTTCACCCCAACGAGGGAAAACTGAAACCCTGTTCCGCACATGAAATGATCATAAACCATTCAACCAATTTAAAAACGGGTCAATTTAAACCTTAAAACAAGAAAAATGTGGGCAATGATGGATTGTTCAGTAAGTTGGCTTCAAGAACGCCGAAATGGAAAACAGCCTACAAAGATGGACAGTCCCATGGTCGTGTTCCAAAAATAAGTTTGAAATAGGTGGTGATTTTTGGCTCAAGATAAAATTCCTAAGGTATGCAACTTATCATTACATTCACGACTAGACCAGCTGTGTACTCACACATGGGGGATTAAGGAGGTCAACAGCTTTACTTAGCTTATGGGCAATCATCAGCATCACGTCTCAACACATACAAATTGTCACTTAGATGTCGGGTTGTGGTCATGTTGATATAGGCTCCATGTTTGAAGTGACAATAACTTGCACAATATTGTGCAGGACTCCAGAATATACAGCTGCAGAAACAAAGCATTGGTTAAAGACGAAGACTAAAGACAACCCTCCCGTTGAATGTACCATCCAATATATATGGAACCCAAAAGAAACTAATCAATAGAGGAGCGTGAATTTTGGCTTGCATACACATGACTTTAGCTATGGTGAACATTGTCTCAGTCATGTATACACATCACTTTAGCTATGGTGAACACTGTCACATTCTTGTATACACATTACTTTAGCTATGGTGAACATTGTCTCAGTCATGTATACACATCACTGTCGCTTGGTGAATATTGTCACAGTCTTGTATACACATCACTTTAGCTATGGTGAACATTGTCTCAGTCATGTATACACATCACTTTAGCTATGGTGAACACTGTCTGAGTCTTGTATACACATCATTTTAGCTATGGTGAACACTGTCACAGTCTTGTATACACATCACTTTAGCTATGGTGAACACTGTCACAGTCTTGTATACACATCACTTTAGCTATGGTGAACACTGTCACAGTCTTGTATACACATCACTTTAGCTATGGTGAACACTGTCACAGTCTTGTATACACATCACTTTAGCTATGGTGAACATTGTCTCAGTCATGTATACACATCACTGTCGCTATGGTGAACATTGTCTCAGTCATGTATACACATCACTGTCGCTATGGTGAACATTGTCTCAGTCATGTATACACATCACTGTCGCTATGGTGAACATTGTCACAGTCTTGTATACACATCACTGTCGCTATGGTGAACATTGTCTCAGTCATGTATACACATCACTTTAGCTATCGTGAACATTGTCTCAATGATGCATACAGACGACCTTAGCTTATTGTGAACATTGTCTCAGTCATGTATACACATCACTGTCGCTTGGTGAATATTGTCACAGTCTTGTATACACATTACTTTAGCTATGGTGAACACTGTCACAGTCTTGTATACACATCACTTTAGCTATGGTGAACACTGTCACAGTCTTGTATACACATCACTTTAGCTATGGTGAACACTGTCACAGTCTTGTATACACATCACTTTAGCTATGGTGAACACTGTCACAGTCTTGTATACACATCACTTTAGCTATGGTGAACATTGTCTCAGTCATGTATACACATCACTGTCGCTATGGTGAACATTGTCTCAGTCATGTATACACATCACTGTCGCTATGGTGAACATTGTCTCAGTCATGTATACACATCACTTTAGCTATCGTGAACATTGTCTCAATTATGCATACAGATGACCTTAGCTTATTGTGAACATTGTCTCAGTCATGTATACACATCACTGTCGCTTGGTGAATATTGTCACAGTCTTGTATACACATTACTTTAGCTATGGTGAACACTGTCACAGTCTTGTATACACATCACTTTAGCTATGGTGAACACTGTCACAGTCTTGTATACACATCACTTTAGCTATGGTGAACACTGTCACAGTCTTGTATACACATCACTTTAGCTATGGTGAACACTGTCACAGTCTTGTATACACATCACTTTAGCTATGGTGAACACTGTCACAGTCTTGTATACACATCACTTAAGCTATGGTGAACACTGTCTCAGTCTTGTACATGTATACACATTACTTTAGCTATGGTGAACACTGTCACAGTCTTGTATACACATCACTTTAGCTATGGTGAACACTGTCACAGTCTTGTATACACATCACTTTAGCTATGGTGAACACTGTCTGAGTCTTGTATACACATCACTTTAGCTATGGTGAACACTGTCACAGTTTTGTATACACATCACTTTAGCTATGGTGAACACTGTCACAGTCTTGTATACACATCACTTTAGCTATGGTGAACACTGTCACAGTCTTGTACATGTATACACATCACTTTAGCTATGGTGAACACTGTCACAGTCTTGTATACACATTACTTTAGCTATGGTGAACACTGTCACAGTCTTGTACATGTATACACATCACTTAAGCTATGGTGAACACTGTCACAGTCTTGTATACACATTACTTTAGCTATGGTGAACACTGTCACAGTCTTGTACATGTATACACACCACTTTAGCTATGGTGCACATTTACGAAAATTAAACAAAGGTCAATGACTTTGCACATTATTTCAATGTGACGTACTTTGGTGCTATGTTATTGGAGAATTTACACAGAGCTGTATGAGCTATTTAGGGGGAATACAATATTTAGCATGGGTCAATGACTCTGATAATTACGAATTAGATATAGACTCCTTACATCAAAAAAGCCACATAATATGCTTTGAATTATGCGAGTTATATCAACGTATTGATATTCAGTGGATTTCCTACACCTTTAGCAGGTCCTAAAAACAGACCCATTTTCAAGGCAAAAGGACCCATTCCCAATCGAATGTATCACCAATATTCCCAATTGTATGGATTATTCAAGTTTCATATTTTGACATGGACCTATTTGAAGCCAAATCATTAGTAATTGTTTTTCAAACTCACAACTATTTCCACAAATTTATAGACAAAAATTACTTGAGATACAAGAAGAATGTCCTTGATTTAAGCTTCTTGTCGTTAAAAGTTTCCCAATTCAGGGCTATGTCCTCTTTTTTCAAAAGGACCAGGAAACCCTCTGATGTTCGACCAGTTAATGAATACATGTAGGCCTATTAGTTGTTTGCGGTAAAGCACTTGATACTTGAACATTTTCTCAGTATATTGTGGCTACCAAATGGTATACGGTATATAATTTTGCAGGACTGCACGAATACGTTTACAAACTTGCACCAACATCGAAAATCTGGAACAAAAGTTTAGTTTTAACTAGTAAAATATCTGCATTTTACGATCAACTAGTTCACATAAGTTATTCCAATAAATACAATAGCCTGTGATATGGTTGTGTGAAAACCAAAACGGTACATACGTAGATGAGTTAATGGTTTATACTCATTTATTTAACGTCGATTGTGAAACAAGTTTCTCCCACATATATGGATCACTCTCGACACCTCATTCCTGATGTTATCCATCACCACGAGGGTATGAGAGTAGTGTCAATGCTGATACCTCTAGAGTATAAAGAGCATGGTGTAGATATCGACATTCTTGGCTGTTATATTATAGAGAAAATATTAGGACTACATTTTATAAAAGACTAAGCCACTTATCTATTCTATTCAGTTCTTATCCTTATTGCAGTGTTGCTCTTGGCGACATTTCACACGACAACTGATAACCTGAAGGTGTTATGTCCATTCCATGATTCGTGATCCCAAATGTAATCTGTAAGGCATGAATAGAATGTAAGATTGACCACAATACGTATCGCTTGAACTTGAGAATTTGGTTATGTCATAATGCGTCTTGGTATTATTTTATTCCATTTTAGATTATATTGCACCCCAAAAAATCAACTTTTGCACATCTCAAGCAACAGTCTGATCACCTTGGTATTTATGCATTGCAATATATTTACCGGAGTTGAACGGAAATGTCCGAGCTTTCACGATTACTTTTAAAAGCAATGGATTGAATGGAAATCAAAGCTTAGTCTAGATGTATCTGATCGAGAAGAATACTCCCGGAGACAAGACGTTAAAAATTCACAAAGCCGACACAAACTGTAAGATTAAAACCTTCGACTTCAAGCTGTGACATTGACCTTGAGCCGGCACGGATGAAATGTGGATTCTGCGCATCGTCGTTATTGAGTTCCACATTTGTCACAACTTGTATAAGTTCATACAATTCGGCCGATGCCTTAACAAGTGGAGCGGAGACGATTTAGTTATGAACACACACACGCACACACAGACGGACGGTCGTAGACCATTCCTATCATCCCCTCCCATTTCGTGGCTGGGGTTTAAAAAAGGACAATGAATCTTGCAAAATACAGATCAGAGTTATGGGTCTTGCTATACAGGCTCAGTTATTTGATGGTAAACCAGTGTTGCAAGTTTGAAAGCTATAGCTTTAACAGTTTATGAGAAAAGTTGACCTAAACATAAAACCTAACCAAGCAACGCTGACGATGACATGATGACAATAATAATATTCCCAATAAATCAGATGAGCTAAATGTCGACAAAGTGCTTATTTGGTTTTTGTCTTTTCACACGGTGATTTCCAGTGACTACACAACATTTTTCTATGATTTAACATTGTGACCTAGTTTTTGAACCCGGAAGTTTCATAAATATTAGGTCAAAATTGTTACCTCTAGCGACTACACAAGGGTTTTCTATGATTAAACCTAGTGACCTAGTTTTCGACCCCAGATAACCAAATATCGAACTTGACCTTTTGTTGAGATGATCATTTTGACCAAGTTTCATAAATATTAGACCAAAATTGTGACATTTAGTGTCTATACAAGCGAATTCTTGACGGACAGACAACGGACTACAGACGACGGACGAAGAGCGATCACAAAAGCTATCTCTGTCACTTTCTTACAGGTGAGCTAAAAAGGGCCATAACTTCTAACAAAATCACACTAGAGTTATGCTTCTTGTCTTGTAAGAATAACTTATGTCAAAAATATTAAATAAGTGTATCTCAAGTTTCAATGTATAACTCTAACGCGATAAATTGCAGTACAAAAACAAACACAATATTGCCTATGTGCTTCGTTATGGATTAAAATCAAGGACCGTAACATTTGCCAATGAAAGAATTTAAACATTTGGCGCAACATAATGAAGTTTGCATAAACGATAAATATAGCGGATTTTGTGTTTGAGTATTGCAATTTATCGCGCTAGATTTATAATAAATTGATAGTAAACACAATATTAAACTTTAACCAAAATGTCTATGTTAAAAAGGGCCATAACTCCTTACAAAATCACCATAGACTCGTGCTCTTTGTCTAGTATGATTGACATATGATGATATAGTAAGTGTACTAAGTTTCAATGCAGTATCATTGATAGGTAACAAACTCTGGAACTTTTTTAAAAACTTGAACCTGAATACCGGACAAACGGACGGACGTTTCAACTTTAGTATACCACATTTCGGTGGCATTAAGCTTGTACCTAAGCTTATAAATCTAAAAGGTGACATACTTTCAACAAAATGATGGATATAGTTACCTACACAATCATGTGTGACGCCGACGTACGGGTGACTGCAATAGCTCCCCTTATTCTTCGAAGAGTGAACCTAAAAACAAACAGGAAAATAGATTTGGTCACGTAGTGATTTTTAAAGGTTGCATGTGTGTATTGGTCAATGTGGACTTGTGAATTTGCTGTTTTGACTGTCACTAATCTTACACACATTCTATAGTCCAAGAGCTGAGGGCCATTTATTTACAATTCTTGTCCAAATCTATAATTGGTATGAATTGAAAGCATATAGTGTCCAGTTTACGAAAACCCATTTCTTACAAAAATCTGCTGTCACAACGCTGAGAAATCCAAGATGGCCGCCAAGATGGCCGCCAAATTTTCAAATTTCACTCCTGTGACATAATATACATCCTGTAAGTACCAATTCTGTCTTATATCATGTTTTATGTGTTATTTTTATAGAAAACATGTTGAAATACACAAATCAAGCTCAATTTATGATGTTTATTCATTGAATATTTGAAAATCATGCTTTTATAACGGAAAAAATGACGAAAAATCGGTAAAACCTGTCTTATCGTTTATTATAGTTAACATACTTGTAGTATTTTTGGCCAAATAACTATCCCAAATAGTTGTAGTGGTAGTCATACAGATCTTACATCACATTCATTCTACTATGGTGTGGTGATGAGATTTTGAAGTATAATTTGTATTAAGGTTGGTGGGGTAATAATTTAACACCAAAAATGAAATTTAGTTTGCCATTCAAAAAATGTTATTTTGAATGGGACATTTTATTTGCATATCATAACTGCAATTTTAATATTATTTTGTGTCTTTATGCATGTTTTATTTCAATTGTACTATATTGACATATTGCTTCCAAATGTAAGAAAGGGGGTAAATCACCACTGACAATGACGAAATATGGACTACATCAGATTATTAAAATGTGTCCAATAATGACTGTCCTTGTGCCAAAAAAGGTTCCAAAAAAGTTTTGCCAGGAAAGTATTATCACTTTGTTAGCTTAAATAATTCATTACCATTTAATTAAGTTCAGAAGAATTGCTTAAGAGACCATGCATGTGCCTCTCAGAAATCCAAGATGGCCACCAAATGGTCAAAGGTCAGTTAGAAGAGTAAAACTTACTTGTATGGTCAATAACCTTTTTAATAGACTTATGGATACTGAATAAGTTTGAATGTGTCAATGGCACAAGTATAAATATCTACAATATGCAGAATGATGACTTTACCAAGCTTGGTGAGGCTTAACGGTCATTGTTATGGCCAACGCGTCAAAATTGTTTGGAAATACATGTAATGGGTTGCATGTTGATAGTGTTTTTTATGCAATAAAAAACAACACACATGTATGTATATATCTTGATTCTTACTTTATATATGATCAGTCTATATAAAGGAAATAGAAATAAATAGCTAAAAAACCATAGAATTAACCAATAGAAAAAGTAGTCGCATCGCGTTCAATGATATCATTATAGTTGTATCACATGAGCAGTTTTAAGTTATTGTTCTTTGACATGGGATGGCTGAGAAAGAATTGATATGGGTTTGGACTGCAGTGGACTTCTTAATTAATACGTGGGTTTGCAGTATAGATTAGGAGATACTTCCAACATTACCGGATAAATGGCTAATTCAAGCAGTGTAAGGCATGCTATTGATCTAGAAAAGGCTTTATGCGGCAGTGGTGGGTGATACCTGATGGGACCAGAAATAGGTGACTAAGCAGTGTTAGGTAGAACCCATAGAGCCTGGGTAGGCTTTACCCAGCAGTACAAGGTACCTTATAGAGCCAAAAAAGGCTGTATCTGGCATTGGTAGGTACATCATAGAACCAGAAATGAATGTACCCGGCAGTGGTGTATGCACAAGAGAGCAAGAAAATGATGTTTCTGCCAGTGATAGGTACCAAATAGAGCCAGAAATAGCTATATCCAGCTGTTTGTAGGTACTTCAGAAACCCAGAAATGGCTGTTAAATGCTTTGGTAGGAACCTCTGAAACCAAGATATGGCTGTATCGGACAGTGGTAGATACCTCAGAAACCCAGATAGTACTGTATCCGACTGTAGTAGGAACCTCAGAAACCCAGATATGGTTGTTTCATGCTGTGGTAGGTATCTCAGAAACCCAGATATGGTTGTTTCATGCTGTGGTAGGTACCTCAGAAACCTAGATATGGTTGTTTCATGCTGTGGTAGGTACCTCAGAAACCCAGATATGGCTGTTTCATGCTGTGGTAGGTACCTCAGAAACCTAGATATGGTTGTTTCATGCTGTGGTTGGTACCTCAGAAACCTATATATAGTTGTTTTATGCTGTGGTAGGTACCTCAGAAACCCAGATAGTACTGTATCCGACTGTAGTAGGAACCTCAGAAACCCAGATATGGTTGTTTCATGCTGTGGTAGGTACCGCAGAAACCTAGATATGGTTGTTTCATGCTGTGGTAGGTATCTCAGAAACCCAGAAATGGCTGTTTCATGCTGTGGTAGGTATCTCAGAAACCCAGATATGGTTGTTTCATGCTGTGGAAGGTACCTCAGAAACCTAGATATGGTTGTTTCATGCTGTGGTAGGTACCTCAGAAACCCAGATATGGCTGTTTCATGCTGTGGTAGGTATCTCAGAAACCCAGATATGGTTGTTTCATGCTGTGGTAGGTACCTCAGAAACCCAGATATGGCTGTTACATGCTGTGGTAGGTATCTCAGAAACCCAGATATGGTTGTTTCATGCTGTGGTAGGTACCGCAGAAACGTAGATATGGTTGTTTCATGCTGTGGTAGGTATCTCAGAAACCCAGAAAGGGCTGTTTCATGCTGTGGTAGGTATCTCAGAAACCCAGATATGGTTGTTTCATGCTGTGGTAGGTACCTCAGAAACCTAGATATGGTTGTTTCATGCTGTGGTAGGTACCTCAGAAACCCAGATATGGCTGTTTCATGCTGTGGTAGGTATCTCAGAAACCCAGATATGGTTGTTTCATGCTGTGGTAGGTACCTCAGAAACCCAGATATGGTTGTTTCATGCTGTGGTAGGTACCTCAGAAACCCAGATATGGTTGTTTCATGCTGTGGTATGTGCCTAAGAAACCTAGATATGGCTGTTTCATGCTGTGGTAGGTATCTCAGAAACCTAGATATGGCTGTTTCATGCTGTGGTAGGTATCTCAGAAACCCAGAAATGGGTATACCCTGCTGTGGTAGGTATCTCAGAAACCCAGAAATGGCTATTACATGCTGTGGTAGGTACCTCAGAAACGTAGATATGGCTGTTTCGTGCTGTGGTAGGTATCTCAGAAACCCAGATATGTGTATATCCTGCTATGGTAGGTACCTCAGAAACCAGATATGGCTGTTACATGCTGTGGTAGGTACCTCAGAAACCCAGAAATGGCTGTAACATGCTGTGGTAGGTACCTCAGAAACCCAGATATGGCCTTTTCCTGCTGTGGTAGGAACCTCAGAAACCCAGAAATGGCTGTTTCATGCTGTGGAAGGTACCTCAGAAACCTAGATATGGCTGTTACATGCTGTGGTAGGTACCTCAGAAACCCAGATATGGATGTTACATGCTGTGGTAGGTACCTCAGAAACCAAGATACGGCTGTTTCATGCTGTGGTAGGTATCTCAGAAACCCAGAAATGGGTATATCCTGCTATGGTAGGTACCTCAGAAACCCAGATATGGCTGTTACATGCTGTGGTAGATGCCTCAGAAACCTAGATATGGCTGTTTCATGCTGTCTTAGGTATCTCAGAAACCCAGAAATGGGTATATCCTGTTGTGGTAGATACCTCAGAAACCTAGACATAGCTGTGACATGCTGTGGTAGGTACCTCAGAAACCCATATATGGCTGCATCCTGCTGTGGTAGGTACCTAAGAGAGCAAGATCTGACTGTACCTGGCACTATTAAGTACCTCAGCGAGCAAGAAATAAGCGTACTAGGCAGGGTAAGTTTCCTCATTGAACCATAAAAGGTTTTACTCAGCAGTGTAAGGTACCTCATTGGGCCAAAAATGGTTTGACTTCAAATTGATAGGAACCTTTGAGAGTCTGTGTTAGGTCCCCAAGAGGGCAAGAATGGGCTGTACTTGGCAGTGAAAGCTATATCAGATAGCCAGTTATGGATATACCCGGAAGTGTTAGGTACCTCAGAGTCAGATATGGCTGTTCCAGCTGTGTAAGGTACCTAGGAGAGCCAGAAATATATGTACCTGGAAGTGGTACATACCACAGCCAGCCAGGAATTACTGCAAGTACTACTGCAAGAGGCTTTACCCAATTGTGTAAGGTATATCAGAGAACCAGAAAAGGCTGTTATCCAGAAGTCCAAAGAACCTCGTAGAGGCATATACTTATACAGAGCCCGGCAATGGTTGGTATACCTCATAGAGCCAGAAATAGGTGTACTGAACTCAAAACAATCAGAATAAGTTTCACCAGAAGTGTTGAGATACATTAATATAGCATATAACATATGTATACTAACCAGTGTTAGTGTACAAAAGGGGAAAACCGTAGCATACCCACTATTTTTAAACGATTTTAACATTTGACCCAAGATATAGCATTTTTGGAGGCCATCTTAAATTCCAGAGAGGCACATGCATAGTCGCTTAATTAAAAATGTAAGAAACTAAGCTTATGCAAGAGCTGATTGTTTCCTGACAAAACCAGCTATTGGTATCGTTTGCGCGCATGGGGCATTCCGTATTTGACAAATCTGATTTGGTCCACACTTTTTCGTCATTGTCAGTGGTGATTTACACCCCCTCCTATTTGGAAAAACATTTGTATTCACTATAATTGAAATAAATCATGCATATAGATACAGAATAATATTAATATTACAGTTAAATATTACGCAAATAAAATGTCCCATTCAATATAACAATTTTTGAATGGCAAACTAAATTTCTTTTTGGGGTTAAATTATTACCCCACCCACTTTGATACAAATTATGCTTCAAAGTCTCACCACCACACTACAATAGAGTGAATATAATGTTGTAAGAACTGTATAACTATCATTAGAACTATTTTGGATAGTTATTTGGCCAAAAATACCACACTCATATTAACTATAATAAACGATGAGACCGATTTTACCGATTTTTCCGTCATAAAAGCATGATTTTCAAATATTCAATGAATAAACATCATAAATTGAGCTTGATTTGTGTATTTCAACATGTTTCCTGTAAAAATAACACATACAACATGATATAAGACAGAATTGGTACTTACAGGATGTATATTATGTCACAGGAGTGAAATTTGAAAATTTGGCGGCCATCTTTGCGGCCATCTTGGATTTCTCAGCGTTGTGACAGCAGATTTTTTGTAAGAAATGGGTTTTCGTAAACAGGACACTATATGCTTTCCATTCATACCAATTATAGATTTGGACAAGAATTGTAAATAAATGGCCCTCAGCTCTTGGACTACTAACCCAATATCCTTATTATGGTAAAACTCGTGCCAGCCGTGACCATGACAATTACAAGCATAACTAAACTTGGGTCTCACTGCAGGCGACACTGCATCAAATAAATAACCGATATTACATATACACGTATTCGCGCTAATATACAGGGTGTCCGACCGACCTTCCTTCATTTATTTTAATTTTAATGAATTTGACTGTTGTTTTTCGAGGGCTATCAAAGTAATTTCTACTTCTAAAATAGGTACTTGTTAATAGATTTTGCTATAAAACAGGAAGTGACGTCATCATTTTACATATAGCGTTATCCTGTGTATTTTTTGCCGACTTTATCTTTAAAATGTCATCATTAGATAAGGCATTGTTGTCTGAGTGTTCATTTTGAAAAAAACCCACAAGGTTTTAAAGTCACAAAGGTGATAAAAATATTGTGAAAATCGAAGAACTTTGCAATGAAATATTGAAAGAGGGGAGACAGTGGCGAGTTTAACAAATGAAAGGGAGCAAACAACCTTCAGAATAATCATTAACAATCACCAAAGAAGCAAAATATAAAGATTCATTTATTATTATTGAAAACAATCAACAAAAAATGTTGTAACGTCGACGTGCCCGGATGACAAGAATGGCAAAATTTATCTCAAAATCGCATGAGACGCCTTACTGGTAGTACGAGGAGAAGGGTTGAGGCTGTCGTCCGGGCACGTGACAGTTATACACGTTATTAAACATTTGGCTACATAATGTCATTTAAGGTTAAGTAATCGTCAACATTTACCAAAAATATCCCCCAGTAAATGTTTTGTAAACGCTCCAACACCATACTTATAAACACCTACATTTTTGGTAAAAAATAACACATTTGCTTATGCTTCGATAATTTGGATAAGAATAAACTAAACTCATAAATTTACTGGTTTATGATTACTTAATTGCTATCGCTACTTATCAAATTACTATTTCTTAGCTCATTTAAGTCGTCATCTCATGACAGTGCTTTCAGTCACAACCAAGTATAGGATAGAACATGAGTAGGTGTTGTATATGGGATTTATAACTCCGAGTGAAACGAGGATTATAATCCCATAACACCTACGAGCCGTTCTATCTGACTTAGACTATAGATAAATAATCTTTGTTTATCAGGTACACTTTGCCTATAAATCGACCTGTACATAGGGTATGATAAACCATTTAAGTGCTGGTGTAATATGTTAAGTGTTGCATGATGCATATATAGATCTAAGTGGCAAAATTAAGCTATTTACAGTAAAACCTCAATAATGAAACTCCTTCTTGGGACTGTAAAAAACTTATCTCAATAATGTTGAGTGATTGCATCATTCTATAAAAGAGCAAACAGATGAAAATGGAACAAAAATGGTTAATTCTGAGCCAATCTTGTTAAAGAGGTGGTCTTCATATAGGTGCAATTTCACCGTGAATTTGAGGTTGAATAATGTGCAAGTCATTGAACAGAAAGTATTGGTCTTTATTTTAAGGTGGTCTTGAAGGTGAGGTCTTCATTTGTAAATTATGGGTTGTGATAGTATGAAAGTCATTTACTTCAATCACCAGACACCATTGGAAACCCCTACAATTTGTTTTAATCGTTTAGTTGGTTTAAGTTCTACTTAGAAAATGTCTTAGAAGAGAGGGGTAATCTGCACGTAATTATTGAAGACACAATAGTATAGAACAACCTCTGTAGAGTGAGACCCTTTGTGGGCTGCAAATATTGGTCATTGTTAAGAAGTTGTTGCCCTACAGAATTTACAAAAGTATATACATGTAATAACGTTTTGTTATACAGAGGTTGTTGCACTACATATGTCCCCTAGAGAGGTTGTACTGTAGTCATAGAAGCTACCAAGGCATTCACCCTCTACTGATAATGTTGTAAGCACTCAGCAGAGATGTTGGCAATACCTTAATTGGTTAATTATCTATCAAAAGTGTTGTCTCAGATTATGACTGTAATAATGAACAAATGTAGAAAGGTTTGATATACATGTACATGTATTCTAATTAGTCCAATTAGTTACTTGTTTAAAATATAGTATTGTTACAATATAGACTAAACTAAGCTTGGTATCAAAAATGTTTGGCATCCACATTTTCTATGCTAAATGCATGTTTACATTATTATAGCTATGCTCAATTATTTTGCTTGGCCTACTATAGTATATAGCAATCTATTGTTATATATACCACAGCAAAGTGTTGTATACGGGATTTATTCAACACTTTTTCTCCATGCTGATTGGCTAGCTACTGAGATCTATAGTCTAATTTTAAATTTCCGGGGTGTGCTTAACTTATTTCCAGGTGTATATATAATAATTATTAATCTGTATGATGTTGTGTTAGGTTGGTCAGATTAGGGAATTAATATTTATTAGTGTACTTGTTTTTAACCCTACTATTGACAGTCAGACAGTACATGTATTCCTTTCTATGATATTTAGTGATAGACTTTGATTTTTTTTCTTTTCTTTAGCAAACGCCAAATTCCTGTGTTGGTGAATGACAGGTTTTTATTGTTCATTCATCCAATAGATTGCTGGTGGGCAGTTTGCATATATGAATACGGTGATCTCTCATATAGACAGTAAGCATTGTCTCCAGGATGGGATTTTAGACATAAACAATTGAAAATGTCTAATTCCCCCTGGGTCGCCTGCCGCTCCCCTGGGCGGGCAAAATATTGACTGGTGCATAAGAATCAAAGTTTGTTGTTGGCGACATAGTCAATAGTTTAAGGAACAAACTCTTGTAAACAAGAAAATAATTATAAAACATATGTATGAGCCTGTATCATGCAAAACTTGCAAACCGAAATGTAGAAGAATGTTTCTTGAATATCTTTTAAAGTATATATTTTTCAGTCAAAAACTAAATAAGAGTTGTTCCCTGGAGTTATAACGTAAGCATGATATGAGTTTTGGCTCGTGACATTTGCCAATTTTGGTGTTTAGGAACGAATACTGAAAGGCACAATGTCATACATTCTTTGTAACAAACTTTTAACGAGATGTTGGTGTTATCACATAACAGTGATAGTATACATACAATACAAGTCTGTCTGCTAGAGCCCTTTTATTTTCTCAAAAATTCTGAATTATTGTTTACCATACCCCTCCCACTTTTGTTCTCACTCAATCCGCTTAAACTGATAAAAGTTGCATACATTTGCGACGATGACCCAGAGTGGGCTCTGCAAATAAGTCGGAAGAAGAGAGAGGTAATCAAGAATTAATGATTATCATACAAGTTAACTAACTTATACTCACATCCCATAGATTTTCCGTATGCAACATCCAACATCCATAATTGCTCGTATTTGCTTTCACAATCATTCTTCTTCTTCCATGTACTGAGCTGGGCACTTGATAAGCGTAATTAGCTCAACTTTGTATGCATGATGATGGTGTTCAGAGTCAAAAATTTAAAATAGTCAAAAACTGATTTAAAACTATATACTGTCGATTCAAAGATATCTGTCAAAACCGCAAGAATGTTCCATTTCTTAATAGGTAAATGTATGTATTGACCAATCAGCTCTCTTATTTTACTCTTTCCATCTTTGACCATAGCTTTATGTATTAAAATAAGCATAGTTTATTTCATTAGCGTTCTTAGCGTAGTGCGTTAAATGCATGGTTTCAACATAAATCATTGGTGAAATCCAAGTAAAGGTTCGAATCCAGTCTGATACGCTTTTTCTTTGTTATGCTTTTTATAATATTGTTTTTATGAGTGTCTTAAATCGACAAATTAATTTAATTATACTTTTCTTTGCGAAAAAAAGTAGCTGGCTTGATATAGATACACTATGTTTTTTATATTAACTGGTACATTGAATGCAACACATGATTCGTAAATTCCCAGCTTTGGAGGATGAACTTAATCCTGGTGTGCTGGAATACATAATAGATCTAGTTTATCCATTGTATGAATGTAATCATCGGAATGAGTAAAAGGATTAATATATATACTTAAAGCAAAATTTAAAAAATCTAGGCATTGTTGGGATTTGAACTCGCAGTAAATTGTATACATTTTAAAAATAAGACTCACAAAACCATAGCTGTTAACCACTCGGCTATAGGGCAGTTAAAATTTTGATCATTTAAATGTACTAATGATGATAGGACTTAATCCTGACACACCTGTAATAATCGATCGTGTTGAATGTTTGTTTACGCGGTTGTGACAGATAACTTTTATTCGTGCTCCGTTTAAAAATGGTAAACACAATAATTTCAAATCCACGAAATTGGTCACGTGTTATGGGGTCAATAATGACCCACTTATTTCGACTTTTCCCGCTTGTATTCGCGCATTGTCGTAACAAGTTGTCATTTAAAGGAGAAGTCGGTGTACATATGACAATACTGCATGTATTGTTTCTTGAATGAAGTATATTATATTAAAACCTATATTTTCTTGTGTAACGTGGTAACCCAATATTAGGAGTGATTCAACTTTTACCGCCATTTATATAACAAAAATGTATGTATTTTTTTATAATTCTTAAACAATTCTGTTGATCATTTGAAAGCTTTTTAAAATATCTTCTAGCTGTCCACTAGTTTCCCCTTTAAAATATCGATTTGAAGGCCAGCGAACGCACGGGTTTTTCGTGATCTGCACAATGGTGAATTTTATACGTCGGAAGATTGGGGTAGAATTGAACGTCTTCCATGTTCTATATATAGCACAGCTAATATGAGTACGGGCGAGTACAAATTACACCAGGGAACCCGATTAGGGTAGAATGAGCCATTTTTTCAAAAATAAATAGAAGAAATCATATTCGAGTTATGAAATAACAAAGACAGTCAGCACGTACCCTGTTTGGACACCTAGCAAAATCAAATTTTACCACTGTTTACCTATTTATATAAGGCCATGAACAAGAGTAGCCGACAAGAAGTGCCTGTCACATTTGTAGCCGTGTAAGTTTATTATTCCTTCAAATACAATTTTACGGGTACCATCATGCAGCTTATATATTCACTGGTACCGAGCGATGTCAAAGCGTAAGACGAGTCTAAGCGACACCCTGCTATAGTCTATACGTGAACAATGCTATGGACTCTTTACACAACATCCTCATACACCAGCGGTTAGCCAAGTTTCCAGACTATATGATAAAATTGATAATTCCCAGATAACTTTGTGACCGTTCTTATTAATTGATGCTAGCATTTCCTGGATGGCTTGTATTCGTTCTGGTACAGGAGTCACACCTTTATCTATAAGTTTATGTCCTACATATACAACCTAATTTGCCATGAACTCACACTTGTTTCGATTCAATCTAACACCGTGTTTAGCTAGCCGTTCCGGCACAGTGTAAGTGTTCCTTACACGAGCGTCCTGTTATCAAGATATCGTCAACCTTGACAATAACGTTTGAAGCCCTGAAGCATATTCTCCATGGAAAACTGGTGACCCCCGCGGCGGGTTCAATTTAGACCTAGGGGCCATGATTTGAACAAATTTTGGTAGAGGTCCACTAGGCAATGTAACATACCAAATATTAAAGCTCTATGCATTGAAGTTTTGACCAAGAAGAATTTTAAATGTTTCCCAATATAAGTCTATGTAAAACGACTGACCCTGGGGCGGGTCAATTTTTACCCAGGGGTCATGATTTAAACAAAATTGGCAGAGGTCCACTAGGCAGTGCTACAAACCAAATAGCTAAGGTCTATGTCATCTGGTCTATGAGAAGAATTTGTGTTTAAGAGTTTCCTTTCGGTTGCCAGACCTGGATCAGCGCAGAAAATTTCGAGTTGGGGGCACAGCTAGCTATTGGGATGTTATGGTGGGGTGGGTGTGGTAGGGATGTCCCCTCCCAGCGAATAATTTTTCACTTTTCGAATTAAAATCATGCAATGACATGAATCTGTGTTATATCTATTACATAAAAATCGTACAAAGGGGTTTAATGGCCATATCAAGTAATTTGAATATCTGCCTTAGTCGTTAGCATAACTCTTTAATGTCTGCCTCTGCGTTACCATTAACATTTAACGGTCTGCCTTAGTCGTAATCATTCGAAAAACAGAATTGCCAATTTCGTTAGCATTTTTTGGTACCTCGTTCATTTTAAAACTCTGTATCTTCAGAGAAAATGTACATTTCCCAGAACGAAAACGATAGATATGTTGAGGAAGGATTGAAGTTTGTATCCAATGTTTTAGAATTGTTCCAAACCACGAATTAAGTCGAGGATTCAATGTCAAAATCGATAGTTTGAACTTTTTGCAAACAACTTATATCTAAAAACTTTTTTCTCGAATAAAATGGCTTTTTTGTTGGCATTAAAATTGTATATACAAATTGTTCATTCATCGCTTCAACGATTTCTGTAAGTAATCAGTCTCAAAGGCAACGCAAAACACATTTTGAAATAACATGTACTTACCCTACTCAAGTAGCGCAAAACGACTGTGTCTCTGCCTTCGACAAACAGAACTGCCTTACATGCAACGGGTTTTACGGTGTGATATTACCTGCTGTCAAATTGCGAAAAATATATGCGATGCATTTGGTATGTATTGACATCATATAGTTTTTTCCCACGTAACTGATAAGCCCTATTGGCAGAAATCAAATAACATAGAAATATTTGTCCCTTTTCTATTCTCGTATTGTGTAAGACACAAAATCACTAAAAAACGGATAGTTTAAACATATTTTAAAATCAAAATATCAATAAAAACATTTTATATACACGGGTAAAAGGGTCGAGACGTAGTTACGGCTCCTTGCTTAGCACTTTGTTGTCACAGAGGCTGAATGGAGGCTTGAATGCATCAAATTGAAGCAATCTTTATTCGTTGACATTATACCGGTAGCAGATTTATGCAAATTACTTTAGCTCATCTTATTCAATTTGTAAAATATTCACAAGGAAAAGTGTTTCACCCTCATCAAAGTTTTACAAGTATACGAGGGGTGTTCGATATGTATTGTCACTGTCCTTTGCATTTTTCGATGACAATATTTAGAAGGATTCTACAATTACTGTCTAAAAGGTGCATGTTTCCATTCTACATCTGGAAAATTACATAGCCTTCCGTCAACAATTAAGTAATTTATTGATCTTAGAAGAGGGTATGCTCTAGTACATTGGCCTAATGTTCATTTTAAGCTAAATTTGTGTCATCTTAGCAGTAGTTGTTTAGAAAAGTAAATGTCAGTATTCTTTAAACTGCAACATACGATACGATAACTGGATCCTTATATTTCCATTAGAACTTTAAATCAAAATGAAATTATTTGTTGTCTACGAGTAAGACGGTCAAAACAAGGGAGATCACTCTTATTTATACCAAATGATGCTTGTTGGTTCACACACCAATAACTTCATATCAATTGTATTTTGATCGCAAATTCTTCCATGAAATCAATGTTGATGGTCAATGGCTTACATACATATATGATATGTCAAATTCAAATCAATTAAACTAACCTCAAATTTTCATTGAAAAATAGCATGCTTTTTTGACTACTTTTGACACCTATTTTCGCGACTTTGAAATGCTCTTATTTTGTTTAAAAATGGCAATCAAGTACAGCAGATCATGTTTTTATCGAAGGAATTTTCATTATTTACGGTATGATAGTTGTGGAATAAGATTATTTGCCGAAATGAAGTTTTAATCGACAGTTATTCGCAAAAAGTCGCAGTGTCTATTACTAGCCCTTTGAAAAGACAACAGAAACAACATTCCGGTAATTAAATTTTATTGATTTTTTCACGAAATATCGCGGAAATCTTGATGGTTCCAGAAATGCATAAAGATTTAAAGATATCAACGATTTTCTTATTTGTGACCCAAGTGACAATACATATCGAACACCCCTCGTATATATTATTAAATATCTGACTTAGCTCTTCACTTGATGGTTTTTATATCCTGGACCGAAAAAGTAAGAAAGTACGCATATCCTCAACAGAGGACTGTCAACGTAAATGATTTATTTCCAGAATATATTGAAATAGCCACCGAAATTGACCGAATATGACTGACAACTTGTTGAAAACCAATGAACATGCACTAATTAGGTCGTCTTTCATTTTCTATTACTAGGAAGTATACAGAGGGAGTTCTAACCAATCAGTTATAATTTCGACGCCGTCTTAAATTACACTGACTATATTGTCTTTCCATTTTGCACAGACTTTTGTGCGTAAAAATGATAATAGAAAATCGGTACATGGAAGGCAGCTCATAAACAGCAGAGTACAGAATACATAAAAACACACATCACATACCACATTTACACGGTACCATGCCAAACACACAACTGAACAAGAAAATGAACTTGACCGCTGAAAGACAAAGTTTCATCTGTCAAAAAGTCGTACGTCGCATTAAAGTATTTACTACTTCATGAAATTGCGAAACCCTCGGTTGATGTTTTCGTTTGTGGTGATTGGTACAGACACTTTGGGATACACACCAACATCGAGTACAGCCGTCACCTGGCTATGCATTACCCAAAATGCAATATAATTTATCAAGACCAGGCCACACGGGGCACTCATAATTTGACAGTAAAGCTATTTAAGGCTCAACGGTATAGTCACCACAATCCTGTATAGCCATACATACGTATTACCATTCCAGGTCCTATGTGATACCTATCACCACAAACTGCCATGACATGTCCTATAGGATACCTTTCACCACAAACTGCAATGACATGTCCTATAGGATACCTATCACCACAAACTGCCATGACATGTCCTATAGGATACCTATCACCACAAACTGCCATGACATGTCCTATAGGATACCTATCACCGCGAACTGCCATGACATGTCCTATAGGATACCTATCACCACAAACTGCCATGACATGTCCTATAGGATACCTATCACCGCGAACTGCCATGACATGTCCTATAGGATACCAATCACCACAAACTGCCATGACATGTCCTATAGGATACCAATCACCACAAACTGCTATGACATGTCCTATAGGATACCAATCACCACAAACTGCCATGACATGTCCTATAGGATACCAATCACCACAAACTGCCATGACATGTCCTATAGGATACCTATCACCACAAACTACCATGACATGTCCTATAGGATACCTATCACCACAAACTGCCATGACATGTCCTATAGGATACCTATCACCACAAACTGCCATGACATGTCCTATAGGATACCTATCACCACAAACTACCATGACATGTCCTATAGGATACCTATCACCACAAACTGCCATGACATGTCCTATGGGATACCTATCACCGCGAACTGCCATGACATGTCCTATGGGATACCTATCACCGCGAACTGCCATGACATGTCCTATAGGATACCTATCACCACAAACTGCCATGACATGTCCTATGGGATACCTATCACCACAAACTGCCATGACATGTCCTATGGGATACCAATCACCGCGAACTGCCATGACATGTCCTATGTGATACCTATCACCACAAACTGCCATGACATGTCCTATAGGATACCTATCACCGCGAACTGCCATGACATGTCCTATAGGATACCTATCACCACAAACTGCCATGACATGTCCTATGGGATACCTATCACCGCGAACTGCCATGACATGTCCTATAGGATACCTATCACCACAAACTACCATGACATGTCCTATAGGATACCTATCACCGCGAACTGCCATGACATGTCATATAGGATACCAATCACCACAAACTGCCATGACATGTCCTATAGGGTACCTATCACCACAAACTGCCATGACATGTCCTATAGGATACCTATCACCACAAACTGCCATGACATGTCATATAGGATACCTATCACCACAAACTGCCATGACATGTCCTATGGGATACCTATCACCGCGAACTGCCATGACATGTCCTATGGGATACCTATCACCACAAACTGCCATGACATGTCCTATAGGATACCTATCACCGCGAACTGCCATGACATGTCCTATAGGATACCTATCACCACAAACTGCCATGACATGTCCTATGGGATACCTATCACCGCGAACTGCCATGACATGTCCTATAGGATACCTATCACCACAAACTGCCATGACATGTCCTATAGGATACCTATCACCACAAACTGCCATGACATGTCCTATGGGATACCTATCACCGCAAACTGCCATGACATGTCCTATAGGATACCAATCACCGCGAACTGCCATGACATGTCCTATAGGATACCTATCACCACAAACTGCCATGACATGTCCTATAGGGTACCTATCACCACAAACTGCCATGACATGTCCTATAGGATACCTATCACCACAAACTGCCATGACATGTCCTATAGGATACCTATCACCACAAACTGCCATGACATGTCCTATGGGATACCTATCACCACAAACTGCCATGAAATGTCCTATAGGATACCAATCACGACAAACTGCCATGACATGTCATATAGGATACCAATCACCACAAACTGCCATGACATGTCATATAGGATACCTATCACCACAAACTGCCATGACATTTCATATAGGATACCAATCACCACGAACTGCCATGACATGTCCTATAGAATACCAATCACTGCGAACTGCCATGACATGCCCTATAGGATACCAATTACCGCGAACTGCCATGACATGTCCTATAGGATACCAATTACCGCGAACTGCCATGACAGGTCCTATGGGATACCAATCACCACGAACTGACATGACATGTCCTATGGGATACCAATCACCGCGAACTGACATGACATGTCCTATAGGTTACCAATCACTGCGAAGTGCCATGACATGTCCTATAGAATACCAATCACCGCGAACTGCCATGACATGTCCTATAGGATACCAATCACCGCGAACTGCCATGACATGTCCTATAGAATACCAATCACCGCGAACTGCCATGACATGTCATATAGGATACCAATTACCGCGAACTGCCATGACATGTCATATAGGATACCAATTACCGCGAACTGCCATGACGGGTCATATGGGATACCAATTACCGCGAACTGCCATGACATGTCATATAGGATACCAATTACCGCGAACTGCCATGACATGTCCTATAGGATACCAATCACCGCGAACTGCCATGACATGTCCTATAGAATACCAATCACCGCGAACTGCCATGACATGTCATATAGGATACCAATTACCGCGAACTGACATGACATGTCCTATAGGATACCAATTACCGCGAACTGCCATGACATGTCATATAGGATACCAATTACCGCGAACTGCCATGACAGGTCCTATGGGATACCAATCACCACGAACTGACATGACATGTCCTATAGGATACCAATCACCGCGAACTGCCATGACATGTCATATAGGATACCAATCAACCCGAACTACCATGACATGTCCTATAGGATACCAATCACCGCGAACTGCCATGACAGGTCCTATGGGATCCGCAATCCATCTCCACCTGTCTTCGTTTTGCTCCCACTCACTCCACTATTTACAGAACGTCACGTGTGTTTGTCAGTTAACGCTCGACTTATATATTGGACAGCCGTAAAGACGAGGTCGTTCGGTTTTCGCTGCCAGATGAGTTAATTGATCGAACATCGAGGTAAAAAAGAAAAAAGATTAATTAACAAAACAGTTAGCCTGACATAAGTACATTTCTAGAATTTGTTAACATTATTTTTTTTACTCAAAATAATAAAAGTATTTTTATAAACATGATCAATTGAAAATTCTGATTGTTATCTGATGTCGCTGGCTAGTGACCAATGGAGCCACTTTCATTCGGTCGATCAAAACCACATTCTGAGGGTGTTGTATTGTCAACCAGATTGACGGGGAAACTTTGTCATTTCTTAAACACTTTTGTTCAGTGTTTCTCACCAACCTAGAGATGTACTGGGTGGTAAGCTTGGTGTAATCTCGCGTTTACTGTACACTTGGCACGTAAAGACCCAAGTAGTCTACTCGAAAAAAGCCCGGATTCCTTGTATCACACAACAGTCTCATACCTCGAGGTCGGAGGTCGTTTTCCAATCTATCTGTGAAATAATCGAATGATCACGTACTGTACGCAAACAACTGCACTTGAAGATTTCTATTGCCGAAGTTGAAATACGAGGGTTGTTCAAAGTGGAATGCAACTAAGCCCATAAAAAGGTAGCATTGATAGATTTTAATGAAACAATATGTTGATCCCCTTGCAGTAATCATTTCCGATATATATGCGAAGTTTCAATCAGATAATCCATTTTGAAAAATACGAGTTTTATTATCATTCCTACGCACTGTGTGGTAGCCTGTATGCCCAAAAATGCGCTGTGGATTCAAGATGGCGGACGACAAACGCGAGCAAAGTAAGTGTCTTTAGTTTTCGACCCAATCTTTTCAAATATGACAACCTACATTGTGAATGAATTATGAAATGAAAGAGCTTAAATAGGCGATTCAAAAGGGACTATCCGTTTGTGATGAAATGCCAACGTATTTCTGTAAAGTTTAACTGAACACGATGTTTTGTGAAAGTTGAAAAGTGAATCGAGAGACAAGAAGAAAATTGACGACATTTTCCCCAGAAAGAATACCAGTACATAAATAATCACCCAAATCTGTAGAAATCGTCCTACCTGTCACACGTACCCATTCTTTTCTGATAAAAATCACTAAGAAAGATGTTTGAAAGGTTTGAAATTTTGGCTACTGTACTGTGCTGTGCAAAACGTTAACAATAACAAACATACCACTGTATAGCGCTGTGAATGCACTTTCTGTATAGCGCTGTGCTACAGAACTAGCCAAACATCTGTACAGTGCTGAGTAATTTTGAACTGATTGAACTGATGGCGAAAGTTCTTTCTGTTATTTCGGTGTAACATTCAGATGCCAATTTCTTTTTATGTCATAAATGTTAATGTTAATATAAGTGTACTTGTTTTCAATGAAGATGTGGATGTTTTTTCATATCGTCGAAATTGAAAAACACAAATCTAACTAGAATGTATATATTTATACATGTTTAAAGAATAATAATATAGGTATGTATACATATAGTTGTCTATATTCTATGGTCCGTTATACCCGGCAATTATAGTGATAATGATTCCAAACTTAACTCAGATTTTAATATTTAGCACGCATATTGTCTAAAAAATAACCACCTGTAGACGGGACTTACCTTAAATAAACGCAGAAATTATAGACAAAACGAAAATGGGAAAAATGAAAATCAGAAAAAAATATGGCCGATCTGAGATTTGAACTCGAGACTCTATGCTCATAATGCCATTCACAGCAGACGTACACGTAACCAATGTAGCTAATCTCGCTTCTGATATAAATTGCGCGGTATTATCTTTACATATTCACTCCTCACTAGACCTGGGTCACATTAAGGTCAAATGGCCTGTTAAGTCATACACTTCGTATCTCGAGAAACGCGAATAGCAGATCTCTGTGTGTATCTATTGTAAATTACGTTTGCATATTAAACAAAATGTATTTTTTTCGCGGTATCTTTTGTAATGAGTATAGTATATTCCCACCTATCACACGCCTGAATCTTTTTTTTCTGATTTCTTTGCAAACATTTCATTGGTTTTTGAAGTGGTCAAAACGAGGTTAAATATCAAGCTAGACAGCTAACGCTGAAAAACCAGGCTGTCTATTCGAAATAAGAGCTAGGCGCACCTCTACAGAATTGGCCAATGTCTAATGTCTTTCTCTCCCTTCAGGAGCTTTCTCTGAGTATGTCCCTCTGATCAGATCATGCTGTATCTGTACTGGCAGTGGATGCACCTGCGCTCCTGTGGCTACAACACTATGATGTAAAGTGCCCTTGAACGTGTGTTCGCATGAAAAAGGCGCTATATAAATCTGGTATATTTATCAAATGTGTATAGATAGAGGATATTTGTTTGTTTTGGTTGAATATGGTTTATACCTCATCGTGTTGTGATAAAATTCCATATTTTCAAGAGCGTGTAGTAAATGCAATTTATTATCTGGTATTCGGAATAAAATCACAAACAAAATGGCTAACCAATGCCAGTCTGCTGAATGACAGACACAATAATTAAATTTTAGAGTAGGTAAGTCACTGACATTCAACGGTACAACTTATCAGTACCCACTGTCAATATGGACATATGCCCATGATGCCTAACATGTGGTATGTGACGTAATGTTTGGCTAACACCACATAATTATTATACTCATTTTTGGCAAAAATGCCAATAGAACACATGGTTCTCGGGCGACGCATGATAGATTTAGGTGTCGCACCCATTTGCCGAGCAGGGGTGTCACGTTATCATGGTGGCGTGACGTTCAAAAAAAACATGGCCAGTATGGCGATTAAATCTCGGCGACAAATTGGCTGACTATATTTATAAACGTTGTGTAGTAATTCTGAGATACGTACATTATTGTATAGTTCTTTCGAGAAATAATAAAACCAGGAACAGCGTGTAATACCGATTTTATTGAAGAGAATAAAATTATGCAAAACATGAATATAATAGCAGACAATTATACAAAACAGTGTTGGTAAGCTGATAAAGAAAGACAACTTTAATCATTTCAAATTCGTTTTTTGAGCATTTACAGGCTCATTTTCTTCTTAAATACAAAACATGTACATGGTGATATAGCAAGTAAGCATAAACATCTTATATCAAATATTGGTTCGCATGCAGTATCTAATTAGAGACATTCCCAGCACATACACGTCCATCCAACAATTGGCATTTCCACCATTCACCTAACAAAGGTGTCGTTGTTTGCTCTCGCTTAGAATTAGAAGGTCGTAAGTAAGTACTTCTTACGACCTTATTAGAATCATGCATATTTGAAATCTGTTTCTCAAAACTTTTTTTATGGGCATATTTCCATGAAAATCATGTTGACCAAACTGAAGTTAAAAAAGCTTTAATTTCCCGTAAGTAGAGGTTAATTTTCAGACAGTTTTCTTGTTTTCTCAAAATATTGATTTTGTACTTACAACCTTCTAATTCTAAGCCAACGTGTGTATATAAAATAACAAACCACTTTCATTATTCGCCAACAATTTCAAGGAATTATCTTGGTATGGTATTACTCTTGATTAAAATGCATGCATTATGTGTTAAAACGTGATCTATTTAATGCAATCTATAATGATCGAGTCTTTTACTGTCTCGCGAACCTGAAACTATAATCCTTTAAGGTAAAGAACCACCAAATGCCTACGCAGTAGTCCTTAAAGTAGTCCTTAAAAAAACTTTGACTTGCCTGTAAATGGGGATATTTCTTGACAAGTGTCCACTGGAGTGATGAAAATGAGTTTAAATGCATTTTACGTAACGCACAAAACTGGAACCACCCCGTCAAGATCGATTGTCGTCGTTAATTAATCCCATACTTAATAATTTCAAACGTTTCTAAGTGCATAATATACATATCGTTAGAAAGCATATACAATGACGAATCGAATGATATAAGTTTCATGGGGACGACAAATAATTTTAAAATGAAAATTAGGCAACAAAGATCAAATTTGACTCAAAAATGACGTGTCACAACGTTGCGTTTTAATAGCATGAGAAATAAATACATTGTATTTGGGCGATAATTTTATACTCTTTATCGTAAAGAGAACAACTGAAGAAAAGAATATCAGAATACGCATGTATTGATGTTTCCATACATATCTTTTATTTTGATTTTGGAGACATACTCGGCGAATGCCGTCACTTTTCATTTGTCCACAGATTTTCCCGAAACATGTCACAAAATTATTTATAACGTTGAAAAATTAAAACAGTCAACTACGGCAATTATGTTACATCATTTATTGCAAAGGAATTCACAAAAGAAAACTATCTTAGAATACGTTTTCATTGTTGTTTACATAAATAGTTTTGGTTTTTAAATTGGATACATACTTAAAAATTGCCGTTTGTTTTTCTGTGTCCCCCGATTTTGTCCCACGCGCGTAAAAATAACTAAAAGTAACGTTAAAAATAAATCCTGAAATTTCGACGACAATTTTAAAACATTTATCGCTAAAAGAACCGCTAAAGAAAACAATTGAGAACATACCTTTTTTATTTATTTACATAAATCATTTCTATTTTGAAATCGGGGACATACTCGAAAATTGCCGCTTGTTTCCCTGTGTCCAGTCATTTGTCCCACGCGCGTAAAATTAACGTTAAAAATAAATCATAAAATTTCGACCACAATTTTAAAACATTTATCTCTAAAATAACCGCATGAGAAAAAATTGTCAATATACCTTTTTATTTACATAAACAATTTTGATTTCGAAATCGGGAACATACTCGAAAAATGCCGATAGTTTGTCAGTGTCCAGTGATTTGTCACATGCGCGTAAAATAACGTTAAAATTATACATGAAATGTCGGCGATCATTTTATACCACTTATCGCAAAGGCAACCGCGAAAGAAAGAAAAAATGCCAGATTACTTTTCGATGTGTGTTTATACTTATCTATACCTGAGTTACTAAACTATAACTGAGTCCATTGTGCGACGTTAATTCTCGCAAGTCGGACAAATCAGTGGAGAAAGCAAAAAAATATAAGTCGAGTAAGTCTCCTATCTAAAAGTTAAAATTTCATTTATCAACTAACACTTTCGATTGTCCAAACAAAATCTTTACAGTAGCAACGTGTTAGTTTAACTTAACAGTCAACAAACAACGTCATTTGACGCAACGTTTAGTGGTTCCAGTTTTGTGCGTTACGTAGCCATATATCGGATACACAAGGTTAATCTTTTCCATGGTATCCGATGAATTTTGTGACTTTTCATTTTACGGTGATGTTATTTAAAAATATTGTTTCATCTTACAAACAAACGAGTTTTATTAAATTGCATGGACAAATTCATTAGATATTATCAGAGACTGTAAGAATGTATACACGTTCCTGGTGTTATAAGTAAATGCCTTCATAAGTATTCGAGAAATAATGAAAAATATACGCGTTGCGTTACGAGTGTGATACTAGTCTGTCTATACATACCCTATGTTTAATTAAAGGAGACAACTCTTCAGTCTACTTTTTTTTCATGAAATTAATTCCCTTTGCACCCTCAAACACCCTCAAACATAAGCCCAAAATAAAATCTAGCTAAATTGAAAACGGGTAGCCAGACTAGGGTGATACGTGTGCCATGCAAAAAAACTTAATTATTATCAAAATGTCAAAGTATGAACAAGGCCTGCATTTATGCAAATTATTGAGTACAAGTACTATGAAATATTCGGCATTAAATAAGTTTTTGGTGATGCATAAACTGTTTGATCTATTAAGACCTAGAACTCTGTCATCATGTATTGTTGTTTTTAATTTTTGATTGTTTTTGTGAAATTCACCAACACGAAATAGTATGCCAACAAATCAATATAAGTGATATTACAGTTTTCTTTCGTCTAAATGGCGTGGATACTTAGGGCCATTGACAATCCGGACACTCCCATGACAATGTAGCGCTGCATATACCTGCCCCATACCTGTACGTACCATGCACAATTCGATTGAAACCGATATAAATGTCCTGGTTCGGGTTATTGTCCGGTTGACCAGCTAGACAAAACAGACAATGACTGCATATGGTATGTTCTTGTCCATTTTCTTCTTTGAGGAGGACGTATTCGTTACTCACGTACAATGTTAGTTTTCTGTTGGCTCTGGAGAGGACATTATAGAAGATGCCAGCTGGATGGGATTTACATTTGTCGCTATTATATGCAAATATGTGTGGAAACTTTCCGTGAAGCTCGGCATCACATAGCTGATGACTGTAGTCACCCCCTAAATAAAAAATAGACGGATGTTTATTGAGTAACTCTTGAAATGTCATTCTTCTCCTTCCGTCTCATTAAATACTGTCCGACTAGCGCAGTTGGTAGAGCGCTTAATTAGCATACAAATCGTTAACAACAATGACGACAAGACGCTAGCTTAGAATGAGAAGGTCTTACGACCTTATTAGACCCATGCATATTTGGAATCTGCAATACAAGGCGCTTATTATGAGCCTTTATTCTTGAAAATCGGAGCTGGTCAAGTTGACCAAACCGAAGTTTAAAAAAACCATAAGTAAAGAGTAGTTTTCAGACAATTTTTTCTTGTTTTCTCAAAATATCGATTTTGAACTTACGACCATCTCATCCTAAGCCAGCGAAGTATTTCAGTGAATTTGTAGTTTAAAATTTTTCACAACAGGGTGTTTTGCACGGGCATTACACCACCTCTTGTTTATACAGTGAATTGGCGCATTTTTGTACCGAACAGGTACTTATAGAGCGTTTTCCAATTAGCAAACCGACTAACCCGAGTAAAACATTTGGGCATGCGGAGTCGGATAACTCAGTAGTGATATCAAGAACGTATCGAGTATGTATCGAGTCGAGTTCAAAATGGCAACCAAAGGTCTAGCAATTATGATGTTAGAAGAAATGCTTAACAGCGACGAGGAGGATAATATTATGATGGAAAACAACTGTATTATAATAAACTGTCTGATATGTGCAACGAAATGTAATGTTCCCAAAGTTCAAAATTTAGGTTAGAGATTATATCACGCTTTCCGCCATTTTGACTCTAGAGAACCTGCGAAGGACTGGAGGTTACTTGGGTCGAGTAGGTTAGAGATTATACGCATGCGCACTGCGTTTACCGACCCGTTCCTTTTACAACTTGTACGTGTTACTCGTGTAACCCGAGTTCGTAATTGGAAAACGCTCATAGTGTGCTTCGCGGTCGTATTTTCCACAGAGATTCTGATTTAGATCGTAAAAGCATAGACACAAAGTACTCATAGTTTTATACATAGTGGAGTAGTTATCGGATAACCGGAAGTACATGCAATGTTGAAAACCGCTCAACCACGTGTCATTCGAAAAGGTGTTTTGTTATCAAATAAGGAAGAAGTTCTCCCGTAAGTGACTTCTTACAATAAAGAGGGCGTTGTAAATATGATGTGAATGTTTCTGTCACATTTTCCCTTGTTATTTTTTAATTTTCATTCAATATCCGCGAATTTAAGTCCACTACAATTATTTTGAAAACATAATGATAAACTAATACGAGTATACTTGTAAATTTACTTACCCCATCCATTGTTTGATACACTGTCCCCTATGTTAAGCATATGACCGGATCGCCCGTTTCTGGGAGCTAATTCTAGTTCTATTTTTAGCATTTTTCGTCCACACAATGGTGTTTTTACACAGCCATCAACACACCCGGCAGAACTTTCAAACTTAACCTGAAAATGTCATCAGTTTTACTATGCTGATTTATAAGTGTAAATTTACTATTTTTTGTTATATATAATATATATATAATACCCTCATTTTGAATAATTCTGACTGTATACTAGTAACCTATTTACGAGGGTCAGTCAAAAATAAGTGACTGATGTTAAATAATGCTTAGACAAATAAATGTTCATATATTTGCGTGTAGTTAAATAAACAACGGGTTACATAAAAGGCGCTGTATGGCACATTCGTAACAGATCACATATGCAGCAGAAATCAAGCCCATTTGAAACACATTTTCAGACGAGTGTAATAGATGCTGATTTTAGAACACATCTTATTAGTATGCAAAATTATAATGAATAAATAAAACATGTAGCTACAATTGTAGTAGATTTCATAGAAAAATATGAAAATGACAATATTACGACACTAATGCCTTGTTCCGGAACTTTCCGAACACCATCGTATCTTTCATAATAGCTGACGGGTTTGGGTGCGGTTTTTACATATAAACAACAATGTTTTTCTGTTTACATGTCTAAATGCTGACCGATAAAATCAATAACACGTTGTTGTTATTTGAAAGTTGTAGACCCCAATACATTTCGACGCCATGGAAAGTTGACCAAAGTAAAGTACAGTAAGTTTGTTTTTCCATAAGTAATGTTGTTTGCCTTTCTCTCAGCATGGAGTTAGTAGTTTTACCTTTATTCTTCTAAGCCATCGAAATACTAGTCAAATATGTCTTAATAGATGACCATTGCACGGTCCAAGTAGGAACAATGGTATATGAGTGGAATTACTACAGTGCGGGATACACCGTAGTAATTGCACTGATTCCTTTGAAAATTAAGACCCCCATCATTTATCATTGGATTAAGCCGTTAATCAGTTAACATCAATGCAAATTGCCATAGCCATGATAAACATGTAATGTAGATTAGGCCAATGTGCTCATTTGTCTAACCAAGTATTAGTTCAATGGTTTAAATTTGGCTACCTTTAGTAAAATGCAATAGTTATTCCTTTACCTGAACCCATGCCCTAGCACTACATTCAGTTCTTTGCGATCCAGGTAATACGTAGCCGTATATATCCATTCCAGTAGTTGTCAGTTTCCTTTTGGTTCCGTCAGTTAAATCTATGGAAATATTCTCATCAATACAGCATTGGTTCGAAATTGGAATCTTCTCATTTTCACCAGTTTTTTTTTCTTCTTCTTCTTCTTCTTCTTTGGGACAGTTCTCCGCCTCATGTGACTTGTCTTCTGCATCAATAGCATTTTTCTCTTCCTCTAGAAAGAAACTGACATTTATAAATCACAATAAAACAATCACTTGACCGGTATTGTCCTGTTGTATTAACTTGGACGCATAAAGCTTCGTGTGGTTTCATCAGTGTATACCGTTTAAAAATGTTTAACCTTTTCGGACTTTCTTGAAACAACATACCTAAGTTAAAGTCTTTTTTCAAAGTTACTTCCGACTGTACATTTAACCCAAAACGATCATTGAATCGAACGTTTGTCGATCCCAGCCCAGTACATTGGTGTTTAACCTCCCCGGTACCCATTAATAAAAAACATTCTAACAAGATCTGCGGATTAATCCATATACACATAGAGCAAACTAGGGCATGTATTATTACCCCTATAAAACATACCCATCAAAGCGGCTGTTACTATTTACGCCCCGTATCACGTGACATATAATAAGCCACTCAATTTCAGCGTGGAATTGTATTCAATATCAAATGGGTGAAAATGGAATGCGCGCAGTTAAATAGTACGGGATATTAACGTGTTTAGAATCGAAATAAAAACTGTGTTGTTGTATTTTGTCGGCGAATAAAACACGGGCAGGAGTTCGGATGCGGAAAAATTAAATCACGAGTGCGAACAGATTAAGTAAAGTGGAGTAGTATGGGTTAATCTGGCTTAGAGAAATTTAGCAGTTGCACATCCGGGGTCGCTCCCCTGTGTTTGGCTAAAGTTGTTGCGTTCAACGAAGTTTTAACATATAGCACTCCATCTGGCCTGATCAAAAATAGGATCGACACAAGATGTTTAATCAACGTTACGGTGGAAAAGAGTGCAATGACTGCGTTAATGTTCTGGAAAAGAGTGCAATAACATCAACATCGTACTGGAAAAGAGTGTAATAACATCAACATCGTACAGGAAAAGAGTGCAATCACAGCAACATCGTACTGGACAAGAGTACAATCAATTCAATATCGTACTGGAAAGGGTGCGATCACTACACATCATGGCACTGGAAAAGAGTGCGATAACAACAATATCGTTTTGTAAAAGAGTGCAATCATTGCAAAGTCGTACTAGAAAAGAGTGCAATAACAGCAATATCGTTCTGGAAAGGAGTGCAATAACAGCAATATCGTTCTGGAAAAGAGTGCAATAAATGCAATATCGTTCTGGAAAAGGGTTCAAGCATTACAACATCGTACTGGAAAAGAGTGCAATAATTGCAACATCGTACTGGAAAAGAGTGCTATCATGGAAATACTGTACTGAAAAAGAGTGCAATCATAGCAAACAATTCGTAATTTTATTGAGCGACTTTGAATGGAACGACTGCTATGATTTTCGTGGATAAAATTCTTAATCAAATTTATAGAGCGATTTTTGATGGATCGATATGGATAGAATACCAAATTCCTATGATTGATGAAACAATTAATGGTTTAGCCAGAGATACTATTCTATTACTTTGACCAGTAACACACCATGACAGATCGAACACCCCGGGTATTATGCTATACTCCCCAAAAGTGCTACCGCCACTTTATATTTCATTCCCGTTTTGTAAAAAATGCATGTATTCACATGAAATTTCGCATACCGATACATGATGAAGAGATGCAACTGAGTATTGATTTATATTGACCGTTTTCAGTTAATTACAGTGCATTTGGTGTATTGCGTAATAATGCATTTTTGCTCATGCAATGTATGTGGACCAGAATTCAGGCGCACATGAACAAAATCGGCATTACTGGTGACTGTTCCTCTTGAAAAATACATAAAAAGCTGAAATTGACACGAGAGGAACACTCACGAGATTACGAAAAACCACTGTGAACACAATTTCTAGTTGACATTTTTTTATTTTTTTAATAAAGCACTTATTAACACGAAATTTCACATAATGACATATGAATATCCAATGAAGCCAAATATTTGTTTATTTTGGCCTACTTACGGTCTAATTCACAGTTTTAGACGTGTTGCGTAATCTAGCATAATTCACACGTGTAATGCATGCGCGTCGAAAAGCACATGTGTATGTACGGTTTTAATGTTAGTGAAGATTTTCCTACGCGAAAATCACCTAACATGTTGAATTTGTCACAAACAGAACGCGGCTGACCTGGCGGGATGTCATCAGTTTGGATAAAGTTGCGGCCCGTAGTTTTTCTATTTATTACAAAAATAATGTTCTACTTCGTTTTTAATTGTTATTTTAATGATTATTTTCGGTTTTTTCCATTCACAGGAATTTTCAATTTTTGAAAATCAACACTCAAGCAAAATTTGCAAAATTGACATATCATTTTTCTGGGAGGGCAGACATCGGTTGTGCTAAAAGTTAATAAACTCGTACTTGTTGCGTTGCAATATGCACGAGTTCATGAACAATTTGGGTGAAATATTTTGTGACCTTGTAAAATAGACTTCATTACGAAACGCGCCTGTAACGAGTAACATGACCGTTTATCTGCCAAAATGAATCAATAATTAAATGCAAGTATTATTCAAGTGTTGGTAATTTAATTTTGGTATGCAAAATGTCATGAGAGTCCGTGCAGTATTAACAAAGTTATTACACATACTTATGGTGGCGGTTTAGAACTTTTGGGTAGTGTAAAGTCGATGACAATGGTCAAGATATTGATAGCTGGAAAACCTATAGAGTCCCTCGAGTAAGCGGTGCGTTATAAGTATGTACCTATGAGTCGTGAAACAACTTTAAAAACATAAGTATTTTAAGTAATTTTTCATAATAAATAAGCATTTTTAGGAAACATGTCCATGATTAATTATATGTATGGTATTGCTAAATGTCAATTTATGATAATATTATATAATTCATTAAGATTTTGAGTGTAGGTTAACTTTACGACATGTCGTATAGGTCGTTTGCGGCGAAAAACATCGTCAAAATTTTTAATTTCTGAAAATCGTTTCATCAGATGTTGGTAAAAATTTACGTAGAATCATAATTTCACCCTACCTACTCTCAATCCTAATTCTATAATTTTTAATTTCTTATAAAACAAGTTTATTCTTATCGTATATTGAAATTGCATGAATCTGGACACCGTTTAACACGGGGAGGTAATCTGGTACTAGCATTCCATTAATGTTTTACTGTCATTTATTTTTACCGTTATAATCTGTGATCAATGAAACTGGCATTGCTGTGATCATGGTGATGAAAGCCAAGTTGATGAGGCCCGTATAAGTCGGGTTATTTAGGTAGGTCGCGAGTAAAGTATACGGACGTTTGTTTCAAATATTTTCAGAATTTTAAGTAGGTATATAGCACAGAGGATTTGACATAATACTGACCTTTATGCATGAATATATTACAAGGTACTTGCTTTGAATATATACATTTCCGCGAGCAAACCGTGCAATATCGGTTCTTTAGATTTGTGTTGGTTTTACATCTTGAGCGTCTTCGTGATACTCCCCGCTTATGGAAACATACAGTCGGGGTTATAAATATAGACAATATATCAGCTGTTAAATTATGATAATTGAAGGTCGAGAGACGTGTCAAATTCTCTGGGCTATACCCGAAATTATGATACACATAAACAGCACAATGTCAGATGCACAGACGGGCCTCGTGTATGCAATATTAAATATGTTACAAATACATAATAATAATAATAAAGACTTTATTTTACGAGGAAACTCATTTGACAATTATATTAAATGGCAATCTTCCACGAGATCCTCAACAATTAACAGTTGAACAATAACACAAGTACATAAAAGAAAAGAGCATAATAGGCCCATATGACGTCCACAATATCATAATTTCATATTTATATATCTACCGTTAGACGTGTCATGTGACCATAAAATTGGCTGTTGCATGTATCGAGTCTTCTAACATGAAGTTTCATAGTAAACTATTTTACATAGAACTTATGAACAAACTTTAACACACATGTTTGATGATGCTTAGATTTAATTGTATATTAGGTAGATTTGTTTCATTCACTGGTACAAAATCTCATACTTGTAGATGTAGTAAATACTGAGAAATCTTCATTTTATACGTTATCTTACTCGACATATTTGATACGCACACGCTCCACAAAACTCGACATACCCGAAAACACACCAAAAAAACCACAAATCTACGTACATAGTTCAAACATGTTGAAAATCCACAAACTACTAGCTTCGATAGTTTAAATTGGTTAAGAAAACACTATTGAGAATACAGTCAACGAATGTTCTAAGTACGCACTTTTTGGGCGTGAATAAATCATTGAAATAATCATCTAAATTCGCACTTATTTTTACGATGATGTATCCCAGAACATGGCTTCGTCACAGACCAAAAAATGCCATCTATGTGAAAATTGATACAGAAAAACCACACAAGCACAGTGCACACTCATAATGCTTGACGTCAACAAGAGTAATCAAATTACTGAAGTACTGTTACTGGGGGAAATCGCAATTCTGGGTATTATAGGGTTTCACATTTAAATTTTAATGGTACTGAATTTCAAAACAAATATTAATATTGTGACAAGGTAACAGATAGCAGCTGAATCATTCAAATCACCTCAACAGACTAATCACAATACTAGAACTCGTGAAGGCAATACACCTGTTGTAGTTCTAAGTAATATGTCACAATGTGTGTTCGATTCCAACGTGTTTCATCGTGTATTTCGTTTTTCACTGACATAGCTTCATAAGATGCTCGTTAAATGAATTATTAAACATCAAATGTACCTGCGGACATCAAGACGTACCAGTCTTGACATATATTTTTGCTGGTCAGACTCGCGTAATAAATAGAATAACAAACATTTGATTAAACGTTTCCGTGCAAATTATTTTGATGGTAGTAAACCAAAAGAATGAAAGAAATGGGATAGGGCATCAATGGGCGCAAGAAAATATAAGCTAGCGTCTACACAGCTGCGCACGGACAAGGGTTGGCCTAACGACAGACGCAAGCTATTCAAGCTAGCTGCTGATCTATGGCAATTCAATGGACCAAACGTCGATCAGTACTATTAATTAACACGGGCGCAAGAAAATAGAACAAAAACTAGAAACTAAAAACTGCGTTTACAGAGTCCTTATTCCATAATAATACCTGGGTACGAACTGGATATGGTACGAACAGCGCGAACGAATAAGATGGGGACGAAACATAAATAACTCATAATTATGGTCTCGACTTTCGGCGGGGAAATTTATGTAACAGCGCTGGGAAAAGGGTTGTTCTAACGGTAGACCAAACTTTTTAGCTGAAGATGTCTGGTAAGTTTAAGGACGAAACATGGATTAATACTATCAACAAATGCAAACTATTGTAAATAGTAAAGAACAAGCACACGTTAGATTAGGAGTTTCTAGCTAAACTGTAATATGAATGTTAAAACCACGAGTTGTGTTAAGTTCGTCTGCTCAACGGGTTACTGTTAACAGTGACATTTTTATCGCCCCTCAAAATCATTAGTCATTTTACAGCGCGTAGGAATTTATTCGCACAAATACATTGTCTCATCCAAATAAGCTTTCAAAAAGTTCACACAATACGAGCAAATAAAAAAATATTTTGCAGGCACTTCTTTCTTGCTCGGATGAATTGGTCGTGGAGAAAATACATCGTTAAAATCGTAGTGATTTCAGGATTGTATGTAATTACCCTCGGCCTAGAGGCCGGGGGTATATTGGAAAGCCTAAAGAAATTTGACTATGGAGGAGCACGTGACCACATGTCAATGCCTGATTGGCTAATGTGTCAGTCTGACTTAAGGTGAGTCTAGACAGTACATTTTGGTTTTAAAATGTACTGTGTAGTTCCATGTAGTATACTTCTACCACACAGTTTCTTGAGATGTACCGTCTAGTCGTCTTCTGTAAATGGTCTCAACAGGGGGTCTGCTTTGTTAAATGGTTAGGCCAAAATAATTTATGGAGTGTTTCCCTCCCCTACCACGTTGATTAGGTAGGATTAACCGGTATTCTAACCAACAAGCGGTTTCAGCCATATACACATAGAGGAAATCATGGTGTGCACGAATTAACGATAAAATACAGCTACGACTGACAACTGCAAATAAGCCGTTCGATGAAGAACGTAGTGCTATTGTTACAACGTCTTTTTGTGAATATCAAATGCGGAATATTGGCTATATTAGAATCGAATTAATAAACATGTACCTGTGTTTTATCTAAATTAAAGCTTGTTCAGGTGCGCATCTAAACTAGTCACTGTGCTTTATTCTACGATAAAACGCATGTACACATTCATTATTTCTTAAGTAAAGTTACTGTAGTAAAATACTGGTCTGTAAATTATCTGGCCGAGGAAAACTATTTGACTTGTACAAATACTGGGGTTCCCCTAGTAAAAATAACAAATTCACATTCATTTGCACTTCATGTTCGTCATAGATTATCACCGAAAGTGTTACATAATAAACACGGCATGGTCACAGGTAACAGTATCACTAATAAAGAGTAAACAAAAACACTTTTTTATAAAATTTATAATATCTTAGATAACATAAAATGTATAAAAGAGTTTTTACTCTTTCAAGTTCAATGATACAGTTACCTGTTGGC
The DNA here is from genome assembly GCA_947247005.1 of Spisula solida. Taxonomy (NCBI): domain Eukaryota; kingdom Metazoa; phylum Mollusca; class Bivalvia; order Venerida; family Mactridae; genus Spisula; species Spisula solida. The sequence continues at coordinate 37,118,923 of OX365947.1, read as the reverse complement.
ATGGTATTTAATAAGTTAATTATTGTACTAGCTTTCTAGAGCTGTTCAAACTCTAACATCTTTAAATCTATGTGCATTTCAATATCCATCTTTATTCAGCCTCAAAAAGAAAAGTAAGGAGAAGATCGGGTCTAGTATTCATAAAGCACCTTAGTAGAAAACTTAAACTTTTCTTAAAATCTTGAAATTTACTTAAAATTCATTATTAATAATATGATATATAGTTTTGAAGCTTTATTCAAGCAGCTACTAAATCACTTTAAGAAAACATGGGTTAATCTTCAATTTGAGGGAAACATGAGTGCCACAATTTTTTAACTTAAGTCAAAATACTTTTTCACTAAGATTCTCTATGAATACCCGCCCAGTGTACATTGATTCTGTGTTAGTCTAGGTGTTACAATATTTTGCAGGACTTACTTGTTAGTGCGGGCTCGACATACTTCGCTACTTCTGCAACTTTTGATTTAGTGGCTGATGTTTCTGCTGCTGCCTGTTTAGCAGCTCTTTCTATTTTACGTAACAACAAATCCTCAAGAATCTCCAATTCATCTAACCCTTGAGATTCAGCGACGATCGCTGTCACCAAACAGAATCCAATCACAGCGGAAAGTAATATATTCATTTTTGAAGTTTAGCTCGTATCACAATCTAAAATAAGCAATGGAAGCGTTTAAACAAACTAAAACATAAAAAAGGAAGATCGCGCATTGTGTTTGTGAGTACAATATTTCAGTAGCACCATGAAAGATACCGAATTATTATAATTCCCTTAGACAACAAAAACTATTTAAAAATTAATATAAATCAAAGATACAAAATTCATAAATTTCAAACTTCTAAAATTCTCAATTTTCCCGGTGATACAAATAAAATACATACCTTCACTATACGTACATAAGATGACGATTACAATACGCAAGTGCGGATATATAAGCAGAATCTTGTGTTCACGGATGAATGAGTTAAGCAGTGACACATCCGTGAGGGTCGATGACAAAGTTGACGAAAACTTGAGAAACCATGAATTCGCACATCTGAAAACACCATACGCTTGAGGTAATGCACATCAGACAAAGGTCACAAACAAGTAAATTAGTCCATTTTTTATACAATGTCGTAAAGTTTGTTCACGCCAGGTATAAAATAATCGCGCATACAATAATATACTAACTCAAAAAAGAGAAAATGTACGTAATAATAAGATATGGTGTAGACCTCCAATTCGCTTTTCGCAGAAAAATGTTAATTCATCAGTTAACTTAATTACTTAATAAGGCTGTGGTCCATTTTAAAGCATATTTCAAAGAAAGAAAAACAAAAAAAGAGATCTGCATTTAGTGCCAATGCTCAATAATGTGATTTTGTTGTAATTTTCATGCACCAAACAAATGATAAAAAACGGGAATAACATATTGAATCAATTTGAATACATGTATGTACATATAAGTGAACTTACTGGCTTCTGTATGGAGGAGGCAATTGCTGAAGAAGACAGTAGTGATGTTGACTATCGAATCAATTAGTCTTTCCGTTCTTAGGTAACTAACCAAATACCTACGTGGGTCAAAATCAAATGGTCCTGTAAAAACGTTGATTTTGCTGGAAATGGTGATAATTATGTCTTGACAAATCTGCATTAGAATCATGAATTTGGGTTTAAATGCTTTGTATGTTTGTATGTGATGTAGTGAAACTGTTTTATTTCGAAAATTTTAACATTCTAGCTCAAATATGACTTAAATGAAAGTAGGGTTTGGGCTAACGGACTTTGGATCAGTCTGCGCGTGTGAGAAAATATGTTCACCGCGTTTGACGAACCAAATGTTTCGTATACTAAGTATGATACGCAACCCCCTGATTTGTTTTCATTTTCTTGAGACTATTAGCTATTTCTAACGATTGATGGATCTTGAAAGGTCCCCATGGACAAAATATTGGCATTTATGGGTCGGCAATTTGTCACTTTACATTGAGTGAAAGAACAAATTTAATTGGTGGTTCGGAAACTCTTATATCCTTTCCGCTACCATAGCGTACTAATGCAGACTGGCCGGGATGGTAATTTCGGCCTTCCGTAGTTTTCGACCTAAATGCCCAAATTCGGGAATTTTGCTGTCATGGGTACCCAGGCATCCCAGACTAAAGGATATTACGGGCCCAGGGTCGTACACAGGTTTTTGGGCCCGCTGGTCCCCTTTAAAGAGGGCTTTGAACGTAGGTTTTCCAAAACTGAAATAACTGGTCCTACCGCCATTGCGGTACGATTCCCTGTGGAATTGCATTTAACATTTAGCGCCAAAAAGTTTTTTTTCTATAGAAGGAATATAAGGCTAGACAAAGGGGTCAGGACCAATGCCCTAAAGGGGCCCAAAAGTAGGCCTACCTAGCTAAAAAAAGTTTTTCGCGCAAGAGTCACCGTCACATCGTCATTTCCGGTGACCTTTAGTCGAAATGTTGACAATTTTTTCTACTTTCAGGTGTGTAGCATCCGGACGTATCGATTTTTTATCAGTGTTGCAAGTCAATAGTGTCTCAGGGACGGAGTATAGGGACCATATGTATTTCTCCTAGCCTCCCAAAAAATCGTTGTAGCGGAAAGGATATGAAAGTCGTCGAGATGCTATGGGAAACAGCGAAAATGTTTCACAGATCTGATAAGCAATTCAGTTAACTTCCCATATACTACAGTACAATAATAAGACATTTATGATACACGCATTCATTCAAACCTGGTTTCGAATCATTGCTTTTTATTTTATAGAGCTAGTGATCACTTATTACAACTGTATGGACACTCCTCATCATTTTTCCCTTTTTCTTAATGTTTCATTTTGCCTAAAGGAAAAAACACGATTGATTGGAAGATATAAGTTTTACGTCAAGTTTGTAAATTAAACTTATAAATGGATACGCAAAGAATTAGTCATGATTACAAGATAACCAATGAAATGCTACTTGTTTTACCATTGGTTGGGTGTCGGCTACGCTTTGCTGCTGTTGGTTACATTAAAACTCAATATAAACCGAAATACCCCATGATTTCGTAACCTATATATCACAACACTATCGACCCGTGTATGCTCATGTGACATATCCGGGAGATTGGATGTTTTCTGTTGATGTAGATTTTGTACTTTAGTATAGTTCGTGACTTGTCGAAAGTCGTCATTTTTACTGTGTGTAATCATTTAGACCTTTCGGTCAAAAAATAACCCATAAAAGTGCAAGCGCTTATTTTCAATAGGGTCCTGTGTTTTTACTAAAGGGACAGCAAGTAGAAGAGAAAGAGGTGTGATACATGGAATCCGGGAACGTTATACCCTATCTCGTTCCGAATAGACTCTTTGGTTATTTAACGTGCCCGTATATAAAGCATCGATACACGCGAGACTACCTCTGGGTTTCCAACCAGTTCATCTCTAGTTGGGTGGGAAACACTGAAAAGCGTTTCAAAATTGACCAAATGCCCCGGCCGAGATTCGAACCAGGGACCTCTCGATCAGTAGTCAAGAGCGTGCCACCCTATTGTACATACTAGTACATGAAGAACTAAGAAGGACGTGTAAAATATAAACACTATGCAATACATGTTCCTATAAAGCTGTCCCATATTTACAAGTCAAATAGTTCCTGCGAGCAAATGATGTACCGACTTCATTTGCTAGAGAATTGACAGGATCCTCGACCTTCTATCTGCATAATTCAACAGCTGATGTGTATAAAATTAGGCATGAAACTCTCAAAATTGTGAGAGAAAAAATAAGCGCGATAGGCCGGTAGCTTTCAAATTAGGAAAACTATATGCACGATAATTTGACATACGAAATTTATCAACAAATTGTTAAATAATTTCATGTATAACAAACCAATTTTCAAAACACTTAATTGCATATTATGACTCCTTGTTCCATATAATATTTATATGCTTATAAATAAAACCTCGTATCAGTTCATTAAAAGGTATTATCATAAGACATGTTTTCAGTGTTCAACAATATCAAAGATCATAAACCAATGCAGCTGCAGTCACCTGCTGTTTAGATCCATGGTCTCAATATTGCTTAGCGCTCACTGAAATTTCGGACCGTTTCTTCGGTAAATAAACTATTGCAATGCGACAAAGACCGATGTTATCCGCATGGAATAATGGAATTAGTCTGGTTCACGACATTCTTACAAAATGCATCTTATTTTGGGGGGTTTTTTGGAAATCGTAAACCATCGAGAACAGGCCACGTGCACCTCCATGGACTTTTTACTTTATGCTATCTAATATACCTGCTCGCTCAAGGCTCGCAGGTAAAAAGGCTCGCAGGTAAATATAACCTAACGCTGTCTTTCAAAACAGTTAGTTCGTAATACACTCCGCAAAAAAAATTAAGGGCCACTACTTCAAACCTATATTTTTTAATTATTCAGATATTGACATTTTATCTAAATTTATTTAGAATTTAGTATACTTAAAGAATTGGAAAAATGTAAAACACACTATTTATTGCGTAATTACACGGATAAACTGTGAATTTTGCTTTTGAACGGGTCTCGCTGCAAAACGCTGTGTTCCTGTCTATTGATTGTAACAGTCAGTTTTGTAACGTTACTCGTTCAATTCATTTTCGTGTTAAGTTTGGGTAATTTTGAACTTTTATAGTGAGTATACGACATAAACGCACATGAGGAGACATTTACCAGTTTGTGACATGGAACAAATTAATGAAATGCTATTGGCTGGACAGATTCAACGTCACGTTTGACGTCAGTGTAACGTCATTCATACCGTGGTCGGTCATGTCGGGTATAGGTACCTGGGCTCTTGGTCTGTTGTTGGGCGCATAGAAAGAGCCTGTTCGAGTAAAATGACAGACTGTAATGACTTATATTGTCAACATTGCTAAACGTGGGCGGTTCGAATCCGCTAAAACGTCGACTTCCCGAAACATCCCGTTACCCAGACTCCTGTCTGTTCTGTTCTTAGACGAATCAATGTTCTGTGTAGACTGTATCGATGGCAAGAGAAGTGTGTGGCGGCAGAAAACGAAATATTCCTGTACTTTTGTATCCAGGAACGTTACAGGTTTGATGGTTCGTAAGTGCTAATTTGCGGTAGGGTCTATGGTGAATTTACAGTTCCGCGCGTCATCCAAGCGGTTAGGGATCGATAGATGTTCCCTATCACGATGATGTGTAAATTTATGTGTACGTCTTACGCTGATGCTATAGGTCAGAACTTTGTGCTAACTAACTTTAACTACCGGTCAGACACGGCCCGTGTGATCACAGAGTACTTCGAACGCGAGCGTATAGTGCGTATGGACTGGCCTGCTCGGTCTTCTGACATGAATCCGATAGAGCATGCATGGGACATACCTCCGGTGATTGTTAAGTGCACGACTTGTCAAACCACAGACCCAGTGGGAACTGACACGTGCACTCATGGAGGAGTGGACAAAAATTATTGTCTTGCAATCAGAAGGTTGGTTAGCAGCTTAAAACTCAAGTGTAGGGTTGTTATGGAAGCTCGAACGGGTCACCTGTGGTATTGGCGTTAGTTATGGCATTGAATTTTATGTGTTTCGACACTGCTAGAAAAATATCATACCCCACCCATCACTATACGAACGTTGACATTTTGGTAGTGACATCACCTCTTGACCTAGCACGTGTTTACTACTGTCATGTGCCATTGCCCACGTTTACATTTGTCAACTAGACATATTGAACATTTGATATTAATGATTGTTTAGTTGTTAGTAACTTTAGTAATTGAATATTAACCCTTGCATTTTGTGGTCCTTAAATTTTTTTGAGGAGTGTATGTCGACACCTACTGAAAATATGACATGTTTAAGCAAAAACATTTGTTTGTATTTTTTTAACCATTTGCATGGCTTTTCATGACGTAAAACCTTCCCAAAAAACCACGATGGTATTCATATTTTCAGTAGATTAGTCGATATAATTATAACGAGGGGCATTGTAATATGCATGCTTAATGTTTTGAAAGACAGTGTTAGGTTATTATAAATATAGGACAGATTTAATGGAACATGCATTTTCATTTCTTAACAAAACTCAGGGCCAAATTAAGACTCAAAATAATCTTGTCCTTTGACGTCATTAGAACAGTGCGTTTTGTACATACACAATGTTCATTATGCGGTCTCACCTGAGTATAGCTCAGAGAATTTGATATTATCCTGACTTTCATGCATACACATATTACACGGTCTTGCGTCGACTATATAAATTTCCGCAAGTATATTGTGCAATCTCGGTCCTTTTAAATCTGTGTTGGTATATCACCTCGAGATTCGTCGTGATACTCACTGCTTTTGAAAACATACAACCAATAGACAATATATAAACTGTCACAGTAAATTATGCTAATAGAAGGTCGAGAGTCATGTCAAACTCTCCGGATTATATTAACGTTAAATGGCTACATTAACAGCGACCGATTACAAAAGTGGTAAAACATGAAACATTACACGAGAGTTGTTCAACTTATGTTTGGTGAATTGAACATCCCGTATTTCAATGACTTTCAAATTGAAATCCAAGTGTGTCTATTCAATCTAGTAAAGTAATGCATCAAGTAAAATAATCAACCATTGTAAAAATGCACATGTAATAATTTAAAAGAAAATCAAAAATTGCATAGAGGGGCGTTAGCATGTGCCTCTTTAAGGCTACCAGCTCCAAGTTATTATGTTTACAAGTCCCTTTACTCATCGATGTTTCAATAAAGATCTCCCAGATTTCAAGTTCTGTTGATGCGTCATCAGAAGACACCGACAATCGACATTGACTGTTTGGGTATAATATACTTTCTTAACTAGTTCATAAGGTACTACAAGGGAACTTTTGTCAGGCTACAGCAAGAATAGTCATAAACGTTTGTTTGTACCAAGTTTCAAGAAAAACGTCCAACATTTATTTTTTCCCGAGGAACGTTCACACGTACCTTTAAACATTTTGCCATATAGCTGCGCGTTCACTTGTTTTCCCTTTCAATAACTTTGGGTTCCGTTTGAAAGAAAAATGCCAGGCATAGCCTTTATTTGCCAGTCAGCTTTCTGCTGAAATAGGGCAGGCATATGTGTGCCTCCACCCGGATTTGAACCCGGGTCGCCAGATTAGACGACAAGAGCCCAGGCCGATCGTAATATCAAACACAAGACCATGTCATGAAAGCGACTGCGAACACACTTAGCTGAATAAACCACAACTCATGCCTATCATCGTGACCCTTTCTGAAATTATAGACCCCGTATATACATAACTTCATCTAAGATAAAACATTGAGTCGTATATTTTCTAAATTTATCGTTCCGTAGTCGCCAATACCCTTGTGTGTGCGTTAGGTTTCTCTTGACATTGAACTAAGGAACATCGCATTTACTGGAATTTTGCATCTAACATTTGCGAAATAATTCGATTAAAAGTTTCTATTGATACTTACAACTTCGCTGTCACCCGACTTGAGGTTACGGATTTGTCCTAGGTATGACGGAAGCAATGAACATGGCGATTGCAGATTCCCAGTTCTCACAACGAAATACAACTGACTGTTGAAACTGAGTTACATGCACTAATTGAATGCTCTGCTTACCAAACTTTTAGAAATGTCTTATTTGATAAAGCTAGGGATATCAATGTAAATTTTAATGATATGGATGATATTAATAAATGTATGTTTGTTCTTTCTAATGTTGAAATTGTTAAATGAACCACCAAAACCTGTTTTAATATACTGAAAGTTCGTTCAAATACTTTGTATAGTTAGTGATCGTACATACTGTAAATGCAATCTTTTATTTATTTCTAATATAAGAATAGTTTAATGTGAATATAAATTAGGTATGCTTAGCTATATATGTTTTCAACTGTAATTATAGGTGTTTTATTATTACTATTTTACTTTTTTTACTACTAAGCATTGTGCTTTTTTACATGTGATACAAGTTTATTCTTATTTTTGCCTTTTATGTTTAAGTCATTAGTTTTTATGTAGTATTTAATAGGTACTAGTCTCTTATAACTCTGATTAGAGTGGCAATACAATTCTATGTTTTAGTTTGATATATGTAATTGTATTTTATCTGTATCTGTATTGAAGAGACGAAAATAAACTATAAAACAATGTTTGGAATTCCGAACGCTCGTTCATTATACATTTCTTTCAACTGATAAACCGGAATACCTCACATGGCCTTATTTTTTATCTAAAAGGTGGGTACATTACACACGTTAATAAGGACACTGTCGAGATATAGATATGATCATGTTGTGTGACTAATAAGTCATAATGTAAAAGTTTGCCGGATTCATGGTTGAATAAATCTCATCGACGATTGCGTACATTTAATGTAAAAATGTAATAAAAATTCGATGATCATGATGATATGAAACAACTTGACACCTTCTATTGGATACACATGAAATACTAATTAGGATATTATTTTAGAGTGCTCCGTGTGTTTATATACACTCACGGGCACTCTAATATCTTCTATGTACCAGACATTCACATGATATTTTAATACTTATTTTTTTTTTTTTTTTTTTTAATAATACTTATTTTTATAATACATTGTATGTACTTATGTACTACATGTGGTATTACATTATAGTTAAGGTGATACGGTATGATACGTTATTTGTGTGTCTTCTGTCTGGGTTGGTAGGCGCTGCCACGGCTCATGTAATGGCTTCGAATCGCTGGCTTAGAATTCGAAGGCCGTATGTACATATTAATTACATGATAATATACAAACAAATTTATAAAGAAAATGAAACCGTATTAGTTCAACTTAACAATGTAGGATAGGCCTACTCATGTATTATGTATTTCGTGAATTGTCAACCAGTTTACGTTGTCGTAGATAAGTTTATCGTCACACGTTGCGAGTTTACGTCATTATAATTAGACTGACGTGTACATAACTATATAGATAGATAACTAATTTTTATATTGTCATATGACGACGAGAACATATGTAACTGACTTCGATCGATTGTCGCGCATATGATCATCGTACGTCATATGTACCATTAAAACGATTTGCCTAATTTGACTTTATATTCATACACAAGTCAAGTCAAGTCAAGTCAAATTATTTATTGGCATAAACAACACAGTCCATCGCCAAGTAAACATATATACACATCAAAATTGGCGGTAGAAAAGTATAAGTTATATATACATGTAAGTAAGTGAAAATGACAAATATACATGGTACTTTTAAGACAATTATACATATACTAGTATCAACATTGATACAATAATACATTAATAAAGTAGAAACAATTTTGTATGAAAATATAAATTTAGTCTAGTTGGGATAAATATGTATTCCTCATTTTGGTAGCTGAATAAACATATGTTGCTAAGTTCTTTATGGTTGTAATGCTTTGTGAATTCATTAAATTGCGGAATTTATTTAAAGTTGGCCAAGTGTGATAATAACGCTTGATGAATTTTTCTCTAATTTCTTTATAAAAAGGACATATTAACAGGAAATGGTACTCAGTTTCTATTTGCTGCATTCTACAAAATTTGCATAATCTCATATCTTTGTCAATATTTCTTATTCTGCCTTCTTCGATTACACCCACCGTGTGGGTTATATTCATACACAAATCGTACACCCACCGTACGACAATGTACTACATCGCACTATGAATGCCAGATGTAATCGTCAACGGTGGAAAATTTTGAACATATCCTCAACTCAACAACGATACGATGATGGACGTAAGATGCAGAAAATTTGTACGACAGACGTACGATATTTCTAAGATTTGCATCCTAGACCCGTCGCACGGCAATTGTAAACGAGGTCATCACCGACACCGCCGCGCCAATGAACGACGCGCCTGAAGTTAAATTAGCCAACCTAAAGTTTCGTATGGATGTGCAGTTCCTTCATGACTTGTATAATATAATTTATGTTTCCTCATTTTTTTAAAATAATTTATTCATTATTGATATACCCTTGGTGAACATGAATACAAACAACTTGTACTCTCGTATATTTATGATAAACCATGCGTACTACATTAGTTCATAATTATATACAAAATAGATGTCATTATATGTTTGACATCACTTAATTTGATCATAAAATGTATCCTCTACAGGGCAAAGAGATGGTAAGTAGATAACAGGTTGACTTTTTACGTCAACACATCAAAGCACTAAGTCTAATGATCCGTAACCGTATCACTATGAGCACAGAACTGCTGTTTGAAAACAGAAGGTGTCAGATTTCAGACTGATAAATATATTGGGGACGCTGACTCAGCTATATCATTTTGCATACATGTAGCGTACTGAACCCTAAATTTGAGGAAAGGCATTTTCAGTCCCTATGGAAATTGCGTTTGAGTTTGGTGTCAAAATGTTTTTAAAGGTGCTGCCTCACAGATTGGGCTAAATTGTTTGTATATCGTGATTTTCCAACCTAACCAAGTATTGGTGTAATAGAAAGTCACTGACAGTTGCTTTATAAAAGATTTGGTGCAGATAAGCAATTTTAACCACTCTCGATATCGCCCACTGAGTTTTTTTTTCTGGAAAAAAAAATCTCTAAGTTTCCCTCCAACATGCTTTGTGAATTATGTAATTCACACATGATTGAACTGTTACATCAACATACTACAGCGTAAACATCAGTGAGGTATTTGGTTTCGTTTTTCGATTCGTTTTCATCAAATGCGAACAAATTTCAGGCAATTTAAAGGGACTGCCTCACGTTTTGGTGTATTGCAAAAATAATAAAATTGTCAAATATTCATGTAATTTTGGTATAGCTTCCTGTATATGCCATAAACAACCACATTGACATAAAAAATAACTTGGGAAACATCGGCATTTTGTAGTAATTTAGCATTTTTACACCCAAAATTCTAAAGGGTATTAATACCTTATAGAATTAGCACTACTATCACTTAAATTGCTTGAAATTTGTTTCCATTCGATGAAAACGAATTGCGAAACGAACCGAATACCTCACAGATGTTTCGGCTTTAGTTTGTGTAGTTTAGTTTCCACAGCAAAACGACTAGTTAGCAACTTCTTATACCATATTAGCAACTTCTCTCGTAGAGTCATCAGTATACTATACAGCTGCGATAAACAAAACATCCAAAGACATTGGTTCAATCCAAATAGCAGGCGTGACGTCCTCATCTAGACAGACTATAAATAAAGCAATACGATGCACATGAAGTCGAGACGAATTTACAACACGAACGCAGTACCAGACTACTTAAACTACCGTGAGGGATCCTTAAATCAAAAAGTAAGTAAATATTTTCATTAAGTTAATGAAGCAGTTTGTTAAAACTCCATCAAAGCAATGTAGAAAAATGCACATTTTTGGTGTCAATCAATATTTTGCCAAGGGAGAAGCGGCGGGATTACATGGGACTTCAGGCAGAAGACGAGGACGTTTGACACGCCAAGTTATTCCGGGAAATAGTCTTTGTCCGGATTTTGGATCCCGGTATTGGGGAATTTAGACCCTTCAAAAAGCAGACCACCATTTAAAGATTGCGGGCCATTTGATACACCAAGCGCCTCCCATTGTGGGGATTTAGACAAAATGTTTGGCTTTAGGGTGGGGAAATTAGACCCCAAAAAAAGAAACAATGGCTATTTTCCCTGGGTCGCCCACCACTCCAACCCTTAGGCAAAATGTTGATAGGTACATAAAGCTGTCGTAAATCTTGTTCATGTAACCTCATTCCAGATCCTGCTTTAATGCTTGGTTTTTGCCGCATAGTACCGGTATGTTATTCTGTGATATAGAATACATCCATACAAAAATTGTCAATACTATTGCTTGTGAATGAACGATTCATCACAGGAATCATGTTTAGATTAACTTCACGATGTTCATAAAAAACAAACGAAGTAAGCGGATTTGAAACTGAGAAATTTCTTCAATTCGACTATTTGCAAATCTTTGACTATCTCCATATTTAGTTTGGCTGATGAAGAGTTTTATGGTTAAAACAGTAGTTTGTCGATGGTGTATGTTAAAGCTGTGAACAGTGTCTGTAAAGCAATTGTTTGGCATAAAACATTAGCTAGCAGTCTATTACTAAATGCCCGTGAGTGTCTGAGGATGTAAAATACATTTGTGACGTTTTAGCAACCATTTTGATATAAAAGGTAAAGGTTAAAGCTTTGTTTATAATAGTGTCAATCCTATTGAAATGGCTAGCCAATTTGACTTAAGAGGCACCTATCTTTCGTGCGAACAGTACCTCCAGAATCTCTATATGTCCACGAATCTAATACATACATCTCTCTTTGCAGATTACATCATGAAGTTGTCCACCTTTGTCATGGTATTCATTCTGATGGTAACTTTGTTTCACCACACAGTCTACGCTCGATATATCAACTGCGATCTTGAATGCAGCATCAAACATGTTCGTAAAACCACAAGATGTAAATGCGAACATAATGTGAAACTTTACTGGGGAAAACAACTTAAACACCATCGAACGAAAACTTATATATTTAGATATGGACGGTAGATACGAGTACATGTATATGTATCTTATCGCTGGCAAGAATAACGTAGAAGAATAAATTAAGCTCTCAGGAGACTGATGGAAGCAAGGTCTTGGAAGATTTCATTCATAATCATCTTGGCTTGGTAAAAAACGGATCTTCGTGGCTTTTATTCATACCTGAGATCATAGATAACTGTTATCTATAGTCTCTGCTTGAACGTCCGGAAATAATTCTCACTGACAAAGGTCTAAAAGTAATGTAACGTGTTGATGGCATCTTTTCATCAAGTCCATTCTGATGAGTTAACCCAAACGCTTAGAACTCGGCACCTAGCTGTACTTATCTACCTGCTACATGGAGATATAAACAGGGAAAGTTGTTCCCATACCTAACTTTTTCTGAAACGCTTTGGACGCACCTATCATTGTACCATGTATTGTCATTTCTTTACTGTCAATGATTTGTTCGTTTTTTGTATCAACTATCTCATAAATTGTCTAAAGCATTTTACTGTCAACTGTATACATACGCTCATTAAAAGTAATACGTACAACAACTTGTGATGTTTGTTTTTTATACCGGATAATGTGCTGTAGTGTGCATGTGCTCATGCGAATACTAGTGGTATAACAGCAATATCCAATAATTTGGTAATTGTAATTTGCTTGGTGTAAACAGTAACGTTAGGGTGTTTCATATTATGGACTTTTTCTCTGATCAACCATATAATTATCACCAACTGTCCTCTACCTCGGGGTTCAATCGTGGTGCAACAGCAACGACCCTAACTTGAAGGAACCAAGTTCATGGAACAAAGCACAAGTATGTCTGGTGAGAGGAGTGTCTCAGTTTGTTACACTGGTACGGAGCGATGTCAAAGCGTAAGACGACTCTTTACGACATCATGTTATAGTCACTTTGTGAAAAATGCTAAAGACTCTTTACACAGCTGAACGTGTGTCTACTTTACACCGTATTACGCTTCGAATAAGAGGTAAATTTACACGATCGTTTAACTTATTGACAGGTTAGTGTTTGTTCTAAATGAAAATGCATAAAAATATAATTATACGCTTGTAGTTAATTTATATTTACACCTTAACTTGTGCAGGTTTGTGAAAAATGAAAGAAAATGCTCATTTTGTTTAAAACATTGCACGAAATATAATACAAATAAATAAATGTAACCAGAAAATGTCCTTTATAAACTAGTTTTGCTATAATACTTGTATTGACATATGTATATAATGCATCCCAGGCCAAAAGTTGCTGTTTTTTAGCAAATGTCATGCACAATTAACGACATCAAATATTGTGTAATGGTCTCTTAACGAGTGCGTTATAGATAATTCACGAAGACATCATGATCGAAATCTCGTATGAAGATAGCGAGTCAGTTTATACATGTGCTTTAGACGTTAGCACGTTAATGGGCGTGGAGACTTCAGAGAATCTCGACCAGTTTTTATCTATTTTAACATGGATTTACCAACTGCCTTGAACTCTCTTACTTGTTTAGTGCTCAGTTATTTTAGATCAACAGTAGAGGTGTTAAATGGAACCCTGTTAATCAACGTAGGTTCATTGCATGAGAATCAAGACACAAAATCCTTTTACAAGTATTATCTACAACTGAGAACTGTATGTTACTGGAAATAGTCTGAAGCAGATGCAGCCAAATTTTGAAGGGGTACGGTTCTTATTAAGGCAACACGTTTAAACAGATATGTACATAAAAAATATGTTTTGATATGTTTAAGGTCTGTCTCACAAACAAAGTATCATTCATTTGGAGACGCTAATCACAAAGTAAAGGTTGAAGTTGCGAGGATCAGTGGTTTGAAAGATACCAAGCAGATACGAAAATCACGTATAGGGCTCATTCGGCTGTGACTTTTAACACAGAAATAGACAAACCGTTGTATAAACTTGAAACAGTTTTCAATGTATCTGGTTGTTCAACGAAAGGTACATTTTAATGTGTCAATGGCAATGTCCTTTGATGCAGTGATCCTTAAGAAAATATGGGTCCAGAACTCAAAAATGTCAACCATTCTTTGATGATCATGGCTAAACATAATTTTCAAATACAGGTATAGCATAACCTCTATATATCAACAACCTTTGGGAGTTGCAAATATTGGTCGTTGTTTAGAGGTTGTTGCTCTACAAAAGTTTATTTTATAGTGACTATCAGCTGAGGAAAATTTTGAAGGTGTTGTTGTAGAGAGATTGTTGCTCTACAGAGGGCCGCGCTCTGGAGAAGTTGTACTGTATTGCTATTATTGAAATTAATACTAAAGCTTCTAGGCACTGTTACATCAAAGCGCTTACGGTAGTATAAAAGTTACACACACAATATAATTGTTTTAGAACAAATACGAATGTGATGGAGGGGTGTACATTGTACACTAATAATAAATGTTTTATAATCAAAACACGCCGATCCAACATATCTGGTGATAATGTGCAGTTTTTACAGAATGCTATTTGTATTTGTGTGATTCTGTAACATACCCGTTAGTACTTTGATGAAATGCTACATATATAACACCTACATATATCAAGTTAAACTGACCCGAGAACCTATAGAATATACTGTAGCAAACAGACAATCCAAAGCCACACAGAAACGACGACAGCGCCTAGCCATCCAACAAGAGTCAGCCATAGATACAATCCTCCAAATCCCCAAAAATGGATATTTCATATATAGAAGGCTTACTTACAATTTTCTGTTCGGATCGATCACTTCGTAACATGTTCTTGCAAGAAAAAGTACAAAAACCTAATTCTGAAAGAAGTGTATTTTATAAATGTTTTCGATAAGAGAGCATAACACCATAACTGGACTTCGTAAATAGACTACAAGGTCAGCTTTTAAAAAAAGCTAAAAGTGGCTCGGTTCGTACTTTTTAACTGGAGAGCTGTGGACATGAACAGAACAATGTGAATAAATGGTTACCCAATTGTGTTTGTGTTTTGGGTTTAACTATTTATGTGATTATTATTTTGGGTAATTTTACTATAATAACAATGTAAACATGTGTTTTGGCTTAATTAAACTAAGCACGGATTTCAGGAGAAGACTCGAAATAAGAGACAGAGGTATAAGAACCGAGCCACTTCTAGCTTTTTTAAAAGCTAACCTTTTAACAACGGTATAGCTAAATACCAAACAGAAACTATGTTCCCGAACAGAAATCAAATACCGAACAGAAACGAAAAAAAAATTAAGCAAACATATTTAATAAAATGGTGGTTTATTAATAAAAATTATTATATAATCATTATTGATGGCATTTGATTATCAGACATTGTATTATTTCAATAGTTTTTCTTAGTTTAACCGATCACTACTGTACAGAAACTAACACTCGCGAACAGAACAATTACAAAACAGAAATAAAAGATACAATTTTTTAGCGCATACATTTAATACAATGGTTGTTTATAACTAGCTACAAATGCGTTGTGTTTTTATCATTTATTGTATTTAATCACCCAGATTGCATTTACAATTAAACTCTGTGCTAAATTTCAGAGACATAGTTTTCACGAACAGAAAACAAATACCGAACAGAAATCTTGAAAGGTTCTGTTTGCGAACATAAGTTCAAACACAACGAATCTAAAGAAACCTTTCAATTATTATTATTAAATTATCATTATTAGTAATATCTAGTTGCACAGATTTAATTTACTGCCATAATCTTTGCTAAATCACAGAGTCACGCATTGCACAAATAGACTGAATATTACCGAACAGAAAGACTTCAAACAATTATGCTTGTGAACATGCTAAATCACAGAGACACTGATTCCACAAACAGAAATGATACCAAACATAAACACATCAAATAACATACCATGAGTAATTATCTTAAACAACGGACTTATTAGTTCAATACAAATGCAATAATAAATTAAAACCCGTGTCTTCAATCGTTTTGAACATCTCTGACAGTTTTGTTAAATCAACATTATTAAATGATAATGTACATGTGCTCAATTTTTATAAAATTCCTGGCAATTCAATTCCACTCACCAAACGTGCATTAAATCGTGTCGATATCAGGTCATCTTTATAAATACAAAATGACGAATTGTTATCAAAGGAGAAAGTGCGTTTTGTGATGAAGTTCTTCACGTCGGCAGGTGATTGACTTCAAAATTTCTTAATCTAGTCATTTTGAAATAATAGTCCGGGAATTTACAGAAGTTGAACAATCTCGTATGTTGTATACTTGTTATTGCGAGCATTGTCCCGGTTATTGCTGTCGACCTTCTGCAAATAAAAGATCTTTGATACAAACAGCATACATACGCATACAGATATACATGTATGTAGATTGTTCGTCTGTCAACCAAAACGTAACTGAGATCTTTGATTATAACATTTTCATTGAAGATTGTATGTTAAAGCCACATTAGGCCTTAAACGGCTATTTTCAAAAAGCAATAACCTATTTGAAGAGACATGGATTTGGGGCACTTTAGTTGAGTCCTAAAGGTTGAAAACACTATAAGATGGAAGAAAACGAAATACAACCTCCAGTTGGTTTGTTTACAAAATAATGAATTATAAAAAAATGCATAATTTTTTATCTAAGGGAGAAACTCTTGCAAAATTAGTATTATTAGTATTATTAACTCTTGCATTTTGTCATCCATACATTTTACGTGATTTTTGGCATACTATTTCGACAGTTACATTTAACATTATGTCGTCAATTATTGGTCATTTGTGAATATATCCTAATTCTTTGTAATTAGTCTATTTACTGGATGATCGAAAAAAGGTCTTGGGAGAGACAATGTGGCTTTAAATGACTTCTCACACGACTAATGTACGTCAGACATGATCTAAGGGAAAGCACTTGTGATTATCTACAATGTATTTATAAAATACCTTGGTGGATAGTCTCCCTTGATAACGCAATTTGTTCTCATGGACGGAGAGATTGTACAGGGATAAAGACGTGATATAACCTATAATTATAGGTCTATGTTAAATGTTGCGATGCAGTGAGTCCTTTTTCAATTTTTCAGTAGTATTTATAGAACAATATATAGATTCTAACTAATGTTTTAAATTTATCATATAATATTTATGGTTTTGAGTTATTTCTATTAAATCCTGTCTGATGGACTTTTGTCATCACTTCTAAATCAACGTCAAACGCCTCGATGCCATGATGCATTCAAGCCTTTGGTACATCATTAAACAGCCGAGACACGAATGTATGTAGTTTTTACCAGATTGTAACCCGATTCGATGATTAGTCCGAATCCGCCGCATCGCTTTAACCACACTTTTATTGAGCGACAATTCCCTATAGAGGGACCTGCTCTGTACTGGCAGAAGAAGCATAGTTGTACATAGACACTAATTATGTTTAGAGTGTGATTCAACAATAAATTTTGATGGATTAAATTAGTCAACGCTACACCCCCACAGGCTATATCGAGTTTTGATAATGGTCTCTTCCGATGATCGAGGGTAAAAAATTAGATATTTCACCAAAATAAACATGTTTTCAGTTTATTTCATGATTTGATTTCTATCCAAAAATAATAGTAATAAGCTAATATTTTACGCCATTTTTAATATGACGTTTACGATCTCATATTTTGAGTCAGGTGACATCGTTGAGATGATTGTAAAACATGTATGTCCCAGTGACAGCCCAATAGTCGAAAACACCCCTTAATCCTACCTACACGATATAACTTATTTGTCTCCATGCTAAATTGTCTCTGGACAAGACCCTGTTACTGTTAGGCCTACAATATAAGTGTACAGGAGCAGTAAAGTAGTGAACATGCGAGACGTACTAGTAGGCTTTTTGGTGGGGTACTAGTATTTGGGGCTCATGTCCCCCGCTGACTGATCATATACCCTAACTAATTCATGAATTGGATGCTAACTAGATACATTATATTGTAGGGTTAACGCATGCTTTTTCGTGTTATAGCATATGCAGAGTCCCGAGGGACGGTTGGTGATCAAGCTCGTGAATAGGGCGAATCTAACAGGCTAACAACGCTCCCAATCGAGAAACTCTGCAGGTGTTACGACACGATAGCACATCCGTCAATGCTAAATTGTTAACAGCCTAATGTTATAGCATAAATGTTATATACATCAATTTATGCGTTTGTATTTAAGAATAAGTTTGGCGCGAGATTTTGTGGCGACGTCGCCCAAACAAACTTTACGTTATACCGATTTAATGAGCTCCTATCTCCAGGACCTTTACAAATACATAGAAAACATGCAAAATGCGGGTTCGTTTTCATTCAGAATTAGAATATTAAAGAAAACCAATTAGTAACGTTAGTCACAAATGAAATAGGATTTACAGTTCGTGAAAAAGAAGCCAATCACGGACGATATGCGTCTCGATTATTCCGCTAAGTACACCCGATGGAGCTTCAGGATTCATGACTGAAAGACCGGAGTATTAACGAGTGTTGGGTTCCGTCTCGTTAACGTAATAATAACGTATGGGGAAAAAGCGGTTTTGTACTTTTTTGTACTGATAGTGACATGTATACTGGACAGTTATATACATGTTTATTACATGAATATAGGCCAAATCGGGCAGTGGAATACAACGCGACAGATTGCATTTTCCGTTTCATACATGTCTGGTTTTCCGAATCCGTATCATGCATGTCTGACGTGTTATATGCCGAACATATGCCAACGTCAATGACGTCACGACGTAAACAATTGCCTTTTATCACATAACCCGCAGTCTAGGAGTGCCGTAAAGCCGTGCCGTAAATATCTTTCGGCACTCCCAGACTGTGCAATAAATATGTAAATTAGCTTGACGTGACGTTAGCCAATCCATGCATTGATCCGTCAATGACGTCAGGATAATATCAACGTCGCCATGACGTCGCGCTCAATGTACCGCTGGTTTTTGGCTGAAACATATGCAGCGTACATCATCCTTTTGAAGAATAATGAGCGTTTTCTAAGGTTATGTGATAAATAGAATCTTACATTCGTGCTCATTACATACGAGTTTTATTAAACTCGTCGACAAAAACAATATGACACTCGGCAAAGCCTCGTGTCATATCATTTTGTCCACTCGTTTAATAAAACTCGTATGTAATGAGCACTCATGCAAGATCCTCTATTTTATGAATGGGCGTCGCGTTATATGCCGAAAATATGCCGACGTTCATGACGTCAATGTATACACATCAAACGCATTTTCGTGCTTAAAAGCGCTTTTTTCACTTTTGAAGGTATATAATAAAAGGAATATTACTGCAGTGGTGTTGATCCGTTAAGACGTATTACCTCTCGTTGCTTGCGCCACACCGCATCTCACTCGACCTAGCGGTCTCGTGAGATACGGCATTACACAAGCAACTCGAGGTAATACGGCCCAACGGATCAACACACTGCAGTGATATTCCGTATATATATGTGTATATGTCGATTTTTATTCCCCCCTCAGGCATGGGTCTAGTCACGGAATGTTTGAGATCTATATATAATTTCATGGTCTTTGCTAATCCAGCAATAAGCAGAAGATAGGGCCAATATATACTGGTCTATACAACAAATAGGTCTACAATATAAGCGTGTTGACGGATTCTTTTTATCACATTTCTGTAGTTACCGAGTCAAAACAACGTAAGAAATAACGAATTTAAACAAAATACGTTTATACGTTTTTGTGCCGAAAAGCTGGTGACGTCAGACAGTTGTACGTTATCACACACGATGGAAAACATTAATTGTTCCGTCATTTGTTCTCACATGGAAGATCACGGTAAACAAAACCACATATTGTATCATATTAGATCTATTATAATGTTGTCTATGCATTTTGAAGGTCCGTGAAGTGGATTTCTCAAACGGTACCAGTACCACGCACGTGCCAGTAGGCCGGCCTACTAACGTTTGTTTACACGACGCTCGCGCCATTGAAACGTCATTAGAGCTATTCATTTGTACAAACGCAAAACATATTATTTTAAGACTATAATAGCGTTAACGCATGATTTTTCGAGCGCGTTATAGAACATTTGCATGACTTTTAATTCATTGTAAAAATCTCATCAAATAATATACTGCAGTAGTGTACCAATAAAATGAAACACTTTCAGCACTTTGATTCTAGACGCACAGTTTGCGACTCTGAGCTGACTGTCGCATCTTTAACTGAATTAGCTTAATTTCGCTGAACGATTATTGTTTTAAAATTTGTATCCCGATTATCTGCTGACGCACGTTAAGCGTCAAACTACGCACATGAGGACTTTGTTTACAATCGATTGACTTGACCTGATTTTACCTCGCCGTCTGACCTAGTTCTCAAAGGTTACAGAAGTGTGTAATGCGCATGCGTCCGTCAGTAGGTAAACAAAATGGCGACTGAGAAGACTGGTGGTAAGGGTCCCCCGAGTAGTTCGGGCCTTGTAAGGGTTGGTTATTATGAAATGGAACGAACTATTGGTAAAGGGAATTTTGCTGTAGTTAAACTCGCCACTCACATTGTTACCAAGACTAAGGTAGGTTTCTGGCTTGATAAATCATGTTTGTTTTGGGTCGACATTCACCAGTTCACGCGATGCTGGTTTTATCATTGGATGGTTTTGACTTTTTTGTACTCATTTATAGTATGTGCGTGTGTTGTTTATGTGTATACGTTCTATTGCTGACATCTTTTATTTTCATCTGTACAATGTATGGTATTTTCTGTTGAAAGTTGGTGGAACTTTCAGCTATCAGGACTTGATGATTGATCATTTAGTGTCAGTTAGACAGTGTTTTTGATGCTGATGGTTTGTTATTTTGTCATGCTTCCATAATTTCTATATTGTATCAGCAATATCCGGTCTTCTCTCCCCATTGTGATTCATTGTGTTCATTCCGTGAACGTTTTGTCATAATTTAGTCAACAAACGCCAGATAATTGTCTATACTATAAGCTTATTTTTAAATGTAAATGCCTCGAAAGCATGACATAAATAATAGCATAGGTTCACTGAATGAACATACTCCCTGATAGGGGAAGAAGACCGGTTGTCAGTTTTATGGTTTTCGTAAAAGGCAGTGTCTTAGCTGACTTCAGGAAAACAGTCGGACCTGACCTGTCAATTTTGACCAGGTACAACAGTGTCGCACAAATCTTTCGAAATTTGGGTCTGACTGTTTGACAATCTTCTCAAGCATATCCTCTTATTGTGTACTAGTTAACACGTTGTAGGGCTGAGTATCGATCAAAATTATCGATACGATACAGAATGATTGATATATCTGATATATCCTTTGATATTGTATATCAATTCAATGAAATGAAAACAGGGAAACATTTCCTAAGTGGTAACTAGTCAGTGGTTTCTGTGGTTAACAGTTGGCACCAACACTTACATCAAATATCATCTAGCCCAGAATTACGCATGCTGTATTGCACGTAAACAATGTCAGTTACTCGTTAAATCACCCCTGCTGTGCCGCCCGTTATAACCATTTACACCATCGCTAACTTCGTCCAGTAAATGTGTACACATTACACCGCGCTAGGTGACTTCATATTGACATATTTATGCAATTATCGGTAAATTATAGAATTTTAGTCATGTGCGGGTCCTCTGGACGTATTGCTTACATGCAAGCTTACACCCCTTCATTTGAATAGCAAAGAAAAACGCAAACCAGTGTATTGGTCGTCAGCGTGTTAATTTTTAATTTTAAAATTAGTAATAATTACTGTTTTGGATATTAGATACTTTTTTTATCGAAGGTAAGATTTTTCCAGGCAAAGAATTGGTAGGGCGATATGTTGGGCTTATAGAATAACGTGTAGATCGGGTAATAACGGCTTGTAAACGACACATACTTGCACTAAATGAAACAAGATTATGATGCACTTACCGTGAAACATAAGCTGAAGTCTGCAATAAAAACAACACAAAAACCAAGCAAAGCATGTTTTTTTATTCGATACGTGAATATTTGATGTATATCGACCGAACCCTAAAAACCTGTCTTGCGTGAACCAGTGCTCAGCCCTAACACGTTGTAAATAATTTTACTACTCACGATTAATATGAATAACATGTTTGTTTTTCATTGGTCAGTTATTACAATTCAACCAATCAACGCGTCTGTGACATAAATAATTGAGGTGAAGCTGATTGTAAAATGTTGGTTCTTGATGGAAATAAAGTATTTATGTTTGTAAAATGTTGGTTCTTGATGGAAATAAAGTATTTATGTTAATTTAAACCCGATTTCAACTTGATATATTATATAATATATTTCTTCATGTAACTTGTGGTATATTATAGACTGACATTTCAAATCATGGCGAGTTTAGTATGTTAACTGCCCGTACGGTGTCCAGCAGTTTGTTTTTAAGGACTGACAGATATTAAAGGCTTGTCGAACCGAATGTCTGATTGATTTTTCAACTATCTAGAAGTCTGTAGAATTACGGGCCGTATGATTAATTAGATGATTCATTGATCACTGTCAAGATTATTCTGTAAGTTGGGCTTTTCGACTGGGCTTGTTTGTGAAGCAGGCTATAAGTCTGGTTCATGTCCCAAGCTTACAGCACTCCTATAGCATTACTACTGTAATATAGGGGACAAGAACCAAACTATAACCTGCTCTGAGAAATAGCCTAGTCGAAAAGGCTTAATGACTTGGTAGTTCAATTATAATACCTTTGGCTTAATTCTGTTTTCAGGTTGCTATTAAAATTATTGATAAAACCCAACTGGATGATGAAAATCTACAGAAGATATTCAGGGAAATACAAATTATGAAGTTACTTCGTCATCCGCATATTATACGTCTATATCAGGTTTGTACAATGTATAGTACATCTTTATTTATTGGGGTAGAACCATTTTTACAGTCATATATGGTGGCAGAATGAGATTCACAACCAGTTTTCCCGGACTGTATCCTAACCATTACTTATTTATTGAATAATTCTACCTCAAGGATTCAGCAACTGTCAACATGTTCACATTCCAACTGTGCCGGTTCAAGGTCACAGTTCAAGGTCAAAGGTTTGAACCTTGCATTTCGTGCCCGTTTCGTAATTTTCTAATGCCTGGGCAGAATTGCATGAAACTCACAGCAAATGTGTAACTAATAAAGACCACATGCAGAACCCACATTCCCACTGTGCCGACTCAAAGTCAAGGTCACAGTTCATTTCCTTACATTTCGTGCCCCCTCCATATAATATATAATAACTTTAAAGCCTGTGCCGAATGGCATGAAACTCGTAGCAAATGTGTAACTAATAAGGACAGTGTGTAGAACCCACATTCCAACCATGTCGGCTCAAGGTTACAGTTCAAGGTCAAAGGTTTGAACCTTACATTTCGTGCTTCCTCCATATCTTTTTAAGCCTGTGCCGAAAGGCATGAAACTCATGGCAAATGTGTAACTGATAAAGAGGATATGCTGAACCCACATTCCAACTGTGCTGGCTTAAGGTCACAGTTCAAGGTCAAAGGTTTGAACCTTACATTTTGTGCCCGTTTCATAAATTTTTAATGTCTGGTGTAACTAATAAAGGGTCCAAGGTTTATAGTTGAAGGTCACGTTTTTAATGACTTGGCTGAATTGCACAGACATTATAACAAATTTGTGATACACAAAGGCAACATGCAGAACCAAGTGTCAACAAAGCATAAATTCAAGGTCACAGTTCACTATACATTAATGCGGCATGGGATTATAGCCGTCCTGGACTGCCTTGTTAGTCCCCTACCGTTTTTGACCGGAGGGGACTATAGGTTTGCCGTCAGTCCGTCCGTCCGTCCGTCAAACAATCTGGATCCTGACATAACTCAAACAGTTTCAAAGCTAGGTTTTTGAAACTTGGTATGTGGATAGGGGGCAATAAGGGGATTATGCACATCTAAAAATATTTTGATTCTGACAAAAATTGTGGTTGCTATGGCAACAGAAAGAGTGAAAATATGCCCAGATCTGGATCCTGACATAACTCAAACAGTTTCAAAGCTAGGTTTATGAAACTTGATTTGTGGATAAGGGGCAATAAGGGGATTATGCACGTCTAAAAATATTTTGATTCTGACAAAAATTGTGGTTGCTATGGCAACAGAAACATTGAAAATGGCCTCCAACCGGTAGGGGACTTCTGTATTGCTTGCAATTCTTAATTACTTGTTCATTATGAAATGCTAGCAAACTCTAAACATATTCGAAGATATTATGAAGGTAATAGTTTCACGAGCATCATTCAATTTTTGCGAATATGTCTAACTTGCAAATATAGCGAAAAAATTAACCCTTGCAAATTATTCTTTTACAGTAAGCTTTCAGCTCTTGTTGGAACTAAATGTTCGTATTTTATTTTTTTATTTGACAGGTGATGGAGAGTGAGAGAATGCTGTATCTAGTCACAGAGTATGCTAGCGGTGGCGAAATATTTGGTAAGTGATTATGTCACAATCATTCAATCTTTAATTCGTCATTGTTTGTTTAGATTTAAACAGAGTTTAGATCGAATATGTGTCATCTGGTTTCAAAAACTAGGTAACTACAGGGGTCCTTCAACTTCGGAATAATCTTGAAATCCAGATTTGCAGCATTAGAAAGATTAAACTTTTGTGCAGAAAATAAAAGTCTTTTTATGAAAAATTACCAAGTATTGACTACGGGTGAAACGATATGCTCACCTTGCGATACGATACATATCACAGTACGGAGTATATGATACAATATGTATTGCGATACAAATAGTTTAACATGAAGGCAGGATAATGAGCATCTTTAATGTTTAAACTTTATTACATCACATTCTTTTCCCCTTATAATCAAGCAGAGGCTTTATAAGACATTTTCTCCTTAGGAAATGTTTTTTTCATCTACAAAATCACTTCCCTTTATAACATGTATCAGTCAGTATTTTTCCCTAATTAAGGTCTTAAATGAAGGTAAGAAAAATGACTTCTCATGAATGTCAACAAGAGCCGCATTTTAGCCATCATCTGTCACTTTTAGTTTCACTTAGTCATTTATATTATGATATTGGGTCATCTGGGGTCAAAAACTAGGTCACAAGGTCAAATCATAGAATAACCTTGTGTAATCACTAGATGTCACAATTTCAACCTTATCTTTATGAAACTTGGTCACAATGATCATCTCAACAAAATTTAGGTCAAGTTCGATATAAGGTCATCGGGGGTCAAAAACTAGGTCACAAGGTCAAATCATAGAAAAACCTTGTGTAGTCACCAGAGGTCACAATTTCGACCTTACCTTTATGAAACTTGGTCACAATGATCATCTCAACAAAATCTAGGTCAAGTTTGATATTGGGTCATCCGGGGTTAAAAACCAGGTCAAATCATAGAAAAACCTTGTGTAGTCTTGAAGTCACTAGAGGTCATAATTTTGACTGAATCTTTATGAAACTTGGTCACAATGATTATCTTAACAAAATCTAGGTCATGTTCGATATTAGGTCATCCGGGGTAAAAAACTAGGTCACAAGGTCAAATCATTGAAAAACCTTGTGTAGTCACTAGAGGTCATAATTTTGACTTAAATAATCTTTATGAAACTTGGTCACAATGATCATCTCAACAAATTCTAGGTTTAGTTCAATATTGGGTCATCCAGGGTAAAAAACTAGGTCACAAGGTCAAATCATAGAAAACCTCTGTGTTTCACTAGAGGTCATAATTTTGACCTAACCTTTATGAAATTTGGTCACTATGATCATCTTAGCAAGATCTAGGTCAAGTTTTATATTGGGTCATCCAGGGTCAAAAACTAGGTCACAAGGTCAAATCATAGAAAAACCTTGTATAATCATTAGAAGTCACAATTTTGGCCTAATCTTTTTGAAACTTTGTCACAATGATTATTTTAATGCAATCTAGGTTAATTTTGATATGGGTCATCCTTGGTCAAAAACTATGTCACTAGATCAAATCATAGGAAATCTCTATGTAGTCACTAGAGGTCACTATTTCGGCCTAATCTTTATGAAAATTGGTCACAATGATCATCTCAACAAAATCTAGGTCAAGTATGAGGTCACTAGGTCAAATCACAGGGCTTGCATGCACTACTACGACAGGTGTGCAACCTAAGGCCCTTTGGGCTCTTTTGTTAAATCGGCCTAGGCCTTATTGTGTAATGGTCCTTTAATTACCAAAAAAAAAAGTGTGAAATTGGCCTTGTCTGTACTCTAGTTTAAACAGTTTTCATTTGATAGTCTTTAAAGTAGGTGACAGTGTTTATGAGCATACTACCTAGGCTAAGTTCAATTATAGGCCAAATAGATATAGACCTTCTTAGGTTATGGTCCTATAATTACCAAAACATATGTGAAATTGACCTTGTCTGTTCTCTAGTGCAAAGATTTTTCATCTGAGTATCTTCAAACTTTGTGACAATGTTTATGGGTATAATATTTAGGACAAGTTCAATTGTAGGCTAAATCAGCCTAGGCCTTCTTGGGTTATGGTCCTTAAATTAAAAAAATGTTTGTGTGTTTTTAGCTAACCTGTCACAAAGTGACAGAGTGAGCTTTTGTGATCACTCATCGTCCTTCGTCCGTTCGTCAACAATTTGCTTGTGTAGACACTAGAGGTAATTTGGAAATCTATGAGTCCATTCCCATTGTCATTGAACTAAAAAAATCAACGAGTCCCTCTCTGTTAAAATACAGAATTTCCAAAATTTAATGTGTCCCAAGCCAATTCAAGCCTGGAACTCAGGAGTCGCACCAAATTGAATCACTGCACTACATTGTATTTAAAATTGCTTCGGTACTTTATGTTTCTTGATACGTCCCTGTACGAGCAGTTGTCCCAGTGTCTATGACTGCTTGAATATAGCAGTAAATCACTTACAGACATTCCCGAGCATTCTGGATACAGTTTTACTGTTTTCTTGATTTATTTTATTACACGCACACATTTTGCACATACCACTATTACCAAATTGTTGGCATATTGATGTTACTTAATTAAATAGTTATGTATGTTGCTGATGTATGTTGTTGATGTATGCTGATGTATGTTGCTGATGTATGCTGCTGATGTGTGTTGTTGATGTATGTTGCTGATGTATGCTGCTGATGTGTGTTGTTGATGTATGTTGTTGATGTATGTTGTTGATGTATGTTGCTGATGTATGTTGTTGATGTATGTTGTTGATGTATGTTGTTGATGTATGTTGCTGATGTATGTTGTTGATGTATGCTGTTGATGTATGTTGTTGATGTATGCTGTTGATGTATGTTGATGTATGTTGCTGATGTATGTTGCTGATGTATGTTGCTGATGTATGTTGCTGATGTATGTTGCTGATGTATGTTGCTGATGTATGTTGCTGATGTATGTTGCTGATGTATGTTGCTGATGTATGTTGCTGATGTATGTTGCTGATGTATGTTGCTGATGTATGTTGCTGATGTATGTTGTTGATGTATGTTGTTGATGTATGTTGCTGATGTATGTTGCTGATGTATGTTGCTGATGTATGTTGCTGATGTATGTTGCTGATGTATGCTGCTGATGTGTGTTGTTGATGTATGTTGTTGATGTATGCTGTTGATGTATGTTGATGTATGTTGCTGATGTATGTTGTTGATGTATGTTGCTGATGTATGTTGCTGATGTATGTTGCAGACTGCTGATGTATGTTGTTGATGTACGTTGATGTATGCTGTTGATGTATGTTGCTGATGTATGTTGCTGATGTATGTTGCTGATGTATGTTGCTGATGTATGTTGCAGACTGCTGATGTATGTTGTTGATGTACGTTGATGTACGTTGATGTATGCTGTTGATGTATGTTGCTGATGTATGTTGTTGATGTATGTTGCTGATGTATGTTGCTGATGTATGTTGCTGATGTATGTTGCTGATGTATGTTGCAGACTGCTGATGTATGTTGTTGATGTATGTTGCTGATGTATGTTGTTGATGTATGTTGCTGATGTATGTTGTTGATGTATGTTGCTGATGTATGTTGTTGATGTATGTTGCTGATGTATGATGCTGATGTATGTTGCTGATGTATGTTGCAGACTGCTGATGTATGTTGTTGATGTATGTTGCAGATGTATGTTGCTGATGTATGTTGCTGATGTATGTTGCTGATGTATGTTGCTGATGTATGTTGTTGACGTATGTTGCTGATGTATGTTGCTGATGTATGTTGCTGATGTATGTTGCTGATGTATGTTGTTGATGTATGTTGCTGATGTATGCTGTTGATGTATGTTGCTGATGTATGTTGTTGATGTATGTTGCTGATGTATGTTGTTGATGTATGTTGCTGATGTATGTTGCTGATGTATGTTGCTGATGTATTTTGTTGATGTATGTTGATGTTCATCGATCTTAAAAAATGTTTTGACTACATAGACAGAGAAAGTTACTGTACAAACTGTTGCTTAAAGGGAATATTTATCGGTGATTTAAACTTTTGTGTAATAGTTCTATTCGGCATCGTGATTGCATTCGCAACATTTTCCCCGAAATTCCCCTTACATTTACCTGTGTACAACCGATAGTTCACGACCATTGTTATACCTGTACGGAAACTTACGGAAATATCTCCGGAAAAGTCCGATGTTAGAAACGAAGCGTGTGACGTCACAATCGTGCTATTAACAAGATGTCGGACAGCGAAGTTTTCCGACTCAGCTAGTCTGGGAAGATATATACGGTCCCTGAGCTATTGAAACGATAAATTCTTCGGATACAGATTATGATGGCAATGAAAATATTTTGCCGAATCAATTCAAACCTATTATTAATAAGGGAAATCATAATAACGGCGACGAAGAAATCTGCCAGACATTCACACTGTAAATATCGCTGACCGCATTGGCTACACGGACTGGTAATTGACCTTCCTGTTGATTTTGATTGACATGTGGCGTTAGCCAATCATATTGCAGCATTTCGGCTACGGTTTATTGGTTTTTGTAGGACACGAACTAAAATCAATGGAAATTGTGCAATATTTAATTAAGCATTATTTCATTAATAATGAAGAAATTCTTAATACATTGGCACGTTTAGAAACTAGAGAATTTCAACTTAAATTGGTTGGTAGCGATGCCATGAAAGTAATTTATACACTAAATAAATTTATTAAACCCTGAGGACCTCGGAAGTAAGAGATACATAATTATGTATATTTTCTTAAATTTAGTCTGAGTTTGAAGCAATATCATTTATATTTTCCAAAAAAATTGACAATCACATGTTGAGACAAAAAGCTTCGTCTTTAATTTGACTCTTTTAAAATATGTCATTTAAAGCCCTAGACACGTGAAAGTATGTTATTGTTTGTTATAAAATAAGAACACATAAATCCACGCATGTTAATTAACATGCGTGATAAATCCCAATTAACGAGAACGTGTGGATTTTTCCATAAAAGCTGGTTTTATAATGTTGAACATAATTATGTTGGTTTGGTCTATGTAATAGTTAAAGCGCTCTTTAGTTGATATCATTGCTGTACTCAATTGCATTCAATCTCTAAAGCATAATTATAAAAATATAGATTTAAAATGATATGTAAGGTCTAAGACAATTGAAAATCATGACGGATCGATGTAAATTTATTTGAAAGTATCTATAGGCACGGAAATACATTAGACATTCTGTGTATATCCGTGCTATAGGCCAGAGTACTGTCAGACATATATAATATTATGTATACATTACTACAAATCGTATATAGCAACACTATCTGACCTTGCGAAAACTGCAATCAAAGTAACTGGTGACACATTGTTAATTGACCGTAAACTAATCAGCAAGACACCGCAACCAGTCGTAGATCATAGAACCCCGACTGATTACCGCGGGATACCAACCTAAGCGACATCATCAAAGAATATAACACATTGGAATTTTAACTGACTTATAATCTAGGACTTACATCTTTAGTTCTGGTATAATGGTGCATATAAAATATGTGTAGCTCAAATTATTGTACTTGACCCGACATTTATAACGTTATGTTAGAAAACGATTATGTTTTTTTATTGCTAACGCGTGATTGTACATTGGTAATTAGTTTATTTGTTAACTGCCAATGGCAAACCGTGTACCCATATTACACATATTATGGAAGTTGCAATTAAATACAACCTTGTCAATTCAATTCAATTCACTCTGTTGCTAGCAATCAACAAAATGTATGTCACTGCTAAGCGATAGAGCACATGGATAACACCAAAGATTCTTGCGTATTCTTTGATAAACACCAATAAAAACCCGAGGTAGAAAATCAGGAGATTGGTCTACTATACTATTATTTTAAAAAAGTTATGCACATTTGAATTTGATTATTAATTAGCACTCTAACATACTGACCGGGTGCAAACGATGAAAGGCTAGTTTATGGAATATTTCTTTACACAGTGTATATATGTAAATATATCGCTTGCTTAGCAATAGAAGATAGTTAACATACATTATGAGCCAATGAAAACGCTCGCTCCGCCCTTTTTAATCATTAAAATTTACTTAATATGTTCTAACTATAACTTAATATTATAAAATATGCCTGTCCATATATCATGATTTAATGATCAAAATGTAACAACATGGTGAATGGTTGATAGTTTGGTTATCTGGGATTTACATTTATTGCTAATGAGTGATTATGTCCTGTGTCCTAGCCCTCGAATAATATCAAAATCGTCATTTTATAAATAAACAAGAGCCAAAATGTCATAAAATACGCCCGCCTGGGGAATTGTGAATGGAAATAAAATAATCCAACTTGGCCTATTTCACAAAATAATCCAACTTGGCCTATTTCACAAAATAATCCAACTTGGCCTATTTCACAAAATAATCCAACTTGGCCTATTTCACAAAATAATCCAACTTGGCCTATTTCACATTGTTTTGGTAATTAATAGGCTATCCTACTAGAAGGCCTTGGATGATTTGGACTATACTTGAACTTGGTCTAGATATTATGCTCATAAACAATGTCAACACGTTTGAAGATGACCAGTTGAGAACTGTTTGAATGAGAGTACAGACAAGGGAATTTTCACATTTTGTGGTAATTAAAGGACCACAACCCAAGAAGGCATGGGCTGATTCGACCTTCAATTAAACTTGGCCTAGATATTATGCCCATATACATTGTCACCAACGTTGAAGATAAGCAGATGAAAACTCTTTGAACTAGAGAACAATGTCAACTATTTTGGTAATTATTGGACCATAACCCACGAAGGCCTTAGCAATCGCCCTATAACTGCACTTTGCCTAGATATCATGCCCATAAATAATGTCAACAAGTTTGAAGACGATCCTATGAAAACTGTTTGAACTAGAGTACAGACAAGGCCAATTTCACATTTTTTAGTTATTGAAAAACCATTACCCAAGAAGGACTGGGCTGATTTGGCCTGTACTTGACATTGACCTAAATATTATGATCATAAACATTGTCACTAAGTTTGAAGACGATCGGGTGAAAAATGTTTTGTTAGGAGTACAGACAAATAACAGGAACTAAAAAATATCTCACTGAAATTTTATAATCTTGAAACTGTTATATCTTGAATTAATCAATACAATGTGGATATGTTACATTGACTTTGTAACTGCAAACATAATAATTAGTTGAACCGTAATGGTTTACACGTTGCAAGCAGCATCTTACTTTAATCACGTTTACGACAGCAAAACTTGGAATGTTCACAAAGTTTCCATTTTATAACATACATGCATTTAATGTTATTCAAACACTTTTGGCATACAAAATATACTTTGAACTTCACTATCTGCTTACAAAATCAACTCAATTGCGATGAAATGTTTAAAAATCATAAAATGCACGTTGCGTGCAGCATACAGTCTACGGCGAATTCTCAACATGTCATATTTTGGCCAAGGATAGCGTGTTTATTGAGTAGAGTTTTGTGGAATATTTAATATTGGCATGACGAGCAGCGTAAGCTGTCTTTTATGCGCTACGAGAAAATGAAAAACAAGTTCATTTAGAACATTTATTTGCAAAAAAACGTCACTTACCGAGCTTGTTGACATCTATGAATTTGCACCGGTAAACCCCAAAAAGTCACGTGATTCGTCACCCTGGATATGTATTAACCCATAAAATCAATTATTTTTTACAATAAAAGATGCTTCTCTCAAGACAGGTAGTTAAATTTTCCCGATTTGCACTAAACTGTGATTGAAATCAACAGAAACATTCTGTTTGAGCACGCGGTTTGAGCGACAGATTAAACTGCGAGTACCGATTGTGACGTCACAGTCAGATTTTACGAAGATATACGAACGCGCTTCCGGACATTTCCGATATCAGCGGTATCGGAAAATGTGCACTACGCGTATATGATTAGTCGACATAAACATCGTAAATACTCGTAAAATATCGGAATTTTCGTTTCTGATGTTAAAAATAGACATTTATTGACCTAAATGTATAATGGAAACAAAGTCAGTCAATAGTCCCTTTAATAACATTGACGGCAAAATGTACAAATCAATTAAAAACATATATACAAGTTCATCATCATGTGTGCGTATAAATAACAAACTCACAGACTGGTTTAACTGTCAGACAGGTGTGAAACAAGGTTGTAACTTTAAAAAGTTATCAACAAATTGACAATATCCAAAATCGAGCCATGAGATATTTCTTAGGAGTACACAGATTCACACCTGTTCTCGCAATGACTGGAGACACCGGATGGCTGCCTAGTGTGTATAGGCGCTGGGGAAACATGTTACGCATGTGGAACAGACTAGTCGTGATGGACGATAACCGTATCACCAAGAAAGCCTTTATCATGGATTATAACAGTCCCAGTAATAATTGGTCATGTGAGATCAAACACGTTATGACAACACTTGGATTATCTAATCATTACGACGACAGATCCACCGTCAGTATATCACATGCATGGACTCTAATCAGAGCTACAGATAAGGTTTTAGTCAATTGGGTATTTTACCCCCAAGTTTTAATTTTAATAGGGTTTTGACAAATTTTAATTGGGTATTTAATAAAACTCATAGGGTAAATGATCTTTTATGTACTATTTTTCACTATAACATCATTTTCTATTTGGGTATTTCAGATTGGCTTTGCTTTTTCTTACTCCCTCCTCTCAAAATCTATTGGGTTTTTAAGAAAATTAATTGGGTAATTACCCCAATACGCAGCTTATCTGTAGCTCTGTCTAATAGTTAATCACTATTCTAATATTGGTCAGGTAATATTCAAAACATACCCAAACTACGAACATATCGTATTTTCAAGAGTGAATTCAAGTGCGAAAACTATGTGAAGTTAAATATGACAAAACGAGAACGTTCTATATTGTGTCAGTTTAGAACAGGAATCTTACCTTTAAGAATAGAAACTGGACGATTCACAGGCGAGCGACCTGACCAAAGACTGTGTAGACTTTGTACATCAAATTCAGTGGAAGATGAAAAACACTTTTATTTTACTGTGATATGTATAACGATCTTCGCCAAAACTCATTTTCTGATTTATTTGACAACAATGATATAAATATTGATAACAGTCTCATACATGTAATAACATCACAACCAAGAAAATTAGGAAAGTTTTTGCTTTGCGCCTATCTTAAAAGAAGAGATATTTTATTTCGTTAACCATGTTATCACCTGTATTATGTATGTAATAGAAACATACACTTGATACCATACAAACCATACACATGCGTATGTACTTATATAATGAAGAGGTATGTACTTGGAAATTAATATACAATATTGTGACCATTCTTCATGCTATGTGTTATATATAATATACATGTGTCATAACTATTGAAATGCTTAGTCCTAAAATAATAGCATATTATGTACCACTCATATACTTGATGCTGGTAACTGTTTATGTGTAATTATGTACGTGTATGAATTGTACACTATGTCATATATATAAGTATATATAAAAAAAAATGTGTAATCATTTATGTGATGAACTGTTAAAAAGGCCTACAATACTATTGAATATCATGCAAATTTGTACTTGATTATATACATTTATTTGTTCCTTATAACTCTTTAATATGTATCAACACCATACCTTCTACCGAATATTAGCTGGATCTATAATTCTACGTTACTTAAACCGTTTACCTTCTTGAAACCTTATATTTATTATCATCATGCATTACATATGTCACACGAAATTACGTTATACTCAACCATTATTGTTTAATTTACTTAGCAGATTTAAATTACATACTATTGTTAAGGTGACTTATAGGCCCATTGGGCCGGGTGCCTCTTTTCTTGTGTATTGTTAATATGTTTGTTGTAATTATGTATGCACAAGTCACTATAATAAACAATTTACTTACTTACTTACTTAGACTCGGTCTCTGTCTGTTTTTACCCAGCAAGATGTAATGTTGCATGTTGTAAATTTAAATGTATCTGTTATGTTATGGTTAACATGGATTCACTTTGCTGCCCCAGATGGATTCATTATTGAGTTGAATCAATGGAATGTATGGGAAACCCATATCACTTTACACAGCCTAGAAACTGTGTCATACTATAATTATTGTGAATAGATAAATACAGGTTATATGTACTTCACGTGTAATTATTTATTATATAACTTTGATGTTTGGCTTCCATTTTAGTTCACCATGGTAACAATTGTTCTTATTTCTTGGCATGTGCTATAAATCTTTATTTAGATGTATAATTCACTTGTGGACATATATATTTGTCATTTTATTCTATCCCATTACTGGTCATATATTATTCAACACACTTCGCTTCTAAATTGTCATAATTTCTAGTTGTGTTTTTACTTTGAAATTACGCTAAATATAGAGATTAGCAATGATACATGCAAGACTACCTCTTGGTTACCAACCAGTTTATCTCTAGTTGGGTGGAAAACTGAAAAGCGCTTTAGAAATAACCAAGGAGCCAGGCTGTGATTCGATTCAGGGACCGCTAGATCCATAGTATAGAGCAATTAGCCACTTGACCACTTTGTTACACCACAATTATTATGCCCCTCATCTTTGATAAGGGGGTATATTGCAAATGACTCCTATTGATTTTTAGGTCTGTATGACAAAGGTCAAGGTCACTGAGACCCTTACCATTTCTGACTATTGTCATGAGTGCATACATGTTTTACAAACATCTTTAAAATTTGTTTATTATATGATGTTATCCCTAAAATCCATTTTAACTATGTCTCCTGAAGGATATAAGGGTATCACTAATCAGGTATCCGGAAATCCAGATTTGCATCACTAGAAAAAAGTTATTTGATGGAGATAAATCAAAGTACATGATGATTGTAATAACTAAGTTATGATCATTTGAAATTTTGATTAAGTCATGATCTATTGAAATTTCTTTAGCTGTCAAACCAATACAGAACACATTAGGGCTTTTTTCCCTTCTATAGCAGGGGCCGTTTACTGGTGTCTTCCCCTCTGGAAAATTCTTTGAAATCATGCAGTTTTCCTCTAAATTCCAATTTTTCCAAGTTTTTCTTCCCCATGTGCAAAAATTATTACTAATTTTCCCCCAAATTCAAATAAAAGTCTCCTTCCCCTACTCTTGAAATAAAGCCCTGCTTGTGCCTATACTGACCCCTACATTGGTTAGTCATGACCTTAATACAGTAAAGATATTTTTCGCTATTGCTGTGTGGGTCATAATTGACTGCAGGACTGCCTATAGTTGTCATAGAATGTTTGCAAACAAGTTTTGAAAACAGTTACACTATGTCATTATGTGTGTCGCTTCTGAGATCCATAACTCAAGTTTACAATGTCTATTTTCTGAGGACCTTCTACTATGGTGCACAGGGAGAGTCAGACACACTATGGGGCCTTTAGAGGTGATCTTGAATATTCTGTACATGATATTCTAGTTACTCGCCTTTATGGTATCATGCATTGTTTGGTGCTAACTTGACTGGTATGACACCTACTTGCATTACTGTTTCTCAGATTGTGTGCTATGTTGTGAAAATTTCACGTTGCGTGTTGCTATGATCAAGTTTCTGTATGCCTGTTGGTGTACATTTCCTTGTTTGTGACCATATAAGGTGAAGAATATAACATGCTAATGGGGGAAAGTTATCACTATACTCATACTGGCATTTGAATCGGTTTCACGCAGTGGTATGATTTTGAGTGCTATGGGGATTTCTATAACCATTGCAGGGTTTGGTAAACTACATAATTAATGTGCAATTAATATCCCACTAAATTTTGACATCCCCTCCTAACTCTAAGACTGCAAGTATATTGCATTGTATCAATGTCTTTTCAAATGATTTCCTAATGATGTGGCTATGTCACCTTGCAATGCACAAGCTACTGGAGTAGCCAACCAATCAGAAGAACTTGGGTTGGCAATCAGGAGTTCCATTTGACTCAGGAGTAGGGGTTTTGACCCTTGAAATTTTGAATACATTTTTTTATGAATTCAAATCTTTCAAGAATGGTAACTAAAAAACTAACTACAACAATATGACTATAATCTCTGAATTCTTTCATTCTAGATCATCTTGTTGCACATGGACGGATGAATGAAAAGGAAGCTAGAAAGAAATTTAAACAGATTGTAGCAGCAGTATCGTACTGCCATAGTCGACATGTCGTCCACAGGGACTTAAAGGCAGAAAATCTTCTACTCGATGCCGCACTTAACATTAAAATAGCAGGTAGCGAAAACTTGGACTTATTCATAACTTTCAATGCATGTCAGAACTATTGACTTTTTGTTCTATTTTCATGGAGATTTAATGTTTAGAGATAGTATATTCCAATTGATTGTTGATTTATGTTATGCTGTACATGTAGATGTTATGGTGGGTCGTTATTTTTCATGCATGGGGCCAAACTTAAAATATTCTTGGTTTCCCCATCCCGACCCTAGCAGATTTAGAATGGGTAGGTAGGTAGGGTTAAAAAAAAATTTGGAACCGTTTCAGTATGATAGTTATTGGTTAAGACATACAAATAATGAAATTTAGAATTAACTTTAAGGTGAACACCAACAGTCTTAAATTTAATGGTAAGAAAGAAGTCAGTAAACAAAAATTAACATTTTCACTTCCAATTTTTAATAAAAAAAATATTATTTCAATTTGGGCAATAAAATATTTTGGGTAGGGCCCTTTTTAGTCGGGTAGGTAGGGGATGGGGAAACAAACAATATTTTATTTTAGGCCTGAATGCCCACAAATTTATGACTTAAGCCTCAAACTTTCAAGACCAAAGATACTTTAAATAAAGGTTTCTACAGAATAGGATAGGCATGTCTTGGTTATGTTTTCTTAAATGTGTAAATGGGTGGGTATATCTCTAATGCAATAAA
Source organism: Spisula solida (assembly GCA_947247005.1). NCBI lineage: Eukaryota > Metazoa > Mollusca > Bivalvia > Venerida > Mactridae > Spisula > Spisula solida. The sequence continues at coordinate 37,080,986 of OX365947.1, read as the reverse complement.
TTGCAGTACAAAAACAAACACAATGTTGTCTATATTTTTGTTATGGATTAAAATCAAGGACCATAACATTTGCCTATGAAAGCATTCAAACATTTGGCACAGCATATAAAGTTTGCATGCTCCTAAAAATTATTAATAATCGATAGATAGAGCGGATTTTGTGTTTTTATGCTGCCTTATCGATAGATCGAGAGGCATATTGTGATTCACCTGTCCTTCCATCCTGGTTCACCCAAATTGACCGTTTCTTTTAGCATTATTATGGCTTGCTACAAAGCTTCCATACTTGCATGGATGTTGTATATGAACATTCTCCACATGCATGTATCATCTGACCCCATTTTGACCTTCACCTTGACCTAATTTTGGACTTAGACTTATTGAAGGGCCAAATTCTTGGTTAACCCAAATTTACCGTTTCTTCTAGCATTAATATGGCTTGCTACAAAGATTCATTCTTCCATGGATGTTGTATATGAACACTCTCCGCACGTCTGTATCACCTGACCCCGTTTTGACCTTCACTGTGACCTAATTGTGGACAGAGACTTATTGAAGGGCCAAATTCTTGGTTAACCCAAATTGACCGTTTCTTTTAGCATTAATATGGCTTGTTACACAAAGCTTTCATACTTGCATGGATGTTGTATATAAACACTTTCCACACGCCTGTATCCCCTAACCTCATTTTGACCTTGACCTAATTTTGAACTTAGACTTATTGAATGGCCAAATTCTTGATTAACCCAAATTGACCGTTTCGTCTATTATTTATATGGATTGCTATATTTAAAGCTTTCATACTTGCATGGATGTTGTATTTGAACATTCTTTACACACCTATATCCCCTAACCTCATTTTGACCTTCACCTTCACCTAATTTTGGACTAAGACTTATTAAGCTTCCAATTCTTGGTTCACTCAAATTGACCCTTTTGTCTTACATCATGTCCATCAAGGCGTTGCCTTCAAGCTTAGCATACTTGTTTCCCATCATAAGCCCCTTACATTATTAAAGCCATGTAACGCTATCCAACATTTTAAGAGAATTATGGCTCCTGATTGACTTAGTTTTTTATGGACAAGGCTTCCATGGGGGCATAAGCGTTTATTGAACGCAGTCTTGTTTTTGTATTGCAATTTATCGCGCTAGAGTTGTATATACTCTTGATAACAGTGACCAAACAATGTGTTATTCACACCAAGTGGGCCATGCTATTATTAGCAACAAGGCATTGTTTATTTGAAAAATAAACATAGATAATGGATCAATTGCATTTATTAAATTCAGATCTCACTGTACAATCATACAATTATAATTATGATAATAACAGTAAACACACTCTCAAATTAATGAATATGATGTTCAATGTACAAATTCATGTTTGCGCAAATTAATAAAATTTTCTAGATCAGCCGTCCAAGTGCGGAATGTTTGCCGCTCGGAAACATCTACATGTACAGTATTCAAATAATGACCAGTTTATTGATTTAAAATGTAGTTTTTAAATTATTTTGTTTTAGATTTCGGGTTCAGCAATATATTTGATCAGGACACTAAGTTAAAAACCTGGTGTGGTAGTCCCCCTTATGCTGCTCCAGAATTATTTGAAGGGAAAGAATACGATGCACCAAAAGTGGATATATGGGTAAGTGTATTCATCTCACTGTGTAAGCGAATGCTGACCCCTAAATTGTCACGGATCCTACCTTACTCCGAAATAGTCCAGTGGTGGTGGTATTCAATATTGATCTTATTTAACTGGAGAATAAGGACAGCCAATCATATCTTCTGTTACTGACCAAGAGTTCAATATTGTTATTTGTGTGATCTGATTGGTTGTCCTTATCCTGAAGACAAGTAAGATCAATATTGAAGACCACTTCAGATTTGCTTCCCTAGAAAGAATGACCTTATTCATTTTCAGCAGAAAATAAAGTTATTTTATGTAATATAAAATAATTTTATTAAATTATGGTATTTTGAAATTCCATAAGCTTAATTTTAACAACGGAATAATGTTTGAAATATATTGTATTTAGTGTAGGGGTGTGTGCTTACAGCAATCCAAACAGACTTGAATTTTTTTACCCTCACCTAACACAGACCTGACTACAATATCTATAGCATCAAATGTAGCTATCATTCTATTTCCTAGATTCTTACATAAAAGTATTTTTTAGTCCCTTTGAAGCCGTTTTATAAATGCATTTGTTTCGACTTTTTTTTTGGCTTTCACCACATTCTATCCTTGAATTGACAATATCAATGTCACACACGCAGGCATATGGTATTTATATAATCACTTACAAAATGAAGCAAAAGGTTCTGGCTACACGTTTTCTCAACTCATCAAAAACTATTACCTTGTATAATTTATGACAACTCTAATGTTGATTATACGTACCTGGGATAAGTTCATATTGAAATGATGTTTACAGCTTGCCAAGCGCGTATGCACTGAAATACCTAGATATCTCACTGTTAATGTGGTACAGAATGCTTCATGCTCATCAGTGTATAACAATAAACCGAGATTACGGCTGTATTTTACTACTGCTAGAAATGATACCTGTATTATCCTGTCAGTTTGTTGCTTAATGCCTTTACTTATAGTGTTAACTTCTTGTCTATATGGTTAGTAATTATTCAATTAAATATATTATACAACTCCTACTGATCTAGAAACAGTAAAAATGTCAGTTAATAAACATTGCACTACGGTAACTAATCTCCTGTGTATGTGTTCGTATACTTGTTGGTACCAGTGTGATTTGGTAGGTAGCAGGGGTGTAGAATGTTTTATTTATGTTGCCTGTTAATCTACAAAAGTAGGCGGTTGATTTGAAATCTCACCTAAAGTAACAAAGAAGAAAATGACAAAAGGTAGCTGGCAAGTATGTTAAAAAAGCCAGTGAATGCTGCCGCCTTCCGGTTCTTTTCTACACCCCTGTTCTTCTGGTTCTTTTCTACACCCCTGTACTTCTGGTTCTTTTCTACACCCCTGTTCTTCCAGCTCTTTTCTACACCCCTGTTCTTCCGGCTCTTTTCTACAACCCTGTTCTTCTGGTTCTTTTCTACACCCTGTACTTCTGGCTCTTTTCTACACCCCTGTACTTCTGGCTCTTTTCTACACCCCTGTTCTTCCGGCTCTTTTCTACACCTTTGTACTTCCGGCTCTTTTCTACACCCCTGTACTTCTGGTTCTTTTCTACACCTTTTTACTTCTGGCTCTTTTCTGCACCCATGTACTTTCGGCTCTTTTCTATACCCCTGTTCTTCCAGCTCTTTTCTACACCCCTGTAGGTAGGTGTACCAGTGCATTTAGGATTTTCACAAAAACAGCATACTCGGATAATTATTGCTGTTGTGCTAATCAGATGAGAGTTTTGAAGCAGTCTTTTGTCTGATACTGAATCAGTTGATATTATATAGGGTATATGTGTTGGCTGCATTGTATTGTTTAACGGTTCCCAATTAGCAGCTTTTTATGCCCCCGTATCGATAGATCGGGAGGCATATAGTGATTCACCTGTCCGTCCGTCCGTTCGTCCGTCCGTCCGTCCGTCCGTCCTGGTTAACCCAAATTGACCGTTTCTTCTAGCATCATTATGGCTTGCTACAAAGCTTCCAAACTTGCATGGATGTTGTGTATGAACACTCTCCACACGCCAGTATCACCTAACCCCATTTTGACCTTCACCTTGACCTAATTTTGGACTTAGACTTATTTATGGACAAGGCTTCCACAGGGGGCATAAGCGTTTATTGAACGCAGTCTTGTTTCACAATATTATTGTCAGTATCTGGCTTACTGTGAAGCATTGTAGTAACCAGTTTTGTAATGAATACCATAATTAGCTCACCTGCCACAAAGTGGCAAGGTGAGCTTTTGTGATTGTTTTTTGTCCGTCGTCCGTCTGTTAGACAATTCACCGTTAACACTCTAGCACTTTCAATTTTGCTTTGATCTTCACCAAACTTGGTCAGTAGATGAATCTTAATGAAATCTATGTCAAGTTTGAAGTTGGGTCATTTGGGGTAAAAAACTAGGTCAAAAGGTCAAATAATAGGATAACCTTGTTAACACTCTGGTGGCCACATTTTTGCTTTAATCTTCATGAAGTTTGGTCAAAATGTTTATCTTGGTGACCGTTTGAAGTTGGGTCATGTGGGGTCAAAAACTAGGTCAAAATGTCAAATAATAGGAAAACCTTGTTAACGCTCTGGCGGCCACATTTTTGCTTCAATTTTCATGAAACTTGGTGACCTTAAGGTCAAGTTTGAAGTTGGTTCATGTGGGGTCAAAAACTAGGTCAAAAGCTCAAATAATAGGAAAACCTTGTTAACACTGTGGTGGCCATATTTGTGCTTTGATCTTCGCCAAACTTGGTCAGTAGTTGTATCTCAATGAAATCTAGGTCAAGTTTGTAGTTGGGTCATGTGGGGTCAAAAACTAGGTCAAAATAATAGAAAAACCTAATTAACACTCTTGAGGCCATATGTTTGCTTTAATCTTGATCAACTTGATGACCTTAAGGTCACGTTTGAAGTTGTTTCATGTTAGTAAAAAACTAGGTCAATAAGTCAAATAATAGCAAAACCTTTTTAACACTCTGGAGGCCTCAGTTTTGCATTAACCTTCATCAAGTTTAGTCAATATGTTTATCTTGATGACCTTAAGGTCAAGTTCAAAATTTAGCCATGTTTAGCAGGTGAGCGCCCCAGGATCTATGATCCTCTTGTTGTAATAATTTATTACAAAAACTTGTTGAGATGGCAAAAATTGTAGTTGTAAAAAATTGTCAATTGATAATAATGTATGTATGAAACTAAGTCAGTATATTTGAACATAATTATCATTGTACTACATACTGTTTGGTAACACTGAGCTGATAAGCAGCAATCTGGGATGCTTCTATTGATATAGTTATTCAACTGACAGAAATATTGAAGTCACATTTGTGCATTTCAAAATACAAATTCCTCGGTATTAAGATATACAATTTACCATGTTTTCAACTGTTCCCACTTATAAGGAAAAGTCTGAAAAAATATTTTTTCAAAATCCATAAATTTAAAGTTTTTTATTTAGTCAAAAAAATTGGAACACACCTGGGAAATTTGGAATCAGGTTGAGGAATTAATTTGTGTTAGAGGAATAAAAAAGAAAAAAAGATATTTGACATAATGTCAAGTTGGGTAGTCGAGGGCCGGTTGTAAAGTAATACCCTTGTCTATTTTGAATAGTGTAGTGATTAATTTTTTGGCCATTTCAACCCCCTTAGCGTTGGATTTGTAATCTGGCAATCCATGTTTAATTCCCTGTTGACGCAGGTCATACATTTTCATGAAAATTTGACAACAATGTTGATTTTCTTCCACATGTGGAGAAGTTGCTGGTTCCTAGTGGAACAGTATATTATTACGGGTTAGGAGTTAGTCCAGGAAAACTGGTTAAGTCAATTGGCCAACAACTATACTGTAACAAAAAATTTATTTAGAAACAGTGGTAAACTTGAAACAATGAAGAGAAGGCTGTTATAACTGTGCAACAGCCCTTTCAGGGGTCCTACAATTCCGGAATAATCCGGAAATCCGGATTTGGTACATTAGGAAGAATGATCTTTTCTGCACAAAATAAAAGTTATTTGATGAAAAAAATCAAAGAATTGAGAAAGTTATGTTTCATAATCTGAATTTTAACAATAAAACGTTGTTTGAAACCTAGTTTAAGGTGTAGGGATGTGTGCTAATGGCACCCAAAATTGACTTGCGACTCGTTTTCAGGATTGGGCATTATGCCTCAGTAGAACCCCTGCACTTTACATTGTAGAGTTTGTCTTCATATCATATCTGTTTCTGTTGAAATTTAATGATATGCTGTATTCGACACAAAGTTGGTGCAATATAACTCATGAATCATACATTACATTAAGCATTGAATGCAGGTCTGATTTTCACTGCATATCAGTATGAAATATGAATAATTTATGAATGCTTCTCTTATGATTGCATCAATGTTTAATTGATGATGATTTATTAATAAATAGAATCAACTAGTCTAGTTAAATATGAAATACTATTAACTTATATCAATATTTGTTAACTGGATTAATTTTGGTTCATTGACAATTATTGAGGTACTAAATGTGAAAATTCATTAGGTTCCTTTGTCAATGTTCTTCAATGCACGAATTTAAGATTCATTGAAATTATCATTTAACCACAATCTTTGAACTGTGATACCCAGCTTATGTCCAATGCATCATGAATTAAGAACGAATATTCTGTCTCATGTCCTTCAAGACAACTAGGTACTAAGCACTGTGAGTCATGAAAATCAGGACTCTTACTAGTGGGCGAAATTGAGCTGAATAGTCGCCATAGAGGCTGTAATTTCGCCCTGGTAGGGTCCAGGGCGCTGTTTTATCAAAGCACTTACGGAAATCGTAAACTTACGTTCAAATTTAAATTCTTCATATGTTTACAATTATAAAATGTGGTAAATGGAGCTGCAATACTAATAATGATTCAGTTAATAAACTCCTACAAACCATATCCGTCACCAATTTGCAGTTGTTAAAGAATTATAAAGATTTTAAATTTTAGCGTAAGTTTAGGATTTCCGTAAGTGCTTTGATAAAACAGTATTTTTTTTATTAAATATTGACCTTGCCTTCATAAGCTCATAATTTATGACAATGAAAATTTGTAACCATAACAACTTATTTATCCTTTAGATTTGTGTCTATATACTGACTTAATGCTACTTTCCTATATAAATCTATAAAAAATTATTAAAAGTTACAACACGCTGTTGTGCACCGTCACATGCCGTGAATTCACACTATTTCTCCTTGAGAGAGAAGTCACTTTCCCAAAATCTTAGGCTTGCGAGAGCCCTGAAAATACAATATTACGGTAATTTAAACAAAAAAGATGACACTCTAGCAATTAGTTTACAGTAACTAGTCAGTGAATAAGTAAATAGTTAATACAATGTACTCTTAATGTTCTGTATTATCCAGCCATTCATTGTCCTCTCATGTTAATACTTTCAGACGTTTTATAAGACTTCTAATGCACTAAAAGTCTGAAAATATTTATATGTAATGGATGTTATTGAATTATAAAGAGTTGAATGACTTATAAAGAATTGAATACAATAAATGAGTATGTTGAAACACAACTATAATAACATATCAGTTTCTCCATTTATTTTCACCAATGTTTCCGCTTTACACTATAACCTGTATCAGGGTAATACATGAAAAATGAAAATGAAAAACTTTTATAGAAGAACTCCAATCCTGCTTTTGTAAGTACCAAAATTGGAGAGTAGTTGTCACATTTTTCCAGCCAGTCAGAGATTTTTGGGGAATTTTTGATAATGGTCAGTGAAAAATTAAATTCAAGGAAAGTCTGGAAAACCGGGGAAAATTGAAATTCTGGGTCGGTGATAAAAATCTTCAGTGGCTGTGGCAATCTTCAATTTCTTCTTGCTAGCTTACACTCACCCGTCTACAACAATTAGAAAACATGGCCACCAGTACCAAAGGGTTCAGCAGCAAATCCATCACCTATATTATAAGGGCTTTGCTTGACCCTATTATATACAAATTTATATATATTATAAGGACTTTGCCTGACCCTATTATATATACATTATATTATAATGGCCTTGCATAACCTGTTATATACACATTATATTATAAGGGCTTTGCATAACCCTATTATATACACATAATTATGCCCCCCATCTTTGATGAGGGGGTATATTGCTTTGCACATGTCTGTCTGTCGGTCGGTCGGTCTGTCCGTCGGTCTGTCTGTCGGTCATATAAAATGGTTTCCGTTCAATAACTCAAGAACACTTTGACCTAGGATCTTCAAAATTTACATGGAGGTTGGTCAGCATCAGTAGATGACCCCTATTGATTTTGAGGTCAGTAGGTCAAAGGTCAAGGTCATTGTGACCTTTACTATTTCTGACTATTTAAATGGTTTCCGTTCAATAACTCAAGAACGCTTTGACCTAGGATCTTCAAAATTTACATGGAGGTTGGTCAGCAACAGTAGATAACCCCTATTGATTTTGAGGTCAGTAGGTCAAAGGTCAAGGTCACTGTGACCTTTACTATTTCTGACTATTTCAATGGTTTCCGTTCAATAACTCAAAAACGCTTTGATCTATGATCTTCAAACTTTACATGGAGGATGATCAGCAACAGTAGATGACCCCTATTGATTTTGAGGTCAGTAGGTCAAAGGTCATGGTCACTGTGACCTTTACTATTTCTGACTATCAAAATGGTTTCCGTTCAATAACTCAAAAACGCTTTGACCTAGTATCTTCAAACTTTACATGGAGGTTGCACAGCAACAGTAGATGACCCCTATTGATTTTGAGGTCAAAGGTCAAGGTCACTGTGACCTTCCCCATTTCTGACTATTGGGCTGCCATGGGGGCATACGTGTTTTACAAACATCTCTTGTTTATATTATAAGGGCTTTGCATGACCCTATTATATATACATTATATTATAAGGGCTTTGCATGACCCTATTATATACACATATATTCTAAGGGCCTTGCATATACATGTACACTAGCCTAATGTACACATACCAGGATATTATAAGTGCCTTGCATGACCCTATTATATACATGTATACATATATTATAAGGGCCATGAATTGGCTACTGACCCCTTTGGTTGGAACCTGGGCAACCAGTCAGGTGCTCTACCTGTCAAAAATTGTGCTGCCATTCTACATTGTTGACAGCAGGTTGTGATTGAAGTGAGTTCAGCATTGTGTGAAATGTTGAGATTGACTCACAATTTCTGTGTTGTATATTTCAGAGTTTGGGTGTGGTATTATATGTACTAGTTTGTGGTGCTCTCCCATTTGATGGAAGTTCCTTATCAAGTTTACGTACGCGGGTGTTGAGTGGAAAATTCCGTGTGCCATTCTTTATGACCACAGGTAAGTACAAGTCTACTGGTACCATTTTAGATGTTATAACCTGACTAATTATATTCCATGTTAAGTTGTGCATGAAACTTGCCTATAACCCCCTCCAAGATTTAGATTTGCCCATGTCCCTCAGTCAATCAGTTGGTCAGTCCGTTTGTTCATCCGTCCCAAAATGTTGTGTCGCCTGTCACTTGAAAGTTAGTGCACCTATATATTTTTATTCGGATCCGAAGTCATTAACCTTGGAACAATCAAATTTGACGAAATTTTGCTTGTGTTGTCTGTAACATGAAAAGTAATAATGCTACTTCTTCGAACTTCAGAGGACTGTTTGTCAGCATGTTTTATTATGAATCTATATATTTTATTAGGATCAACCAGTATAAGCTGAGTTTCTTTGCAATGGCCTTGCAATGATGAAATTATGCTTGTGTCGCTCATAACTCTAAAAGCATTACAGCTACAGGCACCACATTGTAGGAATATTTATCAGTATGTGGTAGCTGCTCACCTCTAATATTTGATTCAGATCTGACCTGTATTAGCTGAGTTGTGGCCCTTGAAATGATGAAATTTTGCTTTTGTTACAGTTAGTATTTGTGACATAGACTGTATGGGCCGGCTGGTCATTTGAGTTATGACCCTTGACTTGAAGCCGAAACATTGAAAAATGATAATTTAGACTACGAAATCATTAAGCGTGTTATTGTTGATATTATTTCAGACTGTGAAGATCTAATAAAACAAATGTTAACTGTCGATTGTAAAAAACGTTATACTATGGAACAAATATATAATCACAAATGGATGCAGCAAGATGATGACCTCGAATTCTTACAGATGATTCGTGACTTTAATGTAAATATTGAAGCTGATCCGGACATCGAGGATCTCAATGATACCGTATTAGACCAGATGGAAAATGTTTATGGTCAAGACAGGGAAAAAATTATTGAGGTATGAATGTTAACATGTTTTAAATACTGAGGCGGACATGGAAGATCGGGAAACCGAATGTGTCAGCCTCGTTACTTACTAACTTACTATACTGATGCAGTCTTTCTTGCTGAAGTTTTTCGAAATGCAGAATTTCAGTCTAAATTACAAATTACTAAATGGAAACTAATTAACCCTTGGCTCCATGTAGATGCATTCACTATAGATGTATTTTTCACATTTCCATACAGATGTGTTTTCTGGTGATAACCAATATGGAGACGATAATAATTATGCAGAATATTAAAGTTATTTGATAAAAAATTAGTTTTGACAAAAGTTATGGTCATTTAAAATTTCATATGCAAAATTTTAGCAATAGAACAATGTTTGAACTGCCAATTGGTGTAGGGGTGAGTACTAATGGCACTCCAAACAGACTTGCAACTCATTTTCAGGATTGGGCATTAGGCCTCAGTAGGGCCCCTGTACATAATGAATTTCATTTTCAGCTCAAATGTAGAATTTTGTTGTAAAATATGCTGGTAAAATATTCGCTTGTTGTTTCAGTCTGTGCAGAATTCTGCCTACGATCATCATAGTGCTATCTATCATTTGTTGTTGGATAAAATTAGAAAACATCCAAAAACACTTCTGAACAAAATATCTCCAGCTTTGATAGCTGCTTCACAAAACTTGCCCATGGTAACGAGAACAGAGAGAAGATCAAGTATTACTACAGGTGTTGGTAAGTTCTACTCTTCTTATTTTCTGTTTTTCAACTGTTTTGAGTCATGTAAAGCCTAGGTCCAACTGAGCATTTTTTGCCTTGGCGATGTACTCCTGATTGAAATTAATCAGCTCTCAGGACATTGGGAACAGGTTCCTTCTGGTTTAGGGGAAGCTTGGGGAAAGTCTTAAGACAGTTTGTGATATAGGAAGGAATTGTGATGAATCTGGAGAACATCGCCGAGTGGGACATGTACAGGGTGTTAAAAAAGTTTGTTTGCCATGTTTAAGTTTCAATAGTTTATTTTTCTGATACCAGAAAAATGTTAAATTTTCAGATTAAATTCTAGATGGTTCTACCATTGTTCTTATCTCACTGGTATTGAATGAAGTCATTACAGTAAGAAAATGAAATTGTAATTTGCGCACAGCTCCGACAGACAAAATTGAGCATGAATTTAAATTTTGAGAATCACACCCTGTACTTCATGTTATATTGAGAAACCTGCACATAGTTGGTTTTGGTTACTTTATGTTGTTGTCTGTTTTTGCGAATATATAATTATTCTATAATGATCAGAAATCTGTGTACTAGTTAAACATGAAATGACACAGATATTAACCATTCTGGCAATCAATACTTTAGTTACTGATACTTTACAAGTTTTTTGTGAACCGCTAACAATCCGGCTTTTTGTTAACTGATGCTTTGTATGTAACATTTTAGCAAATTAGAGACTGATATTATATAGAGTGCTAATATGGGTGATAATTGTAAACGTTGCCAGTCAGCCTGTTACCTAAATATTGTTGAATAAGCAAATGTTTGTGACAAAATGGTGTTTGTTGTTAGCTGAATATTGATCATTGTTAATTGTGTGTGTAACATCCATATACTATTAGTCCAGTTGTCTATTTGTTAGTCAATTATCATGCTATCTATTGTATGTACTGAGTCCAGATATCTGTCCATTATCCAGTTGTTGGTCTGTCCATTATCCAGTTGTTGGTCTGTCCATTATCCAGTTGTTGGTCTGTCCATTGTCCAGTTGTTGGTCTGTCCATTGTCCAGTTGTTGGTCTGTCCATTGTCCAGTTGTTGGTCTGTCCAGTTGTTGGTCTGTCCATTGTCCAGTTGTTGGTCTGTCCATTGTCCAGTTGTTGGTCTGTCCATTGTCCAGTTGTTGGTCTGTCAAAAATCCAGTTGTTGGTCTGTCCATTGTCCAGTTGTTGGTCTGTCCATAATCCAGTTGTTGGTCTGTCCATTGTCCAGTTGTTGGTCTGTCCATTGTCCAGTTGTTGGTCTGTCCATTGTCCAGTTGTTGGTCTGTCCATTGTCCAGTTTTTGGTCTGTCCATTGTCCAGTTGTTGGTCTGTCCATAATCCAGTTGTTGGTCTGTCCATTGCCCAGTTGTTGGTCTGTCCATTGTCCAGTTGTTGGTCTGTCCATTGTCCAGTTGTTGGTCTGTCCATTGTCCAGTGTTGTTGGTCTGTCCATAATCCAGTTGTTGGTCTGTCCATTGTCCAGTTGTTGGTCTGTCCATTGTCCAGTTGTTGGTCTGTCCATTGTCCAGTTGTTGGTCTGTCCATTGTCCAGTTGTTGGTCTGTCCATTGTCCAGTTGTTGGTCTGTCCATTGTCAAGTTGTGTATTTATCTGTCCATTATCCAGTTGTTGGTCTGTCCATTGTCAAGTTGTGTATTGATCTGTCCATAGCCCGTTGTTGGTCTGTCCATAATCCAGTTGTTGGTCTGTCCATAGTCCAGTTGTTGGTCTGTCCATAATCCAGTTGTTGGTCTGTCCATAGTCCAGTTGTTGGTCTGTCCATAGTCCAGTTGTTGGTCTGTCCATAATCCAGTTGTGTATTTATCTGTTTATAGTCCAGCTACCGGTATATGTTAGTTTGTCCAGACTGTATTCCTAGAAATGGTTTCGCACATTTTTAGTTGGCAGCTTTCCCAATAAGCATTCATCGTGAACTTTTATAGCTCTGAAAAAAACTCGTATCTAGCAAGTCCATGAACATTTCTAACTTTGTCAACAAAAAAAACGTAGTTAGCCATACGGTATGTTGCACATGCACATGAAAGAGATAAATCCATCTGTATGATTCATTTTAAACTTCAAGTTCAATAATTTAATTCTGAAAATATCATGCTGAAGTTTCACTTGTAAGTATGCCTTATGTTACATTAGAGACATGTCGTTGGCTTAGAACTGTCAGAAAACTACTCTTTACTTATGGAAAAACAAGCATTTTAAACTTCAGTTTGGTCAACAAGACCAGTTCCAGTTTTCATGAAAATAGGCTCATAAGAAGCGCCTTGAGACGCAGATTTCAAATATGTATGAGTCTTATAAGTAATACTTACGACCTTCTAATTCTAAGCCAGCGATGTATACATGTATGACCACAGTCCAATATTAATATTCTGTCCTTGACTATATAAGTGGAAATAACAGATGTCTCGTTGTTTATGTATATCAGTGGAGCGAATAGAAGTCCCTGTGGAAGAAGTTGGTCCTAGTACTACACCACCTTTATTGCGGCCCTCTCATATACCACAAGTACAGTTCTACAATGAAAATAATCAGGTAGGTACTGACGTATGCAGAGATTGGTCTTGGCTAGTCTTGCGCTTCAATGGAAATTTAACAACTATGTCAATTTACCTCCACCTGTGGAGAAGTTGCTTGTTCCTTGTGCTCAGACTCGTGTAAATCATATATTAATCGTTAGATAATCATGATTACAGCCTTTTATTATATTCTTCATTAATCAATTAAATTATTAATTATTAATCAGAAAAAATCGTTATTATTTATTAATGTTGATTAATGTAGAAAATTAATCAATTATTAATCATGATGAATACTCTAATTGATTAACCCATGTCTGCCTTGTAGAAATGTAGATTAGTACTGGTTAAGATACGGTACAGGAAAAACTGGTTGGGTGAATTGACCATCGTATATACATAATTGAGAAATTTGTTAAGAAATGATATTAAAACACACAAACACAATTTAACACAATAAACAGTTTCAAAACAAATGTTGCAGTCATTGAGAGATCCACCTGGGGTGGTATTCAATATTGATCTGTCTTGACTTAAGGATAAGGACAACCAATCAGATCACACCATATTATACTCTTGGCCAGTAACAGGTGATATAAATGGCTATCCTTATTCTCCAATTAAATTAGATCAATATTGAATACCACCCCATTTTAGAAATGCTGCAGGTTTTTTGCTCAAATGACTTCCTGTATTTTGTAGTTTCACCTGTATTAAACATTTGTATTAAACAGGGGTTTCATTTCTTCTGACTTATCCAGAATTCCAGATTTATCATTCCTGAAAGAGCAATAGCTTCTAACTACAGTAACTATAAATTAAAAGTTATTTGGTGAAAATATCTCAAGAAATGGCAAAGTTATAGTTAATTTAAACTGCTCCACAGGATTTTCTTTAATACAAACAAACTGAGTTAATTATAGATTAAGCAATGTCATTGAAGGCCCTCTTGTTAAGCAACATATGATTTTAATTTGGGCCTGTTGACACCCCTGATTAAAATGTTGTCTCCCTTTTCGCTGACTGACAGTAATCATATGTTTCAAAGGACATTAACATAAACATAAGGGATTCACTCTTTGGTCCCTGCATGCCAGAGCTGAAAAAAAGAGAATAATATTATTATTATGGTTTCATTCTGATAATGACATTTTGGTTACTTTCACAGTTGGAAGATACTAACTTTTCTGATTCTGATGAGGAACCTTCTCCAGAGGCTCTGGCTCGGTATCTGGCCATGCGACGACACACTGTGGGTGTTGGTGATAGCCGGCACGAGGTACCGGAGGATGTTCGTGTTAAGTTGGCGCAGCACCAGCCGATTATTGCCATGCCACAGCCAAATTACTTCATGCCATTTGGATTCAATCCTCTGGGTGGATTTCCACCGCTTACAAACATACCTCTCAGTACGACTCCACCATTAATGAGTCACCAGCAATATATGCCAATGAATGAGCAACATTATCTACAACTACCACCTATGATGGGTGCAGGTATGTACTAGGGAGTTGTTAGAAACATTATTGATTATTTGAAGTGGGGGGTGTTAAGTTAATTTGCCAATGGAGAAATTTGAAACGCAGAGCTGTAATTGTTCAACCTGACATTGACTGCAATAGATAATTAACACAGCAGAGTCTCCCATTGTCTACAGGTCTATCACCATCTATTAGAGTAGAAGCAGTGATTTGTTTTGGCTATTTTTTGGGGCTGAATACAGGCACTTTCCCCTAGCAAATTAAACCCTTTTTTCCCAAAAAGTAAAAAAAATCCCCAAAAGAATACATTTTTTCCTCTATTGTTCTGGCTGGTTTAAATGGTTGTTTTAAAGTCAAAACAATACATTTTCAAACTAAATGCAAAAGTTCTTGCAACATAAAACGAGTATTATCAGTAGAAAATAGCAAAACAATTTATAACCAATTTAATCTTTTTTAATAATTTGCCAATTTCGCGAATGTTCACACTTAAATTTCCCAATTTAATGGGTACAGACTGTTTCCTTTTGTTAAAAAAAATCACAGAAAAGTAACACACACTGTATAGATAGGGAATGATAACAGAAACTTACATTGGTGGGTTGGGGATTTTAAGCGAACATGAGCATAGGTTTTAGGAAAGGCGGCTCTCTGTTGTCATCCCCTGGGCATTGTGGACATACCATGTAGTCTGTGGTATAATTTTTAGCTAAGAACGCTAGTAAAAATCTGTCAACGAAAAGTTTAAAACAACTGTGATTATGTTATTATTTGACCAATCATATTGAGGACAAATACTTTCCATGCCACCTTCAGTACCAACTCTGTAGAGCAACAGCCTTTAGGATCAGCAAATATTGGCCCTTGTTTGGAAGTTGTTGCTCTACGGAGGTTAAAATTAGAGTAAATATTACCTAAGGGAAATTTTGAAGGTGTTGGTGTAAGGAGGTTGTTACTCTACAGAGGGTCGCTGTTGTACTGTAATTTGTTTCAACAATTACAAAAGTCACATTTTTTTCCTGAAACCGACACAACTGCCTGGATATTATAAGTTGCATGGATAGTACTCATTCTATGATTGGTCAAAGAATTCAATACTTATAGTACTTTTGACATTTTGTTGACAGAAAATTTACGTCTTATACCATGTTGTATGTCCATGTTTCAAAAGTGTTAAAATGATTGTCATCCATTGCATAACTAGGTCACTGAACCTAATATTAAGTTATAGTATTGATTTGTCTCCTTCGTCACATGTTTTCTATAAAGTTACATAATATTATATGAATGTTATGTTTAGGTAACTGTATACTTGATACTCTTCTTTTGTCTTTTCAACAAATTTTAAGAATTGTTAAATATTAGCAAGAATGAATCAATGCTTATGACTGTGTGATAATTTTGAAATTATCACTTGTTTAGGTGTGAATACGATACAGTGCCATGTGATTCTATTTTTCTTTGTCTTCAATAAATTCTAAGAACAACACTCAATCTATGAGTGTGGTATTTTGAACTTATTACGTTTGTTTTAGGTGGAAGTGCTAATATGAGTCGCCGTGCCTCTGACGGTGGTGCTAACATTTATAGGTTTAGTCGTCAAATGATGGCGGGTAACAGTCAGGCGGGCAGCATGGAAACTTTATCGGTAAAACCTTTAATACAATTTTGATAGCTCACCTGTCAATTAGTGATGAGGTGAGCTTTTGCGATTGGTCCATCAACAATTCATTCAAACAGCTTTTCCTTCTGAACCTATAGCTGTTGTGCCCAGGATCTTCAAACTTTACTTGGAGGTTGGCCATCAACAGTATAAGTACCTTATTGATTTTGCAGTCAGTATGTCAAGGGCGCCATGATTTTTCAGCTGCCAAGGGCGCCATGACGTTAAATGCGCTATGACTTAATATTTCTGACTATTGCTGCCAGGTGGGGGGGGGGGGCATAAGTGCTTTACAAACATCTCTTGTTTCCTAATATTTTTCCTTCTATTGAGCTCTGAAACTATGAGAGTTATTAACTTGAAGCTCAAAATATAAGCGCATGACATCTAGATGTACAATAACTCTGTCTGGTTCTATTCTATTAATTATCTTCGTTCTGGTTCTATTCTATTAATTATCTCCCTTTATTAGTCCCCTAACGGTTTTCAACAGGATTGGACTATAGGTTTGCCCTTCATACGTCATATATAAATAAAAAATTGTTGAGAAACGGTGTTAGCATAAACGTAAGAAAACAATATAAATATTATTTATCATATGTTTGATGTCGCGGCAGTGTTAATAAAGCCATTATTTATTTTTGATAATACACTAGTGTAATAAAGCTTAAAGTATAGGCGACGTCGTCAAAGTTGCGCGTTTATTATAGTGAAAATAAGTAGCTATTTTATGTTTCGGCCAGAAATGGCTAACATATGATAAAAAGAACCTTACATTTGTGACTTTCCTCATTGGATTTATTAAACTCTTTGAATAAAATTGATAAAAATATAGTATTTAAGATGTTTATTGTAGTATTGAAGATGTTTATTGTAGTATTTAAGATGTTTATTGTAGTATTGAAGATGTTTATTGTAGTATTGAAGATGTTTATTCTAGTATTTAAGATGTTTATTGTAGTATTGAAGATGTTTATTGTAGTATTGAAGATGTTTATTCTAGTATTTAAGATGTTTATTGTAGTATTGAAGATGTTTATTGTAGTATTTAAGATGTTTATTGTAGTATTGAAGATGTTTATTCTAGTATTTAAGATGTTTATTGTAGTATTGAAGATGTTTATTGTAGTATTGAAGATGTTTATTGTAGTATTTAAGATGTTTATTGTAGTATTGAAGATGTTTATTGTAGTATTGAAGATGTGTATTGAATGTTGTTTTACAGTCACCGCTATCTGCTGTTGGGTTACCTCTGACTGTAGAAGAAAAAGAAGATGCATTATCTGATCAAGAGCCCGACCAGGAGGCTGTACAAAGGTATGTTCTATGTTATAACTAGAGCCCGATCAGGAGGCTGTACAAAGGTATGTTCTATGTTATAACTAGAGCCCGACCAGGAGGCTGTACAAAGGTATGTTCTATGTTATAACTAGAGCCCGACCAGGAGGCTGTACAAAGGTATGTTCTATGTTATAACTAGAGCCCGATCAGGAGGCTGTACAAAGGTATGTTCTATGTTATAACTAGAGCCCAATCAGGAGGCTGTACAAAGGTATGTTCTATGTTATAACTAGAGCCCGACCAGGAGGCTGTACAAAGGTATGTTCTATGTTATAACTAGAGCCCAATCAGGAGGCTGCACAAAGGTATGTTCTATGTTATAACTAGAGCCCGACCAGGAGGCTGTACAAAGTTATGTTCTATGTTATAACTAGAACCCGATCAGGAGGCTGTACAAAGGTATGTTCTATGTTATAACTAGAGCCCGATCAGGAGGCTGTACAAAGGTATGTTCTATGTTATAACTAGAGCCCAGGAGGCTGTACAAAGGTATGTTCTATGTTATAACTAGAACCCGATCAGGAGGCTGTACAAAGGTATGTTCTATGTTATAACTAGAGCCCGATCAGGAGGCTGTACAAAGGTATGTTCTATGTTATAACTAGAGCCCGACCAGGAGGCTGCACAAAGGTATGTTCTATGTTATAACTAGAGCCGGACCAGGAGGCTGTACAAAGGTACTGTAAAATCATTTAATTTCGATGGGATGAAATTTCGTGGTTTAGGTGAAAAAGACCATTTCGTGGGGACGTAAATTCGTGGATTTCGTATTTCAGTAAAAAAAATCGGGTCAAAACCTTAAAAAAATCAGGTCAAACTTAATATTTTTTGATCTGGTAATTAATTGACAGTCTGATAAAATTTATTATGTTTTATGCTGTAAGTAAACTACCAAAATCCTAGAAACATAAAGAGACTTATTTAAACCTGTAATTTGTAAACAAAAATGGCGGTCACCGTAAATTTGAACATTTTCAATTTACATATCAATTGGTTAAATATTTCGTTGGGATTTGATTTCGTGGTTTAGTTCATCCACGAAATCCACGAAATTTAATCCCCCACGAAAATTAATGATTTTACAGTATGTTCTATGTTATAACTAGAGCCCGACCAGGAGGCTGCACAAAGGTATGTTCTATGTTATAACTAGAGCCCGACCAGGAGGCTGTACAAAGGTATGTTCTATGTTATAACTAGAGCCCGACCAGGAGGCTGTACAAAGGTATGTTCTATGTTATAACTAGAGCCCGACCAGGAGGCTGTACAAAGGTATGTTCTATGTTATAACTAGAGCCCGACCAGGAGGCTGCACAAAGGTATGTTCTATGTTATGAAGAAAATACCTCGGGATAATTCTACATTATAATTACATTGTGTTTAGCAACATTTGATTCCCTGCTACCTGAAACTTTTTGGTTCCATGTAAAGCATATATAGCCTCCTTTTCTCTATGTCACAAAGTGACAGAGTGAGCTTTTGTGATCACTCTTCGTCCGTCGTCCGTCTGTCCGTCCGTCCGTCCGTCGTCCGTCAACAATTGGCTTGTGTAGACACTAGAGGTCACAATTTTAGCCTAATCTTTATGAAACTTTGTCACAATGATAATCTCAACAAAATCTAGGCCAAGTTCGATATTGGGTCATCTGGGGTCAAAAACTAGGTCACTAGGTCAAATCATAGAAAAACCTTGTGTAGTCACTAGAGGTCACAATTTTGACTTAATATTTATGAAACTTTATCACAATGATCATCCTAACAAAATCTAGGTCAAGTTCGATATTGGGTCTTCCGGGGTCAAAAACTAGGTCACAAGGTCAAATCATAGATAAACCTTGTGTAGTCACTAGAGGTCACAATTTTGGTCTAATATTTATGAAACTTGGTCACAATGATCATCTCAACAGAATCAAGGTCAAGTTCGATATTGGGTCATCAGGGGTCAAAAACTAGGTCACAAGGTCAAATCATAGAAAAACCTTGTGTAGTCACTAGAGGTCACAATTTTGACCTAGTCTTTATGAAACTTGGTCACAATGATCATCTCAACAAAATCTAGGTCAAGTTCGATATTGGGTCATCTGGGGTCAAAAACTAGGTCACAAGGTCAAATCATAGATAAACCTTGTGTAGTCACTAGAGGTCACAATTTTGGTCTAATCTTTATGAGACTTGGTCACAATGATCATCGCAATAAAATCTAGGTCAAGTTCGATAATGGGTCATCTGGGGTCAAAAACTAGGTCACAAGGTCAAATCATAGAAAAACCTTGTGTAGTCACTAGAGGTCACAGTTTTAGCATAATCTTTACGAAACTTGGTCACAATGATCTACACAACCAAATCTAGGTCAAGTTTGATATTGGGTCATCCGGGGTCAAAAACTAGGTCACAAGATCAAATCATAGAAAAACCTTGTGTAGTCACTAGAGGTTCCAGTTTTGGCCTTATCTTTATGAAACTCGGTCACAATGATCATCTCAAAAAAAATCTAGATCAAGTTTGATATTGGGTCATCTGGGGTCAAAAACTAGGTCACAAGGTCAAATAATAGAAAACCCTTGTGTAGTCACTAGAGGTCACAGTTTTGGCCTGATCTTTACGAAACTTTGTCACAATGATCATCTCAACAAAATCTAGGTCAAGTCCGATATTGGTTTATCTGGGGTCAAAAACTAGGTCATTAGGTCAAATCATATAAAAACCTTTTGTAGTCACTAGAGGTCACAATATTTGCCTAATCTGTATAAAACTTGGTCACAATGATCATCTTGACAAAATCTAGGTTAAATTCGACAGGTGAGCGACCTAGGGCCCTTTGGGCCCTCTTGTTATTGTCATATTTCTATATTAACAAAAGATACTGTGGTGTCCGATCACTCTTAAAAGTCAGGGAAAACTGCTCTGAGGTCAGAAAAAAGTAAGGTAAAGTCAGGGAAAACTGTTTGTGGTCAGGGAAAAGTCAGGGAATTTCGTCTTTGAGTATTTGTGGGAACCCTGTATTGTATCTCTTATAATGGAAATTCAGTATACTAACATATTCATTACAGCAATATTTAGGCTGGAATACAAACAGTGTCTTTGTATCGATATCTGACTGTTAAATAGTATTTAACTACCGGTAATTTACAATAAACAAATATTGTCATATATTGTAGATACCTGGCAAGTAGAGGACATGGCAAGCGACATACATTGGCCGTTTCCAATCCGGTATATGAGGTTCCTCAAGATCTAAGTATGTCCTTATTACAGCAGCCCATTCGTGCCACTAGACGCTCATCAGAACGAGGCTTGTGTAAGTTTGTGCTAGTGTTGATGTGTTGTGAAAATATGCAATATTTCAATCGCATTCTAAGCTTTACAAGGTGCACTCGGCCCTCAAAACATCCTTGAAATTGGTTTCGGCCTTGAAAAGTACTTGCATTAAGTGTTGCCTTGAAAAAATGCCAAAATGGTACTTGAATTTAACTGAAAATGTTTGAATTTAAGCAAATAGTCTTGAATATCCATAAAAGTGTACAGATGTTGTCAAAATAATGCATTACCTGCGTACAAATGTAAACACTCGTGTTTTCACGAATTAAAAGTATGCAAAAGTATGCCACTGGTACAATTAATGAATTGAGTGCAATTGGGTATTCATGCGTGTGACGATTCATGTTTATTTAACATAACTAGAGTTGTAATGGTACAATATGGGCATGTAGGCCTCAACGAGTGTTCATGAGGTTCACACATTACTAGTTTCCCAAACTTCCATGTAGTCCTCAACGTGTGTTCATGACGTTCACACATTACTAGTTTCCTAATCTTACATGTGGGCTTCAGCAAGTATTCATGCAGTTCACACATTACTAGTTTCCCAAACTTCCATGTAGTCCTCAACGTGTGTTCATGACGTTCACACATTTCTAGTTTCCTAATCTTACATGTGGGCTTCAGCGAGTATTCATGCAGTTCCACATTACTAGTTTCCCAATCTTACATGTGGGCTTCAGCGAGTATTCATGACGTTCACACATTTCTAGTTTCCTAATCTTACATGTGGGCTTCAGCGAGTATTCATGCAGTTCACACATTACTAGTTTCCTAATCTTACATGTGGGCTTCAGCGAGTATTCATGAAGTTCACACATTACTAGTTTCCTAATCTTACATGTGGGCTTCAGCGAGTATTCATGACGTTCACACATTACTAGTTTCCTAATCTTACATGTGGGCTTCAGCGAGTATTCATGACGTTCACACATTACTAGTTTCCTAAGCTTACATGTGGGCTTCAGCGAGTATTCATGACGTTCACACATTACTAGTTTCCTAATCTTACATGTGGGCTTCAGCGAGTATTCATGACGTTCACACATTACTAGTTTCCTAATCTTACATGTGGGCTTCAGCGAGTATTCATGACGTTCACACATTACTAGTTTCCTAATCTTACATGTGGGCTTCAGCAAGTATTCATGACGTTCACACATTACTAGTTTCCTAATCTTACATGTGGGCTTCAGCGAGTATTCATGCAGTTCACACATTACTAGTTTCCTAATCTTCTATGTAGACCTCAACGAGTGTTCATGAGGTTCACACAATTCTGGTTTCCTAATCTTCCATGTGGGCCTCATCGAGTATTCATGAAGTTCACACATTTCTGGTTTCCCAATCTAACATGTGGGCCTCTACGAGTGTTCATGAGGTTCACACATTTCTGACTAGCGAATTATTTTCACCATCAATTCTCTTTTTTTTATTTAGCACCCTACTCATATAAAGAGGAAAACATGTTACATATACCCAATGACAGATTCTCTCTGGTACGGAGAGCTAGTGACGGACTCGCCGGCAGTGCTCTACACAAACATCAGTTGTCCAATCTGGAGAAAATCTACAATCAAACATTAGTAAATCAACAACCTGTACGACCTAGTAGTCAGAATAGTCTAAAACAGTTACAACATGAATGCCATGAACTACAGGTGGGTACACTTATATTTCAGGTACAGTGTCAATGTACTTTAATGCTGGAACTTAATACAGAAAATGTTACAGTTTAGATTGGAATCACACTGTAGATACAACTTATTGATTTCACTGACTGTTTTACAGCACTATTTATGTCATGTTCCTGTCAGAAAAATCACACTGAACGTTATTGTCAGGTTTGTTATCCATATGTCAGCCCATTACTGGTGTGGTTACAGTGGTGTGAGGTACATTGTCACTGGCTATTTGTGCAAGCTATTATATGGGTTGTTGCTATAGCCGAGTGGTCTAATGCGTTTATACTTCGCATTGCTAAGCGATAGTGCTGCTCAGAATAGGCTAGGTAATTACTATAGATGCAAACTATTTCATTATAAAATTTGACAAAGATGCAAAGAAAAGGAAGAATTCTGGCCACAAATATAGTTTGTTTTGTTTTATTGTCTGTGGAGCAAAAACACTTGCGGCTCAAAGTATATCAACAGTAACTGTTTTATTTATGATCAAGATGGCCGACTGGCAGCTTGCTTGGAATTTCTAAAAAATGTTTGTAAGAAAGTGGTATTGCTAAGGTGTTTGTCACATTCAATGATTGCTTTTGTTTTTGTCAAAATTTAGAAACATAGCGCCATGTAAATATAAGTTTCATTGTGCTTCCACATGTATATTGCTGCTTGTTTGATTGGATTTTATTCTTTCATTGCTTGGAAAATATGACATGTATATATTAAGTGTATGCTTATGTAGTAGTGTGTTATGTGAAAGTTGCACGAGCAGATCATCGGAAATGGTCCAAATAACACACATCATCACATTGCTCGTTTTGTCATTTAGTTTGTTATCAGCTAGATCTAGAACTTAAAATTATTTCACATAATTTCAGGAAATCATATATGAGTATAGTAGACCTATTATCTATTGTACTAAACTGTATACTCCAGGCTCTCCTCTCTGCATGTACTGGTTGGTCGTAGTGTGTGAATACATTATAGTAGACAAAACTTGCATTATCAACATTAATCTACCTGTAATAACTCTACTCTACCAGTTACATACTTCCTGCATTTGAATTTACTTGAAAACTTAGTATAATCATGGTAATGTAATTTACTAGAAAACTTAGTATATAATTACGGTAATGGAATTTACTTGAAAACTTAGTATAATCATGGTAATGTAATTTACTAGAAAACTTAGTATATAATTACGGTTACCGTAATGGAATTTACTTGAAAACTTAGTATAATCATGGTAATGGAATTTACTAGAAAACTTAGTATAATAATTACGGTAATGGAATTTACTTGAAAACGTAGTATAATTACGGTAATGTAATTTACTTAAAAACTTAGTATAATAATTACGGTAATGGAATTTACTTGAAACTTAGTATAATAATAATGGTAATCAAATTTACTTGAAAACTTGGTATACTTGTGGTATGGGTGTCCTTATATCATCTCAACCAAAGTAAAGGAGGTATACATGGTTGTCAGCTTACGGTTGGTCAGAGATACATAAAAAAGTGAATGCTCACCCACATGGGTTATCCCGGTGGGGTGAGTAAATAAATTCCACCCCTACCCTGTCAAGAGTCTGTTACAGTTGGTTTGTTGGTTAGTTAGTTAGAAAATTTGTAGCATGAAATACTTTCATAGTTATAGGCATGCTAAAGAAATGTCCAACATGATCACCACATAGAGTAGATGTCAGTGACACAGGTTACACGAGCCTTGGTTCAGGAATTACCGAGTTATTGCCCTTGTATATGACCGTGCATTATTAAATATTGTATGGGTGCACCATGGTCCGATGGTTAGTCCGCTGCATTTGAAAACACCGGCAACCTGAGTTCGATTCTCAGTTGCAGCAGGTCGTACATACCCTTCCTTGGATATTTGACATTAATGTTGATTTTCCTCCACATGTGTAGAAGTGGAAGGGTAATTAATCCTTGGTGAGGATACAGTCTGGGAAAACAGGTAAATTAGGTGAATCAGTGACTGTATATTACTGAACAATTGTTAAGTAACAGCATTCAACCAGAATATACAATATTGTGTGGGTATTAATCACTAATTAATTTTATTGTGCTTGTATTTTTATGCCCCCATCTTTGATTAGGGGGTATATTGCTTTGCACATGTCGGTCTGTCTGTCTGTCGGTCGATAGACCTAATGGTGTCCGTTCAATAACTCAAGAACTCATTGCCCTAGGATCTTCAAACTTCACATGTAGGTTGTTTGGTCGTCAACAGTAGATGTCCCCTATTGATTTTGACGTCAGTAGGTTAAAGGTCAAGGTCACTGTGACTTTAACCATTTCTGACTATTCAAATGGTTTCCGTTCAATAACGCAAGAACGCTTTGCCCTGGGATCTTCAAACTTTACATGGAGGGTGGTCATCGGCAATAGATGACACCTATTGATTTTGAGGTCAGTAGGTCAAAGTCACTGTGACATTTACCATTTCTGATTATTTGTTTGCCATGGGGCATACATGTTTTACAAACATCTCTTGTCAATTTGGGGTCTCATATGATATACTAGCATTTTCTAAGAAATATACATTCAGCAAAAGCAAGTTGTTGATCATATTATGTTCCAGGTAGGAATTGATGAAAATTGGAATTACAGTGTAATCTGAGAAAACCGAACACCCTTCGGACCGCCTGATTTGTTCGGATTTCACAAAAGTTCGGTATTGTGAAACTACAACTATTTTGTTATCTTAAATGCGTTGTAGTTGGCCTTGATTGGTGTTGTTTGGTATCAGGCGCCAATATGTGCATAACATGTGTCGGATGTTTAATGAGGGGCTTCGAATAACAAATATAAATACAAAAATACCTTTTATAATAACCAATCTTTATAATGTCAACGATGATATGCGAAGTATCACAAAATAAAGTGTCATCGTAAAATTAACGCATCGTGAAAATTACTAAAATGTATGCGGACATATTAAAACACGATAGACCTAAAGAACAAACAATTCATAGCATGACTTAAGATAAAAGCGAGTTGAACTATTTTAATTAATACACTCTGCTGAAAGAACGCAGTGTTAATTGAAAGAGAGCTCATCGTAAAGAGTTAGAGTAAATATCACGCCTTCGTAATTATTACGTTACACTAACTTCTATCGACGAGATTTAAATGGACAATTAACACCTTCGTAGCAGAGGCCTACCACTGCTCTGTATACAGTTTTTCACACATTCCCTGGGGTTATTCAACAAATTCATTGTTTGGTAATTTGTTTGTTCGGTATTTAGGGTTTGATTTGTGTGTACTGATACTAGTTGGGGGACAAAGTAGCCGTCGGTATTCAGATTTCGCAAGGTTCCGGTTTTTCAAACATCTTTTACATTGAATTAAAGAAGAGAAATTTCGGGACCAAAATATTTGGTCGGTTTGGACAACATTCCGGTTTTCCCACGTGTCGGTTTTCTCAGATTACACTGTATTTCATCTAGTAATTCAGTAGATCTGAGGGTGCATGAATATTCTACAAGATTTGAGAATATATTACAAGACTGTTAGTTTATAGCATAATAGTACATCCTGTGTATATTCAAAGTACTTCCCATCCTTTAGTATCTGTCTTGATAACCTAGTGGTAGAACGTCTGCTTCCAGTATTAGAGGTATCACGTTCGATCCCAAGCCGTGATATACCGAAGTAACATGACAGCTTTCAGTTGAAAGATTTTAGTTGTGTAGTGTTTACTAGATTAATTGATAAATAGTGGTATTCTTGGTGTAGGTGTTACGAGGGGGGCAAAGCAGTATCAAGTCTTCCTATAACCTTTGAACTAGGCACCTTTCAAAGAAGTGGGCTGTATAAAATTATGTGTCTCTCATGTGTCGGTTGTCTGTTTGCCTATAAACCAAATGGTATCATATCAATTCCTGTAGTATGCATATTGCATAATGTTAGGATAGGAATCACTCATGACCTGGACTGGTATTCACAAAGCATCTTTAAAGTTAGTTAAAAACTTAAATATTTTGACTTAATTAGAAAATTTGTGCGGCTCATTAATTATTTCATGGGCATGTTTTATTTGCGACGAAAGTAGCTCTTAACTCAATGCATCAAAACTATGTTAAATATTTAAAATCTGTATTTTCTAGTTTATCTGATACACAGAAGGAAATTTTAGGATTTTAAGAGAATTATAATTTTTATACTAAGATAAATACCAGCTCTGTCCCTGCATTCACAAAGGATTAGTTTTCAGGATAAGGATCAAGCTCTAATAGATGTCCTTTAAAATTCAGGCATTATGTTCATGTTAAGCATGAGCCTTTTATACAGGTGTAACACCGAGCAATAGCGAGGTATTAATTTCCATATACGACAGCTACGTAAGATCTATCTGAAGTAGACCACAGATATTAAAAACTTTTTTTATCAGATACAATTTGCATATAAATCGACCATAGGGTAAAATAAGCACTTGAAATGTGAGTGTAATATGTTTTTTAAGTGTTGTAAATTGTACATATAAGTGGCAAAGCTATTTTACAGTAAAACCTCAATCTCCTTGGGTCTCTTAAAACTGGCCTCATTCATTATTAGGTTTATTGTATCTATCAATGAGCAAACAGATGATAATGGAATGGAAATTGGAATGGAATGAAAATTTGTCTTAATTTTTAGCCAATTTATTAAAGAGGTTGCCTTTACTATAGGTGAGGTTTTACTGTGAATAATGTGCAAACCAGTAAATGGAAATTAAAATAGTGGTCTTAATTTTTATGTTGATTCATTATTGGGGTGGTCTTATGGTGATATTGTATTGAAAGTTCTATGTTGTGATAGAATAATAAGAATCATTGGGACCCTTAAAAACTTGGTTTCAGCATTGAGTTGGTTTTAATTATGTATTTTTACGAGGTAGAATGATAAGCAAATCAATGAAAATAATCGAGGCTATTGTGGCATATGATGGACAGGTTGTTTAAGAAAAAGTATATTCCACCACAAGTTCTAACCCTACTTACTAGGCAGAATATTTAATTGCATGAAATAATCATGGTCAATATAAAACCCAGTTGTGTGCCCTTGAATGAGCACATGTCATACATTCAGTGATGTAGTGTATTACATATAATCAGAATGATCCAGAATTGGCAGAAATCATGTTCCAGTAAGAAACTGTTGTAACAAATTTGCAGCTGAAAATATTTCTCGATGTTGATATTACATGACATAACTAGCAAACCACTGTACTTGTTAAAAAAAGCCCACATTTTCCAACGGGAAAAAACTGGTTATTAGATTGGCAATTTATGCAGCTGGGCAGACAGGCGGGCGTGAACAATTGGTTTCGGATTGATAACTTCAGTTAGGAATGAGATATCATGATGAAACTTGCTGTAGCTTATGTGAAAACCTTGCTTGGGATTGAAAGTGGGTTCGGTAGGGTCAAGGCTCTGTTACTAAAAGTAGAAAATCTGGTTTTCATGGACTTTCCATGTCTTGTTTAATTTATTGAAATTGTGTCATATAGTAATGTGACACTTACTCCCTACATTGTTTCTATACATGTGTATATCTAGTATGTATAATATCAACTATGTGTGGATAGAACTGACAGAGATAATGTGTAGAGTTTGTATTTTAATGGCTGCATGCTTACATCATTCCGATTATACAAGATTTCAATATTTTGTACTTGACTATATAAAACATATTCAGTTGCTTATTATTAAGTTATAACACATGAACTAAATCATGTAGCTGTCATCAATGGCTTCTGGAAACACACATTATATAATGTTTCATGTAAGATGTTCTAAACAACAGGAGCCAATTGCCTAACTAAGGCACTACCGAGCGCTTTTTGTAGCGCTTTTGGTAGCGCTTTACTACATTTTTGCAACGGCATGCTACCAGCGAGCAGTGTTCGCCGGTAGCATACCATTTCTCAGTACTTGGCTAGGCGAGCGAATTCTTACGTAACAGACTGCTTCAGTAGCACTTTGCTAGGCAGCGGTCTGTCTGCAAGCGCTCACCGGTATCATATAAACTTATTTTTTTAAGCAAGCGGTTTACTAGCATAGCGCTATCAAGTGCTCAGTAGTGGTTTGGTTAGGCAACAGGTTGTTTAACATTCTGCATAAACTGATATGTTATGCTCCTAGACTTACCGTGACTTATGATATGATGACACCTTGACGAGAGATATTTATAGTGTGATTGTGTGAACAAAGTTTGCTCACAAGACTGAAATTGATGAAGCATTTAATCTAAGCTAGGAACACAGTATATGGTGGGGAAAATTGCGTGATCGGGCAATTTGAACATTCTCTAACTACTTGCCCGATTAAGACATTATGCTAAAAAAATTGCCTGGTCAGGCAATTAAATTGTAAATTTATACATATCTTAGAACTGACCTGTGCATGAAGATATTTGATGAAGCGATAATTTAACATTTGTTTCATATCATAAAGGGTGTGTCTAAAATCCTACTGTTCAAATTTCCTTTGAATTGTCTAGATTCCGAGACATTTAGCCTCAAAAACTACCAATTCAACCACTCTAAATTTATTGTGTAAACTTGCCTGTTTTGACAACTTTTCAAAATCTATTTACTTGCCTGATCAGGAAATTTAAGTTGCCAAAACGGAGAAGTGAAAAAAACACTTAATATCTCAGAATCTGGACAATTTAAAATAATTCTGAACAGGAGGATTTTAGAAAAACCTTTTATGGTAAGAAATACCGGTATGCAATCAGATCATCTCCATGTTAAATATCCTTAAGGTTAGTTTTTCAAAAGTGGGTGTTTCTATTGCCCGATCAGGCCCGATCGAGCAAGTAATTAGGGGAATCACCAAATTGCCTGATCAGGCAATTTCCTCCACTAGCATATTAGTGCCAGATATAGTCAAAACCTTGTCAAACTTTTTAGGAGAGACGAAGAAAAACTGTTGTTTAGCTTAAATTTTAAAAGAAGAGCTATTGTTATGACCTGGGCCCCTAATTACAACAAATACTTTCACTCAGCACTCAAACATTGAAATTCCCTCTTTTGAGGTTCATAGTGACAATTTTTGAGAGCAAGAATTTGGGATAATGTTAAATTGGTACTAAATATTGTGTGTTGCTTACTTTTGTACTTTAATGTATTTATAAGCTATTGTAACTGGTTCAATAATTACATAGAAATATCTCTGCCGTTGCTCTTAGCAACAATAATGTTACAGGTATTATTTTCAACACTTATATACTGGTATATATGATATAACATTGTTCTCATCTAGATTTGCAGTCAAAGAAAAATAATAGCTCAGCATATCACTTTCTCAATATTTGAGTGTTGAATGCTGAGTGTAAGTGTTGGTTGTAATTCCGAGCCCAGGTTGTCTGCATTGGCTTTTATGGGTGGGAGCATTAGTTAAGTTTTTCTCAAAAACTATCAAACAATGATAAAAAGTATGCAAGCTTTGTAAACCAACTTTCTTAGCATAAGGATGCAAATCTACACTGTTACTTACTGGACTAACCTTAACTTACAAAACTTGGTTTGACAATTTTTATTATCCATTAGTTTTGGGTCTTAACTTATTATTTTGTTTTTGGGGGCATCCTTATTATCCTATGGGCTTATTTCTAGTTTACATTGACTTGAGTATAATTGTACTGTATTCTCATGTTATAGATGATGTCTTAAATATTAGGTTACATTGAAACATTGACTTATGTAAGTTTATCCATTAAGCCTAGGTCCTACTGAGGAATTCCACATCGGCGATGTTCTCACGATTTTTTCCTTACCACCCAATTCATCACAATTCCTTCAAATATTAAAAACTGTCTTATGACTTCTCCGAAACTTCCCATAGAAAACGAGGAACCTGTTCCTAATAGCTCATTTATTTGCCTAGGCAAAAAATGCTCAGTGGGACCTAGGCTTTATATTACTGAATGATTGGTGATACTGTGAATGGTTCAGCCTTTAATTTATATTTTTCTTTGATTTCAGAAACAAGTGAGTGGCATTGGTCAAGATCATCATAGTTTACATCGTCGTCCTGCAAGCATGTCCGCTTCACGTATTCCGTCCCCGCCAATAGCGCCAACTTCACCCGTCTTTCAGCATCGTAGCCCATCAAGTCCAGACTCTCAAAGTACTGCCAACTTGTACCAGCATTTACAGAGACTGCATCTAACTCAACAGATTCGTTGTGCGGGCTCCCCCACATTCCGCCGGAGTAGTCCGCCAAATCTAGTTAGTTTAGGTCCGCAATCGTCCGAAAGTCCTCCCCCGTCATTTCCTAACTTGTTACAAAACTTTCCACAAGGTCATCAAAGAAGTAGTCCACCTCCAAATTTTCAAAATTTACAAATTATTAAAGAGGATTCGCTAGATATAGATAAAAGTTCGCAATCAGACAGTGAGGAGGATATGTTGGTACAGGAGAATGGTGATAATGCAATCGGTGATGATGCTGCTAAACTAAGGACTTACGCCAGCAAACCACAGATTAGTATAACTGATACTCAAGGTCATGTGACTGCCGTAACGTCGGACGGAGATTCAGAATCTGAAAAGGGAGAGAACTCTGACAGTGCGACTGTTTCACCAAATTCTCCAACATCGGTTCCTAGTAGCTTATCTTTCAATTATAACTATCGTTCTCCTTATGGTAGCCACGTGCATACAAACTTGACAAACATTCCAGCAGAGACGACGGTCTCGTCAGTGACTCAAGATCTGTATTATACCTCGTCAAATGCTAACTGGTTAACTCAACAGCAACAAATGTATTTGCAAGGACTTCCAGGTATACAGAATACAGCTAATATACAGAGTGATGGTAGTTACAGCAATTATAATGGTAAATTCACTGCTCAACAGTCACCTACTTCAAGTGCTGGCCATTGGGAGATTAGTAATGAAGGTATGATGGGAATGTACAGTGAAACAGCTAGTGATTGGCTGATCTCTGCGGGTAATAGCCAATCAGAGAATACGAAAGACTGGAATGGATCCTTGCAAGTAGGAGGGCAGTGTGAATTGACCAAAGTAGGTTCCTTTGTGAATGTGTCATCTAAGAGGTCAGTAGATGAAATTCTAAACGATATAAGGAAAATTCTTGAACAGAGTGGCCCCAAGATAGCTTATAAGTGCTCAGAAAACCGTTTCCAGTTAGCAAATAGAGATGTGTCAATGGAGGTAGAAGTGTGTGAAGACATTGATGCGAGCAGGTTACAGGTGCGACGAATCTCGGGTGATAAGGGCTGTTATCAACAGCTATGTCAACAATTACTTGCAGGCATTAATATATGATTGTATATTTGGCATATATATAAATATTTCTCACATACTTTCTATGTTTGATAAATGTGTGAGACGATATCAGAGCATACTTCTGCAATTTTCCATATTTCATATTTTTATTTAACTCTTTTACTTGAACTGTTCACAAATTATTAGACTCGAGGCTTATTGTCTTACAGTTTTCATGTACCAGGTTAACGCATTTATTGTTCCCACCTCAGACAAAGGTTTCCAGTAGTTGTATACATTGTAACATTTTACATAGCACCCATGAATATACGAGCTCATTCGTTGTCCAATCAGATTTGTTATCTTAACAATAATCTTGTACAATAACGAAAACACACAAACAGTAATTAGCGCCTGGTCTAATAGTATGTACTATACATACATGTTTAACAAACTTGTTCAATGTAATGTTTCATTGCTTATTTCACGAAGATGTTTTCGTTAATTTTGCTAAATCTTTGTCTAACGTGTCTCAAGACTTACCTCCCTTTGATGACAGTACATTGATCACTGCTCTAGTTGACATCACATGAAGATGGTAATTTAGATTAACACGACTATTACACCTTAAAAATAAGGTCTTGATGTGTTGAATCAAAATATTTTAGTACTTTTACAACCATTAGGTATCATAAAAACTATATGTACCATATATGTAAGAGATGAAAAAGCTGATTTTATCAAAATATTGACAAAAAACTTTTTCGACAGCTTTAAGGGGAGATCACTGCATTGGGGATTTGATCTTTATGTATACAAATTTACGGAAAAATGGTCTAGTTGCTATAGTTCGATTACATTGCAAAATTTTCATATATTCAAATAATGATCTGAAATCCATTTATTTTGGATTGGTATAATCCAAATCATTTCAATGTAAAACTGTTATGTAATATAATGTCATCTCTTAGGCTTATTTACAGGGCTAATCAACTAATGAGGCACCTAATTTCAGGGCACATTTCATCCTTTTGACGCAACAAGGTTGTATCTCACTATAGAGCAAGACACAACCTTATTGCACCAAAGGGATGATTAAATTCCCAATTCATATCCTTTAGTGGCAGGTACAATGTTAGTAGACACACAATGAAAAAGCTGGCTATATTTTTTCTTAATCAAAAATCTTTGTACTGAAGTATGAATTGTATGCCACTAACAGGTTTGTCTGGATTTATACTTTGGATCCATTATACAATATGAATTCTAATGCTGTGAACTGTACCATTCACATTGATTACTATGTCCCCATCCCCCGTCAAATATGAGGCGGTTATGTCACTTTACCCATGTCAGTTGGTTAGTGTGTCTGTCGGTCAGTGTGTCTGTCTGTCAGTGGACCAACTGGTTTCTTATCAATAATGTAAGAACAGATCAAAGGTCAAGGTAGCCATCGCCTTTCATGATTCCCAAGTGGGTATACACGTTTTACAAAAATCTCTTTGTTTTAAATAATTTGAGTGCATAACAAGTCTAAATGTTATCTTGTCTGTATATTTATTTCTTTCCATGTACCAAAAAACTGTTAAGTGCTAAGCATAATTTATATCATGGCTTGAAACATTATATTGGACAAAAATCAAGTAGCTTAATTGTTATTACTTTTGAGGCCATTACTTTATTATCAATTATTTTGTTTTGCAATTGTTTTTACAAGTATGCTTTGATTGTGTCTCAGTGAAAATGCATCGTTCTGTATGAAATCATGAGTGTGGTTAGGCCGGAATAAAGTAATTCCTAGATTATCATCTTCACCCATTCTTTTATAAATCTGACAGATTTTCATTTCTTTAAAACTAAACTGAATAAATAAAATAAATATACCAGATATATATAGCACCCTTTTCATGCAAAATACACTTTCAAAGGCGCTTTACATATAGTGTTGCAGCCACGAAGGCGCTGGTGCATTCTCTACCAATGCAGATACAGCATGATCTGTCCAGAGGGACAGACTGAAAGAAAGCCCCTGTAGGGAGAGATGAACATTAGATACAGGCATGTCTGGTGCTGCAGAAGTGAGCCTAGCTCTTATTTCGAATAGACAGCCTGGTACTTTAATGTGCCCGGTGTATAGCTAGTGATTGACTGTTAAGATGTTTCCGATATATCAGAACATAACATAATTTTTTTTTTATCCCAGGTATATAGAACACCGTGGGTAAAAAGGAAGCAAGTCTATGAAACATCCAAAAACACCTTATTAATGATTAAAACAAATCTTGCCTAGCCCTTACAACAAAACATGCGGATGATAATCTAGCAATTAGAGTATAATTGCCTTATTCCAGTTTATGGTAGCGGAAAAAATGTCAAATAAATAAAATGAGACCATTTTGAAATGCTGAATGTTAATGATGATTTAATAACTGAATGATGCTTAAAATTTGTATTTTTATGAACATTTCTAGTCGAAATAACAAAATCTGTCTGATATTTATTAATAAGTGTATTACTCTGTATGTTTGAATGGTCTATGTCGCACATCGCTATTCAAACCACTTTTCTAAATGGTCACCTTACTTTACTGAAATTTGAATTGTTAATATTAATAACTATAAGACATCTTTTTACAAATGCAAGTGTGTTTACAATTCGGCTCTATGTCAATACTGGCCATGCCTTCTTACAGATGGACCAATTTACTCAGTTGAGTGATTTAGGGTCAACATGACCCTTTAAAACATTGATGTATATGTAAGATTGATGTCAATAAAATTTGATAAATTGATAGCATGTGGTTTATTGTGAAGTAATTAAATTATGACAGTATCATGATAAATGACCTATTAGAAATGTGATTAAGCGTATAGTGGACCGACTGTACAAACACCATGTGTATTAGATCGTTTATACTGCTTAATAAGGGGTTATATTATAATGAATTTATCAAGTATGAATTCTATCTATTTCCGAATTACTTCTTTACACACAAACAGCAATTTTTTATTTATTTTTTTGACCCAAAACAGTTTTTTGTGTTTTAATTATTTGCTGATAATATTGATATTTGAGAAATGTTTGAGATATTAATAGAAGATTTTTGTTTTATTTTAGAGATTAATAATTTGCCATTCCATTGCATTTATAAAGAAGTAATGCAACAGTTACTGCGAAAAACATTATACGGTACATGTTGGTGTAGTTCATTTACCCATTCAATTATCATATAGGTTCGTCAAAGTGAAGATCAAATTCATGGTTGTAATATGAATGTCATTGCGCATACCTTAGTATTCTTATAAAAATATTGGTCAATGTAAATATGATGGTCAATGTTAACATTCAGAATATCTGTTGTTTCTCGAAGTATTAGGTCAATGCTGGATAAAAATGGGAGTCCCTTGAGAAGTGCTGTGGAGGTACCATGATTTTTTCTGTCTTTATGATAAGCTCTGAATAAAACATTTCAGTTGATATTACATAAGTTAGCATCTTGTATGGGTATAAATATGAGCAAATAACAGTATAATCCAGTCAGGGTAAGAATAGAGTGACGCAGCTGTCGAATCCACTATACGGTGTAAAACCAATTATAAAGGCTTATACAGCAGGGGTCCGGATTTGCTGCACTAGAAAGAATGAACTTTCCTGCAGAAAATAAAAGTCATTTGATGCAAAAGTACCAAGAATTGACTAAGTTATGGTTAGTTGAAATTTCATAAGCTAAATTTTGACAATAGATCAATGTTTGAAACAAGAGTTCAGGTGTAGGGATGTGAGCTAATGCCATCCGAACAGACTAGCAACTTATTTTCAGGATTGGGCATTATGCCATAGTAGAACCTCTGATATAGACAGCTATAATTGCAATGCTGAACTAATATACTATATTTGCACTACCTGTTCAGACAATGGTTGTAATCTTTTGGGTACACTTAAACGACAATGTCAGGCTCTTAATATCCTAACTTGACTGTACTTGCCTTTTGGTTTATTCCTGTTAGGAAACATGTTGTTTTGGGTTGTCCCCCTGTGGGTAATTTCTGGGTTGTCTCCCTTGTGAAGGCTTTTCTTGGTTGTCTCCCTAATGGTGACTATTTTAAAGATGTTGACATTATTATTCATATGGTGCTTTTTAATATATGTCTATGTTAATATGTGATAATCTTTATAAATAAATTATTACGTCTTATTATTGTCATTTATATGACAATTTTAATATTTAACAGTGTTATTTAGAGTGAATGTTCTGTAAATTGAAGTGTGAATCATTTAAATATTGTGTTATCATTCATTTCTGTGGTCGTTAAATTTTGTGGATTTTGATATAAAGGCAGTTTCATTGGTTCAGTAGTTTGTGAATGAAAAAGAAATAGTTGGGAAACCCCTTGTTATACATGAATATGTCAGAGGTTGATTGATCAATCGTGGGAAACAACTTATTATATGTCAGAGGTCAACAACTTGTTATATTATATGTCATAGGTCAACAACTTGTTATATTATATGTCAGAGGTAGACAACTTGTTATAGTATATGGCAGAAGTCAACAACTTTTTATATTATATGGCAATGGTTAATCAAGCTTTGATTTTTTGGTTGAGACCCTCCAAATCAATGAAAACTAAACATCTACAAATAGTAAAATGTTAACAGTATTAGTCTCCATGTTGATTAACTGCACTACATTAGAAGTGCATCTTACAGCAGGTAGTTGTGCAATAGTGTTAATGCATACCGGTACATAACATCAAATTAAGATCAAATTATATTGACTTCTTTAAGCAGGTGTTTGTTTTATACAGGTTGTTCAATGTCAAAATGGGATAATTAGAACAAATTGTATTGGTTGTTTAAGACAGGTAGATGTTTAATGCAGGTATTTTCAATAACAAAATAACCGAACAGGAACTAATTATATTGGCCTTTTATGACAGGTTGTTGCTTAATTCAGGGGGATCACTTACACCAGTCTGACTGTGCACACAGTATAATTATGTTAAATGATATTTTGTTGATGAATCTCCATTATTGTAATGCATTCCATTAGATGAGTCTGTGTACGGACATGTGAGAATCATGTATAGAGTAAAACACACCATTTAACATAGCCAAGAATACACCAACTTTGTTCCTATGAAATGTCATTTTTTTCATTCCGTAGAAGTCTCTGTATTTTGAGGGTCTTAGTCAAACATTTTGTCAAGGACACGTTACGTTCACTTATTTTGTAAAAGTCATTGAGACCTTACAGAAATTCCAAACTTTGGGTTTTACTTACAAATTGATTGGCCGAAACACCCCTGAAGCTAATTAATGATAATCTTTTCAATCAATGCAACACTAAAGTGATGAGAGGTTGACTCATTGTGTGTACATTTAACCTACCAGTATTTATGTCTCCCTCATATAGTGGGAGGGGGGAGACAGTGATTTTGTGCTTGACATGTGTATTCACTATTCAGATGTCTGCCTCGAAGTCACAAAGTTTGCCAGTGCTTGTTCTCCTAAGCTACGGGTCGGATTTCAATGACACTTCCCTTGAATAGTTGGAACCAAGCCTTGTTGTGAAAATTGTCAGGAATTTTAGGTTAGATGAATATGGCCCTTTGTGGGAGACATACATTTTTGCTTAAAAAAACCTTCTAGTTTTATTTATTTCTATCAAAATTATGACACAATACAAGTTAGATTATTTGATGATGTGATAGTATTATTAAAAGGTTAGTTTTCATGTACTGTATTTAACAGACAATAAAAAACACAGTGACTTAAATATTTGATAGTCGGGAAGATTTGCATTAATTGAACTGTAAATTTCAAATTGATGATAAAAAATCAGGCTACCTGATTGCCTGGTAAATGTTCTATCTGGTTGATGCTATGATGTTTCTGTAAGTTATATATGAATTATAATTTTATATATAAAAAGTGCATTTGAGAGTGTGAAGTTTGTTGTACCTTGATCATTTCAGTATTTCTTTCAGCCAAATCTTGTTTTAAGCTCACTTGTAATGAAATGTGGCAAGGTGAACTTTTGTGATCACTCTTTGTTTTTCGTCTGTGCGTGTGTCAATATTTTTATTGTCTGTACACTTGTGGGTTTTATTTACTATTTGATAGATCACATTCTGGCTTCAATGCTCCAGAAACTTTAATACCCCAATACAGGACAGGTGAGCGACACAGGGCCCTATGTTAGCAGTTTTGTATCTATATATTAATGAGTATTTCCTATTTCTGTGCTCTATGTTTTGTTGCCATTTTAATATTTTTAGATGAAAACTTCTCCATTTAATTGAATTTTATGACTTCTTGCCTTTTATTAGGTAAGAGGGAAGTTTATTATAATTGTGCAATTTTTGTAATAGTGTGACGTTTATCAGATTATATAATATTGTGTGAATTTATAATTTATTTTCTTGATTATTTTGTGCTGTTGAATAAGAATGCCTTATTGTTTTTACTGTATTGGTTATTTAAGGGGTGTGGCATAAATAGAAGCTGTTTTAATACACCTCAAGTTTTTTACGTAGTTATAAAATAATGTTCTTTAATGGGGAAATTAGTTTAATTAATGCAGTACAACT
This sequence comes from Spisula solida, assembly GCA_947247005.1. Classification (NCBI taxonomy): domain Eukaryota; kingdom Metazoa; phylum Mollusca; class Bivalvia; order Venerida; family Mactridae; genus Spisula; species Spisula solida. Next base: position 37,042,446 of record OX365947.1, on the reverse strand, counting down.
GACTTAGTTGATCGCAAACAAATCAATGTATATGAGAGATATTGCATGTTTAAGTCGGATATTCTCAAACTAACCGTCATGACATCATTGAAACTCAAAACTTTCTGTTTGACGTCTAAAAATAGATAAACTTAACAAACTTGTGAAACTTAACATAAAGTAAACCAAGATTGGAAGTAGACTAGTTATGGTGAACACCTTTAGTCGACATCAAATTAAAGGTTTGAATTGGGTTTCATATTCATTCTTGTTTATAGTATTCAATGTGATACTTACTCTTTATTAATAATGATACAGTTACCTGTGAGTTTATCTTGCCAAGTAGTCTATGACTTGAATGATTGGACAATGTATGCTTAAGGTAGTACTTACTGTGTAAGTGCTTCAGTTAGCAATGTTGAAATATTGGCAAATTTTCCAAATTTTCAGTATTTGCTAACATTTCATCGAATGTAAATTTATCCGTACACAAGGTTTGCACAGGCCTTGAAAAGTCCTTGAATATGGTTTCAACCTTGAAATCTAGTGTGAACAAAGAAGAATTTAAAAAAAAGCTAATATTTCTGCAGACTAAATGGGTGAAATTTAATTTGCTAACTTTTTCGACCTGCTAAAATATCTGCTTATATAGTTCTTAAGTTAAGAACATACAGTCACTAAGAATATTGTATTATACATTCCTATGATACTTGGTTAACTCCCACAAGTTTATTCTCAGGTTTTCGTCACTGCTTATAATATAGTAGTATGACTACATAAGGTATACATGTATAAGACTACATTATAAATGTTTATGATAAAAGTCTATTTTGGTAGTGGAAAAGTAACAAAATAACAGGAACATTTTATTAATATAAAGAGTATAATTATTATATGGCTTTTGTGTACATCTGTCATGAATGTTTGCATCATAATTCGTTTCCAAGGAATTTGACGAGCCTCGATTCCATATCAATGCATTTACCTAATTTCATTGCTGTGTTAGTCATTAGTTATCACAAACTGTTAAACAGTTGCATATTTTTTTGTTAGAAAAATGTTATGTTAACCTAACTAGAAAAGTTGATTGGTCAGAAGTTGTTTTGTCTTTTAAGGTGTGCGTCATTCTAATCACCTTGACATTTATGCCTGGCAATAGACAGTTTATTTACCAGAGAAAACATCAATACTACATGTACAGGCAAATATCTAGGTTGTGCATGTTTCTGTACTTTCATCAGTAGACCCAGTCTTCATATGTTTCTGCAGTTTAAGTGTGTGTAGGCTGTCCTCGCTGTGTTTGCTTTCTAAATGAGTAATTGCACATTTAATCTTAACATCAAGATGTCAGATTTTGACCTCAAAAAACATTTTATGGTCATATTTTGTGACTGTTTTGTCCTGTTGTTTGATGACTGTGGTTTATTTAACGATGATACCTGAAGAATTTAGGGGTCGTACAATTCAGGAATAATCCAGAAATCTGGATTTGCTGCACTTGAAATAACGAACTTTCCTGCAGAAAATAAAAATTATTTGGTGAAAAAATTCAAAGAATTGACAAAGTTATGGTCATTTGAAATTTCATAACCTGAATGTTAACATAAGATAATGTTTGAACTGAGTTTTGATGTAGGGATGTGTTTTAATGTCAGCCAAATTAGACTTGCGACTCGTTTTCAGGATTGGCATTCTGCCTCAGTAGGACCCCTGGAAGATTGAAACTAGTTTTCCAAACCAATGATCAATCACTAATTTTAATTTTTTAATGTCAGCATTCATCATTTGAGCAAGGTTACTACAGTACAGTGTGTGGGTTATGAGGGTTGCCTCCTAGGGATTTATTTATACCACACTTATTTCCTTGTGTTAAGATGCAATATTGTTGAATTGACTTCACCAATACACAAAGATTGTTTTGGGGGTTCATATTTTTAGCTCACCTGCCACAAAATGGCAAGGTGAGCTTTTGTGATTGTTTTTTGTCTGTCGTCCGTCCGTTAGACATTTCACCGTTAACACTCTTGCACTTTCAATTTTGCATCAAACTTGGTCAGTAGTTGTATCTCAATGAAATATAGGTCAAGTTGAAAGTTGGGTCATGTGGGTCAAAAACTAGGTCAAATAATAGGAAAACCTTGTTAACACTCTGGAGGCCACATTTTTGCTTCAATCTTCATGAAGTTTGGTCAAAATGTTTATCTTGATGACCTTAAGGTCAATTTCAAAGTTTGACCATGTTTATCAGGTGAGTTCCACAGGATCTATAATCCTCTTGTTATTGTATGTCACGGTTAAATTATGGTCAGATTTGCATTTAGAATGTTTTGTGATATGAATACATGATTTTTATTAATATTTAATTGATATATTGTATGTAATGGAAGATCTATATATTTTATCACATGGCGTGCCTGATTGTACGAGTCTGGTTACATTATTACCATGATTAGGCTTTTGCATGGTAATGTATTTTTTCGTGTGATAGCTGTTTTGTTTTAATGAATTTTTGACTGGCTCAAAAAATAAAGATATTTGAAAAAAATATATTTGTTGTTATTATAATTATTATATCTAGTTTTTAACTGCGGCACAATGAGTTGCTGTACGAAATCAAACATAAAACTGCTGTTATTTTGGCCATACACTGACAGGTGGGGGCATTCGTGTCCTATGGATATATTTATAGTTAGGATGGGGTCTCATCGAAATATTCAAGGTAAGGTATTAAACTATGATCATCATGCCATGGGATTTGCTTGTAGAATTATCTGAACAATTCCGCCAAATTTGAGCTTGAAACACGAACTATATTTATATTTCTCTGTAACCATCTTAGGTTTTAATGAAAGTGTGCATTACCCATAGTTGTGCATATTGTCAGAGCACATTGGAGTTCCTGTTATCAGTACAGTCAGGTCACGATACAACAACACGGTTTGTTCCCAATCAAAATGTTGTTGTAACAAATATGTCAGTATACTGAATTGATACAAAAAGTGTTTTGAAAACTTGTCCCCATAATGATGTCAGTATATGAATGTTAGTATATCAGCCCTGCGTTCAAGGAAAAATCACATGACGCACGTTTCGTACCAGGTACGCAAACGGTACGAAACGTGCGTCACGTTATTTTTCCTTGAACGCAGGGCAGGTGTTGTTTTATCGAGACCTGGCTGTAATAACTTTTATAAGAAATAATTAAAACAGCAACCCATATCAAGAGGTTATTGAAGACACGTATAGAAGTGTGTCTGAAGGATATCTTGCACTTGATGAAGAGTAATTTGTTGAAACTAAAAACTGACAAAACAAAGGTAATCCTATTTGTACTGTACGGTCGAGAATCTAAAATTGAAAGTCGGTGGCGCTGTGATCAGAACATCATTGATGGTGAGAAACTATGCTAGATTCATACTTGGACATGGATAAACATGATTGTAAACTCTGTCTTAAGGTTGTGTTTCATGCAGATCTGACAAGTAGGTCAAACAGACATTATTTGACTGTTGATAGAACAAAATCCCTTATCACTTTTTTAGTGACATCAAGACTAGATTATTGTAACTCATTGCTGTGCAGCTAAAAAACATCCTAGACACACTGCATATGTTCAAAATACAGTGGCCTGCCTCACATTGACACTGCCTTACAATCACTATGTAATAGTATATAGTATGTATGTAGGAAATATAAACTGCTCAAAGACAGCTAAGGTCACAAAATAACTGTTCTCCTAGTTGTGTTGAGGATAAGGACTGCCTTGTACGGTGATCAATGTTTAAAGGCTGCAGCACCGAAGCTCTGGAATGCACTGCAAACATCTATCAGAAATCATGGCTGCAGTACTGAAGCTCTGGAATGCACTGCAAACAACACCCAGAGATCATGGCTGCAGTACTGAAGCTCTGGAATGCACTGCAAACATCACTCAGAGATCATGGCTGCAGTACTGAAGCTCTGGAATGCACTGCAAACATCACTCAGAGGTCATGGCTGCAGTACTTAAGCTCTGGAATGCACTGCAAACAACACTCATAGATCATAAAACACTAGTCATTCAAGAAAATGCTAAAAACTTATTCAGATTGATTTGGTATAATTTCTTTATGGTAGCAGTTATATACCTTTGGAGATGGTAGTATATGAAGCTGTTCTTCAAACACTAATGCACTAGTGAACAGTGTCTTACATAATAGAGATGTGTCCACTCTTTGTACTAACAATGCATAACGTATGTCATTGGTACGTGGAGTAATGCGCCTGTTGACTGCAGGGGTCCTACTATTCCCAAATAATCCGGATTTGCTGGACTAGATGAAAAAAAATGATGAAAAAAAAGTATTGACAAAGCTATGGTCATTTGAAATTTCATAAGCTGAGTTTTTATCCCTAGAACAATGTTTGAACTGAGTTTTAGAGAAGGGGTGTGACCCAATAGCACACAGACTTGCAACTCCTTTTCAGGATTGGGTACTATGCCTCAGTAGGACCCCTAGGACTGGCCGTACAGTAATTAGCGGTTTCAAAACATTCGCTGTTTACATTTGTTTTGTCTATACTTAAATTCATGTTTTAATCCCTAAACTGTATAATAAATATTATCAATTATGCCCCCATATTTGACGTGGGGGTATATTGCTTTGCACATGTCTGTCTGTTGGTCTTTTGTATAAAATGGTTTCCGTTCAATAACTCAAGAAAGCTTTGACCTAGGATCTTCAAACTTTACATGGAGGTTGGTCAGCAACATTAGATGGCCCCTGTTGATTTTGAGGGCAGTAGGTCAAAGGTCACTGTGACCTATACCATTTCTGACTATTTGAATGGTTTCCGTTCAATAACTCAAGAACGCTTTGACCTATGATCTTTTAACTTAATATGGAGGTTGGTCAGCAACAGTAGATGACCCCTATTGATTTTGAGGTCAGTATGTCAAGGCCACTGCGACCTACACCATTTCTGACTATTGTGCTGCCATGTGGGCATACATGTTTTACAAACATTTCTTGATACATATTTGTTATAATGATGCCTTGTTTATATTGGTTTCATTATTACCATGTCTGTTTTGTTAGTGTACAAAACTTATGTACATGTAATTAATAAATTATTTTGTACCATAATTATAATAAACACTGCTGAAGGAAAATAATTTATTCTACTCGTTATAGATTTACAGTCAACTCACCCCCCTACCAACTCACCCCCTGACCAACTCACCCTGGATTTGGATAACTCGCCCTACGCAATGACCAACTCATCCCCCCTTAAAAAAATAACATACCAACTCACCCCCCTAAAGATATTTTTATTAAATTTAATTGATTTGTTGGAAAAAATCACTTTGAATTGGTAATAGTTTATTATGAAATTATTAATATGTTCAATTATGTGATATTGGAGGCGTTTTTTTTTTGTAAAATTAACAGTATTTTCAAACAGTGGCCATTTTGAAAACGCTGTAATGACAGTGAAAAAAGCGAAAAACAAAGAGAAAAATAAAACAATTTGTCAAAAAACATTATGATTGAAAAAATTAGGACTATAATTAGATCTATTATATCAATTGTCAATAGTCAAATACCTTGTTTTAAAACATTGGAAAATTAGATAACTTGCATAGAAAATCATAGTTTCCGAACGATCAAGTTTTGAAAATAACGAAGGTAAATAACTAACAAACTCGCAAGTATTCGAGAAATCAGAGATCTGTTAATTTATTTGTGTATAAATACACTTTATTATCATGAATTAACACTAAGTTTAAAAATAAATATAATATTCTACATATAAAATTGAAGGGGGGGGGGTGAGTTGGACATTTCGAAATTAACATCGGGCGATTGTCAAAATCCAGGATGAGTGGGTAGGGGGGTGAGTTGGTAGGGGGGTGAGTTGGTCGGATACCCTCGTTATATGATCATTCAGTGAACATCTGGACATCCAGACAATCATTTCTAATATTCCACGTTTAACAATCACATAATGTACCTTTGTCTCAGACACAAAAATAAATACAGAAATATTTATTTACAGCGTAACATTTATACTTCAATTTTACACACATACAACAAACATATTATAGACTTAGTTACCATGTTTACAACAATGATATAGAATGGAAAACGTTCGCCCATTTTTAACTTATTGCTACATTTTTCATCCAAGTTTTCTTTAAAAAGGGAGAGGGCCCCAGAGAAGGAAGAAGTTTTCTCCAGTAATTCTTAATGGGTTTGGATTTGGACAGATTCTTTTATTTAGATTCCCTTTCTTTTGAACTTTATGTTCTCCAAACAAACAAGACTTAAAATGTACCAAATCTATAAAGAAAACAAATAGGTCTGAAAATAAAATTCAGGAACACTTTTTGAAAATATAACCCCCACCCGCCCATTTGTAAAGAAGACATTGGATGATTATACAGCAATGAATTTTACCAGGCATTATATATGCATTGTGATGAATGTATAGTGCATCCACGATAATGAGAAAGGAGGTAAATTTGGAATATTCCACACAGGTGGATTAATCAGATGCGCATGATTTAATTGTATTAGTGATGGTTTTTAATACAAAATGACCATATCAGTTTACTTAAGTAACAAGTAAAACCAATGTTTCAATAGTTTACCTAGTAACCGATTCATGTTTGCAAACATCACATTATCCTGGATACACTATAGAAGCTTATATACAATAGACTTTGATCACACGATTTAAATGATAAATGATGAAACGATCCACAGATATACAACATACATCCACACTCATTACAATACAGTCCAACCTCGTTACCTTGACAACCATCTACACAAATACCCCCTAATACAATATCATTCCTCTCTAATGCAGGGGTCCTACTAAAGCAGAATAACCAATCCTGAAAATGAGTCGCAAGTCTGTTGCGGGTACCATTTAGCACACATCCCTACAGCAAAACTCGGTTTCAAACATTGTTTTGTTGTTAAAATTCAGCTTATGGAACTTCAAATGACCATAACATTGTCAATTCTTTGAATTTTTTCATCAAAAACTTTTAATTTCTGCAGAAAAGTTTACGCTTTCTCATGCAGCAAATCCGGATTTCCGGATTATTCCGGAATTGTAGGACCCCAGATATTGAGAGGTGTGAACAATACAAAAAATCTTATAATATGTTAAACAATATATATAAACAGGTTTGTAACAAAACTTTGGAAACATGTTTATGAAATAAACAACATCAGTATCTTAGGCTGGTAAATTATACAACAAACTGAAGGATACATTTTTGTTTACTATTATCGAATATTGCCTCTTTAATTGACTATGTGAGAACAACTCAAGACATCATCATGTGACACCAACTTTGAACTACTTTATAACTATCTATAAATAAATACGAATCAGCACTTGATGTATAACATATAAATATTTTAACAGCAAGAATTAAAGAATTGCTTGCTGCATGTATAGTGCAGTTTTATTGACCTGTCAGAGTACATAATTACATGGTTTGTGAACATTATAGATAAGACATCACCAGAAAGGCAAGGATTACCATTACACCATTATTTAGTGTGCATATACCATGTATTCATGTTGACAGGTCAATATTGCACAATACCTGGAATGAGCAATTATCACTCAGTTATAATTTCAACCGACAAAAAAATATTTGAGCCATATAAGTAGCAAAGACATTATCTCCCTTGACAAGAAATGTCCAAGATAGACAAGTAAACACATTGGTTCTAACCATTTGGGTTTCCTCTTACCTAATCCATGTTGCCCACAGCAATATCTTGCAACTTAGTTCAGTTGTGAAGCCCAGTTGAAAAGCCCAATTGCTTGCTGATTATGCCAATACATTTATATAGTATTATCTAGATTAACAGGTGTAAATATTTCAGCTTTTAGAGCCACCAAACCAACAAGGAAAATGACCATAAAGGCAGAGTAATCCGAATGACTGGACCAATGTGTGTTTTACCATAAAGGTAGAGTAATCCGAATGACTGGACCAATGTGCGTTTTACCATAAAGGCAGAGTAATCTGAATGACTGGACCAATGTGTGTTTTACCATAAAGACAGAGTAATCAAAATGACTGAACCAATGTGCATTTACAGAGTATTAATAGGAGATAATTCACTTAATATGTCCCTTATATCTATCAACAAAACACACTCTATATGTTACTATTATACTACTTTCAAACAAGATACAATAATTGTAGCATGTTCCAAGAAATGTCCAGCATTAGTGACAAGCGCACATCTATATGTAACCTTGCAGATAATGACCAGATTTCTTAATGAAAACTAGAAGGGTTTTCGAAACAAAAACGTATGTCTACTTCCGGGGATCAAATTATCAGACCAAAACTCCTGACAATATGCACAACTAAGCTTGGTACCAAGTATTCATTCATGTTAAGTTTCATTGAAATCACAGTGGTTCAGGAAAACACGTGCAAAGAATCTTTGTGACATCCATCCAGGTGCCTGATTCATAGACGTACCTAAGCTAAGACAGCTAGTACATTCAAGCTAAGTTATGTGAACTAAAATTATCACAAATAACTATTTAAAGTTCACGAAAATATATGTTTTCACTTAGTTTGTGCAAAATAGTTGACAGAAAAGTCCAATCTGAGGTAAGATATGTCTAAGAAATGGGCCCCAGGTGACTAGCACAGAATTAATAACGTCTTCTGAGCTATATGGCGGCATTGTACTTGTCATATTCGAGGCATACTTTCTGACCAATTCACACAATGTACTAATGCAAAGCAACATATCACAATATCACTGTAACAATAAATACGACCATCTCTAACATATTACACCACCACCAGGCAAACCTGTCTGTGTACACCAAACATGGCAACAACAAAACATCGTATTTGTTGATAGGTGGTCAATTGCTCAATGGTTTATTTAACAGTATCGTCACAAGAGCAACATACTCAGTACTGCCAACATACAATATATCATCAGACCTGGTATCTTTCAGGCTTGTGCCTGATTTCAGGTTTTTGAATCCTGAATTTTCCTTCTTTCTTCATATGGAAAGGTTGAGTCTCAGCCTTTGAAACTTTGATTTTCAGGCCTGAGAATGAGTGCATATTACCAGGCCTGATATCCCAACGTACAAGATATGACCAAATGTACAATATATTGGCATGTTTCACGGCTCTTACTTTCAATCCAAACGTAATGGTCAATTCATGCTTTGTGGTGAAATTTGGTCCTTTTTATAATATAATTAATTTATGATAAGAGTCTAAATTTAAACTATCGTTATAAATCCTCAGGATTGTGTGTATTTCTTTCTTCTTTTGGTTTTTCTGTCGTAGTTGTCGTTGAATCTTCAGTAGCTGTAGCATCATCTACAAATTCATTACAAGAGTACAGTATGTAATAATATCTCAAACATTAACACATGGGTGAAAGTTGGAAATTCTGAAAAATCTGAAATCCTCAGAAATTGACAATTTATATAGGGAAAATAAAGAAAAACATACTTTTTGGTACACTCAAAAACCTGAAGTTCAGGTATATGCCTGAAAACTTTCACCCATGTTAACATTCATACAACAAACAGAGTAAAGGGGAACATATTAAGAATTGAAGGAAAATATATGTTTCGCCTACACTACTTTCACACAGAACTACACAGTGTGACTTCATGCTACATATATATAAATCCATAACAAGGACCAATATTAACCACAAGTTGTCAGGTGCTCATATAAAAGCAAATCAGTTCCGTTAACAGTCAGCCAGCTGTACCGAACAGTTGGAAAATATGAAAAATCCAATGAAAACTCCAGAGAGCAAATGTAATTACATACCTAATTCTACTGTTCCTTCATCTTGGAATCCATCATCTTTTGCTGAGTCATCTAGTGTATTATCATCAGTGGGTGGGGATGGAATTTCTGTCTCTGGTGATTCTGTGATTTAGACATATGTAATTGAGTTAACATATATAGCTACTTGGTATATGCTTGTTAATAATAAATCATATATGAAACATGAAAAATCCACAAAATATGAGAAACGTGAAGATTCCACAATTTACATGAAGATTCCAGAAATATGTGAAACATGAAGATTCCACTAATAAGTTACAACATACAGTATCATACTTTCATAATTTTGAACAGCAACAAGAGAAATGCTTCGAGTTCACTATTAGTGAACGAAGGTAACCAAAGTTTAAATGTTTTATAACATCTGCATCAAAACTTTTTATCATAACTATGCAGTTTGAATAAGTAATTACGCAGCTGCACAACTTAAATACAACAGAAATGCTGATAAACATTTGGGTACACGCATTTGGGAGGTATATGCAGCAAAAAATGTTTGTTTGTATTTGTGTTTTACAATGTTTCCCGATATATACAGCAGCAGTATCACCATGAAAGGATATACCCTGCAACTACTGGGGATCAAACCTGGACCATCGGGTTATAAAACCAATGCACTAACTACTGGACCATGGCTCTTGTATTGCTGTCCGCACAATTGTAGCCAACCCACTTAGAGGGGCACAACAAGATGAAGACAAGACAGCTTTCAGTAAATGCTAAAGTCATTTAAGGGGCCATAATTCTTTAGAAATGTTGGACAGTGATAAGGTAAGGTATTTATGATTGTGAACAAGGATGCCAATTTTGAAAGCAATGCCTTGATGGGCGTTGAAAATATTGAGTTTCAAGAACATTTTAAATGGAACAAACAAACGGACAGACAGGACAATCACTACATGCCTCCCGCATGAGTAGATGCCGGGGCATAAAAACATCTATAACTTACCTGTAGGTTTTTCACCATCCTCAACGGTATCTTTAGTTGATTCTTTAGTATCATCTTTTGAATCTTCTTTATCATCTATCACAGTTTTATTACTAGCTTCTTCACTTTTATTTTTAGAAACCTTAGGTTTAGATTTAGGTTTAAATGTTTTAGCTTTATTAATCAAGTATTTCACCTCTCTGTCTAAGGATTGCATTTTAGATGCTATATCGTCTAGTAATAACTTAGGTTTCTCATAAAGTGGAATAGAACTTTGTTCCTTGACCATGCTATCCTTCCATTCCTGCAATACATTGAGGAAAATATTAAAACTTTATAACATATCAGTTTATTAAACCTCATTTTTGTCTACAATGCTAAACTCCCATTACCCCAGAGCGAGACATTATGACTGTCAAAGCCATTTCCAAGCCATTTGACATGTTATCGACTGAAAAGTGGCTAGACTTATAATATTCATGATATTGTTTGGTATAATAAAATAAATATCATCTGCCAGCGTGTATGACATTGACAACCCTCTAAACAGAATATCAACCTTGGTTTTCACCTTGGGATGACATTCTGCCCTCGGGTTGACAATATTAATGTCAATACACTGGCATATGATACTTATATAGTATCACCCCTATTTTAATCTATATTTTAATGTTTATTCATGTTAGAGCGGTTGCTAAAAACAATTCAGTTATATACGGCGGCCGATTTTACAAACCAAATTTCCTGGACTGTACCCTTATCAGTGCTTATTCACCCTTCCATAAGAAACCAGCAACTTCTCCACATGTGGAGGAAAATTGACATTTTAAAATATTGTTTTAAGTCTCACTATTCAACAATATTTCAGTCATATGGAGACTACCCAGTCACAATATCGTGATACCACGCAACCCAGCTGTTACCTGGAACTACCTTCATATGCTGAACATCAAGCAAGGGAGATATATCAGTACCATTTTACAACTTTTTGAATAATGAACCTGAGACCTATCACACTAAGTGGATGCCCAACCACTAGGCTGGGAGCCCTACCACTAGGCTATCCATGCAGATTGAGTTTGTAACTTAGATCTAGAGACCTGGGCTGGTATTCACAAAGCATCTTAAGTGAAAACTTAAATATTTTGACTTAAGTCCAAACTGTCCAACATTTGCGCAGCTCATTTCTCCCACAATTTAAAGTATAATCCATGTTTTCTTAGTGATTATAGAAGCTGTTTACATAATGCTTCAAAACTATGTAAAATATTAATCATCTTCATCTTGCTTCTTGGCTGATACACTTAATAACATTTTTAGATTTTAAGAAATTTCTAAGTTTTCTGCTTAGATGCTTTGTGAATACCACCCCTGTACACAATGACTAAACAGACAAGTAATAATCATGCCTGGTTTAGCAATCATTGACAAGCCTGACAATCCCAGTTTCAAAGCCTGAAACTCTATATTTCAATATAAACAAAGAAGGAAAATTAAGTATTCAAAAGCCTAAAATCAGGCACCGGCCAGAACAGGCCTGGATGAATGTCCCACTTACCTCAGTTTCGTTGATAAGTTTTTCTAAAGTTTCAACTTCGACATCAGTAAATATTTTATCTTCTATTTCTATAGATGAGAGATTTTTAATGCTATGTAAGAAGTATGATGAATGATTTAACATGGAGTTGAGGGCTTCTACTGCTTCTGGGCGTTCCTTCAGTTCACGTACACGTCCTTCTAACGCTTTCATTTCCTTCTTTAGGCCCTTCAACTTGTCTACATATGGCTACAGACAGATAGAAATATTGTCAACATATTACCACAGGTAGATAGAAATATTGTCATTTTTTTAAGAACTTGTGTAAGTTTTTTTTTTCAAGAAAAAACTTAAAAGGTTATAAATATGAGTACATATAAGGGAGTGAAATCTCGGACATTGTACTTTAAAGAAACAAGATAACTGAAGCTTGGCCCCCTTAAATGTGGTCATAAGCAAACTTACATTACATTGATGTGGATTATAATATGTTTACAGTGTTTATAGCTTGACACCCTGCTTAAATGGCCAATGACCTTCGGCTTGGAGGGAAGAGACAGAAAGTTTGTGTGATACAAGAAATCTGTGTGCGTTAACCCTAGCTAGTTCTTCAACGTGTCTGGTGTATAACACCGATACACGTGAGACTACATCTGGGTTACCATCCAGTTCAAGTCTAGTTGTGTGGGAAACACTGAAAAGCATTACTAGAATAAAGTGTTCCATGATTACCTGTTTGGGTGTGTCATCTTCCTGTTCATACAGCCAATCAGAAGCCTCAGATAGTTTTGTATTAAGACCCTCTCTTTCTTCCTCCTTGGAACATTTCTCATACAACTCCTGGTTCAGTTTGTCCATTGTTTCATAAATGAAAGCTTCAAGTTCATTCTTGGCTTTCTCCAGTAATTTCTTCTCTTTGTCCTTAGCGGTGAGATCAGCTAACCTGTGAACGCAGTCAATATTCACATATAAATAGTTTGCAGCCTTGGGATTCAAAGCTATACTGTACAGCACCATGGACAACAATGCAAAGTACCAAAATTGTGCATGTGTTTTGCATTCTGATAAATTTAATGTAAATTATATTATAAAGAGAAAAGTGTAAAAATTGCTAACCGAGGCAAAAAGATAAATGAGATTTAAGTTTTGTCAAACAATACATGGACAAGTTAAGAACATGGCCAATGGAATGTATGACTTACTTTTTCCTGGAAGCTTTCAATGATTCCTTGCTAAGTGGTTTGATATCAGTGACTGAAGATTCTACCGTTATATTTTCCTTCACGATGATAATCTTAGGCTTCTTTTCACTTTCCTGTGGTAATCAAAGTACAAATCTTATCAAATTGATTCATTGACAGAGGTTCCATTTGACTCGGGAGTAGGGGTTTTGACCCTTGAAATTTTCAAAAAGCTGCATTTTGACACTCAAGATTTAAGTTTTAAGGGTCATTTTCTCTTAAAATCATGGGTATTTTGCTTAAAAAATTAGTCAAAAGTATCAAAATGACCGTTCAGATTCAGAAGCTAGTGGAACCCATGCATTGATAAGAATAGCAACAAACCAAACAAGAGGAAACTCTTCACTGATGGTGAAACAACATTGTAGTAGGTACAATTCTCTGAGGGAAACTACTATTACGGTAACATATTTACAGATAATTGCAATTATTTGCTAATTTATTTAAATTATTTCAAATTTTTGCCTGGTATGGTCTAGAATTACCCAGGACCTAGTCATAAACTAATCAAATCACATTTGTGACCTAGGCATCTAATAGTAGTACAAAACTTCAGCTATCTTCATTAATTCTCATCAAAATTTCTTTTTAAAACAATATCTCTAATTCTAACATGACAGATGTTTTCGCTTATATAGACAAAGAAAAAACGTAGCAATGTATATTATGTGATATACAATGAAAGTGACGTCACGTCGGTTTTATGACGTCATGCAGGTAAACAAGTAGTTAACGACATACGGGTACTCTCGCTAAGTAACACTGGCTTAAAATATAACTGCCCAATTAAATCATGTTAGAATCGAAATAAAATATTCAAAAGCCGTAGTATACCTCTGTTATACAATGGTTTGTTGTTCTGACGCGTTATTTATAAGTGTTCGTGGTTAATTCCTAAGCGTCAGAACTCCGAACCATTGTATAACAGCCGGTATACTAGAGTTTTTCATAGTTTATCTCTATCTATTCTACCTTTTGTTCTTCAGTTTTATCATCTTTTTTCTCTTCTGTTTTCTCATCCTTCTTCTCTTCTTCCTTTGTTTCTTCTTTCTTATCTGTTTGTTCATCTTTCACTTCCTCTTTCTGTTCATCCTTTGTTTGTTCACTTTTCTCTTCTTCCCCTCCCGCCTCTTCCTCCCCCTGCTGTAATATATATATCACCCGTCAATAAATCTCCTGTCCATTTGATGGTACTGACATTTATCTGTATAGTGCAGAAATACCAACATGATCCTACCTTTACATATGAATAAATTAAGAGTTTTTTTCTGTTGAATATACCACTTTCCACAAGCAAATCATGCAATACCGGTCCTTTAGAATAGTGTTAGTATAACACCTCGAGTGTCATGATACTTCCCCCTTATGGAAACATACAACCAGGGTTGTAAACATAGTCAAGATATCAGCTGTTAAATCATGCTAATATAAGGTTGAGGACTATGTCAATATCTCAGCACTATACTGAACATTTTATTAGCAAATATGGAAAAATAGACAGGCATTACATTGTATTGAATATCTATTATACAGTGCAACCAGTGTTTCAACTAGAAATGCATCAATAGGCAACATATGTCCCTTATTGCCTTTCAACCAGGTGTAAAGGACCATGCCTAGGCTAATATTGGATATGAATCAAATCCTCAGATGCACAACTAATCTAAAGACTTATATTTATATGAAGTTTGATGACCTGTGTTCAAACACTTTTAGAGTTATGTGTGAAACAAGCAAACTATAACTATGTAAAGGGCAATAACTCCGCTAATATTTGGTGAATCTAAATCTATAAGTGGGCAACCACACAGGATGACTAATATTCCTATGAAATTTAATAACTGTTACTTAAACATTTCAAGAGCCAGTGGCATTTAATAACAATTTGGAATTTTAAGCATCTTTATATAATAATTTCAGTATCTGAAGTAGAAAAGCACCATAGTAACCCAAATCAGCTTCATTTCACGAATACAGTACTACAGTACTTCAATACATGCAAAATTGAAATACCAATAACAACAATAAGGCCATTGTAAACCAAGTGCTAGAATATCATTCCCATTTTGTTTTTAAAAGGTGGAGCCAGAGTATTTTTTATTTTCTAATGTATCCAGAGTTGATTGAGACTAATATGCTTTATTTTGATTATCTTGAAAACCTTCAAAACAGTATCAAAGAAAAGCAGCCCAGTGGAGGTATTCAACATTTATCTTACTTAATTTGAAAATAAGGATAGACAATCATATCACCTGTTACTGACCAAGAGTTTAATGTGGTGTGATCTGATTGGTCGTTTTTTTCCTTAAGTCAAGTAAGATCAATATTGAATACCACCCCTGTACAGGATGGAAAACAGAAGGGAATGATTATCTAGGAATTAATGAATTCCAGCCCAAGCATGCTTAAACAAGATAGATATGACAACAAATCATGCATGTTATGTCTTTGACTTAAATATTAAAGTTATCTATTATCCTAAGTCAGAAGATAATAGCCGACCTTTGAACTCTTGTCGTCAGTATTTGATTGGTCAGACTTGGCCTGATCCGCTTCCGTAGTTTTATCCACAGGTGGTTTCTCCTCACTGGATTCATTTGTCGCAGTTTTACCATCCTTTAAAATGCACCAATTAAATCAAAATACTAGACTAGTTGTAAAAATAAGAGAAATAAAAATAACTAAAAATAACTAGGGACAACATTCTTACTACAAGGGGTAACTATGAAAACTAGAGATAGACATCTAGACTGTATAACCCTCAATTCTTACTGGAAATTGGTACATTTTTATGATGTTTTAACATGTTTGCTCATGTTACAATGAACAGCCTAAATCTCTGAATAGACCCAACCAGAATTCAATCATCCCTGCTGTAAAGGAGAGAACCACTCTGCCACGGGACATGCAACATATACAGGACAATACTTTATCACAAGTTGCAGAACAATACTTTCTGATGGAGAATAAATGTCAGGATAAAATTATTCATTTGGACAAAATATAAATGAAGCAGAAGGCTGGTAGCATGGATCTTCATAAACATTTTCTATTGACAATAGCATTGATTTAATTCTTTTCAACCTGATCATGATAAAACGATTTGTGAAACACGCCTTCAACTATAATCCACCTCTATCGAACATTTGCACATATTTCAGAAATAGTGAATATCAAGATTCAACCTCGCCAAAGGCAAGACTGAACCCACACAGGGTTACAAATCCAGCGCACTAATCACTGGACCTTCGCCACGACTCAGGAGACTTTGTTAACAATTGTCAATAAGACCTCTCATGCACATTATGGAAAGTTATATTTGTGGTAAACTTTACTCAAGACAGGATTGGCATTCAGTAGGTTCATATCTGAAGTCAGGTACTCAACAATTACTATACCAGTTAACTCCCCTGATATGTTACTTCAGTGAACAGTAAGAAAATAAGGAGAAAAATGCAGATCAGGAGAAATCAAGAACGCATGCAACAATAGTGTGTTCACTGTCTGATATGGAGAATTTATAAAATCAATTAGTGTCTGGGAGTGGGATGATTTTCACATAGTATGACATCATTGAGCAACTAAGTCAAGTTGAGATATTTTCTTAAATTGCCTTTTTGAAATGATTTTAAAATTGCCAAATAAACATCTTTCTGTTGTCTTGAATTTGTAAATAAACTAATAAGATACATTCTTTCAAAAGCAAAACATTGAGTTTCGTTAACTTTTGCCGTAAGTTCTAAAATGACATTGAAATAATATTGGAAACAACAATTATCTTACAAAACACCTATGGAAATCAGTTCCTAAACACCAAATAGTTTAATTGATTAACAAAAATTTGTCAGTTAATTGATTATTAATCGATTATCCAAAAATGTCAAAATAATCGATTAATGTCTAGTCTGCGCCAAACTGTTAAAAATTCATCAATGTCACACAGTGAACAGATACAAACAAAACCTTTACAACAATCACAATGACATATAAACAATCATACCTCAGGTAATACACTATCTCCTTCCTTCACCTCTCCCTTCTCATCGGTAGAACCAAATAATCCACTCAATGTTCCACCAAGTTCTGTTGATGTAATATAGATAATATAACAATATAATACAACCAAATAATCCACTCAATGTTCCACCAAGTTCTGTGGATGTAACATAGATAATATAACAATATAATCAGAGATTCCACTTGCTTCTGAATATGAAGGGTCATTTTGATACTTTTTACTTAGTTTTAACATTTTATAGGCAAAATACCTATGATTTAAAGAGACAATGACCCTTCAAATCTACATCTTGAGGGTCAAAATGTGGCGTTTTTGAAATCTAAGGGTCAAAAGCCCTGATATAATACAGTCAGGTCTCAATACATCGATGCTCTTCGTTCCCAAGCAAGCTGTCGTCGTTATAAATATATCAGTATACTGAATTAATACAAAGCGCTTTTGAAACATTTGTCTGCAAAAAATGTCATTATTAGACATTGTCAGTATATTAGTAATCGTCATATTGAGACCTGACTGTATATCAATCTGGTAACAGTGGGTACAGTATTGTATGGCAACATTCAACTGATGGAAAATTTATTCAATATGGCATAAAACCTTATGATAAACTAACACAATTGACATTCGGCTAACAAAGAACATCTGGTTATAAGCTATGTTTATCTTGATTCTTCGAAGATATTTTTTAGAATTTTTTTCTAAGATTTTTACCAAATGTGTCCAACATGGTTTTTTCTCCAAGTGTTAGAATAGTTTCATTTTTTATTGCATTTAATATACAGAAAGGGATTGGCCATTTCAACAGTATTGAAGCCATCTCCCAGATTATTTACAAAGTCATGGCAACTGCAAGGAAAAGTCTAAGTGTTGCACTATGAAATCAGTTAGAATTGTCTAAGATAAAATACAGAACATTTCATTAGAAAATCTCTCAGATGTTTTGTAAATACTGGCCTTGATTGTAATGATACTACTTTTCTAAAACTATATTAACCGCACACCATACTTACTGGACCAAGTTGATTCCTCCTCGACAGTTTTATCTTCTTTTTCAAACACAGTTTCAACCTGAATCATCACAATTATACATTGGTTAACTTTAAAAGACTAAAATGGACATATGAAAAACATAGTCCTAACATTCCTGAGAATTAGCACAACAAGGCTTGTTCCAATTTTTATTTGAAGTTCAATCGAAATCCAAGCAATGGTTAAGGAGAGCAAGTACTGACAAAGTTCAATAGTGACACCCATCCTGACATCCAGCACTAAATTAATATGTCTCCCCCCCCCACACCTTATCTGGGAAATATAAATATTTTTATATCATTAATACGTTAGAAAACAGTAAATCTCAGATTAACAAAATCTTACCAGGTCAAGGGAGAGAATTCCACTTTCGTCCATCCTGAAATGTGCCTTAATGCCCTTGGCTTCTTCAGCATCTGTGTGTTTATCATACGCTTCTGCTATACCTTTCAATCCAATCTCCTGTACCTGTCCTTGTAGCTTTAGGAATATACTGAAATACACGGTGATCAATTATAGTGCATGGAATATGCATACACTTAGATAAAGGACATAACTCCTAAATAAATAGAGAAGGTAGAGTTATGGTTCTTGCACTGTGCATCATCAACTCAATGTGCAAAATAATATGAAAACCTATCAGGGGTGGAGAAGTTACTGACCAGACACAAATCTACAATGGACAGATGGACAGAGGATGGAGGAATAGATAGACAAGATCAAATCAATGTCCATCACAGGGTCCAACTCTATAAAATCATGGACTGCAAGCCATATTCATATTCCAGAAAACAGTACTATAATGAATAATTTAAATGTATCCTTTAATAAAACTTTCTTATCTTGACAACATGCATTAAATTCCACCAAATCAATGACAACTCGACTCTTTATTATGAAAACAAAATGTCTTACTCTGCAACTTCTTTCTGTAAGAAGTCAAGTTCACCGTAACTGACATTGAAGTTGAAATCATTGAAATGTTTATTAAAGGTCATGACCTTTTTCTGTGGGTAAGGATTCATTCTACCGAACAATGTTCGTCGGATCACCTTGGGTGGGTCAGTGCTATCTTCAGATTTTTGCTTCTCAAATTCCACCTTAAAGGAAATCAACAAAATAAGAATGTACTAAATATACAAAATAAACAAAGTTTTGACAAAATGTTTGACATAAAACAGTTGCATTGATGAAAGTTAGAAATTCTGGAAAAAAAACATGAAATATTCCAAAATTAACAATTTATGTAGGGGACATGAAGAAACACAGACTTTTTTGAAAAGTAAAAAACCTGGAGTTCAGGCATATGCCTGCAAACTTTTACCCATGCAGTTGGTATGTTTCAGTTACATTTGGTTGAACTATCCGGTTTTCCTGATCTTAATTATCAACCAGTACTAGCTTATGTTGCTGCACATTCTCATTTGAAGGAAACCATGACTTTAAATTTAAACCTATGGCACACAGACCTAGAATCCAGTGCTTCTACCCTTAACCCCTGTGTCTTCCTTACTACATAGCTACCTAATACATCACAGGTCTGGTAATTAGCAATAGTTCTAAGGCTTGAAAATTCCGGTTTAAAATTCTGAAATTCTATTTTTGAATACAAACAAAAGAGAAATTCAGGATTCCAAAACCTGAAATCAGACAAAAGCCTGATTATTTAATATCAGCACATTCAGACTCAACTATGGAGAATAATCAACCTACCACAATCGGGTAAATGTTGGCTTCCTTCACATTGAATGTGAGTACTTTGAATCCCTTGCCGAGGAAAGCAGCTTGATATACGGCCCCTAGTGCTGCTGCTTCATCTGTATTAATACTCTTACCAAGATCGACCCTGTAATATAACAACTCTACAATACATAATCTGGTATCTGTTTATTCATGTTAAACACAACTTCTCAACAATTTTTCAGTCACATACAGTGGTCGACTCACCTACCCTGTTTTCTTGAACTGTATTCTCATTTCTAAACCATACAAACTCACCCTTTAACTCGAAACCAGCAGATTCTCCACATTATGATGAGGAAACTCAACAAAGCTGCCAAATTTTTTGTTTAAAGACATTACCTGCCACAAGCAGGAACTGAACCCAGACTGCCAGATTACAACCGTGAATAGAACCCAGACTGCCAGATTACAACCGTGAACTGAACCCAGACTGCCAGGTTACACCTGTGAACAGAACCCAGACTGCCAGGTTACAACCGTGAACAGAACCCAGACTGCAAGATTACAACCGTGAACTGAACCCAGACTGCCAGATTACAACCGTGAACAGAACCCAGACTGCAAGGTTACAACCGTGAACAGAACCCAGACTGCCAGATTACAACCGTGAACAGAACCAAGACTGCCAGGTTACAACCGTGAACAGAACCCAGACTGCAAGGTTACACCCGTGAACAGAACCCAGACAGCCAGATTACAACCGTGAACAGAACCCAGACTGCCAGATTACAACCGTGAACTGAACCCAGACTGCCAGATTACAACCGTGAACAGAACCCAGACAGCCAGATTACAACCGTGAATAGAACCCAGACAGCCAGATTACAACCGTGAACAGAACCCAGACAGCCAGATTACAACCGTGAATAGAACCCAGACAGCCAGATTACAACAGTGAACTGAACCCAGACAGCCAGATTACAACCGTGAACAGAACCCAGACAGCCAGATTACAACCGTGAACTGAACCCAGACTGCCAGATTACAACCGTGAACAGAACCCAGACAGCCAGATTACAACCGTGAATAGAACCCAGACAGCCAGATTACAACCGTGAACAGAACCCAGACAGCCAGATTACAACCGTGAATAGAACCCAGACTGCCAGATTACAACCGTTAACAGAACCCAGACAGCCAGATTACAACCGTGAACAGAACCCAGACTGCCAGATTACAACCGTGAACAGAACCCAGACAGCCAGAATACAACCGTGAACAGAACCCAGACTGCCAGGTTACAACCGTGAATAGAACCCAGACTGCCAGGTTACAACCGTGAACAGAACCCAGACTGCCAGGTTACAACCGTGAACAGAACCCAGACTGCCAGGTTACAACCGTGAACAGAACCCAGACTGCCAGGTTACAACCGTGAATAGAACCCAGACTGCCAGGTTACAACCGTGAACAGAACCCAGACTGCCAGGTTACAACCGTGAACAGAACCCAGACTGCCAGGTTACAACCGTGAACAGAACCCAGACTGCCAGGTTACAACCGTGAACAGAACCCAGACTGCCAGGTTACAACCGTGAACAGAACCCAGACTGCCAGGTTACAACCGTGAATAGAACCCAGACTGCCAGGTTACAACCGTGAATAGAACCCAGACTGCCAGGTTACAACCGTGAATAGAACCCAGACTGCCAGGTTACAACCGTGAATAGAACCCAGACTGCCAGGTTACAACCGTGAATAGAACCCAGACTGCCAGCTTACAACCGAGAACAGAACCCAGACTGCCAGCTTACAACCGAGAACAGAACCCAGACTGCCAGCTTACAACCGTGAATAGAACCCAGACTGCCAGATTACAACCGTTAATAGAACCCAGACTGCCAGCTTACAACCGTGAATAGACCCCAGACTGCCAGGTTACAACCGTGAATAGAACCCAGACTGCCAGCTTACAACCGTGAATAGAACCCAGACTGCCAGATTACAACCGTGAATAGAACCCAGACTGCCAGGTTACAACCGTGAATAGAACCCAGACTGCCAGCTTACAACCGTGAATAGAACCCAGACTGCCAGCTTACAACCGTGAATAGAACCCAGACTGCCAGCTTACAACCGTGAATAGAACCCAGACTGCTAGGTTACAACCATGAATAGAACCCAGACTGCCAGGTTACAACCGTGAATAGACCCTAGACTGCCAGGTTACACCCGCAAATAGAACCCAGACTGCAAGGTTACACCCGCAAATAGAACCCAGACTGCAAGGTTACACCCGCAAATAGAACCCAGACTGCCAGCTTATAAATCAAATACGCAGATTAAGTAATTAAAGTATAATGGATAAAAAACTTGGCATTTATGACAATTCCATTTTCAGTTAGAAGCATTTCTTTATGAGATTCTATGACCTGTCAGCTGTCAGACAGGATAACTCCTTGTTTGTTTAACAGGTAATAAGAACTATAACCATACCTATGGTTAATCATGGATACAATATGTCAAAACTTCATAGGTATAACTTACACTCCAAGATATTCTTTTAATTTAGCTTGTACTGCAGGAATTCTGGTGCCTCCACCCATCAATATAACATCGGAGATCTCTCCCTGAATAAATACACCAATATATAATATTGATAATATAATGCAAATGAATATTACACCACACAACTCTACACTGTGATCATGTTTAGTTTCCTTGAAATGCTTTTGAAACTTTGGAATTAGCTTACTTCACCAGCTTTTTGCAATACCCACTTGGTATTATCCTGCCTTGTCTGAACTTCACTATATCATGAAAAGGGGAAATTTTCAAAAATTAATAAGCTAGACTGCGTTCAATGAGCGCTTATAAATGCTCCAGTGGAAGTCTTGTCCATAATAACTAGCGGAGTCCATAATTCTGTTGAATAGTTGATAGTGTTACATGGCCTTGACAATGTACTTGGTATTTAAGATGGTAAACAAGTATGCCCAGTTTAAAAGCAATGCCTTGATGGACTTCGAATTTATTGGGAGTTTCAAAAACTTGAAAGGTTAGGTTAACTTTTTTTTTAAATGGGACAGATAAACAGTTTGACAGGACAATCACTATATACCTCCTGCATGAGTAGATGCAGGAGTATAGGAAGTAGGTATATAAAGCCCTAATATGAGAAGTGTACGTTGCTTACCAGTGTGATTTCTGAAGCTTTTAATGCATCTTCTATAGGTTTAGTTACCCGCTGGTACATATCAGCACTCATATCCTCGAGTTGTTGTCTCGATACTTTCATCTTGAAATCTTCATCATCAAGCAAACCTTCAACCTGGTAACCATGGAAACAAAGTCAAGAATATGAAACAATTCAATGAACTCACATGGATGGCAGTGGATAACACTTATTTCAGGTTGAGAAGTTCTATTCTTGGGTAGGACACTTGGTCATTTTTGAAACCCAACTAATGATGAACTGGTAGGTCACCAACAGCAGGGTTCCCACATATTTTCTAAGACAAAATTCCCAGATTTTTCCCTGACCACTGAGCAGTTTTCCCTGACTTTTTAGAGCAAGCTTGCAACACAGCATATTTTTGTTAGAGCAAATTATGGCAATAAAATAAAGAAAAGGAGGCTATATTTGCTTTATATGAAATAATAAAGTTTAAGTTAGCAGTTTTTATGGCGGCTAGTTGATATAAAATTCTTACAACTTAAAATTATTCCGAGTGAGCGATGATTTTTTTCAGTTTTAGGTATTTTTTCATAGGAAATGACAGCTTCAATGAAAAATTCCCCGACTTTTGCTCAATTTCCAGATTTCCCTGAGTAATTCCAAATTCCCTGACTTTTCCCTGACCTTGAAAAAATTATGTTTTCCCCTGACTTTTCCCTGACCGTGGGAACCCTGCACAGGTGGTCCTGCATGTACTGGTGATATACACTGTAACATGCAATTGAAGTCAGTATATGAATATGTCAGCATATCTGGTGTTGTATCAACACAGTCATGACTATATTTGAAACCAGGTAAACAGGTTGTAATACACCTACATGTGCCATGGAGTAAATATAGGTTATGTTAATTGTGTAACTTACAGCAGCGGTGTGATCAGCATTAGCACTGAGAACTTTCTTTACACGTTTTGCTTCTTTCAACAGTTTAGCCATAGCACGATGGTTTGAGTACAAGTCAGACTTTGTCTTCTTATGCTCGTTAAAATACTTGGCAAAATGATCTCTCAACCTCATAGAGATTTCTAAACCACCAAGCTCTGTATCAAATCTAAAATATACAATATTAATAAACACTGTAAATCATTTAATTGTGCTATCTTCATTTCAGGAATTTCAGACATAACTAGAGCTGTCGCAATTCGGCAGACTAATATACCCCCGCCGGCAAAGGGCCATAATTCTGCCAAAATTCATCACAGCGCAAATTCCTTTAATTTGTCATGCACATCTATATGTTGAGGTTGTTCATCTGGGAAAGTTTGAGCGAGATCCTGCCAAAACCGTAGGAGGAGTTGCGTCCATAAGAATGCGTCTACAGACAGACAGACGGACAGGCTGAATCAAGTATACAACCCTTACAACTAGTTGTGCGGGGGTATAATTAGCAGAATAAGATTGATGAAATTTGTGGTCAAAGGTTGAGGTAAAGTAGTCTTGTTATGAAAGTATATACACTAATCTAAGAATTTGTGAGGAAATGAATTTGTGAATAATAGCCAAAAATGAAAACATTTCAAATAATACCTGATCTAGTTTATGAGATTATAACGAGGGGCTTTAAATATATAATATTTATGTCCTTTGCATTTTCGTATGACCATATTTAGCAGAATTCTACTATAACTGTGTATGTTTCTTCACTATGCCTGCAATTGCATAGCCTTATTTCAACAAATAAATAATGTATTGAGCTTAAAAAAGGGTATACACGAGTATACTAGCCGTATTTTCATTTTAAGCAAACTTTGTTTCATCTTTGCAGTAGCTGTTTATAATTTGTAAGGGGAAGTGAACATTACTTACCCCACTCCTTTGATAACAAGTTGTGGGTTTTCTACCATCCTAGTCCCTTCTTTCATTTTCACCACTTGATAACCTGAAGTATGTAGAATATACATTATATATGTGATCATCATGCCCATATTAGGACATAAATCAGTAGACTTAGAAAGAATATACATACATGTATAACCCCATCTTAGGGCAAACTATGTGAAATTCAACAACCTGTTTGGTCAACAACATTTCTGACTTTTTCCATGGCAACATGTACCCCTAACTCAAACTTAATGTAACATATTAATAGGTGATTTCATATACTGCTACTCTATTGATTTACATTATGCTGAGAGAAGGCTTGTTTAATATGGTGTGCACCATCTCCATTCAATGTCAGGCTATATGAACTAGATGTGTCTGATCGACAAAAGCCCCCTCACCCACACACACAGGTTATGCATGGGGCATAAAGAAAATGAGAAACAATACATGACCCAGTCATTGCTATGGGGAATTCCATACATTATATTAAATACATCTTCTTTTTAACTGCAGGGCGACGCCGGCAACCTACAGAAAATGGTACAGTTCATCACCTCATCCAAACGGAAGACATAAACGGCTGAAAAAGATGGAATGCAGAAAAAAAATTTAATGTTTCTTCCGAGATAGAGTAGAGGAGTCACAGTTTGCCACCTTGGAGTAAACAATAACTAGACCTACTAGATACACTATATTATGCTTACCAACAACAGTGGCAGTGGTACTCGTAGCTCCCATATCATAAAACATCAGATACGTCATACTGGTGTTAAATTGCTTTCTTCTGAATACACCGTAGTTCAATGCAACTGAAAAACAACAAATGTCACACAGTAGGTATTACAGTGTGTACAATTCAGAGTTATCATTAAGATTTTGCTGAGCAGGCTTGTTTTAAATTTGAGGCTGTCAAAACTACTATTTCATTAGCTATTAAAAGAAGTGTCTATAAGTTTTGAGGCAGTCAAAGTTGCAGTTGAGACAGGCATTTTGACAAACAGGACAACTTTGAGTGTAGTAAGTCATACACTAGATGCTAGATATATTGAACTGGAATCAATACTAGATAAATATAGTCCATAAATTATTTGTAGCCTTGTAATTGACTTGATTGTTAGAAATTGTGTTTCAATAGTTGTTGTTTTTTAATATTTTTTTTTATTGACACCTCTATAGAAAGGGTTCTGAGATGGTATTCAATATTGAATTAACTTGACTTAAGGATAAGGACAAACTATCAGATCACACCATATTAAACTCTTGGTCAGTAACAGGTGATATGATTGGCTATCCTTATTCTCCAATTAAAATAGATCAACATTGAATACCACCCCTGGCCCAATCAATTGCTTTATTCCTGCCAAGCTGTTATCGATATTAATAATAATGAAAGCTCTGTAAAGCTTGTGTAGTTTAGTGATAAGTGTAGACTCACCAGCAGCGTTATCACCCATCAGTTGTAACACGTTCATACCACTGAACTCAGCAGCTTGAAGTACTGCTCTTCTCTCGGCCTGATTGAAGAATGATGGTACCGTGATTACAACATCTTTGATTGGTTGATCAGCAAATGTTTCAGCATATTGTCTAGCTTTCTCTAAAATCATTCCCAGCAACTCCTCTGGTGTGTACTGAGTTTCCCTATAAAGAAGATCACAATATTAAAGGACGCTCAAAACGCCTTTTCAAACATTAATTGTGAGAAAATAAACAACTTCATTTAGATATCAATTAGCGATCCTACTTAATGTTATGGTTTTAAATAGAAAAGATGTTACTGGTCTCATTTTCCTGCATCATTATACCCAAGATAAGTAACAAAGAACTTGAACATATAATTTTATCATACTACTAGTATATACTTAGAATGCTAGAATGTTTCTCCCACAAAGGGCCGTACCTCCAGAATAACATTTACAACCACTATGACTTCGATCCCGTTAGCCAGTATTAATGTGAAGTTTAATTATAAATAGTATAGATTACTCATCAAGCATGGAAATTCATCCATCCAGTACAATATATCTCACCCCCCACTATATGCGGCCAAGGAGACAAATAAAGGTTCAGCTATGATAATGTATTGTCACTTACTCGTCTATTTGGAATATGACAGTTCCACGATCCTCATCCTTAACTAGATTATAATATGGGAATCTTGTCTTAAACTTCTCCACAGCTGGATCATCATACATCTTGCCTACAATCTGTGTTAGGTACCAGTAACCTTGACTTGGGAACTTGGTCGCCTAGAAATGTGAATAAAATAAATATATTTCATATCAATTATCCTATAGTTTGCACCTATAGTGGTATTCAAACCTATACTGTATGGCGATATCGCCTAGCAATGCTAAGTATGAAAGCATTTAATCATTAGGGCATTGCTACAATCCCCTAAAAAGTCATCTTCACTGCTTCTTATCAGCATTATTCAGGGGTCCTAATGAGGTAAAATACTCAAATCCTAAAAATAAGGTACAAGTCTTGTTTCAGGTGCCATTAGAACATCCCTAAAACAAAACGATGTTTCAACCACTATGCAATTGTTAACAAGAGTGCCAAAATGTCACAAAATACGCCCGTCTTGGGGCATGGTGAGTCTCAGGGCATGGTGAATGAAAAAAACAAACAATCCAACATTTTTTTTAATTCAAGGACCATAACACAAGAAGGCCTAGGCTGATTTGGCCTACAATTGAACTTGTCTTAGATATTATATCCGTAAACATTGTCACCAAGTTTGAAGATACTCAGATGAAAACTCTTTGCACTAGAGAACAGACAAGGTAAATTTCACATTTATTTTGGTAATTATAGGATAATAACCAAATAAGGCCTAGGCCAATTTGGCCTATAATCAAACTTGGCCTAGATATTATGCCCATAAGCATTGTCCCAAAGTTTGAAGACGATCGTATGAAAACTGTTTGCGTTAGAGCACAGACAAGACCAATTTCTTACTTATTTGGTAATTAAAGGCCCATAACCCAATAAGGCCTAAGCCGACTTGGCCTATGATCTAACTTGGCCTAGATATTATTCCCATAAGCATTGTCACAAAGTTTGAAGATGATCAGATGAAAACTGTTTGCACTAAAGAACAGACAAGGCCAATTTCATACTTATTTGGTTATTAAAGGACCATAACCCAATAAGGCCTGGGTCGATTTGGCCTATAATCGAACTTGGCCTAGATATTATGCCCATAAGCATTGTCAGCAAGTTTAAAGATGATCGGATGAAGACTGTTTGCGCTAGAGTACAGACAAACGCCGCCGCCCGCCAAGGGTGTTCACATAATACGTCCCGTTTTCAACGGGCGTATAAAAAAGATAATGCATATGAAATTTCATATGATCATAATTAAGTCATTATCTTTATTTTGTAGCCTGCAGGTAAGAGACAAAGTTTCATAAAATACTTACACAATTTTCTGCTGGATTTCCAAACAGTCGTTCACCATTCCTCAAGCATACAATAGAAGCAGTCTTTCTACTGGAATCACTGTAAACAAAGTAAGCATAGTAATGTCAATAGGATGCCATTAAAGTCACATTACCAGTACCACAATGTACAAAATGTAACTTCAACTAGAGCTGTCGCCATTCGGCAGACTAATATACCCCTGCCGACAAAGGGCCATAATTCTGCAAACATTCATCGCAGCACAAATTCCTTTCTTCATGCACATCTATATGTTGAGGTTGTTGATCTGTGAAAGTTTGAGCGAAATCCTGCCAAAACTGTAGGAGGAATTGCGTCTACAAGAATACGTCTACGGATGGACAGACGGACAGGCTGAATCCAGTATACCCCCCTTACAACTCGTTGTGAGGGGGTATAATAATTAAAATTCAACCATGCAACAGCTAAGACAAATTGTTCAGTTACTACTGTACTATAATTTAATAAAGACAAGACACGCCAAGGTGGACAAATTTAGAATTATGGAAAGGAACCAAATGTGTTTATAATATCATGGTCGGCTGTTACAAAGACCATCTAAAATGGAAACATAGCTCATGAGACATGTACTATAAATCTCAGCAAATTTATGTTTCAAATACCTGGAACTACCCTCATATGCTGAACATTAAACAAGGGGGGTATACCAGTAACGTTTTTAATGACTTTAGTATGGCATAGCCTAAGTATAATCCTACACCATTCTGTTCCCACGGCAGACAATATTACCACTCGGCCACCCAGGATAGTATATATACATACTAGTAATAAGTTAGACTTATATTAACAGACATCTACCACATAAGTATGGAACTATACTTACTCATTTGTTATAATTTCCATAGGAATACCAGGCTGAAGATGAGAGAAAATATTGTTATTATACTTGAGTAATGAATCAACTGAATATAATAATAATAAAAGATTAAATGGAATAACTTTATGAAAATAATGTTACGCTATATAAGATCTTAACCTTATAATGAAACAACACAGCCTGTCATGATGAATATCAGCTCAAGTAGTGAAGTTGTTACAAGAGTTAAGTGAAGGTTACTCAAGCCACATTATCCTGACACTGGGCCAAACTAGACCAAGAATTTAAGTTTTACCACATACGCAGAGAGCCAAACAAGGCTCATTACTACCAGTGAGTCCCACTATTAATTCAATGGGGATAACGTATAGAACGGAAGTGATACCCCTGACGGTTTTTCGAGTGTAAATTTCGTCGCTTCGGTAAGTAAATCTTGATTTTTCTTTGTTTTGAAATCACCTAGCCCACCGTACCCGGCCCTATCGATACTTGCAGACCCAAGCCCATTTTCCCTTCAAATACATGTGATTAAGGAGAACATTCGATTCTAGTGCGGTTTTGGTTACTGCACCCCTGACGACCCGTCTACATTTTTTCCAATTTCTGCCGATTTGCATGGTGTGTTGCTGTTTTATGGGGCCAACTTCATTGTTTACCATATTCTAGGTTTGTATTTTGCAAAATTAGTTTGATGCAGTCAGGATATGAGGCAGAATAGACGAGAGAACCACTATGATACCCCTGACGGTTGCTGTCCCTCACTGATACCCCTGACGCCTCAAAATACTATAATATTGTAATACGAGACGGTCGGCTCTGTACATGTTCAACCACTAAAAAATCAAGATTCTAATCAATTGCGTAAATACATAAAGAACTCGTGATTCTGGCACTTCTCTACCAATGTAGAACAAACCGTTAAAAGAAGTTCCTACGCATTGTTTTATTGATAAAATAGACGTTATATTATAATCAGACACAGGCAAAACAAAGACTGGCAATATAAAATATCAACAGAAATCGAAAGCTACCCATTTTGATTAGCTATGTGGTGTGAAGAAGTATAAACTGAATTTATTTTTTAATGTTAACATTATTTTGAAAGCCGATTTACTATTTAGAACTATCTGTACGCAAGGAACTAGTATACGGATTTATTTATATTTTCTTCTATACTTAAGTAAGGACTAAGGTAGTGAGCTACTGCCAGGAGTTTGGTGGTATTCTACACATGTACATTACGTTCACAACTACACCGGTTTATAGCAAACACAGCCATTCTGATCACCTCGGCCTTTATGCATTGCAATAGACCTCTGACATAACAAGGCGCCATATTGAAACTATTTTCAGTCACATGATTAGAAAATGGCAGCCCCCAGTCTTCAGTACACATTATGTCAATACATGTTTACACAAATATATAGATTTATATAGATATATTATACCAGTAAATACGCACTACAAAATTCCGAGGAACGATTAATCACATGTGTGCTAGGTGATACGTTAACTCGAAATGATCCGAAAGTCAAGTAGTATATTTTGTAACAAACCCGCTTAAATATGGGTCATGTTTGTTGATGTTTTCGACACGTGCTTGGGAAATATAAATTATGAATAATATTTAAAGATATCGGTTATTTCTTTTATGATATGTCTTCGTATGATCATAAAATATGAAAACTGTTCGGGAAAGATAAAATAACCATCTTATTGACGGATATATAATTTGTTACTTTCGCTGGGACTTATAACCCACGCGAATCATATTGGTGTATAACTATAGTTAGACACAAGGGTTATTTGCCGGAGACAAACGGAAATGGCCGAGCTTTCACGATTGCAAACACAGCGTTGATCGTTCAAATCAAAAGCACATGTAAATAAGCATACTTCAGACATAGAAAGCTATGTCAATTTAAAGAGTTTGTTGACATGCATCGATACCTGCAACGTCTGAATTGCTTGTTTCTGGATCGATGGCTATTTAGTGAAATGTCACAAGTTTCCGCAACCTGGAAATGATACCGAGTAGTGCCTGCGAGTTTCCGCTTAAATAATGTTATTAACTTGTGTAATTCACAATTAATAATATCTTGAACAAGCATAACAAAACATCCCTGCGTTCAAGGAATGTTACCACCTGAAAACATGTTAAAAATCACAGGGTTTTGTCGTTACAATCCTTGGTTGTACGCTTCGTTTGCGACAAACACATTGAAAGTATAAATCCCCGTTTTTCCCTTCTCGACCACCCTGCGTTCAACGAAGAATAACGTGTCGAAACGTGCGTCACGTTATTCTTCGTTGAACGCATGGCATTTCGATATATGTACGGATGCATGGGTTGCATATTGCCATTTTGTTAGAATTTACCAATTTAGGTATACCATCTCCGGATATGGTTAGCCAAACTTCGCTCTCGTGACGAACAGGTTTTTACATAACGTTCAATGAATAACGTTTGTACCTGGGGACTTATACTTTCAAATTGTTTGCCGCAAACGAAGCGTACAACGAAGGATTATAGCGACAAAAAACCCTGATTTTTAACATGTTTACAGGTAACTTTTCTTGAACGCAGGGCAGGTACGACATAGGTACGTAACACACCTCACATAATGCTTCGTTGAATGCAGGGCAGTACAAGGTACCTCAGATCACAATATATTAATCTGCTGTATAAGTTAAACTACATCTATAATTTACATCATGTCAGTCACACTTGACTTTAATTTGATGGGTGATTACTGGTCATAGTAAACAAGAACTGGATGTAAATAAATAGAAATGTAAGTAATAAGTAAAGCGTTCAAAGAAAGAAGAATAAGAAATGTAATACAAGTACATGTCATGAAGTAATACAATGTCATATTTGAATTGAAACGAACGCGTGTATAAAATAATGTCCGCGTCACATCGTGAGGTGTTCTGAATTATTAAGTCTGAATATTCACATAAGTTATATTTCATAAACACAATTCGATGCGAAACAACGATATATCACCATTAATTTATAAAAATGCTTGTCAAATATCGCCTATTATGAACAAGCATTTCGTTTAGATTGGTGGAGCTTCCTAAGTAGTACTTACTGAAGTATCAAGGCACCCGCACAGCAAACAGCAGCTTAATAACAACCCATTTACGGTGGTTCCAATATTCAACAATGAGCCGTCGAAATGTAAGATTAATAAATAAATAATACTGACTCTTTCATAATAATTTGTAATATGAATTGTTATAGCTCACACAACTTGACTTGCTGTACGATTCCAAATCTATGTATGCAACTGTTTTTGTCTATTGGAATTGTTTATCAAGTTCTTCATGTATTTACGCAATAACTGTATTGATTAGAATCTTGATTTTTTTGTGGTTGAACAAGTACAGAGCCGACCGTCTCGTATTACAATATTATAGTATTTTGAGGCGTCAGGGGTATCAGTGAGGGACAGCAACCGTCAAGGGGTATCATAGTGGTTCTTTCGTCTATTCTGCCTCATAACCTGACTGCATCGAACTAATTTTGCAAAATACAAACCTAGAATATGGTAAACAATGAAGTTGGCCCCATAAAACAGCAACACACCATGCAAATCGGCAGAAATTGGAAAAAATGTAGACGGGTCGTCAGGGGTGCAGTAACCAAAACCGCACTAGAATCGAATGTTCTCCTTAATCACATGTATTTGAAGGGAAAATGGGCTTGGGTCTGCAAGTATCGATAGGGCCGGGTACGGTGGGCTAGGTGATTTCATTGAAAGCATCTTACAAAACAAAAAAAAACAAGATTAACTTACCAAAGCGACGAAATTTACACTCGAAAAACCGTCAGGGGTATCACTTCCGTTCTATACGTTATCCCCATTGTAATTACTATTTTAAATATAGCTTCAAGTCCAAGTGATCAACTGTATTTCTGAGCGTCATAGTTATGGAGACTACTTAGTCACATTATCCTGACAGCGGCAAACCAGCAGCCAGCACAAACAAGCAAGACCTAAGATCAAACCCACAACATAGTTCCGGAGATGGCCGCTCTAACCATCAAAAGTTTTCTTATCACTATGTTACGTCATGGCTTACGATCGCCCCTGCCAACTTACAACCCAGTGTATGACACTCAAACAAGAAGACAATATGAACATAAACAAAGTAACAAATTCTATGTATAATATCAGCTGATAGCAATCTGCGAATTTAACACATGTCCGGTTGTCCGGGACAAGTAATTATTGATTCGGACAAGTATTTTCTGCAGGAAATCTGTACAGAGTATAGAGGAAACCTAAGTAAATTTTGGTAATTCGGGCAAGTAGTTTCAAATTATAATTCACAGACTGTGATGGCTATTGTCATAAGTTATTATAATCTTACACTAAAACTTAATCTTACCTTAACAATAGCTATCTTTATATACTCACTACCCAAATCTACAGCCATTACAGCTACATGAGCATCTGAAAACATACACAAATCATACCTTGAAATACAATACACAAACATTGTGTCAGAGACATTAAATAATGAGTTGAGAGGGCCTTCAAAAATATAGTGCATATTTATATATTTTAAGACTAAAGACTATAGATAACTGTTTTCAAAGTCTCTGATTTCAATGATCGAATGCTAGTAACAAAATTCTCCAAAGATTCCCAATAGTTTGATAAGGCCCAGTCTACAATTGACCTTTTACCCCTGAGCTTTCCAAAAAGCCACATGTTGTATCTTGGAACTCTTGAGTGAACAGTCAAATGGTGTATATTTAAGATGCTCTATAGGAGAGTCAGACAATATCTGAGCATAGACTTTTTTCATGAAAAAAATCCTAGTGCAAAATTACAAAGAGACTCGACATTCATTGAGTACATAGTGAAACACCGGTCAACAAACTCAACATTGATCTGTCAATAGTCAACGTGAACTGCTCCAATATCTTACTTCTATCCTTATCATAAAACATATTCATACCTGAGAAATGTAGCAAACATGTTAGTAAGGTTGCTATGGCAACCAGACTGATTCTCAACATCATTGATAAAACCTGAAATATCAGAAAGAGAAAGATTACGTAACATTCAAGTCGGTGAGATTTAAAGATATAACATAAGCTGCACATGCAGGAAAACGAAACCGAATCAATACAGAACAAGAAGAGAATATTTTATACGGACGGAGAGGAGAATCACTATATGCCTCCTGTATCAGTAGATGCCAGGGCATAAAAAATTATTAAAAAACCTGCTGTCAGTATAGGTGTTGGCTTTTAGGCTAAGCGAAAAGTGTTGGTCCTGACTGACAAAAATCGCTATGGGACCAGCAAAATTGGAAGGACCGACAGCAGTTTTGAGTGATTATCATGCATCAGTGTTCCCATTCACATAAATATGATGTAAGTCACACGATGAAATTCAGTTTCATGTAAAAATTTCGTACTCAAGATCGCGTCTACAAAATTCCTGAGACGAAACCTGCCTTAAGAGAGTAAGTCTGCATTGTTGGTCTACTGCTATAAATAAAGCAATTGTTAGCTGCTGATTGGTTGACATTACGGATTTTCTAGTGACGCCTTGAGGGTTTACACTTACTGTAGTTATTTCTGGATTACTTATTTTCTGAATAATGAACATTTAATAAGACAAAATGTGCTATAAGCATTCTAGACCCTGGTCCCATCTGCTAAAATATAACGCTGTCTACGGTTTCCGTGATCTTCTTCCTTTTACTGAGTTGGGTTCTTCATAGAACGTACGTAACTCAATGAAACTGAGCGTGGTGGTGGCGCACAGTGTCTCACAAAGGTTAAAAGTTCATAAATGTTTATTAAAACTATGTACACAGTGTCATGTCAAGTGATGAAGTATGGCTGCCTACAGGAGTGACCTGAAGGCATCCAATGTTGGAGAAGCAACTGTACTGTCTGGAAGAAGGTTCCAGTCTTTCACTGTCCTTGGAAAGTAGGAGTTGGCAAGCACTTTGTCTGTAATGTGCTCCTAGTACAGTCTATGTTGCCCTCTGGTACAGGCATCACCTCTTAGGATGTGGTCATCAGCTTTGATGTCGACAAGTTGGTCGTTGATCTTGTACATCATGCACAGCCGACTGTGTCTTCGACGCACTTCAAGAGGCTCCCAGTTTAGGTTGTCTATCATGTCAGTGACACATCCTGGGGTCTTTGTAGTGTAGTCATTGAAGACAAAGCGGGCTGCTCTTCGCTGAATCTGCTCCATGGATTTGATGTGAGTCTGTTGGTAGGGGTCCCATACAGTGGCTGCATTTTCCAGTACAGGTCGAACTAATGCTTTGTAGCAGGCTTCCTTGACAGGTGGTGTGCATTCTCTCATGTTTCTGCAGAGAAATCCAAGCGTTCGACTGGCTTTGCTTGTTATGGTCCCTACATGCTTGTCCCATATAAGTGTGTCCTCCTTGATGGCCCCACGCATCACAAGCTTCACCGGAATTAGGTCCTCCCCTGTCATACCAAGATGATGTACAGACCGTAGTGGCATTATCGAACTTTGGCAACCTGTGTCAGCCACCATTGACATAGTCACAGACTTCAGTTTGGAAATTTCAAGCTTTCTATTTCCTAACAATGAGTGGTCCTTATGAAGTGGTGTGACCTTCACTGTTATCACTGGGTGTGGTCTAGACGGTCTAGGGATCCATTTTCCATCAAACACATGATGTTCCAGACGTGCTGCAGACGCTTGATGCAGAGATTGAATGGTCTGGGTGCTGATCTCTGCTGCTGTGCACAACTGGTCAAAGACATAGCCACTGTCATTGCATCCGTTGTCTGTGGTTGAGCCAGTGGAAACTTGATTCTTCGGAGGCTGTCTACGACCCACACTTTTCTGACAGTTTTTTGATGATGAGTCACGGTGGCCCCATATACCACAACTAACACACTTTGTGCAAGATGATGTGAAATGTCCCTTTACCTCACACTTGTTACATGTTACTGTCCATGCTTCACAGGCCCTGGCACGTGCTTTACGATCATTCCTTTGGGCGTGTGCGGAACCACCACATGCCCAACATTTTGTCCCTGCTGGTGTGGGTGGTTTCTGTGGAGGACGCGCGACACCCACTGCACCCAGAGAATCTCCTACCGCACTCCTAGTCACTTTGCCCTGCTCCTTCTGCGCGATGAAAGACACAGTTTCATTAAGAGTACGATCAGTCTTTGGGTCACCCAACAGGTCTGACAGGATCTCTGGATCCGCAATACCCCTAATCAGATTGTCTTTGATGATCTCATCACTGTAGTCGAATACGTGATAACAATCTTGCTCCTTGCATGTTGACTAGTATTGACATAAGGCGGCCTGACCTCGAAGACCGGCAAGAAACGTGCGAATTCCCGTGCCAGGGGACTGAGTCATTCGATTCAACTTCATGCGGTGGACGAGAGTGCTCTCTTCCTTAACGGCAAGTCTCTTGATGGCACTTAGGAGATCGTCTTCCCTCATATTCGCAACATCACCCTGAATGTCC
Organism: Spisula solida; assembly: GCA_947247005.1. Taxonomy (NCBI): domain Eukaryota; kingdom Metazoa; phylum Mollusca; class Bivalvia; order Venerida; family Mactridae; genus Spisula; species Spisula solida. The sequence continues at coordinate 37,005,317 of OX365947.1, read as the reverse complement.
CGCATTAGGTTTGTACGGAGGTCTGCATCACAACAATAGAACAATGCTGTGGGGACCATAGCGTCTGTGATGGACATGCCCACTCTGTACATTTGCCACTGTCGTGTGAACGATGACCATTGGTCAGGGTCGCATCCTGTGCCAATCACTGGTGAGTCTAACTTCAGCTTTGGCGGAGCTTTTAGTACTTGTGCTGGATGGGCGGTCCGATCGTGGATCTGCAGGGTTGCAGTGAGCGCAGCTGCAAATTCTGCTGCCAGGTCCTGCGATTTCCAGTCGCAACCGTCCACTGGGCACTCTAGCGTAGGCATGCTGGTTAGTATTGGTTAGCAGTCATAAATAAATAATAATATCTTCCTTCTAGTTCTAGTGTTTATTGAGCTTCAAAGGATGACTGCTATCTGAAAGTATCATAGGATTAATTATTAGTTAAGTAATAGTCACTCCCAGGTATTTGCTGGCATCGACAATATCTAGCGTGTGGCCATGAAGACGGTAACTCGTCTCTATGGTCGTGCGACAGCGGGGAGCGATCCGAATGACAGTACACTTGGAAGTTGGAGGGGTTGAAACTCATTTGCCACATTTCTTCCCAGTGTTCCAGTGCTGTTAGGTCGTCCTGGAGAAGTTGTCTATCCTGGTCGTTCTCGATAACCTTGAAGACTGCGCTGTCGTCAGCGAACAGCTTGGAGGAAGAAGATCTTTTTGTATCTGGTAGATCATTGATGTATGCTAGGAACAATAGAGGGCCGAGGACTGTGTCCTGTGGGACTCCTGAGAGTACTCCTGCTGTTCCTGATGTAGCTCCATCAAGAACTACCTGTTGGTTCCTGTTCTTCAAGAAGGACTGCACCCAGTTCTTGATGTTGCCCCTTACCCCATAATGTTCCAATTTGTGTAGAAAGTGGATGTGCGGGACTTTATCAAATGCTTTGGCAAAGTCAAGAAGAATTACATCCACCTGTCTTCCCTTGGCTGTGTTGGAGGCTATCTCTTGTATCGTGGTAAGAAGTTGTGTCTCACAAGAACGATGCTTCCTAAATCCATGCTGGTTGTCACTCAAAACATCATGCTTGTCAAAGTGAGTCATGATGCTGCTGTGAACCATGTGTTCCAGCAGTTTACATGTGATAGATGTCAAGGACACAGGTCTATAGTTGGACGCCAGATGTCTGTCTCCTTTCTTGAATAGTGGGACTACTGACGCTTCCCTCCAATCTTGTGGTACTTCACCTAGGTTGAGTGACAGTTGGAAGAGGTTAGCCAAGGTGGGGGTTAATTCTGACAATTCTTACAATGAAAAAGGTGACCTAGCTAGCTGTTATGCCCGAGTGTTTGGCAAAACGGCCAAGCGACATGGTCTTTGGACTTCGAGTCAAACTCTGTAACGTTTTAAATTTATCGCGTAATTTTGTACTCCCCAAACACTGGTGATACCCCAAACTTTCGTGTCAAGATTTTTTTGAGGATACGGATGCATTGTAGATTATTGTAAAGAAATCAGTATTTTTCGTAATTCCTCGCCAAGATACAACAAGAAAATCTCCAAAATCATCAAAAAAATGTAAATATATATATTCTCCCAGATGAATATCGCGAAAACTAATTATGTTACAACAGCAAAGGATGTAGATAAACCCGTACTTTACACTCTTTCCCCTTTAATTCATACATTTCTTTGGTAGATACTCTTTCTTTGTAAGAACCGTCCTTGATTGGAACAAACTTAGTGATAGTGTAGTAAACTCAACATCAACAGAGTGGTGTTTTAAGGCTGCACTAACGGCAAAAGTGGGAGCTTTGCCAAAGACTGATTAATAATTTATGCACACTCCCCGTCGAATAAAAGCCAGGACTGGTATCTTCAACGTACACATTCAGATCAGATTCAGAGACCCTACAGCTATAGGCTATCCTCACCCTCACTAAGCCCAGAGGCGTCTCGGGCCATTTACGGCTACCACAAATCAAAGCAATTTAGAATGAAAAAGTGCTCCCAACGTAGGACTCAAACCCACAATTCCTATAGTCACTCACTGACTGCTTGTCACCCAGGATTCAGGAGGTCCGGTTTCAATCCACGACCGCTCCTTGGATTTTTTATCCATTCATTAAAAATGTTTTGTTTTAGTTTATTTATTTAATTCATTACTGGTGAGTACAATGCATAATTACAACAAAATCATTAAAATTACCCCACCCACCGGCTGAAATGAAAATGCTAGAAGCGAAAATGAAAATGGGTCGTCCACGTGTATTGATTTTACACAAATGTACGCGATTCTCTGATTTAAGAACGAATTAGAATATGTTAATTAAACGATACATACCCTACTCAAAAACAATTAAACCCAAAATGTCGTCTACTTTCACAGAACTATGCTTCGTCAAAGACAACAAAACTACCGGCACGTATGTGTCGCAAAATGATTGGAGTTTTCCAATAACTTCCGGGTGTGCGCGCGCTACCCAATAACACGTAAACTTCCGAAATGCTGGGGCGGCACATTCGGTCATTTTGGGGTGACCAGCGTATTTTTCTCCCATCGTGGACTTGACCGACGGTCCAATGATGTATGAGGGTGATGAAGTGGCAACAAATTAGATACACTATACAAGAGCGACAAAGAGCTAAAACTATATTTTAGATCTTTGAGAGCGGTCACCAGGGCAAACATATTGATTTATATTATTTCCACAATTTAGAAAGTAAGCCTAATTATTACAATCTAAAATGCAAAAGAAAGTATGTCCATATCTTAATTCCTAAGGAAGTTATGACTGTTTTTGTAGCTCTATTTTTGCTTGACATCGACATTGACGCAAAAGTAACAAGACTTTTATTTGGTAAAATCTTGACTAACCTTGACCAAATGGTAGGCTATCATGTGTAAAAATTAGGTTTTAATATTTGGTATGAATATCAAAATCGTAAATAATCGCTAGGCCTACTTCTGTTGAAAACAACTTACCTCTAATTTGTTCTCAATCTGAGTAGGCCTACTTTTCCGAAATTGGTAGCAAGTCATTTCAACATAAATAATGTGAAGTTTTAAACCTAAGCTATAGTACTACATGAGTAAATTACTTAAAATTGAATCTATAGATCTGTACTTTTTGCATATCTTTGATTTTTTTAAACCTTATAATTAGATCTACATGATGTCAAAATAGCAGGTTTTTTTTTGGGAGACTGTGTCATATGAGATTATATGGCAAACACAAACATAAAACTAGTGTGCATAAATCAATACAACGTGGTTTGCGATAGATCTAGTAGACTTTTTTTAGAATTGTGTTTTAATTTTAAAATATAGGCCCATTATTAACATCGTCAGTTCTTCAATTTCGAGAAAGGCTACTACAATGACTACATGTAGGCCTACAATTTTAAACAACGAACTCCCGGCTAATTAGAGTACTTCCGAAATTAGTCAACACATTACAAAGTAAAATATTAAGTCATTTCAACATATAAATCAGAAAAAATAAAGCTAAGATACATAGATCTAGTACTATATGGGTGAATTATTTAAAATTCAATCAGTAACGTTAGACGTGTCTTTTCCTTATTGTTGAGCTTTTTCAAAACCGTGTTACCTATAGTACGTGTATATAATCAAATTGTATAATTTGTATAATCTAACGTGTCATCTTCTTTGAATAAAGATAGATCTATTTTTATTGTAGTAATAACATAATTTCAATGGAGACTGGCTCATATGCTATAGTATTGAATAACAGTAGCTTAACGCAAGTTTAAATACAGAAATTAACTTATCAGGGGAGATAAATCGCCTATATATGTCTTGAACATTGCTAAAGATGAGTGTTGGTTGTTCCCCTTACTTATAAATAAATTTGGCCTTCTTCAGACACCATACTTTTTGCGGATGACGCTATTGTTTATCGACAGATCTAATCTCAACAGAACCAACACATACTCCAAAACTATTTAATCAAACTTACACAAAGGGAACGAAAAAAGGGAATGCACTTTCATTCTAAGAAATGCAGCTATCACATAATCACAAGTACCCTATCAACTTAAACAGCAATCAAGTAGACCATCCAATCTAATCTAGCATGGAACACTCACATAAACCATATCACCAAAACGGCAAACATCATGTTAGGTTTTCTTCGTCATAATCGTCCACAACAAATGCCTACTCCACCATGGCTAGATCAAACCTAGATTACTGCTCTACTAGGCAAACCAAACCCCAACGCACTTTGCTTTACAAGATCCTTCTTAAACTCATATCAGCCGAACCATACCTATGAGAAATAACTTCCAAGCATTGTGACAAGATAAAAACACCACACCCAATTTCAACTCTTCCAAGTGACCATGCAGTTCAAATACAGCCCCCCCCACTTTGGCACTCTTCAAATAGAAGCTCGCTACTCAACCCATGTAATGGTCAGTTTTTACATTTTCTAATGCAGGTACAGTTATTACGATACTAGTCGGGATGGCCAATTTAGCCTTCCATAGTTCACGTCCTAAATGCACAAATAAGGGAATTTTGCTGTCATGGATACTAATACATCCTAGAATAAAGGATTTTAAGACCCCAAGGTCGTGCACAGGTTTTTGGATCCGTTGGTCACATAAACTGAACTTACTGGTTATACCAGCCATTGCGGTACGAGTCCCTGTGGAATTGCTTTAACATTTTAGCGCCAAAAATTTGTTATTTTTCTATTGAAGGAATATAAGGCTAGACAAAGGGGTCGGGATCAATGCCCTAAATAGGACCAAAATTAGGCCTACCTAGCCTAAAAAAGAAGTTATTCGCACAAGTGCCATTGTCAAATCGTCATTTCCTGTGACATTTAGTCGCAATTTTGACAATAATTATGCCTACTTTCACCTTTGGTCGGGCGTGTAGCATCCGGATGTATCAGTTTTTATCAGTGCTGCAAGCTTTATATAATAATGTCTGAGGAACGGTATAAGGGTCCATATGAATTTCACCTAGGCCCGAAAAAAGCTTGGTAGCTGTGGCACAGACGATGATCGAACCAGAGACCTCTCGATCCCAAAAGCTCGCGTTCTACCTCTAAACAGCCACTCCCCACTTTGTGTGTTAGACTTAGTATTAATATTGTATGAGAACAAGTCCGTTATACACTATGACATAAAGCAAGCATAGCTCTTGGTGCGAGCAACAAAGGCAAGTTACACAGAGACAACCTTAGGGACTCGTGGAATTATCACAACCATTTATTCTTAGTAAGAAAATTTATGACGACTGTTTATAAAACATTTTACCAATGTTGTTGAAAACAAATGTCCATTTGAAGTAATTTCAACCTTTGATTCTGTGTTTGTCACACAAACGCTCTATATCAGGTACTTGAACCGTTGATAAGGCGGACATAAGTTATTTATTACATTTAGCTTATTCTGTTAAGTGTATACCCAAGTGAAGGATATGATTGATTCAAAGCTAAAATAGTTAATATACTTTACTGAATCATAGAAGTGGTGTTGAGTACACAGTTCCGGCGTCTGTGAAGTGTACTAGCAGTAACACAGATAGTGTAGTTGCTTTTACACAAACCTTCCAACTTTCTACCACTGGATTTTAATGTCCTTCATTAAATGACACTGAAACAAAAAGGTAAGTCGCGCTTTTTGTATTTGAAAACTTGTGACGTAATCATTGACCGACCTAATTTTCTAGATTAAAAAAGAATACAATTTTAGTTCTCCCCTGATCGTTGTCCAATCAAAAGCCAGAGATTTTCAATGTATTTGTGAACAAGTTATTATCACTGGCTCTGTGTTACAATGATAAAGTCTTTCATCCGAGGGGGGGGGGGGGGGGTATGAATATTACTTAGCGTATTTGTAACCACTGGTAAATTCGCAAGATTTGTGCAGCATGAAAAAAGCTCAATAAATATCAACCTATCCGGTGAGTAAACATATCGTGGGTAAACATCAAATAATATATGTGTAAAGCAGGATACTGTATACACATGTAATATAACAGGTGTTTGCTTAATTCAGGTGATCACTGATATAGGTTGGAATGGAATTATGTTTCATTTCACTCGTAGATCTTGTGTTATTACAAGACAGCGCATTAGTCATCCGTCAGTCGCAGCGAATATGGGAATAGCGCCATCTCGAGAAATTGTTGATGAGCATCTTTTAGTAATTGGACAGGAGGGTCCGAGTAACGAAAAATAAACGAACTCTGGCCTTACAAGGGATTAAACAAAATTGGAATCAGTTTCTGTTGACTACAATAATTGCAAAACAAATCGAAAACCACTGGTTAATAAATGAGATAAACTTATTTGTGACAAGTATAACACATTGGCTTATAGAAATTCATCAATAGAGTTAGTCTAGAGGGAAATGTGGATTAACCATTGCTTGGAATTATCGTTATGTTTTGAAATGTTTGTCATTATAAATTGTATACCGTCTTTTGTACCCAACATGAAACGTTCATTAAATATGAACGACGGTGCCAGGTCAATGTAGCCTTTACTATCAAGAGATTTCAATTTAGAACCGAGTGAATAGAATGATCTTATAGAGGCTATACGAGCTTTATAGGTCGTTATCGATTGCCAAGAAAGCAAAACTTGTTTGTTTAGAAATCCATGACATATCCAAAATATCAAATTATCAAATAACGCGAGGCGCATGTTTCCCGGCCCGGCAAGCGCAGTGGATGGAGCTGTTAGCTGCCACCGGATCGGATGCTAGACCCGAGGTTTGCAGGATATGTTCATCCGTGCTATAGGATATGGTAATATCCTCTACACGTTTTGAGTTTGTTAGTTCATTAAGTTTTGAAGCCAAGTATGGATAATCCATATAAACTTGATATTTTCTTAGGCCCATTTAGATATGTGTTCCCGTTTTTTTATATTGCATGACGTGACTTCCGGTTAGTGGTTGTCAGTTTGCTGTGCATTTATATGTTTCTTTTGGTCGATTGACTCCACAGGTTAGAGCAATTGGCCGCCGTCTTTGGGAATAATTTATTGTTGAAAACGACATATAACACCAAATTCAATTTTATACTTCCGCATTCGAAAGTTTCTTAATTCGAAGCAAGTATATGGTGCCAGGTTGAACGAACGGAAAGAGGCCTGAATTTAGGAAACAGTTATTGGGAGTGATAAGCTTGTTACACGCTCAGGCTAACATCGATGACGCAAATGTATTCATGTCCGTGGCAAATCTGCATTTGGAATCATTCCAAATATTGCATTTTCTGCTTCAAACGAAGTCTTAGTAATCTGTTACTGTTGAATTTAATCCTTCGTAACTGAAAATATATTACGAGATATAAATACGTTGTTAGGTGATTGAAACCTCTCACAACCTCCTTTGAACCTGCGTTTTGTGAATCGGTGTTATGCAAATTACGAACATAGCCAAACATATAGGATGAATCATCCGTATAAAGGACATTATGGAAATGTAACAAATTGGACGTAAATCGTGTGGGATGCAATATTGCAGCTCACCTAGTCCAAACTTGACAAGCATCACATCGGTATTCCATCTGATACCAATAATTGGTAATAGTTATTGCCGTTAAAACGTGTTAAAAGGATAATATAAAGTCGGACAGGGAAGGCAGCACTCAACTTAACCAGCCGAGCACAGTTAAAGCAATCTAGAAACGAGAGGAAATTGTTTAAAATAATTGTATGAAAAGATTATTGAATCCTTATAATGGATACCGTATTGCATGTAACACTGTATCGCGGTGTGCTGCGATGCTTCCTATATACGGTACATCACGCCATGTATGGCGGCGTCTCGCGACACTGAGGGAACTTGCAGATTCCGAGCGAATTGCGTTAGTGGTTATACCGCACCGATAAATGATGCCGTCTTGCTATACGACTTAACATTTTGTGTACTATACTCGTACAACTACCGTATCCAAATGTTGTTTGTGGAATATCGTACGTTCAATGAATAAGTGCAGCAACCTATTTTTCCGCACACTTAATAATAGGGGGGGGGGTAGATTAGTCCTTGTCCGCCCGCCACGTCCGTCCCAAATTGCTGTGTCAAGATGTGTTTTGTGCACCTTTGTATTTTCATTCAAATCCGACCAGCATATTAGCAGGATTGTGGCCCTTGAAAAGATGAAATTTGATAGTTTTTCCTTGTGTTGTGTTGCTCATAACTCTAAAAACATTTGTCTCTGAATGCTGTTGGACTAATTATCTGTATGTGCAGTTGCCTACGTACATATTTTATTTCGGATCTGATCTGTATTAACAGAGTTGTAGCCCTTGACATGATGAACTTTTGTAGGAACATTAGTCAGCATGTGCATTTAAGTCATGACTCTTAACATACTCAAATGGCATGTGGGGGCATCCGTGTCGTATGGGCACATTTCTAGTTCAAATTTATATGTCTTTACGTGTATACCTAACTGTCAACTACAAAATAGACAAAAGTGCATGTTTTCAGCGTTATTGTATGTGCGAAAATAATGATTTTCCGAGCCTGGTATAGTCGAGCATTGTATGATCAAGATATCTCTTGTTCTGAGTTACAACATGCGGTTAAAGCATTGTTTGATATTGTTTCCAAACTTGAGAAAAATGGACTAACTGGGAGAGTTCAGAATAATATAACATTAGCATAATTGCGTTTTAACGGCATCGATGTCGTTAAATAACAGTCAAATGCCTTATATATCGTTATTTTTCATCTACACATACTTTCTTATAGATACGTCAACTATGGAAGGCGGACAAAGTGGACCGAGTGATGATGACGATATCCCGTCAATAGATTATACCGATCCCGTGCATCAGACACCTAGAGCTGTGTCAAGGCGATATACGTTGAGACCCTCGTATAACTCATTGCTTGACGAAGACAGTTTAAACCAACTCAATGAAGGTTTATTTGACTTTGTAAAACACGAGAAAGAAGGCAGTACATCCGGCGGAGGTCCAGAGGGAAGCAAGAAAAAGGGCGTCAAGTAAGTTATTATTTATTACATATACATGTACATACAAAGTGGAAGCTCTTAAAAGTTACTACATTACCAAAGTAAACAAAGGAAATCTGTCGTGAACCTCTCATAGGTAGCATTGCCTATTTCTTAATATCAACTTAACGCATTTAGGCTAAACAATCTAAATCCGCATTCAAGTAGTTCCAGAAACTGTCAACATTTTCAATACTGCTTCATACGTGTCTCCTAATATTTATACTGATTTACTTAAGTCAGCAACATTTGTTTATTTTAAGATTGAAACAAATATTGCCAAACTGTTCTCTAAATGGATATTTTTACGGATAATCACTCCGCTGGATCTATATCGCACTTGTTTCGCATTATCAAAATGACGTCCCTCGAATGTCCCGAATGTAGCTATTTTAAGGATATTTTAGTAGATCTACACGAAGAGAAGTAGTTCTTAAGTACATGTGTATTTACATGTGATGTTAACTTATTACATCAACTACCTCCTTGAAATTCATATAAAACACTGTGTTAATTTTGACTAATCGTAATTTACACTGATATTTATTTACTACTCTCGAGCACATGTTGTTCAAAGTCACGTGACCAATTTGCTTTTATGAATGAAGGGTAATATCGTCTACAGGGAAACAACAATTCTTTTATATCGTTTGTAAAACAAGTTACTGTAATGGAATGCATATTGATCGTATCAAAATCATGCGAATTGAAAGTTCAAGGGGAGGGTACTCCAGTTTTACTCGTTGAATGTAGATCTCGTAAATCTGGCTGACTTGCTTAAGGACATGGGGGATGATCTATAGTGGGTGGGTGCATGCTTTTTTTAAATGCATTTTATTCTTCAAATTGATATTTGATGGATACAGTAAGCATAGCATTATGATGCACTACATATACCCTTGAAGTTAAACACAAAATAAATATGAATAAAGTGAATTTATTGAAGTATGACAGCATTTTCATTGTAAATCATCTTGCTCGTTCGTAAACACAAAAACTGACAAACAGTACATGCTAAAATGTATATCATTCTTAGAATATAACTCTAGGGAACAAACTCTTACTTAGTTTAAGACTGAAAAATGTATACTTTGAAAGATATTCAAGAAACACTGCCATATTTCTACTTTCTGTTTGCAAGGTCATTGATGATCATTGGTTTTTTGCATGATACAAGTTCATGAATTTGTTTCATTTTATTTCTTTGTAAGAGTTTGTTCCTTATACTATTGGCTATGTCCCCGACAACAACCTTTGACTCTTAATGCCATGTTGACTTTGTTTGTAAACGAATAAGATTTGCAATAAAAAAGCTGTCATGCTACAATAAATTCACTTTATCAATATTTATTTTGGGCTGAACCTCATGAGTACATGTAGTGCATCATAATACTATGCTTACTGTACCCAACACATTTCAATTTTAAGAATAAAATGCTCTTTTAAAAAACATGCTCAATCTCACTATAAATTATCCTCTGATACCTTAATCTGTGTTGACGTGTCTGCAAAACCTCACTTGCCTTTAAGTTATATACATGAGTATACCGAAAACATTGCTCAAACTCCGAAGCCGCGAGGGACTATATAACTACTTACTTACGTGTTCTCTAGTGTTGGTGCGTTGGTTACTTGTACTTCAAAACAACGTCGGCAGATCATATAGGACGGATTGTTCATGACTTGGAGGTCATGTTCCACAAAGAAGCAGCCTTTGTCACCAGTTGCTTGCCGAGGAGCAAGTTATATATGATATTATAGTCCTGGTTGACATTTTGTACTAGTTAAAGTGATGAAGTCAGTGATTGCCGTAAATAGTTAAAAACAACACTTAAGTTTACTGTTAACAGTTTTCGAGGGCCACTTTCATCAATTCGGCCGTTCAGCCACCCTTTGACATTTAACTTCAAATATTTGACTGAAAAATGCTGTAAGACTCGATGGCATGTGTGTGATGACGTAACTAAGGATGTATTGACGGTAACAACTCACTGGGTTGTATTATTAGGTTAAAGCCACTGTGATATTGATACTTTTAGTATAACTGTGTTCAATAAAATCCGTCCGACGATGTTTTATCATAAAGCGGAGACACATCAACTCGTGTTACTATGTGATCAATCCGTGGAGGCATCGGCTTTCATGACAACAATAACATAATATATTAGCCGATAAAATTTCCATTATTATTTTATTACAAGTTTACCACAGGCTGTAAATTACAAATGTATGGCATCGATGGTGGTTAAAACAATGGTAAAATGACACATGCCATCTATCTTTATACATTTTCAGTGGAAAAGGTTTTAAATTGCAAGTCACTTGCCTCTAAAGGTTACAACGTACGCACCTAAATTTTATGTTGGTACCAAGAATAACTATAAGCACAATTGTCACATAATTCAATAAGACAAATATCACTAATGGATCAAAGGTAATTTATCTGTACCGCACTTTAAGAAAATCAATTAAACTAGAAATTAATTATATTAATATACGAGATTTTAGCATGCCGATTTCGTGTTCTATTGATAGGAATATATTGGATATAAAGGTAAGTGCAATTTAGAAATTGATAAAAAGGTAGAAGAAAGTTCCTCACGTTTATTGAATTTGACGAAAGCTGTGTTATAATATACTGCGCAAAAAAGAAACGTGCCCAGTAGCTTTTATTTTACAGCTGTTACAACCCAATCAACACAAATTATTTATATTTTTAAACTTCTTGAACATCTTTTTTTAAATAAGACAATTGTAATTACTTTATTGGTAATAATAGCTCGGTCAAATGAAGCGTGCAATTGTCATAAAACACGGGCATGTTACTCGTGATTTAGATTCTATAAGCATATATTTTATTATATTGCCTGAAGGAAAACACGGGTTATACATGGTCGTGCTTCAGTGAAAATCCAGGCTGTAATTGACCGTGGAATCATCACTAAAAGGTGGATCATAACGTAACAAGCGGTGTTTCTATTCGCCAGCAAACGTTTAATAAAAATGTTAAATCATGTACGTCTAGCAGTCGTTAAATGAACGCTATCCTACTTTAAAAATATAGGAGACGTTTCTTATTTTGCCTAGTGTATATTTGTATAATAAATTATATAGGATGAGATAATATAACTTGTACTTGTTGCTGATAAAGCATACAGTAAACCCAGCAACATGTTTCAGGGCCCGTGGTATGTCTGCTTATATTCCGACACACCGATCAATCAGCCAGTTGTCGCTTATATTGGCCATTGTTTACTTTCACTTTGGAAGCATATTAATTATATACAGACCATAGTTTTATAGGCAAGGTATACACTGGTTCACTGGACTAGCACTTCCTGTCAAGTTTCCATAGGCAAATATTGGATTCAATCAAACTTTCATTCAGCTCTATAAGAGCATGCACTTGAACCAAACAACTCCTAGTCTATTGTTTAGAGGTTTTATTGCCCGCGCCTCGTATTGAAATAATGCGTTCTTACTTGCTTCCACCGGAAGTCATCTCCATGCCATTATGGCCGTGGAATTATCACTAAAGTTGAACTTGAATTTTACACATTTGTCGTCACATGCGCCGAGTGGTCATGACAGCCGCCTTGGTGTTGGCAATAGAAGGTTCGAGTCTCGGTAGCAATTCAAAATCGGATATGACTTAGATTTGGTTTAGAATGTGATAATAAATGTGACCAGAAACAATGTGTCTCATACAGCATATTGGCTGGTCATTTTATTTCTAACTTCTAGTATCTAAGATAAGCACTATTGTACTCTTTAGGCTACCCAACAAAAAGTTATAGGGTCATTGTCGCAGAGCAAATGGACATTAAAGCATGACTTTAAAAAATGGAAAACCATTCAATATAGAAGTAAATTGGTTAGTTTTAAATACTGGGAGATCGTACAAATATTATCAATGGATAGTTGGGAATTTGAATTCGCCCGGTATCAATTTGGGTAGATCGTCAATGTACCTGATTTCGAACCGGATCTATTTTCGAACCTTTCATAAATAGCTGTTATTATTTCTAATAGTCAGTATGACGTCATCATATTGTGTGCACATGTGCTTGATTAAGATTGGACGGGTTATTCAAAATTGATAGACAAATTGAAGATCGGCAAAATCGAAATTAGATTAGATTTTCAAAGAAAAAATATCTAGCAGGTGCTCAGACTGTCGACTGCATTGCATGGCACGTGAAAATGGCCCCTGATAATGCTTAGATGTTAGAGAACAGGGATGGTATATTAATATTGATCTTACTTAATTGGAAAATAAAAATAGCCAATCATATCGCCTTTTACTGACCAACAGTTTAATATGGTGTCATCTGATTGGTTTTCCTTATCCTTAAGTCAAGTAAGATCAATATTGAATACCAGCCCAGGTCACTCCACACTAAAAAAAATCATCGGTGACGCAATCATGCATATACCACACCAGCATACATCAATGCGTAGGCTAAGTGGACGAGGACGCGATTCAAAACGAAAATCGTGCGTTAAAATTTGAAGGAATGGTCAACTTTCATGAATACAGGTGAATTACACAGATAGCAGCCACCGAGAGTGATTCATAAATTTCCCATTTGTCGTAAAATAAATAAGTTAAAAACTTATACCATTCAGCTTAGTATTATCATCTTTTGTTAGATTTTCTATAATCTTTTGATCACTCCTTACATGAAATATGTTAAATTAATTACAGTAAATCTCATATTGATAGTAGACATTTTATCTTCACAAATATATATGGATATATGATTTAAATATTTAAGTGTTTAATATTGTATCAATCATACTGGTCTGCCAGCAACTATCGTTGTTATAGACACTGTACCAGAGAGTGCTTACATTCTAACATGCATTATGACATCACAAATGACCTCATCATCATTTTCAAATTTATTTAACATTGCTAATGGAGCTATGGATGGGTCTAATAAACGAATGACGTGATATAATCATTTATCTTATCTGCTCGAAATCTTAACAAATGAACATAAAAGCTTTTGTATAAATCAGTACACTTTTGTTGTTCTTACCAAAATACGATGAACGCAGCCTTTGAACTTTAAAGATTTGTCGTTATGTTTGGCGGCACAGCACTTAAGCTGATAAAACATGTATGGTAAAGTTATTTTGAATGCATGCCCATTGTTCACGACGTGTATAGGTGTTTTCCCTCCTTTTAAATATGATGGTATCCAAACAATACGAATGACAGCGAGTGATAATATTAAACATGTTGGGGTTATAAAAATCCTAAAATGTCGATCGACACTACTCAAAATGGACCTAGGTATATAATTGAATAGATGGACCAGCGTTGGAAAAATGAATTTGAAGAATTATGGTAAATATATAAATAATTACATGTCACCGTCCATTCACTTTAATACAATGATCATACAATGACTTTTACGCGAGAAGATCCCATTTCATAGCGTTATTGAAATACTTTATAATATATATTAATTGAACATTAGTACTTCCCCTTTTATTCCGTTCATTCATACTATAATAACACACCGATAAAATCTGTGGGCCATATTTCTGGGATTGTCAATTTATAATTCATGGCGACAAAGTCACACGGTGTCTACGTTTAGCTCATGAGTTCAAACAAAATGGCAAAAACGAAAACGACTATGTCTGAAAGCTATGGCAATTCAATGATTCAGAACTTGATCAACTAATAAGTCGAAATGAATATCTATCCGAAAGCTATGACAGTTCTATGAATCGGAATTTACATCAGCGTGTGTGTTGTAAGTTAGAATGTTGATAAGATAATGGCATACGACACTTTGTTACATTAGTTATCAGTGGTTAAATTTCTTATTCAAGTGTTATGGTTATCAACTGTCAAACAATTGGAAACTTAAATTGTAACGAGCCTTCCGAATTTATAGATAATTTTGACGTTTATGCTCATTGGATGTTACTGATACGTTGTCTTTATTAAAGTGAATTTAGATTGTATAAAGGTTGAGGATTTTTGAATGAAATATTATCTGTTCAATTGGGTAGATTCATATGATACAAAAAAAATTGTATAACTTGATATGTGATGTTTGATTTCAAAGAAATAATTTACATGCATTAGTAGTATTTTTTCTTGGAATACAGTTTATAAATTAATCAATGTCGGAAAATGGTGTAAATTGTTTATGTTACCATAGAAACGTATTTTAAGTGGATTATTATTTGTCGCGTAGCTGTGTGGATATTCATGACAAGGATATTACCCAAATATGGCATCAGCAAAGCCAAAGACAGGGCCGAAAAAGAAAGAAACGCCAAAATCTGGAAAGTAAGTTCCAATATAAATCAATATCCAAACTCTGTCCCATTAATTATAAGACAAAATTAATATTCACCAGCCGCAAACAATGGTATTTATATAGGTAGGTTCTTTGAACCTTCACTCTCTCATGAACGTAAACTCCATTTTCTAACTTTTATTTTATTAATTAAATGGTGCGCTTCTGCAGCTCAATGGTTAGCGCGCTTGTCGTTTAATCTGGCGAACAGAGTTCAAATACGGGTGGAGGCACTCACATGCCTGCCATATTTCAGCAGACAGCTGACTGGAAATTAAAGGCTTTGCTCGGTAATACAGTTGGAAAAAATTACGGATACAACCTCAATAACAAGACCACCCTAGGACAGTTAAAAGTTGAGCACTAAAAGTTGGCTTTATTTTTGGGGTAGTTCTCAAAGTAAACTTGAAATAATTACAGCTCGCCAGTTCTAAGATCACAACGCGGTGACGCGAAACTAGTGCGGCGACTTCGATGTGCCCGATGCGGCGTAAAGTTATGATATATGCGTGTATTAAATCAAAGTATTAAAATTGATACAATATGATTTATGCAGCGGACTTTTCAGGCGTTGCAGGTAAAAGCTATTTGAAAAAAGCATATGTTTCATCCTAGTATTCAACTGCCTGATACAATTTTCCGCCGTAAAAACATTCAACTATTGAGTTGTTTTGTCATTTTTGAGCACACAAACAAAAATGGCAAATTTGCTGTTTGTGGGCCGTAAACAGTACCAGCCAATTTGTCAGGTGTATTTTGTTGCGGTAATAATATACAGCTTGATTTCCTCTATGCGTATATGGATTAATCCGCAGATTGTGTTAGAATTATATTCGGTAAGACAATAGAATACAATACACTATTCTTTATTGAGTCAGGTTACATTTGTAACAGAAGAAATGGGAAGTTAATAGGCTCGTAAAGTAGATGTCTTATAAGCCACATTAACTGACTTTAAACTAAGGATGGCACAATGATACATTTAATAAAAGATTTTCAGTTTGGATTTTTTTCTTTTTCCTGTAATTAATCTTTGTTCGTTACATAAAACATGCAGGTCAGTGCTTCGTTGGTTGTAAACACGTAAGATTCATAACTTAATATGTATAAATACATACCTCCATTCTTGGGTACTGTTTTATCAAAGCACTTACGGAAATTATAAACTTACGATCAAATTTAGATCCTTTATAATTTGTTTGCAATTATATAGTGTGGGAAATGGAACTGCAATACTTATAATGTTTCTACAAACCATAATCCGTAACCAATTTGCAGTTGTTAATGAATTATAAAGAATTAAAATTTGATCTTAACTTTAAGATTATCGTAAGTGCTTTGATAAAACAGTACCCTGAACATTGAAATACCGTAAAATCACATATTTTTATGGGTATTAAATTTCGTGGATATTGATAAAACTCCATTTTCACGGGGTGGTAAATTCGTAGAAACAATGTTATGTTTTTGGGAGTTCGATAAATCGTGGGGATTAGATTTTGTGATCGAGTTTAACAACACAATTTTAACTCCCTCGCTTTTACAGTAAGTTATCCCTTGAGGTTTATTGACTTTTAATGTTAGAGACCTACCCTATACATGCTGAATGCTACATTTAGTGCGTCAACGAACCTTTAAACACCCGAGATCAATCGTATTAATATAGCGAAAGAAATTTAAGAGCATTATACAAATAAATTAACGGAACTTTGTTGTATTAAAGTTGTAATTCAATTAAATATTGATTTTATTATATTCAGAGTTCAGTTAAAGTTTAAATTGAAAATAAATTATAAGTTGTATTACAGTACCTCTATAGGAAGTGTCGTATTGTAGGTAGACACCGTTTGTAGAGCTTTTCAGATTTTTTAATTGATGATACTGACGTATGTGTGTATATATAAAGTTAAAATACTTTACATTATCAAAGATCGTATTCAAGTTTTCAGCTACTTTTTGTGTGAGGAAGGACGAAAGGTTAATTGTGTTTATAAGTAAGTGTCAACGTCAAACTTGTCTGTACATCGAGGCCTATATCAATGTCGACTACACTTTTGCATTTTGATGAAACCTTGTCCCATCATCGCTATCAGTTAATTGCATTTCTGTCAACATGTTTCATTGTGAATTTTCTTGTTCAATTGTTCATTGCTAAGGATCTAATGGAAGATCGACAAAATTCTTAATTGTCTACTAGTTTCCTAGTAATATTATTATTATTATTAGTTATTATAATTATTTATCAGTATTATTATTATATGTAATTATTTATTATTGTTATAATTATTTATTATTGTTATTATTATTATTATAATTATTTATTATTTATTATTATAATCAGAATCATCGTCGCCATCTTCACAACTACAAAATTATATACACAGTCAAAGTTGATAAAACTAAAATATAGGAATACATAAAACCTGACAGCATAAAGCGAGTGGTTGTTTAGTACAGACCTACATGTATTCAATATGTAAATGGTAAACTGGGCTCTAACAATACTGTCAGGATAAAACATATGTATGCGACTGCTTGCACCAGATTATGCGACCATGTTTCATGTGTCCATTGGTCGATAGGCAATTGACGTCGTACTTTGCGAATGTACCTCCATGGCTCAATGGTTAGCGAACTTGCCGTCTAATCTTGCGACGCGGGTTCAAATACTGATGGAGGCACTCATTAGTCTGCCATATATCAGCAGAAAGCTGACTGGCAATTAAAGGCTATGCTCGGCATCGGCATCAGGATATCTAAGATCACGTACTTTTTTATCCAGCCTGTAGTGAAAACTGAACTTACGCATGTCAAAACTAATCGTAAAACATGCCATACATACCGACATACCAGGTGTATCAAAACTACTGGTAAACGTGACGCTACAAGTTGATGTCACTCCAGTATTAGCATATCTTATATTATCAACTTCATCAGCGTAATCACTCTATACCCATGATTGTTTTAAAATTATATTTGATCACAAAAGTAGTTGACTTTTGTATTAGCGGAGCTCCGATACCAGGCTGGGATAGATCCTCGTCTGATAACAAATCATGGTCGTGTTGGTCGCGAGTGTTTGTTTATCTGTAGGATTAGCTTGAACATTCAGGCCCAATGTTTTAAATCTCAGTGACGTCGTTTTGGAATGGTAAATAAATAAGCATGGCTATTATATTTACAAGATTATTTAAACATTTTGACTCGTAATAAAAATACGAAATGAAAGCTAGGTGACTCAGGGATCAAAAGTGAGGATCAATATTTATCTAGGATTAATCTGTTTGTCCGTCGATACACTATATATAACATTCTTCTAGTTTATTTTGACTAACACACTCTCACTACATGAAGGTTAATAGATGTATGGATATATACTTTCTGTGGACCTATTTATGTTAAGTTACCAGGTAAGTGGTCAAGTTGTATTATAAAAACATCAGAAAACGTGCATTTACATGTATCATTTTTGTTTAATATTATAGGAGATGTATTTAAGTCATTCTATTGATTCTAATTATGCTGAAGCCTTAATCGTAAGGGATCTTTGATATTTTTGAACTTGATTTTTCTAGTCAAAATACATAAACTTTACAGACGCACCTCTCAGTAAAAGCCCCGGCCGTGGATTTGTAACCCGGCGATCTTGGTTCGATTACCGGTGGCGACAATCCATACCCTTCTATGGACAAGGTGCCGGTTTCATGTATACGTCTTAGGATACAGTCCAGGAAAACTGGTTAGTTGAATCGACCGCCGTATATAGCTGAAAAAAAGTGTTAAACCCGAATGAACACACAAACTACTCAATGTTTAAGTCCAGCTGTTTGGAAGTTTCAGGCAACCAATGAGTCAACTAGAGTCCGAGCAAACTTTATACGCAACATTCGACTCGATCAAATATTTCGAAACTTTGTTAGATTCGATGAATTCTTAAAGCTGAACAATTATTACATGTATTCTAAAACTTTGATTTGTAGGTCATCAGAATTGAATAAAACACAGAAAAGCAATTATACTGAAGCTTATCTACCCCCCTATGTCAGGCAAGCAGTACAAAGACAATTAATTGTCAAATCTTACCCCGTTAGATCAAAATCTTGATGTATATATACACGTTGTGATTAAAATATGAATAGCTTATAGCATATTCTTGGGTATATAACACAACTTTGGTAAATTACTATCTGATTAATTATTAGCTTAAAATGAACAGAATGAGTTTTCGTTGCCAAATGATAGAAACTTTGATAACACCTCAATCACAAAATGTCAGATCTGGATGATACTATCTTAATCAAACAGAACTGGAATATGTTCTAACTTGTTTGACCGAGCTCTCTTTAATTTAAAATCATTTTAAAATAGTTGAATTCGAACTGAAATACATTTTCATTTCGCGACGTTGAAATATGCCAATAATGGTCTTGTTGAAAAGGTCAATTGGGGATCAATTTATCAAAATGTTTAAAACACTCCTATGTAAACGAAAACCGTGTTTGTCTATAAATTCTTTAATACAAAATGCGCGTATCAAACACCTTATTGCAGACACATTCATTTATTTGAATGATAGATATTCAATGTGCTACTTGCTTTATATTCAAACATATTAGGTTGATGACACCCGTTTAAGTAAATGAAGTGGATATATAGATATGTGGGAACTTATTTGGTTAAAGTTTAGAATTCCTTTGTCGTCTTGTAATCAATCTATTTGTTAATATGCTGATGAACTGCCACCATGCGTTAATGGAATTTTCGAATTTACGTGGATGCCTTTTTACATTTTAACAAAACCCATCACTGAAGCGAAATTCGTGTTTTCTGAAACCAGTACGAAAGGTTTACACACTAAGAAAGGTTGATAGTGTAAGCAAACGGAATACGGATGAATGTAATAACGACCATTCAAAAAGTAAAGAATCCCGAAAAATGATGTATACTGATCAATCTAGATAAATTTTACGCCGTGTTAGCACATTTAAAATCGCTAACATCAATTAAATCCGGCTAATAGCAGATACACGCGCCGTAATGCGATCTATTTGTATAGTTTAACTTTAAAGACTATATTAGCATGGTAATCCTCTAGGTATCAATATAAGTTCAAATTGGGGGATATATTCCCCCATCTTCGATATTCATGTAAATGAGTTGTAAATTTGCTTGTAGCAATAAACACAGGGGGTCAGTTCAAACTGTATACTAAATCGGTGACATTGACTTGACGCCACTCGAGTTGAGTGTTACAAGGACTTGATACCTCGTGCTTGTACAAACATGCTAAATTCCGATCACTGTACGTTATAAGTCAACATTGAGTTAGTGATCAACTCAATTAAACAACCACACGTCTTAATCAGTGAACACTAATAAATACCGACTGTCTATTTTTTTTATATTAGTTTAACATTCTAATTTAGTTAAGGGCGATAGTGGAACAAGTTCTACAAGTCAAATTAATCACTCTACACACCTCATTCCTGACGGTATCTATTGCCGCGAGGGTATGAGTAAAACGTAGCCAGTTTCCTGTTTTTGTGCTGAGCGTCAGGCAATGGAAACAATGGATACCATTCTGATTTCGTCCAAGTTTGTAATGGCTATATGAATCTCAACAGGCGGTTGAAATGTTTGAATCCCGTTACGTGTCATTTATGACATGACCGATAGTTTAACTACAATGACAGGTACCTCCCTCTCAGCAACTTTTAAAGATTTGTAATTGTTTTTAGCTTAGTCCTACCGACAGATCTGTATACACTGAAGGTACACATTGAGCAGGATATATTCGGACTCGGGTTGCAGTTTCTTGTAAGAAATGTGGGGCAAACATCTCCCAGTAATAATAATGAAACGAATCATGTAAGAAAACAAAAGTATGTCCACTGTGCTTGTTTATAACTTATCTGCCCTTAAGACTAGTATCCTGACATTCGCGGCACAAGGGGAGACCGGTTGTCAAGACCCCTAAATGTTGAGGAAAATGTTTGTCGGGACTAAGGATGTGATCAGGACAACCCTCTAAGACAAATAGCTGGTTGGACCCTCTCCCCTGAGGAACCAAGCTAGCCGGACCCCTGACAAAATGGTGGTCGAACCCATGAGGTAAAAAGCTGTTCGGACCCATGACAAAAAGCAGGCCGGACCCCTGACAAAAAGCTGGTCAGACCCCTGAGGTAATAAGATGTTCGGATCCATGAAAAAAGCTAGTCAGAGCCCGGGTCCCTGACAAAAAGCTGATCGGACGCATGAGGTAAATAGCTTGTCAGACTCCCCCAAGAATTTTGCTAGAACAAGCGCACGTTTGTTTCAACGCATATTCAAGCAACAAGGACGCCGACACACACTTCTTTTGCATTATTATGTTTGTTTCTAACATGATGATTTGTCCAATAATGAGTATCCATTTATAAGGCTCACAGGGAAGACTGGGCCTGCCCAACTGTGTCGCCTCTTGAAATAAAGTGGTTATTATTATTATTATGATTATAAAAATGAGTCCATATCTAAACTATCTGTCTATAAGATTTGAATCAATTATATTATTAAGAAATGTTCGCCCTGAAACAGTAACTGCTCCTTCAGAGTGGACATTAGGGCTTGTGTTTGATCAGACATGTACACTTCGACATGCTGACACATCACCGTTTTGCAGTTTATCTTATTAGTCCTACACAAGATTTGTACTTTCAAAGATATTGACAATTTACAAATAAGAAAATCTATTTGGATACACCTGCAGTGATTATTTTACCATTCTTAATTTATGTCACATAGAAAGTAAATATAAAAGGAGAGAACGGTCGGCTTTCATCTGTTCAATATCAGCTAATTCTCACAGACAGTGTCGTTTTATTAAATTCCTCTTCAAAGACGCTATATCGGAAATAATACCCACAGAGGTTTAATATAGAAAACGAGAATTCAATAAAATGTTTACGTCATTATACCGGCCTACCAATCTTATGCATACAAGTGTTCAATTTTGTGCAAAGGCAATTTAATTGAGTTTATTATTAAGATTTCAACATTCCGTTATCGCTTAGTCGGGGAACAATTTATCATACTTACACCATATCACTGTCCCAACAAGTGTCCGAGCTTAATGCTTCCATAATTGCTCCTTAAGTCTTGTTGACAATCTCTTCCATTCCATTTCCAATAAGAACCACACGGCGTACAATCAATCGAACGTGATATTTCTAATAGACTCAAAGTGTTCAAATCAATCGACAAGGTTAAATACATCCGATCAGTTCGTAACAAATTAAAACTAGTAGACGAACAGAGAACATAGGCTCTCGTATGTGGGAGGCGGATATGCCTATTATAAAAGATTTCCATCTGAAATATAGTACGAAGATTTTCACGTGATCATCGACCTTCTATTTATATAATTTAACAGATAATATATTGTCTATATTTATAACACCAGTTGTATGTTTTGTCTGTATCAATTACTGATCCTTGTAATCAACCCCAAGTCTGTTCTTGAGTGCTGCCGTCCTTGTCCAATTTGTTATTACATTTGTTGAGTGATTGTCTCCGACTTGTTTAGTAGTTCTTGTTTAGTTAAGCCGCCAGCTAGATAAATACCAACTTGTCTGGTACCTGAGTGTGATTCAAGGATAGAAGTAAAATATATGACTGTGTCTCTTATAAACCTAATAGAGGCTGATCCTTCCATTAAGGGTGACACTATGATAAACTCACGCTTTAACTTTATCAATATTTTTAAATATCCTGTGTATTTATGACTGTGCTATTCTGAATGTTATCGTGTATATATACATGTAAATTAGTGTTTTGGTCATTCTATTTTATTATGTAATTCGGTCCTTTATGCCGATTATACCAATAAAAATGTCAAACTGAATAAAAGAGCTAGGCTGTCATTCGGTAGTCTGGGTGTTCGTTTCCTGTGTTCGACAGGATATATTTTGGTGTCATTGACTACGGTCTTGACTTCCACATATGGAGACGTTGGCATATACTAGCGGAAGAGCAAGTAAGTACTGGTTGATAAGTAAATCCAGGAAATCTGAGCCGGTTAGATGACCGCTGTTTAAGACTAAAAACCTAAAACAGTAAAACCCAATGAAGGAAACGAATGCTTGCACATTTAATAAACTGACAAAACTTAACGCACATGCGTTGATTTTAATTAAACTACCATATTTGATCAACTTCAATATGAACACTCCAAGTCCTTTGTGATCGCTTGAAGGTGAAATTGATTTTTATTTCCAACTTCAAAGTAAATAATGCGGAATTTCTATATTCCTTTAAATTTATAGGTTCTATTGTTAATGTCTATATTGTATACAACTATCTATATTATATATAGTGGTTGAAAATAAACATGAGTTATTCAATAATTCCCATTAATGTTATATGTAACACTGGGTTATATGATAGATTGTTGACTATGTGCTACATGGTAACTCACTAGAGCCTGTGTGATATATTTACAAGACAATTTATACCGTCAACGTCAACTAATGGTTATAGATACAGTCTAAATAATATCACCGGCATGGACAGATGATCGCATGTAACTAGTGCTTATTTTATGTCATCCATTAGACGTGGTCGTAATTGTCTGGAACCAATTATTCATTGTAGTTCCTATAAATGGGACATACTCGCACGTGAAGGTGCCTATGATTCACAAACTCTAGACTGGACAATAATATGTAGTTTCTATACATGGGACATACTCGCATTTGAAGGTGCCTAGGAAACACAAACTCTAGACTGGACAATAAAATAGGCGGATTTAAGTGACTGGACACACTACTTGACCATAAGGTATTGTTATAAGTTTTACACATGACCTCGTAACAATTTTAATATCATATTTCGCGTGTATCTGAGACTATGCTGGTCTGCACACGGGATACATTGTATCACACCTTTGCTGTCCCTTTAGCAAAATCACGGGAACCTTTTGGAAATAAGTGTTTACACTTTAATGTCCTACCCTTGACATAACGGTCTGAAGTATTTATTTCATTCCCGCCATGTAATAGTTTTCCAAGCGTTTATGACAATAATTGTTTCGTGGTTTGATTGACAGTGTGGTGTTGTTATGGTGAGAACGACGTTTGCAATGGCTATAATTCACCAATAGCCGATGTTTCTGCTTTTTTCCCAAGCGGAGTGCTCAGTGTATGTTAAACCTTTGCCAAATAAACGAAAATTGAAATTTATTACAACAATTTCTTTAACGAGTTTCAAAGTATGTATTATGCATAATTTGATAATGAATAAGTAACTATTACATAATGTTATGTTGACTTAAAAAGAAACTGATCACAGAAAGCCCGCTCGTTTTATGTTCTGCATTTTTTTTAGTAAATTTTAATGGAATTTAGTATGATTGTGTTATTATCGAACACTGATGTTAATAGTCGAACGAAAGCGATTCGTTTTGCTATTTAGTATACGTATTTAGTTTCCATACGAATTCGTTATATGGAATTGCCGAACATACCGAGCATAACATTTATTTGCCAGTCAGCTTCCTGCTGAAATATAGCAGGCATATGAGTGCCCACAACCGTATTTGAACCCGGGTCGCCAGATTAGACTACAAGTGCGCTAATCATTGAGCTACAGAGGCACACCTTTGTAATAAACAATTGGTAATTGGTCGTTTTCGTGTATTGCTCTGTTTGACCTTTTAAATAGAAAACCAAGTTCTGCATACCTCTAATTTTGCATAGTTAAGATACTGCAAGAGCCAAGAGACAAGTCCCAAAACGCAATCATCGGATTGGTGGATTCTTAATTTAGTTGAAACCTTGGCCAATGATAATGCAGCATTCTTTGACTGGTTATGGAGTTCTCAATTTTGTAACAGTGTTATCCCGCGCTACAATTGTACCAAGTCTTAAATTGTATAAGTTTGAAAACAAATAGATAAGTTGAAGTAAGCTGTGTATATTTATCTAGATCCTGTCACATTCTAGAAACTATCTGATTGTTTTGTGACGTAACTTGAAGTAAAGGACCATCTGAAACCAAGAGTTGCTTGGGAGTGTTTCAAATGTTTACAAATATTTACATGTTGTTAAATATGCTAATGTGTTTGTTATGAAAACACTCATCGTCTCATTAGTAATTTAATTGACATATTTGTTTAACAGACCAATTCTGAGACGATCTTTGCCAACTACTCAAAGATTGCTAAAGGGATAAATCCATGACTATGTCACTTGGTATCAATGGATAAAGTGTCCTTAGCCGATGCTAAACAGCCACAAGTAGTTTTCGCCTTGTAACCGTGTAAATAATTATGTTTTATTGTCAGGATAAATACGTAAATACTTTAGTTTCATGTCGTTGCCGTCCTTTATGTCTGTTGATTTAAAAACACTGAGTTTGGATAAAAATCTACTTGTTAACAAATAATTGGATCACGTGAAGTGTTTACATTTACTCCATTAAATTACTGATTTCCATGAATGTATTGTAAATCTAGTACTAGAGATAATTATAACCCTTGCTAATCTCTCAGCTGGTATTCAAACCATGTCAATCTTAATTCTAGTATCATTGTCTATTTTGCAAATATACTTTTGTAAGTGCATACTCATAAAAAAGTTCAGTGTACTGATATAAAAAGTCTAACACTCTCAGCATGTCAGAACTAATAACACCGACACTGGTGGGCTGCTTGGAGATTGTCTGACGCTCCGAACTATAAAATCTGTTTTACTTGATGTAAAGGAAACAACTCTTCCTAAATTAATACTTTGTCTTCCTTAAATCTTAAATCTGTGTTTTAGCATACTATTTCTACATATATAGTTAACATTATTTCGTTAATTATTGGTCATTTGTGAAAAACCTCACAATTCCTTGTATTTACTAGGTGACCGGAAAAAAAGTTTTGGAAATGATAATGTGGCTTAAATATATATGAGCTCTTCTATAATGGAGGAAGTTGAGGTAATAATATATCAGAAACCTTCCTTATTTATCGAAGTGATCCTATTAAAATTCCTATTCGTATATTAGTTGTGTATAACAAAACGTTGCAAGCTCAAACATATTGAAAAATGATAGTTTATTAAAGTAATTGAACGTTATCAAATCCACTTAGATTATGCATTTTTATTAAATTTTATACAGTTTCGGGCCAGGTATCTAAGTTTTCCGTCACCAGTTTCATTTAAAAACACATAACGATCTGTTCTGTGTTTTCATTGGATTTAGATAGCGAATGTAAATAATATTTCCCCTAAATTCAAGTCATGAATAATAAAAAAAATCATGAATAATCTGCATAAGGTATGAAGGATAAAATTCCCCCAACAACTAAATATAAATATCAAACAATGGATGATGTGATTAGTAAGACTGACTGGCTTATTTATTATGCGAGTATTTGTTTACATTCTACGTGATCAAACTTGATTTAAAATATAAACATTATAGTAGCTTTTATTTAATCATGCTCACACCTATACGAAAATTTATAGCCTGGTATTATTTTCCCAATGAATAAAAATACACCAATCGTTTAGTGACGATGAATAAATCTGTTACACACGGACGCTTCTGTATTTAAATAAGGATCAAGTTGTTTTTCTATTACTATGTGAGTAACGATTGAGTAATAATTTCTGTCTTTTATAAGTGCGGATAGTTTTAAGTTTTTTGGGAGGGGGATAACCCTTCAAAGTTCATGACCTTTAAAATATAAACAATTACCTTTGTTTTATGTGGATTTGTATGAGTATATTATGGTAAGACAGAATTTAACTTTATGACCGCAATATCTTGAGTTATAAATGGAATGCTGACCCTACACACGTTGACTATCATTCTGTCAATTTATAAAAGGTATCCTTATCGTATATTCAAATACTTGAAGTCTGACTGTGTATATATCGTTTTACGGGGTGTGTCAGCGTACAGTTTGATGATTTGGTTGGCATACAAGGTTAAAAGTTCATTCTTTATTCTGTGTGTGCATGTATAAACATCGATCCGGAATTAAAGACTTAATTACTGGATTTTAATATAAAATCTACTCATATTAAGGTGAGATTTTGTTTGAATGGTATGTTTTTTCAATGGTAAATATTGATTCAAAAGAATGCGTTTGCCATCCAAATGTTCTATCCATTTGGACCGTTGCATGGTGGTACGTACTTAAGAAAGATGGTAGAGCACTGGACAGTCACCGTACGAATCTGTTGTTTTCTTCGTTCCGTGGTTGGACACGTTATGGCCTTTCCTGACACTGACTATGCGTACCTCGTTCTATTCATGTCGAGAAATTATCCATTGCTTGTCAAAGTGCTGATAGCTAATTCCAGGGAATCTGACCATCATGTACGACTAAAAATCGTTGACAATGGGTGCTAACTTATGTTGACTGCATGGTGTCTAGCCACTAACCACAAACTAGATCGAAACTACGATTGTCCTGTTGTACTTTTATTTGTGAAGGGGCTGTTGACTTTCAACGGTGATATTTCCTGTCTATATTCACGTTTACAAGGGTGCGGCGCAGCCAATGCTTAAAAACTATGAGTCTACTACCTTGCGAAATTGTCATATCCTAAAACCTACGGAATGTAATAATAACGATAGTAAATAACTTTTTTTGCAATTTCAACGGTGTCACCTACATATACATTTAGTGTTATGTCATACTATATTAACATTTGAGTACAGATTTTATACAGGTTACGGAATCTATATTAGGTTTGTAGTTTATGTTTATTCCTACATTTATAGAATTGTGACAGGTGCTGTATTGATAAGATCGAATAAAACCAATCATTTAACAATTTGTTTCCATTCTCTAGATACAAACACGACCAGTTTATTCTTTATTTACCGATAAGCTTTTTTGTAGAGCTGCTCATGCACTTAGTTTTGGTTACACATTGTAAGCAAATTCGGAAATAAGTTAACAAGTTCATGTTTTGTTTTTTATTGACGTAAACTATTTAATGGGTTTGGGCTTATTGTTCCTGTAAACAATTTGTTTACCGGGTTTGGCTCGACACACGCCGAACGTATTACATAGTATCTCCAAATCATTTAAATCAATACCAGTATCGAATGACCAGAAATTGAACGGACAAACCATAATCTATGCGTAATGCAAACATTGTGTTAATGTCCATTTCGAAATTATGAGTTTCACTGAAATTTAAAGCTGTGTGTTTTCATGGAAGTTGCAGGCTCTTCCGATGGGGGGGGGGGGGGGTACACTTCGTTTGATTGGTTGTTCAGTAATGACGTCACAACCAACCACTGAATGCAATTTTGGAATGTTTGTTTATTGTTGTCATAAATTATTTTAGTTACATAGTGTGACAGTAAACACTTCTCCTGTGACTTTATCGTCAACAAGAAATTTAATACCTCACCTTAACAAAACTCTACTTGTATGGTTTATTTCTGGTTCCATTTAACAACCCATTTGACCTACGATATTGGTCTTTACTGTCATTTGATTGCCTTTGAGACATGTGCTATTCATCATCGGAAAATACCCGATTGAACGCACGTATTCCATTATGGAATAATAATAATACAATAATAATAGTATTTTCAATAATTTTGACTTGATTCAGTGACTATACATAATTATGTACATGCATTATTACTGTTGTCATTGACCATTGTATGTTTAAATTTGTATTGTAAATATTTGTAATGCTCATAGACTGTAAAGTCTTATGTATTGGAAAATAAACTATCTATCCACCGGGAAAATGTATAGTAGACATATTGCAATTTAGTTCAATATATCAGTTATGAATGTATGTAAGTATATCAAATACAATATATTTATGTCATTGTCTGCTCTTCTGAACTGGGATTGTGTTCAAAAGGTTAGCAAACATGTCGTGCGAACATCTACGTTGCCAACATAGGTCAGGCTAACAGTTTAACTCTGTCTATGATGATAAAGCGGAAATATTCAACATGCAATTAAATGGTAACAGAACTGGATAGAATATACAATTAATATTTGATTTATTAATTTAACATTTTGTTATAGGAGAGATCATGTTTATATACACAGGCATACTAACCACCAGCTAGCTATTGGTGAATGGCAGGTTTTTTATTGTTCATTCATTACCTGCGAGCCTTGAGCGAGCAGGTATATTGGATAGCATAAAGTAAAAAGTCCATGGAGGAGCACGTGACCTGTTCTCGATGGTTTACGATTTCAAAAAAAAATCCAAAAAAAGATGCATTTTGTAAGAATGTCGTGAACCAGACTAATTCCATTATTCCATGCGGATAACATCGGTATTTGTCGCATTGCAATAGTTTATTTACCGAAGAAATCAGAACTGTCCAAAATTTCAGTGAGCGCTAGGCAATATTGAGACCATAGATCTATACAGCAGGTGACTGCAGCTGCATAAGCACAGCGCTTCCCAGTCAATTGTCATGGAATAATCGGAATTGGTTTATGATCTTTGACATTGTTGAACACTGAAAACATGTCTTATGATAATACCTTTTAATGAACTGATACGAGGTTTTATTAATAAGCATATACATATTATATGGAACAAGGGAGTCATAATATGCAATTAGGTGTCTTGAAAATTGGTTTGTTATACATGCAATTATTTTACAATTTGTTGATAAATTTCGTATGTCAAATTATCGTGCATATAGTTTTTCCAATTTGAAAGCTACCGGCCTATCGCGCTTATTTTTTCTCACAATTTTGAGATTTTCATGATTTTTTTATACACATCAGCTGTTGAATTATGCAGATAGAAGGTCGAGGATTCTGTCAATTCTCTGTCAAATGAAGTCGGTACATCATTTGCTCGCAGGAACTATTTGACTTGTCTCTCCTATTGTAAGCAATATAAACCAGGCATTGTTTTACCTAACTTGACGTGATCATAGTTTGTTGTCTTTTGATTCGTTGGTATATATTTCTCGTTAATTCATTAAAGCTTATAGATGGAACTATTTGTTGTAGTAAGGACTGCAGTCTTTTAGGTTGTGATAACCTGCAAATAATCAGCAATCTGGTTTAAGGTGGAATAGACTTATTTCAATAAAAACCCTTTGTAACTCGAATTAAGATGACATTTTGCATAAATATAGTAACAATTGTTCGGTCTTATTAAATCATAATCAGTTGTTCTTTTATTAAACAGCTATCTGTTTAAAGCGAACACACTTAAGATCTATTGAATGTCTGCTTCAAATACTATTATGTATTAGTATGTACCAAGGGTTCTTGTATGTTGCTGATAGTTCTGCGAATCATTAGTAGTTTGACCAACTGCATTTTAGATACTTAGTTACACGATATTTGCGACCGTCTTATTTGATGCTGTTTATAATATAGGGAAAGGTCCAGTATCCTGTCATGCGATTGGATAAAAGGACTATGTATGTAAAGTTAACTTTACAAAGAAGGAACATACGGAAAGCGTACTGAAAAATGCGCGAACAAAAACATTGCAGCACCTACCCCGAATCTTTCCGAACGAAAAAGATGATCGGATCCGATTTATACAGTCATATACCATTCGAACATGTGCGCGGTATGTGGCTCGCATGTTGTGGTAAAATATCACCTTGATCCATTTCGTACGGATCACACTTGACATAATGGATCAACTAGAAAACAAGAAACTGAAAACTTCAATTACTGCACATTGGATCTACACTATGCCAGATATCCATGACGTTGCGAGTAAGATTAACTAAGATCAACAACCCACAGATCGGACGTTGATTGCTGTTTGATTATAAACTACTCAACTATTTCTATTTCTGAGCAGAAACATTCCCCATCGCTAGATCATTTGTCAGCCTATGTTTACGCAAAGGATTATGGAAAAAGTGATTTCGATCCTTTTGTTTTTATTAGCTCAACCTCACACGGAGTGTTTTCTTTAGAATAAAAAGAAACAGAACGCGAATGTATAAAAAAACGGAAGTAACCTTTGCTGTGTTCGTATTAGGATCAATGTGTGTTTCAATACATTCTAAGTGTTCTAAATGGATACTCGACAGAGCTCATAAAATAATAAATGCCAGGACATGTAATATGAATAAATTTAAGGGTTTGGTGACAGCGATATAGCATTAGTCTTTGACAGGAGTGGGTGTATAAAGGTAAATATTGACCTGACGGAGGTCAACCAACGGACTCTGTAGACTCCATATACTATAATAGTTTAAAGTACAAAAATAAAGACCTGCATAATCCGGATAGTTATTTATAGCTTGTACTTTGCACTTATAATGGGATTCGAACATAATCTGTATGCAATAAGACCACCCGGCTATCGCAACAACACCAACAAATGTTTGTACCAATAACCAGTAACTATAGTCCAGTTAGGATATTGTGACAGTGACGTTGCAGTTTATGCGTACACAAAAAATCACAACCATTGTCTAAACAGGTAGAGCAAAGTTTAGCATTGAAATTATAGTTGTTTGTACAGTATAAGCCTTTATAATTGGTTTAACACCGTTATAGTGGACTCGACCGCTGCGTCACTGGATTTTTATCCTGACTGGACTATATATATATAACAGATCTGACATTGAAGGCAGCACACAATAGAAACAGTCGAACACGTTAGGCACAAACGATACTCATAAATAGTAAGGTCAGACGACAAGCACACTCTACAATGACAATCCACACATGCTTTCCTGATTATAAAACGTTTGTCATGCTTAACTCAATTTTGTGCTCAAACTTCAAATGCTTTAAACAGTAAAATGTTCGGTGTTTTCATGAACTGTTGTATTAGATGGATAACCTCGAAGAAAGCACTCTTATATTTCCTGATAAAGTAAAAATAACTCTGTTGTTGCACAGTATATGGACAAATCTAGTTTCATACTCCGGTACAGTTGATAATGAAAATACTAAATATGTGTTTACGCACTGGGTCCGATATTGGTTGCAATGTGGATGACACCATTCACTTTATGTACGCGGATACTTTTGACCTTACAATTATAACATTTTGTATGCGTGACAATAAAGCTAGCGGTTTATTTAGAAGCATTAGCCAAGTGAACTGGCTGCGTATTCCTGTAGTACTAACTAGAATGTTTTCCTTCCACAACCCGACTATATCAAAAAGAGCACTCATGGGTGTATGTGTATCGTTCGTATATATGCGTCAAACGATACATTATTATGACTTGAGTATGATTTGATTATTCACTCTGTTTTTATGTACTTTAGAATGAAGATAACTGTTAACCTAGCAGGATATGAGGAGTATGATTCCGACATGGAGTAAGTCCAGTACAACTCTGCACCACAAGTAGTTTATACATTGTTACATCCACTTCCTAGTTCCATACGTCTTCTTATATTTCTTTTATTTTATACTTAGATATTTGCCTCATGCACCCTCTCTCGACAACCCGATGAAGGAAGTGGTGTCTTTCTTTGAAACTTTGTAGTTTTATAATTTCTATTTTATTATTTTATGTATCTTGGTTTAAATCAAGAACCTGGTGAAGTTAGTGGGATTTTTCTTTGAATCTTGAAACTTGTTTTTTTTTAAACTTCTATTTTATCAGTTTATTATTTTATGTCTCTTTGTTTAACTTAACTTTGTGCGAAGGTTGGTTTGAACATAAAATGTATAATTCAATGCATTATACATGTATAACGAGGAAATAAATTCCTGGAAAGGTGTTCTAATTTCTTTTCTATATGGTTACAATATAATCTATGTCTAAAATTGGTCATTAAGCATTGTTATAATAATCAACATTCTAAGATATTGGTATTTTGAGTAGTTTTACAAATAGTTTATTTTATATAATTTCTACGCTTAGTTTCTATTTGGTATTTTAGTAGATTTTCATGCCACCTCAACACCCCATTTATTGATACTTATTTTTATAGTTTAAAATATCTTTTTAATTGATTTCCTCTACTTTACACATTTTTATTTACTAGTCTTGATTAGTGCTCCCTGTTTCAAAGTTTCTTTTACATGTGCTTCATTTCGTGTTCATGTTGGGATATTAATACTTTGAGGTTCGCAACTACAAGTCACCACTTCTTGACATACAACTCTCTCAGATATTTTCATCTTTTATTTGATTTCTCTACCCGTAACGGACATATTTTTCAAAATGTTTCTTTTTTCCATTTCATTGTTTCGTTTCAATCGATGTTTTCTGTATAAATTATGTTATCATAAGTCGTGCATCATGTTGTTGTGACTTGCATGTATTTAATCAAGTTTTCACACTGTCTGGTTCTTTGGTTAACCAAAAATATTTTCGAAAACATTTGCCAGCATTTTTGGACTGTGACCACAGCTTAAATCTAGTTCAAGACGAGAGATCTGTACGTTCTACCTTTGGGTTCGGTAAGCAGACATCCTACCCGTGACTTTCATAGACCACCATGTCAGCAGCTGTGTTCATATTTGCTATGTTTACCATTCAACAATGTACGTCATATTATTTATTTTTATTGTTGAAAAACTATGTGACATTTTAAGCACAGGATATAACAGTTTACCACAAATTCAACATAATTTATTTCGATTTTATAATATTGGATCAAATGAAACATATACTTTATGTTTGAACAAACCTGAATAGTCTGTGTTAATTTGCCTTTTCAATGACGCTAGGGTTAAACAAACATATTTAGGTATTTATTTAACATGTATTCAAGTACTTCGCTCAATTTCATTGACCGTTTGGTCAAGCCCCCATTGACAATCATATGCTAACGCGTAATGTAATTAATTAAAACGTTAATGTATGGGAATTGTATGCATGTTTGTTGTCTCACATAAATATTTGAAAAATAAATAGTTACACGAGTATCCATGAATGTAATCACTCGGAAAGTGTTATATTGAATTTGCCTAAAATAGGAGTCCGTCAATATTTATAAATGAAACTCCCATTGTTCCTACTATTTGGTCACTGTGTATACCACCATTGTCTATTTGCTGTTCCAATGGTGGACAGGTACACAACTAGGATCGGGCGCAAAACAATCCTATTTCTTTCTTCATTTACACGCGTTTAAAGCAGTTTTGCTTCATCATGTGGCTGAAGTACAAAGTAACACTGACAAACATACATGGACTTATATATTTATACTGGCCGACCATGTTTGCACCAATTCCTGGCCCAGTATTCCGCTATTATTCCTGAATGCTAAGTCTGGGTTTAACGAATATTATTCAAATTGAAAACATACTTATTTAATTAATGCTCGTTTATTCAGTTCAGCTGATAACAAAAACAGAAGGAGTATCGTTATTTGCTCAAGCTCTTGGTATAGATTTGCTGTATAAAATGAACCACTTCATACTGAAAGAAAACGACACTCGCCTTTGTATCTTTTGTGTGGATACAAATCATGTAGAGTGTCCCACTTTGTTTTGTAATTCGTTAATGCTAAGAACAACTTCAGTTACCAACCGATCTTACTGTTTGTTTGGCACACTCAAACTTTTGCATAATAATAGGAAGACGGTTACATAAGTGTTCGGGTAGGTTTTTCAGAAAGCAACGTGTGGTGAACATTTATTTGTGCATTGGAATACACAATGTAGTTCCGTACATTTCGTAACATTTCTGTAAGGAATGTACCATACATATATAGAAACATTCTTAATAAAATAATAAAAACTGTAGGTAGCTAGACAATGTCGAACAGACAACCAGACAGGTATGGATTGACCATTTAAATTGGATAGCAGTTTCTAGCATCTGTATAACTTGTCATTTCTCATATCAAACTATTTCCAGATTCGGAAATACATGACAGTCATGGTATCACCTATTGTTCTAAACTCAACAACTTCATCATATTTTGAAAAAGGACACACACCTCTTCTAGTAAGGTGCAAGCCGGTGAATCGTTCTTAAACACATGATCAGCGTATAATACTAGTAGTATACTATTATGTGTCAGCCGTAAGGGTCACATTAATTAAGCAAACACCTGTCTTATGTAGCCAATAACAGCCAGTAAGTACAATTAGTCAGTTTTTTTACCAAGTGTTCTAAGATTAAAATCACATGTTTTGAACAGAAAAATGTTACATTCAATACTTCATTGACTGCCTGCGTAAGACAAATTTGATTGTCATATAATTACATCAGTAAATTTGTGAGCCATGATGACCATAGCACCATGACCATAATTATGTAAGCGTGACTAATGGTGTAGGACAGGACAAATATTGCCACTGTACCGACGTTCCAGATTTTCCCAATGCATCTCTACTAGAACAAATCCATTTCGGTTTTGTCGTGTTTTTAACGAATTAATGTTATGAAGGAAATAAGGGTAGGATAATTGCAGTAAAGTTTCAAAACAACTGGTTTGGGGTTCAAATAAGATGCTGTTTAAATAAATTGTTGACTGTCAGATAGACTGACGCAAGCACACACGCAGTAACGACGGACGAATCTAGCGTTCCGATTAACGTTAGCGACGCTGTCGGAGTGTACACAGACAAGGTTAACTATACGTAATTGTACATTAACCAATACAATCTTGTTTAAACAGAGAAATTAATTCCGTTTTGTGTATTTAAATGAAGCTATTGTCCGATAATAAAATTAAAGGTAAAACCTCATAATGGCAGCAATTGCAAAAAACTCTATTAATTTCCGAACACAAATTGATTATTTGTTAAGCACAGAATGAAATGTGAGAAGTCAATTTCTTATCGATTTAATAATACGGTACAGTGAAATTGTTCAATGAATATCTATATATTTTGTGGTACCGTCATAAGTTGACTAGTCATTTGAACCTACTTGAGTGTAATTGTTAGTGTTAACGCGGATTGTGAATTGAGTAGACCGAGTAGATAGACCGCGGACTGTTATAATTTGATACCTAGCACAGAACAATACAGCTGATTTTGATCGTTCAGAGATTTTCAATACCGAGCCACATTGTATAATTACATTTAATGTATGTATCGGACGTGCAGTGAATAGCCCTTTGTGAATAGGGTCCTTTTAACAGGAATTATTCTTTAGATATTTATCGACTGGAAATCGAAGAGCATAAAGATTAAGAAAATAAATAGTAAAATAATTTCTTGTGATATATACAGACTTGAAAGTGTTGTGCTGAAAGCATGGAATAAATTTTGTTTTGAAATTATACTTTTTTATTATTTACAAACAAACGTTTAAAGCTCTTTGACAATGACCGAACAAGGAATATTTATGTGAACATTTTGGTGAATGAAATAGGAATTATTACCAGGCGACAAATTGGTTTACTCTTTGAAACTACTCAGTTCATCACTTTTACATTAATATGTTAGACTGCGTTTATTGTGAGTGAAGAGAAATAACAGACTCGATGAGTATTGACAATAATAATAATTTAGAATAGTGCATTTTGGCAAGCATTCTTTATTTGGAATCATAAACCTCTGCGAATTTGCTATTCGACAGTTTGACGTTTTCATGAAAATAAAAAGGCAGCAAATTTGTCATTTGACAGTTTAACGTTTTCATGAAAATCCTAAAACGTCAGTGATTTTTTCTTTGGACTGTTTAATATCTTCATGAATATTAATCTGTAATAAAACCGGTGAATTATTTGGCTATTATTGTCCAAGTGATTAAACATGCGGACTAAGACGCTCACTACGTCGTCTAGAACGGGGATTAAGCGACCTGTCAAAAGGTAAGATATCAGAGCGTGCCATATTATATTGTCGTACAACAATAGAAGAGATGAGAATAGTTTAATTGCATGGATACAGCTTATATAATCATACTGAGTTGTCATGATATAAACATCAACATTAGATGTAATGGAACTTTCATGACTTATTGTAATGACAAATTAAGTAGGGGCTTACCAATAGGGATTTGAAAGGCTTGGCTTATAACATGACTTGAGTGACGTATTTAGATTTGATTACACTGAGTCATGAACATAATACTACTAGGAATTGATAGACTTGGTAAAGTCAATGTTAAACATGTACTCAACCGATGCCAACCACCTTTTTGACCATTTGGCGACTAAACGTGCCACAGGCTGAATACTTGCAATTGGTACTATACTGTTTTTTCAATGGAATTACAGTAATCTTAAAATTACGCTCAAATATACGTTCTTTAGAATTATTCAACAAGTTCATTCTGTGGTAAAGGGATTTGCAATAGTAACATGCTTTAAGGTAATGAATTCGTACGAACCATATCTGTTTCCAATTAGTAGCTTTTAAAGAAGTATACAGAATTTAAATATGTGAGCAACTTAAAGATTATTTGATAAAAAAGTTTCTATGGAACTATGGACTTCATTAAGCAGGGTTGTTTTGGTTTTGCTAGTGCTCGGTTCCATATGTTTCTGGATGTAAATAACGTGTAAAACGTTAATCAGTTCGTAAGCGCCATATAAGTAACAGTTGTTATAATTGCTCGTCTTTAGACATGATTTCGCCGAGTGGTGGAATTGTACGATTTTCTTGACCAGCAATATAGCTGACGGAATAGTACGACACGATAAAATGTATTTACCCAACAAAAAATAACAATACTCAAATAAGTTAACTATATTTAATCATTTATGTTTTGGCATGAAAATTGTCAAGGCTGGATAATTTGATATTTAAATAAGTGTCTTTATTGGGATTGACTTGCCCCGTCAAGAGTCGCAACGTATTTGTATCCTCTGCTATATGTTCTATTATAGTTACTGTAACTATTAATTCTGAAGTTAACCTATTGCCAGTAAAATATTACGTCAACTAGCAATCCAGACAAAGTGATTAGAATGGAAGAACATTAGTTATGTCAACACTGTAATCGTTTAATTGATCTATATGATGCAATTCATGCCGTAGATTGTCAATTCTTAGCGTTGTTTTACAACAATTATACATATAAGATTTCAGCCTATGTCAATACACCATTAAGACCAATGTTTGCTATTGCAATACCGGCTCCCTGGGGAATGTGTCCGTTCTTTACCTTACTGATGTCAGTGTTTGATCATAATGGTAATTACCAGAAGTCGAGTCGATCACACATGTTAACATGGGCGATGGTGGTTATTGAAGTCAAATTATAGAAACACATAATAAACTATTCAAGCACTTTTGCCAAACCATTTTAGTTTAAATAATTCATGCAGTGTGCTGCAACAAAGTACATTGTAAGTGTAATGTTTAAACTGAAAACACAGATCAGGATGAAAGCCTCTGTGTCTACAAGCTGATATGTATACTGATCACATAACTAGAATGGCGATTGTTTTGTCAATGACATTGTCATTGTTTTGTCTTTCTTGTGATATAAAGATATAAACAACCGCATTTCTAAAACGAATTTTATGAAACATTGGTTATAAGAATGCTATAAATTCCTCGATGTACACCAACAACGTACGCAACTAGTAGAAAACAGTATTAAAAACAACATTAATGTATCTTAGACTGGTTATTGTGTTGTTAAATAAATTAAAATACAATTAACTTAATAGATGAGTTGAATTTATATCTAGCCACTCAAAGATGTTCGCAGATTTACTTGTATCTGCCTCATTATTGCCAATAATTGAACGAATTTGTCTAATGTCTGTGTCACATTTTGGCATTGGTGACTACGGAGTCTTGTAAGTGCCATCGACACATCGATACCCTTAAGGGGCCTGTCAGAAAAAAGTGAAAGTCGTATATATCATAGACATATATTACGTATTGTAATTTAAATCCCTGTATTTATTCAATTGGGATTATCTGCTTCTGAATTGGGAAGATTTTCGTTGATTGATGGAGCTCATAGCACTTTCAGTGTCACTATTTATTAGCAATGATGTCAACGGACATTTGTTTAGTTGGTGATGTGCCAAAATTTTCTGTCGTAAATTATGATATTGTCGTTTTATTCGTTCAATGCAATGACGTAAGTGAAGAAACACACACTCATTGTCATGGTTTGATCATTTATAAATTTACCAATGTCAACCAAATAAAAATAATGTCTGTCAACTATACAAGTAGTACCAAACCATTACATTTACTTCAACTTTAAGCTTATGAACTTATTGTAAATAATTGAATTACGTTTTTCAATGCGATAAATGGCAATAAATCACTTTACTGACAGGACAGTAGATCTCGTGTGAAACATATTTTATTATAACAATATTATGGCTCCATAACCGATTAAGATGCGAGATATTTGACCCCGTCGTACTAAAACGAATGGTACCAGCATGTCAATTGCTTTGCGCTTAGCACTAAATGCATCTCTCTCGGATACCATTGCTCGAGACGAGGGATTCCATCAGGAATCAGGAGCCGATTTGGATTGATATATGTTGTAAGAACTTCTTTTACAATCGACCTAAAATAAGATTTTATAAACTAGATGGTGTGGAATGTAACAGTATGGATGACCTCTAGATAACTATGATCATGTTTCAGTGTTGGTTAGGTCAGGCCATGACGAGACGTGTATGTATTGCAACACAGTACACGTACAACGGGTTATGAATGTAAGGATACATAATTTTAATTATTATGCATTTCATATAATACGACTTTCTTCAGGGAAAATCTTTTTTTCAAATGCTTGAAAAGGCATTGATTCTACAGTTTCAATGCAATCCTATATTAAGGATTCCGTGTAAACATGTGACTCTATGATATGACGTCATCGCTTAATAATGCTTCCGTTATGGGACAACATTCATTATACACATATTGATATAGTTCGTTTGTTAACTGGTGATTTGAACGAGTGCGAAAGCTATTAGGACAATACTGTATCCATGTATGGATGACACTTATACAAGAACAAACATTTCTCTTCCTGGATGACGACAACGAATAAATGGCACATTCGTTCGATTATTAAAATATCTCTCTCGAAGCTAACAAAAGCCGCATTTTGACACAAAATCGAAACTCACTAAAATAATGGAATTGAAATATTTACACAATAATTGAATACTTCGTCAGTTGCCAGTAACTACTCCTAATGCCATTATTTATTACACATTTCAAAACAACCGCTGGCTGAAGTACACTCAACAATCAAATATCTTCCTGAAACAGGATTCCAAACGTTTTGCATTCTGTTGAATACATTATATAAAATTAATCCTAACGGATGCAAACAAACTACGTTGATGTGATGATAAAAATGTCAGATACTTGGTTATTCGATCGCTTCATTTGAACGAATTTATTATAACAATAATAAGCGATAATTTTCAGAATACTAGTACTCATTCCGCTTAAAAGCCTTGTTCAATTTTGCTTTTGAATAAGTGTTATTTTTATAGCTGAAACTAGGTCATTCAGCTTTTTGACAGCTGAGACTTAGACTTTGTACGTTTTGACAGCTGAAATTTCATCTAAGTTCATTTTCTTGTTCAGTTGTGTGTTGGACATTGCGCCGCTTAGGTATCTGTTTTTTTTATGTTTTCTGTGCTTGGCTGCGTAATTTGAGTGTTGCTTTCCCTGTCCGATTTCTATCATCTTTTGTAGTATACTGCTGGTACATATTGTACAAGACAATATTATGTTGTAGTTATATCTCGTGTTCTGTATGTTTTCAGAAGTGAGGACACGAGTGTAGGGAGTATGAGGAAAGACAACACGTGGAATGTGTCCGTGAATACAGACAGACCAATCCTGGAAGACGACGCACAGTAAGTACCCACATGACACACACCTTATCTCAAGCATGCTTTACTGACACTGGTACACTGATAATGGTGTTGATTTTAATGACGGCCTCGAGAAGTTTCCGGGTTTTCTAAGCTCGTAAGGTGTTAATGGAATATATACGTTGCTTTACAGGGAAGCTTCAGGATCAGTTGAGTTGGCCTTAAAAAAAGAACAGTATAACTGGCTTGTTTCCACTTATCTGACGTGTTAAGCAATCGTCTTGTAATAATGTGCAAGAAAGTAGACATGGCAGAGACCTTAATCAATTGACATATATATATACGACCGTACAATGTCCATCAATTGGTAAACAACTTTTGTAGATGATTTCATTGTCCTGATTATAATTTGAAACTTTTCAGTTAGAACCAAGTTACAATCTACTTATTAATAAACAATTAGCGTATTGCTCATATTTATAAGCCGACGTCCCAAGTCTAATGTACAACAGTACATGCTAAACGAAATAAATTCCCCATTCAATTAAAGGTGCTCTGTCACTGTTTTCTCTATGACTATGCGGGCTTTATCTACACTGTGTATTAATAATAATTAAAATATTTCTTTGAAACATAATCTTCTCGTTATTCCTATATAAATGATGACAGACACGATATTAATGTTTTCATGACAAATAGCACACTTGATTAGCCAAACATAATAACTGACTACATGTCTTAAATATCCTTTGTTATTTAGTGGCTGTATAAATAACACAATGCCTCATTTGTTTGCGTCCATCAGAAATAAACACGTCTTTTGAACAAGTGCGCACCTTACATTCATGACTTTATATTATTTGATTTTATAATATTTGTCAGTTAATTAATTAAGTCTAATTAGACAAGATGGTTCACATTATGATGAAATGTTTGAGTCATACGGATATATTTCAAGCGAAGATTCCGAATAAGAGGTAATGTTTATTTTTGAAATGAGTTCGAAAAAATGTGCGGTAATAATAAACGTCAAGGGGTGGTGTCGGTATTTGCTGAATATAAACTCTTGTATGATGTTAGATAGTTCTGTTAGTATTTCTTCTTATTTATCAGAGACAATTGAAAGTTTTATTATAATGGCTTTAACTTTTGCGAGTCAATTTGCGAGTCAAGCCTTACATCCGTACATGCCTAGTGGCGATACTGGTACTTCGCTGATCAGATTTTGACAAATTTCACTTTATTCTGTAATTGTTCATATGTTATGGTGTCCGTGCATCACAGTGCTTTAGTATCTATATTTGGCAAACATTATATGTCCGTTATTCAGTTCTACAATCTACCTGGTACGGTCGTGTCACAAGTTTATGTGCACATAAACGGTGTCATTGTATCCATATGCGTCAATATTGTCTTGATGTTTTTGTCTATTTTGATTTAATGATGTCATTAACTTACCACCAGTCCTGTAGTATTACATGTGTATATGCAATGCTGCTACTGTTAAAATCCTTGATGTTACTTTGAATTCATTGTCAAGACACCATATGTTTACATATGTAAATCAAGAATAGCGTTGACGAGAGGATTTGAAATTGGTCGTAGAAACATTGAGATTATTTCACATTCAATGGATTCCTATGATAGCCTTCGACAAAAACAGTCGACCAACAAACGGGCGGAGCGTGACGTGTGACCAATTATCCCTACTCTTCCACTTTCTCCTCTCTTTCTCCTGTCGACATGTTAGGAACAGTATCTTGGTTTTCTCGGGAAGTCCAACTCTAAATTACTAAGAAGCCTTACTTGGCAGGCGACAAAGTTTATAAATGTAGACGTATGGTCATTGTGTATCCCGATTGCCCACAGGGAAGACTTGGAATTTCCATCACAATGTTGCCTCTATAAATAAAGTATTTATTATTATTGTTATTATTATTACCGTAAACAACCTCATTCCATTCCAGAACATTCGCATAGGTGACGGAATAAATTGTCTATGCTCTCCCATTAATGTCTTTGTATTGTTTACAGTTTGAAAGTGAGTTACACGCCGGGGAAAAAGGGCGGTAACTTTGGTTTGCCACTTGGTGCTAAACTGGTTATACCTGATGGCATCTTCAACAAAAAAGACAGTATCACGTGCGAGGTGGCTCCACCTACACAAAGATGGAAGTACACACCAGTACTTCCGGTATATGAACACCTGACAAGCGAGATATTCCAGTTCTCATCAACGGTTAATGTACTGAAAAAAGCCGTAGTTATCCAAATACCATACTACCCAATAGATCCCGAACATTCGGAAATAAATGTTAAAGGAAAATGGAAAGATGAGAACGAATGGGTCGACGTTGGATTTTTGAGAAAGGTAAGAGAATCGTGTCAGTATCGGAAAATCAAATAATTAGTTTGACGTTAATTTGTTTTTCATTCAGCAACCCAATATATTCTCTTCGAACACACTCGTCCATTTGGAGGGGGTATACAGACGGGCATCGTGCTCAGTTGATTATGATGTCCTCTTTGGTTATTTTAGGAGGTTGGTTGGATCTTTAGCTGCAACATCACAAGATCGTTAAATATGCTATATGCACTGGTGTACTTATGTGTCTGGTACTCAATATATAAAATCACTGTCCTAACACAGTGACTCGGTGCCAGGGTAAAGTGACCAGGAGTTCTGTCGATGGGGCATTAATTACAAACTGTAAATGCATCCAGTTTACCCAATACTACTTGACCACACTTATAAATATTTTAGAGCCGTCATTTGTTCTAGTTTTAATGGGAAAACTTCCAAGTTTTAAATTTCATGAGAAATATGATCATTTATACAATTCAATTCCTATTTTACTCACAATAATGTAATCACAGTTATGAATAATTACATTTAGACAACAAATAAACTATACGAACATAATTGTGTACTATTCTGCTAATCAATAAAACACTCAGTTTCCATTACATGAACATTGTCTGATCCACGCATAATCCATTGTAGTCATTGTTAGTTGTACAACCGTACTATTAACTAATTCATAGGCACAAAAAATCTTCAAAATAATGGTTGACTAAATGATAGGCCTAACTTATAGTTCATTGGGCACACATTGGCAATATGAATGATTTACCGGCGCATAGCAAAACGAATGGGTGCGTTAACATTATTTGTTACCGGTAGCTGATAATAATTATAGGCATAGTAATAATAAATAAGTTACTTTAATATAGAGGGAACATATACTTGTCTATCTGCCGTAAGGCCCTCAACAGTAAAACATTGAAACATGGGTATTTCCAGTGAGCACTTTTGTTTGCGTTGGCTTATTTAAAATGCATAATTATCATTGTAACTCACTTACTTAGAGATTTGAATAAAAAGAAGCATATCTATTATTTAATCCACACGTGGGTTGAGAAACACATTTTAAATCAGAAAAAAATTGATAAACGTTTCGAGTGTATTGTAGACTGCAGGTATTTTGTTTGTGCAAAACTAGCTTTATTATTTAAAATATATTTGATACGAGCATGTATAACTCCCACGCTGAGATAGTTGAATAACAACACGAAGAATATATTTAATCGAATTATAGGTTATTCATCTTCCTGTGGGGTTTACAAAACAATACATGTGTATATGATCATTATACGGCTTGGTGGGT
The DNA here is from genome assembly GCA_947247005.1 of Spisula solida. NCBI lineage: Eukaryota > Metazoa > Mollusca > Bivalvia > Venerida > Mactridae > Spisula > Spisula solida. Next base: position 36,960,679 of record OX365947.1, on the reverse strand, counting down.
ACATTGTCTTGTACTGAGCTATATTATTGTATTATGTTAAATATAGATTATGCTCTAGATATAAACTAATCTACGTTTGTCAATCGAATAAACTTGGCATATGAATGTTAAATATCGTAAAATATTCCGAAAATTAAAAACAATAATCTTGCTCAACATTGAATGTTGTTTACATACACGCGAATAAAATACATGAAACAGGTAAGTTCTATTGTTGGGACATATACCTGTGGGTAGATGTCATATCTCCTGATCCGGATGCTGGGCGGTCAAAAAGATAATACGATTGGACAAGGAAGGTAACATTCAACTGAAACAGTAGAGCACCGAAAATATATAAAAACACAGACCAAAATGCCATACACACAACTGAACAAGAAACCGAAACTAAAGCACTGAAATTCCAAATTTCTGCTGTCAAAAAGCTAAAAGACATAGTTTATGCTAAAAAAAGTTGATCGACCTAGTTTCAGATAAAAGTTTCAAGCCTCTGAGTGTTGAGTTTAGTCACTGGTCCTTCGTTTAGGCGCAAATATGATTAGCGATCCAATCAGGCTGATTCATAAACGCTCTAAGCACTGCAAAATGTAAGCACACAACTCTCAGGTCACCATATTTGTTGAGGAGTTATCTGCCCTTGTACGTGCAAAAAGATTATATTAAATTATATTGAAGAACAAAACTCGCTTTAAGAGCAGAAGCAGGATGAACCATGCGTTTGTATTTCATGATCACATGTTTATTGTTGGAAAACGTTTGTATTACTTGATCACATGTTTATTGTTGGAAAACGTTCGCCCCATCTCTCATCAAAGTAACTGTAACACATAAATATACCAGATTTATACACAAGTCTTTAAACAAATTTCTCAATAGAACGGTTAAGCTAAAAATGAAAAAAAAAATCGGTCATTCATTTTATGATACAGTGACCTTCATCTTAAGGTTATATAGGTTTTATGATGTTGACTACTTTTATGTTTAATAGAACTAAGCTGACATGACGTATAGAACGACCGTATTATATTTACGCAGCAAAATGTTCTTTCAACTAGGTGTGTTGGCACCGCCTATGAGTAACTACTTCCGGTTTCTGAAAACAGATATTTTAGAAGTTTAATTAAGGAACGCAATGGCTGTTTTGCTTTGATTCGTATCTGGAACATGTAATAATTCCTTGCAGACCTCATTACTAATATCCGCCTTCAGAACACAGGACGGCGTCTTTATTGAAAACTGACAATATCTGGTCGATCTAGAATTGATTTATTCATTAGTCGGTTATTGAAAGGTACTTTGCTAGGTAGCTTAAGATTTATTTGTTTTAATCGGGTTCACGTGTCCTGGAGCATTGGGTCAGTGGCCCTATACCCGCATTTCACATGTCATAGTGTGCAATAAAAATATGTGTGTTAATTGCACGGCATATTTTATAGCATAATGAAAACCTGCCATCTTGTATCATGTATGTTTCCATAAATAAAACTTGATGAAATAATTGGAATAATCGTTCAAGTGGTAGAGTTGTATTCAGTACAGATAGCATAATTATCATATAAATACACATACGTACGTAAATTCCAAATTCCTACTAATGGTTATATTATACACGAAGATGTGAAAACAATTATCGTTACTCACTCTCGATGACTTTGGACTGAGTTGATTAATATTACGTAGTTTAAACCTTTGGCGCCCGTATCAGAGGACCGGTGCATGACACCCTGACCACTCCAGGGCAGCGGAATAAAGTATTCCGTGATTTCTAAGGGAATTCATAATGAGTTCGTCTCCCGTAACGGCCGTGTAGCCGGAGCTGGAAAGAGTCCGTTCCAATATGGCCGGTCAAGTAAAATGATTTCTGGTTAAATAATTGCTACCATGTGACTTCCTACTTCATGCCTTCCTACTTCTAACACGTGTCATCCAACCTCGTGTCCGACATTAAATGTTGGGAGTCAGAAAGTAGATGTTCTCAGAGACAATATCGCAGGCTTAGAATGAGAAGGTCGTAAGTACAAAAACGTTGCTTTCAGAAAACAAGAAAAACTATCTGAAAACTACTCTTCACATATGGAAAAACAAACTTTTTAACATCAGTTTAGTCAATATGACCTGTTCCGATTTTCATGAAAATAGGCTCATAGGAAGTGCCTTGGGGTGCAGATTTATAATATGTACGTGTATGTGTCTTATGTGGTCGTACGTGCTATACATTCTAAGCCAGCGATGTGTCCCTGTAGTTAAATTGCCTCGTCATTTCAGGGACAAACGTTAAATAATAAATAAACATTTCACCATATCATTATTGAGATCGATCCACACAAGTTTACAGCGTTTCATATTTAGAACTTAATACGCTGTCATAACTGTATTATGATTTCTCCTGAAATTTGAACGCTATTTAATAATTCGCCATTGAAGTGCTCAATCATAGTCACAAAGCATGTATTATCAACAAAATTTAATTTAAAGCATTTACGTAGATGGTTCCCGTTAAACTGTTTTCAAAATTTCAAACATAATCGATTGTATTATTACCTATATAAAGGAAAATCCTTGAATGACAGAAAATCATATCTTTCTAAGGGGTCAATATCATAAAATATGAATTGATGTCAGAGTAAAATCTCTTTTTAAAACAACCTTGAAGGACATTGTTTGTGAACATAGACATGTAATTAAAGTTGATTGCTAGAATATGATATTTATCTAGTCTCGTATTTTATGTAATGTATTTGTTTGCTTTTAAGTCTACAAAACATTTGGTTTACAACACATATTGGATGTATTATTATAATAAATTAAGAATACGATTATCTATATTTCAAAAATAAATATACCAGTTTATGTAGATTAGATTGCAGCTTTTATGTTCGATAAATGGGGGGTGGGTCAAGTTCATTTTCTCGTTCTGTTGTGTGTTGGTTATTGTACCGTGTACTTGTGGTATGTGATGCTTTTATGTTTTCTGTGCTCGGCTGTCTAAGTTGAGTGCTGCCTTCCATGTGCCAACCGAAAAGCAACCAAACAGTGAGCATGTACAGGAAGACCATCTGTCAATCGTAAGACGGGGTGCGTCATATTGAACAAAAACATAAGACTACATATCCGGGTTGCATTCCTGGGCTGGTATTCACAAAGCTTCTTAGATAAAAATATATCTTAAATATCCTATAAATTTCTTAGATATGATAAAATTCGTCTTAAGTTTAATTTATTTCTAAGTAGCTATTCACAACATATCTTAAACTTAAGATCTTCTTAAATAGCCAATTTTTGTGTTAAATATCCATTTTCAACTAAGAAATGTGCCTATATTTAAGATACATGTATAGGTATCTTATCGACTTGAGAAATTTCTTAGTATATTATCGCCATTTAATTATATGCGTTAAACCGAGTATACAGCAAGAAGCACATCACATTATACATAAGTATGTACTTCTATACTAATATACATCTTCAAAGAATACGCCTAAACTTATTTTGTATATTTTACTACTGTGTATGGGCTGAAATCGACTGTCAAAAAATCGAATCGAGTGGGCGAAACATTGTTCTATTTTTAGATATTATACAAGTACGGTTTGGATGAAAAGTCCGTTATTCCGGCATGTTGTAATTTACAAACGCAGTTACCTTTCGTTGACGAACTGTAAATAGCCTCTCTTGTTGAGTTATTATATAAGTATACCCACATGTGCAGCATTGATAGTGAAGACACAAACAGTATTTTTCTTTTGTAAATCATATGCAACTAAGAATTTATAAGTGTTTATTGTAACTTTTTTCATTTTGGGACATGGTTCCTACTTTGTATTTTTAATACTGGCACATGTCTGATAGTTACAGATATAACAAGACCATTACTATAACCCCCTTCCACTCCATTGCAGGGGATTAATAATGATAAACATAATTATGTGAATACAAGAAATCCGGACATGGTGTCATGCATTGTAAGATCCCGCGATTCCTTAACATGCTCCGTGTACAGTCTGAGTTAAACTACCTCTGACTATCCAACCAGTTTATCTCTAGTTTACGGAAAACACTTACTGAACGTAAGCTTCAATAACCAGCAAGGTATTACATTTTAGCATGCGTCCAATACAAATTACATCAAGATCAAGTGATTCTACAGGACCATAGACTCAGTATTAGATAGTTGCACCCTAAACTTACCAAACAATTACTGCTTGATATTATAAGAAACATTTCCTTTTCATTTTAGTGCCTTGTGTGATTATATTCACAAAGTGAATATATTTGAAGACTTACTTCAGACAGATTTCAACTTCAGCAATGTCAGTATACTAGAACATTTAACTTTCAATGCTCGGTGACAAAGTGGTTATCTAGAGCAGCATTCACCATGAGGAACAACACTTTGCAGGTCTTATTTCATCTAGGCAACGTTTGGCATAGACATAAATGTACCAGTTGTTAAAAACAGTTCCCTTGCTTGAAGTTTAGCAATGTTGGTAGTTCCAGTAAAATAGTGAAACTTATCTTGGTACACAACAACTGTTTCATTAAGTATACATTACTTCGATAGTGTTAATTCAGGTGATGCAACAGCACAGACTATGTATGAAGTAATATCGCTCTATATATACATGCACGTTGTCAGAAGAATATGTCAGTAAAATCGACAGACCCTCTCTATATATGGCTGGACACAATATAAATATATACTCCACTATAAAACAGTTGAAATATGAACTGAAACATAGCTGTAGTTTAATCATCATAACACAAAATACAGATGACCTGTTATTCCAATAGATGCTACAGTAATAGAAACTAAAATAAATCATTTTGTTTATTTCATTTTTAAACCCTTATGACATAACAAAGTCAATGGCTTCTTATTAATAAATAACTTCTTCAACTTAAATACATATTGTATATGGGATGGTAATAATGTTGAATAATTGTAACAAACATGTACTTGAGCTGGCAAGTAAACTTTCTTTATTATGTCGATAAAAAATTAAAGAATAAATAAGCTGTTCTATGAACAGGTGGATGTCCTAAGGACTGTCCGTAAGACAGTGTGCTTGACTATTCGCCACCATTTGTCCCATACATTTCAGTTCAAAACAGGATATAAGTTATACAACATAGATTCAATGCAATATAATTGATAGTTCATGAAATCTGAGTGGTCTGAATGTAACTTTTCAGGTAAAACTTTAACCAATAAACCTCTAAGTAAGAAAGGGTCATAACTCGACTTTAAATAAAAATGGAGTTATTGCACTTAACAAGTACTGTTCACTTATGATGATGAACAAGTGTTGTAAGTTGCAATGGTACAGTATTGATAGTATATTAGATATGGTATGAATGTAACTTGCACCAAAAACCTTAATAAAAAAGTATACCTTTAAAAGGGGCATAACTTCAATTAAAATCAAAATGGAGTTATAGCACTTGACCAGTATTGACGACTTCTAATGATGGTAAGCATGTGCTGTAAGTTTTAATGTTATAGCATGGATAATATGTATCATCTCGTACGGGTCTCATACCGACATCAAACGAGCTATGTATGGTATCCGAACTGATTTTAACACTAATAGACTCCTCGCATGCTATATCGAAGAGTACTCACACGGGCACTGAGTGGTCACCGTACGGACATCATAGGAGTGGCATGCAAATCCTTTGCGAACCTAATAGCTCCGGACGGGTTCCGGACACCTTCGCTGTGTTATTGTTCGAAAGTCCGGTTGTGACTTCATAGTTCATGCTTCAAACTTTACACTTCCAATTTCATGTCTAATATTGCTTTACGGTTCATATGTTATATGTAAACACCCGTACATAGTTCACCCTTCATAGTTCATACTCCACAGTTCACACTCCACAGTTCATACTCCACAGTTCATACTCCACAGTTCACACTCCATAGTTCATACTCCATAGTTCATACTCCACAGTTCATACTCCACAGTTCATACTCCATAGTTCATACTCCACAGTTCACACTCCACAGTTCATACTCCACAGCTCACACTTCATAGTCCATACTTCATAGTTCACGCCCCACACTTCATAGATCTCAGTTCACACTTCATGGGTCAAACTTAAAAATAGCTTTATGTATCGTCTGTTTAAAGTTTGATTTAATTACTTGCACTATATAATTACATTTTAATAATGATACATATATTAATAATATGTGTACACATGTATACAGGTGCATTTTTAGTTTGTAATATCGTTGTGAACATCTATTATAGTCCGCCCAGGATAATGTGATATTTACAAACATGAATCGGTTTGGTCAACTGTGGCAAAATTGGTTTTACAAATTACTTAGATAAACAGATAAGGTCAGTATTGTACTCAAAACAGCACTAATAATTGGTGCACATAATTGTAATCCACCTTTGTGGATTATTCCGAATTTGCCCGCCTTTCACATTATCCTGGGCGCACTATAGTCTCTTATAATTCTATAAACAGTGTTTCATCTTACATACATTGATAGACATACATGGTCAAATGAGTTGCCACAGTTTAATGCAAGTGCCATACGGGTCGTTTGCTCTAAGGCTGAACTAACAATTTCGATAACATCGTTGATGGCATCATTGGTCATGTAGATACATTGCTTATGTTCTTACATGTTTTTTCTGGCAGAACGTCGATTATTATCAGTTCTCATAAGATTTCACAATGCACTAAATGAAGTTTATGATAACGTTTACAGTATTGAACCAGGAAATGGAACGTGCGATTGACGTGTGATAGACGAACGGTGGACGTGCGATGGTCGCATGTTTCGCACGGCATTCTTGTGGACAATCATTATCGTACACATTAGCACAATGCACGTACGACGTTTACACGACAATCATAAAAACATGGCGTTCGACAACTGTTCATCGTAGGGATGATGTGTCTTATCGTAGAGCCGTCGTGCGTCCGATGTACGACTATTGTGAACGCACCACAACATTACCTTTTTAAGACCTATGCCGATGAATTTCTATGTAGATTCGGAAGCGTCGGGAGATGAAGAAATTCATACGACAATTGTGAAAGGGGGTTAAACTTTGTTGAGAGTAATGACTGTCTCACCTATACCTTATACAACTTACTTATACACTCGTAAAACGGCTTTACCCTCTTCCTTCTAGATACTTGTCATTACATTAACAGTGACATTTAAGAAGAAATCTCACATAGGATGTATGTAAAAAGTTATAGCATATAGCATTAATTTTGTACATTATATAAGAAATCAGAACAGTGATTCGCATTATTCGGCTCTCTAAGTGGGGGCGGCGGGCAAACAAGGGGGAAATGAGACATTTTTGATTTGTTGATGTCTAAATCCCCACCCTGGAGACAATGCTCACTATCTAAATCCCCACCGTGGGGCATAGTTTTTCAGCCAGGTACTTTAATAAAAACACGTATTAAAGTAGGCCTATCGATGTCGTCTTTCGTGATGTCAACATTCCCGGACCAAAGTCTATTTCACGCACTCCGAGTCGATAAGGTTATCAAATTCCCGCCTGTCGGGAAGATTCGTCTGTCTAATTCCCCTTGGGGGCGGGCAGAATATTGACTGGTGTATAAGTAACTTTGTAAGATATTCGACTAACATTTTTCTCAATGGGTCTACCAGCTACTATTTTTCTTAGAGCGGTGCCGTAATTACACTCCAAGCCCCCTGACAAGATATATACAAGATACACAGTACAACACCATGTCTTGCTAAAATTCCACGGGGGTTCGAAACCCTCCTGATCCACACATGACTTCAGTAAAAACAAACTACATGTATTTTATACACACAATTCTACAAACACGTAATTCAAACAGAATGTACAGTACGTGAATATAATTTAGTAATTATTATTTATAATAGACACCCTGTTTTACATTACACAAAATAATATTCATTTTATATACATGTATGATTTCAAATGATAATAAAAGCGGTTCGAAAATGATCGAGGACTAATCCCTCCCTTGGAAGGAGTCCTCATTTCCGTTACTATTTTTAGAGCGAGAAAATCCCGTTTTACATAGCAACCACTTTAAAATATTTCTTAGATTTAGGATAATAATTTAGCTAAGATATTTCTAAGATGCTTCTTGAATACAACTTAAGACAAAAATAAATTTTATTCTTAGCTAAAATAATTTCTTATCAGATAAGAAAATCTTACGAAAATATCTAAGAAGCTTTGTGAATACCAGCCCTGGTTTGTGTAGCTTATATTAATTTTATTATTTCGTATCGGCTACAACCATGCCCTCCATATGAGAGAATTGTCACTTGTTTGCTTAGATTTGAAAGATTTGTATCTTCAGGAAGGAGGAAAGACGCCTTGTGTTGAACTGGAAATAGATCGACTTGGTATATTTGTCGTCACATTTACACCAAAGAAAGAATTGTTTGATGTTACAGTACAGGGATGTCTATACAACTCACGGCTCAGTAAATACATTACCATCAGATTCCCCAAGAAAACTACAGACAGAAACTTTCAATGTACTATACAGGTAAATGACTATTCCTCATTTGTGCAAGTTGACATTTTGTCATACCAAATGCTCCGCGGTTAGTTCACTGTGTTGGACATTGTGCCGTGTAATTGTGGTCTGTGTTGTTGTTTTATGTGTTCTGTGCTCGGCTGTTTAAGTTGAATGCTGCCTTCTCTGACCGTTTTTATTCTATCTTTTTGTCCTTTCGAAACATTTGTTGTAATTGTTGGAAGCGTTTGTTTTATAAGTTACATCACTAGTTTCAAAAGTACTGGCATCGATCTTAAACGTCATCACGATGCAACGGACCCCGTTTTATGTCTTCTAATAAAGACGAATTCAAAAGTATCATCCGAAAAGCAATATTTGTTGTATCTGCACAAAGTGAGTATCTAGCTTAGTTATCCACATATTAATCCATTACTGGTGTAGTGTGGCGTGGCCACAATGGTACTCTCTATTATTATACTGGTTATTTGGGCAACCTTTTAGAGGCGTGTCGATAGCCGAGTGGCCCTATGTGTTCGTACTTCACACTTTTATGTGTTGGCGCCGTACCGTATGGACTCGAAGTTAACTATAATTTATGTGTAAACTAGTGGTGCTTTTAACTTTAATATGATTGCACGAGTGACCAAATACAATAATCTGTTTTCTTTTTTCACAGATAAATCCTATTTCTCCGGACAAAATTCGGTTGGCTAAACAGAATTTTCCTCACGAGACAAATGAACTTTTGGAGACTTCGGAGTTTATCGATATTATACCGGAAATACCTATCACATTCAAGAGAGCTGTAACAGTAAAGTTACCACTTCCGGCAGGATTTGACGAAAGCGAAGAAATGAAGGTACATTGATTGATTACATAACGACTGCTTTTTTTGAATGTCCATATTGTCCAATGCCTATAACATCGCTTAATGTTGTTTCAAAAAGGATAACCGATCAGCGTAGTACGTAAAGTGCTTACCGTGACATACATTGTACTAGTATCCGGGTTGTCAATGTTCCTTCATGGCATTTGCTACAACAACGTCATACATATGTGCAGACGGATGTCACTTCTTTGCTTGTCGTTGAGTAACACTGCTGGTAAAGGTAAACAAGAAAACTAAATTCATCAAGGGACCGCCGTTTATAAACGTTAAAATGACGGTAAGACAATTAATGAAAGTATGCCTTTAGCAACGTTGCTTCAAACGAACGGTATGTCCACTTGAAGGGTAAATGCGCTTTCTGTGGGAGAGTGTTCGGCACTGAAAGCAGAGGGTAGGGTGCATTCAAAGGACAATCTACATTATTCAGAGGTTAGGTGCATTTGGATGGTTATGTGTTTTAAGATGATAAGGCGTTTGGAAGGTAAGGCGCATTCCATCAGACTTGTTCCGTCATAATTTTTGTTAATATACCATGTATCTTCTTACAGACGGACGATATCGCTGTTCTACAGAAAACACCGACAGGCTGGGTAAATGTTGAAGGGAATTACAAGTTTACCCGAACTACAGTCACATTCGACGTGAAAACGCTTTCAACGTGAGTCAACTTTTATTCACTATTTCATGCTTGTAGATTGTACAGCTTTATTATAACTTTTCAGTAAATAAGAGCTATACCGTGAATCAATGGCAGAGAATCGAAAGAGCATGTTTCATAAATTTTAACAAAATTTATCAAAGTTCTATAAAACTACAGTTTAGTCAGTGGATCTAGTTCATATTAAATAAATTGCTAAAATATCATCCAGTCATCCCAGGGAGACTCGAATGCAGGTTTCCTTAGATAGCCCAAATGACTAGGGGAAGTTAAATGTCAAAGGGTAGCTAAAGGACTGAATTGCTGAAAGCAGCCCTCGAAAATTGGTTACTTAACTTTTTAACTGTGTCTGTATTTTTGCTTTCGATTGTAGTCTATACATGTAATGGCATTAGGCTTGGTGCTGCAGTTTCTGGTGTATCCTACCTTCCTGGTCCGATTTGGTTTGCTTTTAAAGTAAGGTGGTCGGGGATGTAACTAACTTTGATCTGTTCTTATATGTATTTTAATATGTAAACGTTATTCCTACTCCATTGGTATCGCTATATCATTTTTATCTAATTTGATATCATGTGTGAAACATCTCTCTGTTTTTACACAGGTTTTGCGTTGCATTGGCCAAACCAGATAGGAAAGCGGTTCTTCATAGGTGTATTACAGTTCTAGAAGGCCGTGTAAGTCGAGATATGGGCGAAATATTAGTATTCATTAATCTGCAAGAAAAACTCTGGATTGTCGTTCTTGAATGTTGTCCAGTGAAGCGAAAAGAGGAAAAAATAGCGGAAAGGAAAGATAAAGGATATACTTTGATAGATAAGGCACAATTTCAGAAGGAAGAGGAAAAGAAAACAACATTTAGTTCCCGACGACCGCCGCCGCCGGTAGCTCAGAAACAGAAAACAGCGGAAGTGCCCGGATTTGAAATATTTGACGGTATGAAATGGGGTATAGAGGTGACGGACGATATAAAAGTAAGCTTTGACAGTGACTATCTTGACAATAAAGAATTGCAATTTTTCAAATTTCTACCAGAAAGCTATAGACGGTTCGTAATTGAACCGAAAACAAATGAAGAGAAGGGGCTTATTGGCAATATCAGTTTCGTACCAATGGAATCGTCAGATTCATTAATGAAATTCGCATCAACAATAAAATTCAAGGTTGAAATACCTGAAGACACAGTCCGGGCGTATTTTAAGCCCGAGTTTGTACCGGAAGAGGAACCGAAACCAGAGAAAGAAAAACCGAAGATAAACTTTGATCTAAACATTAAACAAGAGGAGAAGAAAGACGAACCTTTTGTACCGAAATTCAAACCTATACCGTCTACAGTGATGGAACGACTGATGAGGACCAGCAGGAAACCTATTGTGTGTAAGTTACTATAGTCTGTTTGTTTATCATCGTGTCCCCGGATCGTTTAAGGGCCAGCCACTTTATGTTAAGGTGTATGAGACTTCTGCTTCTTATGCCGTAGATTACTTCCTGACTCCTTTTACTTGTAGTTGGGCATTGTGGCTTGTATGTTTTTAATGTTTTATGTGTTCGACTAGTTAAGTTGAGAACTGCCTTCCCTGCCTAACTTTATATTGTCTTCCTACCAAGCAATGCCAAGCGTCAGGCAAGTACATAATCTACACATCAACCATCAGTAAACTAAATGGGACGAGGCGTAACTAAGTTTTGGAACTTTTGATTCATCACATTTTCCAGGGATTATGTTTATTATTAGCAATAAAATTCGTATGCAGCTGTTGGCTCAACCATTCACATCACAACTGAAATACTAACCTTTGATTCCCTTCAATGTCAGTGTCTTAACTAGATGGTGTAAGTATAGTGTTGTATTGTCATTACTGGTTTGTGAGCCAGGAACACCAATTACGACACCGTTGGATTCTTTTTGTATAGGGGAAGTAACCTAAATATGTTGTTACATGTAGTTCTCTATTGATATTTTAACTTGCTGTTAAGAAGAACATATTGTTGTTGAGTGACAAAATATAATTCCATGTAACATATCGCTGGCTTAGTATTAGAAGGTCGTAAGTACAAAATCAATATTTTGAGAAAACAAGAAAAAAACTGTCTGAAAACTACTTGTTACTCATGGAAAAAACAACTTTAGTTGGTCAACATGACCACTTCCGATTTTCATAAAACTAGGCTCAAAAGAAGCGCCTTGGGATGCAGATTTCAAAACAGATGCATGAGTCTTATAAGATCTTAGTTCTTACGGCCTTCTATTTCTAAGCCAGCGATATATCCAATACATATACCATAATGTACAGGTTAGGGTATTGCTAAACCACCAGCCATGTTCTTCAAATATACACATTTAGAGTTATGGCAAAACCTTAAATATTATATGCTCTAAAAGGTATAGCTTATTATTTGGCAAATGGTGATACATTTTCGACTACAATTTATAACAAGCTATGGGTTGGGACACATGCAGCACCATACATACCCAAACTGTACGGCGCCATCGAGTAGCAATGCCAAGTACGAAAACAAAATGCTTGCTCCGAGATTGGCTGGTTCAGTGTTGGGTAGTCTCCATAAGCATATGAACTACCGTAGGATATACTTTATACCCTCAAAATTAAGACAGAAGTTATTAGTTTCCACTTTTCTTATATTTCAGTGGAAAAAGAATCGCGTATTCTGTCGGGCAAGAGTTTAATGACAATATCCCGTCTGGTACCGGAAGGACTGACGCTAGCCGTGCATCTAGATTTACCCGACAGTACAATCACAGGTCTTGGGTTCGATGCCATATCAAACGGACTGGGTATGGTTGATGTCACTTATAAGATTTTACTATACTGGAAGAGACAGCAGAAAGACAAGAAAGATGGCGCCGTGAATAATCTGTCAATGGCATTACGTGATATGGGTCGGGACGACATCGCTGCTGTGGTGGTTGAACGTCATAAAGAAAACAAAGACTTAACACTGGACTGTTTCGTAAAATCTTGATACATTACTCATCACTATCACTGTTAACTTTGTATAAGGATGTAGCGTGCATTGTCATCATGTAAAATATCATAACTTACAAATGCTGAAAATAATTTATATTTTCGTGGTGATCAAAGTCTGTTTCGTGTATAGACTCGACTACGAAGTAATACATGTAAACACATCACAACTGCCTCTCTTTCGCGTCATGATCTAATCCACAAATTTATTTGTTTCTGTGTTAGGTATGATATGTGATCAGAACCGCCAGATTGTGTGCATTTCTACGATTTGTATGACATTGTTTAACATGGTTTTACGCTACATATTAGACATCCATGATTTAATTACATCATGAAAAGTTTGTCGAACGACGTTACGTGTTAAGGACTCCATACGGTGATATTCAAGCTACTGTCCCACCGTTAAGTAGCCGTAAAAAAGTTATTGTTAATCACGACAATTTAATTTAATTACATTTCATGACCATGGAATACGTGCTTGTATTCGCATAAGAATATCAGATATTTTTCAAATTCTACAAAAAGACCTTCTATACATTTCGTAAATAGCCCACACGGTTCGATTTTTGTGCAGGTAGTTAAAATAGACTGTCATATTAAAGATGTCAAGTTCGATTAATAGATTGGACAGAATTATTTTATGTTCTTTCCTCAACTTGGCTACAGTCATGTTCCAACCTGTAGGAAAGTTTCTTGCGAAAGAGCAACATACAACTGGTGGATAATAAATTCCAGGAAAAGTCCATAGTACAATTTGTAATAGAATGGGCAAGGCGTTTTACAAACGGGTCTTTGAAATATATATATATTTATATACATACTTTCAGTAGAATTTTCTATCAGGGCAAATATCGATTGACTGCCATTTATACGTACCAACCCACCTAGGCCTCTTTGATACAAGGGAACTAGGGCATCCACCAATCTTCGTCATCTAGGCCATTTGTACAATGAAGTGTAATACATTGAGTAACTAATGTAAAACTGCATTTGTATTGTTTTGTGTAATGTACTATACAGATCACATACTTTGTAGACAATAATGTCCACATGAAATTATTGAAAAGTAAAATGGATACACTATCATTTTAACGATAATGTGCGAATTGTTCGATTGAGAAATTTTAAAAAACAAAACATTACACAAGTTTTCATTCCATTTTCAAAATTTTGTAATCTTCACTATTTTTATCAAAAAAGTGTGTAACGTTATTATATCCGAGAGTCATTTTTGTGTACACTCACTGTATTAATTAAGTGATGTATTTCAATTACCTGTTAATTGCATTTTAATTAAACAATTATGCAATGTGACATGTAATCTGCATTTATCGTATGAGCGTGTAGAACGTACGTATGTTTTTCTGCAATTTCATTATAAGCATTAATACTAGAAAACATCTCGAATAAACATTCATACCAATTTAGGGAAATGGATTCCTTACACTATGTTTTAGCATATACATGTACAACGTTATGTTAACATGTAATACACAAGTGTAATATACAATACATGTATTACCAATGTTTGGAAAAGAATCCAAATTCCTATATGGGAACCAAAATCCGTCCATTCCGGCATCTGTTCGTAAAGTGGTTTCTTACAGTTAGCTCACACAACTTCATCAATAAGAGTGTACATTTTAGACAGAAATTTAAATGATTCTTATTTTGTATACTATTATACGGTATTGTTAAAGATTTATGTTAATTATTTATTTATCTACTGTATTGTTTGTCAGCACGCTGTGCTAATAAATGATTAATATTATTTATCGTTGTGTATTGTATTCTTCTACCGAACCCCCTTTTTATTTTGTTATATTTGACTACTATTATGCACTTGACTACAGTTCGGAATTCAAACCTAAGGTATAGGTCGATGTTAGAACCTGCGTCCACAGAAGATCCAATCTCTGGTATCCTAAAGGTATAGATCGATGTTAGAACCTGCGTCCACAGTAGATCCTAACGCGGGTATCCTAAGATATGTGTCGATGTTAGAACCTGCGTCTACAGTAGATTCTAACTCGGATATCCTAAGGTATGTGTCGATGTTAGAACCTGCGTCTACAGCAGATCCTTACTCGGATATCCTAAGGTATGTGTCGATGTTAGAACCTGCGTCTACAGTAGATCCTAACTCGGATATCCTAAGGTATGTGTCGATGTTAGAACCTGCGTCTACAGTATATTCTAACTCGGGTATCCTAAGGTATGTGTCGATGTTAGAACCTGCGTCTACAGTAGATTCTAACTCGGGTATCCTAAGGTATGTGTCAATGTTAGAACCTGCGTCTACAGTAGATCCTAACTCGGATATCCTAAGGTATGTGTCGATGTTAGAACCTGTGTCTACAGTAGATCCTAACTCGGATATCTTAAGGTATGTGTCGATATTAGAACCTGCGTCTACAGTAGATCCTAACTCGGATATCCTAAGGTATGTGTCGATGTTAGAACCTGCGTCTAGAGTAGATCCTAACTCGGATATCCTATTAATAAGGTATGTGTCGATGTTAGAACCTGCGTCTACAGTAGATCCTAACTCGGATATCCTAAGTAATGTGTCGATGTTAGAACCTAGGTCTACAGTAGATCCTAACTCGGATATCTTAAGGTATGTGTCGATATTAGAACCTGCGTCTACAGTAGATCTGAACTCGGATATCCTAAGGTATGTGTCGATGTTAGAAACCCGTGTCTACAGTAGATCCTTACTCGGTTATCCTAAGGTATGTGTCGATGGTAGAACCTGCGTCCACAGAAGATCCTTACTGGCATAGTATAAGGTATGTGTCGATGTTAGAACCTGCTTCTACAGCAGTAGATCCTAACTCGGGTATCCTTAGTTATGTGTCGATGTTAAAACCTGCGTCGACAGTAGATCCTTACTCGGTTATCCTAAGGTATGTGTCGATGTTAGAATCTGCGTCTACAGTAGATCCTTTCTCGGGTATCCTAATGTATGTGTCGATGGTAGAACCTGCGTCCACAGAAGATCCTTACTTGCATATTATAAGGTATGTGTCGATGTTAGAACCTGCTTCTACAGCAGTAGATCCTAACTCGGGTATCCTAAGGTATGTGTCGATGTTAGAACCTGCGCCTACAGTAGATCCTAACTCGGGTATCCTAAGGTATGCGTCGATATAAGAACCTGCGTCTACAGTAGATCCTAACTCGGGTATCCTAATGTACCGGTATGTGTCGATGTGAGAACCTGCGTCTACAGTAGATCCTAACTCGGATATCTTAAGGTATGTGTCGATATTAGAACCTGCGTCTACAGTAGATCCTAACTCGGATATCCTAAGGTATGTGTCGATGTTAGAACCTGCGTCTAGAGTAGATCCTAACTCGGGTATCCTATTAATAAGGTATGTGTCGATGTGAGAACCTGCGTCTACAGTAGATCCTAACTCGGGTATCCTAATGTACCGGTATGTGTCGATGTGAGAACCTGAGTTCACAGAAGATACTAACTCGGGTATCCTAATATATGGGTCGATGTTATAGTTCTTGATTTTGATATTAACCAAATTGTTTTGTTACGCCAGTGTGCAGTTTTATTGGTCTGTCAAAAATACATAATTTGAGACCGAATAAGTTATCCGCAGAAAAGAATGTACATTTGTAGAGTGCAGCTACCGTATTATCATGTCTATTTTGAAAGGCCACACAAATGGACTATTTAAGTATAAGTTACTAAATTTATATATTATATAAACTTATTAAGTTTATGTCATTCCACTTTCGCAAATCCATACAAGGGCATGTACATTGTAAAGGCTGTAAAATAGTATCATAAGCGTGTTATTCTATATCATACAGTATCCTACTATGACCAAATAAGGTTAAATAAACGTGGAAGCAACAGTTGTTTCCCTTTGAAATCTGTACGTACATGTATAAGAATACCTATTAATAGCCATGGCGTACTATAAGCTCTTTTTAATAAATTATATATTTACGTCGTATGGACATTAACATTTATGTATGAGCGAGTGCAGACTTCGGATAAAGCGACCACAGATAAAAAAATATAAAGGGTAAGATATTTATTTTCATTTAGATATATGCTAGGCATATTGTGTCAACCAGTAGCAAATAATTTATATTATTTTTAAACAACTGAAAATATACTTAGTTTTACGTATACTAATTTATTTAAGGTCGATTGTGAAAAAGTTTTTTCTAACTTATATTAATGACTCTCGACACCTCATTCCTGATGTTATCCATCGCCACGAGGGTGTGAGGGAAGAGAAGCATTTAATACTGAGCGTCTAGCAAGGGAATTACTGGTTCCATTTTTATTTCGTATTTCGCATGACTCGGCCTCGGATCGAACCTATAACGTCCCGCATTAAAAGCGGTCCCTCTACCACTCTAGGCTATCGAGGAGGCGGTACAATATGTTCACCTACTAGTATTATATGTAAAGTGTCCCCCGGCAGTCTGTTGGATAAATAGACAATAAAAAAACCTGCCCTTCACCATTAGGTATAGCTGGTGGGCACGTAAGGCTATAACTGACAATCTTCGGTCAGGAGGTATCGGGACTCAGGACTATTAGTCTGTATATTCGCTCTGATGTTAATCGTTTATATTTGTATTTAAAACTTGTTAGGAGCAGTAAATGAACGGTATTGACTCTAACGTGTATATGCTAACGTTATTACAATTAATTCAAACGTTTAAAACAATGGGAAAATGACATTTGATCAATGAAAGACATGTGCTACTGGTATTCGCTCTTAATGTGTATGTATTCATGTAGAACAATTAGATGTACATTCGTTATAAACTTCACATTTTTTAAATAAAAATCGTTTTTTTACAGAAAATAATGTTGACCGATCAGAACTTTGATGACCTGAAAACGGAGGGCTATACCGTGGTGTTAAATGTGCTTACACCAGCCCAGTGTGATAAAGCCATTGATGGTTACAATACATGGCTGAGTAAATACTTTGAGGGCACGTGGTCTCAATCGACTAAAGGTCTGATTCGTGGATACAATACGGGGCATCTGGAAACAACGTGGCAACTTCGACACCAAGTTAAGGGAGTGTTCGAGCAGATATGGAAAACAGACAAACTGTTGACAAGCTTTGATTCGATTGCTATTGGCCGACCACCTGAAGGCGGGGATGAGCCATTTGATGACGGCAGTACCCATTGGTTACATTTAGACCAGGAGTCAACACGTGACGGTCTACACGCCTATCAGGGCGGTGTTTATTTAGAAGAAGCATGTGAAGATGATTGGACGCTGCAAGTGATGGAATCGTCACATAATGTATTTCATAAATTCTTTGCAGCAAATCCACAAGCTGCTAAAACATCACACAGGACACATTTCTTAAGACTTTCCAAACCAGAAGTAGGATACTTCGAACAAGAAGGGTGTAAAGTAAAACGGGTGTCCGTACCTAAAGGTGGTATGGTATTATGGGACTCGAGGGTTGTTCATGCAAATGCTCAACCAAAGATGAACCGTGAAAACCCAGGTAGATGGCGCTATGTCGCGTTCATATCCATGACACCTGCTATATGGGCATCGGAAAAGGATTTGGGAATTAAAAAGATCGCATACGAAGGTTGTTTAATGACAACACATTGGTCATCCGAAGGTTCAAGACTAATGAAGGAATCACCAGACTGCAAACATGATACGAAGTCTCTCGCAAACGCAGCACGAACTATCGAGGGCCAATTACTTGCTGGTGTCACTCTATATGATTTTACAGATGGGAAACCAAATGGTCCACCAAAACCTTTAATTAAAACGCTGTCTGTATTGTTAGGTGAACAAAGTGTAAAAGCCGAATCGGAAGTACAAGTTTAAGTCAATGCGTCTTACCTCCCCTTAATGGTTAATTATGCAATGGAATTCAAAGTCCACCGTATGCCATTCATTGTTGGATGAGTATGTCTGACTCTGGTGTGGGTGGTTAGGCATTGCCTTCGGTTCCGTTTGGCTTTCAATTGTCTGTGCGCTACAATATTTACTACATGTCGTATGTTTGTTTGACTTTAATGTATTGCATGGAAGTTCTGTTTCCTTTATAAAGTAGTAATCTTTTCACAAGAGTAAGATAAGATAATTATGTAAATGCAGTAAATATTATCACGGCCGATAAATGTATTGGCATGTACATAACATAATGCCATACTTGTTGCAAGTCATGCATGTACGTAGGCATAGAGGGGACGCAGGAATTGTTTGATTTATCTCCTGCGCACGTGTTACTACCAAGTGAGCACGAATTAGCTATCACATGAGCACGTGTTAGTATCGTGGACGCTAGTATTAGCTATCACGTGCGCACGTGATAAATAATCCATAAAGCTACCAACTAATAACTAACACGTGTGATAGTGAATATATTCCGTGAATGCGCGGATCCACCAACTTTACTCATGGGGTCAGACTAGTCCTAAAATATGACCATAGGTTTGGTATTTTGACATTTGGATACCGTTAGTAAAGCCCAACATCATAACGATGGACCTAATTTACGCGTATCTCAGTATCCATTACGTCTAGATATCTGGACTAAGGGTCCGACCAGTTTTTGTTCTCAGGGGGTCCAACCAGCAATGAGTCTTTGAGGATTGTCGCTGAGGTTGTCCGCGACCGCCATGCTTGTCCGTCGAATCACCATTTGTTCTTATTTGTACTTGTTAAATATATACCGAATATAGACGAACGTGCTGCCAAAATGATTAACGAGGTTAAGTTAAGTTATGTTTTTGATTTAATTAAAACGCGTGTATTGTTTCTGAAGATATCTGATACATTAAAACAATTACAATATATTGTATTTGTTTTGGAGTACTTGCAACTACTGTTAACAAAATGTATCGAATTGGCTATATATGGCTGTTTCGCACAATTTCCTCAGTATATCAGTTATGAATGGTCAGGGCCTTATAATGTTCCTGGGTCGACAAGCAATGCTAATGTATTCATGCAAGCAGCTGATAACCGGGTCAGTTCCATTTGTTTTTTTCCCATGTGAATTATATTTGTAATATGTAAATTTTCTTTTGTGTCTTATATTTTTTGTGGGTGTTTTGCTGTTTCTGATGATTGCTGTATACACTGTGCACGAATTGTGAATATGTTTTTTGTAATCAGGGCTGGAATTCACAAATCATCTTAAGGGAAAACTTAGAATTTTCTTAAAATCTAAAAACTTAAGTTAAGTATATCAGCTAAGAAGGAAAATCAAGATTATCATTTTTCAGAAGCATTATATAAAAAGCTTCACTTATCACAAAGAAACCAAGGAGTATTCTTAGTTTCTTGGGAAAGTATGGGTAGCTCAATTTTTTAACTTAACTCAAAGTATTCAAGTTTTCCCTTAAGATGCTTTGTGAATACCAGGTCTGATCATATACCTCACACTGGCGTACGAACTTTTTCTCCTATATTTAACACACTCAAGCAGGAAATACAGTTTGTAGGCATATACATTTAGATACAGCCACAAAGAACTACATTGTATAGAAATAAGTCAAGCCATGCATAAATGCACGTGGGTAGAACTATTATACAGATGTGCACAACAAGACGAAGAACTTATAGTTTGCATTGCAATTTAATTAATTGAAAAACTTAAAGATTTGAAGGATAACAATCAGGTGGTTACGAAACATAGACGATCGGAAACATTTGTTTAACGTTGTCTAACAGTTACCATGTTGCATAATATAACAATTTTGAAAAACGATAGAAAGTTTTAATAAATAATTTAAGAGAGCATTGCAACAATGAGTAACGAGATAAGATAATAATCATGTTTCAGATGATTGTCAGCCAATAGAAGTTACTCCTGTGTAAGCGGGATATCCATTTTCTTTGCGCCATTCCATGAATTGTTTAAACACTTCCACACATTCATTTGTCAAACATACACCATTAATGACGTCAGTAATATTAGATTCTACGTCACCAATGTCTTGGTCACGCTTAACCCGATTTAACTGACCTTTGGTTAACTTGTCATACACACGTTTTGCAACCGTTTCAGACTTTGCCATATTGCCATGTATTTTTTTATTGTCTCGGATATAATTCCTCACAATGCTGTCCAATGATATGCGTGGTACTAGTTTATCGTTTTCTTGAAGACCTGTTTCGGGTATATAATCGGTCCTTCCATGTATGTCAGCCACATCCCCGAAACTATTGGATGTTTGAATGGCGGGTTCCTTGTAATGTTGTTCATTCAGGTTGTGGTAAGCATAGTTCGTATCATTATCTTCATTATTGTCATTTCCTTGTCTTACAAGTTGTTTAGGTAATCCACATACGACTCTAGTTTGCAGGAGTACTGACACCAGAAAACACCCTGAAAACAACATAATTATAATGTTATTGTAGAATATTGCGCTAGACGTTAGTAATTCATATGTTATAGCAAACCCTTACCAACCCTGACTCGAAATCATGCAATACAAGTACATGTATGTGTGTGTGTGTGTGGTACAACCGAACAAACCGACGAACAAACGAAACCAAAAGAAGCAGAGACATTGTGTCCACCTCATGGAGAGAAGTTATCAGTTACTAGCAGCACTGGTAGATTTAATTAAGTCTGCTGACCATCATCAAAGACTAAAAATCGTCGGAATACATATTATATATTACAATATAACGGTATTTTTTTAATAAAAACAATATACCGGTACTAATTTTATTTACTATATACGTCAATGTTAACATGAATATAGCGTACTATTTATTTCAATGCTTAATCAAATTGATAATGCAAAAAAGACTCACCTTTCCACACCATCTCCATTTTCTTGTTGCTCAATCAACTAGTACTAGGGAAATAAAAAGACGAAGTTATAACTTCAGTTTCACGCTGGAACAAATGGACGAACCTGTAGCGTTTAGCTGCATTATATACACTATCAATGACGCAGGTTTTACAGCCCTTAAAGGTCAAATCCAGGTTACCTTATTCCTAATGCTCAGATATATATTCACAATCCTTTGTGTCCTTAGATAAATGAACTTTGGTCTGAAGAAATGTATTCACGCCCGCGCTTCGTGTAGATCAGTCGCCAAGTCGGAAACACTTAACTGTCCGTTGTGATGTAATACGGATTTCATCTTGTCCAAATATAGAATGCCTTTAAATGTTTCAAATATTTCAGCGATAACATTTTAGATAGAAGCTAAGTAATGTGACTTATATATTATAATTGATGTGAACGTATATAGAACGTTAATACGATATTAGATATTTTAGGAGAGGCTTTTTAGTTGTACGTGAGTTTCATAATGTCCTTCTCAAAATTGCACCCCATTTGTACTTCAATTATTCTACAATATATCTAAAAATATATCTATATCTGTAGACACTGCGCATCTCCCAGAGAGTTGTGTGTCTATCCAAAATGCGTATGTAATACATGTAGTCCGCAGACCTTAGTTTATAAATCCAAATGAAAAGTAAATGCATTTTTCGATGTTTATTTTTTGTTCATTCAGGTGGATATTCATTTTTAATGCATATACTCTTTCAGTTTGTAGTCTGTACTGATAACAAGTGGTCAATCATTGTTTATACTATGCATGTTTGTTTATTTATTTATGACTTCTCCGGCGAGCTATATCATTAATGTGAAAAATACCGTTTACAAATGACCAGTTCTCCTTAAATGACATTATACACAAAGATAAATGCCAACAAAACACGTGTTGAAATTAATATTATATTCAACGTTTCGGCATTTTGCCTTCATCAGGAAATATAATTATATAAATGAAAACAACGGACGTGACGTCATGCACAATAGAAATTTCTTTTTAAATGACATTATGTGATAATTATGTACGAGGGATGATAATGAAATTCTCCTAAAAGTTGTCTATTTTCTTTATTCGTCATTGTAAATATATAAAACTCTCAGAATCATTGATGTGGGTGCATTTATTTCGAGTTGTTTTATCACTGAGTTTTGTTAATGACCGATGATTGATCGAACGTGATTTCCAATGGAAACTTCACTCGACGTCAAGAGGCCCAAAGTTTATCATTTTCCGTCGCTTTAATTTGCATATCACGGCGTACGGTTCGTGTGTTTGAAGTATGAATAAATGCACAAAGATACAAAATAACCTCGCACATAATGTAAAACAACAATTTGACCAAAAGGCTCCTGTTTAAGAGACAAGTTGTTTGAAGTCGTTGTCTGCAAGTGATAAATACCAGCTATGAATTATTGTGTTGTAAATTGAATGTCAGAAAACAAATGTTGCAAACTACAATAACCATGCAATGGTGTACAATAATGTGACCGTTGCATTATCCTTTGGCAAACACACATACTATCCCCCATGCAAAGGGACAGTCGATGACAGTAACGTCAACTCACGCCATCGTCATAAAACAGTTTTTCCAATATCTTATTAACTTCACGTAGACTGAAGAAGAATTTCTAAGAATTTCGGACTTCTAGTGGACAGGTGAAGGAAATGAACTGTGTACCATCTGT
This sequence comes from Spisula solida, assembly GCA_947247005.1. Lineage (NCBI taxonomy): Eukaryota > Metazoa > Mollusca > Bivalvia > Venerida > Mactridae > Spisula > Spisula solida. The sequence goes on along the minus strand of OX365947.1, from coordinate 36,937,113 downwards.
TTTGTGTAGCATGAAACGCAACATAAAACGTTTATTATATCATCGATGCAAGTAATGTATAATATACATGTACTAGTACGGGATGAAAGGTTTATGACTATGGGCCGGTGTAGCCATAGTGACCATATAGTTTCTATTAAATTTCGACTTAATACGCCATAAGATTTAATGTGTTTCTTGTTTTCTACATGTAACATGCCAATCTGTTATTTGACTAAATTTCAGCGGTATAGGGATATAACAAACTGTACATAACACATAATAGACTTCGAGTTAATGCCCTTTAATTAAAACCCCTGTCCGAAAGTTACAATATAATTATGGTCTTGATTTTGATTAAGTATTATAAGTTCGAGTAATGTTTGTATAAGATTTTATCCCCACCGTCCACTTGCGGATGGATATCCATTCTGCTCGCGCCATAACAAATATTCCTGTATCGTCTGCAAACATTCGGGGGTCTGACACACATTGTCGAGTGGGGGTGTGTCGTCTTCATTTTCTGCCACTCCTGGTAATAAAACATTTTTCAACAAGCCTAACACAAATTCAACCTTTTCCTTGCTGTTGTTTTTTATAACACTTTCCGAGTCATGGGATAATTCAACATTGACGGTTTCAAGTTTCGTTGAATAGTTTTCGTTCACAATTTTGTTTCCATTCGACTGTTGTAGTTCAGCTTCGGTTTCTGTAGTGGCGTGAAGCATGTCAGGTTCGAGTATAGTTTTATCAGAGTTGATGTTTTTAAACTGTCGCCATGCCCCTTTCCTTGGTAGAGTATGAGCATTTGTTAAGAGAACGATTGTTGTGAGGATTAGACAAAGCTGAAGGTGCATCTGAAATGGAAAGTGATTAGTATAAAAAGTTGTTACCGTGTTCATCTAAACATATAGACATTAAACATGCATTGCAGAATACGTAAACCAATGCATCATATCGTAAGTGCAAATCAATGGCATCACTTCAAAATTCCAAAGTTACTATGGGGATTTTTACAGCATTATCATCTTAAGGACGAATCGCATTTTCTGCCAAATATCGAATCGACCGTTCAATCAGAAAAGCTTACAAGAACATGTTTGTGGTAGCAAAACACAGAACCTCCTGTAGCTTCAGCATATGGCGGTTGGAGACAGGTGCAAGTTCGCCTTTTTGACACGTTAATTGACCTGCTACATATGTAAAGCCCGGGGCTGCAACACATGTTTGAAGCAAACTACCGCACATGCAATTCAGTATGATAGTTTGTGTTAAGCAGCACACAATTCATTATATTTCACTCATTTGTGGTGTATTTTTGTTAAATACTCATTCGTTTAGACCGTATGGCAAAATGTTTAAAGGCGACCGATTTATCTTTTTTATCAGGTCAAACGCCGTTGTCCTGTCATAGGACGAACAGTTGACCTATATTACATTTTGTCAAATATTTACCAACAAATACTAACTTAACGTTATCGATTCCATCAACAACTGACAGCTGCCTCTTCATGCTGAGGACATGACTGTTGGCAATTTTCGCACATAACCTGTCCAGCATAAATATACGTATCTAAATTACAATATGGAGATCTAGCACTAAACCAACAAAGATAGCATTTGAGCTTTCGTGATCTACGTGAGTGCGATATGGAGAGTGTGCTTAGGAACCGAGAGCATTGGTGTGGTGTTATTGTTATATGTAGGACTAGTGGTCCAATCATATAGCGTAAGCCACGTGGTCATGAGCTATGTCATGCGTTTGAATCCTAGCAGTGTTTGAAATCTTCGAGCGTATTTACATTCCCATACTTCGTTGCAGATATAACGTATTTAGCCCCCAAAACTGAGACATCAATCGGACCATGAACTAATGTAACTGATATCCTAAAAAGGTGTCATCATTAATTCAATGCAATCACCGTTTTAAATTGATATGAAGTTTTGTGCAAAATTCCATGTTTCGAGACTGCATATGCATGCAGTGCAAAGTAACGTCGCGCGGATATTTCACAGTATACGATACTCGAATTATTAAAATAATAGTGCGCTTGTTGCAAATGCACTGCACTATTTTGATCTAAGGCATGCATCCAAAAAACAAATTATTGCACATTTAGCATAAACGTAATAATGTACCTTTTTATTCTAATTGTATCCAAATGATTGTATTCCAAAGAAAAACGGGACCAAATTTAGGTCTTATGTTAGTAAGTTAGTAACTGTTGAATTCCCAAGTTTCGGTGATTTAAGTGTTTATATATCTAGGTGGTCAGGTTAACTTCTTCTGTGCTAATCTTAGAGCGTAAGAGAATGTAATAATAATCATATTTATCATGTGACCTTTGTACTGTCACGTGACCTTTGTTTACTATCACTCCTACAGAAGTCAGACCCCTTGTATATCTCCAAAAAGTTCACTAAAGTACAAAGTACAAATACAAAAATGTACCATCTTATTTAATGATTGGGCGAACTTGTCTTCTGTTTATTGTGCGGGCGAAATTGGCGTAGGTTACAAACTTACGTCAGAAGAATTCTGTACGGTATCTGAGGATTAGAGAGACGCTAAGTCACGACAGTTAAAACAAATGGGACAACAAGGATCTACCATCTTCGTTCGTACATCAAAACACAATTTAGTCAATGACGTCAGTCCATTTATAGACTTTGCCTGACAGCATTGATCTAGATCGCGAACTGTTTATGGATATCGTATCTCAAAGCAAACGTACTTTATTTAGTTTCATCAAACGTTCTAACAAGCTTTTATTTTCACAAATCAAGGATTGATTAAACGCTAAGCATTTTTAGCATCTGGTTCCTTAAACGTACCATTGTTTAACAAGCTTTCATTGTCACAAATCAAGGATTGAGTTGAACGCTCAGCTGTAAATGGTTCCGACTTAAACGTAATGTTATTATACCACTAGGTGGATATATATGGTCATTTATAACCATAAGAAGCTACACTATAACAAAGGTCTGGACTATCTTACATGGCAATGAACGGGTAACGTTAACTCTGATATCCTTGTTTCTATTTAAGGATGATACTATGAGGGCAAAGTTCTCTTAACAACCAAATAAGAGCGCGTCATTTGGTTACGTGAAGAAAGAAGCAATGACAAAAGTGCTTAATTATTGGATTGTCGCCAGTCAAATTTGGTTTTAAATGATATTTGAGGTTTAGTGTTAGCATTGGACTACCTTATCCCACGTACTAACCCAGAATGTTTCTCCGAGGGGTCAAACCAACACTTTTTCTCAGAGGGGGTTAAACCAGCTGGATTTGTCCTGATCAGACTGTATATTTACCCTGATAAACCAGGGTAATTATAAAACAACATTTTGTTTTGCCAGAAGATGTTCCAGAAGCACTTTTGGTTCTTTTACGTGTGTGGTGTAAAGCATCATACTCGGGACCTTGATTTGTCCAAAAGACTGTTATGGAATTGGTCAAGTTAGGTGGGAATCACTCAATAGCATTACTGTGTTCTTATCTAGCCGTTGGTGGGATCGAACCTGTAACTTTTGGATCAGCGGTTATTACTCACTGGGCCTTTTAGTGTTCAAACCAATTTAATATTCAATGTGTGAATTTTACGAGGATGTAGATCTCACGACACCGGGTTCAGTTATATTTCACAAATCATGAGCGTACCAAACATGCAAGCAGACGAAATACCGATACGCGTGGCTAGACCGGATGACTGTGAACAGATCATCGCCTTGATTCAGGTAGTTAATACTTTGTCATTAACGTCACACTCTGTGAGGTAGTAAATCTATGCATACATAGTACATTTATTGCGTACTAAATAGTAACCCATGCAGACACGGGTTAGTACTACTAACACTAAGAGATAACATGACTAATTGTTATGGAAAAGCATCAAAGACAGCGCATAAGATTTTAAATCATTTTGAACACAAGGATCTATCATAGGGTTCAAAATGTGGCCTGCATAATACGAGCGTTTTTCACCAAACTGGCTTAATTTCTGAACCCACACTATCCAGTATTGAGTTTGGACTACATTGGTTGGTTGAGAAACGAAGCTATAAAAAAGCATAGTCTAACAAAGCTATTATGTCATTACATGGACACATGTTGATACTCATCCCATATTGACTGCGCCTTCTGGGGCTGTCAATGACAAACTTCATATGGCGGGAAATTCAAACATATTCTGTAGAATTCACCTTCCATTGGTGTCGACACATTTATCGTCGACTTATGTTCCTGGCTACGTTCAACTGTCTTAATTGACATTTCTTAAACGACTAGACACATAATTTATGGAATAACAAGCTTTCTGTACTTTACTTTGGCCAGCATTACCTCTTTCGATTTTCATTGGTCGAGTTGTATTTGGGTCCACAACACCGTCTTATTGATTTTTATTGGACATTTTAATCTACTCACAATGTTAAGTAATGTGATACTCAGACACACCTTATACAATGTGACAGCCAATGATATAAATTTATTTAGAAAGAGGTAACTTAACGCTCGGTTGCCTCATTTAGTCTCGGGCTACGCCCTCGACAAAATAAGACAATCTCGCGTTTGCGTTCTCTTTCTTTAACCAAACGGAGTACAATGCAATGCTGTATTTGCATATTTTAGGAACTTTGTGTGCACCAAAAGATGCCCAATAGTCCTACGTTAACACCAGAGATATTACGCAGAGATGGATTTGGCGACGAGAAATTCTTTCGATGTTTTGTTGCTGAAGATAACGGACGATTAGTTGGTTATGCTATGTATTTCTTCAACTATTCTTCCAAGGAAGGCGTTAATGTGTATCTTGAAGATTTGTATGTGACTCCCAGTCATCGACTAAAAGGGATTGGTGTAAGGCTATGGAAGGCGGTTGCTAAAGTTGCCGCCGATCGGAATTGTAAGCGGCTAGACTGGGTGTGTTTAGGATGGAATAAATCAGCCATAGATTTTTATAAGTCAAACGGGTCAATAAACCTAACAGAAGATAAAGAATGGAACCATTTTAGACTGTGTGGTGACAACCTGAAGGCATTTGTACAGTAATTGGATACGACCATGCATTTCTGTTGTGTACAAAGAGCTTGAGAAAGTAAATCAATATTTTATACTCGTTATTGTCTTTTTTCTCCTTTAAACTTTATTTCTTTATAAATACATTTCCATGTATATGGCATACATATTGGATCCGTCATGAGTTGTCTTTGGAGGTAACATTTTTACTAACGAGTCTAGAGAACACAGGTTATTAAGCGAGCCTTTAAGTCACACCGCATATAGACATGGTTTATGTTTGACATAATACCACGACTGTTTGACATAATAAGGTGGTATTTATGCCTGTCAACACCAAATTTTGACATGATAACATACTGTTTAACATAATAAGACAGTGCTTAACAGCATATGACAGCTATTGAGTTCCATGGAAAGGCATTACTGTGTTTTTATCAAGCCGGTGGTGGGATCGAACCCCAAACCTTTGGATTAGCAGTCAATACTAAGCTTTGTAAAGCTGGGTTCACACTCTAGCGTTTGGACCGACGTTTACCAACGCTTGGGCAAACGTTCAGCTCCGCTAGTAAAAGTTACTAAACGTTTTGAAAAGTTGATCGTTGGTAAACGGTGAAGAACGTTGTATTCGTTGAAAATTCTTAACATGCAAAAACTTTGCCGACGTTAGGAAATAAACGCTGATGTAAGTTGTGCTCCGTTTATAAACGTTCCTAAACGCTGAATTAAGCTGATCAAAGTTTGCTTAAGTTAAACTCCGTTAGCAAACGTCTGCTGAAACGCTGGTGTTGATAATGAATTTAGTCGAACGTTTATCTAGCGAAGGCCAACGGGTATCCAGCGCAATGAACGCGGTAGTAACGCAAGGGATGGCGTAAGCCAACTTTCCCCAGCGCAAAAGAACGTTTGTCCAACGTAGGCCAACGCAAGTGGTTAATAACGTTTCAGTAACTTAGGTAAACTTTGATTCTGGCGTTTGGCACTAAGTTAGAGACCGCTACACATACGCTAACCTATACGGAATCCTGTTAGTGCCATTTTCAATATCGTGTATCGCCCTCCAAGGGCGAGACACGAGAATTGCGCGAGGCAGAAACGAGACACGAGAATTATTGAAAATGGCACTAACAGGATTCCGTAAACCTACGTTGGCAAAAGTTCACCTACGCCGATAAAAAAAGCTACAACGCAGGCAAACGTTATTCAGCGCTTGTATAGCTCAAAGAATTTGACATGATCCTGACCTTTATGCATGAATATATTACAAGGTTTTTGCGTTGAATATATAAATTTCCGCGAGCAAATCGTGCAATATCGGTTCTTAAGATTTGTGTTGGCATTACACCTCGAGCGTCTTAGAGATACTCACTGCTTATGAAAACATATAGCCGGGGTTATAAATATAGGCAATATATCAGCTGTTAAATTATGCTAATTGAAGGTCGAGAGTAAAATTCTCTGGACTATAACCGCTGTCAAACACAGTTGAGCGCTGAGAAACGTTCCCAAAACGATAGCGTGCGTTAGATACACAACGTTCGCAGTGTGAACCAAATTATTCCTCCTCACAAGCGTAATTTCACCGACGTTTGGGCTCATTTTTCTGACTTGAAATGCTGATCAACGCTGGTACAAACGTTTATAGTGTGATTTTTTATTTTTTTTATTTTTTGCTTTTATTTAACCGGATAATCCATATGAAGAGGCTAGTCACTTTAGTGTTTGGGGGATAGTGCATGATACAGAAGATGCTCCAGTTCCAGAAGGTCCCTGGTTCTTTTACGTGCCGATGTAAAGCATCATCGCTTAACGTCTCGTCCGAAAGACTGTTAGTAAGTTTAGTTATGTTAGGTGGGAAACACTGAAAAGCATTTCACTTTTTGACCGTCTGCAGTAGGGATCGAACCCACACCCTTCAGATCAGAAGTCAGTAGCCCTTACCACTAGACCACTAGTCCACCTTATAGTGTGAACCCAGCTTAAACCATTTATATATTTAATATGTGAATTTCACGAGACTGTACATCTCACGACACCGGGTAACTGTTTGATATATTTCACAAATCATGAGCGTACCAAACATGCAAGCAGACGAAATACCGATACGTGTGGCCAGACCGGATGACTGTGAACAGATCATCGCCTTGATTCAGGTATTTAATACTTTGTCATAACTTCATACTCTGTGAGGTAGTTAATCTATACACGTGTACTAGATCTAGTAACCCATGTAGACACATGTCACTGATGTATTATTTGCACTAAGCGATAGTGATCAATGTCATGTATGGCGGGAAATTCAAAACTATTCTGTAGTGTTCACCTGGTCCGGAAGTCATATTGGCGGTCAATACGACTGACATCAACCCAATAACAAGGAAATGCTTGACTACTTACATAGCATTATAAAGTAAGAACGACAAGACGGATAGTCTTAATATCTGCTTTTAATTGTCTGGTGTTAAATGCAAAGACCTATAATTATACATGTACAATTAATAATAGTACTTGCTGGGGGCGTTCATCTTAAGACGACTTACTTATTGAAACTAGGTCATCCGGCTTGGGCGTCCACTGTGGTCATGTTTCAACCGGAGGGGACTATAGGTTTGCCCTCCGTCCGTCTGTCCGTCAAACATATGGATCCTGACATAACTAGTGTCCAAGCTAAGTTTATGAAACTTGGTGGATAGGGGCAATAAGGGAATTATGCACGTCTAAAAATATTTTGATTCTGACAGAAATTGTAGTTGCTATGGAGATAGAAATAGTCAAAATATGTCCACAATCTGGATCCTGCAATAACCCGGAACAGTTTGCAGGCTAGGTTTATGAAACTTGTTAGTAGGTATGTGCCAATTGAGAGATTATGCCAATCTATATATGTTTTGATATTGACAAAAATTGTGGTTTGCTATGGCAACAGAAACATTGAAAATAATTTTAAGGTCATGGCTTCAAACCGGTAGGGGACATGATTCATCTGTATTGCTTGCAATTCTTAGTGACTTGATCACTTAGGCATATTACTTGTTTACAGTGGGTCATTCGGCTGGGGCGTTCGGCTTGTTGGGGCTCGGTCGTTCTTGATTGCGCTCGTTTTGTTGAGGCTAGGTCTTTAAACTAAGACATTTTACTTTCTGAAACTGAGTCATCTGGCTGGGGCTTTCAGCTTTTGTATTGCTCAAACTAGGTCATTCAGATAAAACTATGATATTCAGCGTTTTATTACTGTTGTTTCGCTTTTTAGGACTTCAGACAGCTAAAAATATGTATTTCAGCAGTGTTACTGTTGTAACTAGGTCATTCAGCGTGGGCATTCCGCCCTTTAATTGCTGAAACTATAGCATTCAGCTTTTTAACAGCTGGGACTTGGGCGTTCATTTTCTCGTTCGGTTGTGTGTTGTGTGTTTTCATTTTGTCTGTGCTCGACTGGTTAAGTCGAGTGCTGCCTTCCCTTTCCGACTTAATATTATCTTTTGTTAAAAGCAAGTGCGTGTACAGTGCGTCAGTATATATCGTGGTTTATGTTTCAAAATCAACGGTTAGATAGGTCAATTTTAGTGCATTTATCAAATTAAACATTAATTAATACATATTAATTAACGTAGTCGATTTATATACAATGAAGTGCTATATTTACATATTGTAGGAACTTGCTGTCTACGAAAAACTACCCAATGGTCCAACGTTAACACCAGAGATATTACGCAGAGATGGATTTGGCGACGAGAAATTCTTTCGATGTTTTGTTGCGGAAGATAACGGACGATTAGTTGGTTATGCTATGTATTTCTTCAACTATTCTTCCTTTGAAGGTGTTAATGTGTATCTTGAAGATTTGTATGTGATTCCTACTTATAGACAAAAAGGGATTGGTTTAAGGCTATGGAAGGCGGTTGCTAAAATTGCCGCAAATCGGAATTGTAAGCGGCTAGATTGGGTGTGTTTAGGATGGAATAAATCAGCCATAGAGTTTTATAAGTCGAAAGGGTCAATAAATCTGACAGAAGACGAAGAGTGGAACCATTTTAGACTTTGTGATGACAACTTGAAGGCATTTGCAAAGTGATTGTATACGTGCATTATATCATAAAATAAATAATCATTATATTGATTGATTGGTTATTGTCTTTTTTTATCAAACGCGGCTCCAGCATAGGACTGCTTCGTTTCTGTCAGAAAAGCATGTACACTCTTTCTGTATAGTGTTGTCCTTGTGATGTGTGGCTGTCCTTGTGATGTGTGGCTGTCCTTGTGATGTCTGGATGTCCTTGTGATGTCTGGCTGTCCTTGTGATGTGTGGATGTCTATAATATACAGCGATTCTTACACTTTATTGGGATTGTTTGACATCTGAATGAGAACACTGTAGCTGTTTAGAAATCGTGTACACGTTCATCTGCAGCGTTGTATAACTTATTGCATCCAACTTTATTTGGCCAAATTGACATTTGAATGTAGGACTTTGTTACAGTTAGGTAATATCTTTTTCTTGTTCAAGATTGGCTATTGGCTATGGTTGCATGTACTGATGGTCTGGGATCTTTTTCTTTTTTTAAATTTTCCTCTTTGTGCTGTACATGCTCTGTTATTTCTGTTGAGCTCAACCTTCCATGCCCTATCTTGTATTAATTATATTTTTGAATTAATCTGGTAATACATGTACTGAGTATTAAATACGAATATGCACGAATAATGCAAAGCCAACAACAGCTTATTTGTATAACTTAAGGACGTTCGATAGGGTTAGAATTTTTTTTAAAAGATAACAAAAAATAGGCACAATTATAGTTTAGTATATACTGAAGCAATATGTGAAATAAAAAAGGTATGTCGCGGTACTATTTAAGGGGTCATGGGCCCTTTTGCAACATCACTTTTCAAGAAAATTACCAGAAATTCTGATATTTCGCAATGTATTCATTTTTGCATTAAAATCGATATTTTTTCTTGTTACAATCATTTCCATGGGTTTGTATGAACAAACACATATTATTCAAATATTCCTATACACTTTTGGTATTGATTAGAAAATTCAGAAATTTTTGACAAAACAATAATTGTCAAAATTTCCGAAAAAATGACTGCTAAAAAAGACAAAAAAATACACAAAATCGACCGTAGCTCAAAAACGACCTCGATGACCAATATATTTTTCATTGCTAATTTTGTGGATAAAAGTGTACTCAATCCAAATATTAAATAAAAAAGATAGGTCACGGGACTACTTTTTTCGCCATGACGTCATTATTGTCCCCCTATATCATAAAAAACCTTAGTGAAATTGCGTAAAAGTAACGCATTATCTGCGCGGAAAAAATATTCTAATACCAAAAGAGTACTTACATTTGCATATTATGTACATAAAAGTATAGTAAATATAAACTTAGAAGAAATTGACGTGTTACAAGAATTATTTTAGGTGCAGTTACGTCGTAATTGTGTCTCTTTGTTATGAAAAGTACGGTAAAATGGCGGTAAAATGGCACAAAAAGGCCAAATTAGTACATTTTGCATATATGTTTTTCCCATAATTTCTAGTCTTGTCATAATCTATTTTTGGCTAATGATGTTGATTAAAGTGTACTTTATCTAAAAGTTAAAATAAAACATAGGTTATCACGCTACGCTTTGTGCTATTGTTACTGAATTATCTCCCCTTTTCCCCAATTTGGCAGTGACGTCGCATTCCATACATCAAGCGGGCACAGATGGGCCCTGAATCGCTCACCTGAATAATCTTCACAATTTTAGTCAATATATCATAAATGTATTCCCTATATATCAGTAAAAGGGGATTTGTGAAGTCCCAGGCAATACAAACACTTATTATAAATGGGTACAGGTAACCCAAGTAATAATTTCTAATTTCACAAAAAATTAATGAAAATGTAATCGCTATTTCACGCAGAGTGTTTTCATATTATTTGCTCAGTGAATTTATTTTTTACCCCAAAGTACCTATATTTATACCAACCCTAGATAGTATCACGACAAACATTTTGTCCAATTTTCAAGACGACCCAGTGCAAAATGCGGCCTCTATCCCCGTTTAAGCTATATGCGCAGAAATGATGCGCATAAACAACTGTATCAAACGTCCTTAAGACCTTTACTGCTATCTGTATTATGTGCGAAACGATACTAGTGTATCGGACAGGGAAGGCAGCATTCATCAGAAAAGTGTATGAATGTGTGAAGCGGTGGCCGAGTAGTCAGCGCTTTCATCTACCAATACGGAGGTCCCTGGTTCGAATCTTAGCCGGGGCACTGGACATTTCAGAAAAGCAATTCAGTGTTTTCCACCCAACTAAAGATGAACTGGGTGGTAACCCAGAGGTAGTCTCGCGTGTATCGTTTTTATACACCGGGCATGATGAAGAACTAAGGAGTATATTTGGAAAGAGTTAGGGCAGTCTGCCCGGATACCTTGTATCACACAAACTTTCTGTCTCTTCCCTAGAAGCCTGAGGGCCAATTAGGCAGAAAACTGAATGACCACGCACTACGGCTGTCTCAGTCGAACACAAACCCCTTCAGATGCATACATGGTTTTCAATGGTTGTAAGCAAAAAGATAATAGCAAATCAGACAGGGTGGAATAAGCGCGAAAGGCAAAAAAAGAAATTGCTAGTTAAAGTCATTGGTAGCTCCACAAGTACACATGCTCACCAATATTTTTGATGAATACATGTCCAAGTGATATATGTTTCGACACAGGAACAAAAATGTCATGTTGTTTTATAATTTCGAGACTATTATTACGTTCTTCGTAAATGAATCTTGGTGATATAGTTACGAGAGGCTGGGTACTGGCCGCTGAGTGGTTGGGAGGATGGGGGCCTACACGAACTCTATGTCCCGTTTTCAAATGATGGTAAATGTGCATTTTCATAATATCTGTTTACTGTTGAAATTGACATCTCTTCTGGCCATCTCTTCTGACGTCGTGCGCTTCTTTGAACAATCTGGCAAGTCGATGGGTGTTAATTTGAGACACCTGTGGTCCGCTTGTAATATTGTAACCCGTGGAAACACAGTATGCGGTTTTATGAGGGCGGCTATGAATCCTCCCAATTATTTTTCTAGAGGTAAATAGTTCTAGCTGCACATGTTGAATATCACCAATTATTATGTTTTTGCGGGGATCATTGGCAGGTCGGTAACACCATCTGTCTGGAATACTCCGGACCATGGTGAGGCTCATGTCGGCGTATACCAAACAGTACCTGGTAACCTGACCTGGGGAGCCCCGGAATGAACACGAGGGACATTGGCCCTGTAGCACTTAAGTACAGATAAGGACAAATAAGTATTTGGAAAATTTGAATGTACGATCCATTTTACCATCTTTCAGGGACTATATGTGTTAATAGTGATTTATTAAGTGCAGAAAATAACAGTTATTGTAAAGTAAATATTCAGTCAAGAAACAAGGAGACAATGTTCTGTGGTTTGGTTGTCCTCATCACAAGGCGAGACAACTATAGCAATGATTACACACTTAATTTGGCCATCAATATGGTTATGAATAGCTAGCATATAAAAAATAGAGTGGCAATAACTAGCGATTGCACATACTTATCTTAGACGAACAAGTATACCATGACGTCAAGACCTAGGTCTGTCGTTGTTCCATCAAGTTTGCCTTCGAGCAAGACGTTCCATAGTGTAAACAACTGCTATCTTACCATGCTACCGTAGATGCATGAAGAACGAGGAACCATGCACCATTAGGGTCAGCATGCTGACATTCGTCCAACGTTGACAAAGTTAATGGTTGTACTGTTGGCAAACCGTCGCTGTAGGCCCAATGTAGCACAACGGAAATGTACAACTGTTGGCTAGATGGCGGTTAATTGTATAGCAATGGCCCACTGATGGCGGAAGGACAAACTCCCAACAAGTGTGTATATACATTGGCCCAACGTTGGTCGATTGTCATCCCTATATAAATATATATCAGCATCAATTATACAGTACAACTTTTTGGGGGAAATGACTGAATGGCATTTAATCGGTATGCCAAGTACTTAATAAATAGTGGCCTAACCCAAATTGTGCACGCACAAAATGTTTTTACAAAAAATGGTTCTTTAAAATGTCCCATAATTCTTAGAAACCAAATGATGCAACCTAGTCATCATTGAGCATTTTGACATATTCAAGACTTAATTAACTCGATGGCCACCTACCAAGTGGAAAATTAATTAGCCTTAATTTATTTATTTAATTATAGTTAGAACATATTAAGTAAATTTTAATGATTAAAAAGGGCGGAGCGAGCGAAGCGAAGCGAGTCCTTTTTAGTCATTAAAATTTACTTAGAATATAACCTACATTATGAGCCAATGAAAACGCCGCATTTTCGCGGTTAAATGAAAATTTAATCATTAAAATTTTCTCTTAACAGACTTGACGTCTTGCGTTGGTGCTAATTTCTATCGGCCAATCAAAATGCAGAATGTTATATTCTAAGTTAGTTAGAACATATTAAGTAAATTTTAATGACTAAAAAGGCCTCGCTTCGCTTCGCTCGCTCCGCCCTTTTTAATCATTAAAATTTACTTAATATGTTCTAACTATAACATATATTTAGTATCTTATTGTTAGTTATACGTAGGCTAATATTTTGGACAAAACATAGGCCTAGATATTAGATGTTCGATACCACTTTAACACGGCGTCATCACAAAATTTAATCAGGGACCGTAGAAGAGATTCTTCCCAGCTATAACATAGGCCTTCTGTTTATATGCATAAACGTTAAATTAAAACCACGAAGACGAAACACTTTTTAATCCATTAATGTGCGTGAACTCCCTTAGAACAGCGAGTGCACGCGCGCCTACAGTAGTGATGGTGAAACTTTTGAAACGACCCTCGTATTTATTTGAAACGGACTATAGACATTTGTATACACTTGTACTTCCGGTTTTTCGAATACACAGTTTACGGGTGTGACAGTCATCACTAACAGAAAACAGCCATGGTAAGAATGATTTTGACTTTTATATGACATTTTTCTTGTCTTGTAATAACTATTTGTGTTCGTTTGTGCGTTCCCACTGTCTTTCTCGGGCAATTTTATTGGTATGCACCAGTAAGGCGATGTGTCCGGAAGGAAACATCCGAACTGGAAATAATTGAAAAATTAGTCATTCAATCTGCACCTATCCCTCCTTGTCTATTATATTCAAAATGTAGGCTAAAATAACCCTTTGCCCATGTATTCTATACTGAAAAGGCTTTTAGTTTTATATTGTTTTGTTAACACCTGCCAGAAGTTTGTCAACTATTGGGGCAGGTGATGCAGAAATTGGATCACTTCCTCAATAATCTCATTACAATCAGATCCTAATATTACGCTGTTAGGGATCTGACTACTACACGCTGTATTTTATAAAGAGGTCATGTTCAAATAACCTCTCTGGCACACAAAAACATGGTTTGTGACTTTGAAATATGGCAGTGGCTAGTCGTCCGGCACCGGACGACTGTCCGGCACCGGACGACTAGACAGCGAAATTAGTCGTCCGTCAAAGGACGACAAGCAAACGCTACGTGCATTGGCTAGAGAACCGTCATTCTATTTCTACGCATTGGACATTTACCTTATAATAAAAGCTATAATTATCTACGAATATAGGCAAGACATGTCAATGCCTTATCTGCAACCATTTTGTGATCGCCCGTGTATTCTCCGTATATTGTCCGCCATATTGGAATGGTATAAACTGGCACGAATGAATACGGAAATCGTTGTCGGCATGAGATCTATATATAGTGCCAAAAATATCCAAGTTGATTGAAATGGTAATGCTGTGTTAAAGTGACATACAGTTAAGATGACAATTTGGCAAAACAAACTTTGCACGTTAATTTGCCGAGGTGTCACAAACAAAGCTAATTATGTGGCAATTAACTATTTTTCATTCGCAGTTTTAATGACACATACATACAAAACAATAAAATTTACAATTGTATTTTTCATTTGTTTCATTTTAAATACAACAACAACAACAATAGGGCCTACCATGATAACATTTATAAACGGCAACATTGTTTTCACACTATTATATAACCAGTGACATTCAAAACTGCCAATTACCTTACACAGCAATTTCATTTTTTCAACATGAAGTAAAATACTTTAACAATCCTCATAATACTGTAATTGAAACATTCTTTGTACCCTTACTACTTCTAGCTCTATTTCTAATACCATTTCTAATACACAGCTGCACCATTGCTATTTGTCGCGCTTTATAAAACCCGACAGCGATTTCTGCATTCATTTAGTACCAGTTTATACCATTCCAATATGGCGGACAATATACGGAGATACACGGGCGATCACAAAATGGTTGCAGATAAGGCATTGACATGTCTTGCTTATATTCGTAGTTTATTATAGCCTTTATTATAAGGTAGATGCCTAATGCGTAGAAATAGAATGACGGTTCTCTAGCCAATGCACGTAGCGTTTGCTAGTCATCCTTTGACGGACGACTAATTTCGCTGTCTAGTCGTCCGGCGCCGGACGACTAGCCACTGCCTTGAAATATATCTAGCCGCCTCAGTAGACTTTCACTGGACTTTCAGAAAGAAGCAATTTGATTGGATGACGTAAAGTTCTCATCGACTCCGGGACCACAGATTGAATACAAACTTTAAACTGACTCATGTCTCCGAGTACAGAATTGTTACTGATTTCTGATGTTTTAGCGTGTTGTTACTGCGACATAGGGTTTACATACATGACGTCATGAGTCCTAGTGTCCAAGGTGTCTCTGCTGTGACGATTGTCATAAGGATGTGAGTCCAGTGTGACAGGGATAAGATAGTTGTAAAAATGCTGCAGTTGAACAATTTTTTAGATCTCTGTTCTCATCATCTCCATCAATAATAATAGCAGATATCTATAGTCTATCTAGAGTTTATATTCATGAGTCTGTGGTCTCGGACAGCTGAGTCAGGAACTTTAGGAATGTCTCTTGTCTGAAAGTCTGAGAGGCGTCGGTGACTTTCAGGAAGTCAGAAAGAGTAAGTAAAGCAACGGAACCCCAGTACCAGACTAGAACTTGTGATCTCAAATAAAATGAAAATACCAGTAGAAGAGTCGGCTTACCAACTGAGCACTGGTTACTGTATTGTGATGCAGGCCCTTATAGTATGATTATATAATACTATGATACAAAAAAGTAAGCGAATACGATACGGTCTCCTGTGATGACTCATCTTGCCTTATTTTACTCATTCCCAGCCGGCTCATCCCTCTTCTGGCATTTTAGGCTAGACTGGCCATCAAACACATCTAACTCTGCATCCTCTAAACTATAGAATAGAATAGAATATGTTTATTCAGAAAACCACATGAAATGGTGTCTTCCATACATAGCTGGGTATTGTCGAGACAATTCATGCTATGGGATAATACATATATATAACAATACAATACAATACAATATATACTATATTTTAATTAGGTAGAATAATTCATTAATTGTAAAGATTTGTTTAATTTTGTTACTTTTCAGTCTCAAATGAGTGAAGATCAGATGAGTGGTGAGTATTAGATTAATATTTCTTTCCAATCAGTCTAATGAACAGCTTTGTTATGCAATTTGCCTTAAATTGACATACTGATGTATTACATAAAAGTTTAGCCAATATTGAATAAGACCACTTTGATTATTTAGAAATCATGTAGATTTTTGCAATTGTAAAATGGAAGTATTAGAAAAAGGTCTGCTAATTACATTTAATATATTATTACATTAATAGTCATGTGACCACACTACTGCGAAATTATGATACGTCTCAGGTAATCAGTCTGCGAAATTACCACTTGTCCGGTAGTCGAGGAAAAGTGGGAAACTTGCTTCTCTTCTCTCATATCCTCGTGGCGATGGATAACATCAGGAATGAGGTGTCGAGAGTAATTAATATAATTTGGAAAGACTTGTTTCACAATTGAGCTTAAATAAATTAGTATAAACTAAACTAAATAAGTAATTGTTGATTTGGGTATGTAACTTCTGCAGTATGTATGCATCTATAGAGAATATAGGAAGACTGGGTAATGACATATCATCAGGTGTTCTTGTCTTGTTCACTCACGAGTGAGGACACATTTTTTCATCTGTGTGGAACGGAAATTGATGTCACTATAACATAGATTTATCAAAATAAGAATTTTTAAGACCATGCTTTTTGTCTAGTCTTATTTGTGAACTGTACATATTTGTAGTTTCTTCTAAAATCTATTGAAGAAAACACCTGCATTTTGACAATTTTTTCACATAACTGATTGATCAGGTATTAAGTTGTGCTAAACTTTTTCCTGGTTCTTGATAAGATTTAATAATTACCAATTTTCATAACTGTACAAATATTGATGTTTCAGAAATTAGTGAAGTATTTAGCTTGTTTGATAACAAAGGTGATGGTAAGATAGCAGCCAGCCAACTAGGTGACTGTCTACGATCCTTGAGTCAGAATCCAACAGAATCAGAGATCAGGAAGTGTGGCTATGCTGGTAATCCAGGTATGAACAATCCAATGTTTAATGTGTAGTTTCAGGGCAAGGGCTCAGACCTGTAGCATGGGAATATTAGTGATCAAACAGTATCAAGTCAGAATGGCCCACTGACCAGTAGGTGACAAAGGTGATGGTCTTGTTGTGGTCCTCTGCGATATCTTACTGATTCTGATGTAGTGTGTCACTGAAAGTGGCTGAACCTTTTCCTTCAGCTCTAGAAGTAATTCACTGCGCAAGTGTTTAGTAATCACATCGTATAAACCAAATCACTGTATGACTTATGAGTAGACTATACAATTCAACATGTATGACTTTTTGTGAGCAAAAGCACCTGTAACTTCTGATCACTGTATGACTTCTTGCATAGTGATACTATACCAGTCAATGTGTATGGAAGCTGACTCGTTGACACTGTGGTAATTCGCTGTGTTTGTATGATTGCCGAGATTTAGCCCCAATTACTTAATTTAAAAATTATATTAGAACAAAATTACAGCAGAGTTGTAGCCCTTGTTTGAGAACATTTATAAGTATGTTGTATGGTATGTTCCATGTTTGTTGTTCTGTTTCAGATGCTAGAATCTCTTTGAATATTCCATGTTGATTATTCTGTTTCAGATGCTAGAATCTCATTTGAAGTGTTCTTGCCTATCTTTCAAACAATAAATCGTAGCAAAGAACAACATAGTGCTGAGGATTTCACCGAAGGTTTCAAAATGTTTGATAAAGAACAAAATGGTTTTATTAGTTCTGCTGAATTAAGACATATCCTCACTTGTTTAGGTAAGTTGCTTAGTAAAAAAGGTAAACATTAGTTACCATTTAAAAATGATTTTTCGAGCCACCTTTTGATATTTAACTTCTCCTGGTCATTAGACTACCTAAGGAAACCTGGTTTCAAGTATCCCTTGTGTGAATATTTCTCTCCTGGTTTGTGTGCAGCCAACATTGAGATATGGCGCCCAAGTCTTGAAGAATATCTAACTTGTACAGACACCGCCCTCACAGGTACCCATTCACACCTTGGTCGAGTGGAACATTGGAGTTTATTCCTGCTCAGAGAATTTAAGCTTTGGCAGACGGGAATCGAACCCCGGACTTCCCAAAGAGCGCCCTATCTCTAAGCAACCGCTCCTCACAAGTATAGACTATAATAGTACAACCTCTCTAAGAACAGCCCTCTGTATAGTAACAACCTCCTTTTACCCACAGTTACAACACCTTCACAATTTCTGTAAATCAATATCTTCTTTAGAATTAGTCTCGGTCGAGCAACAACCTCTAAACAACAGCCAATATTTGTAGCTCCCTAAGGGTGTTGCTCTACAGAGGTTGTGCTGTATATAAAGATGATCTATATGAGTACTCAATTCATATTAACATATGTTAAATGAGTTCTTGAAACTTTTATACAAACAATCGCCTAAAATGACATAATTTATGTGATAAATGTCATTATGTCATATTATAGCAAGTAAGGCAAAAAATGTATTAACTAGTTTCCTGGCATTCAACCAGAGTCATATATCATGTCTTGCCACAAACTATAGTTCGCCGTAGATAACTCTTATCTTACTTATCAATAAACAAACATGTATAATATACACAATGCATGGTCGATTTTCTGCTTGTTATCAGTGTTGATTGAAACCGTTGATTCACTTAACGGTATATGAATTGTAAATGAATATGCACAATGTTGAACAAAAATGAACATCGGAAACGCATTTAATTGTCATTTTTATTTGTAAACAAAGGCTGATGTTATCTCCGGCGCACTATACCAGGACAACTTTAATGTGTGGCATTCAAAGAAAGCAATAGGCTGACAAAAATGACCAGTTTAACATGTAACCCTATAGAGAAAATGTAACATACAAGTGTGTTTCTTTGTGTTCTCAATGTACTACCATTTAGCACCTTGTTTGAAAATATATATACTTGGGAGGAATCTCATGTTACTTCAACTTGCCCTAATTATACTGTATTCAAAATTTTAGGAGACAAATTAACCGATGAAGAGTGTGACATGTTGTTTCAAGGACAGGAAGATGCCCAGGGAAATATCAATTATGAAGGTATGTTCACATACAGGCTTACAGGGTTTCCTATTGTTTCTACAAAAATTGACATGATTGTGAGTATTTATTTTAACGAAACCAGCCTCGTGCAAATGCCGGTTGTCGGATTTTAGTCATTCCATTATGTATTGGTTACTTCCTTATAAACTTAGATCCAGTAAAATGCTTTAGGCATTTAATAAATCCCCTGCCACTAAGTGGAAAGGGGATTATAGGAATGGTCTCCGTCCATCCATAACAAAATCGTATCTACTCCATAACGCCTGGGCCGAATTGCATGTAACTCATCACAGAAGTGTTACTATTAAAGACGATGTGCAGAACTCACATTCCAAACATGTTGGCTCAAGGTCACAGTTCAAGGTCAAAGGTTTGAACCCTGCATTTCGTGTCTGCTCCATAACTTTTTAACGCCTGGGCCGAATTGCATGAATCTCATAGTAAATGTGTAACTTAGGGAGACAAAGTGCAGAACCTACATTCCAACTGTGCCGGCTCAAGGTGACAGTTCAAGGTCAAAGTTTTGGAGCTTGCATTTTGTATCCACTCCATAACGTTTTAACGCCTATGGTGAATTGCATGAAACTTATAGCAATTGTCTAACTAATCGAGCTGATGTGAAGAACCCATGTTTCTACCTTGTCGGGTCAAGTTTCAACCAAGCTGGGGCCATCCTTAAAAAATTATTTGTTTGCCCTTACCCGACCGACTGGTGAAAATCGATAAACTTAGCAGGGTAGCATTCTGCAGAGGGGTGCTAATAGCTAATAGGTGCTTACAACAGGTAATTAAAGCTATATAGGCTTAGTTTGTGTCCCTACCTACCCCATTCAACTCATCTACCAAATTGTTTTATGGTTTCAGATTTTGTTAAGAACGTGATGGCTGGATGAGCATGTGACTGATGTGGAATTCAAGCTTCTTGTGTTACTGATGTCAAGCTTTTAATGATACTGATGTTAAACTGAAAATCAAACAAACATTTATAGTCAATTTAATACACAGTTCTTTAAATATTGGATTAAAGCCATTGACTGAGAAAAATTGATTTATTGTTACATTGTTTCAGTTGCTAAAGTAACATATTTTCATGGCAAATCATTTTTGTGTAACTTTTCTTGCTGGGTAGGTTTTAGTTAAATTTTTTCACTTTCTATCACACAGCTTTA
The DNA here is from genome assembly GCA_947247005.1 of Spisula solida. Classification (NCBI taxonomy): domain Eukaryota; kingdom Metazoa; phylum Mollusca; class Bivalvia; order Venerida; family Mactridae; genus Spisula; species Spisula solida. Next base: position 36,916,317 of record OX365947.1, on the reverse strand, counting down.
GAAACATCTTCTCATTGCGACTGTGACGTTCCTGGATACATTGATGATTCTAGCATTCCAAGTTTATTTGAATCTTGTCTAGTGGACCAGTATGAATTCTCAACATTGTATACTTATGTAATATTGTTCAACAGTATAACGTATATATACTACTTATAATATGTGCTCTGTTAGCCCTTCGTTTCTGTATAATTAGCCATCTGTATCATTTTGTAGTTTAGCTTTTTTGTTGGAAGTTAGTTGGTGTTAGTTGTTATATACTTATCTCCCCGTACCTACATACATGTCGTGATGTGTTTGTGGTCACGAAATCAGAATTTTTTAACCAGTATTTCAGTAAGCATGCATTGTTAATTAAAGGGACACATGGTCATTTCTCTCTTGTTGGATTCCTTTATCACATGCAATAGAGAAGATGCAAGTAAAATAAGTAATTAGATTTTGTAGTTTTAATTGGACAAAATCAGCCGATCAATATTTAGCCGATGGCAGACTTCTCCTCAGACGTCTGACTATAGCACACCATTTGTCTTAAAACCTGCTGATTTCAACAAAGAGAAAAATAGTAAACAGTTGGCGGCAATAATGTCATTTCAGACTTGCATTTATTTCAATTTTTGCCCAAAAATATAATTAAAGTATGCGATGTCTGAATGTCCCTTTAACTGTTAGTGAAAAGGACCATCAAATTATTGTTTGTTCAAACTGTTTCACTGTTTTAAGAAGATATTGTAGTATTTGGATGTTGAGCATTTAGCAATCTACTGTAATTTGACTTTGTTTATCTGTTAATTTTACTTTGTGCTACGTTAGTAAGTTACAATATATGCAAGGTAACAAACCATGAACTGTGATAAGTGATAAGTAAACTTACTTTGAATATACAACTACATGTAATGTTAAGTGTGAACATAAACATTCTTGCCTTGTTGAGTTGTTGATGTGTGGGCGGCTCACATCTGGGCTCACATCATCCCGAGTTGCTGGATGTGTTCTGGTGATTTTGCATAATGATATTTCCCAACTGTTGTCTTCACTATTGATATAAGGACTTTCTATAGCATGCTTCTGTTTCTTCTCTGTACACTATTGTCTCTTTGTTTTTGGATCATTATCATTATTATAATATAAAGGTATTTTGTATGTTTTTGTGTTTGTTTTTCTGTGTAGGTCTTTTACAGCAAGGTCTGCGTGGGTGCAAGTATTATGGTATATACCTGATTTCAGGTATATTAGTGTGCTAATAAGTCTGATTTTCTTTGTTTTTACTTTATAAATAAATTGACATTTCCTCAGAATTTCAAGTATTTTAGAATTTTAAACTTGCACCCATGGTTCTCACAGCCAGGTGCCGTATATTTTATTCTTTATATATGTACATAGTTACCAATTAGCCTGGTTATTGATGGGGTGTCCAAAATCAGTAACAATCAATGATGTTCACTGCAATGTACTGTAAACATGGGTTTTGCAAGGAAAATTGAGAAATGTCGTCACAATTTTGTTAAATACTCAGTACACTAACAAGATATTTAGCAACTCTGTGCAGTAAAAATCACTACAAGGTACTCTTACTTGTATCTGCTTTGGTGTGTATCATTTTGTACTTTCATAACATTTTCTGAAATTCACCGGTAGACTAAACATATTTTGGTGCAGGAGTGAATCAGGACTAATAAAATGCTGAATTTAAAAAATATGTCTGTATATTATAAGTATTCCTAACATATTTGCAATAATGCGTTCAATATTTGTAATTGTTCAGGCACTCCCTTTGAGATATATGAAGTAAGTAATCTTTAGTGTGGAAAAAATGGTCGCTGAACATAGTTCAACCTACCCCGTAGTGTACTATCCGATGAGGCAAAGAGTGACGATATTACTCAACTTCACTGGCAATATCTGCTTTATGATATACTGTGTTCTGTTAGTACTTTCAACAGTGTTCCCATCATTCCTTTCTATCACTGCAGAGACTTTCCAGGTATAGTCTGTGTCATGGCACATTAATGCAGTATACATGTGTACATATTATCGTATATTATCGAGTAAAACCTCATTTAGACCACCGTTGGAACCCTGAAAATTGACATTTTTATGCTCCCCGAAGGGTGAGCATTTAGTCGCCACTTTGTCATTCCGTCTGTCCGTCCGTCTGTCCGCACACACCCAGTAACACTTATGTGGCTACTTTTTATGGACAAACCAGTTGAAAATAGTTAAAACGAAAGTAGAATTTTCTTTTACATGGCTAAAATTGGACACATAACTATCTTCATTCCGTAAAGTAGCCACATAAATAACGTCTTGTTAGGACGTCCGTCTGTCCGTCTGTCACACTTTTGTCTGGGCCATAACTTAAACAGTATTAGAGATAGCAATTTGAAACTTCATAGGTGTATACACCTCAATAAGAGGAAGTGCAGTGCACAAGAACGATAATTCTTGATTGCATAATTTTTAGTTATTCCCCTTTGTAATTTTTCATTCTTATTTCTTGTCCGGGCCATTACTTAAACAGTATAAGGGATATCAATTTGAAACTTCATAGGTAAATAGATCTCAGTAAGGGGAAGTGCAGTGCACAAGAACCATAACTCTTGATTGTATATCTTTTAAGTTATTCCCCTTTGTAGTTTTTCATACTTAATTCTTATCACGGCCATAACTCATACAGTATAAGGGATATCAATGTGAAACTTGATATATGAATAGATCTCAGTGAGGGGAGTGCAGTGCACAAGAACCATAACTCTTTATTTCATATTTTTTTAGTAATTCCCCTTGGTAATTAGTCCCCTACCGGTTTTTGACCGGAGGGGACTATAGGTTTGCCGTCCGTCAGTCAGTCCGTCAAAAAATCTGGATCCTGACATAACTCAAACAGTTTACAAGCTAAGTTTATGAAACTTGGTATGTGGATAGGGGGCAATAGAAGGATTATGCACGGCTAAAAATATTTTGATTCTGACAAAAATTGTGGTTGCTATGGCGACAGAAAGAGTGAAAATATGCCCAAATCTGGATCCTGTCATAACTCAAACAGTTTCCAAGCTAAGTTTATGAAACTTGGTATGTGGATAGGGGGCAATAAGGGGATTATGCACGTTTAAAAATATTTTGATTCTGACAAAAATTGTGGTTGCTATGGCAACAGAAACATTGAAAATGGCTTAAAACCGGTAGGGGACTTCTGTATTGCTTGCAATTCTTAATTACTTGTTTTTCAAACTTAATTCTTGTCCTGGCCATATCTCATACAGTATAAGAGATATCAATTTGAAACTTCATAGGTAAATTGATCTCATTAAGGGGAAGTTCAGTGCACAAGAACCATAACTCTGCATTGTAATTTTTTTTAGTTATTCCCCTTTGTAATTTTTCATACTTTATTCTTGTCCAGGCCGTAACTCATCCAGTATTAGAGATAACAATTTGAAAGTTCATAGTTGAATAAATCACATTAAATTATAGTGCTGTGCCGAAGAACCATAACTCTCTTTTGCATATTTCTTGAGTATTTTTTCTGTGACAAACATCCAACGGGGAGCATCACCCGTCAATACGGCTCTGGTTATTGAGTTGGTTCTAATTTTGAGGTTGAAGTTTAATAATAAGCAAAACTGAAAACAAGTCACTATTTATTTACAGTGTCTCAATTAATTTTATTCAGTTACCTACTGGTAAGTAGATTTCCTGGAATGTATTTTTACCTGTACATTTTTACTAACTTACCCTTTCACAAGAAACAAGCAACTTCTCCTCAAGTGGAGGAATATTGACATTGATGTCAAATTATTAAGTGGGGGTACTCAGAGTATGACCGACCTATCAGGACCTGGAATTGAACAGAGATGGCCAGGTTACAAACCCAGCACACTAGACAATGGACCACTTCCTTACTAGTCAATTTTATTTTTATGTGAAAACCAACTTTTTGTATTGCTTTAAAATAACAATAATTCATCTATATTTGATGAAAAACTGAGAAATAAAGATAATGAAAAATCAGACAGGAAATGCAGCATTCAACAGTCAAGCACAAGAGGCAAAAAAAAGGAATGGTTCCAATTATTTTGGTCAAAATGGAAACCAGATAGATTACATGGTTTTGAAGAATAGCATCTTGAAGGCTTTCCCGGTACTAAGTAAAAAGTGGCTACAAGATTTTATAAAGTAGCCTCCTTTAATATTTTTTAGAACTTGGGACTCATTTGAATCTTATGTACCAACCAACAATGCAAATCCACATGAAAAAAACAACAAATTTAGTAATTGAAAAAGTACGACCCTGATGGGACTCGAACCCACAATCTTCGGCTCCGGAGGCCGACGCCTTATCCATTAGGCCACAGGGTCTCAAGTCATAATTGGGTCAAAGAAATAAACTTATACCTAATGAGCGACTTTGTAAAATCGGGAAACCACCGAGCTATGATTAATCAGCGCTTATTAGAGTTAGTCTTCATGCACATTTATTCCGTGCATGTATTATGTTTCTTTTTCCGTGAATCACGAGTAATGAAGATTTAACCGCTTTGGATTTGCCAATTTTAACGTTATACCTGTCTATAGTCTGTATCAAAATTCCTTAAAAGGGTCGTATCGAAAGTTGCCGCAGGTAAAAGTTGAAAATGTGACACTTTGAATTATTTCTATTTTATTTTACGCACAAGTGCGGATTTTCCAAACTTTGGTATAATAATATATTCATTTTGAATACTTGAGAATAATTTGAAATGTTTGATTAAATTCCATACACATTGAAAAGTAGCAATCTCATTGTTCCAGCAAAGGTTAGAATATCTAAGGGAGATTATCACAATAAAACACCCACGGCTGAAATGTAGTTGTTACTTCCCTTGTCTACATCCGTTAAACTGACATTTCATTTTTTAAGGGAAGCATAGACACGAGCAAATATATGCAGTAAAGTATAAAGAGTGAAATAATAGAAAAAGTGATGCACAGTTACCTTGTTATATATATTGCATAACTACCAAAAGTGCAACAGTTTGTTCCCTGGAGTTATATCGTAAGAATGATGTACGTTTTAGCAAGTACCATTTGACAGTTTGTGTGTTTGTGAACATGATTCAATAAACTAACTTTGATAGGATTTGAAGTTCGAAATGCTTTTGAAAACATGCATGATCCCACTATAGATTATAGGCCTACTCCGTGTCCTGGGGCCGGGATTACAAAGAATACTTACACTCAGCACTCAACACTCAAATATTGAAATTAACTTTTTTGAGGTTCATTTTGGCATTTTTTAGAGCAAGACGTTGTAATAATGTTAAATTTGTACTTAACATTGTTTTATAGATTACTTCCTAGTTTAATTTAGTGTATTTGTAAGCTATAATTGCAATTCATCAGTCTGTGTGCTGAGTGTGGCACTCAGTTTCAATAATTACATTAATTTTACACCTCATAAATTGTACAAAATGGCCAAGAAAATTTATCAAATGTTATTTTCAACACTCATTAACTATCTTATACATTTTCTTCATCTAACTTGCAATCTAGGACAAATAATAGCTCATTATATTACATTTTCAATATTTGAGTGCTGCATGCTGAGTATAAGTATTCGTTGTAATCCCGGCCCCAGGTCTTGATTAAATTTAGTAATGGAATGAGTAAATATGCGTTATCTTTAAAATACATGTATAACGCACTTATTCATAACAGATCAATGACCGACGGTATAAAATTACATTTTGTAGTGTTCATTTTAATGTGTTTGACGGTCATATTTTGAAATGCATCAGCATCCCTGCATAACATTTTGAAATACCATTCAAGTTTTGTTGCGGATAATGATCATATCTTGAACGGAAAATAGAATCTAGAGGAAATAGCTACTTTTTATTGAAATTAAGGAATGAGTACGTTAATGTATTGTCATTTTTGTTCACCAGATAATTCTTCACCTTTTATTTCATAGGGAATTGACTAACCACGGATGTATGAGGATGATGTATTGTATATTATATAATTGTTTATGTATGCAACTTTTGCTAGCGGTACATACCTTGTTTTAAACACAGTCACACTTATATATATAATCATATGAAAGAGGTCAGTTACACCACTTACATCTATTGTTGACATGATTTACCATTGAGCTGCTGGACATGTTTATGGCCTCCACCCCAGTATGGACAATCGGTTTATTGAAGAAATTAAATTGTTCAGTAATAAACACGTCATATTTGGGACAGAAAACTTGGTAAATTGATTTGTTGCGGCAGCATCGATAGTCGCATCAATCCGTCATTTCTGTACGGCTTTATTACTATAAGCGTGTCCGCATCTTGTCTGCAAGAACATATCGATGGTTCAGAGCAATTGTAGTTTATGTACATGTGATAAAACATACGATATAGACCACTTTCACTTTCATTCTACAATATTCAATGTGACGTATTAACGACAGGCTGTCGGGATTGTGGTCGCCGAGGTTTCAGACTCAAACTTATTAGTAAAACCTTGTTTTACTACAGTCAATACATATAACACTTACACCATCTGTATGATATGACCATCTAAAAATAAATTATTAAGAATACTCGTAAACTCACACAATTGATGGGTGCAATGCCATGGTATACCAACATGTAGTACATGTAATTACATATCGTTCCACGGGTCCAGCCGCGAGTAGGTCGGATTAGTCACAAAGATTTCTCAGACGCCAGAAAATATGTGTTTCTTATATGTTATGTTAAGTTATGTACAGCAAAATCTAAAAAAAAGTCCACCCTTGCGACCATTGAAATTTGTCTTATTATGGATCTGGTCTTAATCATTGATTGAGGTTGACTGAAGTAAAAACTATGAAAATGGACCTTCACATTGTGGTCTTAATTTTGAGGTGGTCTTTATGTGAGGTTGATCTCAAATAATAATAATGATAATATCATTATTATTAATGCTATCATTATTAGAATATATTATTATTATTATAAGAAATTATACGTTGGTCACGTGTCACTTTAACTACCGGGTAGAATGTAAACACATGTTTGTTGATTTAATTAACATTTAATGACAACCGTTTGCTTAAGGCAATGTAGTTTTAGTGTTATTTTCCGGTAAATTTTGACAGCTATGTCGTTATCTTTGTATCAATCACAGATAACTGTTCAGGTTGATGGATTACATATTTAATATGTTTAATTGTATTTATAAAAACATCAAAAAAACGTCAAGGAATTTTCAATAAATTCGTGAGAAAATATGTTAAGCTGTCATAAGAGAGCATTTTAGATAGTTCACAACACGTGGTCACCCGTATTAAACAACCTCCTGTAGTAAAAAGCCAATACGATGTTTTACATACCAACCAGATGTTAACCATAAATGGTAAACCTGTATTAATCAGTCACCTGCTTTAAGAATTTTTTTCCATTGACTACCCGTTTAAAACAAACATCCTGATCGTTATCATTATCCCATGTAGCCAACATATTTATAAAGACGATGACCTGTGCATTTTTGATGATGACCTATCCAAAATGCTTTTTTTCACAGCCAGAGCATCAAGTTCATTTCCAATAAGAATACCAGCTCTCAATGGTGTAAATGATGATATTACATTGTATATTACTAGGGTGAAGTTGTGTGTATCATTTAGTAAATCATGTGAAAATTGAATTATTTTACCTGTATTAGAGCTATTGTAATTTATGTAACTGCAATACTTGAATACAGTATACTAGTTTCGAAAACTTGTGTTATGATTTTCCTCGTTGTATTGTTCCTGCCAGTGCTATTACTGCTGTGTGATAGACTGTCCGTGTACACTTGCTCCCGGTCTGATGACATTTACTATCTAACTCTTAGAAAACTGACATTAAGATGTCACAATTAGGCCTATTTTGTTAAACAACCATCTGCTTCAACCAGCCTGTACTTGATGTACTTGATAGATTGCATAGGCACATGGTTTCAAATTATCTGAGTCAAATTTGAGTGCACCCTACATGGAGAGAAGTTGGGCAGCGGTCATGTTTAGCCGAAACTGATATGACGTCACAGGAACTGGTACCCGTGTTTGCTGTGACAACTGTAGAAAAACTGGGTACCAGCTTTCGAAACGTCATATCCGTTGCGACTAAACATGGCCGCTGCCCAACCTTCACTCTATGCAAAGTACACTCAGACATTTTTGACTCAGATAATTTGAAACCATGTGCATATGGAAGGTTGCATGGGATCTGCATTTCCTATCAATGTTCCTCTGTTTCTGGTTTACTTGTTTACTTGTTCAAATGGTGTTGTCCTCGCATGATTCCGACAACAATATCGATTCTCCTTGACAAGAGTAGAAGTTGGTGGTTCCTTACGGAAGGGTAAATAAGTACTGTTTAGGATATAGTCCGGGATCCGTCATAGACGTCTTAGCTACGATTTAACTTGTTCGTATGAAAATTTTGGACTATCGACGATAACTATAGCACATTCAAGCAAAGTTATGTGAACTAAAGCATCATAAATAACTACTTTAACTTGTCCAAAATGTAATGATTCAATTTGTGGGCCCTCAATACATATATGGAAAAGTCTGATTTTAGCTAAGATATTGGTATGTTTATGAAACGGGTCCCTGGGTGAAAAACTTGTCTAGTGAATCGGCCGCAATATACCCGGTATAGCTGAACACTTTGTTGAGAAGCAGTGTTGAACCTACAAATAATCCTGAATTCAATTGCGCTGTTTCTGCTTTTGCCACGTGTGCATTAATTACACAACATTGGTCACCGTCTGTGACTATTTATGTTTGGATATATGAAATACATTTAGAATATGATCAAAATGAACATAAAACATAAATACAGTAGTATAATTAATCCATTTTATTTCACAATGCAAATTGTGTTCGTTAACAAATTATACAAAAATTAGTTTGTACTCAGACAGAACAATAAGATATACATAACAAAGGCTTAAATATAGCACAGTACGTGACAATTACGTGCGAATAATCCTTTTATATACAAAATATACAAAAGTTTATAGGAAGATTAAGACAGAGGATACATAAGAGAGAACAGGGAATAGTGAGAATTGAAACGATCGAACGTAGAACTATTTACAGGAAGAACGAAGCGCACTTAATGTGCATTCAGTGAATGAAAATCATGTTTTTTTTCAGACCCGATTCAGTTAGGTTATCTCAGGTGATCAGATGAAACCGTGTAAATGTATTCAGTTTCGAAGTTAAAGATCACTGTACACGTGATTATTGTTACATGTATTACACCATGATTTCACGATCATCGTCACTACCTAATGAACTTAGTCCCTCGTCATCAGAGCAATCATCATACAGTTTGGTCTTCATGAAGCTTTCCATTTCATCGTCTTCGCTGACTTCTCGCTGGTCACTGAACACCCCTTTCACGATATCTGACACAGAGCTAACATCGTGAACGTTTTCACTGGCAGAACTTATTATACTTGGATCATCTGCTAAAATACTGTCTTCTTCACTGAAGCTATAGTCAACCAGTCTGTTGAGATGACAATCTGAACCAGCTACTATGTTGGTGTTAAATACGTCGGTATCATTACATGGACTAACGTTAGGTACCTTGTAACCACTGCTAACTTCCCAATCTTCCAATTGTGGTATTTGCTGGTTTAGAATAAAACCCGTATCCATGCTACCTGAACCGTCTTCTTGACCGGAATCGCTGCTGACGTCATTGTCATAGTTGTACTTAAGCGAACTCCTTGAACGTCTTCGTTTTGATGTAACGGTGTGTACCTCTGAGCCGTCGGGTTTACGACAAGGTGGAATGTCTGAGCTTGATTCAGCGCCGTCACCTCGTTCACGATATCTGGTATCAAGATATTTATATCCGGGAGAACGGTAGGTGATGTAATCAGCGAAATATTTCTGAAGTAACGCTTCTTTCCCCTCTCTTTGGTTCATACGAGCAACTTTCGATGCGATGTCATTGGCTAATGTTTCATGGCTAGTTTTTATACTTCGTGATTTCTCTTTTGCAGCTTTAAGGTTTGGTGTGCTATGAATCGCTGTACCTGTTTCACTATGCATGTCAGCGTCCACGGCTGTTACACAATGTTTAGGTTTAAGTGTTTTTCTGACAGCATATTTCACGTCATTTACGTTATATTTGGTGGTTTCATTTGGTTTGGTTGCGTGTCCGAAGCTCTCCGATTGTCCTGTAACATTTCGGCTGGTATCTGCAGACGGCTGTTTGTTGATCTCTTCAGAAGAAACTGTGCCACAAAAATTCAGCAATCCATTCATATTCTTTCGATCTACTTGGGAAATGAATTCATCCATACTACAGTCCGAGTCATTGAAATATAATTCCTTAACAAAATCACAACTGTTGCCTGCTTTGTTTAGTTTATCTTTTTGTGATTCAACCAGTCCAGCCAATGTCTCGGCATGCATTGCGCGATGTTTGCTCGTCAGTTTCCGCCGCTTAGCCTCGGAGATTTTCGGTACTGAAAATGTCGTTTTTACTTTCCTGAAGACCAGTTCGTATTCGACGTCGGTGCCCCATGATCGCGTCACTTTTAAGATTCGGCTTTTACCGGGAAGCAGTCGTTCGATACCTCGGGAGCGTTCGTATATGCCGAAACCGTCCGAGTTTTTGGCACTATTTTCGTCATCTGTTTTCTTTAGGATCATTTTGATGACGTCACTACACGTTGTGTACTTTGACACACCTTTCACGTATTTGAATGTATCATTAATGAAGAGCGGAATCTCTGTGTACTTTCGTCGCATTGTGTAATTCATCTGAAAATACAAATATAAACATATTTAGACAAATCATTAACACGTAACTTTTTTTTATAAATACAAACTGTAGTAGGGTTAACATAATAATTATAATACAGTCAGGCATGTCTTAATGGCCACCTTCGAACACATACCACTTTTATAAACACAAGTTTCCAAAGAACACCAAATGAATTTCCAAGTTACTACATTACGCTTGATGGTAACTCGTGGTATTTGAGTTTTGCTGAACATTTGCGGTGCCATCTTCGACAGCTATAACCGGTGTATAATATACATTAGTACACACGTTGACATATAGATACATGTTGAAATAAATATAAGAATCTTACCAGGTTATTAATATGAGTAATAATCATAGCACTGAAGTGATCAGAGTATTCTGTTAGTATACACTTAGTACATCCACAGTCACGTTTAACTTAGAAATGATGTATACTTGAATTCAATTTCAGTTTTATACCTAAATTTTTAATGAAGTGATAATGATTTAAATTAACCATTACGGATTTTTTAAGATAAATTATTTCTGATTTCCTGATGATTGGGCGGGAATAGAAATGTTTTAATAATGATATTTCCTAATGTTTCCCACCCTCAGCCATGTTTCCTTTGTCGGCATTGCACATCAAAGAGATTTACACGAAGCCGAATAATGCTATACATTTTTCATCTATAAACGGAAATGTTAAACATATAGATTATAGTACCAGATATCTGATGCATAAATCGATAAAATATATACATCATGACTTTCTATTGTGATTTCATAAATCGATTATTTATTATATTTTAATCTGATCATATTTTTCGTATTTTACTTGATTAAAACTCGATTACAATGTTTGATATGAACCTGATAAAAAATCGAAGATGGTCAGAGACATATTTTAATGAAGTTATAACAATGTTTACATTGTGATGTCATTATCAAAAAAGTTATTTTTGATTTTTGATGGTTACTAGGTTACGTCCATAAACAATACAATCTGAATAGTTATACAACTGTACTAACACGATAATGTGAATAATTTCTACCAGCCCGGCAAAACATAATTTTAAATGAACTTTTTAAATAAGACGTGTGTCAGTGGTCTATTGAATTAACCTATCATCTACCTTAAATTGTTAACTTCGTGAAACCCAAAATCGGCCCTTTTTATTCGGAATAAGTTTGTACTTGTACTAAACACCCAGCAATAGTTGTGTCTATTGACGGGGTCCATAAAACTGGTTAACCCGGATGCCAGGGGAGAAACCCGTAATTTAGCATGTTAAGCTACTTAAGTCACAACATATAAACCAAACCAAATCACTGTATGACTTATTGGGATACTATACAATTCAACTTGTATGACTTATTGTGAGAAAAGGAATCTGTGATTTTCGATCAAAATACGACTTATTGGAAGACTATACAAATCAACGTGTATGCCTTATTGCGATAACCGGAAGTTAACTCGTTTATACACTGTGTAACTCAGTAACCCAATGAACAGAAACCCCTTCTAACGCAAAAATAATAGAATGAAAACATAGCATTCTCCCTTAATATGCAATTAAATACGAAAGTAAAGCGTAAACGAGTAATATCAGTTGTAAAGGGCGGTGACTCGGACTTGACCAGTGATTGTAATAAATCATAATACACACGTAATTATTTTGATGACTGTCAGTGAAACCCTTAATGTCCCTTAATGTACAACTGACGTACCATTTGTCTTGTTTCAATGCATGAAATATAGCGAGTAAAGACAAGCATTAAAACACACAACCCTTGTCCATAAAATTCAAAAGTACCACACGAAGCAAATAAATCACTACATAAAACATAAGCCATCACGCGCGCTTCATGTTAAATAGCGATATAAATTTCATACCGGACAGCCTTCAGATTGGGCCTCATAATGTATAAATTATTTATATGGTAAATGTCAATGGACGACTGTCAGGCCTTTCCCCCAGGGACAGAAGACTCTGGGGTACCACAATGTCTTTAAACCAGAATTAGCTTCCCCCAGCGCCTTAAATTCTAGTATGGTGTTTCTAAATCACTATAGGGATTTATTTTTTATTTGACTTATAAAGGCTTGTGTAAAGAAAATGAGACTTTAAGTGTTTAAGTAAGATAAGTTTATAATAATAATTATAATATTTAATCATAATAAATACTTTATTTTACGAGGAAACTCATTTTATAATATATATCAAACTTGGACGACTTATAATTATGCAATCAAATGCTATAACTATTATATGTTGGGTATGATTGTCAAATTTTTAGATCAGAAAATTACACAACATATTCAACCGGTATTCAGTTTAAATGTACGTATTTCAGTGTATTCGAGCTTAAATGTATTTTTTATTATCAAGCCTATACAAACACAGGGAAATGACTCACGGAATCTCTTAGAAATGTCAAATATGTTGATAATTATGTACCTAACAATTTGCTGGAGAGAAAATAGCGCAACAAGCCATGTTGAAAGTCACAATTTAAACCACCACTGTCATTGTCTTGCTCGAGCAGACAACCGATCAGATCTGTCATCAATATTTAAGGAAACAATGCTTGAATCCAACACCTCGAGGATATAAACGGTCAAATTATAAAACTGATTACAAACGCCGCGGACACGAGCCAATCCTGCTTTAATTCTATAGCTTTCAAAGTGTCTTGCGTACGGAGTCCTGATAGAGACACCCGATAGTTTTGCGAGTAATTGATCCGGGGTGGTAAACTTATTTTTCTTCAAAGATTAAAATAAAATACAAAAATATCTGCTTAATAGTATAATCAAGAAGTTATTATTTTTTACATAGTTTTCAAGAATTATAATCATAAAGAAAACATTTTTTTATTAATCTCGGAAAATATGCGCATCACTTGTTTTTTACTTTTCAAAAGTCAAAATATTTAAGGTTTCCACTATGATGCTTTGTGAATACCAGCCCAGTTAATTATGCCTGTTTTACAAAGGTTATGTATTCTTGAAACATATTTATTTTTCATGAAAAATATTTCGACCAAAAGTAATAAACTGAAACTATCATTTTGTTTAAATCACGGATATAATGTATTTCCGTGTTTAAATGTGGTGTGTCATTCTTGGGACTCCGTACCTGCGCGATACGGAACGGATTAAAAATAGCGTAAAAGTGATGGTGATTCTTGATAAAGAAAAGTTAAACAAACAGAACTAATCTCATATAACACAGATGCTGGCGATTAAATAAATTAGATTTCCATATTGAATACAGTACGTTTCCACATTTTCTAAATATATATTTAACATGTTACTCTCAGTTCATGTCCTATATATCATTGAATTAAAAGCAAATAGTATCTGGTTCGACTATGATTAAATTTAATTGAAATCCTTATTAAAACATTAAATTACATGTAGTTCCCTTTAAGAAAAAGGATCAATGTCAGCAGGGGAATGTACTTAAACTTATGACCCTGCTTAATCAAAGACAATACAGAGTATATGCGCCTTGACGATTTCCTAGTTCCATGGATTAAAAACATTGGCTTCTTAATACAGGCGACCTTCGACACAGGTGAATGGTATGAATGTATTTAAATCCGCATTGTGACCTTGCAAACTCACTTATGTGTTCATATATCAGTTACGTTATTTAGTAAAAAAATGCATGTTCAAATGAAAACCTTACTTTGACATTTTGATAATAAATTCTCAAACGACGTATTGTAATTTAAAATTTAGTTATGATTCCCTCTGTTTTATTGAACATGGGTTTGTTTTAATCTAGAAATTAAACCTTGTACAAAGTATCATATAGGCAATCAATCTGAGAGCATGCAGCAGGCGACACATCTTCATTTTAATATAAACGATCTAATAGTATGTCTACAGTTAAACCTCGTATAAAGACCACCTTAATATTAAGAGCATCTCAAATTCAAGAACACACTTTATGTCAATTTTCACTGTTATGTTGTATAATTATTCAACTTTAATACTCAGACCAGCTCAGTAATGAGACCATTTTTCAAGGGCCCCAAATAGTAGTAAATTATTTAGGGGTTTACAGTAAACAGTGAGTAACAAGTCTTTCGTTTTTGATACTTGACACAGTGGCTTATAATGACGCAAATGTTTCCTTAAAGTATCTGACACATTAGTTTATAATGACGCATGTCACAAATACAATAATTTTCTGTATGTATAGGTGAGTTTTCAAGTTATGCTCTCTACAAGGTTGAACCTGGTGTGTAAGATCGTCAACACATCTTCTTTCCCATTCTAAACACTCCAGTCAAACTAATAAAACTGACATTTTGAAATCATGTTATGCACTTCAATAAAAAACATACTTCTACATACCTTGAATGTAATCCGAAATTATGAAAGCTATGTCAAGTTTGATGAGTTATATCGCTATGGTAGATCATTTAATTCGTCCACTAGCTTTTTAAACTATTAACTCAGTAGATGTAATTGAATATGATATTTTTTGCAACTGTCAGCGCATTATATACCGTGACCACGTGATGATGGCGCCGCGAGGCATTATGGGTGGATGAACGCTCAAATTGTCGCCTGCTTGACACGCGTTCTTGACTCGAAACTTCCTTGAATCCAACCAGGCAGGCTAATTAGAAACAAAATAGAGTTTCCTGAAAAAATGATACAAAACAATAAGACTATTTGGTATATTCTTTACACAATTGCAATTAATTTACTGACGTGGGTTTTTAATTAGATGTAGACAATGTACTAATAGGATGAGGGCGGAAAATGACATGTCCAAACACTGTTAATGTTTGACTAGGAGCTTACGAACATCAAGGGTAGTCAGACCCCTAGTGGGTATTGTTACTGTATTTACAAAGGGGTTTAAGAAAAGGGGCTTTTCGGACCCCTACCTGGTACCCAGCTGGTCTAGGTGCGAACATTTACAGCTAGCATAATATGTCGATTATTGACACAATAATATATTACATGCGTATTTCTTTATTCCATGGAAAGAATGATTGCATTGATCTTTAAGTACTAAATATAAATAGTTCCATATATGCTTTAAATAATATGAAGAGCTATGTCTTCACTTGTTTAATGGAGTATCTCCGTTCAATTTTAATGCTATTTATGATTATATTTTTTTTTAAAATGCTAAACGCAATTAATTGGACATTGAATTGATCCGCCCAAGTAACAGATGAGCATTCGAAATAATTTTTATCATACCCGCAAAATTTATATTTACAAAATACAAGTATACACAAATACATGGGATATGATAGGTGGGTATAAGGGTCAAGCCCCAAGATTCAAAACTTAATTTCGACCCTCTCATGTGGTATATTATGGAAATTAATTTTCATATAGTGCAATGATTTTGATGTGAATACCATTAGTGGTATATAAGGACAGTGAATAGCCAAACGTAGTAAAAAGGTATAACTCCATAAACTCAATGGGGCTGTTTTCTTTTAATTTAAGATTTCAGAATTTGAAGTGTGATAGATGGAGCAATAAATTGTACATTCTTCTTTTAAATCGACACCGGATATCTGTTTTGAAGCACACAATGTATTTATTTAGGTAGAATTGCGTGTCATTATGCATACAATATATTTGTTCAAGCTGGGGTCATCGGGATAGTAAACAGTGAATGGGTAACATAAATACGCTCAATTCATGGTTTGAAATGATTTGAATCTGGAGAAATCTTCATTTGTGAAAATGGTTTTCGAGTAGAATATGTATTATGCCTTGTATTATGTTTTAACTGCAAATAATTTAACTTATTTACGTCTCATAGAATTAGATAAATTGGTGTAAAATGGTATGTCGACGCATCATAATGTCTTAAGAAATTGAGTACAAATAAAGTGGGCATCTTTATTATACATCATCCGCTAAGATGTCTCTAGCCCTTTAAGTATATTTACAAAGACTTAAATACCGTGTGGTACATATTAAGGTATTTGATATTTGCGCGTGAATTGTTAAAAAAGCGTGGGAATCCGTATGAACAAAATTTAGAAAGTATATTACTGAATTTAATACAATTGTGCAAATTGGACAATTTTAAATATTGTCTTTAAAAGCCCACAATTGAGTACATCGCATACTACTGCTTATAGCAAGTGGCTGTCGGATACAGGCGTCTGTTCTGTTCTGTTCTGTTCTGTTCTATAACGGACACACATTACTGCTTAATGCACATGTCTGATTAATGAAGATGTTTAATACCACCGGCTTAACCAAATACATACACTTATTTAAAAACAGGAAACACGAACGTGAATGATTACTTCTGGAACAAAATGATTATGTTGTTGATGATTATTTTAGGTTGTTGTTCTGTGGAGAACTGCTCTAGAGAGGTTACACTGTATGTGTATACTTCATACTTGATATTTAAATAAGTCTTAAGACAAATAGTTAATAGCTAGTTCTGACTCAACTACAATTAAAACTCTTAACGTTTAGAATAATAATATTATTTCATAACGTCATAGGAAAGGTCATGTGTAATTAAAATTGTTCAACTTAATTATAATAGATTCTATATTTACTGGAACATTTTGTACTGACACGAAAGATAAAATCAAATATATATTAAAATATCATTTTCTGCAATTATTTCGAAATTATTGTGATAATTAAAGTAATTAAAGTTATAAAAACAGAAAAATACATGTTTAAACACATTTATTTACAATAGCTAACAAAGTTGTTTATCCTTGACACATCGATGTCCCCAGGGGGCCGAGGCCGCAGATCCCTAACTTGACCCTTTAAAATGGCGATTAAGTCACCACTGGCAGTTGAAATTTACAATAGAATTGATGTAGTGACATTATCATTACATCAAAACCAATGTCACTTTTACACTGATCAGTTTAAACATTTGGTAAATCGGTTTCTAATGTTGTCAAACTAACACGATTAACATCAACATTGAACTGATAATAAACGCTCCCTGAAGTGTCCATCACAATTCTTGAAGTGTCCATGTCGACAACATTCTGTGCCTCATCTTGAGAGACAGGTCAATTGTGATTTCGCGAGTAAAAGATGCAAAATATGCAGGAACAAACAAGTTCAAAGAACTCAGACTGATAACCATTAAAAAATCTCGCTCGATGTTTTTCTTAAAATATGATTTATATGCTTTTATTTATCCTTGTCACCGGAAATCCATATGGGCGAGGCCCCCATAAGAGATAAGTCACTTTAGTTTTTGGGCACAGTGGTGTATACAGAAGATGCCCCAATTCCAGAAGCATCCGTGGTTCTTTTACGTGCCTGATATAAAGCATCATACGTAATTTTCCAACAGAAGGATGACTGTCAATGTTGGGGGAAAAATCATATATTATTGTTATACCGTTATATATATTTATGTATGTGGAAAATACGAAAGTTAATTACAAAGACATAATGTACTTGCATTATTATAAATAAATTTGACTGTAAATATAATTATGTATATGCAATATATGTCATCTGGGGACATGATTTTATGAAATTTTCCATTGAAGGGGCACAAATTTCCATCCCGGATAATTTTTTCTACTCCCTGTATGTTACTGACCACATTTTTCAACTTTAACTGTAATGGAGTGAATTCATCAGCTATGTAAATTGATTTATATTCTTCATTGGGGGAATGACGGAGGTACTTCTTGAATCGATAAACGGTACGTATAGATTGCCTTGACACGAAACGAACGATCATCTGTCGCTTTTTGGCAGATCTTTGATTAGTAAAGTGGCATGAACTTATATCATTGGGAGAAATGCACTAACAGTCCCTCTGTCTGGTTCACTAAGACGTTATGTCTTGGGCTAACTCTCAAACAAAGACTGAGACTGGGTTTGGACATCATTATCTTCCCCTAACTTCACCATGTGATTCAACATATCAACCATAGCCATAGTGATGCCTCCTGATGGTGAAAATTTTCTTACCCTCACATTCTCACGTTTTTGATATTGATCAATGCCGTCAAGTTTATAGTGGTTAACCAAAATGTTGGATTTTTTCATATCAACAGTTTTGGCGCACGCAGAGATCCTTTCCTCTAAGGCGACGAATCGAGCCATAATTCTTGGTTCGAATGAGAGCAAGACCGCTTGAGCGTCATGATCATCCCTCGACGATTTACTGTTTTGATGTGCGCGTTTCCATTTCCTGCACATCCAAAGGGAGGCTACTCTGTACATGTAGTTACACACAGTTGCTTGCCTTTGACGGAATAGTTCCCATTTCCTGCACAACGAAAGAGAGGTAATCTGTACATGCCAATTTAGTTACACCTTCAATGGAAAATTTCATAAAATCATGTCCCCAGACGACATTTTCAACGAAATTGGGGCGGACGTCACAGATTCCACGATGAAAGATCTTGGGCTCGAAAATTTCGATACCGGAGAACGAACGTTGCAAATCAAACTTGAAGGGGAAGTCGAATGCGCATTCAGTTGTCCTGTTATTAGATGTTCTACTTTTTCTCAGCAGTTTTCGAATGAATCAAACTGTGATGTTTCAGTAACTAATTTTGACTGGTTTAATCATAATTCAGTACCTCGTGCAGATGATGAATGTTTATCCCATTGTGCTGTTACTAGACGTTCTTCAAATTCTCAGCAGATTTCAAGCGAACCAAACTGCGCTGCTTCAGTAACTCATTTTGACAGCTTTAATGAAAATTCATTGACTCTTGCTGGTCACGACCGTGTATATTGTTTACCATTTCATTCTAGTACTGTTAATCTTTTATTAATGTCTGTTGTTTAGCTTTAAAGGTTATATTACCTAATTTTGTTGACTTTGTCAGTAGATATGATTTGTGTTGTATTGCAGAAACTAAGTTAGATTGTTTTGATAATATTAATGTGCACGGTTATACCTTTAAATATATAAACAGGGAAGTTTGCAAGCGTAAGACGGGTGGAGTTGGAGTATTTGTGTTGAATTCTTTGCTGAACAATATTGTTTTCCTGGAAAATTCTTCTGAAAATTGTTTATGGTTTAAATTCAAAAATAATCTGTGTATCTTTGGAATTGTTTATATACCCCCTGAAAGTTCGAACTATAGTTCTTTAGATTTGTTTGACGAGTTAGAAAACAATATTTTAGATTTTAGTGCTAAATATGAAAAATGCACATTTAGTATTTTTGATGACTTTAATTCTAAAAGTGGTAATTTATCTGATTTTTGTGATTTCCATAAGTATGTCACAGATAAGATTTTTGACGTTGATACGAAACAATTGGTCAGTTTAAACAATCTTCACAATTTGGAGTTTCCTGTTCAACGTATTTCAAAAGATTCTCATCATTGTAACAATTATTGTTATAGACTTATTGAAATGTGTAAGTTAACAGATTTGCATATCGTTAATGGCCGCTGTGGAGCTGATGGTTACATTGGTAAAAGTACATGTACTAGTGGTAGTCTTATAGACTATGTCTTGTTATCTGGTGTAGATTTTCCAAAAGTCAACCACTTTGATGTTATAGATTTTGACCCGTTGCTGTCTGATGTCCATTGTGCATTAGAGTTGTGTTTTAATGTTGAAACTACGAATGTTGATGATAATCCAGGAATTTTAGACAATGTTGTCAATGATAATGTGGTTGAACAAGTTACTAAACCTTGTTGGGATAAAAATGTAAAGGGTCAGTTTATTGGTGAGTTTGACCAGACTGCTATTACAGAGGTGGTGTCTCATATGAACAATATTATAGAAGATACTACTTACAGTACTGAAGTTATAAATGAGTTGACTGATGCTGTCTCTAATATTATTGTTACTGCTGCCCAAAAATGTGATTTTGTGCAACAAAAGAAATGTGATTTTGTGCAACAAAAGAAGGTTTATAAACAAAAGAAGCCTTCGAAACCTTGTAAGTCATGGTTTGATGGTCAATGTAAGAACTTGAGACGCGCTTATTTTACCAGTAGAAATGTTTATAGGAAAAATAAATTTGAAACAAACAAAGGTAATTAACTTTCGTATTTTCCACATACATAATTATTTATTAATATATATTACGGTATAACAATAATATATGATTTTTCCACCAACATTGACAGTCATCCGTCTGTTGGAAAATTATGCCTTGTTGATTAAATTAAGTTTCTCTTCCTCTAAATACATTAAATTTTGGTCTATCATTGGTTAAAATATCTATACATTTTTATTTTTTATTATTTATTATCTATTTGTTCATTCTCCACATACATATACATGTTGTAAATTTGTCATTTGTTGTTGTTTGTTGCTTGTTATTTACGTTGTCAAATGTTATATTATGTCAGATGCCCATATGGGCCTTGACTACAAATAAAACTTGAAACTTTACACACAGTTGCTTGCCTTTGACGGAAGAGTTTCCATTTCCTGCACAACCAAGCGGAGGCTACTCTGTACATGACAATTTAGTAACACACAGTTGCTTCCCTTTGATATAAGTTTTCCATTTCCTGCACAACCAAAGGGAGGCTACTCTGTTTAAAATAATTTGAAATTACACACAGTTGTTTGCCTATGATAGGAGACTTAACCAGTCTAATATTGGCGAGCTATTTTTTAGTTGTCATTTCCTATTAACACAAATAAAATCTTGAAAGATAAATCACAGTTTTAGTAGACCATATATTTTGCCTTAATGAGCCTGTGAAGTGATACATAATGTGTTACTGATGATAACATTGGACTGTTTAATAACAAAGAACTTAATATACACAGATCGGACACTCAATTAATCAAAGCACTGAGAGTATCGATGGGAGGCGATCTGGTTGCTGCTACTAAAGCTTAAACCGACTTTACACGTTTAATGTTCGTTTTCTTTCTTACTGCCGATCTTGTCTTGAATGTCAAAATAGGCATATGTGACTATATAGGCATGTTGGGTATCTAAATAATTGTTAAAAGGTGCATATTAATCTATATATAATACGTGTATTGAATGCGTATATCAAAAGTGGCTTTAAAATAATACTACGCGCCTATTTATCAGATTCTAAAGTACCGTCTTGTAATCACTTCCCTCACAGCGTGAGACAGTCTATAGAAAGCGGCTAGCTAGTACAGCGACACCATATGATTGCATAACAGTACTTTGCAGACCGTATACGATTCATTGATAAAACCATCACTTGACCGTAGTCTGAAGTTTCTAAAAATAGCTTTACAGCCGGGACATTTGATGAACACGTCATTTTCGTATTATGAAACAAGTTCGGTATCGGCCGGTGTAGTGATTTTTTTGCAAAAATATCGATTTAACGAACAGTTTCACAATAATTTTTGATCTTAGAATAAACAAATGTTGCTGATTGGCTTGAATCAGTTTAAAAAATTGGAGAAACATATGTAGCAGTATTGGGAATGTTGACAGTTTCTGGAACTACTTGAATGCGGATTCACATAGCAGCCTAAAGGCGGTTAATTTTGTATTAAGAAATGGGCAATGGTAGTAATGAGGGGCTTAAACGCCTCCCAAAAACGGAGAGGACTGCCGCGAGATATTGTGAGATTTGGTACATTTTTCCAATCTTTGTATATTTAAAAGGTCTTAGTTAATACATAATTATACTTATCTTGAATCAGCAGTAGCCCACGGTTTAACTCGATTTCCTGCCAAAGTGACTAGCTCTTTACATAGGGTTTAAAGTTTTAAACTGAACTTCAAACGTACAACTTTTTTAATTAACGTTATAACTTACGTTTATAAATATAATACTATTGACTGCTTTAAAAAGAACCGGTGACTGCATATTTCAGATGACCATTGACTTAATTATGTATTCACGTATTTCAAAGACAGATAGACGAATGATTTACTTTTACTTACTGTTACCTGACGGACCTCAACGGTTGCAGGTTGTGGCAAAACACATTAATCTTATCTCACAATAAAATAGGCGGAAAAGAGTAAGTACTTGTCGGATTGTTTAATACACATGTTCATATCATAGAATGTATGAGTTATTTATTATTTATATTTGCTACATTTCTCAAAATGATCCACAGGCTAGCTATTGATGTGACGTAGCATATATTTCATGAGTTTTGGGAGTTGAATATACCAAACTGCTGGATCTGCTTTGATTTAATGATTATAATAATAATAATAGTAATAATAATAATCAAGACTTTATTCATGGAGGGAGACTACTTGATATAATTGTCAATCTGTCGTAAGACCCTCAACAGTAAAACATGGAAACAAACATGGCATCAATAGATCTAATGAATATGTACAAAATAGCCGTATGGATTAAGAAATAAAAACCTGTTCGCGTATTTTGTCGGTGAATAAAACACGGACAGGAGTTCGGATGCGGAAAAATTAAATCACGAATGCGTAGGAACAGATCGTCCTGGTCGAAGTAAGTGTGAACGGGGAATTCTTCACATTTATTTATTTATTTCACATGACTGTCTACGCGGGGAAGACACTATGTACCTGACATATTATAATTCATATATAATGATTGAAACATGTAGTTATATGTGTAGCACGTGCAAACTAGATTTCACGGAATACGAGTAAACCGTCCGCACGATTTTTATATGAATACAAATAATTATAAATAAATAAATATACCAAATGTATATAGCGCCTTTATCATGCGAACACACGTTCAAAGACACTTTACATTATAGTGTTGCAACCACAAGGGCGCAGGTGCATCCTCTACCAGTGTAGATACAGCATGATCTGACCAGAGGGACAGACTGAGAGAAAGCCTCTGAATGGGGAGAGAGTAATTAGATACAGGCATGTCAGTATGCCTAGCTCTTATTTCGAATAGGTAGCCTGGTTCTTTAATGCGCCCGGTGTATAGCACCGATACACAGCTTCCTGGCACATTTACTCAGTTATTTTGCATACCACACGGTCAGATATAGCGGGAAATATTGTAGATATTTCAGAAATGTCATGTTCCAAAGCCGGGGATTGAACCCACTACCTATGGATTGACAGTCCAGTGCGTTACGACTGAGCTAAATCCGCATATAACTTATAGTTGGAAATGCCGCGATGCCGGTCGCATGGAAAAGTAATGTTTTCTACTTTTCTTCTGAGCATGTGCGCGTTATGAAACGGCTATAAAAATGCATTTGGTAACAATTTTCGGCAGCATCATAACATGTCGTCTTAATGAACAGACGATAGGCGATGCTATTTTCTTGATGTCGGCGCTGTTTGATCTTTTGTATTGCAGACCGATGTTTACTTTAATTCAGAATGTTTGTCGTAGGCTCGATGTTTGATAATTAACGATGAATTTTGAAAATTGGTTAATAGGATGTCTTCGTCTGCATGGACGCCTAAACGGTACACGATATACATGACGTATTGGCATCTAGAAAAGTAGGTCGATCTAGATATTGTACTACCCGACGATTTTTGTATTCAAACTTAATTAATATAGACCGGGCGGAACAATATTTATATAGTAATGTGTTCATACACCTTAACATTATGTTACATGTCGGCGTGTCGTAGAAGATTGAATCAATGATACATAGTCAATTCTCGTTATCTGCGATATTTAGGGACATTGAGTTGACAACGAAAGATATTAAGGTGCGTGATTTGACAAAACAAGAAATTGTTTGGGTATGATTCAGTACGGTTTCATGTGGGTTTGGTACGAGTTTTAAACATGTCTTGTAATCGTCGCGTTTCGTAAGCACTGTTTACATTAATTGTACCTTTTTGTATATTATACCTATTAATCGTTTCAAGTTATTGTAGAATTTGTGATGTAATCTGGTATACACCATGTGTATTTGTAATTCCATACCTTTATAGAACATTTCATTAAACCTGTGACTATGTAGCGTGAGAATACGCTTGTGTGTTAATGTATGTATCGATAATTGATGATTACAGTCTTCGTTTATAAATGTTAACTGTGATTTGCAAGACTAAATGATACCTGTGCATGTTTGCAACGTTTATGTGTTTAAGTCTGCTGGTAAAATCGCTGCTTGGAGCGTCGTTCTTGATACATGACGATTGTCGCAAACGCCGAATGCATTTTTTGCATGTAGACAGCGGGTTGCCAAGAATTCACCTATCTTCACGAAAGGTTGTCGGATTTCTTTCTAATAAAAAACATAATATTGACAATTAAATTTAGTATAAAATGAGCTAAATTACCCGAAATCGTCAAAAAATGTCAAAAAAGTGTCCCTTTTCTCGTGACAGCGCCCATATAATGTGCACCATCAAACATTTAAAGTCATTAGTATAAGTGAATCTTTACCATCCGAGTCTGTTTTGCCAAGTATACTCCCTTACATAAATAAAAAGACACCACGCCATGAAAGCATAATAATTTATTTGTAAAAGAAGCGAACATAATAAGACCATAAATGTAACTGGGTAACAGCAGTGCGAATGGTGGATATGTAATGTAAAAACACAAACATTAAAGCAACACAGAAACATTAAACCTGAAACAGTGAACCACATGATTATTCCCACTATGAGGTTAAGTATACTACGTCATTATTAATCACTGTACTATAACCTGGTTGTCTTGTGGTACAATGTTCACAATGTAACACTGTCCCGAGGCAACACTATACTGTGGTACCATGGACGCCGCTTTAAAAAAATATCCATTATAGAGCAAATTCGCCAGGACAGGAAAATGTGCTCGAGATAGGCCGGGTGCTCGAAATATCGATGCTCGACATAACGAAGTTTTACTGTATGTGTATAGACAGTCGGTACGTAGCCTTTTTGGACCTATAACAGTCCTCACAACATCATCGAAGTTTACCACCTGTCTACTTATTTCTTGTAGTCAACAAATAAGTAGACACGCGGTATGACTGCCTACGGACACATGTACGTGTGATATGTGACGTCAGTAATATTTGCACTATCCGTATATAGCCTAACTCTCATGGACCATTCAATAGTGATTGCTTCGAAGGTGGTTGAATACAAACTGTTGATCACTTAGCCATGTTTTATTGTACAAGTATGCTCTCAAAGGTCAAATATTATCTCTTATCAGACTATTTTCAATTACATGTATATTCAACCTGTTTAGAGGGACCATCTATCAGCAAGGGGTAATTTTGTTGTTCCAGTGGATGGCCGTTGCTGACAGGTTTGGCAGTAGTTACAATTTGGTCAAACTTTTTAAATAACAGCATGGACATACCAATTTTAACGCGACTACTAAGCGGGGATAAGTGCGATCCATGCACAACAATATTACGCTATGTAGTCCTCATTTTCGACTTGAGCGTCGAGGATGTCTCGTTAATTCGGTCAAAGAATAAAATGTGTTTTTTTAACTTTGTGTTGACATTTTTTTACTTGCGTACTTAGCCAACGAGTACGTCACATACCACGTGGTATGTCCACACTGAATACCGTGTGAACTACATAGTACATTCATTCATAACCAGATGGCAATTCAAAATACCTTCACTTGTTACTTGTAAGAATAATATACACACAATCAGTCATTTTAGTTGACTAAACCACCACTTTTTTAACATTCATGAACGTAATTTATCAATGTGTTAATTGGACCATATTGCGATAGTTGTGAGCTATGAGACGCGGATAATGGTTTCTACAACATTACTATGGATGAATGAATACCAGATAAATAATGTATAATTCCCTTTATATAACATAACATATATTTTATTAACATTAAATTGCATACATACAATTTATAGTCAATCAATACAATAATGTATGTAAAACATAAAACATGATAACAATTTCTTATCTGAGAAGATTCAGCAAAAATATTCAGTCCAAATATTATGCAATGTATATTTCTTATTAATCCATTGGTAGTAGTTTGTGTGATGCTAGTAATCTATAAAAAGGAGAGCATTGATGGATCATTATTACGTATATACAATGGTAACGAGAAGGCAATGTTTGTACAATATCAATGATTTACAAACTATTACACAGTGACAAGATTGGTACTGTATATGTACAGCTTGCCCAAGATAACACTAGACTTATCCATAAACAAACATGCATAATAAAAACACTACACGGTCGACCGACCGCTTGTCTTTAGTGTAGATTTTAAGAGTATATACATGTACCATTAAAAGTGTTTATTCACAAGATTGAACAAAAATGAACATTTAAAATGCATTAAATTTTAATTTCTAAACTTTGGCTTGTGTTATCATCGGTGGACTATATATACCCGTACATGTAAGTGTACGGACTAAAACACGTGTTTTGTCATAAACCGTTTTTTCTTGTTAATAAGTCCGAATTTGAACACAAGGCTAAAAAGTTTGTTATAAGTTCCATGCCCGAAGAATTATAGCAGACTACGTGGGTGACTTCTTTTTTTTCATCCGCCATACCTCACCAGCAGTTTCCGTCCGTTTCGGGCAAAAACTGTGACCTTTTGGACAAAAATATCACTTGACATGGATAGTACATGGATAAACATATATACTCGTACAAGTATATGAACTAATCATAAAAGAATTGCTTTAACATAAAGCGTTAAAAACCTTACCATACTAGAATGGTTCGGTGATCATATTGTGATATACACTGGTGAACAGTGAACAGAACGTAATCAAAATAAACAAATAGTAATACATGTATGCTATAAAAATAGGTATTCAAATTAAAATACATGTAATGTACACAAAAGTGGCAAACAATATGTAATTGTAAATAATATAAATGAAATAATTCAAATAAATAAAAATAACATATAAAATAAGACACATCATGAAATATTCCACGAGAAATGGGGTATAAAGATATTGTAAACCAGTGAGACATTGTATTTTATGCTAAACTAGTACTTCCAGATTGTAGAACACGTACAGTAGAACATCTATGGTATACGAATACATTACCGGTATGTACTGTATGGTACTGTTTTATCAAAGCACTTACAAAAATCTTAAAGTTACGCTCAAGTTAAAAATCTTTATAATTCTTTAACAACTGATAATTGATAATGGATATGGTTCGTAGAAGTTCAGTAACTGAATCATTATAAGTGTTGCAGCTCAATTTACCACACTTCATAATCGTAAACAAATTTTAAAGAAGTTAAATTTGATCGTAAGTTTACGATCACCGTAAGTGCTTTGATAAGACAGTAGCTATGTGTATAAGTTCGAACTCAAGTCGAGGCATCAACATTTTTTTGCAATACATTGTGTGCATTTATGAAAGTTAAAACTGTGGACACACTATTCGGATGTTGATGTTGTTGACAGAGGAAATCAATGGAGTGATGTACTTGGAACACTTACATAACAACAACAACATGAGTTTGTTTCAAAGGTCAAGAGTATATTTTTGTTAAGCTTTATTACATACTATGTATTGAAACAAAGTAAATATCACGCGCAGTCATTCCCGAATATGTTCTATACTGTAATCTCATTTAATTTCAATGGGAGAAAATATCGTGGTTTTGGTAAAAAAAAATCCATTTCATGGGTACTTAATTGCAAGGATTTTTGATTTCATGATAAATGGCAAGGTCAAAATTCACAAAAATGATCAGAAATCATTCAACAGGAGCTATCCACAAACAGCGCGCTCCACTATTCGCAGCGCCATACTAGGATAGTACAATCATTATATATTCAAAACAAGATGCTTAATATCAGCAGCATTACCCTCTGCTGTGTAGAGGTTGGGGCTTTTACTTTGCATTCTCGTTCGCCAGAGTATTCTTCGTCCGAAACATTGTCTGGAGATCTTGACTAGCCACTGATGTGTGAGAATGCTAGTTTGAAAAAGGGAGATAATTAGGAAAAAATGCAGTACAGTTATTAACTCATGTGAAGGTCCTCTGGGACATGAAAGCGAACAGATAAGCATTTCTTAGTCCAAAAGGGGGCATACATTTAACAAAATGCTAAATAGTTATCAACTCCTGTGAGGGGTTGGAGTCATGACAGTGAACAAGTATACAAAAGGTCCAATCTATAAAGATATGTCTATGAAACGGCCCCAGCAATTACCTGGAACTATGGTGAGTATCAAGCAAGGGAGATATACCTGTACCATTTTACTAACTTAGGAATATCGCGGTCTGGGATCGAACATGAAACCCCTACGACTTGACAATCACGGCAGATCTGCTCTACAAGAGGTTCATTTGTCCTGTCTTATTTCGAGATTCACTATTTTAAACTATACGTTTCTGCTTATGCAGGTGAACGTTGTCAACGCTCAATTAGAGAAGCGAGACGTTATCAATGACCACACCGAGCAGATTGTAGATTGACGTTGTCAAAGGTCACATTAAATAAGTTAACGCTGTCAACGGTAACATGGAGTAAGTTGACGTTGTCAACGGTCACATTGAATATATTAACGCTATTAACGGTAACATGGATTAAGTTGACGTTGTCAATGGCCACAATGAATAGATTAACGCTATTAACGGTAACATGGAGTAGGTTGACGTTGTCAACGGCCACATTCAATGAATTAACGTTGTCAAGGGTCACATAAGCTACTTTAGAGTTGGTTGACGTTGTTAACGGTAACCTGAAAAAGGTTGACGCTGTAAACGACCACATAGAGTCGATGAACGTTGACAACGGTCACATTTAATTAGTAAACGTTGCTAACAGACACATGTAGCAGGCCAACGGTCACATTGAATTAGTAAACGTTGTTAACAGTCACATGGAGCAGGCCAACGGTCACATTGAATTAGTTAACGTTGTTAACAGACACATGGAGCAGACCAACGGTCAAATTGAATTAGTTAACGTTGTTAACAGACACATGGAGCAGACCAACGGTCACATTGAATTAGTAAACGTTGTTAACAGACACATGTAGCAGGTCAACGGTTGCATTGAATTAGTAAACGTTGTTAACAGACACATGTAGCAGGCCAACGGTCACATTGAATTAGTTAACGTTGTTAACAGACACATGGAGCAGACCAACGGTGACATTGAACTAGTAAACGTTGTTGACAGACGCATGGAGCAGGCCAGCGGTCACATTGAATTAGTTAACGTTGTTAACAGACACATGGAGCAGACCAACGGTCACATTGAATTAGTAAACGTTGTTAACAGACACATGTAGCAGGTCAACGGTTGCATTGAATTAATAAACGTTGTTAACAGACACATGTAGCAGGCCAACGGTTGCATTGAATTAGTAAACGTTGATAACAGTCTCATCGAGCAGGCCAACGGTCACATTGAATTAGTAAACGTTGTTAACAGACACATGTAGCAGGTCAACGGTTACATTGAATTAGTAAACGTTGTTAACAGACACATGTAGCAGGCCAACGGTTGCATTGAATTAGTAAACGTTGTTAACAGACACATGTAATAGGCCAACGGTTGCATTGAATTAGTAAACGTTGTTAACAGTCACATGGAGCAGGCCAATGGTCATATTGAATTAGTAAACGTTGTTAACAGACACGTGGAGCAGGCCAACGGTCACATTGAATAAGTAAACGTTGTTAACAGACACGTGGAGCAGGCCAACGGTCACATTGAATAAGTAAACGTTGTTAACAGTCACATGAAGCAGGCCAACGGTCACATTGAATAAGTAAACGTCGTTAACAGTCTCATGGAACAGGCCAACGGTCACATTGAATTAATAAACGTTGTCAACAGTCACATGAAGCAGGCCAACGGTCACATTGAATAAGTAAACGTCGTTAACAGTCTCATGGAGCAGGCCAACGGTCACATTGAATTAGTAAACGTTGTCAACAGTCACATGAAGCAGGCCAACGGTCACATTGAATTAGTAAACGTTGCCAACAGTCACATGAAGCAGGCCAACGGTCACATTGAATTAGTAAACGTTGTTAGCAGACACATGAAGCAGGCCAACAGTTACATAAAGGCGGGTAAGGATGTCAACGCTCTACATTTAAAGTGGATTGATTCTGTCACATTGTCAACAGTACAGTGGAGCAGCTGTCCAGATGGTTGTGGAAGAGAAAGCCAGTAATGACATCGGTAACCAAAAGCATCTTCTAACTTGATGATCTTTTACTGAAACAAAAGTCCGAGTTTTAAGACAAATCTAAAATTGGAGCTCTTAAAATTTCAACTGACTTGTCATACTGTCATGCTTTTTTTATTATATCAAATTAGAGGCCCATTTCGTATACCGGGGAAATTATTCCCAGGTTTCACGTAAAACAGTGCCGTTATTTATAAAGCGTCTTAGCCAAAAATAGCTACTATAATCACTAAGAAAGCATGAGCTATATTCTTCAATGTGCGGAAAATATTTAAGTTTTGAACTAAGATGTTTTATCAATATCAGCCATGTGAGCAAGACCATGTGTATGTATTTCTATAGGGTCTTGATTCTCTTCATACTGACCGAAAAATGCAAGAATTTTTACAATTTTCGACTCTTAATTTTCTAAACAATGTGAAACTGAAGGAAAAAGTTTTAAAACTGTGCAACGAGGTAAAAGACATGTACATAACTTGTTAGAATAATAAATTTTATTACCTACGTATGACTGATTCAGC
The DNA here is from genome assembly GCA_947247005.1 of Spisula solida. Lineage (NCBI taxonomy): Eukaryota > Metazoa > Mollusca > Bivalvia > Venerida > Mactridae > Spisula > Spisula solida. The sequence goes on along the minus strand of OX365947.1, from coordinate 36,884,988 downwards.
TTAACGCACCATTAAGTTCCATAAACGCTTTAATTTCTAAACATATAAACATACGTAATAAGCGCTTCACTGATCCAGATCAGGGTGGATAAAGTCTGTTCACGACCGACTGATCTCGGTATTTTACTGTTTGTTAGTCCAGCGTTTCAAGTTAGTTAACGCCTAAATGTATATTTTTCTCTATCGACATGTTACACCGAAAGTCGTCGGGGAAACAGAGGTATAAAGGTAAGTTTAATGTACAATAGACACATATGATATTTTGTAGACTTTAGTCTGGCGACAAGTCTCTAACTTTAACAAGCGCTAGCGGTCATGGGCAGATAATATAGACTATGGGCACTTATCATGATCTAGTGGCATTCACAGGGCTTGAAATCGTTTGGGGCAAGTGTTCACGTGACAGCGTCATACCCAAGATGAAACAACATGTTTGTAAAACACGTATGCCCCCATGGCAGTCAAGCAGTCGGAATAAGGTAAAGGTCACATAGACCTTGACATTTGACCTACTGACCTCAAAATCAATAGGGCTCATTTACTGTTAATGACTGAGCTCCATGTAAAGTTGAAGATCCTAGGGCAAAGTGCTCTTGAGTTATTGAACGGAAACCATTTGAATAGTCAAAAATGGTGAAGGTCACAGTGCCCTTTACCTTTGACATACTAACATCAAAATCAATAGGGGTCATCTTCTGTATTGAACGGAAACCATTTGAATAGTCAAAAATGGTGAAGGTCACAGTGCCCTTTACCTTTGACATACTAACATCAAAATCAATAGGGGTCATCTTCTGTTGATGACCAACCACCATGTAAAGTTTGAAGATCCCAGGACAACGCGTTCTTGAGTTATTGAACGGAAACCAATTTATATGACCGATCGACCGACCGACATACAGGTGCAAAGCAATATACCCCGTCAAAGCCATTGGGAGGGCCTCTGTAGCTCAATGGTTAGCGCGCTTGCCGTCTAATCTGGCGACCCGGGTTCAAATCCGGGTGGAGGACACATATTTATATGCCTGTCATATTTCAGCAGAAAGCTGATTGGCAAATAAAGGATATGCTTGGCATTTAAAAAAACAAACAATGGTACGCATTTCCTTCAGTGGCACTCGGTACAATGGACACTGTTCTCTCGAGCATGCATGAGTGAAGTACTGAATATAAAACGTTACGCCAAATGCATAGAGAGTGATGTTATTTGCACCGAAAGTGACGTCACTTTATATTTTCTAAACGTTCATATAAGTTATAGTTAGAACATATTAAGTAAATTTTAATGATTAAAAAGGACGGAGCGAGTCCATTTTAGTCATTAAAATTTACTTAATATGTTCTAACTGACTTAGAATATAACATCCTGATTTAATTTTCATTTAACCGTAAAATTCGGCGTTTTCATTGGCTCATAATGTAGGTGATATTCTAATATAAAATTATACTGCACATGAAGCGAATGCATTGAAGGTTAAAGAAATATTAAGTGAAGTCAGTATATTTTCGTACCATTTTTATTTCACCTTTGGTGTGACGCTGCCATGCGAACCATTCCCCCCCCCAACGATTTCCAGCCCTGTAAATACCCCTAGAGAAGGATTAACTGCTCCTAATTTAGATTATCTGCTCCTGGTCGTTTGCGCTTGAGTTTTCTACCTGAGACACATCGGTAGATTGTGGCCTGATACTGGTAGATGAGAATGCAAACTTCCAAGCACCCAACAGACAATAAGTGCATGTAATTATATGGGTTATCCTTGACCGAAATATCTAGTGAATTACTTGTACTACTGCTAGAATACAGTGACCATGAAATATTCAGCCAATATGGTTCATATGACCGTAAAGCTTTTGATTTACGCTGACTAGTGTGTACGTATGTTCAAGGACAAGGTTTATTTGTGGCTTAATTTGGCCCTGAGTTTTATCGAAAAATAGAAAAGCATCTTCCTATAAATCTGTCCTATGTTTCTAAAAGCCTAACATTGTCTTTCAAAAAATTAAGCATACACAATTTCCCTCGTAATATGTCGACAAATCTACTTGAAATAGGTTAAGTTTACCAAAAAATGTCCTTTTTAACCATTTTCGTGGCTTTTTATGGCGTAAAACCTTCCCATAAACCACGATGGCACTCTTGCGACACTTTGATATTTTGTACATGTATAAAGACTTGCAGAACACTGGTTATGTGAAATTATAAAAGTGTCGCAAGAGTGCCATCGTGGTTTTTGGGAAGGATTTACGTCGTTAATAGTCGTGAAAATGGCCAAAAATGACATTTTAGGCTAAACATGACATATACGTCATATTCTTGGCAGTTTTGTCAACGAATTACAAGGGAAATTGGGATATGTATGCTTATTTTTTACACAGGAAATGTTAAGTTATTTGAATTACAGGACAGATTATAGGAACATGCATTTTTGTTTTTTGAAAAATCACAGGGCCAAATTAAGCCATTAGTGAACCTTGTCCTTTCCGTTCGTGACAGGTCGTACATTTCCATGAAAATAATATTGATTTTCCTCCATTCGCCGACTTAGAATGAGAGGGTTGTAAGTACAAAATGGATATTGTGAGAAAACAAGAAAAAACTGTCAGAAAACTACTCTTTACTTATTGAAAAACAACCTTTTTAAACTTCGGTATGGTCAACATGACCAGTTCCGATTTTCATGAAGAAAGTTCCTCGTGATGCAGATTTCAAATATGCATGAGTCTTGTAAGACGCACTTACGACCTTCTAATTCTAAGCCAGTGATATGTTGTTTTTCTTTGTGGAAGGGAATTCTAGTGCTGGTTAGGCTACAGTCCCGGGTTGGTATTGACAAAGCATCTTAGTTGAAATTTTAAATATTTGGACTTAAGTTAAAAAAAATACCGCTCATATTCTATGCATTTTGAAAAATAATTCACGCCTTTCAGTGATTATAAAACTCTTAAAACAGCATGTAAAATTTCAATCATCTTGATTTCTTGTTGACACACTTCGGAAAATTTAAAGATTTGAAAACATTTTTTTACTACTTTAAAAAGATAATATTATGCCGGACAGGGAAGATAGCACTAGAATGGTCCGAATTATATACTGGATCAGTCCATTTTATAGCAAAAAGTGGTGATTTTCTGACAATGGATAAAATTTGATATTTTTGGAGTTTTTCGTTTTGCAAACATCCCAGGTCCAAATCACCTTGCTCTTATAAAAAAGTCATATAATTTTGGTAAGAACTGTCATGCTTTTGAATACTTTATGATGAACTTTTTTGATTTTACAGGTATAATCACTGTATTATACACAATTAACCATATATTAGCATATTTCTTAACACATGGACGGCAATGATGCACTCATGCTTTCTATAACAGTATATATAAACTGTTCTAAAGGATGATAAAGAATGGACAAGGAAAAAACAGATTGAGTGATGATTTGAGTGACATGCACATAAATGTGACTTTCTATTTATGAAGTATCATGGCAATGGAGATACCTACATAATTGTAATGGACAGGGTGCGACCAAAGAGAAAATCCCCAAGCCAGTGCTTGCATAATAATATACGAAACGAATTATAACATGTTTCACATACAATCTTGACGGACCCGAATCTTCACATTCCCTTGGTTTTCCAAGAAATATTTAATAAACTCAACACATTTTAATAGTTAGGTTATCGTTGGTTCCATGCTCTGTAGCCACAAAGCATGCCTTTGGGCCGAGTGTTTCATTTGGGAAACTCCGTATTTTCGATTTCAAGTCAGTCAATTTAGACATTCTGATCATATTGGTCAACAATTTGTACATTTGATAATTGTAAAACGGTCAATGAGACATATAGAGTAACTGATCGAATATATATAAGGTGTGATTTGAGAAAATCATTGGATATTATCTATGCTTAACATGTCCAACAGAGTCTGAGCAATTTAAAAGAGGTTCTCTCAGGTACATGTTCACCCATAGCAATTTATATCCTAGAATAGGCCTGAATGTTTCTCCCCCTCTCATCTTTCTGGAAGCAAGAGCCTAGATACTAGTGACATTTGAGCGCACATGATCTACCTGAAAATGACTTTGAACGGATAACTATGCGAACTTATTAACAAGTACCTGGTAGACCACTCGCCTAATATACCAGTCTGTGGCACTTGGAGATGCATTCGTAATAAAAGCTCCTAGTGTGTTACACTCTGTCAGATTGGTATGGAAGTTTACTATGCTGCCCAATGTAGCAATCTGAACCCTCTCAAACAACACTAGAAAGAATGCAATAAAGTTATCTTTTCAATGGACATAGTTCCTTCAAGCCAGCATTTATGGAATTCCGCCATGATTGGGCTTCCAGTTATAGGACCTGATGGCTACACACCCGTTAATGCTCCAATCGCATGCACAACTATCCTTCTACGGCACCCTTGATCTGTCTCGTTTTATTTGGCGAGTTTGTTGCACCCGAAGGCATGGACGTTATAACTCTTTATTATAACTTTATAGTCACATATGCTGCAAACTTCCAAAATCTGACTTTCCAATGGATCTGCTTATTAGACCCGAGTCATGGTTTGTCTTTCACTTTCTGGTGATAAATGGTGCCCGGCTCCCAATGCCCCTGATCAGTGGAGACTATTCGAAACCACAACAATGCGAGGTGTTGTGACAAAAAAGTGGCAAGTGATGTTGCTGAACGGGGGTGATTGATAAACAGTATATCACCTTGAAGTTCCCACATTAAGACAAAACCATATGTTGCATGCTATTACATACATATGGTTAATTTTGTTTAATTATACCATCATGTAAAATCACATTAGTACATTGTAAAGTGTTTAAAAACATAAAAGTTCTCAATTTAGGCTCTGAAAAGTTTGTAAATGGAGAATATCCGATAATTTCAAATTTTCTCTAGTTTTTAGAAAAACACCCCTTTTTGCTATGAAATGAACTGGTCCAGTATATAATTTGGATTATTATATTATTAAATATGGACATAAATGGGTTAAAACAATCCCAAATCACTCATCTTACTCAAATACAACAAAATAATGTTGGTGGAATTAGTTAAAAAAGAAACCTTGTTGTAGTAATAAATGCCTACATGCCGTCTTTGGGTCAAAATTTCAACTCGGTAGGGGGGATCAAGACATTGATGGATTGAGCTGAAATTTGGTCTGCGAATATTGTTGATACTAGAAAACAGTTGGTTTAATTATCTAGGCGATCAAAGAAAAAGTTCAAAAAATGAAACACCCTAAGGTAACTGTATCATTGATAAAAAGTTTCTTTTACAAAATTTATGTTATCTTAAAAAGGTGCATTTGTACTTAAGTTTTTCAGATTTTCATGGTATCAAAAACAAGAATTGGCTTTCGATATCTTCATAAAGTAATTACATTCATAGACAACATTGTTTGAACTACCTCCATGCAAAATCCCATCATAATTGATCAACTAGTTAAAAAGTTATACCATGAAATGTATACCACGGTGTCCAGTCAGTCACAGAGGTGCATTCAACAGAAACGACAATGCTATTCTGAACCAGAAAAAAGAAAGTGATTTCACGCCTTATGGGTTTATTTTCTTATTCATGTACGGATTTTTAAAATATTGATATAAAATTAAAGAGGAAGCTCTCAAGTTTCTGATTATATACAAATATTAACAGTTACACTAGTATTAATGAAATGTTAATTAAAAACAAACGGCACCTCAGTGACCGGGTTGTCAATTTCCCGTGTTATAAACCTTTGTAAGATAAATAAAGTTGATGAATTTTTTTTATTTACTCTTTATTAATGATACAGTTACCTGTGAGTTTAAGCAAAGTCTTAAAAGGTTAAATAACAAGTCATTAAGATTTGCATGCAATACAGAAGTCACCTACTGGTTTGAAGCCATTTTCAATGTTTCTGTTGCCATAGCAAGTTAGCAACCACAACTTTTGTCGGAATCAAAATATTTTTTTACGTGCATAATGCCCATATTGCCCCCTATCCACATACCAAGTTTCATAAACCTAGTTTGGAAACTGTTTCAGTTATGTCAGGGACCAGCTTTTTTTGATGGACACATAGTTCCCAAAAACGGTTGGGGGCTAATAGCAGTATTTAAAAGCTTAATGCTATGCTTTGTGAATACCCCCCCCCCCCCCCCAGGAAAATTAGAAAGATTATCCATTGACGTATACAACTAAAGAATTGCTGACGAACGGCGTAAACTCTGAATATACAAATACATATCACATATCCCGTCGGAGAGAAGTCTAGTCTTATTTTATAAATCAATAAACATGGATAATTTAAACAATGTACGGTCGACTGACCCGTCTGACCGCTAATCAGTGTAGATTGAAATAGTACATGCATTAAAAGTGAGTATGCACTAGATATAAGTAAAATGTACATCGAAAATGCATTTATTTTTTATTTGTATCCGTAAATATAAGGCTAGTGTTATCATCGGCGCACTATACCTATCCCTGTTCCCCCCATGTACGTTTGTAATTCCCACCACGGATCAGCAACCCGCATGCTCTAGCATAACGCCCAAACTTTGCTCAGATCATAGGGGGATTCGTTTCGCTACAGTCTGTATTATATTTGTGTTGGAAAATATGGGAGAAAAACCCGTTTCAACAGTGAGTTTTATTTTATTTGTTAACATTTTTGGTATTCTTTGTGTTGGAAATTAAAGAAAAGAAACTCGTTTCAACAATAAGTTTTGTTTTATTTGGTAACATTTTTTGGTATTCTTTGTGTCGGAAAATAATGTAAAGAAACTCGTTTCAACAATAAGTTTTGTTTTATTTGGTAACATATTTTGGTATTCTTTGTGTCGGAAAATAATGAAAAGAAACTCGTTTCAATAGTAAGTTTTATTCTATTTGATTCACAGCTCCGAAACAGTCAAGAATTATCATTTTCTAACTTTGATAATCGATCAAAAGTCTTCAAGTCTCATTTTGACCGGATTCCTTTTACGCAGAGCTAGCAATTGTGTTCATAGTTTGTCCTTCTTGTCCCTTTCGTGCTCATTCGTCCCCTCTCTGAGTTGTTAGTAAGTTGTTATCGTCAACAATCACATTGCTAGGCGATGGCGCCGTTCAGTATTGACCCCAATCAGTTCTAAAAAGTAGCACTGTTGACGAGCCAGGCAGAAAAGAATGTCATTATCCCTTTACTATAATTTAAGTATTTATGTATGCAATTATTTAAAGTCACATTATCTCTCCCAAAACAAGTTCTAAAAAGGAGCTATGTTGACGAACCAGGCAGAAAAGAATGTCATCATCCCTTTACTATAATTTAAGTATTTATGTATGCAATTATTCAAAGTCACATTATCTCTCCCAAAACAATTTCAACGATCATCCAATAAATACGAGGGTTGTTCAAATTGGAATGTAAGTGATGCTATATCTTTCTTGTATCTATGATTTTTTTAAAACTAGTGAGTTGTACTTGTATATCAAAGATCATTGTATTAGCTTTAAATTGATAACTCACATTTTAAAATCCGTTCAGTGTAGCTGTAACATTAGGTCAATTAACTCTGTCTACTCTTGTATACTAATGCTTAAATTATTTGGAAAATGTCACTTTTTTCTGACCAAATTCGGTCCGATTTAAGAGTCGTTGTTTTCTTAATGTGGGAGCAAATATAATATTTAAAATAACTTGTATGGTGAAATGGTGTCATGTAATGTCTTAGTCATCAGCTACTTGATATTTTAAGAAAATTAAAAGTGGTGTAATTTAAATTAGAATGAACCTCTTGCACGCCATCCAAATACCGCAACATACTAGCAAAGGGTTGCGAAAATCAAAATGGCGGAGTATTTACAATTAGGCAAATAGCTCAATGTATTGGCACATCATTAGGAGCTATTCATACAATTATCAAGCATATTACAAAAACAAGGACGAAAAGTATAGATTGGATACCCCTATCTACTTTGAGACGACAGCACATATGTCCTTGCAAACTGTCCAAAAAATAGTTGAAACCGGTGTCTAGATAAAAACGTCGACCGTTTGCAAATGTAATGACCATAAACTACTTGGGTTCATTTTGTCACCCATGCGACAGATCCATAAACAAATATGGGCCAGCAAAGACAGAACAAAGGTGTGCATTGCAAAATTTACCATGGGCGTCAGTGAAAATGTACACCTTTTTCGCATATAAACCAGGTTTCTACCATTACATTTGATGTATAAATGGACAATGGGTAAATGCCAAGCTTAACAAAGGTTGATTCCGTCAGAAATTGAAGAATTACTCCGACAATAGCTGCCAAACACATGTTTGAAGGATGGCATGCTATTGCAGAGCAATGGGCCTCAATCTGCTGAGATGCCTGAAGGTTCTTAAACATTCCGACCATCCTTATTTGTCAAGCATTGTCCCATGTGATCTTTATTTGTTCCAAACGACTCTTAAACTGCATTGTCGGAAAAAATATCAGTTACGTTAAGATCTCGGTTTGGCTCATGTCCAGTATATACACAGTGTACCTAGGAATGATAACAAAATCGCATTTTATAAATGGAATAACTGAATGAAACTTCGCATATATATCGGAGATGAATACTGCTATGGGATCAACGGCCTGTTTCATTAGAATCTATCAAGGATAAATTGTTATTGGCTTAGTTGCATTCCAATTTAAACAACCCCTGTAGACTAAATATAAAGAAGTTGGATGTTTTTCACAAATGACCTTTACTTGACGACGGAATGTCAGCTATATCTGTCGACAAAGGATGCCAAAAATCACACTTAGTAAAATGTATGGATGACAAAATACTAATTTTGCAAGAGTTGCTCCCCTTAGACTTTAAATTATGCATTTATTGTTTACATTTCGTTGTTTTGTTTACAAAGCAACTAGGGGCTTTATTTCGTTTTCTTCCATCTTATGGTATTTTCCACCTTTGGGGCTAAACTAAAGTGCCCAACATGCAGATAGGTTGCCAAGCTATTGCTTTTTGAAATAAGCCATTTAAGGCATAATAGGACTTTAAGCCTTTTGGTCAAGGATAACCCATAAAAGTTCAAGCACTCGATTTCAAGCAAGTAGAAGAGAAAGAGGTGTGATACAAGGAATGTGGATGTGTTACCCTAGCTAATTCTGAATAGACTCCTTGGTTCTTTTTAACGTGTCTGGTGTATATTACCGATACATGCGAGGCTACTTCTGGGTTTCCGACCAGCTCATCTCTAGTTGGGTGAGAAACACTGAAAATCGTTTCAGAAATCACCAAGTACCCCGTTCGAGATTCGAACCAAGGGTCTATCGATCTGTAGTAATGAGCGCTATCCACTCGACCACCGTGTCACCTACAAGTATACATTTCTTCGGACTCTGTTTCGATTTAAACGTTTACCTGATATGTTCTTCACCTCTGTGGAAGCCCTCGTCTGTGAACATGAACAATTAAACATGCAAATAAAGCAACTAAAGGAAAACCACATCACATTATGTACGGGGCTTAGTTATTAACTGTTTGGGGTATAGCTTCATTCTATTTTTCATGAACATTTCCACTATCAGATCGTGGGGGCACGGTGCTCGAGTGGGTAACGCTCTTGACAACTGATAGAGAGGTCCCTGGTTTTTTTCGGATGCGGTCATGCGTGTGTTGATATATTCCTCTTTTAATCAGAGTGTGCTCTCTTCTGTAATCTGTTGAGTTTCATTTTCTCCCTTTTCATCATAGCTTTTGTCTCTGGACAGGTTCTCCCACTGTTTTTCCATTTCCAGAAGAGCTATTCGAAGCATTACCTATATCCCTGTCACAGATACCTTTTCCTGTGGATTTCAGTGTTTTCAGTTTCCTATAGTTAGTGATAGATTGCTTTGCTGTGTGATGTAGGACCTTTGTCTGATTCTGGATTCTCTCGTCAGTACTACGTCCGGAAAATTAGTCTATGTTCTCTTTGATAGATTTTCTGTAGACATCAGGGTCGCGTTTGCTCGAGTTAGGTTTCGTGAGTATTTTCTACTTCTCCGTTTTCTTCACATTGATTCTCAGAGATAAGGAAATGAGTGTATGGTTCCGATGTGTTAATGGATATCTCCAGATACTTAGTATATGGGAGCTATATTGGAGTCATGCTTGAGGTTGGTTGGTTGGTCTGGTGGTTGGTTGATCGTTTGGTCCGTGCAAGTTTTGTCCGCGCTATTTCTCCGTTACCATTGGTCGGATTTTAAAGAAATTTTGCATGAATGATCAAGTTTAAGGGAGTTATGACCCTTTATTTTTTGCACTTATTACTTTTGTCCGCACTATTGCTCTGTGACCATTGGTCTGATTTTAACGAAACTTTGCATGACTGATCAGTACAAAGTCTAGTTGTGCATATCGTCGTCACACGCTGGTCGGATTAATTTTAAGGGAGTTATGGTCCTTTTTTGCACTTATAAATTTTGTCTGTGCTTTTCAATGACAGTTTGCATTACTTATCATTACAAAATACCGTTTTCTATATTTGAGTGTTGAGTGCTGAGTGTAAGTACTTGTCGTAATTTAGAGCCGAGTTGTACATATTGCCGGAGAATGCCAAGCAGAATCTGGGGGTATTCATCACATTCAATGATATGTGTTGTATATTTTATCAGCGTCCATGGAGATCTGGGTTTGAGAGGAAGTAGTCAATACGCGAGACCCACTTGTCGTTGTGATGAAATAATGTTTGTCTTCCGTGACTACATGGAAGGAGTATATCGTTTTACATATAACATACAGGATAGTGTCCCCGGAGCGGAATCTACTGGTTGAGCCATTGATATCCTCTTCAAAAAGATAATATTAGGTCAGACAGGGAAGGCAGCACTCAACTTAGCCAGCCGAGCACAGAAAACATTAAAAACACACAATGCCCAACTGAACCAACCAAGCACAGGAATCATAAAACACATAACGACACAATGCCCAACTAAACAAGCACATATCCGCCTAAGTCCACCGTGTACTGTGCGTAGCCTTGTATAGTCCGTTAGCGACTAGGCTGACTATCTGATTGTAATAGCTTATTTTACTCCCTGTCAATTTGTTGATTAAAATACCAAATTTAATACATTATACCCAATGGGGAAAAAATTAATGAGTCCGTAAAAAATAATGAAATTTAAACACAGAGTTGGTAAAGGTAATTCAGTGTACCATACCAAATTTCAATCAAATTGCATGATTGCTTTAAAAGATATTTAAGATTTATGGGGGTCCAGCCTAGTCACTAACAGACTATACTTCGCATTGATCTCAGCTAGCTGGATCAGCTCATCACTGTATTCATCACCAGTGGCTTCAATTGACGGCATATATACGTTTATAAGTAGGATAGGATCAGTTTCTGTTAGCATACTGACCAGGATGAGTCTGCAGTTTTCGATATCAATACGCTCAACGTATGATTCAAAAGATTTTTACGCAGTATGCATACTCCTCCAAATCCTCTTCTACACTCGGCAAAACTTATAAGTACACACTTGTTTATTTGCACATAGCTCCGTCAATGCGTGCATGATCGTGCTGAAAATTTCAACATATGTAAGTTGGATATGTAGAGTTACAATACAATTGATGTTTTTAACATCTGATTTAAATTGTCACAAACACAATAAACTAATGATGCCAACAGCAGAATCTAAAAAAACACAATAATGCTGTGTGTCATCGGGCGATTGTCAGGTAGCTAATGCACATATGGCCCCGCTGCGCTGATACAGTACGGTTTCATGTCTATGTTTCTATCACGGACACAGTAATAAAGAAAACAATGATAGGAACAAGCACACTTTAGGTTTAAAAATATCAACTTCTGATAAAAAATGAAATTTGAAACATGGTTAACTCCCCTTGACCATAACAATAAAAAATAGTTTTAAAAGTAAAAAAACACCATGTTGTTGTTTGAAAAATCGAATTATTTTGTGTTTTTTTAATTTGACAATAAATCTAAAATCCAAATTTACCTTACATAAAAATAGTTTGCAAATACGCGTCAATTTCACGGCCATTTTACGGTTTTTGACGTTTCATGGTTCGATGAACCGCTGTATTTAATTTTGTAGAAAAAACTTTATTGATCCAGTCCATTGACAGTCAATACCAAGTACACAAAATTTCATGCAAAAATAATAAAAAATAAAAAAGTTATAACGATAAAACGACGTGTGTACTTATAAGTTTTGCCGAGTGAATGTTTAATTATAATTAAAGTCACATTATTTTTATTTTCAAAAAGCTATAGCTTGGCAACCTATTGCAATATGATGCATTTGGAGCACTTTAGTTGAGTCCCAAAGGCTGAAAACACCATAAGATGGAAGAAATCGAAATAAAGCCCCTAGTTGTTAACAAAACAACGAAATGTAAACAATAAATGTATAATTTAAAGTCTAAGGGGAGCAACTCTTGCTCATACTCATATTTAAACGCTCTAATTTAGCCAGTTATAATAAATGCTGTTAATATACGAATACTCTCATACATATAAATGATAAGAGCATTCTTAGCAAGAAAATTTGTATAAGATTTGTATTTTATTTCTATTGCATACACTTTCCTGAAGATAAATTGGAAGTTATTATAATTTATTAAGAATCAATGCGTTATAAGAGTATTGATACATTTTATGCTATTGTGTACTGTTAATCATGTGTATATGTAATTATTGAAGCTGACTCAGACTGATATATTACAATTATAGCTCACAATTACTCTTAATTACACAATGAAGTAGGCCTAAGCCAAAAATAATATTTAGTACTTACCGGTATTAAACATAATAACAACTTCTTACTCTAAAAAATGTCCATATCAACCTCAAAAGAGTGAATTTCAAGAGTTGCGTGCAGAGTGCTGAGTGTAAGTATTGGTTGTAAATCCGGCCCCAGGCTTTGGCGTCTTTTTCACCCCAAGTTAGTTCTATTACCCTGAGTTACAAGCTAGGTAGTCTTTGATCTTCTTCTTGGCCTCTTACAGGTGCCCATCGACAAAAACATCAATACATTAATAGAATATAACCTACATCATGAGCCAATGAAAACGCCGCATTTTGGCGGTTAACTGAAAATTTAATCATTAAAATTTTCTCTTCACAGACTTTACGTCATGCGTTGGCGCTACTTTCTATCGGCCAATCAGAATGCAAAATGTTATATTCTAAGTGAGTTAGAACATATTAAGTAAATTTTAATGACTAAAAAGGGCGGAGCGAGCGAAGCCTGAGGAAAGTACTGTTACCGAAGGCCGAAGGCCGCGGGTAACAGTACTTTCCTCAGGCTGACATTTTTACTGTCACCCTCGAAGCTACGTGTTATTTATTTTATTACCCCAAACTTTTTTTAGCGATTATCTACTGTAAACCAAGAAATTATTTTTATTATTATTTTCGGCACCTAATACTTGGTTTGGTATAGAGAACTCGAACAAAAACATGGTTATGTGGGCGGGACATGCCGCCATATTGGTTTTAGAAAGAAAATGTCACGTGACAAAAAAGTACTGTCAAAAAAGTACTATCACTCTGCTGACAGTAAAAAAATGTTCAATCACGTGGTATATTGATCCGCTTGATCGTAATAGTAAGAATACTACCTGTTTGTCTATGGGAAATTAACATTACGAACAAAGTGGGGGGTAATGATTCGAGATATACAGGATCTAACATGAGTTGTCTTTAAAATCAGCATTTCTTAAACGAGTCTAAAAACTCAAATTATTAAGCGAGTCTTTGGCATAAATAAATGTTGATCCCAAAGACAACGAGTGATGGTTCTTTTATTCCATTACCATAGTAACCGAGTCAGTCAAAACAACGTCAGAAATAACGAACTTAAGCCGACGACGTTACGTTTTCGCGCCAAACATCTGGTGACGTCACGCATTTGTTATCACACGTGTCACACAGAATCGTTCCGTCATTTGTTCTTACATGGAAGATCACGGTGTTTATATGATAAATTTTCAGCTGAAATGTCACTATTTTTCTGATAACGTATTTTAGTTTAGCCCGTGTGATCACAAAAGGGCTTCAGCGAATTTGTTTTATTGTAATGTGTTCATATGTGCATAGTACACCTTTAATTATGTTGTGTATTGTACTTGAAATCACAGATGACAATGCTCGTGACGGCTCTAGTTATTTTGGGGATGTCTTCTAGACTAAGGGCTGCTGGCGACGGCTGCGAATACGACACACGTCCTGGGTTTTTCTCCTACAATTACACAGGAACAGGATGGGATGGTCCTTCGTATGCACAAGATGATCTTCCTACCTACGGCGAAGAAATAGAAGTGAGTGTCGCTTCTACGTCTGCCGCCATCTTTAACGCACACTTCACCAAGTTAAAAGTACGTTCACCATTTTATCATTGTTTGTCTGTTTTCTGTTCTTATATTACATGAGTTCATGTTTTATAAGTCAAGTATGTTCACTTATTTTATGATTGTCTGTTTGTTTCCTGTTCTTATATTACATGCTTTCATGTTTTATAAGTCAAGTATGTTCACTTATTTTATGATTGTCTGTTTTCTGTTCTTATATTACATGATTTCATGTTTTATAAGTCAAGTATGTTCACTTATTTTATGATTGTCTGTTTGTTTCCTGTTCTTATATTACATGATTTCATGTTTTATAAGTCAAGTATGTTCACTTATTTAATGATTGTCTGTTTGTTTCCTGTTCTTATATTACATGATTTCATGTTTTATAAGTCAAGTATGTTCACTTATTTTATGATGGTTTGTCTGTTTCCTGTTCTTATATTACATGATTTCATGTTTTATAAGTCAAGTATGTTCACTTATTTTATGATGGTTTGTCTGTTTCCTGTTCTTATATTACATGATTTCATGTTTTATAAGTCAAGTATGTTCACCAATTTCATCATTGCATTTCTGTTTCCTGTTCTTATATTACATGCGTTCATGTTTTGTAAGTCAGAATTTATACTCAACAAAAATAAGAAGTAGCATATGTTTCCATTTACCCCACTGTTTTAACTTCACCTATTTAAAACTATGAATCGACTGCCACAAACATAGTTAGATTGGTGGAATGTATCCATATCCTATGCACCAAAGGGTCTGAGAAAAATAAGATATTTTCTAAAAGATCAGGTTTATTGACAAAAGTACTCTAGTATTGAACTAAATGTATAGCTAACACATCCCGTTGCAGAAATTTATTGTATTGCTTTTTATTGTGTTTTTTATTGTGTTTTTTATTATGTTTTGTGTTGTGTTTTAATGTTTTGTATTGTGTTTTTTATTGTGTTTTTTATTATGTTTTGTGTTGTGTTTTGAATGTTTTGTATTTTGTTTTTCATTATATTTTGTGTTGTGTTTTGTATGTTTTTATTGTATTTTTTATTATGTTTTGTGTTGTATTGTGATTTTTATTGTGTTTTGTATGTTTTGTATTGTGTTTTGTATTGTGTATTTTGTTGTGTTGTGTCGTGTCATGTCATGTCGTGACGTGTCGTGTCGTGTTGTGCCGTTCCGTGCCGTGCCGTGCCGTATCGTATCGTTTTGTATTGTATTGTATTGTATTGTATTGTATTGTATTCATGTACATTATTTAACTCATAATTATATACAGAGGAAACCCATAGTAAATATAAAACACTGTACGCGGTATATTTATATAAAATGATGCCCTAGATAGGTTATTGAAGGAAATCAATTTTGTTAACCTTTTAGCAGGTTGGCTCACTAGATAACTCATCAGTCTTGCTAGATAAACTTACTCATGCACGTCAATAACCTATTATTCCCTGTACATGTACATGGAAAGTTTCAAAATAATTTGTGTAATAATTTGAGTTATCATCCGGACAAAAATATGTCGGACGGACAGACGGACGGGTGGACGGAAAAGCGACAATAATGTGCCCCCTGAAGAAATCATATGGGTATAGCCACAGGTAAATGTATCATTGATTAAGAGTAAAACAAAATATTTTTTTTTGTAAAATTTATATATCCATAGTTATGAATATATAAATGTTACAAAAATATTTTTTTACTCTTAATCAATGATACAGTTACCTGTGGGTATAGCAGATGATCAGGCCCCGATCTCCCGAAGCATCTCAATCTGAGTTGAGATAAATCTCAAATACAGTCATATGTCTTTGAGATAATTTCCATGGGAGACAAGACTCTGAAAGTTGGCACCACAAAACAGATACATTGTTCTGAGTTTATTACAGTAAATATTTTGAGCATAAAACTTACGAATGATCTCATATTTATACTCTTGACCTGAGCAAAATCTCAATTTGAGTTGAGATTTCTACTTGAGATGCTTCGGGAGATTGGGGCCTGATCTATGCATTATTTGCATTTGTAACGCTATATAACAGTAAAGCATTGTTGTACATCTAGGTAACCGATTATGGGGTGATATTTCCAAGTAAAGCCGACGGATCATACGAGACGGCTATTTTGACTACCCATCAAATTGTGAGTTTTTATTGTTTATTCATAACATCAAATATCTAGAAATACATGTGGGCCAGTATCCAGGAAAACCTGCTATTTTGACATTATGTAATTATTATATTTATTATTTGCTTTCAATGGATTATGGAGATTTTTCAGTGAAAATAACAGTGAAAATAACAGTGAAATTACCATTTTGTTATTTTCACGGTTTTATAAGCTGGTTTCAGTATCATGTAGAAAAAGAAACGTAACGTCAACTGCACCGGGCTTTAAAATATGCGTTACGTCATCATGACGTCATAATTCTCACGTCGTGACGTTCTAATATCGACGGGATTTTTCCAATTAAGCCAATTACGGCACTTATTTAAGAGGAATTGAGGCATATAATAAAAAGAATATTTGTTGATTTTTGGTGTAAGATTAATTTTATTTCACTTGTGCTCACAGAAAATTAAATTTTGATTTTCTGTGATCACTCGGTGAAATATAATTCGATCTTACACCAAAATCAACAAATACCCTCCTTGTAACAAGGTTTTGATTAAGCTCTAAATTAAGGTAAAATACATATCTATTGATTATATTTTAAGTAATTGATCCATATAGCACTATATCTTAGCTTTAAATGTTCCTATGAATTATGTCGAAATCACATAAATCGTTGCTTTGGTGACCAATTTCAGAAAATACCCCGATTGAGAAAAACGAGGATTGACTTGTTTAAAACAGTAGTAGCCTTTCTCTGAATGCAACAATTTCGATTTTGAAATGAGCCAGTCTCCAGGAAAACCTGCAATAATGACATTATGTAATTACTATATATAACAAGATTTTGATAAAGCTCTAAAATAAGGAAAAATACATATCTATTGAGTCTATTTTAGGTAATTGACCCATACGGTACTATACCTTAGCTTTAAATTTTCCTTTGAATTATGTCGAAAACACATTTTTCGTTGCTATGGTGACCAATTTCAGAAAAGTACTCCGATTGAGAAAAACGAGGATTTAGTTGTTCAAAACAGAAGTAGCCTTTCTCTGAGTTCAAACAATTTCGATTTTGATATATATTTTGAAAAGTTAAACCTAATTATAGAATTTGGTACTATTTTGAACAGTTTATGTCAAGAATTGATAAAATGGTGTAATAATGAAATACTTATTTCAGTTACGTCGAATAACGTTTGAATGACGTTTGCGACGTCACACAAAAAGCTCCGAATATGGACTCTACAAAAATAGCTGTAACTTCCTTAAAACTCCAGACATTAACATAATTTATTTTGCAATTTGCTTATTTAACATTATCCTGTAATACAATGGAACATCTTAAAATCAATATTTTTGTAACAATAGCAGGTTTTCCTGGAGACTGGCTCATGTGTTTTTGATAACATTGTTTCAATTATACACCGGGGCCCAATGCCCTAATCAGTGTTTCTAGAATGTATCCTAACCATAAGAAATGTTGTTTTCTATTCCAACGAATTCCTATGATTTCCTAAGAATATGCACTAAGTTTTCCAAATGAGGATAGGTATTCTTTAGAATATATTTTCCTTGGGATTTGTTGGTGGTTTCAGTTGGAATAGAT
This sequence comes from Spisula solida, assembly GCA_947247005.1. Classification (NCBI taxonomy): domain Eukaryota; kingdom Metazoa; phylum Mollusca; class Bivalvia; order Venerida; family Mactridae; genus Spisula; species Spisula solida. The sequence goes on along the minus strand of OX365947.1, from coordinate 36,866,918 downwards.
GGAAATACTTTGGAAAAAATTCCAAACAATCCGTATGTTTTGCGAATGTCAACGCCTCTCAAATTTTAATTCCAAAGGAATTGGGAAAGTTTGAACTTTTTCTGCATAGAATGTCTTTGGAAAACTTTTTGGCTGATATTTTTACCAGTACACAACCTAACTACTACTTGCTAAGCCTTCTGTAAGGAACCAACAACTTCTCCACATTTCGAGGAAAATCGACAATAATCGACCACGTTTGAATGACGTTTGTGACGTTATAAAGCGTGTAAAGAAAGTTCGTTCCGGTTTTCGAAAAAGCTTTTTTACACAAAACAAATGAATATATTTGGACTAAATTTTTCCCCCTCTACTGATACAATGACACCATTATGTGTAACAGTTTTAGCCGATTTGACTGTCAATATCTTTTTAAACGCAATGAAGAAATTTGCGATCTTGTTTTCGAAGATGACGTAAACGGCGTCGTGACCGAGTAAAGTTCGAAATAACCGTTTGTAATCCCATTACTGTATCGTTTTGTATGTTTTAAACTTGTAATGAACTAAACTTACATGTAACCTTATCTAAGAACAACATATCATCCAAACCACGAGGCTGTAAGAGTTGTCGTTTTGCAAAAAATGCCTTTTGTTTCCCCATATACGTGTTTTTTGCTAATTGACACGTTTTTGCCTATTCAGACTTTCCTTTACGTTCGGAGTTATTTAGTTACTTTTTACTTGATAAATGATGCATGTCTCCGCCAATGCCTTCTGATGTTAGTAAATGTTGTTGCTGTAATTTTCTACCGGTATTGCGTACAGAGTCGGTCATTTTCTATACCCTACTCTCAATTTTCGCTTGACGTTTCCATTACGTCATGTTTGTCGAAATCGATACCATGTACTTACAAATTCCTAGTTGTGCTCCAATTATATGAGTACCCGTCTTTAAGCCATCGATAACTTAGAGTATAGTATATTGTTAAACAACAGGGATGTTTTAAATGCCTAAATATGGCTATATTTCATTTTTGCGGTTATTCCTGTTTGTCGACACCTCTTGAAAATGACAGTCGAAGTAACGTTAACCTAAGCTTACTGGCGCGTTCTATAAATCCATGGCAACGGTGCCCGTCAGAACGGAATACAAAACAAAAATAATCCACAGTTCCTAAATTTAGTACGGAACCTTTGATCTAAATTTAATGATAAATCGCCTGGTAAAAATAAAAATGCGGTATACTTTCTGACCGGAACGAACCTTCTTTACACCCTTTACAAACGTCATTCAATAGGTAAAGGTGAGTAGTGGGTTTTAAAGTTCTGTAACTGCGAGTTATTGAGAGTACTACATGTATTAAAAATGAATAAATATATGAGCCAGTCTCCAGGAAAACCTGATATTTTGACATTATGTAATTACTATATTTAACAAGGTTTTGATAAAGCTCTAAAATAAGGAAAATACATAGCTATTGATTCTATTTGAAGTAATTGACCCATATAGTACTATATCTTAGCTTTAAATTTTCCTATGGATTATGTCGAAATCACATACTTCGTTGCTATGGTGACCAATTTCAGAAAAGTACTCTGATTGGGAAAAACGAGGAGTTAGTTGTTTAAAACAGTAGTAGCCTTTCTCTGAATGCAAACAATTTCGATTTTGATATATATTTTGAAACGTGAAACATAATTGTATAATGTAGTACTATTTTGAACATTTTATGTCAAGAATTGATCAAATGGTATAATTGTGACATACTTGTTTCAGTTACGCGGAATAACGTTTGAATGACGTTTGCGACGTCACAAAACTTGGAATAGGGACTCAACAAAAAAAGCTGCAACTTCCTTAAATATCAAGATATTGACATAATTTATTTTGCAATTTGCTTAAGCTGGGTTTACACTATGAACGTTTGTACCAGCGTTGATGAGCGTTTCAAAAGTCGGTGAGCCCAAACGTCGGTGAAATAACGCTCGTGAGGAGGAACAATTTGGTTCACACTGCGAATGTTGTGTATCTAACGCACGCTTACGTTTTGGAAACGTTTCTCAGCGCTCAACTGCGTTTGACAGCGGTTACAAGCGTTTAACAACGTTTGCCTGCGTTGTAGCTTTTTTATCGGCGTAGGTTAGCGTGTATGTAGCGGTCTCTAACTTAGTCCGACTTAGACGTACGAGGTGCCAAACGCCAGAATCCGTTTAACAAAGTTTACCTAAGTTACTGAAACATTATTAAAAGTTCATCTGCGCTAACCACTTGCGTTGCTACCCGTTGGCCTACGTTGGACAAATGTTCTTTTGCGCTGGGGAAAGTTGGTTTACGCCAGCCCTTGCGTTACTACCGCGTTCATTGCGCTGGATACCCGTTGGCCTCCGCTAGATAAACGTTCGACTAAATTCATTATCCCCACCAGCATTTCAGCAGACGTTTGCCAACGGAGTTTAACTTAAGCAAACTTTGATCAACTTAATTGAGCGTTCAGGAACGTTTATAAACGGAGCACAACTTACATAAGCGTTTATTTCTAAACGTCGGCAAAGTTTTTGCATGTTAAATATTTTCAACAAATACAACGTTCTTCAGCGTTTACCAACGATCGTCAACTTTTCAAAACGTTTAGTAACTTTTACTATCGGAGCTGTACGTTTGGCCAAATGTCGGTAAACGTCGGTCCAAACGCTAGAGTGTGAACCCATCTTTAACTAACATTATCCTGTAAAACTTCGAAAAATCTTAAAATCAATATTTTGGTAAAATATCAGGTTTTCCTGGAGACTGGCTCATATAAAGACAGTGATATTTTATTACGTACTTCCATGGAATTAAATCTCACACATTTAATTCAGTGGTACTTCCAACCTTTTATTGAAATCATTATAGCAAAGGAATTCCTAATGGCTGAACTTTTTGTTTTGAGAAAATATTTCTTTTTATTTTTACATTGTGAATTTTCTTCAGTTCATTTTGATTTGCTTTATTATAAATCATTAACGATACAATACTATTTAAAGCAAGATAATCCGGGCTATTTCTCACAAACTACTGCTCAGAATTTAATAAAACTTCATGGATAGCTTCACTACCGAGTGGAGATGCTCATATCGTCGGCAAAGATTTGAAAAAATTGCACTATATCCTAAATTCTTGCCCGGGCTATTTCTCAAGAACCACTGGTCAGATTTTCACAAAAACTTAATGTATAACTTCACTGCTAAGTGGAGATGTGTATATCGTCAGCACGTTCCGGTTCGATGATTAATAACTCAGGTAAGAACCTTGGAAAAATTGCTCTATAACTATATACTTTATTCTTGTCTGGGTCATTACTCAAACAGTATTAGAGATACCAATTTGAAATTTCATAGGTGAATCATAAGATCTCATTGAGGGGATGTGCAGTGCTCAAGAACCATAACCCTTTTTCATATTTTTGGAGTTATTCCCCTTAGTAATTTTTCACACTTAATGCTTGTCCGGGTCATAACTCAAACAGTATTAGAGATATCAATTTGACACTTCGTAGCTGAATAGATCTCATTGAGAGGGTGTGCAGTGCCCAAGAACTATAACTCTTTATTCCCTTTTTTGGAGCTGTTCCCCTATGTAAGTTTTCAACTTACTTCTTGTCTAGGTCATTACTCATAGTTTTGGATATACCGATTTGAAAATTCATTGTTAAATAAATATCATTAAGTTATAGTGCAGTGGCAAATAACAATAACTGTCTTTTACATATTCTTGAGCATTTTTTTTCTGTGAAAACCACGCCACAGGGAGCATCACCCGTCTCTAACGGCTCTTGTTTTTTATATTCAATGTTTATGTTATTGAAAGAGATTATTTATTATATTTTTAATTTATCCATGAAATGGTATTGGTTCAATATATCTTTATTTTTCACTTATTTCGATCGTTTGTGTATTCCAAGCATACTGACAACCTATATTTGGTTGATTAGCCGTCATAACGTTCTACAATATGCTTTACTATAATATAATTACTTTATATTAAAGTTTTCAATAACCCCGACCATAGCTACGTTACCCCAAATTGGTTAGAAGATGATACCACTGGTGCGGAATATAGAGTTGCAGTCGATCACATAGTGGAGTCAACACTAGTAGAGTAAGTACTAGACCTAAGTATATTATTCTGTTTGTTTCCTTATATACTGAAAAAAAAAGTTTTTCAGGGTACTAATATTTTTACTTGTATGGCGATGCATGCAATCGTGATGTAATTAACATATCGGTCATGACTTAAAGGGACTGTTGACTGATTTTATTTCCATTATATATTTAGGCCAATAAATATCTATCTTTAACATCAGAAACGAAAATAGCGATATTTTACGAGTATTAACGATGTTTATGTCGACTAATCATATACGTGTAGTGCACATTTTCCGATACCGCTGATATCGGAAATTTCCGGAAGAGCGTTCGTTTATCTTCGGAAAATCTGACTGTGACGTCACAATCGGTACTCGTAATTTAATCTGTCGCTCAAACAGAATGTTTCTTTTGATTTCAATCTATTAATGTATTTTTTTTGCAGATCGGGAAAATTTTATTACCAGTCTTCAGAGAAGCATCTTTTATTGTTACAAATAATTTATTTTATAGGTTAATAATATCGCTTGCTTAGAATTAGAAGGTCGTAAGTACAAAATCAATATTTTGAGAAAACAAGAAAAAACTGGCTGAAAACAAGCTGTTTAACTTCATTGTTGGTCAACATGACCAGTTCCGATTGTCATGAAAAAAGGCTCATAAGAAGCGCGTCGTGATGCAGATTTTAAATACGCACGAGTCTTAATTATAGTTGTAATTCTAAGCCAGCGACATATCTATATATATATACTGTGAAGATAAATCTTCCATAAACTAGCCTTTCATCTTATGCACACATGTTAGTGTGCTAATTTAATATTCAAATCTCAATGTGCATAACGTTTTTTAAAATAAGTACATGTATAGTAGACCTATCTTCTGATTTTCGGCGTCGGGTGTTAACCATGTGATCATTCGCTTAGCGGGGACATAAATTTTGTTGCTTGCGAGCATTAGAGTGACGAGGCTGTGTTTGATTGCAACTTCCGTAAAAATAATACCAGTTATGTTAAAGTGGGACTTTGGTTTACCAGGTAAAAAATTAGTGGACCAGCATGCTATAAATTAATGGTAATATGTGAAAACTTGTATCAGTAAGGGTCATTTGTAACATGTGTTGTATCTTTCCTTATCACCCACCAGCATGTGGCCTGGTCAGGTTATCTTGGATAATGATATGCAAATGATAGCATCTCGTTTTACACCCAGAAACTGCATTGATTTTATATTATAATATCATTATACTGAAGAAAGCAATTAGATAGATAAACCGGTCACACATAACCATATACAATTGTTTGCACTTATTATTAAGTGGGATTCAAACTCATACAGTCAGTAAAAAAGTTACATGCGAGCAATATGAAACTTAGGCCAAACAAGTTACATGTAGGATTTTGTAGATTTTAGTCCAAACTGAACTACTATAGTATTGCATAATCATTTAAATTGTTTGATACTGGATTATTCAATTAGGTAAATGAACTATAGCATGTTTTCCTACTAAAATTATAAATGTATTTATACAAGTTTTTAGACATTTACATGCGCAATTGATACTATAACTGTTTGAAATTAATTGTTGTTCTATAAAAAGGGAATGGGCATACTAAGCATTTGAATATGTTTTACTTGCATATACAATATCTAGGAATCGTTTTCTGGAGTAACGTTACAAAATATAATCATAAACATTGTGTGTGAAAGTGGTGGAGTTTAGATTGCACATATTTATATATATATATTAATTTTAAATAAATAACTCTGACTTTTTTTAAAGATATTGTTACATTGTAACAGAGTTACTTTTATTTATCATATATTCTTTCCTATTGAGGGACAATACAAACTTTATATTAATTTTAAGTTTACCCAGGAACTATCTATCAACATAATGTTTATTATATAGTTTCTGGATTTCCTAACACCCTTCATAACCCATGATGAAATTTCTGGCAGAAAAGCAGAGAGGTGTTAACACTTGTATAGTTCACAAGATTACAAGTCTATTGTAGCTATAAACCATTCCATATAGAATGGTACTGCATATCTTGCAGTGCTACTTGCGGTGATATTGTAACACAGTACAGTATGGTCAAAGATAGAAATACATCCCCATCATTTCCAGCAATTACTGTGTAATGAATTGCATAAAACAATGATTATCAATGACATGAAAATAAGGCCTATGCTGTGCCCCCTACTGTTGGCAAAGTCCCCCTTTAACATAGATAAATGTGATATTTCTGATCCCACACCACTGCGTAATATTGTGTACACACGGTTTGTCATTAGCAGTCACCTAATAGCTATTGTACAATCACGCGTTATCAATAAAAAACATATCGTCTTTTAACATAACGTTATAAATGTCGGGTCAAGTACAATAATTAGGGCTACACATATTTTATATGCACCATTATACCAGAACTATATATGTAAGTCCTAGATTATAAGTTAGTTAACATTCCAATGTGTTATATTCTTTGATGATATCGTTTAGATTGGTATCCCGCGGTAATCAGTCGGGGTTCTGTGATATACGGCTGGTCGTGGTGTCTTGTTGATTAGTTTATTGTCAATTAACAGAGTGTCACCAGTTACTTTGATTGCGCTAGAACATGGGAACAGTATGAGGTCTCATAGCATTTTATACATGGTTGCTACATAATTTTTGTTGTAATGTGTACTTGTATATTTATATTTATCCGACAGGACGCTGGCCTAAAGATACTTTCAAATAAACTTATATCTATCCGTAATTATATTCAATTGTCTCGGACCTAACATATAATTTTAAATTTATATTTTATACGCTTTGGAGATTGAATGCATATTAGTACCACAAAGATATCAACTTAAGAGCGCTTTAACTATTACATAGACCAAACCAACATATGTTCAACATTATAAAAAATCCACACATTCTCGTTAATTGGGATTTATGTGTCCTTATTCTATAACAAACAATAACATAATTTCACGTGCCTAGGGTTTAAAGGACATATTTTTAAAACAGTCGAATTAACGACGAAGCTTTCTAGTTTCTCAAAATGTGATTATTCGGTTTATTTTGTCGTAATATCAATGATAAATTGGTTCAAACTCAGACTATATTTGAGAAAATATACATATGTATCTCCTACTTCAGACGCCCTCGCAGTTTAATAAATTTATTTAGTTTATAATTTACTTTATGACATTGCTACCAATCAAAGTTGAAATTCTCTAATTTCTAAACGTGCCAATGTATTGAGAATGTTTTCATTATTAATGAATATTGCACTATTTCCATTGATTATAGTTTGTGTCCTACATAAACCGATAAACCGTAGCTGAAATGCTGCAATGCGCTTGGCTAACGCCCACCTGTCAATCAAAATCGACAGACAGGTCAATTACCAGTCCGTATCGTCAATGCGGTAAGCGGTATTTACAGTGCGAATGTCTGGCATATTTTATTCGCCGCAATTATGCTTTCCCTTATTAATAATAGGTTCGAATTGATACGGCAAAATATTTTAATTGCCATCATAATCTGTATCCCAAGAATTCAACGATTCACTAGCTGAGTCGGAGAAAACTTCGCTGTCGGACATCTCGTTAATTGCACGATTGTGACGTCACACGCTTCGTTTTGGACTTTGGACTTTTCCGGAGATATTTCCGTAATTTTCCGTACATGTATAACAATGGACGTGAAATATCGGTTGTACGCAGGTAACTGTTCGGAAAGTTTCCGGAAAACTGTTACGAATGCAATCACGATGCCGAATAGAACTATTACACGAAAGTTTAAGTCACCGGTAAAAGGCCCTTTAAGTATCAAAATTTCAGTGGTCAATTTGTGTTTTCGTGTCTTTGTGAAGCCATGGCGTCATTAATAAAGGAAGCACGTGTAACACGTGCAGGAGGAAATCTGACCCATGTCATTGATAAAAACAAGCACGATCTTGTCAGGATTATGCCACAACCAAATAAACCGGTGTAAGGATTGTAAACTATTCAACGGTTCGAGGTACAGGAATGACAGTGAACGACGTCAAATGGCTATTTGAATGTTGAATGATGTCACGAAGGCAAGAGGCAAAGCAATACATTCCAATGATAATTGATTGATCATTAGTTGCCTAAAGACTAAATTTACGCTAACAGGAAACGTCAAAGGTGTGTCATGTTCAAACAGACTAACAATAGCTACGTCACAAGAAGGGCGTTAGATTGCAGTGACGTCAATGCCTAACAGAATAATGTGAAGTCACCAGCTAGCTGTTCATGTCAGGAATGCAAACGGCACTATTGTTTTATATAAAATCGACCGGAATAGACTACCCGCCGCTAGAATTTATTGACGCCATGCTGACGTTGGAAAACCGTTAACGCGACGCCATTGGTAAGGTTGGTTTGCCTGGTTTATCGCATAACGACTCGTAGGCAATAAAATTACCATCTCCGTAAAGATTAAACCAACACATAAGAATATTCGCCGATTTACCAAATTTAGGTCCTTCTCGAGAGTGGAGGAGATGGGAATGCTATCCAAGGTGCATGACCTTGAGCAAAAATTGGACAAAAATGGCAAAACACCCCCCTTACCGTTGTCTTAAAGCTTTGTAACATCAAATGACAAACATGTTCGACTGTTATGACTTCTTAAGGAGGGCATAATCGACATCACATTTCTTGTGATTTTTCTAATCGACCCCTATCTCCTTACAAGTGACGAATTTCCGTCAGGATGAACATTTCCTTCACCTAAACAGTTGAATTTCAAATGGAATGAACTGGTCTTAGGATTGAAAACTTTCCTTTTGTAAAATTTAATGCAACTTCACAAAAACAAGTAAGTTAAGTATAGCTTGGAGCATAACGGCCAATGATTGTTTTGGCTTCTTTGGGAAAGGGTCCGGGTTCGTTCAGATTGGGTATTTTCGTGTCGTGACAACTTGAAATTGGGAATTGTCATGAAGCAGAAATGCCAAACAATTCTGAAAATGAGACATGTGACTGTTTACTGGTTTCTGTACACTTTTAAGCTTGACCTCTTGTCAAAAAATGTTCATAACTTTGTCATTTTATGTCCGATTTTAATTTTATTCAGTGTTAGCTGTCTAGCTTGATATTTAACCTCGTTTTGACCACTTCAAAAACCAATGAAATGTTGGTAAAGAAAACAGGAGAAACTAGATTCAGGCGTCCGATAGGTGGGAATATGCTATACTCGTTACAAAAGATACCGCGAAAAAAATACATTTTGTTTAACTGCAAACGTAATTTACAATAGATACACACAGAGTTGTGTTATTCGCGTTTCTCACGAAACGAAGTGTATGACTTTACTGGCCATTTGACCTTAAAGTCACCCAGGTCAAGTGAGGAGTGAATATGTAAAGATAATACCGCGCAATTTATATCAGAAGTGAGATTAGCTACATTGGTTACGCGTTCGTCTGCTTTGAATCGTATTATGAGCATAGGGCCTCGAGTTCATTTCTCAGATATGCCATATTTTGTCTGATTTTCTTTTTTCCCGTCTACAGGTTTTTTCAGACATAATGCTGGCTAAATATAAAAATCTGAGTTAGGTGTGGAATCATTATCACTATAATTGCCGGATATAATGGACCATAGAATATAGACAACTACACATACCTATATTATTATTCTTTAAACATGTATAAATATATACATTCTAGTTAGATTTGTGTATTTCAATTTCGACGATATGAAATCACGTCCGCATCTTCATTGAAAACAAGTACAGTTGTACACTTATCTACTATATGAACGCTGTTAATCTTTTTTAAAGATATTTCTTGTTTAAATGTTCATTGGAAATTTCTCCCTTCAAATTTGGGAAAAGTATAGCCTTTTTCAAATTGGGAAGGTACCGTTTACCGGTAGCAAACAAAGAAGGAAAACAATCACTGATTCTCAGCAATTGTTGAGCTATGTACAGCGGCGGATTCACCTAACCAATTTTCAAGGACTGTATCATAACTAGTACTATCTAAGATTCTAAGTCTTCGACATTATATCCACGCCACTAACACTGATAAGGGGGAGCTATAAGGAATCACTTTGTCGGTCGGTCTGTCTGTCCAAATATTTGTCCAGACTGTAACGTCTATACACATTGAATGATGTTTCAATAACTTGGCACGTCTGTTCACTAGCACGAGAGGGTGTGTCATGCGAAACAATGACGTCAATATTTTAAAGGTCAAGGTCACACTTGGAGTTCAAAGGTCAAGAATGGGCATAATATAGCTGGTCTATAGCATAGCTTAGTCATCTATTGTGGGTTTTAAAAATAATGTGACACAAATGTTTACTACTACAAGACGGTTGTGTCATGTGAAAAATTACGTCAATATATCAAAGGTCAAGGTCACATTTGGAGTTTATAGGTAAAGAAACCCCATAATTTAGCTGGTCCAGACCATATATAATTAAATCATTTATTGTTGGGTTTTAAAATTTAGATATAAATTATGGTTGCTGACCTTTGAACTCCAAGTGTGACCTTGACATTTGAGGTATTGACATAATTGTTTCACATGACACATCGTCTGATATCTGTGAACTTTTAGAAAAATGATACCATTGTACTTCATCTACGTTTATAATATTTTTAAAATCGGTTTACAAAAAGTTATTTGACAAAGTAAAATGCTCAACCCTCATTTCGCCAAAAATGATTTTGGCACTTTGGTCAGAGCAGATGTTCTTACTAGTATATCGTAAGGAAGGCTGTTCCATAATTTTGCACCGGAGTATGCCAATGATTTTCTGCAAAATTCTAGTCTGGGTTTTGGAACTGTTAGTAGGTTTTTTTTCATCTGATCTTAATGATAGGTAAAATGTTGCTCGATGTAATTTCGGAGTTGCAGTTTCCACAAATTAAACAACAGTTACTGTAGTCTAAATGAGGAAGGGTGTATGCATTGAAAAACATTTTTCTAGTATGCAGATTAAACAAATTTAATTCTAACTTATTTTAAAGCAACTACTTGAAGTAGTGGTTCTCTGGGGGTCAAACACACTTCTCTCTCACTGGAGAGAGGTATTATGATGACACACGATTCGTGCGTGTGTAGTGTGGCGAGCTGTTCGGATTGTATGTAGTTGAGTTCTTGTAATTTAGAGTAGGCTAATCTGGTTGTAGCCTTTATCTCCAGTCGTTGATATATATTTCAATAAATTGTCCACAAAGTAATCATAAATCAATCAGAAAGATCTAAATCCGATTTCGTATATTCAATTCTGGTAAATAAGTATATAATTGTCCACAAGTAAAGATTGTACACAAAGTTCTTAAACACAAAGTTTGTAGTACACAAAGTACAGATATTATTAATTTACACAAAGTATTCAATTGATTCTTAAATTTATGTTACTTCCTTGAAGTCTAATGTTATTTTCTTTATTATATATTGTATTGGTCATAATCTTACACTTCATCTGATTGGTTAAACCTATAACTTACTTAGCCAATCACAGATCAGATAATAAAATTGTCACGATGTCATAGAATAATCTTTTATAATCATGTTAGTTTACCAATTATCTACAAATTAGTCCAGAATCGATTTTATGACTTAGGTATAAACATAAAATTAATACGATTAACTGTCTGATCAGGACAACAGGTATTAATTCAAACTATGCAAAATAAAGAAATGGGTTTGCTTTAAATAGACAAAGAGAATACATTTCATTAAATAATAAGAATGCAATATTCACTGAATATTGAACAAAAATCAACATTACATATTTAAAAGATATATAATTCATAATCTTCATAGAATAACAATTAGTTTTATACTAAATTAATCTCGAAATTTAGTGAAACGTGAATTTTGAGGACTACAAATATTCAGGTTCAATATTATGCAATTTAACAGGAAAATGTCCTTCATAATAAATAATTATCTGTAACCCTTCAAAAATGTTTTATTCCATTTATGCCATCATTCAATGTGTTATATTATCTTCTGCTATGATCACGAATATTAGATTAAATTGCCTCATGAAGCATGCATATTATTGTCATAAAATTAAATAAGTGAAAACTGTTTACAAACTTCGTTAATTTAAGTCAAAAGTTTGAGCAAGGAAAATCTCCCTCTTTTTTGTCGAGCTCGCTTGTGGTGAACAAGACTTAGTTACCACGTGTTGTGTATGTGCGTGCGTGCGTAAGTGCCTTCAAAGTGCGTCCGCCCGTCCGATTTGTCCGGACTATAACTTTGTCAGGCATTGACCAATCTTGTTTTAATTTCGCTTGGATGTTAACCTCCACGAGAAAGCCTGTCAGACATAAACTCCGGATTTCTATCTCAAAGGTCAAGGTCAGAGTTGGAGGTCAAAGGCCAAATTGAAGTTTGTCCGGACCATTACTTTGCAATGCATTGACCAATCTTGCTTATATTTGGCATGGATGTTAACCTCCATGGGAAGTAGTCACTTGCAAACTCAAGCTTCCTATCTCAAAGGTCAAGGTCACAGTTGGAGGTTAAATGTCAAATTGAAGCTTGTCCGGAGCATTTCCTCTTTTGCATATTGCGATTTTTGTATGTAACTTGGTATGAATTAACCTATATGAGACGGTGTGACATGCTGATATATTAGGTCAATGATCTCAAGGTCAAAGTGTGCATGGTGCATACTTACGTACATCGCCGCTGGTCTGACGTCAACGCCAGCTCTTGTAATGGAAAGCAGGGCCCGTGGGAGTCAATGTCAAGGTCACCGTTACCAAAAGGACTGCAATAACATAATAAAACCTGCTAGCTTTATAAGTAGCTAATGTGAAGAGATGACACTTGGATTGAAAATAGACATAAAATGTTTTCACTCAATAACTTTTGTTCGGAATAAGATATCATTGTGGAACTTGCAATGTATATAGCTTATGTGAATATGTTACTAGCAATTGATAGTGGGCTGATGGATGTCAATGTCGCAGTTGCTAAAAATAGATAAATTGGTTTTGCTCAATAATAATTAAGTTAGGAATGAGATAACATGATGAATATTGCTATGTATGTAGTTTTTGTTAAGACAACAATTGGGAGTGAAAGTGGGACTGGTTGGACCATGTTAACCGACTCACTGTTACCTTGGTTTTCGTGTAATGTCTGAATTTTAGTTAACTTCGTTTCTTTTGTTTGTAATAAATTTGAATTTAGAGAAACATCTCAAACATTTCTCATGGGATTGAAACCAAACTTTCACATAACTTATGTTAAATATAACAATAATTTCAATAATTTTTGGCACAATTATGTTCCCTTCAGTTGTGGATGTGACAGGAAAGGAGATAGATCAAATAATTACTCTTGCACTTAAGTCATATGTATTAATTACTAAAGTTGATTGACTAAATATGTGTTTTAAAAGGTAAACTGCTCCAACGCAGTTGAAACAGTATAAGAGTCAATTTTCGATTCATTTCATGGAGATAGAGCAAATCATTACTGAGCGTCTTCGCTTGTGTTAGCCGGATTTATTATTAGATTAGATATTAGAATGGCTAGATGTTTCATTACTTCGCATTCCAACTCGCGATTGCGCTTTTTAACGATACAGCACACGTACATATTCATTAGTTCTAAATTATATATTATTTAGACAATTATATACTAATAATTATATATATTGTATCCATAGTAATGGATTAAAGATCGGACCAAGGTATTGTGACCTCAGAAGAATAGAACAAATGATAAATCGTTGCGACGAGGATCCGAGAGGAGCTTACACCACACGCGGAAAAATTGAAATTGAGGAGGCTGTGATCGTAACATGGAGAATCTCTACGCCGGGTGTAAGTTTATTCGATTTTATTAGTCCCCTACCGTTTTGGGGGACTATGGGTTTGCCCTCCGCCCGTCCGTCAGTCTGCCCTCACAAATCCACTTTATGTGGCTGAAAAAGTCCCGTAAACCTCATCTTAAAGAATGTCTGGGTTTATGTGGGTTTTTTCAGTTCGTGTGACTTATTTAGTCACATAAACACGACAATTATCTTCATTGAGTAGCGTTTAGTCACATAAAACCGTTCTGTTAGAATGTCCGTCCGTCAAACATCTGGATCCTGACATAACGCAAACAGTTTCCAAAGCTAGGTTTATGAAACTTGGTATGTGGATAGGGGGCAATAAGGGATAATGCACGTCCAAAAATATTTTGATTCCGACTAAAATTGTGGTTGCTTTGGCAACAGAAACGTTAAAAATGGCTTAAAACCGGTAGGGGGCTTCTGTATTGCTTGCAATTCTTAATGGCGTGTTGTATTTGTGTTACGCAGCAATGTGACACGTGTCAAAAGGTGCAAACATCAAATTATCAAGTTGCTATGTGCCAAAATAGTGTAACGTGTACAAGTTTGAGTTTATTTCCAAATACGAGGGTCGTTCATTTAATACCCGGACGATCGCCACAGCGCTTGATTGAAACATGCAATTGTAATATTTTTTCTTTTAATTAGACTTACTCGCCAACTTGATTATTTGACAAATCTTGGTATAATTTCATCCAACAGAACACAAAATGTGGTTACTATAGTAACCAAACTAAGGACTACCCGGCCCAGCCCAAGTTTTTAGCGAAATGTGGAGTGTTTATATGACAGGGAGCGTGGAAAAGTTGACTGTTTTCAACGGAAAACATCATATAACGTTATGTCTAAATCGACGTTATGTTATATAATGTGTAATGTCATTTCTGTACTGTTACTGTGCGTGAAGCGATGTTTGGTGACAAAGGGCATGTTTTCGTTAATATCGCAATTAAATCGAATTCGTTTGGGAAACAAGTAATTAAGAATTGCAAGCAATACAGTCCCCTACCGGTTTGAGGCCATTTTCAATGTTTGTCATAATCAAAATATATTTAGACCTGCATAATCCCCTTATTGCCCCCTATCCACATATCAAGTTTGATAAACCTAGCTTGGAAACTGTTTGAGTTATAGCAGGATCCAGATTTGGGCATATTTTCAATGTTTCTGTTGCCATAGCAACCGCAATTGTTGTCATAATCAAAATATTTTTAACGTGCATTTTAACGTGCATAATTCCCTTATTGCCCCCTATCCACATATCAAGTTTGATAAACCTAGCTTGGAAACTGTTTAAGTTATGTCAGAATCCAGATTGTTTAACGGACGGACTGACAAACGGACGGAGGGCAAACCTATAGTCCCCTCCGGTCAAAAACCGGTAGGGGACTAAAAACGGATTATGATACAATTTCGTAAAATATTAGTCGTACACCTGTAAAACTAAGGAATCTATTTTAGGAATTTTTTAGAATATTCGTATACGTGGATTCCTGTTTATAAACGGTTTCATGTTGACAAGAATCATCTCGCGATGATCTGAGGCCGGGTCAATCTAACGTCAGAAGCAGGAAAGTGTTGTCGGTTAAACGCTTGTTGGACGGTAAATACTACAATAGGCCTTTCCCGAAACTAGGTAACCTCCCTTTGAAATTGTCTTCCCTTGACGCCTATGCGCATGCGACAGATTAATATCTCAACTTACGGGGTGTCCGTATATCGATTCAATCGTTATTCAGCCATTACTCCTGGCATTAGCGATCCGTT
The DNA here is from genome assembly GCA_947247005.1 of Spisula solida. Lineage (NCBI taxonomy): Eukaryota > Metazoa > Mollusca > Bivalvia > Venerida > Mactridae > Spisula > Spisula solida. The sequence continues at coordinate 36,851,202 of OX365947.1, read as the reverse complement.
ATACTTGAGATAAAAGTACTTTGTTGACGATGGTTTTGCTTTTCTTTTGTCGTCAGTTGAACGAACTTGTAGGGAAGTGATTACATGGCCTAAAATTCGTATTGGGATAATGAAGTTTCATTAAGATTTAGATATATTTCTCAGTAAAATATCTTATTCACGAGCGCTTTCAATATTTATAAGTTGAGAAGACAATTCAATAATAATTGTGATTATACAACAATATTATTAAATATGCGTTCAAATATCTTTTTCGGTAACCTTATAAAATACGAATTAATCTACAATATTTTATGAAGATACTCACCAATAAAATTATTTTGACAATCATCCATAACACACGTAGACATAAACTTGCACTTATAAGTGCTAAATAAATCCACCACCACGCAGACATATTATGTCATGCTTATTCACAATAGTGTTCGTGGTATTAAATACCAAAAATAATATTACACTAATTATGTTAGATTTAAACAATAAGTATTTTAATTAAAAGGCTATAATGAGAGAAATTTGTAGCGAAAATGAACGCACTGGTGTTTGCGTTCTGAAAATATTAAATGCCTTATTCATGTATATAGAGAAAATTAAATGACAGTCCGGTATTCGTTTGAAGTGCCCCTATAAATCCCCATATTTTCAAAACCAATTAAGTGTCATAAAACCCATAATCTTAATTAGTAATCAGTGGAAAAGACCCCCTGCTATGTAAGTCTGACACATTGTATAATGCAACATATGTCACCGCGGTGGCTATTTAATCTACATATAGATGCATCCCTTCTGATGTAAGATCTGTATAATATCAGCGGGAGATTAATATTAGGGTAATAAAACAGCTATTATCCCGATGACAGTAATTTAAAATGAGGGAGCAAATCAAGATCATATAAAATCCAAGTATTTTTTGGATGAATATATACGTCCGTGCAGACACTTATATACATGTATAGTTTCTGGTACGTTGCGTTCGTTTAAATTCATGTTTTGTACTTCCCGTTTGTTTTGAAGTATTGACAGTTGATTTTTTCGTTCAGTGAAATTAATTTAAATTAACTTTAAACATGCGCAGTTGCAGCACATTTTCTCAGGGATCCTAATAATTTATACTCAAGAAAGATCGAGTCGGGCCACAATTTGCTCAGACGGATCAAACCAGTTTTGTGATGTCAGTGATATATCCTGATCAAATTCCAAGCCCTGCAAACTCATGTATTTATATCTACAGGACAACCAAATTCAAGTGGGTCTGAACTGCCCTCTTGAGCCGCGCATAAATTAATACATGCATTTTGTGACTCATTTGCGGGATTGGGGTTACTATATGCCAACACCCTATCACACTATTGTTTTTACAAATTCGCGGGTATCTTATACGAATATGCCAACATCTTACAACCACATTGACAATTATATTGTACAATTTCACAAATACCATAATATAAAACTTAACATATATCAAAGTATAAGTACGCTGGAGAGATTGACATTGAATAATTTAATTACTTCACTTTTAAAAAATATGGAGCACACGAAACACAAAACAGTTTGCTTAATTTTAACAGATACTTTTAAAGATTATTATCGTGATAAGCGAACAAACAATATCCTTCGTATGTTTTCTTTAATTTCAAATATTTTTTTGTTTACCGCCGTAGATTCTATACTTTGTTCCGTATAGATTTAATTAATTTTGCAGTATTCTAATGTAATACAGCAGTATAGGATACAAAATTATTTTTTCTAACAGATAATACCAAATACATAACAAAAAAGACCACTTTTGTAAGCCAAATACTTAAAATAACTGCAATTTGTTCTGTGTTACTATATACCGATCTTATCAGGACACCCCGGAAGTGGAATTATTGAAAACAGGGGAAGTTATCGAGGATTTACCAAGGGAGGTAACCTAGTTTCGGGAAAGGGCTATAGTAATGACGGAATCATGCGAATTATCGTGGATTAAGCATTTAACATCACTGCCAAACATCTTAAAATGGTAAATTTGTGTGCTCGCTTGACGTAATGGATCCAAAACGATGATCAAATAGAGAAAAAGAGTCACGTTTTAGGAGCGAAAATGGCGTAATGTCATACTATTTTGACGTCGACTTGGGCCGACTCGCGTTACATGAACTTATTAAAACACTGATATTATGTAAACCATTCATTGTAACAAATTGAAATTTCGTATGTGAATTGTGGAATAGTGTGAATGTATTCCTGTAAATTTTCATCAATATCAGTCTATTAGTTTTCCAGCAATATCGATCGTCCGGGTATTAAATGAACGACCCTCGTACAATAGATAGATACAATCCATGAGTACATGTATTCATATTTTATGCCCCCGTATCTAGAGAAAGGGAGGCTAATAGTGATCGGCCTGTCCGTCCGCGCCCACAAACAGGTACTTAGGTGGCTACTTTTATGGACGAACCAGTTGAAAATAGTTAAAACGAAAGTAGAATTTTCTTTTACGTGGCTATAATTTTCTTTTATGTGGCTAAAATTAGACACATAACTACTCTTCATTCCGTATTGTAGCCACATAAATACCGTTTCGTTAGAACTTTCGTCCATTTGTCCGTACGCATCCACATGTAGTTGTGGAGTGTTGAACAATATGCTATATTTAGATTGCATTCATTCCGTTGCTTACGGGGTACAAAAATGTTGCTGATGGGGTCAGACAACCAATAGGATGAACAAAAGAAAATTCCACAAGTTATAACTGTAAGTGACTGAATAGGTGGCCCGATGGATACGGCAATGTTTTATGAGACTTGAAGCCACTCTTATGACGTACTTACTATGACGTACGACATTTAATTTAACTAATAAATCGCTCATTATTAAAAACAATCAAGGAAATGCATAACTTTCTTGTGTAATATTCATAAAAAGTGACCATACCAATGATCGAACCTAGAAAAGTAAGTTTCATAAAACATTGCCGTATCTATTGGGAAATGTATTCAGCTTAACTTATGTCGGTATTGATTATACTACCTTACTGCATAAATAAGTCACGGCTCAAAAAACATAGTTCCTCTATAAGTGTCATTTTTACATCAACATTTCAAGGCTTTTATCAATTTCTTAATTTAACATATAGTATATGTATGAGTATGTATAGCGGAGTGAATAAGATATCAAAATCAACAAATATCCTTTATATAATTGTCTTTAAATTGGTCTTATATTGAATATAAATTGAATTAAAGCAATGCTTCCACTTTAATATATCAATTTATACTATTATGTTATTGTCATTTCGACAACAGCCGTTTGAGCTCAAGGTGAGTTATTGTGATCGCCTTCTTTTACGTCGTCCGTCTTCAACAACTGAACTGTTAACACAGTCAGTAATCTCCCTTGTTATTTTTAATGGCGGAGATATCTACTTTTAATGCGCATGTAGGGTTCTTGTCAATGCCAATTTTGCTTCAATACTATTTCTTATGGACTTTTACGTGAAACTGTCATCTTAAATATTGATGTTCTGTATTTTTAAAGGCGGCTAAGTGAAATCTGAGGGAAACTTCTTTTATTGCGCATATATGCGCATGTAATGTAATTGGGAGTTTGGGGAATTTGGATTTGGCAGTCTGCCAATTCGGATAGGATGAGAAATTGATATTATAACTATGGCCTTGTGGTGCCGCCCGGACCTAAAAACTTGTAAACACCATATGGTCTTATTTTTCACCTAAACTTTATGAAACCTTGTCACAATGTGAGTATCTGTACAATATAGGTCACAATTGTAACTGGGTCATCTGGTGTCATTGACCAGGTCACTAGCTTACATCAAAGAAAACACTCTAGAGGTTATATTTTTACCTAATCCTTATGAAACCTGACCACAATATGGGGATCTATAAATTCTAGGGCAAGTTCGATATTGGGTCATATGGGGTCAAAACTAGGTCATATAAAAAAGAGGTCACATTTTTACCTAATCTTTATTAAACCTGGCCACTATACGTGTCTCTCTGAAACCTGGATCATTTGGGGTCAAAAACAAGTTCACCTCGAGGCGAAGACAAATCAAAGAAAGAAATCAACAACAGGGTTATCATTATGGGGTCAAATATTAAGGCCATGTCATAACAAACTTTTCCACTACATATTTCTTGCACACATGGCCGCCTTTTTGTTTGATTTGTCAATAATAAAAGTGTAATAATACTAGTAAGTGATGTTTATTCACAGTTCAATATGGAATGAAGATATACTTTAAGCTATGATAATAAACAATTATAAAAATATCACAACCATAAAATTGAAGTAACGTCGGCCGAGAATCGAACCTTTGTAGCCTGGTTACAGAACCAGCTCACTAGCTAAAACCACTGGACCACTTTATACAGGATATACATATTAGCTAAGATTACACTACACAAAGCGCTTTGATTTTTCACTTAACCTAGAAACATGTAGAGCAACGGAATATTCAGGCGACTCAATGGGAGGGCAAGATTACATAATTATGTATACATATGTAGTTAATGTTTTCAATAACTGTTTGATCTTATGAAAAGCGGCACAAGAAATAAGTAAATAAAGTCCGATTCTGGAAAAAATGAATTAATTCTATGATATTTTCTAGGAAGTTGATTATGTCTTTCAAGCGGTTATTGCGTTTGGAGTGGACAAGGATAATTTTAATGAAGCTGAAACCTTCGTTATTTTTATATATGAAGACGATAAACCTATCTGGATAGTTGGCACAGTGAGCGAGGTACGTATTATAAGCTATAAAAAATATACAAGATTTATATAGCGCCCTTTTCATGCGAACGCACGTTCAAAGGCACTTTACCCATGAAAGGAGAGAGAGACATTATATACAGGCATGTCCGGCGCTGCAGAGGTGCGCCTAGCTCTTATTTCGAATAGACAGCCTGGTTCTTTAATGTGCCCGGTGTATAGCACCGATACACAGCTTCCAGGCACTTCCAGATACTTTGCAGACCACACGGCCAGATATAGCGGGAAATATTATCAATATTTCAGAAATGTCAAGTTCCGATGCCAGGGATTGAACCCACGACCTCTTGATTGACAGCCCAGTGCCTTACCACTGAGCTAAATCTGCTTATATATAAGCTATGCATTATCTTTAAAGTCACATTATCTCTCCCAAACAATTTTCTCCGATCATCCAATAAATAGACTAAATATAAAGAATTAGGATGTTTTTCACTAATGACCTATAATTGATGGCAGAATGTCAGCTCTATCTGTCGATATAGTATGCCAAAAAATCACTTTCAGTAAAATGTATGGATGATAAAATACTAATTTTGCAAGAGTTGCTCCCCTTAGACTTTAAATTATGCATTTATTGTTTACATTTCGTTGTTTTGTTTACAAACCAACTAGAGGCTTTATTTCGTTTTCTTTCATCTTATGGTGTCTTCAACCTTTGGGTCTCAACTAAGAAGCTCAAAATGCATCATTTTGCCGATAGGTTGCCAAGCTTTTGCTTTTTGAAAATAGCCATTTAAGGCATAATGGGACTTTAAGCTAATGTTAAACAATGCCCATCTGAACAAGTCACAACAACAAAGGTACTAGCACTCATCATTTTTAGCCCGCCTGTCACAACACTACACGGTGAACTTTTTTATCGGTCTTCATTTTTCCGTGCTTCCGCCTGTCAACAATTAACAATCGGAACGGTCCGTACGGCATTTTTACGGGATAAAATACCTCGGATGTATCAAGCGTATGAATTCGGAAGCATTCTTTCTTAAATGCTACGCAGAAGAAAATGGGCCGAAGAAAATAGACCGTAACTTATCAGCAGCGGAAATATCAAACGATATTTTATTGATTAAACAATACAATTTCGCTACACTCCTTGAGTATAACACGCAGCTACGCAGCGCTGGCTTGATGGGCATGTATTCCATTGAAGCACTGTTTAAATTTGTCATGATGACGTCATGGCGAAAGACGTTAAAAAATGGCGACGTTCTATTTACCCCCGAGAGATGATTCGTAGAGATTGTCCGAGGTATCCCGATTGATTCATGGTGTGGTCCTTTCTAACTAAAATAATTGAATCTATATATAGCTGGCTTAGAATTAGAAGGTCGTATTTACTACTTACGACATTATTAGACTCATGCATATTTGAAATCTGCATCTCAAGGCGCTTCTTATGAGCCTATTTTTATGAAAATCGTTGTCATGTTGACCAAACCGACCTGTAAAAAGCTTGTTTTACCATAACAGGGTAGCAATACCTCGTGGCTTTTGGCTACAGTTGCAAGTAGAAATTTGTAAACATTGGAACACAAATATAGCCATATGTATTTTATTTCTTCATCCATTTCTATAAAATATACGCCACGCTAAAGGGAAAAGTATTTGTTTTCCGTCAAATATAAGATCTTTATCAGCAGTGTTACCGATTTTCCCAATTACCCTGTGAAACCTACACGTCCCACGGTTTCACAGGCAGGGTAATGGACAAAACGGCACAGCCACTGAAAAAGATTTTATATTTCAAGGAAAGCAAATAACTGGCCCATTAGCGTGGCATATATTTCATAGAAATCGATGAAGAACTTCTTTGTAACTGCAGTCAAAAGTCACGTGGTATTGCTACACTGCATAAGCAAAGGGTAGTTTTCTGACAGTTTTTACTTGTTTTCTCAAACTATTGACTTCCAATTCTAAGCTAGCGATAAAACCGGTTGACCATGGCAACCGATGCAAACATTTTAAAAAATCATGAATCATCAAGTAAAATAGCCACCAGTGGGTAGGGCACGTTTATCCCTATACATATTGGATGCATGTACAGTTTTTAAAACAACTTCTTCTCCAAACGTACTGCTTGGATTTCATTATTCAAAAAAATGTTCCTTGGATGCTCCGTTTTAAAATATCTAAATTAATTGATATTGATCAATAACTATTAATGGACAAACTTAAAACAATTCATAACAAGAAATATCCTTAAGAAAGATATACAGCGTTGAGTTTAAATGACACATTGCGATTGTTACATGTATATTTTTTCAATACATTTGCAAAAGATGTCAAGTGGTTTTTGACTCGAAGATGTAAATCAGCCACTCACAAATATATCGAAGCAGACAAACTTTGTGAGAGACATCCATCCATTGTGACAGAGAAATGTCCAGCACAAATATGATACGTTTCCTGGGAAACGGGAAAATTTCGGATGCCTAATGAATAAAAATAAAATGACGGTTCCCTAGCCAATGCACGTACCGTTTGCTAGCGAACCGGTGCCGAACGAATAATTTCGCTGTCTAGTCGTCCGGTGCCGGTTCCCTAGTCACTGCCTTCTTTCTACGCAATTCCAACCGTATAACCGATATAAATAAGTTATGACGCAAACGAAATAGTTCTCAAATGACCGGCAAGTATCATAATACAGGGTAGCAATACCACGTGACTTTTGACTACAGTTACAAAAAGAAATTTGTAAAAATTGGAGCACAAATATAGCCATAAGTATTTTATTTCTTCATCGATTTCGATAAAATATACGCCACGCTAAGGGGAAAAGTATTTGCTTTCAGTGAAATATAAGACCTTTTTAAGCAGTTACCGGTTTTTCCATTACCCTGTGAAACCTACACGTTCCACGGTTTCACAAGGTAATGGACAAAACGACAGAGCCGCGGAAAAAGATTTTATACATCATGGAAAGCAAAGAATTGTCCCTTTAGCGTGGCGTATTTTTCATAGAAATCCATAAAGAAATAAAATACTTATGGCTTTTTTATTTTCCAATGTTTACCAATTTCTTCTTGTAACTGTTGTCAAAAGTCACGTGATATTGCTACACTGATAGTATATGCGTACTGTTTTGTAAAAATGTACACTACATGCTATTGTTATTCTTGTCCTGATATTGTATTTAAAGAAAGAAGCAAGATAAATAATGTAATAGTAAAAAGTTATAAAACAATCCATGTTTACGTATTACTCGGCATTGTTGCGCTCTGCTAATGTAAATCAAAACCCTGTTTATGTCAACATGTGTTTGCGGTAGCCGATAACATCCGAATGTGTTCGCATGGCTGTTTTCGATGAGTCACCGAGGTCATGGTAAGGCATGCGCATTAACAGAGCTACATAGCTTGGAAAAAACTAGCGGACATTTGTCACTCTATAGACCACTATACTTTTCAACACACTACGAATACAAAAACATACAAATCAGCATCTAACTTTTTATGTTAACTTTACTATATTTTCACCAATCACAATTTAAAATCTAAACGGTGCGGAGATATTCACAAACATTTCATTGGTTTTGAAAGTGGGTCAATATTCAAGCTAGACAGCTAACGCTGAAAAAATCAACCACTGGCCAGATTTTAAAATTATTTCACAAAAATAGTTCTATCATGTAGATGACCCTCTAAAGAATTTTTTGTCTTGTGTCGTCTATAAACATGGCCGTCAGGTGTAGGGCGCGTAATATAATATCTTATTTAATGCTAACTGATGAGATATTGAGTTCTATCAGTGAAATAAAACCTATATCAGTCACTGGTTATCACTTACAATGTGACTGATATAAGCTCCGCCCCCTCATAGGGACTACTTTAATTTACCAAAATCTCAACACTAAAATGTCTGTAACTTTTTTATTACTGAACGGAAACATGTCATGTGGGGGTTTTTATTCTTAGTTAGAATATTTCCTACAAGTTGGTGTATGATTTAACGCAAAATTCTCAAAAAGGTCGTTTTCACCTATTCACCATAATCCAAGATGGCGGATTTTGAAGTGAAATATGAATGGAATAACATATTCATACGTAGCCTAACCACAATGGTAATTTGGCTTAAATAGTACCAGTTTTGACACCATAAAAGCATTAAATAAATAGAATATTTGTTTGTTTTGATTGGATATTGTTAATATCTCATCTTGTAGTGATAAAACTTTAATATTTTCACTCGCGCTACGCGCTCTTGAAAATATTGAATTTTATCACTACACGATGAGATATAAACCATATTCAATCAAAACAAACAAATATCCTCTATATATTAAAATCCTTAAAACTCTGCTCCTCTAAAAGTACTTGATGGCTTTCGTTATAAATTGGGTGATATGCTCATTGCTAATCCTTTCTAGTAATACCTAAAACAATTGAAATATATGAATATTATAACTTGATCGGAAAAACTATCAAAAATCAACCACTGGCCAAATTAAAATAATTTTACAGAAATACTCGTAGTTGTTTGGTGGAACTCTTTCATAATTTACATTTTTTGTCTTGATTTGTCAAAATTCGTCTTTTCCCTATTCGTATATCTATTTAAAATCTTCAAAGATTTTCTTTAAAGTCCCATTATGCCTTAAATGGCTATTTTCAAAAAGCAATAACTTGGAAACCTATCTGCAGAATTATGCCTTTTCAGCACTTTAGTTGAGTCCGAAAGTTGGAAAACACCATAAAATGGAAGAAAACGAAATAAAGCCTCCGGTTGGTTTGTAAACAAAATAACGACATATTAACAATGAATACATAATTCAAAGTCTAAGGGGAGCAACTGTTGCAAAATTAGTATTTTGTCATCCATACATTTTACAAAATGTGATTTTTGGCATACGTTTTTGACAGATATAGCTGACATTCTGTCGTCAATCATAGTCATTTGTGAAAAACATCCTAATTATTTGTATACAGTCTTTTTACTGGACGTTCGAGAAAAAAGTTTTGGGAGAGATAATGTGACTTTAACAGTACACATGTATTTAAATTTGTATATAAAAGGATATAATAATGCTTATATAAAAAAATCTAGATGGGCATAGAAATAATGTAAATCTTTAAATTCTTAATCAATACTCTTGTGACATTTTTATTTACATTCTGATCACCTCAGCATTTGTATATTTACCAGAGAATTATTTATTTCCTCAGCCATTTATCAATGGGCGTTACAGCGGAAACCGGGAGTATGCGAAGCCGTGCCCGCCAGATAGTGAATCCTGGAAAGATAACACTAACTGTCGATGTGAAAATTTTCTTACAGGAGTCTACGTATTCGCAGTAAAAGGTAAGAAGCCATAGCCACAATTACAACAAAAGCACCAGGGTACTGTTTTATCAAAGCACTTACGTCAATCGTAAAATTACTCTCACAAATTTAAATTCTTCATTATTCTTGAATAAATACACAATGGGAACATATGTGGTTTGAAGGAATGGATTAACTAAAACGTCATTACTATTAAAGACCCCCTAACAAATATTTGCAACTGTTAAGGAATTGCATAGGGTTTAAATTTTAGCGTTACTATAAGCTTATCGTAAGTGCTTTGATAAAACAGTACCCAGGGCTGGCACTTACAAAGCATTTTTAGGGAAAACTTAAATATTTTGACTTAAGTTAAAAAAATGAGTTTCACATATTTTCTTTGTGTTTATTGTAGCTCATTACATAATGATTTTAAACTTTGTAAAACATTAATACTAATGATTCTCCTGTTTAGCTGATACACTTACGAAAACTTTAGACTTAAACTTAGTAATGTTGGTCATTTTTGTTGTACATTGCTCAATAACTATCAAAGATATTATCTTGAAACTTGCTATACTTATTTATGGCGAAAAACCAGAGAAGGTAATGCTCAGAGTTGCTTTTATCTGAGTTATTGCCCCTTGGCCACTTAAAATATTTGCTTTTTTGTCAAAGTCTGTGATATCTTAAAGAGGTATTGATTTTTAACTTAAAATACGTGATCACAGTGATATGTCACTGAGTATTTCATTCTGTATATAAGATGGGATAACTCTATCAAAAAAGTACCTGTACCCACCAAAAACAAACAAACAGGGGATTTTTGTAATGCTATATGTGTAAGCATGTATATAAGTTGCAACACTTGTATACATGTATGTATGTATGTATGAATGAATGAATGTATGTATATTATACTAGTGTATGATTCATTTACAATTATTCTACATGTTGTACGGTAGTATGTGGGATGCCCTCGACCCACATCTACCTATTGACGAGGAAAATAAAATTATCTCCCCTGTAAAAAAAAAAAAAAAAAAAAAACTCTATCAATAGTATTGATGGACTGATTGTTCATTTTTAACTTAGAATTTTTATTTAGACCAGAGTTCTTTTATTTTTCATTACTCGGACCCTCCTGCCCAATTTTTTGGCATTAATTTTTCAAAAAAAAATTGGAAAACTGGAAAAAAAAATTGCATATAATGTTTTGATGATAAATGGACCAGCCTTGTATTATTATTTCATTATTTTGATTTCACCAAAATCACGAAATTTTGTTCCAAGGAAATTACATTATTTTACAGTATTGTGCCTATTGTCTCCTGTAAACGAGGATAGCAAAGGAGCACATGCTCTTGCATTGAGAACAATAAATGATTTATTAGTCCCCTACCGGTTTTTGACCGGTCAGTCATGTCGTCCGTCAGTCAGTCCGTCCGTCCGTCAATATGGATCCTGGCATAACTCAAACAGTTTCCAAGCTAGGTTTATGAAACTTGGTATGTGGCTAGGGGATTATGCACGTCTAAAAATATTGTGATTCTGACAAATATTGTGGTTGCTTTGGCGACAAAAAGAGTGAAAATATGCCCAAATCTGGATCCTGGCATAACTCAAACAGTTTCCAAGCTAGGTTTATGAAACTTGATATGTGGATAAGGGGCAATAAGGGGATTATGCATGTCTACATATATTTTACTTCTGACAAACATTGTGGCTGCTATGGCAACAGAAACATTGAAATGACTTCAAACCGGTAGGGGACTTCTATATTGCTTGCAATTCTTGATTACTTGTTTTGTAGCTCACCTGTCACAAAGTGAAAGTGTGATCTTATTGTGATCACTCTTCATCCGTCGTGAGGCGTCTGTCCGTCGTCCGTCTGTCTGTCTGTCTGTCTACAATTTACTTGGGTAAACACTAGAGGTTACAATTTTGGCATCATCTTTATGAAACATGGCCACAATGATTATCTCAACAAAATCTAGGTCAAATACGATATTGGATAATTTGGGGTCAAAAACTAGGCCACAATAATCACAGGAAAAACATTTCATCTTTTAATTATAAAACGCGGTCATAATGATCATTTGAACCAGTTCAAGTCCTAATTCGATATTGTTAATCTTGGGTCAAAACAATGCCACTAGGTCAAATTATGAAAATATGCAGACTTTTCGTATAGATAGAATCTAAATCGAGTTTCATCTGATGTAAATAACAAGATGCTGGTTAAAATATTGTAGAAGAAGGTAATAATTTGGACGGTACAAGCAATCGGAACGGTTCGTACGGCATTTTTACGGATTAAACTACCTCGGATGTATCAAGCGTATGAATCCAGAAGCTTTCTTTCTTAAATCCTACGCAGAAGAAAATGGGCCGAAGAAAATAGACCGTAACTTATCAGCAGCGGAAATTTCAAAAGATGTTTTATTTATTAAACAATACTATTTCGCTACACAATTTGAGCATAACACGCAGCAACGCAGCGATTGCTTGATGGGCGTGTATTCCATTGAAGTACTGTTTAAATCTGTCATGATGACGTCATGGCGAAAGACGTTAAAAAATGGCGACGTTCTATTTACACCCGAGAGATGATTCGTAGAGATTGTCCGAGGTGTCCCGATTGCGGTACAAGCAGCACTGAACCGAAACAGCCGAGCACAGAAAATATAAAAACAACACAGACCACAATTACACGACACAATGGCCAACACACAAGTGAACAAAAAAATGAACCGCTGAAAGTATGTGTTTCAGCTGTCGAAAGTTAAAGTCCCGGGTGTCTGCATCTAAGTCAGAAATTGTAAATGATAAGCCAGGTTACCTACAATATGGGCCTGAATGCATTACTCTGACATGACAGATGAGCGACCATGTGCCCTTTTGTTATAGAGTGTACATGTAGTTGACATGTGTTAGTTTATAGTTTGTTAGACATTGGTATAAATGTTTTTCTTCAAAAATTAAAAAGCCCCGCATTTACGCAGACCACGAAATTAAATGATACTAAGTATACCTTTATAAATTTCAGATAACGACGGTGATACAAATGACGTATGGAAAAGAAATATTTGTACCTATAATTCTGCGACTGCTTATGAGGCCAAGTGTGGTAAGTATTTATTAGTCCCCTACCGGTTTTTGACCGTAGGGGACTATAGTTTTGCCCTCCGTCCGTCTGTCCGTCCGTCAGTCCGTCCGTCAAACAATCTGGATCCTGACATAACTCAAACAGTTTCCAAGCTAGGATTATGAAACTTGGTATGTGGATAGGGGCAAATAAGCGGATTATGCACGTCTAAAAATATTGTGATTCTATGGCAACAGACACATCTGCAAACCGGTAGGGGACTTCTGTATTGCTTGCAATTCTTAATTACTCATTTTTCTATAGATCTAACCCACTTTCACTTTTCAGAATCGGTAAATGTCTTTTGTAGTAAAAAAATCATATAATATTAATAACATTAGGAATTTACTTTACGTACGGATACAAATGTTTGCATAAGTAAATGAAATATATTATACCAACTCTACACAAAAATATTAGTTGTAACGATGTTGTTTAAAAAAATGTTTTATTCATTCGTTTATTTGTTTTAGTATTAACTGTACATACGAGTATAACACGGTTATTCAGACCAATTAAAATTGTGTACATACAGATTGCAAATTATCTTATTAATGTCTCAATTTAATATATCCTTTGTGTATGGTATTTGTATGTGCTTTAGTGAATAAGGTATTGGTTTTTACTGCCTATTTCTCAAATGAAAATGTTTAGAACAATAAAAATACTATGTTATGATATTGCAGTATTTGTATACAAGTGACAAAGTGAATAAACGGACTGTATATAGACCGATTTCGATAATCTGACCGTTTGTTTATATGCGAAGGCTATAACATAAACATAATACAGGTGATCCAGCTTTGATAACACACATACAAACTCTTTATTAAGCTACACAAAGCACACATTTTTCAATTGCAATCATAGCGCAGTTGGCAGAGCAGATAGTTTCAAATACCAATGGAATAAAGTTTTAGGTTCAACCCCAACACTGTCTCTATATTTTTAAAAACGCATAAAAATAATTCATTGCTTATATTAAATTGTTGTTTTGTTCTGTTTTATGGTATCATTATGATAAAATGTATGAACTTAAATTCATGGTAAGAAAAAAGTTAACTCAGGAAATCAAAACTCCCACAAAGAATGTAAAATACATGCAGGCAGAATGATTAAACATCGTACCAGACGAACAAGTTTATATATTGAATATTGATCTATAAAATAGTATATCGAATAAAAAATAAAATAATATGATAAATTATGCAAAGTAAAAAAGACGACTTTTGCTGGGCTTGAACTCAAAACCAACGATTTCAAACGACAAATATAACAAGAGATGTTTGTAAAACACGTATGCCCCCATGGCAGCCCAATAGTCATAAATAGTGAAGGTCACAGTGACCTTGACCTTTGACCTCAAAATCAATAGGGGTCATCTACTGTTGCTGACCCACCTCCATGTAAAGTTTGAAGATCCTAGGTCAAAGGGTTCTGGAGTTATTGAACGGAAACCATTTAAAAAGTCAGAAATAGTAAAGGTCACAGTGACCTTGACCTTTGACCTACTGATCTCAAAATCAATAGGGGTCAATCTAATGTTGCTGACCAACATCCATGTAAAGTTTGAAGATCCTAGGTCAAAGCGTCCTTGAGTTATTGAACGGAAACCATTTTATACGACCGACAGACAGACGACCGACCGACCGACCGACCGACAGACCGACAGACCGACCGACAGACATGTGCAAAGCAATATACCCCCTCATCAAAGATGGGGGGCATAATTATGTCAACGCACATATCCACTTAGCCATAGAGGCTATTGAGTATATACTGATTTTATCTAGTAAATTGATGCAACTTTGCTCTAATCTGATAACAACACATGCTCCCCTAAACGCTTTGAATGCGCTGAACCGAGAAATCCATGTTATCGAAATCGGTTTATACATGTAATAGTTCGCCGGGGATAACTCTAGCCTTATCAATAAACAAAGAAAGCAAATTATAAACACTGCACGGTCGACTGACCGCCAGTTGTCAGTGTAGATTTAAGGAGTATATTATTAAAAGTGTACTGTATAATATGTACAAGATTGAACAAAAATGAATATCGAAAATGTATTTAATTTTCATTTTTATTTGTAAACAAAGGCTAGCGTTATCTCCGGCGAACTATACGTACAGTTCGACCATATTTTTTAAGCCGTGAATAATTTATGCAGCATGGTTGATTTCCCTAAATATGTAGGTGTATATATAACATTTTATGGACACATAAAAGTCTTTATGTCATTGGAAAGCAGTTTACTACACTCATGACTAAGTACGGTCAGGTACGACCAGTACGGGATTTTAGCGCTACGCTATTTTTTGAGACCGCTTTGTCACATGACCTAGCCTAACCAATCAATGAGCTTTAAAACAAATAGAGAATTTGACACGCCTGTCGAACTTGAATTTGCATAATATAACAGCTGATTTGTTGTCTATATTTATAATCCCGTGTGTATGTTTTCATTAAGCATGAAGTACTGTCGGTTCAATAAGTAATACTAATGAGGGAACTGTCCCATTCAAAAGAATTGGGGAGGCTTATGTTTTATATAATAAAACAGATACCTTCAATCAATAGTATAATACTTTAAAACGAGTTTTCACATCGTCTCGTTAGTCGAGTGTGTAAGCATGCCGCTATTATACAAATTATTTTGTTCAATCTCGCCACTGGTTCGACACCCATCCAAGTTACTTAAATTTTAGAGGTTTTTTTATCTTTTAACATGTACCTTATTTTTTATTTGTAATTTATATAATAACATACACGAAGTAAGGTATGCAGTACGTAGACTTTTTGTGTTAGGTTTTCATTCTTTATCAAGTCGTATTTCAATTATTTCATTTTTATATACAGAAACGTTTCAACACTCATACAATCATTTTTAATATATTCACTACAGTACAACATGAAATTTTGATCACTTTGAAGTATCGATTCATTAAAATAGCAGTATAACATAAGACTTTATAACATGGATACATGCAATAAAAAAGTTGACCGAAGTGGGGATCGAACCTACAACTCAGAATAAAATAGAAGCTTGAAGGAAGTGAGGGTTTATCCACTACACTACAGCGCTTTTGAAATATGGAATGAGATTTGCACACTATTTGATATCGAACCCATATCAAGTTTACCCGTCGGGCGAGTTTATGTTTATAACTGTTCTCATTTGACTTTGAACGCACTTATATCACGAAAACGCTCGAGGTGTAATACCAACACAAATCTAAAGGATCGATATTGCACGGTTTGCTCGCGGACATTTATATATTCAACGCAAGAACCTTGTAATATATTCATGCATAAAGGTCAGGATCATGTCAAATTCTCTGAGCTATACTACGGCTAAAACTAGTTTTAATAGTAATACTCAATAATTAAAAATAATCACTCTAAGACAAATATTAAATGGTTTCCAAAAAATGTCTACAAATGTATTGATAAAAAACACACTCGGACGAAATGTGTAAGAGAAAAAGAATGCTTCTGTCAACATGGTACTGTTTTCATATGGATCTGACAGAACTGAGAAGCGGTGTATCGCGATACATAATTATTTTGTGTGCACAAAGAATTCGGTTTTAAGATCAGGCTTTTAAAGCTCAATTCTGTTTCTGCTAGTTTTGAAGGTATTTGTTAAGTTTGAAAATGTATTTACAGAGCATTTACAGACACCTGGATATCTACTAAATAACAGATTACGAACCTTCAAACAGTTATTTTCTGATAAAAAGAGCTGTTTTGTACTTGAAACTGAAACTTATCTCAGTCATTCAGGATCAAGCTCAAAACCAAGCCTTAATTTATTAAGCACAATATTTCTGTAACAGTGTATTAAAACTTATTTATTTCATGCTAATTGATAAGATATGGAGGTCTATCAGTGAAATAAAAGTTATAAAACTTATACCAGTCACTGGTTATCACTCACACTGTGACTGATATAAGCTCCGCCCCACACAGGAACTACTTTAAATTTATTACTGAACGTCAACATGTCATGCGGGGTTCATATTCGTAGTTAGACCATTTCCTACAAGTTGGTGTATGATAAAATGTCAAATTGTTCACATAATCTAAGATGGCGGATTTTGAATTGAATTTTAAACCACAGTGGGTTTTTGGCATTAATATTACCGGTTTTGACACCAGATAAGCATAAAATAAATAAAATAAAAAAGTTTAATATTTTCACTCGCGCCACGCGCTAATGAAAATATTGAATTTGATCAGTACACGATGAGATGTTAACCATATTCAATCAAAACAAACACATCCTTTTTGTATTTGTCTTTGAAATTTAAAGGTGCTGCCTCACAGATTGGGCTAAAATGTTTGTATATCGTGATTTTTCAACCTAATCAAGTATTGATGTAATAGAAAGCCACTGACGGTTGCTTTATGAAAGATTTGGTGCAACTAAGCAATTTTAACCACTCTCGATATCGCACACTGAGTATTTTTTTTTAAATCGCTATGTTTCCATCCAACATGCTTTGTGAGCTATATAATTCACACATGATTGAACTGTAACATCAACAAACTAATGCGTAAACATCAGTGAGGTGTTTTGTTCGTTTTTCGATTCGTTTTCATCAAATGCGAACAAATTTCTTTATCACGAGCATCCGGTCTATGTCGAACAAAGTCCCGGCGAAATTGCTCTATGTTGCATATAATAGACTTCTGATATGTCGAGCACCTGGCTTATCTCGAGCATTTGGATTATCCCGATGGGTCCTCGAGATAACGAAGTTTTACTGTATATTCGAACACGGGGGCTGATGCTTGCGTAACGGTGTCAAATATCATCCATGGGTTATTTATTACATTTAGTGATAGTTCCTGTTAATCTTTTACTCATTCATTTCGTGCATGTCTGTCGTATAAATGGATTACTCAGGTTAGTAATTTTTTACATAACATTGTATACATAAACATTGCAATTACTCTTATTAATGTCTTATTTTAATACATATCATGTGTATTAATTTACAAGTAACTTGTAAATAAGGTATTGGTTTTAACTGTCCTTTTCTCCAATTTGATGTTTAAAACAATAAAATACATTGTTATGATATTGCAATGTCTGTATACAAGTGACAGACATAGCAAATTAAAACATTCTTAACGATGTTGGAGCGATATGGCTCCCATGTTCCGATTTTATTCAACTGTTGTCAGGAAGTGAAGTATACAATTCTAACACAAACTTTGATGAAAAAAAAACTATTAGGTCACCGAGACCGTTTTCCGAGTTATCAGCCCTTTTTGAAGTTTCATTATTTTTGTAATTTTATTGAAATTAGTAAATTGGCGGTGATGTTCAAATATGATATCTTTATTTGATGTCTGTGATTTAAATAATAAAATATGTTCCAATATAACATATATAATACACATTTTTATACAAGACCAAGAAACCAAAAATGACATATTTATTTTGGTCTAATATTTGGTCTTTTACCCCACCCTCTCCATATGTATGCAGCAAAATAGCACCAAGGTCAAAGCCTTATAAAAACATTTCCAACGCTTCACTTTTTAAAATATTTTGTTAATTAATTCAAATGATATGAATCTTCAAAATTATGAAATAAAAAAAAGTGTCACCGACATGTCTTTTTCGCGAAATTTGTCTTTATTTTTGTTAAATTTGGCATGAACGTTTAAGATATACTTCATTGAACATGTGCACGTACATGTCGCGAAAACACATGAAAACACAATAAACAAATATTACAAAACAAACCTGACTCACCAAAAAGTAATTTTGCATAAACAGCAATATTTTATTTGTTACCTTACTCACTTATTCTTATAGTAATATTTATTTGGAATGTAAACCATTATTTCGATCAGAATTTGCAACTTTAATTTCGTAATACTACAATTGTATTTAATTTAGAGTATTTTGACACATTTCTATATTTACAAGACACATATTGTACTATAATAATGTCAAACGACGCATGCACACTAAACCGTTTCATCGTCCTTAAGAGACACAGGAACGAGATCACACGCAAAATATTGAATGTCAAGTGAACAATTTTCATAAAACAGAGTAAAGATAAAACGTTTTGCCTTTTTTCAGCTGCATCAGGCGTGACAGAAACTAGAGCAACTTTTCAACAAAATTGCGGACCTAGTAGACCTCCACAGGACTCCTGCAGAGGTTTGGCCATCTTTTATATTTAACAAGATGACCATTTGAAGACCATATGTCTCATGGTTTGCTAGTAGGATCCATAAATGATCATCGTACGCCCACAATGGATTAAAAACTAGGTCACCTAGTCAAACCTTAGACAATCCTTGTTTACACACTACATGTCTTAGTGAAACTTTGTCAGAATATTTATCCCAGTGATATCTAGGTCGAATATGGATCACGTGGGGTCAAACACTAGATCGTCCGCTCAAATGTTAGAAAAGTCTTGTTTACATAATACAGATGACTTTGAAGCTAGATCAAACTGGATGACGATTTTGTTGGAACTCAATAAGTATTACCCTGCCCTGCGTTCAACTAATGATTATGTGACGATATGTTTCGTCATGTTTCGTACACGTTATTAGTTGTTGGCTATGTTTAAACAACCAGGTTTGTCACATGAGCGCACTTTAGCTAACTATATACCGAGGTGGTGAGCCTAAAATAGTATATCGCATCATAATGTCTGACAGAGGCAAACAATGGAATGTTAATAGTAAAACCCGTACATCCGTACATATTGAGAACGAAAAAAACCTAGTATACTTCCTTTGAAACACTGTCTGTTTCCCCTACTCTGTAAGTGCTATTTCAAAAAAAAAGTGACATGAAACTCAGGTGAGCGAAATAGGGCCATCGTGGCCCTCTTGTTCTTTAATCTAAACTAGTGACCCAGTGTTTCACCCCAGATGACCCAATATCGACAAATTAACCGATATTTTGTTGAGATGATCATTGTGAGGAAGTTTCATTAAGAATATGTCAAAGTTGTGACCTTTATTGTCTACACAAGGGTTTTTTATTATCTGACCTAGTGACATAGTTTTTGTTAATATGTACCTGTGTTTTATCTTAATTGTGTCTTATCTTGTTCATGCTCACACTCGGAATTTAATTAGTCCGCATCCAAACTCGTGACTG
This sequence comes from Spisula solida, assembly GCA_947247005.1. Lineage (NCBI taxonomy): Eukaryota > Metazoa > Mollusca > Bivalvia > Venerida > Mactridae > Spisula > Spisula solida. The sequence continues at coordinate 36,830,862 of OX365947.1, read as the reverse complement.
TGCTTAAATACGACCTGCGACAGGTTAAAAAATCGACTTTTGTGAATGTTTGTGTACAATCAGATATTTCTGACCTGTCGCAGGTTGACCGTTAGTAATGAAACCAGCCTATTTCACATACGGGTACCTGTAAGCTATCCCCGTTAGTAACGAAACCAGCCTATTTCACATACGGGTACCTGTAAGCTATCTCCGTTAGTAACGAAACCAGCCTATTTCACATACGGGTACCTGTAAGCTATCCCCGTTAGTATCGAAACCAGCCTATTTTACATACGGGTACCTGTAAGCTATCCCCGTTAGTAACGAAACCAGCCTATTTCACATACGGGTACCTGTAAGCTATCCCCGTAAGTAACGAAACCAGCCTATTTCACATACTGGTACCTGTAGGCTATCCCCGTTAGTAACGAAACCAGCCTATTTTACATACGGGTACCTGTAAGCTATCCCCGTTAGTAACGAAACCAGCCTATTTCACATACGGGTACCTGTAAGCTATCCCCGTTAGTAACGAAACCAGCCTATTTCACATACGGGTACCTGTAAGCTATCCCCGTTAGTAATGAAACCAGTCTATTTCACATACGGATATCTGTAAGCTATCCCCGTTAGTAACGAAACCAGCCTATTTCACATACGGGTACCTGTAAGCTATCGCCGTTAGTAACGAAACCAGCCTATTTCACATACGGGTACCTGTAAGCTATCCCGGTTAGTAATGAAACCAGCATATTTCACATACGGGTACCTGTAAGCTAACTCTCCAATTGCCTCGCCCGAAACTACATCGTTTCTAGGCTCTGCATTATCGCTAGTGCATTAGCGCTATTGCTATTTTTGGACAGGAGAATCCAAATCCAGCGTACACCGATGGAAATGTGATAATGTAAACGGGTTTTTAAATGCATTGTATATAAAACACTCGTGTGTTAAAAGAATGACTGGTATTATTAATTAAAACTCTCGCACTATCAGTTTATCATATTGATTGAAACAAATAAATAATGACCAGTCAATAGAACCATGAAATATTTAAACCTCATACAGTGTGTACCCATTTAAACCTTTCAACACGTAGTCTTCCTATTCACTATAAACTCTCTGCTATAACTCTCTATACAAACAAGTAAACTTTCATCAGCCAATGAAAATGTGTATCAGGGTTCACAGCAGTTTTGTAAAGGTCAAATATCAAAATATTCTAGTAGTTTAAGCTGCGTGTGAATTGTAACGGTTAAGTCGAAATCAAAGCGCTGTAGGGAGCGTACTGTAAGCTATCCCCGTTAGTAATGAGACCAGCCTATTTCACATACGGGTATCTGTAAGCTATCCCCGTTAGTAATGAAACCAGCCTATTTCACCTACGGGTACCTGTAAGCTATCCCCGTTAGTAATGAAACCAGCCTTTTTCACATACGGGTACCTGTAACCTATCCCCGTTAGTAATGAAACCAGCCTATTTCACCTACAGGTACCTGTAAGCTATCCCCGTTAGTAATGAGACCAGCCTATTTCACATACGGGTATCTGTAAGCTATCCCGGTTAGTAATGAAACCAGCCTATTTCACATACGGGTACCTGTTAGCTAACCCCGTTATAGCGAAACCCGCCTATTTCACATACGGGTACCTGTAAGCTATCCCCGTTAGTAACGAAACCAGCCCATTTCACATACGGGTACCTGTTAGCTATCCCGGTTGGTAATGAAACCAGCCTATTTCACATACGGGGACCTGTAAGCTATCCCCGTTAGTAATGAAACCAGCCTATTTCACATACGGGTATCTGTAAGCTATCCCCGTTAGTAATGAAACCAGCCTATTTCACATACGGGTACCTGTTAGCTATCCCCGTTAGTAACGTAACCAGCCTATTTCACATACGGGTACCTGTAAGCTATCCCCGTTAGTAATGAGACCAGCCTATTTCACATACGGGTATCTGTAAGCTATCCCGGTTAGTAATGAAACCAGCCTATTTCACATACGGGTACCTGTTAGCTATCCCGGTTGGTAATGAAACCAGCCTATTTCACATACGGGGACCTGTAAGCTATCCCCGTTAGTAATGAAACCAGCCTATTTCACATACGGGTATCTGTAAGCTATCCCCGTTAGTAATGAAACCAGCCTATTTCACATACGGGTACCTGTTAGCTATCCCCGTTAGTAACGTAACCAGCCTATTTCACATACGGGTACCTGTAAGCTATCCCCGTTAGTAATGAGACCAGCCTATTTCACATACGGGTATCTGTAAGCTATCCCGGTTAGTAACGAAACCAGCCTATTTCACATACGGGTACCTGTTAGCTATAAGATAACTTCCATTTTAGCAATCAATGGCTGTGTGAGATATTTGGCAAATAATGTCATTACAACTGAAATTGATAACAAATGAAAATCTGACATTTTTTCGTCGAAATGTTGACAACATATTAAGCAATATCGGAAGATCGACATATTAATCAATAGGTAGCCAATTTTGGGTTGTATATGTTGGTTCCTCCCCAACGATTAAGGAATTTGTGTAACGAAAACATTTCAATGCCGTGTATTTTATCGAAATCCATTTCAGATGAAATAACGTGTTCGCTTATTGAAGGATCTTCTAACTGGGAGGTGCTGTTCGCTTTTAAATATATAGGCAATTTGACAAAGTACGTTTTCGTGGATGAAAACGTCCAAAGTCCAGATGGTGCATGCACAGGAGATATAAGTGTAGAAGGCGACGTCGGTTATGTAGAAAAGAGGTTGTCGTCCAGTAATATTCCATGCCTCATGACATCTACTGGGGTGAGATATATTATGTTATATTATGCCCCCATCTGAACAAGTTATAACATTTTTGTTGTGTTTACATCATTTAAACATCCGTACCAAGAACCATTGTGATATAATTGCAGCTGAATCGATCTATATATAAGCCAGTCTCCAGGAAATCTGCTACATGTATTTTGACAAACATATTTATCATAATGAAGAATTGTATGTACATAATATCATAATACAGCAATAAGTAAACCATAAACACAGTATTTGGTCAATTCTTAACACAATCTGTTAAAACTAGTATCACTTTTTAAAAACATGATTTATTTTTTAAAATAAACATCAGAATCGTAAATCTTTACATTTAGATTTACTTTTAAACTCCTCGTTTGTCCAAATCAGAGTACTTTTCTGAAGTTGGTTATCATATTTACGAAGCAAGTGAAGTCAATCAAGCATGATTAAATTATGAGCCAGTCACCAGAAAACCTGCTATTTGTAGATGAACAATATTGGCAATATCCCAAAACAATTCTATTTTAGTAACATCACGTGACATTCTTTACTTATCAGTCACATAGTGATAAGGTGAGCTTTTGTGGTCACACTCGTCCGAGCGTCCGTCCGTGTGGTGGTCCTTTCTTATAATAAACTAAAATAAAAACAGAACTCTTGGAAAAGCTTAAAAAAGTTATCAAATTTAACCACTGGCCAGATTTCGAAATAAGTTTACAAAAATAGTTGTTAGGTGACCCTCTTCAAAATCGACACTTTTGTCATGAACGGATGGGCCCCATTTGCCCTAGATATCTATAGTAAAGTCTTTAAATTCTTCTTCTCTAAAAGTACTTGTTGGTTTTTATTATATTTTGGTGACAGTGTTCCTTGTGCAGTCTTAACAATAGCAGTACAGAACGTGTTGTCATGATTCGTCAAAAACATGGTCTCCAGGATGTGGGACTAGTTTTACCCTATATAGCTTTAATAAAACCTTTTTATCTGGAACCACATGCTGGATTTCATCACAAATAGGTAACAATGTTCCATTCTAATAATAACTCAATAATTGAAACATACAGGCAGAGCTCGGTTTTCATGGGACCGAAATTAATATTCAGTTTAAATATGGCTATACTAGATCAATATGCACAGGCGAGCGATACATGGCAATTTCGGCCCTATTGGTATTATCCTGATGAAGGTCTATGTTGACCGAGAGCAGTAGATAAAATAAGATAAATCAAACCTTTTCCTGTTGTTCAATTTTAAGGGGTGTCAACAGAGCCAAATTAAAAATCCTGAAAACCCTATGCGGCCGACCATATTTACCAAACAAGAGGCCTTCAACCGAATTGTTTCCATATTTAACTCCGTTTTTATTGAATAAAATCCTTCAGTGCAGATGAAATTGACCATAATTTTGCCTTTCCTTGAGATAATTTCATCAAATAACTTATATTTTGACCAGAAGTCATAGCTTTTTCAGGATAGATAATCCGGAATTCCGGATTAATCAGGAATATTGACATCCCTCCACAAATGACGTGTTGTTTCCAGTATACGATGTTTGACACGTGAAAGGGATTGATGCATGCATGTCTAAATGAATGAATGCAATAACAATAATATGAATGCTGTGAGGTTAGAACACCCACACATTTTAGATATAATACACTGCCCACCAAAAATAAGTACACAGTAAATAATTGTTGCAAAATTAAACTTGGTTAAATTATTCAATATCTGTTTACCAGACGGTCATAATTATACTAGTTTCTGAAACTACAGTTACTAAATGAGTCAAAATAGAGATAGAAATAAAAATGAAGATGTTCGGAACTAAAATAACCATGTGATCAAAAAGACTGAATTTTACATCTTTTTGTGACAAAGTCACCATTCAAGAGGGACAAAGAAACATTAGATTTTGCACCTAATGTACAAATTAATGTATGGTCTTTTCATTTAATAAACAAAAATATTCATTTTCTTCAAATATATTGTTGCTTTACTGTTCTGCAAGTAGTATTATTACAGGCAAGTAAGTCGGCAAATAGCATTTGTATACTCATTTTTGGTGGGCAGTGTATAATAAATATAATCCTAGACACTTTCCCCGATTGCTTATCTGACCAGGCTTACATCATAAGTTGACAATTTGGCAATTGTACATTTGTACTATTATATCTTATTATCCACTATATATTGAGAATGAGTCTAAAATTACATTTTATTTCATGCTTAAACATAAACAAAGATAAAGATCTACAAAAACACGTGTAGAAATTAATTATATAGTTTTTTTTTATGATTAAACATAAAAATAGTTCATAAAACATGCGGCCGCCAAATCAACAGTTTGTATCAATTTTTTCCTCACTGCGTTAATGTTTGCTCTCACTTTGTGTAGAACTACGCAAAGTCTTAAACGATAGATGATGAGAAAAAGTATCAAAGTAATATTATAGGAAAACTAGTAGTTACGCTGGAGTAAATGCTTTGATATAACAGGACCCATATGATATATCAAGAATTTAGACCACTATAAGCCGCAAATAGCCAATTGCAACGCAGTATTGACATCGTCTAAATCCTGTATCAAACACATTTAAACTGAATAACCTGTTATTTTGATTCCATTTTTAATGTGCATGAATAACGGTACATGTACAAACTAGTCAGTCACGTGGTCTAAGTCGGATAGACATCTCGCTGAAGCTCGCGTCTAAATCTCATGACCAGCGATACTCATTGTCTATCCTATATGTATCGAAAACCGTTTTTATGAAATACTTGTAATTACGCCAAATGACGAAAAATGCTCCATACGGGCTCCACATAAAAACAGCCATAACTTCCTTAAAAATAGTATTTGATATGATAAATGTATTTATACATGTACATGTATAAGATTATTATATTTTAATGTATTTAATAATTCCAGCCGAAAATTAAATTATATTGCAGTCTTGAAAAATCGAATTGTTTTCTGACACGGTTACACACTATTTTTTTAGCGCGCTTGCTGTCTAATCTGGTGACCCGGGTTTAAATAGAATGGATGCTCTCATATGCCTGCCATATTTCAGCAATTAAAAAAAGTAAAACAACATAATATGTGTAAAGGATAAAACATGAGTAGCAGTTGTATATGAGATTATAACTCCGAGTGAAACGAGGATTATAATCCCATATCCTTTCTGCTGCCACGATTTTTTGGGGGGTTATGAGAAATTCATATGGTCCCTATACCCAGTCCCTGAGACACTATTGACTTGCAGCACTGATAAAAACTCGATACATCCGGATGCTACACACCTACCCCAAACCGAAAGTAGAAAAAATTGTCAACATTTCGACTAAAGGTCACCGGAAATGACTATGTGACGGTGACCCTTGCGCGAAAAACTTTTTTTTAGCTTGACATGCCTACTTTTTGGCTCCTTTTGGGCATTGGTCCTGACCCCTTTGTCTAGCCTTATATTCCTGCTATAGAAAAATAAAAACGTTTTGGCGCTAAATGTTAATGCAATTCCACAGGGAAACGTACCGCAATGGCGGGTAGGACCAGTAATTTCAGTTTTGTAAAATCTACGTTCAAAACCCTCTTTAAAGGGGTCTAGCGGGCCCAAAAATCTGTGCACGACCCTGGGCCCGTAATATCCTGTAGTCTGGGATGCCTGGGTACCCATGACAGCAAATTCCCGAATTTGGGCATTTAGGTCGAAAACTACGGAAGGCCGAAATGGCCATCCCGGCGAGTCTGCATTAGTACGCTATGGTAGCGGAAAGGATATATAACTGCTACTTGCTTATCAGGTACACTTTGCCTATAAATCGACCAGTACGTAGGGTATGATAAACCATTTTACTATTGGTGTAATATTGGTGTATTGTATTGTATTGTATTGTGTGTTGTTTGGATGTTTAAATAGACCTACGTAACGAAATTAAGCTATTAACAGTAAAACCTCAATAATGAAATTCCTTCTTGGGACTGCAAAGAATATCTCAATAATTGTGAGGTGTTGCATCTATCAAAGAGAAAACATATTAAAATGGAACGAAAAGTGGTTAATACTGAGCCAATCTTATTTAAGAGGTGGCCTAATATAGTTGAGCTTTGACTGTGAATATGAGGTTGAATAGAGTGCAAGCCAGTGGAATAAAATAGTGGTCTTTATTTTGAGGTTAATGCACTATTGAGGTGGTCATAAGGCGAGGTATTTCATTATAAATTCTAAGTTGAAATAGTGTGAATGCCAATAACTTCAATCTTAAGACACCATTAGGCTCTAAAAAAAATTCATCATTTAGTTGGTTTTAATTTTTAGGTTGAATAATAGGGACTCTATGAAAATGGAACTAAAATGGTGGTCTAAGAAGCGAGGGTTGATCTCACGTAATTATTTAAAGTCACATTATCACTCCCAAACAATTTCCTCCGATCATCCAATAAATAGACTAAATATAAAGAATTGGGATGTTTTCACAAATGACCAATAACTATCTGTCGAAATAGTATAACAAAAATCACTTTTAGTAAAATGTATGGATGACAAAATACTAATTTTGCAAGAGATCCCCTTAGACTTTAAATTATGCATTTATTGTTTACATTTCGTTGTTTTGTTTACAAACTAACTAGAGGCTTTATTTCGATTTCTTCCACCTTATGGTGTTTTTAGCCTTTGGGACTCAACTAAAGTGCTCAAAATGCATCATTTTGCAGATAGGTTGCCAAGCTATAGCTTTTTGAAAATAGCCATTTAAGGCATAATGGGACTTTAAGACACAATAGAACAGTACAATCTCTTTAGAGTAATACCATTTGGGGGCTGCAGATATTGGAGGTTATTTAGAGGTTGTTGCCCTACAGAGTTTGCAAAAGCAAATAACAACTTAAAGAAAGTTTGAATGTGTGCTTATACAGAGGTCATTGCACTATAGTCAAACACCTCCCGCCTCTTCTGATAATGCCGTTAGCTCTCAGCACAGATGTGGGCAATGCCTTAATTGGTTAATAATCTATCAAAAGCGTTGTCACAGATTATGAATGTAATAGTGAACAAAATATTTTTAATGAGGTAAAGGTTTGATATACATTTATTTCACTATGAACAATTGTTTACTTGTTCAAAATAATGATGTAATGAAGACTAACTTGGTATCAAACAAAATTGACATCCACACTTTCTGTGCTAAATGCATACATTATTTGCTATGATCAATTATTTTGCTTGGCATACTATAGTACAGTATAACCGGGTTCATCCGGAACGTGTTTTTACCGACAACCTGTCTTAACCGAACTCCACTGTATTTCTATTTGATGGACACTTGCTTTATCCGTTATCCGTCATTGACTCATTGTTTGTCAGTCCCGACAATTGATAAATAGTGTGTGTTAACACTTAATTAACCGACATTAAAGATAAAACGTAGAAGATGTGTATCAACAGCAAATGTTTTTGCACATAATCTTTAAGAAAACCAAACAAACTGCAATTAACAACTATTTTATGACTACGGTAATTAACACCATTAGTACAATATACATATAAATACTAATGACATTTGATACCTTAATATTTGCTAATTTGTTATAATTTTGTCTTGTTATAAGCAACTATACAGTTATATGTATTTCTATAAAACCTGGTTTTACCGGCACACTGCTTTATCCGGCACGCTTATCTGGTCCGATGGGATGCCGGATAAACCAGGTTATACTGTATATATCAATCTTATGTTTTATATACCAGCGTGCACATTTGTATACGGGATTTATCCAACACTTTTTGTTCATGCTGATTGGCTAGCTACTAAGATATATGGTCTATATGGGATGCCCTCGACCCACATCTACCTATTGACCAGGAAAATAAAATTATCTCCCCTGAAAAAAAAAAAGATATATGGTCTAAGGAGTATACATGTATTACTACTTTCAGGAGTATCTAGAAGGTGGAATTCGCCTATATCAGTCGGATTTTCACTCCGACTTCACATGGGGCGGTGGAAGGACACTGTATTTCAAATGTCGACCTGATGACTTACCGTACATACTAGATGTAGATTTCGAAGGAGAGTATGTATTTCATTTTTTCTGCTTCTTTCCTGAATAATTATGTACATGCATTAGTGAGGTTTGCTATGGTATTTATTTGTGCTGTGATATTGGAACAGTCTAGTATTTAGGGAGATTTAGGGAGTAATACAAGCCCTTTTTGGTATTAAATGGTTTACTGTGTTCGGACACTGTCTGGTATACCTGGCTAAATGTAGTAAGTAGTTATAGGTATATATTTAACTTTGGCTTTTAATGTTGGTTATCCAAACACGGACTGGTCTTCTGAAAAGGGGGATACATGCTTTCACGTTGGGCATCAATCACAACTGTAACCATGCAAAGCGTAGCAAGCGCTGAAGGCATGGGGCTATACGTTATTCGCTTGGCAAGCAGTTTACTGACTAAACTAAAATAAATGTAAACGAATCAAAAATGTTTTGTAGAAAATACACATCCTCTTTTACTGCCAGCTATGTTGACCTTTGAAAGTTGTAGGGTTAAACTATCGATCATGCTTAACTTGCCCTTTTAAGAGAAATTGAAGCATATAATAAACAGAAAATTTGTTGATTTTTGGTGAAGGATCAATTTTATTTCACTCGTGATCACATAAAATTATATTTTCACTCGTGTCTACGCCACTCGTGAAAATATTGATTTTCTGTCATCACTCTATGAAATAAAATATGATCTTACACCACAATCAACAAATATCCTCTATTTACTTCATGAACCACTTACTAGTTATTCTGCCCATTGCACAAATAAATAGATTAGAGGTCCAAAAATTTGAAAACCCCTGGCTTTTGATTGGACAAAGAAGTAGGGTAAACTATAAAGGGTGTTTCAATTGGCAATCCAAAAATGAATTGAAAAGATGGTACAGTTAATGAGTTCCAGTAGGTGCAAAAGAAACCCTAATTGGTAACGTTAATTTGGTGGTTTCTTAAATTCGTGAATCAAAATTATTGAATGTAAAAAAAAATTTATGTCAATTATTTGGGGGATTTAATTGTGGCCATCTAGTTCATCTGTCACCAATATTTATTATTTTACAGTTGTAGACGTTGTTTTTGCCTGGTTTATTTTAATAGTTATAACTCTAACGCGATAAATTGTTGTTCAAAAACAAACACAAAATTGCCTTATTTTTGTAATGGATTAAAAACAAGGACCGTAACAATTGCCTATGAGAGCATTCAAACATTTGGCACAACATATAAAGTTTACATGCTCCAAAATATTAAGAAACAATAAATATAGCGGATTTTGTGTTTGTTTTTGTATTGCAATTGATCGCGTTGAAGTTATATAGATCAACCACGAGTTTTGAGCCGTGACGGGAGATTACACTATTTAGTCATGGTTTGTGAATTACTGGTTGGGATGCATTTCAAATGCGTTGATATATATTTTTGTATGACTGGCTGATATCGTCAGTATCGCTGGTTCAATCCGTAGGGAGCTTGATTTTCAGTCTAAGACATGCCGGTTCAAGTCCTGATAACTGCGCTTTTTTCTCAACTACATTTTTTTGTTTCTTTTCTATCAAGAACATGAAGACATTGTTTAAAAGTCATTTTATTATTATGACTTTCAATCTACATGCAATGGGTTTTCATGTTTCACTAGTTTTCATTTCTGTCCACGGACCCAGTATTAATTTACCTTTTACTGGATCCAATATTAGTACTCAAACTTGTGTAAAGATTTTCGACTAGATGTATTGGTTGGCGACCCGACAGTTGTGTCTGTCTCCGGGTCGGACGATGCATTTGAATATATAGTGGGTGCTTAAAGACAGTTTATTGCAATATCTTACGCCATTGTTTGTGTCCTGCTGGCATTACAAGTTCAATACACATAGACTATTTTATATATAAACTCCTTGCAAAATTTCTGTAAATATGAACCATGTTAAATATTCTTTATCATACGAGCATCTTCACCAGTATGTATACTAGTCGCAGCCAAAATTATATAACTATGCATGGTTACTATGACTAAGACACTTAATTTTGACTAATACAGACTAATTATTAAATAAATTCCAGGAAATGCATAGACGTAACGCACAAAACTGGAACCACCCCGTAAAGATCGATTGCCGTCGTTAATTAAGCCCATATTAAATAATTTCAAACGTTTCTATGTGCATAATATACATATCGTTAGAAAGCATATACAATGACGAATCAAACTATATAAGTTTCATAGAGACGAAAAATAATTTTAAAATGAAAAATAAGCACCAAAGATAAAAGTTGACTCCAAAATGACGTGTCACAACGTTGCGTTTTTGCATGAGAAATAAATACATGGTATTTCGGCGTTAACTTTATACTCTTTATCGTAAAGAGCACAACTGAAGAAAAGAATATCAGAATACGTGTGTATTGATGTTTACATACATATTTTTTATTTTAAAATTGGAGACATACTCGGCGAATGCCGTCACTTTTCATTTGTCCACAGATTTTCCCGAAACATGTGACAAAATCATTTGTAACGTTGAAAAATTAAAACACTCAACTACGGCGATTATTTTACATAATTTATTGCAAAGGAATTCACAAAAGAAAAATATCTTAGAATACGTTTTCATTGTTTACATAAATAGTTTTCGTTTTTAAATTGGATACATACTCAAAAAATGCCGTTAGTTTTTCTGTGTCCCCCGATTTTGTCCCACGTGCGTAAAAATAACAAAACATAACGTTAAAAATAAATCATGAAATTTCGACGACAACTTTTAAACATTTATCACTAAAAGAACCGCTAAAGAAAAAAATGACAACATATCTTTTTTATTTATTTACATAAATAATTTCTATTTTGAAATCGGGGACATACTCGAAAATTGCCCACAGTTTGCCTGTGTCCAGTGATTTGTCCCACGCGCGTAAAAATAACGTTAAAAATAAATCATGAAATTTCGACCATATTTACATAAACAATTTTGTTTTCGACATCGGTGACATACTCTGTCCAGTGATTTGTCACATGCGCGTAAAATAACGTTAAAAATTATACATGAAATTTCGGCGATCGTTTAATACCACTTATCGCAAAGGCAACCGCGAAAGAAAAAAACATGCCTGAATACTTTTCCATGTGTGTTTATAAATGAAAATTTTAACTTTAAGATAGGAGACTTACTCGACTTATATCGTTATTTTTGCTTTCTCCACTGATTTGTCCGACTTGCGAGAAATAACGTCGCACAATGTACCCAGTTTTAGTTTTTTGAGTATAAACTAACAATATCGATTGTCCAAAACCAAATCTTTACAGAAGCAACGAGTTCGTTTAACTTAACCGTAAAACTAGATTATATACATAAATGTCAATTTTATGTCTAAAATGCTTGGTTAACCCAAAAAACGCAAAGTCACCAAACAACGTCATTTGACGCAACGTTTAGTGGTTCCATTTTTGTTCTTTACGTCATAACTATCTTGTGTACTATTACTTTAACAAGGGATTTGAAAAAATATATAAAAAGTGACTCTACCAAGGATTGACCCTAGGAAAGTAAGTCTTGTAGAACATCGCCTTATCCATTTGGCCACGTATTCAGTTACTTAATGAAACAACTTATTTAACTTATGTTGGTACTGCTTATATAAAAAAAGATTATATTAAGTCAGACAGGGAAGGCAGCACTCAACTTAACCAGCCGAGCACAGAAAACATTAAAACACACAAAGCACAATGCCCAACTAAACAAGCGCAGATCCGCCCAAGTCCAAGCTGTCGAAAAGTATAATAAATTATAACTAGCTGAATAACCTACCCTTTTTGGGTGAATAAACTTTGCTGCATAAATTAGTCACGGCTCAAAAAGCATGGTTTATCTATACCCTGTTTCTGTTCATATTACAGCCATATTATGAGGGTCACGGAAAGTTATAACTCATGGGAAGTATTTGGCTGGTGGACATATACTCGTGTGTTCAATGAATTTACGCAAGAAGAGGATAAGATCCCGGATGGTACTCCAATGGCATATGCAGCTCATGTCTACCTGAGCATTGCATTGGATTATGCAGATCTCAAAGGTAAAGTAGTGTCATTATAAAAATGAAATCAAAACTCGGACAGGAAATGCAGCACTTATCAGAGACAGACGAGGAAACAAAGCACAGAAAGGAGCACAGAAAGGAACACAAAATAGAGCAAAAAAACGGAGCACGAAAGGAGCACAGTATAGAGTACGACATAGAGCACGAGAGGAGCGCAAGATAGAGCACGAAATAGAACACGAAAGGTGCACAAACAGAGCACGAAAGGAGCACAAAATAGAGTACGACATAGAGCATGAGAGGAGCACAAGATAGAGCACGAAATAGAGCACGAAAGGTGCACAAACAGAGCACGAAAGGAGAACAAAATAGAGCACGAAAGGAGCACAAAATAGGGTACTAAAGGAGCACAAAATATAACACAAAATAGAGCACGAAACAAGCACAAAATAGAGCACGAAAGGAGCACAAAATAGAGTACGAAAGTAGCATAGAAAAGAACACGAAAAGAGCACGAAAGTAGCACAAACAGAGCACGAAAGGTGCACAAATAGAGCACGAAAGGAGCACAAAATAGAGTACGACATAGAGCATGAGAGGAGCACAAGATAGAGCACGAAATAGAGCACGAAAGGTGCACAAACAGAGCACGATGGAGAACAAAATAGAGCACGAAAGGAGCACAAAATAGGGTACTAAAGGAGCACAAAATAAAGCACAAAATAGAGCACGAAACAAGCACAAAATAGAGCACGAACAGAGCACGAAAGGAGCACAAAATAGAGTACGAAAGTAGCACAGAATAGAACACGAAAAGAGCACGAAAGTAGCACAAAATAGAGCACGAGAGGAGCACAAAACAAAGTACGAAAGGAACACAAAAAGGGCACAAAATAGAGTATGAAAGGAGCACAAAATAGAGCACAAAAAGAGCACGAAAGGAGCACAAAACAGAGCACGAAAGAAGCACAAAATAGAGCACGAAATAGAGCACGAAATAGAGCACGAAATAGAGCACGAAATAGAGCATGAAAGGAGCACAAAAAGAGCATTAAAGGAGCACAAAAGTAGAAAACAGACCACAAACAAATATCACAATGCTCAACACGTTACTGAACAACTTCAAAACAAACAACATTTATGTATACATAGTACGAGGGGTGATCAACAAATACGCGGACAAGTGCTCTGAAATCTTTGTTACGTGACCAATATTGAAGAAAATCGGTTTCTAAAGTTAATAACACATAAATTCACGGTATAGTATCGGTTATTGTCATGAATTTAATTCACCTTTTTAGTTCATTTCAGGCGCAAATTGTAAACACGAATGTTTATGTTCTTGTACTATTAATAGCCCGGCCGGTTTATCTTGGTCCGATTATATGAATTTGATACTTTTTAACCCACATCACAGGGATAACATTGCATATATGTAACGACGCGGAACGAACTGAGTGGAAACAAATACAGTATAACCTGGTTTATCCTGCATCCTGTGGAAATGCAAATACATGCACATGTATATATGCTATTAAAGTAATAACATATAAACAAGTGTAAAAGGTATCCAATGGCATTTTGAGGTCCTGTCCTTGGAGTATTCATCTATAATACCGGTTAATTACAATGTAACTGTCGGGACTGACATTATTATACCTCACCTTTTTGTACACTGCTAAACTCCCATTGTCACTGAAAGAGACATTATGACTTCAAAGGCATTTCCAAGTCGTTTGACATGCGATCGACCAAACCGTGACTGTCAGGTCATGTGATCAATCTGACATTTTGGATATCATGCAAGGGCAAGTAACTGCGTCAATTTTAATTATTTGACTGCTGAAATATACAAGATGTTCTAAAAATAGAATGTGGAATAAACACAACAATGTATGAAAGCACAGTCACGTCTACTGATTATAACTGTTACAATCATGGCTGTAAACATTTTGCTAGACTTATAATATTGTTCGGCATAATAAAATAAATATCAGATGCCTCAGCCTGCTTGACATTGATATGATGAATCCGAGGGCAGAATGTCACCACCAGGTGAAGCCCACTGAAACGACTGTATTGCCTAGCCACTGGCCAAAAAGACATCACATAATGTTCAGTGTAACAACAACGGCAAACTTTCGACTTTTTATACCTACTTTAAAACTGAGTTCTGCATTGAAACGTAATGTAAATTGTATTGACATAATGAAATATCGTCGCTGTTTAGTCAAATTTAGATCTTCATTTCATAACCTGATGCTAGAAGTTGGCAGGCATCAGGGAGTACCGCGAAATCAACGTCTTTGTAAATACTGTCAAAATACTATAGAAGACGAATTTCATTTTCTACTTATCTGTCCATTTTACTCTGAAATTAGAATTAAATACTTACCTGATAAATTTTGTAAATATCCTAATCTGTCTAAGTTCAACATTCTACTAGCTGCTAAAAACCATACCATAATAAGGAATTTGTCTATGTTTTGTATCATGCACTTCAAAACGAAAACTGTTATTTGACCATTGTATAGTTTTGTATGTTCTGTGTATATATCTTGTATATTGGCCGGAGGCCATTTGTACAATAAATATTTGAATCTTGAATCTTGCACATCCCCAAAATGGATATTTTCAGTACGCCAAAATACTGCCTCTCACGATGAAGACATACTTAAAGGCATCGTAAATGAGCACAGAGAATTTGACATGATCCTGACCTTTATGCATGAATATATTACAAGGTTCTTGCGTTGAATATATAAATTTCCGCGAGCAAACCGTGAAATATCGGTCCTTTAGATTTGAGTTCGCATTACAAATTGAGCGTCTTCGTGATACTTACCGCTTATAAAAACATACAACCGGGATTATAAATATAGACAAGAAATCAGCTGTTAAATAATGCTAATTAAAGTTCGTGAGTCGTGTCAAATTCTCTGGACTATACCATAAAGGCAGGTAATTGCATATGATAAACACACTGAACTTATTTGAAACAATATTTTGCTACTTTTTTCAGTTAACGTTCAAGCATACGCAGTATATGTGATGGACTGTTGGGTATCTAACAACGATGGCTTTGTTCATTCTGGCACTGACTACACCCTGCAAATCGTCGACGACGGGTAAGCAAACATCCATGTTCAAAATTAAAATTGTGTTTCCCTCCAATCGGGACACCTCGGACAATCTCTACGAATCATCTCTCGGGTGTAAATAGAACGTCGCCATTTTTTAACGTCTTTCGCCATGACGTCATCATGACAGATTTAAACAGTACATCAATGGAATACACGCCCATCAAGCAAGCGCTGCGTTGCTGCGTGTTATGCTCAAAGAGTGTTACTTACTTACTTATTGCCCGGTATGCCCTCTCAAAGAGTGTAGCGAAATAGTATTGTTTAATCAATAAAACATCTTTTGAAATTTCCGCTGCTGATAAGTTACGGTCTATTTTCTTCGGCCCATTTTCTTCTGCGTAGGATTTAAAAAAGAAAGCTTCTGGATTCATACGTTTGATACATCCGAGGTAATTTAACCCGTAAAAATGCCGTTCTGACCGTTCCGATTGTGAGACCTCCTGAGCAAGCTTCACGAAATACATCAATTACTCTATGTGATCCATGCACAATGTTTCCACATTACACTGCCCGCCAAAATTAAGTATACATATGTTATTTCCTCCATTTACTTGCCTGTAATAACACTATTTGCAGAACAATGAAGCAGCTATATATTTGAAGAAAAGTAATATTTGTGTTTATTAAATGTAAAGACTATTCATTAAAGCCACATTAGGCCTTAAACGGATATTTTCAAAAAGCAATAACTTGATAATCTATTTGAAGTGCCATGGATTTTGAGCACTTTAATTGAGTCCCAAAGGTGAAAAACACCATTAGATGCAGGAAAACGAAATACAACCTCCAGTTGGATTGTTTACAAAATAATGAATTGTAAACAAAAAATGTACAATTTATAATCTAAGGGAAGCAACTCTGGCAAAATCCATACATTTTACTAAATTTTACTCAAATGTGATTTTTTGCATATTATTTCGACAGATATATTCAACATTGTGTCGTCAATTATCGGTCATTTGTGGAAAATATCCTAGTTCTTTGTAACTAGTCTATTAACTGGATGGTCGATAAAAAGGTTTTAGGAGAGATAATGTGGCTTTAACTGGTACCCTCGGTGCAAACTATAAAGTTCCTTGTCCCCTGGAATGGTAATTGTGTCACAAAAGATGGAAAATTCAGCCTTTGGATAACATTGTTATTTTAATTCGGAACAGCTTCATCTTTATTTCTATCTCTTTTTTACTCATATAGTAACAGTAGTTTCAGAAACTTAAGTTCAAATATGACTGTCTGATAAACAGACATTGAATAATTTAACCAAGTTGAATTTTGCAACATATATTTACTGTATACTTATTTTTGGTGGGCACATTATTTGACCCAGTGGCCGAGGTTTTGTCTCCGTTTGATCCGTTTTGAACCTTACCTAGATTTCAACGAGATTCATCAGGCCCCGATCTCCCGAAGCATCTCAATCTGAGTAAGATCTCATCTCAAATATTGTTATTTGTCTTTGTGTTAATTTCCATGCGAGGCTGAGATTTTAGCTAAATCTCAATTTGAGTTGACATTTCTACTTGAGATGCTTCGGGAGATCGGGGCCTGATTTACTTTCACATAGGAAGATCCAAGAAACAATGAATTCTCTACTGTATACGATATACTTCAGTTATTTATAAATGTATAGTATATATCTGTGAATAAATGCCTACAAGTTTGCCAACTAATAGGAGAAATGTTATTTAAAACATGCATATGAACGAAACTATAAAAGTAACCCTCAAATAGATTTCACTGTCACAGTTGAGTCCCTAAGGTTGAAAAGATGGAAGAAAACGAAATAAAGTTTCTAGTTGGTTTATAAACAAAACAACAAGATGTAAACAATAAATGCATAATTTAAAGATTAAGGGGAGCAACTCTTGCAAAATTAGTATCTTGTCATCCATACATTTTACTAAATGTGATTTTTGGCACACTATTTCGTCAGATATAGCTGTCATTCTGTCGTCAATTATAGGTTATTTGTGAAAAACATCCTAATTCTTTATATTTAGTCTATTTATTGGATGATCGGAGAACATTTTTTCGGAAGAGATAATGTAACTTTAAATATTAGTTATGTTGTGTTTGATAAACTACACTAAACCATTGCAACAATATTTACAACCTTTAATACAAATATTTCATTATATTGATAATTGATAATATATTCTGTGACATTCGTAAGTATAAACAACAGATTAGAAACTAAGGCCCTTGTAATGGGTGAATATAGGATCCGTCTTTGGTTGTCTTTGGGGATCAACATTTCTTAAACAAGTCTAGAAAACACAGGTTATTAAGCGAGCCTTTGGCGAGCTTAATAATTTGTTTTCGTGACGAGTTTAATAAATGTTAGTAAGTAAGTAAGTATTTATAGTGGATAACATATTTGGCAGAGCCAATTTACAATATGGTCATCCCAAAGACAACGAGTGGTGGATTCTTTTTATCATATTAACATAGATACCGTGTCGAACAAACGTCAGAAATAACGAATTTAAGCCGACGACGTTACGTTTTCACGCCGATAAGCTAGTGACGTCACATATTTGTTATCACACGTGTTGCAGAATATTTTCCGTCATTTGTTCTGACATGGAAGATAACGGAATTTATGTGATAAATATTAATCACTTCTAGCCTCTCATAGAGAAATTCTTTAAGAAAAGTTATTTTTATAAATTGAAAAAAAACGACTCTGGATTCAAATTTTCGAGGCCATGCTCTTATTCAGAACTTTATTTAGGAATTGAATGTACATATTAGAAGAAATCCAAGTATGTATAAATTGGTAGAACTATTTAACTCTGAGAATAAACATCTCGTAAGACGACTAAGTACTTGTACTTACGTGTATAAAGCATTTTGTACTAGGAATAATATTATGTACACAAACTGATTCATTATTATAGACTGATAAATAGAGGATATTTGTTTGTTTTGATTGAATATGGTTTATATCTCATCGTGTAGTGATAAAATTAAATATTTTCAAGAGCGCGTAGCGCGAGTGAAAATATTAAAATTTTATCACTACAAGATGAGATATTAACCGTATTCAATCAAAACAAACAAATATTCTATTTATTTAATGCTTTTATGGTGTTAAAACTGGTACTATTTATGCCAAATTACCACTGTGGTTAGGCTACGTATGAATATGTTATTCCATTAATATTTTTTACTTCATATTCCGCCATCTTGGATTATGGTGAATAGGTGATAACGACTTTTTTTAGAATTTTGCATCAAATCATACATCAACTTGTAGGAAATGGTCTAACTAAGAATAAAAACCCCCACATGACATGTTTCCATTCAGTAATAAAAAAGTTACGGATATTTTAGTGTTGAGATTTTGGTAAATTAAAGTAGTCCCTGTGAGGGGGCGGGGCTTATATCAGTCACATTGTAGGTGATAACCAGTGACTGATATAGGTTTTATTTCACTGATAGAACTCCATATCTCATCAGTTAGCATTAAATAATGACATGTATCATGATTTATTGCTTCTTTTCTGTAATATAATTGCTTTTTTATATAAGTTTGTATGTATAAGTATGAATGTATGTATGTATATATGTATGTGTGTATGGATGTACGCATGCATGCGTGGATGTATGGATCGATATAAATAATATACAATTATTAATTGTACCTTTATCACCATGCTTTGTATGTAAATATGTTGTCCTCATGGGTATACGACCTTCTGGATTTTTGAAAAAAAATAAAAATAAAACATCATAAAACAAACATTATTATACCATACACTCAACAGATACAAAAACGCACCAGTATAAAAAATAACTGAATTTTGTCAAAATGCATTTTAGGATGAAATTAATAGTTGACAGTTTCTCTCCACTTCATAATCTTAAATAAGGCAAAGAAAATGGAAATTTTATAATTCGGAATACCCCGCCAGCAACACTTCTTTGATTTTGCATGTTTAGCACGTGGCAGCTCGATCGCGTCAGCATAACGGATCTATATTGACTTTCAATTTTACACTGTATGTTTACACAAGAGAAAAACTTTTTTAATGGTGTTTTTCTGTTGCGATTAGTTCAAAATATTTGTTTGGATGCTTTTGGTTTGCTACAAGCTAAAATGAGCCATGGTGTCGTATCATGGCGGTCCAGCTGCCACCACACATCGAGTGTGTGCTTAAAACATCGACTCTTGGCGGATGGCAAGGTCAAAGACCGACCAAGATCAGACCAGCCGAAGATTATGACCCTGAGTCAGGAGGCAACATAACAAAGGCTGCGTCACTCGAAATGGTTCCGCATGACTGCACCCAGTGTCAAACGAATGCCGTGTGTCAGTGGATTAGTCCAAAGTACATTATTGCATTATTCCTTTCAAAATTATAAAAAAGGAAAATCTTTTAAGTACAATTTAGAACGATTTTCGTCCGTTTGGAGCTTTATTCGCGAATGTATTGTCTTCAACCGAATTCGTGGTATTGGTTTGAGGTGTCGTAGATGCAACGCGGGAAATATCCTAACAGATTGACGACAATCACCAAAACTGCTATGTTTAATTTGACTTGAAACCATCTAAAGTTCACACACTGAGCACATCTAGATTCTGAACCCGGTCAAATGGAAGCCGCAGCCACATATCATTATAATTTAAGTTAAGTGATGCTTGAAGAGTGGGAAAACATCACACCGAACATAATGTATATCATATTATGTACAGTATGTTATACTAGAGGAGGAGCGGTCACGTGCATGCATCAATGCAGCAGGTTCATAATTATACTCTCTAGTGAAATTGCCACTTTCATTTTCATGGGTCTCTCTGGTAACCATATCATGATTTATTTCAAACTCGCGATAATTACATGAACTTGACATAACTGTTTAGACTGAAGTTTATTCACCCAAAGTTAAATAACCATATATTTACGTTTTCATCCATAACATTTATATCATAAGTAGTGCGTTTTTAAATTGTTTGAGTGTATTTATATAGCACTTTTATCGTGTAATTATATGTTCAAAAGTGCTTTACAATCACATTTAAGACATGGTAAAAACATTTGACGTAGATATATGTATGCAAAAAGATATATATAGTTTTAAGGATAAAATATGAATTTTCAGCTGACAACTTGTAAAAAAAATGAGCCGTTCTCCAGGAAAACCGGGCTTAGTGACAAAATTATGAAAATCATTATAATATAGCACTATAAAGACAAGACTCTTTTGAACAGTTTCTGAAAATTTGAGCTAAATATAACATCAACTTACATAGTTACAGACTTTGTTAGTGACGTCGCAAACGTCATTCAAACGCTATCTTACGTTACGTTAACGAGAAGTTCATAAATCTAGTATTTGATGAGTTCTTGAAGTAAATTTTTCAAAATTGTATCACATTTTAGAATTATTTTCCTTTTTTAATGAAACATAACTAATTCGTATATAAATTTTAGCTTTTAGACAAATGTATTTAATACAATACAATACAATACAATTTTATTGGCATAATCGGCAAACAACTTGCCTTTGGCCATTTACAAACACAAAAAACTATGGCAAAGACAAAATACATACATATACAAAATTAATGTAAATGACCATCAACATTAATATAAGCATTGAATGCTTCCAATCCGATTTGCTTCGTAAGCTGTATATGGCCAGTCCACACGCGCAATACTCCACCAGCCAGTATTTTATGACATGCATTATATTATGCATTATGTTAGTACATAATTATAATTAATTCTAACATAGCACGTGAGATTTGCCTTCTTTGTGTATACCAAGCTTACCATTTTTTATTACTGCAATAAAACAAGGCTGATTTGTGACGTCACGTTTGACGTCATATACTATGACAAATGACGTAATGGTTACAGTTACGTTCCTAGGAAAAAAGTAGTTTGACATCAACCAGTCTTGTTTTGCTATAAATGGCAGAGTATTGGCGAAGTTAGAATCGAAATAATAAATAAGAAGCTGTGCTTTGTTGTGTTATAGAATATATGCTACGCATTCGTGATTTAATTACTACCCATCCAAACACGTGCCTAAATCTTATTACGCAACAAAGCACAGCTATACGTATTCATTATTTTTTACATCAAAACCATTGTTTTCATTACGCATGTACTCATGTACTCGTAATTAAAAATTAATTAAGTGGCATTGATAATTATAATTTTATATATATTTAAATTTCATGAAAGCATAGCTTTAATTAGATAATGTTATTCTTATATTTTGATGACGTCAACTTCAAAGTAACATTATCTCTCCCAAACCTTTTTTGCCGACCATCCAGTAAATATACTAAATACAAAGAATAAGGATGTTTTTCACAAATGACCCATAATTGACGACAGAATATCAGCTATATTTGTCGAAATAGTATGCCAAAAATCACATTAAGTGAAATGTATGGATGACAAAATACTAGTTTGGCAAGAGTTGCTCCCCTTAGACTTTAAATTAATGTATTTATTGTTTACATTTCGTTATTTTGTTTACATACGAAGCGGGGGCTTTATTTCGTTTTCTTCCATCTTATGGTGTTTTCCACCTTTGGGACTCAACTTAAGTGCTCAAAATGCATCATTTTGCAGATAGGTTGCCAAGCTATTGCTTTTTTGAAAATAGCCATTTAAGGCATAATGGGACTTTAAACGTAACTTACATATCTTAAAATTTTCATTTCAGATGCAATACACAAACAACAGTGTTTGCTTTTGAGGATGAATTCGTAGGCCAGCATTTAGATGAAAATGGAGGTATGGGCGATTATAACTTCGTCACAACAACGGGAATGATGGAAGCACATAAGTGGCAATGGGGTAGCGATAAGCTATACTTCATGTGTACCTTAGGGTTTTGTTTCAATCGAGCTGAGTACATGAATTCAAGATGCTATCTGGTGAGAAATTCTTTGGCGAACTATAGACTTGGTCTTGGGGCTAAACATATATACATTTTGTACCATAGTATGACTAGATACCGAGAAAACTTGCAGTGGTTAAACTATGGTCGAACCATCGCTGTTTTATTTTTATTTAAGAAATAATGAATACGTAGCTATGTTTTGTTGCGTAATAAAATATAGGCACGTGTTTGGATGCATAGTAATTAAATCACGAGTGCGTAGCACGAGTGATTTAATGTACGCATTCAAACGAGTGCCTATATTTTATAACACAACAAAGCGCAGCTCCTATTTATTATTTCGATTCTAACATAGCCAATGCTTTACCATTTATAGCACCGCAAAACTACTTTTTTCCTAGGAACGTTACCGTCACCGTTACGTCATTTGTCATACTACATGACGTCAAACATGACGTCATCAATCAGCTATATTTTATCGCGGTAATAAAATATGGTAAGCTCAATATACGCAAAGAAGGCAACTTTCACGTGCTATGTTAGAATCATATTTAATCTGCGATATCTTGAAACTTCTCAAACGCCAGTAAGTGTTTTGGCGCCTGGAGAAGTTAGACATGGTCAGATATTCAAACAGGACCAGACTATAGTTAGGGACGAAACCAAGTCGTAATAATATATTCCAATTTTTTACCTGTCAAAACAAACATTACACGGTTCCTTCACACTATAGATTAGTCATCCGTTCTTGGTGTAATGAAAACTACCGTAAAAGGCCAAAGGTTTATTCTCTGGGAATTTCGTAAGTCATTAATGTTATCGAAGGGTCAAGTTGTCTTGATTTCACTGATGTATATTTATACACACGACATGGTTTAATTACAACCCAATAAAGTTTGCCTTATTGGCTCTGCTGGAATTTGATCTTCATACAGTTAAGCTAATATGGCGAATTGCGTTGGGTTGTAATTTGTAGCTCTGGTATTCAAAGAATACGGTGAGCTATTGCTATCACCCGGGCTAAGCGTAGGCGTCGGCATGTCGCAGGTGTTAAGGCTTAGGATCAACCTCTAATATCTTCCATTGACAAATTGCATTGATACTTTGCAAACTTGTTCAACCTCATGAACTGGAATATGCAACTCTATCAAGCAATTTGACCAAAAAATCTACCCTGTTAGACTTAGAAACTCCCTCCTGTACACCCAAGACGGTTATTTTCCAGATATGAAGTATTTTTTGAATATATATTGCCTTGATTATGCTATAAAGTAATATGTTTTGAATATATATTGCCTTGATTGATTGTATCTAAGCATGGCACTGAGAATTATCAGAACAGCGCGCTGTTCGAAAACAGCTCTTGTTAGTTGCTGTATTCGTACGTGTTTTGCACATCTTTTTATAGATATTTATATAAATATATGTATATAGCATTATTATTCCCACCATCTTTGATGAGGGTGGAAAAATGCTTTTCACATGTGGGTCGGTCCTCTGATCAGTCGGTCGGTAGTTCAAAGGGTTTCCGTTCAATATCTTAAGTACACTTTTACCTAGGATCTTCAACCTGTACATGGCGGTTGATCAGCAACAGTAGATGACCCTTATTGATTTTGGTCAATAGTCAAGATCGCTGTGACCTTTAACATTAATGACTATTTGGCAGTAATAGGGCGTATATGTTTCAAAACAAAATATATCAATGCACTTTGAAGATATTAGAGGTTAAAAAACCTGTACCTAAACTTTAACATAAGCATTACGTCAACACCGACGCTCGGGTGACTGCAATAGCTCCTCTTATTCTACGAATAGTGGAGCTAAAAATCACACAGATATAATAATTGCTTTATTACATGTTGATAATTATATTCAAGTAAACTTCCCACAAACCGAGTCTTATACTTGACTGAACTTGATAGCAAGCACTGTACACTTGACATAATTCCTTGGGATAATTATTCATTGGGGATTTAATTTCGTGGTTGATGTGATCCATGCAATCTACGAAATTAAATTCCCCACTAACAGTAATGATTTTACAGTTAATGATCTTGAAATGTTTTGCTAATCCTGTCAAAATTGTGACTTATGCAGAAAATGTAAATAAACTCAAAACTCGAACATGATTGGACGACTGCTGAACTATATAACATTGTGTTGTTTCACAATGTTTGACTCGCATTTTTGATCTTACATTCATTTTATTCTTGAAGGATATTCGTACAAAGAGAGTAAATCTATTTTTATGTTTTTTAATGAAGTACATACATTGCATAACCAATGAAGTGTTCTCGTTCAATGTTTCAAAATATCTTAAGGACGTTTGATACAGTTGTTTATGCGCATCATTTCTGCGCATATACCTTAAACTGGATCGTCATGAAAATTGGGCAAATGTTTGTCGTGATACTATCTAGGGTTAGTATAAATATGGGTACTTTGGGGGTAAAAATCAATTCACCCAGTAAAAAATATGAAAACACTCTGCGTGAAATCTTACATTTTCATTCATTTTTTTGGAATTAGAAGTTATTACTTGGGTTATCTTTACCCGTTTATAATGAGTATTTGTATTGCCTGGGACTACACAGATCCCCTTTTACTGTTAAATAGGGTATAAATAATGACATCCTGACTAAAATTATGAAAATCTGTGTCTAAAAGTTACACCAAGGATGAACTTTTGAAGCAAATGTTCGAATTCATCATACTTATTTACAGGTGATACGGAGGGATTTAATGCACGCCATTCGAAAGACGAGACCTAATATTGAAGTCAAGATTCTACTCTTCCTCCAAGACAATGCCCCTCCCCACCGATGTAAAGATATGTTAATGACGATAGACTTCTTGGGATATGAGATGATAGATCACGCACATAACAGCCCGGATCTAGCCCCATTCGATTTTACGGTCTTCTCGTACCAGTCAATATTTTACGCTTTAAAACAATTACTATTAATTATAAAATCATGTCATGTATGTATAGTGATAACACATTAAGATTTCACAAAATAACTGTGATATTGTATACCCACAACTTATTTTATACAAACAATCTAATAAAGATGTGAACGTATTTTTATACACACATTGAATAGAACATGATAACTACATATCCACGATGCACACCCTTTGCTTTTCAAAATGAAAGGGTGTTGTCAAACTACGTCAGTAATATCACAGCGCATAATGGGTTTCTGATATGTAAATAAAAACAACATTTATTTTTATAACTCATATTACTACATTCTTCACCTAACATACTATTC
The DNA here is from genome assembly GCA_947247005.1 of Spisula solida. NCBI lineage: Eukaryota > Metazoa > Mollusca > Bivalvia > Venerida > Mactridae > Spisula > Spisula solida. The sequence goes on along the minus strand of OX365947.1, from coordinate 36,804,701 downwards.
ATGGGTATTTTCTAATTTCTTATTACATTTACATATATAAAACTCAATAAGTAGTCTACCAAATTTTAATTCAATTTTTAATAGAAATGACAAAACCCCTTTGGCGTAACAAGGTTGTATCTCAAGTTATATAGAGAGATACACCCTTGTTGCGCCAAAGGGACGATGTGTTGATGCCTATTTGTCCACCTGCATATCCACCTTCCTGACGAGTTTTCTTGTATTATACTAGTAACGATGTACGTGTCTTTTGGAGTAGATGGTTAACGAATATATGGTTTTATAGAAGGATAATGCAAGATACACGTATGTTTACGTGCACGCATAATACTTGTAATGCAACATAATTGGCATATCTCTTCCTAGTTCAGAGTTTACCGTAACCATCTAAATCAAATTGAAATATCCATCATTTAAACAAACAATACGCGTGACCGTACTGATATATATCGTACATATATTGTCCTGTATACAAGTGGCATGCAAGGCATTTCCCTATGCAACTGTACAAGTAGGCCTACTTACTAGATCCTTATACATTCAGTGTAAAATTAAAAATATCACCAATAGGATCAAATTTAGTTCCATCCGTGAATTTTACCACAAAAATAAAGCCACATAATCAGTCGACTCTAGAGGAACTTAACAAGGGGTTATCTTCAGTTTACAACCCCACGAACCAATTTTCTGATACCCAATAATGATTAACACGACGGCAGTGTAGAGAACGGTCCGCCCATTTAATGCCGACAGTTGTTGTCGAAGGTTATCAAGCGAACGAATTGGATTATGAATATATGCACACTATTTCCAATGTTTTACAACCAAAATAAACCCCTTTCATTAGTTAATTATCGTTTTACAATACAATACAAAATTATATATAATTAGATCTATATATAATCTTGCCTTTGGACATTTTCAAACACAAAAACAGGGCAAAGCATATGGGTACTACTTTATCAAAACACTTAAGGAAAACTTAAACTTACGCTCTATTTAAATTCCTTGTAATGCTTTTACAACTGCAAAGAGGTGACATATAATAAAAATTTATGGTGTTTAGGAGTTCGTTAACTGAACCATAATCAATATTAAACGCCTCTTTACCACAGTTTGAATGTTTAAAAGAATTATAAATAATTTAAATACGTGCATAATTGTTCGAATTCCGGTGATAACACAGTACCATGACGTTTTGTCAATTATGTGACAATATTAAGAGGTTATCTAGTTGTAAAATATCCCTAAAAGGGGATCACTATAATATTTGTAGATAGATCACTCTAATTATCAATATTTCGACCTAACAAGGTCTTCTTCAGGAGGACGAAACACTTTAATTTTGTTCACATTGTTTAGCTAAAATTAAAGTGTTTCATCCTCCTGAAGAAGACCTTGTTAGGTCGAAATATTGATAATTAGAGTGATCTATCTGCAAATATTAAGAGGTTAACTAACACAATATAACATGAACTAATACAACAATACAAATAACCGGTAACAATCTAACTACAAGTCGGCACATACGACATTAAATATCACATGATTGTACTGTGTGGGGCTTTACACCACTTTTACATAATGATTATTTAAATTATTACAGCTAAACCTAATTAGTGTGAATACTTTCACAACAAAATACAACAATGTTGCATTAACTGAGATTCGTAGTACAAAAGTACAACATGGGACTATTTCAAAATGAGTAAATAAACTAAAAAAATTCTCAATAAAACAGTTATGAGTATTGTATGAGATGAAATGGCCTCCTACTGAGCGTGGTTTTAAAATACATGAGTACTATAGTACACCCGGCTCAACAGTTTACAACGCACATTTCCAGAAACAGCCTAATAAACATTAGCAAAATGAACACCTAGCCTAATTAAGATGAGTGTAGTTAAAAAATAATGTAGGCTTAACGACATCGTCTTTGCGCTCAAATATGTAACTTGGCGACATGTCATAATCAAATAAGATGAAGTCGTCCTTAAATACATCCTTGAAAGCTATGACGTCCTTTATTGGAACACTAGCAAACGCCTCATGTTTGACTAACTCTTTTTGTTTTTTAAGTTGCTCTGGATCTGATTCCATGTAGGCTTTCTTTGCCATGTCTATAAACTCTTTACTTGTGATTTTATCGACTCGTTCCGAAGAAAGGTTGAGTGCATTATCCATGGAAATGATTCCCCGCATTTGCAACTTAAGCCAAATCCTTTTGAGAGCCTTATCCCATGATATGGTTTTTAAAACTTCTTTCTTCCAGCTAAATGGACTTTCTATACTATCTTCAATGGCGTCAACCACTGAAAGCATCTTAAACTGTTCATCCAGTGCAGCCGCTGAAGCATTCAATCCAGCTTGTCTCATGATATACAAAGCATCGTCTTTAAATGTTTCCATTCTACCTATATATTTATATGGATATGTACACGGTTTACAACCTTTATTGGTGCTAATAATATGAGGATCTACGCCTCGGTTAGATTTTTCCATAGCTGTTGCTAATTTCACAAACTCTGCAAATGTTGCATCCTGGGCAACACGGTTAACTATTCTAGCTACGGGTCTGCCTTTGATTGTCTGTGGAGCATGAATCGGTTCGTTTGGGCGGAACATTGACACGGCCTTTCCACCTAAGTTTTTCCAGTAATAAGGGTTAGGAGGCACTATCTTGTCTATATATGCAGATAATAGTCTGGAATATGGATTTCGCACAAATAAGAAGTTAAATGAACTACCAGACAACATATTTCTGGATTTAGCTGTCTGTATAGCTTGAGTAAATAAACGTGTATTGTCTAGAGCCGTCTTTATAGGTACGTTATATGGTGTGGAATATTGGGATGGATTCTTTGAAGTAATCATGTAAAAAAGACGTCTCCAAAAAGTGGTTCCTATTTTTTCCATAGGACAGTACATCAGCCTCTTCTGTATGACAACATGTACTCGATTCATTGGTCCAGGTGACTGTATGTGTTGTTTGTTACAGACGTCAAGCGCAATAGAAGCAAGCTCAAACCCATTATGACCTTCGTGGTGGTGTTGTGTGTCAGGTTCCACGGGCTGTTGTGCTGACTTTGTCTCTACAGAAGCTTGATCAGGAGTTATCTGCAATATTAATATAAAAATGTATATTACATAATACGTTTGATTGAATTATAACATCATGGATTGCTTGTAGAGTGTACCCCTTGTATCTTAAAACGTAGCTATTGATATGTAAAATGAGTTCTTTAAATCTCCCATCATAATTATGTAAAATGAGTTCTTTAAAATCTCCCATCATAATTATGTAAAATGAGTTCTTTAAATCTCCCATCATAATTATGTAAAATGAGTTCTTTAAAAGTTCCCATCATAATTATGTAAAATGAGTTCTTTAAAATCTCCCAACATAATTATGTAAAATAAGTTCTTTAAAATCCCCATTAAATAAAATGAGACGTTGTTAGGTTCAAAGGTGTCACTCAACTATGAATACGTGTACAAATCGTGAGCTGTGAAACATTGTGTCGAATGCTAAACACATGCAATATGCTCAAATGACTAAATATTGTCAGCCTTGCGGATTCAGACCCCTCAATTACGTCTCCGTTTCTTTAATAGGGCATGCACACTATCTGTGTAGAGGTGCTTTGTGGGTTGTCCTTGTGATGTGTGGTTGTCCTTGTGATGTGTGGTCGTCCTTGTGATGTGAGGTCGTCCTTGTGATGTGTGGTCGTCTTTGTGATGTGTGGTCGTACTTGTGATATGTGGTCGTCCTTGTGATGTGTGGTCGTCCTTGTGATGTGAGGTCGTCCTGATGTGTGATCGTCCTTGTGATATGTGGTCGTCCTTGTGATGTGTGGTCGTCTTTGTGATGTGTGGTCGTCCTTGTGCTGTGTGGTCGTCCTTGTGATGTGTGGTCGTACTTGTGATATGTGGTCGTCCTTGTGATGTGTGGTCGTCCTTGTGATGTGAGGTCGTCCTGATGTGTGATCGTCCTTGTGATATGTGGTCGTCCTTGTGATGTGTGGTCGTCTTTGTGATGTGAGGTCGTCATTGTGCTGTGAGGTCGTCCTTGATTGGTTGTCCTTATCCTTAGGTCAAGTAAGATCAATATTGAATAGTATGAATACCACTCCAGGTAACAACTTTGCTCACACGACAGATCATACTCCTACCTTGTTTGTAGTGTTGTTAGTTCCCCCGACGGCGATACTACCAGTTTCATGATGTCGATGTATCAACGATGAGCTATTCTGCCAATGTAAAGTTTTGACAGGATCTGAAAATATAGAAATATAAGGTATTAGTAATAAAAAACTAATCATAGTGAATGAGTGTTTCTTTAAATCTACTCGAGTTATTTATATCATAGAATTAGTATTGGTAGTATGCGTTAATTATTCTTTGATTTACTGTTATTTTGTTATCATTTTGAGCAGGGGTGGTAATCAATAGTTAAGTAAGATCAATCTTGAATACTAACCCTGGGGCGGTATAGGAGAGATCGCCGTATTCATATGCAAAATGCCCACCAGCAATCTATTGGATAAATGAACAATAAAAACCTGCCATTAACCAATCGTTAGCTGGTGGTACTAATCCCTTTGAATACAAACATGATCTCTCCTATTCAATAATGATCTTACTGGACTTAAAGATAAGGACAACCAATCATATCACATCATATTAAACTATTGGTCAGTAACAGGCGATATGATTGGTTATCCGTATTCTCCAGTTAAATAAGATCAATACTGAATACTACCTCAGGGTTACGTTCGTGCAGGGCTAGCATTTTGTACAGTGTTCTTTCCGTGCCTTCCGTGCGCTGCTGTGTCTACTGAGTGCTCCCGCCACGTCCGATTTGAGGCTATTTTTCTTCAGGAAATTAACATGTAACTCATACAGTGATATCCATTTATCCGACATTCCTATTTCATCTCCTGTTTTATTATCTGTGTCAGGTTTTACGACATCGTAAAATTATGATGTTTATCAATGTATTTTTAATACTTTTTATCCAAATGTGAACCATCAAGTGTTTTCTATATAAATACATGTACAACTGACCCCATTGTACATGTATAAGACAATATTGACACAAGCTAACGTAACTATTGACTTCGACTATATAGTGTCAACAGTACAAACAACTACATTTACACAGTTATAAAAAGAAAAATAACATCTTAATATATGCAGACAAATAGTAATGTGAAAGGCAATGGCGACCTTTACCTTTGACCTAATGAGCTCAACAACAATGCGATTGAACTACTTATCTTCACCCCATAAAATTTTGATGATTCTGGGCACAACTGTTCTTGCGTTATTTATCGGAAACCATTTGGTATACAAATAAATTCAATCAAGATAAACGTCACATCGAAATAGAGGTTTTATCTACTGGCCTCAAAATCATTAAAAGGGAAACTACTGTTGATGACCAACTTCCATGTAAAGTTTAAGCATCCTAGGACAAAATGTTCTTGAGTTAATGAACAGAACTTATTTTGGTCCACAACCTACCGACGGACATGAGCAAAGAAAGCAATATAGCCCTCATTAAATATTGTGGGCATAACTATCTAGGCAATAGATGTGTACTTTCAACAGGAGTTTACATAGTCAACCCCACTTGACATCTATTGGGTCAATATTTACCAATAGTAAACATAATTAAATTTTATAGTGCGAACGAAATGCCGCCTGGTGTATAACTTGATCTGCATTTATAGCAGACGTAAACACCTAGGCATTGTTCAATTTAAAAACCGTTAAATAAGTTGTTTATTAATACATGTATACGTGTATGTAGTTATGTTCTACTCAAAGACATTGAAATACGATGGAAAACAATAGTTCACGCCGGTAGTGACACAGTAACTGTTGTCGATTTGATCAATACCATGTCAATTGAGTGGGTTCCTTATTGAACTAAGCATGTACAAAATCATTTGAATAGCCAGCTTCTGATTACAGAATAATAGAATACTAGATGGTAGTTTGGCTATATTTTCCAGAATAGAACAGAACAGAACCCTAATATTAAAACTCAAGTTTCAATTGTTATAGCATATGAGTATGTAAAGTTGATATATATTGGTAGTAATAAGACGTGACAAAGAGAGTTTACACAGTGTAGAAAATTGAACTAGATGGGGGAAGGGCTGAATACCCCATGTAGGAAAACATCTACAGATTACGATCTAAAATAACGAATGTTAGAATATAATCTACTTTATGAGCCAATGAAAACGCCGAATTTTGCCGGTTAAAAATGTTGCTCTTTATAGACGTGACGTCATGCGTTGGCGCTATTTTCTAGCGGCAAAGCAAAATGCAGGATGTTATACGCTCGCTCCGCCCTTTTTAATCATTAAAATTTACTTAATACGTTCTAACTATAACTTAAATAAACCTTCACATCTACTCTCTTTGTGGTTTTTAAACCTTTTTATCAACTTATAGTTAGAACATAGTAAAGAAATTTAAATGATTAAAAAAGGCGGAGCGAGCGAAGCTTAGAATATAACATTCTGCATTCTGATTGGCCGATAGAAATTAGCGCCAACGCATGACGTCAAGTCTGTGAAGAAAATTTTAATGATTTCGGCGTTTTCATTGGCTCGTAATGTAAGTTATATTCTAAACAAGCGATATAGCATTGAGCTTTTTCAAAAATACCAAAAGAAGACATGATATAATTGTATTTTTTCGATCATTGGTTTTGGGACTACCATTAGATGATATAGCAATGAGCTATGTTGACAACTTTAATAACACATTTGTAAACATTTGTCAAATGAGGGAATTTACTGTGTAAACTCTACTGGCAACGGTACATAAACATGCACAACCTAGATGTTTAGCTATACTGTAGTTTTAGAACGATTAACGTGGGTTTTTTGGGAGGCGTTTAAGTCTCTCATTACTACCATTGCCCATTTCTTAATACAAAATTAACCGCCTTTGGGCTGCTATGTGAATCCGCATTCAAGTAGTTCCAGAAACTGTCAACATTCCCAATACTGCTAAATATGTTTCTCCAAATTTTTTAACTGATTTAAGCCAATCAGCAACATTTGTTTATTCTAAGATAAAATATTATTGTGAAACTGTTCGTTAAATCGATATTTTTGCAAAAAAATCACTACACAGGCCGATACCGAACTTGTTTCATAATACGAAACTGACGTGTTCATTAAATGTCTCGGTGGTAAAGCTATTTTTAGAAACTTCAGACTAAGGTCAAGTGATGGTTTTATCAATGAATCGTATACGGTCTGCAAAGTACTGTTATGCAATCATATGGTGTCGTTGTACTAGCTAGCCGCTTTCTATAGACTGTCTCACGCTGTGAGGGAAGTGATTACAAGACGGTACTGTAGAATCTGATAAATAGGCGCATAGTATTATTTTAAAGCCACTTTTGATATACGCATTCGATACACGTATTACATATAAATTAATATGCACATTTTAACAATTATTTAGATACCCAACATGCCTATATAGTCACATATGCCTATTTTGATATTCTAGACAAGATCGGCAGTAAGAAAATGAACATTAAACGTGTAAAGTCGGTTTAAGCTTTAGTAGCAGCAACCAGATCGCCTCCCAGCAGTACTCTCAGTGCTTTGATTTAATTATAAAGGGGTATAACTACATGTATGTACAATTTAATTTGCATTCAGTGTAGTGGTCAAACTTGACCTATATACAAATGTATGATAATTATACGGGTAATATACAGTGCATATATAGGCCAAGATTAGTATTACAATAATCCGTTTAGACTTATTCAAGTTCGAGTGCGGACAACTTTAAAGATAGGTGCAGGTGCAGGTGATCCTATCGACAGAACGGGCGTACAAAAACCAACTTTGTTCTCCTATATGTTTATAGTCGTACAATGCTAACTTTGTTGACAGGGGAACGGTTGTATGGGAAAAGTCAAGTCAGGGTAAGAATAGAGTGACGCAGCGGTCGAGTCCAGTATTAGTTTGCGGTCTAAAACCAATTATACATACTAGATTCGCTCTTCAGACAAGGGTAGTAATATTTTGTGAACACATAACGGCAACGTCACTCTCACAATATCCTTACTGGACTGTACTGTCAGAGTGCATGGATACAAAGTCTAGAAGTTTAATTCAATCAGATATCAAATATTTACATTCAAGTTATAAATTTCCTCTCAATCCAGTTATTTTACAAGTTGAAATCTACAAACTTACAACCTAAAGAAGGTGTATTTTTACAAAATGTACTTGCTGTACGCGCTTTGATTCAGATTATTATAGTAGTAAAACATATGGGAGGGGTGGGCGCACTCATATGCCTGCCATATTTCATTAGTATGCTGACACAGGCAAATAAAGGCAACGCTCGACACTTTTTACTACACCTGTGCTAAAGAACAGCCATAAAATAGAAGGTGATGGAATACACGCCTTTCAAGATTCATCAATTCGTTAACAATTAATTAAGGAGTTAAGTAATAAACAGGTTTGATATCTACACCAGTTGGTTATAATTTAGCTCGAGTCAGCGAACGCACGCAGACGAATGGCAATGTAACGTAGAAAAAGGTTAGACGAAATCTTCAAACAATTAACTAATTGTTTTAATCACGAATTATTGTCCCAATTTAAAATCCGTCAACGAAACATCAATACCATTTAATGACAATTAGTAATCAAAGTACTGAAGTATTGTTACTTATGGGATAACGCAAATCTTGGTACATTGTAATCTATTAAAAAATACCTTAAATGGTATTGGATTAATAAGTGTGAATACTGTGAAAATAATTCACAAAAATCGATGACAGCTGACTCATTTAACTTTCATCTAACGAACCCATTAAGGCAATCCGCACATAAAAAACTCAATGAACTAGTTTCAACTGTAAAGGGGGGTGTGAAATACCTAGTTTAAGCTTAGAAAAAGCATTTAAAAGACGGTAAATGGTAATATCATACATCTGCATAAATAATGTTTGACGGCAGTAAACAAAAAGAATATACATGTAAGTAATTGGATAGGGGTGAATTGGCGCAAAAAATGTACAAAATAACAACTAAAACTGCACTAATTCAAAATTCCATAACACTAGCTACAAACGAACCGGATATGGTACGAACATCGCGAACGATTTATAAAGGGAACAATACACAATGGTATCGAATCTCGGCGCGAAAGCGCTTGGAAAAGGGCTGTTCTAACGATAGACGCAAACTATTTAGCGAAATATCTGAGGTAAATTTTATAGATGAAACATCGATCAATACTTTTTATCAATGCAAAATATTGTAAATAGTGAAAAATAAATAAATTATAACAGGAGTTTGTAGCTAAACTGTAATACAAACGTTATGAAACAAAACAGGGTAAATTTCGTCTGCTTAACCAGGTACTGTAACAGCGACATTTGTATCAACCCTCAAAAAACATTAGTCATTTTACAGAGCGTGGAAATTTATTCACACAAAAACATTAACTCACAGAAGAAACATTCCAAATTTCTCGCAATCCAAAGAATTTAAAATAATTCAATTGCTAGGGAAAATGATTGAAAATTATTATTTTTGTTTAGATTGGCTGGAACTCGGTTTTGGCTCGGATGAATTGGTCGTGGAGAAATTACATTGGTAAAATCGTAGTGATTTCAAAATTGGTATGTAACCATACTTGGGGAAATCCCCCAAGTAATCAAAGCACTGAGAGTGCTGATGGGAGGCGATCTGGTTCTTAAACCGACTTTACACGTTTAAAGTTCGTTTTCTTACTGTCGATCTTGTATTGAATGTCAAAATAGGCATATGTGACTAAATAGACATGTTGGGTATCTAAAAAATTGTAAAAAGGGGCATATTAATTTATATGGAATACATGTATTGAATGCGTATATCAAAAGTGGCTTAAAAATAATACTACGCGCCTATTTATCAGATTCTACAGTACCGTCTTGTTATCACTTCCCTCACAGCGTGAGACAGTCTATAGAAAGCGGCTAGTATAGCCATACCATGTGATTGCATAACAGTTCTTTGCAGACGATATACGATTCATTGATAAAACCATCACGTGACCCTGGTCTGAAGTTTCTAAAAATAGCTATACAGCCGGCACATTTGATGAACACGTCATTTTCGTATTACGAAACAAGTTCGATATCGCCCCGGCGGAGTGATTATCTGCAAAGATATCGATTTAACGAACAGTTTCACAATAATTTTTGATCTTAGAATAAACAAATGTTGCTGATTGAAATAAATCAGTTTAAAAATTTGGAGAAACGTATGAAGCAGTATTGGGAATATGACAGTTTCTGGAACTACTTGAATGCGGATTCACATTGTTTAGCCTAGGCGGTTCAGGTTGCATTAAGAAATGGGCAATGATCGTATTGAGAGGCTGACTCCTCCAAAAAATGCAGAGGATTTACAATCAAGCCGTGATTCTCTATACAAGTATAACACCAACACGGTATTGGGACCTGTGCCACTGAATGTAAACAGGGAAACCAGGTATAAATGTATAGTGATATTCGAAAAGGTATCATCTTTACAATGAGTCCCCAAATTTAAATTGATTTGGTAAATAAAAGTGACCATTTCTCACATCTGATAAAATAGCTCAGTGGTTAAGCTATGTTATAGTTAGAACATATTAAGTAAATTTTAATGATTAAAAAGGGCGGAGCGAGCGAAGCGAAGCGAGTCCTTTTTAGTCATTAAAATTTACTTAATATGTTCTAACTAACTTAGAATATAACATTCTGCATTCTGATTGGCCGATAGAAAGTAGCGCCAACGCATGACGTAAAGTCTGTGAAGAGAAAATTTTAATGATTAAATTTTCAGTTAACCGCCAAAATGCGGCGTTTTCATTGGCTCATAATGTAGGTTATATTCTAAGGGGAAATAGTAATGTTTAGCCAATGCAAAGTTCGAGCCATACGTATCTACATTTTTTTTAATTTTTAAATCGGAAATTAAATGTGAAGCAAAAATACGTTTGTGTAATATTTGTTTATCTTTGTAGTAAATTATTATTTTCAAATTAATAAAATGTATTATGCGAGTATTGTTTAATTTCTTAAAATCTGAATACACATTTTATAACAATTTATAACATGAACAAATCAAACTATAAGATAGTTGTTACTGCGACACACCATAGCAATAATGTTTAATCTCCTGAAACTTCAAGCATGTAGAAGATCACAAGAAAAGTGTGAATATGACAATAAATGTAATGCATGTGCATGTATCACATTAATTTTATAAGTAATTTCATAAAAGGAAAACAACGAAGGACACGAAGAATCGAACGCGGATCGAAGGATTGTTAGACGATGACATAATCCTTTACGCTTAGATGTTTCATACAAGTTGTTTGGTAAAACTGTTTAAATAAAAAAGACATATAGTCCAGTCAGGATAAAAATCCAGTGACGCAGCGGTCGAGTCAACTATAACGGTGTAAAACCAATTATAAAGGCTTATACTGTACAAACAACTATGATCAGTGCTAAAGTAACATACTAAACTTCACTCTACCTGTTAAGACAATGGCTTTGATTTTTTGCGTACAGATAAACTGCAACGTCACTGTCACAATATCCTAACTGGACTTATACCTCTGCTCTACCCAAAATCGATGTAATGGTCAGTGATTTCTGTTTATATTGACATCGCAGATTATCGCGTTTGAGTATATACAGTAATTGTGAAAGTGTCCCATGCTAGCGGGTACAGCTTGTAAAAACTGGTTTTATTCGGTTAAACACAAATTATCGTCACTTGGTTTAACTGATCATATGGACATTGCTTTGCCAATTACTAAATTAAGTTTTAAGAAATCAGTAGAAGAGAGTATGTTGAATCTTTTTCAAATTGATTGGCTCCATTCAATACAAAATGTATCTAGTACAAGTGGAAGGGGTAGAAATAAACTTCGTACATACTGTTTATTTTAAAACATACATGTATTTACTGTTGAACCCTATTGTACAATGCTTTTATCTTTTTGTCATAGGTCAGCATTTTGTAAATTATCATTTTATTTACCCATCCAGCTTTGATTCGGTTATGTGCCAAAACCTGCTTTGATATTAAAAACGTAGATCATTTTACCTTTGTAAATAATGTAACTTATTTATTTATTTATTTATTCATATTTCTTGTTTTACAGATGTAGCAATTGCTATTCAGTTTATTTTTTGATATGATCGAAGGTGATGAATTAATTTTTAAACATTTTGTAACAATACACATTAGTGTGATTTTGATTTTCAGTGTTTTATTTAATATATATTTTAGGACAGTTTTTATAATTAGAATAATAATGGTTACATAGATTTATATTGTAAATATTGTGAGTTTTAAATGAAATTGTGATTTGATAGTCGCCTATAATTCTTTTAGAATGGCTTTGTACTGTGATATATGTTTTGTAAATTGTTTAGAGTATGTATACAGAGATGAGACTTAAATAAAGATATAAACGTATGTCACCGTTAATTGTAGTAATATTTTAATACACCCATTGTATATATCGCTGGCTTAGAATGAGAAGGTCGTAAGTAAAAAATCGATATTATGAGAAACAAAAACAAATTGTCTGAAAAACTACTTTTTACTTATGTTAAAAGTAGTTTTTTGGAGGCGTTCAAGCCTCTCATTACTACCATTGCCCATTTCTTAATACAAAATTAACCGCCTTTAGGCTGCTATGTGAATCCGCATTTAAGTAGTTCCAGAAACTGTCAAAAATTCCCAATACTGCTACATATGTTTCTCCAAATTTTTTAACTGATTTAAGCCAATCAGCAACATTTGTTTATTCTAAGATCAAAAATTTTTGTGAAACTGTTCGTTAAATCGACACTTTTGGCCAAATAAATCACTACACCGGCTGATACCGAACTTGTTTCATAGTACGAAACTGACGTGTTCATCAAATGTCCCGGCTGTAAAGCTATTTTTAGAAACTTCAGACTACGGTCAAGTGATGGTTTTATCAATGAATCGTATACGGTCTGCAAAGTACTGTTATGCAATCATATGGTGTCGCTGTACTAGCTAGCCGCTTTCTATAGGCTGTCTCCCGCTGTGAGGGAAGTGATTACAAGACGGTACTGTAGAATCTGATAAATAGGCGCGTAGTATTATTTTAAAGCCACTTTTGATATACACATTCAATACACGTATTACATATAAATTAATATGCACCTTTTAACAATTATTTCGATACCCAACATGCCTATATAGTCACATATGACTATTTTGACATTCAAGACAAGATCGGCAGTAAGAAAACGAACATTAAACGTGTAAAGTCGGTTTAAGCTTTTGTAGCAGCAACCAGATCGCCCCCAACAGTACTCTCAGTGCTTTGATTAAACTTCGGGTTGGTCAAAATGTTCCGATTTTCATGAAAATATGCTCACGAGAAGCGCCTCGTGATCAAGATTTAAAATATGCATGAGTCTTATAATATATTAAGTTCGTAAATCGCACTTAGGACCTTTTCATAAAGTTGACAATTTGGCTAAATGTGTTTCGAAGGCAAGAATACATTTCAAAAAGATACTGAAAAATCAGACATGGAAGGCAGCACTTAACAGAAACAGCCGAGAACAGAAAACAGACGTATAGTCCAGTTAGGATATTGTGACAGTGACGTTGCAGTTTATGTGTACGCAAAAAATCACAACCATTGTCTAAACAGGTAGAGCGAAGTTTAGTATGTTAGCTTAGCATTGAAATTATAGTAATATAGTTGTTTGTACAGTATATTAAACCTCTATAATTGGTTTTACACCGTTATAGTGGACTCGACCGCTGCGTCACTGGATTTTTATCCTGACTGGACTATAACACTGACCACATTCACACGAATCCTATAGCGTGGTAATAACACATATTTAAACAACAATAATACATGTAAATAGTGATGATGTACATAAATAAAGATTATACTTACTGAATTGAGTCGAGACAATTATCTGTATGATTAAGGTAAGAACACCCAGAATCAGAAGATGTTTCATACATTTCCGTCTGAGCGTCATCACTAGCGTTATATCCGATTAATAATTAATTACTAATTATCCATTGTCTTGGTAGTTTATCGTTTATCAATATCTGATAGTTTATGCACATTCTCGGGTGCATACTGTTCAGATATCGTAAAGCTAGAACGATACGTTTATGATTGAACAATGATTGAACAATGATTGAACAATATATCCGTGTGGTTAAAATGACTTCCACTCCAATAGACACGTATCCGCTTCAATGCCTAATTCTTTTGCGAGAACGGGCGTTTAAATATGCTCGTAACTATGAACTGACTTTTGTCCGAACCACTATTAATGGCTTACTATAGGCCTATCGATTTTTGTGAATCGGTTTATGTTCTGCTTGTTCCACATTCAATGCCTGCCAATTGTCATTTAACTGTTAAGTCGGTCTTCCTGCAATAGAGTTAAAGAAAAATATCGATAAAATATGTTTAAACAAATAGTAATTATAAAGATTTTCTATCCCATTAAAATCAGACCTTATTAGCGTAAAGAAATGCAGCAAATGATAGGATCTGATTATAATGAGATTGAAGACCTTGTTCGTATCAATAAATGCAACACTGGCTTTCTCGACACGCACCATTTCAACAAGTTTAACAGTCCATAGTATGATTGTTATTTAAATATTTATTTTTCGTACGTGTATAAGACATTAGTAAACCAATGAAAACTACGAGCTGTAGAAAACATAATTGTAAAAAGGATCGCATGAATGATTCCTCCGAAAGAGGACTTTGTAGTTTTAGTTAATATTTCCCTGTCAATATGACTAGGGCATCAATCAAACGGACAAATATAATTAAGTCTGCTTCAAGTTCAAATAGTTTGTTGTCGAGCGAGTCAATTGTGACTTTGAATCAATAAGAATCCGAAAAAGTTTCTATCCTCTAAACTACCGTGTACCGATACCACCGAGTACCGATACTACCGAGTACCGACTACCTACACTATCTAGTACTGACACTACCGAGTACCGACACTATCGAGTACCGACACTACATTACCGAGTACATATACTTTCGAGTACCGACATTATCGAGTACAGATACTATCGAGTACCGACATTATCGAGTACAGATACTATCGAGTACCGACACTATCGAGTACCGACATTACCGAGTACCTACACTACCTAGTACTAACACTACCGAGAACCGACACTATCGAGGACGGACACTATCGAGTACCGAATTAACGAGTACCGACACTACACAGTCGAGTACATGTACATACACTATCGAGTACCGACACTATCGAGTACCGACACTACCTAGTACCGATACTACCGAGTATCGAGTACAGACACTATCGAGTACCGACACTACCGAGTACCAACACTATTGAGTACCGACACTATCGAGTACCGACACCACATCTCAGTCTCCATCATCATTTCTTCCCAAATCATGAACATTTATATGCAAAATCGAAGTGTCAGTAATGAAAGCACCCGTCCAGTCATGCATATTTTTACGAAGCAGAACTGACGCTACATAACCCCTTGATTGCAGGACTAAATATGAACTTATACTACTATGTTCATATACGTTGTGGTTGAGAACAAGGGTTTGAATGCCACCTATCGGACTAGTACAGGGGGGTTCTCATGCTACTTTCATTGATGGTTCAGCATTAAAATTATCGGGCCATATATTTAAAGTTGGTTTACAGAGTTTACGGGAATATAAGAATCCATCATGAGCTTCTATGTAGGATAAGGATATCTCACCCGAGGGATCGGATTTTAACCAGGGACGAGGCTTGCCGAGTTCCTGGTTAAAATTCCGACCCCGAGGGTGAGATATCCTTATCCTACATCGATTGTCTCATGATTGATTATTTTTCTCCGACGTAATTTGAAAAGTAGGACTTTACAACATTATTTAGCTTTTATGGCGTCAAAATGACGTCATCATAATGTGCTATTTGCCGTACATTCTCATTCAAAACAATCATTAATAATAACGAAATAAAGCGTACGCTGTTATGTTATGTTTAAGAATATGCCTTTTAAATGGTATAGAGCCTATTGGCGTTCGTCTTCATAAGCTTTATATCGCCATTAACCCGTAAATCCCGAAATTAAGGTCGGCCGAATGAAATCACGCGGTGGTTGCTCATGTAAGATAGATGTTGCTAATGTAAGATAGGAGTTTCTTACATGAGCTGAAAACCTATCTTACACCAGTTAAAGTGGGAGAATAGTTTATCTTTCTGCAAGAGAGAATGTCAAATAGGCATAAGGATGCTCATCTGTCGTCGTGTTCGCGACCTATAGGTCCGACGAAACAACTCTTGTCATTGTTCCATTTCCCTAGCACATTTGCAGGTAATCATACTTATCATTAATTTATTATTTAAGGTGGAACCACGCTATAAAACGCGTTTTCCATGGTAACTTAACGACGTCATAATCACGCCATGGGAATACGCACGGGGATAAAAGAACCGACGATGCATTAGGATTAAATCAATGTTTTCTATGGTACCAGATTTTATATAAACGGATTTAGCGGATTAAGCCCAGTGGTAACGCACTGTGCTGTCAATCCAGAGGTCGTGGGTTCAATCACCGGCAACGGAACTTGACATTTCTGAAATATGAATAATATTTCCCGCTATATCTGACCGTGTGGTTTGCAAAGTTTCTGGGTAAAGGTGCCAGGAAGCTGTGTATCGGTGCTATACACCGGGCACATTAAATAACCAGGCTGTCTATTCAAAAAAGAGCTTGTCGCACTTCTAATGTGTGTTTGTCTCTCTCTCCCTTCAGGGGCTTTCTCTCAGTCTGTCCCTCTGGTCAGATCATA
Organism: Spisula solida; assembly: GCA_947247005.1. Lineage (NCBI taxonomy): Eukaryota > Metazoa > Mollusca > Bivalvia > Venerida > Mactridae > Spisula > Spisula solida. The sequence goes on along the minus strand of OX365947.1, from coordinate 36,787,790 downwards.
CTGTATATGCACTAGTAAAGGATGCACCTGCGCCCTTGTGGTTGCGACACTATAATGTAAAGTGCCTTTGAACGTGTGTTCGCATGAAAAGGACGCTATATAAAACTGGTATATATTTTGTATATGGGTCTTGAATTTGTTTCACTTTAAGGTAGTTAACGTTGTTTCATCGGCATTACTTCAGGTAGTTGCTCAGTAACAAATATAACTATAAATCAGATTACTAGTTCGTAGTGTCTACCTTAAGTGACTGTTGCTATAGACATGTGTTGATACAATATAATGTCTATGAGAACCATAGCAACAAACCGACAATGATCAACAAAAAATAAGGATCCCTTCCAAGTTTTTTTAAATATCGACGCCTTCTTAACAATTCTATCAGTACGAGCATTACCATATATCTGGATGCATAAGAATTGCTTCAATTTTCGCGTTTTCACAACAGGTGGTGTACGTTTGTTCTAAAAAAACTTTTTATATGGTAGAATGTTTACTTGTGTTATTGTTCAACTGTTTATTGTTAAGGATCTCATGGAAGATTGCCATTTATTATAATTGATTGTCAAATGAGTTTCCTCGTAAAATATAGTCTTTATTATTATTATTATTATGTGCATTTATTATTATCATTTATTGATATTTGTCATTTTATAGATAGTGTTTATGAAGAAATCGTGCTCACCGAGTCATAAATGTGTAGTCTTCCATGACTTTCCGCCTCAAAAAAGCTGAGTACATAAAAGTTTGTACTTTGTGATTGTAAAATGGGAAGTGGTTTCATCTATCAACAATTTTGATGCTATGACAAGTTTTATCAAAACGATATTGGTAAATGAACTGTGAAATAACACCAACACGTATGGCTCGGTTTCAACTATTTATGTCGTTACAGCATGTATATGAAATGAGATTAGCGTAAGTAAGTCATGCATAATATTATAATGTATATGTTATGCGCAATATAAGAATAAGATAATGCTCGAATCGTCCTGCTCGTTTTGGGAATTCTAAAATTGTTGCGCGATGTTAGAATTCATAAAACACGCAGGACTATTCTAGAATAGTCTGTGCGCGTTTTAAGAATCGGGACAATGTAAAGATCAATATTTCGGGCTATGTACATAGAAATATAATTTAACGGGCTATTTCTGTTATTTGTTTGTTCAGTTTGATTCAAATTAGGGACGGTTCTAACTTCTAGAATTGTATTTTATTCTTAAAATGCACAGAACATATATTGTACAGAACTTTTGACTTGACGCTAATTAAACCTCACGTGTGTTTACGGTTATCGTACCGTAATAATGTTTCGATTAGTTAAAATAACAACCCTTGATTAGACAACGGATAAGCAGGGGTATTCAAGGATTCCATGTTAAATGTTTTTAGCTATACCAGAGAATTAGAAGAAGTGTATTCTAATTATACGTGTATACAGACCATGCTGTGTTTATGACAAGAAAAAAACTATATTATTATACATAACACCATACTGGTCAAAATAAACTTTGAATGATACATCATGCGAATTAACAAGCTATGGTATTTTCTTTCTACTGTTTTTAAATCTGCGAATGCCCGGTCCCACCATCCTCATACATCAGTGGTTAGTCAAGTCGGACGAAGAATACTCTGGTGAACGAGAATGGGTCCCACGAAATCGCTATTTCAACAAAATCCACAAAATTCTGTACCCACTAAAATAATAGTTTAACGATACTGGTAAGCTCTATAGTAGATACTTATCACAGTACAACAAAACAAATGTACACGTCGTTGTATTGATCAATGTCTGTTATAGTTGAATATCCCTCAGTTTAAATTGTTATATATATCTTTTTATACGTACATTATTGACGAAAATGGAACAAATGCATTAGATTGCCAGACTGTCTGAGAGGGTGGTATAAGTTAGTGAATGGTGAATAAATCATTTGTTTAGGTTGGAACGATGAACTGCCTAAAGACGGGTGCCAATAAATGAATAATATATAAGTTACGTTGATATACACCACGTGTCGATGTGTAGGTCTATTCATTACTTGTAGCCGACAGTTCCGAGTTCATACGTCAAAGGATATCAATATCAATCGTATCCATGAGCGGAAAGGCTCGATGTAGGCTTGAATGTTCTTTAGAACATTCACATTTTGTAAAAAAAGGACACTTTCGTGGAGGCGTACATCCATCGATTATAGTTTAATGTTGACTATACATGTGATATATCTGTTGTGGGATGTTATTGTCGAGGTTATCAGAGCAGAGCAGAGCAGAGGAGAGCGGAGCAGAAGAGAGCGGAGCAGAACAGAGCAGAGCAGAGCGGAGCAGAGCAGGGCGGAGCAGAGCGGAGCAGAGGAGAGCGAAGCAGAGGAGAGCGAAGCAGAGGAGAGCAGAGCAGAGCAGAAAAGTTGTTCATTAACCTTACATATGTACAACTCATCACTTAATATATAATATACAAACATCATTGTAATGGATAGAGTAAAATATACAAAATGTATACGTTTTTAAATACGAGAAATATACAAAACTCTAGTACTGAGAATGTTTAAACACAAGTTCAAATAATTAATGAATTAAGCCGAATTAAGCGACAATTAATGACGCTACAGTATTAACGTCTATACTATGGTAGTTAAATACTTTCACATTCGTGTTGTGCTCGCTGTCAGGCATACTGACCGGAATGATGATCTTAAGCAAGCTTTTTCAACTTCAGTTTGGTCAACACGACCACTTCAATTTTCATGAAGATAGGCTCATAAGTAGGGCCTTGTGATGCAGATTTCTAATTAAGATCGTAGGCTAATTATAAGCTTGCGAAATGTACTAGTATATCACAGCCACGTATCTATATCAACATCGGGTGCAATAAAACAATTCTGCCCACCGTCTACTATCACTCCGCTATTTCTCTATAACTTGTACTTTCTCCTAAACATATTGACCAACATTCAAACATGTGCCTGTGTTAAAAGTTAAAACACACATGCGTGTATAAAACAACATACACAGAGTAGACAGAGGTCTGTCTCAACATTCAAGCAAGCATGTTGATGCATTAGCCTATAAGCGTAAGGGTCACATGAGGGCTGCTAAGCAGGCCCACATGGGTATGCCCATATTGAACGTAAATATGACCGTTGTTGGGGGGGGGGGGGGGTCGCATATTGACAGTTTCTTGGCAAAAAAATTTATGTACCGATTTATGTATTACATTGCCTATATGATATTGGATCCAGATGGCATATACTCACGTAAAATGTTGACATTATACTAGAATTTAAGTAGATTCTTTTGGATCAGTTCGGCAGTCATAATCGATCTTAAATTGTAATGCAGTAACATAAATCATACACGTACATCGAGTATTAAAGAACAATACGAAACTCCGATGCAGTCCCCATACGGACCTCGTATGTCCCAATATGGTTGCACATTTAGGAGTCATTTGGTTCCGATATAATATACTACTATATATAATTGCTGGTACATAATGTATTATTGCAACCAGTTACTAATACTTAGGAAACAATAAAGGGTCTGTATTTAATTACCGTACAACGATAAAGTCTAATACTTTCACGGTAACATTTACCCATTTGTAATAAAACACTCTTTCATTAAAAAATGTTTCAGGTCTCACTGTTCAAAAATATTTCAGTCATATGGAGACTACCCAGTCAAATTATCCTCACACCAGGTGACTCTGCAGTTACCCAGAACTACCCTCATGCTGGGCGTCTGACAAGGAGATATATCAGTACCATTTTAACAATTTTGGCGTTGTCGCGGCCAGGATCGAACCCACAACATTCGATTCTGAGGCGGATGCGCTGACCACTCGGTCACAAAGAACGGTTCTTTTAAATTCACACCGAACTTATGGTTTTTTGATCACTAATTCGTATACCTCTGTAATGTGATAGATGGATCCACTTGCCTAGGGATGCGAGAGAAGTATAGTCTGTTTATTCAGGTCTGTCATTTGTACACAAACATTGCAATATCTATTGTTTTAAATTATTTCAATTTGAGAAAATGGCAATAAAAACCAATACCGCACTCACCTAGCCACATACTAATACACATAATATATATAAAAGTAAGACACTAATGGGAGAATTCGCAATGTTTATATGCACAATGTTACGTATTTGTAGAAATGATTGAGCTGATATAAAATCGAGTAATAACATAATAAACTTGGATATTGGAACAAAACAAAGTGCATGCATTAAAACACACGTATGTACACATGAGAAAGCTACATCGTTTTGGTACACAAAACTCAACACAATCATGTATAGATAAGCTTAAATACATACACACCTCCCGTTAAATTCCAGAAACATTATATAACATGTTTGCAACACGCCAGGAACACACACAAGTCTAAAATAAATTTCATTATTTTTCGTTCCTTTCTTAAATCCAGTACAAGTATTTGGGTCGCGTATACAAGACATACATTCGTGAAACACATATAACACTATCGCTACCGATACATAGTTTCTCAGAAATATAACAACAGCTATGATCTATTTTCACAGATAGAACAGAAGTTTATCAGTGTTTTGATACTACACGTTACCAGCTCTCACACAGCATACCACGACTTCCTGACAGAATTATCAATTGGAGAGAATGTAAATATTCGAAGTACATTTGCTAAAGTACATGCACACATATTCAACGACTAAGTACAAGTAAACGCACGCAACGTATTATATTCTTTATTTGTATTGAAATAACGTTAGCGGGACATTAGGTGTATTGAAATATGTCAGAAGGGCAAACCTTAACCCTGATTGCTTGTATTGAAATATGATAACCGAGCTTATTCCATGACCTGGCCCCGATCTCCCGAAGAATCTCAAGAAGAAATCTCAACTCAAATTGAGATTCTGCTTCAATCAGAGTTCAGAAATTAGGGATAAATCTGAAGCCCGAGCTCTTGAATTTTTACTATAATAAACTCAGAACATCAGTTCTGTTTAGTGATCCTAATTTTTAGTTCAGCCCCGCATGGAAATCAACATAAAGGCACATGCCAATACAATATTTGAGATAAGATCTTGCTCAGATTAAGATGCTTCGGGAGATCGGGGCCTGGTATAATAGCGTTGTTAATTTTACAATTTAAACTGAATTTGAAATAACACTAATGATACAGTAATTTTGATTTTTCTGAAGATAACCTGTCAAATAAATAAAAAGTAAAAACAATCCAGTTCATGTATATTTGTTCAACCGACTGAATATGATCAGTTTCAGGGGGGGGGGGGGGGCAAAGGGAAATAATTTTACGAGATAAGAGTAGTCTGATGAGTTGTCTCCTTTAATTAAACATAGGGTCTGTCTCGAAAGTCTAATTTAACCCCCCCCCCCCCCCCCCCCCGATTGTTGAGTCGCACACGGCGCCGCTGGAAGTCATAGCACATTGACCTATGACCCTCCATTCATACAACTAAGTAAAGTGGAGCAATGTAGGGTATTCTTTTGCCCATGTAAATTGACCAGCGGCGCAGACGGGATCGAACCCGGGACCTCTCGATCCCAAAGTGCACACACGCCCTACCCAGGCTATAGGCCACCGCTCGCCAATGACGGCGGGTTTCTATCATTTTAATTGAAATGAATAGTTCTTATATAGGTTTATATTATATTATTCAAAACGAAAATGATGTGTTATAATCAATTTGAAAGACCAAGTATAAATATTTACGTTTCTTTTCAACGTTCAGTGCATAAAGGAAATCAATATTACGCCTGTAATTATTACTAAAATAAAAGGAAGTTTATGAATCACAGCAATTATTTTACTACATGAATGTCACCTTAGTATCACCTCAAATATAAGTACGCAAAGTATGTGCAAAAAGATAATATTAACTCAGACAGGGAAGTCAGCACTCAACTTAACTAGCCAAGCACAGAAAACATTAAACACACACAAAGCACTATGCCCAAACTGAACCAACCGAGCACAGGAAACATAAAACATATACAAGACACAATGCCCAACTAAACAAGCAAAGGTCCGCCCAAGTCCAATCTGTTGAAAAGTATAATGATCGAATCATTAGTTTCAGCAACCAAAAAACTGAATGCCCTAGCTTCAAGTTCATTTACACTGTTGAAAAGACGGAACAGAGTAAAGTATGTATAATTTATAACTCCAAAACCATGAAACAAATATACTAGTGTGGCTCATTTGTCTTATTGCTTTGATATAGTACCTTGTGCATACGTATTATGTTCAGTCTTTGTTTAACCGCAGTATCAGCAACAGCTTAATACAATCGATCTTCATGGTCTCAAGGGGTTCTATTATGCTTGTTGTAATGGACTAATAAAGATCCTCCATATATGACTTATTGTACTCTGTGCTAAAAATTGGGTCAGTAAATATGTTCAAACTAAAACCGGGGTATGTACGTGTTGGCAATTTCCTTACAAATTAATCATCGTTTATATAATTAAGGAAGTTACAGAACTGGAGACGGTTCCTCAAAGCTTCGTTAAACTTAACGGCAGGTTGAATATCCTAACCGGCTGTAAAAATTTAACTTTTACATTAAGGTGGATTCCACCCTTTTCGGTAAAAGAGAAATGTACGCCAGATTGTAATGCTATTTGGTATGATTGAAGTATTAGATGTGAACTTCACAATTTCGAGGTTTTTAGTCAATAGAAATACGTTTAGTAGCGTTAAAAGTGCCACCTGGTGGGACGTATTTTCGTAGCAGTTTTAACGCGTTTTCTCCGTTTTTGCAATATATTCTTACGTTTCGATAAAATGAGACCGAAGTGATGTTGAAATGCGGCAGCGGTACCGGTTCGGTAACAGGGGTATTCAATTTATTGTTAAATTACTTTCAAATGAGTTGAAAATGTCCACAAACAGGAGTCGTGCCATGTCCCCAAGGCAACACGTACTAACTTCACTGCACTATTTAGCTACAGGGGCCATGTTTCAAGTAATTGGAGACTGACTGGGATTTCACAGTCTCGAAGTTTTATAGCAGCTATGTTTTGGAGATGCCCTATTTGAAGCTTTTTGAGTGACGTCGCAAACGCCATTCGAACGTTATTTGACGTAACTGTAATAAGTTTTTCATGATTACACAATTTGATCAACTTTTGACATAAATCGGAGCACTTTCTAGAAATTGGTCACCATAGTATGTGGTTTCGACATAATTCATCGGAAAATTTAACGCAGGGATATAGAACAATACGAGGGCCACTTAAAAAGTATTAATCAGTGGCCAATATTACGTTTAATATTCCATTAATGTGTATAAACGTGGATATTTTCTGAAATATACAACCTTTGGCTAGCTAACCAATAAAACAATATTGCAATCGGTAAAATATCCATTCACCCATATGACATTGAACCAATGGGGTATGAAACACTGGAATTGCGAGAAAATAAGGTATATTAGTAGACGTAAGGGTTGATATTAATGGTCATAATTTTTATAATTTTTATTCGATTGATTTGAAATTTGCAGATTTCATGCACCGTATACTTGTTTAACTACTGCTGAATCAACATTATTTTAGGACAGTCTAAATGGATTTAGTTGTACAAGGATTCTGCCATGTTCGAATTACTCCAAAAACTGCAATTTGCTTGGACTATACCCTATACGTTGTTGCTGCATTGTACTATTGTACGTCATCAGTGGGAAAGTCAAACATGTAGCTTTCTTAACACATTTATATGTTACTATCTTTCACATGATAAATATGTCCTGAATTATTCATTATTTGTTCTTTACTTCAGCCTAAAGAACATGATCACGTGACCAAAATATACGTATTTTAGATTTATGACGTCATATCCCTAATACAATAATACAGAAAACAAAAATACATGATAGTAATTTTATATATGAAGAATTACATGAAATGGACAACAGGGGTGAATTTTCTATGTTTATCATAAATAGGGGGTATAACATTACCCCAACCACTTTTTTAACATAACATTTTGTTGTTAAAAATAAAATTGAGGTAAAAGTGATTAAAATCGCCCAACGAATGCAACTACATATAATAATCTAGAAAAATTTACATATTCAGAAAAGTGTTTATTTACCTAGTATATATCTAATATTAATTAGGGTGTAAGTGTGGTATTTTGAGTCTCGGATGTGACTTGTTTATATTGCAATAGTTTGATAATAATTTACCGTTTTCAAAATTATGGATTGCCATTTAAGAGTACAATGAAGTATATTGCAAATGATATCAATTCAATTTCAGTAAGCTTGAATGACATTTAACAACAACGCTCAGAAATCGTATGAGCCCATATAACACAATTCTTTGTCGAGTGCTTTAAACCATGTCCTGTTTGAATACCAATAAAATGGAAATACTTTCGTATTAAATGATGAAAATACCACGAATGTCTAGCTGTGAGATTGTTCTTTAAGAAAATGTACAGTTTTTATATAGTCAGAAGCAATGATGTTGATTTATCGCCCACTGATTAGTACTTTTAAAGTGGCCCTCGTATGTGTCAATTACTTAAAATAGAATCAATAGATATGTATGTTCTCCCTTATTTTATAGTCTGGTCCCCGTTCCAAAATCTTACATTACATTGGGTCTAGTCTGGTTCCCGTTCCCAAATTAGATTGGGTCTAGTCTGGTTCCCGTTCCCAAATCTTACATTACATTTCCTAAGTGACAGGCAATCTTATCTCCGTGCGACTGGACTCGCCCAATCATACTCCGAACTATGCACAATGATAAAGAAGTTCACATCTTGTCTCCAATGTCATGCCACCAAGATCATACTCATTTTCTTTAAATCGTGTGTGTCCGTATTTTTACAAATATTAGGATTATGATTCCATCTTATAAGAACTTACTAGTTTATAGGGTCGAACTTAAAATATTTCTAAAACTGCTTACACATCAGATTTTAAATCATAACGCCCCCATACAGACTCTTACAACCAGTTTTCATCATAATCAAGAATGTCAACGAAAACTCTCGCGAAAGTCGTAGCCATGATGCTTAAAGGGGACTTTCACTCTATGTACAATAAGATAAATAGTAGTAAACTTATCCGGGTACAAACCGTTATTGTTCACACATGTGCATATGCGAACACGCCCTGTTCCGACTTCCTAGTAAATGATACTACACATTTTACACGGTAGCGTGAACAGACAGAAACAAGAGCTGTCACTGTATCATGCCCCTGAAGTGCGTTGTTGATGTTATATACAAGTACTTTAAGTTACCAAAATGTCTAAGTTATAAAGTGCCTTAAGTCCTTACAAATAAACCTATACTTATATGACTTGTCTTATAAAGTTTAATAGTGAGGTTAAGTATGACTGTCAAGTTACATTACAATTTAGTACAGAGAGTAAACAAAATATTGAAGTTTATTAAAAACTTTAAGTTATAAAGGGTCATAACTCTTTACAAAATCATCCTAGAGTGTTGCCACTTTTCTAGTAGGGTTGACAAATGACAAAAAAATATGTGTGTTAAGTTTAAGGAGGTCAGATCTACCTTGTGCGCAAAAATTAATTGCAAAAAATAGATATTTTTTATTTTAACTTTTTATGTTTTTGCATGTATAAAAAGTGGGTGGGGAACGGCAAAATTGAGAATTATATGGGTGTACAATAAGTCCCTACAATTGTTCAAATGCTAATGCTAATATAAACTATGTAGTGCATGATTTAGTTATATGAAGCAGCCACACTTTAAAACATTTTCCTAAAATTTTATTTCATTACAATATGCAAATTAGGTTAATTTTATGCAAATTTATTCACAATTAGTACTTTTTGATGAATAGCTCCTAAAAGGCTGGTGACTCCTATTTTTTATTTGACTAAACTAGTGTTCTAGTTGATACTCAACTTATGTCCAATTTTAAAAAAAATTCGATCGTTAGATATTTTTCGACGTTCATTTGAAAATGACACTTTTGTGCAAGTGGGTGGGGTAACTATTTATCATGTACAAATACTGAAATTGTTCACCGGGCAGCCGAAATTGTGACTTATGTCAATAGGAATGACCATTTAACACATAAAATATCATGCATTGTTTAAAGTGGTTTCATAAATAAAAATCTTAAAATTAAAGAACATAATGGTGCCATAAATGCAGGAAATATAAAAAAGAACAAAATACAATGGTAGGTCATCAGAAAGCCATGTATCTCGAAAACGAGCCTGGTACCATATCCTTTTAATGATTTCAATGTTGTTCTAGAAGATTGTGCTGTCATTTTAAGATGTTTCAAGGAAACTTCGATCGTTAGATCAAAGGTGCACGTACCTCCTTAAATACAATAGCATTGATGATAAACAAAATATTGAACATTTTAAAAATCTTTAACCAAAATATTTTGTCTAAGTTAAAAAGGATCATAACTCCTTACAAAATCATCCTAGATTTATTCCCTTTTTCTAGTATGATTGTCTTATTATATAGCATTGATAGTAAAAAAAACCCTATTGAACTTTATTAAAACTTAATAACCTAAATTTCCGGGCTAACGGACATACAGAAGGCCGGGTGGGGGGGGGCATAAAAACAACATTTGAAACGTTATCCAGTGATATCCGTTTATGTAAATCTTCCTGTCAGCTTCTGCTGTGTTTGTGTTACGTAGCCCTGATGTTGGAAACAACGCACCGCTCGTGTTCGTATAGTGGATTTAATGTTATTCATATAGCTAGTTACACAGTTCATAAACATAATACTTCGCAGGTTCACAGCATAAGTCAACGTTTAATACTCTAAACATAATGGCCAGGAATATAATTTTTTTTTATCGTCTCTTATATTTACTATCCTAGACATATCTTAAAAGTTATAACTTATATAAAGCCAACCGGCGAACAGGACAGAAATGACTGATGTCTTTGGAATATAATGTGATAATTAATCTTCTAAATAACGATTATTACCATTGTAATTTTGAGTAGTAAAGAAATTATAAGTAATTTTCGACCTGTACCTTAACAAAAGAATGTTAACATTAGGTGTTAAATTCCTAGTCTGTTCCACGGAGCTGAATAGCCAACAGTTAATTCGTAGAATAACGCGTGGAAGAGTAAATTAAATTCCTAGATTTTGAGCAACTGTGTAGTTGCTGCATATAAGCTAAACGGAAATATATACGCTTTGTCAATCTCATTATAACCAAACACTACGGCTTCCTCCTTAATTTCGTGATTGGAGAAAAAGCCTCGTCTTCTGAATACTTAGAAAGTCTTACAGTTGTATTCATGGAGACAGATATCGAGTTCCGGCCATAGACATTCAAAGTAAGTCACTGTCTTTATTATACATCATAAGAGCGATAATTTAACACCAAAAGTTAATTAACATTCTATTGTTAAGGTACATAGCGAGCATTACTTAAAGGAGGTCGTTACATTTAAATAAAACAGCCGTAAGAATAGTCATTCGCGGGCGGTATCGCTAATCTTACGGGAGAGCCCGTTTCCTACATTTAATGCTTTGCTCAACACAATACTCGTCAATACTTTTAAACTTAACATAAATAAACTTTTAATATTTGCCCTATGTGCTGTGCATTAATGTAAACTTTACGAATGAAAATGACACCACTTACCTTTAATTTTATTTCCGAAAATTATCCATTTAGTGTCATTTATTACTAACGCGTGTTAAAGATGCGGATGCAATACTAGTCACAATATTACGTTAACTTATATAAATACAAGTCATGTACATCTAGCATTGTATGACGTACAGAGACGCGAATTTTAAATATATAATTTATATATCGATTATTAAAACCTCGACTTTCTTAAACTTATAATCCAACAATTACACAACTGTGACAATCAAGCGATATTTTTTTTTAATTTACTCAGTCAATAGAAAATTCGATCTACAGTTGGTCACGGATATACACAGAATGTATTTCCGTGAGTTGGTTTATAAATAATTGTAAATGCTTGAGTGCACAAACTAAACAATGGCTTAAACACTTGACTTGTCCTATTGTTAAATACCATAATACAATTCAATGTATTAATAAACATATTGTTCAGTTACTATATATAGAGGATCTTACATGAGTGTCTTTCTATATTGAATTTATTAAACGAGTTGGATAAAATGATAAAATGCGAGGCTCTGCCGAGCTTTTTATCACTTTTATTCAACGAGTTTAATAAATTTAATATGGAATGACACGAATGTAAGATTCTTTTTATCACATAAACTAAATACACAGTAAAAGTTTGTCAAGAATGCACACACTTCCCCTTTAGCAAATAAACTCCATAGGAGTAAAGCGGTTCATTGAAAGAGCTAAGAAAATAGTGCAACAATGTATACACCAATATGTTAATTTTTCTGCCTTTGAAAATAATATTTATAGGGTATCTAAAATCCTGCAGATATAAAACTACGCTTAACAAAATAAATAATTAAATCTAGGACCACAGCAACACAACGTATTCTGTTCTGTTCCGTGTTCCGTTCCGGGTTTTAGTAACAACCAAGGACAGGGGAAGTAACTAGGTTTTCCGCGTGAACTTATTCGCGATTCGTCTGAATAGCCGAAAATAACTGATTGTACACGATGCAAGTACTTGGTAAGCAAGGAAAATCGTCTTTAATACTCAAAATTAACGGATTTATACAATGAAATCAACATCCAGAGCCGTGTGTTTGTGTAGATGACAGATATTTGGTATGTACATTTCGTCCCGATCTTATTCGTACCCACGTTTAACGGACCTACCGTCATGTTTACTTACAGTGATATCTCTTAAGTTCTTGTACATCTGTTATTGTGTGATTATAACATGCCCTAGAGTGCTCATAATCGGATATAGAATTTATTCTGTTCTAAAAATGTATTCTTTTACTTTTTTGACAACGTGTATGAATACATAAATAAAGTGACTCGCCCTTGTATATACCTCATTTGCATGTTTATTACACGTGTGTATTATGACTTTTATGTAATGGGTTTATTAAACTCCCAGAGCCTATTTTATGTGATAAACATATATATATATATACTTGGGACATAAATAAAGTCAACGATTAATATTAATGCATTATTTGTTTCTTATTTACGTAAAATTTGGTTTGGTAGCATATACGTGACCGAGTACCCCGAACACCGGCATTTCATTAAACCGAACCTTCGGTATACACCGACGCGTCATAGCTTGTGAAATGTGTCGGGAGCTGTGTATGCATGGTTAGGAACACTATATATTCATAAGATACGTAGTATTGGAAATACACCCGCAAGAAAACAGTAACACCGTACACCAGCATGTGAGGAGGCTGCAGGCACCATTCCATGTCAAAGGAAAGTATTTTTGGATACAATTCGATCGCCCTCTGGCTGAAATCTTAGATGGATCGGGAAAACAACAAGAAGGTACAAGAAACGATCGAATGGACACACGGTCAAAAGTTCTCATAAGAATACAATGTATTTATCAAGCTATAGCAGCCGCATAATAAAAGCTAACATAGCACACATTTCTTTGCCAGATCTACTAAAACATTTATGTAAATATAATGTCTACTTACCCGGTATATATGATCGTACGGCCGACAAATCGAATTACAATTCATAGATATTACTTTGTAATCCTATAATTTCTCTATGGTATTACATAGCATGTTTTGTATGATAATCAATAGTATCATTATTTGGCATATTGTAAAGAGTTCAACACTTAGTTAACTTGGCATATTGTAAAGAGTTTAACACTTAGTTAACTTGGCATATTAATTTGGCATCTCACGGTGATGAAACAATAATTATATATTAGTATACATAAAAGCCCTTTAAGGACATGGAGTATGATCTATAGTGGGTGGGTGCATGCTTTTTTCAAATGCATTTTATTCTTCGAATTGATGTTTGATGGGTACAGTAAGCATAGAATTATGATGCACTACATATACCCTTGAAGTTAAACAAAAAATGAATATTAATAAAGTGAATTTATTGAGAATTTATTGAAGTATGACAGCGTTTTCATTGTAAATCTTGCTCGTTCGCAAACACTATAACTGCCCAAGGGTACTTGCTAAAATGTATATCATTCTTACAATATAACCCAAGGGAACAAACTCGTACTTAGTTTAAGACTGAAAAATGTATTCTTACAAAGATATTCACAAAACGTTGCCATTTTTCTACTTTCGGCTTGCAAGGTCATTGACGATCATTGATTTTTTTCATGATACAAGTTCATGAATTTGTTTCATAATTATTTCTTTGTAAGAGTTTGTTCCTTATTCTATTAGCTATGTCCCCAACAACTAACTTTGACTCTTAATGCCATGTTGACTTTGTTTGTGAACGAGTTAGATTTGCAATAAAAATGCTGTCATGCTTCAATAAATTCACTTTATCAATATTTATTTTGGGTTGAACTTCAAGAGTACATGAAGTGCATCATAATACAATGCTTATTTTATTCAACAACTTTAATTTGAAGACAAAAAACGCTTTTTAACGAAAATTGCACTATCTCACTAAAGATTAGACTCTACTCCCTTAACCAACAAAATATGTTTTTTTTAAAAAAAAAGAAACTAGTAGCAGTCTCACTTGAGCAAAAATTAGGGCCAGCTGTCTGAATGACCTAGTTTCAGCAATAAAAACTGAATGCCCTAGTTTCAGCAACTCAAAGGCTGAATAACCTTGTTTCAGCTATTTCACAAAGCCGAATGCCCAAGTTTCAGCATTAAAAACGCTGATTGACCTAGTCTCAGACTAATTTTTTTTTGGACAAAAATATTGATTTTGAGATTTTCCATAATACAAAAGAGTAGTCATATTAAATGAGCCAACATGCAAAATAAATTGTGTTAATATCCTGATTTTTCGGGGTTACCGAGTGGTTGTTGGCTCTCGAGACTGTATTGGTGTTTCAACGACATAGGACAACCCAAATTTATCCTGTTATAAAAAAACGTTCATATATAGTATTTAATATAACATAGTTATATGATTCTATCAAGCAATTGTAAGATCTCTCAACTAAACACGAATAAAAATTAATCAGTTACAGATTACGAAAATATAAAATATGACACATATCATACTACTAGGTAACAAGAGCCATGATCACATGGCCACCCCGCCGTATATGGTTGCCACTAGTGGGTGTTAAATAGAAACAGGAATATATATATAAAGAAGGCAAGAGATGTTAGGGAAAATAAATAAAAAGTTAATTAATGAAATGGAACCAGGCAGAGTTCAATAGAAGGGAAAATGTTTTGGTTGATCACCCCCATAATTGCAAATTGTCGAAAAAATGTGAGGACTATACTGACAAAAAATGTCTATAGAATCGTCTAATTTAATTTAATTTTTAAAATGAAATGATTTCCCATGTGCCAAATAGTTATATTAAAAGAAAATTACAAACAGAAGATGCTATTTAAGATAGTTATGTTCATATAATTGAATTACCAACATAGTTGTACAATTTTGTGAGTTTTTTCATTCTACAAAATATATAATGTCTAAATTCCTTAATAAATATAAAATCAATGGGCATATATCACTATCACTTACCCAAACATTTTCTTTATACTGTTATACACATACTTAGACCGAATAAAATACAGGTTCACATTGAAATTATCAAGATATAACATTTTGTATTACCCCAACCACCATATTTCATGCTTTAACGATGTATAAATTCCTGTAATGTAAATAAAAAAATTTTAAAAAGATTTTCCACCATATAACATGATTAAATACAACATATTACATATACACTTAAAAAAAAGAAAGAATAATTGGTCCCAGTAGGGTTTAAACCCACGACCCTGAGGATTCTGTCAAAATTATTTCAAAATTAAACAAAGGGAGATAATTTCAAACTGGGCCATATAGAGTCTTGGTCACTGCACTTCCCCTTGTTGCTGTCTATTCACCTACCAAGTTTCAAGTCAATACCTCAAATAGTTTTAAAGTTATGCTCTGGACAAAAACATGTTTTAAAATTAAAGAAGGGAAGCTAATTTCAAAACTGGGCCATATATAGTTATGGTTCTTGGTCACTGCACTTCTCCTAGTTACCATCTATTCACATACCAAGTCAATATCTCAAATAGTTTAAGAGTTATGCTCCGGACAAGATATGGGACGGACGGAAGGACGGACGGATACTATTACTATATCCCTTCGCCTTCGGCGGGGGATAATAAGCTTATCCTACAGGAGGTCAAACAAATGTGGTGGTCAAGTGTACTTCATATATAAAGCAATCATAAATTACTTCATTATCACCCAAAGGTTAGTTTACATTCTTTTCAATTAGTTTGAAATATTTGTGAATCTTGTGCCCCTTTTTCGCGAAACTCATGAACATTGCCACAAAATTTGCCACGTAGTGACACATCGAGGCTATTGCCTCGGTGAATTTGGGAATATACTGAAACAAGCATGTCTTTTAAAAGAAAACCCATCCTAAATATACCCAAGAAATAGCTTAACTTGACCATAGTAATTGCCTCGGTGGTTTTTTTTGTATGTGGATACGGCCCCGTGCCAGCTTGATAATGGTGCCATATGTTGTGAATATTCCTAGTACGGCTACACTGTTTTTAAAACATTGATGTATGATGAGCATCTGAGTGGCATTGCTGAAGTTTCATGAAAATTGATAAACACAAACATAGTACTTTTTCTTTGAATTGACATGTTGACCTAGTGACTCCAAATATCGCATCAGTTTCATAACTGTGGCGATTAGAGTGCTAATCATGAGCTTCTTTGATTTGACCAAGCGACCTTCATTTGTCACCCAGATGACTCAGTTGTAAAGTGTCTAAAATGAGAGAGACAAACATTCTGGCCAAGTTTCACAACTGTGCTGCAAAATTGTGGTATAACTATAAGTTTTTTCTTTGATCATATGTACGTACGATTCAACAAATACCGATATATTCCACAATCAAGGGATTGAGTTCCGGTCATGGTGACGTGAAGGTTAAGTTTTGCTGACCTTACCAAAAAACTTTGTTGTTCTGTTTATTCCTGATAACTGAGTATCGCTGACGAGCTGTTTGCTCACATAATATATTTTGGTAGCTACGACATGGCAGAAATAACCAAAACAACGAATGCGGTAGCAGCAAATGACGTTAATTCACGGGTAGGTGTACACCCCCTGTTTGAAAACAATGGTCAAGATGGCGGATTCGTGACAATAACAAAGCGTAAACGTAAACGAAGGTCGACCGGTGGAACTTATGAACAAACACAGAGACATGTTGGTAATGATCCAGTTATGTCCACGGAAGATTTCAAGGCACGGGATATAGATAATAAACTTGTAACTTTGTTCTCTATGATGTCTGAAATAAACATTGTTGACAGTCGGGTTCAATTTGCAGAACGCGAACTACGAACTACACCAAATAAAGCTCGACCAAACTAAGAATACTCAACGAATTAAACATTTGGAATATAAGTCCGTAGATGCCGAGGCCCGAAGTCGTCGAATCAATTTGTTATTCAGAGGATTACCAGAAATACTTGTAGCTGAAAATTGTGAACACATTATCAAAAGGTTTGTACGAGATGAACTAGATATTGACCCGTCTGGTGTGAGTATACAACGAGCCGTACCGATGTCAATCCAAATATACGACCTATTATAGTCTGTTTCCAAAATGACCAGGATTTTGAGCTTTTGTGCTCTCATGTGCATTCCGACTGCAAGGGAAATCATATGGTATAAATAGAGACTACCCGAAGGAGATAGTTCAAGCTCGATCTCGCCTTTGGAGTGACTATAAACAAGCTAAAAACAACCACCAGAAACCTCTCATACCATATTCAGCCAAACTAATAATTATCAAAAGAGTGGTAAGGGGGGACGAGCTTCCAGAATGCGCCGAGGTAATGAAATTATCTCGAATTGAAGATAACACACAGGGAGTGATTCTACCAGCAGATCCCGGAACATCGGATAACAACAGTCACTATTCCACGGACGATCAGGAATCGGAAAGTTCAATCCAGACAAGATGAATACAGTCGATCAATGGCACAGCTAGCAGCAATACGCTGTACACAATCTATAGCACAAACTTGTAGAGCTTCTGAACAATCAACACCTCGTGACCAATCTACGCCTACAAACAACAAAGCTGGCAATTCTACCCATAATGCAAGCCCATTGCCTACTGAAACAACAGGCACTAACAAGAACAAGACTGCGTTCAATAAACGCTTATGCCCCCTGTGGAAGCCTTGTCCATAAATAAGTCTAAGTCCAAAATTAGGTCAAGGTGAAAGTCAAAATGGGGTCAGGTGATACAGGCGTGTAGAGAGTGTTCATATACAACATCCGTGCAAGTATGGATGCTTTGTAGGCAAGCCATAATGATGCTAGAAGAAACGGTCAATTTGGGTTAACCAGGACGAACGAACGAATATGATATACTATACATGTGTGAACTGTTTCGACATACTATATCAAAATCATATTCAATTGGCCTAATAAGTACTCTCTTTATATGTTATACTTTATTTTGGCTTTTTAATTTCATCACATAAAATATAATTATAAATAATTCCATTAGATAATAATAATAATACAAGTGAGCCATACATATTGTTAAAATGTGTAAGGATTTCCATTAAACGTTTATAATGACTGGGTTATATTTATTATGTTGTATTGTATTCTGTACTAGTATACTCATATCTCGTTTATACGATTTGAGTTAATAAAGGTATCAGTGTAGCAATACCACGTGGTTTTTACTACAGTTCCAAGTAGAAATTTGTAAACATTGGAACACAAATGTAGCCATAAGTATTTTATTTCTTCATCGATTTCTATGAAATATACGCCACGCTAAGGGGAACATTTTTTGCTTTCCATGAAATATAAAAAAAAATTCAGCTGATGTGCCGTTTTGTCCATTACCCTGTGAAACCGTGGAACGTGTAGGTTTTACACGGTAATGAAAAAACCGGTAATGCTACTGAAAAAGATCTTATATTTCATGGAAAGCAAATAATGCCCCCCTTAGCGTGGCGTATATTTAATAGAAATCGATGAAGAAATAAAATACTTATGGCTATTTTATTTTCCAATGTTTACAAATTTCTTCTTGTAACTGTAGCCAAAAGTCACGTGGTATTGCTACACTGGGTATGTTCTGTTCAGTTCTCCTGTTCACAATCAATGTGTCACCATTACGACCGACATCACAACATTTACATAGTTCTATATTTAACATATTTTCAGTTACATAGAGGATATTTGTTGATTTTGGTGTAAGATCGAATTTTATTTCACCGAGTGATCACAGAAAATCAGTTAAATTTTCTGTGATCACGAGTGAAATAAAATTGTTTATTATATGCCTCAATTCCTCTTAAATATGTGCCGTAATTGGCTTAATTCGGGGACGAGCTTCCAGAATGCGCCGAGGTAATGAAATTATCTCGAATTGAAGATAACACACAGGGAGTGATTCTACCAGCAGATCCCGAATCATCGGATAACAACAGTCACTATTCCACGGACGATCAGGAATCGGAAAGTTCAATCCAGACAAGATGAATACAGTCGATCAATGGCACAGCTAGCAGCAATACGCTGTACACAATCTATAGCACAAACTTGTAGAGCTTCTGAACAATCAACACCTCGTGACCAATCTACGCCTACAAACAACAAAGCTGGCAATTCTACCCATAATGCAAGCCCATTGCCTACTGAAACAACAGGCACTAACAAGAACAAGACTGCGTTCAATAAACGCTTATGCCCCCTGTGGAAGCCTTGTCCATAAATAAGTCTAAGTCCAAAATTAGGTCAAGGTGAAAGTCAAAATGGGGTCAGGTGATACAGGCGTGTAGAGAGTGTTCATATACAACATCCGTGCAAGTATGGATGCTTTGTAGGCAAGCCATAATGATGCTAGAAGAAACGGTCAATTTGGGTTAACCAGGACGAACGAACGAATATGATATACTATACATGTGTGAACTGTTTCGACATACTATATCAAAATCATATTCAATTTGCCTAATAAGTACTCTCTTTATATGTTATACTTTATTTTGGCTTTTTAATTTCATCACATAAAATATAATTATAAATAATTCCATTAGATAATAATAATAATACAAGTGAGCCATACATATTGTTAAAATGTGTAAGGATTTCCATTAAACGTTTATAATGACTGGGTTATATTTATTATGTTGTATTGTATTCTGTACTAGTATACTCATATCTCGTTTATACGATTTGGGTTAATAAAGGTATCAGTGTAGCAATACCACGTGGTTTTTACTACAGTTACAAGTAGAAATTTGTAAACATTGGAACACAAATGTAGCCATAAGTATTTTATTTCTTCATCGATTTCTATGAAATATACGCCACGCTAAGGGGAACATTTTTTGCTTTCCATGAAATATAAAAAAAAATTCAGCTGATGTGCCGTTTTGTCCATTACCCTGTGAAACCGTGGAACGTGTAGGTTTCACACGGTAATGAAAAAACCGGTAATGCTACTGAAAAAGATCTTATATTTCATGGAAAGCAAATAATGCCCCCCTTAGCGTGGCGTATATTTAATAAAAATCGATGAAGAAATAAAATACTTATGGCTATTTTATTTTCCAATGTTTACAAATTTCTTCTTGTAACTGTAGCCAAAAGTCACGTGGTATTGCTACACTGGGTATGTTCTGTTCAGTTCTCCTGTTCACAATCAATGTGTCACCATTACGACCGACATCACAACATTTACATAGTTCTATATTTAACATATTTTCAGTTACATAGAGGATATTTGTTGATTTTGGTGTAAGATCGAATTTTATTTCACCGAGTGATCACAGAAAATCAGTTAAATTTTCTGTGATCACGAGTGAAATAAAATTGTTTATTATATGCCTCAATTCCTCTTAAATATGTGCCGTAATTGGCTTAATTGGAAAAATCACGTCGAAATTAGAACGTCACGACATGAGAATTATGACGTCATGATGACGTAACGCATAATTTAAAGCCCGGCGCCTTTGACGTTACGTTTCTTTTTCTGCATGATAATGGAACCAGCTTCTAAAACAGTGAAAATAACAAAGTGGTAATTTCACTGTTATTTCAATTTGCAGAACGCGAACTACGAACTACACCAAATAAAGCTCGACCAAACTAAGAATACTCAACGAATTAAACATTTGGAATATAAGTCCGTAGATGCCGAGGCCCGAAGTCGTCGAATCAATTTGTTATTCAGAGGATTACCAGAAATACTTGTAGCTGAAAATTGTGAACACATTATCAAAAGGTTTGTACGAGATGAACTAGATATTGACCCGTCTGGTGTGAGTATACAACGAGCCGTACCGATGTCAATCCAAATATACGACCTATTATAGTCTGTTTCCAAAATGACCAGGATTTTGAGCTTGTGCTCTCATGTGCATTCCGACTGCAAGGGAAATCATATGGTATACATAGAGACTACCCGAAGGAGATAGTTCAAGCTCGATCTCGCCTTTGGAGTGACTATAAACAAGCTAAAAACAACCACCAGAAACCTCTCATAGCATATTCAGCCAAACTAATAATTATCAAAAGAGTGGTAAGGGGGGACGAGCTTCCAGAATGCGCCGAGGTAATGAAATTATCTCGAATTGAAGATAACACACAGGGAGTGATTCTACCAGCAGATCCTGGAACATCGGATAACAACAGTCACTATTCCACGGACGATCAGGAATCGGAAAGTTCAATCCAGACAAGATGAATACAGTCGATCAATGGCACAGCTAGCAGCAATACGCTGTACACAATCTATAGCACAAACTTGTAGAGCTTCTGAACAATCAACACCTCGTGACCAATCTACGCCTACAAACAACAAAGCTGGCAATTCTACCCATAATGCAAGCCCATTGCCTACTGAAACAACAGGCACTAACAAGAACAAGACTGCGTTCAATAAACGCTTATGCCCCCTGTGGAAGCCTTGTCCATAAATAAGTCTAAGTCCAAAATTAGGTCAAGGTGAAAGTCAAAATGGGGTCAGGTGATACAGGCGTGTAGAGAGTGTTCATATACAACATCCGTGCAAGTATGGATGCTTTGTAGGCAAGCCATAATGATGCTAGAAGAAACGGTCAATTTGGGTTAACCAGGACGAACGAACGAATATGATATACTATACATGTGTGAACTGTTTCGACATACTATATCAAAATCATATTCAATTTGCCTAATAAGTACTCTCTTTATATGTTATACTTTATTTTGGCTTTTTAATTTCATCACATAAAATATAATTATAAATAATTCCATTAGATAATAATAATAATACAAGTGAGCCATACATATTGTTAAAATGTGTAAGGATTTCCATTAAACGTTTATAATGACTGGGTTATATTTATTATGTTGTATTGTATTCTGTACTAGTATACTCATATCTCGTTTATACGATTTGGGTTAATAAAGGTATCAGTGTAGCAATACCACGTGGTTTTTACTACAGTTACAAGTAGAAATTTGTAAACATTGGAACACAAATGTAGCCATAAGTATTTTATTTCTTCATCGATTTCTATGAAATATACGCCACGCTAAGGGGAACATTTTTTGCTTTCCATGAAATATAAAAAAAAATTCAGCTGATGTGCCGTTTTGTCCATTACCCTGTGAAACCGTGGAACGTGTAGGTTTCACACGGTAATGAAAAAACCGGTAATGCTACTGAAAAAGATCTTATATTTCATGGAAAGCAAATAATGCCCCCCTTAGCGTGGCGTATATTTAATAAAAATCGATGAAGAAATAAAATACTTATGGCTATTTTATTTTCCAATGTTTACAAATTTCTTCTTGTAACTGTAGCCAAAAGTCACGTGGTATTGCTACACTGGGTATGTTCTGTTCAGTTCTCCTGTTCACAATCAATGTGTCACCATTACGACCGACATCACAACATTTACATAGTTCTATATTTAACATATTTTCAGTTACATAGAGGATATTTGTTGATTTTGGTGTAAGATCGAATTTTATTTCACCGAGTGATCACAGAAAATCAGTTAAATTTTCTGTGATCACGAGTGAAATACAATTGTTTATTATATGCCTCAATTCCTCTTAAATATGTGCCGTAATTGGCTTAATTGGAAAAATCACGTCGAAATTAGAACGTCACGACATGAGAATTATGACGTCATGATGACGTAACGCATAATTTAAAGCCCGGCGCCTTTGACGTTACGTTTCTTTTTCTGCATGATAATGGAACCAGCTTCTAAAACAGTGAAAATAACAAAGTGGTAATTTCACTGTTATTTCAATTTGCAGAACGCGAACTACGAACTACACCAAATAAAGCTCGACCAAACTAAGAATACTCAACGAATTAAACATTTGGAATATAAGTCCGTAGATGCCGAGGCCCGAAGTCGTCGAATCAATTTGTTATTCAGAGGATTACCAGAAATACTTGTAGCTGAAAATTGTGAACACATTATCAAAAGGTTTGTACGAGATGAACTAGATATTGACCCGTCTGGTGTGAGTATACAACGAGCCGTACCGATGTCAATCCAAATATACGACCTATTATAGTCTGTTTCCAAAATGACCAGGATTTTGAGCTTGTGCTCTCATGTGCATTCCGACTGCAAGGGAAATCATATGGTATACATAGAGACTACCCGAAGGAGATAGTTCAAGCTCGATCTCGCCTTTGGAGTGACTATAAACAAGCTAAAAACAACCACCAGAAACCTCTCATAGCATATTCAGCCAAACTAATAATTATCAAAAGAGTGGTAAGGGGGGACGAGCTTCCAGAATGCGCCGAGGTAATGAAATTATCTCGAATTGAAGATAACACACAGGGAGTGATTCTACCAGCAGATCCTGGAACATCGGATAACAACAGTCACTATTCCACGGACGATCAGGAATCGGAAAGTTCAATCCAGACAAGATGAATACAGTCGATCAATGGCACAGCTAGCAGCAATACGCTGTACACAATCTATAGCACAAACTTGTAGAGCTTCTGAACAATCAACACCTCGTGACCAATCTACGCCTACAAACAACAAAGCTGGCAATTCTACCCATAATGCAAGCCCATTGCCTACTGAAACAACAGGCACTAACAAGAACAAGACTGCGTTCAATAAACGCTTATGCCCCCTGTGGAAGCCTTGTCCATAAATAAGTCTAAGTCCAAAATTAGGTCAAGGTGAAAGTCAAAATGGGGTCAGGTGATACAGGCGTGTAGAGAGTGTTCATATACAACATCCGTGCAAGTATGGAAGCTTTGTAGGCAAGCCATAATGATGCTAGAAGAAACGGTCAATTTGGGTTAACCAGGACGGACGAACGAACGGACGAACGAACGAACGAACGAACGAACGAACGGACGGACAGGTGAATCACTTTGTGCCTCCCGATCTATCGATACGGGGGCATAAAAAGACTCCTCCACAAAACCAAACTACTACACGACAATAGAGAGACACAATGGAAATCTGCCCACAAATAAATTAAAACCGTTTGTGGCTTAAAAAGAAGAGCATGTTATCCAGACTTTCGATCAGTAATTTCCAATTATGATGTGCTATTTGTTAGTGAAACAAAACTTGACTTGTATGACCTAATTGTATTACCTAACTATGCATTCATTAGTAAACCAAGAAGACACCGTTTTCATAGAAAATCCGGCGGCTTAGGTGCGTTCGTCAAAAATGACATTTCTCCGTTCATAGAATCTGTGGATACAGAATCAGACTAGGTTTTATAGCTAAAGCTATCCAAACTTTATACAATTTACAAATTTTGAACAAGAGGTTATTTTTGGCAATGTATATGTATGTACCCCCTATGTGTTTCCGATTTTACGAGGGGTGTTAGAAAAGAAATGCATTTTACTCTATAACTTTTTATTGACAACCATTTACAATGAAACTCACAGAAAACCTTCAATGATCTCTCCTTTACGCATTGCACACAAATTTAACCTTTATATACAAGATTAAAGGCATGTTCTGTCATCTGCAAAAGGTACAACACTCATGCACTGTAATATGGCGGACCACATAGGTTTCCTGGAACCGTACCTATAGCTATCTGCATGCAATTTAAGTCTAGGAACTTAAAATTATTCGCATAGAACTAGTTCTACAGAATAGACTTGGTCATAAAGTATTTTCATGCGTTTTTCGTTCAAAAACTCCTTTACAGTAGAAGCCCTGTTCGAAGAGGCATTTTTATGATAAATGTGCATGTGGTCTATTTCATGAACAATTTGATGCTACATGACATATTTCTGAAGTTTTCTATGCGCACAATATCTATAGAATCTTCTTGGAAAATATTCGTCCATTGGTTCTGGTTTTTGAATTGCAAGACCTTTGTGGATGAAATAAAACAACAAATGAATAATTTCCGTCAGTGACTGTGTGTGTTTTTACAATTACGGATTTTTTAGAATTTCTGGTAGCACGTAATATGATATTTCTGCTTCATTCTTGGTTAATAGTAGTCAACGTATGTTCTATCCTTTGTTATACTACGTAAAAACCTCTCTTGAAAGTACTGAATGTATAACTTTAATGTGTTCTTGGCATTTAAAATAAGATGACGTTTTAGGCACCACGTAATGAGCATGATGAGCATGGTATACAGTGGGTACAAATGTTGTTAACTTCAAGAATTTACTTCCAAATGAAGAGAACTTTGGATAAACTCGAGCTTGTACGAGCAGTTAATAGTCCAACTTTTAAAATTGCAGCTTTGAGACGAATATGCTACTTTTTATTAATGTTCTGTTTGATTGTTGTTGTTTTCAGTTGACCACTTTTGTTGTTGTCTTTCAGATGCTATTGTCCTACTTTGAAACATGTAATAAAAGTGTTGCAATGGTAAAAGACGGCTTACGATGTCCTTTTATCTCAAAAAGTTTATCATGAATAAATTTATCACTTAAATTAAGTTTAGACCTTTCTGTGATATAAGGCATACTTTCAGTCAATTTTACTATATGTTTTTCAAACGTTTTTTAGCTTAGTATAAATTAGTAAGTGTTTATTAAACAAATATTATGAACAAACTGATGCATGGATTTCAAACAAATTTTACCCAAGTACAGACAATTGTCTAATGGGTATATATGCCAAGTTTAAAACAAAAACCCCTAAAAAATTAAGATATGCATGAAATTGCATTTCTTTTCGAACACCGCCCGTATAATAATAACGAATATGAAATCTTAGAGAATGAACTTGCTGAGATGAGAAGTCAATATGATATACTTTACATGTGTGAACTGTTTCGACATACTATATTAAAATCATATTCAATTTGCCTAATAAGTACTCTCTTTATATGTTATACTTTATTTTGGCTTTTTAATTTCATCACATAAAATATAATTATAAATAATTCCATTAGATAATAATAATAATACAAGTGAGCCATACATATTATTAAAATGTGTAAGGATTTCAATTATACGTTTATAATGACTGGGTTATATTTATTATGTTGTATTGTATTCTGTACTAGTATACTCATATCTCGTTTATACGACTTGAGTTAATAAAGGTATGTTCTGTTCAGTTCTCCTGTTCACAATCAATGTGTCACCATTACGACCGACATCACAACATTTACATAGTTCTATATTTAACATTTTTTCAGTTACATAGAGGATATATGTTGATTTTGGTGTAAGATCGAATTTTATTTCACCGAGTGATCACAGAAAATCAATATTTTCACGAGTGGCGTAGCCACGAGTGAAAGTTAAATTTTCTGTGATCACGAGTGAAATAAAATTGTTTATTATATGCATCAATTCCTCTTAAATATGTGCCGTAATTGGCTTAATTGGAAAAATATTTTAAAGCCCGGCGCCTTTGACGTTACGTTTCTTTTTCTGCATGATAATGGAACCAGCTTCTAAAACAGTGAAAATAACAAAGTGGTAATTTCACTGTTATTTTCACTGAAAAATCTCCATAATCCATTGAAATCAAATAATAAATACCAATAATAAATATTTTATGTTGGTAGTGAAATGTGTCAAATATTACTTTGCAATGAATATTATATTACAGCTTACAGCCAATGTCACGGTAATGTTGTTACCACCAAACACAATAAAACACATACATGGATATTCCATCACTAGTACGGAGCAATTTCGAAGCGTTTGTAAACGACACAATGTCATGGATTCAACACGAATCATCGCATCGTTTCTTTGTACTGACTCACTGAACGCCTAGCCGGAAAAAGATTATATTTGGTCAGACAGGGAAGGCAGCACTCAACCCAACCAGCCGAGCACAGAAAACATAAAAACACACAAAACTCAATGCCCAACTGAACCAACCGAGCACAGGAAACATAAAACACATAAAGACACAAAGCCCAACTAAACTAGCGACGGTCCGCCCAAGTCCAAGCTGTAAGTCGCTCAGCACTAGGCATTCAGTTGCATTTTTAGAAGCTGTCAGTAGTAAGTATTATATGTTTTGAATAGTCTTTTTGAATCAAATATACCTGTACATGTGTATATTTTTCAGCTTGAAATAAACGTGTTTGCAACAGAAAGTCCTTTTCAAGGATGAGCATTTAAAATGAAAACGTGTTTTCGACTAAGCGTACATGCCAGAATTTACAAAATGCGACTAGTGGGCCAGTGATGTATCGATTAGTTGTAAAGTGTAATCGGCATACATGTCCCAGAAAAACACATTTTCCTAAAACATTACAATAGAACAATGCTAGTGATTATCGATGTGTTATATAAATCGATTAATCAGGTCAGTCACTTGTTTACATATCATTGTGTATATAAACATTGCAATTTCTCTTATTAATGTATTACTTTAATAAACATTATGTGTATTAGTATGTAGCTTAGTGAATAAGGTATTGGTTTTCACTGCGTTTTACTCCAACTGAAATGTTTAAAACAATAAAAATGCAATGTTATGAAGTTGCAATGTTTATATAGAAGTGACAGATCTGATTAAACGGACTATACATTCATTTACTAAATGTTAGTATATAGAAAAACTTTGTGAACGATAAATATGCTTTCTCTAAATGAATTTCTAGGTTCTTTACGAGCTCCAACAAATATCTAACCGTTATTTGACTTGAAACTAAAGCTTATAATGGTTTTATCAGGAATGTTTGGTATTTACGTAAACAGTAGTTTACAGACTACAATTTAACTAAAAAAAGTACACGTTATGCGATAATCAGGAATAAACTAATACAATCCATACTATCCGAGACGGTAAACACAATCGTATTATTTTTTGAATACCTAGTTAAGAGCGACGTCCGGTTCGGCGTTCAGTGAGTCAACACACAGTGATTCTAGATAAGTGTTTGATTTCATCCTGTATACGTTATGACGTACTGACACTGCAGGATCCGGACACCAAACATAATCTGGTTGAAGTATTTTCACACTCATGTCATACTTGACAGATGTTACATTTAAACTACCTCTGTATGCTGTTCTGCTGCGTTGTTTATTGGAAGGTGGTTTTATTGTAGGGTGCAATTATAACTTCACCCAGTGGATTTGAATGTAATATTTAAATAGTAGCTAGACCCTAACAATTGCCTTAATGTCTTAAGTAATGACTTAGCCTGGATATAAATTTCAAGAACAGTAACTTTCATAATGTAACTTTCTATTTGTCTGTCTGTAATACGGAAAAACGAAAATGTACGTAGCTCACACCATTCGTGTCGTCAATATCATAGCACTACTGTAGTACATACACAGTAGATGTTTTTCTCGGATTCCATGTGACTGTTTGTAAGCAATGGATTTTATACATTTGATAAATGGATGTCCAGCTATTACGCCTGTAGATCAATGTAAGACATAGTATTATATGGATGATTTCAATGTAAACCTCGTAAAATTCGATGCTACTTGCAGCTGTCACACCAAACACATCTGACGATCTTGTTCAATGTTTTTAGTCAAACAAATGCAACGAAAGCGGTAATTATAATGTCTACTATTAATAACAGATGTAAATACTGCTAGAACGCTATGTGTAAATATAGCAATCCAAGGGATACATCGTATAATATACGGAAACGTTAAAAGCTACCAAAGTGAATCGATAGCCTAGTTGTAGAACGTATTCTAGAGTGCGATAAATAGGAGGTTTAAGCCGTGGCAGCTTTATACCGAATGGTTCATAAATATCGTTATCGAACTTTGATCATTTAAAACAGTAAGGCTAACTTCTTTTCTGTTACACTTACGTGGCGATAGATATCAACCAGAACAAGAAATATCAGTGAATGTGATGGGTACCCACATACACTGCTTGACACAGTTACGTTAGCATCAGAGGTTCTAATCATGATGATATGAACACCCTTGTATAGGGTTTGTACCGTTGAGTCTTGCAAAATGTCGTTTTAAGGCAAACATTAGCAATGACACTGACATAATCACAATAGCAAATGAAAATAGCATTGTTTGCCAACGACACGCACCACTAGCACAGGTTTTAAGATCGGGACAGGCAAAATGCTCGAGATAACCCGGTCGCTCGTAATAACTGAAGTGTCATTATAATGATGTACTTGCAAAGTTTCGCTGAGAAATACATGCAATGGTTACCGAGAAAAAGCAATAACATTTGACGGACACCGACCACCCAACCAATTGACCATCCTCAAGCACGGCTCCAATAAAGCACCCATTTACTTCGTATCTGGGAGTACAATGAGTTACCGCGTACGGTTAGTGTAAGTTGTTAACATTATTTGATCGACATAAGATAAACAAACTGTATTCATGTATCAATCTAATAAAACAATCACGAGTACAAAACGGACTTGTCTCTAAGGTTTTACACTTCTAAAATGATATCATGATTAATTTTACTAATTAATATAATACAATTAGTCACCACTAAATGAACAGTTAATCGATAACAATTTGATCAGTGTCATACACGTAGCATCCATAAGAATGAATGATTGATACCAAATTCATCAATGTTTCCTGATACTATATGTCCAATCAATACATTGCGAATGTTTGATCAACTTATGAAGCTGACAAATGTACAGTCGATATGTCATTATTATCGTGTCATATCGGACTTATAGGTCATCCGACAGGAACGTTCAGCTTTTGTATTGCTGAAACTATGTTATTTAGCAAAAACCATGCCATTCAGCCTTTTATAACTGTTATTTTTAACTTTTTAAGACTTCTGACAGCTAAAACTAGGTATTTCACCCGTTTTACTTTTATAACTGGGTCATTCCGCTTGGGCATTCAGCTTTTTGATTGCTGAAACTAGTTTATTAAGCTTTTCGCAAGCTGGGACCTGGGCGGATCATTTACTCGTTCAGTTGTGTGTAGGGCATTGTGCCTTGTATGTTTTTTGTGTTTTCTGTGCTCGGCTGGTTAAGTTGAGTACTGCCTTCCCTGTCTGACTTAATATTATTATTTTCTATAACAAAACCCACAGTGACTATAAAACGACCACATGAACAAAAACAAACTTCCCGAGTCAATTGTATAGCCTAGTGGCTTCGAGTGGAAAAAGGTCTCTAGTTGGATCAAAGGCCGCGACATACCAAAGTTGTGACAAATGGTACTGATATATTTCACTTTTTTCTGATATTCAGCATAGTTGGTTCCAGGATACTAGTTCTTCCGTTGTCCGGATAATGTAAAAAGAACATAATTTTTACAGCATATTATTTACAATCTATAATAATATACTACTCAAAATTTGATTACTGTCAACAAACTTTACTTGTGAATATTTTGCAAATTGAATATGATGGACAGGTGGAATTTTTAGAAACATAATGTCACGGTATGGGACCCAACAAGAAGTATTTAAGAGACTAAGAAGTGGTTTTATTGTTGAGCTCAAATTGCAAACATTGCACTTATGTATTACATTATTTGCCAGAACAGTACTCATCCACACTGGCACAGTACAAGAACCGGTTTAGTTTTCCTGCCCGTAATAATCAATTGCTACTTATTGAATTATTAAAATATTTTACTGGGTTATGTGCTACAGATTTAACTAAATAAATCACGCACGATCGTCAATATTACCAGTCGAAAATACTAACCTCTCAGACATTTTACAAGTCATACTAATGTTGGAATACATCGTCTGCAGATTTTCACTGCAGTAAGATGCATACTACGAGGATAAACGCATATACTCGCAAGCACTAACCGGTATACTCAGTGATAGTTTCCCGATGATGTTTATAAATCGGGGGACTTGAACATCGGGCGTCATCCCCGGTGATTCACATGGATAAATGTTTGGGGACATTCAACGAAGTATTAGTGAACATTCACCGGACCTGCATCCTCGATGCCATTTTTAATGAGACCAATCCGATTGAGTAACTGGAGCCATCTTGAAAACTTGTTTTTTCCAAAGTAACACATAAGCTTTAATGTAGGAGTTTTTATAACAGCGACTAGTCATCCTTAACATAGAATCATATTTACCGCACTCCTTGCATAACGCTAATTGACTGTTTCCACGGACACTATTTCGATAGGTGTAACCAAACGAACTATAAATCAATAAACACTTAAACGAACT
The DNA here is from genome assembly GCA_947247005.1 of Spisula solida. Taxonomy (NCBI): domain Eukaryota; kingdom Metazoa; phylum Mollusca; class Bivalvia; order Venerida; family Mactridae; genus Spisula; species Spisula solida. The sequence goes on along the minus strand of OX365947.1, from coordinate 36,756,096 downwards.
CAATACAGAACTAAATATTTAAATCAAATCTACAACCCACTGTTGAAATCTCTAGGAAAATGTAGACAAGCACACGTTTTCAAATAATGGCTACAGTATACTCCTTACGTATTTTTTTTCAAAAAGTGTTATAATTCAGAAATGTTTTCTATCCCCTAGACAGTATTTATTTACAAAAGATCTCAAAAATAGATATTTACAAAATTTCTTAGAATAACATTAGTCTGTTTCCATGGATACTACGAATATTGACTCAATCAGAAAGAAACAACCTCGGGAACAATGTTACCATTAATGATTGCAACATAAAACTCTTTCTAAAGAAACACGATTGACAGTAACAAACAACGACATTTCCAGAGTCTATCTGAGATTTCAGAATGTGATCAAGCTTACTTATCATACAAACTGGGTAGGATTTATTATGTCATCTACTTTCTGCATTCTCAGAGGGACGATAACCATATTAAACAGCTCATAATTATGTACGACCAGTCAAGTATCGTCAAACAGAATATTGTAATTTTCGCATTTTTTGGAAAGGAGGATATATACCTTACATGTTTTACGGGATGTCGTGTTTTCAGTTGGGTATTGTGCTTCGTTTGTTTTTAATGTTTTCTGTGCTCGACTGGTTAGGTTGAGTGCTGCCTTCCCTGTCTGACTTAATATAATCTTTTTACGACAAAACCAATGTTGCAGAAAGACTCACAAAACTATTATTTCTGTCTGATTGTATCGGGCTTAACATAGGAAGGGTATTATTATTATCAGGTTTTATTTCAACGTGCAACATTTTTTCTATCATAAACGGCGGTTATGAAATTGACTTTTTTGACGGTTTTTCTGGCATTAAGTGCTGACTAGCTCTTCGTCAGTTGCAGACTCCTCGCGTGACTGATCGAGACATGCCCACATTCACCTAGCAGAGTTGTCGTTCGTTGCTCTCACATGTAAAAGTGTATTGTCATGAGAGAACTAAATACCGACTACGCTATTCTGGCCGAATAATCATTTCTTGTTTTTTAATGGAGATTTAAGTCATGAAACAGGGCGTTGTAAAGTGGTACAACATGTTGGAACATTCGCGTTATGGGCAACATGAATAAATATTTATATAGATTTGTGATATTTAATATTTATCAAGCAATTACCGTTGTGCAAACCATCTTCAGGAACAATGTTTGAACAACTCAAACATATTGTCGATATAGTGGCAACAGGTTAAATGCGTAAATCTGCTGTGGTTATTCCATAAGAGACAGTCGAAGTAAATTTGCAAATGTTCACATGTTAGTTGTTTATAACAGCATGCCATTTGTGTTAAACTTACGGATAAATGATCACTATCAGTAAGTGTACCATGGTGTACAAAAGTACCCGCGATGTTATGATGTTGTATGTCTAAAATATGTCGAGGCTTACTTTAGGTAACCACTTGCAAGTAAAAGCTAATACTCGACCTAAACATAAAAGGTTTAGAGTTGATAAACTGCTAGACCCCATGTCCTCATAAAATTATACTTGCTTACTTCTTTAAGGTTACATACATATGTTTCTATTTATTCATTTTGGATTGAAGGCAAAAACGGCAGTTTTTCAGTGACATTCGCATAGTGGCATTATCCTGACATAAGACGAACAGCTACAAGTCATTAAGCTATACATATCCCGCTAGCAATGCATTTAAATGGCTTTGTAGCTGGGCGGACTGCAACCCAATCTGCAAACATCCATTCCTGATGGTGGTTGTAAATACTGGACGATCGCTCAAATCTGTTCCAAACCTTTGTAAATAAGAATGGCTTTCCAATTACATGAATGAACATGTGCCACTCGATTTCTAATTAAGACTACTGCATGTTCATCAATAATGGCAAACGCATATTGCAATATGATATAAAATCATTTGTCGGGGTTGAATAACCTTAAACATTATGCTAATTATATCTTATACCGGTACCTTATTAGGTTACGTGAATGATGTAACATATGGTCTTATGTTCGTCCATGCCAATTTTCTCGATTACAGTCACCGTCAGTGACATTATTCGCTGTACAAATATGGCAATAAAGCCCAGCACAGTCAGTACAGTGAATCCTAATTAGATAATATGTATCGTACCTCTCCATTATTGTAAACTACTAGTACAACATCATACACCAAAGACGAAATAAAAATGGTACCAGAATATCCCTTGCTAGACGCTCAGCATAAAAGGGAAACTGGCTTCTCTTCTCTCATACCCTCGTTGCGATGGTTAACATCAGGAATGAGGTGTCGAGAGTGATTAATATAAGTTGGAAAAACTTGTTTCACAATCGACCTTAAATAAATTAGTACAAACTATTACATTAAAGCTCAAATAAAGCGACTGTCATGAAAACCATCAACTTCAAACACTCGTGTTAAACGATGCTGTGATATATTATTTACATTACAGTGTCATATTTCATCCAGCACAAACACTTCAACAGAGAGCACATAGAGAAAACGGCAATAGTTGGGGGTGAAAATAGGAGCATCGCTTGAGAACAATCTGAACCAAAATTGGAAAAGGCATGTATGATTTTTTTCATCCGTTTTGCTGGTAATATATTTTTATGTATACAGCCGACAGTGTGCCATAAGCCATAAGTATCAATCATTTTACCTTGTTTTTTTACAAAATAAATGCCAAATGTTGAACACATGGAGAACATAGCTGCAGCCACTGACACGACATGACTTAAACTGCCAAATCTGGTAATCGCCTGTGTAATCAGCTAACGTTCGAACAGGAGGGCTAGCTGTAGCTGTTCCAGCTTCAACGCAAAAGTATCTTATAAACACATGTATACACCTATAGTTGAGCCTGTGTCAGTTATTACTCCAAGCAATACAGAAGTCCTCTACAGGTTTGAACCATATAAATAATATTCAAAAATTATGTTGCCATGGCAACTACAATTTTTGTCAGAATAAAAACAATATCTCGATGTGTATAATCTCCTCACTTGCACATACCCACATACAAATTTTTATAAACTTAGCTGGGAAACTAGTATGTCAGGATCTCAGATTTTGAAGTATTTTCACTATTCCCGTATCCATAGCAACCTCATTTTTGTCAGACTCATAAAATATTTAGACGTGCATAATCCCCTTATTGCCCCCAAACCGAGATGACGGTCATACAGACGACCAGACAGACGGACGGAGGGCAAACATATAGTCCCCTCCGGTTATAAACCCGTAGGGGACTAATAATATTAAGGCCGAAGAAAAAACGCAAGCAAATCGCATAAAAGATCGACATGTCGAGATTTGGTTCATCTTGCGGCTGTCGAAAGGCTTATGTGACACAGGCTTTAGAATAACAATGTCCGTTGCACAGTTTCAAATCGGGTAAATACAGAACATGGTACATCCAGCTACATAATATATGATACAACGATATAAAAGTAGTGTTAAAATCGAATTGTTCATAAAATGTTGATACGAATTTATTGCTGAAGTAACGGTTTTACATTTGAATTTTTAACTGTCTGAGTTATAAATCCTTAAATGGAATATTGTACGATTATGGAATTTCAGTTTTTAGATATGCATAAAACGGCCCAAATACGCGCGTTCCACACGAATGTACAAAGAACCTCGAGTGAGTGATTCACAGGCGATATTATGAATTCCATTACAGTATTCTTATATAATTATTTCTCACTGCAGTTTTGATGAAATGACATAAACACAGCGTATAAACGACTGTATGTAAAGTAGGATGTTGTAATTGGATTTAGATGGTTGGAGTAAAAAACACAACAAGATTGGAGGAATAATTTGAAATACTAAGCTTATATACGAAATCATAATGACAAGTTGTACATATTTATTATAACGATTAACTTTCCTAGCGTTCGCATACACTTTATTCCGAAATGTTTGCTCATGTAACATAAAATCATTGAACATCGTTTGACTTTTTGTGAGAAAAGTGTCCACCGGCTACTTTTAAACATCATTTACATGGTGATTGGACACGTTTCGTTTCAATAAGTGTACATATTATAACTAAACAGATATAAAATTTACATATAATTTGCATGTTTTCAAATATTTTCAAAGTGTGTTTTTATTGCGATAGAGGTGAAAAACAAACCGGCTATGTGATGCCGCTACTGTATGTTTACTGTACTGATTATGTATGTTTATTGCGATTATTAAAATTTAATGAGTACGACTTATTGCAATTTTTTATCGCGATTTGAGTCAAACTTTCAGGTACATGTACAACGCACGAATTTAAGTGCTTATACTGCACATTTTCAGCAGAAAACTTCGGTACCTGCATTATACATTACACTGAAGTACATGAAAAGCTCAATTCGAAAATCAAAATTTTGCATTACAATTCTGAAACAAAACGTGTACTATGGTTACCCGTTTCTAGGCAGCGACAGAACCTGACATAAACATAACGTTCTCGCTTAAAGGACTGTTTTTCGACTATCATTCTTTTCAAATGATCGTTTTAAGTTCACCAGTTGAAGCATAGAGTCTACACTAAACCACCTCAAGCGATGGATGGATTTAAAAGAATAATTTAGAAAGAATACAATTAAAATCCAGCCGCCTGTTTACTTGGTAAAAAGCCAGAAACTATGGTTTGTGTTAAAGTTTCGTCGCCTAGCAACTGGTAACCAAAGCAACTGTAGCTCTCGTAGGTTTTAGGTTATCGCAAATAGATGGAACTTTCCAATCGCTATATTTTCTTTGTTTCTAAACACTTTAAAACTGCAATACATTACAAGCTATATAATTGAACATGGAAAACAAATTCAATATGGACGTCACTTTGACATTTATCGAGAATTTTTTTTTCGGGAATCTTAATTTGCATTTAAAGTAACATAGTCATGCTATACACTCACGGACTTCAAAAACGCCTCACCTAATTCAAAGTCCAATATCGCTCAAAGAATTTATGTTATTGCAATATAATTTTATATGTGTATTTATTAATCTTTCCTACGTGAATATCAGTTTAGTTTGTAATAAAATGCAGTCTCATTATTTTCTAGGAATCCTGCAAGCGCACTCACCCTAGGCAAAAGTGTGGGATTTTCAATACAGGCTATACGAGGCATATACTCTTAATATGTTTATATTTGTGAGATGGTGCAGGCACACTAAATCACCGAATACACTTGTTAATCGTGTTCTATCCTTTTATTTAAGCATATGCAAGTTTTCGGAATGCTGGTTTACTTTTAAACATGCTCTAACCTACCGCATTTAAACATGTTTAAAAGGATGGGATTTTGAATTTGCCAATTTTAGTAATAAAACTTAAAATTGATGATTTTGAATATCTGTGAAATGCGTGGACATTCTTTTGTTATTGATTATTTAAGCTTGTTTTAAACAAAAGACAGGTTGTCGTTTAATTTGAACACGCGTAGAAACAAGTGACTGGATATGTGACTGGAGGTTCATTTTAGGACTTTGTTGACTAATAAGATCCCGCATATTAGGATAAATTGCGCCCTTAGCCGGTATTGAAAATCCAACATTTTTGCTTAGGGCGAGTCCGCTTGTAGGATTCCTAGAAAATAACGAGACAACATTTTATTACAAACTAAACTGATTTATACGTAGGAAAGATCAGTTAATGCAAATGTAAAATTATATTGCAATAACATGAATACTTCGAGCGATATTGGGGTTTGAATTAGGTGAGACGTTTTTAAAGTCCTTGGGTGTTTATTCAATAAAACTTTGAAATGTAAGCTTTCCTTTGGTATATGAAATTGTCAGGTGTGATCAAGCATTAAGTCATGACATTCGGTTGTAATTGGGACAGATATTATGGAGGAATACCAAATACATTACACACAAAACCGATACGGGTCAATGCCATCAAATGACATTCTCACAGCGTAAATGATTAATTAACTAAATGTTAATAGAGAAGTAAATATCGCTGACTTACAACAATAACGACCATAGAAGACCCTTGCTCATTCGAAATCAGCACCACTTGGCGCATCTTATGAACCTATTTTGTGAAACTTGGTACTGGTCATGTTGACCAGACCAAAGTTAAAAATACTTTTTCTCAGAATGGCCTTTTGTAGTTACGACCTTATTATTCTAAGCCATAGATATGGATAATTGGCACATCAAGGTAGTTTCATAACACGGCCCAATAAAAGGTAATCTTGGGTGTGTTGTTTACGGTTTCACAATCGATACATAAATGTAAATTTCGTTTTGAAAATGATTAGGTACAATATTTAGGAAGTATTTGACCAAATAATTTACTGAAATACACTGAAGAGTCCTAAGAAACAACGCAATTCACTGTATTTCAATCACAATAAACATACATCTCTATCACAATAAACATACAAATCATTTTTTCAAAATTATCAGTAAACATACAGTAATGAGATTACATAGCTGTTTCACTTTTGGCCTCTATCTCAGTAAAAACACTGTTTGAAAATATTTGGAAACACGCACATTATATGTTAATGTTATGTCTGTTATAATGTGTACAATTATTAAACTGAAACGTGCCGATCATGATGTAAGTGATGTGTAAAAGTAGTCGGTGTATATTTTTCTCACAAAAGTCAAACGATGTTAATTGATTTTAGATACTATGGGCAAACATTTGGCAATAAAGTGTATGCGAACGCTAGGAAAGTTATTCGTAATAATAAATATGTACAACTTGTCATTATGTTTTGTATATAATCTTAGTATTTTACATTATTCTACCAACTTTGTTGTGTTTTTTACTCCAATCATTTAAATCCAATCACGACATCCTAGATTGACGTACAGTCGTTTATACGCTGTGATAAAGTGTTCAACCACTGTGGTCGTGAATATAGGTACACGTAACAACATAACTAGGCCTTTGAATATTAAAGCAACATACAGTAGCTGTGCAATTGATTCTAATTTATTGGATAATGACGAGTATTGTGTAACTATATGGGTCACTCGTTAGTTAAACATGTTTTGTTTAACTTAACCTTTTAAGCTAGTTTTCAATGGTTCCCATTCTCAAATACAAGCTGAACCAATTACGATAAAGGTAAAACCAATAAAAGTACTTAAATATTCATTTTAGACCGTCGTTAAGTAAACCCTTCATAAATAAATTGAATTAAACTATCATAGCCTATTAGCAAATGCTGCTATGAAGGTTTTACGCTCTTTAACCATAGCCCCAATTATTATGGGATTTGTTGTTGGAATACCAGAGTCTGTGATTATATACGGCACCATGGATTCCGCGTGATCCATTTTGAAACGTCATTGCTACATTAGATATCAAAGAAAGTGTAACACGAACAAAATCGATAGGTATTGTTGTACATATTGTATCACCACAATATATCGCGATATGATCAATGAGTAATACGATACGCATCGCAAAATCTTATGAATGATTGAACCATATTTAACATTCAACATTAAGTCAACATTCGTGTGCAACGTTCGAATGTGGATTAAAATCAATTAAACATGAGAGCTGTCCGTTCATTTAATCAGAATATGTTCCTATAGGATGACTACACTAATACAAAATATGCAGCACTACTCACTAACAATGATATCAACAAAATGCGCTGCCTATAACGGGGGTTTCCCTTGAGGTCATTAGATAATCTAGCAGGGGAAAACTGAATGACCACACATTTCGTTTGCTCTCAGGAAGCACCACATAACGGAAAAAGCGCAAACATATTTTTGGCTACCAACGAGCGCTTGCGTATGGCTGACTGTGGCGCAGCGGTATATAGTGTACTACGACTGTCCGTCGCTAGATCTGTGACATCTTGAACCAATTTGAATTAAAAAGTAATTTAATTTCGAAACTGTAGTCGTACAGCAAGCACGGAAATTTTCTTTCGTATTCTAGATGTAGTATATTCACTAAATCATTATAAGGGGGAGTAAGAAGTCCGCGCACCTTGGTCTCTTCAAGTGTAAACCACGGACCCAAAATGCAACAGATCTAGCAAAGAAATTTAATTAGATTTTCTTAAGATTGGTTGACATATCACTCATTTAAATGATTCCCACTTTGTAATCTATTTGCAGTTAACATCATACATTTGATTAAAACTCATTATATATCCAGCCCAGACATCGATGTCCACTCATAGTCTCAGGTTTTCAAAATATGTTGCCCCTTTTTTAGTATTCACCTACATAAATGATTTCTCGGGTCAAAACTTTATTTTCACTACCGTGGTTATGGCAACCGAGGAAGTTTCCGCTATTTTTCACTTTTCCATGCCTTTTTAAAAATAACTGAAAATGCTTAAAATGGCTTTAGAAGCCGGGAAAAAGATATACCGGTAGCTCAGACTGCGTTTCATAGACACCATGGAATGGTTCGGTTTATTATTTTTTTATTGTTAAATGTGTTGGCATAATAGATCGCATGCAATCGTTAATGGGATTCCCCTAATATAAATGGGTAGATGTATGGACGTATATACAAATTTTACCAATATAGCTTGACCTCGTTCTGATACGTATCGTGGTAGGTGCAAATCATGATTGTACCGGTAATATAACTCCATGACTTACCTTTTGTATCAGATTTGATAAGGTTTCTCGTTAGGCAGCCGGCCTCTAGCCAGACTAAACTAGGACCGTTAAAAACGGCCTCTACGACAGGCGCAGTTGTGACAAGACTGATCAGAACAGTGCCAGGGTAATATGACCAAAAATTCGTAATATTTCTCCTATTCTTATCCTCTCATTAGCACTTTAACCCCCGTCTACCCCTTAAGATATGCGACCAGTATATGCTGGACTTAAACGGTTAGTCTAAATAATTTACAGTTGTATATTTTGATATTCCCAAGGGTTTTCAGTTGGGGCACACGATGCAGCAGCCTACGTCTATACTCACACACTATGACAAACCTATCTATCTCATAACTACTATGACTATGGTTTAGATGTTCATGTTACAAAGCATAATAAGGAAACATAACCTAAACATTACCGTCTTCAATCTTGAGAAATATCAAGCAATTACTTCAGTTGTCTGGCAACGGTTTTATGTTTCCAATGTATTAACGGAATAACGAATGATTAATTTTTATTGAATAACAAGATATCATCTTACATTTTATGTTGTCTAAGTAAACTCACAGTCGTCATACGGCTTGAATGATGCACAATCATTATTAGAGAGCAAAACATTATCAGAAATTAAAGTCACTTACTTGTCACTTTATTTCATTAACCAACATCGTATCTCCTAATGTTCCAGACATCAAATCGATTTAGGTCTGGAAGATGACTATGTGAATTTAGCCATCTCCTAATTAATGACATGGTGAATAAAGAACTAGCCAATAATCAGTTTTCTCTTCAGCTTTCAACGTTTGTGTCTTTGTGAAACCATTGAGTAAAAGGCTTTTAGAACTGCGGCGTGTGGCATCGATCTGGCGAGGTTCATGTATAGCATGTTAAGTTGTGTAACAAAAATGAGGCTCAGAACCAATGTAAATATGGTTATTGTAATAATCTATAAAGTAGGCTAAAAACCAATTGAATAATACATATTGTATTAAATTAAATATCTAAAGGAGACTCGAAACTAATTGAAAGCTGTTCATTGTGATATATAGGAAGCTCAAAATCAAGTGAATTGTGGTCATTGAAATCAGTAGCAAAATTATTGATTAAAATGGTTTTAGAACTGCGGTGTGTGGCATCGATCTGGCGAGGTTCATGTATAGCATGTGAAGTTGTGTAACAAAAAGGAGGCTCAAAACTAATATAAATATGGTTATTGTAATATTCTATAAAGTAGGATAGTGAAAGGTGGCTAGTGTAATATCTAATGGAGGCTCGAAACTAATTGAATGATGGTCATTGCAATCAGTAGCAAAATTATTGCTTATCGAAACAGAATTATTGAAACGATAAAATATCAATATCTGCAGCTTTGCGTGATACTTGCAATCGTACTTATGTATTAACAACGTATTTAACAATTCAGTATTTGGCATGTCACCGTTATTACACGATTCCTTGATCACAAATATAAATACGTGGATACGTTTTTTAGAAGTCAAACAAATTCAAGGTAGCACTTACAAACATATGAAATATATGCTCTGCCAAGGACTTTACTGTATGGACAAAGTAAATTATTATTTGGAAAACATAGTGATCGAGATATGAGGACAGTCCATGAGCTTTTGGAACATGTATATAGCATTATGGAAGATGGGGTTGTTCATTGTTATAATAAAATATCATCCGATGGATCCAATGCCTCTCAAGTTCATGCAATGTGTTAAATGAGAAAAATGCTCGAAACTTACAAAAAGGTATGTATTGGCGCCGTTAAATGGTTTCCTTGATAGGTGCCCAGTGTGTAAGTGTAGAGACAGTACTGACCGGCACAGTGGAAGTGTATGATTGCATATTTTCCATACTGCTCATATTCTGTCATTAACACTTTAACCCATTAAAATATGCTGCCAGTATCTATCTCATCACTACTATAATTATGAGTTATCGCGGTTGACCTTATTGGATCGTCATAGGATAATCAAATGTATATGAAGCCAATTGAACATCTACGAATACAAAATGGACTTCTCCCTTAGGTTTTCCACTTCTAAAATGATATCACGATTTTATTAATTTAGAATACAATTAGTCACCAATAAATGAACAGTTAATCGATAACAATGTGATCAGTGTCATACACGTAGCATCCATCTGGATGAATAATTGATGCCAACTTCGTCAATGTATCCTGATACTCTATGTCCAATACATTGCGAATATTTGATCAACTTATGAAGCTGACAAATGTACAGTCGATATGTCATTATTATCGTGTTATATCGGACTTATAGGTCATCCGACAGGAACATTTAGCTTTTTTATTGCTAAAACTAGGTCATTCAGCTGAAACCACGACATTCAGCCTTTTATAGCTGTTATCTTTTAGAAGTCAAACAAACCCAAGGTAGTACTTACAAACATATGAAATATATGTTCTGCCAAGGACTTTACCGTATGGACAAAGTAAATTATTATTTGGAAAACATGATGATCGAGATATGAGGACAGTCCATGAGCTTTTGGAACATCCCTCAAACATGTATATAGCATTATGGAAGATGGGGTTGTTCATTGTTATAATAAAATATCATCCGATGGATCCAGTGCCTCTCAAGGTCATGCTATGTGTTAAATGATAAAAATGCTCAAAACTTACAAAAAGTTATGTATTAGCGCCGTTAAATGATTTCCTTGATAGGCGCTCAGTGTGTAAGTGTAGAGACAGTACTGACCGGCACAGTGGAAGTGTATGATTGCATATTTCCCATACTGCTCATATTCTGTCATTAACACTTTTACCCCCATCCACTCCTTAAAATATGCTGCCAGTATCTATCTCATCACTACTATAATTATGAGTTATCGCGGTTGTTGACCTTATTGGATCGACATAGGATAATCAAATATATATGAAGGTAATTGAACATCTACGAATACAAAATGGACTTCTCCCTTAGGTTTTCCACTTCTAAAATGATATCACGATTTTATTAATTTAGAATACAATTAGTCACCAATAAATGAACAGTTGATCGATAACAATGTGATTAGTGTCATACACGTAGCGTCCATCTGGATGAATAATTGATGCCAACTTCATCAATGTTTGCTGATACTCTATGTCCAATACATTGCGAATATTTGATCAACTTATGAAGCTGACACATGTACAGTCGATATGTCATTATTATCGTGTTATATCGGACTTATAGGTCATCCGACAGGAACATTCAGCTTTTTTATTGCTGAAACTAGGTCATTCAGTTGAAACCACGGCATTCAGCCTTTTATAGCTGTTATTTATCAACCTTTTAGGACTTCCGACAGCTAAAACTAGGTATTTCACCCGTTTAACTTTTGTAACTGGGTCATTCAGCTTGGGCATTAAGCTTTTCGATTACTGAAACTACTAGTAATTCATTCAGCTTTTCGACAGCTTTTTGGGCGGATCATTTACTCGTTCAGCTGTGTGTAGGGCAACGTGCCTCATATGTTTTTTTTTGTTTTCTGCGCTCGGTTGGTTAAGTTGAGTACTGCATTCCCTGTCTGACTAAATATTATCTTTTTCTGTTACTAAACTATAAAACGAACACTTGAACATAAACAAACTTCCCAAGTCAATCATTATTATTTATTCATACTGATATTTTCAAGCGACGACACTTATCATCTAACAGCATATTATTTACAAACTATAATAATATACCACTCAAAATTTGATTACCGTCAACAAACCTTTTTTGCACATTGAATAAGATAGACTTATATAGTCCAGATGCCAGCCAGTCATGTTCATATGATGAACCTAACTTTGGAGTAATGTTTTGGTACCAAAATGTTCAGGAGGATGTCCCCTCTTAGAATCTGTTGTATGACACCTTTTCACCCTTGAGCATTTTCCAAGATGGCCGCCATAAATTGCCAATTTATACACAATATTATGTTTAAGTGAGTGAGTTATGAATGAATGTAATGCTAAATGTTTGAATTCATAGTATTCTTTTGATGCTGTGTATCATATGGGCATACTACACTGACCACTATGAGGCCAAGGTCAAGGTCATTTCAAGGTCAAAGTACAAATATAGTTGAAAATGTGATATTTTGCTAAACCTTTGTACTAGAATATGTATTTTGTTTGTATATTGTATCATTTAATTGGGATAAAAAAGTGATAGAAGTTTTGGTAAGAACATTTATCTCTTATTAAAAACTGTTTTCACTTCAGCATTATTATAGCTTAGTGAAAATAACCATTTTATTCATGTCCATGATGTCCGAGATGACATTTTTTGATTCGGTATTCATAATTCTTCTATTCAAATATTTATAATTTATTTATAATGGTAAAATCAAGTACGTGTTTTATTGTTAGCTCCATTTGAATTCATGTTGTATCCTAATCTCACGAACACATACTGACCACTTAAAGGTCAATGTCATTGACAGTTCAATGTCAAATTTGATATTTTGTCTAAATATGTCTTATATTAAGTAGTACACAATGTATGTTGATCATTGTTTTTTGTTACAAATGAGACAATGGACATTCTATTTGTCTTCTTAACTGGATGTATCACTATTTTGTAACAGTATGGACATTTATTTACAAAGGGATTCAATTTTATGTCAAAATTGTAAGCCATAAGTTGCTGTTCCCCGTTATAGAAAGGTATGAAATTTCATTTAAATTGTACATTAACTAAATTGTTATAAAGACCGAATTTGACACTGTACCCATGGAGTGTTTTATGTATTTAGTAACTGTAGGTATAGACCTGTATCACTGTTTGAAACGACCTTCACAGGCTGTATGGGTATTCATCACCACACAGTACAGTCATCATACCCTATACCCACCACCACCACCACCACGAGGATGTATGGGATACTCATTATCACAAATTGCCACCATAGAACAGGTGAAGTAATCATCACAACTTAGCACAACCATATCAGATCCATAATCTTTGTCAGGGGTGGGCTCCAATACAAGGGACCGGCAATTCATACCATATGTAGTATTTATCATCTCCAAGACATAGTACAGCCAGGGATAACAACTTAAACCAATCACAGGCTTTATGGAGTACTCTCACAACATAAAACCATCCTATGTACTCATCACCATAAAGTACAGCCATACCAGGCCATAATGGATATTCTCCACCAAACAGTACATCCATGCCCTATGAGGTATGCATCACCTAGTGCAGCCATCCAAGACTATGGGATCTTCATTACCACTTTGTACATCAATATCAACTCTAACGGGTACTACCAACCACCAATTGTACAGCCATCCGTCGAAATGTCGATGGCTGTACTTACTACCGTTAATTAAAGTCAACCCAGTCACTAAGACGAGCTCATCAGCTCCAAATACAGCCATTCCAGCCCCTACATGGTACTCAACACCATCATGCCCAGACATCCTATCTTCTATAGGATACCAACTATCACTTAGTTGGTCATACAATGTCCTGAAGGGTACTCATCACACTAAAATACAGCCTTACCAGGCCATAATGGATAGTCTCCACCACACAGGACAGCAATCCCATGCCCTATGAAGTTTGTATCACCAAGTACAGCCATCCAAGCCTATAGTATAGTCACTACCACTAATATCGTTCAGTAAATTTATCCTAGTCATTAAAAACGATGATATTAAGTCAAGACAGGAAAGGCAGCACTTAACTTTACCAGCCGAGCGAGGCTGAACCAACCCAGCACAGAAAACATAAGACACATACAAGGCACAATGTCCAATTAAACAAGTAAATATCCGCCAAGTCCAAGATGTTGAAAAGTATAATGAATTAATTACAGCTACCAAAAAACTGTATGCCCTAGTTGAATGACCGAGTTTCCACAGTAAAATGACTATAATGCCTAGTTTCAGGTGTCAGAAATGCTAATAAGGAGTGCCCAACACACTGCCGAACAAGAAAAATGATCAGCCCTAGTTGAGCTCATCAGCCCCAAGTACAGCCATTCCAGCACCTACGCTGCACTCAACACCATCATACACATTCGTCTTATCTTACACTTAGGACAGTCTTCAAGATGGGTACTCTGAGGGGTACTCACCACCACAAAGTACAGCCACCACAGCCCCTGTATGGTACTCAATGTCATCGAGTATAGATATCCCTTGCTCTAGAGAGTAACCACTATCGCTTAGTAACGGTACATCCATATCAGACCTTAAGGGGTACCCTCCGTCATCAAGCACAGCCATCACATCCCCTATAGGGTACCTACCACCATGTACATACATCACATACTCTATGCAATACAAAGCCCTACATTGTCACACAAGGTACTTCCCACCACAAATGACAACCATACCTTATGCTATAAAGTAGTTATCACCACCAAGTACAGACAAAACTGAGCCCTAAGGAAAACTCAAAGTCAACAAGTACAGCCAGCACAGCCCCTATGTGGTATCCATCAATATCATGTGCAGACATCCAAAGCTCTATGGGGTACTAACTTCCACAAAATATATACCAGCATACCAGCCCCAAAGGTGTTCTAAGGAGCCCATGTAGGGTATTCACCACGATGATCTGACATCACTGGCTCTACGAGGTTGTTACGACTAAAATGTACAGCCATACCAGGATCTAAATGGTACTCCCACCTACACATGACAGCCACCCCGCGTATTTGAAATACTCATCAACATCAAATACAGCCATACCGTGCCCTAAAGGTAACTCGACACCATCCAAGACTGCCAACCCTTGACCTATGTGTGAACTCACCACCGTTAACTACAGCTAACCAAAAACTCGGGGGTGCGCGTCACATCCAAGTGCAACAATACCAGGCTGTATGGGATACTTATAACCACATAGTACATCCATGTATGCCCCTATATGTATTCATCACCACCTCGTCAGCCATCCAAGCCTATGGGATAGTAACTATCACGTAGTACATCCATAACTGTCTCTAAGGGGTACTTACCAACACCAAGTACATCCACCCCTAGATCTATAGGTGCACTCACTACCGTTAATTAAAGTCACCTAGTCACTAAGACGAGAAGCTCATCGCTCCAAGTACAGCCATTCAAGCCCCTGCAGGGTACCTAACACGACATAATAAACCATTCATTACCCTGCGGGTGCGCAATATAGACAAGAGTAGACATTTTACGATAATTATATGGGATAACTACAATACCCTGCCTGCATGGCTCTATATGGTACATAACAATGATTAACACAGTTATTCTTGGGGTACATAATACTGGTTAGAACAGTTTTTCCGGGTTCTATAGAGTATACCACCCAGCCTAGCTCTATGCTACCTACACTACCGGTCTTACAAACAGATGTAGGCTCAACAATGAAATCTAGCATCATACTTTATAGTGAAACATGTAAATGTGAGTACATGTGTTCGAAAGAAGTAGTTATGATATATAGTTCCAAAACACAATATACGAGTATTATACAGAAAATTATTTGAATTAATGTCACCTCGGAGAGAAGAAATACGAGGGGTGATCAATATATTCGTGGACTTTCCTTCTAACTTTTGTTATATTAATTCTAGGGTAATGAAATTACCAGGTCATGCAGATATATTAATTATCTAGCGTTTTAATTAATTCATTTTATTGTGACGTCACAATTTAACTGATGACGTCACTGTTCGTGATCCGTGTGCAGCACGCCGGACAATACATAATCACAGAGCAACGGCATGTCAGTAAAACTTAAGTCAATCTTGGAAAATCCTTCTGATATCTCAAAGATGACATAACCAAAATGTAGGGAGGTGCTTTGCGCCACATATTAAGGATCTACATACGACTATATCGTATATGCGATTGTAGGCACCCTGTCAAGCTGATGCATTGATAAAATAAGGAAAAACGGAAGAATTATCACCATGGTAGGGACACTCTCCTCTATATTCTGTGAAATGAGAGGCATATTTCATAACCATATATTACTGGCGAAAACAGCGATCAGTATTGACTACGAATATATAAACCTTTGAATCCAGCTACAAAGGGTTCTTTAGAAATTGTGCCCCAAACTTGCTAGGTTGTGCTTTTTTTCCATCGGGATAAAACGACCGCGTTAAGCCAACCGTCTATTGTAGAGTCTGATGTCCAATAACGTACAAAAACTCTGTTTTTTCCATCTTACATTTGAGAGGTGAATATTTATGACTTATTTCTGTCTTAAAAGTAAAACGATCGACCATGTGGGACCAAATATGAGTCCAAAAAGGAGCTATGTACGCTTAAAACGGGAGCGCAAAGAGTGGCGTCACGTGACGGCCTACGTCACGCGCTCATTGGGTGAATGAAATTGTGTAATAAGTGCATTTTGTCGAAAGGGTCTTACTCTAAATGATAATACATTGTTTTGGAGCCTAACTGACAATATAAAATTGCTAGATGAAAAGTCCACGAATATATTGATCACCCCTAGTATCATAATTTCTTCTATTTTGTTCTTTGACCTTGAAATGATCTTGACCTTTTTCTCAAATTGGTCAGTGTAGTGCACACCATCAAATGAATACTATGAATACAAACATTTACAATTACATTCATTCATAACTTCTTCACTGGAACATAAATTATGTATGATTTTGTAATTTATGGCGGCCATATTGGCGGCCATCTTGGAAAATGCTCAAGGGTGGCAAGGTGTCATACAACAAATTTTGAGAGTGGACAGTTAGGTTAATTATGAATACCGAATCAGAAATTTTACAAAGAATATTATCTCGGACATCATGGACATGAATAAAATGGTTATTTTCACAAAGTTATATTATGCTTAAGTAAAAATCAGTTCTCTGAATAATAGATAAATGTTCATACCAAAACTTCTAGCCCATTTCTATTCCAATAAAATGATACAATATACAAACAAAATATATATTCTAGTACAAAGATAGAGCAAAATATCAAATTTTCAGCTATTTTTGTATTTTGACCTTGAAAGGACCTTGACCTTGGCCTCATAGAGGTCAGTGTGGTATGCCCATTTGAAACAAACATCAAATGAATACTATGAATGCAAACATTTAACATTACATTCATTTATAACATCCTCACTGAAACATAATATTGTGTATAAATTGGCAATTTATGGCGGCCATCTTGGAAAATGCTCAAGGGTGACAAGGTGTCATACAACATATTCTGAGAGGGGACATCCTCCTGAACATTCTGGTACCAAAACATTTTGTGCATACTCACAAAGTTAGGTTACCCCCCTCTGGCACCTCGACTATTATGGAATTTTCAGAAACATTAATAAGTCGCGGTCTGGGACCAAACAAGGAGTATTCTAGGGATTTAAAGTGGTCATATAGTTGAGCTCTTACTGTAAACATAGATGTCTTACATTGTTTTGCTGGGACGATACACATCCATACTGGCATAGTACAAGCACTTGTTTGGTTTTCTTGCCCGTATTAATCAATTGCTGCTTATTGAATTATTAAAATATTTTACTGGGTTATGTGCTACAGATATTGCTAATAGAAATAAATCACGCTTGAGTGCCAATATTACCGGTCGAAAATGCTAACATTTTACAAGTCATGCTAATGTTGAAATAAATTGTCAGCTGTTTTTCACTGTAGTCAGATGTGTACTACGAGGATAAACTCATACACATATGTATACTCGCAAGCACTCACCGGTATACTCGGTGATAGTTTCCGAAGGATGTTTGTAAATCGGGGAACCCGACCATCGGGCGCAATCCCCAATGATTCACAATAATTGCTTGGGAACATTCAACGAAGAATTAATGAACGTTCACCGGACCATCCTCGATGTTTGATAAATGCCATTTCTAGTGAGTCTAATCAGATTGAGTATTTGGAGCCATCTTGAAAGAATTGTAATTTCCCCAAATTGTGAAATTATCATTAATGTCGGAGTTTTAAGAACAGCGCCTAGTCAACCTATAATTGGAAGCATGATTACCGCGTTCCTAGCATTACGTAAATTGACTGTTTCCATTTACATTATTTGGACAGGTATAACCAAACAAACCCTTGAAACACCTCATTGTAGGACTAAATATTTATATTGTATCTAGGTTCCACTGGTGAAACCCGAAGGCAATGTAGACAAGCACACGTTTTCACATAATGGCTTCAATATACTCCTTACCTTTTTTTCAAAAAGTGTTATAATTTAGAAATAGTTTCTATCTCCTAGACAATATTTATTTACAAATATCTCGAACATAGAGATTTACAAATTTCTTAATATAACATTAGTCTGTTTCCATGGATACTACGAATATTGACACGATCAGAAAGAAACACATTCGGGAATAATGTTACCAATAATAGTTGCAACATATAAGTCTATCTGACGAAACACGGTTCGTTACAAGATTGACTTAACAAACAACGACATTTCAAGAGTCTATCTGAGATTTCAGAATGTGATAAAGCTGACTTATCATATAAACTCGGTAGGATTATTATCTCATCTTCTGTCTGTATTCTCAGAGGGACGATAACTATATTATACAGCTAATATGTACGACAAGCCAAGTATCGTCACACAGAATATTGCAATTTTCGTATTTCGGGAAAAGGAGGATATGACACGCTTCCAACCATACCTGACATGTTTTACGATATAACCAATCCGGCAGAAAGACTCACAAAACTATTATTTCTGTCTGATTGTATCGGGCTTAACATGGGCAGGATATTATTATTATCAGGTTTTATGTCAACGTGCAACATTTTGTCAATCATATACGGCGGTTA
Organism: Spisula solida; assembly: GCA_947247005.1. Taxonomy (NCBI): domain Eukaryota; kingdom Metazoa; phylum Mollusca; class Bivalvia; order Venerida; family Mactridae; genus Spisula; species Spisula solida. The sequence continues at coordinate 36,736,706 of OX365947.1, read as the reverse complement.
TGTAATTGACTTCACACGTTTTTTCTGGCATTATGTGCTGACTGGCTCTTCGTCAGAAGCAGACTATTTCTCCTCGTGTGACTGATCGAGACATGCCCACATTCACCTAGCAGAGTTGTCGTTCGTTCTTTCTCGAAACTAAATACCGACTACGCTATTATTGCCGAATAATCATTTCTTGTTTTTAATGGAGATTTAAGTCATGGAACAGAGCGTTGTACAACTTGTTTGGAACATACGCGTTATGAGCAACATAAATAAAATCAATATTTATATAGATTTATGATATTTAATATTATCAAGCAATTACCATTGTGCAAACCATCTTGAGGAACAATGTTAGAACAACTCAAACATATTGTCGATATAGTGGGAACAGGTTAAACGCGTAAATCTGCTGTGGTTATTCCATAAGAGACAGTCGAAGTAAATTTGCAAATCTACACATGTTAGTTGTTCATAACAGCATGCCATTTGTGTTAAACTGACGGATAAATGGTCACTATCAGTAGGTATACCATGGTGTACAAAAGTAATCGCGATGTAATGATGTTGTATGTTTAAAATATGTCGAGGCGTACTCCAGGTAACCACGTGCAAGTGAAAGCTGTATTATCCAAACGTAGCTTATAGTACCCAACCTAAATATTAAAGACCCCATCAAATGATACTTGCTTACTTTATTAAAGTTACATACATGTTTCTATTGATTAATTTTTAATTGAATGCAAAAACGGCAGTGTTTTAGTGACATTCGCATTGTGGCATTATCCTGACATTAGACGAACATCTACCAGTCATAAAGCTATACATATCCCCAAGCAATGCATTTAAATGGCTTTGTTGTTGGGCGGACTGCAACCAAAATCTGCAAACAACCATTCCTGGTGGTGGTTGTAAATACTGGACGATCGCTCAAATCTGTTCCAAACCATTGTTAATAAGAATAGCTTTCCCATTGCATGAATGTAGCATGTGCCACTCGATTTCTAATTACTACACGAGTATTAGTGTTCATCAATCATGGCATACGCTAATTGCAATATAATATTAAATCATTTGTCGGCGTTGAATAACCTTAAACATTTGGTTAATTATATCTTCTACATTATTAGGTTACGTTAATGATGTAACATATGGTCTTTTGTACGTCCATGCCAATATTCTCGATTACAGTCACCGTCAGTGACATTATTCGCTGTACAAATATGGCAATAATGTCCAGCAGTCAGTACAGTGAATCGTAATTAGACAGTATGTATGGTTCCTCTCTTTTATTGTTGAATATTGTACAACATCATATTTAAATACATTAAAGCTCAAGTACTAGTAAAGCGACAATCATAAAATCCATCAACTTCAACCACTCGTGTTTAACGAAGCTGTGATATATTATTTACACTACATTGTCGTATTTCATCCAAAACAAACACTCCAAATCTGAAGAGCACAAGGGATTGGTGAACATAAAAGCATCGCTTAAGAACAATCTGAAACAAACGACAGCGTGAGAAGGCATGTCTGACCATTTTCATCCGTTTGTTTTGTTATGTAGACAGCAGACAGTGTGACCTAACCCAGGCATTAATTATAAATCACTTAACCTTGGTATTTTACAAATTTACAATTTTCAATACATGGAGGACATAGCTGCAGCCAATAACACGGCATCACTTAAACGGCAATAGTCTCAATTGCCAGAGTAATCAGCTAAAGTTCGAATTTGGCTAGCCGTAACTGTTAGAGCTCACACGTACAAGTATCTTTAATCATCTGTATAAACCAACAGTTAAGCATGTATCACATCAGCCGTACGAATATTCGTTCACACGAACTATTACTCCAGAATAAAGAACATTTAGACCGCAGACAAAATCGCTGACAACCGGATAAATCGCAGACACCACAAGGCTCTCGTACGATGCTCGTACAGCTATTTTGCCCGTCGCATGATTATAATAGCAATATTATTGTCATGGTAAATCTCAAGCAAAACGCAGAAAAGGTCAACATGTCGATACTTTGGTTTACGACGTTGCGTTCATCTTGCGGCGCTAATATTTTGTATGGCAGTCCTAGGATTGTCTTATGGCAGTCGCCCGAAACACCAGCGGTTTCCCAAAAAATGTTCCTAAAATGATCGTAAATAGGTGTACGGCTGTCGAAAAGGATGATGTGATTCATGCGTTAGACTGACACCGTTCATTGAACAACTTTAAATACTAGAACGGTAAATACATGGCATTGTATATACAGCTACATCATTTCTGAGCCAGTCACTGACTAACTAAAAACGTTATGCATGTAGTGTTCAGATCAAGTTGATGCGATTTTATGGATAAAGAACCGGTTTTACATTTGAATTTTGAACTGCCTGAGTTATAAATCCTTAAATGGAATATTGTACGGTTATGGAAATTGTGTTTTCATATTGGCATAAAACGGCCCAAATACGCGCGTTCCATACGAATGAACAAAGAACCACACGCAAGTGATTCAAAGGCGATATTGTGAATTCCTTTACAGTCTTAAGGACGTTTAGGACCTTTCTCCGACGTCATCGGTAAAAAATCGCTTTTTCGCCGAATCAAATAAAAATCTCCAGAAATATGCTTTAACCTACTCTCCGTATTATGACATTTTTAATTTTTCAAAATATCGCTTCGTTTCCTAGCAACGTTACGCTATGTACATAGGGCGTGAAATTGACGTTTTGGGCGTATATTTCTGTTATATTAAGGTGTACAATAATTTTCAAAACTCTATTTGTTAGTCCTTCATCCTTTGAATACGTATATGTAAAATTTATAGCAGTTGCGACTAACAATTTCGCAACGAAAACGGTTTTATATCGAAAATTGACCTGTATTTTACTGCTTATTTGCGACACCCTACTCACTTCAGGGCGCAATTTGGTCAACAAAAAGTGATTCAATCAACTAATGAAACATACCGTGGTTTTGCGGTAATTCTACAAAATAAGCACAAACAATAAAAAAGGGGGGGGTGATCTCGCATTATTTTCGACAAAATTGAATTTTAATGAAAAACGGACATACGTTAAAGGCATAACGTCGTGCCGTCGCACGACGTTACGGGCTATTGTGGCTACGTCAGCGTCATGATCTTGTGGTGTATCCGGCGCATCGGCACATTGTTTCAATATAAAAACAATATAAGAAAGCCTTATTGATGAGATCTTCAATATACCCCTAAAATTGTATGAATATTAATTTCTAGTGATATACATGTACGTACATTTTCCCTATAAATAAAGAGATATGAACTTGCTACTAGCACACACTGTATAAAACACCAACAACCTCTCAGAAAGAATATTACAATGCTTTAACATTTTGGCTTACGACCCATATATTGTGTATGCACAGTAGGGGGTTCGGGGCAAAGTGTTACAGTCCCTGTGGTAAAATATTTATTGTAATAAATACCGACAAACATACTTTGGTATGTAGTTATATTTTCAATAAATGGTCAAAAGTAGTCCCAACACGTCTTCACAATGTGTTACATTTACGGACCATTTTAAACAGTTGAACTTGTTAATGCATATTCAATGCAAATTGATTAATTAAAGACCTTGCATTGTAAAAATTAAGTATGGTTTGTGTATACATTATTACTAGGACTGTATAAGTGTACATGTATGCATTCAATAGGCAATGTAACAATTATACATAATTTATCCCCCCCCCCCCAACTCACTAAACAGCAACAACACAACAGCTCTACAGTAAATCCCAAAGGTGGTCGAATCAAGTATCTTATGAACCAGTCATGGTAAAAAACCCGCAAATCCCCCCTGTCTAGGGTATAGTCAGAGCTGCATTTTCCCGTTATTTTGTCGCGAATCAAAAGCGTACCACACATACATCAGTGCGGGGACATCGAAAACGTAAAAACACAAGACAGTTCCCACTATCACCTGTCTTTCCCCTGGATTGGGATAGAAGTTTCAATGGACTGGTACATTATTGTAACGTCATGTTTCATGTGTAGGCCTACTGCAACTAAGGCACATAAGCCAAAATGTCAACCTATACCGTGAGTTTCGAATTAAACAAATTTGAAAAATTGTGAAAACGGTACAAAAATTCCAGAAAAAAGCGTTGTCAACCTGTAAAACAAAATGTGTGAAGTTAAACGGGCCGCGCATTAGCCGATCCAACAGCGGCTCAAAAGTGTTGACATTAACTTATACTATTACTATCTAATACACGTGTAAGACATCATACTTATACATGTATATATAACACTATCTTTCAATTTGCTGGCTGTTCATCTACCGTCCGTATTATTTTTGTTTTTCATTAAATTTATTCACGGTTACTTTACTATTAACATCATTTCTATTCATGAGAACCTCATAAAATAATCGAGTGGGAAGGCCGGCAAAGGACATATTTGGATTTAGTGTTATGACCTTCTTGACCATGTTTAAACACGACTTATAAAAAGGAGGGACAAATTCTGCACTATGTGGAAAATTGTTACTGGCTAGAGTGGAATTAAATTTTCTCAAATTCAACCCAATCCAATACTTGGCAAAATATACCCATGGCGTTTGCATATCTAAAATTATTTTTTGTACATGACATAATAGCAAGGCTTGCCATTTTAATTCAATGTTTGAGCCATTAAGACCACCTTCCTTAACAGACCGCACCAGCTGTCAACACGAGTTAAAATGATTGCGTATAACAGTGAACCCAGATATATATGCGTGGTAAGTGGCAATATTTCTAGACAAGTGCGGGACTAACTTTCCAAATGTTTATACATCAACGATTTACTTTTATACCAAACGCTATTATTATATACATTATAACTATATATGACTAAGAAAACGATGTATACATATTTTAGTTATTATTTTATTAAAGGGACGTAATTATTAGTTTGGAAGACTTCAGTTAGTTTGGAAGACTTGAGCTCATAATTCGGTATAATGCATTTAATGTCCGATCGAATATCCCGAGTAGATGTTTAGATAATTTAAATACATAACTCAGCCGATGTTCTCTTTTGTATCACTGTGTATTTATCATGATGCTGTGTTCAATAAAGACACATTTTGAAGAATAATAAAACCACAGTACTGATAGTTATAATTGCAGGTATTGCGAGAGAAACTCAGTTTTGTCATTTTCACAAAAATTTGAACAAAGCTATTATATATGATTTGATAATTGAACAGATGCAGGTGAAATGCGTGCATTTTATTCCTAACATGTAATTGTTGTACTAGTAAATAGGACGCAAGTCCGTAGATAGAACGGACGTACATAGCGCGTTACGTTGGGCGACGTAACGTTTTTACGTAAGTCCGTTTTTTACTGAAATTCAATTTTGTCGAAAATAATGCGAGATCACCCCCCTTTTTTATTGTTTGTACTTATCCTGTAGAATTACCGCATCACCACGGTGCATTTCATTAGTTGATTGAATCACTTTTTGTTGACCAAATTGCGCCCCGAAATGAGTTGGGTGTCGCAAATGCGCTATAAAATTCTGTCAACTTTCGATATAAAACCTCTTTCGGTGAACAACTGTCCGTCACAATCGCTTTAAATTTAACGTATACGTATTCAACGGTTCAAGGACTAACATATAGAGCTTTGAAAATTGAAGTAGACCTTATTCTGACCGAATTATGCCATTAAAACGTCAATTTTACGCCCTATGTACATAGCGTCACGTTGCTAGGAAACGAAGCAAAATTTTGAAAAAATAAAAACTGCACAATAAGGACAGAATGTTAAAGCATATTTCTGGAGATTTTCATTAGATTCGGCCAAAAGTCGATTTTTTACCGATGACGTCGGAGAAAGGTCCTAAACAACCTTAATCAATGAAGTGACGTAAGGTACCGATAATTATTTCTCACAGCAGTTTTAATGAAATGACATTAAGTGCCCAGCAGTGTCCAGCCACTGTGGTCGTGAATATAGTTACACGTAACGACAGAACTAGGCTTTTGAATATTAAAGCCAAAGCACTATATTTACGCAATTGATTCTAAATTACTGGAGACTGACGTGTGTGGTGTAAGATGTGGGTCAATCGTTGGTTAAACAGTCATGTTTTGTTTAACTGAACCTTTAAGCTAGTGTTCAATGGTTACCATACTCAAATATTAGCTGAACCACTTTCGATTAAAGGTAAAACCAATAAAAGTACTTAAAAATTATTTTAGACCGTCGTTAAGTAAACCCTTCATAAATAAATTGAATTAAACTATTATAGCCTATTATCGAATGCTATATAGGCCATGAATGTTATGCGCTCTTTAACCATATCTCCAATTACCAAGGGATTTGTTGTTAAACGTACCAGATTCTGTGATTATACACAGTACCTCTGATTCCCCGAGACCATTTTTGTGACGTCATTGCTACATTAGATATCAGAAAAAGTGTTACAAGATGAATATCGATTAGTAATGTTGTAAATTTTGTATCACAATATACCGCGATATGATCAATGAGCAATGCATGTCAATGGGCATCGCGATGCATTATGGATGCATTATTTAGTCAACCTTGGTGCGCAAGTTTCGTAGGTGGATTAATATCAATTAAACAAGAGAGCTGTTTGTTCATTTAATTAGAATATTTTATATTACATTTTTATATAATGACAACACTAATACAAAATATGCAGCGCTATATACTCACTAACAATGATATAAACAAATGCGCTGCCTAAAACGAATACTTCCCTTGAGGTTAATACATAATCTAGCAGGGAAAAACAAAATTACAACATAGCAGACGAAGCGAAAAAATAATTTATTGGCTACCTACGAGCGCTCGAGTATGGCGGACAATGGCACAGCTGTACTACAACTGTCCGTCGCTAGATCTGTGACATCATGAACCAATTCAAATTAAAAAGTAATTTTATTCCGAAAATGTAGTGTGTAAAACTAGCCCGGAAAGTTTCGTTCGTATTCTAGATCTAGTTCAATGAATCATTACTAAGGGGGAGTAAGACTTCCACGATAGCCTAGTGGTTAAGCATCCGCTTCGAGTGCGGAAGGTCAGGAGTTCGAACATAGGCCGCGTCATACCAAAGACGAAATAAACATCACTGAATGTGACGAATACCCCCAGATACTGCATGACACAGTCACTTAAATGTGCTCTGACAAACAACTAGACTTAGTACTCAATTCTACTGATCATTCATGCAAACGTTCATTGAAATCCAACTAATGGTAACGTGTAGACAAAATTTAAAAGTGTAAAAACAAATCAGTTTGGCCAGTATTCCAGTCAAACTAACAAGATAGGGACATATTCTTGGTTGTAGAGGGTAAGCATTTGAATAAGGACTTGCAACATACAAAATATATTTCACAAATAAGCGTAACAAAATACTAACGACGTTTTTTCTTCGTTGAATCGATGGTTTGTTGATGATATTTTTCTAGACGCTATTCCCAAATGTGTCGTCATAGACCACGTGATTGTGCAACATGCCATTGGTAACAAAGAAATAGCGCGAACAAAATGTATAAGTGTAAAAAAACAAAGGGTCATAACTACCCTAAAATTTATCCGACCGGCGTTTGCCGACGATATGCACGAAATGACTTGGTACTGATCAGTCATGTAAAATCTGACCATTGGTAACAGAGAATAAGCGCGGACAAAATTTATAAGTGCAAAACATTAAAGGGCCATAACTCCCTTAAATTTGATCCGACCGGCGTGTGCCGACGATATGCACAACTAGATCTGGTACTGATCCGCCAAGCAATCTTTATATCGGGGGTATAATAAAAATACTACAAAAAATCCCTTACTAGACGTTCAGCATAAAAGTGAAACTGGCTTGTCTTCTCTCATACCCTCGTTGTGATGGATAACATCAGGAATGAGGTGTCGAGAATTATTAATATCATTTGGAAACATTTGTTTCACAATCGACCTTAAATAAAATAGTATTAACTAAGAATTCGGCACAAATAGGTCTCTTCCAAGTGTAGACCACGGACCTAAAATGTCATAGATCTAGCGTAGGAATTTAATTAGATTTTCTTAAGATTCGTTGACATATCACTCACTCATTAAAATGATTCCCACTTCGTAATCTATTAGGAATCAAGCGTATCGAAACATTTCGAAACATCATTTAATTATTAACTGAAAATGCTTATTTTCTTAATTGCTTTAGAAGCGGAGTAAAAGATACACCACACCGGTAGCCAGTTATCATATTGATTGAGGTCTGGGAGATGAGTATGTGAATTTTGCCATCTCCTAATTAATGACATGGGGACTAAAGAACTAGCCAATACTCAGTTTTTACTTTAGCTATCAACGTTTGTGGCTTTGTGAAACCATTGAGTAAAAGGCTTTTAGAACTGCGGCGTGTGGCATCGATCTGGCGAGGTTCATGTATAGCATGTGAAGTTGTGTAACAAAAAGGAGGCTCAAAGCCAATGTAAATATGGTTATTGTAATAATCTATAAAGTAGGCTAAAAACCAATTGAATAATGCATATTGTATTAAATTAAATAACTAAAGGAGACTCGAAACTAATTGAAAGCTGTTCATTGTGATATAAAGGAAGCTCAAATCAAATAAATGGTGGTCATTAAAATCAGTAACAAAATTATTGATAATCGAAACAGCATTATTGAAACGTAAAATACCAATTCCTACAGCTTTAAAGTGTTGGCATCACACATTGTGAAACTTAGCATCGTGCAGATCTATGTAATACACTATGCCTCAAACAACTCGGCTTTGACACTGTTGTTACACGCTTCATAAATATAAATACGTGAATACAATCTCAGAAGTCTGACATACTGGTCCAGGTAGCACTTACAAACATGTGGAATATACAGGGTGGAATATACAAGTTCGTTCTCAAAATTTTAATTCATAAATTTTTATTTGAGCTATGGATGCAGTAGACAATGTTAATTCCTAACTCTAATAGCTTCATTTAGTGCAAGACAGATTAGAACAATGGTAGAGCACTCTTGATTTTAACCTGGAAATTTTAAAGTCTTCTGAAGTCAGAAAAATAAAATATTGAAACTCAAACATTGAAAACTGACTTTTTTAACACCATGTATGTACAGCCATTGGCTTTACTGTATGGACAAAACAAATTATTATGTGGGAAACAAAATGATTTAGATATGAAGAAAGTCCACGAACTTTTGGAAAATCCGTCGTACATTGTGGAAAATGGTTTTCGTCGTTACAATAAAATATCATCCGATGGATCCAATGCCTCTTAAGTTCATGCTATGTGTGAAATGAGAAAAATGCTCAAGACTACTTAACTTATGTATTACGGCTGTTAAACGGCTTCTGGTAAGGGACCACTATTAAAATACATAAGCGGTCCAAATGGCGATACACTCAGAGTTCTGAAAGAAACATTGGATTGACTGGAAATAATGGTATCGATTGACAAGTCTGCTTTGAAATCGTGTAATTGAGTTTAAAGTGATTGTGCACATATAATTATGTGATGTAGTGAAACTGTTTAGTTTTGAATTTGTGACATTTTGACCTAAATATGAAAGTGAAAGTAGGGCAGGGGTTAACCGGTCTTGGATCAATCCGTGCGATAGCGAAAATGTGTTCTCTATCTTTGATAAGCAAACTTTTTCTATGAAGATACATGACCCCCTTTTTATTGTATTATTTTGAAGCTTTAACATACTTCTTTAAGGTGGTATATGTGTGCCAGGTGGCCATAGACTAAACCTTGTTGAAATTTGAGGCCGGCCATTGTCACTTTACATTGAACTTAAGTACAAATCTATTTGGTGGTTTCTAACCTTCTGTGATAAGTGCTCAGCGTGTAAGTGTAGAGACAGAACTGTCAGACCGGAACAGTGCCTGGGTATGATTGCATAGTCTCCATGCTACTCATATTCTGACATAAGTACTTTAACCTCCTATACCCTTTCAAATATGCGACCAGTATATGCCGGACTAATACGGTTAGTCTAAACAATTTACAATTGGATATTCTGATATTTCCAAGGGTTTTCAGTTGAGGCACACATTGCAGCAACCTACGTCTGTACTAAAAAGTCTTACACAATATAATACAAACCTATCTGTCTCATCACTACTATGATTATGGTTTAGATGTTCATGTTACAAAGCATAATAAGGAAACATAACCAAAACATTACCGTCTTCAATCTTTAGCAATATCAAGCAATTACTTCAGTTGTTTGGCAACGGTTTTATGTTTCCAATGTAATAACGGAATAACGAATGATTAATTACTTATTGATTTGAACATCAATATTTCGTCTTACATTTTATGTTATCAAAGTAAAACCACAGTCGTTATATAGCCTAAATGATGTATAACTATTATTAGAGAGCAAAACATTTTTAGGAATTAAAGACACTTACTTGTTCACGTTATTTCATTAACCAACATCATATCTCCTAATGTTCCAGACATCAAATCGATTAAGGTCTGGAAGATGACTGGGTGAATTTAGCCATCTCCTAATTAATGAAATGCCTTAAGCCAATAATCAGTTTTCACTTTACATTTCAACGTTTGTGGCTTTGTGAAACCATTGACTAAAAGGCTTTTAGAACTGTGGCGTGTGACATCGATCTGGCGAGGTTCATAAATATCATGTGTTGTTGTGTAATAAATAGGAGGCTCAAAACCAATGTAAATATGGTTATTGTTATATACTATAAAGGAGGCTAAAAGCTATTGAATGATGGATATTGTATTAATATCTAAAGGAGTCTCGAAACTAATTGAATTATGTACATTGGATAAAAGAGGAGGTTCAAACCAAGTGAATGGTGGTCATTGCAAGCCGAAGCAATAATATTGATTACCGAAACGGCATTATTGAAACGATAAAATATCCATTCCTGCAATTTAAAATGTTGGCATCACACTGTGTGATACTTGCCATTCTCCAGAAAAACCGGGCTTAGTGACATTATGTAGTTATTATTTAAAATGGTTTAGAATAGGCTTGTACATGAGATAATGAAAAGTACCATGTCTTAGAATTATTTTCTCATGAGTTGTGATAAAAATATATTATGTTGTTGCTATGGTGACCAATTTCTGAAAAGTACCCATATTGCAAAAAGAGGACTTATTGGTTAAAACAGTAGCTATTCTTCTTTTAAAGCAATCATTTACGATTTTGATATATTTTATTAAAATAAGATTATAATTTTAAAATGTGATTCAATTTTGAAAAGTTTACGTCTATGATTTATCAAATGCAGGATTTGTGAAATGCTTGTTAACGTTACTCAAATAACCGTTTGAATGGCATTTGCGATGTTTGAATTTGATGTTGTATTTCGCTAACATTTTTAGAAACTGTTCATAAGAGCTTTGTCTTTCTAAAGCTCATCATCATAATTTGCATACTTTGGTCACTGAACACGGTTTTCCTGGAGAAAGGCTCGTTTGTATTAGACTGCTATGCATCGAACAACTCTGCATTGTCACCATTCGTACACGCTCTCCGAATTATAAATATAAATACGTGAATATTTTCTCAAAACTTGACGTACAGGAACATCCCTTGTACATGTATAGTAGAAAAAATGTTCATTGTTATCATAAAATATGATATATGCTTCAACTTGCTCTTCGTATTATGTCGTTTTTATTTTTTCAAAATATCGCTTCGTTTCCTAGCAAAGTGACGCCATGTACATAGGGCGTAAAATTGACGTTTTAAGCGTATACTAGTAATCCTGTCAAATTACGGTCTACAATAAACGTAGTAGGGTTCTGCAGATCGTTGCGACATCGTAGTAGAAACTGTGCATGATCGGCATTAGTCGCGGTGGAAACATGTTGCAAGCATCGTATCAGAAACGCTGTTGTCGTCGATCAGACGTTCCTGTGAAGATGATTGATCCGACCAAGGTATGCCAACGATATGCACAATTAGACGTGGTACCGATTAGTCATGCAAAGTTTCGTTGAAATCTGAAATTCGACCTACCTCAAGCATGACTCCAATGTAGCACCAGCCACCATATATAAATGTACTTTGTATCTTTGGGGTATGATATTCCGGGGTATGATAGTCCTGCAGCGGTGCCGGTCACATGGCCGAATCGTTTAGTACCATTATATCACGTTACTAATCAATACGAAATGATACAAACTATGCGGTCAGCTGTGATATGTTGAACTGAACCGATCTATGCCCGAAGTCGGTCAGTTTGCTACGACTAATAATCCTTTGAGAAAACCCCTCAACCAGGTTTATTTTTTCTGTTCAGCGTAGGCATCTCCAATACGGCCTAACTACGTTCTTACAACGAATCGTTTGAGCTACGATCCCGCTACGATTGTTATGAGCATGTTGAAATAACCGTGGTAAGGTCAGGAAACTTCCCGATCTACGCGATTCCACTACGACTTTTCCACGTTGAAAAAGACCCTCTCCCGATTGACTACAACTGGAACCAATTTTAGATCGAAGTAGAAGCCAGTGCGAATGGGGTTTTAATAACATGCCGAATGAATGAAGCTTTCAAACAATTCAGCAACCAGTTTTGTAATATAAACACTTTTATTACCCAATCTCCCTCAATCAAATCATGCAACGCTCAAACCATGAAACCCAGAAACTAGAGTTTCATAATCAGAGAGAAAACACAATCGATAATCGAAATTAATCGGACAAGTTGTTTCCATCAATCATCGGTTATATACTCGAATTGCATTGGGGGCTTAACTTGGCCCCTATAATACCCTTTGTTTGTTCTGCAGACAAGACATACGTAAGGAAAACATACTAATGATTTACGTTTCAAGTATGATGAATACGTGTTCAGGATGTAAACTGGCTATTTAACATGATCAATACTTCACCAATAAAACAACAGGGCTTATCTTGCTTCTACTGTACTTTGATATTTATGTAGATTCTCTTGAACTGTTTATATAGATCTATATATCAGATGGCTCTACTCATCAATAATTATGTATAATGTACTCTTAATATACATGTAGATCTATGTATTATAATTCAGATAAAACTCTTTCAATTGTTAATGATGCAATTATCAATAAAATGAGTGTGAATGAAATGATATAGACTTGGATCTACGGTAAGGGTTTTTCTGGATATAAAACCTAGATATGTATGGCTGCTAAATACAATGAACGTCTATAACAGTTCCTATTTGGTTGTACACTACTTCAGAAATAAATGGTACTCTTTGTTTGGCTTGAAATGACTTGAGAGCTCTTAACAATCGTTTACTGTTAATGGAACAATCGTTTACTGTTAGTGGCAGAATAGTGTTTATTGCGACATAGTCGTATATTACATAAAGATTATATTAAGTCAGACAGGGAAGGCAGCACTCAACTTAACCAGCCGAGCACAGAAAACATTAAAAACACACAAAGCACAATGCCCAACTAAACAAGCGCAGAACCGCCCAAGTCCAAGCTGTCGAAAGTATAAATCTTGGCTAGGTATAAAATACGGACGTTCTCGTCGATGTATTGAGGCAAAGGGACCAAGTTGCTCACAAAATCGGTCCTTTTATACTGTCACCGAAAAATGGTTACAAATGACCAAAATGGGTCAACCCAGGAAGGAATAGGTCTCAATGACCGTCAATCTTGTCTCGAAAACCGGTGACGAAAGAATGACACCAAAAGTAAATAGACTTCGATTAACGAGCATGTATCTGTGTAAAGGGAGCTTGATCGATCCTTAGCGAAAGGTCTACACTTATTTACGCTATTGCATGTATCGTTAAAAGCAGCTAACAGGAAATTCATACAATAAATATGGAATTAGGACGGACTTAAGTAAGCAGTCAAGAATACTATATATAATGTAGACGAAGGTAGGATTAAATGGTAAGCTTCCCCCCCCCATTTCTAAATCGTTACAATTGCCATTAGGTGAACCAGAAGAGTCGTACTGTAGCACATATTCTGAAACACCATGTACCGCTGGACAATGTGCCATACTCATGTAGCTTGTGTAGCTTTAGATGTAAGGATAGAGACACCCTGGTTAACCACGTCAAGCAGTATCGGCGGCATCGGGAATAAATGGAGAAGATGGGAGGACGTGTGTACCGCTCCAACATCCTAAACCGATCTAATAACCCTAGACATGTCACTGAGGAAGACATGAATGTAATGGATAGGGGAGATTACCTCCAGAGACTTAACATACGGGAAGACCCCTCGGAACAGATAGCATATTTGATGACGAGGAGGAAGATGGAGAGGGTGTGTTATCCCTTCCCACATAGGTCAGGGCAAACGAAGCATTCATGCCGGAATTACCGTACACTGCGACCCGTCTACAGACCTAGAATATGGCAACCTCTATTTTCAAGTACCTGCTCAGCACCACCATCTACATCAACGGTCAGTAGCTATCTTCAAGTACCTACTCAGGCACCACCATCGACGGTCAGTAGCTATATTCAAGTACCTACTCAGGCACCACCATCTACATCAACGGTCAGTAGCTATTTTCAAGTACCTACTCAGGCACCACCATCAACGGTCAGTAGCTATCTTCAAGTACCTACTCAGGCACCACCATCAACGGTCAGTAGCTATCTTCAAGTACCTGCTCAGGCACCACCATCTACTTCAACGGTCAGTAGCTATTTTCAAGTACCTACTCAGGTACCACCATCAACGGTCAGTAGCTATCTTCAATTACCTACTCAGGCACCACCATCAACAGTCAGTAGCTATTTTCAAGTACCTACTCAGGCACCACCATCTACATCAACGGTCAGTAGCTATATTCAAGTACCTACTCAGGCACCACCAACTACATCAACGGCCAGTTGCTATTTTCAAGTACCTGCCAAGGCAGCACCATCTACATCAACGGTCAGCAGCTATTTTCAAGTACCTGCCAAGGCACCAAAATCTACATCAATGGTCAGTAGCTATTTTCAAGTACCTGCTCAGGCACCACCAACTACATCAATGGTCAGTAGCTATCTTCAAGAACCTGCTCAGGCACCACCAACTACATCAATGGTCAGTAGCTATCTTCAAGAACCTGCTCAGGCACCACCAACTACATCAACGGTCAGCAGCTATTTTCAAGTACCTGCTCAGGCACCACCATCAACGGTCAGTAGCTATCTTCAAGAACCTGCTCAGGCACCACCAACTACATCAACGGTCATTAGCTATCTTCAAGAACCTGCTCAGGCACCACCAACTACATCAATGGTCAGTAGCTATCTTCAAGAACCTGCTCAGGCACCACCAACTACATCAACGGTCAGCAGCTATTTTCAAGAACCTGCTCAGGCACCACCAACTACATCAACGGTCATTAGCTATCTTCAAGAACATGCTCAGGCACCACCAACTACATCAACGGTCAGCAGCTATTTTCAAGTACCTGCTCAGGCACCTACAACTACATCAACGGTCAGCAGCTATTTTCAAGTACCTGCTCAGGCACCACCAACTACATCAACGGTCAGTAGCTATCTTCAAGAACCTGCTCAGGCACCACCAACTACATCAATGGTCAGTAGCTATCTTCAAGAACCTGCTCAGGCACCACCAACTACATCAACGGTCAGCAGCTATTTTCAAGTACCTGCTCAGGCACCTACAACTACATCAACGGTCAGCAGCTATTTTCAAGTACCTGCTCAGGCACCTACACCTACATCAACGGTCAGCAGCTATTTTCAAGTACCTGCTCAGGCACCACCAACTACATCAAAGGTCAGCAGCTATTTTCAAGTACCTGCTCAGGCACCTACAACTACATCAACGGTCAGCAGCCATTTTCAAGTACCTGCTCAGGCACCTACAACTACATCAACGGTCAGCAGCTATTTTCAAGTACCTGCTCAGGCACCACCAACTACATCAATGGTCAGTAGCTATTTTCAAGTACCTGCTCAGGCACCACCATCAACGGTCAGTAGCTATCTTCAAGTACCTGCTCAGGCACCACCATCTACATCAACGGTCAGCAGCTATTTTCAAGTACCTGCTCAGGCACCATTTCCCTTGCGAAATGAAGCCTTATAGTTCATGAATAATTTAAGTTCGTGAATTGTTTATAGACCAAATTTACGAATTGTTCATGAAAATAGGCCAGGTCAGTGAAGTGTTCATGAACTGTTCATGAACACCTATGGCATGAAGTATTCATGAACTATTTTGAAAAGCTGTGATGTTTTCAACATGTGACAGGAAGTCATGTTTCATGATGGTTTAATAATGGTCCATAAATATTTTTTATGAAATGTTCATCAGGTTATATTTATGGCTGAATCAAAAACAGTTCATGGACTCTTAAGTGTTCATCAATAATTCATCAACCGTACAAGAACTCACTTTAAGAACAGTTTATGTCCAAAAGTTCATGAACTCATTTCAAAAACTTATCAAGGCCTGTTCAAGAACAGTTCCTGATTGGAGTGAAGTGTTCATGAAATCGTAAACTACACTTCGTAGGTGCATTACATCAACGGTCAGTAACTATATCCAAATACGCGCTCGGGCGTTTATCTATAATACACGGGAGCCAATTCGTAGTAAAATTATACAAGTACTGTAAGAGTTACCTCTCTTTACAATCGTTTAATGTGTTGTATGCTTATGTAGAACAAGCCGTTTACATACTTGTCCAGAAAATCTTAGTCGGTTTTAGGTCTTTGGAGGATATAAAGGACACTAATTATGTGATACCTAATTTCTAGAACTACTGCTGACTACCGATATCAAGTACTGTACAAATAGGTTTGAAGATAGTATTACCAAAAAGATTATATTAAGTCAGACCAAAGGTGTTTTTAACATTTTGGGGAAAGGTGTACGGACTCATAAAGAGCAAACACAATGAAAGGGCACTTCAAGTTCCATTGCAAGTTAAACACTCATATGACGTTAATATATAATGCACCTCTATGCATATACCATATCAACCTGGTATTGATGTTTGGGTTAAACAAATATCAAGTTAAAGGAGAGCAGTTCCACTCTTTCTGTGTCCATAGCAAACACAATTATGTCAGAATCAAACAAGAGCAACTAAAAACGGGCGATGCTACACGAACGGGTGTTATCATAGAAATATTATTCCAACAATATACAGAAGAGAGTTATGGCTCTTTGGCACTGCACTCCTACTTAATTAGATCTTTCAAATTGATGTCTCCAATACTGCATGAGTTATGACCCGGACAAGAATTAAGTATGAAAAATTACAAAGGGGAATAACTCTAGAATTATGCAATAGAGTTATAATTCTTGTACACTGAACTTCCCCTCAATGAGATATATTCACCTATGAAGTTTCAAATTGATATATGCAACACTGTATTTATGTGATGACCTTGACAATAATTAAGTATCACACATTACAAACTAGGTTCATGACTCCCAACAAGGAATCGGTTAAACCGAATTATGCTCCTCGAAGCAAGTGCTTGTCCCAATATGGGAAATAACATAATTTTATTACATACACAGAAACAGGTCAAAAAGAAAATAATGTAGAGTTATGGTTCTTTGACACTGCACTTCCCCCTGAACTTATCTATCATTATGTGAAGTTTCAACTAACTGGCATCAATACTGTTCAAGTCAGGGGCCGGACAAGCATTAATATTTTTGAAAAAGGGAGATAATTACAAAACTAAGGTAGAGTTATGGTTATCGGCACTGCAATTTTCCTCAATGAGATCTATTCACCTATGAAGTTTTAAATTGATATCTCTTATACTGTATGAGTTATGGCCGAGACAAGAATTAAGTTTGGAAAATTACAAAGGGGAATTACTCAAAATGATGCAATTAAGAGTAATGGTTCTTGTGCACTGCACTTCCCCCAATGAGATATATTCACCTATCAAGTTTCAAATTTATATCTTTGATACTGTATGAGTTATGGTCCGAACAAGAATCAAGTATGAACAATTACAAAGGAGAATAACTAAAAAAATTTGCAATGAAGAGTTATGGTTCTTGTGCACTGCACATCCCCTCATCTATATTAAGTTTCAAACAAGACTGCGTTCAATAAACGCTTATGCCCCCATGGAAGCCTTGCCCATAAAAAGCTAAGTCAATCAGGGGCCATAATTCTGTAATTATGTTGGATAGTGTTACATGGCTTTGATAATGTAAGGGTCTTATGATAGTAAACAAGTATATGACAAGTTTTAAGGCAACGCCATGATGGACATGATGTAAAACGAAACTGTCAATTTGGGTTGACCAAGAATTAGACGCTTAATAAGTCTAAGTCCAAATTAGGTCAAGGTGAAGGTCGAAATGGCGTCAGTTAATACAGGCGTGTGGAGAGTGTTCATATACAACATCCATGCAAGTATGAAAGCTTTGTAGCAAGCCATAAAGATGCTAGAAGAAACGGTCAATTTGATTTAACCAAGAATTTAGCCCTTCAATAAGTCTAAGTCCAAAATTAGGTCAAGGTGAAGGTCAAAATGAGGTTAGGTGATAAACAGGCGTGTGGAGAGTGTTCATATACAACATCCATGCAAGTATGGAAGCTTTGTAGCAAGCCATGATAATCCTAGAAGATACGGTTAATTTGGGTTAACCAGTAATACGACCCTTCAATAAGACTAAGTCCAAAATTAAGTCAAGGTGAAGGTCAAAATGGGGTCAGATAATACAGGCGTGTAGAGAGTGTTCATATACAACATCCATGCAAGTACGAAAGCTTTGTAGCAAGCCATTAAGATGCTAAAAGAAACGGTCAATTTGGGTTAACCAAGAATTTAGCCCTTCAATAAGTCTAAGTCCAAATTTAGGTCAAGGTGAAGGTCAAAATGAGGTTAGGTGATACAGGCGTGTGGAGAGTGTTCATATACAACATCCATGCAAGTATGGAAGCTTTGTAGCAAGCCATAATAATGCTAGAAGAAACTGTCAATTTGGGTTAACCAGGACGGACGGACGGACGAACGAACGGACAGGTGAATATATATGCCTCCCCATCTATCGATAGGGGGGCATAAAAATATCTCTAATACTTTTTAAGTTATGGCCCGGACAAAAGTGTGACGGATGGACAAAGCGGCGACTATATGCTAACCCTTTAGGGAGCATAATAATATGCAATAAGGAGTTATGATTCTTAAGAGCTTTACTTCCCCTTAATAAGATCTATGCTCCTGCTAAGTTAAACAAAAAATATTGTCGGACGTACAGACGGACAAAACAGAGTTTTTTTCGGGGAGCATAAAAATATTTAAATATACATAGTATAATCTCCTTATTGACCTGGCTACCCACATACCATATTTCATTGACCTTGGAATCTATGAGTTATGGCAGGGTCCTGATACGTACAAGCGACAAGTGACCACAGAAAATGAAGAATGACATATTCCTGATAGTTCCCTGATTTTCCCCTGACTGAAGGTTTATTTTCAATGATTGTTTGCGGTGTTCGCAACCCAAGATACAGCTGAATATATGGCCTCCAGCCTCCCCTAATATCCATACCTTTACCATTGAATATTATCTATACCTATCTTATATTAAATACATGTTGCTAACAGTCTGTTTGAAGAAATACGTCTATTTAATGAAGTCACGAAGAGAAGCTGCCAGTAGACACATGTTTTCCTCCAATTTGTGTATAATTCTCTGACGTTCGCCCAATATTAAAATTCCATAATATTTCCATGCAGGGAATTTGTTTTTGACATTTTTCCTGTTTTCAAGAGTCTTCGGACACCCTGCAAGCGGTAACATCATTAACATTCGCGGATAGAATTTTTCTCATTAATTTCGTCATTCGTGAATTAAATCGAATGCAAAATAATGTATGAATTTAAATCCTTAAACACATCAATCTTATAAAGACGTACACCTGGCTTCACTTTCCTATTTTAATGATCATTAAAAATCTATGAAATTTAATGAACACGTATATCAGGTATAATATTAACCCTCAAGTATACTTTCCGCAACCTTCAATACTCTAAAGCACAAGACAGAATTTAGTCCGCCGGCGTTTACAAACGACAAGGTATTAACTGAACTGCAATGTCTTGTGCTACTGTCTCGATCACTTTAAGATTTTGATAATAATAAAACTAAATGCATGGTGATTACTTTCGCCCGGCCTACTCCCAAACGCCTCCTTAAAAGACCCAGTATTACGAACATTTCGTTATAGATAAATTGTCATATGCATCAAATTAAGAAACTTGAGTTTTTTAACTTGTCAATTATCAAATAACAAGTGTCGGATTGTCTGTGTGCAGTATTTAGCTGCCATTACAACAGGTGTTAAATGCCGTATGATGGCTGTAAAAGTCTCCTCGTACTATACTTCAGTGTAGTTATCATTCATAATGTCCTCCCTTTGTGGTTAATTAAAAATGAAGGTTAAATAAAAACAAAATTCAAAGTCTACAGTGCGTCATTCATTGCAGGGCGAGTTTATAGGCTTGCTTGAAATACCAATTTCTGGGCTGGACAAATGGTCCAGTGGTACGAGCTACAGACTGCTGATCCGAAAGTTTTGGGTTCGATCTCTCTGTAACTGGGGCATCTTCTGTATCATGCACTATACCCCAAAACCTAGTGACTTACCTCTTCTGGGGGCCTTGCTCATATGGATTATCGGTGGCGAGGATAAGTGAAAGCATATAAATCAACCATTTTGGTGATATAAAAGGTTCATTCTCATTCTGTCTGACTCTTGTTGCCACTGTTTCTGGTTGTCTGTGCGCTACAGTTTTATTTTAACATTTTATCATAGATCCTGGGGCGATCACCTGCTAAACATGGCCTTTGAACTTGACCTTAAGGTCATCAAGATAAACATATTGACTTTACTTGATGAAGGTTATAGCAAAACTGAGGCCTCCAGAGTGTTAAAAAGGTTTTGCTATTATTTGACATATTGACCTAGTTTTGTACCCACATGACCCAACTTCAAACTTGACCTAGATTTCATTGAGATACAACTACTGACCAAGTTTGGTGAAGATCAAAGCAAAAATGTTACCTCTAGAGTGTTAACAAGGTTTTCCTATTATTTTACCTTTTGACCTAGTTTTTGACCCCACATGACCCAACTTCGAACTTGACCTTAAGGTCGTCAAGATAAACATTTTGACTAAACTTGAGATACAACTACTGACCAAGTTTGGTGAAGATCAAAGCAAAAATGTGGCCTCCAGAGTGTTAACAATGTTTTCCTATTTTTTGACCTAGTGTTTGACCCCCACATGACCCAACTTCGAACTTGACCTAGATTTCATTGAGATACAACTACCAACCGAGTTTAATGAAGATCAAAGCAAAAATGTGGCCTCCAGAGTGTTAACAATGTTTTCCTATTATTTGACCTAGTGTTTGACCCCCACATGACCCAACTTCGAACTTGACCTAGATTTCATTGAGATACAACTACCAACCAAGTTTGATGAAGATCAAAGCAAAATTGTGGCCTCCATAGTGTTAACAAGGTTTTCCTATTATTTGACCTATTGACCTAGTTTTTGACCCCACATGAACCAACTTCGAATTTGACCTATATTTCATTGAGATACAACTACTGACCAAAGCAAAATTGAGAGTGCTAGAGTGTTAACGGTGAAAAAGCTAACGGACAGACGGACGACGGACAAAAAACAATCACAAAAGCTCACCTAGCCACTTTGTGGCAGGTGAGCTAAAACAGATGCCAAATCAGATTCGCAGAAATTCTGTGTCGTTATCGTGTGGAAGTAAACTTGTTGAAACTAGGTCATCCGACTTGGGCTTTCATTGCTGGACAATGGCATGACATTCAGCTTTTTAATACTGTTATTTTTCTACTTTTTAGGACTTCTGACAGCTAAAACTAGTATAGGTATTTCAGCCATTTTACTGTTGAAATTGTGTCATTCAGATTGGACATTGAGCCTTTTTGATTGCTTAAATTAGTCCATTCAGCTTTTCGACAGCTGGGACTCGGACGGAGCATTTACTGGTTCAGTTGTGTGTTCTTTATGTTCTCTGTGTACAGCTAATTAAGTTGACTGCTGCGTTCCCTGTCTGACTTAATATTATCTTTTTCTATAGCGTTAACATACATTATACATGTACATGTGTACTTTCTTAGTATACCTAGCCGTGTTTCTGCTAAATCATTCAGTATTATTTTGCTTTTCTGCGAGCATCTGACCTTCGTCTGACCACAGACATGTGTTTATTATGGAATACATAAACATTGACGTAAGGAAGAAGGGTTTTTGACACAGAAGCTAATGTCTTTTACAAGAGACCGTAGATCCGGCAAAACTCATCTGACCTCAAATTCCCGATTTTACGAAAATATCTGCACCAAATGAAGTTCTGGTTGGAAAAAATACAATGAATTTGAATGTTTTGTTTAAAAAGAATAACTATCAAAGATTGTTAAGTCTGGGAATATAAAGGAATTAGAAACATAAATAGATGACAATAGGATGTAGAATGGTCCAAGTACCACTGGGTACATAATTAGCTGCTTGTTTGGTTGTTTTAAATAGACAATCCACTTGATTGGTCTTTAATACATAGAAATTAGAATCTGATATAATGTCAGGTTCGCGTGTTATACAAGTGTATTCTTTTTTTTCAACTTTCTCAAACAAAAACTTGCTATAATTGAAATGACTGAACCCTGAAATAAGAAAAAATAAACATCAGATAGCATTATTGATTGGCGAGTTGTTACAATTTCTCCATGACAATAATGGGGTAAATAAATCGTCGACTGTCCAATTAGAGAGGCTTTGATCATTTTCTGTCACATCCACTGATCAAACTAATCAATTTTGGGAAACACAAAATTCCAGTAATTCCAAAAACAATTTCTAGTGGTTTGAAATTACTGAATTACATTGAGTTTGGTTACACGACAATAGAAAATCTCCACGCAATGGCGTCACTCTTTTAACAGTTATTACATAACATAGACAATTGTCCAAAAATAGACACTAACATACTGTCTACTTTTCAAGGTAGTAACCTGGTGGATGTTTGAAATGCTCCGCAAATTTGAGGCAACTTTATTCCGTTATCTATTCAGTCCAATGTTTTATTCCAGGAACTTACGTTATGGATAAGAATGGAAACACAAAGTTATCCATGTGTTTGCTTCTCTATCTGTTTGATAGCATAATTAAATTAAATTGCAGGGTGCACCCAAGTACAAGCAGCTATCGCCAAGTTTGCAGAAATTAGAATCTTTTATGTAACGGTGACACAATAAATCTTATAACCCGTCCTTGGCTTTAACAATGTATAATGTACTATACGAGTTTATGTAAGTTTTTATACATATATTCTAACAATGTGTACCCAAACTATAATAAAATATATAATGTACTTCCTGGAAAAAGTGGAACAAAATTTTAATGAGCGATCCAAACCACTCCAACATCCTAGACTGTTACAGCGGCGTCATTTACGGCTTCACTTCTTGAATATCGAACCTCGAAGTATATAATAAACCATATTAGTGTCTTCCACAAACCGGGAACAAATATTGAACGGAGAAACTATTAGATATCTTCAGGGTCTTACATATTTTGAAAAGCTTTATAGTATTAACTATCTCTCATCATTTAGTTTTAATATCTGCTAACTTGATACTTTATCTCATATAAAAGGAAGTGCCTCTTGTATTTTATCAGCATTAAAGATATATTTTATGTAAATATGTTAAGTTTCGTCCCCATTATTACAGTATTGCGTACAAATTCAGCTTTACTTGTGATTCTAAAACAGTTCAATTTCGAACTACAAATGATTTATAGAACACGGATGTTCCTACTTGACATTTCAAGGGTCAAACCTCAGATGCACATACCGATTAAGTTTGACGACTGTAACACAAATACTTATGAGGAAAAGATTAAAGTATTGAAGTGACCAACTGCACATAAAGACGAAAATTCCGACAAATACGGAGACTGTACTTTTAAATACTTAATAGTAAGGTGCGACAAAATGTTAACATCCAAGAGCCACAACCGCATAATTATACTCGCATGATCTGCATAATATATATAGGTTCATTACAACTCTTGCTGGCTAACGTTTTGCTGCAATTTGATGACCTTATCACTATTACTTTTTATCAAATGTAATCATTTCAAGTGCAATAACACTGGTCTCATGCAAATAAAAACGTAATATAATAATAATAATGATTCACAACCCCTCATGCTGTCTAATATTCCTAAGCAGTACAATTACTTTTCAAGTTGTGGAAAACACAAGCAAACTTTCATCACATTTCACCTTTCCAAGGGCCATAGCTCAGCTAATACTTGTCGGATCAAAATAGAAATATATTGGTGCTGATTAACGTTCCTGAGAATATTTGCACATAATCTACAAAAAGATAATATTAATAAGTCAGACAGTGAAGGCAGCACTCAGCTTAACCTAGCCAGCCCGTTCTGTCAATTGAAATAATTTTGGGCTCCGTAAAAGAACGTTAAGTGATAATTTTCGTGACGTCATGGCAACGTCAACGCTAAACAAGACACTGAATTTCGAATAGCTTCTTGTTTCCAACGGTACCAAATATTGTACGATTTTTTTAAAGAAAAGTATCCTCCCTCCTTAAGACTATCAATTAAGACGTCTTCGACATACATAGTAACAGTACAATCATGGGATCTGATAAGTGGCGGTTCTAGTAACGTATTAAATCGAAGTGTTCTCCTTATATCCTGAACAAAGAAAATTACTGTACAGTTCGAGATGACATCCATCTTGAATTCACTCAAATACATGTAGACGATGAAATTACAAACTTCAAACCACAGGTAACCGTATCATTATTAAAGAGTGAACAATAAACTAATTTCATTTTATAAAATTTATGATATCTTAGAAAGGTTCATAACACGGAAAATTGACCACACAGTCACTGCTAATTTCTTTTTATAAAATTGATGATATCTTAGAAAGGTTCATAACACGGGAACTTGACCACACAGTCACTGAAATGCAGTTTGTTTTTAATAAACATTTCATTACTACTGGTGTTATTTAAATATATTTACATAATCAGAAACTAGAGAGCTTCGTCTTTAATTTGGTACGAGTATTAATATTTTAAAAATCCGTCCATCAATAAGAAAATAAAATCATAGAGCGTGAAATGACTTTCCTTTTTTCTAGTTTAGAATAGCATTGTCGTTGCTATTGAATGCACTTTAGTGACTGACTGGACACAGGGTATACTGGACACCGTGGTATACATTTCATTGTATAACCTTTTAACTAGTTGATCAATTTCGATGTGATTTTGCATAAAGGTAGTTCCAGCGATGTTAGATATCAAACGCTAATTTGTGTATTTGATCCCATGAAAATCTGACCACTTTAGGCCATCCAAATTGCAAATTATGTTGAGCGTCCGCGGGCGGGTAGGTTTTGAGCTCTTAAAAGAAAAAGACAACAACATTGTTTCACTATTATGTTTTGCTTTTACATGCGCAAATCCGAGCCGAACATTTGCGTTTCGCCCATTCCGTTAAATTGGACCGTGTCGCTAAAGAATAACACCGCTTTTGATAGGCGCGATGCTGATGTATTTGAAACTGTTGCACCTTTTTAATTGTCTTTGCTTTCTTGGTGTAATCATCTTTAACGCAGGGTTTCAACAAAAAGGCTTTAAAAAACCGTTATTTAAGTGGGATCAGTTCTCATGGCTAGCAGCAAAATTATCGCTGAGCGTCATTCTTGATTGGTACGTGGGCGTTCAAAAATAAATAAGTATTAGTTTTTTGTCACAAACCCGCATGGTTCAACAAAATAAATCCAATTACACACCGTCAGAAATCGGAACCTTTTTTCTACATACAGTAAAATTATTAGCTAAAACAAATACTCGGTCCGAGAGTTACAGACGAATAAACAAGATTGAAAACGCTGACCCGGCGCACAAAATGACGTCGCTATTTTACAAGGCGTTCGTTCTCCGCATACGGCTATGAAACACGATGTTTATAGTGTTATATGGTGATGAATACATTCTTGTATCACACTGAACCACTCAAGTAAAGCGTTGGTGAGAATCGCATGTATTTTTCCGGATCTTACATCGAATATCTGGTCGAGGCAACGTGCTAGGTCATTCAGCTTTTTATAGCTGAAATTAGGGAATCCAGCTGAAACATTGACGTTCGACAGCTGAAACTTTGGACTTTCAGCAGTTAAACTAAAAGACGAATAGGAAATCAGACAGAGAAGGCAGCACTCAATGCAAACAGCCGATCACAGAGAACATAACATACCACAGCAACCCTGACTGGCCGGTATGGCCATTTCGGCCTTAGTAGTTTACGACCTGAATGCCCAAATTCGGGAAATTTGCTGTCATGGGTACACATGCATCCCAGTCTAAAATATATTACGGGCCCAAGGTCGTGCACAGGTTTTTGGGCCTACTGGACCCCTTTAAAGAGGGATTTGAACGTAGGTTTTCCAAAACTAAAATTACTGGCCATACCCGCCATTGCGGTTCGAATTCCTGTGGAATTGCTTTAACATTTAGCGCCAAAAAGTTATTTTTTCTATAGAACGAATATAAGGCTAGACAAAGGGGTTGGGATCAATGCCTTAAGGGTCCCAAAATTAGGCCTGTCAAGCTTTTAAGTTTTTCACGCAAGGGTCACTGTTTAGCATCCGGTTGTATCGAGTTTTCACCAGTGCTGCAAGTCAATGTCTCGGGGACGGAGTATAGGGTCCATATGATTTTCTCCTAGCCCCCCCCCCCTCCCCCAAAGAACCGTGGTAGCGATTACAATTTGATCCAACGTGATGCCATGAGCTAGTTCAGGACTGAAAAAGGCATATGAAGGGACAGATCCAAACGCCAACACATTTGTCACATACTACTACTAGGTATCTATCGGACAACTCGAATCTACATGATGATTCTATTGTCGAATCGGCGCCGTTCATAGACTTCCCGGTAAGAGTGAAATCTAGATTTAACGGGAAAACAATTATTATGCACAACTGTAAACGTACACTACATATTATGTACATGTGAAATTTTTTGTTTCAATTCATTTATAGGTATACTATGACCATCTGAACAAGTTGCGGCCAAAGATACCCAATACTTTTCGTGATCACATTGGCTATAGATCTAATTACAACCATTGTGATTAAATTGAAGCTGAACATATCACGTAGGAACGATCAGTGGAAGGGTTTTTTAACAAATAAGATACGAAGCTTGTTATGTCATGCAAATAATAATGCGACAAAGAGCAAAGCGATTCATTAACCCCCTTTTGTGATCCCTTAGCCTACACATTCTGTAATTGTTTAATATATGTTGCAAATCAATTAAAAACAATTACATGATATTTGTTCTTGTCATAAAATTATGCGACATAAGAGATATTCTTAACTGTATTTTCATCACATGATCTTAATTACGAATGTTTTAGCCAATGTGCTATTTTTTCTTTCTTTTAACAAATATTCAGATGGGCTTAGTATATGTTAAAACACAACTAGATTCTAAATCTACAATACCTTTATTATAAACGTCATGCCGAACAAATACGCTACCGATCTAACCGAGAAGATTCAAATACGTCTACATGACGTCATAGTTCAGAGCAATGACATGACGTCAGTAAAAATGTTTGTGCATGTAAATGATGTAATAACATACCGGACTGGGAAGGTAGTATTCGAAAGAAACAAGAGGGCCCAAAGGTGTCCCTCACCTGTCGTTATAGTTCATAAAGGCCCACATGGCAACGTAAGAAATAATTTACAACATCAAAGAATCAAGTTAATGCAGCTTCAGTTGCATGTACGAGGTTATCATATAGTCCTAACCAGCGACCTTGTTATTTACGTCAGATAACCCATATTGATTAAACCAAAATTGTGCCCACTAGTGCCTATACAAAGTTTTTATTTGATTAGACGTATTTTGACCTAATATCGCACTTAACCTAGATTTCATAGAGACAAACATTTTGACCAGGTTTCATGAAGATTTGGTCATAACTGTTGCCTCGCGTGTGTTCACAAGCTCTCTCAAAGGTTTGACCTAATGACCTAGTTTTTGACTCCAAATGACCCAGTTTCTAACTTAACCTAGATTTTACATAAAGAAATATTCTGACAAAGTTTCATGAAGTGGGCCATAGGTGTGTCCTCCAATGTGTTTACAAACTTTTTTCTAAGATTTGAAATAGTGACTTAAGTTTTGACCCAACATGACCCAGTTTCTAATTTGACCTTTATGTCATAGAGACAAACATTCTAAGTTTCTAATTTGACATAGATTCAATAGAGACAAACATTCTGACCAAGTTTCATGAAGATTGGGCCATAATTGTTTCTTCCAATGTGTTCACGAGTTTTTTCTGAGAATTCACCTAGTGACCTAGTTTTTGACCCCAAATGACCCAGTTTCCAACTGGGCCTAGATGTCATAGAGTCAAACCTTCTGGCTAAGTTTCCTAAAGATTTGAACATTATTGTGTCCTCCAATGTGTTCAAAAACTTTTTGTAAGACTTGGTCTAGTGACCTAGTGTTTGACCCCATATGCCCCAGTTTCGAACTTTCACTAGATTTCATAAAGACAAACATTCTGACTAAGTTTCATGAAGATTGGGTCATAACTGTGACCTCTAGAGCGTTCAAAGGCAATTGTGGACGGACGGAAGAAGAGTGATCACAAAAGCTCACTATGTGACGAGGATTTCTTTTTGTCTAGTAGCGAGTGATCATGTAAACTCCAACCTGACCTTTTCAATACTGCAAATTAGGTTCCCCAGATCGTTCAAGAGACTCAAATTGAATATATTTTCAGAATTTTCCCGCCCCCCCCCCCCCCGGACCTCCCTAGTGGCTGATTTTCAAATATTTTACGTTTCTGTTTATCACAAACCGATTTTCAACCGATTTTCAACCGACATTACTTTATGTTGTATGATGCACATATAAAGATTTGCATCATTTAATAGCTCGTTCTCTAACAAAATAGCCATTTCAGTCAATATCATCGCGCTCATGAATGTGTATCTAACAAATCTGCATCATGCTGTTCAAATAACGATGCATTTATTTAGTGTTCCCTCCGCTCGCAGAATTACTTAATCTTGAACATTATCATGTACAGAATGAGGTTGTATGTGGTAGATCTGTAATGAGATAAGTAATGCGCTTTTAAGTTTTAATTGCTTTATCGCCATTTGAAATGCCTATGACCATCGCTCGCGCAATACCTGAACAAAAAATCTATTCAGATTACAGCCTAGTTAGTCCACTAATTTTCCAGCGATTTATGTAAAATTGTTCGTTGTTCATTTACAGTCTTGTCAGATTATCAACGACTTACAAAACAAAACAGTTTAGGTTGTTACAGCAGTTCTATTAAATATTGACTGACATAATGAGACAAAATTGACTTCAAGACTCCATCAGAGACGTTTAAATCGATTGTACAATAGATCTACGACATTTTTCTGCAGGTGGACCTCCAGACCACCCTTCCGCACCAACCCACTTTCGAGTAAGTTCAAATTAGACCACGCTTCGCCCCTGGTACTAATTATTGACAGGACACAGTTATCGACAAACAATTACTTTAAATAATCAAAAAACGAAAATATGACGTCATTCATCGCATGTACGAGTCATAATTTCATTTCGAATAAAATCGACTATTTTACCGCGAAAAAGCGCACGTTCAGTAAATTTATGTTTATTTATGTGAATTGTTTAATGAATAAAACCATTTAATTTTTGTTTTGTAATGCATTTAGCGACCGTTCACTATTGTACTTATTTTAGGAGGTAATAAAGTCCTTTATCTAAATATCAATGGAGCGCAAACAGACGTTACGTATTTTGGAGGTTGAATAATCTACCAGGGCGTCTGGTCATGGTCGTGTTTATCCACACACTCCAGGAAATGTTATCACCCCTCATCATTATTGATAACAGCAACTGAAAGTAACAATTTTCAATTCAGCTTTTACGAATTCATCTGCATATTAAACTAACGTAGACTTTGTATAATTATGCAATGATATTGCGGTGACATTGATATGAATTGACCGTCGTGGTACCTCGGGGAATGAAAATTCTAGTATGTAAATGTTTGAAGTGATTCCAGACACATAATTTGATTACCGGTATTGCTTTATTTGTATACGAGAGAATATTTCGGTTACTTGAGGGTTTCGGATCAGAGAGGGTTTATGATATTTCCATCCGCTATTTTCATGCTGACAAGACATAATCGAAATACCTTTATTCAATTATGAATAAAATGACTCAAGCGACAAGTACACCCCGTGTTTATATGAATAGATTGCAACTCGGAGAAGTGTAGTTACCAAGAACCATGAATTTATGTTGTTCAGTTTTGAAATTATGTCCTTTCATTAAATTTTGAAATATTTTTGGTCAAACATTTTACTGCAAAACAATTGGGCTTATTCACTTGGAACTTGATATGTGAAGAGGTAACAACTTGAACAAGTGCGGTGACGAAAGACGATAACTCTATATAGTCTAGTTTTGAAATTATCTCCCTTTATTTAATTTTTAAAATATTGTTTGTCAAGAGCTTAAGCTCAAACGTATTAAATTGATTGACTTGATGGCATATACACCATGGTGCTTGCATTCTCTCCAGGAATGAGGTGCGGCTTACATAACGCATAACTCTTTTTAGCTTATAAAGATATATTTAATCTAAATTGTGCGTTGCATGAAAATATTGAATGTTTAACTCAGTTCAAATATAAGTGGGGTACCTCTTATGGAAGCCCTGGAGGGCACTTTTGACTTATAACTTGTGGAGGCCCCAGAGGGCACTTTTGACTTGTGACTTATAACTTGTGGCTTAGGAGTTGTGACCAAACAAACTATAAATATATTTTTTAATGCTTTATCTTTCTTTGCGTCCAACAATAACGTGGATAAAAATGGATGATACGTGAATCGGATTTTTATATTTAGCAAGACAGGTAAGTCAGTTTAAGTTGCATTATTAAAATAAAAACGAATTTACTATCATTCTTCTACATAAGAGTTAGGTTTAAAATTCTTCTTTATTGATATGTTATTGCATACAAAGTTAGTGTTGACGTTGCTATAATATATTTCCCACGTTTAGATAGATTATAGTTGTATAATTTTAGCGTCACTATCGTGACGAATCTTTTGGTTAAGAGAGGTGAATCGAATGGCCAGTGTAATTAAAATGTTTGTTTGTTTTTGCAGGTGGAGATAAAATGAAAATCTGCTTTTATTGTCATGGAATCCTCAAAATATCTCTTGTGGAATATTGCATAAAAGCTGTGAAGAACACCACTACTGCAGTGGACAGAAATGCATATACTTACAATAAACCCGCTCAAGTTGAGCATGAATATCATTGTCTCGTTATGAACCTATATATACTCAAATGGATGTTATGGTTGATATAGTCGACAGAGAAATACACACCGATCTGGACTGAGTGGCACAAAAAAGGAAAGTTTATGATAAAGGATCCCTAAGACTCTGTACCATGCTAGAGTACAACATTGATGATATACATGTACTCCAATTGATTTTGAGATGTTGGAAAGGCATGTGTTTAATTCCAAACAGTGTGACATGTTGTTAGTCGGTTTTGTTATGGTGAGCCACTTTAGTATAAGTTCATGTATATGTTGCTCTAATAATTTTGACATGTTGGTCTAATGCTTCATTTTTCGTATAGTAACCCAATAATATGGTTATAACGTCAAGTGTATTTCTGCATGTCAATTAAGATTTCGATTTGTGACTAGTGACTTGTGACTTATAACTTGAGACTTGAAACTTGTGACTTATGACGTGTAAAATGTTAAATACACACTATCTTTGATAAACTTATAGACAGCAAAATGTATCATAACAAAAACAGTATATTAAGTCAGACAGGGAAGGCAGCACTCAACTTAACCAGCCGAGCACAGAAAACATTAAAAACACACATGCACAATGCCCAACTAAACAAGCGCAGATCCGCCCAAGTCCAAGCTGTCGAAAAGTATAATAAATTATAACTAGTGTTGTTATTATAAATGTTGTGATTAAATATGACAGAGTTTGTTATCCGTCGTTTGTTATCAATAAGCCCAAATCATGGAATGATATTAAATCATGAAATTGACAGTGTTTTTGGTCTTAATTGCTTTATTTTGTATACGAAGCTGACACAAATACAGTATTATGTTGCAAAGGATGAACGGTAGACAAACACACATTTGCAAATGACAACTTTGAGTCTGCTGCATTACATGTATTTCAAAACATGACAGAATAGTGTATTATTATTTTTATAGATGTTTGACTATGAAATCAAACCTATACGGATAATATAAAGCTATCTAGAAAAGCTTAGTTCATAGGCGCCATAAATAACAATAAATTGATATCCACAACTTGGAATTTGTTTGCAAAACCTTAAAATGTTCTACTTCACTATTATGGTACAACACAATCATATACAAAATCTTTTCTAGCCCATAGTGTCACACAATTGCCAAATTTACATTTGAGCCGGTTGCTTTGCTGGATATAAAGACAATGCAGGTAAATAGGTATGCACCGCGACATCATTTGTGGAACAAAACGCACCGAACATACACACACAGCACGGACATTCCAGTATCTTCACCTGGAAAAATGTAGAAGAACATATAATTATTATTACTTTAACAAAACTTAAAATCTATATGTATAATCCGAACTATCTGTCTCAAATGAGACGCACAAATGATAGCGAAAAGGAAGCAAACCATTATACTTATGTATGCACATGTACACGTATAATACCATGTAACATTATGCTATTACATGAACGGTATTCTAGTTAATGGTTACTCTCCAATTTCCTCGCCCGAAACTACATCGTTTCTAGGCTCTGCATTATTGCTAGTGTATTTGCGCTATTGCTATTTTTAGACAGGAGAATCCAAAACAAGTGTACAGCGAGGCAAATGTGATAATGTAAACGGGTTTTTAAATGCATTGTATATAAAACGCTCGTGTGTTAAAAGAATGACTTGTATTATAAATTAAAACTCTCGCACTATCAATTTATCATATTGATTGAAACAAAAAAATAATGACCAGTCAATAGAACCATGAAATATTTAAACCTCATACAGAGTGTACTCGTTTAAACACGTAGCCTTCATATTCACTATAAACTGATAAACTCTGCTATAACTCTCTACTGTCTATACAAACAAGTAAACTTTCATCAGCCAATGAAAATGTGTATCAGGGTTCACAGCAGTTTTGTAAAGGTCAAATATCAAAATATTCTAGTATTTTAAGCAGCGTGTGAATTGTAACGGTTAAGTGGAAATCAAAGCGCTGTAGGGAGCGTAGTTAATGGTGTTAACAATTCAGAATAACGGTTCGATGCCTTCAACAATGACGATTTCAATCAAACAAAACTAATACCGATTTACCTGACTCACTATAGACTATTATCAGGTAATTCCGATTCAGACAGCATCCTTCACCATCCATGATGCCCAAGGAAGTGCGCGCAGATTTATTTGTAGAATGTAAGTCACAAGTCATAAGTCACAAGTTCTAAGTCATAAGTCACAAAACCTAAGTCAATAGTGCCCACCAGGGCTTCCATAACCTCTAGTATTACAGACTCGTACTTTCTCAAAGAAATAAGGCATTGAGATTTAAGCAGTATCAACTCGTTAGTTTGACAATCGTGGTAAAGCCGATCAGAAGGGACCGCCTTTATGCCATTCCATAATGGACATTAAGCGCGTACGTGCTGAACACAGACGTCATTACGAGGTATGTTGAACCAAAACGTCGATAAACAATTCAACTCTTTTGCAGTCTTAGACAACTCATCATAACTAGTCAGATTTAACAATGCATGGATCTAATACGAATGCATTTTGGTAATGCATTGGGGACATAACTTACATATTGTGAATGTGAACATTGTGCCTGTATCTGTGATATATCATGTGATGGACTCACGAAATGTCTCATCTATTAGACTATTAATTGAAATAAATAATATCCTAACATTCAAAACAGACATCTACAAAAAACAACCGGTATCACATCACGCCTTTTCAAATGGGAATATTGCACACACAAATAATGTTATTATCGAATAACCGATTGCCTTATCGTAGAGCGTCCGCTATATAGTATGATCGTCTTGTCATACCAACTGAATTGCTCAAACTGGTTACAAATCGACCTGGATTCAACAAGTGGCTATATGTATGGTGAGGGCAAAATAATGTGAAAATGGTCACATTCCTCAAATGTAAAAATGGTGATACTACGTAACAAATAACTGAACATGCTTTCTACATATGTAAATGTATCGAACGTAGTTGTCTACAAATATAAAAATGTTGCTGGTAGCATACATAATAAAAAAAGAGGCCCGTTGGCCCTATTTCGCTCATCTGTCGTAACAGTTCATGAAGACCCTATGGTGACCCAAGAAAAATCAAGTAAAGGCAGCCTCGTGACCAAGTTTCTTATTTATTAGGCCATCTTGTGACCTCTAATGACTACACAATATTTTCTATGATTTGACCTACTGACCACATATTTTACCCCAATGACTTAATATAGAACTTTCCCTCGATTGTGTTAATATGATCATCTCGACCAGGTTCCATAAATATTAGGTCTAATTTGTGACATCAAGTGACCACACAAGGTTTTCTATGATTTGACCTACTGACCTAGGTTTTGACCCTAGATGACCCAATATCGAACTTTGCCTCGATTTTGTTGAGATGATCATTGTGACTAAGTTTCATAAAGCTTAGGTCAAAATTGTGACATCTAGTGTCTACACAAGCTCATTGTTGACGGGCGACGGACGGACAACGAAGAGTGAACATAAAAACTCACTTTATGACAGGTGTGTCACTTTGTGACAGGTGCGCTAAAAACGCATAATTATGTAAGAATACATTCTGACACATGTTTAAGACAATTGTACATTTAAAAGCCTAACCAAATTCTTGCAGAAGTACAACATGTATAATGTGTTGAATGTGGAGAGTTTGCTCTATGGTGTCAAAATTTCAAAGACGAATCCAACTTGTAGCAACTTATTATTTCTCTAGCTTTTTTAACAGCATTAAACAGGGAGAAAATACCCTCTGTTCCATCTGATTATCTTGGCGTTTGAAGCCACCAGGAACAAGAGATGTTTGTAAAAAAACGTATGCCCCCATGGCAGTCCAATAGTCAGAAATCGTGAATGTTAGTGACCTACTGACCTCAAAATTAATAGGTTAATTGCTGACCAACCTCCATGTAAAGTTTGAGGATCCTAGGTCAAAGCGTTCTTGCGTTATTGAACGGAAACCATTTTATACAACAGACGACAGACCGACGGACCGACAGACATGTGCAAAACAATATACCCCCTCATCAAAGATGGGGGGGGGGCATAATAAAATATCGACAGCGATTTAGGTAGGTTGTAGAACTATCACCACCAGCATACGTTTAATTAGTATATACTTTGTACAAAGTGACTACTCTTCAGCTTAATAAACTGTACATTTTTTGTACCATAACATTAAACACTCATGTTCCAAATTTTAAATATACTGGTAACTAATTGATTTGTTATTATTGCACTTTGATTGTCCAAGTACTCGATGCTGCTGCATTTATAGGTAGACGCATTCACACTTCCAACTATACAATGACACATTAGCATTAGTAGTATATCGGCGTCTTAAGATATGCTATTACTTCCCCGTAAATTTGTTCTAGTCTTATAAATGCAGTACGTTCCTTTCTGTTAAATCGAACCAATTGAACTCATTTTAAGTCGATGTTATTTTAAGTACGTTTATACTAGTTAAGCGAATTGTGGTACATTGCTAATTATTGCGAACGAAAATAGCATACTGCGTGACAATATACTTTCAGTTTTAGATATAACCGGACGTGGAGAAGAACTATTGTCATATTCCTTTTTATTAGATCTAGCAGTATAGTAGAATATAAAAATATGTAAAACTATCATTACGACTGTATACATGTACCAAACGGGGCTTTCAGTGTTATTGCTGCAACGAGGTCATTCAGCTGAAACTCTGGCATTCAGCTTTTCATTACTGTTTTTCTTTAACTTTTTAGGACTTCAGACAGCTAAAACTGGGTACTAGTATTTCAGCTGTTTTACTGTTGAAACTAGGTCATTCAGCTAGGGCATTCAGCTTTTCGATTGCTGGGACTTAGGTAGTTCATTTTCTCGTTCGGTTATGTGTTGGGCATCGTGCCGAGTAATTGTGGTATGATGCTTCTTGACTGGTTAAAGTTGAGTGCTGCCTTCCATGTCCGACTTTCTGTTACCTTTTGAATATACCTTCAGTGTGGGCATACCATGTATGTAACGTAATATTTGGTTAAAAACGCGAGAAACATTCTCGTCAATACAAAATTTAAACAAACGTAAGTATTTCATTCTTCTACCGATTGTGCCGAGTCATCCTCGACGATCAAGACGAGAATGGGTACTATCTAAGGCACTTGCTTTCTTTTTTGCAAAAATGTCTGTTTTTGCCCGATACTCACTCGACTGCCTGCATAGCTTCTGGGTCGGTTTTAAACAAAAACTTTGACATTTTGTTGAAAGACAATCAGTTAACAAATATACGCCGCATAAAGACCGTAGTTACCACATCGTTAGTTAAAAGTAATGCACTTTGACTTAATTGCCAGAATTAGACAGATAATCATTAAAACAGCAATTATCTCCTTGCCTAATGTATTGTTAATTAACTCAAATGACAGAAAGAACTTCAACAACAGCAATTTCACCCGAGGAAGATGTAACCAACCTTATATTTGCTTCAGTAGAACTATTGTATTGAAAATTTAGAAGAAAAATGTTTATAAATTGATGAGACAATCGTAATGTATTATCTCCGAGATTGTTGGAGCTATCCAGACAATACATCGGTTATATTAGGTTATTTTCTACTCTATATCCTTTATAATCGACTTTACAAAAACTATTCGATACACAGCCAAAATTGTATGGTGGGATAACTAGCATAAGGAGATTATATATTTATATTTATTTAATATAAGTAGTGTAAATGCAAACATTTTATGACATAATATTGATGTATCTATGTAATCTCTTTGTACAGAATTTAATAAATGTTCAAATTGAGTAATTAAATAATAATAATCAACTTTATCTTTATTGACAAATTAATGTGTAAGGCGGTATATTAAACAGTGCCCTAATCAGTTGTTGAATAAGCATTTAGGAGTCCGGGAGTTAAAAGTGCCTCTGAACAAAAACTAAAAGACCGCATGATCAAGAATAGAGACTATGCTTCCACCATAGATCTCTCCGCTTTAACCAGATTCAGCTGTGAGTAAAAGTGCACGAGCACATTAAATAACTTAAATAGAATCTACCACATTCTGATTATTTATTGTACTTACTTTTTTGTATATATTTCTTTGTAAATATGTTTTTGCCATATTTATATGTTATTTGTAAATGGCCAAAAGCAATGTTATTTGCTGATTATGCCAATAAACTTCGAACTAGAATTATTATTTACCACTAAATTCATGCCCTGATGTACATACAACTGTGCAACCATAAATTATCTTTCAAAAGATATTTCACTCATAAACTAAATTAAATAGGACAGGAAAGGCAGAATTCGACAGAATCAGTGTCATGGTAATTATCTATATGTAGGTTTGTATGCACTGAAATGCAATTGTTGCTATCGTTTCAACTGTCCTTAAAGTCAATTCTAGTACATATAACGCATAAATCTACATATAACTCGAATGTAGTTTATGTCATTGTATTGCAAATTGAATTGCGACAAGTGTAGGCTGTGTGGTTATGTTTGTTCTCGAAGTAACGTCAAATTTGCATTTTGTAATTGCTTTTGATATTTATAGCAAACAGACATGAAGCAGTATTGTATCATCTAATTTGGTAAAAATTCGACGACTCAGAATTGAAGTACTGCAGAGTTGTGATGTATTGCTTCGTATGTTTTGGTTAGTCAAAACACGAGTTAAATTCCCTAATTGACCTACCTTCGTGACAGCAATACATCACGAGACGTTTTTGTTAAAGGTTAAATCACATGAATTGACGGCTCCAATCCGATTTCGTAATATTTAAGTCTCACAAAAATATATCATTTTATTGAGAAGAAAACGTCCCGTGACGTCTTCAATCAAACATACACAAAGAACATGATGTAAATGTTTCCGACATGGAATATTTTGCGAATCTGAATAACATAATAAGCTGTCTTCAGATGGTTCGTGTTTTCGTGTATCATAAAATATGACATTTGTAATTTCTATCGACTTGTAATGTTTACTTATTTTACGCTTAGATCACAATATGATTCCGATGACTTTACGGCTATATTGTCCCGGCTGTGCGCCTCCAATACATATCTAGCAGCAAGTCATAATCCGGACATCGAAATATCGATGCATTGCGATTCCGAGTGTCCCAATAGTATGGATCGATAGTAAAAGTCTCGACCCAATAACTATCGCCGATAGTTAGCTCAACTATCGATAGTTACGATAGTTTCCTTTTTATAAATACAGTTTATTATTAATTTAAAACAACTTCCATTTTCGTTAAAAAAACTAATTGTAAATAACCACACGCATCAAAACAGCCACAATAGACCAATGTAGCTTTAATTTAATTAATCTATTTCTGTCAAATTCATTCTAAATAATTTCCACAAATAGTAGATTTGTATGTTGTACAACAAAGTGATATCCTACACA
This sequence comes from Spisula solida, assembly GCA_947247005.1. NCBI lineage: Eukaryota > Metazoa > Mollusca > Bivalvia > Venerida > Mactridae > Spisula > Spisula solida. Next base: position 36,697,836 of record OX365947.1, on the reverse strand, counting down.
GTGCAAATTTGCATTTACAAGTTAATAAAGTTTTCAAATCTTGGCAATAACTATTGCAATAGTTCCCAGCGATACAATAGTATCGCAATAGTACTTTCAGCAATAGCAATAGTCACAATTCGACTCAATAGTCACCCCTACAAGATAGTAAAGCATTTTTTAAAATATACAATATTCCGTACAACTATCCCGTGAAACAGGCTTTAACTATACAGGCTACAACAGAAGTATGAACTACTTTCAGGAAAAGGGGCAACTAGTGTAAGGTTCTAGAAGTACTAGTCTATTTTCAGGAAAATAGAACAGGGTTTCCATTAGCAAAATATTATTCTCTTACTAATGTAATATGTCATTAGAATATAGGACAGGCTTCTATATATAGTCTCTTGCAAACTTTAAATCAGATCAGACAAAATGCAGGGTACAATTAGCTGTTCCTAAAACAAAACATTACATGTACTAAAATAATCAGTGTTCTTCATTGGTTTAGAATGTAGGTTATATTCTAAAATGTTTTATTGCACATATTCCAAACGTGAACAGTATATTTAGATGATGTTCATGAACTGCGTTGCAGATGTCTTTCGGTAAGCAAACTACACACTTAACTAGAACAACGCTGGTATAGTCACTCAATGTCTTAACGCCTATTAAAGAATGGGTGACTCAAACATTTGCTATTATCTGATTGTATTTAGCAGTGCCATTATCCATATTAAAAGCAGCACTGTACTACAAAAAAAACTTTCAAAAAACCACAATAGTCTTCTACATCATTACATCTTGACCAAAGGAGTTTTATGGATGTACGTGTTTTGCAGTGTTATTTATTTAATAAATAGAATCTACAATCTTTTTCAGTTTCGGAAAAAAAGTTGAAGACCCCTGATTGAGGAATATTGAGAGGGACGGTCTGTTTGTTGTTATTCGGTTTCCCCTTCCACATTGACCAATAACTTCGACGAAAGAGACTGTTATGTGATACAAGAGATTTACAATTTTACTCCTTGGTTCTTCAAGTTGCCCAGTGCGCTTCACCGATGCACGTGAGACAAGAAATCAGAGCATCATGATGTTTGTCATTGGAGATACGGCTTTCTACCACTTCCGGGCAATTGAAAGAGATTGCCATCACGCAGTAATGTCATGTTGTCACACAATCAGAGAATTTTAATGTAATAATGTAAAGTATTTCTTAATCATTTAACAACTTCTCGTAAACAAACAGCAAATTTGTCTTGTAGCTTATTAGTCCCCCTACCGGTTTTTGACCGGAGGGGACTATAGGTTTGCCCTTCGTCAGTCCGTCCGTCTGTCAAACAATCTGGATCCTGACATAACTCAAACAGTTCTCAAGCTAGGCTTATGAAACTTGGTATGTGGATAGGGGACAATACGGAGATTATGCACGTCTGCAAATATTTTTATTCTGACAAAAATTATGGTTGCTTTGGCAACGGAAAGAGTAAAAATATGCCCAAATCTGGATCCTGCCATAACTCAAACAGTTTCCAAGCTAAGTTTATGAAACTTGATATGTGGATAGGAGGCAATAAGCGGATAATGCACGTCTAAAAATATATTGATTCTGACAAAAATTGTGGTAGCCATGGCAACAGAAAGAGTGAAAATATGCCCAAATCTGGATCCTGCCATAACTCAAACAATTTCCGAGCTAGGTTTATGAAACTTGATATGTGGATAGGAGGCAATAAGCGGATAATGCACGTCTAAAAATATTTTGATTCTGACAAAAATTGTGGTTGCTATGGCAACAGAAACATTAAAAAATGGCCTCAAACCGGTAGGGGACTTCTGTATTGCTTGTAATTCTTAATTACTTGTTGAAATTAATAATTACAATATACAGTAGGTTTCTGAATGTGCCTTGTCCTCAATAAAACCTTAAATGACAATTATAATTATGCATGACAGACATAATCCGGATTTCTATTTGAACTTGTTATGTTTATAATGTGTTCTAGATAACTGGCAATTTCGGTAATCATGAAACATAAATTGTGACCTCTAGTGACTACACAACGTTTTTCTATGGTTTGGGCTTGTGATCTAGTTCTAGGCCCTGAATTACCCAATATCGAAATTCACCTATATTTTATAAAATCATAAAGATTTGGCCAAAACTGTGACCTCTATTGACTACACAAGTCTTTTTCTATGATGTGACCTAGTTTTTTTACCCCGGATGACCCATTATCGAACTTGACTTCGATTTTGTTGAGATAATCATTGTGACCAAGTTTCATAATGAGTAGGCCAACATTGTAACCTCTGGTGTCTACACAAGCAAATTGTGGACGGACGGAACAAAGAGTGGTCACAAAAGCTCACTCTGTCACTTTTTGACAGATGAGCTAACATTGTAGGACGTACAAATGAGACAAATGCATCAACTAGTATTCACATCATAAACTGCATGAAATATGCATAAAAATGTAGGAGATACATATGAGACTAATGCATCAACTACTCATGAAATTCAGAAAACACTGTGTTCATGAAGTATTCATGAATAATTCACGTTTTAAGCTGCATCAAATATGCAAATAAATGTAGGAAGTACAAACAAGGCCACTCGTGATTTACCTCAGCAGACTGCATAGATTAACAAGTCACTAAGAATTGCAAGCAATTGAAGTTCCCTACCGGTTTGAAACCATCGTCAATGTTTCTGTTGCCAAAGCAACCACACTTTTTGTCAGAATCATAAAATAGCAAGACGTGCGTAATCCCATTGTTGCCTCTTATCCACATACCAAGTTTCATAAACCTAACTAGAAAACTGTTTTGTTGAGTTATGTCACGATCCAGATTTTTGACCGACGGACTGACGGCAAACATATACGGGACTAAAAACCATTTATCCAATTCAAAGTCTTTTCTCACATATGTATAAATTTTATGAAGCATGAATAAGACTCTAGCTCAAAGCATTGTAGCTAAATATGTGCTATACGACATTGTCATATGAACACATGGGCTAATCTATCATGCCTCCTCCTTATAGTGGAAACATTTATGATAGTATAACAAATACAATTAGAATCATTTTAATCATGTAGATTAAAGATCTGCCTGTTCTATTGGTTGATCATAATAAGTTTTAAAACGCTTACTCAGAGTCAGAATTATTTTAATGTCAAGATATAATTTTAATTATATAGGTTAAAACAAGACTGCGTTCAATAAACGCTTATGCCCCCTGTGGAAGCCTTGTCCATAAATAAGTCTAAGTCCAAAATTAGGTCAAGGTGAAGGTCAAAAAGGGTCAGGTGATACAGGTGTGTGGATAGTGTTCATATACAACATCCATGCAAGTTTGGAAGCTTTGCAGCAAGCCATAATGATGCTAGAAGAAACGGTCAATTTGGGTTAACCAGGACGGACGGACGGACGAACGGACGGACGGACGGACAGGTGCATCACTATATGCCTCCCGATCTATCGATACGGGGGCATAAAAAGATGCCTTTTCTATTGGGTGCTCATAATAACACACCTTCAAGTCCAGTGTGAATCATTTGAATGTCAAGAATAAAAACACTCAACTCTTTAAAATTAAATTTTTGACTTCTGGCGCACTTCTGGTCTTTTGAAGGCTCTCTATTTTTTGTTTAAAAGATTCCTCGTAATTTCAGTCTTTTTCATTACTGAAGCTTCCAGTTTCCTGAGCTTGTTGCTATCTATGTCACGGTCTGAACATACTGTGAACAGGTTCAGACCGTGACATATGGAGGGGGGGGGGGGGCTTGGCGCACCTTCGGGACATTTACTGGTCCTCTTTCCCGTGCTCGAGCAGGAAATCAATTTATCTTTGGAAACACTTGAATAGGCCAATATGAAGAAGACTTTTTCTCAAGATCTGACACTTGTCTTCAAGACGTTTATTTGTTCGCCTCAAAGATGTCATATCTTCTCTTAACCTGAAAAAACAAGACCATCATTGAAGTTGATGAACCATTTGCATCCAGCTGCCACTGTGGGTTGACATGGTAAGAGTAACTTCATGCATAAATCATATTATAGGCCCAATACCTAAGCTGAACTAATGTGCCCATGGGACACTGATGCTCCCACTTTCCCATATCAAGTGGTGCAAAAAGATTATATTAAGTCAGACAGGGAAGGCAGCACTAAACTTAACCAGCCGAGCACAGAAAACATTAAAAACAAAGCACTGAAAACACGGCATCCCGTCCCGAAAGTCTGCCGCCTCAGCCAATCAAACTACAACGGAACGAGAGCCATGCGACGAGAAAACAACAACCGGACACCACACACCACAAGGACAATCTGCAACATATATATGTGTACATGCAATTTTGATAGATACGAAGCAGCCTTGTGCTGGACAACGAAATTGCAGAATGGCACATACAAAATGAACAAAGTTCAACAAAAAGGCACTATGGCGAAATATTTAACTCTGCTAATACTTCCAAGAATCTAGAATGCTTAGGTACTGAGGCATAATGTCCAATCCTGAAAATAAGTTGCAAGCCTGTTTCAGGTGTCATTAGCACTACATCCCTAAAGCAAAACTTGTATCAAACATTGTTCTATTGTTTAAATTCAGCTTATGTCATTTTGACTGACCACAACTTAGTCATAACTGATCACTTCAGATTAACATGGACCAATAATTGATCTAGTAGAATTCATGAAAAATGCATAACGTCAGTGAAAATATCATGATTTCATGAATTCCATTTCGCCGGGGTACCTCTCATGCTGGACAAAGCAACTTCATATTTTACATCAAGAGTACCAATCAATGTATGTTCGTTACACTTAAAATGTATTCCTTGCCTTCAATATTATTGTTGCTTCACTGTTCTGCAAATAGTGATATTACAGATGAGTAAATTGGGAAATTACCTTTGTTTACTTATTTCTGGCGGGTAATGTACTTAACGAGTAGTACGTTCATATGTATGAATAATACAGAAGGGTATTTAAGAGACGAACACGTGTCCTTAAAGCATACCAGACATTAATTAAAAGCCACCAGACATGCACTTACCAATTGTATATACTCTTGCATTGTATAACCCCAAAATAAGTTCGTTTAGTTTTGTGGAAAACCCACGCGAATAACTTCTTTATTACCAGCACATTAAGTCGTTTCTTAATTGAACACGAGCGATTAAAAGACGCTTAGCGGGTGATCGATCTCAGACGCACACCATTATTCACTTTAAGAGTATATCTGCAATTAAGTTTGGATTAACTGTCGGTTGCATGGGATTAAAGTTCTCTATTTGACAGTAGTTCCGCCTTTCTGGTGTTATTACTAGTCCGCTGCCAAACATATATCAATAAGCTTCGGAATATTTTATTTTCATGCGTATGAATTTGTGGAACTTGATAAAACGACAGTATCTTGGAACAAACGAGAGGTGCCCAACTTACATGTATATTTGAACAATGTTGAACATCCGATCTGTTCATACTGGTGCATTATTATATAAATATAATATTCCTGCAAATTGCTTGCCTTCTAATATCTCAATCCGTTTTAATACTGACTCAAGTAGGTCGTCCTTTACGTGGCTTAATACTTCTGTATTTAAGCTTCGTAGGGAACCATCGTTTTTGGTCATCACATTTGAACGGTTTTTTTATTGATCTTCTTCAGTTCAGATATTACTTCTTGCATTTCTCGATTATTATCAGATTCTTCCTGTTGCTCTTAATTAGTGATTTCTTCTTTATTTTAGCTAATGTTTTTGCTTTATGTCTGCATGTGTGGCATTGGTATTGTCAACTCGAGGGCAGACTGTCAACCCGATGAGATACGGTATATCCATGTTCTAGCAACACCTTCTGGGTACTTCAAAAATCCAAACACGACTTCGTCTACACATTCCGATTTTTGTTACAAGAAGATAATAGATAATCGGACAGGGAAGGCAGTACTCAACTTCAACAGCCGAGCACGAAAAACAAAAATATCATATACTCCAATTCCCAACTAAACGAGAAAATAACCTTTACCACCGAAAGCTCATGAAATACCTAGTTTCAGTTACAAAAATCTGAATGTCATATTTAAGCTATAAAAAGCTGATTGACCCACCCCTTCGAAATAAACAACTGTCAACCTATGATTGACCCATAGTTGTATGACTATGGTTGACCATGATTTAAAGTTTGACCATGGTTCAACCATAGTTCTGTATAGCCATTATATTCCGCGCAAGATTTCTGTGAAGGGCTACCAGGACTAACTGAATGGATTTGTCCTTCAGGCAGATTAGATGCACTCTTGATTTAGCAGAATCTTGTAACCTTTCGAGTTCCCTCTTCTTTAAGCGCCTAACCGGACCTTGAAGTTCGGCAAAATCCCAATTTTTAATTATTACAATGCATGTATATATATTTTTTTATATAAATATACTAATATCAGGACACATACAGCTTACTGAGTGGTTACCGCGCTCGTCTGATCTGGCGACCCGGGTTCACATCCGGGTGGAGGCACACATAAGCCCGTCATGTTCCAGCACAAAGCTGACTGACAAAGCTTATGCTCGGCATTTAATACAAAATTATCTCCCGTACAAAAGTAATACCTGATGTTATAAAAACTACCAATCGGATCTGAACAAAGATAATTTTTCTGTCACACCAGCATTTAAGACAGATTTGTCCTTCCTTTTTTCTAACATAACGCAAAACAAGAAACGCTTAATAAACATTATGCTCCCCTCTACTGCTCATGACCAACTTACTTATTTAGTTTTAGAGACCTATCATCCAATGCGACTTTGACCTCAGACTGTTTGTTTGGGGTTTACGCCGTTTTTCAACAGTATTTTAGTATACAACTATATAGTCTCTTTTTGATTTGTCGAAACAAAACGAGTTAGCAACCAGACTAACGCTGTATAATAACATTTGGTGAAAATTTAAAAAAACAATTCTTGGCTTTTACATATCGTTCATAAATTGTCCGATAAGTAATGCCATATAAATGCGCGCCTAGAGACTTAATGTTCGTATAATTTACATGCAGAACGAACGTAGCTGGGTAGTCTGCCAGAAGTGGCATTAAACATCAGTGCATTAACTGCAAGAAATCCGACCCATACATTCGCCACAAACTAAAACGTATAGTTCCGCATTTTCCAGTGACTAGACGTTTTTACAGCTTCGATTCGGATTAAGAGAATATAACATTTTACAAAACTTATAAACATTTGTACTATGAATATTTTAGCTAATGGGGAATTATGTCACTAAGGAGAACTGTTGAATTATATATATATATACATTTATAGTAGGATTTCGTTATTTGTATATCTCATTTAGTCCCAAACTTCTGAAATAATGATACGGGAATTCACCATCAAACTGCTGATGTTTTTTTTCCAGAATGTTTATTTTATTTATCAGACCGACGCCGCTTTATAAATAATCTGGTATCAGAAATAATTATTGGCCTTCGTTATCGACTGGGAATGTTCCGTATAATTACCTTATTGTCAACCGGGCTTGATGTGGCAATAAGTGCATGTCATCACGTCAGATATCTTGGGCCTCCAACTAGCTAGATACTGCTTATGGTGCATAGAAGTGAAGAGAAGACATGATTTTTCAGACGATAGTTGTCGAGTCAGCTTAGTAGTGTCGATCTTCTTCACCACACTATTTTCTCTAATAGTATGATATTGATATATAAGAAAAAAACACGACTAATATAGTAACAGATCTAATATCAAAATCATTCAATTTTATAACATGATCAGTATCACAGTGAAATTATCACACAATCATCGGTAAATCTTAATTAAATCACATGATTGTTTCTTTAAACAACGAAATAACAATACTGATGTTTTCTGTTTTCAGTAAAAATAAAACAATAACAAATGACATCAATATAAAATAACAGTTTGCTAACTACTGTAACTCATACATTGTACAACTCAAAGTTTGATAAGCCCAGTCTCACTAAAATGTTTGTGCTGCTGCATTCAAGCCTATATGATAACAGAATGCGGTCCGTGTTTTTGGTCTTGCACAATTATGTTATGAGACTACATGATAGAGTTAAATTGCCATGGTATTATTGCCACTTTGGTCCCTGTCAGTAGGGCTTATCAATTACCTGAGAAAAGACTGCCATGGTATTATTGCCACCTTGGTTCCTGCCAGTAATGCTTATCAATTACCTGAGAAAAGATTGTCATGTATTATTGCCACTTTGGTCCCTGCGAGTAAGGCTTATCAATTACCTGGGAAAAACAACATTTTGTCAATACATACCAAATGCAAATCATGGATTGTTTAAAAGTTAGCAGCAGATTAGATTATATTTTGATAGTTGCACGTTTTCTTAATAGACTAATGATTTCTTGACCCGTATCAAATGTTCAGTAGTATATTTCTTTACACGAATTATCTGATTATTCATTTAAGAAAAGTGGCGTGTTTGTCTGCGAGACAAATTATCTGAGATAATTACAATATTTCCCGCCTTATACCTCATGTACTGTAGTGACAACGACCATATCAACGTCATTTGGGCAACTGTTTTTTAGTTTTTTTTTGGTGGCGCAGTCGGTATGATCGCGGTCACTTCAATGGTAGGTGCCGTCGCCGTTGGGGTCGAGGGTTGGAATCCCACCGACCAGGTGAGGGTTCTTGTACGACCTTTACTTCTGGCTTAATATGATATTTTTTTAAAAACATACAGAGTATTATGATGAGAGCATGCAATGTAATGGTTGAGCAAACGATTTATCCAGTGACTATTTTATACACGACTACTTTGTTTTTGAGGTTTATCATATAGATGATAACTTGGTTAAGTGCAACTGTCCCTGGGACACTGTTTATAGTATGAACATGTATACCTGTATTGCCAGAATATGACGTTCTTGTATAGAATAAATAACTTTGAAAGTGGTATGTGTTGTTACATAAACGAAAACAATACTTATTGCTATTTAGACTACTGTACTAAAACGATACTACAAGGAAACGTTTGCTCCGCAAAATGCCTAAATAGCGAGACAGCAACATGACTCGCCCTCTAAAACGTTGCTTTCGATGTGTCAATTTACTGGTTACAATATGAAACATACTAAAAGTCATGTAGACATAATAATGTGGAAGAGGCAATCACACAGTATTTCATTTACTCTTCGTGTGTTTCCATATGCCTTAAAAGACTCGAATAATGTTTATAAGCTATCACACATGTGCACCTGTTGTTACTCCAGGTGCATAGAAAAGTGCTCCTTAAATGCAAACAATCTGTAAAACACTTATCCACAAACATCACATCTGAAGGTGCCTTTCAATTGCTCATGTTTCAGGTGGTCAGCATCCTGGATAACTAACGATAAAATAGTAACCCAAGATTAAAAATATATTTTGCTGGGTCGCCTCACCTAGACATTTTATCTATATGATTTCATTATAAATCAGCATGAACCAGTACACTGTTCAGAATCAAGAACTCTGGTTCCTAGGCAAGGACTCTAACCAACTGGCCACCTAAGATTTTCCAGACACAACTCACATGCGTTCTATGTTTTAGGCTTCACAGAGCATATACAGGAACGTTGTACCCAGAGAGAGCTCTATTGGTTACAGTAAAAACATATGTAGGTCAACGTACGAATTTTTAACACATTGCACATGATAAGAAAGGATAATCAATGTAGCCCAAAATATTTAAACCCTATTGTTTCATAGAATGGGAAAGACCTTTGAAGAGGTAAATTCATCCTACCATAGACGACTTATGGACGAATATCAAAGCTCTGTTTAACAACGCTAAGCTGTTTGAATCCATTGCTATCCTATAACAGGTTCATACAAATAATCTATTTTGTATATTAGCATTATTTAATCATCATTTAATTAATATAACCATAAAACACACACTGACATAGCGTTTCCTAATTCCGTATATGAATAGCCTGAATACCGTTGGTGCTTTGAACGGATTAAGTTATTGTAAGCGTATGCAAGTGGAATCCCTCTACTTGTATTTGTCCTTTTCTAAAAATATATTTAATAATTTTACCATAATTGTAATTGATCATATATCAGATATAAATATAGAATTCAGTTGACAAATCAAAGGATTTAGTTTTAGCACATGTTTTCGTTTTACAAAATATTCATATAATTTCGTACATTCGAAATATTGCGGCACCAGAAATAATGAAAATGAATATAATAAGATAATTTAACCAAGCCAGTGATGAATTTTCATATTTTGATCGTTTACAGACAACAGTCGAAGAAGTACCAACAGTATAAATAACGAATGGATACAAAGACTGTTATCATACGAAACATGTTACGCTTTATGGCTTGTAGATCTATACAATTTTGAGTCATACACGAAGTAAGAGTTAGCTCCCTGGTGTTGTCAAGTAATCGTTATACTATTTCGCTAGTTGGTGAATTTGTTAACAAGACTTGAAGGGATGATCACTGTTTAACTAAAATGGTTTCATGTCTTAAAGGGAGATACCCTGGAACTGAAGTGTTTCGAATAGAAATCAAATTTGTATCATTTTAATACCGAAGTCAAGTAATGAAAACGTTACGAAATATCCCGCTAGTTTAAAAAAAATAAGAATAACTAAATATCGTCAAAGGCTGACAGTATTTTATTCAAATCGATATACAAACTATCGAATAGCGCGTTATAGACTAACTATTTAAGTCAAATTCTTCTTTGACTTATTGGTAATAGTTGGTTTTACATGTGATAAACGCAATTCTGCTGTATGCAAACCAAGACACTCCTGTTTTGGGCCCTTTAACGAGTTGTTGGTATTATTATTAAGTGTTAGTGTACGTATAAGCCTATTTGGTAGGACCCCGAGATTCTTTTTAAAACTATGTAGTGCAGTTAACAATACAATCCCATTCACGTTTGGTGTTCCTGTTGCTGCTATAAGACGCACCATAGAATACGACATTTAAATTTACATAATAGATGGAATTCCGGCTCCAAGACGCTTCGTACTGGTTACAATCAGACACGATCATCATTATCGTGAGCCGCCTGTTGTGTATTTCTCAATAAAAATAATGATATTATTTGAATGTATTTTCCCAATCATGTTTTGCTTATCCGTGTTCATTGGTAGACATTATAGACACATTAGACATAGTGAATCTCATTAACGTAATCTGGTGTTCTTTCTGTAAAATATCGAGTTCCCCTGCACATTACACCGAACATACAGTTAAGTGCACGATACATATGATACATCTGTGCCGAGAATGTCTAAAACATTACCTAGACAGATGGAAATATGTAAGTCTTCGTTCGTGTGGTAAGATAAGAAATAAATATTACAGCGATTTAATTGGAGGTAGAAAAGAATAGCCGGCTTTACATACCTAGCACAATTCGACATTAAAGTCGCTCATCATAAATATGATTGTATGAACGTATTACATGTACATGCAATTAATATAAGTTACACAATTTAGTAAATCATGATCCGGATAATTAGTTATTCTATGAATGGAACAAAATCATGCAATACATGTATTGAAGGAAACATTTCTAAATCATGATACCGAAAATGAAATATTATTGAAAGAATCAAGGAATACATGTAATTTAAGAAACAGATAATAACAACAACAAGTTATCTCCCCTGAGGATCTATATGGTGAGAATGTTTCTATCAGAGTGTTACATGAACGTGTTCTAGACAGACGGAAAACTATTACAATATGTACAATAGTTCCCCTGTTCCCTAGTGTATCTACCTTGATTTGTGATATTCGTGGTGTTTCTGATTTCTGTTTTCCCTTTCAATCATTGACCACTTGCTTTGGTAGCTACAGTATCAAGAGAAAACTCAACTTTAGTGGACGAAGAAGCTATTTTTGTTAGAGCATGTGATTCGCCACGGTCAGCTAGTGCACTAATGAATATCACCCAGTGTTTTCTTCTGAATATAATACTCAAATAGCTGGCCTTAATGGATATACCGCGTGTAAATATGTACCGACCCGAAACAGTCCGTTCAACTACTCCTGACATATGTAGCCATATCGTCTGTACTCCAACCTTAACCTCTAAACGGTAGCAGTTCCTTCTAACCCGCTATTATCAGTAGCAACTTACGGATGGGTGACTTGACCATGGTCGTCCACCGTTTCCATCGCACTATATATCTTGGATGATCCTCTGTGACGGTGTGACAAGGCACGACCTTAGTAAGTCTGGTTCCCGATCTTTACAATCTACGCAGTAAAGGTCTTGCACCATGTAAACAAGAGGGCGGTACCACGGTTAGATTCAAAATGGCGAAAGTACTAAGTATAGTGTTGTATATAGTAAAATTATTATTTTTACAAATACATAATGTTGTGTTGGAGAGTCGTTTTCACAAACATTGTATTTAGATAAAATTAAACGTGATCTTCATGGGACATAGTTATCAGTGGTACGACACTAAAATTCGTTAATAAAATAATGAACAAACCTAAAGGTATGCAACGGACATAGTACATATAAATTACAGGAAGTAGTGTAAACCCGGTTAGCTCAATCGGTTGAGTGTCTGCTTTCTAAACACGAGCATGCTGGTTCGAGACCTGTATAGTGGCCGTCTTTCACCTATAGCATTATGACGTTCAGTTGTTTTAATACATTACCGTTACATACTTTTGAAACATGCATTATTATTACATTATAGGTCAAACAAACTGTATAAAAAAACTGACTGGTAGTAATCCTCCGTCATGCAAACTTAGCCTAATATTGATTCCATCCAACAAAACGTTTGAAACTCTGCCACTTGATTCATACGACGTTTGCGAATTTTAAAAAATGGACCAATGGAATATACGACGTAATATTACATTACGTCATTCTTTTATTTGATTGGCTACACGCACAGGAGTCTTAGCAAACGACATATAAATCACCATAGGCGGATCCAAGGAGGGGGCGGACCCGGCGTACGCCCCCCCTAAAATCGCCGGAGCCTAGGTAATTTATCATATTTTGGATGTAAGAACAATATTGATATGCAATTTTTTTCGCTCGCTTCGCTCGCGTAAATACGACAATAATCAATTTACGGATTTTAAATTGAACTTAATGCTGTATGCATAAACAAGATATGGGACTGATTGGTAGCATGGTGCCAAACATCGGCTACAGAAATGCCGAGATTCTTGCACATTAAAAATGTCCGACAAGAAAAAAATATTAATACAGTTGGCTTTATTTTCTAATAAACGTGCCCTTTTCATTAAAAATAAGGTACCTCAGAATGCAGCTGACGAATCCCGTGGTTCTATTTAAAAAAGTCACGAGGCAGAAAGCCACTGGACTCCCTAGTCGCTGGATCCCAAGTACTTCCCATTTCCACTTAAACAAAACAGAAGCCCTGTAGTATGTAGCAGGGTATGCTGCTCAGATAGACATTGCCTTTTTTTCGTGACGAATTCACAGCAGTTAAATATCAGTGAATAGTTTCCAGTCGATTATCGTTAGTCCTGGCTATGCTGTTCATATAAACAACGATTTTTCTTGCTCGCTTCGCTCGCTGAAAAACTACGTAAATTCAATGAAAGCTTTTGGTATACCAATGAGTTGTTTGGGTATGCTGCTGAGACAAACACTGATATTTTCTAGTTCTGAAAATTACTACATCAGTGAATATTACCAAGTAATAAGGATGTGGTGTATGCTACTGAAAAAGATAATTGCATTTTTTCTTGCTCTCTACGCTCGCACAACCACTATCAGTTCGCCAAGTAGGGAATGAGTTTGAGGGATATGCTGGTCAAATAATTAATGCATATATTCTTGCTCGCCTTGCTATCACATTAACTTTATCAATGAATATTATAAGATAAAATATTTTGCGCAAAAATCAAGATACGTCCTTTGCGAAGTCAAGCGACGACATGCGGTCCATACTTGATTCGAACTTACAGCATTGTAAGTACTAGTTAAACGCTCTACCGATTGATCTAAGCGGACATATGATTAAATTGCATTTATATGCGCTATACATTTGGTGCTACAAAAGTGTTAATTTACGCTTTTTAGTACATATTTGTGGTGTCTGTCGTCTTAATAAAACCTGTGTAATTGGAAAAGACAATACCATTTTCAAGTGATATACAAAGTCTTGTCCAAACGAACAAACGTTTTAGGGAGATTATTTTTAATTGCCTATATAAACTAAATGTACATCCGCCATCTTGTTTTACAAGTAGTAGAATCCATTTTAATTGGATGATGCCGGACACAATCTAATGTAACATTGGGGAAAGGGAACCTGACTAGGCGTTAGTCAGTGTGCACGTATTTGGTCGTACTTGCACGTAGTTCATCCTACTTTTTGATATTTTGTCTGTTTTAAACTTACTTCACCCATCTAGTAAACCGTAAATGTATCGCTAACTGTAATTAATTCACATGATTCATTTTCATCCAAAATTGGATTATAAGCGGTTTTCCTTCCAATGGGTTAAGTCCGCGAATTTACCAACAAACGAAACCACTATTTTACCATATAATCCACTGCATTAATTACCAAGGACAATGAAAGATTTTTCAGTAACTGGGTTTTTTTAGCTCACCTGTCACAAAGTGACAGTGAGCTTTTGTGATCACACTTCGTCCGTCCGTCAACAATTGGGTTGTGTCCTCTCTAGAGGTCACAATTTTGGCCTAATCTTTATGAAACTTGGTCACAATGATCATCTGAACAATCTAGGTCAAGTTCAATATTGGGTCATCTGAGGTCAAAAACGAGGTCACTAGGTCAAAATATAGAAAAACCTTGTGAAGTCACTGGAGGTCATTATTTTTTATAAATCTTTATGAAACTTGGTCACAATGATTATGTTAACAAAATCTAGGTTAAGTTCAACCCCCACTGGAACCATAATTTTTTTTATTTTATTTTTTTAACTGTTTAGGTATTGTTTTGTCTTTATAGCATTGTTTTGTACAGTTATATGAAGGAAAACATTTTTTCCAAAATAATTTGTTTAAATTATAGGTAAATCATAGAAAACCGTGTGTAGTCACCAGAGGTTACAATTTCAACTTAATCTTTAAAGTTAATGAAACTTTGTCACAATGATCCTGTCTACAAAATCTAGGTCAAGTTCGATTTTGGGTCATCTGAGGTCAAAAACAAGGTCACAATGTCAATTGAAATTTTCCTGAGGGTCGTGGGTTCAAACCCCACTGGAACCATAATTTTTATTTTTTAAGTGTTTAGGTATTGTTTTGTTTTTATAGCATGTATTTGTACAGTTATATGGAGGAAAATTGTTTTTCCAACATATTTTGTTTAAATTATAGGTCAGATCATAGTGTAGTCACCAGAGGTCACAATTTCGACTTAATCTTTATGAAATTTGGTCCTAATGATCATCTCAACACAATCTAGTATAAGTTTGATATTAATTAAGTCATCTGGGGTCGAAAGCTAGGTCACATGGTCAAATCATAAAAAAACTTGCAATAGAGGCTGAATTTCCTTAAATCTTATTCAGAAAATGTGTAGGGTCACCATAGGGGTGTGCATGCACTAGTACGACAGGTGAGCGACCTAGGGCCCTTTGGGCCCTCTTGTTTTTAGATATTTCATACATACAATTTCCTCGCATATTAACCCCTTTCATATTTCACAATTGATAGTTCATATGTACATGTATTACATTTACTTATTCTCTAATGTCATTCTCGTCGTCGATAGTTAACAATAACGAACATTACAAACTGATAATATAAAAATAATGTTTAATTGTAATTTTTGTCATTCAAATTAGACGTAAAGTCGGCACGGCACGGCACGTCTTTCATATTTATGATGTATAATTTTTATTGTATATTTAGATATCTAACATGTTGTATTGATTGTTAGCAATAAATCTTAAGTGTAAGCAGCATGTCTGCACCAACCATAGATATCTCATCAATGATAAGGAGTTTAATGACCCCTATGGAATCTTTCAGAGCTGTCAGTGATTCACCAGACAAAGGTATGTAATCTGTGTGTTGAGTTTTGCGGACTGGAAGCTGGAATGCTGCATGAAGAGTGTACCCGGCAATTTTATAAGCAGCAGCACCTGTTGGTGCACATACCAGCACATGGTTAGCATGTACTTGGTTATTGCGTCATAGTAGTGTTGACACGGTGTGTACGATGGTACGACCCAGGTGTCTCTTGCCCACGCCAGCTCCTCCTGTGAGGAATATGTAGAACGGAGATGGCCTTTCCATCCGATGAGTAAGCATCATATTGAAGCACAATGCAACAATAAACTGGTGTACGTCTTTCTGGCATTTGTTCAGAGACAATATCAACTTACTATAACAAGCTGTGCATGATAGTACTGCTTTGCATTTGTTTTAACATACCATTGGTGAGATCTGACAACAGCTTCTTTTTTTCATTTGACACAAACCATTCTTCAGTTTCACGATTTTTTGCTCTGTGTCCTCTGGATCTTCATGTCCACCGTCTTGGTCACTGTTCTGTGTGTCCTCCTTTGGTTTACTTCCATATCTGTACTGGGAGGCAGAAGCAGCAAATAAGAGATGATCAAGAGAGTCTGGTCGATTCAGCAATCCTACCTGGTTAATATCAGGATCGTCATCATACATGTTTTATTGCCTTCATAGGTTTGAAGAGTCGAGTTCTGTTTTCTGGATAGTCTGTGTAAATGAATATAACTTCACGTGAACCCTGTGTGAGAGGCAGGGAGAGTACCCTGTACACTGCTTCCTGTGCACTGACTTCACGGTGTGTGAGAAACTTCTTGGCCACACTTCTCATTGATGTTTTTGCACCCAGGTGTTGAAAGGAGGAGCTGACTGCCTTCAACACATCTCCTAACGTTTTCTCTGGCTTTGAGATATATGATGCCACATACATTATGCACGCATACACATTCGTAACATACTGAACATCCAAATTTGCCTCCCAAGCATTCATCAATGTCCTGTTGTAATGGTTGATCAGACATTCAGCTTGGTTCCGTTTCAGTATAATAGCTGGTCCCCCCCCCCCCTTGTTTGACTCCATGTAACAGATTTGATATACAGGAGTTCATTTACTCCAAACCAATGTCATATCTGTATTGTGGTCTAGAGTTTTCAACTGGTCATATACAGCTTGCAATACATTCGCATATAATTTCTGTATGTTCTTTTGAATTACACCACATGGCTTGGCAGCAATAGTTTCACGGACAGGAAACCGTGGGAAATGAAACCTGCAGTCTTTTCCATGTTTCCGACAGGTACCGTGACGTTCAATTCCATGACGATGATTTCTGTCGCTGTATTGACGTTTTCGTCACAGTGGAATTAATAACTTATATTTGAATAGTCCGCGTCAAAAAGTGTCAGATCTAGACCAATATGACCACAATTTGAATAATATTATAGACAGTTAAACTCTGATCAAACTGGTCACAGGCTGAAATACAGCTGTATGTCTCATGTTATGAACTACCAGAAGTAAATGAAAATAAATATTAAAAGATTTAATCGAATAATTCGCGAACTATTACGCCATACAAAATAAATCACTTCCAGATAATTTGACCATATATATTGGTAATACTCTAATAATCATATAAAAAAGAATGATATAGAGGATATGTGTTTACGTCTGTGTAAGATCGCTTGTTATTGCACGAGTGATCAGACAAATCGTATCTTCAAAAGTGGCGTGGCTACGAGTGTAACAAAAACAAATTTTATGATCACAAGTGAAATAAGATAGATCTAACATTGATTTGAATAAATTGTTCTGTTTTTTTTAAAACTTTTATAAGGCAAATAAACATAATATTATTTTCACAGGTGTGCGTATTATTTTTCTCGGTTGTTATTTCACAGTAGAAAAGTAATATTTTATCAGTAAGAATCAAAGGAATCTGCATGCAAACATGTTAGTTGAATTTATTTGTAGATCTATAGCTAACTACCTTTGTAACTACAAAAATAGACATTTCATGTTTCAGAATATCTTTTCCTCATTTCAAAGTTCATTTTTATAATAATGAGTGATGATTTCCTGCAAAATACCAGGAGTACTTAGAAAATGAACGCAAGAGATATATCAAGAAAGAGAAAGATGGACAAGTGAAGCTTGTGGATAATATTTCGGAAAGAGAACGACGTCGAACATAATGGCGCCAAATGAAGAAGAAACAGTCTGGCGAGTTATCTACCCCTTCCATTCCTTCAATATCTGCCATAAACCTGACAGAGAAACAGAAAATGGGAAGGAAACGAGTCAAGCATGAGAGATCAAAGACGTATAGAAAAATGCATAAACTTGAAGAAGAGCTTAAAGTACAGAAGAAGATCAATGAAAAACTAAGAAAGAGGTTAACAGACAAATTGTTGACGGTGGGACGACGGACGTAGGGCGATCACAATAGCTCACCTGAGCACGTCAAGTGAGCTAAAAACCAGCAGCAGAAAACTACATCGATATCTCCACAGCTGTACATCAACCCATGAACGAACCGGATAGGAATCGAATCGCGCGAACGAAATAGACCTGATATCTAACTTGACCTAGTTTTTGTTAAGATGATCATTATGGCCAAGTTTCATAAAGATAAGGTCAACATTGTGACTTCTAGTGACTACACAAGGGTTTTTCTATCATTTGACCTTGTGACCTAGTTGTTGACCCCAAATGACCCAATATTGAACTTGGCCTATATTTTATTGAGATGAACATTGTGACCAAGTATCATACAGATTAGGCCAAATTGTTACCTCTCGTGTCTACACAAGCAAATTGTTGACGGACGAAGAGTAATCACAAAAGCTCACTCCACAAAAGCTCACTCTGTCACAAAGTGACAGGTGATCTAAAAACAGTGCCGGCGTTCATCAAGTCGATATTGGCACACTAGACCGGTGGGTATCGGCTCAAGTGCTGACCGTTAGCTGATACCGAATCTCATGTGCAAATTTCGACTTAACGTCCACCGGCCCTGTGTAATATTAACATGTACAAGTTCAACCGCTTTAGTCTAAAGTGTAGATTAATAAAAAAGTTTACAGACTAACCACGTTATATAATATTACGTCTGCTGGGGTAAGGATTCATTTAATGTTACAATGCGTTAGTTAGAATTCCAACCTCTAAATATGGCAATATATCCTTATTATTAAATTGTCTGATCTTTTTTCCTGATTAAATATGCTTTTGTACAGTTAATGGCTTTAACGTCTGATGAAAAAGGAGGACTGGTGTGTTTCATATTAATTATAAGAATTACGTATACAAATAATATTATTTGCTGGTCAAATGGAAAGGATTGTCGATCTAAACCCTACTAGCAATAGCCTAGTGTAGTAACGACCGTCTGCATCAAGGCCGTGGGTTATCCAAGATGCTAAAACTCTATTACAAGTATTTCATTGCTTTGACACTCATTCAAGTGAGAGAAAAAGGCTCACCTCCATGTGTATCCTCGTCGTGATGGCTTAATAACGATACAAAAACTGTTCAAGGTGCTAAGCTCGACTTAGAAACAAAATGCGTCTAGTATACTGAATGGTTCGAGAAGAAGACATGAAAACTTTAGACCACAATGTGAGAATTATCCGAATGTTGTATCAGATTGGTTTGTTTTGTTGTCCATTACAGATGCTGCCGGTCTTTGTTTGCTATCGCGTGGATCAGTTGCAAATTACATGCCCCCAGTATTTATAAACATTCAATTATTATGTTAAGCATAATTATTTCTTTGCGATTTCTACCCTGCTTAAATGGGTTTGATAAATAGTGTGTTAAACATCGATAGGTTTTTGATTCCATTATGGTCTCGATTATGAAGAGTAAGTAATTATTGGATGGGTTCATACTACGGCGTTTGGATCGATGTTTGGGCAAATATTCAACGTTCAACTCCGCTACTAAAAGTTACTGAACGTTTAAAAAGTTGATATTTTCGCTGGTGAACGCTGACGAACGTCGTGTTCGTTGAAATTTTTTACATGCAAAATCTTTTTCGACGTTTGAAAAAAAAAATATTCTCCGTTTGTAAACGTTCATGAACGCTGAATAAATGTTGCTTAAGTTCCGATGTGAAGCGTCTGCTGTAACGCTAATGGTGACGGTTAAGCTGGGTTCACACTCTGGCGTTTGGGCCGACGTTTGGAAAAAATTGATGAACGCTGAAGAACGCTCTGTTTGTCGAAATATTTCAACATGCAAAAACTTTGTCGACGTTTGTAGAGATGGGTTCACACTCGTTTGGGCCGACGTTTATCGACGTTTTGGCAAACGTTTAGCTTCGCTAGTAAAAGTTACAAAACTTTTTGAAAAGCTGATGATCGCTGGTGAACGCCGAAGGACGTTGTGTTCGTTGAAAATGTTTAACATGCAAACACTTTGTCGACGTTTGGAAAAAAACGCTGATGTAAGTTGTGCTTCGTTTCTGAACGTTTCTGAACGCTGAATTAAGTTGTTCAAAAGTTTGCTTAAGTTATACTCCGTTGGTAAACGTTTGTCGAAACACTGGCGGTTTTGATGAATTGATGCGAACGTTTCTCTAGCGGAGACAAACGGGTAGTCATCGCAATGAACGTGATAGTAACACAAGGGCTGGCGTAATCGAACTTTCCCCAGCGCAAATGAACGTTTGTCCAACGTAGGCCAACGGGTATCAGACGTAATCGACGCGATAGGAACGCAGGTGGTTAGCGTAGACCAACTTTCCATAATGTTGCCATAACTTCGTTTAACTTTGTGCAACGGATACTGACGTACGGCAACTCGTTTGTCTAAGTCAGACTAAGTTAGGGACCGCTGCATATACGCTAACCTGCGTTGGCTAAAGTTCACATACTCTCATAAAATGTAAGTACAACGCAAGCAAACGTTGATAAGCGCTAGTAACTGCTGTCAAACGCTGTGCTTTGAAACATTCCCAAAAGTTAGTGTGCGCTAGACGCACAACGTTTGCAGTGTGAACCAAAATGTTCCTCCTCGCGAACGTAATTTTACCGACGTTTGGGCTCATGTTTTCGACGCTGGTACAAACGTTCATAGTGTGAACCCAGCTTAAATAAACGCTGATGTAAATTGTGCTCTTTTGTAAACATTCCTGAACGATGAATTAAGTTGATTGGAGTTTGCTCAAGTTAAACTCCGTTGTCAAACGTTTGCCAAAACGCTGGTGGTGTCGATGAATTGAGGCTAACGTTTCTCTAGCGAAGGCCAACGGTTTGTCGGCGCAATGAACGCGATAGTTACGCAAGAGCTGGCGTAAGTAAACTTTCCCCAGCACAAATGAACGTTTGTCCAACGGGTATCAGGCGCAATTAACACGCAGACGAACTCTCCATAACGTTTCCATAACTTATGCTAACTTTGTGCAACGAATCCTGGCGCATGGCAACTAGTTTGTCTAAATCAGACTATGTTAGGGACCGCTGCACATACGATTACATGCGTTGGCTAAAGTTCACATACGATGATAAAATATAAATACAGCGCAGGAAAACGTTGTTTAGCGCTTTTAGCCGTTGTCAAGTGCTTCGAAACGTTCCCAAAAGTTAGTGTTCGTTAGATTTACAACGTTCGCCGTGAGAATCAAAATATACCTCCTCGCGAACGTAATTCCACCTACGTTTAGGCTACTTCTTTTCGACTTTTGAAACGCTGGCCAACGCTGTTAAGCTGGGTTCACACTCTGGCGTTTTGGCCGACGTTGATGAAAACGTTCAGCTCCCCTAGTAAAAGTTACTAAACATTTTAAAAAGTTGATGATCGCTTGTGAACGCTGAAGAACGTTGTGTTCGTTGAAAATTTTTAACATGCAAGAACTTGTCGACGTTTGGAAATAAACGCTGATAGAAGTTATGCTCCGTTTGTAAACGTTCCTGAACGCTGAATTAAGTTTGCTTAAGTTTAACTCCGTTGGAAAACGTTCGCCGAATCGCTGGCGGTGTTGATGAATTTAGGCTAACGTTTCTCTAGCGGAGACAAACCGATCGTCAGCGCAATGAACGCGATAGTAACGCAAGGGCTGGCGTAAGCAAATTTTCCCAGCGCAAATGAACGTTTGTCCAACGTAGGCCAAAGGGTATCAGGCGCAATGAACACGATAGGAACGCAGGTGGTTAGCGTAGACGCACTTTCTATAACGTTTCCATAACTAAGGTCAACTGTGTGCAACGGATCCTGGCGTTCGGCAACTCGTTCGTCTAAGTCAGACTAAGTTAGGGACCGCTGCACATACGCTTACTTGTGTTGGCGAAAGTTCACATACGCTGATAAAATATAAGTACAACGCAGGCAAACGTTAGAGCGTTAGATGCACAACGTCCGCAGTGTGTACCAAAATATTCCTTCTCGTGAACGTAATTTAACCGACGTTTTGGCTCCTTTTATCGACTTTTGAAACGCTGACCAATGCCGGTACGAACGTTCATAGTGTGAACCGAGCTTTAATTTAAACAACGTTTACCTAACGGAGGACAACGGGTATCCGATACACTAAACGCGATGTTAACGCAAGGGCTAGCATAAGCAACATTTCGTAGGCATAACTTGAAAGTTGTTCAACGTAGGCCATCGGGTCTCAGACACAAGAAACGCAATTGTACCGCAGACAGTTAACGCTGGCAAAATTTTCCCAACGTTCCCATAACTAAAAAAGATAACATTAAGTCAAACAGGGATGGCAGCACTCAACTTAACCAGCCGAGAACAGAAAACATAAAACACATACAAGGCACAATACCCAAATAAACAAATAAACGATTCGCCCAAGTCCAAGCAATCGAAAAGTAGAATGGGTTAGTTTCAGCAATCAAGAAGCTAAATGCCCTAGCTAATTGTCCCGGTTCCAACAGTAAAACGGCTTCAATGCCTCGTTTTAGCTTTCAAAAATCCTAAAAAGTAAACAATAAACCAAGCCGTCGAAAATTAAAATGAAATAATTTATACAACGGATCCGGACGATAGCCATTAATTTTGTTCCTCCAAGTCGGACTTAGTTGCACTAACGCTGACCTGCGTTGGCAGAAGTTCACATATGCTAATAGAAATATCTACAACGCTGACATTGTCAAAAAGCGCTATAAAACTTTCGTAAAAGTTTACAAGCACCGGATACATAGCGCTCGTAGTGTAAACCAAAATATTCCTCCTCGCGAACGTACTTTCATGAACGAAAGTTTCGGCTTTGAAACGCTGATCAACGGTGGAACAAATGATTATAGTATGAACCAAACTCAAGTTTTAGAGTGACACTAAACTATGTGAGCATACAAGTATACATTAAATAGATTTGTGTATACAATAACGCTGTTTCTTACGATTTATTTATTTACAGTCAAATCTGGACTGGACCATTTTATGTAGTCGATATCATCAAATTCCGATATGCAAGATATGTATCAGATAATGTAAAGCGATCAGACAATTCAAAGCGACACCGAAGCGGCGAACGCGCCTGTACCACCCCCACCCCCACGCAAGAAGCATACACAGAACGTACCATCCGTATACCAAAATAGATGCTCCAAGTCATGCAACAATATAACATAATGCCTGATACACTCTGGCTACATGGTTTCTTAAAGTTGCGCATTACCATATAGGGAGGTGATTGAAAAAGACAACTACACTGAAGTCACGTGAATTTCATACTTCGGCTTGGAATAAGCTGTGATAATGATGTATGTTGTTGCGTGTTACTGGTGATAACTACGTCTCTTTGCATGATTACATACAATACACTACTCGTTTTTGCATATATTGTAAATTATCTGGTTGAGACATTATCATGAATATTGGAACAGGGCGAAGTAAACATTGCTATACTTAGAATTATTGATATTTGTTATTTATCAGTTGTGATATTCAATTAGACCTGATATTACATTATCAATAGGTATTATTTCATACAATTTCCGTTGCAACATGCTAAGGACTCTATTACATTTGTTCCGTTTATATCTATGTTGTTATTTAATGAAATGATATTAAGTTTATAATGTTCTATAAATGCTAAGTGGTATAATTTATTTCTACATTATAGAGAATACACATTATAGATTTGCTTTACATTGATTCAAATAAGTATGACGCTTTGTAAAGAACTCCTTTCCTGACTTTGTGAACACTATTATCTGTGGTAATTCAGGTCAACATGTTATATAACCTTAACTTGAATTATACATTATGAACTGAACCTACGGTTATCTAGTATCATAAGCTGAAATATAAACTGATACTGAACAATATTAGCTCAAATAAGCTACCTAACACGCATGCGCCAAAATGAAAATAAAACAATCAAACTTGGCGTATTTCACATTTGTTTGGTGATTAAAGGGCCATAAACGAAGAGGGCCTGTAACGATTTGGCCTATAATTAAACATGGCCTAGATATTATGCCCATAAACATTGTCACCAAGTCTGAAGACGATCAGATGAAAACTGAATTATAGTATAGACAAAAAGATTATATTAAGTCAGACAGGGAAGGCAGCACTCAACTTCACCAGCCGAGCACAGAAAACATAAAAACACACAAAGCAAAATGCCCAACTGAACCAACCGAGCACAGGAAGATAAAACACATACAAGGTCAGTTTCACATTTTCTATTGGTAATAAAGGGGCCTTAATCCACGAAGACCTTGACCGATCGGGCCTGTAATCGAACTTCGTCTATATATTAATCCCATGAACAATGGAAACACGTTTGAAGAAGCTCAGATGGCAACTTTTTGAATGAGAGTACAGACAATGACAATTTCACATGTTTTAGGTAATTAAAGGACCATGCCACAAGAAGGCCTCATCTGACTAGTCCTAAATAATCATCCTAGGCCTAGATAGTATGCCCATAAGCATTTTTACCAAGTTTGAGGACGATCGAATAAAAATTGTGTAAGTAAAAGTGCGTTCAATGCCAATTTGACATTTTTGTAATTGAAGGACTATAACCCAAGACGGCCTTGGCCGATAATCGAACTTGACATATTATATATTAAGCCTATACACATTGTCACTTAGTTTGAACACGAACGGATGAAAATTATCTGAGTTAGAGTACATAAAAGGCCAGTTTCACATTTGGTTGGCAATTGAAGGACCAACACCCAAGAAGGCCTGTACGGTACAGACAAACTACTGGTTGTCGCCGCAGTGTTCACATAATACGTCACGTTTTCAACGGGCGTATATTTTTAAAATGGGTGAGGAACGGTTCAATTGTAACATATAGAGTTCAATAAACCACGTTAATTGTTCAAACGCATCTGTCTATATGAGATGCGTACTGTGTGATTTAGTTATACGAAGTAGATGGACGTTGAAAATATTTTTCATGAATGACACCAATTTTTTGTTTACCTATTTGGTGTTCTATGCGAGTCTTAACTCAAATATCTTTTTAATTGTTTTACATTCAACTAAAATTCGTTTTTGTAACATTTTTGCAAGTAAATGGGGTAAAAAATAATGTAGCATAACTTAGTCTGTCAACGGAAAAACCGGAAGTGTTAGTATAATGCCAATATTGTAAGACCATTGTACTCATAAAAATAATGAATTACGTAAACAGTGATTTAAATTGAATAAAATCATAAAATGAATGCGTTGATGTCCAATAAACAAGAAGTGGATAGAATGAACACGAGACAATTTCCCAACGAGTCTGGTGACATGTCGTTTTATTTATTTTATGTCGGTTAAGCGAAGCGCATTAGACGGAAAATGCTTTGCTATGATTGGTTAAGAGCGTCGTGTGATTAAACCAAACAGGAATTGTTACGTTGGTAACCTTAACGCATGAGTTGTGCTTCGTGATGGAAGGTATTTGGTCATTCAGCTTTGGGCACTAAGAGCTCACACGACGTATAGTTTTTAGTTCGTAAATAACGAGGAAGATGCGTGCTACGTGCTTTACATTTAAGATAATTGATTCGTTACATGTAGTTTTATGTATATGAGATGATGTTGGTATGCTGATGTTGGTATGCTGATGAACATATTGATGAAGGAAAGTAAGCTATATGTATAAAGTGATCATTACAATTATCTAAACTTTAACGTCATAAAATGTTTTAGAATACATGTATATTTCTACCATTTTGAGTTGTTTTGGGGAAATACGATAGTAGCTAAGATCAAATGCGCACTACTATACATCCTAATGGAAATTAAACCACACATTAGTATGATATCATTGCGCCCTAGTGGGCTTAATGGGTTTGAAAACTTGACATTATTTTTACTACTGTAAAAGCAGGAGCGTTAAGCATGATATGCTTCATTGTTGGCAGCGAAACATAAATAAAATAAAAAAAGCCAAAGTGACACATGAATTACCAGGGTTGTTCTATTATCAAATTGACATTTATTAATTACATTGAAAAACAATGACGTTAGGAAATTAAACATGTTCATAGCAGTATTCCGTAAGACAAGGAAATTGCACCACCCTGATAAATTACCCTGAAAAGTGCATTTTAGATAGCAGATACAAAATAAATGCATACTCATGCAGGCTTTTGTCTGCCTCGGGAGCATCACAATGCGCACAAAAATATCAAAGGACCAGTTCAAACTGACCTATACATTGCGGTAACAATATATAACAATATATAACGATATTCCATTTATTCTATTCAATTAGAATCCGATATTGCTATTATATTCGCAATCTTCCTTATTAATAACTTAATTTAATAGAAATGGAAATTCTTAGGTTCAAGTTTCTACCATTGAATAACATTCATTACTATCTGAATCAAAGTCCCGGAAAGTACACCAATTTTCTTGGAAATTGCACCATTCTATATTAATCAACAATTTTTGCATATGAAACTACCGACTATAATTCGATTAACAAGAACAGGATGCTTCAATCGATACAATTGTATTGTCTTTGCGTATTACAGACACTTGTCATGGGATAACATATACATATTTGTCATAGACATTCTCCTCCTAAATTATATGGTTGGCATAGGTGTATCATTAATGTTCAAATAATCCTGGTATTGACAATCTTTAGTGCATTTACTCTTTTGTGTACCGGTTTAGTTAGTGAATAATTTTAATTTACTCGAATAATCCTCAGTACGCACAACGTCATCACATGTGTCAGTCAGTATGTTTACAAGCTTGCGTCAGCAGTGTAGTACTGTACCCTCCATTATTCTTGAGTGTTGCTACGTCTCGTTTCGAGTATGTGGACGTATTACTACGACATGTTCCAGTATGCGTAAGCGTCGCTACATCACGTTTTCAGTATTTATAGAATAATACATGGCTGAGCAGTGTCATTGAGTGATAATTGCTCTGGTAAGTTGATAATACCAGAGGGCGCTAGCTTGCAATGGGCAGCAACCATTTTTAAACTGTCTGACTCGGGAGCGTCAATGTTGGAGTTTGGGTCTAAGTCTGTGATGTACGAGACTAATACAACTTGTCGATAAGCATTCCTGTACTTATTTAAAACAAGAAATATCTTTAAAAAGATGTACAGTGTTGAGTAAAATGACATACTGCAAATGTTACATGCATATTCTTTTCAATACATTAGCAATATATTTCAAGTAGTTTTAGACATGAGAAAGTGAATCTGACACTCAAAAATATCGTAGCAGGCACCTTTCTTAGAGACATCCATCCATCATGACGGAGTAGTGTCCAGTACAAATGTGATGTGTTTCCCCCACAATATGTGGGAAACAGAAGCATGAGAAAGAAAACAAGCCAATTGAAACTATTGTATAATTTATTCTATTCTGACTGTAACAAAAAAGTAAGGTGTTATAATTTAAAAACGGGTTGGATCATTTCAAAATTGAGATATCTGGCAATTATGTAAAGTAATATAAAATGGTGTAAACTTAGTACTTGCTGTTACAATGAGACAACAGATCATATGCATATCCACATGTTACACAAAAACGAAGGAAAAAAACAAAACAAAATGTTTTTTTACACAAGCTTTGTTCCCTTTTTCAATTCAAATTGGTGTCTCTCGTATATTTTGCTTTAAAAATGTTTCACATTCATAGTCACATGTTTCAGTTCTTTGCACATAATATATAATTTATTGTTAGATAAAATCAAAGCACTGAGAGTACTGCTGGGAGGCGATCTGGTTGCTGCTACTAAAGCTTAAACCGACTTTACACGTTTACTGTTCGTTTTCTTACTGCCGATCTTGTCTTGAATGTCAAAATAGGCATATGTGACTATATAGGCATGTTGGGTATCTAAATAATTGTTAAAAGGTGCATATTAATTTATATGTAATACGTGTATTGAATGCGTATATCAAAAGTGGCTTTAAAATAATACTACGCGCCTATTTATCAGATTCTACAGTACCGTCTTGTAATCACTTCCCTCACAGCATGAGACAGTCTATAGAAAGCGGGTAGCTAGTACAGCGACACCATATGATTGCATAACAGTACTTGCAGACCGTATACGATTCATTGATAAAACCATCACTTGACCGTAGTCTGAAGTTTCTAAAAATAGCTTTACAGCAGGGAAATTTGATGAACACGTCATTTTCGTATTATGAAACAAGTTCGGTATCGGCCGGTGTAGTGATTTTTTTGCAAAAATATCGATTTAACGAACAGTTTCACAATAATTTTTGATCTTAGAATAAACAAATGTTGCTGATTGGCTTTTAAATCAGTTAAAATTTGGATAAACATATGTAGCAGTATTGGGAATGTTGACAGTTTCTGGAACTACCTGAATGTGGATTCACATAGCAGCCCAAAGGCGGTTAATTTTGTATTAAGAAATGGGCAATGGTAGTAATGAGAGGCTTAAACTCCTCCCAAAAATTAATGTCACTGTTTTTATACACCGGCTGCAATGTACAGCCTTTGTTTGCTTTTAACGGATGTGTGTTGATTCGGGTTAAATTATATCCGTAACTTGAATTACCCAAGTTAATTATACCTATAACATGTACAGCAGACTCTATTGATGACGTAGTTGGGAATCCCTCCTAGCCGATAACATTGATTGGTTGATTTTGATGAGTCACTGTGGTCAATGCAAGTTAACAGAGTTATATTGCCTGAATAAAGATAGCGTAAATAAGCCAGGCTAAATACCACTGTACTTTTCAATACAATTCAAATACAAAAACATACGAAATAGCACCTCATTTTATGTGTAAAGATTACTACATTCTGTCCACTTATTTTGAATTATAAATTTGGTGTGGATTTTTTTAGAAACATTTGATTGGCTTTTAAAGTAGGTCAATATTCAATCTAGACAGCTAACGCTGAAAAATGGATGGGTTCGCTGTCAGTTGTAGACTAAAGCGAACGGATTCTGATGTAACATACATGTTTTGTCGGGAGAATATATGGCTTCATCGAATTCATCTCGCGATTGGAATCACTTAGTGAGTAATACTGGTGTCATTTGATGGCTTTCATCTCGTTGTAGTAGAGAGATACAAAACTATTAATTATTAAGTAGTTAAAGCCTTATATGTGAAAATGGCACTTCCATTTCTATTTTGAAATAATAAAACACATAGACGTAGTGATAGTTCCAAACGATATTTATAATATGATCAATTACTTTTATAATTGAAACAACTTACCTCGAGAATGTTTCATCCTTATATATCCCCGCGGTATCGAACATGGCACTGTTAAAAGTGTGTCTGGTAATTTTGTTACGAAAATTAACATTTCGTGTATTTCATTATAATTTAAAGCGTTATTCAATAAGTACATCCTGACACTTAAATAGTCCTTGTCAAACGCTTAAACCCTTGCTGTATTTCTATTTCTTACTGTATTACTTCGTGTCCATGGTATATAAAACGGCACACTGGCCGTCTTGAGCAAAATTTGAGAAAAACAGAAAAGATTCGTAATACTTTCATTTTCGATCTTTTTTATGGACTGCGGACATTTATTTGGCTTATTTTGCACCGTTGTTTGTTTAGAATGTTTCTTTAATACACTTGAGTGTCTCTCCTTTTTAATTGATTTTACTAAATTTCTTTCATTGCCAAATTTGGCTTCATCTGTTTGTCGATATGTCCTTTGATTTTCGCAACCATATTTTTCCTCGGCAATTGCATTACACCCCAAACAAATGCACTCAAAACTTATAGTTTGTGTGTTGTTTTTTTTCTTAAAGACAATGTAAAGTACTTGGTGTGCTTTCAAAAATTACAAAATAACAAACAAGGCACAGTTTTACATAATTAAGGCATAAAAAAGTGAGCCGCGATCTGAGAAAATGAGAAACCCGTCTCATAACTGTTGCCTTTGACTTACTTAATTATGGAGTTCCATACTAACATGTAAGGTCTGTATTTTTGGGGTAAAACATTAACAAAATATAAACGAAAGTGAGGATTTTTGGAAACAGCCGACCACAATGTCATTTGTAATCCTGTTTTATCAAAAATCATTGCAAAAGGATGGTAGCAACTTGTAGTATAATGGATCATAAGATTTTATAAGCTTTTGTTCAAGATACGATCTTTTGGGGTAAAATCACACAAAATAGAAACTAAAATAGTAATTTTTTTAATCGGTTTACAGCAATGCTATCATTCATGTTATTTGATAATAAATCACTTTGATGGGCAAATGTTGTCTTTCAGCTTAGATATTAATACTTTTGGGTCAAAATCTTGTGCATCTTGAGTTTATGTTTGGGTAAAACTTTGGGTCACAAAAGTCATTGCAATAAGTTTGTAGTGACTTGAAGTATAATAAATTAAAAGCTTTATTTTTGCTATTGTTCACGATACCATATTTTGGGGTAAAACCTTACAAAATATACACTAAAATGGTAATTTCTGGAATCCGCTTACTACAATGCTATTAATCATGTTATTGAATAATTAATCAATATGATAGGCACATGTTGTCTATCTGCTAAATATATTGTGATATGCACATGTTGTCTATCTGCTAAAGATATTAAGAGCAGTTCTCTGAGAGCACCAAATTATTTTGGCCACGCAATCTCTCAGATTTTGATAAAAATGTGTTAGTTGTGTAGATCGACCCCATATTTTAATTTCAATTTTTTTTCGTTTCTTGAAATTCCTCTCCGTTTCCATAGTAACGGGTCTTAAAGTTGGGAAAATGTGAAAAAACGTGAAAAACAGACCTGTTCTCGAAATAATAAGTATTTTCCCAACAATTGTTATAACACCTGATATTCAAAGTTATATTTATAAATTGAAATAAATTACCTAACAGTTGATAGCAAAAGAAAACAAATATATACTTTAGTAATTCTTTTATAGCCTGTTAAACGCGAAGTTGTGAGGCAAAACACATGATTTTGTGGTCTGTTTTACCTGCATTTATACAATAATCGCAGCATTACTCAATATAGCGATTAATATAGATGAATGAGCACAGAATCAGTCTACAAGTATAAAGAAAAACATTTGTGGGCACTCTAAAAACAAAACTACAACTCGTGTCAGAAAATTGACAATTTTGAGAAATTTGCTGTAATTTGGTGGTCTCTTGTCTAAATTGATGTACCGAGTGCAAAAAAAACTCTTCAATTCAAAATGGCGGACATTTGACTTTTGTTTCATATAGTCAAACTATTCTTTAGATTTACAGTATTGATAGGGTGACAGCAAGCTGTTTTGATCAAGCTTAAGACAGGAACCATCAGAAAATAAGTGTTGCAGAGGTTATATTGTATATTACTGTGATTTTCACTGAGAAATAGCCATTTCTGGGACAGATTTTTTGACAGACGACAGAAAACAGTGTAGGTGTGAGAGACATAAATGAACGAACTGGTGTTTTATCTAATTTTAACGGTTCAGAGTGTTAATAAATTTTGGTTGACCATCTTAAACTACAAAATGAATAGAAAAGAAGAGATACAAGGCGGGCTTTACTTGGCACAGCTGCACTGAAACTGGCATGATAGTTCAAGGATTTGCCTCAGTTCGAAGTTGGGATATTGCAATGACAATGGAAGTTTTCAGGTAGATCTTTATCTTTGTCTGTACATATACAATAATAGTTTTTGTTGTCTCTTAAAACCCCTTAAACATTAAATATCTTTCATACTTGTAAAGGTCCTTCGAATAAAACTTTATCCCCTCTCCACCCAAAAAATGTGGGGGCATGTATAGATTTAAGTGTCCTTCCATCCCAAAATGTTGTGCTGTCCGTAACTTGAAATGTAATTGCTACACTCATTAAACTTACTAGAAATTGATCAATATTATTCAGCATGTGTTGTTGTGTATAGCTATATATTTTATTCAGATTTTACCAGTGATATTTGCAGAGTTGTTGCCCTTGAAATTATGAAATTTGATGACATTTTCTTATGTCATCCACAACTTAAAAAGTAATTGTGCTATTGTCATCAAACTTCATATGAATATTTGTTTGTTTGTTTGTTTAAATGTCATTCCATCATTAATTTCTTTTTATTTTAAACATTGAACTTGTTCAAACTTCAAACTGGTTCAGTTTGAGAAAAAGAGCCGGTGGTGAACCCAGGAGGAGTCAGTGAAATCTCTGTGAAAAGCTCTGTTTACACATACCCGGCTTCAGTATTAATAGGCTAGTATTTATAATATTTACATTAAAAGTATGCTCTGCACTTAGTGTTTGCATCATTTGTTTGCAACATTGGAACCATGAATATTATCAGGAATACAAGCATGATTTTACCTGACAAATACAATGTAGATTCCTTTCTTTCAGTTTATTTGAAAATGAAGCATTGTGATATGTACATGCTGACTGCAAGTTTACATCATCAAAACTGTAGTGTCAGACAATCAAGAAAATTATATATTTTTGGGGTTAAACATGTTAAAAATGAACTACAAATTAGGATTATTTGGAATAGGTAGATCACATTGTGATATAATTGTTTTATGATTGGATTGTATCATATTGCTCAGATGTAACTTTTATAGTGACTGTATGAGTTTGAATCCCACATAATGATAAGTGCAAACAATTTTATATTGATATGTGCGTACAGTTTAGCTATCAAATTGCTTAATATTCTATAAATTGAATGCCGTAATTGTTTTCTTCTATGTTATTATAATATAAAATCAATACAGTTTCTGAGTGTAAAACGAGATACTATCATTTCATTTGCATATCATTATCCAAGTTACCTTAGGCCACATGCTGGTGGACGATAATAAGGAAAGATACTACACAGGTGACGACTGACCCTTACTAATAAGTTTTCACATACTGCCTTTAATATATATAGCATGCTGGTCCACTAATTCTTTGCCTGGTAAACCAAAGTCACCCTTGAACAATGATACTTGAAATCTGACTTTCCTTATCTCTTACACATATTCCCCTTATCCCTCCCAACGTCTGTAATATGTTGGTATCCTCTTGCTGATCACCACACTCAAATTGAGCTGTGAATGGTTCATTGTGCATATCAGTTACAAGATGGTTCCAATGTTTTCTTATAAGTAGAGTTGAATACGGTTGATAGCATAAAGGCAATATTACCTACAGCTGATGGATTGAATGGAAAGATTCTATATTTACGAAGGGATGACACTCAATTATTAGTAGACATACTCAAAGTATAGGCCTTACAGGCAAGCTCGCAAACTGCAGGTTTTGGCAAAGTAGAACCACACCGTACAACCCGCTGTGTGTAAGGCAGTTATGTATGTTGAAGGCAGAGACGCACGCGTTTTACGCCACTACAGTGGGGTAAGTATTTGTTATTTTATATGTGTTTTGCGTTGCTTTTGAAAGTGATCACTTACATATATCGTTCACGCGATGAATGAACAATAAGTATAAACAATTTATGTACCCACAAATGCCATATTATTCGAGAAAACAGGGTTTACGTACGCGATGTTTGCCAAAAGTTCGAAACTTTCGCCTTTGACATTGAATTCTCACTTAATTCGTGGTTTGGAACATTCCTAAAACATTAAATATAAACTTCAACCCTTCTTCAATATATCTGTCGTTTCCGTTTTGGGAAACGTGCATTTTCTGTGAAGATACAGATGTTTAAATTGAACGAGGTACCAAAAAAATGCTAACGAAATAGACAGTTCTGTTTTTCGAATGATAACGACAAAGGCAGATCGTTAAATATTAATGCTAACACAGAGGCAGAGATAAGAGACTTATGCTAACGACAAAGGCAGAAATTCTAATGACTTGATAGGGCCATAAAACCCCTTTGTACGAATTGAATGTTATAAATTTCACCCAGATTCATGTTAGGCTTTATTCCACCGTCCATTTCACCAAGAATCACGAGTGTTTAGTGGTTATTTTCATCAAGTTGATAAACGGAATATATTACATACCTGGTGATCCTGACGCCGGCAATCATCAGTTGTGAGTCGCCCTTTATGTCTGTAAATGACGAACTGGTGTGTTGGGGTGGGGGGGGGGGGGGGCATTCAGCGCTCCATTTGTTATCATAAAGTTAAGAAACGAATAGTTTTTAGCATTCTATAGAATACGCGAGTTCGAAATGCAGCAATTCAAATTACTTGACAGGAAACTTAATGCACTGTTTGTTTGTACAAAAATGTATGTTATTTGTATGCTACACATTTTATTTGACTATTATTCGTGAATAACTCACACGAAGAACATAAGACATAATGTCGTAAAACATCGTAATGCCCCGATACATTGCTATTCATGTGCAGTCGAACATATGATCTTGGTATTAATCTTCTAAGCAGTCAATGTTGATTAAAATTACCTGTATTTTATAAATAAAACAGTCAGGTTATTTAAACAGTCACAGAGTATACGGTCTTACATCTATTTATGGGCTTTTTGCTTAAAACAGTTGGGCAACACGTGCTCATGTAGCATCACGTATATCATGTAACATATTATTCCATGCTAAGTTGTTTGGTTTTAATTAATGACATCATCTAACGCCATCCGGACCGCAGATAATTATGCAACGAGGCGTAGCATAATACCAATAAGACGAGACGCAAGTACGCGTAAGTTCCTTTATGTATAATTAGATTTACGATGTACAAATGTAGTTGTTATCAATAACATTTCATATAAAATCAAAGCGCTGAAAGTCAGCAGTTGTTCGAATGAATATCATTCTGATCACCTCGGCCTGTATGCATTGAAGCATTTACCGGAGACAAACGGAAATGTCCGAGGTTTCACGATTGAAATACAATGTATATGCGTGCCGGAAGTACAAGTCAAATAGTTTTCTGCGGCCAGATAATTTCTAGTATTTTTCAGCAGTTTGGACGCTGATCGAGTTTATTCCGGTGTATGTTTAAATGGTATTAGTCCAAATAACCCAGATACGTGTAACATCGGATACACCTGTAAAAATGCCGTACGGACCGTTCCGATTGCAATACCGACTGACCGGTTTACTATTGCAAAGGTGGCGCTGCCTAGCGGCGGTGTAGGAAGAAAAGTAGTTTCTTCAACTAAAGTATAGTCGATTGTAGAAACGTGTGTAAATAACTATAGTTGGTCGATTCTCGAACAAATACAAAGTATTCATTTAATGCTAACTGATGAGATATGGAGTTCTATCAGTGAAATAAAACCTGTATCAGCCACTGGTTATCACCTACAATGTGACTGATATAAGCTCTGCCCCCTCACAGGGACTACTTTAATTTTACCAAAAACTAAACACTAAACCGTCTGTAACGTTTTTATTACTGAACGGAAACATGTCATGTGGGTTATTTATTCTTAGTTAGAACAATTCCTACAAGTTGGTGTATGATTTGATGCAAAATTCTCAAAAAAGTTGTTTTCACCTATTCACCATAATCAAAGATGACGGATTTTGAATTGAAAAATATGAATGGAATAACATATTCATAAGCAGCCTAACCATAGTGGTAGATTCTAATTTGGCATAAATAGTACCAGTTTTGACACCAGATAAGCATTAAATAAATAGAATATTTGTTTGTTTTGATTGAATATGGTTAATATCTCATCTTGTAGTGATAAAATTTTAATATTTTACTCGCGCTATGCGCTCTTGAACTTTGAATAATGAATTTTATCACTTCACGATGTAATATAAACCATATTCAATCAAAACAAACAAATATCCTCTATCTATATTACATAAAGCTGTTTAATAGAGTGTCAGGTAAAAATTCCTGTGTCGATGACTTACAGTTCTTGTATCTGCTGACAAACAAGTGCTGTATTTATATCTAACTGTCATAGATCTACATTTATTAAATATGCAGACGTGCATGGACATGTACTTAGTTAGAGAATTAAAGCTCCAGCACGAATAAGATGTAAAGTACAACCTCCTCGACAGAGCAACAACCTTTGATTTCCGGCCATTGTATTACTTCAATGATTAGGAGACTATAAAAAATTCAACTTGTATGACTTATTGCGCCTCCCAAAAACTGCTAATTTCACCGTCATTTTGTTAACATTTTACTTATATTATCGATCGAATACTACGAGAACCATTCGTTTCTAAACTCTAAGACAGGCCTGGAGAGCTTACGTCCCAAAAAAGCCATGCACTCATCATTAACAGGCATAAAAGGCAACTCACAACCGACAATTACCAGCGTCAGCGATCACCTGGTATGCAATATATACCGTTATTCAACTGGACGAAAATAACCACTAAACACTCGTGATTCTTGGTGAAATGGACTTTGGAATACAGCCTAATATGAATCTGGGTTATATTTATAACATACAAATCGTACAACGGGGTTTTATGGCCCTGTCAAGTCATTAGAATTTCTGCCTTTGTCGTTAGCATATGTCTCTTATCTCTGCCTCTGCGTTAGCATTAATATTTAACGATCTGCCTTTGTCGTTATCATTCGAAAAACAGAACTGCCTATTTCGTTAGCATTTTTTTGGTACCTCGTTCAATTTAAACCTCTGTATCTTCACAGAAAATGCACATTTTCCAAAACGGAAACGACAGATATATTGAGGAAGGATTGAAGTTTGTATTCAATATTTTATAATTGTTCCAAACCACGAGTTAAGTTAAGAATTTAATGTCAAAGGCGAAAGTTTCGAACTTTTGGCAAACATCGCGTACCTAAACCCTGTTTACTCGAATAATATGGCATTTGTTGGAACATAAATTGTATATACTTATTGTTCATTCATCGCTTGAACGATATATGTAAGTGATCACTTTCAAAAGCAACGCAAAACACAATAAAATAACAAATACTTACCCCACTGTAGTGGCGTAAAACGCGTGTGTCTCTGCCTTCAACATACATAACTGCCTTACACACAGCGGGTTGTACGGTGTGAGAACTGAGATTATATCTTAAGAACTCAATTTGTCATAGATCTTTCGGAAGGGACCAAAACACCTGACATCAAGGGGCTGCAAGACATGTGGTAATACAAAAAGGATCAGATTGTTCGCCTTGGTCCAGTCTATTAACTCGATGGAAATATGAGACCAATGCCCATCATATAAAACAAGAAGAGGTTCAGCAGGATTACGACCTTGAACATATGTAAGGAAATGCTGCTGTACATATATGCAGAAAATGTCGCAATTGGACCATCAACTGTCAATAGCAATTCCGTTAGCTCCCGGGGTGGCTCCGCCCATGAATTTTAGACCTCATTCTTTTTCCCAGAATTGATGAAAAATGGAATAATGGAGTTTACAGCTGCATTACCAGCACCTAAACTTATGACAGTAGAAGACCTTCCAAGTGTTACAGATAAAGGAGCATCCCCTTGCAGTATTCCAAAAATATACCGATTGTTAACGTCATTGTGCGTGATTAATACGAGAAAAGAACAATAACATAAAGTGTGCCAGTTCATATACCGCGCCACAATGATATTAATTCTATCATGCCCGAAGATTTTGCTTATATAGACACAGAACAAATCATATTAGTCCATGTGACAGACCGAATTTCATTACCAAAAAGGTGAACAGATCCAACAATGATTTTCGGTTAGCTTGATATCTCAGCAGTCTGAAAACGGTTGATGACTTGCGGGTCACATTGCCAAATGACCTTTTGGCGGCCATCTTTAAAGATGGCCGCTATTATTTTAAGCAATCATAAGCTTTGGGAAAACTTGAATTATTCCTCGCTCAATAGGGCTATCGGCTTGCAATATGTCTTAAAATGTTCGTATTTCAACCCAACATATGTTGACATATACATAATAATATTATGATAAAGGAATTAGTTTGAATTTATTGATATTCTAAGAAAACTTTGATATTTTTTACTTTTTGTCATTATTTTTTCTCTTGCAATTCTGATTGGGATTTGTATTTAGCCAGTTTTTGTTTGCTACATTCAAAGAATATTTATAGGCATCCATAATATACATTACATTGATAGATTTTAACTTCGAAGTCCAAAATTAGTCAGGAATATATGACAACTAATGCCTAAATTGAATAGATATTTTAGGGCATATGAATAGACCGTTTCCAACAATCTCAGGATTTTTTTTTATTCCATGGCTATTTTGTTGATACGATGCGTATTTATATGCCTAGGTGTCCAGTACCGTGTCACAAGGGTGTTAGTTAGGTACCTGACCCCTAGCTGGATGGTTTGGCGGCTCGGATCCGGTCAGTTGTATGAGTTCATATGACATTATTTTCAAAAAAATGGTTATTGACAGGAAAACTATTCAGCGAAACGGAAAATAAACATAAACATGACTCCAAATGATTGGAAAATAATTTGATATGAGTTTATACATTTATATTTTTGGTTATAAAGTTCCGAATATTACATTAAAAGTACATTATTTTAACGTTGTTTTCATATTCTTCTTTAATAATAGTAAAGCTTGTAAGAATTCATACCTCCCACTGTTAAATTCTATTCGTTTCGCGCATTCACTAAGAAATGAAAATGTGAAAGCAGGAACGTATTCGAAGGGAAACAATAAGGGATAGAGGGGATACAAAATAAACAAAATTATATATTGAATCAGTTGATCTATGTCTAGTGTCTAGCTTACTACTTTTCAGACTCAGGTGGACCTTAGTAACCTTTAAATAACCGTTCTTAATAGAATTTGTAAAACTATACACACACTTTTAAAGCCACCACAACCCTACCACAACCTAGGTTGTAATTGGTGACACGATGGTGGCTGAGGAGTTAGTGCTCTTGACTACCAATCCGGAGGTCCCTGGTTCGAAATTTCATTGACCAGTGTTCAGTATTTCCCACCCAACTACAGATGAACTGGTTGTTAACCGTGTGATATTCTCACGAGTATCGGTGCTATACGCTTGGCACGTTTAAGAACCAAAAATGAATCTGTTCGGAAAGAGCTAGGGTATCCCATCCAGATTCCTTGTATCACACCACAGTCACTTCTACTTGCTGTCTCTTCAGCAAAGCACATGACCCCATATGGAATATTAAGAAGTTATCCTTGACTGAAAGGTTTAAATAATTACAACTACAAATACAACTACAAGGTGTCAAACAAGGGGATATTTTTCCTGCGAGTTATAAATGTTTTCAGTATCATCGCTTTCTCTGTCATGCCTGCAGGCACTACCTTTAGATGTGTGCATCCACAATTACATATGGGTATACTTTTCTTGTTGGGTTGGGTCATACGATATTGCTCCGTGATGTACATCCCAAAGATGAGCACACTTAGTCCTGAACTCATGGATTACTAGTATGTGTCGGCTACAGTCAATCCAGTTTTGTACATATTACGGATGGACAGCGCCATTCCTGACCATATGGGTTATTAATGCATACCGGTACGACAGATGGGTACCGTAATTTGTAACCATACGAGATACATGTTACAGATAGGTTCATTCGTTCCTGACTGTATTGGGTACATACTACACATGAATACAGATATTCTTGACCACATATAATACTTAGTACACATACTAACCATATGAGTACTAAAACATGCTACATGAAGGAACAACCATTCCTGACCATATGAAGTACATTCTACTGATAGGTACAATTGTTCCTGACCATATGGAGTCCGTAGTAGATTGGGACAGCCACTCCTATCCATGTGTGGTACAGACTACATATGGGTACATTAATTCCTGGCCATATGGAGTCCACAGTACAGATGGGGACAGTCATTCCCAACCATGTGTGGTACAGCCTACACATGGGTACATAGATTCCTGGTCATGTGGGGCACATATTATTTATAGGTATATCAATTCCTTATATGGAATCCGCAGTACAGATGGGTATTGGGTATACAACTATTCCTGACCATAACTATGTCATACATATTACATATGAGTACAGCCATTACTGACAATACTTGATACAAACAGAAACCTACATACAGCCTTTCGTAACTATGCAGTTGGGCACGGGCATTCCTGACCATATGGTGAACATCATTCACTGGGGATTAATGGTGATAACCATTCACATCATTATGTGATCTCTGACTGACCTTTAATCAACATTAACACACTAATTTCATATCAGTTGCACACATCACACCTCCATCAGCAGTAGGTTTTATTGAATGCTTGATTAGTCATGTCTGGGGGCTATGCAATCTACACACAGGATGTCATAATGAATGTCCAATATACAGGTCACTACCAGTATGGTAGATGCCAAGATATTTAGTTACCCCCCAATTCATTCATTCAGCCCCAAAGCCCCCTCCCCCACCAAATACGTCCCTGTTAATAGGGCCTGTCTTGGTCAGTTGACATTGATACTGACTTGTTTAACAGTGTACCAACTCATAGCATTAATGATTAAAGTTTATGGAAAAATATTTCAATAAAAAAAATATTTTCCCTACCTACCTACCCTACCCTAGCGTGTTAGGGTCGCGGGAGGGGAAACAAACATATTTTTAAAGTCGGCCCAGAGGGGTATAATGAGTACAGCCATTCCTGACCATATGTGGTACATTCTGCTAATGGTAATCATTCCTGGTCATATGGGTTACATAACATGTTACTAATAAAGATAGGAACTTCCATTTATAATGTCTATATGAGGTACATTCTACTGATGGACACATTCATTCCTGATCTTATTGTGGGTACTATGGCCACAGTCATTTCTGATTTAATACTAGTAGGTGAATATACATGGTCATTCCTTACCATATTGGGCTTGTTATTTTATCGGTATAGTCATTCCTGGTCCTTAAAGTACACCATATTTCTAAGTAACCATCCTTAACCCCATGGGGAATATTCCACCGATTAAATCCATCCATTTTCTTAATATATAGAAGAACCTTCCTTCGGAAATGCTTCTGTCCATTCCAGTCCCAATAAGGTATATGCTACTGCCTGTACATCATTTTCTCTCTCTATGGGAGTAAAGTCCAATACATAGTACATCCACTTTGGTTCCTATGGGGTACATTCTGCAGTCAAGTTCAGCTATTACATGTACTGATAAGGGATAACGACCAATGACAGGAACAACACTTCCTCTCCTAATGGCTATCCCCCACATCACTTTGTCTGTACTTGTTTCATGGGCTATCCATATTCAACAGGCGAAGCTATATCTAGCTGCTATTCCTGTCTCAATGAGGTACATGTAGATAAGTAATTCCCCGCCAGATTGGTTCCCTACAACCATTGGGTACAACTACCACTGGTAACAGTTACCGAATAACATTAGGCATAGCAACTGCTAGTCCTACTGCTTTCATACAATTAATGGGGTACGACTAACGCCGGGCATCATTGTCATGAATACCTACAAAAACAGTGTACATCTATTCCTAGCCCTGCAATCAAGGGATATGACTCTTAATATAAACACTGACCATGAATGTAGGAAAAATGACTTGCATCTTCGATACTAAAATTATATTGTATGTAAAAAGCACCCAGTTAAAGTCAATTTTCAGACATTCGACCATTCGACCGACTGTACATTTACTCATTGAGTCTCACGTCAGTTGTTACACTCGCTCGGCGGTGTTGGCTGCTGGCAGGCTTTTGACCCCCTCAGGTATCCATTAATACATTTGGGTAAGTGGGGAAGGTGGATTATTCTTGCTCAGAGAAATTAAGCAGTGGTCCAGGTGAGGATTGAACCGGGGACCTCTCGATCCCGAAGTATGCACCCTACATCTAGGCTCCCCACAGAAATCGTTATA
The DNA here is from genome assembly GCA_947247005.1 of Spisula solida. Classification (NCBI taxonomy): domain Eukaryota; kingdom Metazoa; phylum Mollusca; class Bivalvia; order Venerida; family Mactridae; genus Spisula; species Spisula solida. Next base: position 36,655,661 of record OX365947.1, on the reverse strand, counting down.
ATTCACGCAGCAGTTTTTAATCTTTTAAGTTAAACATGACTGTCAGTGATGGTAATCAGATAGACCAAGAAGGTAAGTCTGATGATGCCAGATACAGAACCCTTCGCTTGAGATAATAATATATTTGATTATGACTTCTCTAAAACGTCACCAAAACGTACTTTTCAGAAGACAACATATAACTTAGGAACCTAAAATTTGGCATACATTCGTGTTGAATAAGAATGCAATTCGCTAATGATTCACTATTTAGGAAAGAAAGAATCAAAGATTAATTTATACTGAAACACTCGGCCCATGGCGTGTATGATTCTGTACTAATAGCCGGACCCTCCCCTGCAAGACTTCTAGCTGGGGTCCGGTATCATACCCACATCCTATTAGGCAAAGGATTCGATTTTCAGATACCTACACATGAATAGATATGTGCATAGCAACTTTGAAATAATAAATCAAAATTAATGGTTGTTCCTGAGATTATTGAGATTATTGGAAAATTAGATATCAGTTGTCATATATTCCTGACCAATTTTTGACTTCAAAGTGAAAATCTATCAATGTAATGTATATTATGGATGCCTAGAATTACCCTCTAAATATAACAAACAAAAAATGGCTAAATACAAAACCCAATCGGAGTTGCAAGAGAAAAAATAATAAAAAAAGTGAAAAATATCAAAGTTTTCTTAGAATACCATACATTTCGAAGTAATCACTTTATTATAATATTATGATTTATATATCAGCAGATGTGGGGTTGAAATACAAACATTTTAAGACATATTGCAAGCCGATAGCCCTATTGAGTGAGGAATAATTCAAGTTTTCCCAAAGCTTATGATTGCTTAGAATAATGGCGGCCATCTTTAAAGATGGCCACCAAAAGATCATTTGGCAAAGTGACCCGCAAGTCCATCAACCGTTTTCAGACTGCTGAGATATCAAGCTAACCTAAAATCATTGTTGGATCTGTTCACCTCTTTGGTAATGAACCTTGAATTTTCAAGGCCTGGGACATGGACTATATCGTTGAATAACGTTCTATATACCGATGGAAATGAAGTCACGTCGTGCAGATATTCCATTTATGACGCCATGCAGGTAAACAAGTAAAGTAAAGAACGTTCTCTCGCTAACTAACATTGACTTAAGATATGATTGCGCTTATAAACCATGTTAGACTTGAATAAAAATATTCAAAAGCCGTAGTGTACATTTTGTTATACAACAGTGTGTCGTTCATTGTATCATAGTATAACAGCGGTATGCTATACGGTTATTGATGTCATCATTTGTTATTTCTTTTCGTGAATTCTTTTATCAGATTGTCATAAAATTGTAATTCCACATATTCAAGCTACGTATGTTGAAACTTTCAGCAAGATCAAGCACGAATTGAGTTGTTACGAGTTATGGGTAAATATATACATGCACACCTATTTGTGTAGTGTATTGCGTATTTAGATGATAATTTCGGGAAGTTTTATAAAACTGTCATAAACACAAGTCGTATATAATATTCGTTCAAACATTATTTTTGTTCGGTTTTGTTATTTAATGCCATACATCAATCTATTACATAGTCATTACTATGACATGGTTTCGTTTAGACATGCTCCATGTTTTGACATCGTTCCATACAAGTGAAACTAGTACACTCTGTTTACTGAATAATACATCATTATCTGACAGCTTTGGGAGAATAATATAGTGCAATTGTAACATAATCTCGTTATCTGTGCGTTATGATATGTTCTGGGCTCTCAATCGTTCCATTATAATACCAGATTGTCCTTTGAGATATTGACACTGACAAGTTTGATGTTACAGTCGGATCTACTGGGAATATTCTATACTAGGACCGAAGTCAGCGAGTGCAAATAGCATACGTTGGAGAGCATTTTTTCTGTCTTGAGTGTTCTATGTTTGCCCTATATCCTTTCCGCTACAATAGCGTACTTATGCGGACTGGCCGGGATGGCCATTTCGGCCTTACGTAGTTTACGACCCAAATGCCCAAATGTGGGAAGTTTGCTGTCATGGGTACACATGCATCCCAGACTAAAGGATATTACGGGCCCAAGGTAGTGCACAGGTTTTTTGGCCCGCTGGCCCCCTTTAAAGAGGACTTTAAACGACGTAGATTTTCCAAACTGGAATTACTGGTCCTACCCGCCATTACGGTACGATTCGCTGTTGAATTGCATTAACATTTAGCGAAAGTTTTTATTTTTCTATTGAAGGAATATAAGGCTAGACAAAGGGGTCAGGATCAGGGCTCTAAAGGGGCCCAAAGGTAGGCACACCAAGCTTAAAAAAAGTTTTTCGCGCAAGGTCACCGTCAAATCGTCATTTCCGGTGATTTGTTAGTCGAAACGTTGACTATTTTTTCTACTTTCACTTTAGGGCAGGTGTGTAGCATCCGGATGTATCGAGATTTTATCAGTGCTGCAAGTCAATAGTGTCTCAGGGACGAGGGATAGGGACCAAATGAATTCTTCATAGCCCCCCCCCCCCCCCCCCCCCCAAATAATCGTGGTAGCGGAAAGGATATAAGTGGTAGCCAGTGTCTTTGAACTTAATGTATATATCATTGTACATACATACCTTAAACTATTGTTTACCTAAGACACTGAATACTGTCTTTTATTAATGCGAACCAAATCAAGTGTAACTTTATATGTGAAAACTTTGTATGTTGGTTCTCCATTTTCTTTAGTATGAACTTGTTAAGTGTAAAGCGGTTGCGCTTGTAGCTAATCTCCGGCAAAAAATATTTTTAACAAACATTGCCTGTATTGACTCCTAAATTGCATGCTATATTTAAGAGGCCTGTCAATGTAAATTCATTGTTAATGTTTTGTACGTTCTGTATATTTAATACTACAATTACGTACTATTCCTTTAACCTCATTTATGTATATTACATATTACATTGTTTACTTATCCAAACTACTAGACTAAGTAGTACTAATTAAGAATTTGTAAAGTGTGTACTGGGGTGCCCTGGACTCATTCACATGTATTGACGAGGATGATAAACTATCACTCCACCCCAACAAAACAATTGACAGAGTTTCCGTTACCAATGGGCTACAGACTGTTGTTAAGAATATCGTAAGTACACTACAGTCGAATCATTTCAAGCGAGTTAATGTCCTAATTCATAATTTTATACGCGCTTATTTCTCTGTTGCTAACGGACGGATTTCAACGAAACGAGACCCGTCAGTACCAAGTGCCGTTGCACTTGCCATCAGTCAATTTTTAAGGAAGTGATTGTTACGCTTCGATATTTTTCACGTATAATTGTGTCGTTGGTATTTACTCTGTTTGTTGGCTTACGAATCAGTAACAAGTCGTAAGTTGTTCTTCATTTCATCTCTTAGAAATCTTATGCTAACGTACCCACACAGTTATAGTATATGGGGATATGTAGGGATATGTAGGGATACGTGGGGATATGTAGGGATATGTGGGGATATGTAGGGATATGTGGGGATATTTAGGGATATGTAGGGATATGTGTGGATATGTAGGGATATTTATCACAGTTAGTGATAGTTATTGTTGTATTGTAAAATAACCAAGGTACATGTGGTTAATGTACAATACCCAATACCCTTACATCTTCTTATATTGGTCTGAAATCAGTTTAAATACGTGTAAATGTATAATTATGCATGGCATGTTGAGACCGAGTACCGACGTCGCTCTTAAATGTAATAGTATATTTCAGCATATTAGGGTTATTCATATGAAATTATGTCAAGGTGATGTGAAATAAAAGTATTTTTGACTATTGTCTGTAGGACAAATACGCTACAAAAGATTGTCCCAAATCGACCAACTCCTGCATTGAACAATATTGAACATTATAACGATACACTTGACTGTATGGTTCCACACTTTCAAACTAAGTCTTAAACAATCATTAACATTCTTTAATGCAGAGCTGACACCTTTGTACATTGTTCGTTTGTGTCTGTCGTGTTCTGCTGTTTCCACAGCGTATAAACCTAATCACTGTATGAATTATTGGGAGACAATACAATTCAACGTGTATGACTTATTGTGAGCAAACCATCTGTGATTTCCGGTCAATGATGTATGCCTTATTGGGATAATATAGACTTCAACGTGTATGACTTATAACGATAGTCGGAAGGGGAATTGTCTATACACTGTGGTTTCTGCTGAGTGCTGCCTGCCCTGTCCGATTTAATATGGTTTTGCTATTAAGTTCGTACCAATTCCGTCGTTAACGTTGTGCACGATTCAACCACACAGGTTCTCGGTCCGACTTTGGGGTCCGGCAAATTTTTTACCCTAAATAGTGTTTAGAGTATAATGTTTTGCCGGACACTAACATCACACCGAGAACCTGTGTTCTAACGTAATGGTCTAGCTCACACTGAGATGTATCGAACGAATCACTAGTTGAAGTCTTCATTCTGACAAATGTGTCAGCTGTAATATCCGTATTTCAGTTCACATTTATGATAGCTGACATATCAAGCCATAAACGGATGTTTTACTCTTAGAATTAATTATTTTTTGACAAGTATTGTCACTTTACATATTTCATCCCGGCCCTGGCATTTACGAATCTATTCGCAATCAGCTTTAAACGGATTACGAAGATAAAGATAGTGTTAAAATCGATATTCCTGGATTCATTTACAAGTTGTTTTATGCATATGAAGGATATGTTATGCTTGGATTATTTTTCTTTGGATTGCACTTTTTATATCACTACATGTACCTCAAACATGTTATGTACAAATTATTATCAGTACGCTCAAATGCACTTAATCGCAAAAGAAAGTATACATTGTACATACTTTAAAATTGTATCCTTTGGGGTTGACAGAACTAAACGAAATTTTGTAGTAACAGAACTGTATGTTTATCTGACATTTTAAGATCAGACAATAACATGTCAATAAATACAATATCCCACAAATGAAGTCAACAGCATCGGTACCTGAAAACTCGAATTAACAGAAATGTTCAATATTTTATGTGTCCGGCTCCGACGCAAAATGTACGAGACATTTACGCAGTGGTGCAAATTATGTTTATGTATGGTAAATTGGACTAGGTATATCGTCAAATTAAACAAAAACACACAAAATAATGCGATTTTTCACTGAACAGCATGATGGTTGTGATTTGTTTAAAAAAACTAGTCATTTTGCTTGGTCAAGGGGAGGTAACCATGTAAAAAAGGGTTGTTGTTATGAGGTGATAAGTTCTAAACCTGATTTGGCTTTGATGTAATCCTTTTTTCCTTATTTATGTCTCCGTGATAAGTTCATACGCTTGAAAACGAACCTTATCAGCAAATCGGGCATCTAACTGCATTAAAAAATTGACAAACGCCCGATGAACACACCGTGACAAATGTGTGACATTAGCTCATGTTGATGTCATCATTTTTATTCTGTTTGTTACAATTTCAATCAGATGTTATAAATGCGATTAAATTATAATGCCACATATCCAAGCTACATTATGTTGAAAATTTCAGCAAGATCAAGTTCCTGTTGACCGAGCTATTGGTAAATGTATCCATGTACACACTGACCATTTGTGTGAATTTGATTTTTCAATTCCCAAAGCTTTGACTCTGTTTTTGCAGTATTGTATTAATTGACATGTTGTTGCTTGATCTTAAAATGTCTGTTAAACATACTATTTAGTAAATATTAACATTGTGTTTGTTTCTGTAAACCCCCGGCGATATAATCTCATTTATGCACAATGTATACTTTCTTTTGCGACTGAGTGTATGTATCTTTTTCTCCGATACCCCATCGGTAGGTCGACATTGACAGCTGCCAGAATAGCAATGTTTATACTGGTTTAACACCATTTCTAAAATCTATCCGAATATATCATTTCTTTTCTTTCAATGGTACACCTTCTATGATATGTACCTCAAGCTTAACTGAGGCCATTGAACAGTTTTGATAAGCATAATGCAATTAAAGTAGATGCTATACAATATACAATGTTCTTTACAATTCAATATACATGTTCTATAGATTCAATATATGAAACGTTATTCGTATGTGTTTTTGCGTTACATTTATTACGTAACGTCTTTTGGCGCAACCGCGTTTAATATGCATGATGTCAGTACGTCATCATGTTGATTGTATACTCATTACCTGAAGAAGCTTTATGGGCGAAACGTTGTGATTTAATGAATACACCTTAAATGTAATTCGTGTTTGGTGGTTATATTCTATTTTTGCAATTAAAGTAGAAAATACTAATCGAAATAACGGTTTATACTCCAAAAAATGATACATTACAAAATTATGTGAGTTGGTTAAACATTTAAAAAGATTGCTATTATATATTTGCTAAATGTCTTTTTCGGGAGTCAGTTTCGTTCGGTAATATTTGTGTATTGTGTGTTTATGTGTGTTCGTGATGTTTACATATGTTAAATGAATTGTATTTAAACGTTTTCATTGATTTTCTCAGCATTTATGCCAAATTTAACCAAAATAAAAACTTTGCGACATATTTTTATTGCATAATTTTGAAGATCTATATCACTAGAAGTACTTATATATAAATATTTAAAAATATTTATTAAATATGAAGTGGACGGGGTAAAAAAGCAATATATAAGACCAAATTTGAATATACCATGTTTTGTTTCTTGGTTATGTATAACAATGTGTACCCTGACTATATTGGAACACATTTTATTATTTAGACTACAGACATCATATAAAATTGTCATATTGCAACATGACGACCAGTTTACTAATTTTAATGTTATTATAAACAAATATTTATACACACTTCAAATAGTGTTGATTACTCGTAAAACGAGTTCGGTGACCTTGTGTTGTTTCCTCATAGTTGGTGGCAGAATAGATAACTTTATTTATTGGAAAAATTTGAACAAAATCTGAATGTGGGATCCAAATCGCTCCATCATCCTTAAATCACATAGTAAAATCCGACTTGGGAATAGTTCAGTTTATACCCTGTGATTAACGTCTCTGTTTAGCTTTGTAATTTGTAAAGAACATACTACACTCAGCAAAACCTGTAAGTACACACGTGGTTTTCCCGTTATAACTGTTTTATTAATTATTATTTTTGCAGGAAATTGTGTGCTCATGGTATTGACTATCAAAGGATTGAATAAATGAAGTGTTTTCTTCAAAATGAAATACAGCGGTTCATTGATACAAGAAAATCGCAAAATTACCGAGGAATTGACTTTTAGGTGCTACTTACTTTAACGTATGGTACATTTGAATTTTAGATATATCGACAAATTCAACAAACCACAACAAAAACATTTTTTCACCCAAGAAACTGGTGGTTATTCACCTTTAAAAAAATATTTTTATTGTTTTGGTCGAGGGGAGTTAACCCTGTCAGAAATTGCATTTTTAATGTATAGTCGGTATTTCTAAACCTAAATTGTAAACACGTGGGTACATATAAGTTTTCTTGAGTGTAGTATTCAGATTTGATGTGATAAATCCATTTGAACTAGAAGAACATTTTTTAGCTCACCTGTCACAAAGTGGAAATCAAAGCGCTGTAGGGAGCGTAGACATTTTCCTGAGGGTCGTGGGTTCAAACCCCACTGGAACCATATATTTTTTTAAGTATTTAGGTATTGTTTTGTCTTTATGGCATGTATTAGTACAGTAATATGGAGGAAAATATTTTTCCCAAAATATTTTGTTTAAATTATAGGTCAAATCATAGAAAAAGCTTGTGTAGTCACCAAAAGTTACAATTTCAACTTAATCTTTATGAAACTTTGTCACAATGATCCTGTCAACAAAATCTAGGCCAAATTCGATTTTGGATCATCTGGGGTCAAAAACAAGGTCACATGGTCAAATCATTAAAAAACTTGCAATAGAGGCTGAATTTCCTTACATTTTATTCAGAAAATGTGTAGGGTCACCATAGGGGTGTGCATGAACTAGTACGTCAGGTGAGCGACCTATGGCCCTTTGGGCCCTCTTGTTTAGTTCGTCTGCTTAAACTGCGACTTAAGAATTAATGAAATCATCTAGTTTTGACTTATGAAAGGCATCAAATCAAGAATCAATTATTCAAATATTGTTTAAGTAAACATAATACAATTTGAATTGAGAATTGCCGAAACTCATTTCGGGAATTGACACTGCTTAACATGTATGCCGTGTAAACATGTTTACCTTTCGATATATGTTTTGACAATACTGAGTTCCCCAGTGAAAATGTTTTTCACATTGATGAATGTGTAAACATGATAAAATGATGCTGACTGTAATGTTTTGTAATTTCAGTTTGAACTCGAAGTAAATTTACTTCGAGTTTAGATATATTTCCCTACGGAAAACGAACAATGATAGAATTTTAGTTTAGTATAACTGTTTGGTGTATATGTGCGTTTTTGGTTATGATTTTCCTTTCTGTTGTTGGAACAATATTACGTGTTCTCTTCTCTTAGGTCGATGAACTGATTTCTTTCTAAACAGACACTTTATTACCAAGGCATTCGCCTACAACGTTCAAGTTTAATATCTCCTACGATATTTTCAAGTATTTTATCTTCGACTAATTACATTTCTTGACAGAGACTCTATACATAAAGTTAAATAATTAAAGTCGTTTGTAAAAACCCATGAATCAGGCATATACTCAACTGAAAACACATTTTATTAAGGAATACACTGAAGTTTAATGTTTACTGAAAAGAATATTGAAACACTCTGTAGAATTTCTGCCAAAGATCTGTACTTGACATGTTTTCCTGATAGAAATAAATTAGAATTGTTCATAATTTATCATGTCCCCATTTTTGATAAGGGTGTATATTGCTTTGCAGATGTCGGTCGGTCTTGTCTGTCTGTCGGTAGACCGAACGATTTCAGTTCAATAACTCATGGACGTGTTACCCTAGGATCTTCAAACTTAACATGAAGGTTGGCCAGCAACTGTATATGCTCCTGATTTTGAGGTCAGTAAGTCAAAAGTCAATGTGACTGTGACCTTTACCATATCTGACGATTAGGCTGCCATGGACATACGTGTTTATAAACATCTCTTGTTTACATGAACTGTATGTTAATCAAAATATTCCAGTTCAAAATAATTCCAATTCTAAATCGAAATTATCCATCGAATTCCCCGTAGTTGTAAACAAAGCTACGAGAGGTGTTCAACTTATATTTAAACAATACTTAACATCGGAATATATCATACTAACTCAATTAAATCGATTTATTTCTGTTGAGCCATGTAAAAAATATGTTAAGTAGTAAATGCACTCATTTTGTTTAACATTTGCATTATTGTTCTAAACACAATCAACCATCTTGTAGAGGACATTGTGTTTTTGTTTTTAAGACGAATTGCCCCTATAGAAGCATCAAAAAGGTGTTTGTTTATTATGAATTACCCATGTCAGTAAAGACAATCAGTAATATTTGTCATATGAAGAGTGATGTACGTTCACCTGCTTGTTTTGGCGAAGTGGCACCAAATATTAAAAATCACCAAAATGATCGAAACCTGCAATCGCCATTTCAATTGACTCTGTGATATCTACGACAAATTCAATAACCCAATAAGATGTATTAGTAGCAACTTTCAATCGAATTATTTCGAAAATGTTAGATGCAGAATTTCAGAAACATGCGGTGTTCATTAGCTCAATGCCAAGCAAAACAAAGAGCGCAGACAAAGGTCTTGGAGGCTGTATATGCGACTACGGATTACTACTAGTGATTGGAAAAATGTGTCGTTCCTTGGGAATTAATGTTTGGTCTTAGAGGAAATATTACATAGACAGAGCCTGCAATTTTAGAAAGTGTCACGATGATAGACATTAGTTGTAGTTAGTTAAGCTTCGTGTATTCGCCGTCGCTTTCATGACATGGTCTTGTGTTTAAAACTTTGGAAAAGCGGAACTCAAAATGATTGAAAAAAGGAAAAAATGAACTCATATTTTATTTATGCAAAAGGTTTAAAGTTTTTTTCCGACAAAAATGTGACACGTCCTTTTCTTGGTAGCATGCCAGATTCCCTAATACTGAATTTCCTGTCACCCTACAAAAGATGTCATTATATGGCTTAATAATAAGACTGGGAAGTATATTATACCCAAACAGTGGGTACCGAAGTCTCATGATGAAGTATCAATAGAATGTAAATCTGGAAAATATTGAAACAGCCATCAGAGAAGCGAATTGTAAGCATCAGCACTTGGAGGTTTTTGGCCTTAAAAATGCTAAATCAACATTCGATACAATAGTTGATTCTGTTCTAAAGATATTATATAATATATATAATTCTACAATTGTTGTTGATATCTCTTGATACATACATAAAAACCATTGAATAGGCACAATTGGATTTGAAATTAATGAAAATACTGTTCAATTCTGTTCAAATATAAGTTCAACTCCTCTCGTAGAAAGAGGCTTTGTTCGTTCTTTTTTATTTGGTGAGAAGTGTAAAACTAAAACAATCCGAGTTGAACCGTTTCCGCACTGTGTATGTAAAAATGTTTATTTATTATTTGAGTTCTGAAGTTGATAGTTACTTTTTGTTGTAAGCTTTTCTCTATCGAATTCAAGCGTAACTCATGGTAACGTCTGCGATGTATGTGCTTTTTTTTTGAAAAAACGTATTTGCTTTTAATGAACTTTTATTAAAGATGGCGGTCCGCGCTGTCGGACTGTTACCTAGTTTAGTGTTGATAATAGAGACGATGGAAACCACATTGAAAGTGTTTGAAGTTTTGGTAGGATCATATAGTAAAAGCCTAGGTCCAATTGGGCATTTTTTGCCTTGGCGATGAACCCCCGATAGAAATTAATGAGCATCGGTAACAGGGTCCTCGTGGTCTATATGAAGCTTCGGGAAGTCATGAGATAATTTATGCGATCGGGAGGAAATCAGAGAACTCTCAATGTATTCCCGACCTAATAAGTCGTTCCAACTGCCTTGAAGATGTACTGCCGATGGACATCAGGAGGTTTCTTGATATGTGGGGAAAGCTCCCCGATGTCTTGGGGAAGCTTCGGGAAGTCTTGAGACATTTAGTCTGATCGCGAATTAATCGGAAAACTCCAATGCATGTATTACATTTTAGCCAATGTACCAGCGATGTCTTCTCGGGAATATCCCGAAGCTCGAGAATATGCTGGGGAGGCATAACATTTGCGGTTTCGGGATTTAATACCCGAATATCAGCTGATATTTATCGGGGATGATTCGGTGGGTACCTGGAGGCATCGGGAGAACTTCCGATTTGTTCCCGACGTCGGTGCCACTGCCTCGGGGATGTACTCCTGATGTCAATGAGGAACTTAGGGTGAATTTCGGCAGCCCTCTGGAGAAATGATGTGTAATTCCACATTGCCGATGAGGAAATTCTCAATGGGACTAGGCTTAAAGTCATGCCGTAAAACTGTCTTGCCGAGACGAGCCAGCATTATAACAAAAACTGTCCGTATGCAGTAGATAGTACACAGAACAAAAAACCTGGTACAACACCATTTTTTATATTATTTTCTCATAATAAATATTAATTACTTGCTGTAGGATACAGCATAGAGCCATATTGTTTACCACAGAAGGCGCATATGATAATTGTGTCTGGGAAAGTGTTGCTTGCTGTTACTGAAAGCATCTTTCCTTAATTTCATCCTAATAAAATTATTCATCAGTGCCGGAGAGAGGAACATTTCCATTAGCATGCAATTATATTGCCAACAGACATTAAGCATGATTATTATACATTTAAGAGAACACATTGTATACGTGGTTTGTTATACATGACAGACTCACGACATTCCAGACAAATGCACATGACAAATATAATATGCTTAATGTCAGGAAACTGCATGTTGTCCGATGATTATAATTAAGAAATAATGAATACGTAGCTATGTTTTTTGCGTAATAAAATATAGGCACGTGTTTGGATGCGTAGTAATTAAATCACGAGTGCGTAGCATTCAAACTAGTGCCTATATTTTATAACACAACAAAGCACAACTCCTATTTATTATTTCGATTCTAACATTGCCAATGCTTTACCATTTATAGCACAACAAGACAGGTTGACGTCAAACTTCTTTCTTTCCTAGGAACGTTACCGTCACCTTTACGTCATGTGTCATACTATATGACGTCAAGCATGACGTCATCAATCAGCTATATTTTATCGCGGTAATAAAATATGGTAAGCTCAATATACGCAAAGAAGGCAAATCTCACGTGCTATGTTAGAATAATTATTATTTACCGAAGGTCTGTCCCTTTAATGGTCAAAACAGTTATGTTCGCGCTTGGTACTAGTGGTATGATATCCGATGCACATCACATGAACACTTGGTACAAAGCCTGGTAGCGCATATACATACTATTATGAGGTATGTTTGGTCAGCCGAAAATAACAAGTTATAGACCTTTGTGTCAAAACATGATTCTTCTATTGTCATTTACAAACATAAAACACACATCTATGTATGGACCTACATAAGTATATCTGATATACAATTAGAAATAATGTTCGTCACTTAAAAGTATCATGGACCAACCTCCTATGTATTTAATCACAGTTATGTTCCTCTGCAAAACGGGTACAATCACGGTATCCACTTATTGACACCACAAATAATTGAGAAGGCATATGTTCACATGTGGTTATTACGAGTGTAATCCATTTTAACTGTTCTAGTTACAGTTTCACTCAAAATAATGTTTGACAGACCGTTTACATACGTTTGTTATATATTAGTTATAATATGTTTTTGTTAAATTTTACTCTCTTTTTTACTAATATTAATAACGTCAAATTAATCCTATCTCCCATCATCTTATAATTACGGATCAAAACAATTACTTTTTACATATAGCCCGTTTGAAGCGAAAAAAATCGTCTAAAATGAAGATTTCACAGTTTTTACTGCACTTACAAGCATGAGATTTCGCACGAGTGAATGAAATGTATCCACCTAATATACAATTAAATCCAAGCAACATCAGGCATATGTGAAAAAAGTTTTGTTCATAAGTTCTATGTAAAATATTTGTAGTTTACAATGAAACTTCATGTTAGAAGACTCGATACACACAACAGCCAATTTTATGGTCACGTGACACGTCTAACGGTAGATTTACGTATTTGTAACCTATTTAATATAGCATATACGAGGCCCGTCTGTGCATCTGTACTGTCTGTGTGTATCATATTTTCGGGTCTAAACGTAAAAATGGCTTGCGTCTAGCAGCCTCATTCTGGAACTATAAATACACGGATTTTACATAGTCTTTAAATGATTTAGACTGCTTAATATAAGGCATTCTTTAAACGTGTGAATGTCGATTTCAGACCAATACTAAAGGTTTGGGTAGACGTATATTACTCAATTACTTAGGACTGGTTCAGTCATAAGACTACATGTCATTGCGGACATAAACATTACAATGCTTTTATGAAGTTCTTAATTTAACATTATTATATACGTGTAGGTCCATGTATGAATATATACATAACTTATGTAGCTTAGTGAATAAGGGTTTGGTTTTCACTGCTTTTTCGTGATAGTACATGTATTATACATAATCTGAATACACACAACCAATATACCTAAATAAATCGACTTATACGGACCTCATAAATTTCGCTTTCATCACAGCAATGTAAGCTCGCTGATCACGGATTATAACAGTTAAAAAAATGACAGTAAACATCAATGGAATAGCAGATTACCTCCCTGCGTTAAGGGGTCCAAATTCAATTAATATCAATATACAATAAAGAATAAACTTGTTTAAATAAGTATTTAAAATTATGAAAATTGAAATGGGAGTAGGTAGAATGTAATTATGATCAACACCTGATGAATCGATTTTTAACAATTTAAAATTTAGACGATTTTTTTTCGTTACAAACGGGCTATACAGAGACACATAAAATGCTTTTCAAGTGCATGAAGGGAGGTAAGATTTTTTTTAGACCTAAAGCCTTATTTTTTTGTGTTACCAAATCAAAATCAAGCCTTATTTACTTTCGAAGTTCTTTGTTGTTATGTTTATTTTTTCAACCCATTTTGTTTTATCTGTGATTCATATGTCATGTTATATGACCCTTGATTGGAATTAAACTTTATCTTATCTATCTTATCATCCGCCAAAAGATTGGATCAAAGCTGCGTAATAAATCAACTATTGTATTGTTTGAAAGCCCTTTATGGTAGTAAGTACCGTATGTGAGAGATTAATAATGCATTTACGGACGTACCTTTTAAATGTCTGGATGTCAGTCGCAGCATTTTAAGACATTAATCTGCCGAACGCATTTACTTGCATTACGGGAACCCATACATCATCGCATCAAACTGATAAACCGCCAGCTTCAATACAATATCTAGGTGTCCTGAATGTATCCACTGACACATCAAGCCATAAAAGGAAGTTTTACGCTTGGAATAAAGTTGTTGTTGACAAGCTATTGCTAGCTATACACTTCCGACCGTTAATGACATTTAAGAAACGTGTGATACATTTGGTAATAAATAGAGTTTACGTATTGTGTTAGCGTTATATTCGACATTTACAGCCGTTTTAGGCTAAATATGCATTAGGAAAATTTGTTAGAAAATCCTATATAGCCGTACGTGTATGTTATAAAGCAATCCGTGCCGGATTATCGTATCATACGCAATGGTTATTGGAATTCGATGTACTTTTAGCGATGAGGTGACTCATATAATGCCGGCATAGGAATCTAGTGCCAACTGAAGAAAGGGAATATAACGAACTTCAAAAGTGTTCGGAAATTAGTAAGTCAGTACTAATTGAATGTAAACATTCCATCGCGTATAACAGAAACTCTATTAAAATAAAATGAGTTGACCGAAAGGTGTAAGGAATAGCGTTAACGAGTACAAATCATATTGAGCTTGGCCAAATGTAACGGTCGCTAAAGAATTATATTAAGTCTGACAGGGAAGGCAGCACTCAACTTAACCAGCCGAGCACAGAAAACATTAAAACATACAAAGACACAATGCCCAACTAAGCCCAAGTCCAAACTATCTAAAAGGACAATAAATTGTAACTAGCTGAATGACCCAGTTTCCACAGCAAAAGGACTATAATGCCCCGCTTTAGCTGTAAGAAATCTTTAAAGGAAGAAGTGCCCAACACACTACCGACCAAGAAAATTAAACACCCCTTGTCTCATTGTTTAAAAGCTGAATAGAAAAGATTCAGCAAACAAAAGGCAGAAAGCCTACGCTGAATTACCTAGTTACAACAGTAAAACTGCTGAACTACACAGTTTTAGCAGCCTTTTTAGTCTCAAAAGTTAAGTAACAGTATTAAAACGTTGAAAGACCTGATTTCAGCAACAAAAACTCTGAAAACCTTAAGACGAGTGACCAAGTTTCAATAAGTAAAATGACGTAATTGAACAAATCAAGATATGACGTAATGAACAAGTCATTAAGAATTGCAAGCAATACAGAAGTCCCCTACCGGTTTAAAGCTATTTTCAATGTGTCTGTTGCCATAGCAACCACAATTACCGTCAGAACCAAAACTGACGGACTGATGGCAAACCAATAGTCCCCTCCGGTCAAAAACCGGTAGGGGACTTAAAACTACATTAAATGACCTCTGGGGACAGAACACTACATCCATAACTCCACAGCTGTACATAGACTCATAAACGAACCAGGTAGGATGCGAATCGCGGGGACGAAATAGTAAGAGGACAACCGGCAAATACGAATAAATAACTCCTAGCTCCATATAACGTTTGGCCCCGGTCAAAAAATTGAATACTGAGAAATTATGACATATTATTGATTATTTAAGATTGAAAAACTCTACTGTAAACGGAATGGGCGTTTAAATCCAGATACAAACCCATATTATAATAATTAAACAAAATACGAAACTACCGGAAGTAGCACCGCCCAACAGAAACCGCGGGACACGCGAGAACAAAAAGGCACAGAAAATATACAACTTCACTCGAAAAGGCGCGGAACATGCCCAACATAAAAAAACTAGCACAGGAACATGTAATACAAAACCGAGCATCCAATCCTGAAAGTCTGCTGCTTAAGTCAGTCAAACCAAAAGGGAACAAGAGCAACTTGGTAAGAAATTAACAACCGGACAACACACACACCACAAGGACAATCCACAACAGACACTGAGTATATGCAATTTTGAAAGATACGAAGCAGCCTTGTGCTGTATCACGAATTTGCAGAATGGCACATACAAAATTAATAAAGTTTAACATAAAGGCACAGTAGCCAAATATTTTTGTATTTTTTCTAATTATACTATAAATTGGACAATACATACACAGAGGAAGGTTGACTAAGGGGCTTCCGCCTTGGTACGGACAGTTACACATGTCACTTGGGGCTTAAACGTTTTACAGTGCACCAAACCTTACACCCAATAGACAACCTTATAGAACAGGACAGTGTAAATAAATGTTTCCCGCCATGTAATGCCCTCTATTCTAACACGATCCGCGGATTAATCCATTAAACAAAGAGCGGACCTAACTATTTATTATTACCCCCATAAAACATGGTAACAAATTGGCTGCTACAATTTACGCCCCGTATCACATGACCTGTTTATGAATGAATGAACGTAAACATTATAGTAAAAAAAATTAACGGACCGCGAGTTTCACGAGAATCCAGTGTTACAGCTATGACGCATCTATTTTTAGAAACTCCAATATACTCTCCAAATTAAAATTCATAAAAATTTCTGATAATCAATTCATTTATATTTTTCATTTCATGACAAAGATACACTATACTCGTGTTTTTAAAATTGTTTCAATGTTTGAAATGTGTTTTTTTTCCTTCAGAAAATTACGAAGGTCATTTTCATTAACGAGGGCGGTAATTGTACCAGCTAATAAGCCACTCAATTTCAGCGTGGAATCATGTTCAATGTCAAATGGGTGAAAATGGAATGCGCGCAGTTAAATAGTGCGAGATATTATCGTATTTAGAATCGAAATAAAAACTCTGTTCTTGTATATTGTCGGTGAATAAAACACGGGCAGTCGTTCGGATGCGGAAAATTAAATCACTACGCACTCGTGATTTAATTTTCCGCATCCGAACTCCTGCCCGTGTTTTATTCACCGACAATAAACGCGAACAGATTTTATTTCTTAAACAAAAAGGCCACAGTGACCGGTAATAAAGGAATGTGAAACATTATATAAAATACGTCCATCGAGTAGCACAGAAAGTACTCAATCCGACTCGGATGGTACCGATTAATTTATTCTAAAGAAGAAAATTGTTCTTTGAATGTATATGCTGATTCCGGAACATAGGAGGAAATGACATTTACGCAGTAAATAGAACAGCCAACGAAATGTGAATTCCTTCGTGTCACCACACAATGACATATTAAAGAACTTCCCTATGCGTTGTCTTACTACAAGTATCGTGTCAGTACCAGACGCCTACACAAATCATATCTAATTCACATGAATCGTATGATGTAATTATTTATATCATTGAAGCTAAACCAGGACGTACAAAAAAACACAATTGTTGATTTGTTCATTTTATGACACGTGACAAATTGCGGAAATGTCATATATGAGCAACCACAAAATCTAAGAATACTCAGACACAGCCGATAACTAAAGTGTTGTATATAATTTTCGTCACCCACCAGGGTCCTTTTATTTATATACCATAACCAATGGACAAATATGGAACCAAAAAGCTCTATATGTATGTTGTGCTGATAAACGTCAAGAAATATGTCATAAAGTGTTGAATTTTTAATGTCAAAGCAACTAAGCGCAAGCCATCTATGAAAAAGCAGTGTTATGCTGTGCATATGTTGTATATGTGAGTTAATTTGTGCGCAAAACTTATAGGCCAATTAACATATTAATACATTATTGTCATTTAAGTTATATATTTGCATTTGCGGAAATTTTTCAGTCGGATTAAGATAAAACAAATAATAGAAATGTTATTGGTTGATGCAATTTCGCATTTTATATTTGAAATATTTTGATTGGTTGAAACAGAAGCCACACATTGTAGTGGACACTCTGCAAAATGATTTTTGAAATATTCTCGAACTTGGTTCTCCAAGGTTATCTTGTTGTATAATTGTTGAGTGTGGACTTGTGAGAATTCTCACGCGCAAAGTACAAAGCTTTTAAATTCGAACGCTGGTTAATGTTATTGATAAAACCAGTAGTTAATGCCGGAATCCCGTAACTATGGAAGCCCTGGAGGGCACTTTTGACTTATGACTTATGACTTGTGACTTGTGACTTAGGAGTTGTGACCAAACAAACTATAAATATATTTGCATGCTTTATTTTTCCCTTACGTGTAACAATAACGTGGACAAAAACGGATGATACGTGAATCGGATTTTTATATTTTCAGCAAGACAGGTAAGTCAGTTTTAGTTGTTTGATTAAATAACAATTGTTAACGGATTTACAATCATTCTACTACAAAAGAGTTAGGTTTAAAATTCTTCTTTATCGATATATTATTGCATACAAAGTTAGAATATATTTCTAACTTTTTGATTATAATTTTAGCGTCACAATCCTGACGAATCTTTTGGTTAAGGGGAGGGAATAGAATGACCAGTTTAATTAAACTGTTTGTTTGTTTTTGCAGGTGGAGATAAATGAAATATATGTCGTGGAATCCTGAAAATATCTCTTGTGGAATATTGCATAAAAAGCTGTGAACAACTACTGTAATGGACATAAATGCATAAACGCACAAGTTGAGCATAAATATTATTGTCTCGTTATGAACCTACATATACTCAAATGGAAGTTATGGTTTATATAGTCGACAGAGAAATACAAACCGATCTGGACTGAGTGACACAAAATAAGAATGTTTATGGTATAGGATCCCTAAGACCCTGTACCATGATAGAGTTCGACACCAAAACCTTGATGATATACATGTACTCCAATTGATTTTGAGATGTTGGGAGGGCGTGTGTTTAATTCCAAACAGAAGTTCACCAATTTACAGCATATGCCATGATTTGAAATATTTGTATAACTAAGTATGGCATGTTGTTAGTCCGAAGTCGGTATTGTCATGCCGAGCCACTTTAGTATATTAATTTCATGTGTATGTTGCTCTATTAATTTTGACATGTATGTCTAAGGCTTCGTTTATTCGTATAGTAAAGCACTAATTTGGTTATAACGTCTGGTTTATTTCTGCATTTCAATTAAGATTTTGATTTGTAACTAGAGACTTGTGACTTGAGACTTGAGACTTGTGACTTGCGACTTGCGACTTGAGACTTATAACTTGTGACTTGTAACTTATGACGTGTAAAATGTGAAATACATTCTACCTTTGATAAAATTATAGACAGCAAAATATATCATAATAAGTGTTATTATAATCAATGTTGTAATTTAATATGAGTTTGTTATCCTTCGTTTGTTATCAGTATACATTGAAGCCAAACTCTTGGAATGATATTTATTCATGAAATTGACAGTGTTTTTGGTCTTTGCTTTATATTGTATACAGAGTTTACACAAATGCAGTGGTAAATGATGAACGGTAGACAAAAACACATTTGCAAATGACAACTTTGAGTCTGTTGCATTACATGTACCGGTATTTCAAAACATGACAAAATGGCGTATTATTTCTAAACATTTCTGTCGGACATTACATCTATGAAATTAAACGTATACGGATTCTATAAAGCTATCATGAAAAGCTTAGTTCGTAGGCTCCTAAATGTAAATGTATTGATATCCACTACTTGGAATTGTCCGCAAAACCTTATAATGTTCTACTTCACCATTATGTTACATAACACAATCACATTCAAAATCTATTCTAGCCCATAGTGTCACAATTGCCAAGTTTACATTTGAGCCGGTTGCTTTGCTGCGTTTAAAGACTATATAGGTAAATAGATTTGCCCCGCCACATCATTTGTCGAACCAAACGCACCGAACAAACACACACAGCACGGATATTCCAGTTTCTTCACCTGGAAAATGTAGAAGAACATATAATTCTTATTACTTAAACAAAACTTAAAATATAATTCATTGCATCATATATGATCCAAACAATCTGTTTCAAATGAGACGCAAATATAATAGCGAAAAGGAAGCAAACCATTATAATTCTGTATGCACATGTACACGCATAGAACACAACTATACCATGTGACATTATGCTATTACATGAACGGTATTTTAGTTAATGGTCTTAACAATTCAGAATAACGGTTCGATGACTTCAACAATGACGATTTCATTCAAACAAAACTAATGCCGACTTACCTGACTCACTATAGACTATTATCAGGTAATTCCTATTCAGACAACATCCTTCACCATCCACGCTGCCCAAGGAAATGCGCGCAGATTTATTTATAGAATTTAAGTCACAAGTCATAAGTCACAAGTCATAAGTCACAAGTCATAAGTCACAAGTCATAAGTCACAAGTTCTAAATCATAAGTCACAAGTCCCAACACCTAAGTCAAAAGTGCCCTCCAGGGCTTCCATACGTAACAGTTATATTTTGTTATAAAACATAATTATTAAATATTAGTTGACCACCGAGTCTATTCTTTAGAGTTTTAAGTTTCTAGACTTAAATCGCATTGGGCAGGTCGTGTGTACGATTACAGGAAACATATTTGATGCAGTGTAAGCCTTAGTGCAGTACATTACTGATGTACCGTTTGCAAACAACAAAATAAACTAAATCTTGAATTCAAAGTTAAATACGCGTGTAAATGTGTAATAATGTATTCTGTCAAAAAAGCGTTTCATTTATAATACCCCTCGTGCACCACTGCTACATCAAACACCTACCTTTGGTACAGTTCTAACAGTTTTAAATGTTTCCATAAATCTGCCAGAATAATAGACAACAGTTGATCTGCATTTTCACCAATAGGTTCCCTCGCTACCATGATAACTCCACCTGCTGTTTGACATTCATCATTAAAAAAATGAGTAACATATTGAAAAGCTGCAAACGTAGTTTCGACGACAACACAGTGATAATACTTGTTTTAGTATATACGGCAAGTGTCGCGACTGTACATACTTCGCGTGATTTCGTTATTGTACCATCGAGCGTTTTGACTTCCTGATAGCACGACAGAAAGGGCAGGATATTCAGACAGGAGTTCCAATTAAATGCTGTCAAACAATACTGTTTATGCATTGTTGTAAGTTCCAGTGAAATGCTGTCACACTAAACAGTTTGTTCATTGTTATTATACATTCTAGCGAAATGTTATCACTTAATGTTGTTTATTCATTGTCAGTGTTGTAAATTCCAGTGAAATGCTGTCACACTATATTGTTTATTTATTGTCAGTCTTGTAAATTCCAGTGAAATGCTGTCACACTATATTGTTTATTTATTGTCAGTCTTGTAAATTCCAGTGAAATGCTGTCACACTATATTGTTTATTTATTGTCAGTCTTGTAAACTCCAGTGAAATGCTGTCACACTATATTGTTTATTTATTGTCAGTCTTGTAAGTTCCAGTGAAATGCTGTCACACTATATTGTTTATTTATTGTCAGTCTTGTAAATTCCAGTGAAATGCTGTCATACTATGTAGTTTATTTATTGTCAGTCTTGTAAGTAGCAGTAAAATTCTGTCATACTATATTGTTTATTTATTGTAATTGTTATAAATTCCAACGAAATGCTGTTACGCTATAGCGTTATTTCAATGTCGTTTCTGTATTAACAAAACTGGCTAAAAATGTCCTAACGGTACCCGGATCAAATACAAGTAAACCAGGATTATTTTATCAGATAGTTGGTGTTTATTTTGACAATTTCACAGTGTCTAATTTCAGATAGGATCATGGCCTAGTGGATTTCTTACAGCGGAAATAGCAACCTGCATCGAACTAAAACGCAAGTAGAATTGTGTATTGATTGCGGTTCATCGGAACTCTGCAGATGTGGCAACACGAAAAACGTACATTAACCCTAAATATAAACTCTCTGAAGTCTGAAGTACTGAGAAGTAAACCAAATGTACCATGAAAATAAGAACGTGATCAAGGGTCTGTATAAACGGCTACATTGGTTAAATGGTTATTATTGCTTTTCACAGAAACCAATATATTCATCATTATCAAATAATCCAGACAGATAAGTCAGGTGAATGACTGCGATAAGCAAGTCTATATCACCCGGTAATTCATTAAGTAAATAGTTTGCAATAAACACCAGTATCGAACAAAGAACATACTGATATTTCTAGCATGACCCAATGCTAACAATTTCTTATATGATGACACCAAGGCAAAACATTGGTTAAAAATGTATACAAAAATGATTGTTCAAAGAAATAGACATTGTAAAGTATGTACATGTATATATTTCAAACGAAGTTATTTTATGGGGCCCCGCTCAGCGTTCACCTACTTTGTATTTTATGTATACTGTCAATGTTATATGAGCAAATTAGTTGAAATGTCCGGGAAATATCGAGCAGATTTTTTAAATGTATATTTGGAATTGTTGCTTTGTGCTGTTTTGTGTTATATTACGTGTAACTAAAGATATTTCGGATAATTCCTCGTACATTTGTTTTGGTATGCAAATATATACATGTACGTTCATTATGAATTTCACCATATGACAGACTGTGATGTACTTGTCGTTTTCTCTCGAATATTCAAAGCACTTTAAATTAACGGAACATCATATAATCACATTATAGCAATCTGAAAAAAAAACTAAGAGTAAAATTAGTGAAAAAGGTTTAATAGTGTTACGGATTCCAGAGTTACTATAATTTAAATAGTTTTGATTTGAAATATGATATGGTTTGTGATAATCAATTTTAAAATACTTGAAGCGATGATGTCTTCCAGGTCAATCCCGGTGTTAACTTTCTGTTGTTTAATACCATGTCGCGGTGTTTGTATATGCATGTATGTGCTAAATTTGAGGTACACGGTCTGTCTGTATAATTTGCACAGTAAATACTAGCATAATCATGATGCTAGGAAAACCTACTTTGCATACAAGCTTCACTGTATCTTCTTTCTACCCTGGCAAATGACAATACGAATAATTGCACATTTGTTACCACTTAAGAAGATTTCCTACACAATTTAATTATTTATGAATTTGAAAGTGTTTGAAACTAATTCAAGAAATGTCTGTCGCTGCAACAGACTAACGATATTGCATACATATTACAATTTATTACTTTAATTTCTGTTAATTTGTGTTTGTTCGTAAATTGCTGGGTGCGCTTCAATTACGCAGATGCATTTGTAATACATTTCATGATATATTTCTGGATAAGGCACCGACAAATCAAAAGTTAAATCAGAATCACAAATGTAGCGCTGAATCTGGTTAAATCTGTACAACTGAATAAAGTCGGATTACAAATACAAATACAATTAATTCGGTTATCCAGTGAGTAATAGTAATCAATTAATTAATTGCATATATTTAACAACACAGACGTACTCATAGGTTCATGTCCAAGAATGCATATTTTATGCTGGCGTCTTATCGGTATCACTATTCTTATACAGAAAACATATATATTCAATGCAA
Source organism: Spisula solida (assembly GCA_947247005.1). Taxonomy (NCBI): domain Eukaryota; kingdom Metazoa; phylum Mollusca; class Bivalvia; order Venerida; family Mactridae; genus Spisula; species Spisula solida. The sequence continues at coordinate 36,632,013 of OX365947.1, read as the reverse complement.
GAACCTTGTAATATATTCACGTATAAATTATGTATACATTTAAGGTCAGGATCATGTCAAATTATCCGTGTTCTACAAGGTACCAAAGATGTCCATAGTTGTGTTGTAAGGTATTAGCAATAGTCATCTCGCTAAGCATAATTATGTGATCAATATGGTTATGTGCCTGTCATAATATATGTTGCTAATGAGAATGGAGATAAAATGTCATTTAACACATAATACCTTGTATGGTTACCTTCCGTCTAGACATAACGTGAATATAAATGTCAAGCCTGTATTCAATCATTAAAAGGCTTTGTTCAAATTTGAAAAATGATCGAGGAGAAATACTGCGACATTGGTTCCGAAATACATAAGAATTGCCTTTAAATGTCAAACAATCACTTCTTAAGAGTTTTGAACCATTATATTCCACGAGTTTCATTATGAGTAGAACACTAACTTTCATAATGCCTTTTTATAAACCTTTTCTTTTGGATTTACGTAGCGCATGTCAAATGTTCGAATATTTAGTTTGTACTAAATTATTTTATTCGATTTTGAAACAAATACATACCACTAGACCGATTTTGGGAGGTTTCGTTTTGTCAAAATTAAAATAAGAATTTAAAAAGACGAAGTGTCTTTCATTCTTGTCGTTTTCCATAAACTGTTGTTAATGTAATAGTTGTAATAATTGTAATAGTTGTATGTATACTGTCTTATATTTTGGTTATTCAAAATGTTTAAACTAAGATTATGCCCTCAACATTGGAAGAAGTTGCAGGTTGCTTATCAGATTGAATTGGTTGAAAAATAACATCGTCGAAATGGCCAATACATGGACCATGAGGAATTTGTCTAGCGAAATCATTTGCGGATATCATTATGATATAGGGGAACATTAATGACGTCATAGCGCAAACAGTAGTACCGTGACCTATCTATTTTATGTAATTTCTGGATTGAGTACACTTTTATCAACAAAATGAGCAATAAAAAAATATTGGTCATCCAGGTTGTTTTTGAGCTACGGCTAATTTTGTATATTCATTGTTTTGTGTTTTAGCAGTCATTTTTCGGAAATTTTGACAATTTTGTTTTGTCAAAAATTTGTGAATTTTCTTACCAATACCAAAAGTGTAGAATATTTGAATAATATGTGTTTGTACATTCAAACAGATGGAAATGATTTTAACAACAACAAATATCGATTTTAATGCAAAAATGAATACATTACGAAATATCAGTATTTTAGTCATTTTCTGGAAAAATGATGTTGTAAAAAGGCCCCTGACCCCTTTAATAGTAACGCGACATACCCTTTTTTATTTCAGCTATTGCTTCAGTATATATTAAACTACAGTTGTGCCAATTTTGGTATCATCTTAAAAATGTTACCCTATCAAACATCCTTCAGCATAAACACTTACAGATCAATAGACTATTTATATCATGCCAGAAAGCTACGTATATTTCCCTAGTATATACGAAAAGGAGTTTACATCAAGACATTAAAACATTTATTATGCTCCCCGAAAATTCGGGGGAGCATATAGTTTCCGATTTGTCCGATCGTCCGTCGTTCCGTCCTATATTTTTGTCCGGACTATAACTTAAAAAGTATTAGCGACATCATTTTGAAACTTCATAGGTGAATATATCTCAATAAGAGGAAGTGCAGTGCACAAGAACCATAACTATTCATTTCATAGTTTTGAGTTATTTCCCTTTGTTATTTTTCATACTTAATTCTTGTCCGGGCTATAACTCATACATTATAAGATATCAATTTCAAACTTCATAGGTAAATATATCTCAGTAAGGGGAAGTGCAGTGCACAAGAACATAACTCTTAATTGCATATTTTTTGGTTATTTCCCTTTGTAATTCTTGTCAGGGCCATATCTCATACAGTATAAGGGATATAAATTTGAAACTTCATAGACAAATATATCTCCTTTAGGGTAAGTCTATTGCATAAGAACATTAGCTCATCATTGCATATTTTTGGAGTAATTCTCCTTTGTAATTTCCATACTTAATTCCTATCAATGCCATAACTCAAACAGTATTAGAGATATCAATTTGAAACTTCATCGGTTAATAGATCTCGTTGAGAGAAAGTGCAGTGCCTTAGAACCATAACTCTTCATAGCATATTTTTGAAGTTATGGTCCTTTGTAATATTTCATAATTAATTTTTGTCCAGGTCATAACTCGTACAGTATTAGAGATATCAATTTGAAACTTCATAAATGAACAAATCTCATTAAGTTATAGTGCTGTGCCAAAGAACGATATATAAATCGCTGTTGCATATTTTTTCTGTGACAAACATCTCACGGGGAGCATCACCCGTCACTGACGTCTCTTGATATTCAAGAGTATACGCTAGTAATAAATGTACAAATAAATCATAAGAAAAATACAGCTACGTACATCATTTAAACATCCCCGCATTCATTCTAACAACTATAGTGGTTTCGGTGCGTTGATTTAATTATAGTACATGTACTGATATTGACTGTTGTAAGCAATGCAATAAACCTACCTAACACAAATAAGTACGAACTGAACGGCCAGATGTTTGGTCGAAGATCTTGTCGCCTCCAGTAGTATCAAAAAGTTACCCGAATGGCAGATCGGATGTTTGATAGGGTGATATGAATTGATGTCCAGTACGAGAGTGAATTGTTAAGCTTTATGGCAATTGGAGTTATCGTTAGTAATCGGGTTATTCTCGATGGTAGGGCGACAGTATTTAGTATAATCCTTGTTAATAATGTTCATATTGCATGCCCTGATAAACTTTCCCGCGTTTCATTGTGTTTGAAGGTGTCACAGCACCACACATTGCGTGTCATAATTTCGTACTTTTACACGTATTTCTTCCGAATAAAACGCCTTATTTGTATCGGTCCTATTCTACGAAATTGTCCATGTTAATATTACAGTCTACGTACGCATCGGATTACTTGATAACTGTTTTTATTTGTTTAACCAATGAAAATATATACTGATTAGTACGTATATATAGACGCCATATTTTCAGTTGCCTGAGTGCTCGCACATGACAAAGGCTTCTGTCATGCCCTCCATATGTGGTAATGTAGAAACAGTTTTCAGCTGCTTGAGGAAATGCAGTTTAGTACAGGTGGTATTGATAGTGATTGACATAAAGATTTAGTTATTCAGGTAGTATGGCATATTTATACCCATGGCTTGTTTATAAATGATCCTATTATTATTACTAAATTACATAACACTATATATATTTAAATATTTGTAAATAACAAAATCGGAATTAAGTAGCAATATAGTTAGAACTATGATAATAAAATATTTAGGAAATAGTTCACATTACTGAGGGCCCTTAGGCATTTTATGGACTGGCTAGTCAGCCCAAGAGGTGTGTATGGACCGACGCAAAGCTGATATTTCTTTTATTATACCGAACACTCAATTTCAATATTATATTTTTGTAACTAATGAGAGATCTAGATTCTAAATACATTTGGTTTTAATTTGTAAACTACAGATCATTATTGAGGGACCCAACATCTATGTTTGGTCTTCCTGCGTATTCACCAAAATAACCATGAAATGTGAAAATAATGGGGAATTTTTTATTCAAAACGTTCACAAACTCGTAGCAAATGATCTAACCAAGAAATGAATACACACACGCCATGTTTCGGTTCAACAGTAAATAAGTAATAGCAGTTTTAGTACCTGGGAATAGGCCTAATGTAGTAGAGCGTTCTATGCCGCTACCATAGTTACCTGTCGGTCCATACATTTTTGCCGGTCCATATATATGGACCGGCTGCTGTATTTGAAGCATGCGAGACTTAGAGGTTAATATACGACACAGCCGGGCAGGGAGTCGATAAGCCGCCCGGAAAATGAATAATCACCTCGAGGGCTTTAGCCCGAGGGTGATAATTCATACCGGGCGGATTATCAACTTCCGCCCACGCTCTGAAGTGTATAAAAGTCTTTAATAAAAGTGTTTGATTTCATAATATCTACGGAGAACAAATAACGTAAATATTACTGATGTAGATATACACCAAGGTTGTAACAAATAAAATGCGCTAAGAGTAAATAAAAATTGGCAAAGAAATTTTGCAAATGAGCAACGTAACGTCATTTTTGCTCCAAAGTTACATGGATAACGTAACGTGCGCCCGTTTAACCGGTCTGGTTATGATTATGAGATTGCGGACCGGTGGATAGGCAATAATCAATCACGTGATGGTCATAATCAGTCGCAAATAGGCTAATTTTTTTACTATATATAGTTACAAGTGTATTAAAGTCAGTCTATCGCTGGATGTATAACAAAGATTGGAATAACAAAGAAACAGTTGAACGAAATTAGGGTGAGGTATAATATAGCTAAATATGCTATTTTTGTAAATTTATACCTAGCCAACGTAAAAAAATCACACTATTAACTTCACAATGCCGCTTGAAGAAGGCAATACTACACGTTTATTTTTTATAAGCAGCCATAATTCTGTAGATGTGTCTTAAAGTTTGTACTGCGCGATCTGGAGTGGTCGTCTGTGGAGAGCCGTTTTACTTTTTTATCAAGTATAACGGCGCCCCATAGTCATCACATTAAGCTCTCCCTGGGTCATTTATGTAACACCTAAATAGGGAAGGGGGTAATGTTATCGACTACTTTTTATCGTTGATTACCAGGTAATTTCATTATCATGGGAATTAAAATTCATTCGTTTTAAAAATAAATTGCAAGGGTTCAAATTCATCTATAACACAATTTTATAGTCCACAAAATGTTGCATTTGTTGTAGATATATAATTTCGTAGTGAAAGTAATGTAATGAAATAGACGAAATTTAATCAACCATCAGCATCAAATATTGACTAAAATACGGAACAAAATACGGTTGAACGTAGTTTCACTACATGCGGTCCAGACAGTATCTTGAATGGCGTCAACAAGTTACAAGAAATAGTTGAAGTTGCGGGTAAAATATCAAATGGCTTACGTTTGATTTATGTTGGATTACTTGCAAACATGATTAAATATGTTGAATAGAGAAGAATAGGAGAAACAAATCCAAGGACTGAAACACAGATTAGTATTCTAAATGAGGTATCCATTATCATTGGTAAATCACGAACTTATCTATCTTGAAAGTATTAAGCATATTAGCAAACAAAGCGTGGATTAAATATTGACATAACGCATTGTTAACATAATTTATTGTCTTTTTCTAATGGATAGCGAATCAAGTTCTTACACTCATCAATCTCAAGACCTCATTCGCCAATAGGGTAAGAATCTATAGACATGTATGTAATGTAGAGAAACAGTCTTGTGCTGGCCAAATAAATTGCAGACAATGTTTTGTAATTTTATTCATTCGTTGTTACTTCTAATGAGGGTACTACATACGTAAATAAGGATTGACTTATGGATAACAATACTCAACGATCTATCATAAATCAAATTGGCAATGAAGCAATACATTTAATGGTACGAAACACAATGCAATAGTCAAGCATCCTGCAACATTTTAGGTAAAGCATATCCATCGAGTCTAAACATAGTCCTGTCATTGCAACGCACAATGAAATAGGAAGCATATTATTATGAATTGTAAATTGATTCACTGCTAAGCAAGCGGTTCGCAGTTCAAGGACCATAGCTTCTACTAAAAAAACGTCGTACTATCTTCATCACATTATTATTGTTATACCATATTGATACAGCACCTTTATTATGTACTTGCACGTTAAAAGGTGCTGTACAAACACATGTAAGACAAACGTCACTCGGCTAGAGGCATAATTCATTTTTGCTGTTGAAACGTGGTTATTTTGCTTGGTATTACTAATTGTTCAAAGTAGGTCACTCGGCGGGGGCATAATTCTTTTTGCTGTTAAAACGTGGTTATTTTATCTGGGATTACTAATTGTTCAAAGTAGGTCACTCGGCGGGGGCATAATTCTTTTTTGCTGTTAAAACGTGGTTATTTTATCTGGGATTACTAATTGTTCAAAGTAGGTGACTCGGCGGGGGCATAATACTTTTTTGCTGTTGAAACGTGGTTATTTTACCTAGGATTACTAATTGTTTAGCAAGCATCCCGACCACTTAGGCGGAAGGTTCTTTTGCATTATTTCGTAAGAATATAGACTAGCTAAAATAAAAGAGCATATAGCTAAAACTGGGCTCATCTTTAAATAATAATATACACAGTTTTCAAAAACAAATTATCGCAAAAACTGAATACAACGTCATTAAAACGTTGATGTATTTTGTAAACTTTCCTGATTCTAACATTTACGAAATCGCTTAAGTGTCAATTAAAAAAATCTAGCCGAGCCACTGCCATGACATTGTGATAAAACTTCTATAATAGTTACTACTCTACTGGTTGCATGTACGAAAACAGTATGTTGTTCAACTATTTTTTTCGTATAACTTAAAAATGAAAATTCCCATATTTTAAAATATCATTTAAAATTACATATAACATGCATATTCTAAAACAAACGTTATTGTGTGATTCCGTATACAGTATACGAAATTTCGTGCAAGCCAAGTTTCATGTAATTAAAGTTTTCAGGGGTTTCCCAAAATCTTAAAATATCTTAAAAACTAGCCGAGAAAAACGGTTATTGGTTTGCACAATTACTATAATGAAGGTGTTTGTCATAAAAATCAGGTGTTTGATATATCTTGTACAGAAAAATGTAAGACTTGTCAATCACCTTTAATGTTTTCAGTGTTCGGCTGGTCAAGCTGAGTGCTGCCTTCCCTGTCTGACTTAATAATATCTTTCTTAAAACAATTTGAATTGATTTACGCATACAAACATAACAACAAATGTATATAATAATAATAATAACGACAGCAATATTAATTTTTGATGTGGTCCACTGGATATGTATACATACAGTTTGAAGTTTACGTAACAAAATATGTATTTTTCAGATGACTTAAAAAATATAAAGATTGAATGCTTCAAATCCTTATGGCTTCGTAAGCTGTTTTGGTCAGTCTACACACGCATTACTCCTTCATCTGGTATTATATGTTACGCATTATCACACCAACATTATTATTATAGTCAGATTAAGAAGACCTTTTCGCAGAACAGTCTATAAATCATTATCATATTTAGAAATAAGTTTTGTATAACGCCTATAAAAGTTAACACATCTTTTACGAAACCCGATAACCTTGTTGGTGTAGTTTGTTAGCAATACAATTATTTCGAGTGTTAAAATATTCCACCGGGAAGACAAGCTCTTGCGAAACGATTAATTGGGATGCATAAACGCCTTCATGAAGAAACGGATAAATCACCATCAAGGCGAGGATAACTTACAGAGTCGAAATTAAAACCACATCTTGTGTCAAGACTTACTGTTTGTACGGCATAATATAACTGTAACACCTAGATCAAGAAAAGATTCGTTGTAATCGCGTATTAGCTTTATTAAACGAAATTTTGTAAGGAAGAATGAATTTATTGATCAAAACATCGTTATATAAACAATAATTTGTTTTTACACCAAAAAGAACCTGCTATGTATTGGTAGTACGTGATGTACCATACGAATACATAATAAAGGCTGGAGTTAAGATGGATTGTATAAGTAGTTTGACAGATAATTGATGTGTGGTGTGAATGTCCTTGCAATACAATACAATACCTTTATTGCACTCAATACATTTACATGTAAATATGAGGTAAATATGCTAAGTATATAAGAGCGGGCAACATTCTACAGGGTGTCCCAAACTATCGGGGACCTAGGTTAAACATTTGTAACATTGTCTCTTTTACCAATAACACATTGCTGCTGATTTGCTGTAATAAGTGGTTTTCTGCTTTTTTATAAATTCTGACATACTAAATGACTCTGATATACATCTATGAACTGTTGATTCGGAGAAAAGTTCACCTAATTACCTTTTACTTCTTACTAAGCTTTCTTGTTGATTGTTCTCAATAATAATAAATTAAATTTATAGTTTGCTTCTATGGAGATTGTTAATGAAAAATATGAAGGTTGACGGTTCCCTTTTATTTAGTAATCTCACCACTTTCTCCCGGTTTCATTTTTTTATTGCAAAGTACTTCGATTTTCATAAGATTTTTATCACCTCTGTGACCTTAAAACCTTGTTTTCTCACAATAAAGGCTTAGACAACTATATCTTATCAAATGATGACATTTTCCACGTAAGTCAGCAAAAAACCAAGAAATGACACCATAGGTAAAATGATGACGTCACTTCCTGTTTTAAAGCAAAACATATTAATAAGTAGCTATTTTAGAAGACGAGATCACTTTCACAGACCCTCACAAAAGAGCAGTCAAATTAATCAAATATTAAACACGTTATATGGGTTTTAGGTAGGTCCCCGTTTTTTTAGGACACCATGTAGAAGGCAACTTATATAGGTCTAACGGAAATGTTATCTGATTGTGAATGCAGAACTATTTTACTTTAACACGCTCGGAAGGCAGCTATTGATGATGTACCTGAATGTCCTGCTATTGTGGATGGCAAAACCATTATACTTTTGCAGAACGGTAAAAAACTTTCTTTAAACCTATCTGAGTCGTAGAGCGCTATGCATGAAACCACCCGATGATTATAGACGTTGATAACCATTTTATAACGACAAAACGACACGCAACTGAGACACTAACTGGTTTATCTTCTCCGATAAACTCATGACGAGGGGTTCTGTCATAAATGAGTTGGCTGATAAATTTACGTTGTATAACTTGTGTCATAATCGACCTAAATATTTATATATAATTCTACTATCAAACATGTGAAATAATATGGAGTGAAATCAATGTACGTAGTGTGCATTTCGTTTGATTTTTCATTATCTTAAGCCTAGTAAGAAATTGTCATCCTCATACGTCAGTGGAAAGTCGAATTCCCGGACTACTCACTGGTGAAGAATACTCTGCTGAACGACAATGGAAACAATCGGAACGGACCGTACAGCATTTTTACGGGATAAAATACACCGGGTGTATCAAGTGTATGAATCCAGCAGCTTTCTTTCTTAACGCAGAAGAAAATGGGCCGAAGAAAATAGACCGTAACTTATCAGCAGTGGAAATATTAAAAGATGTTTTATTGATTAAACAATACAATTTCGCTACACTCCTTGAGCATAACACGCAGCTACGGAGCGCTTGCTTGATGGGCGTGTATTCCATTGAAGCACTGTTTAAATCTGTCATGATGACGTCATGGCGAAAGACGTTGAAAAATGGCGACGTTCTATTTACACCCGAGAGATGATTCGTAGAGATTGTCCGAGGTGTCCCGATTGCAATGGAAATTGGCTGCCCTCATTTTTACTTACTTATATTGGACTACATGTACTGTTGAAACATACGGTATGCCGTTCGAGATTGATTATTATAATGATTGCCTTACACTGACGAGTTTCTTAGAAATCGTATGTCAACGTATTGACAATACGGAAGCAATCAGTTATGTACACATCTGTCCATACACATCTAGATAATACAAATGAAGTTAAGGATTCGACCATCTTATCAATCTTATTATGAAATATCGATTTTATTAGTCGTTGAAATGTTATACACACAAGCATGAGTGTACAGTATTCCAGGAAGGGTCAGGTCAGGTTATCGGTTTATTGAATAAAAACGTTATGGAACATAACAGAGTAGAACGGGGCTGTGTAGTGCTGTGTGGCTGATTTGAGACGTATGTCTACGCCATTTTATGTTTTGTAGTTCTAACCGGTGCACACTGTCTTCAGTCTAACAGTTGCCGGTGCAGATATCTCCTCGTGTTTCATTTATTGAGGTCCTGAAGTAAATGTGTTAGGTTTAGCAAACGCCTGCTGTTATTTATTATTCAGCTGCCAAACAACAATTTCTCACTGATCAATGCCATTTTTGAATTTAATGTTTAGTATTGACTTATGACTTTGAATTGTCTGTGTGTAACAGTATTTAATAGTTGCACTATATTGCAGACACATACAGTGCGCTCAGGAACTTTTTTACAGTTTCACTTAAGCAAACGTGCACTTTCGTACCCATGACGATTACGAAATTTGCTTTTTACTTATTTTGTTTTTATATATCATGGTAACCCCTAAGAAACCATTAACTGAAGCGTCTACCAATTAAAATTCCAAATACTATGGCTCTGTAAGACTTATTTCAGTTATGCTGGAAGATATTATCAAAACTCTGAAAATAAAGCGCTTGAAGTTATATTGGCTATTTTAATCAGTGTTTATCAGACTAGCACAATTTAATGTATAGTATACTATATACTGTAATGTACAGATAAGTCAAAGCCAGATACGAACGGTGGCGTCTTGGTACCTATACGAGAGATATAGAACATACCCTCCGTATCCCCAAAATAAGATATTTTAAGCAAGTCTACACACTGCATGACTTTGAATAGCATAAGTTATATAACCATTAAAGGAGGTACTTTGAACTAATAACTACTAATAATAACTAAGTTGGCTTCGATATTAAAATGATACCAATGAGTGTTTCTCAAAGGACCAGATATTAATCGTTATGTTCACTATACATATTATTTCAAACTGAAAATATGCATACAGTCATTACTAGAACATAATTTCAATGAAACCCTGTCCAAAAATTCTACTTAATTAAATTAAATATCTTAACAGCTTAGCTCATCAAACTGTGAAGCCTTGGTACCTTACATTCGCCCACTACATGATTGGAACTCGTACGGTATTATAAAACAAAGCAACGACCTGGTGTAATATTGCCGTAACCTTCTATGAACCCAGTGGTATTATATCATTTAGGTTTATTTACACCATTCCCCATTTAGGTGTATTAAATCAACACATCATACATTCCATATCAATATTTGTAAGCTGAAATCGCTCGATTACTCAGCGTCGTTCGTCTCCGCCTATAAATATGCGTTGAAATATTATGTTCATATATACAGTATTGGCCTAAACGCAGTATCCATTCGTAAAATAAAATCCTAAGATTTCTAAATAAGCTTGGTAAATCATAGGCAGATTCATCATACATACCAAAGTATCAAAGGTCATTAAATCAACATTGTAACACCAACCTCAACTAATGAGAATCGCTTACCTTCAATATAAGAGTATGTCGAGCATTTGATAAGAAACATTGACAAATAAGGTGTGGTATTACATATTTACATCTTGTCGCAGGTGGCTAATGTTGGTTTCGAATAACCCTACAGGATTACATATTGTTTTATAACTAGAAACATTATCCATATGATCAAAAGACATGTGATACATCTGCTCAATTTCGACACCAATAATATTTCTGTACAAGGAAGGCGAACTTCAACTATACGTGACGTGTTAATCAATTGTGTGTCATTAAATGACAAACGTGTGACTTGTATTACACGAAATATTACTCGAATATCAGTTCCGATTTACAACTTCGAGTTTTTTACCGTTAGACATTGGCTGAACTGAAGTTTTTTTTCTAAATGGTACTTCGATTGTGAAAAAAGTGTAATTCTCGATGCCTGCTTCGTGAGTTAATAACTGTTAGCACATGTTTCAGGGATTGTAAATACCAGGATCACAGGGGACTGTTACACAGAAATAATATTTCGGACGATGTTACATGTAACAAACTTCGAATAATACTGTTACAGAAAACGTTTGTTCCTCCACATGAGGATTTAACATCGAATCGCCGAAAAGATTTGAACGGCATTCAGATCAGGGGTGGTAATCATAAAGCATCTTAAAAGAAAAATTGAATTTTATTTTAAATCTTAAAATTTCCTTAAGTATACCAGCTGAACAAGAATAACAAGAGTATCAATGTTTACATAGTTTAGAAGCATTATGTAAAGAGCTAAAATAATCAAAAAGAAAACATGGGTAATTCTTCGTTTCGAAAATATCGGCAGCTCAATTTTCTAACTAAAGTCAAAATATTTAAGTTTTCCCATAAGATGATTTGTGAATACCAGCCCTGGTGTCAGACGTTCTACCCCATGACCACTATGTCAACTTTAGAAAAAGGAAGCTTATACGACGTTGAAAAAACTGTTAGTCGTTAGACAGACTTGTGTTCCATACATTTGTAGAACCTGAATGCAGTGTAAAACACTTTATGCTTTGGTATGTACCAATATTGTTATATATATCGCAAAACTGAAGCCACTTTGCCTTTGATGATTTGGATATTGTATCCTCAATTACTTTCCATATCTTGCTAATTGAAAGTTAATTTAAATACAACCCGAATTATTTGAATATCCTTGATGTGTGTTTGTCTAGCCGTAGATAACATATCTTATGTAGACATCGGAGTAAAACATGATGTTTCTACCATACTACACATCTAAATTACATAATCTTAATAAAATTAAAAAATTTCACCGATATTAAGAGAATTCGTACAAATATTTTGAGCCTTTATTAATAACACGTTGGAATGCTTCTTAACTGATTATCGTATCGTTTTCTATTATCGAGACGTCAGAACCAAATACGAGATATTGAATTCCAGCATAATACGTCTAAATATGTTGTCATGGCAGCATTTATTCCATCTCAAATTTCCTGATGACTGACAACCTACATACACTCATATATCTGAGAAATAATTTCGTATCAGAGACTGTATCAATATAATCATTTGACAGAAGGACAAATATATCACTAAGTTTTCATTGTACAGACAGAATAATTGCCCGAGGAGAATTTATGACTCTGTTTGCCTGAAACTCTAGTGGTTGTAAGGTGTATATTTATTAATTAACGCAGATCGTGTGGAGTTCGTCTCTTGCTAGTATAATACGCAAGTTATATACAGTAAAAACTCCCTAATCCGAAACCTCTCCAATCCGAAATCCTCCACAATCCGAAAAATTTTCAAGGTCCCAATTTTTTTCCTTCTATATTCTTATATAAGTGTACATGAAAAACCTCCGCAATCCGAAACCTCTCCAATCCGAAATCCTCCTCAATCCGAACTAAGATTTCAGTCCGGAATTGATATTTTGTTCATAAATTGAACTCCGTAATCCGAAATTCAAAAATATGTTCCGGACTGTATATTAATTTGTCAAATATTTCAACAGAGTGCACCATAATTGACTGGTGACAATACACTCAATTGTTACTGTTTGTATCATAAAAGGTGACACTTTGTAAACAACCTATTGTCTATTGATGTAGAATGACCCCTTATTATCTAGCAACTTAATTGAAAAGTATGGTACATTACTTTTAACACCTTTACACAACTAACATGTTATTTTCTATACATGGACTCATCTTGTATTGTAAGTGGTCTTGATGAAACAGTGGGTTTATATTTAATAAATTTGAGAATTAAAAAGTACTTTTGTCAATATTTAAGTTGATATAACAAAAGTATGCCATACAAGAGAGTTTTTCATTTTGAGTGGTGTTAATAATATATAAGAATTAATTACTGTTCAACGTATAACACAATGTAATTGGGAAAAGGCAATTGGTTTTGAATGTTAAATAATTTGATCACAAACTGATTTTAGTATAATATTTTTCTTATTAATTATGGCCAGAGAAATACAGCTCAATGATATATAGGAATACATGTATACTACAGGTTCAGTGGTTTTCAATACATATACTAGTAGATTATTTTGGTATCACACTGAAATAATAAAAACCTCCCTAATCCGAAATCCTCTCTAATCCGAACTTTTTGGGCAGCCCGGAGGGAGTTCGGATTAGGGAGTTTCTACTGTACCTTCTTTGCACCGGCACTGATTGACAAAATAGTTCCGAATAAATATATTTCAGATACACACAAATGTATGTATTATATGCTTTGGTGTAAGAGAGTTTATATTTTGGTAATTCTCGTAATAAGATCGCAAAACCACTGAATAATCCTTTCCGGATAAGAGAATTTAAAAAAGCGCTTACTTATACATGTATAACTTAATCGGATTAAACCGGTTTTTACCGCATTCAACAAAACTACCTAGAAAAATACTATTCGAATTTACTGTGAATTGGAATAAAATAAGAATTCTACAAAACAAACTTTTTTATTAAAGAGAAAAGTATTTTTACAGTTACAAACTAAGTATCTACAATAATCAAGAAAGTAAATTGAAAGTTTAATGTACATATTATACAGTGTTGTTATATCTACAATAGCCACCTCTCCCTCCTTCCTACTCCTGTCTGATTTATTTTAGTCTCCTCTATCTCTCTGCCTCAACCAATCCCCATTGTTATTATTATATTGCCAGTCTTATCATCCGGATGTTATTATACTATTTTGTATGTGATTGTTATTTTGTAAAGGAGCGGGATTGATATAAACTGCAGAACTTGCTTTCAAATCATTTTGCATAACGTTTGTTATTGATACGCACAAGTTGCAAAACTGAGTTGAAATGATTACTGTTTTTGGTTTAATTGCTCACAACCGGTAAACAATCAATGCATCGTGTCGCCAAAATACTAGGTGGCAACGGGTTCTAGTAAATGAGTGATATAAATATTTTTGCACATTTTATCGATATGGTGGTTATCCACACGGAACTTAACGTGTGGTTCCACCACATCTGTTAATTTGTCAAAAGAATTTTCCTATTTGCAGATATTTTCTGCGTGACAGGCAATGTGTGTACAAGGTGTCAACAACAACAAAACATATGCCATTTATATAACCTTTGTCGAATGACGGAATAGTGATTACAAAAATGAAACATTGCGCAGTATATTATACTGCTATTGACTTATGTTGAGGTGAATATGATGTTTTGTTGACCTGAAAAAAGTCAATATCACTTTTTGAAGGTCATTTAAACATCATATTTATCGAAACATTAGTCGACAACTGTTATAGTGTATACCATGCCATAAGTCAAGGAAATAAAACCTATTGAATCTTTTTAAATTATAATAACTTCAGTCTCTCTTCAGGAAAGTGTATGTAATAGAAACAAAAGACGACTCTTCAAATTGTCTAGCTAACAATGCTCTTCTTTTGTATATGTATACGAGAGTATTCACGTATTTATTAACGGCATTTATCATTAATGGCTAGGTTAGAGCCCATATATATGTATGAGCAGCTGTAGGCCAAATAATACGGGAAATAACGTTACGTTGTTTGGAACGTTATGTCGCAGGCAGTGACGTCACGTCATAAAAAAGTTGTATCCACCCAGCCTTCGTTTCGGGAGGTGTATACATGTATTATAGCATAAAAAGGTGATTTTGCCTATACGTTAACGGGACGAAAACCATGCGTAAACATAAAGATTCACGCGCTGTTAACGTCCAGTTTTACGTATGCTCATTTCAGGGCCGCACCGGCGACTATAAAGGTTGTACAGCTTCATATGAACAGTTATTCCCATTTTATTTCTAAGTACTAACAAGTACTAATTAGTTTTCTATAATATTTAAATTCTGCATTTAAACAAACCCGCAGTATCCATGTTTTCTTGGTATTTGCCGATACCGGAAGTCGACGTGCATAACAATAACTTGTATGACGTTACGTTTGTTTTCGCGACGTCGTCACAAAATCTCCCGCCAAAATATCATTATTTTGAAATACAAACGCATAAATTGATGTTTTGTATGCTATAATAGCGTTTACGCATGTTTTTTTCGCTTTATAACATATGCAGAGTCCCTCGGGAGCGGGCTTGGGCACCAACCGTCCCTCGGGACTCTGCAGATGTTATAGCCCGAAAAAGCATGCGTTAACCCTACATTAAAATATATGGACCTCTCGTACAGGTGTATACAATATTTCAAAATATTACTGAGACAGATCGGGGCAAAATGAGAAACATGCTTAATATATAAATTATATTTGAATCTAACTGCATTTTGGACTTGACTGTTTGCAGACAGGTATCGTATCAAAACGTAAATGGACGAAATAGCATTTCCATAGTTATAATTATAGCTGTGCTGAAACCTAGTTGAAATATGATTCTGGCTTGTCTCTTAAGACTTTCCAGTATTCCTTTAAACACTTTTACCCTACCTCTGACAAATTAGTAGCTAAATCAACGAATATGATTGGTCCATTGTGATCACGTGGTAACACAATATCATCCCTTATCGGGTCACTAAATTCAAAACCAGGTCACTAAATTTAATACCGGGTGCCCACGTGACCAGGCCTATTTCAATACCGGTCACTAGATGACAATGTAACTAATAATACCAACCGGTCTTAACCAGAGGTTTACTTCCATCCCTTTGAAGATTTGTGCTTTGTTCTTCTGTTAGTGTATCTTAAAATTAGTATTTTGAAAACAACAGTAATGAGGCTGTATGATGATACAAACTACATTGTAATCGAATAATACATTTAATTTGGTTATTTAATCTTTTTACTTGATATTACTTCCGTCTTTGGTATTGTGTTTTCATAAGCTTCTAAAGATGGGTTAAACAATGTCTTTAAGCTTATTACTTAGCTAAACAAGAAACAGAAACGAATAAACGTCAACAGACCAGCTCTTCAATACAATGTATTTACCCGAGTTATTAATACCATAAAGCCAAACTTTCCTATTTCTATTTCAGAAAATCTGTAAACATTATTTCGAAGAAAATATTTATTTATGCTATTATTAATGTTACCAACAAATGCTAAGCTAGAAACCTAAAAAAATCCCTACCACTCACTGTGCGACAATTTCAAGACGAATGGTATTTATAGTACAAGTAGGGTGGCGAATGGAAAACGAGGGATCGTAAAACATGGAATGCTAATACATACATACCCCACCCACAAAAAATGTGCTGTGCTCTTACGGTGAGGTATTTTGGTGTTTGCCTTGCACTTTAACAGTACATATATACTATTTGCGTGATTATATGAGCCATATCCTCTCAAATACCACTCATTAAGTGTCTCGCCCGACCCACGCTTAGATTGCAGCTGTGATTCACGCTGCTATGATAATTGTGAAGTGTAAAGTTAATAGAAGAAACGCCCGGGATATGTCTTATTTAGGAGCAAATACTTATTACGTAATCTCTTAAGTAAGGTTTACTAGGACAACCCTCGTATATCTGACTATTTAATTTCCTGTTGCACATACACGTTATTATAGCATAAAAACGGTGATTTTGCCCATACGTTAACGGGACGAAAACCATGCGTAAACATTAAGATTCACGCGCCGCTGTTAACGTCCAGTTTTACGTATGCTTATTGTTATACAGCGTCAAATGAACAGAAATTCCCATTTTATTTCTTACTACTAATTAGTTTTCTATAATATTTAAATTATAAATGTAAACAAACCCGCAGTATCCAAGTTTTCTTTGTATTTGACGATCCCGGAAGTCGACGTGCATAACAATAACTGGTATGACGTTAAATTTGTTTTCGTGACGTCGCCACAAAATCTCCCGCCAAAATATCAATTTTGTGAAATACAAACGCATTAATTTATGTTTTGTATGCTATAATAGCGTTTACCACTGAAAAATCAGAAAAACGCAAAATTCGCTAAAATAGCTGTCACAGCGCAATTGCAGATTGAAAAATAGCAAATTATTGATAAACTTATGTTTTCTGACATAGACATTGTCAGTATCTACACATAAGAAAAATATTTTTTCAGGTACAATCAAGTTTGACATATTTTTTTCGACTATGTATGGTCATAAAATAGCAAAAATACCCTGTCACAAGCTAGTGCTCTATTTTGTCTTGTTTTATTACACTGATACATATTCTTGTTTAATCTTTTTAGAATGGTTTTGAATAGACATAAGGTTGAAATTTGATTTTATAATGATGCTGAAATCTTAAGGAATCAAAACAAAAAGATTTTCGCATGTCACAGAATTCTATGTGAATTACGTTACAGTTTTTGAGCGAATAATTTATAGCCCATGCATGTACTTACGACACAACTAACAGTCCCAGAAAACATAGAGTACATGTAAAAATAAAAATATATGCGTCTATTTAACAAAAGCTGAGATTAAAACTCAAGTATATTGCATAAAGTTAGAATTGTCAAAATTGACATTTAAATGTGACCTACGTTACCATGTATTCCACTATTATAGATTAAAAGCAGGAACGTGCATTATTGTGAATGTGATGCTACCAATGTAGTATCTATAATGAAGTTGTTAAAACTTGGTTATGTCCGATTCACATAAAATTGAAACTTGGTTATGTCCGATTCACATAAAATTGTACCACTTATAATAAGGATTCGTGAATTACGTGACTGTGAACTACGTGACTGCACGTATCTAAAAAAGTTATATTGTTCATGCATAGGACTTATTTCTCAATCGAAATTGTATCAGTGCACCCGTACTGTACGGTGGGAGTATTGTAAAGCAGAAATGGTAAGTCTTTGGCATTTTCATACAACACTGTCATTTTCATACAACACTGTATGTATTTAAAGGTGGTACTTAACACGGTGTTCATATAATACATCGTACAATTAGTTTGCGTATTGTTGCAACTATTTGTTTTATAATATTATGTAAGGTTAAAGTTGTTTCTGTAGTTCCCAACCGATTTTCCACAAAAACAAATGTATCATTCAGCACAAAAGTAATATAGATATGGTAACGTAGTTCACAATATGGTAACGTAGTTCAAATTATAATAAATGACTATTTTTTCTGATGGTTACAAAATATAAATTGCTAGCATAGGCGTACATAGATAGGAGGGAGGCTGATAAATGATATGAATACTTAAAGAAGGATGAACAGGGAGTAAAGGAGTGCGTGAGTGACAAAACGTTGTACGCCTCACGTGAACTACGTTACCAATATACAGTAACATACTGAGCGAACTATTGATGTCAACAAGAGTTGAATGCACAGTCATGTGATACGTGACTGTATATTAGATATATACGTGATACTCCTTATAAACCGTTATTGTTTTTATTATCGTGTTAATAATAATGTTCAACATGCTTTCATGTTTACATGATTTACTTAAGTTGATTTCTGTATTTCAATCAGTGATCATTAAAACGATATTGATTTCTGTGAAAATCATCGTAGAATGAGATGCTTATTTCAATTGCAAGTGACAGTCGTAATATATTTTCATATGTACCAGTATAATAAAAGAACATAATACATGTATTATGGCACAAATAAACCCATTCAGTTTCAGCATTCGAACAGAAATATAATATAGCTCTCATATAGAAAGGCATAATCGAAGACGGAAAAGGAGTCGGTGTTTAAGCGAATATAAAATTTATGTAACAAGCAGTTCGTGGCAAAACTAACGGTGACTTGCACTTACA
Source organism: Spisula solida (assembly GCA_947247005.1). Taxonomy (NCBI): domain Eukaryota; kingdom Metazoa; phylum Mollusca; class Bivalvia; order Venerida; family Mactridae; genus Spisula; species Spisula solida. Next base: position 36,612,684 of record OX365947.1, on the reverse strand, counting down.
ATTTAGTAAAACAAAATAATTTAGCTAGTAAATAAAGTTTTGTTAGGGTGAATATGCCCAATATATATACGTGTGTCAATTTAATGTGAACTACGTACGTTACCATGACAATAAGTGTTACATCTTCACTTCAACACTTAAAAGTTTTATGTTTTCAATATTGATTGGTAATATGATTCTGCATTGTTGTTTGTTAATGTTCAAACAAGTTTGTATCATATATACAAGTACATGAAATTCGAGATAACGAGAGTTGACTGTACATGTATATTTGTTTATCGTAGAGATTTAAATCTTATAATAGATGGATTTTGTTGCCATTGCTGATACATACGTATAAATAGTAGACATTTCAAAGATGTTTTGAATCTATGTTATCTAGACTATTAAATGAACTAACAATTGGTTAAAATAATATTGTAATGAATCAATCGCAACATGTTTTTCCGCTATCAAACATGTTGTTGATTAGACTGAAGATATGTGGTGAGCTACGTTACCAACCAGTGACCTTTAGACTTCATAGGAGTGTGGATTCTCCATTCAACATGACTATCCACAAGACTGCACTGACGTAAGCACTTAATATGTCAGTATTTTAAAGGCATTAAATCGATGTAGGATTCTCTATTCAGTTTACCTATTAAAAATGAAATATATATTTTTATAAACACACAACAATGGTAAAAAATGTTTAAGTGTCGAGTATTTAAAAATTATTGTACCAAACAGTGTATCCTGATGACAAACTTTAACATTTGAAAATGTTTTATTATTCAGTTTAATAGAGTTGGACAAACTATCAATAGTTAATTGGAATTTTGTTTTTATTTATACTTAAAAATCGAATACTATTTAGTCAATTTAAACAGCACGTAGTTCACAGGTGGAAATTAGTGAGTATTTATTTCAGAGAAAACAAACATGTTTCGAGATTCTGGATTTTTTCTGCTTGTTGAATTCATTGTCCAAAAGATTCAAACTTTCAGAAAACGCAAAAGAAAATAAAGATTTTAGCAAAAAATATCGTGGACAAATTAGAGCACTGAATTGTGCGTTTTTCTGGTTTTTCAGTGTTTAAACGCATGGTTTATCGCTTTATAACATATGCAGAGTCCCTCGGAAGCATACCGTCCCTCGGGACTCTGCAGATGTTATAGCCCGAAAAAGCATGCGTTAACCCTACATTATAGTCCGTTTATTTAGATATGCCACTTGTATACAAACAATGTAATATCACAACACAGCATTTTTATTGTTTAAAACATTTTAATCGAACAAAATGGCAATGAAAAGCAATACCTTGCCCACTTAACCATATCCTGATAATTATCATTTTTACAAATTTATAAATTAATAAGAGAACATGCAATGTTTATATACACAATTTTATGTGAATAGATTACTGATCTGATTTAAACGAGTTAAACGAATGAACAATACTATCCAAACAATATTTAGAAGAGCTGAGTTGGAAAGGGAGGACTATGGTTCATGTTACCAGGACTTCCTGTTTTGGTATACTTTGATAGTATTGTATTGTTGCTAATACCGCTGACGCTCCTTGATATTTGTTCGATATTTCGGCCCTGTGAATACGATGACTTTGGAGTGACCTTCAACAATTCTACCAAACTCTGCAAACGTCAAAATGCCATTTTTATTGGATTGGCCGTACCATTGGTGTTATTAAAGTTAAAACAATATACATACTACATACATACTATACATGCGTCATACATACAACAAAGATGCGTTCTTTATTTTACGATTGGCGTACTGAATTCGACAATTTTGTTCATTTTAACAAAAATATCTTTATGAAGGCAAATATTGAAAGATTAGAAATGTCAACTTTTGTATTGGTCGTAAATAAATTAAAATTGACTTTTCAACAAATAAAGTATTTTACTTTTTATCACAATTGCATTTATAATCTAATACGAAGATTAGTTTTTTTGGAAAAATATTTCTTAGAATCTCAATTTGACTAAAACAAATAAGATTGTCTAAGTTTAAAAATTGAACACTTAAAATTTCGTTCTGTACATACATTTGTACATTTGTGTTATGAATATGCACAATGAATACTGTGGAATCTCCAAAAAGCACGATTTACTCGTGGAAAAAAGATACAAACAGCACAACTTATCCAGCGAAGTCCCGTGTTGAGCAACAACCTCTCCATAACACTAAACACCTTTAACAGTTCCATATTATTAAGCCAATATTAACTAAGCTGGGTTCACACTGGCGTTTGGACCGACGGGTACCGACGTTTGGGCAAACGTTCAGTTCCGCTTGTAAAAGTTACTAAACGTTTTGAAAAGTTGACGATCGCTCGTAAACGCTGAAGAACGTTGTATTCGTTAAAAATTTTAAACATGCAACAACTTTGCCGACGTTTGGAAATAAACGCTCAAGTAAGTTGTGCTCCGTTTGTAAACGTTCCTGAGCGCTTGATTAAGTTGATCAAAGTTTGCTTAAGTTAAACTCCGTTGGCAAACGTCTGCTGAAACGCTGGTGGTGATAATGAATTTAGTCAAACGTTTATCTAGCGGAGGCCAACGGGTATCCGGCGCAATGAACGTGGTAGTAACGCAAAGGCTGGCGTAAGCCAACTTTCCCCAGCGCAAATGAACGTTTGTCCAACGTAGGCCAACGGGTATCAGACGCAATGAACGCGATAGCAACGCAAGTGGATAGCGCAGACGAACGTTCCGTAACGTTTCAGTAACTTAGGTGAACTTTGCACAACGGGCGTTTGGCACCTCGTGCGTCTAAGTCGGACTAAGTTAGGGACCGCTGCACATACGCTAACCTGCGCTGGCAAACGTTCACAGCGCTAATAGAAATTAACTACAACGCTGGTAAACGTTGTCAAGCGCGAGTAACCGCTGCCAAACGCAGTCAAGCGCAAGGAAACGGTCGCAAAAGTTTGCGTGCGCCAGATACACAACGCTGGTAGTGTGAACCAAAATATTCCTCCTCGCGAGCGAAATTTCACCGATGTTTGGGCTCATTTTTTCGACTTTTGAAACGCTGACCAACGCTGGTGCAAACGTTCATAGTGTGAACCCAGCTTTAATAATCTCTAAACAACGTTGAAAAGTTGCAGTACCCACATGATGCTACTCGATACTGATGGTACTCGCAGTATATTCAGCTCCATTTCCTTGCTATAAAATACATATGAGCCGTTCTCCGGGAAAACCGGGCTTAGTGACAAAAATATGAAAATCATGATAATATAGCATTAGAAAGGCAAGACTCTTTTGAACAGTTACTGGAAATGTGAGCAAAATATAAGATTAAATTACAAAGTTACAGACTTTTAAAAATAACCACTCCCCCTACTTTGTTAGTGACGTCGCAAACGTCATTCAAACGTTATTTGACGTTATGCTAACAAGAAGTTCATAAATCCAGTATTTGATGAGTTCGTGGCGTAAACTTTTCAAAATTGTATCACATTTTAGAATTTTTTTATTATATTCCTTTTTTGATAAAACATTTTAGATGAACGTAGCTACTGTTTTCAACCAGTAACCCTTCGTTTTTGCAAAATGGATACTCTTCAAAAATTGGTCACCATAGCAACGGCAGAAGACATTGTAACATGATTCATGAGAAAAAATAAATCTAATACATAGTTCTATATTGTCCAAGAACTTAAACTTAAATCAAAGAGCATGACTTTTTGTCATTTAAGAGGGTTTTCTTAACCTTATTATATAAATACTAATACAATGTCACTAAGCCCGGTTTTCCTGGAGAACGGCTATTCAGGAATATAAGTCAGGGTCAAAATGACATCGCCAAAAATAACCGTTTTTTATCATGTACAGCACACATAAATAATTGGCAGAACGATACATTAACGGTTAAAACGTCAGGAACCGTATTATTTGTGTCATCCTTAATATGTAATCATTGTACCAACATTAACATATTGAGAACCAACAAACATTATCATACACCATCGGACAACACATTCTCCTTAAAATACCGCATCACACTGATAGAGTAGATCATCAAAACATTTACATAAATGGTTCGTATGATTGTTTATGTGTTTATATATTAACAGAAGCTCTTATATATATGTCATGTGAAAAAATAAACTTCAAACACGATAAATCAATTAAGAAAACTATAACCATATGAACAGTACTATAGTGCGCCCAGGATAATGTGAAAGGCGGGAAAATTTGGTATGTTACTTAAAGGTGGAATACAATTACGTGCAGGATTTATCAATGGTGTGTTGAGCATGTTACTGACCTTATCCGTTTATTTAAGTGATTTGTAAAACCAAGTTTGCCACAGTTGACCAAACCGATTTATGTTTATAAATATCACATTATCCTGGGCGGACTATAATATCCTGACTGTCAAAAGAAACACATTTTGTATTTCGGCATTCAATTCTATTTGATTTAAGGATGGATGGGTGAGATTGGCGAGTTGTAAGCGCTTTCGACTACCAATTCGGAAACCCTGGCTCGAATCTTTCCCTGAGCACTAGAAATTTCAGAAACGCTTTTCAGCGTTTATCACCCAACTAGAGATGACCTGGTTGGAAACCCCGAAATCGCGTGTATCGGTGCTGGGCATATTAAAGAACAAATGAGACTATTCTGAACTAGCTAGGACAGCGAATTCTGAGTCCTTGTATCATACAAATCTTTTGGCTCTCCCCTTGAAGCCTTTTTTGAGTTAGGTAAATTTTATTGTAATAGCTCATAAAAATAGCTCATAAAAATAAATTACAGACAAGCTCTAGGGCTTTGCAAAGACTATCTTAACATTTGGTAATTGAAATACTTTGACAAAATTGTATAATATTCTGAAAAGAGAGAACAATAAACAAGAGAAAACATTTGCAATTAAGTGTTATCTGTCTTATATCATATAGAAAACATGTACAGTACATAAATATAAGAAAAGCGTATAAAAAGTAAAGTTAAGTAACCAATTTCCAAGTGCTGCTTTCAGTAGTTCAGCAGTTCAGCCATCCTTTGCTATATATACTCCCCCTGGCCATTCGGCTACCTAAGGAAACCTGCGCTCCAGTCTCCCTGGGGATACTATCTTTTTTCTGGTGGGTGTGCAGCCAACATCGATCTGTGGCGCCAGGAATATCGAATATGTACATACACCGCCTTCACAGGTACCAATTGTGCATGTGGGTTATTCATGCTCAGATAAATAAAGCAGTGGTCCAGACGGGGTTGAACCCGGGACCTCTCGATCCCGAAGCGCACGCTCTACATCTAGGCTACCGCTCCCCACATATTGTAAGCAGTAAGATTCGTTTATTAAGTGTGCGGATATATTTACGAACATTGTACTGGCTTTAAAAATATGTCAAATCTCAAGATAGACAGCTACGCTGAAATAATATTTTAATGCAATGACATGACATGTCTGACAATAAAGTCAATAATGGTACATTATCATTGCATTATGTCCATTAACAATTGCTCAAATTTCTTATATTGCTTTAACAACTACAAACTTGGAACTGATACGATGTATGTTGTATGAGTCAATTAATAGAATCAATGTGAATCGTGCAAATCCATTTACAACAATTTGTAGCTGTTACCTAATGATACAGAATCAAGCTTTGGACGTGTCTCTTGTCCATTCACAATCGCTCAAATTTCTTATATTGCTTTTACAACTACAAACTTGGAACTGATACGGTTTTGTACCAGTTAAATAATAGAATCAATTTGAATATCAGTTTCCATCCATGGATGGGGAGAGCGGAGGAAAAGCGACAGGATATGTTCTTGTTGTTTGTTTTGTAAACAAATGGCGAAAACTGATAACGTGATCTAGGCACGCACCGTCTCGCGGGACAAAGCTTAGGTTACAGAGCGCTAAATGTTTGTGTCATAGTTCATTAAATTTCTCTAATACACCTGGAACTCCAAGGCCCCTTGAAAACATTGGACCCAAATTTATTTATCTACGCTAAATATTGTTTGAATAGAGTAAAATCCATTTGCCACACTTTATAGTTGTTCAATAATGATACAGAATCCAGATTTGGAAGTACGTTTACGAAGTTTACAAATATTCCAATGAATATTTAACGTCAACGTACAGGTTGACAAAATGACTCATAAAATGATATGGTCAGTTTGTACTAAATAGTATCACTGCTAAAGCGTGCACGGAGACGCTGCGCTTCAACTACATGTACTTATTTCCAACGGTCTCGCCTTGTTGAAACTGCAGAGCCCAGAACATTTGGCTAATGAATATAACAAATTAACCCTCTCATAACACATTTCGTTAAAAAAATGAAGACAAGTAGTGTTTTTACTCAAGAATGGACATAAACGTGTACATTGGGTTGACTTGACCTTAGACAGAAGACCACTAAATGCACACTATCAGAGCAATAATGCAAATTCGTAACACAGCATGTATACACTTGGTATTCATGAATACATACACCACGCTAGATCCATGTCGAGACAGAAATTTAATAACAATGAGTTTTTTATTATCATTATCATTATGCTGGATACAACGACTGTGATCATGTGAATTCATTGTGCAATGCAACAAATGCGGTTTTTACGCTTTCGCTTCATTTGCAAAGTGACAGTACATAAAGTCCAAGGGTTATTATTGTATCTTGCTGTTTTCGTAGCTGTGTGAAAGGTTTCTTTTCGAGTAGCTGATTCCGGTTTGGTAAACACTTCCAATTACGTGTCTCTGTTTTGAACCTACACTATAAACTATCTATATATAATTATACCGGAAACAGTAGACGTTGTGTAAACGTTTCCGTTTCCGACTTGATTCCTTCTTTGCTAACATCGGTTTTGCGAACAACATTCTCTTCATGATTAATGCATTTACTGCACTAGAAAATCAGTCCTGCAAATTAGGCAAGTGTGCACATTTTCCTGTCTTACAATTTCTTGTTTTCGGTAAATACATTTAATGCTGGCATTTTCTCATTTTATAACATCTTATTATGTATATCTTTACGTCATAACCTTATTACTGGATTTTATTTAAAAAGGTAAATCATGTTTCAAATAATGTGATATTGGTAGCATTTAACAGCATATTGGTTTGTCAATTCGATGAACAGAGGGCAACGATTTCAAACCAACTAACATTTAATATATTTACAATAATTGTATTAAAAATTATTCATACTATTTTCCCGCTCGCAACAGGCCATGATGCCCTTCGATGAATTGTGACAACAACAAATTTTAGAACTGGTCAGTCGTCATCATTCCATATAACTGAGAAATTGTTGAAAATTAGCGTAAAACCCCAAAAAACTTATATTACCACTGTGGACATACCACAATGTATGTGATGTAAGTTTTGGCTAAAATCGAAAGTAAAAATCTGTAAACACAAAGTTAAAAACAGCCGTATGTATTGTATTATTTGACTGATGTTAACGAGACATCGTCGACGCTCAAGCCGAGAATGACTTCTATCTGTGGCACTTAATTGGTTTGTGCTACATTTGTATATATCACAGCTTATGGCAGTATATCTGGAATGCACTCTGAAGGCATACATCGAATTGCTATTCCCACGGTTATCCGGCTCATTCTGACTCTCGTGTGATATGGGGCATAAGGTGCTGTTTCCATTTCAATTTAAAACAAAAGTCAAAGAGTTAAGATAATAGGCTAGTAGAATGTTGTGTTTCTTAAGCAGATTATATGAGTATACTTCTACCAAATTAAATGTGATACAAAATATTGCCTCATGTGACTTTTATATTCATAAATCAATTTGAGATGGCAAATGGCAATCATCTTATCTGAAAAACAGACACAGTTAAGCCATGTACTGATATGTATGAGTGTATTGACATAACAAATTAATCAGGAAGGTTCGGATCTATTCAAACATTTTGTGGCATTTTGATAATGAAAATAAACATTACATTTACTAGCGTTCAAATAAGATTGATCCAATGTTTTTTTTAAGAATCATGTTTCTATCAATCTATCCTATATATATTTCTAATAACTTAACACTGCCGTTCAAAAAACTAAGCATGTATATCTATATTTATCATGTAATATGTAGACAAATCCGCTGCATATATAGCAGGTTCCACAAATATGTTATTGTTAGCCATTATCGTGAAGATTCACAACGTAAAATCTTCTAAAAAAGTATGACGTCAGTAATGATACACTGTAACATTTTACATAGCCAGTGTCTTACATGAAAGTATTAACTGTATGTTCGAACTTACGATATGAAGGTGTCGCATGTATGTCATCATATTGGGACAAGATTAACTTGTACGGACTCGTAAATGTCTCGTAGGGTAAATGAGACATTACATAAGCCTGTGTCACATCAGCCTCACAATTATTTTTCCGCACGATTTATTACTCCAGAATAACATTCAGCCGCAGATAAAATCTGTGACATCCAGACAGATCGCAGATATCGCAAGGATGTCGTACGGTTGCCGTGCGCATCGCATGATTGTAGGCTTAGTAGAAATCTTGTAACGGTAAACCGCAAACAAATCGCAGAAAAAGTTGACATGTCTAAATTGGTTCGCGACATTAGTGTTTATCTTTCGGTGCAAATATTTCGCACGGCTGACGAAAGATGGGCTTACGGTTGTTGCACGAAATATCAGCACGAAATTTCAGCACGAAACACCAGCGATTTCCCCAAAAGGTGCCCCATAAAGTGATCGTAGACATGTGCACGGCTGTCGCAAGGCTGATGTGATTAAGGCTTTATTCTTAAAGTGTGACCAAAACAGAACATTAACAAAAATACACACTGTTACAAAAATATATGCATATGGTGCCATTTTCCGCGACATAACCTACATACAATGTAAGTTAGTAGTTTGAATCTTGAATAAGAAAGCACCACACATGACAAGAATGCCAACTTTTACTCATTTGCTACTTATGTAGACTTATATTATTGCAGTTTGACAACTAAGTGAAATACGGGAGAATTAAGCTAGATTTCATCATTCAGGACTCTGCTAGTACTAGATCGACCTCAGTCCCATACCTAGTTGTACAAGTATAGATGTTGATTAATACTACTATGATGTTTGATGAATTTTGCTCAAATATCTTACATAGCTATTGATGAATGTTGCGAAATTACATAGTTTTAATTACCAAAAACCTGATGAATCTAAATCAAAATATTTTTTTATTATCTAGATGCGCAACTTCGAGGTGTGATCAATTTATTCGAAGACTTTTCATCTAGCAATTTTGTTTTGTCAGCAAGCCTCAGAAGCAAATCAGTATAATTCAGAGTAAGATATCTCGGACCGAATGCGCTTAAAAAATATTGTTATTCATGTAGGGGGCGCGTGACGTTGTACGTCACGTGATGCCACTCTAAGTGTCACCGTTTGAGCATCACCTAGCTTCTTTCTGAACCCATACCCGGGTCCATGTATACGATTGATTTACTTTTAATATGGAAATAGGTCAGAAATAGCCAACTTTGGAATGTAAGATGGAATAGAAAAAGTATCGATGCCTTATTGGACATAACTCTGAACTAGGCGGTTGGCTTTACACGGTTGTACCATTCCGACGATGGAGAAAGCAAGACCTAACAAGTTTAGGGCGAAAATTCTAAAGAACGCTTTTTAACTAGAGTCAAAAAATGTTGTAGACTATACTGTTTGTAGATTTCGTCAAAACGTATATTTGCTAATATTCCAAAGACGTCAAAACCTAATTTCTAGTCATACGTAACGACATTTGATTACTGTCATTTTGAAAGATGCAAAATTTATGAATGGTTAGGTTAAAGTGAACTTAAATATTATTTATCCAGAACTGGATAACTTTTTGATAACTTTAACCAACTTTGGATAACTTATCCGAGTGGATAATAGTTTTATACAAATCGTTAACAAACTTGGATAGCTTAACCAATTTGGTTAAAATTAACCATAGATAAGTTATCCAACCTGGTTAACTTTAACCAACATTTATACAATTGGGTGCTGAAATTAGAAGTACTGAGAAGTAAACCAAATGAACAGTGGATATAAGAACGTGATCAAGGGTCTGTATAAACGGCTACATTAGTTAAATGGTCATTATTGCTTTTCTCAGTAACCAACCGGATATTGTTGTTTCTATATTCATCATTATCAAATAATCCAGACAGATAAGTCAGGTGAATGACTGCGATTAGCAAGTCTATATCACCCGGTAATTCATTTAGTAAATAGTTTACGATAAACACCAGTCTCGAACAAAGAACATACTGATATTTCTAGCATGGCCCAATGCTAACAATTTCTTGTATGATGACACCAAGTCGAAGCATTGGTTAAAATGTACAAAAAAAGAATGTTCAAAGAAGAAGACATTGTAAAGTATGTACATGTATATTTTTCAAAGAAGTCATTTTATGTGGTCCCGCTCAGCGTTCGATCGCCTACTTTGTATTTCTATGTCATTGTTATATGAGCAAATGTCGGGAAATATCAAACAGATTTTTTAATGTAGATGTGCATTTTTTGCTTTTGTGTTTGTATATGCACGTATGTGCTACATTTGAGGTACACGGTATGTCTGTATATTACTAACATAATCATGATGCTAGGAACTTAATATTGTAACAAAACCTACTATGCATAGAAGCTTCACTGTACAGTATCTTGTTCTACGCTGGCAAATGACAATACGAATAATTGCACATTTGGTACCACTTAAGAAGATTTCCCACACAATTTAATAATTTATGAAAGTGTTTGAAACTAATTCAAGAAATGTCTGACGCTGCAACAGACTAACGATATTTCATACATATTAAAATTTAATACTTTAATTTCTTCGGAGTGTTTGCTCGTAAATTGCTGGGTGCGCTTGAATTACGCAGATTCATTATTAATAAATTTCTTGATATATATCTGGATAAGGCACAGACAAATCAAAAGTTATACAAGTGGGAAGAATCAGAATGGCAAATGAATCTAGTTTAATCTGAACAACTGAATCAAGTCTGATTATACCAATACAATTAATTCGGCTATCCACAGTGAGTAATAGTAATCAATCCAGTAATTGTATATATTAACGGCACAGGCGTACTCATAGGTTCATGTACAAAAAGGCATAATTTATGCACAGGGGCGGATCCAGGATTTGGCGTTAGGGGGAGGGCGTACATCGATGTATTGATATCCCTCCCCCCTCAAGAAAATGTTACTGCGTGCGAAGCAGGCTAGAAAATGTATCTCTGAGAATCATTCCACACAATTTCGTTCTTTATCTTATAATATTCATTGATAAAGTTAATGTGAGAGCAAGACAAGCAAGAATATATGAATTCATTATTTGAGCAGCATATCTCTCATACTCATTCCGTATTTGACAAACTTAACTGATAAAGGTTGTGCGAGCGTAGCGAGCAAGAAAAAATGCAATTATCTATTTCAGCAGCATACACCACACACTTATTACTTGTTAATATTCACTGATATAGTAATTGTAAAAAATTGAAAAAAAATCAGTGTTTATCTGACTAGCATACCCAACATACTCTTTGGAAAATCGAAAACTTTCATTGAATTTACGTAGAAAAATCATTGTTTATATGAGCAGCATAGCCAGGACTAACGATAATCGACTGGATACTATTCACTGATATATAGCTGCTGTGAATACGTCACGCAGAAAAAATGCAATGTCTATCTGAGCAACATACCCTGCGAACTCCAGGGATTCACTTTTGTTTAAGAGGAAATGTGAAATACTTGGGATCCAGCGACTAGGGGGTCTAGTGACTTTCTGCCTCGTGACTTTTTAAATAGAACCACGGAATTCGTCAGCTGCATTCTGAGGTATCTTATATTTTAATGAAAAGGACAGGTTTATTAGAAAAAAAAGCCAACCGTATTAATATTTTATGACTTGTCGGACATTTTAATGTGCAAGAATCTCGGCATTTCTGTAGCCGATGTTTGGCACCATGCTACCAATCAGTCCCATATCTTGTTTTTTGCATACAGCATTAAGTTCACTTTAAAATCCATAAATTAATTATTGTTTTATTGAAAAAAAATGCATATCATTATTGTTCTTACATCCAAAATATGATAAATAACCTAGGCTCCGGTGATTTTAGGGGAGGGGGCGCCCCCTCTAAATCCGGTAGTGTTTATGCATACATTAAAGGTCAGGATCATGCCAAATTATCCGTGCTCTACAAGGTACCAAACATGTCCATAGTTGTGTTGTAAGGTATTAGCACTAGTTATCTCGCTAAACATAATTCTGTGATCAATATAGTTATGTGCCTTTCATGATCTCAGTTGCTAATGAGAATGGAGGTAAATTGTCATTTAACACATAATACCTTGTATGGTTACCTTTCGTCTAGACGTAATGTGAATATAAATGCCAAGTCTGTATTCAATCACTAAAAGGCGATGTTCAAATTAAAAAAAATGATCGAGGAGGCGTTATCCTCGTGCTCAGTTAACATTTCAGAAATACTGCGACAATGGTTTCGCAATCCGTAAGAATTGCCTTTAAATGTAAAAAAGCACTTCTTAAGAGTTTTGAACCATTATATTGCACTAGTTTCATTATGAGTAGAACACTAATTTTCATAATGCCTTTTTATGAACCTTTTCTTTTAAATTTACGTATTAAAATTATTTTATTCGATTTTGAAACAAAGTCATACCACTAGACCGAGTTTGGGAGGTTTCGTTTTGTCAAAATTATAAGAAGAATTTAATAAGACGAAGTGTCTTTCATTCTAGTCCTTTTCCATAAACTGTTCTGAAAAGCGTGATCTAAAGTAATATTTTCTGATATAACATTTAGCTCTCTTCTGATCATGTATGTTACATCTCATGATGTTTGTCTAAGAAGGGGAGGGGATAAGAATGTCGACGTTTTTCATTTCATCGTTGATTACTATGCAATGTAGGTACCGTATAATCATGGGAGTTAAAATTCACTGAGTTTTAAAAAAATGAAATTGCAAGGGTTCAAAAATGGATAACACAAATTGGTGGTAGTCAACAAAATGTTTCATTGGTTGTAGAGATACAATTTCGTAGTGGAAGTAATGCAATAGACGAAAATTAATCAACCATAAGTATCAAAGATTGACTATAATACGGAACACAATACGGTTGAACCTAGTATCACTACATGCGGTCCAGACGGTATATTGAATGGCGTCAACAAGTTCCAAAAAGTCGTTGATGTTGCCGTGTAATATACAAATGGTTTACGTATGAATTAGTTTGGATAACTTGAAAACATGATTAAATAGGTTGAATAGAGACAAGTAGGAGCAATAAATCCACGTATTAAAACATAGATTAATATTCTAATTTAGGTATCCATTATCATTGGTATAATGTTCAAAATGTGTTATACCGATGTTTAGCCTACGCTATGTTTGCTAATGTGCTTCATATGTTCAGAATAGACATGTTCGTGATATATAGAGCGCTTTGCATGCATGCAGATGATAATAGTCGTGTAAATATCTTAGAATTGCGATTTTGTACGAGTTGTTGAAGTACGTATTATACCCACAAACATGAGTGTACAATATTCAGATTATCGGTTTATTGAATACAGAAGTGTATAAATGTATAACAGAACATAACGTGGCTGTTTAGTGGTATGTGGGTGATTTGTGACGTATGTCAACGCTTGTTTACGTATTGTAGTTCTAACCGGTGTACACTGATTAAAACAATCACTTTGTCTTTAGCAAACAAACTGATAACTTCAGTTATTAATGGATTCAGCTTTGTTGTTGTCTATTAGTTGCCGGTGCAGAGATTGCATCGCCTAATGATTTGTTAAGGTTTTGATATTAATGTGTTAGGTTTAGCATACATTTGCTATTATCTATCATTGATTATTGCTGTTATTTTTTATTTACTGTTAAGAATTAATATATTGCTTGGAATTATCTGCGTATTATTTGTTAGTTGTACTATATTACAGACACATAATAAACACCGTTGACTTAAGTGCCTTCCAACTTGAATTTGGGATAATATGGCTAAGTGTGTCAGCTGGAAAACCGAATTCAGTGATGATGGAAGATATAACCAAACTCAACGCGCTTAAAAGTAATATTGGCTATGTCAATTAGGATTTATTAGACTAACACATTTATGTAAAGTAAATACTGTTTCGTACATACAATTCAAAGCCAGACAGTACAAAACGTACCATCCGTATCATAAAAAGGGATAATTCAAGTAAGGTTATAATATACTGACTTCAACAGTGAATGACACACTGAATCACTTTTAGAATAGCATACAATACATATTTAAATTATACAAATAGTTGATTCTGATAGGATATGATTTAAGCAAATTGAAATGATACATACAATGATATACCCCTTTATATACGTTGCCTTCTTAGCGCAAACAAGGCTTTTATTAAACAAGAATTTAATTAATACATTTGTCATCAAAATTACAGTTAAAGCAATACCATACGTACATTTATAAATACATGTTTGTCTTATATACGAGTCTTCTTCATATAAACAGTATTGGTACTAACGCCGTATGCATTCGATATACATTTAATAGCACCCTACGATGCCCATAATCGCACCTTAAATCGTAGACAGACTCGTGAATATCAAATTAGCAAAGTTCATTTAAGCAACATTGTAACATTAAACGCAACTGATAAAAAGGCTTACTTTTAAAATAAGATTACGAGTAGTTGATAAGAAACATTGACAAATAAGGTGTGGTATTACATATGTTCCCTCGTGTCGCAGGTGGCTTATGACGGTTTAGAATAACCCTACCGGAAAACATATCGTATTATGACTAGAAATATATGCACATGACCAAAAGAAATGTGATACATGTACTCACGTCATTCTGTACAAGGAAGGCGAATTTCAAGTTAACGTGACATTAATCAAATATATATAATTAAATGGCAAACGTGCGATTTGTAATACACGAACAATTACTCGAATAACCGTCCTGACATAAAACTTCGTATTTGTAACCGTAAGCCATTGGCTGGAATAAAGTTATTTTTTAAATATTACATTGATTGTTAAACTAATGTGTAATTCTCGATTCCTACTTCGTGGGTTAAGAACTGTTAGCACATGTCACAGGGATTGTAAATATCAGGACCACGGGGGCCGGGGAATTTCTGTTAAACCCCATTCACAAGTGTCGCTCGACGCTTGCGAATCTACGTCGAAATGTACCGACTTGCGTCTGGAAAGGGTAATTTTGTGGAGCACGACGGACGTGCGACGGCTCTACGATGCATATTTATAACTATCGTGCGTCCGCCGTACGACGGACGTACGACGGTCGCACGATATAACAATTGACGCACGACATCGTTACGATTAACAGTTGTCGCACGTCCGTCGTACGATAATAGCATTGTAGAACTATTAGCTGGTTTAAAAAAATTGTTTCAGCAGCTGGATATAATTAATCAAAACGTCCACTTAATTTTCGAGTTATAATAACTATTTGCAAAAAGGAACTTGCTAAATACAAGTATTGAACTGAAATATATGTATGCATAATCAATATAATTATAAGAATACATTTAGCGGTCCGCTGGTGTCAAACGCGGCATATTTTAGGCTTTGTTGGTTTCGAGATATTTTGGATGTCAACATGGTATAAAAGAGAGAACAGTTGATTCCTAATTCAAATTATGGATTTCTTGTGCATAAAATGTTGGAAATATTTATGAATTAATAAAACGTGTTTACAGTCTTTAGATATACTGATATATTGTTACTATGTACACATTTAATGCAACTAATTATGGAATCAAATTATCCATTGTTGATATTTGTTATAACCTGCTAAGTGATTAAATTATGTTGTTGATATGCATGTATGAGAACATTCGGGCAACTTTGAGATCTTAGTTTGTAGCTGAATGCATTTGTCATATTTATGTACAATGCAATATCTCAAGAGCAGCCCTCCACTGAGCAACAACCTCTCTTAAGCAACATAAACATGTTGTCCGAGTGGAAACAGTTTAATATGTATACACATTCACCTCTCCAAAGCAACAACCTATGTGCAACAACATAATGTTATGTTTCCCAATGTGTGTCGCTATAGAGAGGTTTTATTGATTTCGTACGACGGCCGTGTGATTGACTCACGTCTGTCGTTGGATAGTGAATGTTCACAAGACAATCGCACGTCCATCACACGATAGTGGTGTAATCCTAAGTGCCTAGTTTAACCTTATAATCACAAACAAATCGTGTGTCCATCGTCCGTCCACCGTACGTCCATCGTGCGACGACGTAGGGCATCGCACGACGGACCTACGGCAGTCACGGAATATGTCCAAAACGCTACGACGAGGGTCCACGATTATGTTTTCTGTCTCACAACGGTCACACGATGCAGACATTTCTTAAGTCCGTCGTGCGACGGACGCACGATAGTCCTCAAATTTACATCTTAGACCCGTCGCACGTCCGTCGCACGACAGATGTGAAAGGGGTTTTACACAGAAATTATACTTTGGACGATAACATGTTACAAGCTTCGGATGATACTGGTACAGATTTCAGAAAACGTTTGTTCCTCCACGTGAGGATTTCACATCGACCACGCCGAAAAGAATTGAAGTAAATGCATTTAGATCGGGGCTGGTATTCACAAGGCATCTTAAGAAAAACATTTGAGAATTTTCTTGAATTCTTATAATTCCCTTAAGTGTATCAGCTAAACAGGAATATCAAGAGTATCTAATCTTTACAAAGTTTAGAAGCATTATGTAATATATTCAAAAAGAAAACATGGCCAATTCTATGTTTCGGAAATATGTGCAGCTCAATTTTGTTAACCTAAATCAAAATATTTTTCCATTAAGATGCTTTGTGAATACCAGCCCTGGTGTCAGATGTTCTACCCCATGACGACTACACTACCAAAAAGTTCTAAACCGCAACCATAATAATTTGTAATCACTTTGTTAATACTGCACGTACTCTCATGAAATTTTGCATACCACTTGCATTTAATTATTGATTCATTATGGCAGATAAACGGCCATGTTACTCGTTACAGGCGCGTTACGTAATGAAGTCTATTTTACAAAGTCACAACATATTTCACTAAAATTGTTCATGAACACGTGCATATTGCAACGCAACAAGCACGTTAGCATTAACATTTAGCACAACCGATGTCTGGCCTCGCAGAAAAACACGTAACATGCCGAGATTGATGCAAAACGAACTTGGATGAAGTGTACGAATCTTACAACACAATTTCACAATAGCTATTTCAATGAAATGTCAATTCTGCAAATTTTGCTTGAGTGTTGATTGTCAAACATTGAAGGTTCAAATAAATTAAAAAACGGAAATAATCATTAAAATAACAATTACAAACGAATTAGAAAATCCTTTTTGTAATATAAAGCAAAATTAAGGGTACCAACTTTATCCAAGCTGATGGAATCCCAACAGGTCAACCGCGTTCTGTTTTTGACAAATTCAACATGTTAGGTGTTTTTCGCGTAGGAAAATCTTCACTAACATCAAAACCGCACATGAACACGTGCTTTTCGACGCGCATGCATTACACGTGTAAATTATGCTAGTTTACGTAACAAATCTGGAACGGTCAATTAGACCTTAAATAGACAAAAATAAACAAACTTTGGCTTCATTTGATTTTCATATGTCATTACGTTAAAGTTCGTGTTAATAAATGCATTATTAAGAAAATATTATAAAATAAGAAATGTCAATAGGAATTGTGATCACCGTGGTTTTTGGGAGGCGTTTAAGCCTCTCATTACTACCATTGCCCATATCTTAATACAAAATTAACCGCCTTTAGGCTGCTATATGAATCCGCATTCAAGTAGTTCAAAAAAAATAAAAACATTCCCAATACTGCTCAGCGTAGCTAGAGGTATTTGGATGTGTACGCAAGAAGACTAGGGGGATCTGGAGGCATGCTCCTCCTGAAAAATTGTGTTCGCTAGAACGTCTCTGGTGCGTTCTGTGGGTTTTTTTGCATCATCTTTCACATTATTTTAACTGATAAAACCAGGTTTTTTGTGTATAGAGCTTTTTAAAAGTGTTTCTAAGAAATGCTGAACATACTAAAGGATTACCCCCCTTAGGGCTTAGGCATTCAGCGTACAGGTAGCTACGCGCCTGCTGCTACATAAAGGGTGTAAAGAAAGTTCGTTCCGGTTTTTGAAAAGCTTTTGTACACAAAACTAATAAATATATTTGCACCAAATTTTGTATTCAGTATCCTGGTACAATAACATCATTATGTATAACAGTTTTAGCTGATTTGACTGTCAATATTTTTTCAAACGCAATGAATAAATTTGTTAATCTTGTTTCGAATATGACGTAAACGACGTTGTGACCGGGTCAAGTTCGAAATACTCCCTTTGTTGTCCACTCACTGTATCGTTGTGTATGTTTTAAAGTTGTAATGAACTAAACTAATAGTTAATGTTATATACGAACAAAATATCATCCAAGTTATGATGCTGTAATAGTTTTCGTTTTGCAAATAAATGCCTTTTGTTTTCCCATATACATATTTATTTCTAAATTGCGCGTTTTTGTCAACTCGGCCTATCGTTACTTTTGAATTTAGTTAGTTACTATTTACTTGAAAAATGAGGCATGTCTTCGCCAATGCCTAATGATGTTTGTAGAAGTTGTTTAATATGTAATTTTCCGCCGTTATTTTTTACACAGTCGGTCATTTTCTTTACCCTACTCTCAATTTTCGCTTAACGTTTACGTCACGTCACATTCGACGAAATCGATACCATGTTCTTTCAAATACGTAGTTGTGCTCCAATTGTATGAGTACCAGTACTTTAGCCGTAAATTTAAGCATAACGTATTGTTTAACAATATGAATGTCTAAAATGCCTAAATCTGGCTATGTTTCATTTTTGCAGTTATTTCTGTTTGTCGACTCATCTTTAAAATGGACGTCGACGTAACGTTAACGTACGCTTACTTCCGCGTTCTATAAATCCATGGCAACGGTGTCCATCCAAACGATATTCAAGCAAAAATAATCAACATATCCTAAATTTAGTACTATACCTGTATAGCAAAATTCGTAATATTTCGCTTGGTAAAAATAAAAATACGCCATACTTTCCGACCGGAACGAACTTTCTTTACACCCTTTATGTTTCTCCAAAATTTTAACTGATTTAAGCCAATCAGCAACATTTGTTTATTCTAAGATCAAAAATTATGTGAAACTGTTCGTTAAATCGATATTTTTGCAAAAAAATCACTACACCGGCCGATACCGAACTTGTTTCATAATACGAAAATGACGTGTTCATCAAATGTCCCGGCTGTAAAGCTATTTTTAGAAACTTCAGACTACGGTCAAGTGATGGTTTTATCAATGAATCGTATACGGTATGCAAAGTACTGTTATGCAATCATATGGTGTCGCTGTACTAGCTAGCCGCTTTCTAAAGACTGTCTCACGCTGTGAGGGAAGTGATTACAAGACGGTACTGTAGAATCTGATAAATAGGCGCGTAGTATTATTTTAAAGCCACTTTTGATATACGCATTCAATACACGTATTACATATAAATTAATATGCACCTTTTAACAATTATTTAGATACCCAACATGCCTATATAGTCACATATGCCTATTTTGACATTCAAGACAAGATCGGCAGTAAGAAAACGAACATTAAACGTGTAAAGTCGGTTTAAGCTTTAGTAGCAGCAACCAGATCGCCTCCCAATAGTACTCTCAGTGCTTTGATTCGTAATCTCACGCGTGTTCCTCTCGAGTTAATTTCAGCATTTTAAGTGTTTTTCAAGATGAACAGTCATTAGTAATGCCGATTTTTTTCATGAGCGCGTGAACTCTGGTCCACATGCATTGCACGTGCAAAAATGCATTATTACGTAATACACCGAATGCACTGAACTTAACAGCAAAACGGTCAAAATAAACCAATACCCAGCTGCATCTCTTTATCATAAATCGGTATGCGAAATTCAGCTGAATACATGCACTTTTTACAAAACGGGAATGAAATATAAACTGGCAGTTTAGCACTTTTGGGGAGTGTATGTCAACCGTAGAAAAAGGAAGCTTACACGACATTTGACATTGGACAAACCGTTAATCCTTAGACAGACACGTGTTCTATTAGAACCTGAATGCAGTATACGGACATGTGTTCTATTAGAATCTGAATGCAGTATACAGACATGTGTTCTATTAGAACATGAATGCAGTGTTAAACACTTCATGCTTTGGTATGTCTATTGTCAATAATATCGCAAAACTCAAGTCATTTTGACTTTGATGGTTTTGATAATGTATCTGCATTTACTGTCCATAGCTTACTAATTGAACGTTGCTTTAAATACAACCCGAATGTTATGAAATTCCATGAGGTCATTGTGATTTGTCAGCCGTAGATAACATATCTTATGTAGACATCGGAATAAAAAATGATGTTTCTATCAAACTACACATCTAAACTACATAATCTTAATGAAATGAAAATGTTTCACAGATATTTAGTGAAATTATACAAATATAATGAGTCCTTTATTTATGATATATTGGAATGCTTCTTAACTGATTATCCTATCGTTTTATTATATCTTGACACGTCAGAACTAAATACGAGATACTGAATTCAAGAATACGTCTAAATATGTTGTCATGGCAGCATTTATTCCATCTCAAATTTCCCGATAACTGACAACCTACAAACACACATATTTCTGTGAAATGATTTCATATTAGAGACTGTATCATTATCATTATTTGACTAAAAGACCAAAATGTCACGCAAATGTCACTAAGTTATCATTGTACAAACAGAATAATTGCCTAGGAGAATTTATGACTTTGTTTGCCCGAATCTCTAGATAGTGGTTGTAAGGTGTACAATTAATAATTAACGCAGATGTTATAGAATTTGTCTCGTGCCAGTACAATACGCAAGTTATATACCAGTTCCCTGTAGTCTTCATATTATAATAGTTCCGAATAGTTATACTTATAATACACGCAAATGTATGTATTATATGATTTGACGTTAGTGCATTTATATTTTGGATATTCTCGTAACTATGATCGTAAGATCACCTAAAATGTTTCCTTCCGGATACGAGCATTTAAAAAAGCGCTTACTTATACACCATGTCTGAATAAACCGGATTTTATTGCATTCAACAATACTGGCTAGAAAAATATGATTCGAATTTACTGTAAATTGGAATGAAATGAGCATTCTATAGAACAAACTTTAAAAACGAATGTTTGTTTACAATTACAAAATAGGTTTCTACAGTGATAAAGAACATAAATTGAAGGTTTAATGTAAATATTATACAATGTGTTATCTTTACAACATCACCCATTCCCTCATTCCTACTCCTGTCTTATTTCTCCTAGTTTTCCTCTATCGCTCTCCCAAAACCAATCCCCATTTCTCTCTCGGCAGGCAAATCATTCGGATGTTTTAATACTTATTATGTTCATAATTAGTATTTTGTAATGGTGCGAGATTTATATAAGATGGAGTTTTTTTCAAATCATTTTTCATGTAATGTGGTATTAACATAAACGTGTTGCAAAAAAGCGTTAATATGTATACCGTTTAAATTAATGTTTATGGTTTTTAATTGCTAAAGATTTGTTAACAAACAATGGATTGTGCCGCAAAATACTACGTGGTAACGAACGGTAGAAAATGAGTGAGATAAATATAACCGCACATTTTACCGATATTAAAAGTTTATCCAGTGGCACAAGGAACTTGACGTGTGGTTCCACCACATCCGTTAATTTGTCAAAAGAAGTTTCCTATTTGCAGATATTTTCTGCGTCACCGCCAATATGCGTATATGGTATCAACAGCAACAACAACAACAACAGAACATATGACATTTATATAACTTTTGTCGAATAATGGAATAGTGATAACTAAAATTATACATTGAACAGTTTATTACAAACTTATTACTGAGACAGTTCGTGGAAGATGAGGCACATGCTTATATAAATGACATTTGCATCTAACAGCATTTCAGACTGAATATTTTGAAGACATGCATCGTATTAACGCATATATTGCGTGGTATGTCACTTTCATGTTTCCGTAGTTTAAAGCCTATAATTAAATGCCCAACTTAGGGTAAGTCACTGATATTGATGCATTTTCAGAAAGGATATTGTGCGATAACATTTTTACATATTAACTACTAACTTAAGACGTCATAAGTTCACCATGTGACGCATGTCTTCGTGGGTGGCGTCTTTTCATTATCGTGATAAGAGCTGTGTTGAAAACGTTTTGAAATGTGAAATTGCAAAAGCGCCAGGGATATGTCTGATTTCCAATGTCATTCGTATGTGCAACCAGAAATTAAATAGTCAGATGTACGAGGGCTGACCTTTTAAACCGCACTTTACAGATTCCGTTATAAGTAATAGCTCTTTAATCAGACATATCCCTGGCGCTTTTGCAATTTCACATTTCAATGATATGAAATGTATAATAATAAAGTCAAAATGGTACGTCCAAAACAAAACTTCTTGTTAGCAATTATTGTTTCCTGGTAAAAGGTAAACGTTTTTGTTTATTATAGTGTCACCCCTATTGAAAGGGCCAGCCAATTTGACTTATGAGACACCTATATTTTGTGCGTACTGTACCTCCCGAATCCCTTCTCGTATTGCCGGGCGCCTGGCAGAGATGGGCCTACGGTAACCGTTTTTTAACTAGCTGGCGGCTCACCAACCGACCGCATCAGTTCTAACCCAGCTTCCGCCGGAATTCGAACCTTCGATCTCCCGCTTCCAAGGCGGACGCCCTAACCACTCGGCCACGGTCGCGGTTTCATGTGTCACTCAGTATCCTTTGTCCATTCACAATTACTCAAGAGTTCAAAGGTTTGGCAAAATCGTTATGATACTTGGTCACAATGATCATCTCTATGAAATGACAGTCAGTGTTTTCCTTGTATTATGTAAACAAAAAAATATATTCATCAATGTACAAACAAACACCAATTTTGACGTATATTGATCCGTAGCTGCAATTTTTATTATATACTCTATAATTACACTTTATTCCGAACGGTAACGGCTCAGAAGTTAGATTCTATATATAGGCATATTAATTATAATGTAAGTCACAAATCATTACATTGCATGATACCATCCCTTTACGTCCTTTTACTGTTTTCTGACGGTATAAATAGCGCATAGTGTGTGAGAGCTTAATGGCGACTCGTATAAATGAGTCGTTCCCAGTGTTACATGTTTTTATGATTTTATTGAAAGTAATACCAAATGTTAGATGCTATACAAAAGAGAATACAGTTACACACATTCACTGCTTAGATTGAGTCGTGTTCCTGTGAGAAATCACAACATATAATATCACATCAGAACGACTTATCGTATACGTTGGAAATTGAACTTTCTCAGTGGTGACTAGAACTGAGCGCATACAATGGCAGACACACAAGTTGTAGATAGATAGAGAAATATCGTATAGTGTACCCAGGATGATGTAATGTTTATACAAACATGAATCAGTTTGGGGTTTGTCGACCGTTGAAAAATTGGTTTAA
Source organism: Spisula solida (assembly GCA_947247005.1). NCBI lineage: Eukaryota > Metazoa > Mollusca > Bivalvia > Venerida > Mactridae > Spisula > Spisula solida. The sequence goes on along the minus strand of OX365947.1, from coordinate 36,589,018 downwards.
AATTACTTAAGTATAGTCAGACTTTTACGACGTGTCGCAGGTTATTTTATTGACCGTACGTAATGAGAACAGCCTATTTCACATACGGGTATATGCCCGTTCACAAACCGTGCAATTTTAACAAGTGCAAAACATGATTTGCACGATTTTACCGGTATATATTTAGCCACTGTATCCGTTTCTTCTCATCGGCCCGTCCAATTTATATTTAACGTCAACGTACCTGCGACAGGTTGACAAAGTCGACTTATATGCTTGTTTAGTTGGGCATTGTGCCTTGTATGTGCTTTATGTTCCTGTGCTCGGTTGGTTCAGTTAGACATTGTGCTTTGTGTGTTTTTAATGTTTTTGTGCTCGGCTAGTTAAGTTGAGTGCTGCCATCCCTGTCTGAATTAATATAATCTTTTTTATAAACAGATATGGTCAGTTTGTACTAACTAATATCACTGACAAAGCGTGCACATCTTTTTAATCCACCTTTGTGGAATATACCAAATTGTCCAGCATTTCTTATTATCGTTATATAATGCAGCGCGTTCTGTCTTGGTTATTAAAAATGATGACCTAACAGAGACGCTGTGCTTCAAATACATGTACTTATTGCCAACGGTCTTGTCATATTGAAATTATAGACCCCCAGAAAAAAATTCGACTAATTAATTTACCAAATAGCCCGCTCTCATAACACATTTCTGTCAAAAAAATGAAGACAACGTTTTACTCAAGAACGGACATAGACGTGTACATTGAGTTGACTTGACCTTAACAGAAGACCACTAAATGGACAAACTCAGGCAATACTGCAAATTCCTAACACAGCATGCATACACCTGGTATTCATGAACACATACACCACGTTAGATCTATGCCGAGACAGAACATTAATAACAATGAATTTATTATTATCATTATGCGGGAAACAACGACTGTGATCATTTGGATGCATTGTGCAATGCAATGCGGTTTATACGTTTTCTCTTCATGCGCAAATTGACACGGTACATAATTTCCTGGTATTAATATTGTATCTTGCTGTTTTCGTAGCTGTGTGAAATGTTTCTTTTCGAGTAGCTGATTCCGGTTTGGTAAACACTTCCAATTACGTGTCTCTGTTTTGAACCTACACTATAAACTATCTATATATAATTATACCGGAAACAGTAGACGTTTGTGTAAACGTTTCCGTTTCCGACTTGATTCCTACTATGCTAACATCGGTTTTTCGAACAGCATTCCCTTCATAACTAATGCATTTACTGCTCTAAAAAACCAGTCCAGCAAATAAGGCAATTATGCACATTTTCCTGTCTAACAATTTCTTGTTTTCGGTAAACACATTTAATGCTGGTGTTTTCTCATTTTACCTGATAATCTTATATTAACTGAATTTTATTTAAAAACGGAAATCATGCAGGAGTAGTGAATTTAATAACGTTCTACTGGTAACATCTAACCGCACATTGGTTTGTCAATTCGATGTAATAAACTACTATACAGAGGACAACAAATTCAAAACCAACTAACATTTAATAAATTTACAATATTGCATTTGATAACAAGAGATGTTTGTAAAACACGTATGCCCCCATGGCAGCCCAATAGTCAGAAATGGTGAAGGTTGCAGTGACCTTCGACCTACTGACCTCAAAATCAATAGGGGTCATGTACGGTTGCCGACCAACCTCCATGTATAGTTTGAAGATCCTAAGTCAAAAGATTCTTGAGTTATTGCACGGAAACCATTTAAATAGTCAGAAATGGTAAAAGTCACAGTGACCTTGACCTACTGACCTCAAAATCAATAGGGGTCATCTACTGTTGCTGACCAACCTTCATGTAAAGTTGAAAGATCCTAGGTCAAAGCGTTCTTAAGTTATTGAACGAAAACCATTTATACGACCGACATACCGACAAACATACAGACCGACCGACTGACAGACATGTGCAAAGCAATATACCCCCTCATCAAAGATGGGGGGCATAATTATTTATAATATTTTTCCTGTGATCTTCACAGATCTTTACCATAGATCTACTACACATAACAAAAAACATTTATTACTATTATATAGTATAATTGTAGTGAGCACTTGGGCAACCTAGCTAACTTTCTATTATCAATACATTCATCATCATAATTATCAGCATCAGTTCATCTAATATAATATGCATACACATTAATAACAACTACATACAAATTACATGTAACACATTTATAGCACATAACACGCAACTTTCCCGTTTTTATGAACTAAACATTTTACGTCTTGTAAGCTCTTACAGCCCAAAGCTGAATGACCACATACCTTCAATCACTACGGACGACAACTCGTGCGCTATGGTTACCAACATAACAACTCCTGATTGGTGCAATCACAAGATCTTAACCAATCACGGGAAAGCATTTTCCGTCTTATGCGCTTCGCTTAACCGACCGAAAATAAATTCCCGCACGCAGCAGGTCATGGCCTTCAATTAAAATTTGACAACAACGATTTACCACAGTGGACATACCTTGCTAAGAATGCAACTAAAATATGTCAACAAAGTATTTTATTATTTGACCGATTTTTATTTTTGTGCTACATTTGTATATGTCACAGCTTATGTTAGTATATATGGAATGCACTCGGATGGCAGACGAAATGCATTTCGATCATACATCGAATTGCTATTCCCTCGGCAATCCGGCTCATTCTGACTTCCGTGTGATATGGGGTATAAAGTGATGTTTTTCCATTTTAATTTAAATCTAAAGTCAAAAGTTAAAGAGCTAAGATAATAGTCTAGTAGAATGTTGCGCTTCTTTAGCAGATTATATGAGTATATGTCTACCAAATTAAATAAGATCCAAAAAATTGCCTCATGTGACTGTCGTATTCATAAGTGACTTCGAGATTGCAAATGGCAATCATCTTATCTGAAAAGCAGGCACAGTTAGCTATGTACTGACATTTATTAGTTTATTGACATACCAAAGCAATCAGGAAGGTGGCGCATCTGTTCAAACATGTTTTGATAATGGAAACAAACATTCCATAAACTAGCATTCAAATAAGAATGGTTTGTGTGACTTAACTAATCATTGTTTTAACTAAAATAACAAAAACAAATTCATTCTTTTTTTAAGTCCGTCTATTTATCTTACACTTGGTAGTTTTATAAGGCTATACGCCATTGTTCACAGACTAGATTTGTCCTGTTCAGTAAGCTGCATGGCACTCTTAACAGCCTTTCTAAGATATACAATGTATACCAAAAATATTGCCTTTTATCTTAGATAATATGTTTCTGGTTTTTTTTGCACAATGAAAACAGATGACAAGGATTTTTTTTCTTAGAAAGGACAAGGTTTACGAATGGCTTAAAAAAAATCATGTTTCTCTAAATCTATCCTATATTTCTAATAACTAAACACTGCTGTTACGAACGATTCATACAGTAAATTATTTTTATGATGATACCAAAAATAGGCACAATTATAATTTAATATATACTGAAGCAATATGTGAGATAAAAAAGGTATCTCGCGGTACTACTTAAGGGGCCCTGTTGCAACATCACTTTTCAAGAAAAGGACAAAAAATAGTGATATTTTGCATTGTATTCATGTTTGCCATTAAAATCGATAATTTTTCTAGTTACAATCGTTTCCATGGGTTTGAATGTACAAACACATATTATTCAAACTTTCCTAGATACACATTTGGTATTGATAAGAAAATTCACAAATTTTTGACAAAACATGAATTTTCAAAATTTCAGAAAAATGACTGCTAAAAAAGACAAAAAATTGGCCGTAGCTAAAAAACTACATTGATGATCAACATAATTTTCTTTGCTCATTTTGTTGATTAATGTATACTCAATCCAAATATTTCATAAAAAAGATAGGTCACGGTAATACGTTTTGCGCTATGACGTCATTATTGTCCCCCTGAATAATAAAACCGCAGTGAAATTGCGTTAAAGAGACGGATTATCTGCGCGACTAACAGTATTCACCACAAGAGTACTTAAATTTGCATAACATTTACATGTTAGTACAGTGAATATAAAGTAAGAAGAATTAGACGTGTTGCAAGAATTATTTTTGTTGTAATGACGATGTTATTGTGTCTCTTTGCAATGAAAATTGCGGTAAAATGGCTAAATAGATGGGCCCTGAATCGCTCATCCGAATAATCTTCACAATTATTGTCAAGAGGTCATTAGTTTATTCCCTATATATCAGTAAAAGGGGGTCTGGGTAGTTCCATGTAATACAAACACTGGTTCTAAATTGATACAGGTAACCCAAGTAACAATTTCTAATTTCACAAAAATGGATTGTAAATGTAGGAGCTATTTCACGCGAAGTGTTTTCATATTATTTACTCAAATTACCCATATTTATACTTAATCTATATGGTATCACGACAAACAGTTTGCCAATGTTCATGACGATCTGCAGTGCAAAACGCGGCCTCTATCCCCGTAAAAGGAATATGCGCATTAATATCCATATGTTCCATGTAATAATTGTGTAGACAAACCCGCTGCATATATGTCAAGTCTCACAAACATGACATTGTTAGCCATTATCGTGAAGATTCATAACGTAAAATCTTCTAAAAAAGTATGATAGTAATGATATACTGTAACATTTTACATAGCCAGTGTCTTACATTAAAGTATTAACTGTATGTTCGAACTTACGATATGAAAGTGTGGCAAGTATGTCATCATATTGTTTTAAAGATTTTAATTTTACGTCATAAATAGTCATGAAAATGACTAAAATGCAATATTTTGCTGAACATGGCATCTTTTCTCCTGATTTGTCTGCATAGTACGAGGAAAACTGGAATAAAAACTTAATCTGATAAAAGGCAGACGTGTAAAGTTATTAGAAATACAGGACTTTAGCCTTTAGTGAACGATTCATATTTAATCTTTGAAAAACTTCTTGTTTGTGAATACTATCCTAGGGTGCTGTTATACTTGCATTACATGTTTGTAGAGTGTGCCTTCTCATTAATGCTTTTTCAGATTATTATGCGTTAATACCAATGTTTTATCGTATATCTCAATAACTTCGCGTGTTCCTTATTCTTTCTCGTAAAATCGCGGACACGAAACAAACCACATAGGAATACTATGGAGTACGCATTATATACAACTATATATACGTGATGATTTAGACAACGATCATCCGCGAAAAATGCAAAGGACGGACAAGAGTAAAAAATATATTGTACGCACACAAAGACGCAGTACACTCAACCAAATTCCTAATCGGTCACTTTTCAAAATGATATATTTTGTACACAACAATGTTTCCCAAATTAGAGCTGGTCAGTTTCAATTTTCTTTCATGTTTCCATAATTCACACTGACTTTGTGCCACAGTACACTTTTCAATTTGTTTAATTTCAATTCTTGTTTTTATTACATGGTCATTATAAAATTTCTTACATAACTGATCTAATTTCTCTTCACTTACATCTAGCGTGTCATCTAGATGACTTCCGTAATCCATTCTAGCCTTTTTAGTATTGCTTTCTTGAACAGTTTTAGCCTGATCAGTCTTAGAATATTTTTCGGAGTGTTTTCTGAACTGGACATTGCATATTGCGCTGTTGAAGAAAATAGACCCAGCTTGCACTCCTGTTACTGATTGGAACACTGTAGGTGACCATGCGGTACCAATGTCCACACTCAAAGCACCCAAATAACACATTGTTGTCCATGACCTCCTACTGCATCTATTCACCATTTTCCCACCATCATACTTCGCTCTTATGGCCATCCAGCTTTCTGCGGGATTTGTGGTGTGAAGTGGCCACACAGTCTTTCAGCTCTGTCCGCAACTCAGCCCAGTATAAATAAAACATATCTTATAATATCATGAATATCTTTTAAAGGAACTTTATTTTTGTAAGCTTTCCTAAAATTGTTCATCTTTTTTTCTAAAGCAACGGACCAAAAATCACATTGACTGGTAAAGATTTCATGCTTTTTATGCTATTATTATGTGATTTCTGGTTTTGAGGGTTGTTGTTTATTAGAGTAAAATATATTAAAAAATAGTAGACTTTTCGTTAATTTTAATTTTTATGTTGTATACACTTAGTTTATACATTTAAAACTGATAAAACATATTTTAAATAATTCAGTGACATAAATTTTGATACTATGTTAAGTGACCGATTAGGAATTTGGTTGAGTGTATACATCCTACCGGTATATCCCGGAATACAAGTCTCGAGTTCAATAGGTAAGTTAGATTGGATTCCGTGTGATAAACGTACATTATATCTGTGTGTGACTAAAACAAGCTGTCTGACATATTAGACGCAGTGTAACCGGCATGCTGCGATGGTGCACCTTCAAAGACAATTCAACAAAATGAAAGTTATGCAATCGGATAGGTAAGCAGGTATAGATTGCAGACCAGCACTATCCTATTTTTCTACTAGTCTTAACACATTTCAGAGGGTTGCTGCAATCTGAGACCCTATCGATACTGTATTGATTCAGTCTACATTAAATCTGATAAATGAACTACATGTAGTTCGATATATTGGAAGAACATTTAAGTCAATTGCGAATTATCATAATGTAACCAACGATGTATGTACGCATATCCCGGCCTAGTGGCAGTGACCGTCGGTTCTTCAACAGTTTAATCACCTATACACACCGGACGGACAATATCTGAATGCAGTTTATGCAACACAATAGAACTGTGTCATTTTTATTGTTTAATCTCATTGATTTTACAAGGTATTCAATGTTGTTTTGATCCCACACGATACAGGCTTTATTTCAAGATGAAATTTCGTCTACGCATTTGTCTGTGGAAACCGTTGAATTATAACGATTTTTTGTATTCTAATTGACATGTTTTTCGTCTAAGAACATTTCTTTAGACAAATTAGTACAGGTCATGACCTGATCATTCGCAAATACGTGGTTTGTCCCAGAATAGCGTATACTCACGTTATATCATGAGAATTGTATGTCGAAATTATAATAAACCTTTAGAGAATTTATTTCTTGACAAAATTGCAGTACATTTCATCCAAAAACCTACTATTTATGTACATTTTACGAATGCCAGGTGAAGCCAGGCGCGTCACAGAACGTCAACACTCGCCTACGACGCCATGCTATCACAGTTCTCCAAAGTACTTCTCTTCGTGAGCTACACACTTTTAATTAATGTTATATGCCGATGTTGTAATAAACTATTTGAGAATTCATTTATGTACCTACTATCAACATTTCATTTAACGCTTTTTAAAATGGACATCTTGAATTGACGGTTTGTGCAGATAGTGTCGGAAACAATATGACTACATTTTTGCTCAGCTCGGTATGTCTACTCTTCTTCGTTATCCTGTCCTCCTGTGCCAAACGAAATGACTGTGTCAATTAAAAACAGCTGTCTAATTATGTTTCAACAAATATTTCTATTCGATCATTATTTTATTGTGACCCTGCTTTACGGGAGTCTGACCTGCCATGTTGTACCAATACTGATAAGTCTTGATGTCCACAGGCACAGTTTATTTTTGATAATAATTTATTCCTCTAACGAGCATTTCAAGATGTTATGGGACTAAACACGAAAACACAGTGAGACACGGAAGCGAACACACATTGCGGCATAATACTTAGGACTATAGAAGATAGTTTGCCTATATGAGGTCTAGTAGTGTGGAGGGTCAGTTGAGCTTAGATTTAAACGAGTTAGCTGTCATTTACACTTTTGTTGTCACAATGTTCACAATTCTTTATCCATTACCATCAAATGTAAAACTCTATATCAGAGTAAGTATACTTTCATTACTTTGATTTTCTTTAAATACGAGGGGTGTTCGGAAAGTTTGGGGACTATACTTTTCGATGAAATGTTCTACCTTTACCGCTACATGTTTTATATATTCATTAGATAATTGCATACTAATATCATTCAACACAGATGATCAATTGTGTTACTATAGTAACGTCTGTTACGCTTGAGCGGGAGAACTGAATGTTTAGAATATCACTGTCGTCATTGCACTATACATATTTTTGATCACACCGCGTCTGTTGTTATCAACCAGAAGCAACATATAATAGAATAACGATATATTGGATTCATCCTTCAAAGAGTCATGCAATTCTCTAGTTGTTTACCGTGATGACAAGACATGACACCGTTGTCACCCTTAAGTCCCCGAAAAAAATGTCAACATACATTGATAGTTTTAAATACCAATTTTAGGAGGTAATTTTTGCCGTTTTAAGGCTAAGCAAACTCGTAGTTTTACAGAAATGTTCAATAGTGATGTCATTGTGCACCGCTCATGCTTACCTGGCGTTACCATAGCAGCAGAATGAATCGTCCACTTGGATTAATATAATTATGCATACATCTAATTAAATGATTAAGCATGTGATCTAGCTACAATTGAAGAAAATTCCTTAGAAATATATCAAGATATAAAAATATTACGAAACTGTCGGAACACCCCTCGTAAGTGATACGCTGTTAAAATGTTGCAAAACTCAATACATTTGTATATATCAAAGTACCGAAGTATTGTTTCTGGGGGAAATCACAATTCTTGGTAATATTGGGTTTCATCTTTAACGGTAATGGATTTAAAAAAATGTGAATATTGTGACAAGGTCTCATATTCATTTAAATCACACCACAACGAACCTATTACACTAACAGAGCTCGTGAAGGCAATACACCTACTGTAGTCCTAAGTTATATGCCACATTGTGTGTTCGATTCTCCGTATTTTTGCGTTTTTCACTCACATTACTTCATAAGATGCTCTTTAAATGAAGTATCAAACATCGAATGTGCCTGTGGACATCAAGACATACCAGTACTGGTATACAGTATTGCAGGTCAGACTCGCGTAATATATAGAATAACAAGTCATTAAGAATTGCAAGCAATACAGAAGTCCCCTACCGGTTTGTGGCCATTTTCAATGTTACAGTTGCCATAGAAACCACATTTTTTGTCAGAATCAGAATATTTTTAGACGTGCATAAGCCCCTTATTTCCCCCTATCCACATATCAAGTTTCATAAACCTAGCTTCGATAGTGTTTGAGTTATGGCAGTATTCAGATTTGGGCATATTTTCACTCTTTCTGTTGCCATAGCAACCACATTTTTTGTCAGAAACAAAATATTTTAGCGTGCATAATCCCCGGATTGCCCCCTATCTACATACCAAGTTTCATAAACCTAGCTTGGAAACTGTTTGAGTTATGTCAGGATCCAGATTGACGGACGGAGGGCAAACCTATAGTCCCCTCCGGTCAAAAACCGGCGGAGGACTAAAAAGAAATCGGATAGGGGATGGATGGGCGCAAGAAAATGATACAAATCCAGCGTCTAAAAAATACAAAAAGTCTTAATTCCACTATTCTTCGGCTGCATATATAACTTATAAACTACCCGGATAGAGTACTATTAGTGAGAACGAATACAATATGGTCTCAACTTTCGGCTGGAAATTTGTATTCGCAGCTCAGCGCTTCGAAAAGAGTTTTGCTAACGACAGACGCGAACTTTTTCGCTAATAATCTGTGGTAATTTAATGGATCAAAAGTCGATCAATACTATTAACATGGGCGCAAGAAAATCAAATCAAAGCACTTGAGAGTGCTAGTGGGAGGCTTTCTGGTTGCTGCTATTAAAGCTCAAACCTACTTTACACGTTTTATGTTCGTTTTCTTACTGCCGATCTTGTCAAACATCAAAATAGGCGTATGTGACTTTATAGGCATGTTGCATATATAAACAATTGCAAAAAGGGTACATTTTATTTGCCAAACATGTCTTTTATGCGAATATCAAAATCGGCAGTAAAAAATTATAAGCGCCTATTTATCAGATTCTACAGTACGCTTACAGTAAACAATGACCGAGCGCAGCTGGATTCCAATACCGAGACGCTAGCATATATTTAGTCAGTACTACGCTATAGGAATACATAACCGATAACAGGCATTGCAGACGATACGAGGGTAATAGCTTTTCATTCATAATAGCAAATTGATCACGTGACCCTGTTCTGGAAGTAGTAATTTTCTGGACTGTTATTTGGTTAAAACAAGTACGTCTACATTGTATTATTTTCGTCAAAATTTTTTCAGTGTCTTCTAGTTGGTTGCTGGTGTAATACGTTTATATTACATGTAAATACTTCGGAACTACTTCGCTTAGTCAATAGTGTATATTCTAAAAATAGCTACAGAACCTTCAATATAAGTTCTAAAAACAGCTATGCAGTCGGGACATTTGATGGATACGTCATGCATAAATTATTCAAATAGCTTTACAGCCGAGGCATGTGATTAGTACGTCATTTTCATATTATGAAACAAGTTCCATATGGTCTTGGGGAATAATTATTTGCAAAAATATCGATTTAACGAACAGTTTGACAATATTTTTTCATCTTAAAATAAAAAAACATGCTGATTTAAGTAAAAAAGTTAAAATATTTGCAGAAACATATTTAATAATATTGAAAATGTTGACAGTTTCTGGACCTACTTGAATGCGGATTCACATAGCAGCCTAAAGACGGTTCAGATTGTATTAAGAAATGGGCAATGGTAGTAATGAGAGGCTTAACGCCTCCCAAAAACTATTAACTGAAAGTCCTTTTCCATTACTCTTCCTGCATACGAACTCGATAGAGTACGAATAGCGAGAACGAATCCGGTGGGACGAAACACTCACAACTCAAATGGTCTCGACTTTCGGCGGGAAAAAATTATATAACAGCGCTGGGAAAATGGTCGTTCAAACGATAGAGCCAAAATATTCAGCTGAAGATCTCTGGTAAGTTAATGGAAGAAACATGGATAAATACTATCAAAAAATGCAAAATATTTTAAAAATTAAAAAAATAAGCACACGTTAGATTAGGAATTTCTAGCTAAACTGTAATGTGAATGTTAAAACCATGAATTGTGTAAAGTTCGCTCAACGGGTTACTTTTAACAGTGACATTTTTATCGACCCTCAAAATCATTAGTCATTTTACAGCGCGTAGGAATTTATTTGCACAAATACATTTATTCATCGAAAAAAACTTTCAAAAAGTTCACACAATACACACAAATAAAAGATAATTCAATTGTTATAAACACATTTTCTTTAAAATGGTTGAAAATTACGATATTGGTTGAGATTTGCTGGCACTTGTTTTTTGCTCAGATGAATTGGTTGTGGAGAAATTACATAGTTAAAATCGTAGTGATTTCTGAGATGGTATGTCATACGAAAACCGGGGGTTCCCCCCAGTGAAAATGAAAACGAAACCAGAAATATAAAACATTATGATTATACAATGTTTAACGCCCCCTTTCTCAATAACAAATGGAAATAATTCAGGCAATTCATCTATGACGGTCTTAAGTAACACATATAATACACACCTGCGTAGATCTTGTAGCGATAAATACATATGTGTGGCGTATGATAAATACTATACGTTACGAAGAGACGTTTACATAATTGTTGTCGTTTTTACCTTAGCCAATAACTTATCATTCTGAGACACTTCAATTGCACTAATTCAGGACACTAATTTACATAACTATCGGTCCGTTATTTATGTGACTGATAACACATTGCTGTCTATATTTAATAGTTTTTCATAGTTTTTATTTCAGCCTTCCGGTATTATTAAGGTGTCTGTATTATTGCTTATTATTATACGGTTTCTTAGAAATTTCACATCAAAATGTCAAGATTTCAAATGATTTACAGCTTCTTATTTCTGTAACAAAAATACTTGACGTGCTTCACAATTCAAGATTATCGAACGAATTCGAATGTTTCTTTGACAGCGGTTCACACTGATGGTATTGTTATTGTACGGCGCAGAAAGCGCTGTACTTATGGTATGCCTTTTTCTAAGTGACAGTTCACCAATCGCAACTTCTTGCGCTGATCAATCACGATACTGATCGAAATATCCCGCAAAATGATCTCGCTATAGTTTAATACCGAACAGAAAACCCTGGTCGCGAAACACAAATCAAATACCGAACAGAAACGTTCGTTATTTAGCTATACCCCAAAACGATCATGTTTAAACTGCAGACCTCTGCGGGCCTATTTGCAGGTCTGTATATAGGTCTGTTAAATTACATTACAAATGCTGTTTTAACATTCGTGAACCATTTGTTTAACCATCGGAATAGGTTATTTAAATAATACATATACATGGCGCTACAATAATACGACGTCCGGGACAACTCTAAGTCGATTTCGGACTACTGATTATGCGCAAGAATTTGACCCGTCAATACTAAATTTCAATTGACAAAAAAGTTCAAAAAACCAACATCTACATCTGAGATTTGACTCTGAATACCAAAATGTATGACCCTAGCGTATTTTTGCCTTCCGGACATCGAAATAAACTATATGCACGAGTCAGTTAATCCGTTTCAATTAGCAGTAATCAAGCGTCACAGCAGGTCCGATGCGTGTAAAAACTAATTGCCGACTTCGGCTAAGCTCCGCCTCTCTAATTTGATTGGACCAAACTCGGTACTGAATAATGCAACCGCGCACATGGACTGTATTGGCTAGTAATTTTTAAATTAAAATCAGTCACACATCACGTAAATAGGCACGGAATAAAAATACGTAATACACGTATATCTATATTCCGAATAATAATTAGGTAATTTCGCTATAAAATATATCACCGCAAACCAACGAACTAAGTTTGCCACTTCGTAATGTAGACGATCTATACTCGTATTAAACACGCGAAAATCTCGGCGCAGTTCTAAGATCTCGAGCTCACAACTTAAAAAAAGCGGGACGCGGGGACTCAAATCTAGCGCGGCGACTTTGATGTGTCAGATGCGGCGTAAAGTATTCGATATATGCGTGTACTAATTGAAGTATAAAACTTCAGACAAAAGTTTGCTATTTTAAATGTCAATCTAGCTGACGTAGAAATCTTAACTAAGTGACATGGAACAATGTTGCTAAGAACGGCGCGGTAGTATTATTTGAAATTCATGGCAATTTATGGTATTTAAACTATCTATACTAGTTATGAATCATCGGAAATACGACATTAAAAATAGACGTTCGAGTTGCACTATTTCGGATACATACATATTTTCGGACACGTTCGTTTTTGGTTAATTATTCTTATATTATTGGCTACTTGCTAGAATGTAGGCATATTAAATGTTGTTACATACTTTTAAATTTCATTTATCATCGATGGTATACCGATATTTGTCCCCAAAATTTTCAGACTAAGGCACCTTCCCACCTTCCCATAATGAACAGAAAATGCCCTGTAATGAGATCCCTTGTCCTGCACATGACATACTTCTTCACGTCAAAATTACATTATACAATATGAAGGAAACTTTGCACATTCTAATTACAACAAATGATATGCTTCATCCTAGTATTCAACTGCCTGATACAATTTTCCGCCGTACACACATTCAAAGCCGCAGGTTATATTGGATTGCCAAAAGTAAACTGACCATGGAGGGGCACGTGGCATGTTCTCGATGGTTTACAATTTCAAAAAAATATCGAAAAAAAGAAGCATTTTGTAAGAATGTCGTGAACCCGACTAATTCCATTATTCCATGCGGATAACATCGGTTTTTATCGCATTACAATAGTTTATATACCAAAGAAAGCAGAACTATTCCGAAATTTCACTTTGAACGCGAGACCACGAATCTAAACAGCAGGTGTCTGCAGCTGCATAAGATTCTCAGTCAGTAATAAATTTAGTGGGCAATGCACTACATCCCGTAGAGAACACATCGCTAGATTAACAGAAGCATGGTATTGATACATGATAAATTATTTTCTAATTCTTTTGAATTTGTTCATTCGTTCGGCACATACATTTAACACAACCAAATAATTGGAAGATAATCGGTATTGTCCGATTTTACATGTATTGGAATTATTTTGACAGAAACATTAATTTAAACTTACACCGGAATAAATTCGAATTGCATCCAAACTGCAAAAACCACATCCTAAACAATACAACTAAATTACAAGGCCGCAGGTAATCACCCGCAGGAAACTATTTGACTTGTATATGTTGGTATACAAACCATGTTGATGATTCGATACCATATACATTAAAACCATTTTGGTGTTTGCACGACTGTTTAAACCAATCAACAGGCTTGATTTCCGTCTTCTAATCTCTGAAGAACGCACAACTTTATCTAGATTTTAACAATTGTGGGTGGGACAAATCGGTTAGAGTTTAAAAATATTTTCTTCAAGATTGTAAACTATGCTTCGCTATCGCTTGCTGAAACCCCTGTGACAGGCGTGCGACGGGTCTACGATGTAAATTTGACGACGGACCTAAGAAATCTATGCATCGTGCTACCGTCGTGCGACTGAAAACATAATCATGGACCCTCGTCGTAAGAGTTTTGGACATGTTCAAAATTTTCTACGGCGGGTGACTGTCGTAAGTCCGTCGTGCGATGCCCTACATCGTCGCACGACGGACGTGCGATGGACGAACGATGTTTGTGATTATAAAACTAGACACGACAGTCTTGTGGACATTCATTATCCTTAGACAGCGACTAGTCAATCGCACGACCGTCGTACGACATTCGCACGACCCCCGTACGACGCTCGCAAACATATGTCCTTTTTCAAAATTCATACCCTTCATAGTGCAATTCTAAGATACAATCATATTCTTAAAGAAAAATGTGTACTTTGAAAACAATAAGACCTCTCTATAGCGACACACATTGGGAAACATTGTGTTGTTGTACAAAGGTTGTGGCTCTGGAGAGGTAAATGTGTACACATATTAAAGTGTTTCTTCTCGAACGACATGTTTATGTTGCTTATGAGAGGTTGTTGCTTAGTTGAGAGCTGCTCTAGAGAGGTTGCATTGTACATGAATATGACAAATACATTAAGCTACAAACTAGGATCTCAAAGTTGCCCGAATGTTCTCATACAAGCATATCAACAACATACTTTGATCACTAAGCAAGTTATAAAAATACCAACAATGTATGTTTTTATTTCATAATTAGTTACATTAAATGTATACTTAGTAACAATATACCAGTATAATATCTAAAGACTCAAAACACGTTTTATTAATTCATAAATATTTCCAACATTTCATGCACAAGAAAACCATAAATCTAATTAGGAATCAACTGTTCTATCTTTTATAACAATCATGTGGACATATATATATCTCGAAACAAACCAAGCTTAACTATGCCCCTTGACACCAGCGGACCTTAACAGCATTCATAAATTTATAATATTGGTTATGCATACATGTATTTCAATTTAATACGTGTATTAAGCAAGTTCCTATTAGCAAATATTTATTATTATTCGAAAATGATGAGTTTGGTTTGACGTTTTGATTGATTATATCCAGCTGCTGAAACCTATATTTTAAACCAGCCAATAGTTAGACAATGCAATTGTCGTACGACCGACGTCAATTGTTTTGTCGTGCGACCATATATCCCAAATATGCATCGTAGAGCCGTCGCACGTCCGTAGTGCAACAGTTTTGACCACTCAACAAAATTACGTAAGTAGGTTCATTTTGACGTAGATTCCCAAGCGTCGTGCGACGAAGAAATTCTTAAGACAATTGTTAAAGGGTTTTAAGGTTAAAATCTTTGAAGAAAACATTTAATAAACTCTTGCCAATACATCTTATTGTATACACAATTTATGTTATCTTAGAAGATAGGTGCATTTATACTAAACTGGTCAGATTGTCATGGTATCAAAAACAAGAATTGGCTTTCAGTATATCCATAAAGTAATTATATTTATAAAAAACATGACTATAACTACTTTCATGCGAAATCCCATCGAAATTGGTCAAGTAGTAAGTTATGCCATAAATACGTATTACGGTGTCCACCCGATCACTGAGGTGGACTCAATAAAAACCAAAAAACGGAAATATTGAGGATATAATCTACATAATTATGTCGAATTTACCGTTGTGTAGAAACAAAACAATGCGGTTGAATTAAAGAACACAAACGTTAGAACAGATTTACCTGGATGACACACGTTAACTTCACTAAATGTTTACGTTTAAGCCGAAAAACGAATCGGCTGCATATTTTATTGTCAAAATGACTCCATGTTTGTCAAATGACGATTTTGTGACAGCGATTTTCATCGGTTGATTTTTATACGCTAACCAATGAAAATGGCCGTTAGAAAACCGTCGATAACGCTAAAACCATCATTGACCGTCCCGACAGCGTTTTACTTCGTCGACAATTGTAAGCAAAGTTTAAACTTTGAATTATATCGTTTGAAAGTAAATTTAAGCTTGTTTTCAAATGTTTTCAATGAACATACGTGTATTGGTTCACATAAAGCCTAATAGAGATAATTAATGATGTAAATGCTGTAAATTATGAAAACCAAAATGCACCCCCAGTGACTGTTGGGCTCAATGCCTACGTAATAAACGTTTTTTTTAAATCTTAATTAATGATACAGCTACCTGTGGACAAAACTGCACAGCCGCTGAAAAAGATTATTTATTTCATGGAAAGCAAATAATGTTCCCCTTAGCGTGGCGTATATTTCATAGAAATCGATGAAGGAATAAAATACTTATGGCTTCATTTGTGTTCCAACGTTTACAAATTTCTACTTGGAACTGTAGCCAAACATCACGTCGTATTGCTACACTGGTATCGTTATCTCGATTTGTATAGGATATCGACCGGGAAGGACGTCTATCTGGGTAGGACCTGGTCACGGGTTTCACGTGAACACCGAGAGCGCGTAGCTGTAGTTGTATAAACACTGCGTAATCGTTACTTCGTATGCGTACGGGGAATTCCGCCAACGTTCATTTCAAAAAGCGTAGCTTTCCGTTGAATAGCTATTAAGCACTTTCGATACTAAGATAACACATAAAACTAACTAATGACGGACAATAAACCTACATGTGTCATATCCATACAAACTTGATAATTTAATTTTGTTTCACATCATTGCATGACAACATACATAATTTATACACACATATACATTTCAATTTGAAAAAAAAACATTTGAAAAAACATGCAATATCCCCCTCCCCCCTTAATGAAAACAAAAGAAAATGAACAGGGGTAAATGTACAGATAAGGAACCACTAAATACATAAGGTGATACACTCAAAGAGTCCTGAAAGAAACATTGGATTGACTTGAAATGGTGGTATGCATTGGCAATTCTGCTTTGAAATCATGAAATTGAGTTTAACGTTATTTTGAACATGTATTGGATGTAGTGAAACTGTTTAATCATGATCATTTTGACAGTTAGACCTAAATATGCAAGTGAAAGTAGAGTAGGGGTGAACCGGTTTGGGGTCAATCCGCGCGATAGCGAAAAGATGTTCTCTATCTTTGATGAACAAAATTTTTCTTAGAAGATACATGACCCCCCTTTTTGTATATTTTGAAGCTTAAATATACTTCTTTAAGATATTATATGTGTATCATGGTGGCCACAGACATAAACCTGTTGAAATTTGAGGCCATTGTCACTTTAACTACACTAAAGTCGGTATATATAAAACAGTAGAGTATTTTGGTATGTTTGAACCTCACATTTACCATTGCAATATTAATTTAACAATGCAGAAGCTACTTGTTTAACGACGTGTTTAATATTCTGCATTAATATACATTTGTCGCTTGTACATACGTGCTTCATGAGCGCGATAAAATCACGATTACAAATCAAAATACAATTGTACTGCAAGCCCTCAAGCTTCATGCGTTGCTAAACCATTGCTCTAAAATTATGTTTAGTTTTTAATTTTAGTTAACTATAAAACGTTATATTTACTTGTTCCTTACGACACTCTTCACAAAAGGTCAACGTCAGTGACAGTATTCCGTCTGAGTCACAGTCGTTGGACATGTTCGACATATCAATTGGTCGTATGGCGTGTAAGTCGGATAACAACCTCGTACATCGGTCTACGCGCTCTCGATGTTCACGTGAAAACCGTGACCAGGTTAGTCCTACCCAGATAGACCTCCTACTCGGTCGATATCCTAAACAACTATGACAGGTAATGACATATTAAATTGTATAACTACCCTGTGAACTTATACCAAGTGTATAAAAAATCAAAGACGTGGATATTAAGGTTAAATTTACACATAACTAGCATGTGATATTTATATTATAATTATACTGTACTCAGAGTGCCTATAGTAATTAGACGTCACTAATTATTAGTTTTCTTCGAAGGAAAATGTTAATTGTTGACAACCACATAGGGAGTTGGCTTGAACACAAATATCATAGACGACTCCATGTTCATAAAATACAGTATCAGAAAGGGCAAAGTAGGTTGTCTTGTATTACAGAGGAAGTGCATGGTATACATGTACAACTTAGAACCTCACCCATGTGGATGTTGAACTATTTACAATTAGGTCAGTGGTCTAATCTTTACCACTATTTAACGTCAATAAGAATGCTGAATTACACCACAGGTAACTTTATCATTAATAAAGAGACAGCAATAAAAAATATTCATAACACTGGAAATTGACCACACAGTCACTGAGGGGCATTTTGTTTTTTAATAAACGTTTCATTCATACTGGTGATATTTAAAATATATTTCCATATTCACAGTGTAGCAATACCACGTGACTTTTGACTACAGTTACAAGAAGAAATTTGTAAACATGGGAAAATAAAATAGTCATAAATATTTTATTTCTTTATCGATTTCTATGAAATTTACACCACGCTATGGAGACAATTATTTGCTTTCCATGAAATATAAAATCTTTTTCAGCGGCTGTGCCGTTTTGTCAATTACCTTGTGAAACCGTGGAACGTGTAGGTTTCACAGGGTAATGGAAAAATCGGTAATACTCCTGAAAAAGATCTGATATTTCATGGAAAGCAAATGCTTTTCCCCTTAGCGTGGCGTATATTTTAAAGAAATCGATGAAGAAATAAAATACTTATGGCTATATTTGGGTTCCAATGTTTACAAATTCCGACTTGTAACTGTAGTCAAAAGCCACGTGGTATTGCTACACTGATTCAGAAACTAGAGAGTTACGTCTTTATTTTGTCAATATTTTAAAAATCCGTCCATAAATAAGATCTTGTTTAGAATAGCATTGTCGTTTCTATTGAATGCACCACAGTGATTGACTGGACACCGTGGTATACATTTCATGGTATAATTGTTTAACTATACTGACGTCAAAAAGAAACGCTACACCTACGTGTATGTTCGGATATTTCATATGTTAGGATAGTAACAATATAATTTCTTCTCAAAGACTAAAATATAGAGATGTGCAAACATGTCTGCATATTCTCATTTGAAATAATCGCCATTGATATGTTCAAATTTGCGATACAAAAAACATTATCCTAACCACAATGTCAGTATCGTGTATGCCCTCAATGTGGGCATATATATATATATATATATACGAATCGTGCGTCGTACCGTACCTGGGCACATCGGGACAAGATCGGGTGTTTTTTCGCTTCGGTAGGAGCGTTCTTAGCTAGATAGACGGTGTGTCGATAATCACGGGAATATTTTGGAAAATAAAATCGTTAATCACTTTTTCAGTGTAGCGTTTTATTTTTCTTCACGTCAGTATAGTTGAGGTAGTTCTAACGATGTTGTCTATGAATGCAATTACTTTATAAAAATCTCGAAAGCCAATTCTTGATTTTGATACCATTAAAAACTGACCAATTTAGTACAAATGCACATTCTAAGATAAACATAATTTTTATAAAAGAAAACCTTTTTACTCTTTATAAATGATACAGTTACCTTTGAATTTCACGGGTTCAAAATCAAATTATGTTCTACTTATTGTTATTACTCTTTCCAGTTGAACACATATCGAATATACCTATCATGGCACCTTGGATATGTCGAGCACATCGTTGTCTCGAGCATTTTGCTTGCCCTGTGCATTCCCCTAGATAACGAACTTTTACTTTAGTTAACGTCACAACCAATAACATGCTTTAACATGTAAGTTTTTTCGTTAAAGAATGTGTTTGACGTTTCACGCCCAGTCTTAACGTAACTGATTTATGACAAGTTGTGATGACAAACACGAAACAGCCGTATAATCGATATCCAAAAGTCGCGTCTTCAGGATACAAAAATGTATAATGTACATTTACATGGTATGCTATATTGAAAGAAAGCCCACACACGCGCTCCGCCCGGATCATATAAAACATCTTATTACGTTAAATCAGTAGTTCAATTAGATGCACAGGTTCCATTCACTCGAGTAAACATTTCAGTGTTCCTATGGAACAATCCTAACTAACACTATATCCGGATTATAATCCTTAAGGCATAATAGATTGGTTTGGTTTGTGCATGATCACGTATTGTTTCCAAGTATTATTGTTGTAGGAACAATGCAGACGGTGGAAATTGTTTTTGTTTTCCACTTTTGGCCACATCTGTAATCAGGCGAACTCTCTGTATAGCATGTGTGTGCTTTAACGACTTCTTTATGTAACAAGGTGGCGAATTGTTTATAATGTTATCATTATTGTTTGTAGTTGTTGAAGCAGCAATAGTTGTTAGTTAAGAAGAAGTTGAAATAATGCGGTAGTTGGTGTTAATAATGTTTTAGGTACTGTTAATGATGCTGTAGGTTTAAATAATTATTATGTATAGTAGGTGTTGTTAATGATGTTGTAGGTACTGCAAATGATGTTAGAGTTGTTGTTAATGATGCCTCAAACATGGTGATCTCAATTATTATACGATAAAGTATCTAACATGAAATACACGTTGTACTCATTGCTCGTAATTGTCATATAATTGCGCCATATGTCAAATGGAACTACCATACGACCACATGCAGTATGTAAAGGATGTATTATTGCTATAGTAATATGTTTATAAGTTAATAAAAATGATTATTACACAAATAAGAGAGCGTACCTCTTGTTACAATATAGCGTTTTTCCTACAGTAATATTTGCCGATCCGCTAGTACGTTTAGACTTTCATGATATATTAAATAGACGTTACACTATGATATTATGTGACTTTCTTATCTTTGATGTATATAATTGGGACATGGTTGTGCTTGTACAGGGTTGAGATAACACCAACCTTATTGAAGTTTAAAACTTTTTCCAACCTATTTTCAAACTGTTATTTTGAATTAAGCAAGTAACTGTTTTGAATCATGGAAATGTTAATGCGGGTTTTAGTGCTGATTTTGGCTCTAATTCCAAGTATTTGGATGGAATCTATTTCGGATAGTGTAGAAAATAGATTTTCGCTTGATGAAGAACAACTCCTTAGGCTTGTGAAACGTGTCGATGAGCTCGAATTAAGCGATAAAATTTTGTTGAAGGAAAATGAGGAACTCCGGGCTAGAATTAAAACACTGGAGGTCGCTTCACAACAACGGCAGATAGAAACGGAGTATTCAGAAGTCGGACGTACCGATACAGTCGGTGGCCTGGCGAATGAAGCACAACGACACAAACGTTCAAAGATCCATAAACGCGCGAGGTCGAATTTAAAGCAACGTGCGGCAAACAAACACAACAGTATGTACATCCAATTGTTAGTTTGTTCTTTATAGAATAAGATCAAACTACTGCTTGCCTGTGTTTGCTCTTGTTTACCTACCTGCATTTTCTTTTATACAGTCGTTATTTCGATTATTACTATCATAATACCCATTAACCTCCACATCAACATTACCGTATTGTAAATCGTAGGGAATTTATGCAATAGAGACCTAGGTAGAAAACTGAAACTATTCTTAAAATTCTTAACATTGTGTAAGGGGTACCCGCTAGATGGAAAGTCAAGATTATTAATATTTTGATAGTTATGAAATATAATGTTAAGAGCTTCTATTATCACTAAGAAAATATTGTGTTTTCTTCAATTTACGGTAACTATGAGCGGCACATTGTTTAAGCTCAGCTATTTTAGTTTGCAACTAAGATGCTTTCTGATTATTTGTTCAGAATATTTATCATTTATTGTGAAGAGGAGTGTAGGATTGCAATCCGCTCAATTCCTGACTGGTAGCCGTATGACCAATCTGCTTTTTATTGAGTTTTCACTTTGGTCAGTTATAAATAAATGGCAGATGATCTAGCCAATCTTGTCAAACAGTACTAACTTTACGTCTGTTTGGTGTCTATATGTATTCAGCATACATATCCCAACAGAGGGGACATAACTTTTGAGCTAGAGTATTCATTTATGGTTCACAATTGTCTATTATAGCCCGCGACGTGCAGAGAATACGGCAAAGCGACAACGAAAACCCAGTAGCATTTTTCAGCACCTTACATCAACATCTTGAAAATCCAGGCGTACACCAAACAGTTGTCTTCGATAATGTGATCACAAATATTGGAAATGCTTACAACAAATACGGCGGTCATTTCACGTAAAAAGTTCTTCGCTATTCTTTTTAAATTAATAAAAAACATACGCTTATCAAACCATTGCCTCATTTGACAATGGTAACCACACAGCGGTAGTCTAGAGGGCGGTGGTAGAGGTAGACTTGAACTTTTGGATCAGAGGTATCTTGTTTATGTCTCTGAGCAATTTACCACTTTACCTTGGTGCATATGTGTGTCTCTGTTATAGGCAACACTCAATGTGACGTGGCTGCCATAGCCACCGAGTGTAGCAGCCACTTTCGACTCATTTATCGGGGTATAGAAGTACAGTCGGTAGACCTTATACATGTATTGGTACTTTGCTTCACTAACTGTATTTAGACAAATGGTGAACAACGTTATCTCTTATTCATTTAATCCTCTTAATTGAAAAAGGTTCCTTAGAATATATTAACGTTGGCATAATAATTGAATAAATTAATTTGGTTGGCTGTATTGTTATCTTTTGATACCGTCTGTTGTCGTGGAATATAATGCATAGTAACTTCGCGGAACTTCCAGGAACTTCCTGGAGGGTTATCATTATCATGAGTATCGGCCCTGGCAAACAACTATAAATGTATAAGATAACAAATAGTTTTGCTAAAACCCCTGGGAGTCTGGATTCCCGCCTCATCCCCCCTCTGCGCAGGTAATTTTGGAATCATCATTTCCAACTATTATGACAATATTCCGCATTATTCATGACAGATTGATGCGTTTAAAAACACGTCTTCAAGGCTAAGAATTTAAAGGTCGTAAGAACAAAATCAATATTTTGAGAAAACTAGAAAAACTGTCTGAAAACTACTCTTTTCTTAAGGAAAAACAAGCTTTCAAAACCACTCCCAATTTTCATGAAAATAGGCTCATATGAAGCGGCTTAAATATGCATGAGTTATAGTGACCATTTATACTGGTAGGTCGATCTTTAAGTTATCTGTCAGCCATGTTTATATTTATGTTTAGGGCTCCGGTGAACGGAATCTATGTGTTTTCCACAACTTTAATGGCGGGCACCAGTGCGTATCCTTATCATTTCCAAGTAATGCTGAATGGCACAGCCGTGTCCAGCATATACATAGAAAACGGCGCAACTGCTAGTCAAGATGTGGTACTACAACTCAAACAGAATGACGATGTTGCTATCCATTCCTTAGACGCAGGCCATAAAGTATATGGATACGGCTACACCTCGTTTTCCGGTTTCTTGTTACAACAAACATATGAAAATGTTGGAATTGTTGGTAAATAAACACATAAGCACAGTGTACTTTATTTGAGAAATTATATTCTTTTTCTCCATGTAATTTAAATGAAACGGAAGCTAACGTCACTTTATTATTCTATTTGATACTATAATTCTTTTTCACATGCATTCTTACCAATTTCCTCTACCTTGCCCACATCTTTTGGGACGTGAGGGAACTAACTTTAATAATTTTAATATACTTCTGATTTCAATTTTGAAGACAGCAAACACAAAGTGGTTAGCAGTCCAATTACGTATCACTGGCGTGTAGGAGCGTCTGTAACCTTTGGAGAGGGGGGCTATTTTTCGGCAGTCTAGTAAACAGACCTAGTGTTTTACATCATAGTCTGCGTCAGGATATATTACCCTATTTCCTAGGAAAATTTGAACAAAATCTGAATGTCGGAACCAAACCGCCTGAACATCATTAATACGTATTTGAAATAAGGAATTAAATTTGTAAGGTAAGCGGAGCGGGTACGAACAAAAAGCATATTGTACGCTTTATGACTACTGGACTTCTACGAACTGAAACTCAAAAATAAACTTGATAAAAGGATTATATTAAGGGGGCCGTGTCAAAAGAATATAAGAAGTATCCAACTGACGGACTGTCTAATCACAAAAAGGTGGCCGAATAGTTTTCCATCATTTGGTAGTTTATTAGTCCCCTACCGGTTTGTGACCGGAGGCGATTATAGGTTTACCCTCCGTCCGTCGGTCGGTCGGTCGGTCGGTCGGTCCGTCCGTCGGTCCGTCCGTCCGTCAAAACATCTAGATCCTGCCAAAACTCAAACAGTTCTCAAGCTAGGTTTATGAAACTTGATATGTGGATGCGGGGCAGTGAGGGGATTAAGCACGTCTAAAAATACTTTTATTTGTGGTTGCTAGGGCAACAGAAACATTGAAAATTGCTTAAAACCGGTAGGGGACTTCTGTATTGCTTACAATTCTTAGTTACTTGTATTACATAGGCTAAGCCACAGGGAGCTCACAAGAACAAGCTAAGCCACAGGGAGCTCACAAAAACAAGCTAATCCACAGGTGCTCACAAGAATAAGCTAAGCCACCTGAGCAGATCATTAAGTACACAGAAGCACACTAGAACAGGTTTACAAGTTTATTTATATTTCGGCGTTAGTAGCAAACCTTTTGTAACCAAACAGAATGTATTGTCACGTTACCGAATGAAAACTAGCTTCGCCACCGTAGCTGACCATAAATACAACAAGGTACACGCTAGAAGAAACAACGCCGACTCAGCAGATCATTACGTCCACATGGTGCACACTGGAACAGGCTACTCCGCCTCAGCAGATTATTAAGTCCACCGGGTGCACGCTAGAACAAGCTAAGCCACCTCAGCAGATCATTAAGTAGACAGGGTGCACGCTGGGACAAACCAAGCCACCTCAGCAGACCATTAAGTTCACAGTGTGCACGCTGGAACAAGCTACGCAACCTCAGCAGATCATTAAGTAGACAGGGTGCACGCTGGGACAAACCAAGCCACCTCAGCAGATCATTAAGTTCACAGTGTACACGCTGGAACAAGCTACGCAACCTCAGCACATCATTAACATTCATCAAATGACTTTTTTATTGATAAGAAACCATAACGACCCTTTCGGCGTGATAAAATGTCTTGATAATACACATGTCATTAGGATAGAACGAGTATAGTTAAATACAAAGTACAATATTTCAGAATTATCACTATTACAATACATACATGTATAATACTTAAGATTTTCACTCAATTGTCATACCGTACAATCAGAAATGTTCGCGACGTCAAACTTACGCGAATTTGTTATTCTGAAGTATTGTGTAAGGTTACAATTAAAAATTATAAATTCAGAAAAAAATACTTTCTGTGTTTAAGGGCACTTGGTTAGGTTCACGAACATTGGTATTCGCAAACCTTTGATTTCACAAATATTGCTAACTTAAACCCTCGCGAAAATGTTACATTTTATAGTACTTGTACATTAGTCTTATCAGTAGATTCATGTGGATAAGTTATCCACAAACCTTACTTGTTGACTGTTAATCAACCACTATCAGGCACTGTTATTATTTCCTATCTGTGTCCTTGTCTTGAATTCGTGTAGTTTATTGCGATGTTTCCTCGGGGGTAAATAAGATATTATCCTTGACATATTAACGGCCATTATTACGGTAGGTTGTCAATAAGTATACCGTATAATAGAGACAACAAGGATATATTGACATATCAACAAACAACATCGAGAATATGCTGAAATCATGACATTATCTTGAAGTAACACATCATTTATTCGACCTCTACACGCCTGGCACATCCAGTGGTCAACATCGGATTTGAACTCTATACATGTACACTTAGTCTATTATTAAATAAAGTCATACTTTATGCAGTCAAAATGCGATATGTTAATTGAATAACCGAAATATAAATGAAAACAAACAGAAACCATTGATTGGTTCAGTATATCGAATATATCAAACGGGAACTTCAAGGAAGTTACAAAGGAAACAAACGTTTGTGTAAGTCCATTAAGTAGGCGGTTAATCCTGAAATTATGAAGACAAAGTTCCTCTCGTTAATCCGCTAGTATTAACAGACCACCTAGACGACGTATATCCATACTGCAGAATGTTAGGTAGGTAACTTACACTGGTTTAATTTTCGATAATGATTTTTCTCATGAACATACTTTAAGTACTTTCCAAAGATATTTTGTTTACCACAAACGCATTAAATAACTCATTACCAATTTTGTTTTGAGAAAAGCGTGTACGTTTTACATCAAGAAAAACCCGTAGGCAAATAATGTAATATTGCTGATTATTTTGGAATACTTGTTTTGATTTTTATTCGAACATTATTTCAAAATGCAGATTAATTGAAGTGTTTTGGTATTTAAACTGCTACTGACAGTATAACAGTCATATCCTTCCACTGCCATAGCGTACTAATGCAGACTGGCCGGGATGGCCATTTCGGCCTTCCGTAGTTTTCGACATAAAAGTCCAAATTCGGGAATGTTTCTGTCATGGGTACACAGAAATCCCAGACTAAATGATATTACGGGCCCAAGGTCGTGCACAGGTTTTTGTGCCCCCGGTCCCCTTTAAAGAGGGCTTTGAAAGTAGATTTTCCAAAACTGAAATTACTGGTCCTACACCCGCCATTGCGGTACGATTCCCTGTGGAATTGCATTAACATTTAGCTCCAGGAAGTTTTTATTTTTCTATCGAAGGAATATAAGGCTTTTTTCGTGCAAGGGTCACCGTCACATCGTCATTTCCGTTGAACTTTAGTCGAAATGTTGACATTTTTTCTACTTTCACTTTGGGGCAAGTGTGTAGCATCCGGATGTATCGAGTTTTTATCAGTCCTGCAATTCAATAGTGTCTCAGGAAAGGGGTATAGGGACCATATGAATATCTCAAAGCCCCCCCCCCCCCAAAGTGGTAGCGGAAAGGATATGAGGACACGTATACTGTTGTTTTTGTTCGATACTGGTCCAATCAACTCACGAGGCGCCTTTAAAATAGGTGATCCCAGATAACTGTCAACAGTGATATGAAATATTTATGCATATGAGAAAGTAAAAACTGTTACTAGTATTAGTAGCGAACCACAAATGAGAGGAAAACAGATTTTGATAATATACTTCTTATGCTGTTTATATGGGGTTAACGTCGTTTTCTCAAAAACTAATCAGTTATATTCACATTACCAGTCTTTCTGGGGTCCATGTCATAGACATATTTCAATAACTAAGAGTGGACTTGTTTGTAGATAATTGAGGACATACAAAGTGATCCCGAACATTTTCGTTAAGTTAATACAGTTATTTACGAGAATGTTTGTTTATATAACTTTGTTATACCATGTGGAAACTATTATTAGCTAAGATATTTCAATGAAACGAGTGTCCGGACTGAAACGTAACCAGAACTAACTTACTCTTTGACAAAGAACCAGGATCTGTACCAAATGTGGAGGAAACTCGAAATTGTTGTCAAATTGTCATGGAAGGGTAAGACATGTCGCGACAGAAAGTCGCCAATGTACAAATCGAACACATTGAACCACTGGACCACGGTCGCGGCTGATATGAGGTATATACAAGACAAAATAATATACGTCTACTATATAGTAGTGTTTATAGTGCACTTGCTCAATCACCTTATTATATTTTCAGTTTACTACTTGCCAGCGAATAGTAATACCCTTTATTCCTAAGGATAACAAATTTCTTACACGATGTATTGTCAATAAAGTTTTCAGTACTGTATATTGTCGACGTTGGATGGGGTTTGTCACACTCACCAATGTTTCAATGACACAGTAAATATTTTATTAAAATAATTACGAACTTCACAATGTTATTTTCATTTCTCAATCCAATCGTGTGAATCGAACTCATGAATTAGTTATGTATTTGAGTGATCAATGGATGACCGCCCAAGTGATCAAACGTCGAAAAGTAATCAGTCTTGTCAACCAGTACTTTCGTTACTTCTGTTGCGTGTCTCGATGTATTCAGTATACTTATCCAAGCAGAGGGGACACAATGTTTGGCTAGGGTAAAGTTCATTTATACTTATAGTTCACACCTGTCTTACATAGCCGTCGGCGTTCAGGGAATAAGGCAAAGCAACAACGAAAGACCAGAAGCATTTTACAGCATCTTACATCCGCATCTTCGATAATGTTATCACAAATGTTGGAAATGCTTACAACAAATACGGCGGTCATTTAAGGTAGAAGGTTCTTCCCTATTCGTTTTCAATTAATAAAACACACATACTTATCAAAGTATTGCCGCATTTGACAATGGCAACCACAAAGCGGTGGTCTAGATGGCGGTGGTAGAGTTGGACTTGAACCTTGGGATCAGCGGTATCTTGTTGATGTCTCTGAGCAATTCACCACTTAACCCTCGTGCATGTGTGGCTCCTGAGATAGGCAACATTCAATGTGCTGCTGCTGCCATCGGCGCCGTGTGTATCATCCACTTTCGACTAATTGATCGGGGTTTACACTCAGCAACATTTATAACCGGTCACTTTTCGAACTCTCATATTTTTGTACACATCAATAGAAAATAAAGATAAGTTACTTTACCCAATCGTCATAATGCTCTCAAGCAAATAAAGTTCATGTTTTATACAGCGTCATTAAATAAGCGGAGTTATTGCCCTTTATATACTAAACTTGTTGGTGTGTAATTCAACGTTTGTCCGTGAAAACGTCAACTTATGTAAAAAGGATAACTCAATGACGATCATCCATACAGAAAAACATCAAACATTGCTAAATATATTTCACTTTATAAAGATATACAGCTTTAAATTTAGAAAATATCAAACATTGTGAAATTACAGTTACAAATTCAATTGAAAATAGAACAAAACAAATTTCTCAAAATGGTGATACCGCATTGTGATGGACAAGTCAAATTTCATACACTCATTATTTTGTCAATTTTCATCTAATAGCTTCAATTATAGTAAAATATAAGTGCCTTTTAATTTTATAGGCGACACTGCGTTTCTCAAGGTAAGTTACATTACTGTTATATCTTAGTCGATGATTTTAAATTTATAACATCTTCTCGACTCAACAATAAATCGCAGTAAAACATTACCAAATGCTCTAATTACCATCTAATTGTCCATATCAAACTATTCTTTTCTATGGTTTGTGTTTACAAAAACGGGGTTACATGTACCGTTACTGCATTCAATTCAATTATCATGTGATTTCTAGTCATGCGGGTGGTTGTCTATTAGATTGAACAATTATGTTCGAGAGTAGTAGAATATCATCAAATTTTATTTTTAGGTTGTATACACCATGGCGTTTACATTTACAACCATCATAATATATTGTAGTTCCTTTAGTTACTGAAAATTTGATAATCTCTGAAGTGACATATTATGAGCGATGCTCAGTGTATAAGTACAGTCGGCTGAACGGATGCATATTGACCTTAAATTGGTATTTTAATTCACTAACCGTACTTTGAACAAACGGCAAAAGTAAGTTCCTTTTATTCAAGACCCCTTCAATCCCCTTAAATATATCATGATTATACCAACCAAATATTAACGTTACCCCTTTTTTGACATAATAATTGAATTATTTAATTTGATTGGCTGTTTTATTATTCTTTGGCACCGTCCGTTGTTGGTTAATATATACTGAAAAAATAAAGTTTAGCAAGTTTTTCAGGGTACTAATATGTTTTTTTGTATGGCGATGTGCGCATTCGTGATGAAATTAACATGTCGGTCATGACTTAATTATCACAATTCCAGTGGTCAGTTGTGTGTTCGTGGTTTTGAGAAGCTAATGACGTCATTTATAAAGACAACACATGTAACACATGCAGGAGGAAATTTGATACGTGTAAAGGATGAAAACAAGCACGATATTGTCAGTCTTATGCCACAACCAAATAAACCGGTGTTAAAATTGTAAAATAATCAATGGTTCGAGGCCCAAGAATGACAGTGAACGACGTCAAATGACTATTGGAATGTTGAATGATGTCATGAAGGCAAGAGGCAAAGCAATACATTTTAATGACAATTAATTGATCATAAGTCGCCTAAAGACTAAATATTCGCTAACAGGAGACGTCAAAGGAGGGCCGTGTTCAGACAGACTAACAATAACTACGTCACAAGAAGAGCGTTAGATTGCAGTGACGTCAACACGTAACAGATTTATGTGAAATCACCAGTTAGCTGTTCTGTCAGGAACGCAAACGGCACACTTTTTTTTAAATCGACTGGAATAGACAATCCACCGCTAGAATTTATGGACGCCATGCTGACGTTGGCATAACGTTGACACGACGTCATTGGTAGTGTTCGTTTGCCTGGGCAATTTTTATCGCATAACGACTCGAAGGCAATAAAATTACCATCTCCGTATGGATTAAACAAACACGCTAGAATTTTCGCCTATTTAACAAATTTTGGTCCTTGAGGAGAGGAGATGAGGAACAAAATGCCATCCAAGGTGGATGACCTTGAGCAAACATTGAACAAAACTGGTATAACATTCCCCTAACCGTTGTTTTCAAGCTTCGTAACAGCAAGAGACAAACATGTTCGACTGTAATGACTCATTAAGGAGGACATAATCGACATCAAATTTCTTGTGATTTTTCTAATTAACCCCTATTTCCTTACAAGTGACGAATATCGGCTTAAATGGTTGAATTTCAAATGGAATGAAATGATCTTAAGATTTAAAGACTTTCCTTCTGTTAAATACCATGCAACTTCACGAAAACAAATGAAATAGTCCAACTTGCTAAACTTATTTTTATAAGTATATAGTTCATAGTAACTTGGTGCATTTAACATTCACGGATACAGCATCAGTATGGTCCAACAAGCTCATTTGTCTAAGGATGGGCTCCGACCAGCTGTTTTCTTGACGGTTGTCCTAATCAGACTGTTAGTCTAGGCAAACACGTCTACATTAATATATATGTTGCTAAAATCCCAAAATCCTGTTATGCGCGTATCATTTTGTATTCACAATTTTCAACTAATTATTATGACAAAATTCCAAATTATTCATGACATTATTCGATATCTAGTAAATCAATTTGTTTTTTATACATTTATACTGATAGGTCGTTCCTTATAATAATAATGATCTATCCACCATGTTTATTTATTTTTAGGGCTCCAGTGAACGAAATATATGTGTTTTCCACAACTTAAATGGCGAGCACCAATGCGTATCCTTGCAATATTGTTATTTTCATGTAAAATCTATTGTGTACTTTTTTGAGAAATTCAATCAGCTACGCCGCCGTAGCTGACAAAAATAAATCAGGATACACGCTAGAAGAAGCAACGCCGCCTCAGCGGATCATTAAGTCCACAGGGTGCATGCTAGAAGAAGCTGCGTCACCTCAGTAGAACATTAAGTCGGCACGGTGTACGCTAGAACAACATACGCCACCTCAGCAGATCATTAACATATATCAAATGATTTTTATATTGATAAGTTCCATTACACCTCTTTCAGCATGATAACTATCTTGATAACAGACATGTAATTATGATACTACCAGTAAAGTTATAATACACAAGTACATTATTGCGATATTATCACTATTAATATACATATGATACTTAGGATATTTACTCTAATGATACACTGTACAATCGGAACTGTTCGCGGGGTCAACAATTCCTGAAATTGTTATTCTGTGGTAGTTTGAGATGTTAAAAGTTAAATATAGCAATTGTTTAAATGCATTTAAGTTTTCGCAAACCTTTCGATGTCACGAAAATACCGGAACTTCATTCATCGCGAAAATGTTTGATTTTACAGTACATCAGTAGATTCAAGTGGATAGGTTATCCACGAACCTTACTTGCTGACTGCTAATCAACCACTACCAGGCACAGTCATGATTTCCTATCTGTGTCCTTGTCTTGAATTTGTGTTGTTTATTGCGATGTTTTTTCGGGGATAAAAGTACTTTCAAAAGAGATTTTGTTTACCAACAACGTATTAAATAACTTGTTACCAATTGTTGTTTTGTAAAATGCGTTCACGCGCTACATGAAGAAAAACCCGCAGGCATTAATGTGATATTGTTGATTATTGTGAAATAATTGTTTTCATTTTTATTCGAACATTATATCGAAATGAAGTTAAATTTAAGTGTTGTTTTGGTATTTAAACTCCTACTGACAGTATTACAGTCATATAGCGACTGTACAGTTGCATTACTTTGACACTGAGTCCCTAAAATAGATAATCCATGAAAACTGTCAACAGTGGTACGACATAATTATGAATATGCCACAGTAAGAAATGTCATTGGTAGTGAACCAAATTAGAGAGGAAAACAGATTATGATTTAGATAATGTACTTCTTATTCTGTTTATTTGGGTTTATGTCGTTTTTTTTAGTGAACCAAATTAGAGAGGAAAACAGATTATGATTTAGATAATGTACTTCTTATTCTGTTTATTTGGGTTTATGTCGTTTTTTTTAAAAAAAAAGCCATAAACGTTTGCCGATTCACATTACCAGTTTTTCTAGGATCCATTTATAGATATATCATAGCTACGAGGTGACCTATCTGAAGATAGTTGAGGGTTTACAAAGTGAACCCGTACATTGTCGTTCAGTTAATGCAGTTATTTACACTAATTATTGTTTATATAACTTTGTTCGAATGTAATAGCTGATTGAGTTGGCTTCAAATAATAGATGCGCCTTAGCTAAGTTAAGTCTATGAAACGGGTCCCTGGACTGTAACCTAACAAGAACTAACCTACCCTTTGACAAAGAACCAGCATCCATACCAAATCGGGAGGAAACTCGAAATTGTTGTCAAATTGTCATGGAAGGGTATGCCATGTTGCGACAGGAAATCACCGGGATACAAATCCAACACATTAACCACTGGACCACGGCAGCGGCCGGTACGAGGTACATACCATGAAAAAAAAAAGTTCTACTATTTTACGTGGGACGTTCAAAGAAAAACGGGACTAGAATCCTTTTTCCATATACAGTATAATTATAACTAAAACAAATACGCGGTCCGAGAGTTACAGATGAATAAACAAGGTCACTTACGCCGACCCGGCGCACAAAATGACATCGCTATTTTACAAGGCGTTCGTGCTTCGCATCGGGCTATAAAATAGGATGTTTATAGTGATGAATACATTCCTGTACCACACTGAACCATTAAAGCGTTGGTGAGAATCGCATGTATTTTTCCTTATCTTATCTGGTCGAGGCAGCGTATCATGAAACGTTGATATTTTGCAAATGTCTCAGTAACTGACGTTACAAACGTTATATTAATTCATATTACTGCCCTGTCTTTCAAAGCTGAACAGTTATCACTGAATTGTAAAAATGATAAACGACTCGGAGAAATATTTCCAAACGTAGTTACGATCATTACATACGATTCAGAGGACATAGTCATCTTGCTGTTGACAGAACTTGGTGTTTGTCCGTTTTTCCTTACGTTCTGGTGACGTTACTTTGGCGTCACGACGTTGTCACTCTTGGAGTTCAACTTCTATTTATTTCCGTACCGAAAGTCCGAATGTCGTCATTTTGGCAGACATCGTCCAATATGTAACATGCAATGTAATGGTTTGAAAACTATAGATATGATAGTATGAAAGTATTACGTAGTCGCCATCAATGGTAATTGGTGGGCTCCGCCGGGTGTGTGTTACCATGGTTTCAAAATTAACAATTATGAGCGGACGTGATAGTGCAACCCGATAAATTAGATATCAATTTTTCGCAATTGAATTCCGAATCAATTTTTGGTAATAATATTTGTATAATATATAAAACTATACCCGCGAGGGCCCCAGTGCTGTTTATTTTTTAACATCCCACGTAGTAAAGTATTTGTTTTGTACTTGATACGAGAACTCATTAACAACACCATATTTTCAATTCACTACTTGCTAGCAAATAATAATACCCTTTATTACTGTAACAAAGGATAATTTAAAACTCATTACACGATTTATACATTTATAAATTCATGCACGATGTATTGACAATAAAGTGTTATACAAAACGTATACATGTATTGCATTTGTCGACGTTATGTGGTGTTTGTAACACTCCCAAATCATAAGTTAATATTTTATTAAAACAATCACCAACTTGACAACTTCTTTTCATTTCATAATTCGATCGTGTGAATCGAACTCATGAATTAGTTACGGAATTGAGTAATCAATGGATGACCGAGCAAGCGGTCAAAGGTCGGTAAGTATGTTGTTGAAGATTTGAGTGATAATGGTGAAAGGTCGAAAGTTGTAGTGTGGTGTAAGTCTGAACCGTTCCAATGTATTAAGACCAACACTGCAACATAAAAATTAAAAGAACGTTAAAAACGACGACATAAGTAAGACTACTTACGTAGACTGAAAGTCGAATTTACAATAACGAAAACTGAACGTATGAAAGCTAAACATGTTTCCTTAAAATCTAAAGGAATATACAATTAACGGCCATATGCCATATATTAGACATTCGACAGTAAACTAGACTGGTTCCTCCATCCACTCTGTGTTTGTTGGGGCTGGGGAGGACTCAGTCGCCCGTCGTCGTTGGTATTTATAGGCGTGTTCCACGTGCTATTTGCTCAGTCGATTTGTACGAACAAAGAAGTTCACACGATTATACACCAAAAGTCATTTTACCTACCCTCCCTACCCGTAGTTACTTGTTATTGGTAACTTACGATGTCAGGTTGCGTTGGTTAAGAACAATATGTTATACTTCTAGAACCATTATGTTTTTTGTTCCATGAGTGGCCATGGTGACAATTGATGTAACGAACGTGGCTGTTACTTGTACCAGTAAAATTCTTGTAGAATAATTTCATTTTCCTTGTGAGTTTTATTTTGCAGAATGTGTCTGAGGTATGTATGGAGTACTAAAGTCTTTAGCCAAACTAAAGCCAAACTATGTGTGTGTAGTCACAGATACAACTAACACCCAACGACGCTTACCGACTTATCGACACTGGGATTTCATTCAGGATATCCACTAGAAAGGGAACTTAGTGTGTTCGTTTTTCATTCAGGGAAAACTTAATATTCGCAAAGTTTGAAGTGTCCTTGCTTAAACATGGATGACTCAATTGATTATTTACTTTTCATAGTTAGTCACTCCGCTATTATGTGGTTTTTGAGCCGACATATTTCAGTCGAATGAAAGGGACCGGACATACATTTTCTTACATGCATTGCTCTGGATTTGGTCCCTGTAACTTATAATTTTTTTTAAACAATTCAAACTCCGATTCGGGTTACGTTGACATGTGGACATCCACGCATTAAAGAACCCAGTTCCCCAATAGTTTAAAGTATATAGTGACTAGTGGAAGCAGGTACATACATAGCGGTTCTTTGGTGGGAACCAAGTTTTGTGTTATGGTGATATTGTCCTAGTACTAGATAATACCTACCAAGTATTGTGTTGTTGCTGTATTGCGTTGCATGGGTGAAGCAAAACTTGCGTTGCTAGTTGCTGTATTGCGTGAGTTGCTGTATTGCGTTTCTTATAGCTGACATAGCTTGCGTCTGTTGTAATCTGCGGCCGTTATGGTTTTTCGTCTGTTATAGCCGTGTTTGCTATATTTGCATCTGCTGCAGCCTGTGTCGGTTATAAGTCACATCTGGCTGGTGCCAAGGTATTGCAATGGTATTTGCGTAGCACAGTTGCCATCTCATATTATGGTAGAACATGTTAACCTGCCACACTGAAATTGTAACTATATTAGTGCGTAATAAATGTCCGGTATACTTTCCGTTGACTGCACTGACACTGACAGGACACCCTGTCGGTTTTGGAGTGACCACAACCTGCTATTTTAATTTATATACTTCTTTGCGTATGCATACTAATTGATTATAAATATTTTTTATATTAAAGAGTGAGTACATCGCACAGTAGTTGTTATTTACATTCAGTAATAAAAAAGCACGTCAAATAACTTACAGTTAACTAGGGTTGACTATCGAGTCCATTTTTGACTATTGCAATACTATTGCTATTGCTGAAAGTACTATTGCGATACTATTAAATTGCTGGTAACTATTGCGATACTATTGCAATAGTTATTGCCAAGATTGGAAAACCAGATATTAACTTGTAAATGCAAATTTGCACTGTTTTGGATATCACTTCGTTGTACAACATACTAATCTACAATTTTTGGAAATGATTTAAGATGAATTAAACAAAAATAGATTTAATACTATTAGAAAGTTTTTATTATGTTCAATGGAAGAATGATTGCAATATTGGTGCTTATTGGCAGTTTTGGTGCGTATGATTATCTAAAATTAGATTTTAACGAGAACGGAAGTTGTTTTAATCTTATTATAAACTTTATTTAAACTATCGTAACTATCGATAGTTAGCCCAACTATCTGCGATAGTTATTGGATCGATACTTTTACAATCGATTCATACTATCGGGTCACTCGGGATCGCAATGAATCGATATTTCGATGTATCGGCTCACCCCTACAGTTAACGTTCCTTAATTTTGTGCGCAAGTACATTTCACGCGTTTGTGTCGTAAACAGTTTTACCGGGTAATCATAACAATAATGCCCAACTTGACCAGTGTTTAGTTTTACATTTCCTTTTTGTCGTATTGAATGTTTCCGAGAAGTCTCGTTTATTCAACAAACATCTGATAAACAACAAAGATGTCTTGATTGGACTACAAGTCTACGCCAATACTCCGACAGGGAATTATTTCTCTGTCTCTGAAATATTAAATATTATGATAGCACGATCTAGTCGTGATATGTAGTTGGAATAACAATGCGAACCTTTGATCCAATCTGCTAGCATGATTGCTATTTGTTCGCACGGTTCCCAAAGGATGTACACATCATATGAAACATCACGAAAGACATACGGAAAGTAATTCAAAAGCGCAAACGATCGACCAATGGAAAAATTGGTTTAACATAACGCTTAAACGTCAAAGAGAGCAAATTTGATTCCATTTCGGGGAACAATGCGCCCGTATTCGTTTGTAAAAATCTTGTCTGAAACCGATTTATTGTTTTATTGTGACACGCAGAGATCGCAAAGAAAACCCCACAGGACTTGGTTACTCTTGTTGCTTCTTGAATACGGTAGATGTAATCAAGTTATTATGTATCATGTTGAGAATGTATCCGTCCACATAAGCTCTTACGTAACTGCCACCTAAAACGAAATGTCGCGAGATTTAAGATGCATCTGAGACAATAATACCTTTCAAATGATTGTGTGCTATCTGGGTATCAGACAATCGAGGATACTTTATAACACGGATACATGAGAGGTTTACGGTCATATAACTGTACGTAATGATGATACCGGTGTTCAATTTGCTCCATACAAGTGGGTGGACAAGCTACTGTCTGTTGATCCGAATATTGTGGGTTCGATCCCGCCTCCAGCCGGATTAAAACATTAATGCTTTTCAGTGTTTGCCACCTATCATAGTATTAACTAAATCTACTTACAGTCTTTAGGACGAGAGTTTAGAACCGAGGTCCCGTGTATGATGTTTTTACTTCTGGAAATGGGGCATCTTCTGTATCAAACACTATCCCCCAAAACGTATTTTAAAAGTACTTACCTTTTCTTGGGGGCTCTCCTATATGGATTTCCGGTTGCGAGGATAAACAAAAGCATATAAATCAAAAACTTCATACAAGACTGGTCAAAACAATCATATCGCACTGTTTAAGTGCACATATGATAGTGCAGTGTATGTTATAGACTCACCTAGTATCCAGCAAGTATTGACTCACATTGTGCGCTTGATCTAATATAATGCATGCTTTTTAGAAACGTTCTGAGGCAAGAATGATTTGTTTTGTGTTTTGATTCTGTTAAAGTTGTTAGACTGATTGGGGATCACAACTGGACCATGCACATGGTTGTCGATATAATTATAGAGACCAAGCGAAAATCAGGACACGGATGCATCGACTTACCAATGGACAAATTGGCAAAACTCAGTATATACTAGATTAATCGGTGCTCTAATCCCCGTAACAAATGTACAAATATAATATAACACTAATGATATAACAACTGCCGTGATACAAGTACATGTATGTATATTTTTTTATATGAAACTGGTATCATGTAAATAAACTGGTCGACCTAATAAATAAGACTAAAGCTTTAACATAAAACGCTTATATAATTATCGAACCTTATTAGTGTCCTTGCTTCACGCAATGTATACCTCAGATTTGCCCTCCTTTTCCAATACCAAGGACATTCTTAATCATCATTTGAATAATGTTCCCACGGGATATGTATGGAGAGCTGCTATTTTGTGAATGTGGCTTTCGGTGGTATTGTATTATCCCTCCTTACGGAACGTGTTATCATGGATTACTTTTGGATTATTCAGTCTTATACTAACGACACCTTAATTGTTCTAAAGCCTACTAATATTTAACATAAGCCTTGTGACTGCCGTTAACTTGTCTTTGATCATAATTTGGTGTAATTGCTTGTGTGTCATGCGACTGTCGTATGACCTTTTTAAGAAATATTAGATGAACGCAACGCTGTAAACCTAATTCTTGACAGGTGAGACCGTTGTATGAGCAAAGTACAGCTTGCAATGTGTCTTGATGTCTGCGAGTTTGTGTGTAACTTAAGTTTACTTCCGGGATTAATAAATCGTGCCATCAAATAAATCTGTAACAGACAATGGCAGAAGTTTTCATAACTTGCATAACTCAAATAGTGATA
The DNA here is from genome assembly GCA_947247005.1 of Spisula solida. Lineage (NCBI taxonomy): Eukaryota > Metazoa > Mollusca > Bivalvia > Venerida > Mactridae > Spisula > Spisula solida. Next base: position 36,549,943 of record OX365947.1, on the reverse strand, counting down.
CCCGAACCCTTAACCATTTCTTATTATCTTTCTCTTACTTTCCTTTCTTACTCTCTACAATCACAACCTCTCTTCTAAGCGAATGTCCTCATAACTCTTCCCCTTCCCCTATCTATACTACAAAAATCATAATGATGTTTGTAGATTGTCGCTGAAGTGTTTAAGATACAATGTTCAGCTGGTCGTTTTTGCTGGTCGACTAATTGTGGGGATTCAATTTCATGTTCAAGTTCAACAAAGAACTAAGCGGACTTTACTCCGCCTTTAGTTTTAATTATTTTACAGAGTGAACAACATCATTTTTTCTGATTTTGTAAAACATTATAGAAACACGGAAACAAATAGTTATGGATTAACATTCCCACTTCATTGAGCGTGTGGTTTCAAATCGTGCTTTAGTTATGATTGATCACCATGAACCTATCTTATAGAAACAGGGTTAATTTGTCGTTTGATGAACGAACTGATACTTCGCGATATAAGCCGGTTTTCAACAGTATTTTTATATACATGCTAATTTGATTGATGACTTTCAGAGTTCATCTATTCCCCGCCTTTTTGTCTATCAGGATCGGAACAAAAAGTTTATTAAAGACAAAGCATCCTATATATTTACATTACTATAAACATTGCATACATAAGGAAACGAAAATACATAAAACTTGATCATGAAGACAGACAATTGAGTGCGATAATGTTTTGTTGTTAAGTTATGTTGGATTCGAATAAATACATGATTAATTCATTATTACAAATAATGCACCGATTTATATAGTAAAATACCACCAATTTCTTAGTCTAAAAGTTTTTATACTTAAAAAAGCGAATTGTAAGAAAAATGAACTCTAAAACGCTTGGTCTTTGGTAATACTACTTTGGAATAATCTTTCTCTATAAAGTACATATTGAAACAAAATGAAACTCACCACCAACATTGTTTAAAATACAACAATTATACTTTCTATCATTTCTACATTATGTTGACATATTTAAATGTTTCATTCATGTGAAGAAAATCTCAAATTTAAGACGATTTCTCTATAGTTCACACTTTCAAGAATATATAAATATGATGAACGATCAAAACTTGTTTGAACCTTTCTAAATATATCAAGTGAGGAACAATTTCCCAAACCCACTCTCAACTGTGATACATACGTATCTCGCAGTCTTGTCTTAAAAATATGTATGACAAAATTAACATTAACAGCCTCAGGATAAGCCCAATTAAACATCACCCAAACCAGTGTTTTGTTATCAATGGCTTACTAGTATTTCACCAGACCAGTGATTACAATTGTGATTTTTATACGCCCGTTTGAAAAACGGGACGTAATATGGGAACACCCTTGGCGGGCGGCCGAGCTTGGCGGCGTCCAGCAGTTAGTCTGTACTCTAACACAGTTTTCATCCGATCGTCTTCAAAGTTTGTGGCAATTCTTATGGGCATAATATCTAGGCCAAGTTCGATTATAGGCCAAATCGGCCTAGGCCTTATTTGGGTATGAGCCTTTAATTACCAAATAAGTATGAAATTGGCATTGTCTGTGTGTGCTCTAAAGCAAACATTTTTCATCTGATCGTCTTCAGACTTTGTGACAATGCTTATGGCCATAATAACTATGCCAAGTTCGACTATAGGCCAAATCGGCTTAGGCCTTATTCGCTTATGGGCCTTTAATTACCAAATAAGTATGAAATTGGCATTGTCTGTGCTTAAACGCAAACAGTTTTCATGCGATCGTCTTCAAACTTTGTGACAATGCTTATGGGCATAATATCTAGGCCAAGTTTGATTATAGGCCAAATCGGCCAAGGCCATATGGTTATGGACCCTTAATTACCAAATAAGTATGGAATTGGCCTTGTCTAGGCCAAGTTTGATTTTTTTATTATAGGCCAAATTAGCATAGGCCTTATTGGGTTATGATCCTTTAATTATCAAAAAAGTGTTAAATTGGCCTTGTGTGTACTGTAGTTTAAACAGTTTTCATTCGATCGTCTTCAAAGTTGGTGACAGTGTTTTGAGCATACTACCTAGACCACGTTCAATAATAGGCCAAATCGATATAGACCATCTTAGGTAATTGTCCTATAATTACCTAAATAAATGTGAAATTGACCTTGTCTGTTCTCTAGTGCAAAGAGTATTCGTCTGAGTATCTTTAAACTTTGTGACAATGTTTATGCGTATAATATCTAGGACAAGTTTAATTGTAGTCCATATCAGCCTAGGTCTTCTTTGGTTATTGTTCTTTAATTAAAAAAAAGTTGGATTGTTTGTTTTGTTCATTCACCATGCCCTGAGACTCGCCATGCCCCGAGACGGGCGTATTTTGTGACATTTTGGCTCTTGTTGTCTCTAGAATTACGTTGGTCCATTAATACGCACTGTAAAATACATTTATTTGATTTATTTTCCTGCAATTTTAAATAAATATTTGCCAATTCGTATACGTCTTTCTTGTACTAATGGAAACCTTCCCATTTCCCCGTAAACCACAAAGAAAATGGTATGACCATTAACATTTAACATATGTTTACTAAGAGTTTTTTTATCCCTTTCAATTAGTTCCGCCTTATGCATTTTCCAAACATTAGCATGGACTAGATTAGATACAATATTAACAGGTACTTGAACCTCATCGATTTTGACGAACATAAAAAGCGTAAAGCTTTACCAGCATGTGTTTTAGCAGCTTTTATAAATGATCTAACACATGAAAAAACAACCCCGAAATTGTTAAAACAATATCAATTTCATGTCCGTTATAATACCAATGGCTGTTTTGTAACAACATAATGTCCGGGACCCAAACATTGAAACTACCTAGTAGACGATTACCTTAACAGCTACGCAATGCAAGACGCTACGTAACATGTAGTATGATGTTCAGTACCTTAGTATATTACCATAAGTAATACTTATCATTAATTTCACATACAAATACCAACGAATATGCTTGAAAAAGAAAGGCCTTCGACAAACCTCATTCGACTTTTATTGTCGGTGAAGTAATATATGCACTGGCGACTGGTCATTGAATCATTTAGACCAATTGTCGAATGTTATTGTACGGTGTAATAAGCTCAATTTGCTTCTTATACCCTGATGAACCGAATTCAATACAATCTAATCATTGATCTATAAGATTTCATTAGTGCAATGTAAATTGCCAGACAATGGGACTTAACGTAACATTTTATGAACATTCTTCTTACCAAACGTAATTTTGCATCGTCTGCAAAGTCCTCTTATTTATTTTATTCACATATCAGTACACATTTTCCATTATAATGGACATTACAATAAATTCTAAATGGTTTATCCACTAAATAAAACAAAATCATTCAATCATCCATTTTGCTGAAACGATCATATGATTGATAGTAACATCATATCTTTAATTTTTAAAATTGGAAGAAAATATATGGAATTAATTACTGTGTTGATATGACTTAATTTTAAAGTAGCACATTAATATAAAGACCCTGCTAATTTGCATCACATAACATTGGTCACTTGGTAAAGTAACACCATGCTGATAATATTTATGTTAAAGAATGAGCTGTACATATTTCGCAAGAATTTTCTAAACTATGTAAAAAAAGATATTCTTGATATTGCTCTTCAGCTGGAAATTGTAAGATTCTGAGTTTTCCCTTAAGAAACTTTGTGAATATTACCCCTGGTCTCTGTAATTCATGGTAGTGTTGAGTTCGCTTCATGAAAAACATCGACCAGGCATTTTCTTCTGAAAAATATCAGTTATTGTCGTCTCATAGAAATTTATCTTTTACAGCAGTTATTGATATAAGTCGACATTTAAATGCAACAAAGTTAATATTAAGTTAGTTATGACTGGATAAATATGTACATTTGTATCCCTCATTTTGGTAGCTGAATAAACAAATGTTGATAATTTCTCTATTGTTGTAATGTTTTGTGAATTCATTAAATTGGGAATTTCTTTTTAAGTTGGCCAAGTGTAGTAATAACGCTTGATGATTTTTCTCATTTTTTATAATAAGGACATACAAATGTACATGGATTAAAAGGAAATGATACTCAGTTTATATTTGCTGCATTCTACAAAATTTGCATAATTTTATATTTTTGTCAATATTTCTTATTCTGCCTTCTTCGATTGCGAGTTTATGAAATGTCTAGGTAATGCTATACATTTTTGACTTCAGACATAAAACATTCTATAGCTTTGAGCAAATGAAATTACTATAAGAATCCCAAATGGCGATTTTTTTAAATATTACACTTTCATTAAAAATTTACAAAAAAGTGGAAAATACAATTGAATAACTGTAATAGGACATACGGTACACATAACTTTTTGATTTATAAGGTAAATGGAAAAACCAAAATAAGTACAATGTCTTACAAAACAAATAAAAGAAAAAATACCAAATGAACCAAATAACAAAAGAAAATGGAGTATTAATCACGCAATTGACGGTATAAAATGGAATAAAATCCGCAAACAATCATGTAACATTACAATAGATACGAAACTAAGCGAATTCCAGTAAAAGTATCTCAGGAATATAATACCAAACAACTCATTCCTATATAAGTGTCGTTTAATCCAATAAAGTATGTGTGATTTTTGCAAAACGAATCCAGATTCAATTAACCATATGTTTTTGTGCAAGGCTTTTGGTCTGAAGTGAAGTTATTTTTAGAATACAAAATATAAAAGACTATTAATCTTACATTTTAAATATATTTCATTTTGCAACATTATTGACAATAAAGATGAAGAAAGCTAATTATATCATTTTCTTTCGAAATATTTTATATTCAAAAACAAATGCAACAAAAGTGTACCGCTAATCCGGCATGTTTAGAAAATGTTAACTATAGGAAGAAGCTTGAACAAACTATAGCTCTTTTCAAAGATAAAGTAGTAGTATGAAACAGTAAACGGCAAAAGATCACATAAAACACATTTCAAAGATATTGGTATACACCCACCAATAACCTCTTTCTCCCCCTCCATTACTAGCATACTTTTGTTCTTACTCTCACTTTACTATGAATCCTCAAAAAATCATAGCGGCATCTATAAAATGTTATATAATAGTATGAAACCTGTTTATGTTGTTGTATGTGAATGTATGATTTTTGTTTTGTTCTTTTATTTTGAACGACTATGATTATGCTGGATATTGAAATGATAGAAAACAAACTAAATCAATGTGTTTAGTGTTTTTAATATACGAGTATAAGCATGGTTATATCTAATATCAAATCGACATTTTTCATAAACGTGTCTGAATTAGGGTGGAACAACTCTTGAACAACTCTTGAACAACCAACATCGCCTCAGCACATCATTGACATACATGAAATTATTTCATTATTGATAAGATTCCATATCAACTCTTTCAGCGGGATAAATATCTTGATAATACACATGCAATTAGGATAGAACGAGTATATTTATAATACACAAGGAACCATTTTCGGTATTATCACTATTAATATTTACTAAATTGTTATACCGTACAATCATAAATATTCGCAAGGCAAAATGTTCGCGATTTTATAAATTCATAGAAAAACTTTTACTAACCTTGTTTAAATTCAAGAAAGTGAATTTTCGCAAACTTCAATTGCACAAGCATTGCGAAATTTCAACGCTCGCAAATGTGTCTAGTTGTACATGACATATACATTAGTCTAATCAGTAGATTCATGTGGATAGGTTATTCATAACCTTAACTGTTGGCTGTTAATCAACCACAATCAGGCACAGTCAGGATTTCCTATCTGTGTCCTTGTCTTGAATTCATGTTGTTTATTGCGATGTTTCTTCGGGGGTAAATAAGATATTTCCCATGACATATTTACGGCCATTAGTACGGTATGTTGTCAATAACTATACCGTATAATAGAGACAACAAGATGTTGACATATCAACAAACAACATCGGGAATATGCTGAAATCATGACATTATCATATATTTGACCTCTACACGCCTGACACATCGAGTGGTCTACATCGCAATTAAACACTTTAATGACGCACAAAACTGGAACTACTCCGTAAAGATCGATTGTCGTCGTTAATTAAGTCCATTCTAAATACTATCGAACGTGTCTATGTGCATAATAAACATATCGTTAGAAAGCTTTTTCAATGACGAATCGAATGGTATACACGTAAGTTTCATGGAGACGACTAATAATTTTATAATGAAAAATGCGCAACAAAGATAAAATTTGAATAAAAATGATGTGTCACAACGCTTCGTTTTTGCATGAGAAATAAAAACAAGATATTTGGCAATAACTGTATACTCTTTATCGTAAAGAGAGCAACAGAAAAAAAGTAAGAATACGTTTGCATTGATGTTTTCGTACGTTTTTTTTGTTTCGAAATTGGAGACATACTCGGTGAATGCTATTACTTTTCATTTTTCCAGATGTCCCCAAACGTGACACATTATTATATGTAACGTTGAAAAATTAAAACAGTCAAATGCGGCGATTATTTTATACCATTTATTGCAAAGGAATTCACAAAAGAAAAAAGTCCGAATATGTTTCCATCGTTATTTACATAAATAATTTTGACTTTGAAAATGCTCGAAAAATGCTTTTAGTTTGTCTGTGTCCAGCGATTTGTCCCACGCGCGTAAAAATAACGTTAAAAATAAAACATAAAATTTTGAGAGACAAAATTTTGAGATACGCGAGTTAGGTAATTCACACCGCTTAACTTTTCGATCACGATTTTACTCCTGAACGTAATTAAGGTACTTTCTAAAGAGATGTTGTTTACCACAAACGCATTAAATAACTCGTTACCAACTTTTGTTTGACAAATACGTGTACGCATTACATCAATAAAATTCCACAGGCAAATAATGTGATATTGTTGATTATTGTGAAATAATTGTTTTGATTTTTATACGAACATTATTTCGGAATAAGGATAAAATGAAGTGTTTTTGGTATTTAACTCCCACTGACAGTATTACAGTCATATGGGGACTATACACTTGTGAGCAAATCAGTCCACGAGGCCCCCTTTATAATAGGCGATCCAAGAATACTGTCAACATTGATATGAAATATATATATGGATATGTAAAATAAGAACTGTTATTGGTAGCGAACCACAAATGAGAGAAAAACATCATGCTTATGATTATACTTCTTATTCTGTTTATTTGGGTTTAACAAAAACTAACTTACCCTTTGTAATGGTATGCAATGTGGAGACAGGAATTTGCCGATATACTAATCCAACACAATGACCTCTGGACCATGGCAGCGGCTGATACGAGGTACATACCAAGAAATATAAAAAATGTCTACTCCATAGGGAGTGTTTATTTTCCACTTGCCAAAACTCAATTACTACACCAAATTTTCAATTCACTACTTGCTAGCAAATAGTATTAGTAATACCCTTTATTACTAAGAATAACATATTTCTTGGATAAAGCTGAGCTACATTCATACTCCATGCATTGTCAATAAAGTGTTCAGTAATGTATATTGCAATTGTCGACGTTGTGTTGGGTTTGTCACACTCACCAATCACACAGTCAATATTTTATTAAAACAATCTCGAACTTCACAACTTCTTTTCATTTCAAAATTCGACCGTGTGAATCGAACTCATGAATTAGTTATGGAATTGAGTAATCAATGGATGACCGACCAAGTGGTCAAATGTCGATAAGTATGTTGTTGAAGATTTGAGTGATAATGGTGAAAGGTCGAAAGTTGTAGTGTGGTGTAAATCTAAACCGTACGAATATACAATATTTAGAACAAAAGTGCAACATAAAATCAAAAGAACGTTATAAAAGTAAGACGACATAAGTAAGACTACTACGTAGAATGAAAGTCGAACGTACGAGGGTTGTCCCAGTAAATCATGTACTTTGCTTAACACCAAAAATGTATTCAAACGTTTAGTTTCAAATTTTTACTGATGATTAATGCATATGTTCTTAGCAGGTATGCGTAATTTAATGAAAATGTGTTATGAAATTAATTTTCTGTTAACATTATTAATACACATTGTATGTAAGTGCGGCGCACAGTAATGTCAAGGTAAGAACGACATTCCGCAGAACATTTTTCTCCGTACATTGTACTCAATATACATACGATGGCATTGAACCCTTTTCTGATACACACATGAGAATCAGTCACAGTCTAATGCACCATAAATAATCTGTACAACTGATACAACCAACCCTCATCACGGGAAATACCTAACCCCAACATACGCCTTAAACTGTGAGATGAATGAAAACATGTTGGCGCAGTAGATAGGGTGGATGTACAACCCACTGATTACCCAAACATCATTAGATCGTCCTCGTCACTCATTCATGCGTATTCTAGACATATTGATTTAGAACTGTCAGTGCAGTTTAGGGTAATAAACTATATTTCGACGTCATGTCGGAAAAAAACCCATAAAATGTACTGTTGTTCTACAGGTGTTTTCCTCTTCTGCCGTCGCAATTTTCGCACGTTTCTATATTTAGTGTGGCTATTCAAACATGTGTATTTCTCGTACAAATAATGATTTTCATTTAAATTTACCACTATGACACTAAAAAGACATTCGTAAATGCCGACGTAAAAATTATGAGAAATGATTGATTGAAAGTTTGAGAATGACGAGTTTTATGAGTTGCGCCGTGTTTGCATACATGGGGTTGGTCAATCACGGATACTATGCATTATATACAAATCTGTACACATTTCACGCATTTTCCCAATACAGATTGAATATATAAAGGTATCTACAAAAATCATGATCATGTGACGCGGCAAAAGAAAATTATAAGCAAAGTACACGATTTACTGGGACAACCCTCGTACAATAACGAAAGCTGAACGTATGAAAGCAAAAAAGTACATAAAGATGTTTCCTTTAAATCGGTTGTTTTTGTGTTGACAGATTTTTACTTCCGTTCTAAGCCAAAACTTATTCCACATACAGATGGTATGTCCGCATTGTTAACTTTTAAACACCCTCCGTACCCATAGGCCATAGATACTTATTGGTAACTTACGATGTCAGGTTGTGTTGGTTTAGAACAATATGTTTTACTTCTCGAACCACTATGTTTTTTGTACCATGAGTGTCCATGGTGACAATTGATGTAACGAGCTAGGCTGTAACTTGTACCAGTAAAATATTTGTAGAAAAATTTCATATTCCTTGTGAGTTTTTTTTTGCAGAACTGAGATATGTATGGAGAACTAAAGACTGAGAACCCAGATCCGGTAGTTTAAAATATATAGGAAACAGTAGATACATATACATTCGTAGCGATTTTTGATGGTAACCAAGTTTTGTGTTATGGTGGTATTGTCCTAGTACTAGATAATACCAACTAAGTATTGTGTTGTTGCTGTATTGCGTTGCTAGTTGTTGTATTGCGTTGCTTATTGCTGTATTGCGTTGGTTGCTGTATTGTGTTGTTGCTGAATTGCGTTGCACGGTTGATGCAACATTTGCGTTGCTAGTTGCTGTATTGCGTTGCCTATTTCTGTATTGCGTGGGTTGCTGGTTTGCGTGGGTTGCTGTATTGCGTTTGTTTCAGCTGGCAAATATTGCGTCTGTTGTAATCTGCTTCCGTTATGGTTTTGCGTCTGTTATAGCCGTGTTTGCTATATTTGCATCTGCTCCAGTCTGTGTCTGACATAAGTCATCTCTGGCTGGTGCCAATGTATTGCAATGCTATTTGCGTAGCACAGTTGCCATCTCATATTATGGTAGAACATGTTAACCTGCCACACTGAAATTGTAACTATATTAGTCCGTAATAAATGTCCGGTCTACTTTCCGTTGACAGAATTTACACTGACAGGACACCCTGTCGGTTTTGGAGCGGCCTCAACATATCATTTCAATTTATATACTTCTATGTGTATGCATACTACTTGATTATGCTTTGTTATATTAAAGAATGAGTACATCGCACAATAGTTGTTATTTATATGAGTAATAAAATAAGGACATCATTTAACATATAGTTAACGTTCACCTATTTTATACGCAAGTACATTTCACACTTTGATGTCGTAAACAGTTTTACCGAGAACCATAATAATAATGCCCACCTTTACAGAGTGTTCAGTTTTACATTTTCTTTCAGTGGTATTGTATGTTCCCGAGAAGTCTCGTTTATTCACCAAACATCTCTGATACACAACAATGATTTCTTGATTGGGCTACAAGTCTACGCCAATACTGTGGCAGGGAGTTCATTCTCTGCCTCTGAAATATTAAATTATATGATAGCACGATCTAGTCGTGATATGTAGTTGGAATAACAATGCGAACCTTTGATCCAATCTGCTAGCATGATTGCTATTTGTTCGCACGGTTCCCAAAGGATGTACACATCGTATGAAACATCACGAAAGACATACGGAAAGTAACTCAAAAGCGCAAACGATCGACCAATGGAAAAATTGGTTTAACATAACGCTTAAATGTCAAAGAGAGTAAATTTGATTCCATTTCGGGGAACAATGCGCCCGTATTCGTTTGTAAAAATCTTGTCTGAAACCGATTTATTGTATTACTGTGACACGCAGAGCTCGCAAAGAAAACCCCACAGGACTTGGTTACTCTTGTTGTTTCTTGAATACGGTAGATGTAATCAAGTTATTATGTATCATGTTGAGAATGTATCCGTCAACATAAGCTCTTACGTAACTGCCACCTAAAACGAAATGTCGCGAGATTTAAGATGCATCTGAGACAATAATACCTTTCAAATGATTGTGTGCTATCTGGGTATCAGACAATCGAGGATACTTTATAACACGGATACATGAGAGGTTTACGGTCATATAACTGTACCTAATGATGATACCGGTGTTCAGTTTGCTCCATACAAGTGGTGGACAAGTGGTCCCGTGGTACTGTCTGTTGACTACTTACAGTCTTTAGGACGAGAGTTTAGAACCGAGGTCCCGTGTATGATGTTTTTACTTCTGGAAATGGGGCATCTTCTGTATCAAACACTATCCCCCAAAACGTATTTTAAAAGTACTTACCTTTTCTTGGGGGCTCGCCGATATGGATTTCCGGTTGCGAGGATAAACAAAAGCATATAAATCAAAAACTTCATACAAGACTGGTCAAAACAATCATATCGCACATATGATAGTGCAGTGTATGTTATAGACTCACCTAGTATGCAGCAAGTATTGACTCACATTGTGCGCTTGATCTAAAATAATGCATCATGCTTTCAGAAACGTTCTGAGGCAAGAATTATTTGTTTTGTGTTTTGATTCTGTTAAAGTTGTTAGACTGATTGATGATCACAACTCGACCATGCACATGGTTGTCGATATAATTATAAACACCAAGCGAAAATCAGGACACGGATGCATCGACTTACCAATGGACAAATTGTCAAAACTCTGTATATACTAGATTAATCGGTGCTCTAATCCCCGTAACAACTGTACACATATAATATAACACTAATGATATAACAACTGCCGTGATACAATTATGTATATTTTTATATGAAACTGGTATCAGGTAAATAAACTGGTCGACCTAATAAATAAGACTTAAGCTTTAACATAAAAAGCTTATATAATTATCCAACCTTATTAGTGTCCTTGCTTCACGCAATGTATACCTCAGATTTGCCCACCTTTTCCAATACCAAGGACATTCTTAATCATCATTTGAATAATGTTTCCACGGGATATGTATGGAGAGCTGCTATTTTGTGAATGTGGCTTTCGGTGGTATTGTATTATCCCTCCTTACGGAACGTGTTATCATGGATCACTTCTGGACTATTCAGTCTTATACTAACGACACCTTAGTTGTTCTAAAGCCTACTAATATTTAACATAAGCCTTGTGACTGCCGTTAACTTGTCATTGATCATAATTTTGTGTAATTGCCTGTGTGTCATGCGACTGTCGTATGACCTTTTTAAGAAATATTAGATGAACGCAACGCTGTAAACCTAATTCTTGGCAGGTGAGACTGTTGTATGAGCAAATTACAGCTTGCAATGTGTCTTGATGTCTGCGAGTTTGTGTGTAACTTAAGTTTATTTCCGGGATTAATAAATCGTGCCATCAAACAAATCTGTAACAGAAAATGGCAGAAGTTTTTATAACTTGCATATTAACTCAAATAGTGATACCGTGTAAATTCCCCGAACCCATAACCATTTCTTATTATATTTCTCTTACTTTCCTTTCGTACTCTCTACAATCACAACTTCTCTACTAAGCGAATGTCCTCATAACTCTACCCCTATCTATACTACAAAAATCATAATGACATTAATGAATAATATCAATTAATTCACAGACTTTGATTTGACAAAATTGTTTGTATATTTTGTATATGTGTACAGCTGTATTATATGTTAAAAACGAATAAAAAAGAAACAAAAAACAATCGTGCAGCTGATGCGACACATGCTTTATACCACATCATTATAATTTATTGGTTCATGCTATTCTAAACGTTCATTAATCAAGTGGGTTTGAAATTCTCAGATGTTTGTAGATTGTCGCTGAAGTGTTTAAGATACAATGTTCAGCTGGTCGACTAATTGTGGGGATTCAATTTCATGTTCAAGTTCGTAAAAGAAATAAGCGGACTTTACTCCGCCTTTAGTTTTTATTATTTTACAGAGTGAACAACATCATTTTTTTCTGATTTTATAAAATATTATAGAAACACTTCATTGAGCGTATGGTTTCAAATCGTGCTTTAGTTATGATTGATCACCATGAACCTATCTTATAGAAACAGGGTTAATTTGTCGTTTGATGAACGAACTGATACTTCGCGATATAAGCCGGTTTTCAACAGTATTTTTATATACATGCTAATTTGATTGATGACTTTCGGAGTTCATCTATTCCCCGCCTTTTGATATATCAGGATCGGAACAAAAAGTGTATTAAAGACAAAGCATCCGATAAATTTACATTACTATAAACAGTGCATACGTGAACATGAACATGAAGACAGACAATTGAGTGCGAGAATGGTTTGTTGTTATGTTGGATTCGAATAAATACATGAGTAATTCATTATTACAAATAATGCAACGATTTATATAGTAAAATACCACCAGTTTCCTAGTCTAAAAGTCTTTATACATAAAAAAGCGAATTTTAAGAAAATTGAACTTTAAAACGCTTGGTCTTTGGTAATACTACTTTGGAATATTCTTTCTCTATCAAGGACATATTGAAACAAAATTAAACTCACCATCAACAATGTTTAAAATACTACTATTATACTTTCTATCATTTCTACATTATGTCGACATATCTACATGTTTCATTCATGTGAAGACAATCTCAAATTTAAGACGATTTCTCTATATTTCACACTTTCAAGAATATATAAATATGATTAACGATCAAAACTTGTTTGAACCTTTCTAAATATATCAAGTGAGGAACAATTTCCCAAACCCTCTTTCAACGGTGATACATACGTATCTCGCAGTCTGGTCTTAAAAATATGTATGACAAAATTAACAATGACAGACTCAGGATAAGCCCAATTAAACATCACCCAAACCAGTGTTTTTTTTATCAATGGCTTACTATTATTTCAGCAGACCAGTCATTACAATTGGGATTTTTATACGCCCGTTTGCAAAAAATTACCAAATAAGTATGAAATTGGCCTTGTGTAGGCCAAGTTTTTTTTTTTTTTTTTTCGATTATAGGCCAAATTAGCATAGGCCTTATTGGGTTATGAACTTTTAATTACCAAAAAAGTGTTAAATTGGCCTTGTGTGTACTCTAGTTTAAACAGTTTTCATTCGATCGTCTTCAAAGTTGGTGACAGTGTTTTTGAGCATACTACCTAGGCCAAGTTCAATTATAGGCCAAATCGATATTGACCTTCTTAGGTAATTGTCCTATAATTACCTAAATAAATGTGAAATTGACCTTGTCTGTTCTCTAGTGCAAGTCTGAGTATCTTTAAACTTGGTGACAATGTTTATGCGTATAGTATCTAGGACAAGTTTAATTGTAGTCCAAATCAGCCTAGGCCTTCTTGGGTTATTGTTCTTTAATTAAAAAGTTGGATTGTTTGTTTTTTTCATTCACCATGCCCTGAGACTCACCATGCCCCGAGAAGGGCGTATTTTGTGACATTTGTGACTCTTGTTATCTCTAGTATTACGTTGGTCCATTAATACGCACTGTAAAATACATTTATTTGATTTATTTTCCTGCAATTTTAAATAAATATTTGCCAATTCGTATACGTCTTTCTTTTACTAATGAAAACCCTCCCATTTCCCCGAAAACCACAAAGGAAATGGTATGACCATTAACATTTAACATATGTTTACTAAGAGTTTTTTATCCCTTCCAATTACTTCCGCCTTATGCATTTTCCAAACATTAGCATGGACTAGATTAGATACAATATTAACAGGTACTTGAACATCGTCGATTTTGACGAACATAAAAAGCGTAGACCTTTACCAGCATGTGTTTTAGCAGCTTTTATAAATGATCTAACACATGAAAAAACAACCCCGAAATTGTTAATAACAATATCAATTTCATGTCCGTTATAATATCAATGGCTGTTTTGTAACAACATAATGTCCGGGACCCAAACATTGAAACTACCTATTAGACGATTACCTTAACGGCTGCGCAATGCAAGACGCTACGTAACATGTAGTATGATGTTCAGTTCCTAAGTATATTACCATAAGTAATACTTATCATTAATTTCACATACAAATACCAACGAATATGCTTGGAAAAGAAAAGCCCTTCGACAAACTTCATTCGACTTTTATTGTCGGTGAAGTAATCTATGCACTGGCGACTGGTCATTGAATCATTTAGACCAATTGTCGAATGTTATTGTACGATGTAATAAGCTCAATTTGCTTCTTATACCCTGATGAACCGTATTCAAAACAATCTAATCATTGATCTATTAGATTTCATTAGTGGAATGTAAATTGCCCGACAATGGGACTTAACGTAACATTTTCATGAACATTCTTCTAACGAAACGTAATTTTGCATCGTCTGCAAAGTCCTCTTATTTATTTTATTCACATATCAGTACACATTTTAGTCATGATTGGATAAATATGTATCCCTCATTTTGGTAGCTGAATAAACAAATGTTGATAATTTCTCTATTGTTGTAATGTTTTGTGAATTCATTAAATTGGGAATTTCTTTTTAAGTTGGACAAGTGTAGTAATAACGCTTGATGATTTTTCTCATTTTTTACAATAAGGACATACAAATGTACATGTATTGAAAGGAAATGATACTCAGTTTATATTTGCTGCATTCTACGAAATTTGCATAATTTCATATTTTTGTCAATATTTCTTATTCTGCCTTCTTCGATTGCGAGTTTATGAACTGTCTAGTTAATGCTATACATTGCAAAGGAATTCACTAAAGGAAAAAGTCCGAATATGTTTCCATCGTTATTTACATAAATAATTTTGATTTTGAAAATGCTCGATAAATGCTGTTAGTTTGTCTGTGTCCAGCGATTTGTCCCACGCGCGTAAAAATAACGTTAAAAATAAAACGTAAAATTTTGAGAGACAAATTTTTGAGATACGCGAGTTAGGTTATTTACACTGCTTTATTTTTCGATCACGATTTTACTCCTGAACGTGATTAAGGTACTTTCTAAAGAGATGTTGTTTACCACAAACGCATTAAATAACTCGTTACCAACTTTTGTTTTGAGAAATACGTGTACGCATTACATCAAGAAACATCCACAGGCAAATAATGTGATATCGTTGACTATTGTGAAATAATTGTTTTGATTTTTATACGAATATTATTTCGGAATAAGGTTAAAATGAAGTGTTTTTGGTATTTAACTCCCACTGACAGTATTACAGTCATATGGGGACTATATACTTGTGAGCTAATCAGTCCACAAGGCCTCCTTTATAATAGGCGATCCAAGAATACTGTCAACAGTGATATGAAATAATTATGAATATGTAAAATAAGAAATGTTATTGGTAGCGAACCACAAATGAGAGAAAAACATCATGCTTATGATAATACTTTTTATTCTGTTTATTTGGGTTTGACGTCGTTTTCTTCAAACATTGTTCAGTTATATACGTTGGCCGATTCACATTACCCCTTTTTCTGGGGTGGATTTCATTGACATATCTTAGCTAAGTGGCGACTTATCTATAGATGAGGGCATACAAAGTGAAACCGAACATTTTCGTTCAATTAATGCAGTTTTTTACGATAATTCTTGTTTAGATAATTCTTGTTTGCATGTAATACCCGGTAGCGGATTTAGTTTGCTTCAAAATGCACTTATATGGAAAAGATGAATCCTATCTAAGATACGTCTATGAAACGGGTCCCTTGACTGTAACATAACAAAAACTAACTTACCCTTTGTAATGGTATGCAATGTGGCGACAGGAATATGCCGGGATACAAATCCAACACAATGACCTCTGGACCACGGCAGCGGCTGATACGAGGTACATACCAAGAAAAATAAAAAATGTCTACTCCATGGGGAGTGTTTATTTTCCACTTGCCAAAACTCAATTACTACACCAAATTTTCAATTCACTACTTGCTAGCAAATAGGATTAGTAATACCCTTTATTACTAAGAATAACATATTTCTTGGATAAAGCTGAGCTACATTCATACACGATGTATTGTCAATAAAGTGTTCAGTAATGTATATTGCAATTGTCGACGTTGTGTTGGGTTTGTCACACTCACCAATCACACAGTCAATATTTTATTAAAACAATCTCGAACTTCACAACTTCTTTTCATTTCATAATTCGACCGTGTGAATCGAACTTATGGATTAGTTAAGGTTGTTGTGGAAGATTTGAGTGATAATGGTGAAAGGTCGAAAGTTGTAGTGTGGTGTAAGTCTGAACCGTACGAATATACAATATTTAGACAAAAAGTGCAACATAAAAATCAAAAGAACGTTATAAAAGTAAGACGACATAAGTAAGACTACTACGTAGAATGAAAGTCGAACGTACGAGGGTTGTCCCAGTAAATCGTGTACTTTGCTTATCACCAAAAATGTATTCAAACGTTTATGAAATTAATTTTCTGTTAACATTATTAATACACACGGTATGTAAGTGCGGCGCACAGTAACGTCAAGGTAAGAACGTCATTCCGCAGAACATTTTTTCTCCGTCCTAAAGTATTGTCCATTGTACTCAATATACATACGATGGCATTGAACCCTTTTCTGATACACACATGAGAATCAGTCACAGTCTAATGTACCATAAATAATCTGTATAACCGATACAACCAACCCTCATCACGGGAAATACCTAACCCCAACATATACCTTAAACTGTGAGATGAATGAAAACATGTCGTGAGTTGGCGCAGTAGATAGGGTGGATGTACAACCCACTGATTACCCAAACATCATTAGATCGTCCTCGTCACTCATTCATGCGTATTCTAGACATATTGATTTAGAACTGTCAGTGCAGTTTAGGGTAATAAACTATATTTCGACGTCATGTCGGAAAAAAACCCATAAAATGTACTGTTGTTCTACAGGTGTTTTCCTCTTCTGCCGTCGCAATTTTCGCACGTTTCTATATTTAGTGTGGCTATTCAAACATGTGTATTTCTCGTACAAATAATGATTTTCATTTAAATTTACCACGATGACACTAAAAAGACATTCGTAAATGCCGACGTAAAAATTATGAGAAATGATTGATTGAAAGTTTGAGAATGACGAGTTTTATGAGTTGCGCCGTGTTTGCATACATGGGGTTGGTCAATCACGGATACTATGCATTATATACAAATCTGTACACATTTCACGCATTTTCCCAATACAGATTGAATATATAAAGGTATCTACAAAAATCATGATCATGTGACGCGGCATAAGAAAATTATAAGCAAAGTACACGATTTACTGGGACAACCCTCGTACAATAACGAAAGCTGAACGTATGAAAGCAAAAAAGTACATTAAGATGTTTCCTTTAAATCGGTTGTTTTTGTGTTGACAGATTTTTACTTCCGTTCTAAGCCAAAACTTATTCCACATACAGATGGTATGTCCGCATTGTTAACTTTTTTTAAGATATCAAAGACGTTCACACGGTTAAACCTAAAGTCATTTTACCCACCCTCCCTACCCATAGGCCATAGATACTTATTGGTGACTTACGATGTCAGGTTGTGTTGGTTTAGAACAATATGTTTTACTTCTCGAACCACTATGTTTTTTGTACCATGAGTGTCCATAGTGACAATTGATGTAACGAGCTAGGCTGTAACTTGTACCAGTAAAATATTTGTAGAATAATTTCATATTCCTTGTGAGTTTTATTTTGCAGAACTGAGATATGTATGGAGAAACTAAAGACTGAGAACCCAGATCTGGTAGTTTAAAATATATAGGAAACAGTAGATACATATACATTCGTAGCGATTTTTGATGGTAACCAAGTTTTGTGTTATGGTGGTATTGTCCTAGTACTAGATAATACCAACTAAGTATTGTGTTGTTGCTGTATTGCGTTGCTAGTTGCTGTATTGCGTTGCTTATTGCTGTATTGCGTTGGTTGCTGTATTGTGTTGTTGCTGAATTGCGTTGCACGGTTGATGCAACATTTGCGTTGCTAGTTGCTGTATTGCGTTGCCTATTTCTGTTTTGCGTGGGTTGCTGGTTTGCGTGGGTTGCTGTATTGCGTTTGTTACAGCTGGCAAATATTGCGTCTGTTGTAATCTGCTTCCGTTATGGTTTTGCGTCTGTTATAGCCGTGTTTGCTATATTTGCATCTGCTCCAGTCTGTGTCTGACATAAGTCATCTCTGGCTGGTGCCAATGTATTGCAATGGTATTTGCGTAGCACAGTTGCCATCTCATATTATGGTAGAACATGTTAACCTGCCACACTGAAATTGTTACTATATTAGTCCGTAATAAATGTCCGATCTACTTTCCGTTGACAGAATTTACACTGACAGGACACCCTGTCGGTTTTGGAGCGGCCTCAACATATCATTTCAATTTATATACTTCTATGTGTATGCATACTACTTGATTATGCTTTGTTATATTAAAGAATGAGTACATCGCACAATAGTTGTTATTTATATGAGTAATAAAATAAGGACATCATTTAACATATAGTTAACGTTCACCTATTTTATACGCAAGTACATTTCACACTTTGATGTCGTAAACAGTTTTACCGAGAACCATAATAATAATGCCCACCTTTACAGAGTGTTCAGTTTTACATTTCCTTTCAGTGGTATTGTATGTTCCCGAGAAGTCTCGTTTATTCACCAAACATCTCTGATACACAACAATGATTTCTTGATTGGGCTACAAGTCTACGCCAATACTGTGGCAGGGAGTTCATTCTCTGCCTCTGAAATATTAAATAATATGATAGCACAATCTAGT
Organism: Spisula solida; assembly: GCA_947247005.1. Classification (NCBI taxonomy): domain Eukaryota; kingdom Metazoa; phylum Mollusca; class Bivalvia; order Venerida; family Mactridae; genus Spisula; species Spisula solida. The sequence continues at coordinate 36,530,457 of OX365947.1, read as the reverse complement.
CGTGATATGTAGTTGGAATAACAATGCGAACCTTTGATCCAATCTGCTAGCATGATTGCTATTTGTTCGCACGGTTCCCAAAGGATGTACACATCGTATGAAACATCACGAAAGACATACGGAAAGTAATTCAAAAGCGCAAACGATCGACCAATGGAAAAATTGGTTTAACATAACGCTTAAATGTCAAAGAGAGTAAATTTGATTCCATTTCGGGGAACAATGCGCCCGTATTCGTTTGTAAAAATCTTGTCTGAAACCGATTTATTGTATTACTGTGACACGCAGAGCTCGCAAAGAAAACCCCACAGGACTTGGTTACTCTTGTTGTTTCTTGAATACGGTAGATGTAATCAAGTTATTATGTATCATGTTGAGAATGTATCCGTCAACATAAGCTCTTACGTAACTGCCACCTAAAACGAAATGTCGCGAGATTTAAGATGCATCTGAGACAATAATACCTTTCAAATGATTGTGTGCTATCTGGGTATCAGAAAATCGAGGATACTTTATAACACGGATACATGAGAGGTTTACGGTCATATAACTGTACATAATGATGATACCGGTGTTCAGTTTGCTCCATACAAGTGGTGGACAAGTGGTCCCGTGGTACTGTCTGTTGATCCGAATATTGTGGGTTCGATCCCGCCTCCAGCCGGATTAAAACATAAATGCTTTTCAGTGTTTGCCACCTATCATAACTAAAACTACTTACAGTCTTTCGGACGTGAGTTTAGAACCGAGGTCCCGTGTATGATGTTTTTACTTCTGGAAATGGGGCATCTTCTGTATCATACACTATCCCCCAAAACGTATTTTAAAAGTACTTACCTTTTCTTGGGGGCTCGCTAATATGGATTTCCGGTTGCGAGGATAAACAAAAGCATATAAATCAAAAACTTCATACAAGACTGGTCAAAACAATCATATCGCACATATGATAGTGCAGTGTATGGTATAGACTCACCTAGTATCCAGCAAGTATTGACTCACATTGTGCGCTTGATCTAAAATAATGCATCATGCTTTCAGAAACGTTCTGAGGCAAGAATGATTTGTTTTGTGTTTTGTTTCTGTTAAAGTTGTTAGTCTGATTGACGATCACAACTCGACCATGCACATGGTTGTCGATATAATTATAAAGACCAAGCGAAAATCAAGACACGGATGCATCGACTTACCAATGGACAAATTGTCAAAACTCTGTATATACTAGATTAATCGGTGCTCTAATCCCCGTAACAACTGTACACATATAATATAACACTAATGATATAACAACTGCCGTGATACAATTATGTATATTTTTATATGAAACTGGTATCAGGTAAATAAACTGGTCGACCTAATAAATAAGACTAAAGCTTTAACATTAAAAGCTTATATAATTATCCAACCTTATTAGTGTCCTTGCTTCACGCAATGTATACCTCAGATTTGCCCACCTTTTCCAATACCACGGACATTCTTAATCATCATTTGAATAATGTTTCCACGGCATATGTATGGAGAGCTGCTATTTTGTGAATGTGGCTTTCGGTGGTATTGTATTATCCCTCCTTACGGAACGTGTTATCATGGATCACTTCTGGACTATTCAGTCTTATACTAACGACACCTTAGTTGTTCTAAAGCCTACTAATATTTAACATAAGCCTTGCGACTGCCGTTAACTTGTCTTTGATCATAATTTTGTGTAATTGCCTGTGTGTCATGCGACTGTCGTATGACCTTTTTAAGAAATATTAGATGAACGCAACGCTGTAAACCTAATTCTTGGCAGGTGAGACTGTTGTATGAGCAAATTACAGCTTGCAATGTGTCTTGATGTCTGTGAGTTTGTGTGTAACTTAAGTTTATTTCCGGGGTTAATAAACGTGCCATCAAACAAATCTGTAACAGAAAATGGCAGAAGTTTTCATAACTTGCATATTAACTCAAATAGTGATACCGTGTAAATTCCCCGAACCTATAACCATTTCTTATTATCTTTCTCTTACTTTCCTTTCGTACTCTCTACAATCACAACCTCTCTACTAAGCGAATGTCCTCATAACTCTACCCCTATCTATACTACAAAAATCATAATGACATTAATGAATAATATCAATTAATTTCACAGACTTTAATTTTGACAAAATTGTTGTATATTTTGTATATGTGTACAGCTGTACTATATGTTAAAAACGAATAAAAAAGAAACAAAAAACAATCGTGCAGCTGATGCGACACATGCTTTATACCACATCATTATAATTTATTGGTTCATGCTTTTCTAAACATTCATTTATCAAGTGGGTTTGAAATTCTCAGATGTTTGTAGATTGTCGCTGAAGTGTTTAAGATACAATGTTCAGCTGGTCGACTAATTGTGGGGATTCAATTTCATGTTCAAGTTCGTCAAAGAAATAAGCGGACTTTACTCCGCGTTTAGTTTTTATTATTTAACAGAGTGAACAACATCATTTTTTTCTGATTTTATAAAATATTATAGAAACACGGAAACAAATCGTTATGGATTAACATTCCCACTTCATTGAGCGTATGGTTTCAAATCGTGCTTTAGTTATGATTGATCACCATGAACCTATCTTATAGAAACAGGGTTAATTTGTCGTTTGATGAACGAACTGATACTTCGCGATATAAGCCGGTTTTCAACAGTATTTTTATATACATGCTAATTTGATTGATGACTTTCGGAGTTCATCTATTCCCCGCCTTTTGATATATCAGGATCGGAACAAAAAGTGTATTAAAGACAAAGCATCCGATAAATTTACATTACTATAAACAGTGCATACGTGAACATGAACATGAAGACAGACAATTGAGTGCGAGAATGGTTTGTTGTTATGTTGGATTCGAATAAATACATGAGTAATTCATTATTACAAATAATGCAACGATTTATATAGTAAAATACCACCAGTTTCTTAGTCTAAAAGTCTTTATACATAAAAGAGCGAATTTTAAGAAAAATGAACTTTAAAACGCTTGGTCTTTGGTAATACTACTTTGGAATATTCTTTCTCTATCAAGGACATATTGAAACAAAATTAAACTCACCATCAACATTGTTTAAAATACTACTATTATACTTTCTATCATTTCTACATTATGTCGACATATCTAAATGTTTCATTCATGTGAAGAAAATCTCAAATTTAAGACGATTTCTCTATATTTCACACTTTCAAGAATATATAAATATGATTAACGATCAAAACTTGTTTGAACCTTTCTAAATATATCAAGTGAGGAACAATTTCCCAAACACTCTTTCAACTGTGATACATACGTATCTCGCAGTCTGGTCTTAAAAATATGTATGACAAAATTAACAATAACAGACTCAGGATAAGCCCAATTAAACATCACCCAAACCAGTGTTTTTTTATCAATGGCTTACTATTATTTCAGCAGACCAGTCATTACAATTGGGATTTTTATACGCCCGTTTGCAAAAAATTACCAAATAAGTATGAAATTGGCCTTGTGTAGGCCAAGTTTGATTTTTTTTTTTCGATTATAGGCCAAATTAGCATAGGCCTTATTGGGTTATGAACTTTTAATTACCAAAAAAAGTGTTAAATTGGCCTTGTGTGTACTCTAGTTTAAACAGTTTTCATTCGATCGTCTTCAAAGTTGGTGACAGTGTTTTTGAGCATACTACCTAGGCCAAGTTCAATTATAGGCCAAATCGATATTGACCTTCTTAGGTAATTGTCCTATAATTACCTAAATAAATGTGAAATTGACCTTGTCTGTTCTCTAGTGCAAGTCTGAGTATCTTTAAACTTGGTGACAATGTTTATGCGTATAGTATCTAGGACAAGTTTAATTGTAGTCCAAATCAGCCTAGGCCTTCTATGGTTATTGTTCTTTAATTAAAAAGTTGGATTGTTTGTTTTTTTTCATTCACCATGCCCTGAGACTCACCATGCCCCGAGAAGGGCGTATTTTGTGACATTATGGCTCTTGTTATCTCTAGTATTACGTTGGTCCATTAATTTGCACTGTAAAATACATTTATTTGATTTATTTTCCTGCAATTTTAAATAAATATTTGCCAATTCGTATACGTCTTTCTTTTACTAATGAAAATCCTCCCATTTCCCCGTAAACCACAAAGGAAATGGTATGACCATTAACATTTAACATATGTTTACTAAGAGTTTTTTATCCCTTCCAATTACTTCCGCCTTATGCATTTTCCAAACATTAGCATGGACTAGATTAGATACAATATTAACAGGTACTTTAACCTGGTCGATTTTGACGAATATAAAAAGCGTAGAGCTTTACCAGCATGTGTTTTAGCAGCTTTTATAAATGATCTAACACATGAAAAAACAACCCCGAAATTGTTAATAACAATATCAATTTCATGTCCGTTATAATACCAATGGCTGTTTTGTAACAACATAATGTCCGGGACCCAAACATTGAAACTACCTATTAGACGATTACCTTAACGGCTGCGCAATACAAGACGCTACGTAACATGTAGTATGATGTTCAGTTCCTAAGTATATTACCATAAGTAATACTTAACATTAATTTCACATACAAATACCAACGAATATGCTTGAAAAAGAAAAGCCCTTCGACAAACTTCATTCGACTTTTATTGTCGGTGAAGTAATCTATGCACTGGCGAATGGTCATTGAATCATTTAGACCAATTGTCGAATGTTATTGTACGATGTAATAAGCTCAATTTGCTTCTTATACCCTGATGAACCGTATTCAATACAATCTAATCATTGATCTATTAGATTTCATTAGTGGAATGTAAATTGCCCGACAATGGGACTTAACGTAACATTTTCATGAACATTCTTCTAACCAAACGTAATTTTGCATCGTCTGCAAAGTCCTCTTATTTATTTTATTCACATATCAGTACACATATTCCATTATAATGGACATTACAATAAATTCTAAATGGTTTATTCACTAAATAAAACAAAATCATTCAATCATCGATTTTGCTGAAACGATCATATGATTGATAGTAACATCATATCTTTAATTTTTAAAATTGGAAGAAAAGATATGAAATTAATTACGGTGTTGATATGACTTAATTTTAAAATAGTACATTAATATAAAGACCCTGCTAATTTGCATCACATTACATTGGTCAATTGGTAAAGTTTCCGTTCCTTATCTTGGAGATACAAATAACAGCTGGACTGGTATTCACAAAGCATCTTAAGGAACCACTTAAACGTTTTGACTTAAGAAAAGAGAATGAGCTGTACATATTTCGCAAGAATTTTCTAAACTATGTAAAAAAAGATATTCTTGATATTGCTCTTCAGCTGGAAATTGTAAGATTCTGAGTTTTCCCTTAAGAAACTTTGTGAATATTACCCCTGGTCTCTGTAATTCATGGTAGTGTTGAGTTCGCTTCATGAAAAACATCGACCAAGCATTTTCTTCTGAAAAATATCAGTTATTGTCGTCTCATAGAAATTTATCTTTTGCATCTTGACATTTTTTACAGCAGTTATTGATATAAGTCGACATCAAAATGCAACAAAGTTAATATTAAGTTAGTCATGATTGGATAAATATGTATCCCTCATTTTGGTAGCTGAATAAACAAATGTTGATAATTTCTCTATTGTTGTAATGTTTTGTGAATTCATTAAATTGGGAATTTCTTTTTAAGTTGGCCAAGTGTAGTAATAACGCTTGATGATTTTTCTCATTTTTTACAATAAGGACATACAAATGTACATGTATTAAAAGGAAATGATACTCAGTTTATATTTGCTGCATTCTACAAAATTTGCATAATTTCATATTTTTGTCAATATTTCTTATTCTGTCTTCTTCGATTGCGAGTTTATGAACTGTCTAGTTAATGCTATACATTTTTTACTTCAGACATTCTATAGCTTTGAGCAAATGAAATTACTATGAGAATCCCAAATGGCGATTTTTTTAAATATTACACTCTCCTTAAAAATTTACAAAAATAGTGGAAAATACAACTGGATAACTGTAATAGGACATACGGTACACATAACTTTTTGATTTATAAGGTAAATGGAAAAACCAAAATAAGTACACTGTCTTACAAAAAAAAATAAAAGAAAAAATACCAAATGAACCAAAAAACAAAGAAAATGGAGTATTAATCACGCAATTGAAGGTATAAAATGGAATAAAATCCGCAAACAATCATGTAACATTACAATAGATACGAAACTAAGCGAATTCCAGTAAAAGTATCTCAGGAATATAATACCAAACAACTCATTCCTATATAAGTGTCGTTTAATCCAATAAAGTATGTGTGATTTTGCATTACGAATCCAGATTCAATAAACCATATGTTTTTGTGCAAGGCTTTTGGTCTGAAGTGAAGTTATTCTAAGAATACAAAATATTCGAAATATTTTATATTCAAAAACAAATGCAACAAAAGTGTACCGCTAATCCGGCTATGTTTAGAAAATGTTAACTATAGGAAGAAGCTTGAACAAACTATAGCTCTTTTCAAAGATAAAGTAGTAAACAGTAAACGGCAAAAGATCACATAAAACACATTTCAAAGATATTGGTATACACCCACCAATAACCTCTTTCTCCCCCTCCATCACTAGCATATTCTTTTTCTTACTCTCACTTTACTATGAATCCTCATATACAAAATGTTACATAATAGTATGAAACCTATTTATGCTGTTGTATGTGAATGTATAGTTTTTGTTTTGTTCTTTTATTGTGAACGACTATCATTATGCTGGATATTGAAATGATAGAAAACAAACTAAATCAATGTGTTTAGTGTTTTTAATATACGAGTATAAGCATGGTTATATCTAATATCAAATCGACATTTTTCATAAACATGTCTGAATTAGGGTGAAAGAACTCTTGAACAACTCTTGAACAACTCTTGAACAACCAACATCGCCTCAGCACTTCATTGACATACATGAAATTATTTCATTATTGATAAGATTCCATATCAACTCTTTCAGCGGGATAAATATCTTGATAATACACATGCAATTAGGATAGAACGAGTATATTTATAGTACACAAGGAACCATTTTCGGTATTATCACTATTAATATTTACTAAATTGTTATACCGTACAATCAGAAATATTCACGAGGCAAAATGTTCGCGATTTTATGAATTCATAGAAAACCTTTTTACTAAACCTTGTTTAAATTCAAGAAAGTGAATTTTCGCAAACTTCAATTGCACAAGCATAACGAAACTTCAACACTCGCAAATGTGTCTAGTTGTACATGACATATACATTAGTCTAATCAGTCGATTCATGTGGATAGGTTATTCATAACTTTACCTGTTGACTGTTAATGAACCACAATTAGGCACAGTTAGGATTTTCTATCTGTGTCCTTGTCTTGAATTCGTGTAGTTTATTTCGATGTTCTTCGGGGTTAAATAGGATATTTCCCCTGACATATTTACAGCAATTAGTACGGTATGTTGTCAATAACTATACCGTATAATAGAGACAACAAGAAGATATTGACATATCAACAAATAACATCGGGAATATGCTGAAATCATGACATTATCTTGAAGTAACACATCATTTCTTCGACCTCTACACGCCTGGCACATCCAGTGGTCTACATCGGAATTAAACACTTTAATGACGTAACGCACAACACTGGAACTACTCCTTAAAGATCGATTGTCGTCGTTAATTAAGTCCATACCAAATACTATCGAACGTGTCTATGTGTATGATAAACATATCGTTAGAAAGCTTTTTCAATGACGAATCGAATGGTATACACGTAAGTTTCATAGAGACGTCTAATAATTTTATAATGAAAAATGCGCAACAAAGATAAAATTTGACTAAATATGATGTGTCACAACGCTTCGTTTTTGCATGAGAAATAAAAACAAGATATTTGGCAATAACTGTATACTCTTTATCGTAAAGAGAGCAACAGAAAAAAAGTAAGAATACGTTTGCATTGATGTTTTCGTACGTTTTTTTGTTTCGAAATTGGAGACATACTCGGCGAATGCTATTACTTTTCATTTTTCCAGATTTCCGTAAACGTGACACATTATTATATGTAACGTTGAAAAATTAAAACAGTCAACTGCGGCGATTATTTTATACCATTTATTGCAAAGGAATTCACTAAGGGAAAAAGTCCGAATATGTTTCCATCGATTTGTCCCACGCGCGTAAAAATAACGTTAAAAATAAAACGTAAAATTTTGAGAGACAAATGTTTGAGATACGCGAGTTAGGTTATTTACATTGCTTTATTTTTCGATCACGATTTTACTCCTGGACGTGATTAAGGTACTTTCTAAAGAGATGTTGTTTACCACAAACGCATTAAATAACTCGTTACCAACTTTTGTTTTGAGAAATACGTGTACGCATTACATCAAGAAAAATCCACAGGCAAATAATGTGATATCGTTGACTATTGTGAAATAATTGTTTTGATTTTTATACGAATATTATTTCGGAATAAGGTTAAAATGAAGTGTTTTTGGTATTTAACTCCCACTGACAGTATTACAGTCATATGGGGACTACATACTTGTGAGCTAATCAGTCCACAAGGCCTCCTTTATAATAGGCGATCCAAGAATACTGTCAACAGTGATATGAAATAATTATGAATATGTAAAATAAGAAATGTTATTGGTAGCGAACCACAAATGAGAGAAAAACATCATGCTTATGATAATACTTTTTATTCTGTTTATTTGGGTTTGGTGTCGTTTTCTTCAAACAATGTTCAGTTATATACGTTGGCCGATTCACATTACCCCTTTTTCTGGGGTGGATTTCATTGACATATCTTAGCTAAGTGGCGACTTATCTATAGATGAGGGCATACTAAGTGAAACCGAACATTTTCGTTAAATTAATGCAGTTTTTTACCATAATTCTTGTTTAGATAATTCTTGTTTGCATGTAATACCCGGTAGCGGATTTAGTTTGCTTCAAAATGCACTTATATGGAAAAGATGAATCCTATCTAAGATACGTCTATGAAACGGGTCCCTTGACTGTAACATAACAAAAACTAACTTACCCTTTGTAATGGTATGCAATGTGGCGACAGGAATATGCCGGGATACAAATCCAACACAATGACCCCTGGACCACGGCAGCGGCTGATACGAGGTACATACCAAGAAAAATAAAAAATGTCTACTCCATGGGGAGTGTTTATTTTCCACTTGCCAAAACTCAATTACTACACCAAATTTTCAATTCACTACTTGCTAGCAAATAGCATTAGTAATACCCTTTATTACTTAGAATAACATATTTCTTGGATAAAGCTGAGCTACATTCATACACGATGTATTGTCAATAAAGTGTTCAGTAATGTATATTGCAATTGTCGACGTTGTGTTGGGTTTGTCACACTCACCAATCACACAGTCAATATTTTATTAAAACAATCTCGAACTTCACAACTTCTTTTCATTTCATAATTCGACCGTGTGAATCGAACTTATGGATTAGTTAAGGAATTGAGTAATCAATGGATGACCGACCAAGTGGTCAAAAGTCGTTAAGTATGTTGTGGAAGATTTGAGTGATAATGGTGAAAGGTCGAAAGTTGTAGTATGGTGTAAGTCTGAACCGTACGAATATACAATATTTAGACCAAAAGTGCAACATAAAAATCAAAAGAACGTTATAAAATTAAGACGACATAAGTAAGACTACTACGTAGAATGAAAGTCGAACGTACGAGGGTTGTCCCAGTAAATCGTGCACTTTGCTTTTCACCAAAAATGTATTCAAACGTTTAGTTTCAAATTTTCACTGACGATTAATGCATATGTTCTTAGCAGGTATGCGTAATTTAATGAAAATGTGTCATGAAATTAATTTTCTGTTAACATTATTAATACACATGGTATGTAAGTGCGGCGCACAGTAACGTCAAGGTAAGAACGTCATTCCGCAGAACATTTTTTCTCCGTCCTAAAGTATTGTCCATTGTACTCAATATACATACGATGGCATTGAACCCTTTTCTGATACACACATGAGAATCAGTCACAGTCTAATGTACCATAAATAATCTGTATAACCGATACAACCAACCCTCATCACGGGAAATACCTAACCCCAACATATGCCTTAAACTGTGAGATGAATGAAAACATGTCGTGAGTTGGCGCAGTAGATAGGGTGGATGTACAACCCACTGATTACCCAAACATCATTAGATCGTCCTCGTTACTCATTCATGCGTATTCTAAACATATTGATTTAGAACTGTCAGTGCAGTTTAGGGTAATAAACTATATTTCGACGTCATGTCGGAAAAAAAACCATAAAATGTACTGTTGTTCTACAGGTGTTTTCCTCTTCTGCCGTCGCAATTTTCGCACGTTTCTATATTTAGTGTGGCTATTCACACGGTTAAACCTAAAGTCATTTTACCCACCCTCCCTACCCATAGGCCATAGATACTTATTGGTAACTTACGATGTCAGGTTGTGTTGGTTTAGAACAATATGTTTTACTTCTCGAATCACTATGTTTTTTGTACCATGAGTGGCCATGGTGACAATTGATGTAACGAGCTAGACTGTAACTTGTACCAGTAAAATATTTGTAGAATAATTTCATATTCCTTGTGAGTTTTATTTTGCAGAACTGAGATATGTATGGAGAAACTAAAGACTGAGAACCCAGATCCGGTAGTTTAAAATATATAGGAAACAGTACATACATATACATTCGTAGCGATTTTTGATGGTAACCAAGTTTTGTGTTATGGTGGTATTGTCCTAGTACTAGATAATACCAACTAAGTATTGTGTTGTTGCTGTATTGCGTTGCTAGTTGCTGTATTTCGTTGCTTATTGCTGTATTGCGTTGGTTGCTGTATTGTGTTGTTGCTGTATTGCGTTGCATGGTTGATGCAACATTTGCGTTGCTGGTTGCTGTATTGCGTTGCCTATTTCTGTATTGCGTGGGTTGCTGGTTTGCGTGGGTTGCTGTATTGCGTTTGTTACAGCTGGCAAATATTGCGTCTGTTGTAATCTGCTTCCGTTATGGTTTTGCGTCTGTTATAGCCGTGTTTGCTATATTTGCATCTGCTCCAGTCTGTGTCTGACATAAGTCATCTCTGGCTGGTGCCAATGTATTGCAATGGTATTTGCGTAGCACAGTTGCCATCTCATATTATGGTAGAACATGTTAACCTGCCACACTGAAATTGTAACTATATTAGTCCGTAATAAATGTCCGGTCTACTTTCCGTTGACAGAATTTACACTGACAGGGCACCCTGTCGGTTTTGGAGCGGCCTCAACATATCATTTCAATTTATATACTTCTATGTGTATGCATACTACTTGATTATGCTTTGTTATATTAAAGAATGAGTACATCGCACAATAGTTGTTATTTATATGAGTAATAAAATAAGGACATCATTTAACATATAGTAAACGTTCACCTATTTTATACGCAAGTATATGGAACGCCACTGCTGTCTTTTGTTGATGCTTGTCATGTTAAATTGTTATAATATCATTGAACATGTCTATCCGACATGTTAAATTGTTACAACAACGTCTTAAATTGTCGATAGGGCATGTGAACTTCTGAAGTCACACTGTTAAACTGTCCAAGTATCTTGTGAACATGTCTATATGCCATGTTAAATTGTTAAAATAGCTTCTTATCATGTTCATTGGGCATGTGAACTTCTCAACAGAACGTGTAATACTCTTAAACGACAGTGATTAATTGTTAAAAATCATTTGAAGATGTCTATAAGCCATGTTAAATTGTCAAACTAGCTTCTTATCATGTCCAATAACCATGTGAACTTCTCAACAGAACGTGTTATATTGTTAAACAACAGTGGTAAATTGTTAAAATATCATTTGAAGATGTCTACATGACATGTTAAATTGTTAAAATAGCTTCTTATCATGTCCAATAACCATGTGAACTTCTTTATAGAACGTGTTATATTGTTTAACAACAGTGGTAAATTGTTAAAATATCATTTGAAAATGTCTACATGCCATGCTATAGTGTTAAAACGATATGTTAACATGTCAACGAGGCATGTGAACTTCTTAATAGACAGTGTTGTTGTTGTTCAAATTTGTATGACGTCATCAATAACGTAAGTTCCTCCGGCGTGCATATTGAACAAAGATGGTGGAAATTGTTCAATATGCACGCGGGAGGAACTTACGTTATTGATGACGTCATACAAGTTTGAACAACAACAACACTGTCTATTAAGAAGTTAACATGCCTCGTCGACAAGTTAAAATATCGTTTTAACACTATAACATGTCGTATAGACATCTTCAAATGATAGTTAAACAATTTACCACTGTTGCTTAACAATATAACACGTTCTATTAAGAAGTTCACATACTGAATGGACATGATAAGAAGCTATTTCAACAATTTAACATGGCTTATAGACATGTTCACATGATATTTTAACAATTTACCACTGTTGTCTAACAATATAACACGTTCTATTGAGAAGTTCACATGGTTATTGGACATGATAAGAAGCTATTTTAACAATTAAACATGTCGTATAGACATCTTCAAATGATATTTTAACAATTTACCACTGTTGTTTAACAATATAACACGTTCTGTTGAGAAGTTCACATGGTTATTGGACATGATAAGAAGCTATTTTGACAATTTAACATGGCTTATAGACATCTTCAAATGATTTTTAACAATTTATCACTGTCGTTTAACAGTATTACACGTTCTGTTGAGAAGTTCACATGCCGAATGAACATGATAAGAAGCTATTTTAACAATTTAACATGGCATATAGACATGTTCACATGATATTTGGACAGTTTAACAGTGTTACTTGACATACAATAATTGTGCACTGAGAAGTTCACATGCCCTACCGACAATTTAAGACGTTGTTGTAACAATTAAACATGTCGTATAGACATGTTCAAAGGATATTTAAACCATTTACCACTGCCGTTTAACAGCATACCACGATGTGTTGAGAGGTTCGCATGCTCATTCGACATTGTAAGACGTTGTTTTAACAATTCAACAACGCATATAAACATATTCAAATGATAGTTTAACAATTCATCATTGTAGTTAAAGTCTAACATGATAATACGAAGCTTTGAGAAGTTAACATGTTCTTCTAACATTATCAAGCGTTTTTTCAACAATTTAACATGTAACGTAGACATATACAAATGGTGATTTGACAATGTATCGATGTGGTTTAACAGTATAACACGGTGGCTTGAGATATTACTGTATTCTTTTAACAATTTAAGACGTTGTTTTAACAATATAACAGGGCAAGTTGACATATTCAGATGATAGTTTGACAAGTCAACATTGTGGTTTGACATATTAACACATTGTACTAAGAAGTTCACATGTCCTACCGACAAGTCAACATGACAAGCGTCATCAAAAGACAGCTATGGCGTTCCATACAAGTACATTTCACACTTTGATGTCGTAAACAGTTTTACCGAGAACCATAATAATAATGCCCACCTTTACAGAGTGTTCAGTTTTACATTTCCTTTCAGTGGTATTGTATGTTCCCGAGAAGTCTCGTTTATTTCTTGATTGGGCTACAAGTCTACGCCAATACTGTGGCAGGGAGTTCATTCTCTGCCTCTGAAATATTAAATAATATGATAGCACGATCTAGTCGTGATATGTAGTTGGAATAACAATGCGAACCTTTGATTCAATCTGCTAGCATGATTGCTATTTGTTCGCACGGTTCCCAAAGGATGTACACATCGTATGAAACATCACGAAAGACATACGGAAAGTAATTCAAAAGCGCAAACGATCGACCAATGGAAAAATTGGTTTAACATAACGCTTAAATGTCAAAGAGAGTGAATTTGATTCCATTTCGGGGAACAATGCGCCCGTATTCGTTTGTAAAAATCTTGTCTGAAACCGATTTATTGTATTACTGTGACACGCAGAGCTCGCAAAGAAAACCCCACAGGACTTGGTTACTCTTGTTGTTTCTTGAATACGGTAGATGTGATCAAGTTATTATGTATCATGTTGAGAATGTATCCGCCAACACAAGCTCTTATCTAACTGCAATCTAAACCACAATGTCGTGAGATTTAAGATGCATCTAAGACAATAATACGTATCATAATAATGTGTGCTATCTGGGTATCAGACAATCGAGGATACTTTATAACACGGATACATGAGAGGTTTACGGTCATATAACTGTACGTAATGATGATACCGGTGTTCAATTTGCTCCATACAAGTGGGTGGACAAGTGGGCCCGTGGTTAGAGCTACTGTCTGTTGGTCCGAAGGTTGTGGGTTCGATCCCGCCTCCAGCCGGATAAAAACAGAAATGCTTTCAGTATTTCCCTCCTATCATAACTAAAACTACTATTAGTTTTTCGGACGAGAGTTTCGAACCGATGTCCCTTGTATGATGCTTTTACATCTGGAACTGGGGCATCTTCTGTATCAAATACTTTCCCCCAAAAAGTAATTTACTTACCTTTTCTGGGGGACTCGACCATATGGACTCCTGGTTGCGAGGATAAATAAACGCATATAAATAAACAACTTCATACAAGACTGGTCAAAACACTCATATCGCACTCTTTAAGTGCACATATGATAGTGCAGTGTATGTTATAGACTCACCTTGTATCTAGCACGTATTGACTCACATTGTGCGCTTGTTCTAAAATAAGGCATGCTTTTAAAAACTGTGGCAAGAATGATTTGTTTTGTGTTTTGATTATGTTAAAGATCTTAGACTGATTGGAGATCACAACTCGACCATGCACATGGTTGTCGATATAATTATAGATACCAAGTGAAAATCAGGACACGGGTGAATCGACGTACCAATTGACCAATTGTCAAAACGCTGTATATACTAGATTAATCAGTGTTCTAACCCCGTAACAAGTGTGAAAATATAATATATCAATAATGATATAACAACTGCCGTAATACTATTATGTAGATTTTAATATGTAATTGGTGTCTTGTATAAACTGGTCGACCTAATAAATAAGAATAAAGCTTTAAAATTAAAAGCTTATATAATTATCCAACCTTAGTATTTTTCTTGCTTCACGCAATGCATTCCTCAGATCTTCCTCCATTTCTGATACCAGGGACATTCTAAAATGTGCCTATAACCTGTTTAATACACACTAACTAAAGATGAAAATGACGATTAACCTTACACTTACAGCGAGGCATAAAGAAAATAATTAGCACATGTAAACTAAGTTACGGACACAGTGTCAAAACATTGAATCATCATTTGAATGATGTTCCCATGGAATATGTATGAATAGCTGCTATTTTGTGAATGTGGCTTTCGGTGTTATTGTATTATCCCTCCTTATTGAACGTGTTATCATGGATCACATTTGGACTATTCAGTCTTATACTTACGCAACCTTAACTTTTCTAAAGCTTACTAGTATTTGACATAAGCCTTACGACTGCCGTTAACTTGTCTATGATCACGTTTTAACGCATATTTTTATGTAATCGCTTGTGTGTCGTGCGACTATTGTATGACCGTTTTTAAGAAATATTAGATGAACGCAAAGTTGTAAACCTAATTTTTGACAGATGAGACTGTTGTATGAGCAGCGTACAGCTTGCGATGTGTCTGGATGTCAGCGAGTTTGTGTGTAAGTTTATTTCCGGGAGTAATAAATCGCGCCATCAAACAATCGTGCAGCTGATGCGACACATGCTTTATACCACATCATTATAAGTTAATGATACATGCTATTCTAAACATTCATTTATCAAGTGGGTTTGAAATTCTCAGATGTTTGTAGATTGTCACTGAAGTGTTTAAAAACAATGTTCAGCTGGTCGACTTTGCTGGTCGACTAATCGTGTGGATTATTTGCATGTTCAAGTTCATCAAAGATCTGAGCGGACTTCATCATTTTTACTTACTATATATAATAGTATGTAAAAAGTATAGAAACACGGAAACAAATCGTTATAGATTAACATTCCTTCCTCATTGAGCGTATGGTTTCAAATCGTACTCTAGTTATGATTGATCACCATGAACCAATCTTATAGAAACAGGGTTAATTTGTCGTTTGATGAACGAACTGATACACTGACACTTCGCGATATGAGCCGGTTTTCAAAAGTACGTTTTATACATGCTACTTTGATTGATGACTTTCGGAGTTCATATATTCCCGCCTTTTGATAAATAGGATCAGAACAGAAAGTTTATTAAAGACAAATCATCTTATCAATTTACATAACTATAAACACTGCATACATAATGAAACGAAGAGACATAAAACATGAACATGAAGACAGACAATTGAGTGCGAGAATGTTTTGTTGTTTTGCTATGTTGGATTCGAATAAATACATGATAAATTCATTATTACAAATAATGCACCGATTTATGTAGTGAAAAACCACCAATTTCTTAGTCTAAAAGTCTTTGTACATAACAAAGCGAACGTTATGAAAAAATACTTATACTAGTTTGAAGTAATTCCATGAACTATAAAACGCTTGGTCTGTGGTAATAATACTTTGGAATATTCTTTCTTTATAAAGGACATATTGGAACAAAATAAAACTCACCTTGAACATTGTTTAAAATACAACTATTATACGTATCTCGCAGTCTGGTCCTAAGAATATGTATAACAATATTAACTTTAACAGACTCAGGATAAGCCCAATTAAAAATTTTAACAGACCAGTTTTTACAATTGTGATTCTTGTCTATGACATTACGTTGGTCCATTAATACGCATTGTAGAATACAAACTATCTCAACAATTCGTATTATACGTAATGTTATAACTAATGGAACCCTTCTCAGTGCCCCGTAAACCGCAAATGAATTGGTAGAACTTTTAACACTTAATACATATTTACAAAAGGGTTTGTGATACCTCTTAATTACTTTCGCCTTACGTATTCCCCAAACATCTGCATTTTAATTTAAATCGACAAAGCCTGAGCATCGGCTAGATTAAATAGAAAGCTAACCGGTGCTTAAACCTCACCGATGTCAACGAATATAAACAGCATAGGGCTTTACCAGCATGCGTTTTAGCAGCTTTCATAAATGATCCAACACATGAGAAAACAACCCCTAAATTGTTAAAAGCATTAAGAATCATTGAAACTACTAGTAGACGATTACCTTAACAGGTAGGTCATGCAAGAGGCTACGTAGCATGGAGTTGGATGTTTAATACCTTAGTATATTACCATAATTATTCCTAATAATAAATTTCACAGACAAAACCAACGAATGTGCTTGAAAAGAAAACCCCTTCGACATACGTCATTCGACTTTTTATTGTCGGTGAAGCAATCAGAGCACTGTAGACGGGTCATGCAATCATTTAAACCAATTGTCGAATGTTACTGTACGATGTAATAGACTCACTTGGCAGCTGATACCCTGATGAGTCGTATTCCATACATTCTAGTCATTGATCTATGTCATTTCATTTATTTTGCTGAAACGGTCATATGATTGACAGTAACATCATATCTTAATTTCTAAAATTGGAAGACAAGAAATGGACTTAATAACTTTGTTGATTAGACTTAGTTTTGTAGTAGCAAATTAATGATTTTCAGACCCTGCTAATTTGAATCACATAACATTGGTCAATTGGTAAAGTAATACTATTCTTTGTGTTACTGTTCCTTATCTTTGAGGTACATATTATAACTGGGCTGGTATTCATAAAGCATCTTAAGGAACAACTTAAATATTTGGACTTAAGATAAATACAATATAGGTACATAGTTCGCGAGAAACTTCTAAATTATGTAGAAAAGGATATTCTTGATTGTCCCTTAAGAAGCTTTGTGAACACCACTACTGGTCTCTGTACATCCTGGTAATGTTGAGTTCGCTTCCTGATAAACGCCGACCGAGCATTGTCTTCTGAAACATCTTAATTTTCTACCTTATTCCAAAATGTGTAGTATTTTAAATCTTCAGTGCAAGAAACACCCGAAATGGTATGAGGTACACCATAAATTATGAAGTATTAGTTATTGTCCTCTTTGACATTTTTTACAGTTGGTATTGAAATAATTCGAAATGTACATGCAACAAAGTTTTTATTATATTTTACACTTTTAACATTAACCAGACAGTTATATAAATAGTGCATGTGTGTGAATGTCTTTTATGGAACGGTTGTCAACCGAAACTCATCAATTGCCAACATACATTTCCGGCAGCCAATATTTGTCTTAAAGAGATGGTTTCGATTTACTACCAATACCTTTCATATTAGCTATGGCAATTTTTTCACAAATGACAACAAGAATAGTCTGATGATGCCAAATACAGAAATGCTTGCTTGCTAGATTCCAGAGAGATAATATTCTGATTTCATAATAACCACATCAGTTATACGCGATTCACGTGTACAACACTTTTCGAAAGGTTGACATAAAACATATAATAGATGGTGTAGTGAATAAACAACAAACGAGAATCATTAAGGAAGACAAATAGGTTAAAATGTGCGAACTATTATTGAAACTATAGAACAAATGCAACAAAACAAGAACCTGGTTTAAATATCTTTTCCGATTTCCAGAAAGTATGACTCAAATTTATCAAACTAGATAACAGAATGCAAACATGTTTTGAAACAATGGAAAAATGGAATTTAACCCTTATAGGACAAATATCCATTAATCTTCTAAATACACAATAAGCTGAGTCTTTGAAAATCAATTAAAGATATATTCTCAGATTGTTAATGGAATTCAAAACCTGACGAAATAGAACGTATATTAATAATTCTAGAATACAAAGACGGTGGTCTAAAAATAAAATTTGGATAAAAATGATAATGGATTTAAACGCTAACTGGAGTTCTCAGTATAAGAATGAATTAGAAAAATATGGAGGACTATTATTATTTAAATGTAATATACCACTGTAACATAGGACTGCAAATGTCTGGATATAAAATCTAAATCTTTAAAAGCCAAATTAATTCCATGGACTAAGATTAAGACATTAAGCACTGAAATCCAAATATAACAAGTAATTAAGAATTGCAAGCAATACAGAAGTCCCCTACCGGTTTGAAGCCATTTTCAATGTTTCTGTTGCCATAGCAATCACAGGTCAGAATCAGAATATGATTAGACGTGTATAATCCCCGTATTGCCACCAATCCACATACCATGTTTCATAAACCTAGCTTGGAAACTGTTTGAGTTATGTCAGGATCCAGATTTTTTGACTGACGGACGGACGGAGGGCAAACCTATAGCCCCCTCCGGTCAAAACCCGGTAGGGGACTAAAACAAATAATTTGGAACAATTCGAATCTAAAAATATAAGTAATAAATTATAATTCTACAAAATTCTCACATGTTTTACTTCAGACATAACACATTATATAGCTTTAAGCAAATGCAATTTCTGTAATGATCCCCATACGATGCACCTAACAACTTGATTTATAAGGTAAATTGAAAAACCAAATTAATTAGACTGTCTTACAAAACATTAGTTAAAAGAAAAATACCAACTGAACACAAATATAAAAGACGACGAAGTATTAATCACGCTATCGAATATATAGAATGGAATATAATCTTCACACAACCATATATCATTGCAATTAAAAAGGTAACTAGAAACTAAGTGAATTCCAGAACAAATTTTTCATGAACATAATACCAGACAACTCATTCCTACATTAGTGTCTTTAATCCAATCAAGTCAGTGTGATTTTTGAAATATGCATCCATATTCAATAAACCACATGTTTTGGAAATGCCATGTTGTTCAAGGCTTTTGGTCTGAAGTGAAATTATTTTTAGAAAACAAATTTTCAAAAACTATATATCTTACATTTCAGAATATTTTATTTTGCAACATTATTAACGATAAAGATGAAGATGGACTTATAGCTAATTATATAATTTTTCTTTCGAAATATTTTCTATTAAAAAACAAATGCAACGAAAGTGTTCCGCTGAACCGGAAGTTCGAACCGACTATAGCTCTTTTCAGCGATAAAGTAGAAGTCTGTAACAGAAAATGGCAATCGAGCACATAAATACCAATTTCTCAGATATTGGTATACCACCATTCCCATCCTCTTTCCTTCCCCTCCACCACTAGCGTACTTTCCTTCTTACTCTCTTTATACTATGAATCTTCACAAAATCATAACGGCATAATTATACAAAAGTTTATATAATAGTCTAAAACCGATTGTACATAGCTGTGTGTGAATGTATGGTTGTATACTGGCCATCTGTTGTTTCGCGGTACTAACAGTTTAATCAGTTTTAGTGTCATTTGACCTATTTCAACAACAACAACAGGAAGTTAACTGTAGTAAACAATCCGAGGTTGTATGTAATACTATGTACTGTCGAGTTAGGATAATGTGAGAGTGACGTTGCCGTTTATATGTACACAAAAATTGGAACCATTGTCTGAACAGGTAGAGCGAATTAAGTATGTAAGTTGAGCATTGAAACTATAACTGTCTATATAACCCTTTATAGTTGGTTATACACCGTAATAGTGGACTCGACCGCTGCGTCACTCTATTCTTACCCTGACTGGACTACACTTGACGAATGTTCTAAGTACACACTTTTAGAACTAGAATAAATCAGGAACATAATCATCTCAACTCAATCAAACTGTTAAGATAGCATATGTTGGTGATTGTCTTTAATACAGAAGAAGAAAAACCAAGATCTACGTGACAATCATTAATGCGTGACGAAAATGACAAAATCACATTTTTCTCGTGCTCACACCTCAAATATGTGTAAATGTGTTTAAATCATTTCATACACGATCAACATTCGATCCCCAAACATAAGGCCATAAAAAAGTTCGTATCATTTGACGCAAATGACGCTTGAGGAGTGCGCAAGTGCGATATGAATGCTTGAAATTGGCATGCCATTAAGACTGGTAAGATTTAATTAATTAATTGTCTGTTTTGGGGTCCTAAATACATGAACAGACTTTTTATTATGGTTGTTGCATTGAATTCTCGAAAAAGTTGCATGTTTCTATTGACTCGATTTAAAATTGAGACGTCACATGGCGTCATTTACATTTAGTCCTTGAATTCGGCGAAACACGTTTATTATAACATCTGACTGATGGTTGTATTACTTAAAGATTGTGAAATAATGTGGAATCGTTGAATTCAACAGAATAAGTCCATTTATTTGTTTGGAGCAATTTGAAGTTGAGCATGGAAGTAACTTTCAATAGGCATTTGTCATCCGAATTACTACTACAATTTAACAAAATCTCACTATTTTCGATCAATCATGTATTTTGTAAGATATGCGCACATTCTCATCACATGGAGTTTGATTTTGATGCAATTTCCTATTTAGGTTTCACGATTGAATGCTCGCCTTGTAGCCCGGACCAAAATCCGATATAATACGTCTGGGATACGTTTGGGCGACGCATCCGAGCACTACGGCAACACCAGAACGTACAGGAACTCACAACGAAACCTTTACTAGAACGGAATGCACTCCATCAGCAATTGGTACACATCATTATCAATTTAATGCCTCAGAGGATGTCAGGCTATCATCAGGGCAGACGGTGGTCATACATAATATTGATGTGCGACTTTGTTGTTTTAAGCAGTGAACTAAATGGTCATTTTCCAGTATGTTGTTATTATATTTCAGAATGGTGATTAACTCAACTTGATAGACACTAGTTTCCTGATTCCAATGGTATATTCGATTCACTGATAGGTCTAACACTTTTCCTGTTAAATGAAAATTACAAAGTGTGTACTTAGAACATTCGACTAGTGTATATATGTAATGTTAAAAACCAAAAAACATACAAACAAAACAATAGGTATATAAACATGAACCATGGGCATTTTGCCTAAATGTTTGAAATAAACTGTTAACAGTTTGTATTAGAAATTTAATATTTCTTTACAAAGGCGCTTAGTTTAATACAAGTAAAACAATTGCTGTATTAGTTTAATTCTAATTTCGTTTTTATGTAACCTTTATAGAAAGGAAAAAATATATTACCTGTAAAGCAATACAAATCATCGAGTTTTAATAACAGTTCTAAATAAAGAAATGGCTGATTACACTGTGTAATAATATTCTCTTTACTTTATCGATTGTTCGGAATTTTCACGTTGTGCTATTCAAACAGTTCCAACAGAGTCCAATTATAGTACTCCGTATAATGGTGTATCATTCACCATGAAATTCAAATTATCAAGAGAAACCAATTAGGGACCATCAAATTAAATCTCGTTTAACAAATCTAGCCTAATGATACATCCGTGCGATGCATCATTATTGCGGCGACTAAGATCTGTCTTGCTCTCTGCAACATGGTTGTAGTTTTGTTTAATTTTAGGGTGTAAGTAATCGTGTGACCACCAAAAAAGACCCGTGCTTATAAATCGCAAAACATGGTTTAGTAATACTCGCCTTAGAATGTGCGTTTAACTTACAAAATGTGTATACCCATGAAACTTTCTAGACATTTATGCATTGTAAGGAAAACTGTACCAAATAATCGTACTATATTTTTTATAGTTTTTTTCTTTGTCATTTTATTGTCTAATACAAATTATGATATATTATACATCGTGTTTGAAACAAGTAATCACAACTAGATGACTGATTATTTTGTTATCAAGTTCAACCAGTATTCAGGATTATATTAGGGATTATGAACGTCGAAATTCAACATCTAATCAATAACGAGAATTGAACCATCAACTTTCGGGTCAGGTGCTGTTCCATAAGACGAATGTCTCAACGTAATCGCTTTATTTGGCATGTTACGGTTATAGCTAACGCTGTTTTGTAAACGAAATACTTCTGCTTCAAAAAATACAAATAAACAACTTATTACACATGCCTGATTATTATCAACTGTGAAATTTAATATGTAAACTGTTTCTCTTTGACCGACAACATGTCAACATGAGACAAAACAGTTATTTAACATACTGATGAAAGATGTGAAGGCTCCGTTACACATAACGAATACCCCCGACGTCATATTGTGAATACTGACGAAAAGGACTCCCCCTGAATTCGTTCGCATTAGCATGTGGTCGCTGTCTATTGTTGATGGCGTTCATATGAATGCGTCTGTGTGGGTTTGTGTCCGTTTGTGTCCGCGTTGCGATTAGTTTTGCTCGTACATAATTCGACTTCATTTGTCTTGCTTCGTTAAATAGATACGTTATTGGTGACGGGGCCTTAATCATTAAGATATAAATGTCAAGTATTCTGTGCGATTTCGATAAAGCAATCTGTTTTTAAACAAACAAAGATACTGGTGTCAAATCTTCGTTGTTGCAATGGATCATGTACAATTCAATACACTTCAATGACACGTGGTATAGGAATAATGACTGAAGACATATAACAAAACGAGTTTATTGCGTGCTACCTGGTGTGTGATATTATGATTACAACGCAGTATTAACTAAGGGGTCATCCAACGGGTAAAATACAAATTAATATACTCATTAACAACTCGATCAGACATCTATAGAACACAGACGCAACGTAGAAACATACCGAAAACCGTCCTCAATTTATCTATTTATTACTGTACTGTACATTCGTTTTCGACGTGTAGAAAAAATAGGACCATTTGCAAAACGATAATAGAAAATCGGTCAGTGAAGTATAAAAATATCACATACCATTATTAAAAAGCACAATGCCGCACACATGACTGCAAAAGAAAATAACGTAACCGCTGAAAGTCCTTGTTTCAGCTGTCAAAAAAATTGAAAGTCGAAGCTCCGGCTGTCAAAAAGCTATACAAATATGATTAACCAAGTTTCAGCCTCCAAACGGGGACTGAAAGACCTAGTTGTAGCTGTGAAAAAGACTAAACAAGTTTAAGAACAACAATAAATGGTGAAACCATGCAGCCGCACAAATAATGTTGATGGTAGTAAACAAAAGGAATATATTAAGTCACTGGGTAAGAGATAGGGCGCAACAAAATGAAAACAATGATAATCTTCCTCTTTTGTTGATAATATATTGTTTTAAGTATCCCAGAAGAACAGCAGCGGGCTCAGTTCGAATCCGATGTGGACGAAACACAAATAACTGATATGGTCACGACTTTCGGCGGGAAAAAATTATATAACAGCGCTGGAAAAAGGGTCGTCCTTACGGTAGACCCCACAATATTTAGCCGAAGTTCTCTGGTAAGTTAATGGAAGCAATGTGGATCAATACCTTCAACAAATGCAAAATATTGTAAACACACATTAGATTAGGAGTTTCTAGCTTAATGTTAAAACCATGAATTATGTAAAGTTCGTCTGCTCAACGGGTTACTTTTAACAGTGACATTTTTATCGACCCTCAAAAATCATTTAGTCATTTTACAGCGCGTAGGAATTTATTTGCACAAAAACATTTATTCATCGACAAAATCTTTCAAAACTTTTACACAATACAAACAAACAAAATATAATTCAGTGGTTATTAACAAATTTTCTTAAAAATTGTTGAAAATTACGATATTGGTTGAGCTTTACTGGCACTTGTTTCTTTCTCGGATGAATTGGTTGTGGAGAAATTACATAGTTAAAATCGTAGTGATTTCTGAGATGGTATGTAATAGGAAAACGGGGGGTTCCCCCAGGTAAAAATGAAATACAATGAAAAAAGATTCCAAAATTTCACACAATACAGACAATAACACATATTTCAATTGCTAGTGACAAATGTTCTTAAAAATTGTTGAAAGTTACGAAATTGGATGAGATTTGCTTGTTCTCGTTTCTTGCTCGGGTGAATTGGCTGCGGAGAAATCTTAGGGAGTTCATATGTAATTAAAATACTGGGGGTTCCTCCTAGTAAAAAGGAGGACACGCACATGTGTTTTTTATTTAAAGTATATTATCAGTCAAATGATGTAAGGTATCAAAATGTACTACTTTAGTCTAATCCTTCAATATTTGATTAAACACAAAAAACAACAATCGAATTGATCATTCAGTACTTACAAGTAACATTTCTAGTCGATGTAAAACAAAGAAATAAAGATTGTAAAGGATTATAAAGCACTTTTAACGTGCAATTGTATGAATAACCCATGCTATATCAATGAGAAGCTTTCTGTACACATGTCCATTAAACTAGATTAATAGGGTGTGTCGGTATGTGATGTTTTGTAGATTGTAGAACATAATTATTTAAGCAACAATCTCTGGGCTACACTGAGAATCTCTGAGCAACTCAGAGGAAACCTGGCGCACGTAACGTTTTCACAGCAGTGCTCACATTGAGTCACGAATAGTAGTAAGCAAGAGCATTCAACTGATTGTATGTCCTTAGGCGTCAGTGTACTGTTTTATCAAAGCACTTACGAAATTCTCAACTTACGTTCAAATTTAAATTCTTTATAATTTGTTTACAATTATGAATTGTGATAAATTGAGCTGCAATACTAATAATGATTCAGTTACTGAACTCCTACAAACCATACCCGTCACCATTTAGCAGTTGTTATCGAATAATAAAGAATTTAAATTTGAGCGTAACTTTAAGATTTTCGTAAGTGCTTTGATAAAACAGTACCCTGGTTTCTGCAGCTGGTAAACATTCGCCTCATTAAAAACCACACAAAGCATTTCTCTTCCCCCATTTGTTGTTGTCAAGGGACTACAAATAATTTAAATGTGTGTGTAGGTGTGTAGGTGTAACCTTAGTACCGAAGGGCTGCGAAGGTTTTGGTACGCGGTTTGACGTTTCAGCATTTTGACAGCTGTAAGTTGGACTCTCGGTGTTTTGACAGCTAAAACGTGGACTTTCAGTGGTTTAGTTTCAATTTCTCGTTTCCCGTGTATTAAATGGACATTGTGCCGTATGATTGTGATCTAATTTATTCCTGTTTTCGGTGCTCGGTTTTTTTTCAGTTGGGTGCTGCCTTCCCTGTCCGATGTTGCATTATCTTTTTGATGGAGCAACACCTGTTGTGCAATGCGACTGTTTCGTCATTGATAAATTCAATAATAATAATACTAAAATAGAGTTTATTAGAATTCTGTCCCTATATCTCAAGACTAATGAAATGCTATTTTATAGGGTTCATAATAATTCATCTAGTATTCGTGTTCATGAAATTTAGTGCTCAATGTATTATTCCTATACTTCGGATTAATTGAAAATAGACGTTTTATTATTTGAATCCGTTTCTATAGCAACCTTCCTAGAGACACACACAATGATATGTTTTATTATTCTATATCAGCGGTAATGAGAAACCGTCTTGTAAAAGTATTGTGATATTTCACGAATGTTATCATATTGCCTTCGCCAGCTGTGTCCTCATCGACAACATTAACAAAGTAATGTCTCTCTTAAATTCATATTAATTTTGGTTTTGCTTCCACACCCATTGAAAGGCTTGGCTTTCATCTTCCTACATCAATTATTTTCATTTCATGTAGACAACAAAACACCACACACATGACGGTCGAAGCATTGGATTGTTCTTTTACAGTAGAAAAAAACTCGACAAAAGCCTTATTGGTCATTTAGTTGTATCCTTTTTACTCCTTAATATAAAGTTATGTTTGATTAAATATTTTGTCATGTTACTCTTTACAATATCACCATAAAGTAAACACATTAAATCAGCAAAGCGTATTTCCTTTAATGATTAAATTAAATCTACTAATACGGATTCTGTTTAGATACGGACTTTTAAGTTCCAACCAACCAACCCTATTAACAATCCTGACGTATTTTTCACTATCTTTCATATGGTTTATTCAATCTTTTCAGTTAATACAAAAACCAGCTATTTTGGTATTAGAATTAATCATTTAAAATTATCTTGATTCGACAACATATCTATGTATGCTCAACAGTAAATAGTCTAAAATGATATAACCTATGCATACTACATTTGCTTATTTTGTATTTGAATCGTACTAAGGAGGGTAACTCGGTCATAACGAAGTCTTAGGACCCAGACATTTCTCCCGCTATATCCGAATTTCGATATATCCGTAGAACGATAGAAATTTCGATTTTTAATTGCATTTGCATTATGCAATATTAATAATAATCTTGTAAATTTAACGAAGTTTAGGGGTATAATTATTGGTTTGGTTAGTTATTTTACAATGTGGAATGCCCGGAACTTCTTCGGGACCAAAAAAGTATTACGTTGTAACAGATTTTTCATTTTATCTCATTACCTTGTAAGCGAGTGGTAGTACATTGAAATAAAGAAGGACGCAGTTGGGGGATTTTTTCTTCGCTATTACCGACTTTTCGTTATAAGCGAGTTTGTTATAAGTGAGTTCCACTGTACTACACGTTACTACTTGTACAACCTGTTTCAAACGCTGTATCTAGCTCACTTGTTGATTATAATTTTATAATATGTAGAATACAACACGTATATTCATTGTCACAAATTATTTCGAAAAAGATTGCTTTATATATAGAAATAAGAGCCAGTCTCCATGAAAACGTGCTATTTTCAATTATTGTACGGCGCTAGAACGCGCGCCGTACTAATGGTATGCCTTTGTCTAAGTGGCAATGCGCAGATCGCAACTTTCGCACCGAGCTGTCCGAAATATCTCGAAATAATGATTAGTTTAAAATGCGGACCTCTGCGTGTCTATTTGCGGGCATATATAGGTCTGTTAAAATATATTAAATGTCTTTGAAACTTCGTTAATGATAAACATTAAAAAAAAAAATTTTCTAATCATCGAAATATGTTATTTCAATGATTAAGGATTTTGTTGAAACAAATCATTAATTTTTAAGACATAAATAGTTAAGCAGGAAATCGTTGCAGTAACTTGTTTCGAATTATATGAAAATGACATGTTCTCTAAATATCCCGGCTGTATAGCTATTTTTAGAATTTATACTGGAGGTTAAGAATATAACTATTTTTTAGAATATATAGGAGTGCTACACGAAGCGGAAAAAGTTCTGGAGTATGTACATGTCATATAAACTTACTACACCAACTCATATGATTAGTATAGAGCGATTTCGATAATCTGACCGTTTGTTTATATTCTACGAAGGCTATAGAATAAACATGATACAGGTGATCCAGCTTTGATAACATGCATACAAACCACAAACACACATTTTACAATTGCAACCATAGCACAGTTGACAGAGCAGATAGTTTCAAATACCAATGGGAAAACGTCTTAGGTTCAAACCCGAACTGCCTCTATTTTTTTAAAAAAGGGCATATAAATAATTCATTGCTTAAAAGTGTTGTTTTTTTTTGCTATATGGTATTAGGCTGATGAAAGGTATGAACTTAAATTCATGGTAAGAAGAAAGTTAACTCAGGAAATCGAAACTCTCACAAAAAGTGTAAAATACATACAGGCAAAGTGTTTAAACATCGTCCCCGACGAACAAGTTTTTGTATTGAATATTGATCTATATAAAATTATATCGAATAAAAAATAAAATAATATGATAAACAATGCAAAGTAAAGAAGACGACTTCTGCTGGGCTTGAATAAAAAACCACCAACTTCAAACGACAAATATAATTATGTCAACGCACATATCCACCTAGCCACACGTTGATGTACTGATTTTATCCAGTAAATTGATGCAATTTCGCTGCAATCCGATAACAAAACATGCTCCCCTAAACGCTTTGAATGCGCTGAACGATGAAATCCATGTTATCAAATCGGTTTAAATACCTCGATCCTTGAAGACACTGTTTTATATATAAAAACACAACGTGTTAATTTTGACTCAACGTAGATTATACAGAGAAGACTTTATTGTTTTCACCCAATAACTGTCCAGAAAGGCCAGAGTCACGTGATCAATTTGCTTTTATGAATTAATGTAATCAGTGAGTAAGGAACTCTCAGATACAAAATATATATACTATAGGTATATTGTTAAGTTGGGTAATCCACACACGGACTCGTCTTCTGAAAAGGGGAGGCATACTTTCATGTTGGTTATCTGTAACCACTGTAAAAACATAATATGTGTTTATATAGTACACCCCAATACAGTACAAAAACATGCATAACCTAAACATTTACTTATAACATTCTATAGACGCGTCTCCAGCTGTGTTGAGCTGCGGTCAGTGTTTATTAGCGTACTGTAGAATCTGATGAATAGGCCCTTATAATTATTTTAGTGCTACTTTCGATATACGAATTCAATACATGTATGCCAAATATTATGTCCCTTTTACAATTATTTAGATAATTATGCCACATGTCTATGTAGTCACATAAGCCTATTTTGACATTCAAGACAAGATCGGCAGTAAAAAAGCGAACATAAATCGTGTAAAATTGGTTTGAGCTTTGAGATGCTTCTGGAGATTCTGACAAATGCACTTTCATATATCTGTCCATTCTTCATTATATCAACAAGTGTCTCCTGACTGAAACTTAATCATTTATAAATTGGCAGAAATGGTCACTGCATCAAGTTTTGTCCTGCATATGACATAATTCTTCAAATCAAAATTACATTATACATATGAAATCTCATTAAAACAAAGCATATGCTTTATCCTACTATTCAACTGCCTGATACGAATTTTCGCCGTACAAACATCAGGGTAGCAATACCACGTGGCCTTTGGCTACAGTTACAAGTAGAAATTTGTAAACATTGGAACACAAATATAGCCATAAGTATTTTTTTTCTTCGTCGATTTCAATAAAATATACGCCACGCTAAGGCGAAAAGTATTTGCTTTCCGTAAAATATAATATCTTTTTCAGCAGTTTTACCGATTTTTCCATTACCCTGTGAAACCTACACATTCCACGGTTTCACAAGGTAATAGACAAAACGGCACAGCCGCTGAAAAAGATTCTATATTTCACGGAAAGCAAACAATTGTCCCCTTAGCGTGGCATATATTTCATAGAAATCGATGAAGAAATAAAATACTTATGGCTATTTTATTTTCAAATGTTTACAAATTTCTTCTTGTAACTGTAGTCAAAAGTCACGTGGTATTGCTACACTGAACATTCAACTTCTCCATACCTTAAAAGAATATTTATGATTACCATGCGTATTTGATTGTATGGATAGGTTACTGCTTATTCAGCCAAGCAACGGACTGTTTGTTTCATTGAGGCATGACAAGTGTACATGTAGGGGTATTGCAAAATTATGTCATATGTATTTGTAACTTGTTTGTACCTCACATCACATGTACTATGTGCTGCTTGTATTCAATAAACTGTAAACAGCGATGATTGTTCTGCGCCTGAAACTAACACGATACTCCATTACCCCCATGTATTGATAAATGACAGAATGAACGCATAACATAAAACAAAGTGGTATGCCATTTTGAAAAGGCGTTATCAAATCTAGTTCTCGTGTTAAAGCAATACGATTGTTCGGTAGATGTAGACGTGGCGTAGTAAGAAGGAAGTTGTTATTGGCTTTGCATGGCGACATAATACTAAACAAATGGTCTGTATTCATACATATTTAATAACCATAACAGCATGAGTCTTATACTACAGACAACATTATGTAAAACCAGTGGAGAAAACAGTTTACTAATGGAACATTCATAACTTCGTAGACACCTTTTTCTTTCATCCATGTTTTACACACAGTGGTTTTACATACATCTTATATAATTATATATCATATCTGTAGTGTATATCGCATCAGCATTATTATATGTTGTATACGCATTTCTACAGAAAATGTAACTTAATATTTTATTGCGAGTCATTACAGTAACGACTAGTCTACATATTTGTCAACAGTAGTTTTAATGTTTAATGTCCCAGACAGTAACAATGAGGTTCCAAATCATCCAGCACATACAAGGGTGTACAGTGATCTCCACAAAATAAACTCTTAAATGGTTTATTTATCATGTCTGACTATTGAGGAAATGCAAACGTTCTATTGGTGTTTGGCGAATGAAATATATTTTTTACTTTTATGTATGTACGGTCCTTGCTTTAACTCTATGACGAGAATAACAGTAGGTTTCGCTAATATACGCGCTAGTTTCAGAAAGGTTTCATTATAGGATTACAATAACGACCAAAACACATAGCAATTAACCATAAATTAATATACTTATTTCCATATTTTTCAATATTTTCTGCTGATGAACAGAAACACTCTTTGTCACGAAGAATAACGTATCAGTAATGATATAACATGCACGCTATCCTTTTTTTCTTCTTAATCAGCCCAAATTCGGAACAAAACATGGTAACCCGTGTACGATTCACGACAATTGCAAGCTTCATGTGCTATTTATATAATCATTTGTAAGTTATGATTAGTAATAAGGGTGTTTCTATTTGCCAGCGAGAGAAGGATTGCAAATACCATGAATTGTAGCTATTGATTTCTAGCTAGTAACAAATAATCACTATATTGTATAGTAGACCTTTCTTTTTGCCTGGTTACATAGACCATCAGTACAGAAGAACATAGTTTTGTGAAGAACGAGTGTGTAGCACCTGTGTCACAATAATGTAGAAACGAAAGTTTTAGATTACAAAATGTATATGAGCCAGTCTCGAGGAAAACCTGCTATTTTGATAAAACATTTGATTTTGAGATTTTTTATTATCTAAAAGAGTAATCTTAATGAAGCAAAATTCAAAAGAAATTTTGTAAATATCATGATTTATAGTAAGTTATGTGTTGTTTTGTTGAGGCCCTATTCAGGCCCTTTTTGTATGACGTCGCAAGTGTCATTCAAACGTTATTCGACGTCGTTGTAACAAGTACTTTATAAATACTGCATTAGATCAATTATTGACGTAAACTTGGTATCAAGTTTTAGAATGATGTTTTAAGTTTTAAAATATACATCCAAATTGAAAATGTTCACATTTAGAGGAAGACTATTACTGTTTTAAACAACTAGCTCCTCGTTGTTCTAAATTCTGGAATTGGTCACCATAGCAACGAAGTAAATGCTTTCGACATTATTCATAAGAAATTTTAAAGCTTAGATATACATGTAGTAATATATGGATAAATGACTTAAAATTGAGTCTATTGACATGTCATTTTTTCTTTTTTGAAAGCTTTTTTTAAAAGCTTGTTACATGCAGTAATACTTAATGTCAATATAGCAGGTTTTCCTGGAGACTGGCTCATATTATTGTTGCTTATGTATTGAACTAAAAATGACACAGACAATTTATAGTTCCACACATACTGGTATAAGCAATATTTAAAACAGTGCCGTGTTACACAGCATAAAGTTTCCCCCGATAGCAGCACGAAGAGGTAAGTTATTACACTAAGCATGTAAAAATGTAACTATATACTTTTCTACCGCCCTTTTAGCTTCCTTGCCATGTCGATATATTTATCGATACGTTACTGTATGTAAATATGTTGACTTGAATCTCAACTGGTAAAAGCTACCTTATTCATGAATAAAATACCTAAAGAATAAAATGATGTTTTCAGAATGGTATAATATATAAGCTTTCGTACAAAGACTTATTTATCCCGGTGTATCGTATACATTTGTATATTTTAGTGGATTTATATATGACGATGTCCGTTGACTGATTTCCGGTAGAGGATGGCTAGTGGTGACTAGCGGTTGCGTTCTCCTCCTTTACCAGACTTGCACATTATTCCGTGCATCGTTCAAATTATCTGCCACAAAGAAAGACTGTTAATTTATGTGGCCAATGTCGGCATGAACAATTATTGTTTTTGATGAGTAAATTTTAAACGGATTCATGCTTGAGAGGTACGTCTAGATTAGTAAGTGAAGCGTCTGGGCAAATTATGCAGTTATTGAGGTTGCGGAGTATGGCCTGTTTCAGACTTAAGGTCTCCATTGTAAGTAACACGTGCTGTTTACGGGTTTCAAAATTAACAAATAAGGTAATCATTGGGCATTTTTCTTGTATATATCGAATATACAAATACTCGAAGATTTGCTTCGAGTGCACGAATTCCCGGGTTCGATCCCCGGCCGCATCATACCTTGACGCTCAGCATAAAAACGGAAACTGGCTTCCCTTCTCTTATACCCTCGTGGCGATGTATAACATCAATAATGAGGTGTGGAAGAGTGATTAATATAAGTTTGAAAAACCTGTTTCACAATCGACCTAAACGACCTACTCAAAAGGTTCATAATGTTTCCGAATGATTTATTACCGGGCATTGGGAGCCAACTGTCGGATAGACACCGCAGTAATATGACAGGAAAACTTCTTTGACAATACCCAGCAACGTTATGTTCCATTTCAGGTGTCAAGATGTTACTAATTTATTAGGTTATACAACGTTTGATACACCGTAACGTGATATTTTATATACATCGAAGTATTTATTTAATCAGTCTATATAAGATGATCCTCAAAACATGAATAATAAATCAAGAAAGCTATGCGGACTTATATGTTAAATGACACACTGTCTGATCATTGTCCATATCTAATACAAAATGTATATCTGACACATTGTCTAATGATTTCATATAGAGAGCGCAGTCGGTAGTGCAATTGCAGCCACACGGACCATGGTCAATGAACAGCCAAACGGTCAAGCGGGGTTCTAATTGAAACATACTTTATTACCATAAGTAGCAGGGGTTCTAGTATCGGATTGGACATGTTACGTTCAAATGTAAATGTGGCTATGCTTGACTAATAGCCACCGTTATTGGGGAGCGCGGGTACCTGCTTTCTTTGCAAACCGTCACGTGAGGGTAACAATAATGACGTCATGTTTGTGACGTAGCTTATTTGATCACGTAATTGCATTCCAACTTTCCAAGCAGCAGGTAAAGTTCAAAACTTTGTTTACGTTTATTTGTTTACATCTAAAATTTTAATTTCACAGTACTTATTGTTCATTCAACTAAATGAGATTTTAGGACTAGCTCTACAGTTCAATAGTAAGTTTATCCTTATCCATGAGATACAGTTTGCAATAATTTACTTGGGTGTTTTGGGGAACCGAATGATTTGTACCGTGGATATAGACTTTGTTGCATCACAAGTCGATATTGAACCAGTTTTCATAGATTTCATGTGTTTGTCGTAGATGTTGCACGCTTTTAAGGTTATTAATAGGAATACAGTATGACAAAAATGAAGCGTTAAACTGAAATAGTCATGTACCGTATCCTAGATTTATGATATTGTTCTTACAGCTGATGGAAAGGGATGTACTACCAGATTACAGTAGTAGACATTTGATTTGTAGTTTTGTAGATCTAACTTTGGCACTGATTATTATATTTGTAATTTGTTAATTTTGTTTTCATATTTGGCAATCAATCTGGTAATGCTCCAATTGAGCGAAATGGTGGCCAAACGAAGGGGAAAGAAAAGGAATATTGACGAGGTATCACAGACACAGACCAGTGAAAATGTTGATGATAGATCTACTCCATCTGCTACGGTTAGGGATGATACGTCGGCACAGCAACAGCCAGGTATAACAGTACCTATATAAAACACTGTTGTTTCTAAATGTCCCGAGCCTGTTTCATGTAAAAATGTAGTAAGCATTCATGACCAATTGGGGGAAAACGTATCCCAATCACTCAGGTCAAAAATTATTGCCGGAGAATATGTTGAACATTCATTGTTGTTAGACTCCAAGCTTGAGGATAACCCTAAGGCTATGATTGTAACGGCAGCTGGCG
Organism: Spisula solida; assembly: GCA_947247005.1. NCBI lineage: Eukaryota > Metazoa > Mollusca > Bivalvia > Venerida > Mactridae > Spisula > Spisula solida. The sequence goes on along the minus strand of OX365947.1, from coordinate 36,495,704 downwards.
AAATTGTATTCAAATCGCAAAATACTTGCAAAATTTATAGCATTGAGGCTTGGACTGATGCGTTTGTCATTTATACTTAGTCTAGTATTTACACATCAGTGCATGTTGATAAGTTTCACCAAATGCTTAAATACATGTCGAATATAAAAACTGCAGCAAAGCGGTGTAAGGGTTTGGGGTGGAAAAATTATGACCAACAATTTCGCCATAGAATGTCAGTTGATCCTACAAAGGCATGGTCCGTTGTTGATTATGAATTGTGGTTGTTATACATATCTTCACCTGATAATCAAGCAATGGCAAATGTCCGAATGCCTGAAAAGAAATGCTATGATTATAATTTAGGCACATGTTCTCGTTTGGTTTGTGCTTTCAAACATGTATGCATGTCATGTAATGGTGACCATCCTTCCAGGTTGTGTAATACAGGTAGACAAGGTTTCACAGCCCGCCCAGTCTTCCGTGCTACCGGTTTTAAAGGCCAGTTCAAGCAGCCGTACTTTAAGCCACGAAATGCTGCCCCTAGATATATGGGCCCTAGGCCATTCACCAATTATACTCACTAATTTAAAAAGATATCTGGTACACTATCCTAATCGCATTGATGCTGAATTGCTTATTCATGGGTTCTCCAAAGGTTTCAAATTACAATATACGGGTCCGAGGCTTGCATCGTTCGCAACCAATCTTAAATCTGCTTTTGAAAATTTTCAAGTTATTAATGCTAAACTGGCGAGTGAAGTACACCTTGGTCGTATAGCCGGTCCATTCAAGCGTCCGCCGCTGTCAAACATGAAAATATCTCATAAAGGGGTAGTGCCCAAGTCGTGTGGTGGTTGGCGTCTCATTACTCACCTATAATATCCGAAACATAGAAGTGTTAATGATGGAATTGACCCAGTTTTCTGTTCAGTTCAGTACACTTCATTTGACAAAGTGGCGGATATGGTGTTCAGTTTAGGCCATTCGGCATTAATGGCAAAGCGTGATATTAAATCGGCATTTAGACTATTACCGGTTCATCCTAGTGATTTTCATCTGTTAGGTATGCGGTTGAGGGACTGTATTGCTATGATCGCATGCTCCCCATGGGATGCTCTTTTTCCTGTAGCCTTTTTGAAAGGTTTTCGTCATTTTTACACTGGTTAATTGCAATGAAATATGGTTTGGTTTCTTTAGATCATTTTTTAGATGAATTCATTCTTGCGGGAGCAAGCGGTACATCTCAATGTGAATGTTTGATTTCATGTTTTGACCAATTATGTAGAGATTTAGGTGTTCCTGTAGCTGATGAGAAATCGGTTGGCCCAACGACAGTTTTAATATTTTTAGGCCTAGAGTTGAATACGATAAGCATGTCAAAACGCGTTCCTCAGATAAAAATATCAGGGTATCAGTTTTCAGCGGTACAAGTGTTCGCAAGGAATTAAATCTTCCGGAATGTTGGCCGCCGGAAGTGGATCATGTAATTCAGTTCGTAGCATATTTGTCGTTGCGTAAGACAGCGCATGCCACGGTGCGTTTATATTTGGCTGCTATTAGTTTTCAATGCAAGATCGTTGGTTCGGTTGACCCGACTGAAGATTTTATTGTACATAAATTGCTTGAGGGGTTACGTCGGTCTAATTCAAGTCGTGATGCTAGACTACCAATCACTAATGAGTTGTTAGTAAACATTTTAACAATATTACCATCGGTCTGCTCTTCTGTATACGAGAGCAGGCTGTTTTCAGCGGCATTTACACTCGCTTTTCATGTGTTTTTAAGAGTAGGAGAAATAACAAGCAATAAATATAATTTAGCAAAAGTGTTATCCGTAAAAGACCTTGAGTTAGATATACATAATCGCATACTAATAGTGCATTTACGTTATTCAAAAACGGATCAAACTGGCCTTCTAATACAAATAATGCAGCCTGTCCTGTGTATATCATGGATCAGTACGTGCAAGTACGGCCTAAAATGTGTGGACCGTTATTCATGCATTTTAGTGGACAACCCATGACTAGGTATCAGTTTTCAGCGGTACTAAATAAATCGCTGGCTTTATTAGAAGTCGGCTATGCTAATTACAAGTCGCATTCATTTAGAATTGGTGCAGCTACGGCAGCTGCTGCAAAAGGTGTACCAATCGAGCAAATAAAAATGGCTGGTCGATGGAAATCCGACGCGGTCAATTCTTACATAAGAATTTAGTTAATATTCGTGTTTTCTAGATTGAATAACAAGGAATATTAAAACAGGTGGCTCGGTTCTCTCTTAAAATTGTTTCATTATTTTTAGGGAGAGATGACACGGTCATTTGGTTAGTGGGGTCGTCTTTGGTGAAGCACGCATTTTTGCACGCAAGGTCAAGGCCAGGGGGGACTTCCCTCGGAATGTTGAAAACAGACGTTTGGGGGCAGGGGTATGGGGGCCTTGGTCGGGAGAAATGTAAGAGAAAATTACTAACTTTAAACAAGGTTTGGGGTGGTGCAAATGATATTGGTGCAATACCAGTAGTGAAAGTTCTACAACACATCGATTCTCTGTTCAAGCAAATCATTTAATTAACCGGAAACTCGTATAATTTGGTCACAATTGTTACCTCGGTCGGTTTGGAGGTATTCTAAGAACACAGTTGCTATGGAAAAATCGAGAAAACGGGTCAATAGGTATGGGGCCATGGCGGCTCTGAAAAGTGGTGGCTGTTACATTTTACACCCAGAACTGACTGTATGTCCGCCTGTTGTTAACCTTTTTGAAAGTGACGGTGTTCACTTGAGTAGTGTGGGCAATGCCATTTTTTGTTAATCAGCTGAGGGCGGGTTTGGGCAAATTTGTATCACAGCAATCAACTGTTCGCAAATGATAACGTTATATAATATTATAAAATATATTACATACATAGTCTATCAGTTGGACTGCTTAGGTTCAGTCGTATTGGTGTGTAAAAAATTAGACTGCTTTGGTTCAGTCAAATTAGTGTGTCAAATATTTGGACTGCTTAGGTTCAGTCAAATTAGTGTGTCAAATATTTGGACTGCTTAGGTTCAGTCGTATTGGTGTGCCAAATATTTAGACTGCTTAGGTTCAGTCAAATTAGTGTGTCAAATATTTGGACTGCTTAGGTTCAGTCGTAATGGTGTTTAAAAAAATTAGACTGCTTAGGTTCAGTCAAATTAGTGTGTCAAATATTTAGACTGCTTAGGTTCAGTCACTATACTAATATTAACAAGGGTAAGCGGCTCTGGATGTTGCAGGTGCGATGTCGCCAAAAAATAATAAAGATGTTATCAAATAAATAAATAATAATAATTATAAATAAATCATGAAATGTCGGCGGCATCGCATTATTCAGTAAGTCCATATATCTTTTTTGGCGGTGGCTCGTTGCTCGCCGTACAATGGTATCAACTGCCATTGTGCGACTCACCGTGCCATATGGCGTACATCGTACCTGCAGTATCACTATATTTTATCTTCTTAAACGATGTTGGCTCTTGATTACCAAAGTCAGCATCATCTAAACACGTTTTTAAAGAATTAGTAATGTGTGTGGTGTGTATATTGTGAAGGGTTCGCCCTATTGGTCTGTGTTATGACCCGGTGTTCCCGACAGTCTTCACGATAAGACTGGATCAGAGCCGCGCCCTTATTTGCCAAAACACTTAATTATTAGGACTTTCATATATTATCATTTTTTAGCCTTAAAAAATAAATACTTGTATAGTTGGGTGAATAAATAAGTGCTGTGAAATTATATCATGTAGTTGTGTTTTAAGCTTCCCTCAATAAATGTGGCTATGCTTGACTAATAGCCACCGTTATTGGGGAGCGCGGGTACCTGCTTTCTTTGCAAACCGTCGCGTGAGGGTAACGTTAATGACGTCATGTTTGTGACGTAGCTTATGTGATCACGTAATTGCATTCCAACTTTCCAAGCAGCAGGTAAAGTTCAAAACCCCACCCTCCCTAATCCCATTTGGCGCCTGTTAAACGAATCAAGTGTTTGGTGATGGTTACGCTTTATATTTGTGGTACTTTCGAAAGTACTGAATATGGTTACCATGTGTTTACCATGTATGCTGTTGCTGCTGTCTGTTTCTATATATTTTCAGTAAATTTGTATGATTTTAAGATGTTAATACTTAAACGCCTAGTCCACATTGGTGCGGCTGGGAACACCACATAATACAAGTATGCTGGAATAGTGATACAATAGTCCAACATCGATCAGAGAGGATATATACAAACTGTAAACGACTGTTGTGTTGTGTTGTGTTGTGTTGTGTTGTGTTGTGTTGTGTTAAATTGATGAAAGAACATTGTAGATTCTTAATGAGTTATTGAACTATTTAGGCGTACATCTTACCTGCAGTATCACTATATTTTATCTTCTTAAACGATGTTGGCTCTTGATTACCAAAGTCAGCATCATCTAAACACGTTTATAAAGAATTAGTAATGTGTGTAGTGTGTATATTGTGAAGGGTTCGCCCTATTGGTCTGTGTTATGACCCGGTGTTCCCGACAGTCTTCACGGTAAGACTGGATCAGAGTCGCGCCCTTATTTGCCAAAACACTTAATTATTAAGACTTTCATATATTATCATTTTTTAGCCTTAGAATATAACCTACATTATGAGCCAATGAAAACGCCACATTTTCGCGGTTAAATGAAAATTTAATCATTAAAATTTTCTCTTAACAGACTTGACGCCATGCGTTGGCGCTAATTTCTATCGGCCAATCAGAATGCAGACTGTTACATTCTAAGTTAGTTAGAATATATTAAATAAATTTTAATGACTAAAAAGGACTCGCTTCGCTTCGCTCGCTCCGCCCTTTTAAATCATTAAAATTTACTTAATATGTTCTAACTATAACTTAGTTGGGTGAATAAATACGTGCTGTGAAATTATATCATGTAGTTGTGTTTTTAAGCTTCCCTCAATAACATGATATTGACATGTGGACAATTTTAATTAATTTGTCAGTTGCTTTAGGATAAACAAGTAGGTACTGGGGTGATATTCACAAAGCATGTTTTACTTAAAAGAAGAATTTTCTTAAAATCTTCAAATTTCTCTTAAATATTTCAGCTAAAGAGGAAAATAAAGATTATCAATTTTTACATAGTTAAGATGTAAAGAGCTTCAAGAATCAGAAAGAAAACATGACTTATTCTTCGTTTCTTGGCAAATATGTGCAGCTAAATTATTTAACTTGGGTAAGAAAATAGTATACGTTTTCTCTTAAGATGCGTTGTGAATACCAGTGCTGGTAAGTCATTGATATAACTAGAAACTAGTACTTTCAGCAGTGAATGTCATTTTCTATTTATTTGTATTGTTAGGCATTGAACCGTGTAATTGTTGGTATGTTACTATAAATATGCTTTTATGTTTTCTCTAATTGGCTGTTTCCGTTAGTTGCTAGCATCCCATTCCGATTTTCTATTATCTTCGTGATGTTAATAAATATAAATTCTAGACCAACTGAGGTCCAGAGGCTACTGTATACATTATTCACGGTAACAACCCGAGATATCGCGTCTTAGATCCCCAGATGCTTAATAATTAAATATTATAATAGAACATTGCTCTTACGTAACTGAAAAACTGAATAACCCTCAGGTGGAACTGATAACAATATATCGGATTTATTACCTTGGCGTTAGACTGAAAGCAAACAGAAGTCGCGTATGGAAATAACTTGGAATAACAAAATCAACACAGATGCAAGTTTAGACAAAACATATTCTACACAAGGCTTAATTGGTATGAGTGTACTATTTCAACCCAAAAATGCACTACACTGGTCGTCAGAAAAAACAAAGCGTTATACATGATCTCAAATTGTTCTTCTGTTGCTGTCCGCGCTAAAGCTGAAGCCCATTAGCCAACCTTCCTGTAGTATGTATCGGCCATCTTATACTATTAATAGAAAATTACAAAACTATCTGGCCATTGTGCCTTTTGGGTAACTGTGTTCTAAGTTTCGACTGCTTGATTAATTGTCTACTTTTTAGGTTTTCTGACAACTAAAACTCGGAATGGAAGCCGTTTTACTGTTAGGACTGGGTCATTCACCTAGGGCATTCAGCTTTATGATTGCTGAAACTTAACTCATTCTACTTTTCCACTGCTTGGACTTGGGCGGTCTGTTACTTGTTTAGTTTGGCATTGTGCCTTGTATGTGTTTTAAGTTTTCTGTGCTCGGTTTGTTCCGTTGAGGATTGTGCCTTGTATGCTTTTAATGTTTTCTATGTTCGGTTGGTTAAGTTGAGTGCTGCCTTCACTTCATTTAATATCAGGTGATGTAAATCGCCTGCGCCGCTGGCGATTTAAAATTCACCAGAATGGTAAAGGGCCCGTGCATGTATTCGTCAAGTCTGTCAGTCGGCACTAATGCTTTAAAAAAAAAATACGGAGTGCGAAGAAGGGAATGGAATAATATTTGAAGTTTCTTAATCACGAAAATATAGAGCCCGAACATATTCTATTAAATAAGTATTATTTAAAAATGTATTCAATGAAATAAACAAACATTCAGTAAGGGGAGATAAAAACTCCGAGAGGCGAAGCCCGTATCCGTAGTGAGTCAGCGGAAGTAGGTTTTTGTAAGAATTGTTTTGATAAAATCTTGTCAAAAATAGCCGATGTTCAGTTAAATAACTGATTACACGATGCGAGTACTTGTTGAACAAGGAAAATCGTCTTTAATACTAACTACGAACGTAGAAATGCAATTTAATCAACATCCGATACAGAGTTTAAACCTTGAATGTGAAAGTAAGTCACAGTCGTACTCGTACCGATTCGACCCAAAATGTAAAAATATGTAAATAACTTTTGAACAATGTTATGCACTGTGACTGTACGAGTTTAACACTATAATGAAAACTGTTAAATGAATGTGAAAATCTTTTAAAAGTTTAGTTACCAAAATGAAGAAATATCACAGACTTATGACAATAGATTGATTCAGTCGAGCTTGGCAGTCTTCAAAGTTTATCGTGAATCGACATATGCTCTTGAAATCGTTTTTGAAGGTATGTTGTCGATTTTATTTGTATGGTCGTGCCAAATATCTTCCTTGTCCGCATGACGGTCGTGCCCATTGTTTTCCTAATCCGCATCACGAAGTTTAATTAACGGGCGTGTCTGCATGACGGTCGTGTCAATTATTTTCCTTATGCGTCTGACGGTCGTCCCGATTACTTTGGTTATCCGAATGACGGTCGTACCAATTATTTTCCTTATGCGCATGGCGGTCGTGCCAATTACTTTCCTTATCCAATTATTTTCTTATCTGCACGACAGTCGTGCCATTTATTTTCCTGATGCGCAAGACGGTTGTGCCAATAATTGAATTATGTTCCTTATCTTCACGATGATTGTGCCAATTATTTTTCTTATCTGCACGTCGGTTGTGCTGATTATTTTCCTTATCCGCACGACAAGGTTTATATATGTGTTACTCAATTCATATATTCTTTTAATTTTTTGTGCCCTGATTAGTTCCAGGCATGAATATGGTTTAACAATTAAATGTAGCATAAATAACTTAATAGCTTTGCAACGAACAGGTCTGCTGCAAATGTGCTAGAACCCGGGTGACTACTAAGAACCATTAGTCGACAGTAATCCCTATAAATCTCCCTCTTGATTGGCGTATAACCCGACAATTGATAGATGTACACTAAAATACATATATTCACAGTCTTCATGAAAGTTTATTTAAAAACATGTCAGTCAGTCATTCCGACTGACTAGACACAAAAATGTTGTCAGTCTGAATGTATATTTGTCGGTCTGAATGAATATTTGTCAGTCCGAAAAAATATTAAAAATGAATTGCTTAATTCAGAGCTAAATAATTTAGAAATGCATTATTAGCTTTTAACATATTTAACAAGTGATTGCCATAGGACCTAATTTGTTGTTTACCGTTCTACAATAACCCGAATGAGCATAGCTATAAATTTAACCTCTGTAGAGCAACTACCTCAAAATGACAGCCAATATGTTCAGCTCCCAGAGTGAAGTAAAAAAAGCCTAGACAAAATATAGTTGCACCATCGTCGAATCCCAAGTCCTCATTTAAAATGCAGGAGACCTATGCAGGAGACCTAGTTGTGTATTTTATTCTACTTTTACTTTAATCCAATAAATATGTGGAACTAAAAAGTACTTTAAATTTAATTTGAATTATGTTAATAATCTGGTGACATTGCAACACTGTACATTCAATTGGTCAAATGAATGATGACTAGAGTTTCCAATACCAGTAAGCCTGTGTTCAAGTCTTTATGTTGCCAAGCAAACTTTAAAATACAAATTTAATTTTGATCCCAGTGAAAAATCAGATTTGAAATCAGACTATTTTAACTAGATGTGGGCTATTATCTCCATAAAAATATTTTCAAAATATAATTTATTTAGTGTGTCTGCAAATATTGCTGAGAATTTATTCAATATCTTAGATTAAATCACCAAGTAGGATATGCCTTAGTTCATATTATCTTGTTGTAAATTTCCGGCTGTAACTTTGTTGTCCAGCATAAGGCTGAACTTCGTATCTTTCACAATGGCATGTACTCTGTGTCTGGTGTGGGTTGTCCTATTGTTGCGAGTAGTGGGATGTCTTAGTTATATAGTTGCGTTAGACATTGTACACGTTATATTTTAACAGAATTGTACATCCAGTATTTTCATAATTTTCACATCGCAATCAAATTGTGTCTTTTCTCTTTTCAATAGTGTATAGAAATGTATCAAGAGAAATAAACAACCATTGTCGAATGTACATGTAATATCTGTAGAACAGAATCAACTATTGTATCGAGTGTGTTGATTTTGAATTTTTAAGGCAAAAAACCTCCAAATGCTGATGCTTACAATTCCCTTCCCTAATCGATGGTTCAATATTCTCCAGATTTAAATGGCATTGATACTTCACCGGGAGACTGCGGTATTCACTGTTTGGGTATAATATACGTCCCAGTCTAATTCGTAAGGTACTTAATGACATATTTTGTATGGTGTCAGGAAATTCAGGATTGCGCAAAAACTCTGTCTTTGGCATGTTACCAGAAAAGGACTTGTCACATTTTTTGTCGGAAATGTTTTTTTAATGCGTTAACCACTTTTGTCCCCTTTTTAATCATTTTGAGTTCCGCTTGTCCAAATATCTAACACAAGACCATGTCATGAAATCGGCCGCGAATACACCAAGCTTAACTAACTCAAACTTATAAATGTCTATCATCATTACCTTTTTCTAAAATAGCGGACTGTGTCTATGTTATATATGTTCCTCTAGAATAAAACATAAATTTCTACGGAACGACACATTTGTTTTAATTCACTGTTCCTAAGTCGCATAAACAGCCTCCAAGACCTTTGTCTGCGCTCTTTGTTTGCTTCGCATTGAGGTAATAAACACCGCATGTTTCTGAAATTCTGCATCTTACATTTTCGAACTAATTGGATTAAAAGTAGCTACTGCTACTTAAATCTTCGCTGCCATCCAACTTTATGTTATTGGATTTGTCCTAGATATCACAGAACCAATGGACATGGCGATTGCAGGTTTCGACCATTTTTGGTGATTTTTAATATTTAGTGCCATTTCTCCAAAACAAGCAGGTGAACATATATTACCCTTCATATGACAAATATTACTGATTGTCTTCACTGAAGTAATCCATAATTTACCAACACATTTTAATGCCTATATAGGGTCAATTTGTCTTAAAACGCCAAAACACAATGCCCTCTACGAGGTGGTTGATTTTGCTAGGAAAATAATGCAAATATAAAACAAGATGATTGTATTTACTATTTAACACATTTTTTTACATGGCTCAATCGAATTAAATCGTTTTTGTTGTGTTAGTATGACAACATTCGATGTTCAGTTGTGTTCAAAAATAAGTTGAACACCTTTCGTTTGTATCTTTTTGTTATAAAGTCGTTTATTTGTAGCATTGGGCATTGAGTCGTGATATTGAGTTACGTGGTGTTCTTATGTTTTCTGTGCTCGGTTGTTTAAGTTGAGTACTTCCTTACCTGTCCGAGTATTATTATCTTCTTGAGGTGATCTACTGAAGGATGTTTGAGCGGTTTGTTTCCCACATACAGATTGTGTTCATTTTTACAGGAAGTAAAGTAATATATTCTGACACAGCATATAATGAAACCAAAGCACAGAGAGTGCTGATGTGAGGCGATCTGGTTGCTCCTACTAATGCTTAAACCGATTTACACGTTAAATGTTCGTTGTCTTACTGCCGATCTTGTATTGAATGTCAAAAAAGGCATATGTGACTATATAGGCATGTTGGGTATCTAAATAATTGTTAAAAGGGGCATATTAATTTATATGTAATACGTGTATTGAATGTGTATATCAAAAGTGGATTTAAAATAATACAACGCGCCTATTTATCAGATTCTACAGTACCGTCTTGTAATCACTTCCCTCACAGCGTGAGACATCTATAGAAAGCGGCTAGTATAGCCACACCATATGATTCCATAACAGTACTTTGTAGACGATATACGATTCATTGATAAAACCATCACGTGGCCCTGGTCTGAAGTTCCTAAAAATAGCTATACAGCCGGGACATTTGATGAACACGTCATTTTCATATTACGAAACAAGTTCGATATCGCCCCGGCGAAGTGATTATCTGCAAAAATATCAATTTAACGAACAATAATTGTTGATCTTAGAATAAAAAAATGTTGCTGATTGAATTAAATCAGTTTAAAATTTTGGATTAACATATGTAGCTGTATTGGGAATGTTGACAGTTTCTGGAACTACTTGATTGCGGATTCACATAGCAGCCTAAAGGCGGTTCAGGTTGCATTAAAAAATGGGCGATGGTAGTATAGAGAGGCTAACGCCTCTAAAAAAACTATTCTACCGAACTAGTTTTCCGAGTAATCAGCCCTGTTTGAAGTGTGTATACACAATATTTTATACATTAGTAAGCTGGTGGTGGTGCTAAAATATGACATTTTCATATAATCTAAATAATTAATATGTTCCAATATAATTTGTGTACACATTGTTATATGAATATGACCTAGATCCTAAAATGGTATTTGTAATTTTGTATAATACATATCACTTTTTATTTTAAATGCAGCAAAAAAGAACACCGGAATGAAGGTTTACGTCTGAAGTTGCTACAAAATGGTGTATCTGACTATATTGTCCACTGGCTCCAGAATTTCCTGTATAACCGATCTGCTATAGTACAACTCGACGGCACTCTCAGCAACATTGTGAAATGACAGAGGGAGTTCCACATGGCTGTGTTATCAATCCGACACTGTTCCATGTATAAATGACTGATCTCGTATCTTACCTGCCAAAACAAATTTTAAACATTCTACATGCTGATGATCTTTCCATTACCACTACAGTTAAAGCCAAAGTAAGAATTCACACTGTCAACCACATGGTAGCTGAGTGGAATAATAAGCGGGCCCTCTCTATCAACAAGACAAACATAGTCACTACGCTCTTCTCACTATCAACCTCAACAGAGAAAGTCAACCTACGCCTTGATGAATATCAAGTGTCACTGGTAGAGACACCAACCTTCCACACTTGACTCTCGGCTGACAGAAAACCTCGCATAGACCACTTGTATGAGTGCTCCTTCAACAAGTTGGCCTTCATGATTTTAATTTGGACCATATTGTACAGAATTATGACCCTGTGTTTATTGTTAACATGTGTTAGCTATAGAGAAAATGATTTATTTCTGATGAATAACTTATGTTCGGAATGAAATATTACAATTAAATTTGCTGTATAGGTAGCGTGTGTGCAGACGGTACGAACGAATAAGGTACCATAATGAAACTTGCGGTGTAGGAAGCGGGACAGAAGACAACACTTGAAATTGAAAGTTTGGCCGGTAGTCTTATGTCACTGTTAATAATAATACAAAAATAATCATTATTTTTATGAGGATTGAGATAACATGATGAGATAAGATGGCATTTAGCTACTTGCAATTGACAGTAGGCTGATGGGATCAATGTCAAAGTTACGAAAATAGATAAGTAGTATTTGCTTGGTAACATTAGTTAGAGTTGTATCATGATGAATCTTGCTATGTCAGTAGCGTTTGAGAAGACAATAATTGGGATTTAAAGTGGGACTGGTTGGATCAGGGTCACCGTTAACCTGGTTTTCGTGTTTCGTCTGCTTCTCGTTGAATTTGTCTATTTTATATGTAATGGGCAATAATAATTGGATATAGAAAAGAATATTTTCTGCATCTCAAATATTATACAAGGGATCGATAACTTACGTTAAAATATTGCTCATATTCAATCAGTTTTCGCCTAATTATTTTCCCTTTCGGCTGGGATATGGCTGTATGTGACTACCTCTTGTTAAACCGTTTCGTTCATGTCTAACACTTTATACAAAAAAATAAGATTGAAATATACGGTGTCCTGTTCCCTCCAATCGCTACTTGGCTTTCCAATGGGACGACGAGATACAACAACGCGAGATGTACTACATAATATTCGCAATGGTATAATACTATAAGTTCAGTACGGCGGTATATTTCCTTCCAAACCCGTATCATCAAAGTCAGTTACGGACAAACGACACGTACAGTATAGTCAACATAGAGATGGCATCGATTTAAGAAATAACGAATATGTGACCATATTTTATTGCGTAATAAAATATAGGCACGAGTGTTGATGCGTAGTAATTAAATCACGAGTGCGTAGCACGAGTGATTTAATGATCGCATCAAAACGAGAATGGGAACAGCCATATTTTATCGCGGTAATAAAATATGGTAAGCTCAACATACGCAAAGAAGGCAAATCTCACGTGCTATGTTAGAATTATCAATAATATTATTGCCGATCAGATACACTCTACACATATCCATACATTGAAAATCAAATTTATCTACCTGAAATCCTCCCGTTTTCCGGCAAGAAGACACCAATAATTCGATATATCGATACTTGTCGTTTGATATATCAGCATCACCGATATGACTCGGACCTAATTAAGACATATTTAGTCCAAAGGAATAAATACGCGCATCAAAGTGTGTGTATGGACGTACTTCACTGAACGCATAGTTTTATAGTTTATTTTCGTCTCATCAATACAAATTTTTACAGATAAAATACAATTACATATATCAAACTAAAACATAGAATTGTATTGTCACTCTAATCAGAGTTATAGGAGACTAGTACCTACTAAATACTAAATAAAAGCTAATGACTTTTACATAAAAGGCAAAAAAAAGAATAAAATTTTATCACATGTAAAAAATCACAATGCTTAGTTGTAAAAAATAAAAATAATAATAATAAAACACTTATAATTACAGTTAAAACATATATAGCTAAGTATACCTAATTTATATTCTAACACGATCTGCGGATTAATCTATATAAACATAGAGTAGACCAGGCCATGTATTATTACCGCAATAAAACATGGTATCAAATTGGCTGTTACTATTTACGCCCCGTATCACGTATCATATTTATGAATGAATGAACGAAAATTTTATAGTAAAAACTTCAACGGACCACGAGTTACACGAGTGCTATGACGCATCTATTTTTAGAAAATCTAATATACTCTCGAAATTAAGATTGATAAAAACTTCTGATAATCAATTCATTTATATTTTTCATTTCATGAAATAGATACACTATACTCGTGTTATTAAAATTGTTTCAATGTTTAAAATGTGTTATTTCCTTTAGTTAATAACAAAGGTCTTTTTCATTAACAAGGGAGGTAAATGTACCAGCTAATAAGCCACTCAATTTCAGCGTGGAATTATGTTAAATGTCAAATGGGTAAAAATGGAATGCGCGCAGTTAAATAGTGCGGGATATTATCGTATTTAGAATCGAAATAAAAACTCTGTTCTTGTATTTTGTCGGTGAATAAAACTCGGGCACTCGTTCGGCATCCGAACTCCTGCCCATGTTTTATTCACCGACAAAATACGCGAACAGATTTTTATTTCTTAATTCACATTACACTATTCTTACATTAGAAATAAATAAAAGAGTACATTTACAGTATGTACTATCACTAACTACGTATACAAAGTATTTGAACGAACTTTCAGTATATTGAAACAGGTTTTTGCGGTTAATTTAACAATTTCAACATTAAAACGAACAAACATACATTTGTTAATATCAACGCATGTACCCTCTTATCAGGGTAAATGTGGTAAATTGTATATTTGTGTGACTCAAAACCTCTTTAGTCTAGATTTGCTAGAAACAAATAATACATGTGTTCACAAAATACTTCGATTATAGCATTGTTCTTAGCAGTTGTTTATTAAAGGGACAATAAATATACCGTCTGTCAAATATCATCGTATTCGTGATTAATGACATTGTATCATTTGTATTATATAGCGGTATTATTCTCTGTTTGATATTAATATATAAACTATCCGAGATTGTAAGAAATTTGGAATTTGACGACAATTAACAATGGATGTGTATAATATCAGCATGTTAAGTCAGGATGGTTGAAGTACTTGTATTCATTTTGGTAAAAGGATAACAGACAGGTGGACAGGGAAGGCAGCACTCAACTTAACCAGCCGAGCAAAGAGAACATTAAAACATACAAGGCACAACGCCCAACACACAACCGAACTAGAAAATAATCCGCCCAATTCTATAATATGAATTCACCTCAAAACCATCGATAAGCAACCTTCGGCCATAGGAAGGAGCAAAATCTGTTTTGCCGTAATGTCAAGTGACCGGACGCAAGTATAAAGAATACCCCATTGTTCTTTTTGTAGAAGGTTTTTGTCGAAGGTTAACCAACTAATACATCGCAGTATTTCAAGATGGCCAACAGGTTGCCTAATACGAAAAAACACTAGAGTTTGGTAATCAAACCGAATCGAAACTACGAACATGCCTATAAAGCGAATAAATGTATGTACATGTACAACCAATAATTGTTTCTCACTCGAACACAATCAATGGGCATAGAAACTGAATAATTGCTGTTATATTGTTTTGTCCTGCATTGAACTTCAAACAATGTCATACTGAATCAAATGCATACACTTATCGACCTATCGGCACTTTATTGTTTCCATTTATGATCTGGGCTTTTGATGTAACCAATTACAAACGTAGAATATTTCCGCGTTATTGATGGTTACTGTGGCTTTGATATACACTCATGTGTAAACAACCAATGTAATACTAAAAGGCCCACAGCCAATAAGTTGTGCTTCAAGGAGAAATGCTCCACAACATAGAAACACGGTTTGGAAAAGCAACTGGATATCGGAGTGTGCGTCATGCAAACACGATGCCTATATTTGAATCGTGTTGAAATCACGCATGTTTAATATGTTTAAATACATGTATAGAGGTTTTCACTGTAAATATGAATTTACATTGAAACCATTAGTCTGTAGTTATGTCGATTAATTCCGTTATAAAATGAGATAATTTTATATTTGCGTTTTATGTTTAATTAAAAAATAATCATTCTAATGCTTAAAAGCTTTCTCGCTGCGGTGCTATGGTACATAGCTGCTGTGCAAATAGCACTTATCAGGCAGGTACCACTTTGGTCGATTTTAGACTCAACACCTACAGGCAAATGTCAATGGATGTTCCAATAAAGTGAAACCCATTCTCAAAAGCGCCGCTCTTTGGTAATTCATTCAATTCAGTATTTATTTTAGTGTGAATCATTTCGTATTGAAAATTATGCTGTACAATCCGCAATAACCGGTTCTGATATTCCAGTTTTTAGGGTGCCGACAAAGTAACGTCAGGTTGCTCAAAAACGAACGTCAGGTTGCAGTAATGTTTTCCTATTACAATATAGTTCTGATGAAGACGACTGGACAGTTAAACAAAGATCTTGAGAATAATATGATATTTTATGATATGCTGACAATGGATTGTCGAGATTTACCAGTGTAATTAACAGTGAAAATAAACGTGATGCCATTTCCTTTGTTTTGGAAGCTGGTTCCATAACCATACAGAAAAAGAAACGTAACGCCATCGTCGCTTGGCTTCTAATCATGCGTTACGTTATTACTTAGAGATAAATAACTTGACGTGCTGTGGCATTGCATGATAATATCTCCGCCACGACGAGTGTCATTATCAAGAGACGGTGATATTATCTTCCAATGCCACAGCACGCCCAGTTATTGAACTGTTTAATATATATGTTCCAGTGAAGGAAAGATATAAAAGCATTCAATGTCAACAACTTGTATATAACACATTGAATGAAAGTTTTACGTCATCATTCATCAATTGATAGAAATAGCACGGTGTATTTCTCATTCTGAGGCAAAATAGAACTTAGATAAAAAGTCAATACAATTATATATCTTTTTAGTAAAACACAAAATTCTGGATGTCTCGTTTTGCTTTTTTTATCCTAGTGTTCAATCGTATTTTTCGACGTGTATGTACAATAAGAGCAATACCTTTAACGTAAATTCCGCTAAAATAACGTCACGTCGCGCGTGCGTGCGTGCGTGCGTGCGCACGATCGCAAGGCCATTATTTAGCATATGACCGATACTATCCAGGGCGATAATACATATTTTGGCAACGAAAAGTGTAACTATAAATAGCAACAGATGTTAAAAGACGCCATAATTGTCACAACTCTAATGTCAACGAATTTATTTTAATTCGGCCAGTTACAAATTTATATATGCTCCTGAACTTTGTGGTAAAGTACTGACTATTGTTAACATATACAATGCATAAAAATTGCTTGCACACAAAAAACCCACATACAACATGTATATGGGTTACTATTGTCTGAATAGTTGAGAAAAAAAATGTCGTATCATTATACAAATTGAATACATTTAAAATCCTATTAGCTTTATGCTATAAAAATTTAACCAAAAACCAGGCAGTAATAATAATGCGCTTGAATATACACAATGACTGCTGGATAACACAGCTGTTCTATAAATAGTATTTTTTTTCAATGATATTGAAAAAGAAATGTTGGTTTGTTTCATCGTATTTAACGCCATTTTCAACATTATTTCAGTCATATTGTGGCGGGCAGTTATCCTAGCCAACTTTCCTGGACTTCATTTAACCAGTACTATCCACATTCTATGAATCTATCCGTAAGCTTCTACTAAGCTATCCCACATAATTCAGAGGTGGAGGACAGTTTAACATAGGATGTAATACCTTCATTAAAATTTGTCATGAACAGTTATAGGACAAACAGAAACTTTTAAAGAATGATAAATGTATAACTATAAGCTTATAGAACTTTAAGTGAAATAATGAACTGTAAAAATTGTAAGTCAGTTTCCACTTTTACTACCTCTTGATTTAATGTCCATCTCATAAAGATTGAGCAGTCTATCAAATCTATCTAGTTTTTCCTTATGAAATTGCTTGATTTCACTCCTAATTCTTTTTTTTTTTTTTCAATGAAAGTAATTCTATCCTCCTTCTGAGAACGTTTTCTTTTTTGGGGGACATCTTTCTTTTCAATGACATTATTATTTTCATCAGCATTTTGGGTACCGGTCTCATGGGTTTCATCTGCATTTTGTGTACCACTCTGACTGTCAATCGTAAACGTTGGTCTGCAGGAAACACTTGTTCCAAACATCTCTCTGTGTCTGAAATACTGAGTCAATGACTTCTTTCCATCGTTAATTTTAATTATTGTACTTATTGATTGCTTGCGTAACAGAAATATTACACTTCACAGCTGTTTTTACTCCATTAACAACTTTCACCCACAAAGCGTTGTGATTTCTAACTTTTTTGAATTCATCCTGTAGTTCATGCCTAGCATGTACAAGCATATCTTCCTGTTGGTCAGTCCAGATATGTATGACTTCAAGCTTAGAAGTTATAGATGAAGATGACTATGTTGCCTGCTTAGAAGTTGATGAAGACCCTGTCATCTGATTACAAGACCCTACAGTTGAAGATGAAGGTTTGGCAGTCGGTGTAGCTGTTTCTGTTTCACTGCTTGAATGAGGATGCTGCTCCTTAATGAGCTGATTTATGATAAGCTCTTTAACAGATCCATCTGAAAGTGATAATGAAAAATACACATATAACAGTCTCGATATATACACTGAGAGATCTTTAAAGGTGCTGCCTCACAGATTTGGCTAAATTTTTTGTATATCGTGATTTTCCAACCTAACCAAGTATTGATGTAATAGAAAGCCACTGACGGTTGCTTTATGAAAGATTTGGTGCAAATAAGCAATTTTAATCACTCTCGATATCACCCACTGAGTATTTTTTTCTTGAATAAAAAGCGCTAAGTTTTCTCGCAACATGCTTTGTGAATTATGTAATTCACACGTGATCGCACTGCAACATCAACAAAATACAGCGTAAACATCAGTGAGGTATTTGGTTCGTTTTTCGATTCGTTTTCATCAAATGCGAACAAATTTCAGGCAATTTAAGTAATAGTAGTGATAATTATATAGGGTATTAATACCCTATAGAATGTTTGATGTAACAATACTGAATAACTACAAAATGCCGATGTTTTGCAAGTTATTTTAGATGTCAGTGTAGTTGTTTATGGCATATACAGGCAACTATACCAAAATTACGCGAATATTTGAAAATTTTATTTTATTTTTACAATACACAAAAACGTGAGGCAGTCCCTTTAAAATGCAATTTTTGAATGTTATACATGGTATAAACTATTAAACATATTTATATAGGTAACATGATGGCACTATATCGCTCACCAGAATAATTTGCTCCGGTAAGCTAAAAATATTTGTTTACGTTACCCGACACACAAATTTTGGTGTGAATCTGTATGTAACAGGGATATATAAATCAATTATCATTAACATCATCGACTCATCGTCATTAACTCTGTTCCAGTCCAGAATGAAGCGTTGATTAAACGTTGAATTCATAGTGTGTTACTTCATATTTTCAGTATATGTATCTCTGATATTATCCCACAAATAACACCCTCGGATACTATATAGAGTCCGCGAAGACGGTAACAGGTATATAGGAATATTATTTTGTATTCCGGTAATCATTTGCATGTTATGACAATTAACAACCTATTTTATATAATGAATGATTATGTAGTATAAATAAGAACACAGTAACAACCTGCTGATGAAGATTTCAGCATTTCCACAATTTCTTTTGAGCATGTCAGCCTCAGTCGAAACCCATCCCGATTAACCATAATACTGTAATGTTTGTCTCTGAAAATAAACATGTAATTGACAAACATCAGGTTTAAATATGGACTGCACAGATTGACACGTTGAAGGAAAAATAGTTTTGCTGATCTGTATAATTTAACAGAATTTCAAACAACATCATTAAAACCTAACATCATTTTAAGTCATTAATCTCCTACTATTGAAATAGTTCTAAGTGGTGTATAAATCGCGAAATCATATGACACATACATCAGAATTAGGTAACAGTGGTTTGTACCGGTCAAAACATGTTTACATAACAATAACTGTAACGTTTTTTTTCGTAAATTCAACAACGTGATTTGAAATAAAGAAATACAATGTGTACGAACAAAAATACTTCGTCATGAACTTACGAATTTCCTTTAGTCGCCATTTTGGTGCAAGAGAAACAAGCGTCTTGCCGTAGGTTGAACCAGAGTAGCTAGACAAACCAGACTAGAACACGACTAGGGTTGGTTCGATCTAGGTTTAGTTGAACTTTTGTAACTATAGTTATTAATCGAACTCGCTCACACACACCACCCCTGGATATGGTTAGCCAAACTTGGCGTACGTGACAAACATGTTTTTTGAACATACCGTTCAACGAATAACAGGTGCGTTCAAAGTGCGAAACGTACGTCACATAATGTTTCCTTGAACGCAAGGCAGTTGGACTCCTAAATACTTGGGAATTGGTAAAGTTTGCATGTTGCCACTCTTTATACTCATTTTGATCAAAGAACAATTTAATTATCTAAACTTCCTCTAATTCAATGACCAACAAATGCCCTTAAATAGAATTAATCAATAAACATACCGAGAAATGACCTCAAATAGAAAATATTCAAATGTAAAAGGAGTACCTTTAAAACATAACGATATAAGCGCACAATGACTTCACTATTTCTTACTTAGAATAGAATATAGTTTATTTGCATATTTAGTCCTGAAAAGAACTTTTTACAAAGCAACAATAATACAATTAAATAAAAAACATGGTGATATATGGCGAGATATGTGATATTATACCAAATTAAAAAAACAATGAAATATAACACGGTGATAACCGTTGCGTTTCCATGGCTGTTGAGTCTATACATTCTTTGTACACAAATGACAACATCGTAATATGAACTAAGGCATTGCCTAAAGGGGATTCAATCATCCATTGATACTATATCAAAATAACTCATTACAGTTATTAGTGAGGGACATCTTCACAGTATGGTTGTTCATACAGTTTGTATTTATTTTACATTTCATGAAATTCAGATAGAATTTTAATAACTCAAGGAAAATTGACTAATACAACAAGAGGACCATTGGCTCTAAAGCGCTCACCATATGACCAGCAGTTTAGGCAGAATCAGTGACCTGGTGACCTAGTTTTTGACCCCAGATGACCTAGTTACGCACTTTACCTAGATTGCAAAGCGACAAACATTGTGACCAAGTTTCATGTAGATTAGGTAAAACATGTTCACGAGTGCTCAGGTGAGCTAAAAACTTGACGGACATCATCACAGTATGAGCGTTCCTATTCATTTTAAGTTTCATGAAATCATACCAGCTATTTACAAAGAAATGAATGTGAATGGATGGGCAGAGTGAATTATTCATTCGATCAAGGGCAATAACTCTAAAGAAAATTGTCCAATAACAAAACTTGACTGGCATCATCTTAGTGTGAGCATTAATTTTCGTTTTAAGTTTCATGTAATTTTACCGGCTAGTTACAAAGAAATGACTAAGAAAGGACGGGCGGAGGTAATTCTTCAATAAATCAAGGGTGACAACTCAAGAAAATTGACACACAGAATGTGTGTTCATATTCATTTTAAGTTACATGAAATTCTTCCAGCTAATTACAAAGAACTGAATGCAAATGGACTGGCGGATGAAATTTTTCAACAAATCAAGGGCAATAACTCTAAGGAAAATTTACCAATAATGATAACTTGACAGTCATCATCACAGTAATTGGGTGCTCATATTCATTTTATGTTTCATGAAATTCTACAAGCTAGTTACAAAGAAATGAATGCGAATGGACGGTCAGAGTGAATTATACTGTAAATCAAGGGTAATAACTCTTAAGGAAAATTGACCAACTTAAACAAACTTGACGGGCATCATGACTTTTTTATTTTAAGTTGCTTAAAAATGTACCAGTTAGTAGAAAAATGGCTGCAGACGGAAGGACAGACAGAAATATTTAATAAATTAAGGTAAATGACTGTCAAAGGAAAAACACCTGACAGGCATCATCAAAGTACTGTATAGTTGTTCTTATTTATTTTGATTAAGTTCCATGAAATTCTACATGCAAGTTACAGAGAAATGGCTGTTGATGGCGATGCGTCTTTGTAAGCCGTATGGCCAGTCCACACGCACATTACCCCAAGTGCCGGAGTAAAAGTTAAGCATTACATAAGTTCAGTGA
This sequence comes from Spisula solida, assembly GCA_947247005.1. NCBI lineage: Eukaryota > Metazoa > Mollusca > Bivalvia > Venerida > Mactridae > Spisula > Spisula solida. The sequence goes on along the minus strand of OX365947.1, from coordinate 36,473,994 downwards.
GTCACAATGTAACTATATAGACTTCACATAATCTTCCTTTTTTGCAAAAATAATCGCGATTATTGTACCTAGTTGCTCTATTCGCTTAATGCAGCCACCCCCCTGTCAAAAAGTATTAGATTCAGAATTCTCGCACATTGCTGTTAAATTAATTCTGTTATACTGGAAAACGGGTTTTATCCTGTAATGTTGATATGGTCAGTGACAAACCGTATCTGCAGTTATAACTGAACTACCTTTTAGGAGACCCCTAAGAAATCAAAATGATAATGAGCCAGAATATGGTTTTAAGAACAGTGTGTTTTTAGCGCTTTCTTGAATGACGACTAGAGCTGTCATTGATACGACCCAAGGCATATCGATGATTCCAATATATAGGAAGACAAGCATCGGCGATACATCGTTATACAGTTACACATATAGACAGGGTTCTCGGTAGGATTTTGAAGTAGGAGTCCCAGGACTCCTTCTTAGCAAAATGTTGGAGTCCTATAATAGACGAACAAGAAACAGGCCTTTCAGTCAATGATCCCTTTTTAGCCATTCTACACTGTACATGTTGGGTATATATTCAGCTTTGAGATAGCACCTTTGGTTAGAGTTTAGACTTGACCCATTTTTACAATTTGTGAACTTACATTTTAACAGAGGGACTGTTTTGTGCAGGAAAAGGAGGATTTTCGGTGGTTCCATTCATTTACCCAGGTATCGGTTCTCGATATCGACATTACTCGGTAATTAAAACCCAATTTTCCGGATCCGGAATTTCACGGTCAGGGGGTTAGCGAGCAATAAGCGGTATAGCGGGAGTGTATATTTTTTTCTTTTTCAACGTTTAAACATGAAAAACATATAAAACAATTATTGCACATTATCATTAAACATCTTAATTTTATAAACTTTAGCAAAAATTAATCAATTATCTGAAAAAATGTTCAATATTTGAAATATTGCATTTTATTCTACACTGTCGCTTTCGAAGCTCGATACCGATGGTGAGAAAATATACGCATTTTTCAAGTTAAACATATTATTGAGGCAAAAATATTGTCAGCGAGGTCGTAAAATAATGTTGTCAATGTGTTCAAGTAAGACTTTATTCAAATTCTTATCTTTTGGCTAAAATAATCGTGATTTTTGTACCTAGTTGCTCTATACGCTATATCAGTTTCCCCCCTGACGTACATTCAGAATATCTCGCACATTATCGCTCAATTAATTCCGTAATCCCAGACAACGGGTTTTAACAGGTAATGTCGATATGGTGAATATTCTAAAATGTGAATCGATAATCGATTGGTTAAAAATATTGTTGATACCGCTTAGGTCAATGACAGCTCTTATGATGACATCACACCGGAGGTCACATGGCAGCTACATACTGTAATGGACAGTCACAGCAGAGCGACAGATGAATACCGATCAACACGACAGAAACTTTGTTAAACGCGGGTCAACCAACACAGACCTTAACTGGATCGGAGGGTTCTTTGAAGGGTCTTGGGACATCTGTCACTTCTTCGGTCTTGTTATGTATTTTTTTTCGAAAACAAATTTCTTATAAATAATCATAAAAGCACTCATGAAAAGTTACATTGTTTGTATTTTGGTCAATTCTCATATTTTTTCACGGAGATCTGTATTGACAAACCAGCAGTAGACAGCAGTAACATGGTCTGTCATCTAACACAGAATGATTGTTGATAATTAATTCACAATAAATGGTTTGTTGTTGACAATTTGGGTACGAACAAATTTGGATACGCTTCGTTTATCAAACTTTATGATGCAAATTAGCATCGAAAGTTGATTTCTTTGTTTACCTACGCCAATTATGTGTATAAAAGACAGTTTTCCTTGTTTAAAACAAGTACTTTAATCGTATAAGCAGTTATTTTAACGATTGTAGGCTGTACTTACTTGACGGCAGTCGAATGAAACAACTTCTTCCGTTTGCGAGGGACAGTCTAAAATCTCGCGCGCTAGCATTCTTACCTCCCCTATCGCGTTTAATGTTGTGTAAGCTGGCCTTCGGTTATCTCAAGGAACATTTTTAAACATCATTAGAAAATAAAAGATAATTTATTAACAACAAAAATATTTTTTTAATGAGTTTGCCAATTCCATTCACGTCTTCAGAGTACCCCGAAAAAACACTTCCTGTACACACAAATCTCAATCGAACAGGGGTGACCAAATTTCGGATGGGTTAAAAACTCCCAACACGTACAATCCCTATTATCAAACCATATAAATAATATAATAATTGTTAATGATAAGTCGTACAACGGAGGAATATGAATGATTATAAAACTCGAAAGTATTTGTTATATTCATGTTTTCGTTATTATTGTGACAAGAATTGTAATACTGCTCATAACATAAAGTCTTCTTTATTATTATAAACTATTTTTTATCTGTATAATATACGTAAATTATTACTTTCTAAACGTGTATCATTAAAAGCGGTTCCCATATTGCTTACTACGCATACATAACTATTAAAACGGGAGGCATCTAATGCTACATTTAACAAAACATTACTCTGTTTGCAATACACAGTATCTAAAATATAATTCGTTTTTATATAGCAATTGGTCTAGCAAAAAGCTATGTTTTATTCTTTTTTGATAAAGGGCAAGCATGACTGTGTAAAGATATTGTCGTCATAATAGATATGTAACAAACTGTAAAACTGGGAAGTCAACATCATCGTTTTCAACAAATTCAAACTTTAACTGTTTAAATGTGTATTTTGCCAAGTCACCACATCAGAAGAATTACAATGACCTGCCTACAGGAAACTAACTGATCTAGAAATTAGCACTGGTTACTACAGTCTTCAAGCGCACATTAAAGGATGTGAATCGCTACAATGGTTTCCTGTGGCTATTCTATTAGATTTGTTGAATAATGGCAACGGTTTCGCCGTTTCTACGTTCAACAATCAAGCAAAATGGCATAAATCATGTCGAAGCAAGTTCTCCGATCTACAGGTATGAAACTCGTAAGAGGGAAGAATCCGAGGTGGAGATATGCACCGCACCGAAAACCGAAAAAAGTCTACACGAAAAAGTGGTGTGTTTTCAACGATGACAATGACTTAATCTTGTTTCCGTTGTGGTCAAACATCGGGGGAGTTACATGAAGCATCTATATTTAACATTGACACAAAAGTAAGAAAGTATGTGCATTAGATCTACAGGACACGGTGCTTCTTGGGAAATTAAACGTTGGTGGAAGCTAAATACTACAGAAAATGCTTATTTGCACTTTACAATAAAGCCTGTACACCTACATCATCCCATGATGGCTGAAAATTTATTTCCCGTCGATTAAGTGAAGCGAATTAGACGGGAAATGCTTTCCTGTGATTGGTTAAGATCTTGTGATTGCACCAATCAGGAGTTGTTATGTTGGTAACCATGAAGCACGTGTTGCCGTGCGTAGCGATTGTACGTTTTTTGGTCATTCAGCTTTGGGCAATAGAGTTTACCAGTATTTTTTTTTTTTTAAATCTGGAAAGTGATGTGTGGTTTTGTGTTATATATTGTATAATGGTATGCATAATGTTGATATAAATGTATATGAAATGAAATAATGTTATACTCATTACAATAATACTATTATATAAGTTATACAGAGTTATGTTGTTTTATGTAGTATAGATCTGTGAAGGTCACAGGAATAGTAAAATCCATGGTACAGTTCTTGCAGAATTGGTTGCGTATTTTAAGAAGTCACGCACTTAGACACATGTAATACCTCTATTCAAACGCCATAGAGCTACAACCTCTCCTTAGCGTAAGTTAGGCAATATATCTGTTTTGTACTAGAAGTAATCATTTACTCATGATAGATCGTACATCTCTCTAGACAGCTTGTACTTTACTTCAAATTGTATGCCCGAGAGGGTGCATAGTTTGAAAGAATCGATTAGTCTGTTCTTTCATTTTCACTGAGTAAGTGTATTTGACCATAAGGCACCTATTGTTATCTTTTTGTCTGTATAATCTAATTTCCGTTTATAATTTCCTTACAAACATGATGCTTTTGTTGCGAATTCAATACTTATTGAAAAAAGCGTGTTAATAATACTAACGATTATTGATAAAAAAACAATTTTGTTAGAAGCGTAAAAGCGCTATTTTCACTTTTGTTGGTACATTATAAAAGGAATTTTACTGCCGTTGTGTTGATCCGTTAAGCCCTATTACCCCTCGTTGCTTGCGCCATACTGCATATCGCTCGACCTATCGGTCTCGTGAGATACGGCATTATACAAGCAACTCGAGGTAATACGGCCCAACGGATCAACACACTACAGTGATATTCCGTATAAATTATATCTTCTTCTCAGAATAAATAAAATACTCAACCAATACTCTAGGAAAATGTATTTCGATGCATATATATTGCCCCCTATTGATTACTGTTGTACAGTATGGGGAAACTGCAGCGGGGAACTGTTTTGAAGTTCCCAAAACGTACAGCTATAATAAATCTTGATAAGGAATTTGATTCACCATCTGCAGAACTGTTAAAAGAGTTGAAGTGGGTGACTTTTTCAGACAGAATTTGTTATAAAAAGGCAATATCACTAAATAATGTATGCCCAGAATACATTCATTCAAAATTCACATTAAACGCAAACTACCAGCAGTCAGATCGCCACTTTAGATCAATTGATAATTGTGAGCTTACCATTCCTGAACCATGAATGGAATTTTACCGCAAGTCCTTCAAGTTATTCAAGGCCAGTCATTTGGAAAACCATCCCAAAGCAGATACGTACTTTAAATACACTAAAACAATACGAAAATTCCTATTTGCAGTGGGTGTACTCTGGTCACATAATGTAACATTTACATGATACACATCATTACTATGATTATATCATATTTGTACCATTACCTTAACACCATCTGTTGTTTTTTCGCTTTATTATAGACTCAATGGGTCTTTCTGATATGTTTTTCGTATTTATTACTTATTTCTGTAAACTACTTTATATATTCCATGCTGATGTGGACCATGTTGAACATTGGTCTAGAGCCAAAAATGTCATCCACAATAAACAATAAATAAAGTCGTAACCATTTATTATTATTACTTCAGACAAGACTTGAGCACGAAGCCTTTTTGGCAATGACAGAATGCTAAAAGACTACCATCTCTCCCACTCTAAACAAAGCTCAAAAGCCGAAACAAAAACAGCCTGAAACGACAATGTTTAACCATATTGCCAAGGACCTAGGAAGAAGGAAAACAGCAACTCCTGAAACAGAGACTGACATGCTAGTACCTGCCTGACACATGGGTTCCAAGACAAGATCCAACAAAATCAGACTGCAAATACCTGGAATCACAGGTAACTGTATCGTTGATTTAGATTAAAAGATATATTTTATGAAATTATGTTCTGTTAGAAATGTGCATTTGTACTAAATAGGTCAGATTTTCATGGTATCAAAAACAAGAATGGCTTTTCAATATCTTCATAAAGTAAATACATTCATAGACACCATCGTTAGAACTACCTTCATGCACAATCCCGTCGAAATTAATCAACTAGTCAAAAAGTTATACCACGAAATGTATACCACGGTGTCCAGTTAATCACTGAGGTGCATTCAATAGAAACTACAATGCTATATTAAACAAGATAAACAAGAAATAAGAAAATGAGTTCACGCCCAATGGGTTTATTTTCCTTTTTAAGGACGGATGTTAAAATCTTGATATCAATTTAAGACGAAGCTCTTTAGTTTCTGATTACGTAAGTATATTTAAAAAACACCAGTATTAATGAAATATTTATTAAAAACAAACTGCACCTCAGTGACTGTGTGGTCAATTTCCCGTGTTATGAACTTTTCTGAGATATTATAAATTTTATTAAAACTATTTGTTTTTGTTTACTCTTTATTAATGATACAGTTACCTGTGCCTGGAATAGGAGGAAAGGGAAAACAACATCCGGCTCGTCAGAATGTTTTTGCAGTAATGTGGATCCAAAAACTATACACCGCTCAATCCGAGATACAATCCTTCACTGATGGATCAGCAGAAAAGGCAGTTCGAAGCGCAGTGAGTGGAGTGTACACCAATTCCCCCACAACTCCACTATTTCACTGTTCCTAATGCTCCTATTGCAGAGTCGGGATGCAAGCTGTACTCAACAGTCTGAGCGAAGGGAAACGATACAAAGTGTTGTCTTTTAACATACTCAATTGCAGAAATTCAGGTGCTCTCAGCAGGATCATTATATACCCTAGCAGGACAGCTGCAGCGTGTATGAACAAAACAATGTAGTGCCTCAATGGATTCATGCACATGTGGGCATAACCGGACATGAAGCTGCCGAGAGACTTGCGAACGAATTACCCACGAAATGCAGACTGGAAGACCATGAACGAAGTCTATATGCACAGTTGAGACAGTGTTCAAACACATAACAGACATATCACCTTCCTTCTATGCACTGAACACTGTGGTCTATGGAAACATATGAACAAACTGAGTCTTGCAGAGATAACTGGATGTCAGTAGTGAGCAGAGGAGCAGACATCATTCCAAATACTGCAATGCAATTCTGCCCAAATCTGGATGAAGTACGACACAAAGTTGGGCCCTCAGATGACTTCATCGGAACAAAGTTGTGGGGAGATGCCTGAGAAGACGATGCAGTTCATCACCACATCTAAAACTGAAGATATAAACGGCCGTAAAAGATGGAACTAAAAATAAGAGGAACAGCACCGGTAAGTTCCATATAACTTGTTTCCAACGTCAAACTTGTTTAAATATGTTGCATAGTAGTTCTAGTGATACAGTTTTTCAAAACTATGCAATTCAAAAATTCATATTACCTAATTTTCGATCTGACAAAAAAACGAATACGTAAGACTCGTAATCGTTCGAGAGATGCATTGATTCAAAAATCATTATTTTCCCATCGCTAAACCACTGAGCTTTTTTATCAGATGAGCCTGATGAACACTTATTCACACGTCAATTTAAATTACGCTCATTGTAAAGATTATCCAGTTTCTATTTTGCCGCGATTGATGTATTGGTTCACTTCAGGTAAAGTGTACATGCAATTGTTTATGTTCTGTTTCTTTTTATAACCCAGCCATTTAACCTTTATAATTGTCTTTTCATAATCATTATATTTCATAATTGTTGGAAAAGTTATACGGACTTCATCTCGGTGCTATTATTGGTGAATTCAGTAGGACGTTATCGGGGGTAAAGAACCTGACCAAACACTAATAAGGTAAACAATAGTTATCATCCACCGAAAGCGAAGGGGATATTTAATTGGTACGTGTCATTCCTTCCGTCCGTTCGAGTCTTCTGTGTCAGTTTTGACACAGTAAATAAATAATAGTTTCCCTTCGGTGGGGATATGGATGCCCTCTTGTTAAGCCTAATTGTGTTTATATCTAACATTTTATACACACAAAACTATATTGAAATACATTTATTATTTAGAACATCATATAATTATTTCCTCCTAATGTCTTCAACCATATGTGCTTTCCATCTAGTAGGTATAAAATACACACCGTCTCTGATAATTCATTACAGTAGTAATTGATATGTTTGTTGTGTCACTGTTAATACGGAACAATACATCTTAACGTTTATATAATATAAACATAATCTGTCATAAACAATATTTAGAAACTGACGTTTCAGGTGATACATAATAATGGTGATTGTTATAACAATTTTACAAACTTAACGAATGATACACACTTACATATGATAATTTCATAAACAAAATACGGCGCTGTTTACTGCAAGCGTTTCGTCAATATAACTGGGACTACAAGGTGAAATGGACTGTGAGAAATACCTCAAACTGTGCGAGGTTTAACGATATAATGCCAAAAGACAATAATGTATCTAATTACAACGTTTTTGTATATTTTTGTAAAAATATTTTCCAATTTCATTTAGAAACAATTCTTTTCAACGCATAGTCTTTATCATATTGGTGCCAAACTTAAAAAACAATTACAAAACTATCGTCCGGCCCGGGGAGGAATTTAGCTCGACATAACACAAAAACGGAGATTGTTCCACCTTATGATCGATGGTTGATTGTCGAAGGTTTTCAAGTAAATTAATAGCACCTAATGTTAGTGTACTAATTATACCGTTGTAGTAAATGCTGCCATTAAATTCATTTATTATTAGTGTTCGACAAAATTGTTACTTTACAATCTCGGACAGTCGTGATAATAGTTTATACATTAACATCAAACAGACAATAATACCGCTATATAATACAAATGATACAATGTCATTAATCACGAATACGAACGAATTTGACAGACGGTATATTTATTATTGTCCCATTAATAAACTTCTGCTAAGAACAATACTATAATCGACGTTTTTTGGTGAAAACATGTATTATTTGTTTCTAGAAAATCTAGACAAAAGAGATTTTAAGTCACACTTGTATACAATTTGCAATAAATACCCTAATAAGAAGGTACATGCGTTCAGTGAAGTACGTCCGTAAATACACTAAATTAATGTATGCGCGTATTTGTTTAAATAGACTAAAGCTGTCTAATCGAACGACAAGTATCGATATATCGAATAATATGTTTTTTTGCAGGAATACGTGAGGACTTCAGGCGGTCGATGTCATTTTGCATGTATCGATATGTGTACATGTGTATCCGATCAGCCAAGATATTGTTGATAAATCGATGGAATCTCTATACTGTACGGGTCGTTTTGTCCCTAGTTTACTATGATGATACGGATGTGGAAATACCCACGACAAGTTTTACGAACGATATATCGTTAGACTACGCAGTACAAAAAGTGCATTGTGAACGATATTTTTAATACCCCAATAACACGAGAGTCGCAATGAGCCGGAATGACGTAGGAATAGCGAATTGGGATACATTATTGTATGTTCGAAGTGTAATCCGTCTGCATTCCATGAAATAATAATTTATCCTCAGGTTGGTCATTTCGAATGTTTTCAAATGATCAAAACCTAAAATGTATGTTCTCTTAAATATTCCAGGTCGCATGACATCGGAATAGCCGGAATGTCGCCAACATGTAAATTTCGAGGGATGTTCTTGTTTAATCGAAGTGCATTCTAAAAAGATTCCGTCTTATTCTGTTTGATTACGTAGTACATTCCATGTACATGTATTCCGGTCCGTTCTTGCAGCCACTTCGAATGTTTTGCACATGGTCAAAACTTTCGAGATACATTCGAAGTCGGGTGAAATTTCGATCGACAATCTTTTTACATATTAATGATTACGTTTTATTTATTCTTACGGCATGTTGACTTCATTCGAAACAATACTAACAGTATAAGTAAGTACTGTTATTAAGCACAATCGTCATTTGCTTGTGGGTACCATATTGTGAAAGCATATGCGTGCAGGTTCGCCGCTATCATTCCAGGCGTATTCGAATTCTATATGAGTTATGTTCGACTTTTATTTGAATTGTACTCGAATAGTATTTTAAGTATTCAAACGGCATTTTGACAAGGCTGTAATACGTTTGGTCAATTCGACTTACTATTCGGAATGTGTTTCGTATTTTTATTCTTTCTTCATTCCGACTCATTCGGGCCCATTCCGGCTGATTCGAGATCCGTGTGATTAGGATTTTATTAACAAACGAGCACATCAGATTATTTAATTACGTGCAATGAGTTAACAGCAACAAATTAAATCTCGAAATTGATCAAGTCATTTTTTGGTTTACGTATTATGCAAAAACATGGCTCTATGTCAATTGCAGACAATATATGGCCTCCTTTTCAAGAACAACCAGAACTATCCTGATCACCGATCATGGCAGGTTGCCTAATACGAATAATCACTAGGGTTTTATAACCACAACCGAAAACACAATTGATAATCGAAATTACAAACATGACTATAATACGAATATGCATGCATACAACTAATAATAACCCGAACACAATCACGTGGCATATATAAGAACTATTATATGGTATGTGAATAATTGCTGTTATATTGTTTTGTCCTACATTAAACTTCAAAATAATGTCATACTGAATCAAATGCATACACTGGTCGACCTATCGGCATTTCATCGGTACCATTGATGATCGGTGCGTTTCATGTTATTAACAACAAACGTAAAATATTTCCGCGTAACGGTTGAGTACTGTGGCTTTGATATACACTCATATGTAAACAGAAAAAGTAATAACTAAAAGGCCGACAGCCATAACGTTGTGCTTTGAGGAGAGATGTTTCACAACATACAAACATGATTCGGAATAGCAATTGAATAACTGACTGTGCGTCATTTGAATACGATGACTATATTTGAATCGTGTTGAAAGCACGCGTATGTTTAATACGTTTGAATAGTTCACTATGTAAATAGGAATTCACATTTAAACCTTTCAAACTTGTTATAAAATGAGATAAATTTAATAATAGCGTTTTATGTATAATCAAAAACATTAATCATGCTAATGCTTAAAAGCCTTCTCGCTGCGATACTACGATACATAACATCTCTGCAAATAACAACACTTATCAGGCAGGTAGCACTTTGGTCGCTTTTAGACTCAACACCTACAGGCAAATGTCAATGGATGTTTTTGAAACAGTAATGGAAAATTAATGCAGTATAAAGCCCGTATAACTGGCTGCAGAATTATTCAAGTTCTTCCAATAATGTGAAACATATTCTCAAAAGCGTCGCTCTTCGGTAATTCCTTCAAGACGTTATTTATTTTAGTGTGAACAATCTTGTATTTAAAAATTATGCTGTACATACGCAAACACCGGCCCTGATCATACAGTGGTTAGGGTGCCGACAAGGGAACGTCAGGTTACAGGGATGTTTTCATATTACAATACAGTTGTGCTGAAGACGACAGGACTGTTAAACCGAGATCTGGAGAATAATATAATATTTTAATGGAATATCGAGATTTATCAGTGTAAATAACATGAAATATCCTCTCTTTTGGAAGCTGGTTCAGAAAAGGAAACTTAACGTCAACGATGCCTGCCTTCTAAGCATGTGTTACGTTATTATTTAGAGAAACATACATTGACGAGCTGTGGCATTGAATGAAATTATCATTCAATGCCACAGCGCGCCCAGTTATTGAACTGTTAAAAGATATGAAAGCACACAATGTCAACAACTTGTATTTCACACGTAGAATAAAGTTTATAGGTCATCATTCATCAAATGCAAAATAAATACAATTTTTTAAGGAAAATGGTCAATACAATTATACACCTTTTTAGTAGAACACAAAATTCTGGATGTCATGTTTTCCTTATTTTTTGGCCTAGCGTTCAAGCGTAATTTCGACGTGTACGTACAATAGGAACAATACCTTTAACGTACATTCCGCTAAAATAACGTCACGTCGCGCGTGTTCACGTGACGGGCGAGAATACATATTTTGACAACGAACAATGTTAGTATGAATACAAACAGGTGTATTAAGACGATATAATTGTCACGACTTTAATGTCAAAGTAATTTTGGGGCCAATTACTGTACTATTTTACGAGAATTTGAAGCATATACTAAACAGAAAATTAATGAATTTTTGGTTAAAGATCATATTTCACTTCACTTGTGATCACAGAAAATTATATTTTGCACTCATGACGACGTCACTCGGGAAACTATATATTTCAGTGATCACTCGGTGATGTTGGTAGAATTTTAATTCTCTACTCTCCAATTAATTGATTTTCGATTAAAGATCAAATTTCATTCGTGATCATAGAAATTGAAATGTTGCACTCATAACTGCGTCACTCAAGAAACTATTGGTTTATGTGATTATTCGGTGAAATAAAATTCGATCTTACACCAAAATCAACAACTATCCTCTATCTGTATCGCTGTAATTCTGTTGGTAGAATTTTAATTCTCTACTCTCAAAAAAACACAAGAAGACTAGTACTATACCATGATGACTTAACAAAGCTTCCTAATGATTTCGTCTGCTATCAGATTATTTAAAATATATGAAGAATGTTTATGTAAACCTAAACTAAACTAAACTACTCTATCTGTATCGCTTTAATTATGAAGGAAGGATTGTAATTTCCTTCTCTAAAACAATGACACTAGTACTATATCATGTTCATTCAACAAAGCTTTCTGTGGTTTCGACTGCTGTTAGATCATATGGAATGTTCATCACAGTGTATAAACCAGTCAACTTCCTGTTATCGCAATAATGAGTACACGTTGAATTGTATAGGATTGCAATAATGAGTACAGTAAGGGTGAATCATCGGATGTTTCAATCAAAATAATGAGTACACGTTGAATTGTATAGTATCACAATAATGAGTACGGTGAATTGGTTTATACGCGGTGTTTATGTAAACCTGAATAAATGCGATTATCATGTCAAACCATTTCGTCATAATCAAGAAAACCGCTTGATAGAACCGACGTCTTCTCCCTAGAGTATACGAGAACGCATCAAACCGGAGCAATCCTTTAATAGGCTTTGACAATTATATTAAATAATTAAGCATGTCATATACGACTAAAATGACGATAAGGGACAATTCTAACAAATTTTACGATGATTTATATTCATTTTAGATATGTATCTTTCACAAAAGCTGTTAAAATGTACGTACATTTTAGATACGTTTTGTTTGATAATGATAATATACAAATGTACTAGAGATGTCAACGAGTACAAAGTTCAGTATGTTTTTCAAAACACACATACATTACTGCGAGAAAATTATATTTTAATAGGCCAAGTAATAGCATTTTCAACTCTGTTATAATATATTTGCAGGATTTCAAGTTGTTAACTGTGATTGATAGGTCAAACGCATTAGTAAAGCGAGAAAAATATTTCCAACAAGGCCCTTTTTATAGGCAAGGGTAACAACTGCTCTCATGAATATTGAGATCATTTCTTCAAATGATAAACTTATGTTTAAAGCATTGTAGCTTCTTTTCTATAAATTGGCTTTTTAAACTTGGTATTGAAAACGAAATGTCACGCACAATCCATTGCAATAATTCGAAGAAACAACATTTTTGGGGACGGATTTGAAAATATCAAAGACATACTTCTGCTGTTTCAAGTGTGACTGACATCTGGTCCCTCTTCGTCGTAAATGCAGTTTTTTGGTGATTTATAACATTACCTGATATCTGTTTAAGTGTCTCCCATTTTGGCCTCGTTTTATATTGTTATTCATAGTTTTAGCATAATGTGTTTTCTTGGAATTTAAGAATGACGTAGTTTTAACGTTTTGTCATCAATATGTATAGACGTAACGCACGGTACTGGGTACGTTTGTGTAACGTCATTTTACGTCAACATATTAAGTACTGTACATATTTACTTGTTTCATGGTCTAAATGTACATGTTAAACTCTGCAATAATTTACTATGTCGAAAACGACGATACTTTTATCAATTAATTACATTGTTCTTTAATTCAACAATGGATGACTTTGTGTGTTTTCGGTCGCACATTCTCCAGTTTGTTCAATATAACGCTGAATATGTCACTCGTTATCTATCGGACAATATTCTAACTTACTCACTTATTCATTCCATTGCACACTTATCCATGCACTCTTTTATGTGAAACAAATCAATATTATTCTAGAATAAGTGTTTTGCTGAGTGTCGCTCACAATATGTAATGTACCGAATGAAATTGAAACGTTTATCAACTTCTGTTCTACATGCAGTGTTAGGAATTACAAACGTACTCAATCGCGTGCGTTACAACATGCGCGTTTCTTTTTGTACAGTGTATTAATAGTCTCAGTATAACAAACTTTCGATTAAATTTGATAGTATATTAAAAGAAATATCTGAACGAAAAATAGCGAGTCCGACATCTAGCAGATTGGGCTGTAAACGGAAACTTTTCTGAAATGTAGAAACTATCTAACTTACATTAGTGCTGAAATACAAAAGAGGATATACATGTACTCAGGAACGTATACCCCTCTGATTCACTGATAGCTCAACCACAGACCATCTCAACAACAATACCACCATTTACAGGTTAATGTCGCTGCTTTGCTCGTTAGTTAACATCGACCCACACAATAATGAGACCAGTTTTCGAGGGTGTTCCGAAACTGGCCTTATTATTGAGGTTTTACCAGATATAATGAAATGGTAACATATCGGGAACATTATTTATATCTAAAAGTGCGGAGATGGTGTGAAATAAAGGATAGTATGGATTGTGGAGTGCAATAATTTATTAACGCTTTCTATATACGGAATAAGGAATGGTAGTTTCTTCATTAATTTACACTATATATACGTCATCTCCAATAATAGCAAAATCTCTTGCATCCATAATAAACATGAGCATAAATGCTAAATATTTTCATAATCTCTAAAACAATCAAAAGTAATTCCCATCTTCAAAAGGGCAAAAAATCAGATAAATGTAATTATCGTCCTATATCAATACTTCCATTTATATCAAAACTATATGAGAAACACGTCTCTGATGAACTAAAACAATTCCTTAAAAGGCATTCCTTGTTGTATGCCCTACAATCAGGATTCAGAGCCAAACACTCTTGTGAAACTGCACTTACAAATACAGAGGATGACTGGATCAGTGCAATCAATAATGGAAAGCATTTGACCTTGTCAACCACAATATTCTGATACACAAGCTCCAATATTACCATATATCATCAAAGATTATAGCATGGATAACTTCCTATCTCTCAAACAGAACACAGAAAGTGTGTGTTTCCGTAAAACTTTTAAACCCCGCTGAAATCATATCAGGGTGTTCCACAAGGCTCAGTCTTGGGACCCCTGTTATTTCTCATTTATAAAAATGATTTACCATACCATGTTAAGTCTTAAACAACATACATCTTTGCTGATGACACAACACTTTCAGCATCAGGATATACAATTCAAGACATTCATCAAACCCTTCAATTCGATCTTGACATTGTAGACACATGGTGCATACAAAACTCCATGATACTCAATGCACAAAAGACAAAACATATGTATATTACAAAACCAACCAACAAACACAGAATCCCGGACATCAAACTAAAATTACACAACCATGATATCGAAATTTCAGACAATGAAAGACTTCTTGGAATTAATATAGATAACTCACTCAAATGGAAAACTCACATTGACAAAACAATAAAAAAATGTAATACACAACTCTATTTACTCATGCGAATCAAACAATACCTAGATGTACCAACAAGAAAATTATTCTTTAATGCTTACACCTTCCCACACCTAGATTATTGCTGTTCAATTTGGGCTCACACAGACAAAATACTCAATGATGAAATCATTAAATTCCAAAAACGGGCAGCACGCGTCCTACTTGACGTAAAAGACTTTGACACTCCCTCTGAGGTTCTTTTCAATAAACTTCAGTGGATGAAATTTGACCAAAGAGTTGAATATAAAAAATATATTCTTGTGTACAAATCACTCAACGAAAATCAGTTTCCAAAATACATGCAACAAAAAATTACAAAATTAAACCAAGTTCATTCATGTAATCTAAGATCAGTAACCAATGAAGAACTATTTGTGCCATCACCAAAGTTTGAATTTTCTAGAAAATCACTTGCCTACTCAAGACAAAAAATGTGGAATGATATACCTAAGTCAATACGAGCATCAAACTCAATACATAAATTCCAAAATGCATACATCAAATGGAAATACCCATAGTTAAGCAATGTAATACACGAGACCCATCATGTGAATATATGTTTAGCACAATATATTATTACCAATTGTTTGCATGTCTTTATTATTTGCAAATGTAAGTGACAAGATGTTTATTTTCATGATTCATGTACGTGTTCAATACTATTGTCTAACAATTGTCTATGGAATTAATACTGTGTTATTTATATTTGTATATAACTTGTCCATTATGTAGTGTACCCATGTGTACATAATATGTAAATATGTTGAGGCCCATATGGAAGATTGCAATATTGTAAATATGTTAGCCTCGTAAAATAAAGACTTTATTTACTTACTTACTTAATTACTTACGTATATGCCTTATAATATTAACGAAATGAATTAGACACGGGGTGGCTGTTAATTGTAATGTTCCAAATTTAGCAGTGCCCACCACAACACAAGTATCAAACTCACCCACTTATTCACTCCCTTGCACACTTCTCCATGCACATGGGTATAGCTGAGTGTCACTCAAAATAAGTCGCGTTTTATCAATCGTTTTATGTATTGCGTCCACTATAACAAATTGCGTTGTATAAAAACGTCAAGCACGTCGCAAAATTGCACCGTAGGGCATTCTTCCTCCACACACATAATAAAGTGTCTCGGACTTATTTTAAAAGCAATCCTGTTGCATTTTTATAACTACAAACTTAACTAAAATAATATTTCTAATTAGGGACTTGCAAAAATTGCGTGCCCTATAGTAATAACCCTGTCCGTCCGTCCGTCCGTCCGTCCACATTTTCCATGTCTTTTCTAAATAACGTGCAAACCATTATAGATATCAACTTCAAACTTTAAACATAAGCTCACACTAATAGTACGCTATTACATGGCAAGTTACATAACATTATTGGAAGAATTATGGCCCTTTGTAAAATTTCAAATTTTCCGCATTTTTCGGCTTTTTTTCTTAATAACTTGCAAACCATTAAAGATATTAACTACAAACTTTTAACATAAGCTTACAACAACAGTACCATAATTTATGACAAGTTACATAACTCGAGCTAAATTATTTTAAGAATTATGGCCCTTTGTTCAATTCCAATTTTCCTCATTTTTCATGTTATTTTCTTCAAAACTTCAAAACAACAATAGATATTCCTATGAAACTAGCTGTACTTATTGCCAGTGATAATACACATATTTGAAGTAAAGGGCAACAACTCTAGCTTTGATAAATGTTCACTTACGCCCCTTTTTCAGCTTCAAAAACTTACATATTGGCCATAGTTCAAAAACCATACAAGATATTCAGATGAAACTTACTCTGGTACTGACTACTACAATAAGTGCATGTTTGTGGAGCACAAAACAATACTTACAGCAAAGGGCAACAACTCTAGATTTAGTAAATTTTGACTAGTTCCTTTAAACACTTGCACACAAAACAAACATATTAATGTAGTTCTGTTTGTGTATTTCCATCTTGCAATCAATATTGACCAATCAGGATGATGTAGGAACAGGGCAATGTCAATGAAACCAATATCATTATTAAATTTAATTAAGTGTGCACACTTAGTATATAAAAAAATAAGTTCTTAATTAAAGTCAAAGTTCATCATGGTTTAAATTTTGGAAATTAAACATTTGCTTGTTGTTTTAGAAGGAAGTGAATTACTTTATTTCAGGCATCAGTACATGTATAGATATGACTTTATTATTTTGTCTTAGTACAGAAAATTGCAACTACATGTAATAGCACTGATAATTATGCAACACCACTTTCCTTCTGTGCTTTTCTACCCACCCGATTCTCTTGGCATACTACCACGGGGCCCTGGTCACGACAGTGATAAATCTAGTTTTATTTTATTTCAACGTACTATGACTTATACGTGATTTGAATATAACGTTTCGAATATCGAAACACACGCATTATTGTTATTACCTCAAAAACTGTTGTCTTGAATGCTTTGGGAATTTTTTGACATTGTTGATATAACAAAAATAATATTTTAAAAATGCAATCATAATAATATTATTTTATTTATACTCATGAAAATGTAGCTGTGTACTGATCTTGCGTCTTATTAAAAATTTCGGCAAGTTTTTGCAAAATTACACCTTTTCGTGTTGACAGTTTATTGTTTTACTTTTTTATTTTTAACACCCGTGATTTTTGACAATGATATGTTAAAACACGTCACTTTTGGTGCCGGCCGATGAAATATCCTATAAATTAAAAGTTATTTTGAATAAAACGGGTGTTATTTTATGCCGATGACCAATAGTTTGTGTTACCAATTATACGCAGATGTTTATCTGCCGGGTCTTGTCTCCATTCTATGATTAAAGACTATCATATAACATTTATCAACTACTGTTCTACAGCAAGCGTGTACTCAGTAGCGTGCGTTACGTCATATTGTTCCCTGTTATTCCGCTTCTTGGCCTTATGTATTTCTTTTGCCATTTTGTGGATCTCTGGATATTACCAGTCTTTTAAATGCACGCTTCCGTTAATGAAACATGTCAGTGAAATATTTCACGAAATATAATCCAAACTAATGATAACGATTTTATGTTATACGTATTTATAACAGCGAATAGTTGAATATGAATACGGATCGCTGGTTGACAACGCGTATAAAACAATACTGTGTGGGTAAAATCTTCGATAATTCCAGCTCTATCTACCGACAAATGAAACAGGGAAATCTCTGTGAGTGAGTATCGGAGCCGAACGCTGTACCGTCTAGTTTATTATCGGATAACGCAAGGCCATCACAGGTGTATACTAGGGGAATCCAGCGACAAACCAAAGCTTACTCGTGAATTTTCATAAATTTCTTCGTAGGCTGAACTTTAATTGGATATAGTTATATTCTTCTGTGCACAAAGTAGTAACATAGTCAGTGTTGAATATACGATTAACATTTTAGTACGTTGTTTTTTTCCGAATTGTGATCAACTTGGCTTCATTCATTTGGAAATTCAGTTGACGGAAAAATCAGTGATTTTTATATCCAAGTTAGAAAAAAGTAATGTATTGTTTTACACAATTTCAACACTGACATGTGTTATTAATTTTATATAGATTTGGACTGCTAATACGTTACATTTGACATTATCATTTATATACGATCATCGGACGCGTGATATAAAATGGCTTTCAATTTCTGGACATCTTCACGAAAATTACATTTTAAACGGTAAGTTATTCACGTATAATGAAACATCATAAGTTAACCGATACAGAAACGTATCAGTTTTTTTTGTTATCATGCTAAGTAATTATAGATAATTATACTAACTACCCAGAAATTAACAAGCCATCTTCCAAAAGTATACGAAATTCAAAAGACAACAAGTACAATGATAATTGATAAAATGAAAACGAATCTAATAGAATAATACAATTACAGAAAATGCTAAAATAATTCATATAAATAGCATATATCGTCGTGACTTTATATTTATTTGCTTCTGTCAATATCCTTTTAGTTGAGTTTAAACTAATAAAGGGTATTTGTCAGAAAATTTGTGTTACCATAAAACATGAAAAATGATGATATTTTTAGAATAATTGCATGATGTAATTTATATGAAAAACATCTAGTTAAGTATTTTCTAAATAGGTTTTAAGTATGATGACAATTAATAATAATACGAGTAACGAGTACGGCCAACTTGAATCTACATACGAATCTTACGATGTTCCAAAAAGCTTGAATTCATTGTTTTTATATGATTTTAAAACCCGTCTCACAAGTCACGCGATATTCACGAACATTGTCTCGTAATGTAGGAACAAAACCATTACATGTTCGAAGTTTAACTACAAAGAGGCGGAAATGATACCATGCTTCCAAACACTGTATACATATGACAGTCTGTATTATTTGATTTCGAAATTCTATCATAACGTTCTACTTGCATTACATTTTGCATTGCTTCATTCAATTTCAGTTTTTGTATTTTTCGTTCTGTAAACCGTCTGAAAAGAAATACAATGTATAGTAAGTTCCACTGTACAGCTTTACCAGACAGTACAATATAATTGCCAAGCATGTGATTAATTTATAACTATATCGTGGTCAAGAGTTCCTAAAAGACATTACAATTAACATTTGAATGGTATTAATGAAATACCTAATGGTAATAAAGCCAACACTGAATTACATAATAGTGACTTTTAGATCACTGAATTACATTACGGCGACTTACAGATCACTGAATTACATTACGGCAACTTATAAATCACTAAATTACTTTACAGATCACTAAATTACTTTACGGCGACTTCTAGAACTATTTCAGTATCATCTAGTTTGCCATAGAAAACTACACTTTGATCCGCCTTTAACCATTCATGGTTTTCCGTTTTCTCCCATGATACGAACCATAATGGCTTAAACAAAAGTCCGCAGGAACACTACGTGATATTTCACGACAGGAAATGTAAAACAAACTTAATAACAGACTAGCGTTGTCATGCCCTATCCACAAAGTAATGGTCGGGTGTAAAAGCGTTCGATTTTTATGTGTGTCAGATTAGCCTTACTTCCCTTCACCCTTAACATCATAACAGTGTTGTTAATCTTCTATAATACTATAGGCTTGCATAGTCCACTAGTTTAATTCCGCGAATATGCATCTCTTTTGTTCATTTTATCAACTGTGTCCATTGATTTCCAACTCATGAAATATGTGTGGGTGACTTCTTTGTCAGTGTAGACTGTCTCTAGATTTTTATCAATTACATCGCAAAATAAATATGTAAAAGTACGATTTTACCAGAGAAAAAGAAACTGAACATTTATATAATACCATTACCGGCCTGATTAACGCAACGCTGTGTCGTCAGAAACAACATTCCTCGGGGGTTCGCTGAGAAAATCAAAATGTTGGTCCAACTTCATCATTCAAACAGAAAATCCAATTATTATTTATCAAAGTACATCCTTTCCGCTGCATCGACATTATTATCCGCATGATATATATTGCATCTTGATGTTCTATAAATACATTTAACATGAACATATAAACACAACGCTGTTGAAAACTATACCGAATACCACGGATACATTACCACACGAGGCGTTATAACAATGTTATACATAATTTCTCAGTTCTCATTTAGCCTGAACCTTTTTTCTGAGAGGTAAATTACTATTCCGTGTAAATGTCCCTACTGATGACCTAAAGTCAAGGAAATGAAATAATTTGTTACTTTTATGGAACGCTGATGGCAGAAATGTTTCATTTCTGACGCTTTTAAAGCATAGTTATATGATTCTAAGTTAATTTACTCTTTAGGACATTGTGGCATATTGGACATGGTCGCCAAATTGATGCCTCGAACTACTGAACCATATATAATTTCATTAGTTATCAATGGACTCATACTATTGCGGTGCCTGGTAATTAAAACACATAATAATATCGATTAGACTCATTTATACAGGTATTCATTAATAAAAGTTTGTTCATCCTAGTGTTCGAAGAAAACGTGCTTTTAGTCGAATACAAACGCTAGGTAATACCCGTCAACTTTCTTTTACCAACGACCAGTTACACACACAAACACCATGAACGTTTTAGTTTCAAAGTTGTAAATTTGAATAAATAAACCCTAGGGGATAACTTTTCGTTGATTTATGTACTGAAATCGTCCAAGAAAATAAATCCCGACGATCAATCGACCTCCGTAGACATTCCTTCCAATATATTAAACCATATGGTCAAATTCTATTCACGTAATACATTTAATAATTTAACGGTATCTAAACAATGCATACTAAGGTGATTATTTCATGCTACTATTTGTTTGTTAGATTTTGTATAGCCCGTATCTTTGTCATCGGCAATGCATTGTAAGTTATATAAATTTCTTATTCTTTGAAATGTCTCAACATTTGCTAATGTCAAAGCTATATTAATGCAATTGAAAAATAGACGTGAGCTTTTCAAAGGTGACCAAGAACAACAATCTGTTCTAAATCGGGATTCAACATTATTTCCTCTATCCATATTATGCCACCAATAATTTACAGTAGCAGAATAACGTATGCCGGCTGTGTGCAATTAAAATCGTCAAGGGAAAAGAGATACATATATAATCCACAGACAATTCAATAAAGATTATATGTTTCAGTTCTTTGTTCTGATAAAATTGATTAATCAGACATGACTGTCAGACTGACATAACCTTTAATTTTTCAAAGTGAACAATAATTAGCATAACTACCGCCGCGTTATTCACACTTTGTTCTCTGTATTGACTGAGAAGTTTTTACACATTTGGGATTTTAACTCATTTAAATACAATGCCTGGTAGAACAGCGACTGTAGTGTCGTTTCTTTAGTTGTACATGATTCGAACGGCAGTTCTGTATTGTGCATAACCTCTTGGTAATAAGTTCGTTAAGTTATGTGAATAAGGTTATTGCAGAGGTACCTGTATATGAAAATGTTTCCATGACGGAGTTTTTGTAGACAACAAGAATTCTTACTATCACCGTTAGGTGTTGAAAACCCGGGATGTAAAATGTTCACGTTTTGAAGCTAGTCTGGTCTCTTGTGAAAGGTCGGTAGTTTGTCGCATATACTATGAAGTAAGGATACTGTGAGAGTCATTTTCATTTTATATTTACACAAAACAATACAACGAGTGTGCAAATAGGTAAAGCGTATATGATATTAAATTATAGATGTCTGAATAGCTTTTATAGTTGTTTACAATGTAAAAGTGGACCGACCAGTGTGTCAATTTATTATTATCGTCACCGGACAGTACCGACACACACAAATCGAGGTCCATGATGAATTAGACACTACAGTGCCCTGTTGGTTAATGTGATTCTAACATTAGTTAAATAGATCGCCGACTTGGCTGCACTGCGTAGTGCACATGTTGGCGATGACGGAATTAACTGAAAAAATCACGACCACTCCTTCAACGTAAGAAACCAGGAACCGTCATTAAATGATTTCCCAAACAAAAACAACGACTATTGTAAAATATTCTGGATTGAAATAATCGTACATAAAATTCTAAAGTAATCGAAATACAATTTACTCTCAATGCCATAACATAAATCCAATTTCAAATGAGAGAAAATACGTTCAAATCAAACTGCAATGTAATGCTTGCAAATGATAAAATGTATACTTATGAGACATCAAAATCCATTCATTTCCTGAACTGGAAACGATGAATCAATAATAAGATCGTCATTTAATTTTCGTGAAGAATGGTATAACAGTTTGTAATCTATTCAATGCTTGAAAATCTTATCATTGAACTTTATAAAGTACAGTGTAGCAATACCACGTGACATTTGACTACAGTTACAAGAAGAAATTTGTAAACATTGGAAAATAAAATAGTCATACATATTTTATTTCTCTATCGATTTCTATGAAATATACACCACGCTATGGAGACAATTATTTGCTTTCCATGATATATAAAATCTTTTTCAGCGGCTGTGCCGTTTTGTCAATTACCTTGTGAAACCGTGGAACGTGTAGGTTTCACAGGGTAATGGAATAATCGGTAATACGTACTCCTGAAAAAGATCTTATATTTCATGGAAAGCAAATGCTTTTCCCCTTAGCGTGGCGTATATTTTAAAGAAATCGATGAAGAAATAAAATACTTATGGCTATATTTGTGTTCCAATGTTTACAAATTTCTACTTGTAACTGTAGTCAAAAGCCACGTGATATTGCTACACTGAAGTATGTACGTTTATACAAAAATTTTATTTTGTAGAAGTGCATGTATCTCCCAATATAATTGCAGGCAACCTTAATACATGTAATAAGACCATCCTTCGCACCCCTGAAAGCTAGTCTCATTATGGAGTCTTAATAATGAACTTAAATAAATTGAACCTTAAGCACATAAGGTGGTCTTAATTGTACTAGTTATATGTGGGGAATTGCATTTACGCCGATATTTTATCAATTCACCAAAAAAACAAAAAACAAACCCTCCTTAAATAGTCATTCAAGGTTTTAACCTAGACAAAATTGCAAAATAATTTCTTTGCACATATTTGTGTAGAGTATTGTCCCATATAAACACAGAAAAAATCCCCAATGATAGACTCGCCGTTTTCTTGCATTTGATTTAAACAGTTTTTTATGAAAATGCGTATTTTACTCCAAGAACAACGGCATACCATACTTGTATTTATGACGACAGGAAATGTTACATAATACTTCTTCACCATCATAACCCCAGCTCCTAGACAGGAGTAGGTAACTCAATCAAGCATTTTATTAAAAGTATGCCCCCCTTGTTCAACACAACTTAGTGCAAATGTTAAAGTTAAGATACAATTCTTTAAACCTCGAATATCTTCAAGGTGCAGTGACATATTTCTTTGATACTTTGCATACTTGCTCACCATTATTACCCCCAACGTATACACAGGAGTAGGTCACTCTATCAAATATTTTGTTGGAATTATGCCTTTGGACATAGAAATGCATATGCTAAAGGTACACGTTTTAACCTCAATTATGTTCAAAGTGGAGTGACGTTTTGTTTTGGTACTTTGTATACTTGTTCACCATTCTGTACCCTAACCAATACATAGAGTTAGGTAATTCTATCAAGCATTTTGTTGAACTTATGCCCCCTTTCGGACATAGACATGCACATGTTAAAGTTTAGGCAAACGTTTTGAAACTTTGCATACTTGTTCACCATCATGCGCCATGACCTACGAAAGAGTAGGTAAATCTGTCAAGCATTCTTGTCAAGTTATCTGCCATTTTAGACTTAGAAGGCACAACTTCTACACAGAAGAGGGTAATGTTGCAGACATGAATACTTTTGTTTTCCCCTACCGAGGCGAAGGGATATAGTAATAGTATGCGTCTGTCCGTCCGTCCGTTCTTCCGTCCGTCTGCTATTTTGTCCGGAGCATAACTCTTAAATATTATTTGAGGTATTGACTTGAAACTTGGTGTGTAAATAGATGGCCACTAGGAGAAGTGCAGTGACCAAAAACCATAACTCTTTATGCCCCAGTTTTTAAAT
The DNA here is from genome assembly GCA_947247005.1 of Spisula solida. Taxonomy (NCBI): domain Eukaryota; kingdom Metazoa; phylum Mollusca; class Bivalvia; order Venerida; family Mactridae; genus Spisula; species Spisula solida. Next base: position 36,449,206 of record OX365947.1, on the reverse strand, counting down.
TATCTCCCCTTGTTTAATTTTAACATATTTATTTTGTCCAGAGCATAACTCTTAAACTATGTGAGGTATTGACTTGACATTTGGTATGTGAATAGTCAGCAACTAGGAACAGTGCAGTGACCAAGAACCATAACTCTATGTGGCACAGTTTTGAAATTATCTACCTTTGTTTAATTTTGAAATTTTTTGACATATTCCTAAGAATAGTGGGATTTTTTCCTGGTAATAATTTAGACATTAAAAACTTTAAAATTACACAACACAATTCTTTTGCAGATTTGTCTAGGTTAAGGCAATTTTTGGGCTAGAGTGACTGGCCAAAAATAAAAGTCATAATTTGACAGGGTCGGTTATATTTCCTTAGGTTCGTATTTCAACCGAAACATCGTACAGGTAATATTTCAACCGTCATTGAATTATTTATCTAATGACTTACTATAAAACGGGACTAGATCTGCCAAAACATTAAAAAAAATCCAGTTCATTATTATGTTTGTCATTATTGCTTGTACTTGTTTGTCGTTTTGTGTGCTCATTTATCTTGTACGATTATGAGCCTTTCGTGCTGTGGTTTCTTTGACATGCTGCCCTCTCACCCTGGTTTGTTATTATATTTTTCCAGAGAAAATGTCATTCATCATCTGTTTCATTACGTTAACACAATCAGCTTCAATGACATTCTCCAGCAGTCCCCGATACGAGTGAAGCGCATGCCGAAAGCGTGTTTTCTAATTACTGTAAGTTAACAGAATCTGTGCAGATAACTATGTTATAAATAACAAGAACAACATATAAACGTTATGTTCCCTATAATAATGCATGGTTAACACAAATAAAGGCAACACATGATTACAAGATTTCTGCAGTCATTGTCTTTTGTATTTTTTTAAGTTGATTATATTCTAATCAATTAGTTCCAATTAATCCGCATTCGTCTCTGGGGGCACTTAAATGCACGTTGACTGATTTGCTAAGGCTAGGTATTATCCGGCATTGCTATTCATGTGTGTGGAGTTAGTGTTGTTGACTGAACATCTAAATGAAACACCTAAGTAATTCCGGCCATGATGTTTGCAGGCTGTAGAGGGTATAAACGTGGAAATATATTACATGGCAAAATAAAGGGTTTGTTTGTAAAGTTTTAAATGTATATGGCAACCCTGACGGTCAACCGCATTAAATTGTCGGTGTACACATGTTAAAATCGTGTACAGATTAATAAACTATTGTTGCAGACATACATCTGCTTGTATTCCCGATTTTTGTACTAATTTCTTTTGACGACGTTGAGTAATATTTATACAAATATTGTCTGGAATCGTACTGTGAATTAGTCGTTTGAGATTTATTTTATTTATTTACGAATTATCAAAACATACACCGCATAACATGGGGCTATATTCATATTGGCACATTATTTGAACATACTGTGTGCAAATATGATTGTATATTTATTAGATAGATGTGGTATTGTTATTGACAGCAAGTTTACTGTTATGAAATGAATGTGCATTGTACTGATTCCTTCTGATATATCCCGGCGCTGAATACAATTGACGCCCCGCAGTCAGTATTATAAACACGTAGTGATTAGTCTGCACATTATTCCCGACCTGAATACATACATTCACATAAACTATACAACATTCCAGATATTCATGTGATGTTTTTAGTAAAACTGATCGAGTTAAAGAAATGGCGTCGATGAATTTCAAATAACTTCTTACGCGATTGTTTAAAGGTGCTGTCTCACAGATTGGGCTAAATTTTTTGTATATCTTGATTTTCCAACCTAACCATGTATTGATGTAATAGAAGGCCACTGACGGTTGCTTTATGAAAGATTTGGTGCAAATAAGCAATTTTAACCACTCTCAATATTGCCCACTGAGTTTTTTTTCTTGAAAAAAAGCGCGAAGTTTCCTTCCATTATGCTTTATGAAGTATGTAATTCACATGTGATCAAACTGTAACATCAACAAACTACAGCGTAAACATCAGTGAGGTATTTGGTTCGTTTTGCAATTCGTTTGCATCGAATGCGAACAAAGTTCAGGCAATTTAAGTAATAGTAGTGTTAATTCTATAGGGTATTAATACCCTATAGAATTTTTGATGTAAAAATAATAAGTAACTACAAAATGCCGAAGTTTCTCAAGTTGTTTTAGATGTCAGTGTGGTTGTTTATAGGATATACAGGCAACTATACCAAAAAAACGGGAAAATTTGACAATTTTATTTTTTTTTGCAATACACCAATATGTGAGACAGTCCCTTTAAAATCAAATATAAGAAGCATATATTTACGTAGTCATTGATCTTTCAAAATGGAATGTCAAATCTATTGACTGAATCCATCTTTAACATTATACTATATTACCAGGTGAAGATATCGTCTAGTATCTGATTTTAATAAAAGGAACAGGACACATGTTAATTCAAACTCCGTAGCTCAATGGTTAGCGCACTTGCCGTCGAATAAGGTGACCCGGGTTCAAATACAGGTTGAGGCACTCATATGCCTGTCATATTTCATCAGAAAGCTCACTGGCAACTAAAGGCTATGTTCGGCACTATTTATAACTTACAAGTACAATGTCTAACTTTCATTTGACACTTATGTATTAACATTTAGGCGTATTAATATTAATTAATGTTTGCCGTGCGCATATTGCGTAAGTAAAACAATACACAATCAAAAGATAATTTTTAACGCGCGTGTATTATTCAACTTATTATTAGAAAGCATCAATCCCCGGAGAATGGAAGGCGTAATAAACGGTTATTTGCAATAGTTAACAGTTTCACCATCACATCTAATGCGCTATATCGCTATTATCGGTTTGGCGAAGGAGAGAAAATAATAAGGACGTCTTGGAATATGCCCCTTATTAAGCCGTGGCTAACAACTTAAAGCATGCCCTTGGTATGCCTAACACTTTTAAATCTATTGAAATCCGATTTGTGGATTTTTTACTTTATTACTGCATTGCAAATTTTGATAGCATTAGGATTTGCCTTCGCGGAAGGTGCAGTTAAGGCTAAATTGCTGCTTTCAGACTGACTGGCTCCAGATTTTGTTAACTGTGTTGATTCTACATTATCTGCTGAGGCGATCATAAGGAAGTTGGAAATTGCGACATTCAATATTATGTTAAGTTCCATCCATCAGTGGTAACCGAGCTGACCGTAACCAGAGGCACAGCAGTACATGCTCTGCTCGACATGGTTGTTTGTCCTTGTAGCATGTACGAGACAATGTTGATGTTCTTACATATTCCTGTATACATGTCGTGTCAGGTAATACGCGCCTGACAATATTGCAATTTTCACAGTTTACGAAATGTCACCAGAAAGTAGAACATTTAAGCACTGCGCCGACGTTACACGCACAGTATCACTGCTCCTCCTATCGTTAGACTTTCTCCCTTTACCGACACACATCAACACTTTGTTTTTAAGTTATGAATTCGAAGCATTTTGACAGTTTTAACAAATACCAGTTGATTTCAATGAAGATGCATTAAATTTGGGCAAAAAAGTAAAGTTTAGAAAAAACAAAAAAGCACAACTGACTTAAAAAAAACAACATCTTATCCTTGCTCAAACTATTGCTTTGACTGGTTTGCAACCACAAATGAGTTTGGAGAAAACATACGATATAGACCTGGAATATGACAAAGTGCTCTTCAATTCAGACCATTGAGATCATGTAATATGATTCTAAAAATAGACCATACAAGTTAGAATGTTTGCTTAAAGGTTAAGTCATACTTTCCTCTAATTTAATAAATTCAAAACGTTTTTGAAAAATTTTAAAAATAATGTTCGTCCTAAGATGCCCGGAAACCGGGTACAAAAGGATAAAGTCATGCATATTATAAACATGTACTAGTGGGCAACAGTAAATGTCCACATCATTGAACAGTGGTCTGAAATAATTGAAGCAAATGCTGTAATACATGGCCCACATTAAAGTCAAGGGAATAATTGGCACTATGATACCAATGGTATCATATTATAATACCGCGATATAATGTTGTCTGTCATTTAAACCTTTCATGTAAAACTATTTCTTCTGATCTGTTCAGTTTGCATGATATTTGATATTTTACATTGGCGAATGTTAAATAAAGATATTTCGAATTTCGATTTGACATTTGAAAAAAGTGGGTAAAATGACCATTGAAGTTTGCACGACATTTAATTTCAATTTGACAATGGCAAATATCGTGCAAACCGCAAACAGCTTGACCTATGTTGTGAAAATGTGTTTTCAAATTGAGGTCGACCAACGTGCCAAACCATGAAAACTGACATGTAAAATGTTTCATGAATTGCCATAGTTTTATGTTTAAGGTTTCCTAATACTTTATGCTATCGCACGCTACAAACTGATTGTATGAGTGGATGATATCAAAGTTTACTTCTATCAACTCAATCTTCATCTCAACAAACATAGACTCTAAATAAATCTTACAACAAACGACACCGTGTGGACATGGCTGCATGTAGAAACCATCATACCATTCCTGAAAGAATCATTAAATATAGACTTATTGACTGGGTGGCAATTGTTCATATTGTCTGATGTATATATCGCTACTCGTCCGTGAGAAAATAATCAAAATAAGATAATTGGTGAAATGGCAAACGTTCGTGTTAATAGCGAATGTGTTAATAGGTGGTAGAAATCATGGACCGATTGCGCGATCGATAGATAATATCTATGGAAATAATTAACACAAAAAGCGTAAGACGTGTTATCTACCGGTATATGGAAGTCATAAACGTTGTTTTATTCCGTGCTAAGTATATCTCAGAATAAATATCAACCAAATCGACATATTATTCATCAAATGAGCATAATTAGATGCAAACGCACGAAGTCAATGAAATTCCTTAACGCGAAGCGCGTAACAATCAATTACAGCATTCGTGCAAGAGGGTAATATTGGTGTTAATGTAGTATATGCAGTGATTCTAGATTAAAGTGAAGAAATCACTGATGTTCAGTTCTAGAACTTTGGGGGAGGGGGTGATTCTCTGTAATGTGGTTCTTACGATTGTGATAGAAACACTACCAAAGTTCGGTTGCAGCTTTATTTTAAATAGCATCGATAACCTTACTATCAAATTTATAAGGCGCGTTTTTTATGCATGTTCAAATGCGTTTAAAAGATAATAATGTTTGCGTATTTATACACCTGAGAACTATGTAAACGCTACACTGGACGTAAATGATTTAGTTATTATATAAAAAACACATGGCTGCGAGGGTGATAATAAATAATACCAACCCGAGGATAGTATGACTATTCAAGTGTTGGTATTATTTACTGTTACCCAAGAAGCCATGTGTTATTTATTTTGTTATACCGAACAAAGTTACAAGTATTTTACAAAATAAAATATTAACAAATGTAAGCAGCAGATTGCCGTTATGATAATTGTACATGCTCAATCTCAGTCCTTATAAGTTTCTAATGAGTTGATGGCTGAAATTGACAAGATTTACTAAAAAAGGCATGTGAAATATACACAATTATTTAAATAGCATACGGATACTCTCTAGCAGAGTGCTTTCCGGACTCAAATAGTACAAATTTCTATAAATAGCTCAGTCTCGTTTTTGCTATGTGACCGAACAAAATATCACCGGCAGGTTTGTCGAAAAAACATTGAGAGGTCACGTGAGGTATAATAATTGTATTTATGTATATTATTGAAAACAATATTTGCACGTTTGTTCAATTAATATTACCTGCATATGGTTCAACCTTTTGATAAGCTTTTGATAAAAAGTGTATTGCTTTGAAGTAATTAATTAATCCTGCAAGCAGATTGACTGCATGCAAGGACTGGTGTTGGATAAAAGCTTCTGTCACCTTTGATATGATCACGATGACGTCATTTGATGTTAATATGACAATCGCCTGCTATGCTTAAATCGGATCTTGACCAAGCAAAAGAACGACCACGCATTTAGTCAGGAATTAAAAACTACCAATGACGTAGAACACAAACACACGTTGATTCAATTACACAATTGCTACTATTATAATAACACAAATGTTAGATAAATATCGTAGATTAGCTTACTTGTCAGACTACTTAACTTATTAACGCGTGGATATCAACTGAAAATATTTGCGAACCATTGTGTTGATACGGTATTAACTCAATTATATATATACATTCAAGGACTTCAAAAACGCCTCACCTGACTCAAAGTCAAATATCGCTTAAAGTATTTATGGTATTGCACAATCATTTTACATGTGTGTTAATTAATCTTTCCTACGTGTAATTTAGTTTAGTTTGTAATAAAATGTTGAGTGGTTATTTTTAGGGAATCCGGCAAGCGCTCACACCCTAGGCAAAAGTGTGGGACTTTCAATACCGGTTAACGCAAAGGGATTTGACCCGTAAAAATATCTTTCACATCTCTACTATGAATATCTAAGACAGGGATCTGAGTCTATGACTGGCCCTCATATACCCAACTCAACATTATGCCCAATATTTTAAACAAGCCGAATGCAATCATTTAATTTGTACTGCACACTTCAAGACAATATAATATTATACCTAAAAAATACAACTTTTATCAATATACGTACACAATGACGCATGTGTTGAGCATAGAACGTTCACAAAATGCGTAAAACCCGGTTTGACGACACAATCCTGCACAGACAGTAACTAGAAAACGGCCTTCGATCGCTATAAATAGCGAATTTTACGTACGTTCAACATTTTACTGTTCTATCTCACTAAGGAAACTACTTTTGGGCAAATATTTTGTCATGCAAGCTTTAAACACATGCCCGATAACATTTTACTGTTTCTGATAAGTATAGAAATACAAAAAAATGGGGTTATGCAAACATCTTGAAATGAACGCATGTGCAGACTTTTCCGAGCCAAATATTTTTGAACCCGTGGGTAGCTGGTGTATCAAGTAACCATAGTTTGTTCGTGTTTCGATGGCTTAAACCTCCGTAACCTCACCTGATCTTAGTTATATCGCTAGTTTGTAGTGTCTGTCAAATGGGGTGCGTTTATTTATCACGTGTTAACGCTTACAAACATTATTTGTATGTATATTTGTAATACATGTATTGTCAGTTATTTGCAGGATTCCCAAAAAATAACGAGACAACATTTTATAAAAAACTAAACTGAATTATACGTAGGAAAGATTTATTAACACGCACGTAAAAATGATATTACGATAACATAAACACTTGATGCGATATTTGACTTGAAGTAAGTGAGGCGTTTTCAAAGTCCTTGAGTGTTTGTTAGTTTACAAATTACTAAATTACACAGAAATGGCCAGTTTTCTACTAAACACAGATTAATCGTGACCGTCTGATTAATCCATGTTTGTGGAAAATGGCTGAAAAACACTTAAAATACGATGTTTTTTTGGAGGACGTTCGACTGAGACACTCGTAATGTGTGGTCGCTTGGTTGTATCCCTGGCAAAGTAGTCAAAGACCTCCGGCTTCAATGGAAGACAAAATAACATGTTATGTTATGATATTTCATTGTTTATATACAAGTGACAGGCCTAAATAAACGAGATGTATATGCTATCAACCTCTGTTCTTGTATAAGTGACATATAATGAAGTAAATCTTTTAAATTTTAAGCATTATATTTCGCGTGGTACGTATCAATAATGTCCATCAGCGTATGGATGGCATAAGACGTCTGACACTGAGTTTCCTTTATTTCTTAGAACAAATTGGCCTAATTTATCATTTCTAGACACTACACGTGATTATCAGTATTAGAACAGTATCATCCCCAGTAAATATCCTGCGAAACGTTTCACGTTCACATACGTCCAGAGACAAAATCTTCTCATCCTGAAAATAAATAATGAATGGAACTATAGATTGGATTAGTGTCGATGTGTTCATATTTATAACTTATCTGGACAAGTGATGTATTATGCCGTAACAACAATAGCCTATAATTGATACATATCGTACAAATCTTAATAATTAAGATGTAGGAAGAGGGATGGGTTTGCAGATACGTACCACCAGATACGCAAATCATTCCGTACGAATATTACTCCTACGCTAATACCAACAGTAATAATACATGTGTATACAAAAACACGAATATATCTAAACTGATCAGTTGATAATGCCAGAATCCATTTCTCTCATATGTATTATTATTTGAGCAACGAAATGAAAATCAGAATGTTTGAATTTGATACAAGTTTCGGTTATCTTCAAACAATACGATACCAAACGATATGTGTTAACTTTCGAGAGCTTTCCTCAGACATCGGGGAACCTCCTGATTTCCACCGGCAGTACATCCCGAGGCAGTTGGACCGAACATAAACTCACGAACGCATCGGGAGTTCTCCCGATTCCTCCCGAACGCATAATATAGCTGCAATTGCAGAACTCATCTGACGTGTCTTTTATATGATTAGAATGTTCAAAACATGATAGAGCAATCTTTGTTTTAATAGTATGTTGTATACAAGGGACACATCTCATAGAACGGGTATGCATCAATAATGCGAATACTAATTATTCGAATACATTAAATCTTCTTTACAAATGTTTATTTACGAATGAAATCAACAAATCCAATAATTCTAACCAATTAAACCCGCACAGTAATGACTGTGTATATGAACTGTGTGAGAGAAACTTGTCATCTAGTACCATCAATGTCTGTATTCCCTTGATCAGTTACGGCATGCAACGTGATTGAGAAACGGAAATTGTTAACCTTTCAATTAACGGTAGCAATCACCGTTGCCATGAACACCTTGACGCCAATGTAACACATTGTATGAAATGCTGCTAATTGTCGACAATACGTATATATATATATATATATATCTATCTATATCGAAAAGTTTCTATTGGTACTTTAGGGACAGTTAAGAAGTCGATTCCTAGGTTATTGGATGACACAAACTATGCAGAGACGCATTTGTTACAATGCAACACAAGCTCATTTAAATACCACCTCAATGATTTAACTTCTTCAAAAGTGGAGTACATACTCGTACACGACATATGTTTACTTCAACCTTGGTATTTAACCAGAACATTGGTATTTAACTAAGAAGACAATTTCCAAGGATCCCGGCGAAAGTCGTACTAGTAAGGCTGTAACTCAATAGTACATAAGATTTTTTGAGTTATTATCGTAATGCTATATGGTAATATCTGTGTAATCTACACGCATTTACTTTCTCAACATAACTAACTCATTATTAATGGCTGTTCGTGCTAATGGAATCAATATGTGGTGTATGTTTGACATTTCACGCTCTATTCTAGTATGTATTGTTATTTTACCATTCCATTTGTATATCTCAAAGTCATTACTGGCATTGTAAAAAATGAACATTCATTTCTGTACGCTGTGAATTTCGCTTGCTCTTTTATTCCAGCAGATGGCAGTTGTGAGTAATCAATTCTCTATATAAAACCTATTGTGCTATGTATCTGATTCACTAGATTGCCTTTCTCTTGTGTAAACCTGCGCCGCATGATTTGTAAATTGGTCGATTAAACGCCATTCATTAGCACGATCAAGCAATTGGCTGGGTCACTATTTAGCGGATTCCATTAATTCCACGAGCTAAAAATAGATATTGAGCTGTCACACTGAATCGACGTTAATATTAGGGTACGAAAACAGAGCAGAATAGATAATCATCTTTTCTTTGAATTTGCTACGCCAAAAGTCCAGCTTAGTTTGTTTACTCTTTCTATTGGGAGCTATTTATTGTGGGTTGTCCTTTTGTTTCGTAGATGTAATATGTCAGGCTCTCACTTCGCATGCATTTGTCTGACTGTGGCGAGCAGACTGTCGGGGTAGGATGTAAAATGTTTGCCGATGGACAATTTAATTTTTGTTCATTTCTTCATTTTATTTTCATGTCTCTTCATGTGAATCGTATGGGTGTTTGTGCCTCTTGTTCTTTGCTGTTTCTGCTTGACGCTGCTGGGCCGGCCTGTCCCATTCATTATTATCCGTTTTGTTACATTGGACCGTCTTTAACGTATTAAGGACGTTTAGGACCTTTCTCCGACGTCATCGGCAAAAAATCGACTTTTCGCCGAATCTAATGAAAATCTCCAGAGGTATGCTTTAACATGCTGTTCGTTTTATGTCGCTTTTATTTTTTTAAAATATCGCTTCGTTTCCTAGCAACGCGACGTTATGTACACGGAGCGTTAAATTGAGGTTTTAAGCGTATTTCTCCGTCAAATTAAGGTCTACGTTAATTTTCAAAACTCTATATGTTAGCCCTTCGTCCGTTGAGTACGCATACATAAAATTTATAGTGGTTGCGCCGAACAATGTCATAACACAAGAGGTTTAACATCGAAAGTAGACCAGTATTTAACGCCGTATTTGCGACAACCTACTCACTTTAGGCCGCTATTTGGTCAACAAGAAGTGATTCAATCAACTAATGAATTACATAACATAACATAACATAATCTTTATTTGGTATAAAATAAATACATATTTATAACCAATAAACAAATACAACATCATGTAGTGCATATTGTGATAATTATACAAATAGTCAATAGTATCTGGTTTAATTTAAACGTTAACATGGACAATTTAATAGTAGATTATTCATATTATTCATTTGAATCCCGTTCTTTAAAAGCATAATACAAAAATCGTGCTAAATTATTAATGTGCTTGGGATTTTTTGATAGTAATAAATTTTCAAATTTTTGAGTTGTTGGCCAGTGACAATAATAAGGGCTAGTGATGATGCGGTAATTCTACAAAACAGACTCAAACAATAAAAAAGGGGGGTCATCTCGCATTATTTTCGACAAAATTGATTAACAGTGAAAAGCGGGCATGCGTAAAACGCATAACGTCGCACGACGTTACGCGGCGTACGTCCGTAAGAAAAGTATGTGTGACTCGTTGCTTAACAATCAATGAATTCTATTTAATCGTGGTAATATTTGTAACAATATTTCTCACAATACTGTTATGGTTTTATTATTATTTACAATGTGTATTTATTGTATCGGTGTATTTTATTTTTATTATGAACACAAACTCATTATAAATATACAGTAATATACAATTTTAACAATTCACAAGCACGGAACGAAAGGGTACATTTTTCGTCACTTACTAATGTTGTTTCAAATCAGCTCATGTATTAGCTAATACATTGCTTGAAGTTATTTCGCTAATACCAGTGGCTTCTTTGTTCCTATTTTCTTAAGAATCTGATACAAACCGTCTTGACCAGATCTCTGGAAAATCTTTTCCAGATTAGTAGATGCAAGTCCACTGCCAGCGATTAACTTTCCATCCGTTTTGTATACTTATGCAATACACCGTGGTGATGCAGTAACTCTACCGATTAGGCTCAGACGATAAAAAGGGGGTGATCTCGCATATTTTCGACGAAATTAAATTTCAGTATCAAAACGGACTTACGGAAAAACGTTACGTCGCGCATCGTAACGCGCTGTGTAGGTCCGTTCTATTGACAGGCGTGCGTTCAATTTACAATATTTACATGTTAAGAATAAAATTCACGCATTTCACCTGCGTCAGTTCACTTATCAAATCATATAGCTTTGTTCAAAGCAAACTTTGTCACTACATAAAAATTTCGATTTGAGTGTAGTACTGAGTTTCTCTTGCAATAACTGTACTACATGTTCTATCAGTACTGTGGTTTTATTATTCTTCACAATGCGTCTTTACTGGCACTTTTATTATAAACACAACGACGGCTGTGTTATGTATTTTAATTATCTAAAAATCTACTCGGGATACTCGATCGGACATTAAATATACAGACTATGAACTTAAGTCTTCTAAACTAATTATTACGTCCCTTTAATATAATGATAACTAAAATGTGTATACATCGTTTCTTTGCAGACATACATAGTTGTAATGGAAATAATAATAACGTTTAGTATACAAGTAAACTTTTGATGTATAAAAATCTGGAAAGTTAGTACCGCACTTGTCTAGAAATATTTCCTCTAACCAAGCTTATATATTTGGTTTAACTGTTACACAACACGGTTGATTCCTGTTGGAAGCTGGATTAAGACTGATGCGGCCAGTAGGTGAACCACTAGCAAATTAAAAGAAAGCGTTACAAAACATATAGGAAATGTGGTTACATGTATTTCGTGATAATATAAATTAATGTACATCTAAACATATTTGAGCCGCTATTAGATCCGTTATTGTATGTCTCGGCCTGTTTAACTTCACACATTTCGTTTGACAGGACGACAACGCTTTTTCAGGATTTTTTGTAACGTTAATATTTTCACATTATTTTCAAATTATTTAATTCGATATTCACGGTTTAAGTTGACATATTGGCTTATGTGCCTTAGTTGGAGTACACATCTAACATGACGTAACAATAACGGGGAAATACAGCCCTGTCTATACCCGTGAGGTAATTATTGATCAGGGGCATTTTGCGAGGTTTACCATCTGTATGACAATCGGGACCAATTGCCAGGCGCATCATGGAAGAAACGTGATTCGGCCACTTTTGGAATTGGCAGTGGCTATTCTTACGGGCCCGTAAGAATAGCATCGAAGGCTATTCTCACGGCTCCGTAAGAAGTGGCTATTCTTACGGCAGTTTTATACGCAGTTATTTGAAATAAATATATGATTACCTTTTATCGGTATCGCTATTCTTAAGGGAGAGTCGTAAGAATAGCCCGAGAGGCTCTTCTTACGGGCCTGTAAGAAAAGTCACTTCCTTAACATTTACTGTAGTGCTATATTGTTGCTGTTTAGTGAGTTTGGGGAAAAGTCTTACATATGCATCTGTGTTATATTTTCTATTGGTTACCTTTTAGCATGCATGACCACTTTTACAGTCCAGGTAATACTGTTTACAAAACCATGCTTTATTTTGATAATGCAAGTTCTTTAATTAATCAATTTGACTATGCATTAACAATTTTATCTGTTTGAAAAGGTTTGAAAATGTAACACATTGTGTCGGCGTTTTGAGCTACTCTCGACCATTTATTGAAAATATAGGTACATACAAAAGTATGTTCGTCGGCATTTATTACATTAAACATTTTAATCCCAGAGACTGCAACACTTTGCCCCGAACTCCCCTACTGTGCGTACAAAATAGACAGTTCGTCAGTTCGTCAAAATGTTAAGCACGATATTCTTTGTGAGAGGTGGTAGGTGTTTTAAACAGTGTTTGCTAGGAGCAAGTTCATTTCTCTTTATTAATAGGAAAATGTGTAAGTAATAGTACATGTATATCACTAGAAATCATAATTCCTACACTTTTAGGGGTATATTGTAAGTCTCATCTTGCATTCAGCATAAGGGAATGTGTTCTTATGTTTTTTTCTTTATTGAAACAAGGTACCAATGCGCCAGAGACACCATCAGACCATGACGCTGACGTAGCCATATTGCTCATAACGTCGTGTGACGGCACGACGTTGCGCTTTTTACGTATGTCCGCTTTTCACTAAAATTCAATTTTGTCGAAAATAATGCGAGATGACCCCTATTTTTTAATGTTTGTGCTTATTCTGTAGGATTACCGCATAACCACGGTATGTTTCATTAGTTGATTGAATCACTTTTTATTGACCAAATTTTGCCCTGAAGTAAGTAGGGTGTCGCAAATACGCAGTAAAATACAGGTCAATTTTCGATATAAAACCTTTTTCGTTGCGAAATTGTATGTCGCAACCGCTACAAATTTTACATATACGTATTCAACGGATAAAGGACTAACAAATAGAAATTTGACAATTACTGTAGACCCTAATTCGACGGAGAAATACGCTTAAAACCTCAATTTTACGCTGCGTGTACATAACGTCGTGTTGCTAGGAAACGAAGCGATATTGAAAAAAAATAAAAACGACATAAAACGAAGAGCATGTTAAAGCATACCTCTGGAGATTTTCATTAGATTCGGCGAAAAGTCGATTTTTTGCCGATGACGTCGGAGAAAGGTCCTAAACGTCCTTAAATGTGTTTGAATAGAGCAATTCGTACACTCACCGACGCAACTTTATGCACAGGAAACAGATCGGGACTCATTCATTTATATACGGCGACACCCTCGTATTTAGAGATATAATTAACAAGATTAATCTGAACCTGATACTGTCTACCTCAAATTGACATTGATACATGTATGTTAATTGTTGTGACACACAATGCAGCACGTAATTGGCATTTTCATTTGATATCACCCATCTCCACGAAATGTATTCATTAAAGTGATGTCCTTAGAGTCACGAATGTCATACTAGTATGTCCACCAAGATCGAATCAAAGCTATGCGTTGTACCATAAAACATCTGCAACGTTAATTACAATAAGGTCAAAATGCTTGTAGACCTACATGTTTATAAGCCCTAGAACAGTGCATATTGAAACGAACTAGGACTTCAGTAGCGTGTTTCATTTCCGGACATTGACATGACACAACATTCACGTATACACATTGATAGATTGAGCTCATTAAGTCAGGGCCGTCACTATATACGACGCTACCAAATTTCCTGTTCATTAAAAGAAAAGCCAATCATTCCCAACATCAGAAGATTTTCGATGCATTTGATGTAACCATTGTCTTCAAGATGATACAGGATATTTTAATCTAGACTGAGCAAAGACAACTCATATCGTGTTATCAGTGAAATCGTCGTCACAGGATGTTATCCCGTTTTGTTATATTAAATTGATCTGATTATTTGATAATCAACCGTTTATGAAGAACCGATTTTTCTGTTTCAGTTGTGTGATGGGCGTTTTGGTCTGTATGTTTGTGGTCTATTATATATTACTGTTGTTTTGTGCTCGGCTGTTTAAGTTAAGTTTTGTCTTCCCTGTCCGATTGGTTGTTATCTTTTTAGATTAAGTTACATTTACGGTTAGAAAACGCTAGACTAGCCAATGGACGATCTGTGCTATATTGCAAGGTTAAGGGGTTATATATATCTGTGGCATTGACATTTTGTTTATTTAGCCACTTTTGGCAAGATCATCCGGATAACAGAGTGCCGAATAAACTTTGCTTTATTAGGTCAACTTGTCATGTGACGTCTTATACTGCGTCAGTTCACCACGTGATCAGCCGTGCTACATCTTCTTGGAAGCTGTAGAGTATATCGGTACTGGTTGATAATTAATTCCAGAAATGTTTTGTATTTAGATTAACTGCCCGCTAATGAAAGATCCATTCGGATCAATAGAGTTAATTTAACAACGAACATCAAATTGTAAAATGATTAACGTCTTAGTAGCTATTATACAAACATTTCAGTTGAAACCACACGTTGTAACGGAACCTTTTTCTTTGAAATTTGTTTTTTGAAAGCTTTGATTTTAATACATTAAGGCATTCTAAAGATAGTTCAATCGGAATGCTTTGATGAAACCGCAGTTTGAGCAATGCAGATGTCATTCACAATGAAATGCAATAACAGGACGATAACTGTCTGTGACATATGGATATTGTTCCTATTAAACATTGAGGATTTTCTGATGTTATAGCTTGGTCATTATGTATACATTTCACTCCACTGAATGTAATGATTCCAACTAAAGATAGTAAAATAGAATTTAGTAACTTTCAAATAAGTATACTTTGATCACACCAATATCGCTTCAAACTCTTACTGAAGACAATGTACATGTGCAGCAATCCTTAAAGGTGCTGCCTCACAGATCGGGCAAACATATTTGTATGATGTAATTTTCCTACCTAACCAAGTATTTATATAATAGAAAGCCACTGGCGGTGGCTTTATGAAAAATCTATGGCATATAAGCAATTTAAATCACTCTTTATATTTGTCACTCAGTATTTTTCTGTTTGAAAATGTCGTAGAGTTTCCTTCCAAAATGTTTTGTGAATTATGCAATTCGCACATGATCAGACTGTAACTTCAACAAACATCTGTGAGGTATTCGGTTCGTTTCGCAATTCGTTTTCATCGAATGGAAACAAATTTCAGGCAATTCAAGTGATATTAGTGCTAATTATATAGGGTATTAATACCCTATAGAATTTTGGGTGTAAAAATGTCAAATTACTACAAAATGCCGATGTTACCCAAGTTATTTTTATGTCAGTGTGGTTGTTTATGGCATTTACAGGAAACTATAACAAAATTACATGAATATTTGACAATTCAATTTTATTTTTGCAATTCACCAATACGTGAGACAGTCCCTTTAATACTAGTATACAAATTTAGTTATTGTTGTTTACCTCAGAAAGGTCCAAAAAATACATCATTGATTGCTTTCTAAATTCTATGTATGCTTGTTTGGTATTGGATGTTTGTTTAGCAGAACGGTAAAGTATAACTGTTACAGTTAATGAGACACTTTGGTAGTTTATTGTTAGTTACGTGTATGCTGTTTTTGTGGTCAACATTTACGTATATTGACTCCTCGAGACGTAGGAATGGTTTTACACTATTTATGTGGTATCCTCATTCATTGTTCTAGCAAGAAACCGGTTGCTTAAGCTATATGTTTCGTTAATTAACAAAAACATTATAGTTTCAATGATTACACACCGTTGTCATCATAAACGTTGATTGCTTTCTTACTTTTATTTTATCTAGTATATTTCTATTGAAACCAATTGCTTGAAACCCAATCTTTCTTATGGAAATTTCCTGAATTTACTCTTAGTATGCAACATTAGGGAGGAAATTGAAGAAATAACATGCTCGTGATAAGAGATATCAACCATTATCGGAATGTATCCAGGTTAGGTGTCGTTTTGGACAATGTCGTGTCTGAATTAGAACAATTATTAGGCATTTGTTTGGAACAAAATAATGTTTTTTAAAACATTTATATAAGAATATTTTATTTGGTTTGAACCAGAACGGAACACATTTCTTATTACCTGATATGACTAAAATGGTCAAATACCTTCGACATCGAGAGTGTTATGCAAGAACATCGGGTGTGATACTTTAGCTCTTTACAATAAGACTCCTTTGGTTTTTATCGTGCCCGATTTAGGCATATATTTTTGTTTTACCCATGCTGCATATATGAGTCCTGTTCTGTTATTTCTAGAATACAAGTATGTCAATAATCGATTTATTTTAAAACTCTCTGGATTTGGCAAAAGTTCTGATTTTCCTGATCAACTATTGTCATGGAAGCACGTTGTCGTTAGATATGCGCAGTAAACATGACGTAACAGCTAATCCTAAAACTGAATCTCGTTATTAAAATGGTGCGTTCTAAGAGGTTGCATATCTCAGAATTTTGTTTATTGTTTCCTGCTCTTACTTTTGCGTGTTCCATTAATTTTCAAATTGTGCCTGTTGTGATTTGTTGATTCTCAGTCAGAAATTGTACCGTGTCACTTTTATAACTAACATAATTATTGGTGGTGGCAGAAACTGCAGCTCCGACAGAATTTGATTTGTATCGGAAGTAAACTAACATCTTTATAATATAGAAGGGAAACACCGCATATTGCCTATAGTGATTCCTTCAATTATTCCTACATTAAATTCCTCTGCTGGTCTCTGTTGCTTCAAAATACACAATTGCATAAGTGTGCACGTGTTTATTTCAAAAATATTTGTGTACGTGTCTTTAGTGCGCTGCTATGTTGTGATGTTGTGTTGTCAGTTGACGCCTTACTCAGGTTATGTTTGACTGACTTAAGCAACAACAAACTGTATGCGTAGGCGTATTAGGGTTTTGTCGCTATGCATCCATTGTTTTATTGTTTATCTGATGATCGTCCTTGAGGCTTGCTCCTGCTGTCTGTTTTGTGTCTTTTGTGATATTCTTTTTGTGTGTTTTGGTGTTCTGTTCTGTGCTGGTCCGTTCAATACTGCTTTTCCAGTCTAATTTGTTATTCTCTTGTTGATACTAAATGGATAATACTTTTCACTGTTTTCGGAGACGGTTTCCTGTTGGTATAACCAATAAGGTTCAAGGATATGTAACCGTACAAGTATTACAGATGTTTGCATGTTCCACCATTCACAAAACATACATACACAACCAAAGAAGACAAGTTGCTATTGAAATATGAAGTGATATCTTACTTTTGCAAACCTTTTACGTTTTCGCAATACATGTTTTCTGTCAATATTAAATATACTTCACAAAAATATATATTGCCATCCTATTTGATGCTATTAACATTACGATCCTACCCCACAAAATAGAATGAATCATTGTTTTTTTCCAAAGCGTAGAATATTTTATTTTTGTTACGGATCTAAGCTTGATGTATTCAGAATCTTATTGACACGAACTTGTGAAATCAGTAATCAGTATTATAGTACCATGGCAACGACAAGAACATACTAATGCTGAGAACATCGACAAATTATTGGTAAAATTGTTGCTAGGCAACATAATGACACATAATCAGTCACCACATAATCAGAAAGAAAATGCATATTATTGTTTGATACATGCTTTAGTCAGGATAAACATGTTTGTTCTAATAATTAACACTTTATTAGGATGAACATTGTATTTACAACACATTCCACCTATATGTCGTTGCGCGAACGCAACCCCTTAATGATATTTTTAAATTGCTTGGCAACTCTATTTAAAAGCCGCTAACCAACAACGGGACTTATTAGAAAATCTGCAGAGGTTAAAACTGGACAATGATCAATAGAAAATGCAACTGAAAATGCACTTTTAACAGACATTCGTTTGTGTTTTTCGGTGGAATCTTTTAATGTGGTCAAGAGATATACAGCTTTTTAAAGTGCCACACAATAGCTAGTTTGGTATTGTCTACACAAAAGTGGTATTGTCAAATGATTTAGTTAGACACAAACATGTACGCAAAGTGTATCACCAAAACATTATGGATCTCTTTTTGATATTGTCACATTCAGATATGGGTTCAGATGTTGCAGCCCCCGGAAGGGCTACCAGCAATGTCTTTTTTATTTGGAGACAACAGTATCGTTCCATCTTCATGGAACTTCCATATCCGAACATTGTTTGAATTTTGTTTGATAAACTTAACTTTCACTGATTAATGTATTCAATACAATATGTCTTTTATTGAAGTTGTATTCCTCCTTTATCCTGTATTCTAACTTTTCCCTGCTGGAACAAATAATAGTAAAATTGTCTGTTATTCAAACACTAGATACTTTAACATACTGATTGCTTGTACTCTTATTCGTACTGTTTCCTTCAATACTGTACTAGTAACTGAAAATACTCTGTGGATGCCTTGTAATATGACCAATTTCATGTTTGCTATTATTTCCATTATCTGAGGAGTCGTGGTGCTTGTATAAAACATTGTTGGTCCATGAAATTCAACAGTTGTCGAGTCCTTTGAGAGGATAGGGGCAAAAGTGTTACGTTTTTTTATGTATTTAAGGAAACTACAAAATAAACACAAACTCGATTAACAAAGACACGAAAACCTTTGATTTTGCACTTCTGTTACATGAATTTCAAACACTGTTGAAATAATATCTGCAATATTTACTCTGAACCATTTTGATACAAATTTGTGCTTCATTATGTAATTATTGTGCTAAGAATCGCAGTACGCTCGTATTTGGCTTACAACTCAACATAATCCATTTGAAGCCAACTGTAAGACTTCAAACGTAATTGGTAGACGGCACAACGTGCGTATACTTATATACATTAAATTAAAACGAAACATTAATAGCTGTGTTAAAGCTTGGCTCAAATGTTGTCACATATACCATGTGACCTATTGTATTCATAACATTCATAGTTACCGAAGTTTATAACAGAAACATTTCAAGATCACCAACTTGAGATTGGTCTCAAGTCGAGACTCTGGTCTCAGTAAAATCTCAATCAACAGAGATCTGTACTTTGAGTTGCTTCTTGAGATCGGAACTTTGCTTACATATATGTCGGCACTGCGAGATTTCTTACTACTTGAAACTGGGAACATCTTTACGCTGTTATAAATGTCGCTAAGTTTCGCGAATTCAATCAAAGTGTCATACGCGAAATCAATAAATGCTTGACTAATTGAATTATTAACAATTTCCGCAGTTTTCAAACAATCGTCATCTCGTGAACACCTCTAACTATATACCTAGTCCTTATTCTGTCAAGTCCGTTTTCAAACGGAAGACGTAACTCGGAACCTAATGGCCATTAAGGAACATATATAATCCATTAATGTTGAATCCGTACGACAGGAACATCGCCTACAATCGATGACAATATATCTCCCGACATGAAAGTGACAGCAACACTATGTCGGGGTATTGTGAAACTAACGAGTTTTCTACAGACAGATGATGGATAGTTTAGATAACACTCGCAAGGCCGAACGTCTATATGAGGTGCATCTCACAAAAAAATGTTTATTTTCTCCGCGTACATTCAGATTGTATATTCGGCGTTCTACGCGGGAAGTCGACAGATTTACTCATGTTTAGAAGCATTGTCACCAATGTTTTAAATGTAGATACTGGTATTAACCGTTACGTTATTGACGTACCGGCCGCGATCATGTACAAGATAAACTTCCAATGAATACATTTGTAACTTTGTTATGTTGAGTGCTGCCTTCCCTGTCCGATTTTTCATTAAATTGTCTATGTACATATTAGAAAGTACTTAAAACCTTGCGACAACCGTGAGTGATCTTTTGAAAATGTTCGAAATATAACTGCGGTATTAATATGCACTTTTAACAATCCTCATACTTCAATAACGCATTGCACCCACGGTTTTTATTGATGGTTTATTATGAACAATTCAGATAAATGTAAAGGTGTTTCATTATTCAGATCCGGCAAAGTACAACTTGTGATACTGTATATCTTAAAATTATTGCAATGTAAACTCAGACATTTATTACATTTTGTTACCCCAGCATGTCTGACAATTTACATAATTTAAACTTAAATATAGTTATCGTTTCCTGGCAATATACAAGTAACTGTGCAGTGAAATAGATTAAAAATGAACGATTGTCTTTAAAATGTTCCTAGACATTCAAATTTATAGGCGCATCAGCCGAACTGAATATTAAATTATACAATAATTATATACATGTATACAGAGAAGTCTTTTTCTCCGTGTTACAAGATCGGATGTAAAAGGAAGTCGTTAACATTATAATGATCCACATGTTTCATAATGTTTACTATTTGGTTGAATGTTAAGTTTCTATATATATGAATATGTTCAATTTTGATTAGTACCTGATCACATGATCCATATTTACCGAAGTTTATAACAGAAACATTTCAAGATCACCCACTTGAGATTGATCTAAAGCCGAGACTCTGTTCTAAGTGAAATCTCAACCAACAGAGATCTGGGCTGGTATTCACAAAGCATCTTAGCAGAAAACTTAGAAATTTCTTAAAATCTTAATTTTTTCTAAAGTGTATCAGCTAAGCAAGAAAATCAATATGCTTAATATATTGCATAGTTTTGAAGCATTATGTAAAGAGCTATTATATTCACTAAGAAATCATGGATTATTTTTCAAATTGTGGGAAATATGAGCTGCACAAATTACTGACTTAAGTCAAAATATTTAAGTTTTCACTTAAGATGCTTTGTGAATACCAGCCCTGTACTCCGAGTTGCTTCTTGAGATCGGGACTTTTCTTACAGATAATTATGTCGGCACTTTTGAGATGTCTTACTACTTTAATCTGGGAACATCTTAACGCTGTTACAAATGTTGCTTATTTTCGCAAATTCAATCAAAGTCTCATACGCGAAATCAATAAATTGTTGAATCATTGAAATATTAACGCAGTTTTCAAACAATCGTCTTCTCGTGAACACCTCTAACTATATATTCTCCTTGTAAAATCGGATGTAAAAGGAAGTCGTTAACATTATAATGATCTGTTTGTTAATGTATACTATTTGGTTTAACGTTAAGTTTCTATATATATATGAATATGTTAAATTTTTATTAGTACCTGATGACGTGAATTACAAAACTGTACACAACCACAACCAACTACTTCAGTTAAAATAAATTTAAAAGTGTTTATTTTCCAATCATTGTGTGATGTTGCAATCATGCCCCTGAGTGTAACATATCCCGCCCTTTTCGCAATGAACGCACTTTATGACTACGAAAGTGTAAACAATCTGAAACACGTCTTGCAACCAAATGAATGTTTATTTAATCATTAATCATTAAAGCGACATTTCACAAAACAGCTCTCTTAGGATTCCCGTACCGAAACAAACCTCATTTTAGACATCAGTACGAAAATAGCAAAAGTCATCGCGGTGATCCAAAGGGAATATGTATGATTTATAATTATAATGGGATACAGAGGAACATACAGTCAATTAAAGTAAAGTTACGTCTTTATTAGAACCCCAAACCTATGTCATTGTTACTGATTAGAGATCCATAACAACTGAAAATGAACGTAGAGGAAATGCTGTCGAAATAATGGGGTTCAATTCGTACATCTCGAATGATGCTATTCGTTCTTGCCAGATTTAATGTATCATCATTGAACGTAAGTATCTAAACAGCTTCGAATCTTCTATGACAATTTCCAAAGACGTCATTGATATATTTAGATGGTTTTTTTTCAGCGAAGGAATTGAAATGCCCAATAAGATTTACGTTGAGCAAACGACGCAATGAAAATGATAATTTAAATTCAGACATGGAAGGTAGCACTCGACTGATACAGGCGAGCACAGAAAACAGAAAAAATACAGACCACAATCATACAGCATAATGCCCAACATGAGTAAATTAAGCTAAATATACCCTGTTGCAAATTAAGTTTTTTTTAGAAATGATTTCGCCTTTAAAAAGTTGCGTAAGCTATTCGAAGTTTTTGTGTGGCGTAAACGCCACACAATGATATTACCACTTTTCAGCTTACGACCAATTTAACGCATTAGGCCTCGGCAAATATATAGTTCTATGATTTGAACAATATTACAAGCATGCAACACAGGTTACACGTATCATTGGACCTGATTTGTTTACATTACCAACATTTACTTATATTAAGACCAACAATTATATCAGACTTTTAATTTTAGAGGATATTTATAGCAAATCATTCCGCAACGGACTATATTTTTACTACCAAAGAATGTTCTCACTGGTGGCGGGAATCTAAAATAGTTCCCACGGTTTTCAATCGTATACTGTAACGTATGTAAATCACCCCGCCGCTGCACATTGCAGACGATTACCTTGTTGTATACAAACATTGATGCTATATATAGCTGGTGGGGGGAACTGAGATAGTTCTACGTACATATCGATCGGCCGATTAACAATGTTACCGCGGTAAGCGTTAAACGCACTAGTCAATTTCTACCCTGCTTTATATAAGACCTCATAATTTTCGTATCTATTATTCGACTTTGAATATTTAAAGCTTGTAATGAAGCAGAGATATATGTCTCTCTTTTAGACAACACGATACCCTAATTATTAAATCCACGGCGACGAGTAAGAATCCGTTCCGCGTAAAAGTAAGTTTAAAATATCCCGTTTTATACCAAATGAAAATTCAATCAACGGTCGAAAATCATCAATTATTAATTTAATATTCGATCGATTTTGTTCATTAAAGCTTGTTTTAAAAGCTAATACTTTAAGGTTTTATAAAATGTATAAAACTTGTTTTTAAAGCATTAATCGGCCGATCGATATGTGTGAGCGACGCCATGTTTTCCCCTTTTACATACGTTAATATAGAGTGTCATATACATTTAATTAACATGCGTGGTCATACGGAGAATTAACAGTCACTTATCTTGACACTGGTCGAATTCTCCAAGTCGTTAAAAATGGTATTTGTAAATATCCCTTCATTGATACTTAAGTAAGTTCCAAGTAACTGCTGGTTCTCTTGGTGTCTTTAGCAGCACAAATGTTTGAGTAAGGGTGGGCTTATCAGAACTGGGACATAAAATTATGATACAACCTTGATTCGATATTGGATTTAGTGGCTTCAGTACGCCACACAGAAGTACTTTCAGTGCTTTGATTGTAGAAGCGATAGCCTTGTTGTAATTTATTAGTAATACAAAGATTTCGAGCGGTACTATCACAACGGATCAATTGAGAAGCGTAAACACCATATAAAGTTGTCCGTGGAACATCTCCGTCCGCCTTGTGTGTTTATCTACTTGTCATCATTCCACGACAATTGTTGTGATGCATATTCCCTACAGTCGAATCATTACGCGCTGTGGCAATGTTACAATTCGCAATGCAGCTAAATGTCGTCAAAATGTCTGCCGCGATTAAGTGTTGAGAATTTACCCTTTGCCAAAATCACGTAAAAGCAAGCTCGTCAAGAGTAAACTCTTAGGTATCTTCATGCGTCATACGAGCTTAGCTACAAATATTTCTCTTTAATATTGATGTGCGTATCGCAGGATACATCAACAATTATATATCATTTCAAAATACAATGGTTTTCTTCTGTTTATCTCTGATGCTTTCAAATTTCACTTCGATAGCATTTGCATAACAATTCCTCAATGCATCCATTATGCATTTCCGTGTAACTTGGTAGACAGTGCATAATACACGTACATCTAAATGAGTGTTTCCGTGAACATAAGACGTATCACGAATTCCGTGAAAGCAAACATCATAGAAAGTGGATAATCATAAAACGTAAATATTTTCTACTGGGATATACAAGGGGTGATCAATATATTCGTGGACTTTTCATCTAGCAATTTTGTTTTGTCAGTAAGGCTAAAAAGCAAATTAGCATTATTCAGTGTGGGATATCTCCGACCGATTACACCTATGTCATAGTTTTATTCATGTAATGGTTGCGTGACGCAGGCCGTCACGTGACGTCATTCCAAGCGTCACCGTTTGAGCAGCACCGAGCTCCCTTTTGGACTCATATCCGACCCACTGTATACGTTTATTTACTTTTAATACAGAAATAAGTCATAAATAGCCAACTCTGGAATGTAAGGCGGAATAGAAATTGTATAGTTGCGTTACTGGACTTAAAACTCTGAAAAAAGCGGTTGGCTTTACACAGTAGCATCATCCCGATGAATGAGGAATAACGACCTTACAAGTTCAGAGCGCAATGTCTAAAGAACTCCTTTCAAATGGAATGAACGATTTATTGTTTTGTAATCTATACTGATCTTAGAGTTCGCAAGGAACATATCGTTCAGAAATATGCCTCTTATTTTTCAGAAATTAAGGAGGAGTATCCCTTACTCTGTCCTAATTATTCCGTTTATGCTTAGTTTACCATGACGTCAGTTTGACAGAGTCCCCACAATCATATAAACAACGAAATTATGTGTACATCACTGATTTGGAGCGCAAAGAATCCCCATACATGTTGGTCAAGTCATCTTCGAGCTATCGCAAGGATTTTCCAAGTTAGGCGTTAATCTTAATGGAATGCCGTTGCTCTGTGAGTATTTACTGTCCGTCACGCTCGACGGCGCACGCTGCACCTTGGTCAAAATAAGTGACGTCATCAAGAACTTTGTGACGTCACAATATAATTTATTAATTAAAACGCTAGATAATTGATAGATCTATATTGCCTGGTAATTTCATTGTTCTAGAATCAATATTTAAAAAGTTAGAAGGAAAGTCTTCGATTATATTGATCACCCCTCGTATGTAATAGGATCACGCTTGTACCTTTGATAACTGGTTTCAGTACTAGTTTATCAGTTTATTAATATAATAGTCATTTATTTAAGGTCGCTTGTGAAACAAGTGTTTTAAACTTATATTAATCACTCTCGACACCTCATTCCTGATGTTATCCCTCGTCAAGAGGGTATGAGAGGCGAGAAGCAAGTGTCCCTTTTTTGCTCCATCACTTATTCATTTGTATTTCGGTCAATACTATGGTAATATTTGCTAAACAAAGAATACAACAGTGACATATCGACGTGCACACTGTGTTCTTAATTTTAAGGCTGTATGGGCAATAATTTGGTATCACAGTATCATGACAATTACATGTCTGTGTCTAGGACTACTACATCCGTGTGTGGGTGTATAACAGACATTGTTTATCAAAAATACCCTCGTTAGATGCTGCGGATATTTGGTTAAATATGTAAGTAAGTGGATGGAAAAACTAACGAAACATGGTAACAACCTTGGGTGTATAATGTATAATAATTTTATAAAGTTCCCGTATGCGTATTGTAGAATTGTTTATTGTGTATAATTGGATGTGGGAGTGTGTGGTATCTGATATAGAGATTGTTGTTACACCACTAGAATAGGTGTACAGGT
The DNA here is from genome assembly GCA_947247005.1 of Spisula solida. NCBI lineage: Eukaryota > Metazoa > Mollusca > Bivalvia > Venerida > Mactridae > Spisula > Spisula solida. The sequence goes on along the minus strand of OX365947.1, from coordinate 36,422,898 downwards.
ACTTACAATGTTGGTATCATGAATACATGGTCTCTATCACACAATCGAATCTAGCCCGGTCAACAGATTGAATGGTAAATTGTCGGAATAGCAGTACTCACTGGTAAAATCAAGAAAAGGATGGGCTGTATTTAACTGTTCTTCGTCGAATGAGTAAGCTTAGGCATGGGTGTGATTTAGAATGGATTTATTGCTATGTCTGTTTATAGAAATAAGTTCAATTTCGTTTTAATACAATGCCCGCACATCTTCCAAGTGTAATGCATTACTACTGTATACTTATATTTTTTGATAAAACCGTTTGAGAAACATATTTTGTAAACTAAGGCTTGAAATAACCACGGAACATTTGTAATTCGGGGCAACGTGTAATGATTATGTTCTCAAAAAACCATTGTGTCCTTATAGAAAAGTAAAACTTTCATGTGATAATAAAAGTAGACACATACACACTAATAATGTCATTAAAACTGATAAACGCCAAAATAAAATCTTACATTGGAGATTATCTGGAAGTACATGTGTATTCAGCTGCAGTGAAAAGAACATTTACTATGTAGATGATCTTGCATGAGTGCTCATTACATACGAGTTTTATTAAACGAGTGGACAAAATGATATGGCACGAGGCTTTGCCGAGTGTCATATTGTTTTTGTCGACGAGTTTAATAAAACTCGTATGTAATGAGCACGAATGTAAGATTCTATGTATCACATAACCTTACAAAATGCACATTATTGTTCAAAAGGATGATGTACGCTGCATTATGTTTTATTATGTTTCAGCCAAAATTCAGCGGTACAATGAGCGCGACGTCATGGTGACGTTGGTATTATCCTGACGTCATTGACGGATCAATGCATGGATTGGCTAACGTCACGTCAAGCTAATTTAAATATTTATTGCACAGTCTGGGAGTGTCAAACGATATTTACGGCACGGCTTTACGGCACTCCTGGACCGCAGGTTATGTGATAAAATTGTATTTTATTGATACCATTAAAGCTACATGTTCTACAGTCTGTGAATATAGAGAGAAAAAACACAACGTCCAAAGTCCGACAGAATTTGAACAAATTAGAACCATTAAAATTCGGAAATCATGGTAATTTTAGCGCAATTTCCCAAAAGGCTAGTTTAGACTAATAGCTCTTCGAATGTTTTTAAAAAGGAATGATTATTTGTGACTGGATGGTCTCAAATTAGAAATTTAGGGAGCTACACAAAGGGGCAATTACTTCGTGAAAGTTATTGCGGACACGATATGGCTTGACTCATTTTAACACTAAAAAGTCATAACGTGTAGATTTGCAAAATAATAATTCCACAATTTTTTACTGTTCTTGAATTTCATTATCATATTCAAATTCGGGAAATTAGTCGGTTGATGACGTACTATAACTATGGAAGCCCGAACGTGTCATTCCGACAAGTACACATACGTGGGAAATGAAGAAGTTGTTGTGAAAGTAGGAATTAACACTCACTTTGAAATTCCTGAAAATCTATTTTATTAATTTATAATAGTAGGCCTATATGAATAAAACATCATGTTTATTAGTATTATTATACAATGCATTTAGCTCGTATCAGCTGCTACCTGAATACATAACTTGATTATAATTAAACACGCTTTAATAGTCAGGTTAGGGATTAGTAATTGTATGGCCTATCCAATGTACCTACAAGTAATGCTCTTTTGATGCCTGATTTAACCATACCTATGTAATAATCCTCTTTGTATATATACGTACACGTATAATATATATACGATTGTAACAATGAACATAAAGAGTAATAATAAATGATCATGTTAATATCCGATTGTACTTGATAAAGCTACATCTTTCAAGTCTTAATGAAATATCCTGTTATCTCGTATATTCGCGATTCTTGACCTTTTCATGGTTGCATGCACACTCGCTTTCCATTGTTTGCACAACCCTGGTAAAGGAAGATATTAAATGATTATAAAGACGGATAGAACGATGTTAATAAGTCGTATAATTAAACTTTTTTTATTTTTTATAGAATTCGTGAATTTTGTTTTGTAGGTTGATTGATGTTAGGTGCTTTGATTTCATAGATCAGCTTATTCTAAATACCACAATAAGTAATCCCCGAAAATTAACTAGAATTATCACTGTCGTGAGCAGGGCCTCGTGGTAGCATGCCAGAAGAAGGAGAGTGAAAAAGGAAAAGAAAAGTAATGAAGTATAGTATCGAAATCAGTCAAAAAATTTAAGGCTAGAGTTGTCGCCTTTTGCTACAAATGTGTGTATTGCTTTTTGCTCCAAACACATGTACTTATAGTCGTAGTCAATACCAGTACGTGTAGCAAGTTTCATTTTTGAATATCTTGAACCGTGTTTGAACTATGGCCAACGTTTAAGGTTTTGAAGCTGAAAAGGAGCATAAGTCAAAATTAATAAACGGTAGGGTTGTTGCCCTTTGCTACAGATATGCGTATTACCACTGGCAATCAGTCTAGCAAGTTTCATTTGAATATCTATTATGGTTATGAAGTTATGAAGAAGAAAAAAATATGAATAATGAGGAAATTTGAATTAAATAAAGGGCCATAATTCTTCCAATGTTGTAGCTAGAGTAACGAAACTTGCTATAAAAACATTATGTTGTTGTTAGCTTATGTTTTAAATTTGAAGTTGATATCTTTAACGGTTTTTCAGTTATCATTTAGCTACATCCTCCAAATAAATAAAGGACGCCAACTCGCGTATGTTGAATATTTAATGCGCGAATTTCTGTGCAGTATCACTTTAAAAACGAATTATACGACACTGTATTAAAGCGCACGGATGTGTGATAAACTATGATGTTATATCTACGAGCTCTCGTACTTAAAGCATAATCTAAAACACCGTCATTTTTTTCGAGCTATACTGGTTATGATTATTGTCATATCTATTGACTATAAAACGTATCATTCTGTTGTTCTTACTCCTATATGTCACCATTATAACAAGGATATTCTTTGTTTTAATGAGCATGTGTCATATAAAAACCTCACAGTCGTTGATTTACGGTTGGTATTTCTTAAGATCACGGATGTCTCAAACCGGCGCATCACTTTGACACTAATAACGTAGTAATCGATACCCAGAAGTCAGAACATTGGAGATATTTAGGAATCTTCGTCCTGAAAATAATTGTAGAAGAATGGAAAATAACCACAAGAGTCATAATATATGGCGATTTTACTTATTTATCTTCACTATAGGTGACCGCGTTACTTTCAGAAGGCAGGGCTATAATTAAATTGACACCTGTTATGTCGTAAGGTGTGATATAGTGACAAAGTTATGTTTGGTGTAATTATTCAGTCACTGATGACGTGTACAATCTCGCCCGGTAAACAGGTTGCCGATATAACTGCTTTAATAAGTACTTGGTATTTGACGTCTGATATTCCCTCACCTGACCACGTGATCATCCTGACAACATTTTTGTCAATTGTCTCTGGTTAAATTCCGACCGAGCATCACAGTTTTCTATCATCAAATTAACCGATCTACTATACTATTAACTGATAACAGACTGATTAACTGGCTTTTTAAGGAAATCGTAGTATATGTGACGTCTTTACTAATACCCCCGAGTTTATCACCTTTACTAAGCACAAAAAATAACTAGATAAATAGAATTTTGACAGGCCAGTAATACATCCTCTATATAAACTGGCAAATAAGAGCCAGACTGTGCGACCAAATCAAATCACACTCTACTCAGAATTTAACCACAGCCAAACAAAGCATGTTTGGTTTTAAATTATTTAGCACTGTACTACCATTTCCTTCTAGCTTAGTACAATTGTCATGCAACGATAAATAGCCTGTAGAAATCTGTATTCATTGTGAATGTCCATTTCAATGACAGTGGACCGATGATCCCATTATGTACGTTTTGTGGAATCCTGGCTGCTTATTCATGGATGTAATTAAACTATATTACGCATCCGTTGGATGCAAGAAACATAATGTAATACATGTACTGCCCTATTGAATCATGGCTATCTACTGCTAGTTCTCATCGCATCCGACCAAATCAAGTGCTTTGCTCTAGGCAATTACAGTAAGAGAACATTATGGACTTTATTTGGGTCAGACAAGGCGAGAAAATGAACATAAATATAGACTGATTGAAATTTGATAAAAATAGCAATCTTGAATGAAATGTCCTTTATCGCTTTAAACGTAATACGCGTGTTCCTTAAAAGGCTTAATGGATTGGGAAGGCGCTTGCTTCTCTAAAAAACATGCAATAGTGGTCATTATACCAACATAAAACAAACACTGCAGGACCACAATGGAAATAAGAGTTATCTTTTTTTGTGTAATCCTTAGCGTTGGTATGAATTCGCGTACTAGTATGCACGAATAACTTGTTTTTATTATACATGTTGTTTTATATAGCCGTGTATGAACACTCAATGCTGAATAAATTTATCTATCGATCTTTTTCACTTCATTGTTGATTATGTATTAAAGTCGGCAGCTTTTTCAAGTTCCCTTGTTAGTACCTACAACATAACAAATAAGAGTGTTAATTCTTTTTAAACATCCATTAATGGAAAACTCAAAAGAAAAACAGAGAAATACAACTTCATAGTGTTTCAATTATGACGAAATGATAAATATTGTTTGTTTCTTTTTACAGATAAAGTCTTGACTAAATTTGACCAAATTGAATATCAAACAGAACAACACGTTTGCAGAGATGTCTTCATACAGGTCACCAGAAACTTTTGACAATGATTCTTGGGCATCAAATATGATGCCAAGGTGAGTGGAATTTCAATGTCATTGCAATTATTAGCAGTCTAATAGAACAAATCCTGTCTGAATTCGGTCGGTAAAGCTGATGCAAGGAATATAAATTCCTGCTTTATTGGTAGCTGCCACCATTGTGTATAGTACATATTGTTTGACATCTTGAACGTGTCCTAACGTATTGATATTATGTGCAAACTGATGAAATGGATAACATAATATTGTTGTACAATTCCAACGGGGCAGCGTTAAGTGGTTGTATAGCCGGCAAGCAAACTATATTAACTAAACCTTAAGTTTAATTAATAAAATTTGATATGATAATAAAGCTATAGTTCGCCCTAATTCATTTTGATTCGATTGTGAAATAGCAATTCTTACACCTTATACAGTTGTATTGGCATTATCTGCATTTTATAGGTCTTCGACCATGTTAAATATTCTCGACAACCTGATTGCATACATCGCCACGAATGTATGAGTTTATAATCCATAATTCCCTTCTAGGCCGAGCGTATAGCATGTTTGTGCACACGACCGTTTGTCAAACTTATATTTGAGCCAAATATACTGCATATATGAACTGGTCTAAATTTGGTAAGGGTCAACAAGTTTAGGTATTTTTGCAAACTGTGTAAGATAGATTTATAGATTTGCCATAAAGCGAAATGTTACGTCTGCAATATTGTAAAAAAATAAAGATTGCTTCAAAACGTGATGACCAATTGCCGATAAACGCAACCTCACTCAAATGAGTGTGCTGTATTGAAATCTCTGTGATAGCAGAATGGTCCATTTTTTGCATTTTGGGTCTTATCCAATATGGCAAAAAGGGACGAAAGTTTCAAACTTGTTCTTGTCACTTTGGTCCCTACAAATAGGGCTTATCAATTATAAGGAAACGATAGGTTTGCAAGTTATTAACTAAAGAAAAACGATGAAAATTTGAATTTTACAAAAGGCCATAACCAATATTGTTAGAAAAACATGAACAGTATAGACCGACACTCAGACGGACGGACATGGTGATAACTATCGGGCACCGCAAAAAACGGACCCCTACATGGCCGCATCTTTTGTTCTAAAGGTGGTGCGAAATCGGGTTTTGAAGAGGTTATGGGGATGTTTAGAGGAGGGGTGATGCGCTTCCACTGGTGGAGGTTGTGGATCCGTACACACGAGTGTTGTAAAATGCATTGTTTGTGTGAGCTGCTTGGCACACAATCTTAGTCTCAACGTGATACTATTCACTGATCAAATCAGTGTGTGAACGAAGCGAGCAAGAAAAAGTACATTGTTTATCTGAGCTGTATGCAACACAAACTGGTTTTCTAATTGATACCCTTAACTGCTAAACCAGCGAGCTACAAAAATGCATTATTTATCTGAGCTGCACACCACACAAACTCGTCCTCTTTTTGATATCATTATCCGATAAAGGTTATAGTGCAAACCAAGCGAAAAATGTATTGTTTATCTGAGCTGCATATTTCACACAAATTCGTTCTCCCCTTGTAACCATTCACTGATAAAAGTATTTGTGCAAGCCAAGCGAGCTAGACAAAATTCATCGTTGACCTAAACATATCAAATAAATCTCGTTATGTACTAAAAAATATTGAACTGCGAAGTTATTGTGTGAGCGAAGCGAGCTAGACAAAAATGCTTCTGTTTATTTGAACATTATTCCACGGACTCTTTCACTTTATTGGCTGACAAAGTTTTGAACTTAGCTTTAAAAAAATGGTTTTTTTTAATTTTACCAACAAAAAAGACTAATTTGGCGAAAATGGGGGGTTCGTTCGCACCGACGCACCTCGCCTAGTTACGGCCATGCCCTAGCATCGAGAGTTCAGAAATGTGGTATCAATCACCTTGTATCAATCGTTCATGGTCTTAATCGTCTTGTATCAATCGTTCATGTATGGTCCCAATTGTCTTTTCTCAAACGTTTATGGTCTTATTCGTATTGCATTCACATTGAAATTCGGCTATTTCTGGTTTCCTCGGTAAAAGGACTTTAATTGCTACACGATAAAGGCCGATCCGAATGAGAAAGCCACATTTTAGGATTTATCTACGAGGCACCGATCGACTTTCAAAATCGGTACGTGTTGCCATGGGCATCGTTGAGAAATGAGTTTGCAAGCAAGGGTATTTGAGAAGCGAACATTCGTCCATTAAGGTTGGAATTGCGTACCTTTTCATCAATATTAATGGCAAGTGGACAGTTGCGACTAACAACGAAAATGACGTAAAAGATCACATAAACAATTACTAATAACTCCGCGTGTGTCTGTCGGAAACTCGTTAGATGCCGGTAACTTGAAAAAAATATTTCATGACATAAGTATGTGATCGTTTGTAATAAACAACATCATTAACTATAACTACCACCTGACAATCCTTGAACTAATCTACCTGATATACATTAATTTGTCTACCTGATAATTTACGTGCAAATGACCTCACCATTTCCAAAGGATTCGTGATAAACAGATGCGCAGGTGATATAGTATCTACAAGTCTATGGGGCTTCCACTCGAACTAACATCTGAACATGATTAAAAGAAATGTTATGGAGTCAGTGAAGAGACATTCCGGAATCGTGAAATAAATAATTATATTAAATAATAGGGGGAACTGTGGCGAAATCAACGTTTATGAGTTCATGCATGTGTAGTCACACATGGAAGAATAGGTTACCGTTTAAATGTGCCTGTGAAACAATTGGAACAAACGTGGCTTCTTCATGAAAGACATGGGTGTGTATAGAAACGCAATTAGTTCATGGGCGACACGGTAACTTTGAGTTCCCGTTTACAGTGTATACGCATGTATCGCTATAGTAGAATGCTTATAAGTGCGTCAGTCACACGTCTGTTGCTTTTGAACAACTACTTATACCTGGATGACGAAATGCTCGAACGTAGTATGTCCATGGTCGTACACTTTATCTCTTGACTCTATTATTCCTTTACACGTTGCGTTTCACAACCTTCCTTATATGTTGTGCATGAAGTTGTTTGTAATTACCTTGGAAACTTCAGCCATTTCAACGAAATAACGAGCATCAGAAAATCACATGTGAGACTCCGTGGTATATCGGATATTCAGGAGCACACTTTCTAACCTTCAATGAATATATCAACTTCTTTGATCAAGCCTGTTCAGCTACGTGCAGACTTTACGTCTATGCTTTATACGTTTGAACCTGTTGTTCAATCATAACCTGAAATAGTATCTATGCACAGGTTTGGTCACTTATCTAGTTTAGTTAATTGTTCAGCTTTTGAAGTGATGGCAATAGTGCTTAGTTTAAGCTAAACTGTATCGTTAAGAAGGTTCAAAGAGTGAATATTTTATGAAAACTTACCGCCCTGGTTTACAAGAACAAACTACCACTACCGCATTGATTGGGCAAATATAAAAGAGAATATGATATCACAGTTGTAATCTGTTGTGCAATGAATTACCGAGTTCCATCAGAATGAAATTACCCAATTATTGCAGAAGTATCGGTCGTTATATCGTTGAGTACGTTATTAATCCAATTCTTTCACATCTGTTATAGACTGTATAAACAGGAAGGCATCGCGTAAAAGGAAGTGCTATATTGATACAGCATATAATTGCATATTATCATCGTTTTACTTCTCATACTTATGTTGACGATCAAAGTCCCTATCTTACGTTATTTTATACTTTTATTACTGTCATATAGTGCAATATAATACAAAGTCCACATCGATATATTGAGTACATTAACCTTTGTTATATAAAGGTATGGGGATATAACTATACATATAAACTATGTATCCCGTGTACATTATGTACGTAGTTGCGAGTAGTTCAGTAAGTTCACTTACGCCGGTAATGTCAATGCAAGACGGTTGCCATATTTACAGTGAGCCTCTGTCAATAGATGACCACGGGGTCATTGTGTCCATCCAGCTAGTTGCACATCAGACAGTTATTGGGCCTCCGAAATATCGGTCGTGTTCAGCAATGCTTGCAGCATGAAGCTCCCCTTGACCTTTGTCGTACTCTATACCCGTAGTCCAATTCGTGCCAACCCAACATTGTACATGACCAGAAAGCTTTTTGAGGATCAGAATGAAACATGGATGCATTTGCAAACGGTTGCTAGGAGCAAAAAACGACCACCAGCCACCGAAATAGGCATGCCACTGCCTCACTTTGTTGCAATTAACAAAGATCACTCATTGCATTTAAACCACACACATGCTCTAGCGATAACTGTATAGTGCACATCGTACCCCTATATTCCCACCGCTCGCGACATAAATGTTGTCGAGTCGAATTTAAAAAATCAATCAAGAGTTTTATATTTCTAAGAAATGTGTAAAATACACATGTTCACTATTAAAAAAGGGCGATTTTTCGCAACTGTACCAAATACAGTTCCCCTATTCTTTTGAATGGAATAGTTCCATTAGTATTATTTATTGAACGACAATAACAGAGACAAAGTCATCATAGTTGATGCGATGAACACGTAAAACAAATTCAGTATCAATGGCAACAAGAAGAAAATGCAATTAAAATACCAATTATGTAGTAGAGATGTAATGAATATCATTGCCGAGGTATACTGTAGGTCAAACTGTTTGCTCGATGATGGTAAATCTCATTTAGATTAACAAGACAGCGTTTCCAGCGGAATATACCCTGTGGCGAACATCGCATATTTATAAAAGGAACATGATATTATGAATAAAACGTTCGCTGTACTAATGAGAATTACAAAATGTGACTTTGTAATGTTATATTATGACCATAAATAACATTACAATCTGCATTGCCTCGTATACATTTGCCAATATCTTACTTGCCATAACTAGGTAATTAAAAAGCGTCAACTTACTCATTTCTTGCAATTCCACAGTTTCGATGGAAATGTTTTTTTTCGTGACGGCTACAATACATCTCACACTGGCAAGCAATATGGACCCCCCCCCCCCAATATAAAATTATACGCTCAAAGACATAAATTACAGGTTATACCGCACCTTTATAGCCTTGTGATTGTTACATATGGTTTACGTTAAGACAAAAGCATAATGTAGAAGCAGACGAACTAATTATAGCTTTCGTACATTGTTTATCTGAGCTGTATGTAAAATTTGAAACACAGATTGAAACCGGAAAAGTCACTTCATACCTTGTTTGGTTGTGGATATCGATACACAGTGATTTCACCCAGACTTTAATGCCACATTAGGCCTTAAACGGCTATTTTCAAAAAGCAATAACTTGGCAACCTATCTGCAAAATGATGCAATTTGAGCACTTAAGTTTAGTCCCAAAGGTGGAAAACACCATAAGATGGAAGAAAATTAAATACAACCTCCAGTTGGTTTGTTTACAAAATAATGAATTGTAAACAAAAAATGCACAGTTTATAATCTAAGGGAAGCAACTCTTGCAAAAAAAAATATTTTGTCATCCATACATTTTACTAAAATGTGATTTTTGGCATACTATTTTGACAGATACATTTAAAATTATGTCGTCAATTATTGGTCATTTGTGAAAAATACCCTAATTCTATGTAAATATTGTATTTACTGGATGATCGAAAAAAGATCTTTGGAGAGATAATGTGACTTTAATTAAAAGTGAATCCCTGGTTTAAGCAATCGTCAGTTTAAACAGTCGATATGATTCAATCATACTATAACACTACATACGATAATAACAAAGCGGAAAGGCAGTATTCAACAGGAACAGCAGGGAACGAAATCAACAGAAAGAAATACAAATATAAGTCATAAGGACAAACATATAGATGAACATTTTATGCAACTTATAAGCTACTATAATTATAACTGAGGTCTGATTTGATATAGAGTAACGATACGACGTTTCATAACCGAAGACTTTGTCCGTACAGTCTCACAAATATCTTTCTATACCGGACTGTTGTATACTGACCGGACTGTTGTATACTGAATACATACAATAAGAACTAATTGCAACACAGAAAACATCAAAACACAAATAGAAAAAAGTGTACACACAGACAAAAAAGCGACGGGAAAAGGAAACAAATGAAACAAGAAAACAACGGGTGACAAACCACTGTACATATTACATCCTAGCTTCCTGTAAACCATTACAAGTACAATCAATATTAATATTTGGGTTTTGAACGTCACTTATTTCATTATTTACAGTTTGTCTTGCTTGCATGTGATGAGATGCACCCGTGAAAGGAACATACCAACTTCTTTGAGACAACTATTAAGTTCTACTCTGAAACAGCCTTGAGTGTATTCCATCGATCGAATACCATCGTCGCTTAATAGACATTCTGTGTAATGCATTTCTATGGATGCCGGTGCTCGAAGCGGCGACAACTACGCATTATTTATAATGAGATCTATTTAAGCGACGTCTTTTTACAAGGCTTTCTATCAGTTTAATGAGTACGACGTTATATCCCTTCAGTAGTGGTATGGAAATAATGTTAATATTGTAATAAATCATGATTAAATACCAGTTCGATTGATTATATTGATGGGACCACCGCATTCACGCGTCAATAATTTTCAACAATTTACTTCAAATAAGGAATAAATTACTCATTCATATAGCATCACCTTTCACTTGTTACTTCATTTATTAATGATTCAGGAGGAAACGGAGGCGAAGACGGTTCGAAGAGAATGTTTCAGACAATAATTGCACAATATATCACCACGAGTGTGACTAAACCATTACCATGAATTACAGGACACATTTCAGGATCATAATTTGTCTAGGAATATACATTGATATAAGATGTTTGGCTTTTTATTAGACATTAACAACACTCCATCGGTTTAGACACTCACACCATATACATAACATACACTTTTAATTGGCATATTATGTAATAGATAATGTAGGCATGTTTGTATATACTGTACATGTCGTATGTATATACTGTTTTTAGCTCACCTGTCACAAAGTGACAGAGTGAGCTTTGGTGATCACTCGTCGTCCGTCCGTCCACAATTTGCTTGTGTAGACACTAGAGGTCACACTATTGGCCTAATCATTATGAAACTTGGTCACAATGATTATCTCAACAAAATCTAGGTCAAGTATAATATTGGGTCATCTAGGGTCAGAAACTAGGTCACAAGGTCAAATCATAGAAAAACCTTGTGTAGTCATTAGAGATCACAATTTTTACCTAACATTTATGAAACTTGGTCACAATGATCATTTTAACAAAATCTACGTCAAGTTCGATATTGGGTCATCCGAGGTCAAAAACTAGGTCACAAGGTCAAATAATAGAAAAACCTTGTGTAGTCACTAGAGGTCACAATTTTGACCTTATGTTTATGAAACTTAGTCACAATGACCATCTTAACAAAATCTAGGTCAAGTTTGATATTGGGTCATCCGGGGTCAAAAACTAGGTCACAAGGTCAAATCATAAAAAAACCTTGTGTAGTAACTATAGGTCACAATTTTGACCTAATTTTTATGAAATTTGGTCACACTGATCATTTTAACAAAATCTAGGTCAAGTTCGATAATTGGTTATCTCGGGTCAAAAACTAGGTCACAAGGTCAAATAATAGTAAAACCTTATGTAGTCATTAGATGTCACAATTTTGACCTTATCTTTATGAAACTTGGTCACAATGATCATCTCAACAAAATCTAGGTCAAGTTCGATGTTGGGTCATCTCGGGTCAAAAACTAGGTCACAAGGTCAAATAATAGTAAAACCTTGTGTAGTCATTAGATGTCACAATTTTGACATTATCTTTATGAAACTTAGTCACATTGATTATCACAACAAAATCTAGACCATGTTTGCTCTTGGGTCAACTAAGGTTAAAAACAAGGTCACAATGTCAAATCATAGAAAACCCCTAGAGTAGTCACTACATGTCACACTTTTAGCCTAATCCTTATGAAACTTGGTTAGAGTGATCATCTCAACAAAATCTAGGTCAAGTGCGATATTGCGTCATATGGGGCCAAGAATTAGGTCACTAGGTCAACTCACAGGTATTGCAAGTACTGCTACAACAGGTGAGCGACCTAGGGCCCTCTTGTTATAATTGTACTTTTCATTGTGGCTCCTCAAATGGCACATATGAAATATGAACGCCTTACTGAAGAAATTATAAAATAGTGTTTAATTTCTATTTTCAGTTTCAACATGAGTGACTACGAAGAATACCCGCTGCCGATTTTACATTTTGAAAATATGTTTCCGTTGACTTATAGCGTACCAATCAATGGATACGTCGCACCAGTCCTAATTCTACTTACAGTTGTGACCAACTCGCTCGTCATAGCCGTTTTACTAAAGAAACACATGCGATCGCCCACGAATGTCCTCCTCGCTGGCATGGCGTTCTCGGATATGATGACTGGAGTAATACCACTGCCTGTGTTCGTATACTTTTTCTCTATGGGTTATTACAAGGAGTTTGTTCCCTTCGGATGGTGCCTACCATACAAGATGCTATATGAAAACATTCCTACCATCTTTCACACTGCCTCGATATGGCTAACTGTCGGACTGGCTGTACAAAGATATATATACATTTGCCATTCGCTACAAGCTCGAACATGGTGCACCATACCTAATGTTCTAAGAGCGACGGTAATCGTATACCTTGTAGCGTTTGTATCTCAACTTACTCGCTTCATCGATTTTTATTATGTGCCCGAGCTAGTGCCTACCACGAGTAACCCAAACATCACGTATACCGGATGCTCCTATCATTCTCGGCTTTGGGCCATGAACAACATGGATATGTATCAAAATATATATTTCTGGTTCAGAATTATATTCATCCATTTAGTGCCATGTATATCACTTGTTGTTCTAAACGGCCTTTTAATCCTCGCGATGCGTAAAGCCAGAGTTCGGAGGATGTTGTTGCTCCAACAGAACAAGAAGAGCGAATCTCGTAAATTAAAGGAGAGTAATTGTACCACCCTGATGTTGATAGCGGTTGTTGGACTGTTTTTACTTGTCGAGTTTCCTCTTGGGATTATAATGACATTGTATGTGGCGGATAACACATTTGTGTTAAATCTATTTACTGAAAATGTGTATTCAATTATGACATTTTTGTCGAATTTCTTTATTTTGCTGAGTTACCCGCTGAATTTTTTCATATACTGTGGGATGAGCCGACAATTCCGAGAAACGTTTAAACGGCTTTTTAAAGCAGGACCAATGCCGAACGATCGCGAGTGTTCACAATACATGACATTGCCAACCGAAAATGGAAAGACAGTTTTCACGGGACCGGAGACAGCGTTGTGAATTGCGTTCGTATAATCGGTACTAGATTTCGTTAAATTAGATTGCTATTGAAAAGCACATGTACATGACTTGTTTAACATAGCTGAAGTGCTAGTGACTTTGATACCCTGTAAATACGTGAGAAGCGTTGGTATAAATATGATATGTTCGTATTATAAAATACGGTGTAAGACATTTCTCAAACCAGCATACCCATTTACGAGAAGCGGAACAATCAAATAGCAATGCAGTAGTTGTAAAAAATGTAATATTGAGCTATTGCGTAACAATTGCGTAAATGATAGGTTTCAATTATTGTATCTGCAAGGTTGCAACGTGTCTATCTAAGACTCGATGTGGTTAATCCGAAAACAATGTAATTTCAGTCTTGCCTTTAGTTCCGTGTGGAATATTTCCTTATTGTACATTCAGACTGATTGAGGAATTGTGTTTACTCTGCCTGAAGGCAAAGGATGATGGATGACAGTTGTTGTGTACCACTGATTCCTTGCTGTCTTGATGGATACATTTGTATGATATATGATGTAAGCATTATACTTACTGCTCTGGATGAATAAAACATCGACGGAGAACAGCTGTCAGACCATTTATACTGGTATCTAGCAGAAACAGACTTTGGAATAATAACGCTTGATTATCCGCTTATCAATTGCTAACATTTCAAGTCCCTGTCATATTGCGCTCGGGTAACGCTATTATGATTTATTTTGATAATAACATACATTATAATTATTATATCAACAGTTTATTACTGAATATACATAAACACATTAGCATATTCATATTTTATCAAAGCATCCTTAGTATTCAATGACATTTCAAAACTCAACGTAAGCAGTGTTGAAGAGTGTTGAAGAGTCGTTGTACGAGTATAGTTATTACGCTTATAATACATTCACTTGATAGTTGAAGGGTACAGCAACAGGTGTTTGGATATGACAGCAAGATCCGAACAAATAGCACAAAATCGGACCTCAGTATAAACTATTTTATACAGAGATCTGAATATTTTTTATGTGTTATTGGGCTTAAGAGGGGACCACGTGGGTCATATCCACATGCCCAGCACCTGTTGGTACAACACTAGTTTCCTGACATTGCTATAAAATATATTCGTTGCGTTGCTACTGATTTCATTACATTAAATTACTCGTGTTTTAGTTCTGAAAGATATAAGGACGGAAATTTTAGTAAATGTACTACATCAATTCTGAAAACAGATAAATTGCAATAGGAAATCAGACATGGACGGTAGCACTCGCGAGAATCGGAAGAGCGCTACAAAAACTCGTACTTAGTCCGTTAAATCAGGTATGTCACTGGTATACACACATTGCAATATCATAACTGTATTTTTAATGTTTTAAACATTTTAATTGGAGAAACAGGCAATGAGAACCAAAACCTTACTCACTAAGGGAAATTGCTATATTTATGTACATAATGTTATGTAAACAAGAGACTGGTCTGAATAATCAATTTATACATAATAGTTAAGAAAAAATGAATACGTAGCTTTGTTTTGTTGCGTAATCAAATATAAGCACGTGTTTGGATGCATTCAAACGAGTGCCTATATTTTATAACACAACAAAGCACAGCTTCCTATTTATTATTTCGATTCTAACATCGCCAATGTTCTGCCATTTATAGAACAACAAGACAGGTTGACGTCAAACCTCTTTCTTTCCTAGGAACATTACCGTCACTGTTACGTCATTTGTCATAGTATATGACGTCAAACGTGACGTCACCAATCAGCTATGTTTTAACGCGGTAATAAAATATGGTATGCTCAATATACCCAAAGAAGGCAAATCTCACGTGCTATGTTAGAATATGTAATAACTATTTAATTATGCTAGATTTAACCATTTTATGCATACCCTAGACTATAATTGTGAATAGCGTCCAGTAATAATTGCTACGTGGCTGATTAAGCACCAAACAAAATATGCAAAGATTATCAAAGCAAACTGCTATCAAAGCGAAATAATTACTTGACATTATCAATACTGAAATAGTTCTAATTATTGTTCATTAGAAAAAAACATAGCTTCTATTCTGATTTAACAAATTAATTGAAATGTCACTGCGAATTGAATCAACAATTTCCGTCCTCGTTGTTCAACAATTAATGAGTTTATGTCAATTTAATTGGAAACTTTAAACTTCTTACCAGCGTGTCCTGATTTAGGAATGAGACAATAACATTTTGTTAAGTCAAACCGATTCCATTACTTCGAATTTAGATCAACGTGTAATACACTGAAACGCTTTGAAACGCACAATAAACGTTGGTCTTTGACAGGAATATTATTTAAAATCTGCTTGTTTATGGGGTCATGTTACATGATATTTTGGTGTACATGTGAACGTTTACTATAATATAAATACCCAGTTCCTCGTCATTAAACGTTCAGTGTTATAATAATGTCAATTCACAATACGACATGTATGATTCTATCTAACAAAATCATAAGCATTGTTTGATTCTAGCCCGCACATTGATCCTACCGCCACACTATTAGCTATGCTTGAGAAAAAACATTCATAATGATAATCATCAAGCGCTCTAAAACACATGACGCAAACTGCCTTCGAAGGATAATGCGTTAATATTTTGTCATGTGTCACGATCACCTTTATTATTGTTTTATCGGGGCTTTACGTTGCATATGGACCTGTAACCGGCATTCATTAAGACAATTTCGAACAAAGCAAGGGCGTAGCGACTTTAGTGATATACAAGTAAATGCTTTAGCAATCAAAAAGATAATATAGAGTCAGACAGGGAATGCGGCACTCAACTTAACCAATCGAGCACAGAAAACATTAAAACATACAAGGCACAATGCCGAACTGAAACAACCGAGCACACAAAACACATACAAAAGTAGCACAAACATTGCAAGAATGTATAACTTTATAGATAAGGTTTGATTTACAAATATTATACCAGCTTATAACCACATTAGGGTATTATCACTAGTCTGCCGGATCAATAGATTAATATACAATTATAATATTGACCTTCGAAATATTGACCGTCAAAGCACAGGTATCATAGCATATGAAACACAACGGCGTGTTTCTCTTAGTGACTAGTAGCCAATCCCGTTGTTTTAGACGTAATTCATCGGAAACTAATACCTACACGTATCAACAATTATATTAATTATCAAGCCTTAGGAAATTAGTTACATTAAGAAATTAAGCACGCGGTATCAACTGTTGAGCCCATCTACTATCAAAATAAATACGGAATTATATAGGTTAACATGTAGTTCATAGGGAAACCTATGTTGTACAAGTCAAATAGTTTCCTGCGGGTGATTACCTGCGGCCTTGTAATTTATTTGTATTGTTTAGGATGTGGTTTTTGCAGTTTGGATACGTCGCGTTTTGTCATTTACAAAACGTATGTTAATATGGAAATGGCAGATTCAGTTAAGGTAACTTTCACAAATAGAGATAATTGTCTAGTTAGTACATATATTCAGTGTATATTTTCTACATATATACATGTACTTCTATATAATTTCAATGTATATTAAAAATAATACTATTGTTGTAAATAGTGTATGTATGTAAATGTATACATGTTTTATGGTTCACAATGATTAATTCTTTATGGTGTAACAGGTTGGTCAGTAATTGTGTCGTTTTGTCATATACAATCTTGTCAGGTCTAATCAGCCAAACAGACCCAATATCTGACTCGGTGCTTTCATATACTACAGTTGTTTGAATGCTAGTGTTGATCATTGTTCCCTCTAACTCATTTATATTATATATATACATATATGTTTGTTGAACTCCATGGCCACTATTTTATTTATGTAATAATTCTCCAGGAAAACCGGGCTTAGTGACATCATATCGTAATTATGTCATCAGATTTAAAAAAAGCTCTTAAATGAAGAAAAAGTCATGATTTTCATTTGATGTTAAGTACTTGGATAATATAGAACTATGTCTTAGATATAGGTTTTCTTATGAATTATGTTAGGATATATTCTGTTGTTGCTCTGGTGATAAATTTCTGAAAAGTAACCATATTGAGAAAAACGAGGGTTAGTGGTTTAATACATCTCATTTTTATCTAAAAGCAAATTACAACGTTTTATCAAAACACGAAATTAAATATAATTTTCAGAAACTGTTGCTAAGAATCTTGTGTTTCTAAAGCTATATTATCATGATATTGATAAGTTTGTCACTAACCCGGTTTACCTGGAAAACGGCTCATAAGTTGAACTTCATGGCCACCCTCTCATTTATATAATAAATATTATGTTTGTTGAGCTTCATTAGCACTCTAAGAGTGGCCGTCGTCTATCATAGTTAAACTATTACTTCATTGTTATTATTAGGTACGTAGGTTACAATGGAAATGTTTCGGCCTGATCTATTTTTGTTTGTGTAAATGTGTTGGTTTGGAATTGGATATGTGACAGTAATGACAATGTGTAGAATAATTGCGTGAAAATGTAATTGCTTTTTTTCTGTTAATTTGTGAACTAAGTGTTTCGACACTATTTGTAAATTGTGAGAATGTTCAAGTTCTAGTACTTGATACGTGGGTAAATGAACGTACTTGTTACATTTTATCGTTAGTTGATCATATCGTTAGGTGATTATTTAGTGTTGCTATTTATGTCTCTATTTACCAACTTTATGCTCGCTTAAAAAGTTTCACATTGTTGCGATTATTTATTTTGCTATTGAAGTGCTAGTGATATTGTATTCAATGACCAAATCATCTGCTGTACAAATTATTCTATAGAAATTGATCATGTCCCGAGTAACCGAAACAGAAAGAGTGACATACGTTGATATTCGTATATTTTAATCAGATTATATTATTCAGTTGTTGATTGAATATATATTTTTGTACTACGTTTTATAAACTGAAATGGAAGTGAAATGTATATTTTTAAAATGTCGTCTAGCACAAAAGTGCGTACAAAGTTACGACGTGTTCATTGTATATGACGACAATTCAATACCATCAGATCAGACGCCAATGTAGCTCATGTTTTGATTGGTGCATGCTAATGGCGCAACTGTTCAAATTCGAATGCGTTTTACTCTATGGTTCTACTCGCATTTGTACTATAGCCTGGAAACACGTTGTCTATTGCATCATATATGCTGGATACGGTATCTGAAATTATATATTATTAGAAAGCTAACCCTGCCCTGGATAAATCGCAATATCATATATATGCATTTCAAATTCATTTTAGTGCATCTAATACAAGCAAACTTCAACCAGACATTGGCGGTTAATACCAGGTTAACAAGCATAAAATCGAATGTTCGTATAATTTTTTGTATTAACGTTTTACTAGTTGTATTATTTTTGTTAATTAAAACGAAGAAAAACATGATAATATTCATGTAGACAAAGCTACCCCTAAGAGAGCTTATTTGTTTGTAATATTAATGTTTTCGTTAGCGTTGTGATTGGCAAATAAAATTAAAAATGTTTTGTGATATATATTGAGTTCGTAATATTTTGATCATGGCAGGTGGTCCTATCTAACATAATTATGAAGCATCGTATGGAGCATTAAAAACGCATATCATGCGATAATTGATATTATCTGTGGATTAACTATTTCGTAAAGAGTATTTAACTTGGTGTTAATGTTTCACAAATAGTTCAAACCACAGTTTCTAATGTTTACATGTACTAGTAACAGATTTGATGTACTTTAAAAAAAACCAAGAATGAGCTTCGTTTTCTTTTGTATCCAAATTGAATAATCTATATTGTATTACTTAGTTTTATAACCTTCTAGTACAGGGTGTTTCAAAATATATGTCACAGTTTCGTAGTTAGTATGTGGGGGATCAACAAATACGCGGAAAAATGCTGTACAATTCTTGTAACGTGACCAATATTGAAGAAAATCGGTCAGCTAATAGATTGGCGTTTTACAAATACATAATTATAAAAACATTAAATTCAATGTAATATTTGATCGAAAAAAATATAGAAACCGCAACGTCACTATGGCTACACCGGTCCAACGTCATCGCGACGTCATTACATATTACATTATATATACTCATTCGTGGCACAATTCATACTTTATAACGCATTGAATGATTCTAAAAAATCTGTGCACCAGATACACTTCATAGACCTGTCAACCGAAAATCTATATTTTTTTCTTTGCAACTTGTATGTAAATCATAAGAAATAGCTGCTGGAGAACACTAATATTGATGGCGTAATTTGACGTTATTGACGTTGTATAGCCCATTCGCCTGTCAGCATTGATTTCGCATGGCTATATATGAGAGAATACCCAAGACAGACACCTGTTTTGTGTGCTATTACATATGTGTTGCCATTTGCAATAGTATCATTGGTATTTTATGACATTTAATTGGCCACGCGACTTTTTGTCGCCGATTTCTGCATCGAACTCGTTTTCAGACAACAAATAGCTCTAAAACGGAATTTTGACGTTAAAACATTTTTTGGAAATAATGAACGTAATATTATATCATTGTATATTCATAACCCACCCATTAGAAAATTATAATATTACAAACGCACAAATGATACATTATCGTTTGCTAAGTGCACCGTTGGAAAAGAAGAACATTTGGGCCGCATGACGACGAGTTACGTTGCCATAGGAAACCGCGTTCGTTCAGAATTTGGTCAATATTGTTGAGCAGCAGTGAATCCATTTTAAATAAGTTTATCTTCATGTGTATAAAGTTTGAATGACTTACAATGAAAAAAAAAGAAACCACAGCACTTATCCGCGTATTTGTTGATCACCCCTCGTACAATTGTTAATTTATGCACTTAATCAAAAACGAAACACACAGTTGAAAGAGAGCATTTCCAAATTTGACTCCATATGAAACATTCAAACCTAGTCAGAAAAATGTGTCTTCAGTATGCATATTTGCAAAAATGTTTAGTTAAGATAATTATGTTATTTTTGGTTTAGTAACGACATCGTCACGTGTTCTGAAATTACCCAATCGCCCAACCTAAATTCATTAAACGATTGGAATGTTAAGGGAATCTAAAATATAAACTGACATGGTGAAAGACTTAAAAATGTGAACAGAAAGAAATGTAGCATAAGAACTGTGCACAGTAATGATAGATAACTTCAGGAAGCATGAAAACGTCATTATTTACCGAGCTTGATGTCATATATCAACAAGACATTTTTATATAGAAACATTTTTGGAGGATGGAACAGCTTGGACTTAGGCGGAATATGTACCCGTTCAGTTGGACATTGTGCCTTGTATGTTTGTTAATGTTTTATGTGCTCGGCTGGTTACAAGTTGAGTGTTGCCGTCGCTATCTGACTTAATACGATCTTTTTTTATGGAGGGTTGGATATGTCATAAAATTTCATAATGTCCTCTTTCATCTGTAGTTGTATAATGATTACATAAATTTCAATAAGAATTTTATTAACTAACGAAACTGTAACATATATTTTAAAACACCCTGTTTAATTTTATTTCCTGGTAACAAAGATTATGTTGATACAAAGTTTCAATTAGTGTTGTCATCTAATTGATTTTAAGTCAAATTTCAAGTTCACCTAAGAAATTCCACAACCGATATTAAACGCGGCCTACACATAAAACATGTACAGACATAATAAATATCGCTGTTTTCTGCAGTATTAGTTTTTAGCATACAATAACATGATGTTACAATGCCACGAATTCTGAATTTTACTTACCAATCGAATGTTTAATGAGAAACATAAAGTGTCTTGTTTCTGTGCGATTTCGTTCTTCATTACTTAAATAAGCCATACTACGCACTGCGTTATGTATAATTCATTAAGATGTACTACCTGATTGCTTAATTGGACTTTACTATATGTAATAACCAGTCGCCACTCGAATAGTTGTTACCCACTGCTGCAACCGGATTATACGAGGGCTGTTCAAGTAATTCGCGTACTTTGCTTATCTTACAAAATATATAGTATTCGTATCAGATTCAAAGTGAAATTCAATCACAAGAATCTAAATATGTACGCAAAATTTCACCAACGTATGTTACGAAATAAAAAAATGTTTACATCGTAAAAGCACATGGATTACCTGACGTCATTATTAAATGAGGTTTGATCGTCAAACTATAATATCCTTTTCTCATTCTGGAAGTTTTCCCTGCTACGAGCAATATATTTACGATGGCGTTGTACCCATTTTAGGTAAACATCAACAATTCATTTACTAAGACTTTCTAAGGAACAATTAAATTATTCTGTAGCATTCATATTTAGAAAATAAATTTGTCTTCAATAAATCAATCTCTAGCGAGTGCGTAGTGTACTTACGTTATATGTGACGTGCCCATGGACGTTATGTTCATTTTCAATGTGATCATTCCCACACTAAATCTTACATGCCACTTAAAAACCAGAGTTCCAAGCACCAATTATTTGCCCGTGGCCCATTGAATCATTTTATAAGTTGAACAGACTGGCGTTATTTTGGTGCTATAGAAGGTCGACGTTCGTCTTGTTAACGGATGTTAATTCTACTGTTGACACTGTCCAAATGAATTAATATATATACTAACCCATTCATATACGCCAGACAACCTCTTCCCGTACTGTGAAGTACGTACAGATTTAGATAGTGAGCATATTTGAAGTTAGAAATTGTAAAACAGCAATTGTACGACATGCGCTAGTTATCTGTCACTATAGTTACTAAAACTAGGATAAAAATTGAAGCCATTGTGTTTTCATACAGTCTTGTTGATAATTTAGTTTGCTTTCCGAACCTATATCATTTATCAATTTTCAATTAACGTGCTTACATTACAATGGCCAGTCTAAGAACTTTTTGAACCCACCTCGAAACACTATCTAAAAGCCTCAGACATCTCAGATATCCAGATAGATTACATACATTAAAAGGCTGTTGCTGTACGTTGCTCATACAGCAGTCCCACTCACCGCATGGCTACATTAAAACACTAACGTTATCGGCGAATCGCAAGCAAAAACGTGTAAAAAGTCGACATGCCACTTGCGCCGTTGCGTTTATCTTGCGGGACTTATATTCATACGGCGGTCAGCGATAGTAGAATGGTCTTTACTGCTGTCGCACGGAACTCAAGCGATTCAAAATGTGTGTTAAAGGGTTATCATAGACAGGTGTAAATTTGTAGCAAGGCTGATGTGACCTAGGCTTAATGGATAAATTTGAACCATTGACAATGGCATTTTTTGTTTTATATTATCTCATCCAGGTAGTTTATTGCACAACAATATAATTTATTGTTTATATGAAGCAGGTGCAATTTTATCAACAAGTATAATAATGTTTCCAAATAACATATTTCATATTACAAATTACCTGTAAATTACAGGTATTCATTATTTCCAAGATATACTACACGGTAAGAAAGCTATTCTTATATATTTTTATTAATTAGCTGCAGTGTGTTGTCGTGAAAATAAACGGTAGCAAAACATAATTTTCTAAGAGCTTAATGGATTGGTTGGTGTATTGTAGGCAAACTGTTAATGCATTTGATTTCACAGATAAAAATGAATACTGTCTCTGATTTTACAAAGTGTTAATATTATATTTGTTGCACGAAAAGCTCTATGTAGGTACAATGTAATCTCTAACGCATATACTCGTATGGAACCGTTAAACAGACCATTCATATCACGTACATAAACTGTCGCCTAGTTGACAAGCAGATAGAAAATCATCAAACAAACCGAGACAATGATATGCATAGGCCCTGACAATACCATTAGCAATATTCAATATAATAGGCAACAATTCGTTGCTGTTCTATCAGAAATTGTACGAGACCTAAATTATTATAAACACACCATTCGTCTGTTTCCTGTACCGTTCTAGGGCTTTTTATATAGTATGATATGTTTCATGCAGTTAATTATTATAGAACACGAAGATAAGTGCCAATGCATGCATACCCCATGCTTCTTAAAACTGTGCATGTTAAACACAATTATTATGACTATAAAGTAGTTTTAAAGTGAAGCCGGAACACCATCCATACCTCGGCTAGTAGTAATGGCATGCGGTCCATTTTAAATCACAAAACATTTACCTTAAAATTGAGTAATTTATGCAAGCTTTTAATGGTTTCTTTGACCGGATACAATCTTGTTGATTTTCGGGAGACAATTTCAGAATTAATACCCGAATATTCATATGACTTTTCACAATATCGTTGGACATTATAACGTTTAAAGCAGTTGAACAAGTAGAAAGTAATTTTTAAAAACATTGTAGTTGTGCAAACATAGGCATAAAACGTGCTTTGCTAGGGGTCTTATGCAGTCCAAACAAATTAAACAGTCGTCATTGATCACATTTGAACTTAAAATGTGACCTGTGAGATATTGACCCGACATTGGTCATCGTTATTTCATCAATAATTAACTAACTTATCGGTCGGGACGATATGGCTTTTCACAGTGAAGAGACATTTATTATGCATCAGTTGCTTAATGTTACATTGTCCTCCTTAACATCCATGTACAGTGTGTTCAGTAAAAAGGTTTACCAATCATTACCCATATCTGCATTAAAAATTGTTTTTATAAACTCGTTAAATGACATGACAATTTCCTTGTGACATTATTTGAGATAAGGGTAGTGTACTAAATTGATTCATAATTGGTTTCTAAGAAGACATTGTGAAGCTATAAATAAGCTTGTTTGCTATCGCCAAGCACATAAACACCGTTAATGATATCCTGTTCAATTAGTGAAAGTACAATTAAATGTTATGAATAACAATATATGTCATAATACAAAATTGTAGCTGACTTGCATTATTCCAGATAGGCTAGACAAAGGTGTGTATTTCCGAGACACTCATGCTTTGGTACAAGGAACAATTGCAAGATTTGGTGCGCGGAACCAAGGCGCCAAATAAATCTAACTGTTGCAAATAGACACGATGTCAAAGGCATAGAATCGAGTGTGTAGTTGTAAACAATTCCAAAGTACTGGAATATGAATTTAACAGCTGAAAAAATGAATATGGAGATATGGATACAGCATCAATATCTTACTTGGCCTACATTTCTTACATTCTACGAAGAACCATAATTATACAACTGTCAAAG
Organism: Spisula solida; assembly: GCA_947247005.1. Taxonomy (NCBI): domain Eukaryota; kingdom Metazoa; phylum Mollusca; class Bivalvia; order Venerida; family Mactridae; genus Spisula; species Spisula solida. The sequence goes on along the minus strand of OX365947.1, from coordinate 36,397,653 downwards.
ATACTTTTTATTTTCACTTTATGTATCTATTTTGCGAAAATGTATAGTTTCGTCCAGTTTAGGATTCTAGAAAATGGGAAAGGTATAATTAAAGCGCCCGAAAAATCCGTCAAGCATCACTTTGTTATTTCTCCCGTTTGCAAGTTGGCCCGTAGACGTTCAGAACTTGGTAGTCTCCAGTGACTGATTAACTTGCGACTGTACAGTCATATTCTAAATGAACTATAATTATGCACAGTTCCATGGCACAGATGGAATTTTTGTTGCATTGTGTATGTGAGAACAAAGTACGACAAACGCTAACAGAAACCATGGGCTATATAAGGCATTATCAACAATTCCTTTTTGGTCAATCACATATCTAAGGAAACTACTTATACACAGCTCAGACACATCATAGAGGATTTCCATAGCTTTATCTAAAGTATAATCAAACAGTGAATATCCATGATTGGATGCGTATTTGAAAAAAACGATCTTAGCCTTAGTTGTGAAACACGCGTCCAATAAATAGAATTGGTCATAAAAACATGCAGTGCATGTGCACGTAATTGAAAACTGTAATTCAGTTAATACCGTAAATAACGATTCCAAATAACGCTATCGACATTCTTTACTGGTGTAGACAATGCCTTATTGATATCAAATGATTGCACGTTGTAGCCATTGTACGTATTAGTTGTCAGGACATATGATCAGTGGTCATGTGACAGCGAAATTAACCAAAGATAAACACCCCGATAAGAACCTAATCCAAGGCACTAAACACTCGTGTTAGTGAAATGATAATGCTATTCATTTGTATCATGTAACACATTTATAACACAGTAATGTAGTGTCCATTGTACGACATATACAGTGGGAGATAATAACTAGAATGAGTGATGTTCCAGTTTGGACAACCCTAGTGTTCGCATTAAATTAAAGCGCATTAGATTAAGGCTCATACGTTAAAGAATTGATAGATATGAAGTTGTGCTTCGTTACATTATACAATATAGGCAGCCTGAGTACGAATGCGCAGTAATTATATCACGAGTGCATAACGAAAACGTAGCTATGTTTTATCAACTTTATTGACATAACCAATGTCATGTAGTTCCATAATGGCGTGACATGTGTCAAGAAACACAGATTGTACATACACATACTGTTAAATTCACACCATTGTATATACCGACACAACCTTCTTTGTCGCTTGTGCTAAATGTAGCATCGACTAGACACACTCAAGACATGCCTATCATAAAATTAATACCTTAGCATACCTTCGCATCCAGGATAGAAATAAATTAGGCTCTGCGCTGTTCTTAACAGATGTCGATAACGGTACCCGTTTTGTATCACACGAAACGTCCCGCGGTAGCACCCGTCTATATCATTGCAGTTATAATTCCCCATCTTCATAAAAAATATTTGGATATGCTATGGCAATTGTTAAAACATGTAACTTTTATCAGACTGTTTGTAATAAACCGTAGGCGTAAAACACCCGACGTATTGTTATGTAAACTTCTAGGGACCCGTTTCATAATTATCACTTTAAGTACTGTTCTGGCTCGCTGAAAATATCGCTTCCCACTTCTCAATCTTCACAATCATACCGTTCATAATATTGTTTACGTCACATCACAGTTCATAGGTCTTTAAATCTCATCTGGGTATTCAGATAATGCAGTTATCACAGACAGTTAAAAAGGCATTGGGCAACTAGATTGATTCAATCTAACAATCAATGCACTGATTACTTGCGTCTGGATTATTTCTCTTACGTATGTAAATGAGTGTCAGTACGAGGTTCATTAAAATAACAATTCCTCCTAACTTTTACAAGAAGCAGTCACAGACAGCCATATCCCCCGCCAAAGGGATAACAATTGCGCCAAAAAATATTGAATACAAACAATATTTATAACTTGAATACAAACAATATTTATAACACAAGTTATGTGAAGGTTTGGTTTCAATCCCACGAGAAATGTTAGAGATGCACAATAAATACTTTTCCCTACATCCGAATTTAAATTGACAAAATAAACAAAGTCCCCTAAGAAATGTAGAAGAAAGAAGTTGTGCACAAAACAGTCGGACGGAAGGACGGAATTACGCCTACCATACCATAAACATGTTAACCAGCTTTCAATTATGTGAAGCAACACAAAGGCACCGATAAGGTGTTACTCCGTATGATAATAAACACACGTGGGGAATATTACTAACGTTAATTCAAGGATTTAATAGATTACCAAAAAAAAACGGTCCTTTTCAATGGAGAGGCTAGGTGTCCTTTTTCGATTAATTTATTTCTCGTTTTCCTATATACTGATTTCCTTTAACATTATCTTATGATAGGTGATCAAATATAAAACCATAAAATCACATACGAATATATCACTGACATATTTTCATGAAAACATGTGATACTTGTGTTTCCTCCAACAAGTTTGTGAAGTTTCAAAACAAAGGGATTGGGAATCAACCTTTTCCCTTTTCAAAGCCAGTGATAACAGAGACGCTGCCAGGCAACACATTGTCTTTTCACGATAAACACTATGACAATAACTATTAATATCATATCTTACTCAGACATGTACCTTATCTAGTCAAACTATAACCGTGATAAGTTGAATGCAAAAATGGACCCCACAAGCTTGGGAGATAATTAATACGAATCGGTTGCTGGCTATCTTGTTATTGTCTCATATTGATGTATATGATAGAACTCTACATTGGCGACATTTTCGTACAATCCGTTATAATATTTATTGTTATCAGTTGTGTTGCTACTTAATGTAACTCATTTTTTACAACTGTCTACTTGACAATGTATAAACAAAAATAATCGGCTGTATGTCGATAGTGGACCAATGCTGTATTGGCAAGCTTAACAGACGCACTTGATGACGTTAATGTACTTATGTCAAGCAAATACAAGCATCTCATATGTCCAATAAATGTTGTTATATTTTGGTATATGACATTTGTTTTGTTGTACATATGTTAAGGTGTAATATTTTATTATACACCCAGGTTGGTTAGGAACATAAATGATTGAAAGGTTGCTCATTACAGACGCAGTCAATCTGGTAAAAAGGACTATGCTACTGAATATTCTGTAATTTAAGTATCGCATTTATAGTCAAGAGATTCAATTACTATGACGTGTTAAGAAATTTGTTTTGAAATTATTGAGGTGTGACTTCATGTTGGTTGGATTATATTATTATGTATATCTTAAATATTAAGAAAAAATTATTATTACATGGCTGCTAGACAACTGAGCGAAAGTGTTCTTCTCAAATTCACAGTGACTGTGTAAAATGAGTAAACTTCATGTTATCGCAATAAGTCATACATGTTGTTTTGTAATGTCTCATAATAAGTCATACAGTGACCTAAAATCAAAGATACTTTGTCTCGCAATAAGTAATAAAAGTTGAAATGTATAGTCCCCTATTAGTCATGCAGTACTTAGGTTTATACGTTGTGAAATTCTTCTACAATATAAAATAATCAAATTGTATGCAATTAGATATTTATGTATCATTTTCTTATTTCTGAATCTAGGTTTTATTTACCTCACTAAATGAGACATAAATGGTTCCAAATCAGGAATATCCTGTAAACGTCGAGATTTCACCTAAAATTGTCAGGTTTTACTTCCGAAATATCATGAAGGTCAAAATTAAAAAATCTATATTTTGATTAATAAGCCCCGAATCAACATTCCACGCCATAATTATTCACACTACAATTAGCACATTATTTTGACCTAATATCATGAGAGGTTTTCAATTACTTATTTAAATTCATTAATATATCTGTGATTACAAACCATACAAATCATACTGACAAATTACATATATTAGTCGTTAGCATTGAGTATACTTCAGCACATAACAGTGCCGGTAATTTTCTAGGGTTGGAGACTTCTCGCATTGGTTCCTTCCACATACAGTCTGCTGGCAATAATCTGAACTAACTGTTGCATTTATATATGTTTGTTATATGTTTGTTATTTTACACACAAGGCGTTCTGTGTAGCCCGGAGATGCAGTATTTGGATATTTATTTAATTAAATGAGAAACATCATCCGCACCAAACTGCTTGTTATACTGAAAACTACAGTAATATTGTATTGTTTTATATAGCCTAAACTTCAAAACACATTTTCCGGGATGGATTCCTATAATGATCTTTTCATCAAATGTTCAAATTGACTTATTTCAATTTATATAATTTCTGTGGGCGTATACTAAGTTTAAATATACATACTATTTAGAACCATGCTAAAAAAGATGTCTTTTAGCCAATAGAACATTTGTCGTTGTTCTCACATTTCCGTAGAATAACGCTAAATAATGCATTATTACCTTAGAAGTTTAAATATCCGATCGGCCGTTGTCCAGTGGTTAGTGATCCGAGTACGATTCTAAGTTCCGACAGCTTATTTAATAATCTTTATGTGACATAAATGTCGATTTTCCTCTATATGTGGGACAGTTGTTTGTTCTTGGATCGGTTAGTTAGTACTGGTTATGGAATATAGTCATGTATATAACCGAGTCTGTACCTTAACCACTTAAGTTCAACTTTGGGGAACAACAAAGGTACAAACCCATACATCAGAATTAGGCTCAATTGTAATTAAGTGGACATGAGTGTTCGTTTTTTATGTGCCACCGCACTTATTCATACGTGGTGGCATAAAACATTAGTGCTATCCGTACGTAACGTAAATAGTGTGTGTTTAGTTTAATCATATTTTATTCATGAATTTTAACAACAGAACAAATAATTTGCATGCATACTACTAATAAGAAAGAATTAAACCATATCATCAAATTAAACCAGAGAAAGGTGTACAATATCGCATTCATTACAAAAGGATCGGGCCACAAGTTATTACAACATTAGATAGATGTGTGTTCGGTGATTTTCTTCAAACCCAGACAAATTAACTACCTAGATATACATGCACAAATTACTATAATAAATGCATTACTTATATTTGGTTTGTCACATTTTGTGTGAATTATGACCCTTTGTCATTTTGTTGTACACTTTTCTTTATTAAATCACGTGTGTCAAACTCCTCACACGCTCTGGATGTTCTTCAAACTTGTTATTGACCTTAAATTTTGATGTTTTTGATATATAATCTTCAATGGTTGAACAATTCAATAATAATGTTACCTCAACCTGTCATCTCGCCTCCTTTCCTATGTGTGCCATCGAAGGGGAATCCGTGCCCCATGTAAACAGTTCTAGTATGTATGTGTGTTTATTCAATATATAGTACAGTAAAACCTCGGCAATACGAGCAGCGATTATTCGAGCAACCGGCCTAATTCGAGCAAATTTCAATTCAATTAAAAGAATATGGAACATTCTAAAAAGAGGAATTTTTGTTTGACTGTGGCAGTTGTTAGTGCCCTTTTGTACCATCGAATTCCTGAGCATTTAAATGTTGTTTCGTTTATTTCTAAAAGGCATGTGTTTAATTCGTTTGTGTCTGCTGGCTCTTACTCCGATTTTGTTTGGCTAGCTGTGGCGACATGCTGTCGGAGCATAGTGTTGTTTTGTAGCTGTTCCAGTTAATTTTGATGTGGGTCGGTTTAGTGTGAGTTTCCGTTTGGTTGTTCTTTATTAAGTCATTCGTGTTCTGCTGTCTCTTTCGAGCGCTGCCTTCTATATTGTGTATATTATTCGGTTATAACACATATCTGTTTATTACGACTATTTGAGTTATTGTGTCTCAGTCTATTGTAATTCCGTAAAGTCGTGCCTGTATGTAGGCATATAAAGGGACTTTAGGAGGCAAAGACTCATGAAAACAATTTCTAGACAAAGTAACATTGATTTTTAAAATCAGGAAATTACAACGACGTTAACTCGCTTTGATCTTTTGTTCAATTCTACGTCTGAACAAGGGACTATATTTAAACACAAAGGATATACCCGGCCCGAACGATAATCAGACATCTGACTGCAATTTAAATATTGATTTTCATAGCGGGTTTTAAATATCTTTGCACACTATCGTCTGGTTGCAATCTGAAAGTATTAGCTAATTTTCAAATTGCTATGTAACTAATTTTCAAATTGCTATGTAGAGAATATAATCTGGCAGTCACGTACCTGGCTTATTTCTTTTCTTGGAAGCCCGGTTTAAATCCGTAATTGCTAATACTTCCTACTATAATGTTATTCAATTTCATCTTATACTGATAACGGCACGTAAAATCATATTTAGATTGATTCAAAGTAATGAAGTTGTTACGTTGGATGCAACTTTCAGAAGTCGATCCCTAATACCACATAATTATGCTAGGGTACATTTTATACTAGTACTTTACGGATGTGTAGGGTCAAATATCTGTGAGAATGTGGCACTATGTAATTGCATTATGCCTTTCGACTGGGCTGTTTCGTGGAGCAGGTTATAGCCTCGATTCCGTCCCCAATATTTCAGTAGTAAATTTATATTAAATAATTTAATACTCCACGAAAGAGCAAATATTATAAAAACTATAACAATGTTGATGGGACACGCAGAAGAGAAACAGCAATAATATAGAGACACTATCTTACGAGGCACGATCAGGCGAGTAGGAATGACGTTAATGGCGTTACACGAAAGAACATGGTAAGTTATCCACTCAGCGACGTCGACTGTTTTCGGAAGTGCGTTTAAGTCAAACACCACGTTGATTGTTGATTTTACTTAAACATCATTTCTACATGCATGTATGTGTACAATAGTGCCTCGTCTATATCTGTTATGCCCCAATCTTTGATGAGGGGGTATATTGCTTTTCACCGGTCTGTCGTATGAAATGGTTTCCGTTCAATAACTCAAGAACGCTTTGCACTAGGACCTTCACACTTTACATGGAGGTTGTTCATCAACAGTAAATGACCCCTAATAATTTTGAGGTCGGCAGGACAAAGGTCACTGTGACCTTCACCATTATTGACTATTGGGCTGCCATGGGGACATACGTGTTTTACAAACATCTCTTGTTTTATTTAAGTTTGTGATTCAACTAGTATATGACAGGTACGTTTGACACTGCAACACAAACTCCTCGAATACACTTGTGAATGGTGTTCTGATTTGTGTCAAAAATATTATAGAAAATCGGAGAGGGAAGGAGCACCTAACCAGTGGAGCACATAAAACATAAACACATCACATATTATAATTACACGACACAATGCCCAACACACAACTGAACGAGTACTGAACTTAACCGCTAAAAGTTCTGGTTTTAGCTGTCAAACATCGAAAGTCCAAGTTCCAGCTGTCAAGAAGCTGGAAGAATGGATCTTAAAGTTCCCATAAGTCTTGATCATTTTGATGCACACATCAATATATATCATTTACAGAGATTCATTCGAAGGCATGCCAAGATAAGCTTGGTAGGATAATGTATGGTAATAACCTTATTTAAAGGCGACACGTGAAGCATAGTAGATTTAATCGCAAACGTCTTGAAAATTCGTTATTTTGAAATCGTAGGATAGATGCTAAATTTATTGTCTGGATGTGGTAAGAAATATATGTTTGACCTCCAAAGGCAACGTGTGACCTTGACCTTTGACATATCGAGAAATGTTTTCCTTATGACACATCGTCTTATGGTGGTCAACATTTGTGCCAGGTTATTTCAAAAGCAAACGATAGATGATATAATTATGGTCCAGACAAGCTAAAAATATTGATATTTGACCTCCCAGGTATGACCTTGACCTTTGAGATATGTTGTCACATGGTTGTGAACAATTGTACCAAGTTATTTCAAAATCAAAATAGCGTGACGGACAGACTGACAGACGAACGTTAAACCTATCGTTCTGACCGACTAATAATCGGAAAGGGAAGGCAGCACTCACCAGAAACAGCGAAACACGTAATAATGAACACCTATATCCGTTGCTTTATATCATACATTACGCGTTTGAAGAAGACACATTTGGACATCAACGAAGGTGAAAAATAAGATGTACGAAATATTTTTGAAATGAAATGCAACTTTTGATTGACAAAATCATTTACTATGAAATTCACAGAAAACCTTTAATGAACTCTTCTTTACACATTGCACACTAATTTAACTTTGAAATATAATATTAAAGTTATGATTGGTCGTATAAATTTCCTGGAAACGTACCTATGGTCTACTGAATGCTATTTAAGTCTAAGAACTTAGAAGGGTTATCATGGACAGGTGTACATTTGTAGCACGGCTGATATGACCCAGGCTTAACGGATAAATTGGAACGATATTGCCAATGGCATTATTTATTAGATATTATTTCATCCATGTGGTATATTGAACAATATTATAGTTTATTATTTATACAGTTTATTTTCAAGATGTAGGCCATCGGCCCATGAATCACATAAATATACAAACAAGTTATAAAGCATTCCAAAGTATATGTACGGGTAACGGGTATAAACGGGTATTTCGCTTGGGTGACAGCATTGTTTCGGAGTCTAAGTGCTACACTCATTTAGGTGTCAAATGTGAGAATTTTCTTTCAAATAAAGTGTTAGTTGAGGATGCATGTGTTAAGTTAAGAGGCACCATGTTAAGCATCCATAACAGTGGCTTAGAACCAAGCTCTATAAACCCGATTACATCTCGAAACATATACAATTCAATTGTGTTACCTAAGGCAATGTATTCATGTGAACTTTGGAATCTGTTGTCGGAAACTGATGTTTTAAAGCTTGAGAGAGCTCACAGATTTTGCATTAAATTCATGCAATCTATACCAAGTAACTCACCTACTGAATTCAGTCAGTGTGCGCTAAGTATGCTGTCAATAGAAACTATTATTGATATGAAAAAGCTCCAGTTTTTAGGACAGCTTTGTAGACTGCGCGATAAATACATTGCTAAGCACGTGTTCAACTTGCGGCTAGTAAAATTTCTATCCTATGACAATCAAACAAGAGGATTTATTCCAGACGTATATCGTATCCTGCAAAAATACGAATTGTTGAACGTCTTAGACACGTATGCTATTAACGGTACATTTCCCTCGAAATGCATATGGAACACATTTCTTAACAACAATATAAGCCTGAAATATAAACAGAATGCCTATGAACGCCAGTGTACACAGATCAAATCTCCATTGTGTCTAGATGAAATTCTAAAGAAAGATAACCCGTGTAATTTATGGTATATATCTAGGAAAAACCAGAAATTATCTCCCTTGTGTAAAAAGCTAATTTATATAATTAGCGTGTACTTGAAATCAAAATATGTGACCTCCTGTGACAAATGTTCCAAGCTAAATAGTAACATAGTTACGCATCTTGTTCATTTCTGCCCGGCTGTAAGTAAAGTCAGGACACAGCTCTGGGACAACCTCATGGTTTTCTATGGCCTACAAAACTTCTTAGATATAAGAGGGTCAGACCTGGATACACAGACTGGTTTAATAATAAATTTTGCAATATCTAACGCAGATTTGAAATTTGTAAATTTTAAGCTGGCAGCCCTCTTGTGTAAATTATTCTGAATTGCTGTATACGCTCAACGTTATAAGTAATATATAAGAGTCTGTATTCTCTTGTTTTAAATGTGTTTCATTCTTTACATAGTTCTATACTTATTATAGAGGCTTTTCTGAAACCTAATGTATTCATCATTCATTATAACTACTCCTATGTCACTATCTTGCATTTCGTTTCAGTAAGTTAGTGCGTTGATGGGAGGTGTGTTAGTTTATGTATATGTTTGAGTGGATGTGTGTGCGTGTGTGCGCGCGCGAGTGTGCGTGTGTGTGCGTGTGTGGGGGTTTGTGTGTGTGTGTGATTTTGGTGTGTGCGTGGGTGTGTGTGTATGCGTGGGGTACATGAATCACCCAACACTATCATTATCTTGCTTGAATTTCGCTTTCGGCCAAGCTGGTAATGTTATTGAAAAAAAAAAAAATAAATAAAAAAAAAATAAAAAAAATTGTACATTATAAATGCATAATAATATTTGATAACATATACATGACTATATCATTATTATTATAACGTGTTATCAAAGTTTAATAATGTATATGTTGTTATTTCATGTAAATGTGTGTTGTTTGTATTTGTTATAATCTTCAATTCTATGGAGGAAATAAAGACATCTTATCTTATCTTATCTTACCTGTAAATTACAGGTATTCATTATTTCCAAGATATACTACACAGTAAGAAAGCTATTTTACATAACGTTTATAAATAATCTGCAGTGTGTTGTCTATTAATCATGCAAAATAAACGATTAATGTATTGGCGTGCGGATTGTAGACAAATTGTCCATACATTTAATTCCACCTAATATAAAGATGATTACTTTCTCCAATATTACTTAGTATTAACATTTGTTGCACGACTAGATCAGTAGATTATACTGTACGTACAATGTAACGTCTCACAGATATTACTTAGTATTAACATTTGTTGCACGACTAGATCAGTAGATTATACTGTACGTACAATGTAACGTCTCACAGATATTACTTAGTATTAACATTTGTTGCACGACTAGATCAGTAGATTATACAGTACGTACAATGTAACGTCTCACATATATTACTTAGTATTAACGTCTGTTGCACGACTAGATCAGTAGATTGTACTGTACGTACAATGTAACTCTCACACATACTCATATTGAACCGTTAAAGAGACAATTCTTATCACGTACGTACACTGTCGCCAAGTTTACGAAGAGACAGAAAATCATCACACTAGCCGAGACAATGATATGCATAGGCTCTGACAAAACAATAAGCAATATTCAATATATGGCAACAATTCGTTTCTGTTTTATCTGAAACTGTATGAGACCTTATTATAATCAACAAACCATTCGACTGTTTCCTGCTCGGATTTAGAACTTTCTGTGATATATCACGATATGTTCCAATGTAGTGAATTAATGTTTAAGATGCATGTTTATAAATACATGCGTCGTTCAAGATACAGTCATACTGGGTGTTAAAAAAGTTTGTTCTCAAAGTTTGAATGTATACTAACGTTCCTTGTACGCAGTGTGCACTATTAATTTATAATAGCGGACTATACGCAGGCCGTACGGCCTGTGGATGTCGTTCCGCTTTACGATAACACATGTCACGTGATTTGGTCAGAGTTCGACACTAATGGATTTTGAAATTTGTGTTAAAATCCCGCACTGAAAGATAGATACTGAAAAATGGCTGCCAATAGAATAACAATTTTTTTTAAAATGCGATATTCGGCAGCTCATAAATTTTGTTTTATTTTTTAATGATGTTTAAAAATATTTCATAAACTAGTGTAGGCCCCTGTCTAGAAAAGAAAAGATAATAATTATCAGTATTCCATCAGCAACCCGTCTTCTAGATGAGAAACACTATTTTCTATAGGTTTGGAGTAAAAAATGGCAGCCATTTTTTGCCCGCTTCGGAAGGAAATTTTAACATTTTCAGTGGATAAACGATGCTACAAACTGTTATGAGACACATGATTACTCTAAGATAACGAAGTAAGTCGAGCGGGAATCGTTCATATGTGCGAAATATCAACCAATCTTAAGAAAATCTAATAAAAACGACACATGTTCCGGTTACTTGAAGTGAAGTTGACATGAGCCGGTTACTTCCCTTTGCAAAGCGGTAACTTCCCTTTGCAGTACAATTAGTATAAAGTCCGTTTCGGGTCTTTACGAATCCGGACCGGACTGATAATTCCACATCATAGTTGTAGGTCATTGTAAAGAAAGTAAAACGAATGCATTTTCGTAATTCCTCGCCAAGATGTAATAAAAAATCCCTCCAAAATCGTCAACAAATGTAAAAATATTCGCGGGATAAAGGTCGCGAAAACTAATTACATGTTGTTGGTGTTATTGGATACTATAAAACCCGGAATTTTCCGTCTGAATATCTTTTATGTTTTGACGATTTGCAACAGGATTTATTTAACAAGAAAAGGTGATTAAGATTAAGGATGTTTGATATTTAATCGTAATATGATTAATTGAAATGAAAATAGCCTTTTCTCTTGAACAAAAGTACTGTCTGATATACTCATGCAACCCATTACTGTATAAAAAGGTAAAACATCAAATTAGGCCTATTTGAAATCAGTTGTTATCTGTGTTTATATCTAATTATGCATTTTTAAATTAGTTACCCCTGAATTAAGCAGACCTAGATTTAAACAAATTGAAAAACGTGCATTATCCACAGACAGATATATTTTCATTTTGACCGGGTTGACAAATGTTCATTCGGACTGACAAACGATAGCAGGTTCGTATCGTCCTTCGTTACTTAGTACCCAATATTTCGTATCAAACCGCTATCGAGCAACGGACCGCTTCTGTTGGTTGCATAGACGTAGGAAAGCGCTCGGTAGCGCCTTTTGGAAACGGATTGGTTAGGTAACGGGCTCCAGGTTCGTAACTTCGTAACCGAACAATTTATTGTAAAGTCATGTATCATCAAAAAAATCCAGTACTAGATGAGCCTGTTACAAATAACGTAGGTCCGCTAAAAATATGCCGTGCATTAGTTCATATTACTAATAATTGCATTTAATGCTCGAAATGTTTGAACCACGAAAGAACCCTCTGGAATTAAGCTAAATAGTTTACATCCTCATGACGTTAGAAAAATATACTACTGCAATTTAAACATTGAGAACGAACTTTTATAACACCCTTTACATGTCTCCTAATGCTGCTGGTACATTTTTTGTAATTAATTCTTTTACCATGTATGTTCAGTGTTTTAAACTCATTCTTAATACTGTATATGCATAACGGTGGTTGTTATAATGTGTATTAATCGTTGTGTCATTTCTTTTTTAATGACGTCATGAATATATTGTACAACTCCATTGAATATGTGATACGCGTTTAATAGGCGTTTAACCAAATAAACAAGTGTCAAGTTTAATTAGGCAAATTACGCAAGGGTTCTTTGAGCGTATACAATCTTAAAGGGACTATTTACCGGTGACTTAAACTTTCGTGTAATAGTTCTATTCGGCATCGTGATTGCATTCGTAACAGTTTTCCCGAAATTTCCCGAACAGTTACCTGCGTACAACCGATATTTCACGTCCATTGTTATACATGTATGGAAAGTTACGGAAATATCTCCGGAAAAGTCCGAAGTTAAAAACGAAGCGTGTGACGTCACAATCGTGCAATTACCGAGATGTCCGACAGCGAAGTTTTCTCCGACTCGCTAGTGAATCGTTGAATTCTTGGGATACAAATTATGATGGCAATTAAAATATGTTGCCGTATCAATTCGAACCTATTATTAATAAGGGAAAGCATAATTGCGGCGGCGAATAAAATATGCCAGACATTCGTACTGTAAATACCGCTGACCGCATTGACGATACGGACTGGTAATTGACCTGTCTGTCGATTTTGATTGACAGGTGGGCGTTAGCCAATCGCATTGCAGCATTTCGGCTACGGTTTATGTAGGACACAAACTATAATCAATGGAAATAGTGCAATATTCATTAATAATGAAAACATTCTCAATACATTGGCACGTTTAGAAACTGGAGAATTTCAACTTTGATTGGTAGCAATGTCATAAAGTAATTTATAAACTAAATAAATTTATTAAACTGCGAGGGCGTCTGAAGTAGGAGATACATTATGTATATTTTCTCAAATATAGTCTGAGTTTGAACCAATTTATCATCGATATTACAACAAAATAAACAGAATAATCACATTTTGAGAAACTAGAAAGCTTCGTCGTTAATTCGACTGTTTTAAAAATATGTCCTTTAAACCCTAGGCACGTGAAATTATGTTATTGTTTGTTATAGAATAAGGACACATAAATCCCAATTAACGAGAATGTGTGGATTTTTTTATAATGTTGAACATATGTTGGTTTGGTCTATGTAATAGTTAAAGCGCTCTTTAGTTGATATCTTTGTGGTACTAATATGCATTCAATCTCCAAAGCATATAAAATATAGATTTAACATTATATGTTAGGTCCGAGACAATTAAATATCATTACGGATAGATATAAGTTTATTTGAAAGTATCATTAGGTCAGCGTCCTGTCGGATATAAATATATAGGTTTATGTTATCTATAGGCCAAAGGCCTGTCAGACATACACACATTACTACAAAACATATATAGCAAACATGGCAACGGCAAGTATAAATGTACATATGAAAATAAAACGACAACAAAAACAAAGTGAGACAAGGCGAAAAGCAGTCTGCATGTACACATTACAACACAACTTATATAGCAACCATGTATTAAATACTATGCGACCTCATACTGTTCCCATGTTCTAGCGCAATCTAAGTAACTGGTGACACTCTGTTAAATGTCAACAATACACCACGACCAGCCGTATATCACAGAACCACGACTGATTACCGCGGGATACCAACCTAAACGATATCATCAAAGAATATAACACATTGGAATGTTAACTAACTTATAATCTAGGACTTACATATATAGTTCTGGTATAATGGTGCATATAAAATATGCGTAGCCTTAATTATTGATAACGCGTGATTGTACATTAGCTATTAGGTGACTGCTAATGACAAATCGTGTGGGATCAGAAATATCACATTTATCTATGTTAACATAACTGGTATTATTTTTACGGAAGTTGCAATCAAACACAGCCTCGTCACTCTAATGCTCGCAAGCAACAAAATGTATGTCCCCGCTAAGCGAAAGATCACATGGTTAACACCCGACGCCGAAAATCAGAAGATTAGGTCTACTATACATGTACTTATTTTAAAAAACGTTATGCACATTGAGATTTGATTATTAAATTAGCACATTAACATGTGTGCATAAGATGAAAGGCTAGTTATGTCACAGTGTATATATATAGATATGTCGCTGGCTTAGAATGACAACTATAATTAAGACTCGTGCGTATTTAAAATCTGCATCACGACGCGCTTCTTATGAGCCTTTTTTCATGAAAATCGGAACTGGTCATGTTGACCAACAATGAAGTTAAAAAGCTTGTTTTCCAATAATTAAAGAGTTGTTTTCAGCCAGTTTTTTCTTGTTTTCTCAAAATATAGATTTTGTACTTACGATCTTCTAATTCTAAGCAAGCGATATTATTAACCTATAAAATAAATTATTTGTGACAATAAAAGATGCTTCTCTCAAGACTCGTAATAAAATTTTCCCGATCTGCACAAAAAATACATTAGTAATAGTGATTGAAATCAAAAGAAACATTCTGTTTGAGCGATAGATTAAATTGCGAGTACCGATTTTGACGTCACAGTCAGATTTTACGAAGATAAACGAACGCGCTTCCGGAAATTTCCGAAGTCAGCGGTATCGGAAAATGTGCACTACGCGTATATGATTAGTCGACATAAACATCGTTAATACTCGTAAAATATCGATAATTTCGTTTCTGATGTTAAAGATAGATATTTATTGGCCTAAATATATAATGGAAATAAAATCAGTCAATAGTCCCTTTAATGGTTTTTGGGAGACAATTTAAGCATGAAGTCCTATATTTGGTCAACTGATTTACAATACATAAACAAATATATGCTTGTCATAGTTTTTGTGTGGCGTAAACGCCACACAATGATATAACCACTTTTCAGCTTACGACCAATTTAACGCATTAGGCCTCGGCAAATAAATAGTTCTATTATTTGAACACTATTACAAGCATGCAACACAGGTTACACGTATCATTGGACCTGATTTGTTTACATTACCAACATTTACTTATATTAAGACCAACAATTTTATCAGACTTTTATTTTTAGAGGATTTTTATAGCAAATCATTCCGCAACGGACTATATTTTTACTACCAACGAATGTTCTCACTGGTGGCGGGAATCTAATAGTTCCCACGGTTTTCAATCGTATACTGTAACGTATGTAAATCACTCCGCCGCTGCACATTGCAGACGATGACCTAATTATGTTGTATACAAACATTGATGCTATATATAGCTGGTGGGGGGAACTGAAATAGTTCTACGTACATATCGATCGGCCGATTAACGATGTTATCGCGGTAAGCGTTAAACGCACTAGTCAATTTCTACCGTGCTTTATATAAGACCTCATAATTTTCGTATCTATTATCCGATTTTGAATATTTAAAGCTTGTAATGAAGCAGAGATATATGTCTCTCTTTTAGACAACATTCAACACGATACCCTAATTAGTTAATCCACGGCGACGAGTAAGAATCCGTTCCGCGTAAAAGTAAGTTTAAAATATCCCATTTTATACCAAATAAACGGTCGAAAATCATCAATTATTAATTTAATATTCGATCGATTTTGTTCGTTAAAGCTTGTTTTAAAAGCTAATATCCCTTCATTGATGCTCAGCAGTTACTTAAGTAAGTTCCAGGTAACTGCTGGTTCTCTTGGTGTCTTTAGCAGCACAAATGTTTGAGTAAGGGTGGGCTTATCAGAACTGTGACATAAAATTATGATACAACCTGGATTCGATATTGGATTTAATGGCATCAGTACGCCACACAACAGTACTTTCAGTGCTTTGATTTCTCATTCGGATACAAATCTTTGAAAAGATACAAATCGCCTTTTAAGATTTTGTTGGATAAAACAGATAACGTTTACAATATCAGGATTGACCCAAACTGGTGTCAGAGCATTATGTAACAACATATATAAGAGCTGGTTCCGGGTTAATTAAGCCTACACATACAATATAGGCGGCGAATTGCAATGTAGAAATACATGCCGGCGGTTACAATTTCGATCCAACTTTGCATGTTTTAGGCGGATGTTTACTGAAAAATTACACATATTCAAAAAGAAAATTGCAGTTGAAGAGAAGTAGGCATCTTTCAGATATTTATATGGAACGATTCAACTCATTGTGACCTATGAGATATTGAACTGATATTTGCATCGTTATTTTATCAATAATAACTTATTTATCGGTCCGGTCGATATTGTTTTTCACAGCGAAAGACATTCATTACGCATCAGTTTCTTAATGTTATCGTGTCCTTCTCAAAATCCTTGTACAGTGTGTTCAGTAAACAAGTTTACCAATCATTACCCATATCGGCATTTATAAACTCGTTAAATGACATGACAATTTCCTTGTGGCATTATTTGAGATAAAGGTAGTGCGCTTAATTGACTCATAATTGGTTTTTAAGAAGACGTTTTCTATCGTTAAACAAATTAATACCGTAAATGATATCCTGTTCAATTGGTGAAGGTACAATTAAATGTTATAAATAACAACAGATATCATTATACAATATTGTAGCTGTTTTGCATTATTCCAGATAGACATAGGTTTAGAACAGTTCTATATTGTGAATACGTGCGTATTTCCGGGAAACTCATGATTCGGTGCTAGGAACAATTGCATGGTTTGATGCAAGGAACCAATGCGCCTAATAAAATAAATATAACCGTTGCAAATAGACACGATGGCAATGCCATAGAATCATGTGTGTACTTGTAAACAATTCCAAGTACTAGTCTAAGAGTAATATTTTACCCGCAGACAAACATGAATGTGTAGATACGGATATACATACAGCATCATTATGTTACTTGGCCTACATTTCTTATATTTAACGCGTAGTCACCTGTACTACACCTGTCAGACATGCTTATTATATTCACTGCATGCATCTTTTGAAGGGAAAATGTAGTTTTTTTACAGTTTAGGATTCTCGAAAATAGGAAGGGAATAATTAATGTGAACACATAATCAGTCATGCAACACTTTGTTATTTATCCCGTTTGTAAGTTGCCCGTAGACGTTCCAAACTGGGTAGTCTCTAGTGACTGATTTACTAGCGATTGTACAGTCATATTCTAAATGTAACTTTAATTATGCACAGATTCAATGGCACAAATGACATTTTTGTAACATTGTGTATGTGCGAACATATGCATAGTACGACAAACGTTAACAGAAACCATGAGTTAAGGCATAGGATCTTTCTCAAGATCAATTCTATTTTGGTCAATCACATGCCTGAAGAAACTACTTATACACCGCTCAGACACATCATCGAGGATTTCCATAGCTTTAGCCAACGTGTAAACAATCAACGAATATCCATGATTGGATGGGTATTCGAACATAACGATATTAGCCTTAGTTGTGAAACACGCGTCCAGTAAATAGAATTGGTCATAAAACATGCAGTGCATGTGCACGTAATTGAAAACTGTAATTCAGTTAATACCGTAAATAACGATACAATGTCAAGTGATTTGGGATTCCGGATAACGCAATCGATTCGATACTAGCGTAGAAAACGGTGTATTGATATCAAATAATAACACGTTGTATTAGCTAGTGTACGTATCAGTTGAATATTTTATCATTGCATAAAAAGCTGGTACAATACGTGTTAAATCAATGTTTATTCCTGTACATCGCGGATTGATCAAAATGTATCTTATTCATTAACAATGCTAGGATATGTGATTAGTGGTCACGTGATACGCGAAATGAACCAAAGGTAAATACCCCGATACGTACCTATTTCCAGGCATACAATCGTCTTAGTGAAATAATAATGTGATTGTAGCATGTAGCACATTTATAAAACAGTAACGTAGTGTCCATTGTACGACATAAATAAAGGGAGATAATACGTGGAACGAGGGGCATTCATACTGGAATGCATCTATGGTCATTAAAATACGTCAGATGATATGTTTTTACGACAAAGTATTTTGATCCCATGAAGTATTTACCTCAAACAGACATGCGAGTTTCGGTCGGATAATTCAGTTTTAAAATGCGATTTTATAATAATTACTGTGTTAGTTTGGACACACCATGTGGTATGTGACGTTTTAGGGCTCAGAATATGTCAACAAAAAGTAAAAAAACTACGTAAGTATTGTATTCTTCGGCGGATTTTAACAAGACAATCTTGACGCTCATTCAATTTAAAGCTAATACATGCATATTTGTTGTACAGTTCTCTATTTTTTATATAGCACCAAATGCGTTCCAATTTGAAAAACCCTCGTGTTCAAATACATCTAAAGCTCAAATGTTAAAGAAATAATAGATATGCGTTTTTGCTATATTACATAATATAATATAGACAGCATGAGTACGAATGCGTAGTAAATATATCACGAGTACATAACGAGAAAGTTGCTATGTTTTATTAAATAAGATTTATACTTTGTTGACAACCAACATTATGTAACACCAAGATGGAGTGGCATGCGTCTAGAATCACATATTCGCAGATAACGGTACAATTTTGTACCAAACGAAAGGTCCACGGTAGCACTCGTCTATATCATTGCAGTTAAATCTCCTCATACAAGTATCTGGCTATAGTAATTGACTGTTTAAAAAATGAACTTCGAAATTTGTCAGACTCTTTGTAATAAACCGTAGCGTAAAACTTTGGGAACACCCATACTTATTTATTGTTGATTTAAACATAGCTTACAATAAAAGTAGTGAATGTTTTGATAATCGCACCTTAGACAAAAAAAAATGCCCATTTTTACAAGTTTGTATGTGCCTATGTTTACATTTGACAAGACTGCCAGTAGGAAAACAAAAGTCGTGGTGAGCTTTAATAGCAGCAACCAAATCGCCCCCAACTGTACTCTCCATGCTTCGATAATATATTTGCGTTTATCTGTCGCCCTCCGTTGATATGCATGTATTAATTAGACCCTCTTATCACTTTTAATAACGTTCTGGATCAATGAAAAGATAGCTTCCCACTTCCCAATTATTGTTTACGTCACATCCAAGTTCTTGGCCTTTAAATTTCATCTAGGTATTCAGATAATGCAGATATCACAGACAATTAAAGAGGCACTGGGCAACTGATTCAATCGATGAATCAATGCACTGGTTACTTGTTTCTACATTATTTATCTCGAGTATGTAAAGGATTGTCAGTACGAGGTTCACATAAACAACAATACCCCTAGCTTAAATAAACGTCAACCAGCTTTCAATTAGGCCAGGGGTCTATGATATTTCGTTTCTCGGACCGTCCTGTCCTATGTTTTGTCATAAAAAAATGGAAATATAAAATTGTAAAAATGTATAAATTTTGTTATGTCAAATGTTGTGATGGTAATGATACTATACACCTTGTTTTAGTATGTATTTTAATATTTTACTAATGGTAAGTAGGTATAATGCTTGTTTAATTGTGTCCTCATTTACTACTGTGCCACAGGTATCATTGAAAAACAACTGACTGAAATTTATTTTTTAATAAAATGTAAATAAATTTCTGTAGATTTTTGAAAAATCTTTTTATCAATGACACAGATACATGTGCACTGTATTTGTTTTAACATAAATGTGCTGTTAGAACTAAAATTGTTGTTTTCACATTGTTGCTTTCAATAATGGACCGTCTTTGACTACAGTCCATCATCAACAGCGTGGTAGCTACACTTTGAGATTTTTTGTTTTTAGTTTGTTCCTCCTCCTGTGGACTTTTTTTCTCAAAAATGTCCGAGTAACAAACAATTAAAATAACTAGCCTCAATATGTAAAGCAACACATTATGGCATCGATAAGGTGTTAGTAATTCCGTATGATAGTGTACACAAGTGGGGATATTGCTAACGTTATTTTATAAATTACCAAAGAGTGTTTTTTCCAAAAGAGAGTCTAGGTGTCTTTTCGATTAATTTAATACACATTTTCCGGTTTTGATTTATACTGATTGATGCTGATTTCCTATAAAATACTCTTATGATAGGTGATAAAATATTAAAACATACAAGTACATACGAATGTATCATTGATAAACTTTCATTAAAAGCATGTGATTTTCTTGGAATGTTTTCTCCAAGGAGAGATTTTATCGTGCTTTATTTCTTTCAGAAACAGATAAAAGTCACAAAGGACAAAAGTCTGGCAACTACGAATGGTGGGGAAACATAACATTTTTCCATTTTCAAAAGTCGCGTTTAATTGCCTCTTCGTATGGCGACAAATTGTCCAGCATCAGCATAACACTCTACGCACCCATGGTTGGTTGGCAATTTTTAATAAATACTATTTCTGAATGGATTTAACTTTAACATGGTATTTACGCATGTTCCATTTTGAAACATTAATTTGAATTGTAGAACATTGGCGAATAAACAACAGCTTGGAGTACAGTAGGTGCACCTTGTCAACGTTACATCAAATAAAAAGCCTTGTTTTACGACTACTCTGCTCCGGCACCACCCCTTTATGAAAAGGTGCTTATATATGTTATAGTTAGAACATATTAAGTAAATTTTAATGATTAAAAAGGGCGGAGCGAGCGAAGCGAAGCGAGTCCTTTTTAGTCATTAAAATTTACTTAATATGTTCTAACTAACTTAGAATATAACATTCTGCATTCTGATTGGCCGATAGAAATTAGCGCCAACGTATGACGTCAAGTCTGTTAGGAGAACATTTTAATGATTAAATTTTCATTTAACCGCGAAAATGTGGCGTTTTCATTGGCTCATAATGTAGGTTATATTCTAAACAATATTATACATCTGAATTAACAGAGGATGTAAACCGACTAAAACCGGTTAATTCCAAGGACAGATAATTCGGGATAAATGGAAATTTTATAGATGACACTAAAACAATGTATTTTTCAGGGTTTATTTGTGCATTTATACAGGAAAATTTCCGATTTCGATGTCAAAATTAGATTAATGTTTTATACCACTTCGCAAAAAGTTTACTATCAACGATCCAAATGATCTTTGAGGTATATCATTTTTATGTCGTAAGGAAGCTCAACATTAGTGATTAAAATAAATATATATTGATGATTAAGCGAATATGAAGTAAAATTACGGGTTGGATTTAATTGAGACATGTGTAATGGGTATAAAAAATACCATACGAGGGGCTTCGAAGGTTCTGTCAGTGGCGTTCGATTCGGAAGGATGTCTATGTAAACGTATAAAATATATAAACACACAGAGAGATGTATGCTTGCATAATGACAAATGATGGGATGCATAACAAAAATGTCCGCAATTTTTTTTTGATTACTAGTTGTATAACACATATATGTTTATTAAGATTATATGTTTCTTCAAGATATTCAGTGAAACAACTTTACACATAAGCCAAAGTTTGGAAGCCAGTGGAGACAGAGACGCTACCAGGCTAGACATCTGAACACAACGAACAACATGACAATAAATATTAAAATATTATCTTACTCAGAAATGCACATTTTCTAGTCAAACCATAACCGTGCTTTTGAATGCAGAAAATAGACCCAACAAACTCGGGAGAAAATGAAAACGAATCGGTTGATGGCTATCATGTTTTATTGGATAGAACTCTTCATTGGCGACATTTTCGAACAATCCGTTATTACATTTATTGTTATCAGTTGTGTTGCTACTTAATGTAACTCATTTGTTACAACTGTCTACTTGACAATGTATAAACAAATGTCGATAGTGGACCAATGGTGTATTGGCAAGCTTAGCAGACGCACTTGGTGACGTTATTGCACTTATGTCAAACAATGGCTAGCATACATCTAATCAATGTTGTTACATTTTGGCATATGACATTTGTTTTATTGTACATATATGGTGGTGTAATACACCCAGGTTAGTTAGGAACATATGTACATCATAGACAGCTAGCTCTTTATTGATGCAGTCAATTTTATGAGAAAGACATTTGAAATAATTCAGTCTATAAAGCAAAATAAATACATTATTGTTGACACTGAAAATAAAGAATTTCGTATAGGATGTAGTGTTTCCTTGGCAATTATCGAGTTGTGACTTCATTTTGGTTGGGTAATAACTAAAATTATCACTATCGTGACCAGGGCCTCGTGGTACAAATGTAGCATGCCAGAAGAGGTGGGATACACAAACATAATTACATTAATATGTGTGTTTTGTGAGGAAGTGTTGAAAGGAATCAGTTCACATTTACTAAAGCTAGAGTTGTTGCCCTTTGCTACAAATGTGAGTATTGTTTTATGCTCTACGAACATGTACTTACTGTCCTCGTCAAAACCAGTAAGTTTTATTTGAATTTTTTTTAACTTTGGTCAATGCGCAAGTTCTTGATGCTGAAAAAGGGGCGTAAGTCAAAATTTATCAAAGCTAGAGTTGTTGCCCTTTACATTAGTTAAACAAACCTCGGCCATTGTCAAGAGGTTAGTGCGCTGGAATTTTAAGATTCCCAGTCACGACAGGTCATTTCTAGTTGCTTGTTTCTGATGGATTCATGGTAAATTTAGTCCTGGTTAGAACAAAGTTCAGGAAAACTATATATTAGGTGAATCGGCCACCGTTGAGAAACGGCGTTTAAACCGAATAAGTACTACTTACGACCTTATAAGACGCATGCATATTTGAAATCTTTTTTGTTTACTCAGAATATTATTTTGTGCTTACGAACTTCTAATTCTAGCCAGCGTTTTTTATTTTTTATTTGACCGTTCGCTTATTTCGAACATAATAAGAAGCATCCTATACTCCAGTATAATTGCATAATACTTCACCAATGTTGAACTTTAATTACAAGTAGACAGAATCTAAAGTTCGTTGTAACTTGTCATGCTTTACAATGTCTACTCAGAGTAGTATTTATTATAAAGTCTGTACGTTGAGATATGGGAAACAACAATGATACAAAAGCATACATAAGAAATTAGTATCAATTGTAATTAAGTGGAAATGAGCGTTCCTTTTTTTACCCTTATTTGCCAACGCACTTATTCATAAGTGTAGATATAATAGCATCAGCGCTGTTACGAAAATAGAGTGTATCGAACTCCTCCCCGCAAACTAATCGGTGCTTTACGTTTTTCATTGCAACGCAAACTCATCGAATACACTTGTAAATGGGGTTCTAATTAGTGTCAAAAAGATAATAGATAAACGGACAGGGAAGGCAGCACTCAACTGAACCAGTGGAGCACAGAAAACATCAACAAAACTTCACATACCACAATTACACTACACAATGCCCAACACACAACTGTAGGAGAAAATGTACTTAACCGCTAAAAGCCCAGGTTTCAGCAGTCAAACATCGAAAGTCTAAGTTCCAGAAGTGAAAGCGCTGTTAAATCCAGACCAGATGGAACCAAAGTCGAATGTATGAAAGAAATGATATTGAACATCCCCGTATTATGGGTCATTTTGATGAACACATCGATCTATATCATTTAAACTATAACCAGGTGCTTTCGAACGAACGTCTGTCTAGCCTAGCCACGCGATGTTTGAAGACGTATGGTATTAACCTTTGTCAAAGGTGACTTGAGAACGATAGTAGATTTACTCGCACAAATCTTGAAAATTAGATTTGCAGATCACTGAGTTATAGGGGATTTCTGCATTGGCTATTGCCAATTGTTAACCGGAAGTGAAGTGGTTGTGATTAGTTAGTTGTTGTTGCTGTAGACCGACTCTCGCATCAGACTTCCGGTAGCAAAAATTCGACTGAAAAATTGATGAATATTCGCCATGCTATTTGTATTTTAAGATATAGAATATAAATAACATCGTAGTCAATGAAAGTAAAACTATTATTTAATTTCCTATAGGTCACCTATTATGCAAAATCACATTTAAAAATAATAAAAACATAAATCAAATTATTCCATGTTCCATGTTGCTACTAATCTCCTAAATATAGCTAGCGACAACACAATTGGCAGCCATGTTTTAGTCCGCTTCAAAAGCAATTTTAGCATTAAAATTTTTCAGTTTATAAACGAAAACTCAAAATGTTATGAGACGCATGAATACTATTAGAATACGAAGTAAATCGAGCTTGAATCGTTCAAATGTGCGAGATCTCAATCTTAAAAAACCGACGCATGATTCGGTATTGTACTGTTACAATAAGGCGTCTTCCTATTTTCCAGTGTAAATGCGTAAAAAATACGTATAATTTGCTTGATACTTTTAATCTAACAAGCTGGTGGGCATGGCCAAGTGTTCTTTACGAGTGCAACGTCACTGTAGCAATATTGAATTTGATATCATCGAACATGAAATGACGCGTCGCGTCATTATTGGGACGTGCGTCGTCATTGTTAGGACGTGCTTTCGTTCGTATTCGGACCGAAAATAAATTCTGAGAGAATATCAGGGGGGGGGGGGAAATCGTAAAACTCCTTGATAGCTCGTACAATGTATACGTTACTTTTAGAAGAAGAAGTTTAAAGAAAACATTGGTTGATGACAAACACCTCATGGGAAATTCCCGTTTGTTGCAGTGCATTTGTTCATATCAACAGTCCCAACTGAACAGTGCCGTGAATCAAAGCTCATACTTCATCATTATTAAGACCTCACACAAATTATAAAACGTAATACAGTTGTCGTTAAAATCTAAACCATATCTGTCATAAAGGCTACATCACCTGCAAACAATGCATTAAACATCTCCAAATGCATCTGGATTAGACTGAATACACCCATGTCTTTGTCAGATTGGAAACAACAGTTTAAAAGTTCGCTAATTCGTACACATTGTTGTGCATCAATAATGGTCTGGATATTCTTTTTCGAACACACAAAAGAGGGTTGTTCTATTAGAACAAACGAGTTTAGTATATTTACAGTTGAATTTAGTGTGTAGTCCGACAAGGATAATTTAAAATTAAAAACACTAAAGGAATTAATTATTTTCATGTAACTGTATCCTATGTATTCATAATCATATTAAGAAAACAAGAAAACTTGAGTATGTCAAATGAGCACGGAGTACTCAAATTGTGATATATGTAGTGCCGATATTAAATTCCGGCATTTGAATGGTTTAAATAATTCTGTGCACATCATGTCCCCGTGCGTGTGTTTTAACAGATTCTCATTCCATTCCGATCTTATCGGAAGTCTCATTAGTCGTTTATATTGAGATTTCAAACCATTTAATTGTTAGTGATGCATCGAAACGTTTTATCCGATTTCTTTCGGACTTTGAGAATGGGATTTGCATGCAAAGATAACATTTTATCTTCTCACATTGTTAAAGAATATGGAAACCAATCTGCCACAACTGTGCATACGCATGTAATTTCATGAAGTGCTTTTCAGGCTTTTAATTTGTCGAGGGATACAGACATCACGTCCCGGTGACCATCAACAGTGAATAAGGCCTGTAATTGACAGGTCTTACTATTGGTAGTAACGAACCCAGTATTTCCTAAATATGCCAATAATCGTCTTTATCAGTTAAATTTGTAGAATACTATTTTCTATCCACGTACGAGTGTCGTAGTCAAATATGATATTGCACATGCACATCGCGCACGCATAGCAAAAACGAAACGTATCCACAGAAACACACGACTCATGTGAGAAATTATCTCCTGATATGGCTCCTTATCAAGCATGTCTGAGATATCATTAAACGTTGTGTCAATGGTCGAGTGCAACTTGCTGCCCATATACGACATATATTAAACAAAAAGAAAATATCTGTAGAGAGGCTTAGGTTTCTATTCACATCACATTTGTAACATTTCCTTATTGAAGCGGATTGGCACAAACAGAGTCAGATTGGTGGCATTTATCAAATGGCCTATGCTCCAAAGGGTTAAAAAAAGGGTAGAAGAAAAATCAGGCATTTTCTAGAAGGTTGTTTTTTTAAAGACCTAGTGCGATGGTTTGTGGTGAACTTTAGCTAACACACTCCGTTAAAGAAATCAACCGTTTATGCTAAGAGTTGACCACAAATCAAATCGTAAATTTGCCTATTTTCTTTCTAAGGGAGGTAATTTGAAACACCAAAGTTTGACTCGATTTGCATCAAACTGTTTTGGACATATTTGATATTGAAATTGATTTCCCTAACAATGGTACATGTATTGATGTTTATAGCAAGAAAACAGTTCAACTTCCCTTAATCAGATTGTTTCATTTTAATAAGCATATTACAGTTTAAACAAAATCATTTATTCCTCTTTGTTGTCAATATTACAGTGTTCCCTTCCCTGAAATTCTTAAACAACGTCCACAGACATATAGCTACACTGTTTCTATTGGTTTTAAAATGTCGAGTAATATATTAATAAATGATCTTTCATTGCCATCAGGAGGTCTTATTAAGAGAATTATGTTTTTCCTGGATAAATCGTTATATCATATAATATCATATGCATTTCAAGTTCATTTCAGTGCATCTAACAAAAGCAAACTTCAAACAGACATGAGCTGATAATACCATGTTAACAAGTATAACATCGAATGTTTGTATACGTTTTTGTATTAACGTTTTACTAGTTGTTTAAAATTCGTTGATTAAAACGAAGAAACACATGATAATATTCATGTAGACAAAGCGACCACTATGAGAGCTTATTTGTTTGTAATATTAATGTGTTCGTTAGCATTGTGTGTTTGTGATACATAATTATTGAGTTCGCATTATTTTGATCATGGCAGGTGGTCCTATCTAACATATGAAGCATCGTATGGAGCATTAAAGAAGTAATTCATGCGATAATTGATATTGTCTGTGGATTAACTATTTCGTAATGAGTATTTAACTTGTTGTTAATGTTTCACGAATAGTTTAGACAACAGTTTCTAATGGTTGCATGTACTAGTTACACATTTGATGTACTTTACAAAACCTATGGATGGGCTACGGTTTCTATTGTATCCAAAGTAAACATTCTATATTATTTCACTTAGTTTTATAACCTTCTAGTACAGGGAGTTTCAAAATATATGTTACAGTTTCGTGAGTTAATACAATTCTTAATTTATTTTTATGCACTTAGTCAAAAACGAAATACACAGTTGAAAGAGAACATTTTAAAATTTGATTCAAACCTTGTCAGAAAAATGTGATTACCAATGGCATTACTAGTATTCAGTTTATATTATCTCATCCATATAGTATGTTGCACAATACTATAATTTATTATTTATATGAAGCAGGTGTAACTTTATCAAGAAGTATAATAATGTTCTCAAATAACATATTTCATATTACAAATTACCTGTACAGTACAGATATTCATTATTACCAAGATCTACTACTCAGTAAGCAAGCTATACTTGCATATTTTTTATAAATAATCTGCAGTGGGTTGCCTATTATTTTTCATACAAATTAACGGAAGAAAAACATAATAGTCTAAGAAATGTGAAATAAATTGGTAGGTGGATTATTGTCATACTGTCTATACATTTGATTCCACAGATAGAGATACGAGGGGTGATCAATATATTCGTGGACTTTCCTTATAACTTTTTAAATATTGATTCTAGAACAATACAATTACCAGGCAATATAGATATATCAATTATCTAGCGTTTTAATTAATCAATTATATTGTGACGTCACAATGTTTTTGATGACGTCACTTATTGTAACCAAGGTGCAGTGCACGCCGTCGAGCGTGACGGACAATAAATAATCACAGAGCAACCGTATTTCATTAAGATTAACGCCTAACTTGGAAAATCCTTGCGATAGCTCGAAGATGACTTGACCAACATGTATGGGGATTCTTTGCACTCCAAATCAGTGATCTACACATGGTTTCGTTGTTTATGTGATTGTAGGGACTCTGTCAAACTGACGCCATGGTTAAATAAGAATAAACGGAAGAATTAAGACAGAGTTAGGGATACTCCTCCTTAATTTCTGAGAAATAAGAGGCATATTTCTGAACGATATGTTCCTGGCGAACAATAAATCTTTCATTCCATTTGAAAGGAGTTCTTTAGCAATTGCGCCCTAAACTTGTTAGGTCATGATTCCTTCTTCATCGGGATGATGCAATTATGTAAAGCCAGCCGCCTTTTTCAGAGTTTTAAGTTCAGTAACGCAACGAGACAATTTCCATTCCGCCTTACATTGCAGAGTTGGCTATTTATGACTTATTTCTGCATTGAAAGTAAAAAAATCGTATACAGTGGGTCGGATATGAGTCCAGAAAGGAGCTCGGTGCTGCTCAAACGGTGACGCTTGGAATGACGTCACGTGACGGCCTGCGTCACGCACCCATTACTTGAATGAAACTATGTTATAGGTGCATTCGGTCGGAGATACCCTACACTGAATAATGCTAATTTGCTTTTGAGCCATGCTGACAAAACAAAATTGCTAGATGAAAGTCCACGAATATATTGATCACCCCTCGTAAATAATATCTCCTAGTTTACTGAGTGTAAATATTTATTGCACGAAAAGGTCAATATTGTACATATAGTATACCCTATCACATACTCGTATCGAACCGTTAGCAGACCATTCATATCACGTACATATACTGTCGCCGAGATGACAAGAAGACAAAAAGTCATCAAGGAAGCAGAGACAATGATATGCATAGGACCTGACAATACCATAAGCAATATTCAATATGCAGGCAACAATTCGTTGTTGTTCTATCTGAAACTGTATGAGACCTAAATTATAATCAACACATCATTAGACTGTTTCCTGTACCATTCTAGGACTTTCTGTGATATACTGTTAACCAACAAATTATTTCACGCGATTTAGGTTCGCGAAATTCTCGAGTGTTATGAAATCGCAAAATTGAATATCCGTGAAGATCTCAGGAAATTGAAAAACACGAAATAACTCGATTATGGTTAACCTAAAGCGCGAACATTTGTGGCCGCCGGCAATAGGAAAAACGCGAACATGTGTATGTATATACGCGAATTGTTTTGGGTATACAGTATTACATAGTTATCTTCCACGCAATGAACTAATGTATGAGATGAAGATGTGTTGCCAATGCAAACGACATGTCACCCTTCTTCGTTGGCGTGTAGTTAGTCACTGATTTACATTACGTGAAATTTTGTTTGGCACATTGTTTTCTAATTAGGGAATAAAGCTTTGAAAAGATACAAACAATATTCCGTTGATACACTTGACCCCACGATGACTTTGCTTGATAAAATAGACAATGTTTATACTACATGTATCAGGATTGATTAAAAAAGGTGTTAGAGCATTAAGTAACAACATATAAAATAAGAGAGCTGGTACTGGGTAAATTAAGCCTGCGAATACAATGTAGGCGTCAATTTGCAAGAATAAATTCAAGCCCGTGGGTACAATGTCGAGCCGCATTGCAGGTTGTAGGGCGGATTTTTGTTTTAAAGGTACATTAGGGTTACAAATCACCATAAAGTAGGCCAGAAACTATATTTGCATTTATTAAAATGCATTACTATTTGGCCGTTGACGCTATGCTTTCATTCAGAAGTGATGGCATTGTTAAAATGCAACTAATATAAAAATCTAATTTATTTTATGACCCCGGGGGTCCTAAAATATTTAAATTGTGCGCTAAATCTTACACTTAAGAACCAGTAACACATTTAAGATATAGACATGTTAAGAGCAACTCATTGTCTCAAGGTGGTGAACAAATGTACCATCTTCAAAATTGCACAACTTACTAGATGGCAAAGTCCAGACAAATTAAAATTCGTCATTTATGACATTTGAACTTGAAATGTGACCTGCGCAATATTGACACGATATTGTCGTCGATATTTTATCAATAACTTATCGGTCGGGCCGATATTGTTTTTCACAGTGAAAAGACATTTATTATGCATCAGTTTCTTGATGTAATCGTGTCCTCCTCTGCACCCTGTACCGTGTGCTCAGTAAACGACATTACCAATCATTACCCATATCTGCATTTATAAACTCGTTAAATGACATGACAATTTCCTTGTGACATTATTTGAGATAAGGGTAGTGTACTAAATTGATTCATAATTGGTTTTAAAAAAAACGTTGTGCAGCTATAGATAAGCTTGTTTGTTATCGTCAAACAAATGAATACCGTAAATGGTATCTTGTTCAATTAGTGAAGGTACAACTAAACGTTATCAATAATATAGGATTCTCGAAAATAGCAAGGGTATAATTAAAGTGAACACATAATCAGTCATGCAACGCTTTGTTTTTTCTCCCGTTCGTAAGTTTGCCCGTAGACGTTCATAACTTGGTAGTCTCAAGTGGCTGATTTACTGGCGATTGTACAGTCATATTTTAAGTGTAACAAGAGATATTTGAAAACACATATGACCCCATGGCAGCCCATAAGTCAGAAATTGTGAAGGTCACAGTGACCTAAAATCAATAGGGGTCATCTATTTGCAGGCCAACCTCCATGTAACGTTTGAGGATCCTAGGGCAAAGCGTGCTCGAGTTATTGAAAGGAAACCCTTTGAATAGCCAGAAATGGTAAATGTCAAAGTGACCTTGACATTTGACAGGGGTCATTTGCTGTTGATGACCAACCTCCATGCAAGTATGAAGATCCTAGGGCAGAGTTATTGAACCTACCGACTGACCGACCTACCGACAGACATGTGCTTAGAAATATACCCCCTCGTCAAAGATTGGGACATAGCTATAAGTATGCACAATTCCATAGCACAGTTGACATTTTTTCGTAGCATTGTGTATGTGAGAACATAGTACGACAAATGCTAACAGAAACCATGGGCTATATAAGGCATCATCAACAATTCCATTTTGGTCAATCACATATCTCAAGAAACTACTTCTACACCGCTCAGACACGCCATAGAGGATTTCCATAGCTTTATCCAACGTATAAACAAACAGTGAATATCCATGATTGGATGCGTATTCAAACATAACGATATTAGCCTTAGTTGTGAAACACGCGTCCAGTAAATAGAATTGGTCATAAAACATGCAGTTCATGTGCACGTAATTGAAAACTGTAATTCAGTTAATACCGTAAATAAGGATACAATGTCACGTGACTTGGGATTCCAAATAACGTTATCGACATTGGATACTGGCGTAGAAAATGACTTATTGATATCAAATGATAGCACATTGTGTTAGCTAATGTTCGTATCAGTTGAATACTTTACGTATAAAAAGCTAGTAACTATACGTTTTAAATGAAAATGTTTGTTCCTGTATATTACGGATTGATCAAATTGTATCTTATTCATTTACAATGCCAGAATATGTGATCAGTTGTCATGTAACAGCGAAATGAACCAAATGTGAACACCCCGATAAGTACGTAATTGCAGGCATACAATCGTGTTAGAGAAATAATAATGATCTAATTCATTTGTATCATGTAACCCATATATATAACAGTTATGAATTGCGCATTGTACGGCATATACAGTGGGAGATAATAACTAGAACGAGGGATGTTCAAATCGGAATGCATCTGAGCCCATAACAATGTGTCACCTCCAACAGACATGCGAGTTTCGGTCGGGTAATATATTTTTAAAATGAGATTTTATTATTTTTTCAGAACCAGTGTGGACATACCACGAGGTATGTGATTTTTTTTATGTGAAAACGCAAATTAGAAATCTGTCAACAAAAATTTTACTCTATGGCCGATTTTAATGAGAGATCCTCGACGCTCATCCAATTTCAAGCTACTACAAGCATCTTTGATATATATACAGCTTTATTTCCACCTATTTGTTGACGAGTTACATACAATAAAATAGATTACATTCAATAATACAAATAAACAGCTTCAATTTTCACATAATTACACACAGAGAGTTACAACTATCACTCACTCATTCACTCACAACACACAACGAATTACAAACAATGGCATATTTAATTACAAATTATTCTCAGTAGTTTAACATTGAAAGACATAAAGTATTGGTATAGTTCTTGGTTCATCATAATTATATGCAGACAAATATCACCAGTGTGACATAAAATACTCTTTAAAATATTAATGTTTTGAGACTGTTGTAACTACAAAATAGTCCACCAAGCAATGATTCTATCCCTTCGTAATACTCGTACATAGCATGTTGGACTAACACAGTCAAACAATGTATGGTGTACAGTGAATTCAATTTGAAAAGCTGTTTTCATTGGCCATCTACATTTGCACATTAGTTGAGATAAGAACGTAATTAATACAAGGTAATTTGGCTTTTGAAGGAGCACACGCCGTATGTTAAAATTGTCAAATCATTATGTATTTATCGGAATAACACAAAGTCATTGGAAGCGTTCATGTGTTTTAGCCATTCCGATCGTTCGTATTCTAACACAGCCCGTTTGCATAATTCACTCAAAGTCTTCTTATAAGGAAATGAATGAATGAACTGCTGTAGGTAGTTACAGAGGTAGAACTTGTAAATAATTTGAATCACATCATTTATGTATCCTTTGTTATTTGGTATCGGTTGAACACACAACACTTGGAGGCATACGACGCAATTAAGGTGCCGAAAAACAACAGTTTCTGAGTATCTTTATACGTCTGTATACTAGTGAAACCAAGCATAATGATAGCGATGTCAGATCTAGTTGGAATTGGATATTTTGTATCCTTTTTATACAAAAGTGGTGTGCGGCTTCAATGTGACGCATGTCAGAGGCAGTTATAGAATTACATAGCTCGCAGCCATAAAGTGCACAAGACAAGACAACACATGTATATAGCTTAGCCGTTGTAATTGGATTCAATCCGTCATTATAGCGGTAGCACCCGTCTATATCATTGAAGTTAAATCCCGTCATCTCCATAAAAATATCTGGCTATGGCAATTGTATGTAATGTTACGTTTACTATTGTCAGACTGTTTGTAATAAACCGAAGCGTAAACACTTTGGGAATATTTATACTAATTTATTGTCGATTTAAACATAGTTTCGTTAACACTGGCG
Organism: Spisula solida; assembly: GCA_947247005.1. Classification (NCBI taxonomy): domain Eukaryota; kingdom Metazoa; phylum Mollusca; class Bivalvia; order Venerida; family Mactridae; genus Spisula; species Spisula solida. Next base: position 36,363,942 of record OX365947.1, on the reverse strand, counting down.
CTGTTATATAAAGCAAACCGCATAATACTATATAACAAAACCAATTTTGAAACACCAAACATGCCAGTATTTCATTTAGTATGTATTTCAGGTTAGAACACAATACATGGTTTACAAGCGTACCGTAGAATATTGTAAATAGGCGCTTATAATAATTTGAGCCCCACTTGTTTGCGCTTATTTTTAATAAACGCACCTAAGACAAAATAATATGCCCCTTTGACTTTGATGCAACCCTAACATGTCTAAAACATTATTTTCAACATAGAATAAACGTACATTCTATTGATGTCGCACTTACATTTCTAAAACAATATATAACATAGAATAAACCTACATCCTATGGTTGCCGCCCTAACATGCCTATAACAACACTATTTACTACATAAAAACACCTACATTCTGTGGATGCCGCCCTAACATGCCTATTACAACATTTTATACTAAAAAGAATAAACTTACATTCCATTGATGCTGGCCTTACATGCCTATAACAATTTTATAATACAACATAGAAATCAATATAACTACATTTTATGGTTGCCGCCCCATAATGTCTATATCAAAACACTATATGCAACATAGAATTATCCTACACCAGTAAGAATCTAGCATTTGTCTACCAAACGCATGCCACATAAGCCGTGTCCCTCAGACAGTTGTAGGCGGAGTTACGAAAAACGCCATAATCTATGTTGAATATATGACTCGGCTATATGGATGCCGACTAGCGATTACCTACACCCGTACTTTAACTAGAAAGTGACGCAACGATATTAAAGATAGTCAACTAGAATCGTGTGCCTTTTAAAGACAAAAAAGTCGCGTTGCTGTACTCGAAGTTGCACAGAAAGACACATTGGCATGAAAAATCAAATATGTTTACCGGATACAATAAAAATCTCCTTCAGTAATTATAACTTCTGTTAATACAATACTAGAAAAATGGTAACTTGGTAAATTAAGTTTCTATTTTCTTTTGGCTCCCTTCGTTCATTTCACTTGGAAGTTCCTTTTTCGTATTTTGACACTGTACACAATTGAGTGGATATTAAAAACATGAATTGTATTAAAGTTGTAAGAATAACTTGCTCTACTCATGCGTAGGACATAATCAATATCGTTTAGTATATACATATTCAACTTAACAATTCATTATATCTAAAAATTGTTTGTAATTTCATTTATAGTCTATATTACTTCCCTTTTATATAATTTTATAATGGTAATATATTATAGTGCGGCCAAGATATGAGGGCACAATAACATTGTGTAAACGTCACTGGTTGGATTAGCCCAAATCAAAACGCGGGTAAGTAAATAAATCACGATCATCTAAGCGCTTGTTCAGTTATTTTAACTTATTTAATTAAGGATGAAGATCGTTGTGCTACTATATAGTCTAGTGGTAACGTTTCTAATCTCAACGCAGACGGTCTGGGTTCGAATCCCATCCGAATCTTTTTTTATTTTTATTTTGTTTCGCGAATTTCCTTTCCGCACACTTTTGACACAACTGTATTTGTGGGTGTATTATTTACAACAAGATAAACTGTGTACGCTGCACATCAATAAATTGAATTATGGCTAAATGTATCGTTTTAACGCAGCAAGGACGATGCATTGTGTCGAATGTATTAGACTTCTGAACACGAGAGGCATCAATAGAACTGCCATTGATTCCGTTGTCCTGTCCAAGGAAACAACTACCCTGATGACAGGGGTATCAAAAAGGACGGTTTCACGCATATAGCGAAATTGCACAACGGTGTAAGAAAATCAAGAAGAAACAAAATTTCACTGGATTCTTTTGATGATAATGACATTGATTATGACGAGGCGGATGGTGATAGTGATGATAAGTTTGCAGATTTCTAAAATGATTCCGTCACAAACACTGCTGATGAACAATGTTAATTCATATAATTTAGATACACATGTATATATACAGAATATTAATTTTCAATCGATTGTTCTAGATAAATATAATAAAATATTATATAATATTATACAGAATAGAGAAAGTATACGAATGAAAAAAAAATATAACAAGATAATCAACGTGTAACGGTATATACTAAGAAAAAAGTTTACTAGAACTGTAGAATACAATTCATTACCAAAAATGCACAAGAGTGAGACTCGAACCAGTAACCTCCTTCCATAATATTGTTGTATTTCCAACGCTTTACCGACTGAGCTAGCAACTCTTATATTTGCTCATATTGCGAAAACGTAATACGAGACAAGCGTTTATTGACCCTGACTGTAAATAAGCACCCCTTTCTGTTGAACATGAACCCATCGGCTAATTAGCATGTGTAAATGTTATTGTGCCATCATATCTTGGCCGCACTATAGTATTTTGTAAAAAATATGGGTAAACCGAGTGACACATGACACATACTAATTGGATTTTGATATAAGATAACATAATGACTTATGACACATACTCAGTTTTTATTAGTAACACGTTTTATGTGTTGTTCCTTCTGTAATACATATGATTGTTGTTGTCGTTGTACCAATGACAGCCGCCATTACTGGTTTGCACCTGACCTAATCACGTAGTGTAAGGGGCAGGTAATCCAGACTACAAAATCACCTCCAAGTGTACTCGCAGTGCTTCGATTATATATTTGCGTTTATCTATTGCCCACCGTTGATATACACTTATTAATCAGACCCTCTTATCACTTTTAGTAACGTTCTGGCTCGCTGAAAAGATTGCTTCCCACTTCTCAATCATCGCAATCGCACCGTTCATAATGTTGTTTACGTCACATCACAGTTCCTAGGCCTTTAAATCTCATCTGGGTATTCAGATAATATAGTTATCACAGACAATTAAAGAGGTATTGGACAACTAGACTGTTTCAATCGAACAATCAATGCACTGATTACTTGTGTCTAGATTATTTCTCTTACGTATGTAAAGGATTGTCAGTATGAGGTTCTCATAAACAACAACACCTCCTATAACTTTAACATGACTGTCAATCAGCTTTCAATTATGTGAAATACCATAACGGCATCGATAAGGTGGTACTCCGTATGATATTATACACAAGAAGGAAATATTACTACCGTTAATTGAATGAGTTTATAAACTACCAAAATGAAAGGCTATGTGTCTTTTTCCGATTCATTTATTTACATGTTTACCTGATTTTCTGGTTTATACTGATTTCCTTTACAATACTCTTACGATAGGTATTCAAATATGAAAACATATTAGTACGTACGAATGTATCATTAATAAACTTTCATGAAAACATATGATCCTCTTAAAGTGTTTCCACCTACAGGTATGTGAACTTTCAAAACCAAGGAGAGATTTTAACTTTATTTCTTTCAGATAACGAAGTCTGTCTAAAACGAAGGGTGGGGAAACAACATGTTCCCTTTTCAAAAAGTCGCGTTAAATTGCCTATTCGTGTAAAGGCACATTGCCCTGCCACATCATCACACCATACATGCCCGTGGTTGTCCTGTGATTGTTATGAACGTATTTCGGAAGTGATTTAACATTAACATGACATTTACGCATTTTCCATTTTGAAACATAAATTTGAATGTTACGACACTGATTTATAAACAGCAGCTTTGATAAAAGCAGGTCGGGCACCATGTCCACGTTATACCAAATTAAAAGCCTTGTTTTAATTTATTAGCCTTGTTTTACCCTCCAGCACCACCTCTTTGTGTGATATTAAGAAAAGGTGCTTACATATACAATTAATAAAATAAAAAGTATCGCAACATCAACTTGAGCGTATTTGAAATAATTATCACCGACTTATATAAGCAGATACTTACATCTGAATTATCAAAGGCTGTAAAACGACTAAAACCTGGACGGATAATTTGCGATAATATATCTTATAGATGAGACTGAAACATTAATGTATTTTTCAGGGTTTATTTATGTTTTTGTACAGAATATTTTAATGTTTAATGCAACTTCGCAAAAAGTTTAATATCAACCATCCAAATGTAATGGGTATAACAAATACGAGGGGTTGCGAAGGTTCTGTCAGTGGCGTTCGATTAGGAAGGATGTCTATGTAAATGTATCAAATATGTACTCACACAAAGAGAGATGTATGCTTGCATAATGACATAAAGCAAACTATCCGCATTGTATTTTGGATTGCACACACTACATGAACCGCACATTTTGCACAATAATGTAGCCGAGTAGCATTGGATAAGAAGTTACTAGTTGTATAACACATATATTTTTACTAAGATTTCATGTTTTATTCAAGATATTCAGTGAAACAACTTTACACATCAGCCAAAATTTGGAAACCAGTGGAGATAGAGACGCTGCCAGGCAAAACATCTTTACACAATGAACAACATGACAATAAATATTAAAATATTATCTTACTCAGAAATGCACCTTATCTAGTAAAACCTGCTGCGTTGGATAAGTAGCTTCCTGGCAAACAGAACCCAGCAAGTACTGATCGAAGGGCAGCATCCAACATAGCACCAGTCACCTCCGGCGTACCCCAGGGATCAGTCATTGGACCACTCCTCTTCCTGCTGTACATCAATGACCTCCCACTTCGGGCAACATCCACATCCCGCTTGAGATTCCAGCTGAGACCTTCCACCCAACATCAATCAACACAAGGGGCCACTCCACCAGGTACTTTCTTCTATCTGTCGCACTGATGTGTTAGTTAGTTGTTGTTGTTGTTGTATACCAACTCTCGCCCCCGACTTCCGGTAGAGGGAATTTGATACTGAAAATTATAATCATTCCTTATTCAAGACGATATTCTATTTTTATTTTTAAATACAGAATATAAATAACAACCATCGTAAAAGACGAAGGTAAAACTATTATTTAATAACATATAGAACACCTATGCAACAAAAGCACATTTAAAAATAAAAAAAAAATTAAATTAAATTCTTCCATGGATCTCCTTGATAAAGCTAGCCACAACAAAAATGGCAGTAATTTTTAGTTTGGTTCAATTTTGTTACAAGAAGGCGTCTACCTATTCTCCAGTTCAAATGTGGAAAAAATAAGTATCATTTGCTTAATATTATAAATCTTTCAAAGCTAGTGGGCGTGGCCAATTTTTGTTGTTATTTTACGAGTGCGACGCCACCGTAGCAATATTGCAGTTGTTATCATCGAGCATGAAATGACGTGCGTCCGTACAATAACGCATTCATTCTGTGTACATTTAGTGCGTGTGTTTTAACTGTTTCTCACTCCATTTTATCGATGTCTCATTTGTCGTTTATTTTCAGATTCCAAACCATTTAATTGTAAGTGATGCATCAAAACATTTTATCCGATTTCTTTCTGATTTTGAGAATGGGATTTGCATGCAAAGATAACATTTTATCTTCTCACATTGTTAAATAATATGGAAACCAATCTGACACAACTGTGCATACGCATGTAATTTCATGAAGTGCTTTTCAGGCTCTTAATTTGTCAAGGGATACAGACATCACGTTCCGGTGACCATCAACGGTGAATAATGTTTGTAATTGACAGGTCTTACTATTGGTAGTAACGAACCCAGCATCTCCGAAATATGCCAATAATCGTCTGGACGTCTGTATCAGTTGAAATAGAGGGATATTATTTTATTTCCATGTACGAGTGGCGTAGTCCAATATGATAATGCAAATCGCGCACGCAGAACTCTAACGAAACGTATGCACAGAAAAAACAGATTTAGGTGATGAATTAGCAAGCTTATCTTCTGACATGGCTTCTTATCAAGCATGTCTGACATGTGATCAAACGTTGTGTCATTCGAAGAGTGTCACTTTCCGCACCCATACGATATATATTCAACAAAAATAAAAGTATCCATAGGGAAGATTAGGTTTCTATTCACACCATATTTTTAACTTTTCGTTATCAAAGAGGATTGATACAAACCGAGTCCGATTGTTGTCTTTTATTAATGGCCTATGCTACAAAAGGGCTAAAGAAGGGTCGAATAATATTATGACATTTTCTTACAGGTTTGTGTACATACTTAGCGAGATGGTTTGTAGTGGACTATAGCTAATACACTAAGGAAATCAACAGTTTATGCGAAGAGTCGATGAACACAATCGTAAATTTGCATATTTTTATTCAAAGGGAGGTAATTTGAAACATACCAACGTTTGACTCAATCTGCATCAAAATGTTAAGGACATATTTGATAACACAATTGATTTCCTTAACAATGGTACATGTATTTATGCTTATATCCAGAAACCAGTTCACCTTCCCTTAATCAGATGGTTTAATTTTAAGCATAATGCCGTTTGAACAAAATCAGTTATTCCCCTTTGTGTTCAATATTGTAGTGTTGCCTTCCCTGACATTCTTAAACAGTGTTGACAGATCAATAGCTACAATGTTTTTGTATGTTTTATTATGCTGAGCATAGTTATAAATGGTATTTCAAGAGGTATTATTATGAGAATTGAGAGTCTGTGAAGCAAGCTTATGTAGGTAATATTTAATAACCAACAAATGTTGTTAAAGGGCTTTTCATAACAAACGCAATCATGAAAAAATATATAATAGCTCACTGTACAATTTGCATAGTTTATATACAACACATGTATATGTTAGAATTTACGCAATGTTTCTCAATAGCTACTCTTGTACTAACCCCAGTCATATGATTTGAATTGCATTGATACTGAATGAAAACCGCCAACCAAAATAGGCGCAAGAAATGGGTTTTAACACCGCCTACACAAGTAGATGAGTCAAACCTTATTTACAAGCTCCGCTTATCTAACAGTGTTGTAAAGATGAGGCACAGCTATGACGGCTCATGATAATGTTATTGATTTTCTGACTGAACATGTGGACATTTTTCTATTCAGGTTCTGTTAATGTGAACATTTATACCACCATAACAATCAAATTTGTACATATTTTAATTCACAAATCTTGTTTTGAGTGTTATTTATACATAATAGCTTTATTATCGCAGAATAACAAAGTATTGGCCAAGTATTGTTGTCGTGATACGAAAATTAGACAGCGCATATATTTAAAAGTAACTTGGCATAATCTAATATTAATATTGAGTCTGTACCTTATTGACTTCATGAACTGCAGTAATTCCAAAAAATGAGCTGCGGTGAACAGCTAAGATAAAAACCAATATATCAGAATTAGGCTGACATTTAATAACGTGGGGATGGTATTTCGTACTTCATAAAAGTGCGCTTAGCGACCTTAATCCCATAATTCGTTTTGGGATGTTCAATAAATCGCCTTCTGTACATACAGTGAGTCTTTAACCAAGACCGTCTCCCTGGTTTTATACAAAACTTCCTTTACTGTTTTACTATACAATTATATGCTGATTTGTAATCTATCCGGCGATCAGGGTTCGTTTTCCCGTCACGACAGGCCATACTTACATAATTATACAGAAAAACGCACTTAGGAATTTGCGTAAGAGATATATGTATACGTATATTTACGTGACATTTACGTAATGTTAGTAAAACAGTAATCTGGTTCTTAGCACTTACAACGTCTGATTATGTAGCGAAAGATTCCAACATAACACAAACGACATGTTATTAAAAGCAACAGCATTCAATCTAGTTTTTGTGACATGATGCGCCTTTGTGATTACTCTTTGTCCTTCGTCAGTCCGTCCGTCGACTGTCCAGAATGTGCTGGTATAGACACTAGATGTGTCAGTTTGGACCTAATCTTTCTAGTCCGGCAGAACTTGCACTGGACCGTGCAATGTCTTCTATACAAAATGTTTTTACATTTTCTTGTTCTCCTGACAATACCATAACATAATCCGGATGATGCCACCTTGTCATCATTGAGCAATTCTCACAATGAGGCCCGAAGGGGTACATGGATTTTCATGAATTAGGCAGTATAAGTACATTATCGTTTAGTCAAACGTGAAGCAATACACCTTAAATGTTATTTATATTGTATTAAATAATGCGTTGCATCATTATATACAACCTTTGTAATAGTTACATGTTGAAATGAGGCCCTGTTGGCTGTTTACGTCTTATATGAGGCCCGTTTTTAGACAAAGATATGAATTAAACCAGTCAATGATACATGGTACCATATTTTTCATTATATTGATACTTACTATTGAATTCAGTATTACTGGCAACTATCAACAACCTACATTGCATGACTAAATATTTTATTTCATTAAATTGAGGCCCTATCAAGGGTAAATCCAAATGTAGAAAAATGAGTGAAAATCGACGTCAATATATATTTTATGTTGTTATACTTTAAGGAATACAATTGTAACCGTAACTTATATTGTTATGGCCGTGTGATCTCAATATTCGTGTGCCACAGTTTGAAAAAGTAAAATTTAGCAATGAGGCCCTGCATGCGTGTTAAACTAGAAATAAGACAAAAATAGTAAAATTTCAATGTTCGAATATCCATTTCAACATATCAAACAATAGATCTTAATGTTTAATTAAATTATAGTATTGTAAAGAGTACATAACTTTATAATATATAGAAATAAAAATCATCAACTGAGGCCCGGAATGGATCGATATAATACGGGGTTCTGTCTTATCAATGCACTTACGGATATCTGAAACTTACGCTCAAATTAAAATTCCTTATAATGATTTTACTACAAACTACAAATAGGGGATATATTTTGTTTGTAGGAGTTCATCAACGAAACATCGTTAATAAATTGCACCACACTGTGTAGTAGTTAAATAATTATAATGAATTTAAATTTGGACGTAAGTTTAAGAATTCCATTAGTGCTTTGATGAAACAGTACAAGACAATTTTCATTTTGCATACTAGTATCATGCAAATGGTAGCAAAGCTTGATTAATCTAAAAAATATTTTAAGAAGGATCGGGATAGTTTCACTTCTGAAATTATCATCAATTTGGATATTCAATCTGCATTTTCCTTTCACACAAGATGTTGCCATGCTATTACTACTGACGACAAGGCCCTATAAGGCACTCACCACCATCATCAAGGTCAGTGATTATATGCCCTACCCAGATGTAATCCTTACCACAGCAGAGTACAATCGTTTTATGCCTAATGCCTCACCGCTATTAACTACAGACATTTCCAGCCATATTGGGTTCTCACAACAATGATGTACATCTCTTTGCTGTACTCGTCATCATCAAGTACAACCATTTCAACATCAGGATGTACAAGATCCTTTTGGGATGCCAATCACAATTAAGTTAAATAATTTCAAGCTGTTTTGGGTAAAAATCATCACAACCTACTATATTGTGTACACTCCCTTATGTGTACATACGACCACGAAGCGAAGTACAGTCACTGAAAGCCATGTCGAACTCATTATCTCAGAGTGCAACCACCCAATGCCCCATTGAGTACTCTCTAGTCACTACCATCGTTTACTGCAAGTGAATATGAATACCAGATTTATGTGGCGCCATTTCCATGCGTTCAAAGGCGCAATAAATAGTGTTGCAGCCACCGGGGCGCTGGTGCATCCTTTATTAGCGCAGATACAGCATAATCTGACCAGAGGGACAGAGTGAGAGAAAGCCCCACGGAATTAGATACAGGCATGTCCGGTGCTGCAGGAGTGCGTCTTACTTTTTCTAATAGACAGCCGGGTTCTATAATGTACCCTGTGTATAGCGCCGATACACAGCTTCCGGCACCTTTATATTACAACCCATAGCGTCATACATAGCGGGAAATACCACAAATAGAATTTTTGAAATGTCCAGTTCCCATGCCGGGAATTGATCCCGCGACCTCTGTGTTGACAGCCCAGTACATTACCAGGAAACGATCGCCTATATATACCTCGAAGCTCTATTAATGGCGAACTCACCAACTTACCAAGTAAATTCATTCAAATCCCATAGGATAAATCACATGCATATTCCATCCTCAATTGAATCCAAGCACAACTGAGTGCAATATGTATTGTAAACTGCCACACAACTAATGTTGATTAATGGGTTATGTCACTGTTGAGTACTGCCTTCCCTGACAAATATGTTGTCTTTTGAGGTCCCAACATAACATTGGTCGGTCAATGTTTAGTACTTCAAGTCCAATGCATCTGTAGCTTGCAGTGGTATGTACACGTAGAGCCAGGAATGTTTGTAACCGACAGTGGCAATTCCCTTTAAATATACGGTTTGACTGAACTAATGGTGGGTGCCTTACAGAACTGAATACTAGTATACTGTATAGCTTTACAATGTGTTGTGTACCCCTCCTATTCATGAATGGCTGCACTAGACATTGGGAAAAGTCATACTTGGTGGTGGCCTTGAGTTTGAAATGGTGATCGGAATGACAGTACGTAGTCTAGGCCGTCATTTGAACTTGATATAGCTTGGAATTAATTAATTGGAGGGATGTTTTGTAGCTGTATTGTTAAATATGTCATGCTTTGTTGTTTCTGATGAGTGCAGTCTACCCTGTCCGACTAGTATTATCCATAAAGGTATTCACTCACATGGCAGTAGTTGGTGATGGTGAGGATCAATTTCAGTACATAGAGATTGTACTGGTAAGAATATACCAGCCACATGCATTGTTATCTCACATAACGTTTATTCATCAAGCCGTAATTGGATTTACCGTTATTCAGGCTTCAATGTCATGCCATGCAATTCAAGTTGTTTATACTTAGCTAAGCCACTTGCTTATTGGCTTGATACGACACATAGATACTTCATTTTTGATTGTCAATACGAGTGTAATGAAATGACAACAATTTATTCTGATAAAAGTCTCATTTTTTATAGTTCAACACACAAGTAGGGCCTCATTTCCCTATTTTACTTATTCAGAACGTGGTACTTCTATAACTTAAATATACCAAGTCTTATATAACTTCCAGTTATAATTATTATAAAGTTTCTTTCTTAAAATATAAGAGAAATAAAAACATATTTGAAAGATTACATCCTTTTCCATGCATTAACCCTTACCAGGGCCTCAATTTTCATTCAAACATGATAAGCAATGCATTGCATGTTCCTTATACTTATCAATGCCATCGAATATACTATTTATTAGCAATATAAATACATATTAATTTACTTTATTCATTTAATAAATATTTTTGTGTAATACCGGGCCTCATGTTAGGCTTAAACCACAAATGGGGCCTCATTTCCACATTTTATTATTACAAAGTTTGTATATATCGATGTAACGCATTATCAAACACAATAAAGTTGCATTCAATGTGTTTTGATTCACATTTGATTGAATAGTTATGTATATATAGTGATTAAATCGAGAAAAAACATGTACCCCTTTGGGGCCTCATTGTGAGAATTGCTCAATGATGACAAGGTGGCATCATTCGGATTCTGTTAAAGTATAGTCCAGAGAACAAGAAAATGCAAAAACATTTTGTATAGAAGACATTGCACGGTTACCCCAAAAATTGCCGTTTATCTGCCGGACTATTCAGAAATGTTGTCAAAATGATCATCTCAACAAGTTTAAAGTCAAGTTGATATTGAGTAATCTTGGGTAAAACCTAGGTCAATAGGTAGAATCATAAAAAAACTTGTATAGTCACTAGAGATCAAAATGTTAAGCTAGTCTGCAAGCTACTTGGTCACAATGATCATCTCGTCAAAATCTAGCCGAGTTCATTATTTGGTCATCATAGGTCATAAACTGGATCAATAGGTCAAATAATGAAAAAAACACTTTTATGCTGTATAAGCTGTTATTTAGGTCATCATAGAGACATAAATGCACTACTTTTGACAGGTGAGCGCTTTATGGCCCTTTGGGGCATCTTGTTCAATGTTATTATGTACACGACAATTAAGGTTTATTTAATTAAGCATTTGATGTATAATGCTGAGACAGTTGAGGCCACCGAAGACATAGGAGGACACACACATCGTTCGACAAAGCAACATATTTTGTGAGAAGTACAGAAAGAAGTTCAAACAAAGCGTTCTGTTAACACGTCAAAAATGATCTATTCAATATCATTAAACGTTCAACAACCTATCTATATGCCAAATTCTCTGGTGAGTTCTAAGTGAATGACTGTGTTATATAGAAACAACTCTTTGTGGCTCTGATTAAACACGTGTCATTTCCATTAATTAAAAAGTAATTATAAAAACACGTTACATGGTAGTGGTTCTAATTAAATCAAGTTGCATTATGAAAGCAATAGGAAATGATGACATTAATTACGATTTCAAAATGGATTCCTTTAAGCTTCCGTCACATGAGCCTTTCAGAAGCCGTTCACCTATCTGCGATCACGTTTTAAGGCAAATTTTAGGGAAATCACTGATGATTCGTGTGATATTCGTAAGATCATCATACGACCGTCGTACGTATATCGCCGCAAGATGAACCTGAATTTTCGACATGGCGACTGGTTCTTCAGGCGAATTAAGCCTGTGTTACATCAGTCGCACATTTTTTAGTCGCACGATTATTACTATAATATAGCATACAGGCCGCATACAAAAGCTCAAGACATCTATAGAAAGACAGCACACAGAGCAAACGAGGCTGCTCTTTAAGGCTGCTCGTACGGATATTATTGCTGTTTCGGTAATCGCAAGCAAATCACAGGAAAAGTTGACATTTAGAGAGTTTGGTTCGCGACGGTGCGTTCATCTTGCGGTGCATATAGAGACTACGTGTATGTGTAGCTTCCCACAATTGTACTTAAATTAGTTTGCGAAACACGACGTGTGCGTATAAAATCACATTACAGTTGATACATTACGTTTTCGTGAACCGATACAGAGTGTTTACATACACTCATTGACATCACGGTCGATGCAATCTTTGGTTTACCGTGCATACACATTCCTGTGTGGCATAGTACACATTATATTATCGTCTGTCACACGTACGTTACTTGTTAGAACTACACATACCTTGATGACGAAATACCAAAAAAACAAGTATTCACGTAGGCGTACGTGTTACGCTATGACTATCGCAACCTCTCTAATATTTCGGGCAAAACCTGTGACCTTTGTTAAAAGAATTACATACATACATGAGCCGTTCTCCAGGAAAACCGGGCTTGGTGACAAAATCATGAAATTCTAGCTAATATGGCGTTAGAAAGATAAGTCCTTTATGAACTGTTTGAGCCGCCTACTGTTTGAGTGACGTTGCAAACGTCATTCTAACGTTATTCGACGTAACGTTAACTAGCACTTCAGAAATCAAGCATTTCATAAATTCTTGACGTAAACGTTTCAAAATACTATCACAATTTAGAATTATATTCATATTTTTATATATCAAAAGCAGGGGCGGGTCCAGGATTTGGTGTTAGGGGAGGGGGCACACATACATGTATTGATCCCCCTCAGAAAATGTGCGAGCGAAGTGAGCTAGAAAAAAATGTATCGCTGTGGAGCATTTCACACAATAACATTCTTTATTTTATAATAATCAGTGATAAAGTGTTTGTGAGAGCATAGAGAGCAAGTAAAAATTCATTAATTATTAGAGCAGCATGTCCCACATACTCATTACCTACTAAATTGATAGTGTTTGTGCGAGCGAAGCTAGCAAGAAAAATGCAATTATCTATTTCATCAGCATACCACAGTGGCCCCATACCCGAAGCAAACAGAAAATATATTGATTATCTGAGCAGCACAGCCTAGATTAATGCGTCATCAATAAACATGGTCATCCTATATACAACCTGTGTCTGGAAAATAACGCTTTGTGAACAACAAACCCTTTGTCTGGAATTACGAGTATCTCCCTCGAAGAACACCGAAGTTTCTCACCATCAATCATAACTAAACATTGTGACATGGTACAGCCATTTGCTAATTATGCCACGTTCCCAAACATTAGTGATCGTTATTGAGCAATAAAATGTCTAGATGTCTTACAGCGAGATGTAGAATGTGGTTAGGGTTGTGTGTTTATACTTTTTGCAATGTTGTAAGAACTACCATTATGAAAAACAAACGTTCAGTTAAGGTGTATTTAACGACTTCAAATAAAATAGCACGGCATTCAAGAAAACAGTTTTCTTATTTGGCTTGAAATGTAAAATTGATGTTAAATTGAAATATTGCCAGCCTTGAAATGTATTGATGAGAAAAATATCCACTTGATGTGTATTTGTATACATCCATAATTACAACGTAGGTTATACATGTAATTATGTTTAATAACCACGTTTATTCATGGAGTCAGTGTGCTATAAAATACATTGTTTTTGTATTACATGTATTTCTCATCGATGTAGTGCTGAAATTTCTTTTGATCTCTTATTAAATCATCTTTAATTACGAGTAAATGGATAATTATATTATTAATGGACCATGAATCAAAATACAGCTGTGCCAGGTTCATATCGAATCGTTGTATAATTGGTAGGTGAGTAATATAAACTTAAGATTTAGAAGGGTAAATGGAATACTTGATGGAAACACATCGATCAATATGGAAATTCCCAGAATGTTCACATAAACACAGGACCCCCATTTAAACTAAGTGCTTGCAATTTCATGGGTTATCCTTGACCAAATGGTCTAAATAATTACATACATACATACATATCCAAATACACATTGAATAATCCAAATATTGCCATTGCGACATTGATTAAAGAAAAATGCTTGCCAATGAATTTATAAGTCGAAAGATTACATTAGATCGCACTTAACTATGCCAATATTTCCTATTACGAGAGATACAAATAAAGCAGGGCGCATGCAATTCACAGTCACAACGTATTGTTTTCATAAACAGACTCAGATGAAATAGCAGCATAAAACGCATTAGAATGAGAAAATACGCATTCTTATTGTAAGGGAGACAATCACGTCGGGATTATAGACGGTGGCTTATATATGAAGAATCCGTGTCATGAATGAACTGCTCGATTGTAAATAACTGAAATAGCATGCATACAATTAACTAAACAAGGAACAACATAACATTTAAATTACATATTAAGAGCTGTCACAATACAGCGTATAACGACAACGATGGCCGAACAGACGAGAACTGGCAAACAACCTGGAGTACGTCACGGTACGTTTTGCACACGTTAAAAGGAAATACGACCGTACAGGCTGTCGGGAAAATGTACTTAGTTTTCATACATGTTGACACGTTTTCCTAGCAGATATTTTGCATATTCGTTAAGACGAACCGATTGAATGTTCAAAGAACATAATGTAAAGATTGCTTCAATATTTGATGCCTAACTGCAGATAACCGCAGCCACACTCCAATGCTTGAGCTGCATTGACGCGTCAGGTATAACACTGTGAGAATGTAAACCTCGCACTGTGTGAAATTTCATGTAAATACAGGTATCATTAGCTAATTAGTAGTGCAGTATAGGATGACCAATAAGAAATTTTGTTTACGAATACATTTATGATATTATTAGCTTTACTTTAAAATTCTGCAACCATTAACCACAAGGTTGGATACGCCCGTTTAAAACGTCCTTACAACTGCCATACTTCAACATTCCCTAGATAACACACAAAGCTAAGCCATGCAGGAATCCGGAATCAATGGTCCCATAAATAATGATGATAGAAACACCAGCAAAATCACGACGATTATACTTAGAAAATCTACTAAAGCCGCATCAATCATGCCAATAAATTAGTAAACGAGACAGAACGTTATAAATATCACAACTGTGTCTTATCCATCTGATCATTTATCATAATTGTATCTTAATTGTATCTTATACTCCACACTGGTACGTACTATTGAATAATAGTATGGCCTACGTCGATGACCCGATGTTCAGTCTTGGATTTCTGTTCTGTAACTATAGAACACTTAAAGAACCATTTGGCTGCGTACCGAATTTCCATTTTGGAAATGATGAATGTATTCTGAATTTGATATTTAATCTCGTCTGGAAAATATACATCGACTAGTTCCGTAATGTTACTGTAACCATTATAATGATCATTGTTATGAATATGTATTGCTCCAGACAACCCTCACAAAACATCTTGTATGTTTAATATACAAGCTACTTCCTTTTCACAATGCACAATACACCATCAACGCACACAAGTGAAGGACACAACATATTGTAAGGAGAATGTTAGGAGCAAATCTGACTCTCATTCACTGTTTGGAACCCTAATTGGCTCCGAATATTAGCATCTGGTCACGGGGGTTCTCCACAGTGACATTGTATGGACGATCTATATTACATTTTCTAAAAAAATCGCATTGAAATCAAACTTACGTGATTATATTTAAGCGACTTTGTTTAAGCATTTTTATACGGATTGATGCGAACATGAGAGTACGAGAATTGCCATGAAGATGAGGTTATCGTCGTACCATATAACCAAATGTTCAATGTCCTAAATACATTACGGACAATACACAGTATACTTATTCATTCCTAGTATAGTCTATATTCCATAGGACTTGACCCGAGAATCAATTCTCTTTTCTCATGGATGTTAATTCGGTTTTAAAATTAATTCGAGTTAACGTGATAATGGGGCCCAGTAACGATAATAAGGAATATTTCCTTTTTATTTATTAAAGAAGCAAGTCCATTAATCTTTCCTACTGCCAAACTATTTCGTGACAGATCAGACTTTTCTAAAATCTTTTTGACACTTAATGCTTGAAGTGTCACATTTAATTTTAAGACAATTCACACGTTTCGTTTAACATGTAAGTTTACTTCATAATTATGTAAATACAGGACCTGAATTTGTTAGAACCACAGTCCATAATTTGTTGACGTCCTATCAGCGGCATGGTATGTATTAAATCGAATGTGCATGATGTTAGCAGCATGCATGTAAGCATCGTGCATGCTAGCTAGCGGGCAATTAGAAGCCTTGAAGCGTGACATAATTACAATTCGACAATTAAACAATTTTATGTTTAAAATTGTACTTTTGCACATAACCAGTGCTAATATTATGAATAATGTGTGGGAAAATTCACCAATCGTCATGAAATGCATGCTAAACATGCCCTATCTTTAGTGGTCCTGTCTTATTTGCAGAATATTAGGAAAATTGGGATACGGTTGCTTAAATCTTTAAACAGTGTAAACAATACAAAGGTCCAATGTACTGTGTCAAAAAAATAAATCGTGAACCTTGTCTTTACCTACACTTGTTTGATTTGATGTCGCCGTGTGACATTCTATTAGGAACAAATCAAATCATTGCGCCATTTTAGCTTAGTTTGTGGAGTTTGGTTTATTAAGACTGTGAAATATTTATTATGTAGAAATTCGCCAAGCTTTAGATTGAGTTAAATGCAGCCTACATCGGGGCTTTTAAATATGTATCAAGTTTTACTCATAACTAATTTCAAACATTAAATGTTCTGAGAAATTTACAGAAAGGTAGCAGCTCATTATATAAGACAATTTGTCTACGTTCTCCGGGCATAACGCCGGAATATAAATTTACAGAACTGTCATATTACTAATGGCGCGTCAGTCAAAACTGAATTAAAGTAAGTAATCCATGAATAATGCGACGGAAGTTACGTAATGACTTAGACTGCTTTCACAGCTAACACCGTTGCAATGTATACTAAGTCTGAGCTGGAATTGTTATTAGGTTGAAACCTTGTGTGCATAAATATATATGAGATTAAGTGAAACGGATATATCGGAAGTTTTGAAAGTAGAATAGGACCAAACTAGTATCATGGCACTAGTTAACTTGCCAAATTTCCATGTACTTAAATGCCATAATGGTTATGTAAAGTTCTGTAAAAACTAGCCGATTAAAACTGTTGAATACAATTGGTTTCATGAATATGCCCTCGATCGGTAAAACATGATTGATACCTCGAATAGAGTCCAAAGACCAGCGAATACCTTGGTCAATTCGAGAAAAGTAGATTAATACTATGGATTTGCTAGTGTATGAATAGCTGCAAGAAGGGTGTCTAAAAAAGTGTCACCTCTACGGGACGAAGACCCCGTGGTACAGGTAAGGAAAATGAGTAATCAAATTAAAAAAAATATAAACCAAAATATCAGCAATACAAAAGGTTAGGTTGCATGGTCGCTAGACTGAGTACTTAACTCTGCTAGGCCATCAGGCTGCCAACTTCACGCTGCCAGGATTCCAACTTCACGCTGCCAAGATTCCAAGTTCACGCTGCCAGACCGCCAGGTTACCAACTTCACGCTGCAGTGCCGTCAGATTGCCAACGTCACGCTGCCAGGCTGCTAGGCCGCCAGATTGCCAACTTCACAAACATGAAAATATACTGGTTCTGCTTACCTGTACCAAGCAGTCATGACTGGGCATATTATAAATGAATTATGTGTCATTTTTTTGCAAGAATCCCAAGAGAAACAGTACGAGCAGTGATTTAGCCGTGATTTAGCTTGATTATGTATATGATGACGTGAATTGGCAATTTAATAGCAATTAATGAAACTTTATAACAACACTTAACTATCTGTAATAAGATCACTAACGGAATTAAAGGTGCTGTAGATAGGTGTAGGTGATAAACAATACACGTACTATATACACGTGTGTTATCATCGTAATATATGACATTCTACAAGTGCTCTGGTTAGAAGTACCAACCATTAATGTTGAAGTAAATCGGATTCGTTTTAGAACTGAACATTTTCAATTTACGATTGTCTATATTGGCTGTCAACACGAGTTATAAGAACAATGATTTTCGGCAAATTCTATTCAACAAAGCATTTAAAGATCACGTGTGAATTACATAATTTACAAAGCATATAGGAAGGAAACTTGGCCCCTGTTTTCGAGAAAAAAATACTCAGTGTGCGATATTGAGAGTGGTTAAAATGCCTTTTTTGAATCAAATGTTTTATAAAGCAACCGTCCGTGGCTTTCTGTTACTTCAATAGACTACTTGGTTAGGTTGGAAAATCACGATATACAAAAGTTCAAGCCCAATCTGTGAGGCAGCACCTTTAAGTTCCTGATTTACACGTGTTAATGTTGATTGCTTAAAAAGCTTGGCCACCAGGGGCGGGCTAATTTCCACCATATTGCCATATAGTAAACTCTAAAAATCTTTTCAGAAACCATATGTCAATATGAATTCACAAGCATGTACATTGAGTGACCTTCTACTAAAGTCCTATGTACATTGAGTGAACCTTTGCTAACTTCCTAAATTCTTTGTTGATTTGTTAAGCAATAATTGCTGTCAGAGGCGGGGCTTGTACATGTTTACTCAGGTAGATATTATATGAAGGCGAGTGATCTGAGGCCATCATGGCCCTCTTGTTAAGATTTCAGACAGCTAAACTACATGTAATTGTTTCGATCTATTTGCTATTGAAGCTTGATCATGTAGATTAGGCATTCAAATTGTTTAAAGTTGGGTCATTCGGCTGGCAGCAATCAGCTTGTTCATCAGAGGCGCTCGGCTTGTTGAGGATGTTCCATTCAGCTAGGGCATTCAACTTGTTGAAGCTATGTCATTCGGGGGGCTTAAGCTTTTTTATTGCCGAAACTAGGTCATTTAGCTGAAACCATGGCATTTAGCTTTTTATGCCCCCCCCCCCCCCCCCTATCGATAGATGGGGAGGCATATAGTGATTCACCTGTCCGTCCGTCCGTCCGTCCGTCCGTCCGTCCGTCCTGGTTAACACAAATTGACCGTTTCTTCTAGCATTATTATGGCTTGCTACAAAGCTTTCATACTTGCATGGATGTTATGTATGAACACTCTCCACATGCCTGTATCACATAAACCCATTTAGACATTCACCTTGACCTAATTTATGGACAAGGCTTCCACAGGGGGCATAAGCGTTTATTGAACGCAGTCTTGTTATTACTGTTATTTTTCAGACAGCTTAACTAGGTACCGAGACTTTAGCTGTTGTACTATTGAAAATAGGTCATTCAGCTTGGGCATTTAGCTTTTTGATTGCTGAAACTAGTTCATTCTGCTTTTTGACAGCTGGGACTTGGACAGTTCATTTTCTCGTTCGGTTATGTGGTGGGCATTATGCCGTAAATGTTTTTATGTTTTCTGTGCTCGGCTGGTTAAGTTATTAAGTTGAGACTGGTGTTACCTTCCATGTCCGACTTATTATCATCCTTTTGATTCCCAGCGGTTATAAGCGGTACTGCTGCCAGATCTCTTCTGGAAGGTCCGATAACTTCGGCTTCATTGCTTCCCGTATTTAAGCCTGTCTCGTAGACATTCCATCTACGAGTGGGTTTGTCAAGACACTCAATATTTAGGACTTTCAATATTAAGGAGAAAGTCTCGAAAGTTTTTGTATCACTTGTCAGTTACCTGCTTTGTTACTTTTGAGCGCTTTAATTCAAGTGGAGTTTCTGTCCTGGTACATTGTATCAGTAATGTGTGCATTCCTCTTCTTGAATGCCGAGTACCATTGGTATCCAGGTCTCCCGTTCTTAAAAGGCGTCTTTCTTTTTTCTGTATAACATATTTACACAAGCAGCAGCAGCATAAAATATTAACACTTGATGATATATGACATACCTACCTTCCAAAAATAAAATATTTGTAAACTCAATGGCCCCCGTGTGGATTTTCGTAACCTACTCATCGATACCTTTAATTTGATATATTACATGCCTACCTTAAAAAATAAAACACTTAACGACCACGCCCGACCCCGTGCTGGGTCCTTAAAACCATTTCCATCAACTTATCAAGGGTCACTTGACTTCCAGTCGTGACGTTATATCCCGCTCCTCCCGGTTTGGGAGGAGCTGGGGAGGAGCTATATGAAATACAATGGGACAACCTACTGCGCCAGACAGGATACTATTCCACTACTTCTAAAGACGATAGTTTCCCGTACTCACTATTTAACTGCGCGCATTCCATTTTCAATCCTTTTAGCTTTTATAATATTCCTACGCTGAAATTTACGGCTATTAGCTGGTACAATTACCCCCCAACCCCGGTTAAAAAACCAAAGTTCGTTATAACAGATTTTTAACATTGTAACAATTTTAATAATATGAGTATATGGTATTTATTGCATGTAATAACAAATATAAAAAAATGAATTGATTATCAAATTTTTTTATAGAAACTGAGAATCGAGAGTAATTATGCAGTTTCTAAAAATAGATGTGTCAATTGTCATTACACAACACCTTGGGAGAATATTGATCTCGGACAACACGCTGCAGACATGAGGTCAACATTAATTATTTAAGTTACATACATGTACAAGTTGACATTGATTGTGCAAGCTTGAACTGCTCCAAAGAAAATGTTAAAATCTCGACCAGATTTAGTATAGATATTTTGGAACTTGAATTATTCAACTAGAAATTGATTGTGTTCGTACATGCATAATGCGTACGCTGAACGCGATAGCTGTATCATAGTATCCCTACTTTTATAAGTCAATGCTCGACTGATGCTGTACTTTTGTCGTCGTGGGCTTTAATGTCAGAATTCTAGCTTTCGGCATTTTTGTGCCACCGATATACACCGGAAGTGCATTTTACTACGAACAGAAAGTAGTTTACTATAATGTTTACGTTCATTCATTCATAAATGTGTCACGTGATATTTTTATCTTCACTCGTCGGAAGTTAGAACTACTTTTAAAACGCACGTGTTTATGTTCGATGTATTAGGAAGAAACGAAACACATTTTTGCAGCTCATTTTTTATGTTCAGCAACAACAGTAACAGTATATTCAATAAATGCTTATTTATTTTAAGAATTTTTGTCATGTTAAAGCGCACAACATGATATGACCAATTTCCTGTATGCGGGATATAAATAGTAACAGTATATATGTCAGGTGTGCTTTGTCGCGAAATAAATACACATTGGTTTCCTCTATTCGTGTATAGATAAAGCCGCAGACCGGGTTAGAATTTTGAATTCACTCTTCTTTATTATTCTATACCATCTTGAATTGTCCTGTATCCTCTCCAACAAACTTACCCAAACATCCTATTCGCTGTGGTTACCTGAATAAACATATGCTGCAGTTGGCTTCTTTTCTTCAGTCTCACGTCTACTTAGTGTTACTTGAATGTCCTTAAATTGAACTTTCTGTGTACGATAAGGTCGCTGTCTCATACGCTGCACAATGTTTAGGACGCTTGATTTAATACATCCCGAAAAAAAACCGTCCAGACCGCAGACAAAATCGCAGACACATAAAAATATTTCAGACTTAATATTTCGTCGGCGCTCGTAGGATGACCATACCGCTGTCATACCAAAACAGTTCATCCTGTATTCCACATTCTTGCCTCCTATCTACTTGTACCCGCATCCAACCACCCTTACTGCGAATTCCTATTGAGAACGTGTTACAAACAACAAATTTGTTCTAGCATCTCTGTTACGGATTTTGTAGCATTTTTATTACCTGATTGGTTCCAATATACCACAGCGTCTCCTAGGTTCCTCCCGCACCTGAAAAACTACCATTGGAATATGCTCATAGAATTCTTCCATGTGGTCTTCCCCCATCGAATCACGTGCATATATGTAAGACAATTAGAGCAATGTAAGTACCATTTGTACCTTACATACTTACTTTCTGTTATCTTTCTCACTGAATAACGCACAACATATTATACTGGCTGGTGGAGTAATGCGCGTGTGGACTGGCCAGACAGCTTACGAAGCCAGTCGGATTTGAAGCAAACAATGTTTATATTTGTTTATATCACAAGTTGTCCGCTGCAAATTCACATTTTATCCTTAAAATTTAAACTGTATTTACATTTGTTGTTAAATTTGCATGCATTTATCTATTTCTAATTGTTTTAACTATGTCCTAAATGTGTTTGTACAGCACTTTTGAGAGTGTAATTACATGATAAAAGTGCTATATAAATATGGTATAATAATAATAAAAAGTAATGTATAGACATTCCATTTCAGTCTAACCCACCATCGACAGTTGTTTGTCTATGTATTCACCGATGCACATTAATTTTGTCTTAGTTGCCTATTCAGCTGCTGTTGATGGTACTAATAGTTTTTGATCTTGTCGAGATTCTCTTCTGTCAAATCTGTAGACCATCTTCACACTTGATGGATAGTTAGAGTGGTAATAAACATACAAGTACTTGTCTGTTGGTTTGTTATATATGTCTGATGTTCCATTGCCATGGTCATTAATTTGTATCTGTCCGTACTCATTGAATGTTATGGTGCTGTTGTACAGCACTGTTTTGTGTACATGCCCATCACGGCCCAAGTCGGTAATATGAACTAAGGCACAGCCTATTTTAGCGAATTTTATCTTAAATATTAAATTCTTCATTTTGATAAATTCTCATAGCTACATGTCAGCAGGTAGATTTATTAGATGATGTCAGTTAGTTCTGGATACCCTAACTAAATGGTCTTTTATTTACACTGACGTGTCGACCTTTTAATGAAATGGAAAACTCATCGTCAAAGACCTTGGACTACATGTCAGCAGTAGACACTTGACAGAAGTCCTTTATTATTAGTAACATGATCATCCAGTACAGAATGATTGCTGATCATATGATTCATAAATGTACAGTCAGTAGAAAAGTTGTGACATTTTTGGGTACGAAGTAACGAAGGACGAAACGAACGATACGAACCTGCTTTCGTTTCACTGTATAACTACGTTGATTATGTGTAAAATGATACGACTTTCGGCAATGTCCGGTCTTCTTCCCCTGTCATGGTCGCCATTGTGTTCATTCCGTGAACTAATCTCTTGGTTTTGTCATTATTTACTTAACAAACACTAAATATCGGCTAAATATATGGTTTATAAGCATGTTAATGTAAATGCCTCGAAAAAATGACATAAATAAAAGCAACGTTCACGGAATGAACACAATGGCGGTCAGGATAGGGGAAGATGACCGGATATTGCCCGACTTTCCTTGTTTAGAACAAGGACTTTCATGGCGTAATCAGTTGATTAATAACTGATTCTATGCAGGCTGTCATATTCTGTGTTTTCTCTCTGTTTTCGAAGCGTTCCAAGATGGCGGTCGATCAAAGTGATATACGAAGCAACATAGTATTTATCTGCCTTATTAAAGTGTGTTATATATGGGCCTACTAGAGTTTTTGGAATATTTTTAAACATCATTAAAATATAAAAGAAAATTTATGAGCTATAGAATAACGCATTTTAGGTCATTTTTATTACTCTATTAGCGGCCATTTTTCAGTATCTTTCTGTCACTTCGAAACTGTAACACATTTTCAGATCCATAAGTGAATTCAAACTCTGACCAAACCACGTGACACATTGACTTTAAGCGAAATTTATTCGGGCGCGCCCGAAAATTCGCTATTTAATTATTGACTCTATCATTAAGTTCTTCCTTCCTCCCAGGGGTCATCATAACCTTTAGCCTCGGTATATGGACGGGTATAGTTTCACAAGGTCAAAGCAAAACAAGTTCACTGAAACAATCATTGCAGTGCAGTCAACGATACTGTTAATGCAATTTTCGTATTGAATTGCTGAATAGACAAGCAATAACATTTGACGTGCATTTATTCAGGGGATGATTACTATCCAATTAATGTCTTACATCGTTGCAATTACTGTAGCGATGCTTCCCAAGGACGTAATCACCGTCTACCTCTGAAAATCATTTGACAACAGACTGAAACTGTTCATAGACAATTTGTCTACTACTCGTATACTTAACATATCGTCAAAAACAACACGCCCGTATTGTAATAACGTATCATAGCAACATACAAAAACAGTATATTAAGTCAGACAGGGAAGGCAGCACTCAACTTAACCAGCCGAGCACAGAAAACATTAAAAACACACCAAGCACAATGCCCAACTAAACAAGCGCAGATCCGCCCAAGTCCAAGCTGTCGAAAAGTATAATAAATTATAAAATTATGTATCAAAGTAACATACGTATTGTCAGATAAAAATAATTATGCTTCCGCCTTCCGACAGATAACTGACGTTTCCCATTCTCCAATAGCATATGATATCGTTTGGATGATAGATGTAATGCTGGTTATAACACGGTATTAAGGAAGCGACACTTTCCGATTGGCATACATACTGATAAGGTCACTTGATACGTTATAAGTTCTATAAATAACATATAACACATACCAATACATATAAGCCAAGACAGTTCTGAAAATACTGTTAAAAGACTTATTAAAACTTCCGAATTTGACTTCTGAAGTTTTCCTCAAATATTTTTCGTACATAAATCAGTCCAATATTACTCTAAGGGTGGGAATTGTGATATAATCACTTGATACTTTATAAGTCCTATATATAACATATAACACATACCAATACATATAAAGTTCTAAATATACTGTTAAAAGACTTATTGAAACTTCCGAATTCGACTTCTGAAGTTTTCTTAAAAGATTTTTTGTACAAAACTCAGTCCAATATTACTCTATGGGTGGGAATTGTGGGAATGCAAAATATTTTTTTTATGATAACAATTGAAAACATACATACTTACGCTCGTAAACGCTTTCTTAATGCTTCATACTTTGCTTGTAATGATGCAATAATAGGCAACTTAGGCGAAAAACTGCGACTATATGTTGTATAAAATACTGGATAAGAAATTCTTGAATGGAATCAAGATAGATATATAAAATTTTATGAAATGTTTTAATTATATGACAAATGTGGCAACACTAATTGGGTAGCACATATTCGTCGTATTTTGTGTTTGTTAGTGAGGAACAGGGTGTACCTGACAACATTAATTATTAGGACGTATTACACTCAACGTTTAAGAGATTAGTACCTCCAAACATAGACTGATCAGTGTAACAACAACTATATCGACTTTTAATACGAATTTTATTACCTGATTTCTGCCCTGACACTTGTGTAAATTAAATTGACATATTGAAATATCGTCGCTGTTTAGTCAAATAGCCCAATCTAGATAACCTAATGAGGTTGGTAGGCATCAGGGAGTACCGCGAAATCAACGTTTTTGTATATACTGTCAAAAAACTAAAAAGACGAATTTCATTTTCTACTTTTCTGTTCATTTTACTCTGAAATTAGAATTAAATACAAACATGACAAATTTTGTGAGCATCCTGATCTGTCTAAGTTAAATCATTTACAAGCTGCTAACATGTTTTATGAATAAGGAACTTGTCTATGTATTTGTTTCATGCTTTTGAAAAAAAAAGTCTTATAAATATTTGATTTGATGTAATAAGTGTACAATTGGTATTATGATTATTGAGGTAGTTTGTCATATGTCTGTGATAAAGCGGTGTATGTGGTGCCTTAACTTCAATTACTTGAGAGGTAGAGAGGTCTTTTCATTGGAGTGTTTAGCACCAAATGCTGTCAATTTGGCAATACAATGTTGTTGTTTGTGGTGAAGTTGTACTCCTTGTTGAAATTATTTGATATTCCTTGTTGCAGTAGATATTCTCCTTAATTGTGCTGGTGGACGAATCAATTGACTCCTTACTAGTGTTGATGGAGAAGGCAATGAGCTTTCTGTTGGTCTTGACGGACAAAGAAATGGGCCACTTACGAGTATTGATGGCCTAAATTAAAGAGATCCTGAGTTTCCTTATTATTGTACGGGGACAACACTTGAGCAATTATTTTCTGTGTGAAATATGTCCCAGTAACTGGGAAACGGTGTATTCGTATGGCACCGATCAGTTTCCTTGATAAATATTTGTAGGGAAGCAATTCGTCGTCATAGTACAGGATAGAAGAGATGTTCGTCCAGTACAGTAATGATACCTGTTTGGATTCTGACAAAAACGTTGCAGTTGTAAGAAATCCTCATATACGCTACCATAGCCTACTAACGCAGACTGGCCGGGATGGCCATTTCGGCATTCCATATTATACGACTTAAATGCCCAAATTCGGGAATTTTACTGACATGAGTACACCTGCATCCCAGACTAAAGGATATTACGGGCCCAATGTCGTGCACAGGATATTGGGCCCGCTGGCCCCCTTTAAAGAGGGCTTTAAGTGAAGGTTTTCCAAAACTGAAATTACTGGTCAAACCCGCCCTTGCGGTACGAATCCTTTGCATTAACATTTAGCGCCAAAAAGTTTTTATGCCCCCGTATCGATAGATCGGGAGGCATATAGTGATTCACCTGTCCGTCCGTCCGTTCGTCCGTCCGTCCTGGTTAACCCAAATTGACCGTTTCTTCTAGCATTAATATGGCTTGCTACAAAGCTTTCATACTCGCATGGATGTTGTATATGAACACTCTCCACACGCCTGTATCACCTGACCCCATTTTGACCTTCACCTAATTTTGGACTTAGACTTGTTTATGGACAAGGCTTCCACAGGGGGCATAAGCGTTTATTGAACGCAGTCTTGTTTTTCTATATAAGGAATATAAGGCTAGACCAAGGGATCGGAATCAATGCCTTAAAGGACCCAATATTAAAAGCCTACCAAGCTAAAAACGTGTAACTATGCATATCATCGACGTTTATGCACTTCATGTCTGATACAGTAATGCAGCCACTTTATTTGTTATTAGAACATCGTATAATTTGCTAGTTAAAATTCGTTAACATATAAAAAAAAAATACAATATTCTTCGTGGTCAGTTTTATTGAGTACTTTGCCGAGTATTGAGCATAGGCCTATTCACTTGGATTTACGTGCAATATATTTTATACAACTTGAACTTTTTTTAATAATGTGAAAACAAATGTGTACCAAAGTATAACAGTAACTGTAAAGTTGGTTATTTGAATGACAACTATATTCCCTGTAGGCTCACATTCGTCGTCTGTTGACTGTTAGTACAAACGTGTCATTTGTCTGAATGATTAACAACCAGGTGATCAACGGTTTCCTGAATGACTGCTTCAAATGTTTTTCTCTGCAATATGTGAAAAGAAGAATTACTACTTTTGACAGAGTATCAATGCCTATTATCTAAATTTAAATGAATTAAAGCAATGAATATACAATATGTCGGTATTAATCTGCAAACGATACATTAGTGCGTCTGAACCGTTGCCAAATAATCCAATGTGTCCCAATCGTTGGTACTTATAAGCTGACATTCTCCGGAGAATTAAAATCGGTGCTTGGTGTTCCTACCGGTGCATATGCAAGTCTAAAGAATGCTTATATTGACGTTTGTAACTAAGTTATCAACAAAATTGTACATATATGGCCAAGGGGATCTGATTCTAGGGAATATAACAAAGTAACCGTTTATAGAACACGGTATGTGCGACAATATGACCGGATAAAACGGCAGTTCTCGATTCATGTTTCAACTTCGTGAAATTTCCAGGTTCAAACACGGTTTTATTGAATAATATTACAATATCGGGCATGGTACCTGCATCAATGAACGCGGCAATTCTAGCTGCATCGTATCAAACAAAAATATAAACATAAAAGCATTATAAAAAACTAGAAGAAGTGAAGAAACAAGCGCCTACCTTTTCGCTGTCACACTGTCCGCAATCTTGGGTGTGTCTCGACCGGCTCACGGAAATTTCCGTACGGCGCAGTTACACGACAGTGTAAAGTGTCAATAAGAAAATGTGAACCGAATTGTCTTTGCGTTGGTATACCTGGCAATAAATGGTGCGATAATTCCTCGTGGTCTTGAAGCTTGCATGATAGCTTGTCCCATCGATCCGATTTTTATTGGACTGTTTTTACTACTGAACATTGTTTTAATATGAGTATGTATGCGTTCAGGCACATGTTTGATATTATTGTCTTGTTACCCGACGATGTCAGGTGAAGGGTACATTTGCTTTTGAGAATCGACTTCTTTAATATCAGCCTTAATCAGCTTTGTCGGCAGTTTTTATAATCCGCAACTTTTCACTCACATTGTTAGTACACCGAGTTTTAGTAAAATTATGTATAATGGATGCAGTGGTTAGAGCGATTATGTCGCTTTTCTTATCTAGCGAACAAAATATTAGCAAATCTCCGAAATAATCCTTAAATTTTCGCTTCATGTGTTTCACTGAATATGTAGGATCATCGTCACATTGCTGAGACATTAAGGAAACGGCATCGGTAACTGTCAAAATTTGTCCAGATACATCGTCCTCTATGTATTTAACAACAAATTGAAACGCATCTGTCGCTTTCTCTAGTCTACCAGGACTCTTCAAACTAGAAGTTCTGCATTGTTTTGGCACAAGCCAGTTTGTTCGAAAATTAACAACGCGCGCTTTGGTATCTCTGCCACAAAATATACAGTTAGTTTTAAAATCATAATGAATGCTAGATCTAAGCTTTACAAATTTTGCACAATCCTTGTTTGAATCTGCTTTACATGTTAAATTGCGTTCGTTTGTATAGGTTTTGAAACACTCTGTATGTATCACCTGTTCTCCATCTATTTAAGTATCTGATCCCCGTATCTCACTTGCACTGTTCACACTGTCACTCCCCTTCTTCCTCAACTTTATAATTGCCTGTTCAGTCTTACAAATCACACATAATTCATCCATCTAAACTAGAAATGGGACTGTTACATTACATACTACATTAAATGGTTTGTATCTATTGAAGAATTTAAACCGAAAGTCATGCTTACTTTGGAAATATGAGTAGCTTTTTTCCAATTATCATGAAAAAGCAAATTACTGGCATGTTTAATTTATTCATTAAACACCCGTTTGTGTCTTAAGATGCACGGGTTATTACATAATTATATAGATTAATGTCACTTTTATCTTTGCTATTTATTCAGGTGACTGCGATTCCATACATCGATAATCTCTGTGGGAATATTTATGATGCTGACAACACCCTTTATTATGGTTATCTGCAAGCAAAACGTAATAAAAACATGTATACAGAATAGCAAAAACAAAGTCATGTACCACTGTATTTCGTTCTACAAGATTGTATTTCACTCCTACAAAATGAACTTCAAGATAGATCTACTTGTTTATTTAATAATACTTAAACACAATTTGTATATATACACAATATCATGCTAGAAATAGAATGAAGTGAAAAAATATAAAAGTGTTGCCGCTTGTTTAAATTGATGGCACGAACACGATTCCGTACTTATTTTTTTGTTCAGCATGTCTCCTTTATTAATTTCCTTTTTTATTTCAAGCGTCTAATCGCGCTTTTCTTTTTACCTGACTATTGACAAATTTATCATTCAACAAAAAAAAAACGTCAAACAAAACATATTTATGTTACCGTCTACTATAAAAATATCAAGGTAATAAATTTGCTATGTGTGTGCATGTTCACATTCCCACAATGTCATGCATTGTGTAAATACATCGTAATTACTTCAAATGAACCCTGTAATCTTTATTAATGATATAACTTAATAAATCAATCGATTGTTTACCCGGAGATCGATTGTTTATAAAGTTACATTCCATTTTATTATGATGTCATCACTGACGTCATAAAAATACCGAGTATGGAAAACCATTTACGACATCGTCGCTGATGTTAAAAAAGGATGATTAAAACTTTTTTAAACAACTTTCCCCTCACATTTCAAGGTGCGGGCTTTAATGGTAGGTGTATATTTACATTTCAAGGTGCGGGCTTTAATGGTAGGTATATATTTATTAACGTATACTATCGTCCAGTCTTGAGAAGATTTTTTTTTCAATTTTGTCTAGGTCATATTTTATTTTAAAATGGACTATTACTGCCAAAACGCATATTGCACTTGAAATCATGACGTTATATTTTCATAGGGCATCGAGCAAAGAGGTAGAAATAGAAAAAAATATGAAAAACCAAACATTGGAGACTGTTAGAGCCAGCCGACGACATGGGTCTTAATATCGGACTCTGTCCTGTACTGGGCAGGTGAAAAGGCAGCATCACTGGGCTAACCGAATTTAGAACTGCCAGGTGATTTATTCATAGGGCGGTTCGGCGCCACGGGTTTGAGATACTCTGGCTTCTACGTTCAGGTCCGGCGTCGCTTACTCGAATATGGTCACCAAACGCCTAAATAATTCATCTTGGGCCAGGCGGGAATGACTTGGCGTCGGCAAGTATATTTCGTATTTGCAGAGTTATTAATGCCGATTTAGATTACCTATTTACTACATTAAATGGAACGACCATTGCATGGTTTGATTTTTTCCAAAGTAGGGCCTGGTCAGTGTACCCACAAGATGAGAAC
This sequence comes from Spisula solida, assembly GCA_947247005.1. NCBI lineage: Eukaryota > Metazoa > Mollusca > Bivalvia > Venerida > Mactridae > Spisula > Spisula solida. Next base: position 36,332,818 of record OX365947.1, on the reverse strand, counting down.
TTTAATAAAGCAATGGAAAGGAAACGTCGTCGGATGAATTCCTTGGACCATGAATTTGTCTCCCGAAATAATAGGAGGATGATTTTTAATTTATTCAAGACGGACCTTGACATTCAGGGGCTGTTCAGAAATGATTGTGTCCACCAGTCCGATCTTGGCCTGCAGTCGACGTTAGATGCACGGAAGGAATTCTCAGTCCAATTTTCCGGCTAGATCTTTGGGAAAATCTTTAAGACTCTGTGGCGGAAATTCTAGCTTCAGTGCTTATTACAATAACATCGGTGTGTTATCTTATCCAAGCCTTACTGATATATATCATCGTTAATTAAATGCTAACGATGACAAGCAAATATCCGATACGGGGTTTCCTTTTCTGTCACAATGTAAACATAAATCACATCAAACGGCGATTTATTTTTATTTTTGAAAGAACAATTATACTGACCTGTTAAAAATTATCAGTTAAAACATGAATAATTCAACCCAATGAATAGAAACCCGTAATTTACGCTATTTAACCCTAAAACATCCCAAACAGCATCAAATGCTGTTGACGCGCAACATGGCCCTGCCATTTTGTTTGTTCATCACGTGGCTTAAAAAAATTCGTGAACGTCCAAACGTACCACTTCCACAAATATAAGATTTAAAAATGCTAAGCTAAAAATTGACCATCATCATGCTTTGGCATATATTTAAAAAAATAAGTTAAATTAACTATTTAATGTGAATCGCAACGAAGCGCAATCGACCTGTCTGCCCCCCCCCCCCCCTAGAACGCGCACCTGTTTTTCATCCGGAACGTCACGGAAGTTCGGCTGTTAGAGCGTACCGCATGGCTGTAGGTTGTTTTGTCGTTCGAAGATACCAACACCGTGAGTTTTTTTATTCATAGTATTGTTATTACGGATATATTTGATAATAGAAGGGCTAGTTATTAGAAGCATGTTTGATGTATCCCCACTCCTGGGTTATGTCAACCCTTAAGTACGGAAGTTTTTAAACAAAATTATTCCTGTCGCCCTTTTAAACAAAATTAAACAACTGTTGTAAGTAATACAATGACATGTAGATTAGCATATGCCAGTAATTTTGTTGCTTGCTTAATGTGTCATACCCCTAAAAAGTACAGAAACCAAGTATGTAGCCACTAAATTGGCAAACGAATGCGAGAAAAGTAACCTTTACTCGTTCTTGCCTACAACAGCAGCATACACAGTTCAACTGGTTTCAGTCAATCCATGATGATGTTTGATAGAGAAATGGATCTTTCCATAAACTTGGCCATTGGTAAACCTGTAGATGAAAGTTCAAAATTCAACAACAAACTATGTTATGGGTTTAGAAGAAACATTGACAGTGGTACATGGAAATGCTCAAGAAAATTTAGGACAGACCGCAAGGAATATGAAGTCAAATTATGACAAAAGATAAATTCCATAACGAATACTAACCAGGAGATGCAGTGTGGTTATATAACGCCAAACGGCGGAAAGGCCTCGGTCCTAAGTTACAAAACTTTGGACTGGTCCATACACAATTGTAAAGAAATGGGGTGATGTCTTGTATAGTATCAAAGAGAAGCAGACACACAAATGCCGAGTTGTCCACCATGACGTATAGTATCAAAGAGAAGCAGACACACAAAGGCCGAGTTATCCACCATGACAAGCTTAAGAAATACAAGGGAGACAATTTTCCAACCTGGTTGCAGGATGATTAACAGTAATTTCTTGTAGCATTCCATACACGTATTCCGTGAAATTATTTTTGCAAACAATATTATGTTATCGTATAAGGGAATACCTTTACATTATATGTACCTGTACACACTATACTGTCAATATGTCTGACCCTCCAGTGATCTTTCCCATAAATATATGCCATTATAATTATACAGTTCTTTAATACATGGTTATTAAAAAAGATCAGATTAAATTACCACATTTTGAAATCTACATAAGATACAGATGAGATAATTGTGAAAAGAAAACCCATAAAGCTATAATAGCCTTTTTAGTATATTGTACTAGCCATGAACGTGATCCTTATTTTCTATCATTATAAATTATGCTGCGGCCTGGAGGTGTAAGATGTGCCCTCACTTAGACAAGGCTTTCCGTGTAATAACCATTAGTTAGATTTCAATGAAAATTGGCATCACTTATCAGTACTGAGTCTATTTGTCCATATCGTCGGCCAGATTATTTATCATTTTGAATTATTGTCCATTGTTTCAACCAGATTTTCCAACGAAATTGGTTATTTGATTGGCGAATTCGGCGGCTGAAAGGGTGGGCGGGTGGTTGTCCAAAATCGGTTTCAGATTGATAACTTCAGATATGGAATAAGATATCATGATTGAACTTGCTGTGTAGGTAGTTTATATGAGTGTGACTGTTAGGGTCAAGATCAATGTTACTAAAAAAATGAAAGAAGCGTTTCCGCTCTATAAGGTAGCTATATGAAAAGCTTGATTGGGATTGGAAGTGAGACTGGTGGGTCAAGGTCACTGTTACTATATTAGAAAAATAGCGTTTCTGTTCTATAACGTTTGTGCAAACGTTTCTGTTCTATAACTTGTGTAAGGAAATAGATATCATGGTGAAAATTGCTGTGAAGGTAGCTTACATAAAAACCTTGCTTCGGATCGACAGTGGAGGCGTTGGGGTCAAGGTAAACGTTCCTAAATTAGAAAAAAACTGTCACCGCTCTGTAACTTCAGTAAGGTATGAACTATAGTGATGGACCTTGCTAAGTGGGTACCTTATGTTAAACTGCCACTTTAGATGGGGGCTGGTGGTGTCAACGTCTCAGTCACAAAACTGGATGTATCCATTTCCGCCACATTAGGATTTGCTACGACGAAAATCAGGTTTTTATGGAATGTCCATGTCTTGTTCACAATTATAATTTGTCCGGGCTATCTCTTTGTAACCATTAGTCGGATTTCTACAAACCATTTGATTCACCAGTACTAAGCCAAGTCGTGAGTATCGTCTGTGCATGTCAGTCGGATAAATTTTCATCGAGTTACGATTCGTAATGGCCTTCGCTTTTTTACAATTACACTTTTGTTCGCGCTATTTCTAAATCTACCATTGGTCGGATTTAATGAAACATTGTATGACTAATCAGTACAATAACTAAGTGTGTACATCATTAGCGCAATTGTTGGTTGGATCAATCGTAAGGGAGTTATTGTCCTTTGTGTTTGTGTCCACGCTATTTCATGGGAACTATGGATTAGAAGTTATGCATGCTGTCAACTCAAAATGGTCAGATAAATTTTGCTAATAATTGCATTTAACCAAAGTTGTACTGTTCATCATACATGTAATTTGGACATCTAATGCTCACATAACTATGTCAAGCAGTATCTAAGGGTATTCATCATATTAAGTAATATTTCTTGTTTCAATTGATGATTCAGTCACAGGTAACTGTATCATTGATAAAGAGTAAAAACACACGTCTATAAAATTTATGTTATCTTAGATATTACAAATTTTATAAAAAAAACAAAAAATGTGTCCACAAGACACGGATGCCCCCGCTAAAAGCTGTCATCAGACACATAAGTATAAAGTTATGCAAGTGGAATAATTTGTAATAAAGTTTGTAGTTGCTTAAATGTGACATTACCAGAAGACAAAAACTGGGTCTGTAAGTCTGGCCTTGAAATTTAGGGATGTCACGATGTAAATAACAAAGCAGATAAGATTTGTACACTTGTGCCTTTTAACATCTCCTAGTACGACCCTGACCTTTGAGATAGGGCTCTGGGTTTTGCGCATGACACATATTGTCTTGATGTAGTGAACATTTGTACAAACTTATTTAAATATCCAATTAGATACGACATAGTTACAGAGTGGGCACGATTTGAATGTCTATTTTGAGCTTTGTAACATTTGACCGCTAAGTGTAACCTTAACCTTTGAGTTAGGGACCTGTGTCTCCCGCATGACATATCGCCTAGATGTGATGAACATTTGTGCAAAGTTATATCAATATCCAATAAGAAATGACGTAGTTAAAGAGCGGGCACGAATCACATGCCTATTTGAGCCTTTTAACCTTTGACCTCTAAGTGTGACTTTTGAGCTAGGGACCTAGGTCTTACGCATGACACATGGTCTTGATGCGGTGAACATTTGTACCAGGTATTATAAATATCAACTAAGAAATGACATGGTTAAAGAGCGGACACGAATCACATGCCTATTTGACCCTTTTGGCCTCTAAGTGTAACCTTGACCTTTGAGCTAGTGACCTAGGTCTTGCGCATGACGCATCGTCTTGATGTGGTGAACATTTGTACCAAATATTATAAATATCCAATAAGAAATGACAAAGTTACAGAGCGGACACGATTTTACAATTTTCGAACACACACACGGACAGGATGAACACTATTGCCCTTCCGCCATTTCATGGCGGGGCATAAAAATATTCTTGTTTACTCTTTATAAATGATACAGTTACATATGGATTCAGTGTCACAAAGTTTAATTTTATTGTCCATTGTGTGCTCGTCTGTCGTCAAGTCAACTATTCATCGAACAACTTTTGCTTCTAAACCAAATTTTATGAAACTTCACTAGAATAATGCTAGGATGGTCCTCTTTCAGATTCCAATTCTTTTATCATGATTCGAGATAAAACAAACATGGCTACTTTTGACAGGGCTAGTGTTCTAATTAAGAACTTCAAAATAATGTGCAAGTTAATTTCTTAGGGTGACCTTTTACCGAATTCCTATTTTGAACGATTGCTTTAAAAAGTGGTCGCCTGTGGCGCCGGGGCTTATTTCCAGTTATATGGCTATATATAGAAAACTTCGAAAACCTTCCGCTCATAAAAGGCTGGCCGGATTTCAATATGAATTTATGGTTGTATTCTAATAATCATATATTCCAATTTTAAGTACACACGGTCAAAATTTCCACGAACTTTGTAAGGTGGGAACTCATTTATGTCACCTCAAGTTTAGAAAACATATTTATGCAATAAATTAGCTATACTTTCAAGTGAATGGGCAATATTTCCCTGGGCATTGGCTGACCTATTGGCTGGCTACTTACGACTTCTTTTCCTCTATGTCCAAAAGTTACTGTTGTTCAATTTTCTTCTTATTGGTTGAGGGTGATGCCGATGACTTAGCAGTTGGTGATGCTGAAGTATTTTGCTACAGGGTAGGAATTTCTTTTGAAGTCGATGTAATCGGTTGGGGCATTGCAGCTTTCATTGTTGAAGGCGGCAGTTTTGCATCTGATGTCGAAGCTAAACAAAAAGTTTAATACGCCTCTCTTGTTTCAGCTCCCAATGTCACTAATTGACAAAGACAGTTTATGATAGATATTTGTAAATTAAAACGAATATGACTTATATACTGAATATCGTCTAATGTGCATTAAAATGGACTTTGGTCTGAAAATGTATGAGACTCTTGCCGAATGACCTAGTTTCAACAAGCTGAAAGGCCCAGCTTCAACAACGCACGCTGCTCAGCGCTCATTTGAACGACCTAGCTCCAACAAGTGGTATGCCCGCAGATGAATGGCCAAGTTTCAACAGCAAAAATGCGTAAACACCTAATTCAGCGGCCTGAAGTCACAAAAAATTAAGAAAATGGTAAATCACTGCAACCGCATAAAGGATAAACAAGAATAATATTAATAATTGTATGTAAGTTGAGTGCTATTTACTAAGGACCTTTCCGTTTATTGGCACCTTTGTGCATACATGTATGTCTTTCTCATTGTGTGTAGAACTACTGTACGCCATCATGGCAATTGAAAGAAAGGGGTCCAAGCTGGTATGGTCTTTCGCGCAGTGTAGAAGAAATATTGGCACTAGTGTCTCGTCAAAACGTTCAACCAAGTCATTAGCTTGGGTCTTTGCATATGGTAGGCCACATAATGACACATAAAGTTTCGACTCAAAATTTCGCCGTTAGACAGTGAAGAAATTATACTCGCGACGATATCAAACATTACCATGGGTTTATTCTTCAAAGTATTCTGCAAAAGAGAAGGGAAGACGTAGTCAACGAAACCACCTCACTTTTATTGTGCAATTCAACTCGTTTGAGGGAAAAGCACATTGCTTATAAATACACACTTGTTTAACTCTGCATCAACCATGTCAAATGCAGTTCAGCATCCTCGACTGGGTCATTCAACTACGACATTGTACTAATTGAAACTAGGTAATCCGACTGGGGTTTTCGGGTTGTTTATTGCTAAAACTAGATCATTCAACTAAAACCATGCCTTTCAGCGTTAAAATACTATTATTTAACTCTTTTGGACTTGCGACAGCTATAACTATGTATTTCAGCTGTTTTACTGTTGTAACTACGTAATTCAGCGTGGGTGGAATGCCTTTTGATTGCTGAAACTATTCCATTCAACTTTAAACAGATGGGACTCGGCGGATCGTTGTGTGTTACACACTTCTTCTTTTAGGACTTCTGACGGCTAAAACTAGGCATTGCAGTCGTTTTACTGTGGGAACTGGGTCATTCAGCTTTTGGATTGCTGAAACTAATTCATTCTTCTTTTCGCCAGCTTGGACTGTGTTTTCTGCGCTTTAAGTTGGTTCAGTTAGGCATTATGCCTTGTGTTTTTATTTTTTGAGTGTTCGGCTGGTTAAGTTGAGTACAGCCTTCCCTGTCTGACTTAATATGATCTTTTAGCATGTGGAACTGATCATATACTCTTGAAGAAAAAAATGAATATGAGAAAAGTGGCAGCACGTTTGATTCCAAAACTGGCTGAATTGTGAACAAAAGAAAAGTCGTATTGAAGCTGCAAGGAACTTCGTGCACACATATCACAACCTAGGAGAGTCCTTCATTACTATTGTAATAACAGTCGATGAAACTTTGATTCCGCTGTATGATCTTGAAGCAAAACGGGCTTCAGCTTCATGTGTTTGGAAAACCCCAGCATCTCCTTTTGCCATAGAAGGTAAAGTCTGCCGGTCACAGAAGAAACAAATGTGTATCATCTTTTTCCACGTGGAGGCCGTAATATTGACACATGTAATTCCCATTGGAAAGTCAATTCAGCTATTAGATACAGGTTAGTACATATAGATATAGTTTGATAAACATTTAGTATTATACAGTATTTGATGATAAAGAATGGCGATTTTAAAAAACCCAGATACATGTAAGACACATGTCGGTCAATTTTCAGGTCCTACGTCGACACTTTCCGAGAGCCATGTGCGTCGGGAAAGCATGGGAATTTCATCCTTCATCATAACAATGCAGAAACTCACACATCTAACGCGACCACATAAAACATCCAGGAATTACTCTACTTGATCATCCACCTTATTTGCCTGATTTGTCGCCAAATGACTTTTATCTCTTTCCAACTTTGAAACGAGAATTGCGCGGCATAGAAATGATATATTTACGGAACTTCGCACCAAAGTGCTAGATGTATTGAATGAAATTCCGAAGAACAACTATCGTGACTCTCTTTTCAACTGGGTATAACGTTGGCAAAAATGTTTAAATATGAAAGGGGGTATTTTAAAATTTTGAAAACTAATGCGATGGTTACCGAAGCAGAGTTTGTTGACACACGTTAAACTTAAAATAACGTCAATTAGTGCTCAAATGACGTTGCCCTACGGGTGTCATGGTTCGACAAACATGTTCTGATTTTTTGTTTTAGATATTTGAATACTAATACTTATGATAACTCTTAATATATGTGCTAACCACAAGAAAACATATTCCTTAAACATAATAAGTAGTAACACAACTATAAGCATTTTCTCGTTAAATTTTGTTACGAGCTACCCACGATTGTTCTACGCTTGAAGTGTGTTCCCTTCGTACCCACTTGCACGGCAGTAGATCCAATCGCTCTGACAATACTTTCTGCTACGAACAGACAGACCGACAGATTGACACAAGTCACTGAGCAGCAAGGCAATGAATGACTGATTGCTAGCCTTAGTTGTTTCAATTACCTCTTAATGAACAAGCCAGAGTATTAACATTTCATGTAATTTATTAAGTTGATCACCTGAACAATCCTTTTGTATTAAAATATGAGGTAATGAAACTAGTAATATATAATTATTCAATTTCATTCAGATTAAAAACATAAACTACTGTTTGAGGTGGCGGTGGCTTAATAAGGTAATAGGGTAAATATTCAATCAGGACTGATAATACAGAAGGACGAGTAAAATGTATTTAGTGTAGCTCTAAATATTTAGATCAAGAAATTACTATTTAAAATGATTAAGATCAAAATTAGAACAAGGCAGTCCGAAAGACGGCTATAGTCCCCCGCCGCATTAATGAACAGTGATATTAATGAACAGTGTGATATTATCCAATAAGTTACACATTTGCTTATATAAGTTCATGCAATTTGACTCGTGCGTTAAAAAATTAGCAGCGGGTGGGAAATGTAAGGTTCAAATATTTGACCTTTTAACTGTGACCTTGCCCTAGAACCGGCATGGTTGGAATGTGGGTTCTGCACGACGTCTTAATTATTAGCTACACATTTGTATGAGTTGTATGTAATTCGGCCATGGCTTTAAACAGTTATGGAGCGGACACGGAATGCAAGATTCAAACGTGACCTGTGACCTAGACCCAGCATGGTTAAAATATGGGTTCTGCACGTCGTCTTCATTAGTTACATTTGGTACGAGTTTAATGCAATTCGGCCCAGGCATTAAAAGTTAAGGAGCAGACACGGAATGCAAGATTCGCACTTTTGACCTTGAATTGTGACCTTGCATGGTTGGGATATGGCTTCTGCACGTCGTCTTAATTAGTTACATTTGGTACGAGTTTCATGCAAGTCGGCCCAGGCATTTCAAGTTATGGAAGGGGAACGGATTGTAAAGTTCAAACCTTTGACCTTAAATTGTGACCACGACCTTGAACCGGCATGGTTGGGACATGGATTCTGCACGTCGTCTTCATACAATTCGGCCCAGACATTAAAAAGTTAGAGAGCGGACACAATTTTGTTACGGACGGACGAACGCTTGGACGGAGACCATTCCTATAATCCCCTCTACTTCGTGGCGGGGGATTAATACCTTTTTGTAAGGATACGTTACATAAATTAAACCAAAAAGGGATATGCCTAACCTAAGGGTGTAGGATTGCTGTGTAACAATTCAAACGAAAAAAGCTCCTTTTATATCGAGATGAATGTTGATAAAAAAATAACAAGAGGGTCATTTGGCCCTAGGTCGCACACCTGTTGTAGTAGTGCATGTACACCCCTAATGGTGACCCTATACATTTTCTGAATTACATTTAAGGAAATACAGCCTCTATTGCAAGTTCTTTTATGATTAATTCGAAATTGTGACCTCTGGTGACTACAAAGGGTTTTCTATGATCTGACCTATAATGTAAAGAAATTATGTTCCTCCACATAACAGTACAAATACATGCTTTAAAGACAAAACATTACCTAAACACTTAAGTGGGGCTTGAACCCACGACCCTCAGGAATATGTCAATTGACATTGTGATCATGTTTTTGACCCCAGATAACCCAAAATCAAACTTGATCTAAAAATTTTTGACATGGTCGTTGTGACCAAGTTTCATAAAGATTCTCTAGAGAAGACGCAACCCAATTGTTGACGAACGGACGGCCGAAGAGTGATCACAAAAGCTCACTCTGTCACTTTGTGACAGGTGAGCTAAAAAGGCCCATGGTGGGGTTCAAACACATAAAAACACTTCAAACAGTAAAACAAGTATTTTTCATGCTCTGCCGTAAATGTCATCCTCATAAAATCTCCTCTGCCGTAAACGTCAACATTTTTGCGCATACCAGGATATCTTTGGAAGGGTCAAACATCGGTTTAAGAGCACAGATTGTAACTCAGCAAAATTGTTCAAATATGATATTTCGTTGGATCTGTGAGGTCTAATAGTTCAATACTGTCACAACCTGTTTACTTTCGGTCAATGAATGATAGATTTAAACATTAGTTTCTACATGTCGTGTTTAAACTGGGACCATCAGCTTTATTCCGCAAAGATAACATAAGAGACTCTTTGAATAGTTTCAAATTTCTGAGTTATTTTGTGAAAAGGTCTACATAGGAAGACCAAACATAGATGTAAGGTCTTCCCATAATGATCTAGTTTATTAATTAAAACCAAATGTATTTAATGTTTTCTAGTTAAAAAAATATTATATTGAAATTGAATGTTCGGTATAATATAAGAAATAGTTCACATCACTTCGGGCCCAATGCCATTATATGGACTGGCTAGTCAGTCCGCGTTGTATATATGGACCTCAGCGTCGCTTCGGTCCGTATACACAACTTCGGCTGACTAGCCAGTCAATATAATGTCATAGGGTCCTCAGTGATGTGTACTATTTCTTAATTATTATACTAGTATATCATTTAGACTATGGTTAGATTTAGTCAATAATAATGTTCCAATTAAACATATTTCTCCGCTCGGATATTTGCAAAGTTATCGATTATTTCTGGAAATATGTATATGCTTAAAAGAATGCATGTGAAGCAGAAATTCTCAAATTCATTCAATAAAAGGGAAATCAAGGAAGACATTTTAATGCAACAACACGACAAAACATGATACATTTATTAACCATCAGTAATAATGGATTAGGATGGATGTCATAAATGGCAACATTCGTATTTGAGAAACGTCGTTAACGAATCAAGATTGACGTTTTATTATTGACTATATTCGTGACGTTTAAATGTTTTACTTCGACGCGTGATTGTGGCATTGTGCTACATAATGTGTCATATTTGCAAATGACCATCTTCGACGTTAATGTTTGTTCGTTGTTGGACCTTTATGGCTCCTATCCATGCTTAATTTTATTGTTGAGTACGCTTTATCTGTCCTATATGGTCATTATCTTTTTGTACTTGTAATATGTGACGTCTTTTTGTGTGTTTTATTATCTTTGTGTTCTTCTGTTCCATACTCAATTGCAAAATAATATCTTGAACATACGAGGGGTGATCAATATATTCGAAGACTTTTCTTCTAACTTTTTATATATTGATTCTAGAACAATGAAATTACCGGGCAGTATAAATCTATCAATTATCTAGCATTTTAATTAATTAATTAATTATATGAAGACGTCACAGTGTTCTTGATGACGTCACTTATTGTATCCAAGGAACAGCGCGCGCCGTCGAGCGTAACGGACAATAAATTATCACAGAGCAACGGCATTTCATTATATTAACGCCTAACTTGGACAATCCTTGCGAAAGCTCGAAGATGATTTAATCAACATGTATGGAGATTCTTTGCACAAGAAACAGTGATCTACACATGATTTCGGTGTTTATGCGATTGTAGGGATTCTGTCAAACTGACGCCATGGTAAAATAAGAATAAACGGAATAATTAAGACAAAGTTCGGGATATTCCTTAATTTCTGAGAAATAAGAGGCATATTTCCGAACGATATGTTACTGGCGAACTCTATGATCAGTATAGATTACAAAACAATAACTATTTCATTCCATTTTAAACACGTTCCTAAGAAATTGCTCCCTAAACTTGTTAGGTCGTGATTTCTTGTTCATCGGAATGGTGCTACCGGTAAAGCCAACCGCCTTTTTCAGAGTTTGAAGTCCAATAAAGCATCATTTCTATTCCGTCTTACATTCCAGAGTTGCCCATTTATGACTTATTTCTGTATTAAAAGTAAATCAATCGTATACACTGGGTCGGATATGAGTCCAGAAAGGAGCTCGTGGCTGCTCAAACGGTGACGTTTGGAATGACGACACGTGACAACAAGCGTCACGCACCCATTTCATGAATAAAACTATGTTATAGGTGCATTCGGTCGGAGATATCCTACACTGAATAATGTTAATTTGCTTTTTTGCTGACAAAACGAAAAGTCCACGAATATATTGATCATCCCTCGTACATTAAAGTATGATGGAAATTAACGTAATAAGGGAAGACGTAAATACATGCACTTATACATATTCATACACGTTCAGTTTACATGTAGTTCCTTTACTGACAAATTGTCATACACGATAAGACAAATGGCCATGTACCTGTCACACTTCATATTTGTGTCTGTCAAATATAGACATTGTGTCTGCGACTTTATTTTATTTCGAAGAGATATTCAAATTAGCACAACGATGGACTTACATTTGAGTCTTATTACGCGATCGGTATATTATATTTCTGTTGTTCATCTAAACAATTGACGGCAAACAGAGCAACACGAGACATATAACAAACGGTAAACATATTATACATGTAAGAGTGACAGGCTGGTAATCGTACGAGGCCAATAACAGGGTTTGTTAATCCAAACATAGTAAAACACCATGCAGGAATTGATTTTACTAATACATGTACGATGATTAAACATAATAAATTATACTTTGCACATATGAGCAGACTCGAATTTTAAATGTGCTTCAAGAGCTCTGAACATCTGGCCGACCATTGTCTAGTATGGTAGGGCTACCCTGAAAAAGAACAAGTCACAAATTCCAACCTGTACGTACTTAGGTGTTGCATGAGGTGCTGTGGCTGACAAGCTAATGGTGACCAAATTGCAGTTTTTCATATTCCTTTCGAAAGAAGTTGAAGCCAATCCTGACCAAGTACCAAGAGGACAAGCCTGTAGTTGCTTGAAGGAGTTTTTGTGGAAGAGGTTCTGGAACAGAACAGGACAGCAGTAACTCTCCTATAATATACTTTCAACATGCTACATAACTGCATTTTGTGGACGACGACCAAGATTTCGTATCAAAGGCGGTGGAGGCCAACAGAAAATTTATTCTACATGATAGAAGAAGCCACCAGGTCGTAAGAAAATCGGAATAAACACGTCCTAAATAGAATACATAAGTCGAGCAAGTGTACATGATGCTTGAAAATGGACATGAACAAACTTTACTTAGATTTTGTTAATATGATCATTGTGACCAACTTTCATAAAGATTAGGTCAACATTGTAACCTCTAGTGACTACACAATGTTTTTCTATGATTTGACGTTGAGACCTAGTTTTTGACCCCTGATGTCCCACGATCCAACTTGACCTAGATTTTATTGACATGATCATTTTGACCTACTTTTCATGAAGATTAGGCCAAAATTGTGACCTCTAATGACTACACATTTTTTTATGATATGACGAGTGACCTAGCTTTTCACCCCAGATGACCCAATATCAAACTTCACCTTGATTTTGATGACATAATCATTGTGACCTAGTTTCATAAAGAGTAAGCCTGAATTGTGACCTCGATTGACAACACAAGGTTGTTCTATGATTTGACATAGTGACCTTGTATTTGACCCCAGATGACCCAACATCGTACTAGACCTAGATTGTGTTGAGAAGATCATTGTGACAAAGTTTCACAAAGATTTGGTCAAAACTGTTACTGCTAGTGACTACACAAGGGTTTTCTATGATTTGACCTTGTAACCTAGTTTTTAACAAGATTTATACTCGCTTAGAAACATGATTAGAAATGCATCAGTCCAACATCTACTGACGATGTTGCATAATTATTTCGATTAGTTGTATTTCTAAGCACCAACGAGTGAATCAACCTTTTGTTTTTTATTGGTATTCCCACTGCTGCAGTAAAGGCGTTTTTATCATAAATCCAACACTATGACGAAAGAACAATTAACTGATTTAAACGATAAATGTTTTCTCGCATTAGCTATATGACAATTGCAATCAAACATGTTTGTCATACAATGACTATCTAATGATGTTTATTATTAACAATTTCTAGACACTACCATTTGCAATATTCTATAAAATATGTTTTATTGTAAATTGTTAAAGATACTGTTGATTATGCCTATATAATGCAAAACGTCCCTGGTTCAATTCTCGAGCGGTTATTTCTGACGCGCTAAATTCTTTGCCCACCCAACAAGCGGTGGTTATTGACCACTCTTCCAGATAAAAGAACGGTCGATCGGCAAACAAACAAAAACAAATATAACATGTGTATTTGGCACACATAATACAGTGACATTTTGTGAGCCTAACACCACGGTGCACAATAACGTGGTCTAGGGCATCACAAGCGGGTAGCGCGCATAGAATAGTCCGACTACTATTTGTTAACTATATTTTGTATGTTGCAAGACCTTGTATTAATACGGACCCCGGCAAACTAAAACATGTCCCTGTCCGTTTAGTGTAGACTGGAATACTGGCCAAAAATCTCAAAATCGCTATTGTACTGCTCCTGTGAGTCTGCAATGACTGTTGCATTGCATTATTTCATGGACCGCCAAACGGCGCTTCCACAAAGCCGCTGATCCGAGATATATAAATGTGCTTTTCTGCAACGTGCATGCCTGGAAATGAACCCAAAAAATAAACGTAGTCTAATTGACTCGTCAGACCATTAGCCATTATTCCGCTAAATGCACAGACATTTTTATTTCTAAATATCTAAAATGTCTTGAATAATTGATAACATAAAAAGAGAATAAATACCGACAGCATGCTGCTAAAATGACGGAATAATGCCTAAAGTTAAAATCTAGAATTTCTTCTGATGTCGTAAATGAATTGTCATGGCCTGCATCCAATATCATACGTTAAACGACCAAACACAATCAACTTAATATTCCTAATGCGAGAACGAATATTTTATGTACTTGAATATCAAATAGCAGAAAAGACAGCTTACAGATTCAGATAAGGTTATTTTGATGAAGATCTATGCCCCAATCGAATACCTATGTAATGTATTGGTCTTTTTCCTAATTACGCAAATATATAAGCATGCTACATATACAAAATGTAGTTTTAATTACGTAGTATGCAAACATTAGGAGAATTCATTTATAGTGACATTATATAAATCAATTATTATATGCCCCCCCCCCCAATCTTTGGTGAGGGGGAATATTGCTTTGCACATGTTTCGTTCAAAGAATCAAGAATGCTAAAACCCTAGAATATTTAAAAGGTCATTTGCGGCGACAAAACTCGTCTAAAATGCGAATTTCTCAGTATTTACTGCACCTACAAGTATGAGATTTAGCACGAGTGAATGAAATGTATCTACCAAATATGCAATTAATTCTAAGCAAAAATGTTTTGTTCATAAGTTATATGTATAGTATATGTAGTTTACAATGAAACATCAAACAGCCAATTTTACAGTCGCGTGATATTGTACGTTTGTGTGTATCATATTTCCGTTCTAAACGAAATAATGGCTTGCCCTCTCGAACTATAAAAACACAGATTTAACAGCACTTTAACGACTTTGACTGCTTAATATATGGCATTATTCCAACGTGTGAATGTCGCTTTCACACCATTACACAAGGTTTGTGTAGATGTGTACAACTCAATTATTTAGAACTGGTTCAGTAAAATAACTACATGTCATTGTATACGTAAATATTGCGATGCTTTTATTAGTCCCCTACCGGTTTTTGACCGGAGGTGACTATAGGTTTGCCATCCGTCCGTCAAACAATCTGGATTCTGACATAACTCAAACAGTTTCCAAGTTAGGCTTATGAAACTTGTTATGTGGATAAAAAGCCAAGAAAGTTCTGAATATACTACTAAAAGACGTATTGAAACTTCCGAATTTGACCTCTAAAATTTTCTTTAAGATTTTCGATACAAAAATCAGTCCAATATTACTATATGGTTGCGAATTGTGGGGAATACAAAATATGATCACAATTGAAAACATACATACTTACGCTTGTAAACGCATTCTTAATGTTTCAAAATTTGCTTGTAATGATGCAATTATGGGCGACTTAGGTCGTTACCCTTTGCGAATAACTGCTTCTATACGTTGTATAAAATACTGGATTAGAATACTTGAAAGTAATCAAGATAGATATATAAAACTTTGTTATGAAATGCTAAAAATGTATGATAACTTTGGTAACACTAACTGGGTAACACATATACGTCAAAATTTATATGAAAATGGCTTTGGGTTTGTTTGGGAGGAACAGTGTGTACCTGACAAAACCTTAATTATTAAGACATATACTCAACGTTTAAGAGACCAGTATCTCCAAACGTGGAATAATCAGTGTAACAACAACGGCAAACTTTCGACTTTTTATACCAACTTTAAAACTGATTTTTGCATTGAAACGTATGTAAATTGTATTGACATAATGAAATATCGTCGATGTTTAGTCAAATTTAGATCTTCTTCTCATAACCTGATGATAGAAGTTGGCAGGCATCAGGGAGTACCGCGAAATCAACGTTGTTGTAAATACTGTCAAAATACTATAGAAGACGAATTTCATTTTCTACTTATCTGTCCATTTTACGCTGAAATGAGAATTAAATACATACCTGATAAATTTTGTAAATATCCTAATTTGTCTAAGTTTAACATTCTACTAGCTGCTAAAAACAATACACTAATAAGGAATGTGTCTATGTATTTGTATCATGCCTTTGAAAAACGAAAACTTTTATAATATTATGTTATTTGACCATTGTATAGTTTTGTATGTTCTGTGTATATATCTTGTATACAGTACAGCTCGCGCGACTTTTGCCTAAATCACTTTGTCACTGCGACCAAATTTGACTTGGAGTGGAAAATCACCGCGATTTTCCGAGTGATTCCACTCGTCAGTCAATCACCCGTCACCGCGACCGCCGCGATCCGTGATGCCGATAAAACGCGGTGAATGTCGGTGATTCGCGGTGAATCCACTCGATACAGGTAAGTTCTACTGTAATGTTTGAATTGATGTACATGTGCAGTAGAAAATATTTAGAAAGCGTTAGTAAACATTTTTTCTCGACGGTAATTACACAATAACACCGTACTTACTTACATGTACTTGGTGAGATGCATTTAACTCCAAATTTTATATCCAAGTCGTTATTAACAATTGGGAATGTCATATCAAAACACGTTATCCATCCGTTAAGGAAAACAAATCCATGCACACACGTCTTAATGCGTATCACATCATTTAAAATTACCAACTGACCAGACGTCGGCATATGCCAATTACCGATTACTCACAATGTCGCACGTGTACTCGTTGTGTACTAAGCGAGCAATATGACGCAATAGAGTTTAATATTTGGAATTATATATTTAATACTTTTTTCTAACATATTTTACACGTAGGCCTACTCATAATAGTATTTCCAAGACACCAAGTAACACAATTACACTCGATATGTCGCTGTGTTTTCATTTGTCAAGTTCTGTTGGGAGAATATTAAAAGTTCGATTCAACCGTTGGGAGAATATTAAAATGTGTAACCATGTATAGCAATTATAAACATCTAAGGTCACTTCTTTTATATCTTCTGGTTTACAAAACCGACGACCCTCAAACTGGGGAAAATATTGAGGTCAAGTGAACTAGGTGGACTCATTTTCGAAAAACTAGACCATATTTTCTGTAAATAGACGGATGACGTAAACAGCGACCAAATTGTACATGTAATTTAATTTAGTTAACTGCGTGCGCAAGTGCCCGTATATTTTGATTAATTTATAATATGTGACCAAATACTATTTTCCAGGATGCTATATTGTTCGTACATCGCATTATTGTGACAACTAGTCAAAAAGGCGAGACTACGGAATTATACTTGAAAATACGCGGTCGAACCGACTTTGAATTGAGACAAGGAGAGTTGAATTACCTTCAAATATTAGATCTAATCCATTATTGTTACACATGTGTTTTATCAATGCAATATATAATAATCATGAATTATTATACTAACACTGATTAACAGATTATAAATGAGCGATGAGCGTTGATTTCAATATGTTTCTATTAATTGAGTCAAAGCGTGCAAATATTCGCAGATCAGTCAAAATTCGAATGTGCATCGGCTACGATAACTTTGATGTCAGTTCACAACAGTTTCTTTTGCCCGATAAAGGTCGGCAGCGTCTGAGTATTATTCATCTACCGATTGTCGGCGACTTCTGAAGTTACAATGTCGGTACGACTGTCTTTGATCGGAATAGTAAGGGCATGGTGATTTATAGTTGCGTTTTTGTCAACATCCACATCCTGCTATTTGTTGACTACATACGTTCAATTAATGTTTTCATAATTTATTTCATAACCTGCACCCGTTTTATTAATACTTCACCATTTTCTCGTTCGTACATCTACGCACGTAGGCTGCCGTATACGTTGCTATGGGCGAACGTATACGTAACGCCGTTGCTATGGATCGTACAAACGAGTACCTGCTTCTGTCGAAATTTTAGTAAGGAATACATAGGTTGGGACTAAAAAATAAAATAATTCTTTACGAAATTTTGTGTTGGGTTTTAACAATAAAGTTTATTTGTTATTTTGTTAGTTTTTTTTATTTTCTTGCGCCCATTCACCCGCCGGATAGACTTGTCTCCTAGTGACCGCTTTTTAATTTCTGACTGTCCACTATGTACTAGTGAGTGCTGCTTTCCCTGTTCGAGTGTTTTTATCATCTTGTTAATTACGGCATGTGCGTAAAAATATTGTGGACTCGATTTATAAATTAATGTTGAGGGTTCGCAATAAATACTAACAAAGATCTAAAAAAACAACTCGTAAACTTAACGTATTTTTGTTTAGCGATCTTAATTCAATAATCGCCACGTTTCAATCGACAGCAATTTATAAAATTGTGGTTATGTACAGTCAACTGTCTTTAAACGACAGACTTCACAGTTTTTATGTGTGTGCGAGTACCTTATATCTCATATACACAATTGCACACACAAACATAATTTGCGTCAATACCATGTGGTCTAAAACAACCGACCTCCACAGAGCGGCATTTTTTCTTTAATATCCTCCCTAGCACGTCTTCAATTGCACCGCACAGACAATCACGTGAATAAAGTTCACAAACGACGTCATGCATTAGTAGACTAGTCGTTTGAAGTTGCCGCCGATGACGTTTTATGTTTGCCGATAAAAGACCACACGCCGACGTCAAAGAGACACGCCACGCCCAAAGATCGAAATGGGTTAATTGGTGCAATGGAAATTTACCCAGATTTATACGCCTATAATCGGACATGCGTACGTGTCAAACAACTAAATGTTGACATGGTTATTTTTAGTGTTATTTACGAGAAAACTACTGCACCAATATTTTTTCTAGGATTTTTTTAAGGAATTAATTAATGGACTTATGTATTTATTATGTAAGTACAATTTCACCACATTCTAATTTGCACTTCAATACGTGTCGGAAATAATTAATATAAACAAACAAGAAGCAGTGCCGCTGTTCACGAGTAGTGAAACACAATTAAATGTACATGTAATTAGCACATGAAAAACCATCTGATTATTTTCACTGTACGGAATGGACGCGAAATCGAGAATAATTCAATGCCAATTCAGAAGATTCTCTTCATATACAATGTACTTACCTGTATCAAAACGAAATCACCGCGATTCGCAGTGATCACGGTGAATCGCGGTGATTTCCCCGTCGCTCATTTCCGCGATCAAGCCCGATAACGCGAGGGCAATTTCACTCCGACCGACATCTTGATTTCACTCATGTTCACGCATCGCGGTGATCTTGGGTGATGCAAGTGGAAAATCACTCCTACCCCATTCGCGGTGATGCGCCATGTTAGGCAAAAGTCGCGCGAGCTGTACTGTATGGGCCGGAGGCCATTTGTACAATAAATATTTGAATTTGATAAGGGGCAATAAGGGGATTATGCACGTCTAAATATATTTTGATTCTGACAAAAAAATTGTGGTTGCTATGGGAACAGAAACATTGAAAATGACCTCAAACCGGTAGGGGACTTCTGTATTGCTTGCAATTCTTAATTACTAGTTAAGTTCTAAATTTAACATTATTTAAGAAATAAAAATCTGTTCGCGTATATTGTCGGTGAATAAAACACGGGCAGGAGTTCGGATGCGGAAAAATTAAATCACGAGTGCGTAGCACGAGTGATTTAATTTTCCGCATCCGAACGAGTAACAGCCAATTTGAGAGGTATGTTTTATGGGGGTAATAATACATGCTCTTGTTTGCACTATGTTTATACGGATTAATCTGCGGATCGTGTTAGAATATTATATATGTACATGTATGAGTATCTTCATAGCTTAGTGAATAAGTTTTTGGTTTTCACTGTTATTTCGTGATGTTATAATACACTACTCAACACTTATAACCGGTCACTTCATATATTAACGAAATTCCGGTGACTAAGTATCAATTTTATATTCTAACGGTTACAAATGTATACGCGAAGTGTAAATAACATAGAAATAAAGCTTGATGATGATTCTATTATTTTTAAACATAATTATTCCATATAATGGACGACCACCCTCAAAACCAGAAACACATAATAATTGGATTGAATGCAATGTCAGTAATCCATTTTTTAAACATGAAACATGACAAACAATAATGTATTTAGACGATAAGGCAACAATAAAAGCACATTGCAAATCTTTACTGCGAAAGGTTGTATAGTCGAGGTAATGTGAAAAAAATTAAAATCATCGACTTTTAATAATTAGCTGGATTTTGATAGTGTCAATGTAATTCACCATATGGAACACAATGTCACCTATAAAAGACAAACGCACTAATATTTTGGTATATCATAATTGACAAAATAAAGAAGTGTATGAAATTTGATCTATCACCACGCGTTTTCACTATTTTGAGAAATTTATATTTTGTTCACAGATTTATGACGTGTAATTATTTTAGCAATGTTCGATGTTTTTCTGTTTTTGCTATATAAAACATGAACATTTATTGCTTTAGAGCTTATAAATGCCGATTGAGATAAGTACCTATATTCCCCACATTGCCGTGAACAGAAATATAAGAGTTTGAAAAGAGACCGGTTATAAGTGTTAACATTGTGTTGACCGATGATACTTGCTCTTTACCATTTCTACTTTTGGGGTACCATGGGGCATACGTTTTCTTTACAAACATCTCTTTGTGACGAGAACTAATCTATCCGTTGCGGAATCTTCATCAACGTTGAATCCAACACGGATATATAGGGTGACCTATTTATAAATCATAGTGAATGTCATTGTACAGGATGTCCAAAAAGAAAGTATACAGTTTCAGTGTCTATTTATCAAACCTTTTCATTCTGCTATCGCAAAGAAAATTTGAACATGTGTAAACAAAAGATATAAGTTTTTTCTGTCAAGTTTTAAGAATATAACTAGGATACTTTTTAGAATAACATAAATTTACGAAAATTACCTTATTTTGCCCGTGACGTCAATTCAGTAGTTTATGACGTTCTCAAGACGTCCACCCTTACGTGTCCCTTCTTCCACTCGTTCTTGAAAACTATTAGTAACATTTGCACATGCGTATAAACTGGTATTTTTACCTTCTATTTTGATGTTCCTCATGAGCATATACGTGTCTGTTAGCTTTGTGCTGTACACTAGCGATTTCACATAGCCCCACAAGAAGAAGTCGCAATGATTTTGATCCGGGCTGTTGGCAGGTCATGTCATACAACAGTGGTATTTCCTGGAAATTAATTTGATACCGAATGTTTCACGTAGTTCATCCAACCCCAAATGTACAATGAGTGGCCCTGGCGCATCTTCGTGAACTATGAATCATTCAAAACAATAAATCAGCTGCGGTATTTAGGAATGAGCTTGTTTAACAAAGACAAAAACGAGTTGAGTTTATTTCTTTCTATTGTGCTATATGGATCGCTAGTGTACAATCTAAAGCCAGCAGACACATTATATGCTCATCACATGAGAAGGTTAAACATCATTTAAGACACATGAGCCATTGTAATCGATAGTTTCAAAGAACGACTTGAAGATGGGAAGCATCAGAAGGCGGTCGACATCGTGAAAACGTCGTTAACTACAACAAAATGACGTCACGGACAAAATAAGGTAAAATTAGAAAATTGAGATTATTCTCAAATATATCCGAGTTATAATCTAAAAACTGGTCACAGAAAAAACTTACATCTTTTGTTGATACATGTGCAAATTTTCATTGCGATAGCAGAATGTTGGAATTTGATAAATATACACTGAAACTGTATACATTCTTTTTGGACACCCTGTATTAATGACGTACTGGCATATACCGGTATAGCACCAGAAATTTGAATTATAGTACTTTCCAAAAATGCACTATAAACTTGTTTTTAAATCACCACATTCATTCATACAATAAAGTTAACGAACTTTATTGATCAGTAACGCCTCTTCAATTAAAGGCATGTACTTGGTGTTTAATTTGTGATTTACAGAAATTAGCTGATTATTAAGTATGAGTGGAAAGCTAATACATGGGTTTACATTCTGTAGATAAATCTTCCTAATCTGAGTTAATTGTCGTCTTGTCAATTGGTAATGCGTTAATAATAAACTTAAGGTCGAATTACGCGATTGCAAATACGAAATTGTCTGGCAATGTAAGTATATTTTATGTTTCATTAGCGTCTAGAGACGTCGGATTGATAATGAGAAATGGCTTCCTTCTGTGATACCGTCTATGCCTTAAAGGGATATTAAATGGTATTTGGCTGAATTGTAAAACTTATATCCTTCAACACAGAACGTGCTATTGCTATTTCCTTTTATTGTGGTAAGTTTTACTGCACAAGTCATTCAATTCAATGAAAGTAAGTGTGCGTCAGTTTTCGGTTTCTTTCGCATTGTGTCAGTGCCAATGACCCTCGAAATGTGGGGTTATTAGTCAAAGCACATCTGGAGTGAGGTTGTATTGTGTGTATTTAGGCAGATGTACATAGTATATACAGTATACATGTATTGGGTTCAAAGTCAAATGAGAACCAATATACACATATAATCGTCTGTTAGGTAAACTTTAAATGGATTCGATATCAAATAGTGTGCAAATCGTAATTCATATATCAAAGGCACTGTAGCGTAGTGGATAAATATGGAAGCCCTGGAGGGCACTATTGACTTAGGTCTTGTGACTTATGACTTGTGACTTAGAACTTGTGACTTAGAACTTGTGACTAATGACTTGTGACTTACGACTTGTGACTTACATTCTACAAATAAATCTGCGCGCACTTCCTTGGGCACCATGGATAGTGAAGGATGTTGTCTGAATCGGAATTACCTGATAATAGTCTATAGTGAGTCAGGTAAGTCGGTATTAGTTTTGTTTGATTGAAATCGTCATTGTTGAAGGCATCGAACCGTTATTCTGAATTGTTAAAACCATTAACTAGAATACCGTTCATGTAATAGCATAATGTCACATGGTATTATACGTGTATATGTGCATACATAATTATAATGGTTTGCTTCCTTTTCACTATCATCTGTGCGTCTCATTTGAGACAGATAGTTCGGACTATACATATAGATTTTAAGTTTTGTTAAAGTAATAATAATTATATGTTCTTCTATATTTTTCCAGGTGAAGAAACTGGGATGTCCGTGCTGTGTGTGAATGTTCGGTGCGTTTGGTTCCACAAATGATGTCGCGGTGCATACCTATTTACCTGCATTGTCTTTATATCCAGCAAAGCGACCGGCTCAAATGTAAATTTGGCAATTGTGTGACACTATGGGCTAGAAAATATTTTGTATGTGATTGTGTTGTACCATAATGGTGAAGTAGAACATTTTAAGGTTTTGCAAACAAATTCCAAGTTGTGGATATTAATACATTGTTATTTATGGCGCCTATGAACCAAACTTGTCTAGATAGCTTTATATTATCCGTATAGGTTTGATTTCATAGTCAAACATCTATAAAATAATACGCTATTCTGTCATGTTTTGAAATACATGTAATGCAGCAGACTCAAAATTGTCATTTGCAAATGTGTGTTTGTCTACCGTTCATCCTTTGCAATATAATACTGTATTTGTGTTAGCTCCGTATACAAAATAAAGCAATTAAGACCAAAAACACTGTCAATTTCATGATTTCATATCATTCCATGATTTGGGCTTAATGATAACAAACGACGGATAACAAACTCTGTCATGTTTAATTACAACATTTATAATAACAACACTTGTTATGATACATTTTGCTGTCTATAAGTTTATCAAAGATAGTGTGTATTTCACATTTTACACGTCATAAGTCACAAGTTTCAAGTTATAAGTCACAAGTTACAAGTCACAAGTCATAAGTCACAAATCGAAATCTTAATTGACTTGACGTTATAACCATACTAGTGGGTTACTATACGAATAAATGAAGCATTAGACCAACATGTCAAAATTATTAGAGCAACATATACATGAACTTATACTAAAGTGGCTCACCATAACAAAACCGACTAACAACATGTCACACTGTTTAGAATTAAACACATGCCTTTCCAACATCGCAAAATCAATTGGAGTACATGTATATCATCAAAGTTGTTCTCTAGCATGGTACAGGGTCTTAGGGATCCTATATCATAAACGTTCCTATTTTTGCCAATCAGTCCAGATCGGTTTGTGTTTCTCTGTCGACTATATCAACCATAACGTCCATTTGAGTATATATATATATTAGGTTCATAACAAGACAATGATATTTATGCTCAACTTGAGCGGGTTTAATGTAAGTATGTGCATTTCTGTCCACCGCAGTAGTGGTGTTCTTCACAACTTTTATGCAATATTCCACAAGAGATATTTTGAGGATTCCATGACAATTAACCAGATTTTCATTTTATCTCCACCTGCAAAAACAAACAAACAATTTAATTACACTGACCATTCGATTCACCTCTCTTAACCAAAAGATTCGCCACGATAGTGACGCTAACATTATACGACTATAATCTATCTAAACGTGGGAAATATATTATAGCAACGTCAACACTAACTTTATATGCAATAACATATCGATAAAGAAGAATTTTAAACCTAACTCTTATGTAGAAGAATGATAGTAAATTCGTTTTTATTTTCATAATGCAACTTAAACTGACTTACCTGTCTTGCTAAATATAAAAATCCGATTCACGTATCATCCGTTTTTATCCACGTAATTGTTGGACGTAAAGAAAGATAAAGCATACACATATATTTATAGTTTGTTTGGTCACAACTCCTATGTCACAAGTCATAAGTCACCAGTCAAAAGTGCCCTCTGGGGCCTCCACAAGTCACAGGTTATAAGGCATAAGTCATAAGTGCCCTCCAGGGCTTCCATAGATAAACGCAAACTTCCTATAAGTCTCTATTGTATTCTGAGTTGAAGGTTCGATCCCCACATTTTTTGTTGCATGTGTCCATGTTATCATGTCTTATAATAATTGGTTTTATTATACTGCTGCCTTAATGAATCGATACTTCATGTTGTAGTGAATATATTATATACAATAAATTATTGTATAATTATTGTACTGTAGATAAAAATAAAATAATTGAAAAGATACGACTTGATAAATAAAGAATGAATATATCACAAACAATTATCTGCATACCTTACTTCGTGTATTTTATTATATAAGTTACAAATAAAATACAAATACTTATAAAAGATAAACACTTGGATGGGTGTCGAACAGGTTATCTCAACAAAATTACGGGCATGCTTATCCACTCGACTAAAGAGACGGTGTGAGAAAAATGGTATTCAGGTATAATACAGTTTATTGAAGGTATATAATTATATTCTATTATATGAAACATAAGCCCCCTATTCGTTTGAATGGGACAGTTCCCTCATTAGTATAACTTATTGCACCAACAGTAGTAAGTGTATGTAGTTATAGAACACATGCAACGCCTGAATATTGTTCAATAGAAACTGCGTTCTGCTTTGTTAAGTATATGTCAAGTTGTAGTTCTGTTGAATTAAACATCCGATTCTAAAAATGAATTAACATTCAAGCAAAAACCATCAAACAAATGTACATGTACATGAATTCCCAAATCGAGGAGAAATGAACATTGAGAAATCCCAAAACGCCAAAAATCTAACTGTAACAGTATTAGTAAAACCAATTTTAATCTAATGAAAACTGTTCATTACACGAACATCTAGATCGAGCTCGGACTCCTGGGAGAGACGATGTTGATACCACTGAATGTTTTTTTCATTAATGCAAACGGAAAGAAAGATCATTGTACAGGTTGTCCACACGTAGATGATCTAGCATAAACAGAAAACGTCTCTGTAGTACGAGGGTTGTTCAAAAAGGAATGCAACTAAGACCATACAAATTTATCCTTGATATATTCTACTGAAACAAGCCTTTGATCACATTGTAATATTCATCTCCGATATGTATGCGAAGTTTCACCAGTTATTCCATTTTACGAGGGTAGTTCAAATTTGAATGCAAGTGATGCTATATCTTTCTTGTATCAATGAGTTTTTAAAAATAGAGAACTGTATATCAATGATAATTGTATTAGCTTTAAATTGATACCTCACATTTTAAAATCTGTTCAGTGTAGCTGTAACAATAGGTCGATTAACACTGTCTACTCTTGATACGAATGCTTAAATAATTGGGAAAATGTAACTTTTTTCTGACCAAATCGGTCCCATTTAAGAATCGTTGTTATCTTAACGCGGGAGCAAATAAATTATTTAAATCAACTTGTATGGTGAAACGGTGTAATGTAATATCTTATTCATCAACTACTAGACAGTTTAAGAAATTTTAAAGTGGTGTTATCTTATTTGCAAATGAACCTCATGCACGTCATCCAAATACCGCAACAAACTAGAAAGGGGTTGCAAAAATATGTTTTGGAAACTGGTGGAATATTTATAATCAGTCAAAAGCTCAATGTCTTGGCACATCAGGAACATATTATAATAAACCAAAATAATAGTTGAAACCATTTTCTTAACAAACAAGTTGACCGTTTGCAAATGTAATGACAATAAGCAAGACGCGGGTTCCTTTTTGTCACCAATGGGACAGATCCATAAATAAGTAGGGACCAGCAAAGACAAAACAAAAGTATGCTTTGCAAAACGCACCATGTGCGCCTGTAGAAATGTACACCGTTTTCTTTATAAACCCGGTTTCTACCACTCAATTTGACAATGGGTAAATGGCTAGCCTAACAAAGGTAAATTTCTTTCAGAAATGGAAGAAATACTCCGACAATCGCTGCCAAGCCACTTGTTTAAAGGATGGCATGCTGTTGCAGAGCAATTGGGCCACCACATGCAACATCCCTAAACGCGACTTTCAGAGAAGCGTGAACGTTCTTGAGCTTTTTGACCATCCTTATTTGTCAAGAATTGTTCCTTGTGATCATTACTTGTTTCAAACGACTGTTAAATTGCATTGTCTGAAAAAATATCAGGTAAGTTAAGATCTCGGTTTGGCTCAAACCTAGTATATGCGCAGCGTGCAGCGTACCTAGGAATGATAAAAGTAGTTGACGAATAAGACATTACATGACACCGTTTCACCATACAAGTTATTTTAAATATCGCATTGAGAAAACAACGATTCTTAAATGGGACCGAATTTTGTCAGAAAAAAGTGTCATTTTCCCAATCATTTAAGCAATAGTATACACGAGTAGACAGTGTTCATTGACCTGTTGTTGCAGCTACACAGAACGGATGTTAAAATGTGAGGTATCATTTTAAAGCTCATACAATGATCTTTGATATACAGCTCACTATTTTAAAAAAATCATTGATACGAGAAAGATATAGCATCACTTGCATTCCAATTTGAACAACTCTCGTAACATACAATGTAAGCTACTTGTATAAACAGCCAGAAAATGACTCGTCTGGAGAGGAAGCTAATACAGCCCTTTTGTCGTTGAATCTAGGTTATTCAGCTAGGGCATTTTGCTTTTTGATAACTGAAACTAGGTCATTCAGCTTTTTGACAGCTGGGACTTGGGAAGTTCATTTTTCTCGTTCAGTTATGTGTTGGGCATTGTGTCGTGCAATTGTGGTTGTGATGTGTTAATGTTTTCTGCGCTCGACTGGTTACGTTGAGTGTTGCGTTTCTAGTCCGATTTTCAGTTATATTTTTGTTTCTGAATTTGATTATTATCGCATGTTAGTATTTTATTTGGCTATTTGTTTTCTCAATCAATTGCCCTGTCACTTACAATTCCTTTTGGCGACGGAAACTACAATTGGAAATGTTTTAGATGGTTCATATAGTACTCGTAATTACTGTCGTAATACTGTATCCACACCGGTGCGAGTCAGAAATATGTTGCAAGCATACATGAGTGCTACAGATTCCATATCAAAGCAGTATTCTTACACTGTATTTTTCTCCATGGAAGCGTATAGAGACATAGCGTGATGAAACTAACGGTATACTAGTATCCTTTCCGCTACCACGATTTTTTGGGGGTTTATGAGAAATTCATATGGTCCCTATACCCCGTCCCTGAGACACTATTGACTTGCAGCACTGATAAAAATTCGATACATCCGGATGCTACACACCTACCTCAAACCGAAAGTGGAAAAAATGGTCAACATTTCGACTAAAGGTCACCGGAAATGACGATGTGACGGTGACCCTTGCGCGAAAAACTTCTTTTTTTTTTTTTTAGCTTGACAGGCCTACTTTTTGGCCCCTTTAGGGCATCGGTCCCGACCCCTTTGTCTAGCCTTATATTCCTCCTATAGAAAAATAAAAACTTTTTGGCGCTAAATGTTAATGCAATTCCACAGGGAATCGTACCGCAATGGCAGGTAGGACCAGTAATTATTTCAGTTTTGTAAAATCTACGTTCAAAGCCCTCTTTAAAGGGGTCTAGCGGGTCCAAAAACCTGTGCACGACCCTGGACCCGTAATATCCTGTAGTCTGGGATGCCTGTGTACCCATGACAGCATAATTCCCGAATTTGGGCATTTAGGTCGAAAACTACGGAAGGCCGAAATGGCCATCCCGGCGAATCTGCATTAGTACGCTATGGTAGCGGAAAGGATATCACGGTTGAATTTAGGCTATTTTATTTATCTCCCACGTATATTTTGCGATTTGTATCAACGAAATTTACAACTTTTGTTTATTTTCTGACTTCATGGATCGTGACACTCCGTAGAGCGCAATTTTCTTTTCGTAGCGTTTATTCGATTATATTTATATTCCAGCAATTTGTTATAACATGTATCAATTCATATGCGTAAACGTGCCATACGTAATTGGAATTTTGCTTTAAATATGCATCAGTTTGACGACAAATAAACATAATAGTAAAACTAAAATTCCAAAGGAGGACGTTACAATACTTTGAACAGCGGAAGTTGTCTATAGCAACAAGAAAATTAACTCATCAACTCCGCAAATAAATTAATCCATATGAAATCGTACACATAACACGTGTTGGAATGCAGATTTGCGTGATAAACCGGTGAATGGATTACGATTTGTCGTTCATATGCATAGTTATTAATCACGAACGCCGTAGGCATATGGACTTTAAAACCGTGATCTATTCACTAGTATATCACGCTAAACTGCAATCTATTTCCTAATAAGTGCATAGCATAATTGAAATCAAATATAATTCAAAAAATGATAAAGCACATGTAGTGTAGTTATTTGTATTACATCCATGCATTCAACTGAATAGACTTCAAAATGCTCAAAGCGGAATTTTACAGGTCTAGACTAATCTTCTTTTTCTCTTTTGTACCCACTATGTTTACCTAAATGCTCTACATTAAGTTTTACCCTCTCTGTCTGGTCTAAAATCTGTTTGATCTTGATAAATATTTATAATCAAATATGCGGCGAGTGTTTTTACACTAATGACGAACTACTTATCTTAGAGATCTGATGATTTGATAATCTCTTAAACATATTTTCAAGTCATTTAATTTTGTACTGTACTGTTCATATTATGAACAATTGTGTATGAATACGAGAGTAAATGTTACTGAAATATACAAACAGATCAACGATTCAAATGTACACATAAATGGTACGTGTTGCTGCAGTTTAAACACAGTACATGCTACAAGATTCTATGTTACGAATCGTGCTTATCTCCTCGACTTCGTCACTAACAAATAAATAAGAGCTGCATCACATATTTCTTAATACCAAAAGTTAAAACATTTTCAACACCGCATTATCAAGTGTTTACGAACATAGAACGAACTTATTATTAAATGCCTAATGATATAAGACATGATAAGACTGAGTAAGACATTATAATTGTAACCAATAATACCAGCATCCGATTTGATTAGAATTATATATATACTTCCGGTCATGTGACGTGTTCGCAGGTGAAAATTTTCAAGCGATTGAATATCGATAAAGAAATTGATCTATTGAATTATTTTGGATCTAAAAATCTGGAAACTTATCATAGTGTTACATAAGACGTTTGTTGACATTTTGTGAAAATCTGGAATTAAAATCATGTGGAATGGTGAATTTGCAGTTCCTGTTCAAAACAGGTATGCCACTCTTGCCGGGCGGGAAACTAACGGTGAGTTTACACAGCCGATTGATTTGTGTAATCCGAACAATAACAATAATACTACCACTACCAGACAAGCTTTCGCACAGTGTTCATTGGAAGATAAAATGTTACATATTTTTGATGAATTAAGATTTGTAAGGAGTGAACAAGTAAACTGCAGTAGAGGTATGAATTATTTGCAACAATGTATGTCTGGCATGAATGATAAACTGTCGCAGGTAATCGAAACCACAAATACACAGACTGAAGTCCTTAAAACTTTAACGTACAAATCAATTGATATGGAGGCAAGATCGAGAAGAAATAATTTGATTATTAGAGGGGTTAGTGAGAACTATGGTGAAAACTGTGCACATCTGGTATTTGACTTTCTTAAAAATCATCTGGATATTGACCCCCGACAGGTATACATAGCGCGAGCGCACAGACTGGGGCGTAAACACAATGATCGCCAGTCACAATGTAGGCCAATCATCGTAAACTTTCGAGATTATCATGTGGTGGAACTTATTATGTATCGAGTAACACGTTTACGTGGTTCAAATTTCTCAATAGATCATGATTATCCACGGGAGATCAATGAAGCCCGTTCCCGGCTATGGTCCAACTTTAAAGACTTGAAACGTCAATATGCTAACAGCAATACTAAAGTGCAAATAGTCTATCCGGCAAAATTAGTCTGTGATGGTCGAATTATACGAGATGAACTACCGGATTGGGGACAATATGTCAATACCAATAGACTCCATCAGGTGTACAACATCGATAATATCAACAACCTACCGATTCGAAAACCTACTGATAATATGGCTGACACTCAATTCGTGATGAAACCAGCTTGTAATAATACCGGTAGTACGCTACTAGCTGCATCAGTCACCCAATCCACTACAACGACGCTCCATGGATTAAATAAACCTGCAGAGACACTTGCTCAGCCAACACAGTCTAGCAATATACCTACCAATAGTCTCCAACGTACAGACCCTACCGATAGCATCGTGCGTACAGAATCTACTGTCCCCAAACGTGCATGCTCTACCACTGATCTCCCACGCACAGACGCTTCCAATGACCGCGAACGGACCATCGCTACCAACGATCTACCACGTACAGGTTCTACCAGTGATCTAATAAATGCTACCTCTACAGATAATTCGTTGACAAATAAGTGTAGTGATAATTCAACAAATGTTGAAATGCATGATATATCATCCCCAGCACAGTCAGAGGATATTTCATTTCCCGCACCCCGTGGAAGATCTAGTGTAACTAAGGCGGCGGCTCGTTCTGAGCGTCGATCACAGTCAGCTGTTCCATACAAGAGACAAAGTAACAGTCGGTCAAGGTCGAGAGCCAATACTAACCGGGTTTTACCCAATGCTAAAAATAGCACAAATTCGCCTGACATCTCTGTTGTGCAAACACATTCCGATGAACAAAGTGATCGTGTAAGTGGCAGTCAACCGACAGAGCGGACAGGTACACCAATCACGCAAGGTGTTCAGTCAACCCAATAGGACAATACTGAGAAGGTCACACTGCGTTGCGCTCTGCTAAATGTGCAGGGTCTTGTTACCCGTAGATCAAATAAACTTAAATCTCCAGAATTATGTAATATTTTCAGTAATCATGACATTATTTTATTAACGGAGACTTGGGCAAATGCCTTTTGTGATCTGAAGTTTGATAACTTTGAGTGTTATTATTTAAACAGAACAGAAAACAAACTAACCTATAAGAGGTCGTCAGGAGGAATAGCTGTTTATATTAGAAATGATTTTGTATGTACTGACACATTGGTTTTTACTTGCGAAGATGACATTATATGTGTAAAAATTAGTGCAAATAAGCTCGGTTTAAATAATGATGTATATTTTTGTCTATGCTATGTTATACCAGAAAACAGCAGTCGGCAGTCTATGGTCGATACTCATACATTAGATCGTTTATTAAATTCAATAGTCGAATTAGACGCAAAATGTAATGACGATTTACAGTTAGTTGTATGTGGAAATTTTAATGCTCATACATCGGATAGTCCCGATTTTGTTCCGGACGAATATTTAAATGATATTGATATTTTGCCTGATAATTACCACAAAGATAATAAGTTAAAGCGTTGTTCATGTGATAAAGGTAGAACTAACAATAATGGTACTATGTTGTTAGATTTGTGTAAACAAACATGTATGCGAATATTGAATGGACGTTTTGATAATGACAAAGATGGTAAATATACATACGTAGGTTCTAGGGGTTCAAGCGTAGTCGATTATGTAATCTCTACACAAAACTTATTTCAGTATATTGATATCTTTTCTGTACACAGTCCTAATATTTTATCGGACCATTGTCTAGTTGATTTTTCTTTTGTATTTATCACTAAGTGTGAGGCGACTTCAGTAAATGATCATACTCATTTAAACGGACCGGGTTTTAAATATAAATGGGATAATGATAGTAAGGATAGTTTTATTGAGGCATTGTCTTGTGATTCAATTACAGATAAATTGATTAATTTAAACAATCAGGTGGATACATCTCAAACAGATAGTGACATAAATGTTTGCATATCACAACTTTCCAGTATATTAGATGAGGTAGTTTCGCCTATATTTAAGCATACATGCAACGCTCAAACAAATAATAGTAATACTCAGACAAACAATAATAACTGGTTTAACAGTGAATGTTCAGATAAAAGACGTCTGTTTTATAGAAAATTAAATTTATTTAGACGTAATGGATCGGACGAAAATCGTACCGAAATGGTTAAAACCAGATCGGATTATAAAACGTGTTTACGTAAGTCGAGGTTGAATTATGATCATTCCCAAACAAAGAAACTGACGGACGCTAGATTTAAAAATGCGAAATTATACTGGAAAATGTTAAAAGAATGTGCAGGGATCAGCCAGTCAAATATTCCATTGTCAGTTTTTGAGCAATATTTTAAAAGCGTTAATAATCCGGGTGATCCGTTTTTCGTAGCTGATGATGACATTTTACATTTTATTGATAGATACGAGAACAATGAATTTCAAATTATGTTTCATGAATTAGATTTGTCATTTACTGAAGCGGAAATTTTCAAAGCAATAGGACAGTTAAACTCTAATAAAAGCGCGGGACCAGATCTTCATATCAATGAATTCTTTATACATGGGAAAAATGTATTAGCTCCATATTTGATGCGTCTTTTTAACAAAATATTTGATATCGGATACTTTCCTGAGAGCTGGTCGGAGGGATATATAATACCGTTACATAAGAAGGGAAGCATTAATGATCAAAACAATTATCGTGGTATAACACTTTTAAGTACTTTGGGAAAGCTTTTTACACGTATATTAAATAACAGATTAACGGACTGGGCAGAAAATTATTCGGTTTACATAGAGGCACAGGCGGGATTCAGAACTAAAATGGGAACTGTCGATAATATATTTGTATTACATGGGTTACTAACTCATATGATTAATAAAGGGAAACAATTATATTGTGCTTTCATCGATTTTTCCAAAGCGTTTGATTATATAGTAAGAGATAACTTATGGTCTAAATTAATTAAGTTGGGAATCCGTGGGAAACTTTTAAATATCATGAAATCTATGTATTGTTCGGTCAAATCTAGAGTAAAATACTGTAACCAATTGAGCAATTCATTCACGTGTACTCTCGGCGTAAGACAAGGTGAATGCCTGTCACCATTTTTATTTGCGATGTTTCTGAATGACACCGAAAGTGTTTTATCTGAGAAAGGCCTAAGCGGAATTGATGTTGAGTCTTTCAAGATATTTCTTATACTTTATGCTGATGATATGGTTATCTTCGCAAATGACGCGGCTGAGTTACAAACTAGTTTAGATGTATTAGATGATTACTGTAAACGTTGGAAGTTAATTGTTAACACAAAGAAAACGAAAATAATGATATTTCGAAAAGGAGGGCGACTTCCCAATAACCTAAACTTTATTTTTGATGGTAATCAAGTTGAAGTAGTAAGCAAGTTTAACTACCTCGGTATAGTGTTCTCGACTGGTGGTTCTTTTACTGATACACAGAATACCTTATCCGGACAAGCATTAAAAGCTGTTTTTAAAATGAAAAAATATTTATATAAATTTACTGATATTTCAGTAGGGCATAAACTAGATCTATTTGATAAACTAATTTCTCCAATTTTAAATTACGCAAGTGAAGTTTGGGGATTTATACAAGGTAATGCGATCGAACGCGTGCATCTACAGTTCTGCAAACACATTTTAGGGATTAAGCGTACGACGCAAAATGATTTTGTGTACGGTGAACTAGGGCGTCTAAATTATCAATGGATAAGGTATTTTCAAATAATAAAATACTGGGTAAAATTACTTTATACAGATAACAATAAATATAATAAAAAAATATATACTATGTTAAAATCTGACAGTGACATATATCCAAATAGAAAGAATTGGTGTACTCTTTTAAAAAACTTACTTAGTACGTTAGGCTTTTATGACGTGTGGTTATTTCAAGATGTAGGCCAACCTAAGTTATTTCTATTTTCTGCGAAGGAACGACTAAGAGATCAATTTATACAAGGGTGGAATGGGAGAATTCAAGAATCAAGTCGCTCATCATTATATAAACATTTAACATCATTTAAATTTCAACCATATTTAAACATATGTACTATTGCAAAATTTCGCTCGAATCTGACTCGATTACGTGTAGCCTCACATCGATTATATATTGAAAGTGGTAGATGGACAAGACCTAATCCTACACCTATATCTGATAGAAAATGTTTAATTTGTGATATATTAGAAGATGAATACCATTTTGTGCTTGAGTGCAGTTTATACAGTGATATTAGAAAACAATACATCTCCTACTATTATAGACATAGACCAAATGTACAGAAATTTATAGAACTCTTATCGAATGAAACAGAAAAGATAGTCAGAAAATTAAGCATTTATATATATAAAGCATTTTTAATACGCAATAATAATAACTACATATAAGGTATTTTTTTCAAATTTGTATAATGATGTTATGAACCTAAATTTGTACATATTGTACTGTAACATGTGTATTTGTACGTATGTACATGGTGTATGTGTGCGAATGGGTGGGTGTGTGTGAGTGTGTTTGTTGTGCGTGTGTGTGGTGTGTTTGGTATGTGTGATGTGTGTACGTGTGTGTACACTTTAATATTTGTATTGTATATATGTTATGTACGTCCTCATGGGTCTGTGACCTTCTGGAAAGTCAAATAAATTATCTTATCTTATGTAATATGAACAGTTAAAGATTATCAAATTATCTCAGTATCATTCTCCAGCAGATGAAATGTATTTATAATTGGAGGAACACCTGTTCCATATATACTAGATTTCAGATGATTATACTTAGACAAGTATATTTAGATAAATGCAGAACTCAACACATATTATACATCACCAATATTAGCCCCTGTTTTTATGCTATAAATCATTAAAATTCCATCAGATATTGATTGGTACGAGGTTTTGGTAAATGTTTACATACAAGCGTACACTGAATCGTAACATGTTTTGAATGTTAAGTAGAACTGTCATCGATAGAAGGAATATCGAGTTATCGACGATATTTTTGGCCGATCGATTATCGATTCACATTTGAAAGTATTGATACATGAGCAAATGGCTGGAATCACAAAAAATCCTCATTTGTCTTGCACAAAACATATTTCTTGGCTAAATAGATAATCACAATGACCCATGTCTACATTTAAACAAAAGTTAATTTGTTCAAAGCTGAATCTGTACTGAAAACAGCTAAATAAGTGAATCATGACTGAAGTGTCTGTTATGATTAATACCCTATAGAATTTTTGATGTAAAATACTAATTAACTACAAAATGCCGAAGTGTCTCAAGTTATTTTAGATGTCAGTGTGGTTGTTTGTGGGATATACAGGCAACTATACCAAAATTACGCGAATATTTGACAATTTTATTTTATTTTTGAAATACACCAATATGTGAGGCAGTCCCTTTAATCGACATTGATTTAAAAAAATGTTAGAGCGATATTTTTAGCTTCATGCTTCAAATCGTATTTCGCTGTCGAAAATAAAGGATAATTTTAATAACTGCTGACATTGTCTTGAACGCACATGCACTACACGAGCAAGTCACTTATCATGATTCCATTGCTTCGGGCAAATACTGACAATATATCGGCAATTGGAGAAATGCCACGACAGGCCATTAAACTGTCAAACGATGCTTGGTGCACTTCGAAATCATTATGTCCATTAACACACGCTATTCTGACAATCTCGCAGCATGTGTTTCCTTCGTTTTAATTAAATGTTCAAGGTTGTTTGTGCATTTCAGTTTATCACGCAGTAGTACACATGTTCATAGTATTATGTGACCAGTATCAATAATTTTGTAACACTGGACATCATTAACAAACACGCAATTGGCTACAGGACTAGCTGGAGAGTTAAAATTCACAAGTACGGTAAGTAAAAGTTGTGTATACACAACATACAAACATACACACACCAACTTATCAACCGCACAATATAAAATGCAGTCAAAATAATTAGATCCAGCATTAATATCCCATTCAATTGGCCCTGTTTGTGTGTGTTTGCTTCAAGAGTGTAGGCAGTGAATTAATGACACAACGCTGTGTATTATGTGATCATTTCAATACACCGATGTCGTTTTAAATTAAACAAAGTTCGAAACAAACTAAGCACACCAGCTTCATACCCAAGCATCCCAAGGCCATAGTTATAGTACCTCTTTCTTAGCCTACCAGAATTGGCAGACTGCCAAATCGGAATTCCCAAAACTCCCAATTACATTACTACGCATACGATTACACGCACTATAAAATACATGTAGTTCCTTTCTTATATCACTAACCGGCCTTTACAAATACAGGACATCACTATTTAACATGACAGTTACATGTAAAAGTGGAAAAGAAATAGTATTAAAGCAAAATAGTCATTCACAACAACACAACATGCGTAATAAAATAGTTCACTTCGCCTTTAAAAGTTGCAAGGGAGATAACTGCGTTGTAGTATAAAGCAAGAAAATAAACGCATTTTTCAAGTTAAACATATAATTTAGGCGAAAATATTGTCAGCGAGGTCGTAAAATAATGTTGTCATTGTGTTCAAGTAAGACTTTTTACAAATTCTTATGATTTGGCTCAAATAATCGCGATTTTTTGTATCGCTTTATGCAGCCACCACCCTGACGTATATTCGGAATATCTCGCATATTGTCGCTCAATTTCGTAATCCCGGAAAACGGGGTTTACCCTGTAATGTCGATATGGTGAATGTAGTTCAATATGTGACTGTACATGTACATGTATGTGGTAGTAGGGGCAATGATTGGATTCGGAGATTCTGAGATATCTTGATTAATATGAACTAAGGCATTGCCTAAAGGGGATTCAATCATCCATTGATACTATATCAAAATAACTCATTACAGTTATTAGTGAGGGGCATCTTCACAGTATGGTTGTTCATACAGTTTGTATTTATTTTACATTTCATGAAATTCAGATAGAATTTTAATAACTCAAGGAAAATTGACTAATACAACAAGAGGACCATTGGCTCTAAAGCGCTCACCATATGACCAGCAGTTTAGGCAGAATCAGTGACCTGGTGACCTAGTTTTTGACCCCAGATGACCTAGTTACGCACTTTACCTAGATTGCAAAGCGACAAACATTGTGACCAAGTTTCATGTAGATTAGGTAAAACATGTTCACGAGTGCTCAGGTGAGCTAAAAACTTGACGGACATCATCACAGTATGAGCGTTCCTATTCATTTTAAGTTTCATGAAATCATACCAGCTATTTACAAAGAAATGAATGTGAATGGATGGGCAGAGTGAATTATTCATTAAATCAAGGGCAATAACTCTAAAGAAAATTGTCCAATAACAAAACTTGACTGGCATCATCTTAGTGTGAGCATTCATTTTCGTTTTAAGTTTCATGTAATTTTACCGGCTAGTTACAAAGAAATGACTAAGAAAGGACGGGCGGAGGTAATTCTTCAATAAATCAAGGGTGACAACTCAAGAACATTGACACACAGAATGTGTGTTCATATTCATTTTAAGTTACATTAAATTCTTCCAGCTAATTACAAAGAACTGAATGCAAATGGACTGGCGGATGAAATTTTTCAACAAATCAAGGGCAATAACTCTAAGGAAAATTTACCAATAATGATAACTTGACAGTCATCATCACAGTAATTGGGTGCTCATATTCATTTTATGTTTCATGAAATTCTACGAGCTAGTTACAAAGAAAGGAATGCGAATGGACGGTCAGAGTGAATTATACTGTTAATCAAGGGTAATAACTCTTAAGGAAAATTGACCAACTTAAACAAACTTGACGGGCATCATGACTTTTTTATTTTAAGTTGCTTAAAAATGTACCAGTTAGTAGAAAAATGGCTGCAGACGGAAGGACAGACAGAAATATTTAATAAATCAAGGTAAGTGACTATCAAAGGAAAAACACCTGACAGGCATCATCAAAGTACTGTATAGTTGTTCATATTCATAGGCGGATCCAAGGGGGGGGGGGGGGGCGGACCCGGCGTACGCCCGGGGCCCCCCCTAAAATCGCCGGAAACTAGGTAATTTAATCATAGATTTGATGTAAGAACAATATTGATATGCAATTTTTTTTCGCTCGCTGCGCTCGCGTCAATAACACAATAATAAATTAATGGATTTTTACGTGAACTTAATGCTCTATGCAAAAAACGAAATATGGGACTGATTGGTAACATAATGCCAAACATCGGCTACAGAATTGCCGAGATTCTTGCACATTAAAAATGTCCGACAAGTCAGTAATACAGTTGACTTGATTTTCTTATAAATCTGCCTTTTTTCATTAAAAAATAAGATATATCAAAATGCAGCTGACGAATTCCGTGGTTATATTTAAAAAGTCACGAGGCAGAAAGCCACTGGTCTCCCTAGTCGCTGGATCCCAAGTATTTCACATTTCCTCTTAAACAAAACTGAAGCCCTGGAGTTCGCAGAGTATGCTGCTCAGATAGACATTGCATTTTTTCTTCGTGACGAATTTACAGCAGCTATATATATATATCAGTGAATATTATCCAGTCGATAATCGTTAGTCCTGGCTATGCTGCTCATATAAACAACGAATTTTCTTGCTCGCTTCGCTCGCCTTAGAACTACGTAAATTCAATGAAAGCCGCCAATTTTTGATTTACCAATGAGTTGGTTGGGTATGCTGCTCAGATAAACACTGATTTTTTTTCTAATTCTTACAATTACTACATCAGTGAATATAACCAAGTAATAAGGATGTGGTGTTTGCTGCTGAAATAGATAATTGCATTTTGTCTTGCTCGCTGCGCTCGCACAATCACTATCAGTTAATGTTGTCAAGTAGGGAATGAGTATGAGGGATATGCTGCTCAAATAATTAATTCATATATTCTTGCTCGCATTGCTCTCACATTAACTTTATCAATGAATATTTTAAGATAAAGAACGCAATTGTACGGAATGCTTCTCAGAGATACATTTTTTTCTTGGGGGATCCGCCCCTGATATTTATTTTGATTAAGTTCCATGAAATTCTACATGCAAGTTACAGAGAAATTGCTGTTGATGGCGATGCGTCTTTGTAAGCCGTATGGCCAGTCCACACGCACATTACCCCAAGTGCCGGAGTAAAAGTTAAGCATTACAAAAGTTCAGTGAGTCACAATGTAACTATATAGACTTCACATAATCATCCTTTTTTGCAAAAATAATCGCGATTATTGTACCTAGTTGCTCTATTCGCTTAATGCAGCCACTTCCCCTGTCAAAAAGTATTAGATTCAGAATTTCTCGCACATTGCTGTTAAATTAATTCTGTTATACTGGAAAACGGGTTTTATCCTGTAATGTTGATATGGTCAGTGACAAACCGTATCTGCATTTATAACTGAACTACCTTTTAGGAGACCCCTAAGGAATCAAAAAGATAATGAGCCAGAATATGGTTTTAAGAACAGTGTGTTTTTAGCGCTTTCTTGAATGACGACTAGAGCTGTCATTGATACGATCCAAGGCATATCGATGATTCCAATATATAGGAAGACAAGCATCGGCGATACATCGTTATACAGTTACACATATAGACAGGGTTCTCGGTAGGATTTTGAAGTAGGAGTCCCAGGACACTGTACATGTTGGGTATATATTCAGCTTTGAGATAGCACCTTTGGTTAGAGTTTAGACTTGACCCATTTTTACAATTTGTGAACTTACATTTTAACAGAGGGACTGTTTTGTGCAGGAAAAGGAGGATTTTCGGTGGTTCCATTCATTTACCCAGGTATCGGTTCTCGATATCGACATTACTCGGTAATTAAAACCCAATTTTCCGGATCCGGAATTTCACGGTCAGGGGGTTAGCGAGCAATAAGCGGTATAGCGGGAGTGTATATTTTTTTCTTTTTCAACGTTTAAACATGAAAAACATATAAAACAATTATTGCACATTATCATTAAACATCTTAATTTTATAAACTTTAGCAAGAATTAATCAATTATCTGAAAAAATGTTCAATATTTGAAATATTGCATTTATTCTACACTGTCGCTTTCGAAGCTCGATACTGATGGTGAGAAAATATACGCATTTTTCAAGTTAAACATATTGAGGCAAAAATATTGTCAGCGAGGTCGTAAAATAATGTTGTCAATGTGTTCAAGTAAGACTTTATTCAAATTCTAATCTTTTGGCTAAAATAATCGCGATTTTTGTACCTAGTTGCTCTATACGCTATATCAGTTTCCCCCCTGACGTACATTCAGAATATCTCGCACATTATCGCTCAATTAATTCCGTAATCCCAGACAACGGGTTTTAACCGATAATGTCGATATGGTGAATATTCTAAAATGTGAATCGATAATCGATTGGTTAAAAATATTGTTGATACCGCTTAGGTCAATGACAGCTCTTATGATGGCATCACACCGGAGGTCACATGGCAGCTACATACTGTAATGGACAGTCACAGCAGAGCGACAGATGAATACCGATCAACACGACAGAAACTTTGTTAAACGCGGGTCAACCAACACAGACCTTAACTGGATCTGAGGGTTCTTTGAAGGGTCTTGGGACATCTGTCACTTCTTCGGTCTTGTTATGTCTTTTTTTTCCAAAAAAACTTTCTTATAAATAATCATAAAAGCACTCATGAAAAGTTACATTGTTTGTATTTTGGTCAATTCTCATATTTTTCACGGAGATCTGTATTGACAAACCAGCAGTAGACAGTTGTCCTACATTATAAGATCAATTAACATGGTCATCTAACACAGAATGATTGTTGATAATTAATTCACAATAAATGGTTGGTTGGTTGATTGTTTGTTGTTGTCAATTTGGGTACGAACAAATTTGGATACGCTTCGTTTATCAAACTTTATGATGCAAATTAGCATCGAAAGTTGATTTCTTTGTTTACCTACGCCAATTATGTGTATAAAAGACAGTTTTCCTTGTTTAAAACAAGTACTTTAATCGTATAAGCAGTTATTTTAACGATTGTAGGCTGTACTTACTTGACGGCAGTCGAATGAAACAACTTCTTCCGTTTGCGAGGGACAGTCTAAAATGCTAACCGACCGCCTTTATCTCGCGCGCTAGCATTCTTACCTCCCCAATCGCGTTTAATGTTGTGTAAGCTGGCCTTCGGTTATCTCAAGGAACATTTTTAAACATCATTAGAAAATAAAAGATAATTTATTAACAACAAAAATATTTTTTTAATGAGTTTGCCAATTCCA
Organism: Spisula solida; assembly: GCA_947247005.1. Classification (NCBI taxonomy): domain Eukaryota; kingdom Metazoa; phylum Mollusca; class Bivalvia; order Venerida; family Mactridae; genus Spisula; species Spisula solida. The sequence continues at coordinate 36,290,503 of OX365947.1, read as the reverse complement.
TTCACGTCTTCAGAGTACCCCGAAAAAACACTTCCTGTACACACAAATCTCAATCGAACAGGGGTGACCAAATTTCGGATGGGTTAAAAACTCGCAACACGTACAATGCCGTCTTGGATTTTAATCGAGATGAACAACACGAAATGCCATTATGAATGATGTAATTAAGAAATAGTTTTATGTCGCTAATGTCTTCTTCGCCAATTGGCAAAGAATCACGTGTTGACACCGTCGTGAAGAAAGTATTCTATTTAACAATAATGATGAAATTCCATTTCAGAATTCAGTTTTAATAGAAGATGATTCCGCTGTATGACCCAGATCGGAGAAAATTGTTATCTTATTTAAGGTAATATTGGAACTTAATTCGAACTCATCAGTGTGTTTACGGTATCTGAAGAAGTTGTTTTTTCCTATCTATAAAACAATGTTCTACAAAAAATATGCTACATTGGAATTGCATAAAGAATGTTCGAAGCACTTTGTAAAACAAGTTGTTTCTACATTTGATTTTTTATCGCATGATACTATAAAGAGTACTCGCTGAAATGCAATAACAATACGTATGTTTTCCAATCTATTCTGAAAGTCATGCACACAATTTACCACAAACTTAGGATACCTGAATTATCATAATATTACTGCAAAACTATCTTATTCCAAAATCGGATTTCAATCGCCTCTTGTAAAACGAGTTCATTCCATTTTTATTTTATTCTAACGAAAAAGCTGGTTGCTATGGAAACTAAAATCACTACTTCACTTAAATGAATCGTGGTATAACTCGAAAATATCGATGCTATATTTATGTTCGGCGAGACTGTATTACGATAGGAATTTACTATATTGACTACCTAAAACGCCGTACATTTCCAAATGTGGTTTCAGTTTTTGCCTCTTTCTGTTTTTATCAAAACGCCAGACAGCCTAGCAAAACAGTATTGTAATTGGCTACGCGATTGGTAAAGAAATAATAAGAGCCAACGAAACAAGTACGGATTTCTCACTGTCGCAGTCATCATTATTGTAGCATGGTTCGCATCCCACAGCTGACATTGAGTTTGCATGGAACTTCTTTCATAAATTTAAAGTTCCACAAATAGGGAAACTATATATTTTTAATGAAAAGAGCAAATTAATCGCAGTGGCTACAAGTAGCCTCCCTATGCAGTACAATTACTGCGATTCAAATCGAGTCATGTTGAGTACTTGCATTAACCCGTTTGAATCTACTAGATATTTAGAAAAATAAATAAATACACATAACATAATTTATGTAACATTTATAATGTGTGAGCATGAACCTATACACAAACTTAGGCAGAAACGTGTTTAACTCGGATTGTGTTCGGTTTTTATACCCTCTCTTGTTTAGGGGTGACTATTGAGCCCATTTTTGACTATTGCAATACTATTGATATTGCTGAAAGTACTATTGCGATACTATTGTATTGCTGGGAACTATTGCGATACTATTGCAATAGTTATTGCTAATATTTGAACACCAGATATTAACTTGTAAATGCATGTTTGCACTATGTAAGATATCACTTTGTTGTACACCATGCTAATCTATTATTTTATAGAAATGATTTTAAATTAATTGGACAGAAATAGATCAATACATGTTAACTAAATACTGCAATGTTAGTCCTTTGTGGCAGTTTGGATGCGTATGATTATAAAACATTAGTTTGTTAACGAAATCGGTAGTTGTTTTAAATTAATAATAAACTTTATTCATAAAAAGGAAACTATCGAATCTATCGATATTTGAGTTAACTATCGGCGATAGTTATTGGATCGAGACTTTTACTATCGATGCATACTATCGGGACCCTCGGGATCGCAATGCATCGGTATTTCGATGCATCGACCAACCCCTACTCTTGTTACAGCCACTTACTAGCTTGTTTGAAAGCTTGGGATTACATGTACCCAAACGTCTACGATTATTAGAAAAGCAAACTTAATTAGCAAAAGCGAGTTGGAAAAAATATAACAGACAAAAACTACAGTCGACGCGAACCCCAATCAGAATGATATTTTTGAATACTTTGAATTATAACCCGTAATGCTACGTTGGTATCATGGCAACACGTTTTGTTCATTTTCTGTCCCAATGTGTTTTTCTCTATGAGCAATTCGTATTTAATCACATTACATCGAATCTTGCCTGACTTGCATTCGTTGAATTGGTTTTATGAAACGCAATAGCTCTATGCGGAAATTGGATTGTATCGACATCACATGTCGGTATTGTTAATACATTAAACATGTATACTATACAGACGTGACATATTAACCCACACATACCTATAGGTTACCTAACTTCATTGTTCTTAGTTTATTATCTAATAAATACATAACTGAAGTTAATTTACATTCCTTGTGAGCATCTTTAGCACTAAATAATCACAATACATGTCGAATTCTGTTAGAATTCTTCAGGAAACAAAAAGTTTATAGATCCCGGAAAATTGCAACTAGATTTTCTCGAAAACAAAAAAAAATACACACAATTTATAGCTATCTAGAACACTATACATGTAGTTCTCAGACGACGACTTCTCAAACAGAAGTAATTTAATATTCTAATATTACATTTACGAAAATTAAAATATTTATCTTTTCGCATATTTGCAAAGGTCACAATCATTTCTCGGAATATGTATATGCTAATAAGATGCATGTGAAGCAGAAATTCTCGAATTCCTTCAATAAAAAAGGAAGCGAATGGAAGACATTTTAATGCAACAATACGATAAAACAAGATGCATTTATTAAATCATCAGTAATGATGGACTATGCTGGATGTCATAATGGCATCATTCATATTTGAGACACGTCGTTTACGAATCAGGATAGACGTTCGATTATCGACTATATTTGTGAGGTTTAAATGTTTACTTCGAGGCGAAATCGTGGCATGTGCTACATAATTTGTCAGATTTTCAGCTGACGTTGCACGCCTTTCTGCGCTCAATTTTCATGTTGTGTAATGCTTTCACTGTCCTATTTGTCATTATATTTTTGTACTTGTAATTTGTGACGTCCTTCTGTGTGTTTATTCTGTTTTGTGCTCTTCTGTTATATATTCATTTGCAGTAGAATATCTATAATATACGTACGTTACCCAATGTTGGAAATATATGTAACAAAGCAAGACGTAAATACACGCACGTATACATATTCGTGAACGTTCAGTTAACCACAGGCCTAAGAAATTATATCACAAAATAGTTTTGATATTCCCCACCATCCGGTCATTACTATACTATACATGTATAAGAGAACAGGTTGGAAACGCATTGTTCTGGCCCCAGCATGATTCATATATGCAGGAGTCTTATAAAGACGCAAGTACTTACGACCTTCTAATTTTAAGCCAGCGATATGTAAATCGAAAATTATTTTGTCAGAGAATTGTTCACTTAATAAATTCACTAGCTGTAATTTTCAGACTCCCTCACTTTATTCACTGCGCAAGTTTGATTATGCCTTCAAAATATTCTGGTACTTTTGTAAATGTTAATAAGTAACAAATAAACAAACCAATTTTGTAAAGTTCATAAAGTATGTGTAAACGACAAGTTACTCAGTGGTAAGGTATGGCTATAAGAGGAGCTCTTTATGAGTTGCGAACACCGCGAACAATCTGGGGAAAAGCACCAATCAGTCAGAAAAAACATGGAATTATCAGGGAATTTCAACGTCTGTTTCTGTGGCCACTCCAGGATATTCCCGACATGAAATCGCGAGTATACGAACGCATTGAATGTTGAAAAACCGATGTACCTGCAATTTCACAAGATGTCTCAAAACTGCGCAAAGCATACCTGACACATCAGAGAGCCTTCCTGATACACTCTAGACGTATCTCCAACCTAATACAAGGATGCTGGACTAGCGCATAATACCTGAAACACATCGGTAGTTCTATTGATACCCCCACGATTCCTCACAATGTGTCGTATAATCTAGCAGGCGCATCCCTACACCTCGAGGAAACTGTTCCCGATGCCTCCCGTAGCTCATGAATTTGAATAACTGGTCTAAAATGCGATAAGGTCTCTATGGACTGGAGCTGGAAACGAATCCTCATGCGTTAAGTCCGTTAGTATGATTTATTGAATTATCGCACCGTAAAATGAATTCTTGTCGAAGTGATAATGGGGTTAAGTAACGCAAATAAGGAATATTTAGTTAATATCTATTAGTGAAGAAATTAGGTTCCCTCAATATTTCAAATAATGTTGTACTTTGTTCGTGACAAGTAAGTGTTTTAAAAAATATTTCAATACATTATGCTTCAAGTGTCTCCTTGGATTTGGTAAAAACAAACTATATTTCTTTCCTTTTGCGTGCAGATGTAATGCATGAATATTCATGTGTACTAAATTAATTTAAATGTAGCCAGTCAGTTTTAAAACTCAACAGTTACCATTACACGACGTGGTTGCTATCTGGAAACTTAACAGACAATTATGATGAGATAGTATGGAATTATTTTATTACCGGGTATGAAGAGGACAACACTCTTACAGGCAATGTTTATCTCGCACTAACATTGCATTTAATGATAGTCATATGCATCTCAAGAAATATGGCGGCCTGTGGCTGAAATGAAAAAAAAAATTCATTGTATACAAGTATAACCTGCTGACAGAACAGAAAAACGGATTTGTTTTTTTTTTGGAAATGTTGAAGAGTTTTAGGTAGTGCATACAGTTAATTCCTATCGTAACTCAGACTCGCCGAACATAAACATAGCATTGATATGTTCGAGTTACACCAAAATTTAAAATGAAGTAGTTTGTTTACCGTTTCAGTTTCCATAGGAACATCATGTTTTGTTAGAATAAAACAAAATTATAATTTTGGAAATACAATCTAGTTTTTCAGTAATATGATAATAATATAGGTATCTTAAGTTTTTGGTAAATTGTGTGTATGACTTGGAGAACACGTTGGAGAACATATGTATTTTCTTTGCATTTCAGTGAGTACTCTGTAGAATCTTGCCACAAAAATCTAATTGAAAAATACAACTTTTTAACAAAATGCTTCGAATATTCTTTATGTAATTTCACCGTAAACACTGATGATTTTAAATGTTCTCCAAAACGTGTGATAACAAATGCACGACGTTACATACGCAACAATCTCGCTTTTCTTATAAATCCAATCGATTCAGATCGATATCGACAGATGATACAATATGTGCTTTATTTCCGGTCGGCTATTTCCGTTAGTGGTCGTAACTTTTCATATTTTGAGATTTATTTTTGTAACTGTCTATTCGGGTCTTGTGTTCATGTAACATGTCAATTCGAATTGTTGATGTTGACCTTTGGTAAATTCTGGTATGCGTGTGGTAGTACTTTTGTAACAACAAGATAACTTTGCTTATTATCAAACATTTTTTAATCCCGATATAAATTATGCTTGTGTTTTGATTAGCTTGAATCAATGAGTTAACATCTGTAAATTCTGTTTCAGCAGCATTACAATTTGTTGTGCTTGGTTGCGTAATTGCAAATATGTTCCAGTTGTAATCCAATATTGACAATTAAAAAAAAAAACAATAACGAAATGAAGCGGTGTGTTTAATTTGTTTCTAAGTGTGTGATATTGGTGTATCGCATGATCACACAATACGCAGTGTATTCACTGAGATCTAGAAGCAAACACAAAAACAACAGAGAGAATTGAAAGTGATTTAAATGCTCGATCTAATTATTTTAGATATTTTTATATCAGTTTTTATTGTATGTGTGGGTGAATGATAAACCGAACTGCACAAACAATCTTGAAAACATATTTAATTAAGAAGACGGAAACACATGTTGCGAGATTGTCAGAAGAACGTATATTAATGAACATGGCCTTTTCTCAATTTGCTGACATATTTCACTATTTGTCCGGAGCAATGGAATCCTGATAAGTGACTAGCTCGTGTAGAGCATGCATAATGTTTTCAAGACAATGTCAGCAGTAATTTAAATAATCCTTTGTGACCACTAACAAATGTGGTATTCGACAGCGAAATATGAAGTTAAAAATACTTATAAAATCTCGCTTACATGTTTAAACCAAAGTATAGTGTTACTTACCATTCAAAACATGTTACGTTTTATACGCTTATATATAAACCTTTACCAAAGCCGTAGAAATCAATATCTGGTGGAATTTTAATGATTGATAACATAAATACAGTAGCTAATATCGGTGATATATAATATTTGTTGAGTATTGCATTTATCTGAAAACAACACCGATGCTTTGCTAATACTTGCGTGATAGCATAAACATCTGAAATCTGGAATATATGAAACAGGTGTTCCTTCCATTATAAATACATTTCTCTGTTGGATAATGATACTGAGATACTTTGATACAGTTTAGGTGTTCATATTACATATCATTTTAATCAAATTTGATTCGGGTATTATTGGCTACAACAATTATATCATCTTACTTGATCTTATCATGTCTTAGATCGTTAGGCATTTAATAATACGTTCGTTTTATGTACGTAAACACTTGATAATGCGGTGTTGAGAATGTTTGGTAATAACGCTGTAAGTTGAATGATTATTCATTATTATAATATTGGTGAACGTATAATACACATATGTTTTTAAGTACTGTGAGACAGTCACAATTTGTTATAATGTATACTGTGGTAATTTGGATTTTTGAAATATTGGAATTTAGTAATATCTACTGCTAATAATTCAATGTTGCCATGCATTTTAATAACATGCTTCGTATGTTAACACGCTTTTTTCAAAATACTGTTTCACCTGTGTTGCTAGGTAATTTGACTTACACTGTATAATATGTATTGTATAATGTATTTTGCTATACAATTTTTCTAATACTGTACCACGTATGTTGCTATGCAATTCATATATCCTACACCAGAAACGTTACCATGCTAGTTTATCAATACCTTTTCATTCATAACAAACATTAAAAATGCTATGTAATTTCTTTCGTAATGATTCACAAATTGCCATAGATCTATATGCATTTCTTTAATACGTTATTGTTACGCATATCTCTTTATATATTGGACCTCACATTAGATGTTATGTTAATTTCCATCAATACTGAACTACAAATAAGTTGCTATGTAATATCGTTAATAGTGTACTATATATGTTACTCCGTTTGTCCACCTGTCTGTCTATTGTTACTCATGTAACCATGCCCAAAAAAAGCATTGTTTGTATTGTATTGGTAATTTGATCATCAAATCAGGGATGACATATTAATTATTACAAAATAGTTTATGATAAAACGCTGATGTACGGTAACTTAATATACACTGAACAAACCCCTTGTTAATTTATAACTTTTAACGAGGACTATCCATACCAATATTTAAAAAGGTGATTTATTTGTTATTAACCAAGTCGAGTAGGTGCCTATTAAAGACTCTTTTAACGTACTGCACCAATCCATTTAAATAATTTATGTATGCATTTGCATCGTTGATCGGTTAGCATTTTTCAGTGAAATTTAAGCTCATATATTTATACACAATTTCCATAACTTGAACAGTACAATATATAATTCAATGACTTGAAAACATGTTTAAGATATTATCAAATCATCAGATGTTAACAGATCAGTCGTTTCATCATTAGTGTACAACAACATTAAGTATTTATCACGATCAAACATATTTTATGCCTGTCAGACAGGGTAAAACATAATGTAGAGCCTTTTAGGTACAGGAGAAGAGAAAACATGGTTATTGTACGAGGTAAAATACCGCTTTGAGCATTTTGAAGTCACTTCAGTTGGATGCAATGAAGTCATACAAATAACTACACTACATGTACGTTGTATATGCAAGTTAGTGCTTTATCAATTTTTGAAGTATATTTGAGTTCAATTTCGTTATGCACTAATGCTTTGATGTGGAGTCTCCCTCACGCATGTATGAGAAAGTATTACGAAATATATTGCGAGTAATATATGAACCACCTAAAACTCTGAACACTTTCAAATGTAGTTTCTGTCATCTGCCGCTATCACCAAAGAGGCTGTCTGAAGTCCTACAAGTAGTAAATAAAAACTTGACAAATGAAACATTTCTAATGTGTCCGCCTAAACCAACACACGAAGCCGAATCGAGTTTTACTCCGATTAACTTACTATATAATAGTTAATATGTAAACATCTCTTTAGATATAAGCTACGAACGAGCCAATTTCTAGCTTTTAAAGTATATTAAACTATTTCTGTGTGAAATGATTTTACTTTTTTACGATGCTAGATTATCTACGTGTGAACAACCTGTACAATGATCTTGAACAATATGATCATGCGTTGCCTGAGTACCTATAACTACATACACTAGTACTATATACTATGTACAACTGTCTAAATAAACACTATACAAACTCACTCCAGATGTGCTTTAACCAATTACTCCACATTCAGACGGTCATTGGTACTGACACAATGCGAAGGATAACGAAAACTGACGTACACTTGTATAAAGTGTACAGTAAACCGTACCAATTAAAGGACATCTCAATAGTTCGTTCTGTGTCGAAGGGTATCAACATTTTCCCTTTCTACATGGTTTTTAAGTATAGCATTATTAATTGGTATCAGTTTGTTAAACTCATTGGCTGCTAACGTCCAAACGTCAGTCCAGCTAGTACACTTTACTACCTTATCATACATTTGTGTGAACTATAAAGCATTGCAATTTCAATTTAACAGTAGATGTTTAACTATTTAACCAAATACAATTTAATATCTCTTTAAGGTATAGACCATATCACAGACGAAAGCACTTTCCTGTTATTAATCAGACGTCTCTCAGATGCTAATGAAACATAAAATGCTAGACAATTTCGTCTTTTCAATCGTATAATTCGACCCTAAGTTTATCATTACCGCATTACCGCTTGACAAGACGACAATTAAATTAGATTACAAAGATATAAGATCTACAGAATGTAAACCCATGTATTTGCTTTCCACTCATCTTTAATAATCAACTAATTACAGTAAATCACAAATTAAACACCAAGTACATGCCTTAACTTGAAGAGGCGTCACTGATCAATAAAGGTCGTGCACTTTATTGTATGAATGAATGTGGTGATTTAAAAAAAGGTTTTGAGCGCATTTCTGGAAAGTACTATCATTCAATAACCTGGTGATATGCCGGTATATACCAGTATAATATTAAGACATCCACTATGATTAATAACTAAGTCACCAAGTCACCGTATATATCCTTGTTGGATTCAACGTTGATGAAAATGCCGTCACGGATAGATTAGTACTCGTTACAAGAGCTGTTTGCAAAAAAGGTATGCCCCATGGCAGCCTAATGTCAGAAATGGTAAAAGTCACCTTGACCTACTAACCACCTACAAAAGCATCTACCGTTGATGACCAGTCTCCATGAATATCCTAAGGCAAGGCATTCTTGAGTTATTGAACGGAAACCATTTGGCCTAACGACCGACCAACAAAACGACCAACATACGAGTGGTGATCAATACATTCGTGGACTTTTCATCTAGCAATTTTGTTTCGTCAGCAAGGCTCAAAAGCAAATAAGCATTATTCAGTGTAGGATATCTCCGACCGAATGTACCTATTACAAAGTTTTATTCATGTAATGGGTGCGTGACGTCATTCCATACGTCACCGTTTGAGCAACACCTAGCTCCTTTCTGGACTCATACCCGACCCAGTGTACACGATTTATTTACTTTTAATACAGAAATAAGTCATTAATAGCCAACTTTGGAATGTAAGGCGAACTAGAAATTGTCTCTGAAAAAAGCGGTTGGCTTTACACGGTAACATCATCCCAATGAAGAAGGAATTACGACCTAACAGGTTTAGTGCGCAGTTGCTAAAGAACTCCTTTCAAATGGAATGAAATGTTTATTGTTTTGTAGTCTATACTGATCGTAGAGTTCGCCAGGAACATATCGTTCAGACAAAATGCCTCTTATTTCTCAGAAATTAAGGAGGAGTATCCCTTACTCTGTCTTAATTCTTCCGTTTATTCTTATTTTACCATGGCGTCAGTTTGACATATTCCCTTCAATCACATAAACATCGAAATCATGCGTAGATCACTGATTTGGAGTGCAAAGCATCCCCATACATGTTGGTCAAGTCATCTTCGAGCTATCGCAACGATTTTCCAAGTTAGGCGTTAATCTTAATGAAATCCCGTTGTCCTGTGATTATTTATTGTCCGTCACGCTCGACGGCGCGCGCTGCACGTTGGTCACAATAAGTGACGTCATTAAGAACATTGTGACGTCACAATATAATTAATTAATTAAAACGCTAGATAATTGATAGATCTATACTGCTTGGTAATTTCATTGTTCTAGAATCAATATTTAAAAAGTTAGAAGGAAAGTCCTCGAATATATTGATCACCCCTCGTACATGCAGACATGTACAAAACAATATACCCCCGCATCAAAGATAGGGACATAATTATGTAAACACTTCCTACCCTATCCAGGTCAGGGAAAAATCTACTAGTTCCAATATCATCTACAATTTCGGTCGTACAAATAGCCTTGGTCAACACTCTGGGCATCGCATTTTTACCTCGTCTTCAGATTGTGTCAAAAAAGGAACATAGGGAAATAGATCAGTTGTGCGCACACAGGACAATGTGTATTTTTTACATCTGTTGTGTCCTAACATGCAGTTAACAATGAATGAAACATTGTAAGGAAATGGAACTGTCCAAAGATTAAATTGATTTTGCTTAACATGATACACTCGTTACAGTTATTTATCGGTTTGGGTTCATGTAACTGGCCTAAAAACAAGTGTGTACTTATGTGTTGAGTGTATCTGAACAATGCGCTGGCTCTGTAATATTAAGCCAATCGCTGCGATGTCTTTAGAATCATAAATCTGATTTATTTAGTTAGAAACACGATGGTCCATCTTAAGATTATAAATTTGTCAATGTTTTATTTTTATTTTTGAGGCCTCGTTAAAGGATACCTATTATATCTGCTATAAATAAAGTCGACTCATTATGATGTCAAGATATATATATCTGTCATCTGACAGGGCGTATATATATATATATATATCAGCACATTAATCATTCCAGTAACTTTATCACATTTATTCCATTATAGACGTATACAGTGCGGATCGATTACAAGGCGATCTGGCCATAAAAGGGTATGGATCTTGCCACTCAAAGAGATGAAACGATGTGTTCAACTTGCATTATATTCGTCATTTGTTCATCAACTAATATGTAGTGGACGAAATGTCACTGGCCTCCGTAGTTGCTCAAATTTAGACACACTACCAGCGATACTACGGATGTTCTGTCGGTATATATGACTGGGGGTAGACAATATCATTTCTTATAGATGTAGCTTTCGCCGCTGTGTGTGACACATGATCCTCTCGTTCAAGAAGTTGCTTTCGTTCAAAGAATAAACCTTTATATAAATGTACGGATACTATTATACCATAGATGATATAGTTTAAATCTTACCAGATCGTCTTCGGACTTGATATCTTATAGGAAAGTATATATATTTCACCCAAGACGATATTTTTATTTTCGTTATTCTGGTTGATTTATTGATATGACCATGGTATGTTTAGAGTGTCATATGGCGCAATCATTGTATACCATTACGCTCCTGTCTTACAATTCTCAGTAGTCATTATGTTCCGTAAAAACAGGATAGTATTGTCATTTGCTTCCATTTTGTCGCTCTAAGGTATCACATTATCAACAGGTGATCAAATAGGGATGTTAATAAACACGTAGTAACGACATATTGACAGTTCTCGTATCGTATCAGAGACGGATTGGGTGTTAGTATGTATATAATAACGCTAGCTTCAAACCATTGCTTTCAGCCCTACTCCACTAAATATTGATTTACTGTCATTTCTATATTTAACTACAGAGGTCAATAAATGTACTGTAATTCACACGTGATATTCTGATATAATTGCAGTATAATTGTAATATAAGTACATGGGAAATACCTCGAATGAATTAATTAAATGAATGTATATTGCAACTCGGCATGATGACGTTTAGATGCGTGTTGTTAGTCTAGCATCTGGACAATTTAGTGTGAAAAGAAGGTCAGAGAGTACGGACAAGAGGTACTTATACTCAATATTAACTAGGGTTGTTCCGATTTGAATGCAACTAAGCCCATACAAAACCATCCTTGATTGATTTTAATGAAACAAACCTTTAATCCCATTACAGTATTCATCTCTGATACGTATGCGATGTTTCATTCGGTTATTCCATTTTTAAAAAGCAATTTTATAATAATTACTAGGTACACTACACTGTGCATATACTGGACATGAGCCAAGCCGAGATCTTAACGAACCTGATATGTTGTCCGTCAGTGTAATTTAAGAGTCGGTTGAATCAAATAAAGTTTACAAGGGACAATGCTTGACAAATAAGTATGGTCGGAAGGCTCAAGAACCTTCAAGCATCTCAAAAAGTCTCGTTAATGGCTGTTGCAGATGGGGGCCCATTGCTCTGCAATAGAATGGCATCCTTCAAACATGTGGCTTGGTAGCGATTGTCGGAGTATTTCTTCAATTTCTGAAGGAATTTACCTTTGTCATGCTTGGCATTTACCAATTGCCCATTAATTACATGAAATTTAATGGTAGCAACTTGGTTTTATATCGAAAAAAAGATGTACATTTCTACTGGCGCCCGTGGTGCGTTTTGCAATGCCTTCTTTTGCTCTGTCTTTGCTGACCCAGATTTGTTCATCAAACGGTCGACTTTTTTTATCTAGAAACTGGTTTCAACTTTGGCTTGGACAGTTTGCAAGGGCTTATGTGCTGGCGTCGCAAAGCAGTTAGGGGTATCCAAACTATACTTATCGTCCTAATTTTTGTAATATGCTTGATAATTGTATGAATAGCTCATAATGATGTGCAAACACATTGAGTTACTTGCCTCATTGTAATATCCATCAGTTTCTAAACAATATTTGATTTACGCAACCCTTTTCTGAAATATAACGGTATTTGAATAGCGTGTACGAGGTTAATTTCCAAAGTAAATTACACCACTTTTAAATTTCTTAAAACTGTCAAGTAGTTGATCCAGTTCACCATGCACATTTAGATATTATATAAGCTCCCGCATAAAACAACGAATCTAAAATGGGACCGAATTTGGTCAGGAAAAGTGACATTTTTCCAATCATTTACGCATAAGTATACACACGGTGCACAATCACGTGGTCTATGACGTCAACTTTCGGTATAGAAAAAATTGATCAACAAACCATCGATTTAACGAAGAAAAGTCGTCTAAGTATTTTGTAAAGCATATTTGTGAAATGTCTTTTGTATGTTGCAAGTCCTTATACCAATGCTCACCCCCGACAACCAAGAATATGTCCCTGTCTGCTTTAGTTTGACTGAAATACTGGCCAAACTGATTAAGATTATCAACATCGCTCTTGGTATAGCTACAAGCTGATCCAAGAACACCATAAAATCCCTCTTGTCCTTGCTGGAGTCTTTGGATGGCCCCAAATTTTGGTAAGGTATGTCTCAGAACAGCTGTGGATTCATTATGTGTACGTTGGTGCCGTTATTTCTAAAGGAAAATGGTGTTACAGCGACAAGTTTTAAATGGTCAAGTTTATCGCGACAAGCTGAAATGATCATCGAATATGTTTGTTGTTTTAAGTCAATGTTGTTTCCCATCAAGAAAATCAAACGTGTATTACTAGTACTCTCAATCATCCAGTCAAATTTTCTCTTTCACGTAAATTACACAAGTGTAAGCAAAAAGTGTAACAACTGATGTAAATACTGGTATGTTTATCTACCTTCTACTTGCCCTCGGGAAGAGAACGTTGAAGGATATTCACTGCCACTGTATCCATCTAATGTAATTCCAAATTATGAGTCACTCTATGTTCAGCAAAACGTTATTCTCCGAGTTTCCAAGTGTGAACAATTTAAAACCAAGTTCAACATTAACACCTAGCAAATAAAGTATTATTGATTGCAAGTCAAATGATGTACATACTAGTCACCTAAATGAAGGGCCAGTCTCTAAACACGCTGAATATGAAATGAATCAGTCTCAAAGTTGACCGTGACGCGCGAAACTTTTCGACTTCAAAGATTTTTAGCGGCGAATTACCGACAGAGCATCAAACATGTATGTATGTAATAATTTACTTTAATTAAAACCAAAATGAGTGATTACAAACTACACGTGCATAAACATACAAGTGTACATGTATGCAAAGTGTACATGTATGTCTGTAAATTAATCAGGATTACTCAAAAAAGGCAGACTAAAGTTGTGGACAACTGATTTATTTGTAGTTTACCGTTTAATAATAGTACCAATGTAACGAGCAATATAATTGGCTAAATTATAAATATATATAAATAGCGATGGTTGAAATTCCGATTTCTGAAAACAGAAACTTGTACAGGTCGTCTTCAGTACTTTAGTCAGATTGATGATATTTGTAATTATTATTAAAACGTTGTTTTGGATTAGCGAGTGTATTCATAACTTGTGAACAAATTTGAAATTCAAACCCTCGGAGGATATGAATAAACAAGAAATTTTACTCAAGAATTGATGTTTGTAATTGCTGAAATGTGACATTGACCAGAAGACGAGAGCTTGCTGTGACCTTGACATTTGAGCTAGCCTAAGGGATCTCATGGAGTGAATGCTACCAAGTTATTTTTAAAAAAAAACCAGAACGAAATAACAAAGTAGACAAGATTTGTAAACTTGTGTCTTTTAACTTTAAATCTCTAAGTATGACCTTGACCTTTGAGCTAAGGACCCGAGTCTTGCGCATGACGATGTACATCGTCTTGGCGTGGTCAAAATATGTACCAAGTATTATAAAAAACCAATATGAAATGACATAGTTACAGAGCGGATCACATGCCTATTTGAGCCTTTTAACATAATTATGACCTCCATGTGTGACATTGACCTTTAAGCTAGGGACCTGGGTCTGGGTATTACACATTGCCTTGGTGTGGTGAACATTTGTACTAAGTAATATAAATATACAATAAGAAATGATATAGTTACAAAGCGGACACCAATCACATGCCTATTTGAGCCTTTAAACCTTTGATCTCTAAGTGGGACATTGACCTTTAAGCTAGGGACCTGTATCTCGCGCACGACACGTCGTCTTGGTGTGGGGAACGTTTGTAATTAGTAATATAAATATCCAAAAAGAAATGACATAGTTACAGAGCGGACACGAATCACATGGCTATTTGAGCCTTTTAACCTTAAAGTTTGACCTCCTTGTGTAACCTTTGAGCTAGGGACTTGTGCATGACACATCGTCTTGATGTGCTGAACATTTGTACAAAACATTATAAATATCCAATAAGAAATGACAAAGTTACAGAGCGGACTCGATTTCATAATTTTCGAACGAACACACACGCTCGCTCACACGGACAGGGTGAACATTATTTGCCCAACCGCCATTTCATGGCGGAGGCATAACTACATTATCATTATTAAAATTACCGAATACATGATAAAATTCGTCTCATGGGGAATTAGCATCGCACTACAATAGCAAAAGTATGCGATATAATGAGTATGTTATGAGAACATGTTTATAAACGTTCTAACTTGGTTGAACTAACATATAATTACCTAGTTCAATATCCTACGGTATCACATTATATAACGTATACAGTCCTTGTTATTCGTTCTCCATTGAGATGCAGAGTAAATCCGTTTTGTAGCGGACAGTTTTAGCTTACGTTTTTCATTATAATTATTATATACTTTAGTTAGAACATTTATTTGGTTCGCCTAAACGCTTGAGCGAGACACACTTAGTACACAATTGATCATGTGACACATCGATTTTTGTGGGCACACCTCGAAGATGTTTAAAATTGAAAGATTCCGTTTGATCAAAATAGCGTTTTTAAAAGCCTCCAGATCGGAGGTGTTGTAACCATATGATTTGTGATATATATACTTATAGATTTTTAAGCGTTTGTTTACGCTGTAGCAAGTGTTTACGTGCTAACGTCCTATATTTCAACATAACAATACCAGTAAAACCAGTTTGACAACCTCACAGTGCATGTCGGTATAATTACTTTACAGTATCGCGTAGATTATTTTAAGTCAGACAGGGAAAGCAGCACTCAACTTAATCAGCCGAGCACAGAAAACTAAAAACACACAAAGCACAATGCCCAACTGAACCAACCGAGCACAGGAACATAAAACACATACAAGGCACAATGCCCAACTAAACAAGCAAAGATCCGCCCAAGTCAAAGCTGTCGAAAAGTGTAATAAATTATTACTAGCTGAATGACCCAGTTTCCACAGCGAAACGACTATAATGCCTAGTTTTAGCTGTCAGAAATCCTTAAACGAAGAAGTGTCCAATACACTGCCAACCAAGACAATTAATCAGCCCTTGTCCCAACTGTTAAAAGCAGGGCTGTTTTACTGAGGAATTGACGAGTACAAGTATTTTTAAACACCGTAATGCTTACTTACTTACGTACTTGCTTACTTGTAAGTGCACGTTATTATACCTTAGATAGCATGTAGGGCAGCAGGAATGTACCTCTACCGGAGATTGGCTTTGGCTAACTTTTCCATCGTTTCCGGCCTCTGTCAAATAGTTTTCAGTTCAGCTTTAACCACACTGTATCGGCAAAACGCGATGGGTACGGTTTAACGACGCGGGTACGGCTAACGTAACGAAAATGATCCGGTTAAAAAATGGTGGATATCAACAATAATACGCTGGTGAGTGTAACATTTTTGCGTATATTGTATGGTTATTCTTGAATTCTGAAGACAGGAATACTCTTACGGAATGCTCAAGTTTGTCCTGCATGCTCGTAGCTACTTGGTTTTGTCTTTCATCAATGCATATGCACGTAATGCGCGTTGAAAGTTATGATTCAACCGTAAACAATGCAAAACAGACATGAAATTCGGACATTTTAGACAAATTAGACAAAGTAAGAGCTAACCGAGTCTAAACTATGTACTTGCATGTATTGTAGGGTTACATTTCTTTCCCAGATACTCATCTTTTATTAATAATATATTTATATAGGTCATAATCTAACGTTTTCAAAGTTGAACGAATCAGGGTCCGGTTGTCGATACAACGCAAATGGTACGGTTCGCTTTTACAATTATATTTTCATCGGCATTATGTACAGATATGGACATTAATATTTTAGCAATTTTTGAAATACACGTATATCACTTCATTTCTCACGTAGTAATATTATTTTGAACAAAACGTCTTCATAAAGGACTTAGCTCAGTGGTTACACACTGGACTGTCTATCCAGAGGTCGTGAGTTCAATCCCCGGCATCGGAACTTGACATTTCTGAAATTCTATTCGTAGTAATTTCCCGCTATATCGGACCATGTGGACTGCAAATTATCTGGTGAAAGGTGCCAGTAACCTGTGTGTATCGGTGCTATACTCCGGGCACATTAAAGAACCAGACTGTCTGTTCGAAATAAGAGCTAGGTGCATGCCTTTGGGTGCTTTCTCTCAGTCTGTCCCTCTGGTCCGATCATGCTGTATCTGCACCGGTAGGCCCCGTGATGCACCTGCGCCCTACTGACTGCAACATTCTATGTGAAGCGCCTTTGTACGTACGTTCGCATGAAAAGGGCGCTATATAAATCTAGTTTATTTATTTATTTTATTTAAAGGACACCTCTGATAGTTTTTTTTTTTTATAAAAACGTCTTTCAAAACCCCATGGATAATAACAAATACATACACGTATTGATATTTTTACGAGATATTGAGCTAATGCTCTACCTGTTTTTGTTTATATTTTGTAGGTATCGCAGCTTCGGCTAGTGTAATAAAAGAATGACAAAAAGACTGGAACATTGAACAAGAATTTGGATGAAGCCCCGTGCGGAAAAATATTTTAAATGTGATGAATCCAAAATTTACCCGCTAGTTAAAACGAGCAGGATATCAACTTAGAAATCACGTGTAATGTGCATGTACTGTATGGATACTACTAGTAAACACAAAGTTGGAGTATGCATGTTATTTATTTTGCATTTCTAGCTTCAGTTGTAAAAATAAACACTTCTCAACTGAAGATAAAATAGAATAACATACTACAAGTAGTATGTTAACAAACGGTACATGTTTGTAATTCCTGCTAAAATATCGTTTCGACACAAGAACGTTTGTCGAATACAAAGCGGCATCCATATAGCCGAGACAATCATATATAACGTAGGTTACGGTTATTTCCGTTACACCGCCTACAACTGTCAGAGGGGCATGGCTTATGTGACATGCGTTGGGACTACTAATACTAGTCTATTGGTCATCGCTAAGTGGCATACATATTGCCGTGCCATCCATATGACGTAGGTTTAAGCATGGATGGTGGGATTACGAAGTTCACCAGAAAACCTACGTTATATTGATGCCTCGGCTATATGGATGCCGCTTAGCGATTTAGCCACAACGGATTTGACGTTACAGGAACTGACATCCGTGTTTGCTAAGACAATTGCATCCGTTGAAAACTGTACCAGCTTTCGAAACGTATATAGGGTAAACTCAGATAATTTGAAACATTGTGCCTATGTTTAAAACCACTGTACATATTTCATAATTATATATTGACATACTATAATTCCATTATACGTGCGAACCAAGTACAATGGTGATGAGATTTCATGAGCCTTTCAAACCTTCATTTAAAACGTTCCCGAATTTCCTATATTTCCTAATATCCAATGCATTCATAGTATTCTTCTAGAGTTATGAATGAATACAATTTGCTAACAGTCTAGACAATAAGTCGTAGTGAAATGCAATGTTTGCCCCCATGTATGTTTAGTAGTGAAAATCTGCTCAAGGGAAGCAACCACACCCCAAGGAATTAGACAGGACTATCTGCACATGGGAGGGAAATTTGACAATGAATTTCCAAAATTCAATCAACTCAAGTATAATTATCATATATAACCCCCCCCCCCGTATTAGTGAAAACATTGACAAGTGGATAGAGCGCTATACTCTACACAAATCAGCCACGAAAGGTATCTTCATTGAACTCTAGACAAAAGAATACAACATAAAATAAGGAACATAGAACAAAACAAGATCAAGTTTAGAGTGATGGGGTTTTAATAGGTGTATATGTTACATAATTAGAATATTAATTGACTGTTGACCATGTATATACAGTGAACTTCCGCTAATAAGACCACTATGATTATTTTAAAATCATGCAGATTTTTGCCAGTTTAAGGTCCCAAAGTATTAAATTTAGAGCAAAAAAGGTCCGCTAATAAGACCGATTCGCTATTAAGACCACCTTTTTGACTGGTCTTATTAGCGGAACTTATATGTAATTATTTTTTCTTGTACATTTTGTATCTTTGTTTACTCTCATCGGCATAATGCCTAATGTATTTCAAATAAACTGAAAAATGTTCGATTTGTGCATTATTCTTTTCAATAATCTGAACATCTAATATGTTCTGGATGTGATTGTTTTTTCGACACGTTTATCCCAGGAAAAATGTGATCATATCATGTGGTATGTGACATAATTTTGGGGGTTAAGAATTTAACGCAAGTAACGTAACTATTTTATTCTTAGACCGATTTAACGATATTTACTCGAAACTCGAGCCAAATTTGAGTACTGTCCATGCGACGTGATATTTTTCTACGAAAGGACTTCTGTCGAATCGACTTGATAGCAGTTGTGTTGGTTTCAAGAATACTAATTGGCATGGATAGCACCTATTCTGGGGTTGAGCATCAAGAGTGTCTTCAAATTCGATCAAATAATAAAGTACCTACGATTGGTTTTTTTAGATTTTTACTTGCGTTCCTAGCCAGCAATTACGTCACATACTAAGTCGAATGTCTACTTTGATGATGATGAACTAGTTACCTACAATAGCAGTGTAGCAAAACAATGTGACTTTGACATCACCAACTGCTACCAATCCAAGACGGAATTTGTCTCGCTTCGGAAGCAAAATAGTGGTATTTTATTTATATACCAGTTTCTATGAAACATGCGCAAGTCTGAGGGAAAAGGAACATTTCCTTGAAAAGTAGCATCCCTATCAGCAGTTGGGCCGTTTTCTCCAGCACCCTGAGGAACATTGGAAAGGAAGACGACTTTGCGGTAAAACTTTTGCCACACTGGGTACATTAATGTTTTTCAAAATATTGTCCTCGACTTAGTATTTGCCTAGACATGGTCGAAATAAATATGAATGTCTTTGCACATAGGTCACATTGGAGCCTTGTTTTCCCCCTGAAAATAAATAAAAGAAGAATCAGTTGATTGGTTGTACATACACGTTCATATCGATGTCTGCATGTCAAAATATCTACATCTAGACAAATATTCAAGTCAACTTTAAAGATTCATCTATGACAATCTATTGTTCATCTATAAATGTGCAACCAGACTGAGGCTCTAACCCATTATTCAGCAGTAAGTGCAATATGTGAGGGCATGTTAATTATTCAGTTATACACAAGCAACAAAAAGTAGAAAATGATGGTAAAATTAGTCAGAGTAATACAAGAAAATGCCATTGCAATAGTTGTTATGGCGAGTAAAACACGAACCGGACCATTTTCGTTGTATCGACAACCGGACCATGATTCGTTCAACTTTGAAAACGTTAGTTTTGGCCTATATAAATACATTATTAATAAAAGATGAGTATCTGGGCAAGAAATGTAACCCTACAATACATTCAAGTGCATAGTTTAGACTCGGTAAGCTCTTACTTTGTCTAATTTGTCTAAAATGTCCGCATTTCATGTCTGTTTTGCATTGTTTACGATTGAATCATAACTTTCAACGTGCATTACGTGCATATGCATTGATGAAAGACAAAACCAAGTAGCTACGAGTATGCAGGACAAACTTGTGCATTCCGTAAGAGTATTCCTGTCTTCAGAATTCAAGAATAACCATACAAAATAAGTAAAAATGTTACACTCACCTGCTGATTATTGTTGATATCCACCATTTTTTAGCCGGATCATTTTCGTTACGTTAGCCGTACCCGCGTCGTTAAACCGTACCCATTGCGTTTTGCCGATACAGTGTGTTAACGGTGTGCATCCATGTCAATTTATGTATCCTACTAAAACAAAAAGCGTTACAATATTTTGATTATTGTATACAATGAATTGATACTTTTGCTTAATATAGAGTAATAGAAAAGAGACGGACATTTTCAGTTAACGCTTACCATAGCACAACGTACGCCCTTTAACGGAAAAAAACATCTCAAACTCTTTTAACGAATTACAGGTTCCTTAATTTAACATGATAGAGGTTCTTTAGTACAATACATGTAATACTCTTCAAACGGTCGCTCATTGTGTTACTAAATTACATTAAGATCCAAAACGAACTTTCAACATTTATGTTTTACCACACTGCGGGTTTGTGAAACGAAATAAACGAATTACTCTGCTTTCTTTGTGCCGCTGAAGGAATGTCATTATTGTGCAGCATCTCGAGTACAAGGGATTTATCGAAAGCTGACTAAAACACATAACTCACAACACCGGCAACACTGCAGTACCGTACGTGCGGTGCACATACACATGTATATTTGAACGTAGTTATAAAAATTAAACCACGTTAAAAGATAATAATAAAACGGCCAGTGAAATAATTTCGAACTTTATAATATCAAAGCTCATCTTTGTTTCTATATTGTAAATTAAACCTTTGCTTACCAATCAACTTCGTTGTTTCTTTAGAAGACCTAATTCCAATGCTCAAACTGAGCTATGACCTTATTTACTGTTTCTATGCGACCACACGTATAGTCTACACCTTTTCTTCCATCCCAAGGAACATGCTGCCACGAGGCCATGATTACGACACTGAATGATCTAGTTTGTATCAGTAATATTAGGAGTATGCGATAGTGAATAGATCAGCGACGTTAAATAACCCGGCATGGTTTCAGTACATCAAAATTAAATGATGTATTCATTAAGAAGATTTAGACCATACGACAAGGTATACTTCGGCAACTATTAGGACAAGTATTTTAATTCCGGTTGGCTTAATATATGATATTAAGTCGGACAGGGAAGGCAGCACTCAACTAGACTAGCCGGGCACATACAAACAAACACAATGTACAGCGCCCAACACATAACATAACGAGATAATGAACTGCCAGGGTCCCAGCTGTCAGAAAGCTGAATGTACTTGTTCCAACCATATAAAGGCCGAATTCCCATTCTGAATGATCTAGTTTCAACAGTAAAACTGCTGAAATACCGAAGTCTTATTTGTTGATACAGAGGAAATATTGCACACAACTTTTTTGTCTAATTCAATGGTTACGCTTTAAAGCCTTCCACTAACAACCCTGCGTTTCTTTTAATTAACATTACATATACGAGTTGACGTGCCGCGCAGCTCCTGTTCATGATTCGATATAATAGTACTTTGTCACTACTCAACATGTAAACAAAAATATCACATGCCCACAAAAGACGTTAGTGTGTTTGGTATAATTATCAACGGATGCATTCCTTGGAATACAGTCCGCATTAATCGGCGTTGTTAAAACATTTTCCGGTAACGTTTTACATTAATGTGTGGCATTTCGCAGGAAATTATCTGTCTTTCCTACAAATGCGCTAAGTGTTAAGTACTAGTATACGCAAAAGAAACTGTGCATGGGGTTTTAACTTTTTTAAGACTTCCATAAAAGAACGTATATATTGGTAAGTGTCAATTTTCGCTTTTTCCATTGGCTATACAACGGAATACTTTTTAAGCGTGGTAGGGGTGAAAATAGAAATTGCACAAACTGTTTAATTGTGAAAATTTCATTAATATCGGATTTTATGGAATTGGCAGAGGAATTTCGTTCCATTTGACCTGAAGAACATTCTACAGCTCCTACATATTGTTGAGGGTGGCACCCCCCCCCCATGACTCCCGAATACTTCTTATTTTTTCAGCGAGTCCCGAATACCACCTTATTTTTTCGCTGAATCCCGAATACTTTTAGCCAGTTTTGAAACATAAAAAGTTTTTAAATAACACCTCCAATCACCGTCCACAACTCGTTAACTTAGAGGAAGAATGTCGTAAGTGCAAAAATGCTATTTTGAGAAAAGAAACTGTCTGAAAACTACTCTTAACTATTGGAAAAACAAGCCTTTTCCATTTCAGTATGTTTAATATATCCTGTTCCGATTTTATAGGATTGATTAGGTGTTAGGATGTAGAAAATATTGACATGCACACACCTTTTCATTGAAAATAACAATGAATCCTCCAAAACAGGGTTTGTCGTATAATCATCCAAAACATCCATAGATCTACTAATTGACTTAAGGCTAATCTAAATTATAGTGTCATACGAATTAAAAGCATGTTTCAAATACAAGAACCAATGTAGCAAGGGCGTTGTATGAAATCGTGATTGTCATAATTATGAGCAGTATACTAAGTAAACTCGTTCTCAATTTGATAATATTCACTGATAAAGTAATTGTGCGAGCGAATCGAGCCTGAAAATTGCATTGCTTATCTGAGAGGTATGCTACACAAACTCGTTCTCTACTTGATAATACTTACTAATAAAGAGTTAGCGAAGCAAGCCAGAAAAAGTACATTGTTCATCTGAGCGGCATCATGATAGTAACTAGGATTTTTCAAGTTAGTGCGAAATTGAGTCTTGAAGAGGTAACTTTCCAAGACGATTAGAGAAGGGAGTGTGTCCCTTCTTCTCCTGTGGTTAGGATTTATTGTCCTGATATTTTTCTAGGGGAAATGCATTGCTTATCTGAGGATCATATCACATTATACTGTTTCAAACGATTATTGTCTGAGCTACAAAGATTGCGTTTCTATCAGAGCAGCATACCACACACACTTATTGTCTACTTGACATATTCACTGATGAAAGTTTTTTTGCGAGCGAGGTAAAATGTGTTGATTTTCTGAGCAGCATGTCGCCTGTCTTCACTTGATACTATTGAGAAAGTTATTGTGCGAGCGAAGCGAGCTGGGGAAAAAAACATTGTTTTTTTAGCAATAAAGCCCTACCACACAAACTTGAAAATTTGCTACACAAACTCTCTACTTGATAATGATAAAGTTGTTGTGTGAGTGAAGCGAGTCTAAATATGCATTGTTCATCTGAGCGGCATCATGGTAGTAACTAGAATTTTCTCAAAAGTGGGTGCGAAATTGAGTCTTGAAGAAGTGACGGCCGGGACGATTAGAGAAGGGGATGTGCTCCCTTCTGATGAAGGTTAATTGGGCCTTTTATGCCCCCCATCTTTGATAAGGGGGTTTATTGTTTTGCACATGTGACATGGTCGGTCTGTTAGTCAGTCGGCAGACCAAATGGTTACGGTTTAATAACGAAAGAACGCTAGGATCCTCAAATTTTACATGGAGGTTTGTCATCCACAGCAGATGACCCCTATTGATTATGAGGTCAGTAGGTCATATGTCTTTGTGTAATGGGGGTATACGTGTTTTACATTCATCTCTTCATGTAACAAAACACGGTATAGCGATTTTTGTGCGAGCTATAAAAGAATGCATTTCTATCTGAGCAGCCTATTAGCTGTACGCCGCACAAAATCATTCTCTACTTTATATGAGCGAGCGAAGCGAGTTAGAACAAATGCTTCGTTTTTGCTGAGCAATGTAGGCCTACCACACAAACTCATTCTCTACTTGATAATGTTCAATGATAAAGTTTTTGTGCGAGCTAAGCGTGCTAGAAAAATGCATTGCTGTTTGCACAGCATGCCAAAGACTCGTTCTATGTTTGATTATGTAACTGACAAAGTTACTACTCAGTAAGCAAAATGCAAAGCTTATGTAAGCTAGGCAAAGTGTTGACATATCCTGTATCCGAGCTGTATGACACACAAACACGTTCTCTACTTGATACTATTACTTGATACTTGATTTACTAGAAAAAATGCGTTGTTTATCTGAGCAGCACAAAAAAGTGCATTGTATATCTTAGCAGCATGCATCCCAATTTGATAGGATTCACTGACGAAGTTAGTGTTAGAGGGAGTCGATCTAGAAAAATGTATCCCACACATACTAGCTCTCTACTTGATAATATTCACTAGTAAAGTTAAAAATTCTTTAAGTTACGTTATGTACATCAACATTTTTAGTTCAACACACATAAAATCGCATTTGAAGCGTAATTCATTGCTTTGTCTCTAAATTGGTTAAAAAGCTTAAATGCTTGTTCAAGAAAACAGTTTATTTTGGAAATATTGCGTACTGAATACCAATAGGCATTTTTATTGTGTACCGCGTACTACGCTCTTGCGTCCCGAATACCACCTAAAAAGGCCACGAATCCCGCGTACCGAAAAGGGGGGTTTCACCCTCATTGTTGACAACGTGTCGTGATAGAACCTTTCTTCCGAGAAGGCCTATGCAACATTATCAATAGAGGTCCCTCTTATGAGCATCATCAGCGCCTGAATTCGCTGACGTTCCGATATAATCGACATTAGCGAGTTCTGATTTTACCGAGATTGTTTTGTGTTTGCTTTACATGGTAAAAAAGTAAAATGTCTACGACAGATATTTCAATAATTATCTCTACTTGAAAAATGCAGAATTTCTTTTGCGGCTGTGTATATTCATACCGAATTAGTATAATTTAGATACCATCATCACGGCATGTTAGAAAACGCACGAGAACAATAGAACAATACGAGTAAGCATGTATTTGAACCCGGGTCGCTAGTTAAGACGGCAAGCGCGCTAACCATGGAGCTACGTTGTCATGGAAGCGAAGATCAACTGCTAACTTGGCGGATCATGTACTATAATACGAGTGTCATTCAATACATAATGCTAACTAACACATACATTTTTATAAACAGCATTAATTATTCAAACATGGACATAATCATTCAAAGTAACCTTCTGTACATTCAAAAACTGACTTTCATCATTTCGACAGACCTTCTATTCGCGTTGCCAAGCAACTGAGCACACATCCTGTTTACTGCATAGCCGCGGCCTACTCATTGCGATGTATATCAGGATTTCAATCTCCAGGTCGCCTCATTTCTGGTTGGAATGAACATATATACTCATCTATTGTTAAAATTATAGATGACACGTTTTGCCCTTCCACAATAAAGCGCTAAAGCAAGCCAGTAACTAGTTTGGGGCGACGTTCTGTCTGTTCCAATGTCAATAATTTGGGCACCCACCACGCGCAATCCTTGCATATGGTTAACCTGTTCCGCAAAATCGAATGAACTGAGAAAAAACTGTTTGCTGTCTAATATGGACCGTAGCATAGATATCATGCCCTGTACACTAGTATTTTCATTTGATAGTCTCACCACTTCGGAATATGAACGAGGGCATTTTTACATAAGTATCTGGTAAGGCAATAATAATTTGTGGAACTTTTGTTTCGACGGCGCTCTATTGTTATATTAAGTATGTTGGTCGTGTGACGTTACCGCGTCCATGTTGTATGTAGTGACGTCGAAGGAAGGTGCGCGCTGATCACGTTGTCGACGTAAAGGTCCTTCCATTGTTTTAACAAAACGAAAATGACTTAAATATTTATTATGCGAATTTCGTTGCATTATCTTGATTAGTTTTTTTGGTGACGATTCATAGTTTGCATATATTGAATGACCCTCGTACTAAGACAACAAGTCACTAGTAATTGCAAGCAATACAGAAGCCCCCTACCGGTTTGTAGCCATGACCTTTAAATTAGCCATATCAACCACAATATTAAAAAATAACGATCCGAACTAGTAAAGAATTATGATGTAGGAGGTTTGAAACTAACAGACATTCGAAACCTTCTATATTCAATAAAAGCATCATGTTTAAACATATTACAGACGAAGCAAATACAAGACAATGGAAATATATTTATCAGTCGATAGGCAAACCATATGGGGGTAATTTAATATTCGAAGGGGGACTCTCACAACTTGGAATACGTAAACTATGTAAAAACATTCATTTGTAGAAGATATTTTTATAAGTTGGTTTACATAAACCGAAAGATTTGAGAAAAACTAAATTACATACTGTGGAATCATAGGCATATAAAGTTAATCATCTACCAATATTTTGGAAAACTTGGCCTGACCATGGAACAAAATAACTGGAACCTTCATCTCTTCAATACCTTTCAACAGTTCGCATTTACAGCAACTGGGTTCTTAAAATACCATCAACTTATTACGAACATACCAGCAACGCAAAAACAAATAATAACTATGGAAACCCGCATAAGACAACAACGCTTCTGGAAATCACATCAAGAATGCAGAAACCGATCGGAACAGTATTATACGTTTCAAAATTCAAATATTAGTGATTGTTTCGTTAATCGGAAATGAAATGGAAACATAAATTAAACAACATTGATAATATATAGAAAAATATATACAGTAATGTTTTCAGCGGTACCATAGATACCAAATTACGTGAGTTCCAGTACAAGTACTTAAAACGTGTAGTTTCTACAAACAAACTCCTATTAAAATGTCATATAGTAGAATCAAGTATGTGTTATTTCTTTAATAGTTATAAGTAAATATAGAACACCTGTTTTGGTTATGCTGTCACTCACATAATATGCGGTACAGGTTATCCCGAGATCTAAGGGGAAATGATTTTGTTATTATTATATTAGATCATTCCATAGTAAGTTAAGGCATTACGAGAAAACGTGTACACTGTAACTTGATTAATTGCATTATCATATCAATGAAGTATTATATGTTTAATAAGAAGCAAACACTAGGGTCATTACGCTTTGAACACTTCTTAAGCTACCTTAAAATAACTATTGAACGAAAATAGCTTTAAAATGTCAAGATAGATATTTTTGTGAACATAAATAAAGAGTTTTAAACAGTTAAAATCCGAGATCAAGTTTGGTGCCATTGTGTGTGTGTACGTGTTTGTGGGTTTTTATTATTTCTTTCGGAAATTATTATTACAAAATCTATTCTATATATATATACACAGCCATAATTGTATAATGGGATATCTAGATATAAATAATTATATAAATATATATTTAATATTGTATTGTATAATAAGTATTGTAAATGCCAAATATGACATTTTATTGATGTATCTATGCAATCTCTTGGTACAAATATATGTTTAAATTGAATAAAAATGAGCAACCGCAATATTGTCAGAGTCGTAGTGTTCAGATGGACATAATCACCGTTTTGGCGCATATATGATGTATCCACATACCAGGTTTCATAAATATCGCTTAGAAACTGTTTGAGTTATGACAGGATCCAGATTTTGGACATATTTTCACTATTTCTGTCTCCATAGCAACGCCAATATTTGACGTGCATAATCTCCGCATTTCCCCTATTCTACAACCAGTTTCAAAAATCTAGCTCGGAAACTATTATGTTAGGATCCAGATTTTTGACAGACAGACAGGCATACGGACGGACGGCCAACCTTTAGTCGAAACCGTAAGGGGACTAACAAGCCTACCATTTCCAAGGTTCCAAAACGAGTATGGCGTATAAAAAAACGAAAACAAAACTGTTAGTCATATAGCCAAAACCCAGTTTCATTTTTTTTATTAATCATACTTTAACGACTTCCTCCTGTCACGGCAAGCGGACGTTCATCACTCAGTCACAGCGGACGGCATATTGTATCAACGCGATGTCTGCGATCACGATTCAAGAGATGATTATAAGTATCACTATGTTTATCCGAGTCTTAGCAATATTTGTTTAAATGATTACACAATTCACTGTTTTATTTGTAGTGAAATCAGTGGATGTGTTTGCCAATTTCCGATAGGCTAACAGCGTGATAATGTTTCAGCACTAGCTGATTATGATTAGAAACCCTGCATGTTATTGTGTACTTGTATTATGAAATTGGTACCATGTGAACAGACATTCAACAAATTATTGCAACTTTGGTACGAGGTATTATAACAAATGATCGTATCATAACGCAAGACAATAAAGCAATGCTCACAAATAATGAGACTGTTGTCTATAGTTCCTGGTTATATTTTATAGGGATATTTTAGCAATCAGTATGAACTGGGAGCAACAAATGATATGCTGTCTATCGTTAAACCGAGAAACATCTGTAAATGATGACATTTTCCTCAGCAACCTAGTCATAAATAGTCCATTACAACCTACATAAAATACTGAGCGACACTGCATCTATCACACACACTTGTAATTACAAACCATATGAGGAATAAAACAAACTGATGCGACGATAAAGGTGTTTGATTTATTGCCGTATTCAACAACATTTGCAATATTTTGTCTAAAATTTAGAAGCTTGTCTGTGTTCCTTCGCCGATTTCTATGAAATACACACCACGCTAAGGGGTAATGAATAATTATGCTTTCCATGCAATACAAGATCTATTTCAGCAAACACCTTATTGGTTTCTGGATTTTATATTTGAACTACGTCGAAGACGTGATATTGTCTTGTTAGCGCCTCGTAATAGAAATATCATGCTATTTTCGTCCAAAAGGCAGTTCGAAATATATCATCATGATAATTAGACGCTTTCAATTCATCTGACTAACACGGATTTTACATACTGTATTTCAGCTCGGCTCAAAGCTGTAAATAACCTTAATGTCCGTTCGTTCGTTCGTTGACCTAGTTTGTTTACCTCAGGTGACCCAGTTGCGAACTTGACCAATATTTCATAGAGGTTCACATTGTGACCAAGTTTCATTAAGATTATGTAAAAAATGTGACCCCTAGAGTGTTAACAAGGTTTTTATTTTATTTGACCTAGTGACCTAGTTTTTTTGCCCCAAATGACCCATTTACACACTTGACCTAGATTTGAAAGAGACAAACGTGACCAGGTTTCATAAAGATTGAGTGAAAACCGTGACCTCTAGAGTGTAACAGTCAAATTGTTGACGGCGGACGCCGGACAAAGGGCGATCACAATAGCTCAGCTTGAGCACTTCGTGCTCAGGTGAGCTAGAAAGATACCAATGTTCTCCGATCTGGGTCATGCAGCGGAACTTTTTGTATTTGTGTTTTGAAATGGAATTGTATCTTGGTGTTAAATTGAAATTTTTTTCACGTGGGAGTCAACACGTGATTCTTTGTCAACTGACGAAGAAGACATACGCAACATAAAAATATTCCTAAATTCCAACATTCACAATTGCATTTCGTGATGTTTTTTCTGCATTATAAAGTAGATCTATAGATTGAACATGCATTACGTTTTGTCGTAAGTATAACTTACACTTTTTCAGATTTGCTAGTGCGAATTTAAGCCGACAGTGACATGTGTAACTACTCAATGGTGTCTGGAGGGCTAGTGTAAGGTTTGGTGCACCCAAAAACTAGTTTAAGCCCACATTTATATTTTTTTTGTAACTGCCCATTTCTTTGACGTATGAATGTACCAACAAGGTAACCTGAATATGGAAGTTGTATTTTTGTTTCTGGTAAGGCATACATATACGTGAGTTTATCATCGTTGGGAATAGTCTGGGTGTAATTACATTTGTTTTGTTCTTTATTTGGACTACATGTATATCCCACGATGATATGCAACACATTCTTGGTCTGCTAAACTCCCTAGATTTCCTGTCTCCTGTCGGGCGACAAATGAAGCATTTCGTAGTTCTGTTGGGTGCAACCTTCCTCGTCCGATTTGTTATTATCTTTTTATTATACTATAGTATAAAAATAAATATACATTTCAGTAAAGAATAATCATTAGCTTGAATATGTAAATGTGTAAATATGTGAATATGTAAATTCTGTTTTAGCGGCATTGCCTTTCGTTATACTTGGCTGCGTATTTGCAAAGATGTTCCAGTTGTAATCCAATATTGATAATTAAATAAAAAAAAACAATAACGAAATGAAGCTGGTGTGTTTAGTTGTTTCGAAGTGTATTTCATAAAAAAGAAATTGACTGTCATTAATTCGCTGTCGGCAATCTCCAAGCAAACACAAAAAACATGGCGAATTGAATGTGATTTAAATGCAAGATACAATTATTTTAGTTTTTTTTTATATCATCTTAATTGTGACTGCATTTTATATTGTGTGTGGGTGGGTGTAGTTTGGGTGTGTGTTTTGAATGTTGTTAAACTAATATTTACATGTAAATGTACTGCGTAAAATAAAGGTATTGTATTGTTAGTATGTTTGTTCGTTGTGTATAAACGACTTTTACTTACCATACTTGGAAGTTAGAACTCTCAAGCAAGACATAGCGCCAATGGTGGGTTTGTTAATGATGTCCAGTGTTACAAAATTATTGTTACTGGTCACATAATACTATGACCATGTGTACTACTGAGTGATAAGCCGAACTGCACAAATAACCTTGAACTTTTAATTAAAAAGACGGAAACACATGCTGTGAGATTGTCAGAATAACATGTGTAAATGTACATAATGACACCAGGCACCATTGGCAGTTGAATGGCCTGCCATGGCTTTTTCCAATTTGCTGGCATATTTCAGCATTTTCTGGAGCAATGGAATCATAATAAGTGACTAGCTCGTGTAGTGCATGTGGTGTGTTTCCAAGACAATGTCAGGAGTAATTTAAATGATCCTTTGTTTGTGACCACTGACAAATGTGGTATTCGACAGCGAAATACGATTCGAAACATACAGTTTATATAAAATATCGCTGAAATGTTTTCAATCAAAGTCCATTACTTAACATTCAAAACATGTTACCCTTCGTACGCTTGTATATAAACCTTTACTAATGCATCGTAGCAATCAATATCTAGTGGAATTTTAATGATTAATAGCACAAAAAACAAGGGCTAATATCGGTGATATATAATATTTGTCGAGTTATGTATCGTTTTTTTTCTACAATGTAACACTTTCGTAATATAACATAATCGTCTGAAATCTAGAATATATCAAACAGGTGTTCCTCCCATTATAAATACATTTCATCTGTTGGATAATGAAACTGGAATAATTTAATACTCCTTAGGTGTTCATATTACATATCATTTTCATCAAAGTTGATGCTGGTACTATTGGATACAATTATAACGTCAAACCACGTCTTATCCAGTCTAAGATCATTAGGCATTTGATAATACGTTCGTTTTATGTTCGTAAACACTTTATAATGCAGTGTAAAAAAATGTTTGTTAATTTGACATTCAAACCAGCGATGAAATATCACTTAATACAAAATAGTTTATGATAAAACGCTATGTACGACAATATAACCGATTCTAACATGGCACGTGAGCTTTGCCTTCTTTGCGTATATTGAGCTTACAATATTTCATGACCGCGATAAAATATAGCTGATTGGTGACGTCACGTTTGACGTCATATACTACGACAAATGACGAAACGGTGACGGTAACGTTCCTAGGAAAGAAAGTAGTTCGACGTCAACCTGTCTTGTTGTGCTATAATTGGCAGAGCATTGGCGATGTTAGAATCGAAATAATTAATAGTACCTGTGCTTTGTGTTATAAAATATAGGCACTCGTTTAAATGCGTACGCACTCGTGATTTAATTACTACGCATCCAAACACGTGCCTATATTTTATTACGCGACAAACATAGCTACGTATTCATTATTTCTCAAATAAAACTGCAGTTCTCGACTCATTTGTCGTCTTCGTGAAAATTCCAGGTTCAAACATGGTTTTATTGAATAATACTACACTACCTGGCATGGCACCTGTATCGATGCACGCGGCAATTCTAGCTGCATCGTATTCAACAAACAAGACTGCGTTCAATAAACGCTTATGCCCCCATGGAAGCCTTGTCCATAAAAAGCTAAGTCAATCAGGGGCCATAATTCTATAATAATGTTGGGTAGTGTTACATGGCTTTGATAATGTAAGGGGCTTATGATGGTAAACAAGTATGCCAAGTTTTGAGGCAACGCCATGATGGACATGATGTAAAACGAAACTGTCAATTTGGTTTAACCAACAATTAGACGCTTAATAAGTCCAGAATTAGGTCAAGGTGAAGGTCAAAATGAGGTCAGGTGATACAGGCATGTGGAGAGTGTTCATATACAACATCCATGCAAGTATGGAAGCTTTGTAGCAAGCCATAATAATGCTACAAGAAACTGTCAATTTGGGTTAACCAGGACGGACGGACGGGTGAATCACTATATGCCTCCCCATCTATCGATAGGGGGGCATAAAAATAGACATAAAAGCATTACAAAATACTAGAATAAGTGATGAAACAAGCGCCTAACTTTTCGCTGTCAAACAGTCCGCCATCTTGGTGTGTCTCGACCGGCTCACGGAAAATTTCGTCCGGCGCAGTTACACGACAGTGATAATTCGACCATAAGTTCATTATTAAGACATAAATGATTAACGAGGCAACAAATAAATTAGATAACAAACATATATCTACAGAATGTAAATTTCCACTCATAATTAATAATCAGCTAATTTCAGTAAATCACAAATTAAACACCAATTACATGGCTTTACTTGAACAGGCGTCAGTTTAGAGTGCATTTCTGGAAAGTACTATAATTCTAATATCTGGTGATATGCCGGTATATAAAAGTATTCCATTCAGTTTAGGGAAACATTTACTGGGTACAATATCATCTACAATTCCGGTCGAGCAAGTATCCTCAGTCAACACTCTGGACATCGCATGCTGTACTATGGATAGCCACTGCTGTCTTTTGTTGATGCTTGTCATGTTAAATTGTTATAATATCATTTGAACATGTCTATACGACATGTTAAATTGTTACAACAACGTCTTAAATGGTTGATTGGGCATGTGAACTTCTAAAGTCACACTGTTAAACTGTCCAAGTATCTTGTGAACATGTCTATATGCCATGTTAAATTGTTAAAATAGCTTCTTATCATGTTCATTGGGCATGTGAACTTCTCAACATAACGTGTAATACTCTTAAACGACAGTGATTAATTGTTAAAAATCATTTAAAGATGTCTATAAGCCAATCATTTGAAGATGTCTATAAGCCATGTTAAATTGTCAAACTAGCTTCTTATCATGTCCAATAACCATGTGAACTTCTCAACAGAACGTGTTATATTGTTAAACAACAGTGGTAAATTGTTAAAATATCATTTGAAGATGTCTACATGACATGTTAAATTGTCAAACTAGCTTCTTATCATGTCCAATAATCCATGTGAACTTCTCAACAGAACGTGTTATATTGTTAAACAACAGTGGTAAATTGTTAAAATATCATTTGAAGATGTCTACATGACAATTTAGTAAATGCTAAGTGTAATGACGTACGCACACGACAATCTGTTGTAACTACATAACAACATGATTAGTGCACACAATATAATGACAAACGCACATAACGAAATGATGTGTGCACAGAACAACACGAGTAATGTACACAACATAATGACCAACACACACAACGAAATGATGTATGCGCATCACAAACTGTTTTAGTACATCACGAATTGGTAAATGCACATAACATATTGACATATGCACAGGACAGCATAGTTAATCTACCGGACAACCTGTTAAATACACATAACATAATGACAACTGCACAGAAAGAAACAGTACATGCACACAACAAAATGTCGTTTGTACAGAACGGGTTAGTAAATGTACATAACATAATGACGAATGCACAGAAAGAACTGGTGTTTGTACAAGACAAAATACTTGGCAAATACTCATAACATAATGATGGTAGCATAGAACAACTTAATAAATGCACTAAACAAACTGACTAGTACCAACAAAAGGCAGCTATGGCGTTCCATACTCACCTGTTTACAATGGTCATTCGATCATTTTCTGTAAGTCTCCAATCCATCCATGAACCGCAATGCAGGTACCAACAGTTTGTCCATGTAAGTGCTTCATGAACACGGAATTAATCTAAAATAGAACAAGTGTGTACATGTAAGGCTAGTATACAACATGTTACATATACAAAGCAGTAACCCCAGCATATATCACAAACAAGACTGCATTCAATAAATGCTTATTCCCCCATGGAAGCCTTGTCCATAAACAAGAGGTCTAAAAGGGCCATAGGTCGCTCACCTGTCCTAGTAGTTCATGCAGACCCCTTAATGGTAGCTTCTATTGCATGTACGAGGTTTCAATATTGTCTTCTAAAGCAGCCTTGTAATTTACATCACATAGACCTAATGGCATATTGAAGTTTAAGCCATGTTTTTGTCTATGATTTGACCTAATGACCAAGTTTCTTACTCTAGATGATCCAAAATCGAACTTCACCATAAGTTTGTTGAGATGATCATTGTGACCAACTTTCATAAAGATAACGCCAACATTGAGACCTCCAGAGACTGCACAAGGTCTTTCTAAAATTAGAAACTGTCAACTAGTTTTTTACCCCAGATGATCCAATATCGAACTTTACCTAGATTTTGTCGAGATGATCATTATGACTGAGTTTTAGAAATAATAGGTCAAACTTGTAACCTCTAGTGACTATGCATTGTTTTTCTATTATTTGACCTTGTGACCTAGTATTTGACCCCGGATGACCCAATATAGAACTTCACCTAGATTTTGTAGACATGATCGTTGTTAATGAGTTTCATAAAGATAAGGTCAAAATTGTGACGCAGTGCCTATGAAAGCAAAATGTGGACGGACGGAGATTGACGGACGGACGACAAACGAAGAGTACTCACAAAAGCTCACCCTGTCACTTTGTGACATGTGAGCTAAACAAGAGGGCCCAAAGGCTTCTCAACTGTCGTAGTAGTGCATACACACCCCTATCGTGACCTAGGTAATAATTTACATTTTCTGAATAAGATTAAACCCAATTCAGCCTCTATTGAAAGTCTTTATGATTTTACCTTGGACCAAGTTTTTGAACCCAGATGACCTTATATCGAACTTGACCTAGATTTTGCTGAAATGATTATAGTGACCAAGTTTCATTTAGGTAAGTGGATACTCTTTAGTTGAGCGGAAGACGTATTACGAAAGCGTCTGACTACCATGATGATTAAATAAGAAAAACTTAAAATTGATGTGTCAGCATGTTCTCATGTCTTAAAATCGCGCATTTACTGTATAGTTGTTTGTATAGTTGTTACTATATTATTCTATAATAAAAAAAAAGATTATATTAAGTCAGACAGGGAAGGCAGCACTCAACTTAACCAGCCGAGCACAGAAAACATTAAAAACACACAAAGCACAATGCCCAACTAAACAAGCGCAGATCCGCCCAAGTCCAAGCTGTCGAAAAGTATAATAAATTATAACTAGGTGAAAGACCCAGTAGAAAAGATACAGCAACCAAAAGGCGGAATGCCTACGCTGAATGACCTAGTTACAACAGTAAAACTGCTAAACTACATAGTTAAAGCAGCCTTTAGTCTCAAAAGTTAAATAACAGTATTAAAACGTTGAAAGGCCCGAATAGTCGCATGACCTACTATCTAGCAGAGTAAAACTATAGCTGAAATTTTATATGCCATTTATTCCAAACGTAGAAACACCAACACTCGCGAATACTAGCTACAACGTATGTGAAACGTAATAAAATGCGCCCACACAACATTTTATCCAAGTTTTAACATTTGTTTAGCAAGCATCCCGACTACTTTAGAGGAAGGTTAGTTTGCATTTATTTGGTAATAATATAGACCAGCTAATACAAAAGACCATTGGTTCATCTTTAAATATACACACTTTTCAAAAACAAATTATCGCGAATACTGGATACAGCGTATTCAAAACATTGATGTATTTTGTAAACTCTCCTGGGCTGGTATTCACAAAGCATCTTAGCAGAAAACTTAGAACATTCTTAAAATCTTGTTTTTTTGTAAAGTGTATCAGCTTAGCAAGAAAATCAACATGCTTAATATTTTACATAGTTTTGAAGCATTATGTAAACAGCTACAATAATCACTAAGAAAACATGGATTATTTTTCGAATTGCGGGACATATGAGCTGTTCAAATTATTGACTTAAGTCAAAATATTTAAGTTTTCACTTAAGATGCTTTGTGAATACCAGCCCTGGTTTTTCGACATTTCCGAAATAACTAAAGTGTCAGTTAAAAAAATCTGGCCGAACAACTGCCTTGAAATTTAGGGAAAAACTTATATAATAGTTACTCTGCTGGATGCATTTACGAAATCAGTATGTTGTTCAACTATTTTTTTCGTATAACTTAAAAATGAAAAACCACATATTTTAAAATATCATTTAACAAGAGTGCCAAAATGTAACAAAATACGCCCGTCTTGGGGCATGGTGAGTCTCAGGGCATGGTGAATGAAAAAAACAAAACAATCCAACATTTTTATTTTAATTAAAGGACCATAACCCAAGACGGCATAGGCTGATTTGGCCTACAATTGAACTTGTCTTAGATATTATACCCATACACATTGTCACCAAGTTTAAAGATACTCAGACGAAAACTCTTTGCACTAGAGAACAGACAAGGTCAATTACACATTTATTTTGGTAATTATAGGACCATAACCAAATAAGGCTAAGGCCCATAATCAAACTTGGCCTAGATATTATGCCTATAAGCATTGTCACAAAGTTTGAAGATGATCGGATGAAAACTAATTGCACTAAAGAACAGACAAGGTGAATTTCACATTTATTTTGGTAATTGTAGGACCAAAACCAAATAAGGCATTGGCCGATTTGGCCTTTAATCAACCTTGGCCTAGATATTATGCCCATAAGCATTGTCACAGAGTTTGAAGATACTCAGACGAAAACTGTTTGCACTAGAGAACAGACAATGTAAATTTCACATTTATTTTGGTAATTGTAGGACCATAACCAAATAAGGCCCAGGCAGATAATCAAACTTGGCCTAGATATTATGCCCATAAGCATTGTAACAAAGTTTGAAGATGATCGGATGAAAACTGTTTGCACTAAAGAACAGACAAGGTCAATTTCACATTTATTTTGGTAATTGTAGGACCATAACCAAATAAGGCCTTGTACATATCAGAACTCTCACAAATAAATGTTCCGTTAGCGGAACATTTTGGCATATCTAGATGGGAATCAAATTGTTCCTTTGACAGTACAAATGAACTGCACAAATATCCCTGTCTAGATATGAATGAACCCAAATTTTATATACATATCAGAACTCTCACATACAAATGTTCCGCTAGCGGAACAGTTTGGCATATCTAGATGAGGATCAAATTGTTCTTTTGACAGAACAAACGAATTGCACTATCAACTAAACAACTATTCCTATGTAGGTATGAATGAAATTGTTCCGTTAACGGAACAAAATTTTATGTACATATCAGAACTCTCACAAATAAATGTTCCGTTAGCGGAACATTTTGGCATATCTAGATGAGAATCAAATTGTTCCTTTGACAGTACAAATGAACTGCACAAATATCCCTGTCTAGATATGAATGAACCCAAATTTTATATACATATCAGAACTCTCACATACAAATGTTCCGCTAGCGGAACATTTTGGCATATCTAGATGAGGATCAAATTGTTCTTTTGACAGAACAAACGAATTGCACTATCAACTAAACAACTATTCCTATGTAGGTATGAATGAAATTGTTCCGTTAACGGAACAAAATTTTATGTACATATCAGAACTCTCACAAATAAATGTTCCGTTAGCGGAACATTTTGGCATATCTAGATGAGAATCAAATTGTTCCTTTGACAGTACAAATGAACTGCACAAATATCCCTGTCTAGATATGAATGAACCCAAATTTTATATACATATCAGAACTCTCACATACAAATGTTCCGCAAGTCAAACCCCTGTTTAAGAAAGATGATCCATTTCAAAAGAAAAATTACAGACCTGTCAGTATCTTGCCGACAATATCAAAATTGTTTGAGCAATCTATCAACATACAGCTTAACTCACATTTTGAAAATATTTTTCACAAGTTTCTATCCGCCTTCAGAAGAAGTTATGGTTGCCAGACCACTTTGTTGCGTCTTATTGAAGACTGGAAGAGTGCCTTAGACAGACAAGAGTATGTTGCTGCTATATTGATGGACCTATCTAAGGCATTCGACTGTCTCCCACACAATTTAATCTTTCTTAAACTTAAAGCATACGGCCTTTCTGAGGCATCGGCAAATGCTAGATTATTTGTCAAACAGAAAGCAGCAAGTCAAACTAGGCAATACATACAGTGAATGGAGTAACATTACTAAAGGAGTCCCACAGGGTTCAATTCTAGGTCCCCTTATATTTAATATTTTCCTGAATGATATTTTTATTTCATAGAAAAGGCGTCAAACTATAACTATGCTGATGACAATACGTTATCGTTTCACCACAAAAATCTTACAACATTAAAAAGCACAATACAAGATGAAAGCAGTGTAATGATTAAATGGTTCGCAGATAATCTTATGCAAGCAAACCCAGATAAATTTCAAGCAATTTGTATTGGAAAAGAAACAAGGAACAAGGTAAAAAGCTTTCAAATCTCAGACATTGAGATCCCCTGTGAAACTCATGTTAAATTACTTGGCATTGAAATAGATTCACTATTGAATTTTGACATCCATGTATCTAATATATGTAGAAAGTCAGCTAGACAAATAAACGTGTTGACTCGATTATGTCCGCTCGTTAATATAGAAACAAGGATCACTATTTACAAATGTTTTATCAGATCGAATTTCAACTATTGTCCAATTGTTTGGCATTTTTGTAGTAAGAAAAATACTGAAAAACTTGAAAGATTACAATTTAGGGCTCTGAAAGTTGTTTACAATGACTACTCTTCTTCATATGAAGATTTGTTAAAGCGAATCAACTTGCCAACACTTCACATTTCTCGAATAAAACAACTCGCAATAGAAGTTTTCAAATGCCTTAACAACATCTCTCCTGATTATATGCAGGAACTTGTAAGTGTTCGCTCCTCAAATTACCAATTTAGACATAGCAATACTCTGGACTTACCTAAAGTACGTACTACAACATATGGAAAAAAGAGCTTCCGCTTTGAAGCAGCTAAAGTTTGGAACAACCTCCCTAATCATATCAGATGCGCATCTAAGTTTACTGAATTTAAACAGCTTATAAAAATTTGGAGTAATGAGCACTGTACCTGTTCTATGTGTCAGTAATAAAATTGTCACTTTCTATGTGTATATACATTTATTATGGAACCCAATGTATGTTTGTTATTTGTTTTTTTTCCTGTATTTGTTTTTCATGTATATTTTATGATCCCATGTTGATATTGAAATGCTGTACATGTATATTGTTTTGAAATAGACAACATAGTCAAAATATGTACACATAACATTTTAAATGACATATAACAGTAATGTTAATTTGAAAACTCTAAGTATCATATAGATAATATCTTTACTTTATATCTACTAAACATCATTCTTCTACTTCTACTATCTTAAGCTGTATGATTGTGACTATGTGTGTGTGTACATAATCTGCTTTGCACTTATTACAAATGCATTTGCTTAGACTGACTTTTTCTCTCTATTGCAGTTTGTATATAATCTACTATGCCTTGTGAATGTTTCTAACAAAATTATCAAATGAAATCAATGATAGCGTATGCGACATGTTAATTAGTGCAGACAGACCCCATTTCATCCAATACATTCTCGGTACGATAGACTCACAACTGTGCGAAACTTTAGATGATGTCAAAATGTACCCAAACTTTTTAATTTGCTGCCCAAAATTCATTAAAGCTCTGTACTATTGAGGTTCACATACCAAGTATACATATATACCAATGAACATCGATCGAATACACTAACTACATGTGATTTCATTAAAGAAGGCGCTTTATTTTCCCTCACGTTGATAATGTACAATGTCTACTCAGATGCTTCGTTTCTGTTTCGACTTTTCGTAGAAACTAAGCTCCTGAAGTATTGTACTAAAATTTTTCTATGCGGTAAGAATGCGTCCATCCTGTCCTTACATATGTCTTAAGGAAGGTACTGGACTACTATGCATAGGTGTAGTCGTCTAATGTTATGATTGTGTCTGTATCAGCCCAAGAACATTTTTGGTGTATTTGAACACATGTTTTGAATTTCCTAATTGTATATACATGTAATCATGTCTGTGTGAGAGAGCATGTCTTGTTCGTGGAATGATTTAGTAGTGCCTGTATGTGTGTGCAAGAGTGGCTTAGTCTCACTTTTCTTTTCTCCTTTTTAGTTCAGTTTGTATATTATTCAATTTATTTGACTACTATGCCATGTGAATGTATTTTATAGTAGATTATTAGTCTGATCATGTTGTGGTATATTATGTAGGACTGAAAAGACACTCATTTTACAGGGTATCACTTAAATACTTTAATATAAATACTTCATATAATAATGAAGCCATAGACTTGAACAAGCATAGCATGGTAACCAAATTTCAATCACCATTTCAATCACCCTGATTCAATTCACCTCATAAACTTCTCAATGGTTTTAAATATTACAGAACCAGCAACATCCTATTTGATGTAGTATATTTTTCTGTCCGTTGCTAAGCTTTAATAATTAATCCTAAATATAAATGCTTTTAAATACCAGTCATATAAGCTAATTATTGAACACTTTAGATAACAATTTTACTAAGCAGTTAAATATCTTTAATCCAAACAATAGCTTTGGTGTTATCTGGCATTTTATCTGAGTCTATCTTAGGATAAATTAATATGTAACAATCTTTTAATAATTATGAATGTATTTGCTTAGTCCCACTTTAATTATCTTAGACTGACATATGTACATGTTGTATATAATTGTTATACTTGTTTTATTTTCTGCAAATTGTGTTAGTTCCTTCATGACCATGTACAAAGCATGGTTATTTCATGTGATATAAGACAACCTATTATAAATAGTGTCCTTCAAAAACTTAATTTATATTATCTTTCAACTAATAATGAAATTTCAGAAATCATAATATTACTAAATTTACAGACTATACACAATTTTAGAGCCAGCAACTTTCTTGTCAACTCACTGTATTTTCTGTCCACTGATGATCCTGATAAAACAAACAGATTAATTTTGTCCGTATAGTTTAAGCATTGTAATTTTTGTTTTTAGTTCGTCTTGCATATTTGTAGTTTCATTTGTTAATTAATTCTCTTGTAACATTGTTTGTATATATTATTATATGTCTCATATAAATGTTCTA
This sequence comes from Spisula solida, assembly GCA_947247005.1. Lineage (NCBI taxonomy): Eukaryota > Metazoa > Mollusca > Bivalvia > Venerida > Mactridae > Spisula > Spisula solida. The sequence continues at coordinate 36,248,186 of OX365947.1, read as the reverse complement.
TGCATATACTTAAATATATGATTTCTTTGTTATGTCGAATACAAGCTTGTAGCTTATGTTTATTATGTTAACTATAATCGACGTTAAATAAAGTTTATCTTATCTTATCTTATCTTATCTTAGCGGAACAGTTTGGCATATCTAGATGAGGATCAAATTGTTCTTTTGACAGAACAAACGAATTGCACTATCAACTAAACAACTATTCCTATGCAGGTATGAATGAAATTGTTCCGTTAACGGAACAAAAATTTATAAACATATCAGAACTCTCACAAATAAATGTTCCGTTAGCGGAACACTTTGGCATATCTAGATGAGAATCAAATTGTTCCTTTGACAGTACAAATGAACTGCACAAATATCCCTGTCTAGATATGAATGAAACCAAAATTTTATATACATATCAGAACTCTCAAATACAAATGTTCCGCTAGCGGAACATTTTGGCATATCTAGATGAGGATCAAATTGTTCTTTTGACAAACAAACGAATTGCACTATCAACTAAACAACTATTCCTATCTAGGTATGAATGAAATTGTTCCGTTAACGGAACAAAATTTTATATACATATCAGAACTCTCACATATAAATGTTCCGCTAGCGGAACAATTTGGCATATCTAGATGAGGATGCTGGATCAAAGTGTTGTACAAATTTTCATGCATGAAAATTGATCTTAAGCTATAAAAGATTTTTGTCGCTCCACAAAATAATCAAAAGGGCCATGATGGCCCTTTATCGCTAACCTGAGAAAGATTGCTTTTGTTGGTTACCAAATGCAGAAAATGGGCCAAGACTGCTCCACATCGCTGAAATTAGTTCATCAGATAGATACTAGAAGTACTGCTAAAGCTTGGCCTAAGATTTTATAGCTCTACATAAACATTCTAACAATGTTTGCATGAAGATCGCCTCTAATGCCCTTACAAGCTTTTTCTAAGATTTGACCTAAAGACCTAGTTTTGGACCCAACATGACCCAGTTCCTAATATGACCTATATTTCATAGAGACAAGATTCTGAACATATTTAATAAAGATCTAGCCATAATAGTGGCCTCTAACCTATTCAAAAGCTTTTTCTAAGGTTTGACCTAATGACCTAGTGTTGGACCCCACATGACCCAGTTTGGAACATTACCTAGATTTAATAGACAAACATTCTGACCATGTTTTATGAAGATTTTACTATAATTATGCTCTGTAATGTGTTCACCAATCTCATTTAAATCGGACCCTTATTACGCTTCACTACTTTGTATGTCATCCAATTGAATTGCTGATTTCACAAATCTGAAAGTGTGTTGGAACACTGCTGAGGTTATAGGCATGACCACATGCATCTCTAACAGTGTAAAGAAATGGAAAAAATGTAAGGGGTCTGATTTTATTAAGATTGTTTGTTCACTAGCTTTTTCTAAGATTCAACAGGTGAGCTAAAAATAGATAAAATATCATAGTTGGTTAGTTAAATTTGACAAAAGTTGTGTGTCAAAGCACATTTCAAGTTGTAAGACCATACCGGACCGAATGTCTGACCATTTCAGAATGTCTGGTAGGTAGACTGTTCTTCACAAATTATATCAAACGAACATGAAATGTCCCACATGTGCGCTAGAAGCCTAAGAAGTGTTCAGTTCCTGTAAATTGAAACGGAAATTGAGCACATGAAGACAGATTCGTCTTTACTTCTAGCTGGTGTAAATGCACGTTGGCTGAGATGCTATACAACATGTTCACTGTTATAGGTACGCCATATTATCCTATTAGCAGCGGAGTGAGAATATGAAAGCTTGCTTGAAATATCCAATTTTGGGGATACAGATGGTTCGTTCTATGTGTGGCAGCTGTAAAAAGTATCCCCGTACTTCACTTCAGAGTATTTATCATTCATAATTACCTCCCTGATGGTTCATTATCCACGGAATTCGAAGTCCACAGTGTGTCATTCATTGCGTTGCGGTATATAGGCTTGCTTGAAATATCCATTTTGGAGATATGGATGGTTTGTTCAATGTCTGACTCTTGTGTTGATTTCTGGGCTCTGCCGTGATAATCAGGGAAAACCAACATACATGTACCATCACATTCACAAATGCTGAAGTGTTCCATTGTTTACATATGGAGAACAAAATAAAACTGGAATCAGTTGGCAAGAGTTATGCTCCCATACTTGTGTTTGTCAGAGTCTGATGAAATATGAAGTTAAACTTGTTGCGAATTATACCCTGTATATGCAACAAATTATTGTGTAGAACAAATGAAAAGTTCCAAAGGGCTATAATTCCAAAAACGAGTAATGCACTGGTCTCTATTCATAGCGATCCATCAAACATATAGATGAAGTTTCACAATAATAATTGGGACACAGCAGTTGTACTCAATGAGCACAAATGTTTGGTCAATTTTATCTCCATGGCTAGATAAACTTCTTTATCCATGAAGCTTTGGTACTTGTTGAACCATCCTCGTACATGACACTGACATCACCTAAAATAGACAAAACCTGCATGGTTATAAAGGCAAGACATCAAGTGGAAATTACTATCACTATATAGGCACCGAGTTTACAGGTTGTAAATTAGAAACAAGGGGGCTAAAAACTAGAAATGCGTCTATGCCCCTTTACGACTTGCCATTTGACCTTGTCAAGGGCTATAATCCAACTAGACATTTTCATTATTATTCCTACAAAGTTTGATAACTGCAGCTCTAATACCTTTGACGTTAATAGAGACACTAAAATTTCATCATTTCAAGGGCCACAACTCAGTCAATTCAGATCATATTTGAATCAAAATATCAAGAAGGGCAACTGCACATCTTAACTAATATTTCTATAACATCTGAAGACCATGCTCAAAACTTACGAATTTAAGCTACAGTATTCAGTGTCAAAAATCAATTCAGAACATCTGATTACTTGCAATAGCCTGTATCATGGTCATGTGACAACTTATTATAACAGTACACTATTCATTAGACCATGGTTAGCCGCTGTCAGCCAATCAGCGACTCGTATTGCCGTGGTAAATATCACAGAGACTGCGTTGTAAAATCTTCTATTAAAATCGAGAAAAACGATCATTTAGATCGAGAAAATCGTGCCCAATCAACAGGATATACTCAGCACATTTAAAAAAGCAGCATTTATAAAGTTCATGGTTTCTAGCAGAAATAAACAAAAATACACACAGATGGAAAGTTAACAACAATAAGCTGTATTTCCCATCAATTCTGAAAATTACAAACATGCTGTTAATCCCTCAGACAGAAAATATATGCGCGTTTTAAAGTTTAATCCTTAGAGGTATATTTGTGTTATCTTAGGTAATGTTGCAAGCATAAGATGAATGGACTGCTAGTGCATGGAGAACGGATGTGAGAAAAAAATAAAAAAAAAAATTTTAAACCAATTTTGACAGAGGAGAGACAAGCATTTGCTTATTCTGTACCATGCGGCTATCCAGATCGTGGGTGGTCATTGCATTTCGTGCAGTCCGACAGAAATACTTGCAACAGTTGAAACATCTAACACTTATTATTTGACGGTATATGCATCTAGCATCCCATACATGTATTCGCCATATTCTGAGTATAATTTCAGATCGACATGCAGAAAACAAGCATGTTGTGGTAACCGTACCGTATATGTAAACGTATCAATAGCTATACCAGGTAATAATTCATTTTAGGTCAATTGAAAGTTCTCACACACACTTTTTAAAATGCTGTGCTTTTAATTGTGCAAAGTAGAACATACTGCATGGTCTAAGTCAGATAGAAAGACTCGTGGGTCCGTCTATACGATATAGACACACGCTACGCTCGTGTCTATATCGTATAGAGAGCCCCACTCGTTTTTTATCTGATACATTCGTCTTATTTGTACATATAAAATATCAGGTTAGTACCGTTATTCGATTTATTCAAACATATAAATCCCATGACCACACATTCCATTTTATTTATTTACACAGTTGAACGTAGACGTCCATGCTTCACATATTGTTCATCGTACAGATAAAAGCATGTAAATCTGATATGCTAGAGTTTTAGTAACAGTGACCTTCACCCCAGAAGCCACACCATCAATCCTAATCAAGGTTTAGATATAAGTTACCTACACTGCAAGCTTCATCATAATAACTCATTCCTAACTGTAGTTAGATAGTGGAAACATTTTTTTTAAGTAACAGTAACTTCAATAGCTCCCAAGATTCTTTGTGGAGCTAAACATAAATGATGTGTGCAATCCCAACATTGTTCCTTATCAATATACACAATAAAAGTCAAGTAATACCAAGATTGTGCTTTAATACTTAGGTCACAAAACTCCCGGACAATGTCCATGTATCCACGGAATTAAATCACAAGTAAATGACACACAGCCTATATCTACATTTTCAAGTCGCCGCCCAAGATAATAGCATACAATTTTACCATCACACATTGAAGAGAAACAAAACGTTTTTTTTATCAAGATAATGCAACATATACCACAAACTATATTGATTTTTTCCTACCTAGACTTTTCTTAGCCATGTTAGATTTATAATTCTGGATATAGTATAAATTAAATGGTTCTAAGGTTCATAACTGTTTGTTATTGTTCAATATAGACTTTGTCAGATTTAAATGCTGTCAACGCAACGGAGTAGGTTTATAGCAGGTTTATAATAGCCTGTTACTATTCCATGAGCAAGATATACAGGCCTGGTATTTGGCAATCATTCTCAAGCGTGAAAATTCCTGTTATAAAGCCTGAAACTCTTTTTTTTCAATATATATATAAGTAAAATTCAGGTTTGAAAACCTGAAATCAGGCAGACCTAAAACACCAGTCTTGAATATAATTCCATGATGTATCCAATTTGTACCCGATATGCCAGCCTTTAAGTAGCAGTGTATAAGACAAAAGAGTCATAAGTGAAGTTATTGCGGCTGTTGCCTGAAGACTGGCTGATCTCTGGCCGGTACAATTAGATTGCATTTGTGACATACATATTCAATTGAGGTATTCACTATTTTTGTTTCTATAGCCACTGCATGTTCAACAAGACATGAAAATTCGACGAAAAAAAAAGATGTTCATGATAGCGAAGCATAATTTGTCACATGGATACAACTGGTTTTGAAACAGTGCACTTGATACCCCACTTCCAATCTGAAGTGGCCTTTTCACATAAGCTACCTACATGGCAAGTTTCATCATAATATATCATTCCATACTCAGACCTGGTAATAGCAATCATTCTCAAGCCTAAAAATCCCAGTTTCTAAGCCTAAACATTTTTTTTCACTACCAGTTTTTTTTCTGTTGGAAAATCTGGTTAACAAGAGCCGTCAGAGACGGGTGATGCTCCCCATGGGTGTTTGTCACAGAAAAAGAACTCCAAAATTATGCAAGAGAGAGTTATGGTTCTTTACTACAACTTAATGATAATTATTTAACTATGAAGTTTCAAATTGATATATCAAATACTGCATTTACTTGAATTAAGTGTGAACAGTTACAAAAATATGCACAAAAGAGTTATGGTTCTTGGTCACTGCACATCCCCTCAATGAGATCTGTTCACCTATGAGGGTTTATATTCATATTTCTATTACTGTGTGAGTTATGGCCAGGACAAGAACTAAGTGTGAAAAATTACAAAGGGGAATAACTCCAAAAATTTGCACATCAAAGAGTTATGGCTCTTGGACATCCCCTCAACGATATCTATTTACCTATGAAGTTTCAAATTTATATATCTCTAATACTGTATGAGTTATGGCCCGGACAAGAATTAAGAATGAAAAAATACTAGGGGAATAACTTCTAAAATATGCAATGAAGAGTTATGGTTCTTGCGTGCAGAAAAGTTTCAAATTAATAGGTGCAATAGTTTTTGAGTTATCATTTGGACAAAATTTAATATGTCAGACTGACGAACAAAGCGGCTACTAAATGCTCCCCCTAATTTTTTTGGGGAGCATACAAATATATGTAATAGGGAGCATAAAAATATGTAATACATGCATCATAGATCTCATTAGAATGTAACCATATACCAAGTGCAGTTTCATACACGTGCAAACATAAAAGTGCAATTTACTGTATATATTATATTATTATATAATGTATATGTGCATCAACCCCACAACAATAATATATACAAGACTGCGTTCAATAAACGCTTATGCCCCCTGTGGAAGCCTTGTCCATAAATAAGTCTAAGTCCAAAATTAGGTCAAGGTGAAGGTCAAAAAGGGTCAGGTGATACAGGTGTGTGGAGAGTGTTCATATACAACATCCATGCAAGTTTGGAAGCTTTGCAGCAAGCCATAATGATGCTAGAAGAAACGGTCAATTTGGGTTAACCAGGACGGACGGACGAACGGACGGACGGACGGACGGACAGGTGCATCACTATATGCCTCCCGATCTATCGATACGGGGGCATAAAAATGTAAATGAATTAAAAATTAATTACCCCATTGGTATTTTTTCATAATGGTTGCAGGAAAACTGTGGTAGTAGTTTTGATGGGTCATCTTCAAAATGCCAATAGGCTTCAATTGTTCAAACTGCAACATAAAAAGAAATTACTGATTAGTGTGGAATGGAACATATTTGACTATTAAAACATAATTGAAATGTCCCAGCTTTAAACAAAGTGGGAATATAACTGAGGGTCATGATTTCCCTTTATTGATCACCTAAGTGTTCCTATCCTTGCAATCATGTGCAGAATGTACACTGCAGGGTATGGTGAATACTTATTTATTATCTTGTTATTAGCCTTTAACAAAATAGCATGTATTGAACAGGACTGCATTCAAAAAACGCTTATGCCCCAGTGGAAGCCTTGTCAAGGGGTTCCATTTGACTAGGAAGTAGGGGGTTTGATCCTTTAAATTTCAAAAACCAATTTTGACCCTTACGGTTTGAAGGGTGATTTCTATTAAAATCATGTGTATTTTGCCTATAAATGGATAAATTTAGTCAAAGGTATCAAAATGACCCATAAGATTCAGAAGCTAGTCAGTGGATCCCCTGCTTGTCCATAAAAAAGCTAAGTCAATCAGGGGTCATAATTGTGTTAAAATGTTGGATAGTATTACATGGCTTTGACATATAAGGGGTTTATGATGGTAAACATGTATGCCAAGTTTGGAATCAATGCCTTGATGGACTTAATGTAAGCCGAAATGGTCAAGATTTGGTCCTCATTATATATGCCTCACGATCTATCGACACAGGGGCATAAAAATGCAGAACACTTGAAGTCCCTCTTTGTTTTAAAATAGTAATATAAGTACCGATTTACAGGCATTTTAATACAAAAAGTGACTCATCTGTTTTTCGGCTTTATGGAAACAGTGTTAAAACTGCATTATCACCGGGTCCTTTTAGATCATAAGGTGTGTGTTGGTATTTTACAGAGCGTCTTCTTGATACTTCCTGCTTGTGAAAACATACAACGGGATAATAAATACAGACAACATATCAGCTGTTAGGTTGAGAATCGTGTCAAATTCTCTGTACATGTATAAGTGTTCAATACAGTGGAGTGTTATAATACAAAATGAACCTTTCTCCTTCCAAAACATTTGAATGTTTTTTCTTCTTCTAATCTTTCATTGTCTATCTGTAACTGATCTCTTTCTTCCTTAACTGCTATAAGCTTTGATATCAGAACACTGTACTTCACCTGAGTAAAGAAACAACATAATTTGTATGTACAAAATACTAACCTATTACAGCATTTATTAATGGGTACTTTCACATTATACAAAATAGTTTTTTTAACTTATACATCTATGAGTATATTGCCTGGTGTTAGCATCAAGGTAAAAAAATAAAGTTTAATATTTTTATGTCAAATCGAGTTTTTAATATGAGTATCTTATTATACTGTTTATGATTCTATTTTATTGGTTAATTTAAAAAAAGTCATTCCCGTTAATAGTTTTTGTGAAATTTAGCATTTTGTACGGCTGATCGGCTAAGGAGACGGATGTTACAGAGAAATTTGATGATTTAACCAACTTAATTATTTTTTGGGCACCAACTTTTAAGCAGGTACAAAAAGATTCTTGCAGATTTAGATTTTTATGAGTTTTACCTGTAAAATTACCATCATGTCAATCCAATTTGAGTTATGTTTTTTTTAATTTTTTAAAACATTTGTCTGTTGTTAGCTTGTGCACAAACTCTAGGAAACATAAACACACCCAGTATGATAAATAATTGAATACATATAGTCCGGTCAATTATGAAAAAGACCCGGCATTGGACTGTATAGTAAATATTTTTTGGTATTCTGTTAGAGAATATGTTGTTATTGAAGAATCTGAATGATGCCCAGCTGGCACCATTGAGCATTTTGAAAAATTCAAGATGGCGTCCAAGATGGCCGCTAAAATTAGAAAAAATGCCATGGGTGCATGACATAAGTTACAAATTGCTATTTTTACTCATCAGTTGTACTTAAGATGTTTTAATCATAATAATTAATATATATTTATCATTATTCATTGATTCAGTTAACATAAGATGGCATCCGGGACAGCTAAAATCAAAATGGCGGCTACGTTGGCCGCAATAATTGCCCAACTTGGTAAATTGTATCAAAAATCATCTATTTTAATCCTATTGGTTTATATCAGTACTGTAATATGTAATTATTATTCAAAATTAAACTTTCTTTCATTTCGAACTATTGACTCATTAGCTGATTCAAAATGGCACCCAAGATGGCGACCAAAACCAGTAAACATATACCGATGAAAGTTACAAATTGCTATTTGTGCTGAATGACAGTTCTTAAGATGTATTTGACGTATTTGTTTATATCATGTTTTATTGTTTGAGTCTATTTGCGATAACATCCATGAAGGCTAAAATCAAAATGGCGGCTACAAAGGCCGTCATAATTGACGAATTGGCATATTTTATTAAAACCATGAAGTGTAATCAAAATTGCTAATTATAATATTATCAGTACTGCAATATGTTACACAAATACTCCAATTGAAACTTAAATTAAAAGCAATTGACCCGATAACTGATTCCAAATGGCATCCAAGATGGCTTCCAAACGTGAACGAAGTGGTTAACCATACAGTCATTGTCATTGGTCGGTTGGTATATTTATTAAAGTATTCATTCCAAATAAACTAATTTATATTGATCGATTTTACAAAAATCAATGTACATGCTGTATAATACGGGACCCGTGCACTTGTTAGGTAGCATTAAAAGTTCAACCAATCAGGTGTATTATGTCCCCATCAAAACATGGGTTTTGTCCAAATTCCAGTGAGTCACGGTTGTGTAATAATTAATGCCCAGATGAATCCAGATAGTTAAAAGGCAATAACTCGTACTTGTACAAAACCCCGAAAAAAAAGAGTTTATCACTTTCATTGGTGATATAAATGCCATCACAAGTAAAGAAATGATCATTGATAACGAAAGTCTAGGCGAAAAAAACGGTATATTCTATGCTGCCATGTGATGCTCATGTGTTAAGTTATTGAATAAAAAAGATTCCAACACCTAAGAATCTACGAGGCCACATGGAGGTCATCAGATATGGTCGCTTTAAACCAAATATTATGTAGCGATCTCCAGAGGATGGGGAATACCTCTGCATGACACAATAGTTTATTAACGGGCAAACATAAGACCAGACCAGACAAGGACAGACCTGGTAATAGTAATACATGTAATACTAATAATAACGACTTTATATCTATTGTGGATTACATATTTGACAATTATAAAATTACTTGCTAGAGTAAGGAACGACCATTCTTGGATTATCTTTAAGCTTGGCACAACATCAACACGCCAGATATAGAATGTAATAATAAAATTATTTCTAAAGATCATTCGGGATACAAGAAGAGGATGTACAAAACTTGGCTTACTGGCGAGATGATAAATATCAGATAGACTGTTGCAAACAAGGACCAGATATCTAAAATACCAAGTGTAATATAGAGAACTATGGGAAGAAGGTAAAGAAAGCGCCTGAATGAACATGACGGTTGTGACAAATTGATTACTAAAAGAATAGGTTAAGGATGACATGATGACACTGGTCATAAAAGATCTTGTCAGAAGGAGAGAATATGAACTATACATTGATCCTACCAGAAGTGATGCTACTTAGCGACCCATTATTAGGCCAATTGCAAGAAAAGCCTCCGTAATTAACCAAGACCAAGCATTGAAAGCTCATACCCCAACCTTAGCATACTTATAATAAGTTGTTGAGTGATATGTGGAAGACATAAGGATTCTTGCATAGTGAAAGGAATGCCGCTTGGTCAAGGTGGTTTCGGTAACTTCCAGGATTGGAGAGGAATACAACCTAGTTGTCACTTGTAAGGTTAATATGTATGTGACTGATAATAACATCACTAAATTGAGTCAGATATTTGAAATATGCTGAATGTATCGGCCTAGTGTCTCACACAGACTTTTAATGTGTACTGTTGACTAGTATATCTTCAGATTTGATGTAGTGAACTGCAACATCTTCTGTACGTAGGTTGCTAGCATCTCCCACAGCTTTGTCTCGTGCTAAACAATGTACATTGTCTTGACAACAAAACCAAAGACTTTGGTCATTGTCAAGAAGACAAAACGGTTTGCGATGCAACATTATGCGCTAAGCTCTAATCATGCAAGATGCCTTGTGGAGCATCAAAACCTTGATAATGAGACCTTCACCTTCTTGAGACGTGTTGGAACGGACAGGGGAGAATTTAAATTTGAAGATTATGATAGGTAAAGCTTGCAATGCTTTTAATACATTTAAACCACAGTGGAACACCAGCAACAATTTGATCGAATCAGACATCAAGCTATTTATCTCAAGGCCAAGACAAAATAGCTGTTTATTTTAAAGACCTGGTACCTTACTGAGCAGATAGTGAAGACTCCACGTAGACAGATGATGGCTCTGCATGCATTCCTCAATCAAAATGTCCATGTAGAATTGGGAAAATATACGATCAAGTCATAATTAAAAACTGTACGCCTTAACAGGGGATGAAGCAGAAGTCCACCGCCAACACCATACACAAACGAAAATGGCGTCAGTGTTGGCACAGGACGAAGCATGAACACACAACCCCAACCCCATTATAGTATTTGTACATAACATAATGACGAATGAACAGAAAGAACTGGTGTTTGTACAAGATAAAATGTCTTAAGTACCGAACGCTTTGGCAAATACTCATAACATAATGATGGTATCATAGAACAACTTAATAAATGCACAAAACAAACTGATAAGTACCAACAGAAGGCAGCAATGGCGTTCCATAGGTGAGAATGAATGTCTTCTTTGCATGCAACCACTTTTGCTTACATGTTCCAAATTCACATTCCATGCTTGTTGTAGGTAGGTGGTACAATGTGGTACATATAATATATTTCTACCATACTTGAACAATGCTTAGTAATCGTACCTGATACATATAATGTGGAGTTTTCAGTTGTCCAGGAAAATGCATCAAATATCTTGATTTATATTTTGTATGGTTATGTGAACACAAATCATTTTAGTCCCCTACCAGTTTTTGACCGGAGGGGACTATAGGTTTGCCCTCCGTCCGTCAGTCAGTCCGTCCGTCATTCCATCAAAAACCTGAACCCTGACATAAATCTAACAGTTTCCAAGCAAGGTTTATGCAACTTGGTATGTGAATAGGGGGTAAAAAGGGGATAATGATTCCGACCAAAATTGTGGTTACTATGGCAACAGAAACATTGAAAATGGCTTTAAACCGGCAGGGGACTTCTGTGTTGCTTGCAATTCTTAAATACTTGTTTTATAATATTATTTCAGCATCTAATATGTTGTTAAGATAAGGGGAAAAGTCATGCTCATTATAGTATAGGATATAATGATGGACATTTTGCAATCAAATTCACACTTGTAATTCGAATAATTATATTGTTTCGAGAAACACACCATTTATTTATTGTAATGTTGTTTGCATGCCCAAAAATAGTATATTATATTATTTGGTTTCTGTCGAGCCCGCTTGCGGTGAGCGAGACTTAGTCGCCACTTTTGGTGTATGTGCGTGCGTCCGTCCGTCCGTCCGTGCGTCCGTCCGGTTTTGTCCGGACCATGTCATGCTTTGACCAATGTTGCTTATATTTGGCATAAATGTTCACCTCCATGAGGAGGAGTGTCATGCCCAACCCCCAGGTTCCTATCTCAAAGGTCAAGGTCACAGTTTGAGGTCAAAGGTCAAATTGAAGCTTGTCCGGACCATAACTTTGTCATGCTTTGACCAATGTTGCTTATATTTGGCATGAATGTTCACCTCCATGAGGAGGAGTGTCATGCCTAGCCCCCAGGTTCCTATCTCAAAGGTCAAGGTCACAGTTGGAGGTCAAAAGGTCAAATTTAGCTTGTTCGGACCATAACTTTGTCATACACTGAGCAGCCTTTCTTATAGTTGGCATGAATGTTAACCCCCATGAGACAGAGTGTCATGCCCAATCCTCGGGTTCCTATCTCAGAGGTCAATGTCAGTGTTGGAGGCCAAAGGTCAAATTGTCTGGACCAATATAAACTTTGTCATACACTGAGCAACCTTTCTTATATTTGGCATGAATGTTAACCCCCATGAGGCGGAGTGTCATGTCTAACCCCCAGGTTTCTATCTCAAAGTTGGAGGTCAAAGGTCAAATTGATGGCTAATTTAAGTTGTAGCCATTTTTCAATGTGCGCCGAGGCTCGACATAATTTGCCCGAGGGCACAAATTTCTAGTATTTCGAATAATATTGTCATATTTTGGTATGGAGACATGCTTGGATGTGAATATTATCATTGCAGCAGTTGATATACTCTTGATAGTTCAATTAAATTTTACTATAATCCAATCTACTAATATAATACTGGTGCTGTTGTTGTGCAGTCGTTGATCAAATCATATTTATGCCTTTGTTTTCACGCCTCGTCTGTAAGAAATCTTTGATGAATCCCCCGCCACGAAGTGGGGGGGGGATTATAGGAATGGTCTCCGTCCGTGCGTCCGTTCGTCCGTCCGTAACAAAATCGTGTCCGCTCTATAACTTTTTAATGCCTTGGCCGAATTGCATGAAACTTATACCAAATGTGTAACTAATAGTAACGACGTGCAGAACCCATATCCCAATCCATGCCGGTTCAAGGTCAAGGTCACAATTCAAGGTCAAAGGTGTAAAGCTTACATTTTGTGTCCGTTCCATAACTTTTTAATGCTTGGTCAGAATTGCATGAAACTCATACCAAATGTGTAACTAATAGTAACGACGTGCAGAACCCTTATTGGGTTATGGTCCTTTAATTACCAAATAAGTATGAAATTGGCTTTGTCTGTACTCTTACGCTAACAGTGTTCATGCGATCGTCTTCAAACTTTGTGACAATGCTTATGGGCATAATATCTAGGCCAAGTTCGATTTTAGGCCAAATCGGCCTAGGCCTTATTGGGTTATGGTCCTATAATTACCAAAATAAATGTGACATTTACCTTGTCTGTTCTTTAGTGCAAACAGTTTTCATCTGATCATCTTCAAACTTTGTGACAATGCTTATGGGAATAATATCTAGGCCAAGTTAGATCATAGGCCAAGTCGGCTTAGGCCTTATTGGGTTATGGGCCTTTAATTACCAAATAAGTAAGAAATTGGCCTTGTCTGTGCTCTAACGCAAACAGTTTTCGTGCGATCGTCTTCAAACTTTATGACAATGCTTATGGGCATAATATCTAGGCCAAGTTTGATTATAGGCCAAATTGGCCTAGGCCTTATTTGGATATTATCCTATAATTACCAAAATAAATGTGAAATTTACCTTGTCTGTTCTGTAGTGCAAAGAGTTTTCATCTGAGTATCTTCAAACTTGGTGACAATGTTTACGGATATAATATCTAAGACAAGTTCAATTGTAGGCCAAATCAGCCTAGGCCTTCTTGTGTTATGGTCCTTGAATTAAAAAAAATGTTGGATTGTTTGTTTTTTTTCATTCACCATGCCCTGAGACTCACCATGCCCCAAGACGGGCGTATTTTGTGACATTTTGGCACTCTTGTTGATTAATGTCTGGACGGAATTGCATGAAACTGATACCAAATATGTAACAAATGAAGACGACATGCCGAACCCACATTCCAACCATGCCAGATCAAGGTCACAATTCAAGGTCAAAGGTTTGAATTCCATTTCCGTTCCATAACTTTTTAATGCCTGTGCCGAATTGCATGGAATGCATACCAAATGCGTAACTAATAAAGATGAGGTGCAGTACCCACATTCCAATCATGTCGGTTCAAGGTCAAGGTCACAATTCAAGGTCAAGGGTATGAATCTTACATTGGTGTCTGTTCCATAACATTTTAATGCCTGAGCCAAATTGCATGAAACTCGTACCAAATGTGTAACTAATGATGACAACCTGCAGAACCATGCTGGTTCAAGGTCAAGGTCACAGTTAAAGGTCAAAAGTTTAAATCTTACATTTTATATCAGCTCTTTAACTTTTTAATGCCTGTGCCAATTTGCATGAACAATATGATGTACGTGGCACACCCGTCTGAAAAATACTTGCTTTTTTGCTGTGTTAATGCTGTCTGGAAAATATGTGATTTGGGCTTTGTGTCTGTAGTTTATAAGCTTCGTTTGCCTTGCTATTGTTGTTAAGTAGTTATGAAAATATTAGTTATGAAAATATGCATATGAATAATGATTAAATGAAAGGATGTCCGTGGCTCCCTCGTCTGAAAAATAGCTTTTTTGCATTGCTTTGCTTGTGTTGTTAGATATGATGTCCGTGGCACCCTCGTCTGAAAAACCTTTTTTGCATTGCTTTGCTTGTTGTATTAGATATGATGTCCGTGGCATATTCGTCTGAAAATACTTACTTTGCTTAGCTTTGCTTGTGCAGTTAGATATAATGTACGTGGCACTCTCGTCTGAAAAATACTTGCTTTTTTGCTGTGTTAATGCTATCAGGAAAATACCTGATTTTTGCCTTGCTTCTGTAGTTTATAAGCCTGCTTCCATTGCATTAATCTAATCCAAGCCTTACTCTTATATATCCTTGTTAATTAAATGGTTCAGTTTAGTTTCTCGTATCGGTAAGTTAAATCGTCCCCTGTGATTATCGCATGCCAACATTCTATAATTTAAACACTAAGTCGAAAAGCTAAAGGGTCTTGAGATTCGCTCTTATAACCTTTGGTTAGGCGTTTCTCGAGCGACCCTTGTTTGGCAGTATAGCACGGTAGTGTGTGTTATGCACGGCAGTGCGGGTTATGCACAGTAGTGCGGGTTACGCACCGTTGTGTGTGTTATGCACGGCAGTGCGGGTTATGCACGGTAGTGCGGGTTATGCACGGTGGTGCGGGTTATGCACGGTAGTGCAGGTGAAGCATTGTTTCAGCACGGTATTCCGTGGTTTAGTATAGTCCGAGTGTCCGCATACAGCCTACATGGGGTAATCATTACCGCGGTAACACAGGGGATGCTTTACTCATATTTTCAAATTTTAATATTCAACATTTATTGCTCTGATGCTCGGGTTTCCGTCAAATTTATTGTAGAACTTCATGCTATGGCGACTATTCTGCGTAGCGGCCTATACCTCCACAAACAACTTTATTTTTTGACTCTCGCGCGTGCTTAGAAACGGGAAAGTGTTACAATCAACTTTGCTGTTCGCTGACGCTATGTACAGCGTAACTTGACTCTTTAGTACCTAAATAATTGTTCTGTTACATTGGAGTTCTAACTGTAGCCCGCAAGGGTACCTCGGTAGTTCTCTAACTTTCCTTACTCGAACCGACTGTAGCCTTACGGTATCTCTGCGGATCGTATCGATTCATACCATTTTGCTTGTATTAATAGATAGATTGAAGCATACCTTTGTCTCTGTTTTAGCCAGGGTTGTCGTTAGGAGGCAGCTGCAGCTCGGACTAGATTTAACTCAAATCACAAAATAAATGTCTTGAGTGCCTGTAATTTAAAACAAGTCGGGTCAGCCAAATTTTAACGACAACTCTGTTTTTTACCTCTTCCTTGACGGTTTGCTAGATCGAGTCTTAAAATAATCAGGGATATTGGTCGAAAATAACCCCATTCATTTTAGCGAGATAAATATTTTTTAATAGGCCTCTTTTGTTGCCGGCAATATACGTCCTTGCTTAATCCGGCCGATACGGAACTTTATCGTGTCCCGTGTCGTCACACTTTCTTTCTGCATGAATCCTCTGAAGGAAACAGAACGTTAACCCCCACCCTGTGTTATTCATCTGTCTAACGCTACCGGAATATATTGCCGTGTCATGCATTCTAGCATGCGAGATGTTTCGGTTGGTGTTTATTAAGCTTCATACAGTCTAAATTCACGCGGGAAATCCGTAGAAATTCATCATACCTACAGACTGTATTATTTCACAAACCTGGAGATGTCTTTTCGTTTATCAGTCGAGCATAACCCGATTTCACCACGGGTATTATTATGTATTCACGGCCCATGTGGGCTATTCCGCGTCGTTGACGCTAGATCTTGACTGCACTTCACATTCACTATTATTTATTAAATACTATCTTATACAATAGTTCATTGCTAGATCTGTGTAGCTACCGACCCTCATTTTGGGTCGTTTCCAATATTGCATTGTGATAAGTATGGTTTGTTTATGTTACTCTTGTGGACCTATTGTTATGCTAGGCCCAATGTGCTAAATTAGATCTGGTGATCCAGTCGAAGGCTTTACCTTTTCAGTACCAAGAAGACATGACCATTCCACGGGGAAGTCTGTTGTAACTCCAAGACCCGGATATCTGGTGCCAGTCTAGTCAGCGAGAATACCGATCATCTCAGCGAACCTCACCTTGGCGAGAAGATTTCAAATCCAATCTTTCGACGAAGTTATGTTCACAAACATTTGAAGGAATTCCAAAGTGTCGCGTTTAACTTTTTATATTGTCGGTACTGCTAATCGCGGGAGGAAATTCTAGCTTCAGAGCTTTCTTACCATAACATTGCAGTTTTGTATTATCTAATCCAAGCCTTACTCTTATATATCCTCGTTAATTAAATGGTTCAGTTTAGTTATTCGAATCGGTAAGTTAAACCGTCCCCTGTGATTATCGCATGCCAACATTCTAAAATTCTAGTATAGAACTTGGCGTTAGTCGATCAGTTAAACACTTGTGAAAACATTATACCGTCATAACCTTTGTCTTCGCATACGACCGTTTTTGACAATACTACTGTGTACTTAGTTTGTAGACTTGCACGTGCAATGTATCTTTGTATCAATGTCCTGTATTAACACATATTTATATACACTTAGTAAATCACATTGATTATGGAGTGCGATTGTCTAATGCATATATATGAAATGTTTATAATGAACCATTATATTCTAATTTATGCAAAAAAATAATAAAACTGTATACATGGCAGATTGCAATAAAATTATTGAGATATTGGGTTAACTCGCATTATAATTACGAATGAATAATATGTTTATACTCTGCTCACATGAGTTAACGTTCGAGTGTTTCTCAATTATGAGCACTGCTTGTAGCACAAATACGAATATGATGATATTGATTTGATATTGAGTCTACACTACATATATACCTAAATTCCACCAAGATCAATACATGTAATTATTATGTATATTTATTTACATTGATTGTATTGTTACCATATACATGTATGTTTTGATGCAAATAATCTATCGCATCTACTGCGTTACACTGAGCACATTGTATGTAAAAATGATAGATCATGAACACATATGCTTTTATTTAGACTAATAAGGGGCTTATGTAGTCTGTATAAATATTCAAATATTCAGTTGTTTTGATAGTAATGTTTCTTATATACATGTTATATGTAAAGTCTCAAAAATATTAACATCATACTATGATAGTTGAATTATAACCTTATCGACATGTGTAATTGTATTGTATTAATGGTTAATAGACACTATTTCGTATGAATTTGTGTACATAGGATAAATGTACATGTATTAAGCAATGCATGTTATGCACGGTAGTGCGGGTTATGCACGGTGGTGCGGGTTATGCACGATAGTGTGTGTTATGCACGGCAGTGCGGGTTATGCATGGTGGTGCCGGTTATACACGGTAGTGCGGGTTATGCACGGTGGTGCGGGTTATGCACGGTAGTGCAGGTGAAGCATTGTTTCAGCACGGTAGTCCGTTGTTTTGTATAGTCCGAGTGTCCGCATACAGCCCACACGGGGTAACCATTACCGCGGTAACACAGGGGATGCTTTACTCATATTTACAAATTTTAATATTCAACATTCATTGCTCTGATGCTCGGGTTTCCGTCAAATTCATAGTAGAACGTCATGCTATGGCGACTATTCTGCGTAGCGGCCTATACCTCCACAAACAACTTTATTATTTGACTCTCGCCCGTGCTTAGAAACGGAAAGTGTTACAATCAACTGTGCTGTTCGCTGACGCTATGTACAGCGTTACTTGACTCTTTAGTACCTAAATAATTGTTCTGTTACATTGGAGTTCTAACTGTAGCCCGCAAGGGTACCTCGGTAGTTCTCTAACTTTCCTTACTCGAACCGACTGTAGCCTTACGGTATCTCGGCGGATCTTATCGATTCATACCATTTTGCTTGTATTAATAGATTGATTAAAGCATACATTTGTCTCTGTTTTAGCCAGGGTTGTCGTTAGGAGGCAGCTGCAGCTCGGACTAGATTTAACTCAAATCACAAAATAAATGTATTGAGTGCTTGTAATTTAAAACAAGTCGGGTCAGCCAAATTTTAACGACAACTCTGTTTTTTATCTCTTCCTTGACGGTTTGCTAGATCGAGTCTTAAAATAAACAATGAACTGTATGTAAATCAAAACTAGGACTAGCAGACATGTTTATACAACACAACATACTAGTAAAGACCTAACGCAAATATTTTGTATGACTGTAAATTTTTTAAATATGTATAGAATTTGTTTTCAATTTTATAAGCGGCTTACTATTCATATCTAAAAAAATATAGAGAGAATGAATGCTCTGGGGCGTCATACATCATCACGTTAGATGCGGAATATATTATTCAGAAATCATACTCAAATCAATGAATGATGCAAATTCTTTACAATCTTTTGTCACAATGCATTCCAGGTGAACAGTTTCCGTGAATAGTTTGTATACGCAGATTAGGTCTACACCAGTCTATACATTTTATATACATTTGACAATTTCATTAAAATCCTTTTTAACTTATTGGAAATTAACATTATACCTTCATTCAAGCCGCTTCATGTTGATCGATATAAAATAGTCGCATGTTGGTTTCAGACAGAAACAGATCTTGCTATATCTTTATCGGCTTTAATTATAGCAAGGTAGGTGTAAGTTTATAATTACATTTTGTTCGCGACACTTTATTTTTTTAATTTTATAGTTTTCATCAAATGTGTTTAACGCTGGTAGGGTGACTATATAATATCATCTGATTTGAAGATGATAATGTAGATTATCCTCGCGTCTCGAAACCGGGATATCTATATTTGAGCAGGACTTAAGTGTGCAGAGTAAGTGTATTAATAGATCTTAAGCTATGTGTTCAATGCATCAGTTGATCTCGAGCTGTTTGTGTAGATATCAATGTTTGTGTTTATCTCAAGCCGTATGTGTAAACCTCAGTATTATCGGAAGCTGTATGTGTAGACCACAGTGTATCTGTAGATCTCAAGCTGTATGTGTAGATCTCAAGCTGTATGTGTAGATCTCAAGCTGTTTGTGTAGATATCGGTGTATCGGTAGATCTAACGCTGTGTGTGTAGATATCGGTGTATCAGTAAATAGCAAGCTGTATGTGTAGATCTCAGTACATCTCAAGCTGTATATGTAGGTCTCAGTACATTTCAAGCTGTATATGTAGGTCTCAGTATATCTCAAGCTGTATGTGTAGATCTCAATATATCTCAAGCTGTATGTGTAGACCTCGGTGTATCAGTAGATATCGAGTTGTATGTGTAGTACATCTCAAGCTGTATATGTAGATCTCAATACATCTCAAGGTGTATGTGTAGATCTCAGTATATCTCAAGCTGTATATATAGATCTCAATATATCTCAAGCTGTATGTGTATACCTCTGTGTATTGGTATATCTCAAGCTGTAGGTGGTCCTGCTTTCTGTCTGCTCAAATGGGCGGGCTTTGTCTACACAGGACAATACAATTAGGTAAGACGGGATTTCAAGCGTGATTTGAGTTGAATTCTTAAAATAAATAGTTATTCAGCATAAAAACAAGTATCTACAGACCCGTGAATTCAGTAAAGCTAAATGATCACAACATTTGTAAAGGACTTAAATTGTCTTCACGAGAAATGCTCGAAATCTAGCCCACACTAAAATTAAATAAAGTCCGCGTCAAAACGAAATGATCTGTCAGCAATACATGGTGCCAGTTCTCAATAGCAAAACTTCGCTTACAAAAACAAAATTAAGTCGTATTTGGCCATAGACCTAACAGACGACCATAACAAGCAAACATTCTTATCACGACGAATAAAATGCATATTGAAGCTAAAATTAAACCAAATTCTCTTTTTATATCACCAACTCTTGATTGTATCAGGCGTGGAAAAATGTCTTAAATCAATTTAACTTGGATTGGTTTCAAAATACATGTAGTGTCTTACGTGTGGAGATCACGTATGACGGGACAATCGGCATAATTATGTATATACCACCAAGGTGCATCATCTGATTGGTCGAGAGTAGATACAAAATTGTGTACTGGCAACCAGAATCCAGTATCTGTAACTGCGTTTGTACAATAAAAACACATTAAAACATTGAACAATCGCTTTGAATCAATAAAACCCAATTGAATATAAGGGCCCTTTCATCAAAATATTTCAGGCAACGGCCGCGGACTACAAGTTTGACGATATTTACAAATTAAGTGGTGTTCGACCATTGCTAAGGAGACAACTTACGTACGCACCGGTCCAGTGTGAACTTCCAGAGGCTGAGGCTGAAAACCGTGGGGTAAGAAATGGACACCCACCATGTCTTTGCTGTTGTTGTAGCTAAGATGATAGGGATATCGATGATATTCGCCTACATTTATTATGTCACTTGGTAGTCTGGATTATCGAACAAACATCCTTCTGACGGTTTCCATTTTCTCTTTATTTACAGTTCCCGTAATTACATTTCTTTCGGTTCTTCTAACTAAACATTAGATATAACAATAATTATTCATTTTTCAGATTACATCGCAGACACAACCATGGTCAATTTGCTTCTACGTTGTCGTGAATGTGCTCGTGTAAAGACATGTTTGTTGACAAGTGGAGTTATTCTGATCGGTTTTGTCGTAGTATATATGATTACCTTGAACCCGCAACTAGTGGTTAGAAAACACAAATACTTAAACATATTCCACGCCTCTGATGAAAGTGAAGAGGACCGCAACTCTATCAATACCAATAAATGTGTGCCATTGCAAACTACGTTAGGTCAGACACCTATTTGTATTTATGATCCAGAATTTGATAGTGTAATATCAAAACTACTCGACGAACAAGGTGTATGGGAGACAGAACTTTTGTATTTAATGGCATCGATTCTTACACAACATCGAGACATGCAACTTATAGACATTGGCAGTAATATTGGTGTGTTTACATTACAAGCTGCCAAAATCGGTCATAAGGTGATTGCTGTTGACGCTAACAAACTTAATTTGAGACTTTTATCAAAATCTTTGTATCTTGGGGGATTGCATAAACACGTAACACTTGTATGGAACGCCGTAACCGATATACACGAGACCATTAATTTAACGATCACTACGGGAAATATTGGAGGATCATATGTGAAATCCAAGGGAGAGCTTAACGAACGATTGAATGACAATGCCAACTGGAGCGTACACACAGCTCTTTCTATTACATTGGAAGATATGATTGGCTTTGTCAAAGGAAGTCCAATTTTTATGAAGATAGATATTGAGGGATCTGAGTGGAAGGCCTTAAGGGGGGGGGAACTCTTCTTCAAGGAAGTTAATGTTAGATTTATCTTAATGGAATGGGGAACGGCTTATAAACAAGGTGACAAAGGAAATGAAATTATTACGCATATGCATACCTTCGGATTTTATCCGTATGAACCTAGCAGAACTAAACCCATGAGAAAACTTAACATTGACAATAAACAAAATTGGCCTTATGATGTATTGTGGATTAAAGAATAATGGGGGATCTATGGATTAAAGAATAATGGTGGATCTAGCCATATTGATCATAGACGTCGTGTGTTTGCTAAGCGTTAACATCGTTTGTGTCGTTGAATCTTAGTTTTATAAGCTGAGTGGGTATTTTTAAATAAGTTTAAGAAACATTATTGCCTTTTCAACATTTGATGTTGATTCTGTACTAATGTTTGATTTAACATTCCTCACAAAAACATGCGTTGCTAATCTTAATGAGAATCTGAAAGAGATATGACATTTCTATAAACACGAATAAAATACAGGTATATAATTCATTAATGTCAAGTTTAAACGTATACTTTTGCCTAGTAACACCATACTTATATATACAGCTTACAAGCCAAAGGGTTGAAACACGAGTTATAACAACTTAATTAAGACTATTCCTCTTTACACTGGCTTGGGACAGGCATTCAATATATGTACCACCATGTATCTGTTATGAACATAGTGAAACATTCGATGTAAAAATTAATCTACATATATTATCTCCATGACGTATCAACTTTCGTGGTGTCAGCTTGGCTAAGCTTTTATTCATCCTCAACAGCAACCCGGATCACCCGCAGCATATACCAATTGACTTATTGAAGTGGGTTGCCAAAAATCTTGTTCTTGCTTTAAAGTGCTTCATACGTTTGTCCACCAATGTGTAGGTATTTTTATGCCCCCGTATCTATAGATCGGGAGGCATATAGTGATTCGCCTGTCCGTTCGTTCGTCCGTCCGTTCGTCCGTCCGTTCGTTCGTCCGTCCGTCCGTCCGGTTAACACAAATTGACCGTTTCTTCAATGGCTTGCTTCAAAGCTTCCATACTTGCATGGATGTTGTATATGAACACTCTCCATACGCCTGTATCACCTGACCCCATTTTGACCTTCACCTTGACCTAATTTTGGACTTAGACTTACTGAAGGGCCAAATTCTTGGTTAACCCAAAATGACCGTTTCTTCTAGCATTAATATGGCTTGCTACAAAGCTTTCATACTTGCATGGATGTTGTATATGAACACTCTCCACACACCTTTATCACCTAACCCCATTTGGACCTTCACCTTGACCTAATTTTGAGCTAAGACTTATTTATGGACAAGGCTTCAACGGGGGCATAAGCGTTTATTGAACGCAGTCTTGTTTATAATTTTTTCGAACTCAGGCTCTTCAGTTGTTTGTGTGTTAATTTAATAAGTATTCATATATACTTAAGTAACATCCATACCTAGATAGAAAATAGTCGTTGTTATTTCTATTGTTATACAAACACTTGCCTTAAAGATATACTATGGCCATCTGGACAAGTTACAAAGAAAATAGAGAGGTTGCGATTCGAACGTGTACGACTACGTGTACGTGTAGCTACCCGTACATGTATACGTACACGTTGCAATTCAATTGGCTTGCGAAACACAACGTGTGCGTGTAACATCGCATGGCAGTTGTAACATGATTTCTTCGTGAATCGATAATGAGTGTTTATATAAACTCACTGAGACTACCGGCGATAAAATATTGGGTTTCCCGTGCGTACGCATACCCGTGTGACGTAGTACACATCATATTTTCGTCTGTCATACGTCCGTTACTTGTAGAAACTACACCTACCTGGATGATGAAATACCCAAATATAGTATTCACGTACACGTACACGTTACACGTTGACTTTCGCAACCTCTCTATTGTCTCATTTTTGACATCGATAGTTTAACTATTGCGATCATGAAAAGGAACGTAATCTTGTAACTAGTTTAGATGGTGCATAATACTATGTATACCGCTACCAGGTTTGGTCCCCTTAGTGGAAAATAAGTCACGTGATATTGCTAAACATAGAAATATTTTGGCATATGGCCAATATTGTTCATAATGTTGTTCTGTTTAATGGTAGGTTTACTGAAAGTCTTCTACTGTAAGTTACTAATTACTTTTACATATACACTGTTTATACTGATCAGTAGTTTGTTTTCTTCATGGCAAATCCCAGGTTCATCTAATCATATGGTTTCATTGATGTTGCTTGCTGTCACATCTAGGGGAGGGGGGGGGGGCTGTTTACTGGTAAGATACATTGGAATATATCGAATGTCATTTTGTCTGTGTCTATTCTGGTGGTAGAATATTTCTTGTGTTGGTTGTTTTCTCCTTTGGTCGTTTCTTCTTCTTCGTAATTCGTAGTTAGACGTCCCCATGTTTTCCTGTAACTATTTTGATATTCGGAGTTTTGTTGGATATTGTTTATGTTGTAAGTTGAGGTGCAGGCCAAATTTCTCTTCTTGTAATTTTTTCGACTTTTGTTTCTTCAAATCCGTGAATTTTGGTAGAGTGTTTTCTTAAAGTATTTTTTCTGCTGTATAATCGTGAGCATTAAAATGGTAGTGTCGTGTTTCCTTGTACCAAGCTGATGGGTCGTTGAATAATTCTCCACAATTGTAATATCATTTAGGGTCTGTTTTCCAAGTTAATCTGTTTTCAGTGTTGTTAATTACTTTCTGTGCGACGTATATTTTTTCCAGGGACAATGAAACTATTTTAATAAATTGTACCTATAACCAGCATTAAGGCACATGTAACGCTCTCAGCAGACGAGACTATTAGTAATACTTAATTTTAGTGATTATAGTAATGTATATAACTTTATTTACTATTGATATTATAAATTATTAAGACTTCGGACCTTATACAGTGATATGTAACACATCTCTACCATAGAATTAATGACATTACTGAACCATAAGGATGAATACTGTGATATGTGACAAAAAATGTACTAGATGACGAATGCAACCTAAGATCAGTTAACTGACGTGATTTGTTTTAAATGACAATTTACTATAATTACTTTTCTTTTTTAACTAATTAATATATTACATAGTTTAATCTTCATCTGTTTGAGTGCTGGTGAAACGGCTAACCTCGCATTCGTCAGCAGTTGTTTTAAAGTCATGATGCGACGGTCTGGTTGATTAATCTGCTCTATTCTGGTAATTGACCAGTTCTTGGGTCTCGAAGTAAACGTCCACGTTATCTGGGCTGGCACGACTCAATACGTCCCTCCTCAATACAATACAGCCAAGTCTTTACATTGACTTCTCTAAAAGGCATAAGGGTATATCATTGAAATTCACGGGACCTCAGCCTTCTAGGAGGAAACTCTGAGACCATTATTTCACCTTCTCCAAATCCAGTACAACTGATGTAAGTGCAGCAGCTATGCTTGGTATCTGTGTTGTAGATGGTGCAGGGAAGAATGAAGACAAAGGTGAAATAGGATAGTGTGTGACTGGAGAAGATTGTATAGCAGATACTGGAGCAACATTTGAAGACAAAGGGTGAAGTTGGATGGTCACACAGGGCAGAAGAAGACAGTAAAGTAGACGTTGGACTTGATGGCAGCGAAATGGAGACAATCCCCTGACCGACAGCTGGGCATCAGCCAACACAACTGTCGACCGTAATGGAGTTCAAAATGCCTTCCCACCAGGTTTACTGGGATACCCTTCGCAAAGCTGTGTCTGGTTACCAAATGTCTCCTTTGCACGTCGGTTCTAGTTGTTGATAGTACAAAATGTGTCTCGCAATGTGTGCAGCACACGTGTGCTCTATGACCTTCTAGGTGTTGTCCACAGGTTCAGCACAGGTGCCCTCTCCCACCCTTTTCCCCTTGCACTTCTCTTCATTCTGAAATATATTGAATCTTTTCTTATGCATGTTTATATAACGTCCAAGGGTACTCTTTCTCTTACACCATCATCTTTACTTAACTTTGACCTGGTCATACAGTTGAAATTGACACAGTAATTAATGCACACATGCAAATATGACCTGTTATGATATTAACCAGATTGGATGTCGTCGGTATAATAGTTGGGTGATCACTGGTATGAATCCACATAATATTACACAAACATAAGGATCGTCAATGGTAACGTTACTCTAAACAAAACCATAATTATTATGTTTATAAAAATGTGTCACTCACTGGTATTGTGACTGCAATTCAACGATGTGTTACTGGTATTGTGACACTGCACTTATAACGATGTGTCATTTGTATTGTGACACTGCACTTATAATGATGTGTCACTTGTATTGTGATACTGCACTTATAACGATGTGTCACTTGTATTGTGACACTGCACTTATAATGATGTGTCACTTGTATTGTGACACTGCACTTATAACGATGTGTCACTTGTATTGTGACACGGCACTTCAATGATGTGTCGCTTGTATTGTGACACTGCACTAATAACGATTTGTCACTTGTATTGTGACACGGCACTTCAACGATGTGTCACTTGTATTGTGACACGGCACTTATAACGATGTGTCACTTGTATTGTGACACTGCACTTATAATGATGTGTCACTTGTATTTTGACACGGCACTTCAATGATGTGTCACTTGTATTTTGACACGGCACTTCAATGATGCGTCACTTGTATTGTGACACTGCACTTATAACGATGTGTCACTTGAATTGTGACACGGCACTTCAATGATGTGTCACTTGTATTGTGACACTGCACTTTTAACGATGTGTCACTTTCAGTGTCTCTATAATTTGTAAATGCGAGATTTATTGTAGCATCGTAATTAACATTTACTAATTATTTTATTGTCCATAATTACTCTATACCAACCTCCAATTGAATAGTAATCATAATCTGTGTAACTCATGTGTCATTATAGATATGAGAATTATCTTTCCCTTATAAATCGTAGAATAATGTACAGTAACTCTTATACCGACCATATAATTAATATTAATAAGTATTTTTTCTCACTAACAAATGTTAAATCTACCAAACCGGACATATAGATTGTATGTATATATATGTATTCATAATGTACCCATGTTGTACTATGTACCTGGGATAAATTAAAGTTCTGTTCTTTTCTACTTGTGTTGTGACACTGCACTTTAAAAAACGATTTGTCACTGGTATTGTGACACTGTACTTCAACGATTTGTCACTGGTGTTGTAACACTGCACTTTAAAAAACGATGTGTCACTGGTATTGTGACACTGCACTTCAACGATGTGTCACTGGTATTGTGACACTGCACTTTAAAAAACGATGTGTCACTGGTATTGTGACACTGCACCTCAACGATGTGTCACTGGTATTGTGACACTGCACTTTAAAAAACGATGTGTCACTGGTATTGTGACAGTGTGACACTGCACTTCAACGATGTGTCACTGGTATTGTGACACTGTACTTCAACGATTTGTCACTGGTGTTGTAACACTGCACTTTAAAAAACGATGTGTCACTGGTATTGTGACACTGCACTTCAACGATGTGTCACTGGTATTGTGACACTGCACTTAAAAAAACGATGTGTCACTGGTATTGTGACACTGCACCTCAACGATGTGTCACTGGTATTGTGACACTGCACTTTAAAAAACGATGTGTCACTGGTATTGTGACAGTGTGACACTGCACTTCAACGATGTGTCACTGGTATTGTGACACTGCACCTCAACGATGTGTCACTGGCATTGTGACACTGCACTTTAACGATGTGCCACTGGTAATGTGACACTGCACTTAAACGATGTGTCACTGGTATTGTGACACTGTACTTCAACGATGTGTCACTGGTATTGTGACACTGTATTTCAACGATGTGTCACTGGTATTGTGACACTGCACTTCAACGATGTGTCACTGGTATTGTGACACTGTACTTCAACGATGTGTCACTGGTATTGTGACACTGCACCTCAACGATGTGTCACTGGTATTGTGACACTGTACTTCAACGATGTGTCACGGGTAAAGTGACACTGTACTTCAACGATGTGTCACTGGTATTGTGACACGGCACTGCACATAAAAAATACAACATCAAAACCAGCAACAAAACATTATTAGTTACTCAGATATCTCGAACTGACCATTAAACGGGTTGACAACATTATCATTTATGGTATAGCTTTAGTCTGTTGTGATGTACATTTAAAACTCTCAGTCTTAACATTCCTAATTTGAATCACCAGGATGGACACGATTTTCATGACATTGGCAGGCCCGACCCCATCCAAAACTAAAACTTCGGACTAATTCCTTAATGCAAGGCAAAAATATTTGCCCTCACCAGGTCAGTCTCTTGGTAAGAAATTAAATTGAGACGGGTATAATACTCATTTTGCGATGTTCTGCTGCATTCAGCATTTCGGTTCGCGGACTTGTTCGTGACATTTACGAAGATGAGTGTGTAGCTGTTCTACAAAAGCTTCACTGAACGTTTCTTCTTTGCCTTAAGCTCCATGCCAATACAATACGTCCATGAGCAGTCTTTGACAATGGCCAATCATCTGGTAAGGTGTTGGACCAGTACTGGCATGAACTGAAGGTCTGTAACTAACAATAATATTGGTATCCATTCCAACCAGTCTTTCTGGGCATGTCTTCTATACTGTGGTTCATTTTCTGCATGAGACAACAGGTTTCTGTGTGAAATGCAGTCGCTCGTAACTTAATGATCTTTTTCTTCGTGCATAATTCTTGGAACAGTTTCGACTCGAACTGACGCACCTGGTCAGTAATGATCTCTGGCGCGCCTGGTCAGTAACGATCTAGGTTACTATACCATATCTGTTTGTGAATTCGTTCACAAACATGATGGTAACTGTGTCCACTTTAATATCTGGTAATAGGTACATTTCTACCCATTTTCTAAAGTATCATAGTACAGACAGTATGTACTTCAGACCATTTCTTGATACGGGTATTGGGCGTGTAAGGTCCATTTCTATTTCCTCTAAAAGTACACCTGTAACATTCGGTTGTAAGGGAGTCTTAGCACAGATGGTCCTGCTGCATCCTCTTCACGGGAAATTTCACCACTCTCATTACTTTCCACTCAATTTCCCTACTGTTACATTCGTGACTGTCCGTGGGCTGACTGTTCCAACTCCCGATCCTTCATACTGTTCTGTGTCTGACGTAGTGTTTGCATCTTTTTAGTTTCTCACAATATGCCATACAAGGCGTCTGTATTACCGTGTCGAAAACCACTCTTGTGTTCTACATGTTCTACATCAAAGTCATATAGACTGAGGGTATTAAAGTGACCGTCTCACATATTGGTGTATTGCAAAAATAAAATAGTCAAATATTCGCGTAATTTTGGTACAGTTGGCTGTATATCCAATAAACAACCACACTGACATCTAAAATAACTTGAGAAACTTCGGCAATTGGTAGTTATGCAAAATCCAGTCGAAATTGAACAACTAGTTAAAAAGTTATAGCATGACATGTATACCACGCTGTCCAGTCAGTCACTGAGGTGCATTCAATAGAAACGACAATGCTATTCTAAACAAGACAAACAAGAAAAAAGAAAGTGAGTTCACGCCCTATGGGTTTACTTTCTTATTAATGGACGGATATTTTAAATATTGATATCAAATTAAAGACGAAGCTATTTAGTTTTTGATTATGTAAATACGTGTACATGTATTTAAAATAACACCAGTATTATTGAAATGTTTATTAAAAGCAAACTGCACCTCAGTGACTGTGAGGTCGATTTCTCGTGTTAGGAACCTTTCTTAGATATTATAAATTGTAGTTTTTTCTAACATTCGGGAAAAATGCACCGAAACTCGCCTGTTTTGCTACCGTCCCGTAGTTATCTCGTAAATGGTTTAAATATCCTTTATAATCCTTATTTCCTCGTCATACATATACAATACATCATATTTAACAAATACCTCACCGCTCAAGCGGTTTAAAACTAATTGAAACCTCGAAAACCCGGCCGTCAACGAGACGTGATGTTTTACGACCGAGGGGAAGGATCGGGGCGTATTTTCGAGCGGCTGGACTTAACGGAAATCATTGTTTACACGGCTTTTGAAGGTCGGACCGTGGATGAAAGTCATTTTTAACTGTTTATATGATATTATAAGGATTATAAAGGATATTTGAACCATTTACGAGATAACTACGGGACGGTAGCAAAACAGGCGAGTTTCGGTGCGTTTTTCCCGAATGTTAGAAAATTACTAGTGCTATGACTACTTCAATGCATCACGATCGATGAGCATTTATTGTAGGTCATCCTCAGCCAATTCCCAATCGCAAAGTTTCAGAATTCAAATAATGATGAAGCAAAACATTACCTTGACCATAACAACAATCCGCAGTTTCCGCACTGCTCCGTCGCAATCGATCCGCACGCTCGGTTTTACGCTTAGACAGGGTGACTCAGAGGGAGGATAATGTATTTGTGTGATAACCAGAAGCTGCGACCGAAGAGAAGGTCACTATTAAGGTTAACATATAACTCAACCCGTCAAACCTTCGATGACATGTATGAAAGCGTTGTGTAATATTGTATTTTCCGTATGACTTTTAGCTCCACTATTCGTAGAATAAGGGGAGCTATTGCAGTCTCCCGAGCGTCGACGTTGGCGTAACACTTTTGTTAAAGTTTAGGTACATGTTTTGTAACCTCTTATATTCTCTAAGTCCTTTGAGATATTGCTTTCATACTTTGCATACTTGTTTGCCACCATGACCCCAACCCATATGCAGGAGTAGGTAACTATATCAGGCATTTTGTTGAAATTATGCCCCTTTTTCTACTTAGTGCAAATGTTAAAGTTTAGGTATAGGTTTTTTAAACCTCTAATATCTTCACAGTACATGGATGTATTGCTTTGATACTTTGCATACTTGTTCACCATCATGACCCAACCCATACACAGGGGTAGGTAACTCTATTAAGCATTTTGGTGAAATTATGCCCCCTTTTTCAACTTAGTGCAAATGTTAAAGTTTAGGTACAGGTTTTTTCACCTCTAATATTTTCAAAGTGCATTCACATATTGCTTTTCATACTTGTTCACCATCATGACCCCAACCCATACACAGGGGGTAGGTAACTCTATTAAGCATTTTGGTGAAATCATGCCCCCTTTTTCAACTTAGTGCAAATGTTAAAAAGTGCATTCACATATTGCTTTACATACTTGTTCACCATCATGACCCCAACAGGTATAGGTAACTCTATCAAGCATTTTGTTTAAATTATGCCCCCTTTTGGACTTCGAAATGCAACTATTAAGGTTTAGGTAGGGGTTTGTAACCTCTAGCCATCTTCAAATTGCATTGACATATTGCTTTGATATTTTGCATACTTGTTCACCATCATGACCCAAACCCATACACAGGGGTAGGTAACTCTACTAAGCATGTTTGTGAAATTATGACCCCTTTTTCAACTTAGTGCAAATGTTAAAGTATAGGTATAGGTTTTTTCACCTCTAATATTTTCAAAATGCTTTCACATATTGCTATGGATACTTGTTCTCCATCCTGACCCCAACCCCTACACAGGGGTGGGTAACTCTATCAAGCATTTTGTTGAAATTATGCCCCCTTTTGGACTAAGAAACGCAAATGTTAAAGTTTAGGTACAGGTATTTTAACCTCTAATATGTTCAAAGTGCATTGATATGTTGCTTTGATACTATGCATACTTGTTCACCATCATGACCCCAACCCCTACACAGGAGAATGTAATATTTAGCATTTTGTTGAAATTATGCCGCCTTTGGACTAAGAAATGCTTATTTGTTTACCTTCATGACCAAGAGGACCTACACATGAGTAGGTAATGGTCCTGCATAATTTGTCCAAATTATCCCCCTTTTTCGACGTAGAAGCCCCAATCTCTACACAGCAGAGGGTAATGTTGCTGTTATGAATCATTTTGTTTTGAATATATAATGATTGTACTATCCCATCATGGCGCTGCGAATAGTGGAGCGCGCTGTTCGTGGACAGCTCTTGTTGTTAGTCCCCTACCGGTTTTTGACCGGAGGGGACTATAGGTTGGCCCTCCGTCAGTCCGCCCGTCAAAAAATCTGGATCCTGACATAACTCAAAGAGTTTCCAAGCTAGGTTTATGAAACTTGGTATGTGGGTAGGGGGCAATGTTGCTATGGCAACAGAAACATTGAACATGGCTTAAAACCGGTAGGGGACTTCTGTATTGCTTGCAATTCTTAATTACTTGTTAGATATACTATACCAATCTGAAATTGTATTAAACCATGTAATCCTATTCTATGATCATATTTGCCAAAACATGTAAGAACCATTGTGACCAGAATGTCGCAAAAACGGTTTGTAAAAACGAAAGATTTTATTTGTATAATTTATTGATGTTTTATCACACAACAATGCGACATAGCTCTAGTTCAGTTACACTTTCATTAATAAATTTAAATCACAAACATGTTCAGAATGGCATAATATATCTTTAATATATGGTACAATGTGTGATCATGATATTCAACATTTAATTCGATCAAGACAATGTAGTGAATAAACAACCCATCACACAAACTTTCTGTCTCTGTCCTCGTAACCCGAGGTCATTGACCATTGAGTCGGCGACAAAACTGAATGACCATGCACTACGACTGAGACACGCAAAACAACAACAGCAGATTAAGTCTAGCGGTTACTTTTAATCAGTATAAGCATTGATACACACAATAAATTAATACTTCTACAGCACAAATCGTAATAACAAAGATGAAAGTAGCAAAATAGAAATAACCATCACAGACTGACTAAATATAATAAGCAAAAATACACGTATATTGAATCTCCACGTTCCAATTTGTTACATGTAATAGTCTATTTCATAAATATAAACGACAATACATATTGTATTGGTTACATTAAAATAAAAAGGACATATCGCTGGCTTAGAATAAGAAAGTCGTAAGAACAATATTTTGTCGACATTTTGAGAAAACAAGAAACAAACAGTCTGAAAAATAAGTTTTGTTAACTTCGGTTTGGTCAACATGGCTAGTTCGGATTTTCATTAAAATAGGCTCATAAGAAGCGCCGTGTGATGCAGATTTCAAATATGCATGAGTCATATGCGATATGTTTGTTGCGAGAAGTACGTAATTTGACAATCGACTTTAAACAAAGGGACAATGAACGTGGAAACAAATCTAATACGTAGCTAAGGTTCCTGAATTAAATATGAAATGTAGATACTTCACATGTTAAACATTATTACTAAACTTATTAAGGATCGCCTTCAAAGCTTAAATATCAATGGAGTAAATCTACATAAATAAATGTGTTCGGGTCAAATAAGCGCGATCAAACGCTTTCAAACACTGAATAATTACGTATCAGCAAATAACAACGACACATTCACCATGGTAATTTAAACAAAAGCATCGCCAAGCGGGACAATATACGCCAGAAGGTTTTTTTCAGGTATAGGTAACAAAAGTTTGACAGTTGAAGGACAGTGCTAAACAAATAATGGAAGAAATCGCTAAACATAAAACAAAGATGTGACTATTGGTTATAATTTAATTTTGTGGTTATGTTAGTCATGACTTTGTTTGGTATTCTATAAGCAACTAACTATAACTCTAGTGCGATAAATTGCAATACAAAAACAAATACAAATCCGCTATATTTATCGTCACTTCCCCTCAATGAGATATATTCACCAATTAAGTTTCAAATTGATATATAAGGCCCGGACAAGAATTAAGTATGAAACATTACTAAGGGGCATAACTCTAAAAATATGCAAAGAAGAGTTAGGGTTCTTGTGCACTGCACTTCCCCTAAATGAGATCTCTTCACCTATGAAGTTTGGATTTCAAATTGATATATCTGATACTGTACGGGTTATGGCCTGGACAAAAATTAAATATGGTAAATTACAAAGGGGAATAACTCTTAAACTATGTAATGAAGAGTTATGATTCTTGTTCACCGCACTTACCCTCAATGAGATCTATTCACCTAATAGATGAAGTTTCAAATTGATATCTCTAATACTGTACGAGGTATGGCCCGGACAAGAACTAAGTATGAAAAATTACAAAGGGTAATAGTATTACATGTAACTCCAAAAATATGCAATTAAGATTTATGTTTCCTGTTCACTGTACTACCCCTAAACGAGATCTCTTTACCTATGAGGTTTGAAGTTTCAAATTGATATATCTAATACTGTACGAGTTATGGCCCGGACAAGAACTAAGTTTGAAAAATTACAAAGGGGAATAACTAAAAAAATATGCTAAGAAGAGTTATTGTTCTTGTGTACTGCGCTTCCTCTAAATGAGATCTCATCACCCATGAAGTTTCAAATTGATATCTCTAATTCTGTACGAGTTATGGCCTAGACAGGAAATTGCTAAAGTCTGTCGGACACAGAGGCCATAACATAATACAGCCCTTCGGGCGTATAAAAGATAAATCATACTTGGAAAGCAGCGCAGTCAGAAGGCACAGTAGAGCATACTTTTAAGACACACGAAAAAGACCACACAAGGCACTAAGATTATATTAAGTCAGACAGGGAAGGCAGCACTCAACTTAACCAGCACAGAAAACATTAAAAACACAATTGCAAAGCACAATGCCCAGCTGAACCAACCGAGCACAGGAACATAAAACACATACAAGGCACAATGCCCAACTAAACAAGCAAAGATCCCGAGCTCACACTTTACACACCGAACGCACACTTTACACACCGAAATCACACTTTACAAACACAATGTCAAACATCAAAATGAACAATGCAAACTGCACAACTACCTTCTATTCCGACAGCGTACCACCTCAATCAATTAAACATAACGACAGCCAAACACAAACGAATCACCAGGGAAGGAAAAGACAATGTAATACTAGTAGACAATCATTAACAGCTGTCGTCCTAAAAGGCTTTCGATACAGCCTACATATTTTCTAGTCCTCAAACTATGAAATGTAAAGCACGATGGAGTATTGTAAATGGACCCACTATTAAGCATGTATTTTGATGAAAACATAAAGATCATAACCCCTTCTAAAACTGTTATTGTTTTTATAGAACTATCTCGAAGGTGGTCTTGCCACCGTACGTGTATCTTTCCAAGTTTACAAAGCACATCATAATACGCTCGTACATGTAATAGAATCTTAGTCAGGTTGAGAAAACCATTGCCTCATAAATGCATGTTAATTCAGACCAATTTTCGGTCGAAAAACTGTGTTTTATGGAAATAGTACAATTGGTGAAGTAACTTATAAGAAGTACAAAGAATTACTAAAACTAAAATGTCCAACGGATTAATTGAGAAGATTAAGTTTACACATACACCGAAATATTGAAGAAAAGCTATAACGACAATCTTGCATCACTCAAACACTTCCGCCAAGAAACTCTCACAGTAGAAAACGATGTTATATACACGTACATACGTATGGAGCTAAGACATTTAAATGGCAATAAACAATTGCAATAAATTGACATTCAAACCCCAGACCGCCTACTTGTCGTAGAGAGGACAATTCCTTAATGATCACAAACCTAACAAATAAAATAACTAATTTTTAAACTATCAGCTGGACTAGGATCGGACTACGCATTGGTCTTTCTAAAGATTGCATTGAGTAAAATAAAAATGGGATTTTGTATATTCTTACAACTAATAAATTCGACCTATAATACAAGACATGTCAGAACCAAATGCATGTTATGTTGTAATCTCAAATACTTGTCAGTAACAAATACAACCACAAATATTGCCAAAATAGGAAGAAAAACAACGACAAAACTGAAAACAAAATTAATCGACTTATAAAACAATTAATCACACAACAACTAAGTATTGGGGCTTTAAACTACACTATTAACTATACGACACGGAAACTTAAACATTGACACTAATGCAACGTGTATGATCAGGGAAAAAACAGTCCTCATTATTTTAAATATCTCTGTTTGACTATACTTCTCTGCTTTCACACACAACAGTTTAATTAGTACATACAAAGCCACATTAAATGAAATTTTAAAGAAATATATTTTTATTCAGTGTCACATGTTTGGCTACCCTACACGTCTTACCATTGAAAAAGCTACAGGTGAATCATTTCTTACACTATTTCTATACAACTTATATTTAGTCACATTATGATTAGGTCAAAACAAATTAATAATGTGGCTCTATTTTCACATTGCTAGACGTCACCGCAAATCGTTTATTTTCCAGTACACAATCAAGAATTATGTTTTTTTAAAGCTAAAAAACTATAGTGCGCCGGAGATAACATTAGCCTTTGTTTATAAATAAAAATGACAATTAAATGCATTTCCGATGTTCATTGATGTTCAATCTCGTGCAGCTTCCTTTTATGATATACGCTTAAATAAATATACCAGATTTATACTGCGCCCTTTTCATGCGAACGCACGTTCAAAGGCACTTTACAGTATTGTGATGCAGCCACAAGGGCGCAAGTGCATCCTCTACCAGTGCAGATATGTACAGCGTGATCTGACCAGAGGGACAGTCTGGGAGAAAGCCCCTTGAAGGGAGAGAGAGACGTTAGATACAGGCATGTCTGGCGCTGCAGAAGTACGCCTAGCTCTTATTTCGAATAGACAGTCTGGTTCTTTAATGTGCCCGGTGTATAGCACTGATACACAGCTTTCTTGCTATTCCAGATAATTTGCAGACCACACGGCCAGATATAGCAGGGAAATATTTCAGAAATGTCAAGTTCCGATGCCAGGGATTGAACCCACGACCTCTGGATTGACAGCCCAGTGCGTTACCACTAAGCTAAATCCGCTTATTAAATACGCTTAAAATCTTCACTGATAACAAGCGGTCAGTCGACCGTGAATTGTGTACACTGAGCGGCTTTGAAAACGATACAATAATGAAAATCGAGATAACTTTTTTATTTATTCATATTTCTCAACGAAATTTTGTGTGCGTGTTTTTGATTACCCATGGATTGTAACTCAATGTTCTTTTTCATATAAATTCACTACAATGGGACATTAAACCATGAAACGACAATGCATACATGCATACACATAAGCTATATAAGTGTAAATGTTGCGTTTTCAAAGCCGCTCAGTGTATAATGATAAGTCTAGAGTTATCCCCGGCGAACTATACCCACCATAAATTTCATTATCTTACCAGAACCACAGGATTAATTTGTTTTGGCGTTACATGTTCGTATATGTATTATATTTATCAGTTATCATTTCATGAATAAACTGGTTTACCCAAACCCAAACACAGACAAACTAAACGATAGAGTAATATATAAATAAAGCAACCATTATCACAGACAAAATCAATAGAACATATATTAATTTGATAGAAATTTTAAAAAACCATTATCACAGGCGAAATGACCAGAAAAACAGTAATTCAGTATAAATAAAACAATCATCATCACAGACAAAACTAATCACTAAGGGTGGATTAAATATAAAATTGAATTAGATAAATATTGTGTTAAATATCATACGTTCAGGCAATACAATAATTAATAGTACATTACAAATGCACAAGATTGTCTGTTATAAATACGACACGGACAAATGTGTTTGTTGTATTTCGAAACAAATTCCAACACCACGATTGTTTTGGAATTTCAATAATAATAATAAGTGGCTATTTCAGTGTACTTGATAATGGTATTCTCTGCATCTTGAAACGGCATTGTATTATTTGTAATACTAACGACATTGAAGACGAATCTCACTTTCTTGTACTAGTATTGGTCCATGATTTGTAACTTAACTTAAGATATAATAAACACATTTATTTGTAAAAAACATCAGTTCATATCTATAATGTACCACTACTAAAGTGTAGTCTAATGGCACGTATATTTAATCCAATTTACTTTAAAGAATAAAGCTGCATAATTTCATTCAGTCATTCTTCTTGTTGTCATCATCATCTTAGATATCAAAGTCCCCGTTTTCAATACGCCGTTTTATTTTTTGAAATGCTCTCTTTACTGTGTCTTCTCCATCTTTGTCATCGAGTTTCTTATACACTACGCGTATTTCCCACTCACAAAAACTGCTTGGGATCAAAATGTCAGACTTCTGTAAGGTAAAACAAATGAATAATTATTTTTGTTGTCATATAGGTTTACCCTCTGTGTCAAAATATTGATCAGTTACAACTATCACTGGTAGACAACGTACACCGGATAAAGCCCTATTTCACACGAAAACGAAAGTAACAGGGTAGCAATACCACGTGGCTTTTGACTACAGTTACAAGTAGAATTTTGTAAGCATTAGAACACACATATAGCCATAAGTATTTTATTTCTTCATCGATTTCTGTAAAATATACGCCACGCTAAGAAGAAAATTATTTTCTTTCCGTGAAATATAAAACCTTTTTCAGCAGATTTACCGATTTTTCTGCTGCACAGCCGCTGAAAAAGATTTTATATTTCATGGAGAGCAAATGATTGTCCCCTTAGCGTGGCGTATATTTCATAGAAATCGATGAAGAAATAAAATACTTATGGCTTTTTTGTTTTCAAATATTTACAAATTTCTACTTGTAACTGTAGTCAAAAGTCACGTGGTATTGCTACACTGAGTGAAGGTGGATATTGATTTCGGACGACGGTAAATTTTCAATGATTATTCGGTAAGTTTTTGTGTGATCCACTATGTGCTCATTTCCCATTCCGTTTCGATATTTATTGACAATCAGCACCAAAAAGTAACATTATTGACGGAGAATGCAGAAAAAACTTACATTTTCCTTTCCTTATAGCTTAAGTACACATTTCCTCGAACTCTGTTCCGATTTAAACTTTTTACCTGACTAGTTCTTAACCTATGTGGGAACCCTCGTAGATGTTCATGAACTAATTAACATGCAATTGAAGGACAACAATATCGTTTTGTGTACGGGGTCTAGCCATTTTAAAAGTTTCAATGTACGGGATCTAGTTTTCTGCTGTACCGGGGCTAGCAGTCCTGCACGGGATTTAGTTTCCATTCGGCGCCATATAGCGACGTTAGATAACGTCATGACAATAATAAATTTACTACGCTACGCATATGTGTATGATAATTTCAAGCAAACATGTCAACTTTTAAATTTGACCACGGAAAAACTGCAAATTTGGTGACGTTACACCTATGACGTAAAATATTTGAAGAGAAAATATTTAATAAAAATACGTTTTATGGACACTTTTAAAATAATAATTTTATGTATATAGATCGTTTTAATCATTTTGGAGAACTTTCTTTTCAACAAAAGTGACAATTTCAACGTTAAAATGGTAAATGGAGCATTTTTCAGCGATCAGAGTCGATGGACGCTTAACATAACTGTATCGTCCTCCCAGACAACCCAGATCAACCGTGATTTCTACACGCCGTGAAAAACAAAATTTAATCATTCCAGTAACTTTTATCACATTAATCTTATCATTGAAGTATAAAATGTCGATATATTCCAAGGCGATCTGATCATATGTTGGTATGTATTTGCCACTCAAAGAGATGAAACGAAGTTTTCAACTTGCAGTATATTGCCATGCGATGACATTCCCAGGCTTGATCACAGGCCGCGTCATACCGACGACGAAACGATTTCCCTTACGCTCAGCATAAAAGGGAAGCTAACTTCTCTTCTCTAATACCCTCATGGCGATGGATAGTGTAATTAATATAAGATAGAAAACTTGTTTCCAAATTGACCTTAAATAAATTACTATTTTTTTATTATTTATATATGTGCATTATTGTGAAATAGACCAATACATTACATACTTTTTTAGGTCTTTGGTTGGGGCAAAGGTCTTCGTCGCAATACTCGTATCTGAATCTGTAACTTACAGACGTCATTAAGCCAGCTGTTTTTTTATTCAAGTACATAACGATTATTGTTCTCGCATTAGGAATAATAAGTTGATTATGTTTGGTCGTTTAATGTATGATTTTGGATGCAGCACGTAACAAATCATTTACGACATCACAGGAAATTCTAAATTTCTTCTAACTGAATGCATTATGTCGACAAATTTAAGCAGCATGCTGTCGATATTTAATCTCTTTTTATGTTGTTAATTATTCAAGACATTTTAGATATTTAGAAAAGAATTGCCGGTTCATTTATAGGAATCATGGGTAATGGTCTGACGTGTCAATTACTTTGTTTCATTATTGGGTTCATTTGGAGGCATGCGAATGGCAGAATAGCACATTGATATATATCTCGGATCAACTGCTTTGGGGCAAGTTCCATCTGATGAGCCATGAAATAACACAATTTGCCCGCCATGCCAGACTCACAGGAGCAGTAAAACAGCGATTTTGATATTTTTGGCCAGTATTCCAGTCTAAACTAAAACGGACAGGGACATGTTTTAGGTTGCCGGGGGTCTAGGAATTTCTATGCGCGATACTAATTTGTGACGTCCAAGACCACGTGATTGTATGGAAGCCCTGGAGGGCACTTTTGACTTAGGTGTTGTGACTTGTAACTTATGACTTGTGACTTAGAACTTGTAACTAATGACTTGAGACTTACGACCTGTGACTTACATTTTATAAATAAATATGCGCGCACTTCTTTGGGCAGCGTGGATGGTAAAGGATGATGTCTAAATCGGAATTAGTCTATAGTGAGTCAGGTAAGTTGGTATTAGTTTTGTTTGATTGAAATCATCATTGTTGAAGGCCCCGACCCGTTATTCTGAATTGTCAACACAATTATCTAGAATACCCTTCATGTAATAGCATAATTTCCCCTGGCATAGCTGTGTCTTATACGAGTACATGTGCATACATAATTATTATGGTTTGCTTCCTTTTCGTTATCATTTGTGCGTCTCATTCGCGATGGATAGTTCGGATCATACATAGTATAATGAATTAGACTTTAAGTTTTGTTGATGTACATGTATTAATAATTATATGTTCATCTACATTTTCCAGGTGAAGAAAATGGAATGTCCGTGTTGTGTGTGTGTGTGTGTTCGGTGCGTTTGGTTCGACAAATGATGTGGCGATGCAAACCTAATTACCTGTATGTCTTAAAACCCAGCAAAGCAACCGGCTCAAATGTAAACTTGGCAATTGTGTGACACTATGGGCTAGAATAGATTTTGAATGTGATTGTGTTACATGTATGTACCATAATTGTGAAGTAGAACATATAAGGTTTTGCTGTGGATATCAATACATTAACCTTTATGGCGCCTACGAACTAAGCTTTTCAAGATGGCTTTATATTATTCGCATAAGTTTAATTTCATAGATGTAATGTCGGTCAGACATGTTTAGAAATAATACGCCATTTTGTCATGTTTTGAAATACATGTGACCTAAACAATCTTATATTGATTTATGTGGAATTTATTTTGAATAAACTTTGAAACGTTGTAATGCAACAGCCTCAAAGTTGTCATTTTCAAATGTGTTTTTGTCTACCGTTCATCTTTTACAACATAATACTGCATGTCAGTTAACTTTGTATACAATATAAAGCAAAGACCAAAAACACTGTCAATTACATGATTAAATATCATTCCAAGATGTTGGCTTTAATGGATACTGATAACAAACGAAGGATAACAAACTCATATTAAATTACAACATTTATAATAATAACACTTATAATGATACATTTTGCTGTCTATAATTTTATCAAAGGTAGTGTGTATGTCACATTTTACACATCATAAGTCTCAAGTCTCAAGTCACAAGTCATAAGTCACAAGTCACAAGTCACAAGTCATAAGTTACAAGTCACAAGTTACAAGTCACAAGTTACAAGTCACAAGTCACAAGTTACAAGTCATAAGTCACAAATCAAAATCTTAATTGAAATGCAGAAATAAAACAGACGTTATAACCATGCTTTACTTTACGATTAAATGAAGCATTAGCCATGCATGTCAAAATTAATAGAGCAACATACACATGAAATTATACTTAAGTGGCTCAGCATAACAATACCGACTAACAACATGCCATAATTAGTTATACAAATATTTTAAATCATGGAATATGCTGTAAATTGGTGAACTTCTGAATTAAACACACGCCTTTCCAACATCCCAAAATCAATTGGAGTACATGTATATCATCAAGGTTTTGGTGTTGTACTATATCATGGTACAGGGTCTTAGAGATCCTATATCATAAACATTCTTATTTTGTGCCAGTCAGTCCAGATCGGTTTGTATTTCTCTCCCGACTATATCAACCATAACTTCTATTTGAGTATATGAAGGTTCATAACGAGACAATACTATTGTGCTCAACTTGTGTGGGTTTATTGTAAGTATATGCATTTCTGTCCATTACAGTAAGAGAGTTGTTCACAGCCTTTTATGCAATATTCCACAAGATATATTTTCAGGATTCCACGACAGCTATTTCATTTATCTCCACCTGCAAAAACAAACAAACATTTTAATTACACTGGTCATTCTATTCACTCCTCTTAACCTAAATATTCGTCACGATTGTGACGCTAAAATTATAATCTAAAGTTGGAAATATATTATAGCAACGTCAACGCTAACTTTGTTTGCAGTAACATATCGATAAAGAAGAATTTTAAACCTAACTCTTATGTAGTAGAAAGAGTGTAATTCCGTGAACAATTGTTATTTAATCAAACAACTAAAACTGACTTACCTGTCTTGCTATATATATTAAAATCCGATTCACGTATCATCCGTTTTTATCCACGTTATTGTTGGGCGTAAGGGAAAAATAAAGCATGCAAATATATCTATAGTTTGTTTGGTCACAACTCCTAAGTCACAAGTTACAAGTTATAAGTCACAAGTCAAAAGTGCCCTCCAGTATGGAAGCCCTGGATGGCACTTTTGACTTAGGTGTTGTGACTTGTAACTTATGACTTAGAACTTGTGACTAATGACTTGAGACTTACGACTTGTGACTTACAATTTATAAATAAATCTGCGCGCACTTCTTTGGACAGCGTGGATGGTAAAGGATGATGTCTAAATCGGAATTACCTGATAATAGTCTATAGTGAGTCAGGTAAGTCGGTATTAGTTTTGTTTGATTGAAATCATCATTGTTGAAGGCCCC
Source organism: Spisula solida (assembly GCA_947247005.1). Classification (NCBI taxonomy): domain Eukaryota; kingdom Metazoa; phylum Mollusca; class Bivalvia; order Venerida; family Mactridae; genus Spisula; species Spisula solida. The sequence continues at coordinate 36,204,936 of OX365947.1, read as the reverse complement.
GACTCGTTATTCTGAATTGTTAACACAGTTAACTAGAATATCCTTTCATGTAATAGCATAATTTCCCCTGGCATAGCTGTGTCTTATACGAGTACATGTGCATACATAATTATTATGGTTTGCTTCCTTTTCGTTATCATTTGTGCGTCTCATTCGCGATGGATAGTTCGGATCATACATGGTATAATGAATTAGACTTTAAGTTTTGTTGATGTACATGTATTAATAATTATATGTTGATCTACATTTTCCAGGTGAAGAAAATGGAATGTCCGTGTTGTGTGTGTGTGTGTTCGGTGCGTTTGGTTCGACAAATGATGTGGCGATGCAAACCTAATTACCTGTATGTCTTAAAACCCAGCAAAGCAACCGGCTCAAATGTAAACTTGGCAATTGTGTGACACTATGGGCTAGAATAGATTTTGAATGTGATTGTGTTACATGTATGTACCATAATTGTGAAGTAGAAAATATAAGGTTTTGCGGACAATTCCATGTTGTGGATATCAATACATTAACATTTATGGCGCCTACGAACTAAGCTTTTGAAGATGGCTTTATATTATTCGCATAAGTTTAATTTCTTAGATGTAATGTCAGTCAGACGTGTTTAGAAATAATACGCCATTTTGTCATGTTTTGAAATACATGTGACCTAAACAATCTTATATTGATTTATGTGGAATTTATTTTGAATAAACTTTGAAACGTTGTAATGCAACAGACTCAAAGTTGTCATTTTCAAATGTGTTTTTGTCTACCGTTCATCTTTTACAACATAATACTGCATTTCAGTTAACTTTGTATACAATATAAAGCAAAGACCAAAAACACTGTCAATTACATGATTAAATATCATTCCAAGATTTTGGCTTTAATGGATACTGATAACAAACGAAGGATAACAAACTCATATTAAATTACAACATTTATAATAATAACACTTATAATGATACATTTTGCTGTCTATAATTTTATCAAAGGTAGTGTGTATGTCACATTTTACACATCATAAGTCTCAAGTCACAAGTCATAAGTCACAAGTCACAAGTCACAAGTCACAAGTCACAAGTCACAAGTTACAAGTCACAAGTCACAAGTCACAAGTTACAAGTCACAAGTCACAAGTTACAAGTCACAAGTCATAAGTCAAAAATCAAAATCTTAATTGAAATGCAGAAATAAAACAGACGTTATAACCATGCTTTACTTTACGATTAAATGAAGCATTAGACATGCATGTCAAAATTAATAGAGCAACATACACATGAAATTATACTCAAGTGGCTCAGCATAACAATACCGACTAACAACATGCCATAATTAGTTATACAAATATTTTAAATCATGGAATATGCTGTAAATTGGTGAACTTCTGAATTAAACACACGCCTTTCCAACATCCCAAAATCAATTGGAGTACATGTATATCATCAAGGTTTTGGTGTTGTACTATATCATGGTACAGGGTCTTAGAGATCCTATATCATAAACATTCTTATTTTGTGCCAGTCAGTCCAGATCGGTTTGTATTTCTCTCTCGACTATATCAACCATAACTTCTATTTGAGTATATGAAGGTTCATAACGAGACAATACTATTGTGCTCAACTTGTGTGGGTTTATTGTAAGTATATGCATTTCTGTCCATTACAGTAAGAGTTGTTCACAGCCTTTTATGCAATATTCCACAAGAGATATTTTCAGGATTCCACGACAGATATTTCATTTATCTCCACCTGCAAAAACAAACAAACATTTTAATTACACTGGTCATTCTATTCACTCCTCTTAACCTAAATATTCGTCACGATTGTGACGCTAAAATTATAATCTAAAGTTGGAAATATATTATAGCAACGTCAACGCTAACTTTGTTTGCAATAACATATCGATAAAGAAGAATTTTAAACCTAACTCTTATGTAGTAGAATGAGTGTAATTCCGTGAACAATTGTTATTTAATCAAACAACTAAAACTGACTTACCTGTCTTGCTGAAAATATAAAAATCCGATTCACGTATCATCCGTTTTTATCCACGTTATTGTTGGGCGTAAGGGAAAAATAAAGCATGCAAATATGTTTATAGTTTGTTTGGTCACAACTTCTAAGTCACAAGTTATAAGTCACAAGTCAAAAGTGCACCCTGGGGCCTACGCAAGTCACAAGTCATTAGTCATAAGTCAAAAGTGCCCTCCAGGGCTTCCATACTCCAGGGCTTCCATATGATTGTGCACCATGGAAAGTGATTATTGCAACTCATTGCTGTGTGGCTCCCAAAAAACCATTCTGAACAAACTACAAAATATTCAGTACAGTTGCGATTTAACAAATTGATTCATGGCGAGTTGCACATTTACTCGTTTGAATCATACTTAAAAGCATAAAACAATACATAGGTCGTATGTATCATTTCTATTGTGTGAGCATGAACCAGTACACAAACTAAGGCAGAATCGTGTTTAACTAGGATTGTTTTCGGTTATTATAGCTCTCTCCTGTTAGAGCCACTTACTAGATTGATTGACAGCTTGCGATTACATATACACATTCGTCTATCAATATTTAAAAAGCCAACTTAATTAGCAAAAGTGAGAAAAAAATATAACAGACAAAAAACGTGTTTTGTTCGTGTTTTGTTCATTTTCTGTTATAATTCGTTTTTCACTATGAGCAATGGGTATTTAATCGCATTACATCTAATCTTGCTTGACTAGGCATTCGTTGAATTAGTTTGATGAAACGCAATACCTCTATGCGGAAATTGAATTTTATCGACATCACATGTCAATACCGTTTATACATTATATAATATACCGATGTGACACATTAACCCTAACATTCCTGTGGGTTAGCGAACTTAATTGTTCATAGTTTACTGAATAATACTGAAGTTAATTTCCATGCCTTATGAGCATCGGTACATCAGCGGGGAGCGCTGTCTTAGAGGTATGGCGCATTGGGGTCTAGAGCTCCGAATTAATTATGATCACCGTCTGCGTCACTGCTTAATTTCTTTGAATAGAAATAACACACAATGCTCCACTTCGCCCACATTCATAACGTGCACGTTTGCACCACGCCATACTGGTACACTGTATGCATACGGAATGAATTTTATAACGTTATAAATCCAAGCACTAATAACAAAGGAAGAACAGAGATTATTGAGGTCAGCTGCGACCGTTTGGTTCACTGGTAAGTTCGCTGGATTTGTAAACTAGGAAAGTGACAAGTTGAGCTTTTGTGATCAGTCGTCTGTGCCGATTTGCTTGAATGTGTAGACAATCACAAAAGTGAATGGCAGATCATGAGACTTTCTATATAGAATATTTAGTATCATTATATGCACGGGGTTTGTTCTATATGCAAGCAACATATTTATCAACAGAAATATATGAACTAATTAGAACCGACTCTTAGCTAACATGGACGAATATCTAATATCTAATAAGAAGGCAGTATTCACTCAATTTGCAAATTATTATGTTATGTCACTTTACAAAAAGAGAAATGTGGACTTATGTAAACAAGAGACCACAAAGGATCCTATGTCGCTCACCTGCCGTAGTAGTTTATGCAGGTCACAAGAAACCATTTACAAATAGAATCGAGTAACTGCGGCCTATATTGCATTTCATATTGTCTTAACCAAGTTTCATAAAGATTAGGGCCACATTTGTGCAAGGTTTTCTATGATTTGACTTAGTGACCTAGATTTTTATCCCAGATGACCAAATATCGAACTTTACCTAGATTTTGTTGAGAATCAATGTGGTCAAGTTACATTAAAAGTGACCAAAACTGTAACCTCTAGTTTGTAAACAAGCAATTGTGGACATGCGTATATGATCTAACCTCGTTACCGATATTTTTACCCACATGACCCAATATGTAACGGAAGTTAAGGAACCTCGAGTTTGTGGGAGATGATCATTGTGACGAAAATTTATGAAGATCAGGCCAAAACCGTAACCTATAATCTGTAACAAGCAATTGAGGACGGACGGACGAAACGTGATTACAAAAGCTGATTTTATGACAAGCTGGCTAAAATATTACCATCTAATACACAAAAAAAACACTAAACAAAGCTGCAGTCGAAACATAATTCCCGGTCACAGCAAGTCGTACCCGCTCATGAAATTTTGATAATAATGATGACTTTACTCCTCACGAGAAGTTGTTGGTTCCTTGTACTGGGTGGGATAGAATACATGTGAATAGGTTAGGTGAATCGGCCGCTAAATATAAACACATGCAACAATAAGTTAAAACCGAAACCAATAAATTTGAATAAAAACATATATATAATATGTCCAAGGTTTTAAGCATACATTTCAAAATAGAATGTATTAATTACTTACGCCCTCGTGAAAATATTACCGGCATGTTATTACTTCACAATGAGATATTAATCGTATTCAATCTAATCCTATGTAATCAATTGTGATAATGGAAATCAGCAAAAGCTATAAGTTAATCTGGCTTCATACTATGACGTTAAAAAGAAACGCTACACCTACCTATGTGTTCGGATATTTCATACATTAGGGTAGTAACAATATAATTTCTTCTCAAAGACTAAAATAAAGAGATGTGCCAAACATGTCTGCAAATTCTCATTTGATATTATAGCCATTGATAGGTTCAAAATTGCGATACAAAAACATTTTACGCTACCCAAAATGTCAGTATCGCGTATGCCCTCCATGTTCTGCATAAACTGCTGGCAATCTTCGCATAGTTGATCCACACACGTTAAACAGCACGTACCTCGAGGAAACGTGCTCACGCCTGATGTTAAGAGTCTGCAATGTCTTAACGTTCCGTAGCTGACAGTATAATTATGTACCGAATGAACGGATACGATCAAAAATACACATTAAGGTTATTTACAGCTTTGAGCCGAGCTGAAATACAGTATGTAAAGTCCGTGTAAGCCAGATGAATTGAAAGCGTCTAATTATCATGCGGATATATTTCGAACTGCCTTGTGTACGAAAAGGCATGTTAGTTCTGTTCCGATGTGCGGAACCATCTCTCCCGTCTTCGACGTAGTTCAAATATAAAAACCAGAAACCAAAACTGTTTACACAGAAACGCTCAATGCCAAACGAAACTTTACTTGCACAAGGTGAATAATACTGAAGGGTGTCTATTCTTGTAGCAAAGCCTTCTTTTCATCATCTACTTATTAATAATATTTCAACAGTCAAAAACATGAAGACAGTCACAGCCACTAAACAATTTATTAAACATCGACCCAGAATTTTACTTTTTCACTGATTTTCACTGGCAATTCACTGACTTTGAAAAACTTTCTCATGCCCCGTGTTCGTAAAGAATTGGTTATCAGGCTCGGGCCCAAGCTCCATTTTATTTTATTTTAAATACAGAAAATATGTTAATTGAAAGATTAATTCGTTTAAGCAGATGGAACAATATTGGTATCTTCTTAAATTTTAAAGATAAAAGAATAATATTTAATGCATAGTTATATTGTACTTAATAAATCGAAGCTGGGTTTTCGAGCTTGATCCTGATTGTCTCAGATCAGTTTCGGTCTCAAGTACAATTAATCTCTTTTTATAGGAAAGTAAACGTTTTTAAGGGTCGTAATCTGTTATCTAGAAACTGTTTTGATATTCTATAACTGCTAAGGAACATATCATTTTAAAAATGTACATATTATTTGAAAGAAATATCAAAAAAAGAATGGAGCTTGAGCCTGATCCTGATAAATTCTTTGTGAACTTATGCTGGCAACCCTGGTCGGTATGCGCATTTTCGTGCGCATTCGTATAAATTAATAAGCGTACATTATAAATTGATCGATTGTGTGTCGTTACCAAAAAGATAATATTAAGTCAGACAGGGAAGGCAGCACTAAACTTAACCAGCCGATGACAAGGCACGCACACACACTCCTTCCACACTTCAAAAAAGCTCGCAAAATTGACAGTACTGTACGGGTTAATAAACACAAAAAATAATGGCTGTTTGTCAAGACGCCACATTTTGTAATTGTCAACATGCGACGGGTTGACCCGCATATTGAGATACTAGAGACCGCGTTGTTAAGATAGGACTTTTGGATTTGCAATATACCTGGCGTTCAGCTGTCGTAGTTGACTTCTCGCGTGTAATAGAGCATTGTCTAAATTATCTCCCATTTTCGACTAAGAAGTCCTAACTTCTACACAGCAGAGGGTAATTCTGCTGATATAAAGCATTTTGTTTTGAATATATAATGATTATACTATCCTAGCATGGCAATGCGAATAGAGGAGCGCGCTGTTCGTGGACAGCTCTTGTTCTTTACAACTTCAAAACCATAATTATAGATATCCATATGACATTTGCTATACTTATTGCCAGTGATAATACACATATCTGAAGTAAAGGGCAACAACTCTAGCTTTGATTAATTTTGACTAACGCCCCCTTTATAAGCTTCAAAAACCTTTCACATTGGCCATAGTTCACGAACTGTACAATATTTTCAAAAAAAAACATTCTGGTATTGACTTCGACAGTAAGTACATGTTTGTGGAGCAAAACTATACTCACATTTGTAGCAAAAGCAAAAACTCGAGCTTTAGTGATTGTGGACTGATTCCTTAAAACACTTGCGCACAAAACAAACATATCAATGTAGTTCTGTTTGTGTATTTCCTTTTATGCAATTAGGATAATGTAGGAACAGGGCAATGTCAATGAAACTAATGTCATTATTGAATTGAATTAAGTGTGCAAATTTAGTATATCAAAAATAAGTTCAAGCTTTACAAAAGTGAATGTTCGTCATGGTTTCTATATTGGCAGTTAAACCTTTCCTTGTCAAAAAACTTTGATGTTATTTTAGAAGGAAGTGAATTGCTTCATTTCATGTGTGACTCTATTATTGTCTCTCAGTACATACGATTGCCACTACATGTAATAGCACTGATAATTATACAACACCACTATACTTCTATTCTCCCCCCTCTTCTAGCATGCTACCACACGGGCCCTGGTCACGACTGTAATAAGTCTAGTTTTTTATCTAGCAACAGCGTAGATGTAGTTTTCCGTCTCTTCTTGTAAGCGTTTTGCAGATAACCGAATTGCTGTACTGTGTTGAGTAAGTTTCTAACGTCTTCTTCTGGATGTAAAAATACTAAATAATTATAAAATGCCGATGTTTTGCAAGCTATTTTAAATGTCAGTGTGTTTTTATTTGATTTACTGGCAACTATACCAAAAAACGCGAATATTTGACACTTTTATTTTATTTTCGCAATACACCAATACGTGAGGCAGGACCTTATTATATTGAAATATATCTTCATATTGAAACAAAATCAAGTTTTATCTTAAACCGTCTATAACTACAAAATTTGAAATCCACTAAGGTATCAGCTTACCCAAGGAAAGTACCTGATAGGAAATGGGCAAATACTTACGTCATCAAGTTGCCATCTGTTCCTGTCAGCATGCTCACGTCAACAAAGAAGCAAGGACAGTTCTCATTTACGTTATTTATCATAAAAAAATGCTCTGTATACCACGAATGTGATTGCGAGAGTATATACACAATATCGTAACACATACGTTGATCGTACTAAATCTTATACTATTCTCTAGAGTGAAGATGTTAAGAGTTAGTATGAGATAGTACGATGCCGCTAACCGGTTACAGTAGATTTCTTACCGATTCCTTAAGGAATACTGGTATTTCAAGACAACTAAAAAATGGGAAATAATTGCAAACACTTTCACAATCGTTATAGCAATTAGGGATGTTATAATTTACAGTGGATGACATGAACATTATTCTATACTACTTGCCATGTGTTGGTCCGCAGTCCCAACAGTTCAAAAATATGCAAGTGCAAGAATATTGTTGTCATTGTCGAATTTCGGCACCAATATGTTTTATACTAGAACACACTGGGTTTCCCGTGAAAACATTTGTATCAAAAAACGCCTAATAAATTATTCACCAATGAATGATAGCAACCCAGATTCCAAAACAAGTATATACAATGTGGCAATACGACATGACGTTTGGCTACAAGTCCAAGACGTAGTTTGCTTCATTTCAAATACAAAATTAGCCATACGTATTTTATATCTTCATCGATTTCCATGAAGTATACGCCAATCTAAGATGGCAATTATTTGTTTTCAGTGAAAAATATTGTATTTTTCAGCCGCTTGGTTACTTTTTCCAGCACCCTGTGAAATCTGTTTTAAACCTCTTCTTTTCCAAGGTTTCAAAGAGTGCTGGACAAAACGGCAGAGATGCTAAAATCGATCTTATATTGCATGTTCAGCATATACATTTCCCTTAGCGTGTTACCGTATAATAGATCTTATATTGCATAGAAAACATATATACATTTCCCTTAGCGTGGTATAATAGATATAATATATTGCATATAAAACATACATACATTTCGCTAGCGTGGTGTATGCTAGCATTTCATAGAAATCGGTGAAGAAACACCAAAAAGCTTCTTATGTTTAGATTTATATAACTTCAGAAGATGCACGTGGCTGAATACGGCCATAAACCAAAGATGCATGTGGCTGAATACGGCCATAAACCAAAGATGCATGTGGCTGAATACGGCCATAAACCAAAGATGCACGTGGCTGAATACGGCCATAAATCAAAGATGCATGTGGCTGAATACGGCCATAAACCAATCACATTTATCGTCGCATCAGTTTGTTTTATTCTTCCAATGGTTCGCAAGTGTGTGTAATCGATGCAGTATCGTTCAGTATTTTATGTAGGTTGAAAAATGCCATCATTTACAGATGTGTCTCGGTTTAATGATAGACAATATAAATATAGTACACGTATATTGATCTCGTCATTTAAATTAAATGACACGTACACATACATTGTTGTTGTTGTATCTATTCAGACATGAACCAAAGACATGGGGCTTTTGCACATGATAGTTGGTGGTGGAAACTTTTACTATCCATACATAGGCGGGGGTACAACCGCCATTAGCAATATATAGCAGAGATAACGCTGAATATTTCCCCCACCCCATAGGCACTGTGTTCACAAAGGATTATATTTCAGGATCGGGATCAAGCTTTAATAGATATCCCTTAAATTTCAGGAATTCTGTAAATGTTAAGCTTGTTATTTTATATACAGATGGATAGGTATCTATATCCTTTCCGTTACCATAGCGTACTAATGCAGACTCGCCGGGATGGCCATTTCGGCCTTCCGTAGTTTTCGACCTAAATGCCCAAATTCGGGAATTTTGCTGTCATGGGTACACAGGCATCCCAGACTACAGGATATTACGGGCCCAGGGTCGTGCACAGGTTTTTGGGCCCGCTAGACCCCTTTAAAGAGGGCTTTGAACGTAGATTTTACAAAACTGAAATTACTGGTCCTACCTGCCATTGCGGTACGATTCCCTGTGGAATTGCATTAACATTTAGCGCCAAAAAGTTTTTATTTTTCTATAGGAGGAATATAAGGCTAGACAAAGGGGTCGGGACCGATGCCCTAAAGGGGCCAAAAAGTAGGCCTGTCAAGCTCAAAAAAAAAGAAAAGAAGTTTTTCGCGCAAGGGTCACCCGTCACATCGTCATTTCCGGTGACCTTTAGTCGAAATGTTGAACATTTTTTCTACTTTTGGTTTGAGGTAGGTGTGTAGCAGCCGGATGCATCGAATTTTTATCAGTGCTTCAAGTCAATAGTGTCTCAGGGACGGGGTATAGGGACCATATGAATTTCTCATAAACCCCCAAAAAATCGTGGTAGCGGAAAGGATATAGCCTCAATTTCAAAGACATTGAAATAAGTTTTTATATATACAATCATAGAAATGGTAAGAATATTAGATTTAATCTTGGTTTTAAAAACTGATCGTGATTTTCAAGATCAGTTCCAGTATCAAGTAAAATAAAATAAATCACTTTTGCAAAAGAAATATGATGTTCTGAACATTTTGAACATGCTAACTTGAAGTGGTTTAGGTATTATGTACATGGTTGTTTTGTTAAAAGTTAACAAAATCTTTCCCACAGAAATACTATAAACCGACTCAATTACAGTGTAACATACTAGAGGGCAACACAGGCTGTCCAACAATATAAAATTTCGTGATAACATGTCAAGGTTTTTGCAATATTAATTTGTTTAAGAAATAAAAATGAACTCAATGTTAACTGTATAACCTTAGTCAATAGTAATCATGTTGTTCAGAGATGCAATTACACAAAAGGGATATTTTAAACAGTTATGTTGCTTAAACAAATTGATCGCATTCTTCATAGCAAATATATCGGAAACCATGCAAAATTACTAGGGTAGTATTTGATAAACTGCCGGAATTTCGATTTCTCATATGCTTTTGTTACGTTCTCTTTCATCTTTATTTTGGGTAGTGTTTCCAAGCTCTACATTTAAGACGTTATATACAATACCACGTTATGTAATCGATTAGGTCCGTATTATATTTAATGTAAATCATACTCATGTACGTTCGAGTCAAATTCATAGGTAATACAATATAAAAAGTGTGAAGCATTGCTGGAGTAGTTATGTATACTGTACACAGAGATAATTTAGTGTTGTATCCATAAATCTGTGATCAACGAGTATCGATCATAATATTTCGATATGTGTTGTTACTTGTTCTTTTAAATTATTTCGCACTGGCAAGGCATATTTTCATTATTTCTTGTGTTGGTATGGCTATTTTCTTTTGTGATATTGGCAAAAAAGATGAAAAACTTGTAGGAGCATAATGTATACGAGGTAGCTTCAATTCTATGCTGATTATAATTAAGTAAAAGGGAATCTATTAAAGCGAAATCAGGCACTAGATGGTTAAGGCAATACTGTAATCACTTATCAGGGTGGTATTCACAGAGCATCTTAAGGGAAAAACTTAAATAGTTCGACTGAGGTTAAAACATTGAGCTGTATCGGTATACAACATGTATTTACCAAGAATCGAAGAATAACCCAAGTGTTCTTTGTGATTACTGTAGCCCTTGACATGATGCGTATAAACTATGTAAAATGATTTATCTTGGCTTAACTGTTTAGCTGATACACTTAAAGGGGCATGCCCTGGAACTCAAGTGTATCGGATAGCAATCTAATTTGCATCATTTTAATAACTAAGTAAACTAATGAAAACCCTGTAAACAGTAACGACATAGCCCGCTAGTTTAAAAAAATTCAAGAATAACTAAATAACGTTGTCGTCAATAAAAGGCTGACAGCCTTTTATTCAATTCGATATACAAAATATCAAAACGCGCGTTTTAGAGTAAATTTTTAAGTCAAATTCTTCTTTGACTTTTCGGTAATAGTTGAGTTTTACAAGTGACAAACGCAATTTTGTTGTATGCAAACCAAGACACTCCGGTTTCTGAGCATGCCCCTTTAAGGAACTCTTGAGATTTGTAGGAAATTGCGAGTTTTCCCATTAGATGCTTTGTAAATACAATGTATATTCCCCTGCAGTAACATCCTTGATTTATTTTTATACTGTTTTATATTATATAAAAAAGATGTATGGATGTACGAATATTATTTATGTCTAATATAGTCACACTTAATTAGTTAGCGACAAACGATTCCTACAAATGGGACCATCAACTGAAAATGCACTTCACTAACCGACTTATCAACGACATGAAATGTTGAATGTTCATCACAAACCGACTTATTTACTGCTCATAATGTAAAATGCACATCAAAAACTGACTTAAAATATTCATAAAATGCAACTACTGCGTTCCATACACATGGGTGGCATGTTTTGATTTAAAAAAATACATATTCCAGTATGTTTCAAGACATCTATACGAATATAGTATTGGTTTTGTACAAAACCTATTTTATTTACATAATTGTTTTACAATTCGAAAACACACATTCACGAGATCCATGCTCTTCCTGGAAAATATTTCTTGCTGCATTAACATGACATATGAGTTTCTAATGCAAATATTTCAATTTCCAAGTCTACAAGACTGCTAAACAGTTTTAGCCGTGGTTTTAATTTTGAACGAAATATCTGAATAATCATACGCAGGCGTAAAATAATAATTGTGGTGTTAGCATTTCTCTTAGCATTTGCATATAAACTATCTCTATTCAAGATAACTTAACAACACGCCACCCTTCTATCAACGAATGAGTGATGTAGTGGAGCTCAAATACAACTTGCATTTATTTGTTTACATTAGCTAATATTCTGTTATATTCAAACGCATATACGTATAGTTGATGGAAAGAATCCTAAAGATCATACTGAACGCATGGCAGTTTGAATGCTCCAACATGTTCATTGCCAAAGGTCAGTGGGGGCATCGGTATTACCAATAACGCCTTGACTCTCGGCAAAGCAATAAACATTAATGGGAGACACAGCGCAAACATATGTTTTAACTTGATGGTCAGGTGTCGAAAGATTCTGGATGTACTTAGAGATTTGTCTTGTATTTCGGTAATTCCACATATTCGATAGTCCGGTTGGGTTGCTAATGCGTTTATGATACAGATATAACATATACACGTGAATTCAAAAGCGTATAGTCTGGCAGTTACCTACAGATGGCACAGACGATTCAAAGTGCACAGTAGACCAATTACAGAAAACAAAAGAGAAAGGTGACCGTCGACAGTGATTTCGTATGTAGGTGAACAATGAGAGGAATGACTTGAAAAGACAGACGTTAAACTTGTAGACGAATTGTCTGCGAGCTCGATATGAACAAACAAATGAACATGACGAACATACAAAGAACATCAAACACATACAAATACATGTGCAAAGCAAATATTAAATATGTACAAAAAGCAACAGTTTTTGAGTTCAAGACTGTTTTTCGTTCATTAATGTTTTTTGTTAAAAATAAAATTATCAGACGGCATTAATGTTGTGAATTTATTAACAGAACATAACTTTATTAATCCAAGGTATACCGACTTAGGATATATCAAACTGACTTTTACGTTCACACGTACAATTAACTGCGCTGGAGACGAGAAACAATTATGTGCGCACCTACTCTCCAATTGCCTCGCCCGAATCTACATCGTTTCTAGGCTCTGCATTATCGCTAGTGTATTAGCGCTATTGCTATTTTTAGACAGGAGAATCCAAAACCAGCGTACAGCGAGGCAAATGTGATAATGTAAACGGGTTTTTAAATGCATTGTATATAAAACACTCGTGTGTTAAAAGAATGACTTGTATTATTAATTAAAACTCTCGCACTATCAGTTTATTATATTGACTGAAACAAAGAAATAATGACCAGTCAATAGAACCATGAAATATTTAAACCTCATACAATGTGTACTCATTTAATCCTTTTAACACGTAGTCTTCATTTTCACTATAAACTCTCTGCTATAACTCTCTATACAAACAAGTAAACTTTCATCAGCCAATGAAAATGTGTATCAGGGTTCACAGCAGTTTTGTAAAGGTCAAATATCAAAATATTCTAGTAGTTTAAGCAGCGTGTGAATTGTAACGGTTAGGTGGAAATCAAAGCGCTGTAGGGAGCGTAGTGCGCACCATAACGATTGGATCAGAAACATATCTGAGTTCGATAACAACAAAATGATAATTATGATGTTTTACTGATTCCTTATTACTTTCTCCGCAATAACATAAATGTGATTTGAGTGCAATTAGTTTCGTGTTTCTATTCAAGTTACCATTTGATGAATTGTATATACATGTTTAAACGTCATGCGTATTACAGATATTGAGGTACAATAAGAATATAAATGTGTTATACTGTGATAACATGCTGTCTATAACTATAGCCTTGCATATAAACATAAAATGGATTATTTCAAAATGCACAATCGTCTAGCCGCTTGATATCATTGTAGATTGAAAGAGTCTATGCATCAAAGGTGATTATGCAAGTGATCGAACAACATTTGACGAGTGAAATGAATTTATTTGTCATTATTATTTGTTGTTAATGTTATCGTCGGCGGACACTACATGGGATGTCATGGAACCCCACTATGATTGCAGTAATATGAACTAAGGCACAGCCTATTTTAGCGAATAAAATCTTAAATATTAAAGAATAGCTCAAATGTACAGTCATTAGAAAATTTGTGACATTTTTGGGTACGAAGTAGCGAAGGACGAAGTCGATACGAACCTGTTTTCGTTTTGAAGTTCACTGTATAACTACGCTGATTATGTGTATAATAATACGACTTTCCTTGTTTAAAACAAGTACTTTCATGGCGTAATCAGTTGATCAATAACTGATTATATGCAGACTGTCACGTTATGTGTTTCCTCTTTGTTTTCCCGGCGTTCCAAGATGGCGGTCGATCAAAGTGCTATACGAAGCAACATAGTATTTATCTCCCTTATTTATAACGTGTTCTAGATAGGCCTATTAGAGTTTTTGGAATATTCTTAAACATCATTTAAATATAAAAGAAAATTTATGACCAATAGAATAACGCATTTAGGTAACTTTTATTATTCTATTCGCGGCCATTTTTCAGTATCATTCTGTGACTCCAAAACTGTAACACAAATTTTCAGATCCATTAGTGAATTCAAACTCTGACCAAACCACGTGACACGTTGACTTATTGCGAAATTTATTCGCTATGAAGTCACAAACAAACATGAAAGCGTTTTTCTGAAAGACATAAGCTTGAATGCTAGTGTACTGCGTGATCAAATATTTATAGACTGGTACATTGTCACATAGATTTACATTAAACATACAATAAATGCAACTGCACTTGGAAACTTAATTAGTACTAGGAGAATCAGGAAGAAGAATTTAAATTATGCGTAATAGTACACAGTCAGGAACTACTGCATTGAAAGTACAGAACGAACTCGTTAGAATGAAATGTCATCCAGATTATATAACGTATAATATCACAGGGAAGCAAGATAACAGTATTAACGTTGGATGAAAATTATAACACTAGTGGTAACTGTTAACAATGATACGTATCAGTATCACATCATCACATGACAAACTATGTTACAATAATATTAATAAAGACTTTATTTTACGAGGAAACTCATTTGACAATTAAATTAAATGGCTTCCATGAGATCCTCAACAATAAACAGTTGAACAAGAACACTAGTCATATTACTAGGATTGTAATACACATTTTATTGAAAAAAATGAGTCGCAATATTTAAAATTTGGTAAGGCCATAGCCAACTCGGCGTAGGTTGCGGGGAAAAAATCTGGATGCTTTCACTTAAAAAGCTATTTCGACCACATTTTTTTGGTGTCCCAACACTTATTTATATGTGGTAATTTTATAAATACTAGCATATAGCATATGTAGTATCCTTCGTCCTGTACGTACTCAACGTAAATATGTTGTGTTGAACCTTCTACAAACGTTCACTCATTAACAGCATCAATGTATAGTCTTTTGATTCCCGTTAAAGAACGTTTGCTGGGCATTTTTATGGCCGTTTGTTACTATTACTATACACTCCCATTATGACAAACTGTTGAATGCACTGACATCCAGTTGTCTCCGCAAGACACAAGTTTTTATTATGTTTTGTAGACCACGATGTGCAGTACGTAGACGGAAGACGATTGTCTGACTATATGAGTGTATGTGTGTATATTTATTATCTTTCAGTCGGATTTGTTCTTTAGCAGTCTTTGCTCTTACATATGAGGTATTAGAATCGTGTTGTGTATTTATTCTTTGTTCCTTTTCTTGTCCCCATCAAATAATTTGGGAAGCATATAGGTTTGCCCTTGTCCGTCCGACAGTCAGTCCGTCCCAAAATCTAGTTTCGTCTGTAAATCGAAAAGTAATTGTGCTAAAGTCTTCAAACTTCAAAGGAATATTTGCCAGCATGAGTTATTGTGCATCTGTATGCTTTGTACTTTAAGTCTGATATGAATGAAGAAATTGGATAAAATATTGTTGTGTCGTCCGTAACTGCATACTATTAGGTTATTGGGTTACAGTCATCATTCTTGTCAGTAACGTTTTGTGCACCTCTGTATTTTTATTTACATTCGACTCGTACCAACTAGCCGAGTTGTGGCCATTTTAAAGTGAACTTTAATGTATTATTCCCTGTGTCGCTTATTTAGATTCGAATTTGACTGGTACAGGCAGAGTTGTAATTGTGCTAAGTCATCAAACTTCATAGGAATGTTAGTCAGCATGTGCTCTTTTTGTTCAGACCCTACTAGTATTAGCATAGCTGTGGCCATTTCAAAGGTGGAATATGATGTTTTTCATATAAGTATTTGACCTACAGTCTTCAAACGTTGTAGGAATATGTGTCAGTATGTTTAATTGCCAATCAGAATACTGAAATTCTAATCAGTATTAGCAGGATGTTGTCTTTGATATGGTACAGTTTGCTTTTGGTTCTCTTAAGTCCTTAAGTATTTGTGCTATAGTCGCTAAACATTGTTATGAAAATGTAAATAATTATTACTCAAATGGACATGCTGACTAATAGTCCTACAACATGTGGACATCCGTGCCATATGGACACATTTCTACTTTTGCAAAACGATTATAATAATTTGAACATTGAAGCAACATTGAACAGAAACAAAGAGAAACACAGGTAACTGTACAAGTAGAAGTGAAAAGGACGAACATAAAATGTACAAGATATCATATCACCCCAATGCATACATAATGTTTAATAGCAGCTTCATGTTCGGCAATCCATCATGTGTAGGAATTCATTGACATACCCTAGCGTTGTGTTCAGACAATGTATTAAAACTAACCAGACATCACGTAAATTATGCATTTGCGTAATGCACATTTTGTATCCAGTATGTAAATACATGTAACATATCCAAATAGCGAATTGTTTCACTAAACCATATTATTGAGCTTTGTTCTGCTCTCTCCAAATGTTACATTATTCAATAATAAATGTATATGTTACAGAATGTAAAAAGAACTGCTGAGGAAATAGGCTAATTTATAAATTGCGTTATTCGATATGAACCATCTAGTCGATTTTGCAGCCGCTACAATCCATTCAAAGGTAGATACTATAAGAAACCGATAAATAGCTGTCTGGTAAAATTTACCAATGTGCTAGAAAATAGATTAATCGGTATTGCTAAATGCCGTTCGAAATATATAGCTGGTCGCTTGCATTTGATACATACATGGAATCAATTCAGAAAAAGATGTACGCGCAAGGTATAACCCGATGGACGCCCCACCAAGTTATGAGTAACCCGCCGAGGTAATCACCAGTAACAGATGAGTAGCGGTGTGAGATTTCTTTCCAGTCATTATGGATTTCTAGTTTGCTCTATTCTATTTTTTATTAAATAACGTCTCACAAGACATGTGTCAGCAAGTGTTGTTGCGCATCTTTATTTGATCGTACAATTATTTTAACAGACTTAAGGTCCTTGATGTGTTTTTGCGAGTATCGCTCATAACCCTAAAAGTTAATGAGCTGCAGTCTTCACATTATGTAGGCATATTTGTCAGTAAGTGTAGTTGCCCACCAAAGTATTGTTTTCGGATTTGACTTGTTTTAGTAGAGTTGTGGCTCTTAAAATGATGAAATTGTTTTTGTGTCTCAAATTTGTGCTGCAGTCGTCAAACTTTGTAGGAATATTGGTCATCGTGCGCATTTAAGTAATGGTCCTTGACATGGTCTAATGGCAAGTGGAGGCAACACGTTTCCTGTTTTATTCTAAATATACTTTTGTATACGAACTATCTGCATGATTTCAAAATAATGAAAGTGGTCTTTTTAGCGGAACTTTACTTTAAATGCCTAACCAAGTACCCGCTAGCGCATGTTAATGGAATTAAATGTCGGACATCGTTGATGAAGTTGGCAATATAACTATGGACATACAAGTGTAATCCAATTGAAGGAAAATCACAGGAAAACTTAATGGTTATTATGAACATACCGGAAGAAATATACCAATCACCCTTTACTTCCGTTAAAACGTTGATTAACCGCTTTATTTAAAGTGGAATGACATGTTCAATTATCTTGTGCTATCGTTAAAAGTACTAATGTTTGTAATATATTAACATATCGTCTTTTTCACGGATCGCATAAAATCTAAATTTAGTTATCAGTAAGAGGTTCCAGCTTAGGAACACAAAAAAGCCAAGCACCATTGTAGCTTGGGAATGTTATATTTTATACCTATATATCATACTATAATCTAGAAGTGTATAATTGTACGTTTTGAAATGACTGCAAAATGAGGTAGACGCGTAAACGATAATAACGTCGATTTTATTACAATTTCGATGTTCTGACTTTCTAATATTTGTTAGTGTTTCTGCTAGTGCTTGTAACATGATCATACCTGTTAGAAAAAACACAATAAGATGTCAATGTCGAAGAAAGACTCGGTGCAATAAAGGTTTTTTTTCTATACCCATTTCTATATGGCAGGCTATTTTTGTTTTCGAAGTGGAGCAAATATTAACCAATTTCGTTTAAGATTTGTAGCCTTACAATCTGCGCTAATAAACATCTGGTCAACGTCCGTTTTTTGATAGAACAATTACTTTATGTATGCAATATCACGTCCATCGATGACATTGAATCGGTGTCACAGAGACGCTTCAATAAACCCATAATGCATCAAATTATAGCTAGTCCGTCCTCTAACACTTGAGTACATTATCAAAACTAGTCCTTATAATACGGTGAATATAACGCTATGTACATTAAATTTGGATTATTATCCAATTTTATCCAAAAAATTAATTATTTACATAATTATGTATATGTGTAGTTCAATTGCATTAAAATGTCATCGTTATCTTTTGAATCGCACTACACAAAATCGTCGTACGACGATACAGTTACAAATGCAGACTTGACAAACGGGTTTAGCTTCTTGGTTCGTCTTTTCCCGCCTTCTTCGTCACTTGCTTAAACCCCTTTCGGACACACACTGTCCGTTCTCATCCTAGCGCTGCTTATACGTGTTTAGCTGTGTCTTACAGTAGTGTTGTATTACGTTCATCGCTACTACTGGTTTCAAAATGATGTTACCTCCCTTGGTGGTAATGGCACGGTTATTCACCGGGTCGCAAAATTTAACAAAATACTTGACTCGTGTTTTCCCTAGTATTCATCGGTGTCGAATTTTCGTGAAATATCCTGGCCGTTGATATGGAATTAACCAACAAACCCCATAATGTAAACGTTTCAGGTAGCCAACATGGCGAAAGGAGCTTTTCAGCCAGTTATTGTAAATGGTCATCTGTGGGTAAACCATCTATAGCGTAACCTTGACGGACAGTTTGAGGCTCACTAGCACCGTCTCAGATCTCCAAACAACGGTAAGTCATCATCATGATAGAATCGACATACTGAACTGTTGACAACGATACCATAAGTCGTAGAAACAATCTATTGTTTAAAGGCGTTATAGAAAATAAGTTCGAGGATTGTGAGCGTGTTGTTTCTAACTTTCTGAATAATGAGGTGGGAATAACTGACGCATTACCCATGGATCGTGCTCATAGACCTGCTATTTTTACTAGAGGCCAACATCGTGCTATATAGTGCGGCCAAGGTATGATGGCACAATAACATTGTGTAAACGTCACTGGTTGGATTAGTCCATATCAAAACGCGGGTAAGTAAATAAATCACGATCATCTAAGCGCTTGTTCGGTTATTTTAACTTAATTAATTAAGGATGGAGATCGTTGTGTTTATTAAATAGTCTAGTGGTAACGTTTATAATCTCAACGCAGACGCTCCGGGTTCGAATGCCATTAGAATTTGTTATTTTTTTTCGCGAATTATATTTCCGCACACTTCACGAAACGGTATTTGTATTTGTGGGTGTATTACTTAAAATCAGATAAACTGTGTAAACTGCACAATATTAAATAGAACTATGGCTAAACGAATCGTTTTAACGCAGCAAGGACGATACATTGTGTCTAATGTATTAGACTTCTGCACAATAGAGGCATCAATAGAACTGCCAGTGATTCCGTTGTCCTGTCCGAGGGAATAAACTACCGAGATGACAGGGGTATCAGAAAGGACGGTTTCACGCATAAAGGCGACGAAATTGCACAACGGTGAAAGAAAATCAAGAAGTAACAAAATCTCACTGGATTCTTTTGATGATGATGACAGTGATTATGACAAGTCGGATGGAATTAGTGATGATGAGTTTGCAGATTTCTAAAATAATTGCGATAACGTAATACGAAACAAGCGTTTATTGATCATGACTGTAAATAAGTACCCCTTTCTGTTCAAAATGAACTCATCGGCTAATTAGCATGTGTAAATGTTATTGTGCCATCATATCTTGGCCCACTATATCAGAGTGCGCTTTACCTACTTCAAGGATACTGAATACATTCTATCAAGAGGGAATCACTTGAAAGATAAACATTTATTCTGTCGGCACAGATTTCCCACAAGGAAATCGAATTAGCGCATAAACATATTGGGCTCATATACAATTAAGGACTTACGTAAGAGACACCCACGTGAATACCTAGCAACATTAGTTCACAAAGGGTCGTTATTTGTAACGCTTTTCCAAAGTAGGACGCAACCATGCGTGAGAGACTGATACCTATCGCCGAATCTGTGTTAAAACGGCGAGTTTAAATATGTGCGCGCACAGCTAATCTTCGAGAGGCATTGTATAAATATAACTATAATTTACCGTCATCGTACCCCGGTCTTGCAGGCACCCGAACACCACAGTCTTCATCGCTCAGATAATACGTCATTCAAGGCAGAACCGTACTCACCATCAGTTCTGCTTCAGGTTGCTTCACCAACCCAAATCAGTGCTACTCCAGGTAGCTACATCTGACCCCCAACCACAAGCGCCCGGGATAGCTACTCAGGTTGATAGGTTGATGCTCCAGTGACATCATTCCCTACTGTGACTACCTTGAATGGACTGAAACGGGGGTTACTTTACCCAGAGTTCTCTAATGTTATCAAACAACATGATGTGCTCTGAATACTAGAAAGTAACCTTTCCCAATTTGATACTATTGAATTTGATGGTTATGCCATTTTCTTTAAAAGCTGAAACACTTTGACTAATCAGAAATCAGGCGGTAAGGTTTCTTTGTAAAACATGATTTATCTAGTTGTATAGAACTTGTAGAAAATCGCATACTTTTACTTTTTCAGCGCGATTATAATTCCCCAAGAGACGAATGTTATCACGTATTCGGTAAATTAAAAGTGATAATGCGGTTTTTCCAATTTTTCATGTTCGGTCCACTATTCCCAGAAGGCAACACGAAGCACTCATGTGTACATCTGTTTATATCATTTCAAAAATCTAGGCTTAATTAATACCGTTTCCTTTCATTTCTTGAGATTTTATTAAATTTCCAAATGTTTGTGATTTTACTGAAGTGATGATAAATGAGAGACAATTCATTTTCTGACATGAAGAGTAGATATTATTGTTTATACATTTTCTCCGAGGGTTAGAATTTCCAATCTTTTTACGAGTTATGCATACACTCACTTATCCCACACAATGCTTTAACATTAATCACAATATACCAATTGAGGATAGAAATAACACGACCAGCGGAAATTAAGAACATTATACCATGTCAAACTTATACATGTGTTAATCATGCTAAGAAAGCCAACCGTTTCACTTAGGAGACTTTCACCGACAAATAATTATCGCAACACGACGACGTTGCTCGAGCAAGACCCGCTTTCCTAGCTAAAATATCAAGACCAAACTCGGCCATTAATAGTCAAAATAGAGCAGTTGAAAACGGAAAGGCGTAGACGTGTTGTACGTCAAAATAAACCAGACGTTTATCTTTTCGCGCCATACAAATAGAGGCGACTTTTCGTTAACTAGAAATTCGTGCTCTCGGACAAATTTTGTCGAGCCTCGGCGCACGTTGAAAATTGGCTACAACTTAAATTAGCCTTCAATTCGACCTTTGACATCCAACGGTGAACTTGACCTTTGAGATAGGTACCTGTGGGTAGGCATGACACTACTCCTCGTGGAGATGAACATTCATGCCAAATATAAGCAAGCTTGGTCAAATCATAACAAAGTTATGGTCCGGACAAAATCGGACGCACGCACGCGCATGCACCAAAAGTGGCGACTAAGTCTCGCTCACCGCAAGCGGCCTCGACAAAAAATGAGTCAAATGTTACGCGGGACATCGAATAAAATTACGTCTAGCAATGACTTCTTTGGCATTTTCAAAAATACTTTTCAAAATGATTGATTTATAACACGAAAACACATGTTATTTAGAATATGCCATAGCAAGATCTTTAATCCTGTTGCGTATTTGTGGAGTATACGTTTGTACCAGAATGGAATTTACTTTCAAACGTTTTGTTAGGAATTCTTAAACTTCCATTCTGAAAAGGAAATAGACACATACCTACTGTTTGGAAGTATGGTATTACATTTGTTTATCTTTGTGACATTTAGCGTGATGTTGAATTTAATTTAATTATCTTAAGTAGTATACGTACAGGCTGCATTTAGTTTTGTTTTTACAATACAATACTTTGATCATGTTTAACAAGTACCTCTTGTTCATAGACGACACACATTTAAACGTCATCATGCTGATTGGTCAATACATTATTTTAATTCCTTAATTGAATGCATTTCCCAAATGTCTGTGCTGCAACTATATTAGAATATCACGTGTAAATTACAGTTCATTTATGTACCATTGCTAAATAATTTTAATATAGAAATTGACAGTGAATGCAATATTTAGTGGAATAGGGCTTAAAGGATTGTTTAGAAGCTAGCATTATTATGCAAACATACTAACATTCAAACTGTCTATGATACGATATAACCCCTAGAACTGTCAATATGTCGTTACTACGTGTTTATTATCATCCCTATTTGATCACCTGTTGATAATGTGACGGCATAGGGCGACAAAATGAAAGCAAATGACAAAACTATACTGTTTTTACAAAGCATAATGACTACTGAGAATTGTAAGAAAGGAACATAATGGTATACACTGATGGCATCATATGACACTCTAAACACATCATGGTCACATCAATAAATCAACCAGAATAACGAAGTTCAACGTAAAATATAGTCTTGGGGATATATACATACTTTCCTATAAGATATCAAGTCCGAAGTCGAACTAGTAAGCACTAAACTATATGATCTATGGGGTATTAGTTCACGTACATTTATATAAAGGTTTATTATTTGAAACAAAGCTATTTCTTTAACGAAGGGATCATGTGTCTGTCCCCAACCGTGAAATTTACACCTAGAAGAAGATACAATGTATATTGTCCTCCCCGGTCATATATATCGAAGGAACACCCGGTATATCGCTGGTAGTGTGTCTAAATTTGGGCAATTCGGTTGTAAACTACGGAAGACTGAATGTATAAATGACGAATATAAAGCAAGTTGAACACATCGTGTCATCTCTTCCAGTGTAAAGATCCCTACCCATATACGACCAGATCGCCACGGAATCCATCGGCATTGTATACGTCTATATTCTATTATGGAATCAATGTGATAAAGTTACTGGAATGATTGATGTGCTGATATATATAGATCTACGTTATGTTATATAACCTTTGATGTCATTCTGTACTGTTACTGTGCTTGCAGCGTTGTTTAGTAACAACGAGCGTGTTTCCGTTCATATCGCAATGAAATTGAATTTGTTAGGAAAATATTTCGTAAAATTATTGGTCATACACATGTGAAACTAAAGAATCTATTTTAGAGAAGCCTTTCGGGAATATTCGTATCGGTTGATTTCTGCTTAAAAACGGTTCCATGATGACAAGAATCACACGCGATGTTCCGAAACCGGGCCAATCTAGCGCCAGAAACAGGCAACTGTCGTCGGTTAAACACCTGTTGGACGGTAAACACTATAATAGAAGCCCGCAGGTCTATTGGTATGCTCAAAGTGAAAAGTCCATGGAGATGCACGTGACCTGTTCTCGATAGTTCACGATTTCAAAAAAAAATCCAAAAAAGAAGCATTTTGTAAGAATGTCGTGAACCATACTAATTCCATGCTGATAACATCGGTCTTTGTCGCATTGCAATAGTTTATTTACCGAAGAAATCAGAACTGTCCGAAATTTCACTGTGAGCGCTAGGTAATTGAGATCATGTATCTAAACAGCAGGTGTCTGCAGCTGCATAAGCAAAGTGTTTCGGTCAATGATAAATATAGTTAGCAATGGAGTACATCCCGTAGAGAAAACATTGCTAAATTAACAGAAGCATGGTATATTGATACATGATAAATGTTTTTCAAATTCTTTGTTGTTCATTCGCTCGGCACATAACAAAACCAAATAATTAGAGGGTATGTTTGTTTAAAATGAATACGATTTATATCTCATCAAGACATTTGTTGTGATAAAGTTCAAAATTACTGTTATGTAGTAATTACGGATGAATTCGAAATTATCGTGGATACAGCATTTAACATCACTAACAAACATCTTAAAAATAAGAAATAAAAATCTGTTCGCGTATTTTGTCGGTGAATAAACCATGGGCAGTGAATAAAACATGGGCAGGAGTTCGGATGCGGAAAAATTAAATCACGAGTGCGTAGCAAGAGTGATTTAATTTTCCGCATCCGAACGAGTGCCCGTGTTTTATTCACCGACACAATACAAGAACAGAGTTTTTATTTCGATTCTAAATACGATAATATACCGCACTATTTAACTGCGCGCATTCCATTTTCACCCATTTGACATTTAACATAATTCCACGCTGAAATTGAGTGGCTTATTAGCTGGTACAATTACCTCCCTCGTTAATGAAAACGACCTTCGTAATTTTCTGAAGGAAATAACACATTTTAAACATTGAAAAAAATTTAATAACACGAGTATAGGGTAGCTATTTAATGAATAGAAAATATAAATGAATTGATTATCAGAAGTTTTTATGAAACTTAGTTTCGAGATTATATTGGAGTTTCTAACAATAGATGCATCTTGCCTTGTCATCGTGATACGGGGCGTAAATAGTAACAGCCAATTTGATACCATGTTTTATGGGGGTAATAAAACATGGCCAGCACTGCTCCATATTTAATGGATTAATCCGCAGATTGTGTTAGAATGGTAAATATGTGTACTCACATGACTTTATTGCTCCAATACGATCATCAAATAGAGAAAATTGTCATATTTTAGGGGCAAAACTGGCGTTATGTCACAATATTGTGACGTCGACTTGGGCCGACTCGCGTTACACGTACTTATTAAAATCTTAATATTAGGTAAACCCTTTGTTGCAAATAGTTGAAATTTCGTATGTAATATAAGGCATTGTGTAAATGTATTCCTGTCTGTTTTCATTAATATCAGTTTATTGGTTTTCTAGCAATATCGATCGTCCGGGTATTAAATGAACGACTCTCGTACATGAACCAAAACCGATAAATAACGGTAACGAGTGTTAAGCAAAATCACTAAATATAATCTATGGACAGTTCCATTTACTTACAAATTTTCATTCAGTTTGTACAGCATGTAAGGACACAACATATGTAAAAACAACGCTACTCATTACCGTGTATGCGCACAACTGACCAATTTTCTTATGCTCCTATTTTGAGGTGACCTTGACCATTTCTGACATTAAGCTGCCTATGGGATACGCTATTTACAAACATCTCTTTGTAACAATAACTAATCTATCCGTTGCAGAATCTGCATCAAAGTATAATCCAACACGGATATGTACGGCGACTTATTTATAAATCATAGTGATTGTCTTAATTTTGTACTGGGGTATGACGGTATATCACCAGCTAATTGAATTAAAGTACTTTCCAGAAAAACACTCAGTGATGCCTATTCAAGTAAAGCCATGTAATTGGTGTTTAATTTGTGATTTACTAAAATTAGTTGATTATTAAGGATGAATGGAAAGCTAATACATGGGTTTACATTCTGTAGATATATCTTTCTAATCTAATTGATATGTCGTCTTGTCAATCGGTAATGCGTTAATAATGAACTTAAGGTCGAATTATGCGATTAAAAAGACGAAATGGTCTGGCAATATAAGTATATTTTATGTTTCATTAGCGTCTAGAGACGTCTGATTGATTATGGGAAAGTGCTTTCTTCTATGATACCGTCTATACCTTTAAGAGATATTAAATGGTATTTGGTTGAATAGTTAAACTTATACTGTTGAATTGAAATTGCAATGTATTATAGTTCACACAAAAGTCGGATAAGTTAGTTAAGTGTACTATTGGATTAAACTGGACTGACGTTTGAACGTTAGCAGCCAATGAGTTTAACTAACTGATACCAAGACCAACGTATGATTAATAATGCTATACTTCAAGCCCTGTAGAAAGGGAAACATGTTGATACCCTTCAGCACAGAACGAATTATTGATATTTCCTTTATTTGGGGGGGGGGGGCGGTGTACAATTAATACAATTCAATTAAGTAAGTGTACGTCAGTTTTCGGTTTCCTCCGTATGGTGTCAGTGCCAATGACCGTCAAAATGTATAGTAATTAGTTAAACACATATTGAGTGAGTTTGTATTGTGTTTGTTAATCCCCGCCACGAAGTAGGAGGGGATTATAGGAATGGTCTCCGTCCGTTCGTCCGTAACAAAATCGTGTCCGCTCTCTAACTTTTTAATGCCTTGGCCAAATTGCATGAAACGCAGACCAAATGTGTAACTAATAATAAAGAACCCACATTCCAACCATGCAGGTTCAAGGTCAATGTCACAGGTTTGAATTTTACATTTCGTGTCCGTTCCATAACTTTACTGCCTGGGCCAAATTGCATGAAACACATACAAAATGTGTAACTGATACAGACGACGTGCGGAACCCATATCCCAACCATGCCGGTTCAAGGTCAGGGTCACAATTCAAGGTCAAAGGTTTAAATCTTACATTTGTGTCCGTCCCATAACTTTTTAATGCCTGTGCCGAATTGCATGAAACTCGTACCAAATGTGTAACTAATACAGACCGACGTGCGTTCACATTCCTTCCATGCCGGTTCAAGGTCAAAGATTTTAATCTTACATTCGTGTCTGTTCCATAACTGTTTAATGCCTGTGTCAAATTGCATGAAACGGATACCAAATATGTAACTCGTGATGACGACGTGCAGAACTCACGTTCCAACCATGCTGGGTCAAGGTCACAGTTTAAGGTCAAAAATCTAAATCTTACATTTTATGTCCGCTCTTAACTTTTTAATGACTGGGCCGAATTGCATGAAACTGATACCAAATGTATAACTAATAGAGCCGACATGCAGAACCAACATTTCAACCATGCGGGGTCAAGGTCACAGTTCCAGGTCAAATGTTTAAATCTTACATTTCGTGTCCACTCCATAACTTTTAAACGCCTGGACCGAATTGCATGCAACTGATACCAAATGTGTAACTAATAATGATGACATACATAACCCGCATTCCAACCATGCCGGTTCAAGGGCACAGTTAAAAAATCAATTGTTTGAACCCTTCATTTCCCATCCGCTCCTTAATTTTTTAACGCCTGGGCCAAATTGCATGAACTCAGCAAATGTGTATCTTATTGGACATTTTCACTGTTCAAGGTCAAATGTTTAAATCTTACATTACGTGTCCACTTTATAGCTTTTTAACTCCTGGGCCGAATTGCATGAAACTGATGCCAAATGTGTAACTAATAATGAAGACATACAGAACCCGCATTCCAACCATGCCAGTTCAAGGGCAAGGTCACCGTTAGAAAGTCAATTGTTTGAACTTTTCCATTTCCCATCCCCTCCTTAATGTTTAACGCCTGGGCCAAATTGCATGAACTCATAGCAAATGTGTAACTTATTGGACAATTTCACTGTTCATTAATGCGGCGGGGGATTATAGCCGTCTTTTTGGCTGCCTTGTTTAGACATGTACGAGGGGTGATCAACGAATACGCGGAAAGGTGCTGTAACTGTCATTGTAAGTCGGTGAAACTTTCTAAACATGAAGATAAATTTATTTCAAATTGATTCACGCTAATCATCAATATCAACCAACGCCAGAACGAACGTCGTTTCCTATGACAACGTTACGCGACGCCATGCGGTCCAAATTTTCATATTTTCCAACGATGACGTATAATTCGTGCGTTTGTAATATTATAATTTTCTAAAGGGTGGATTATATTCATTATATCAAAAAATGTTTTAACGTCAAAATTGCATTTTAGAGCTATTTGCTTCAAAGTAGTGGTCTGAAAATGAGTGCGATAAAGGATTTGGCCATGAAAAGTCTAGTTGCGAATGAAATGTCATTAAATACCAATGACAATATTGCTAAATGCAACAGATATGTAATAGCATAGTAGACAGGCGTCTGTTATTCATATTCTCTCATGTGTAGCCATGTGAAATAAATGTCGACATGCGAATGGGCTATACGACGTCAAATTACGTCAAGACTATTAATGATTTCCAGCTATTAATTCTTATTATTTACATGCAAGTTACAAAGGAAAAAATATGATTTTCGATTGACAGGTCTATGAAGTGTATCTGATTGAACACCTATTTGTTTTATAATCATTCAATGCATTATACATTATGAATTGTGCCACGAATGAGTATGTATACCTGATATATGTAACGACGTCGCGATGACGTTGGGCCGGTGTAGACATAGTGACGTTACGGGTTTCATGTTTTCTTGACAAACAATTTCCTTGAGTTTATTTATTTTAGAGTTATGTATTTGTAATAAGCCAATCTATTATCTTACCAATTTTCTTCAATATCGGTCACGAAACAAATATTTCGGAGCATTTTTCCGCGTATTTGTTGATCACCCCTCGTACATATTATAAACAGTAGTGCTGTTCTTCGAAAACCTCGTATATCCATTTTGTCAACTTTTCAGGAGAGCATAAAAACTGAATTATGTTTTTTCTGCCATTGTTATCGATTCAATTTTCACGTGTTTGGGTACAAATTGAATGTACTTTTAAATGAACTAACTGCTATAGGACAGCATTCATTGGAATTAACTGAATCAGCTTTTACGAGATTTTCTCACTTTATTTTGGTTCGATTTTGACGTATAATTTTTCCGACTTTTTCGAACATACTACAATCCGTCAGAATATTCTTGAGGTACTAGTTTACGAGATTTTAGAATATATCATGATTAGAATGAAAGACTAAGCATCTCAAATAAACCATAATGGAATAAAGGATGGCTGAACAAGTTAGTGCAAGCTCGCCATATAGTCGGGATTTCAACGAATGCTCGAATATTCTTTCGCAACACCGATGACCGAAAAAAGCTTCAAAGCCGAATTTCAAAATTTAATGATAAATTGTGATGGTAATGTAATTTCCAAATCATTAAATCCGATTTTGTCAGTATAACTACATATCCATGATGTGCCCATTATGTATACATGTACATCAATTTGTGTGGACTGTCATCACGAAGGTAAGTATAGGTGAGAGCATTTGACTTGTTTCTAATTAATCTCCGTGTGTTTTCGTTATTGTACCGTAAGAATTTTTGATTAGTTAAAATAACAAATCTGATTGGACAACGGACAAGCACTGATATCCAAGTATAGGACGTAGAATTTGACATGATCCTGACCTTTATGCATTAATATATCACAGGGTTCATGCGTTGAATATAAACATAAATTTCCGCGAGAAAATCGTGCGAAATCGGTCATTTAGATTTGTGTTGGTATTACACCTCGAGCGTCTTCGTGATACTTCCCGCTTATGAAAACACACAACCGGGATTACAAATATAGACAATAAATCAGCTATGAAATTATGCTAATAAAAGTTCGAGAGTCGTGTCAAATTCTCTGGACTATATGACATGTTAATTGTGCTAAGCAATATACATCGATTAAAAGGTCAGTCACTCGTTATTAGTCAACACTATTGACCTGTCGCTAATTAATCTCCGTGTGTTTTCGTTTTTGTACAGTAAGAATGTTTTGATGAGTTAAAATAACAACTCTGATTGGACAACGGATAAACATGGATATTCATGGGTGACAAGTTAATAGTGACAGGTATAGATAAACCATGTTTTTTGAGCCGTGACTAATTTATGCAGCAAAGTTTATTCACCCTAAAAGGGTAGGTTTATATAAGCAGTATCAAGATAAGTTAAACAAGTTGTTTATTAATTAACTGAATACGTGGCCCAATGGATAAGCCGATGTCCTATGAAACTTACTTTTCTTGGTTATATCCTTTGTAGCGTCGCTTTTTATATTTTTTTTTCAAATCGTTTGTTCAAGTAATATAACACAAGAAAGTTATGCATTTCCCGGAATGTATTTCATAATGAGCTATTTATTTGTCGTTAGTCATAGTAACCGTGCGTAGTTATATAATTTTGGCTGCGACTAGTAAAAATACTGGTGAAGATGCTCGTATGATAATGAATATTTAACATGGTTCAAATTTACAAAAAAAATTGCAAGGAGTTCATATATAAAATAGTTTATGTGTATGGAACTTGTATTGACAGTTGGACACAAACAACAGCGTTAGATATTGCAATAAACGGTATTTAAGCACCCACTATATATTCAAATGCATCATCCGACATGGAGACAGACACAACTGACGGGTCGCCAACCAATACAAAAGTCGAAAATCTTTGACACAAGTTTTAAGTATAGGATTCAGTAAAGGTAAATTAATACTGGGTCCGTGAAAGAAATGAAAAAAGTGAAATATGAAAACCCATTGCATGAAGAATGAAAAGTCATAATAATGAAATGACTTTTAAACAATGTCTTCATGTTCTTGATGAAAAAGAAACAAAACTGTAGTTGAGAAAAAACGGACTTTAGGTTCATCCATTGTTCATCTGAATGATGAAGGGGAGGTACATCACTGTGGGGAACCCACGTGACCAGATGCTAATGTTCGGAGCCAATTTTGTAAACAAACCGCCTCGATTCAGGTAACATTTTTGTTTGTAACTTTCTTAATAATTGATCGATCTGGATGAAATATAGACGAGCGCCGTCTCCTTTCAAAAGCAAATCATCGACGCTCTTACCTGGGTGACAAAATTGTGTACTTTTTGTTATTTGGGCAACGGCGCATTTCGTAAACCGCAATCTGCTATGCTACGGTTCGGAGCAATTCACTAAAACATGTCCTTAACAAATTACAGCTTCATTAAAAGTTAAAATTTAATAGCGATAATGTGGGTCGCAAAATTTAAGATCGACAAGCAAAATATTTCTGATAAATATGAGCAACAGACAAAATGAGACGACATAAACAAAAATGCTACAGTTCGGAGCTAAAATGAAAATGCTACAGTCCGGAGCTATTTTCATAAAATGCTACGGTTCGGAGCTATTTTCAGAAAAATGCTACGGTTCAGAGCTAAGACTATGTGCTATATGCCTTTTTGAATATCAATACTATTAAGATCATCGACCAAGTATGAATATTCAATTTTTAACAGTTTCGCGGAACACAAAAATAATAACACACACATGTCGATGCCGGACACCCCTTATGTATTCGTGTAGGCATCTTCCGCACCATTTTGTCATGTGGTGACAAATTTAGAGGCACAAAAACAACGCGTTTCTTGGAGTTTGAACTATTCCTCAGTACATCTAGAAACGCAACAATTTTATCCTCGATATTCCGTTTTCCAGAGGCGTCTAAATATTTGTAAAGTGCGCCTAGGATAAGGAAAGGTGATGAAATGTGGTACATTCCACAAAAGGTGGATTTTTCAGATGTGCACGATTTATCACTGATATTTTAGTACAACACTGACCTTATCTGTTTACTTTAGTAATTTGTAAAACTAATTGTGCAACAGTTGACCAAACCGATTTATATTTGTAAATATCACATTATCCTGGGCGCACTATAATGGAAAGAAAATCACAACAGACGAGTCATGTGTTTCGGAATAAAAATGCCATGATTGTCCAAACATGTGCATATTCACACCTTTGGGACGTTTGTACAAAGAAGCACGGTGACCTATCTTTTTTCTTAATATTCTAATAGAGTACACTTTCATTAACATCATTTGGAAAAAATAAAAACATTCTTTGACCAGATTTTTTATTGGCCTCTAGAGTACTATTTTGCGCCATTTTCATGCCGTTTTCTTTGAAAAGGGTGACACTTATGGTTAAATAGCACAAAAAGAAATACGGTGACCTATGTTTGTTTCTTATTATTCTGATGGATCACACTTTCATCAACATCATTTGCAAAAATAAAACCAATTCTTGGACCAGATATTTTCTAATTAGTCAATAATGTATCTTTTTTAATTTTCGAGCTTTAATTTTGGGCAAATTTTGAAAATTCATTTGTTGTCAAAAATGTGTGAATGTTATTAAAGATTCAAAATGTGCATAGGTATATTTAAGTAGTACATGTATGTATGTTTTTGTACATCTGAACTAAAAAATATCTAATGAAACCAAAATTTGATTTTTATTAAAAAATAAATGAAAATTCATGATTTTTGTAATTTTTATAGAAAAGTGATGTTGCAAAATCTCATTTTCTGAGAAAACGAGTTCGGTGACCCCTGCTTTGCTTTTGCTTATTGCTTTCAGAATAAGATTTCCAATACAATAAAGTGAGTTTAAAAAATCTTGGAAGAATAAACTATAGACAATGTCTTGAGTCACGCTACTAGCACACTGACACCTTTCGCGACCGTCCCTGTTCAGGTCACCCACGTTTAAAAACTGCCCGACAGGACCAGTAACACCGCGTGAACATCCTCCGAAACAGGTTCACAACTGCTTCAGACATTGCGAGACAACATGTTGGTCGTCATGGGAAAGTAATCAATCCACCATTAATCGATAGTTTGCATATTCACTTAGAACGACCATTCTGAAAAATGAGGATTTTATTGCTTGAAGATAAAGTTGTTAGTAGACTCAGTGTTGCGTTTCTAGATGCACTCAATATATTTTTGATGGGGCATACATGTATGTTACATGATTCACAAACTTTAACGTGTGAAACTATTGGTCACACACAACATGTTTAAAACGAACAGTGCTAGTTGTCTTGGTAAAATATTTATTTTAGTATTTTAAATATAATTATTAAATATTTTACCATCAATTCACTATACATGTAATGTTTCTGAAAATATTTAACCTTTACATCATGGTGTATATGCATTTCGGACCCCTCTGTGCTGGCACTGGGCACTTTTGTGCAAAACGATGGTTTAACAGTCGACTCTGAATCAGAGATGTTAGAAAACGTTTTGTCCGAATCATAGTTTTTTGCTTACAGCTGTATTGATCACGAGTTGACGCATGGTTATGTTGTTCTATTAATTTTGTTTCATTGGCTGACACAAGTTCAAACTAAGATTGAATGTAGGCCGTGCTACTTTCTCGGATGAACATCGGGTCGTGTTTACAAAGCTTTTAGCTGTGTCTATGTGTGTACATGGTTCTGTTAAAATGTGTTCGGCTGTCATGTTATATTCCTTCTCATTCATTCCCATACCTTGATATAACATCATATTATACTCTATATAGCATGTGACACTTGTCAGACTGCATAGAGCCCTGCTTCTTTTCCTACATATGGTATACTTTGAAACTTAGCTCCGAACCGTAGCATTTTATGAAAATAGCTCCGGACTGTAGCATTTTCATTTTAGCTCCGAACTGTAGCATTTTTGTTTATGTCGTCTCATTTTGTCTGTTGCTCATATTTATCAGAAATATTTTGCTTGTCGATCTTAAATTTTGCGACCCACATTATCGCTTTTAAATTTTAACTTTTAATGAAGCTGTAATTTGTTAAGGACATGTTTTAGTGAATTGCTCCGAACCGTAGCATAGCAGATTGCGGTTTACGAAATGCGCCGTTGCCCAAATAACAAAAAGTACACAATTTTGTCACCCAGGTAAGAGCGTCGATGATTTGCTTTTGAAAGGAGACGGCGCTCGTCTATATTTCATCCAGATCGATCAATTATTAAGAAAGTTACAAGCAAAAATGTTACCTAAATCGAGGCGGTTTGTTTACAAAATTGGCTCCGAACATTAGCATCTGGTCACGTGGGTCCCCCACAGTGTACATGCTAGTATTATGATCACACAAGTAACCACAATGAATAAATTAAAACTAGTTTTAATGTCAACTATAAATGATACAATTTGTTACGCGTACCTGTAACAGAAACAAAGTAATCATCACTATATTGAACAGAATCAAACACTTTTAACTTGATAATAACAGAACAGAACAGAACAGACGTTTATTGTCGTTAACAGTACAGTTTCTTGACAAAACAACAAACATATATACAATACATGTTTACACAATAGTCATATGATGCATGTCACGGTAACATAATAATAAGTACACAACGGTTTTATTTTGAAACAAAAGATGAAATGCTAAGAAACAATAATAGCTCCACCTATGGTGTTGTATGGGAGGCTATGTGAATGAGTTATACAGTATTATTAATAACAGAATTTCTAATGATAAATGCTTGTGAAATAAATTTACCAAGATTTAAAGTAGACGTTTATTTTTCGATGTTATCATTTGTATGAATTTAAATACGCTTAGGTGTCTGACAAAGTAAGGTTTTATAAAATCATTCCTAATTTCATTATATATATATACAGGGCATATTATTACAAAATGGTATTCATCTTCAATATCATGTGAATCACACAAAGTACAATAACGTTCAGATCGATCTACTCTATGTTGACCATATCGACCTGCTTCGATACGTAGTCTATGGGAAGACATTCTTAGGCGTGATATGGCTATTCTCAATTTCTTTGGTAGATGTTCTAAATAGTATTCAATTGACAAAGTTTCTTTAAAATATCTATATGTACACAGTTTATTGTTATTGCGAACATTCTCATACCAGGACTGTTTAAAAACGTCTAAAACTCTATTTCTAAAGATATTATGGAAAGTTTTTATGTTGACACATTTTGAGTTCATCCAGACTTCTGAGAAACCATAAGTATCTAATAGTGTCTTTACATTTTTGGCCCAATTATTACGAGTTTCGAGGTTTTCTAACATTGTATTATACATAGTTTGAATGATAATATTCTCGGAGTTTTGAACTTTATACCAATATTTAATAATTCTTGTATATCTGTTTGTATATAATGGATATAACAATCTCCACAATACGCTCTTTGACCAAGCCTTTTGTCAAAGGGGGAATTACGGGGCAATATCTGGCAGTAATTCTCACCAAACAAACTGACAATAACACAAACAATTCCGAACAAACCCTTAGTGAATATACTACTCAGATGGAAACAGCAGAAACAAAGTAATCATAATTATATAGAATAGGTTCAAACAATATTAACTTCCTAATAACAATCTCGACCATACGTTCTTTGACCAAGTCTTTTGTCAATGTCAGGCAGTAATTCTCACCAAACAAACGGACAATTATACAAACTAAACCGGAAAACTCGAACCTTGTCAGTTACTGCTCAATTGGAAATAGTGTGATTCACTTTAATCGTGAGATAAACCGTCGTAGAACGAGTGGTAGTCTTTTGGAAGCACTGACTTAAGTTGTTGAAGGTGGTCGTATTTTTATTTTTTTATTTGAAGTGATGATTTCTACAAGGCAGGCAAAACGTCGTCAACAGACTGTTGTTTTGGAAGTCTACGCATTGGCAGATCAGTATAATCTTCATCGAATACTAGCTTGAATTGGATGGTTCCGTCAGGTAAGTATCTAAGACAACGGATGTCTGTCACAACGGGGTCACCAACTCTTGTTTCCTGGACGAATTGTCTCGTAGTATTTCAAATCACAGAATTCTTTAAAGAATAAGTGATCTATGTATTTGACGTCATATGGTTGCTCCCTGCGAATTTCTTTGAAGCGTTGGATGTAATTAGCCGGTGAGAAAATTGGTCTCCGCTTGATGTAGCGTTCTATGTTGCTGTGGACGGAGTCCACCTCCATTTGGGTGTGGCCTTTCTCTAGGTACTTTTGGGAAATAGCCACTTCATGCTTCACAGCCAGTCTAAGTAATGCATTAGACAATGTGCAGTTCCTATTTTGATACCCACAGCCATCACTTATAAGAACGATTTCCTCTGTATGGGGCTCAACGATTTCGTCCATATGATCTGTGATACATGATGCGAAAGAGTTTGCCGTCAACCCCCCTTCTCCTTCATGCCAAAAGTAGCATTTAACGTCTTTGGTGGCCATGTCGTATATGGTATTATTGTGACAAGCCAACTTCGTCTTATAAAACATAGCATTCGCTTCTATCTTCGGAGAATAAAGAACCGACTGAACGTCCATGGTATACACCTTGATGTGATTATTCTCCAAAGCTCTGTGCTTATCTAGATTTTTTTCCTCCCTCGCCGCCTCCTTTCTACGAACATGGAGCGCATAATTTGCATCCGACACATTTTCAGTTTCATGACCCACACACAGATCGCATTGATTTTTCTTTGGTCTGAATAATGCTAAGTTCATGTTGTGAAAAAGTTTTACAAACAGTTTTATTCCGACATACCGTTTACTTTGTTCACTACATTGTGTTTTGTATACATGGTACAGATCTGCATATCCTTTCCGCTACCACGATGTTTTGGGGGGTTATGAGAAATTCATATGGTCCCTATACCCCGTCCCTGAGACACTATTGACTTGCAGCACTGATAATAACTCGATACATCTGCATGCTACACACCTACCCTAAACCGAAAGTAGAAAAAAATGTCAATATTTCTACTAAAGGTCACCGGAAATGACGATGTGACGGTGACCCTTGCGCGAAAAACTTTTTTTTTAAGCTTGTCAGGCCTTCTTTTTGGCCCCTTTAGGGCATTGTTCCTGACCCCTTTGTCTAGCCTTATATTCCTGCTATAGAAAAATAAAAACGTTTTGGCGCTAAATGTTAATGCAATTCCACAGGGAATCGTACCGCAATGGCGGGTAGGACCAGTAATTTCAGTTTTGTAAAATCTACGTTCAAAGCCCTCTTTAAAGGGGTCTAGCGGGCCCAAAAACCTGTGCACGACCCTGGGCCCGTAATATCCTGTAGTATGGGATGCCTGTGTACCCATGACAGCAAAATTCCCGAATTTTGGCATTTAGGTCGAAAACTACGGAAGGCCGAAATGGCCATCTCGGCGAGTCTGCAGAAGTACGCTATGGTAGCGGAAAGGATATGTTGTAAATAATGGCTCCAGGTATAGTCTGGTAGATGAGGACCTACAATAGTTCGAAGGCAATTTGGGAAGAGATTCAAGAAAGTCTTTTACAGTCCTTACCTCATTACTGTCCTCTTTATGTCTATTAACCAAGTTAATTGTACTTGGTGTAGGAACTCCATGACTATCACGGGCCTTTAACCATTCATACACTGTGTGTTCTCCGATACATAACGTTGACAAGAAGAAATTCTTACACACTGGCATTTTTTCCTCACCTACACGAAAGAAATATTTGTAAACCTTGATATGATATGGTGTCTAGTTCATTCTTTATTACCATGTTTGCGACATAAGTTTTCTTTTCATTCCACTCCATCCTCTCCCAAAAGGCCTGAAATATATCTTTCCGTGTCGAATCACTTATCTCAAAACACTTGTGGTTTTTCTCACATCTTTGTTTACAGTTTCGCTCACCTTGTATTCTGTCAGATTTATGTGCACAATGTGACTTCTTTCCATCAACAATGATAACCCCTTTATATGCTTTTCCCTCCATTCTCAGTTTTTTTATTTACATTCTTTGTCCAGTTATCGGGATTTCGCATTCCTTTCTTTGGCCTCTTTTTTGCTGTTACGACTGGGAGTCCATCAGTTGTTACGATCTCTTCCTCAATTGTTACGATTTCTTCCTCGGCTATTACGATTTCCTCCTCAACGGTTACGATATCTTCCTCAACGGGTACGATATTTGCCTCGGCTATTACGATTTCTTCCTCAACTTGTATAATCTCTCCCTCAACTGGTACGATCTCTTCCACGTGGTCTATTGTATTTATAGAATATACTAGATTTGCGATACCTGTTCTTGTAGTACTAGTCTTCGTCTTAATTGTTTTCTTCTTTGCCGTAACCTCTCTTCGAATGTGCTCATCAGACCCATCAGATGAATATGTTGAATACATGTTTTTTATTTCTTTCCTGTTTATTTTCCAGTCCGGATCTTTCACAGAATCATCCGATTCGTACAAATTATCACTAGATAGTGGATCATCATCACTTTGTATTTCTTCAGTTGTACCTGTTTTATCCAATGTTGCTTTCGAGTACAAAGCTCTACGATCAATTTGAGATAACTTATCAGGCGAGGTCGATGATATACGTTTCTCTGTATTTAATGTTCCCGTTTCCAATTCCGAGACATTTAACAGAGCCATTTGAATCACGTATTTCTTCAGGATCACAATACATTTTTTCGTCATGAATTACTATTTCCATATTCAAATTTGCATAATATTGGCTGCTTTGAACACGTTGAACTGAATTACCCTGAATGCGAAACAAATCTCTATGATCATTAAATTTTTCACAATTATTGTTGTTCATGTCAACAGTTTTTTTAATTTCAATTTGCTGTTTCCCCTTTCTCTTCAGAGCAATCTGAACTAGGAGTTTATCACGGTAGGTTGCCATCTTTGCATACACAGTTACTATTAGTTAAGGGCTAGTCATAAGTACGGATATACCAACAATTGACGTTTATTACTTCAATAACGTTACTAAACTAGTAATTCAAAGGTTCCTTTCCCGGCTCGCATATATCACAGTGCATCCCACTGTCCCGTAGAGTATCAAAATGTGAGAAATTCAGTTCCTCGTCGGGAAACGTTGGGTGTATACATGAAATATGGAAATATCTGGTACAGTCTTCAAAGATACACCTCACAACTGGCTGTTAGGTAAGCACACAAGATAGGGACCATTATTTACAATCTGTTCAAGGATAGCAACTAACGTAGCGAAGTCAGGTTTGACGTTACACACGTTGCATTTGTACGTCTGTAAATTGGTTTCATCTGTCGACTCCGTGTCGCTGTCTCCGGAGTAAGACATGTCCCTGCAATAACCTGAGAGAGAAGTATAATTTTCAAGACGGACAAACAAACAGACAGACGGACGGACGGTGAAGATTGATGATATAGTTTATGTACCATTATATTATATCATATTATAAGTATGCATGCCTCAATTACTTATGCGTGACTGCATGTAGCTACGAGCATGGGTACACGAAACTAAATGATGGACGGACTTGACTGATTAGGTCCTGGTTGATGCCTGTTCAAAGTGAGAGTGCTTAAGACAGATGGTCTCTTCACGGAAAGCACTATGGCCTGATGAAGAGTAAAGTAGATCTATGGCAGCAGATCTAGTAACTTTTGTTTAGTTGTTCAGTTTTCATAATAATTATCTATAAGTTATTTACTAGATTTCTAATCACAAATAGTTGTAAAGGTTAATATTTAGTGATGTTTAACCTTTACACCAATGATGACGTCATTTCTCTGACGTTGTCAATACCTGTCCTAGATCTATATTTAAGTAGATCTAGTATAAATGAACTAGCAATACACTATGTGGATTTAGCTTTTTTAATGATCTATCTGTAATTATATGAGAATTACGATATCAAAAGTTGTCAGAGATAGTGTTAATATCACTTTATTATTATACTAACACTCGAGTATCGCTACAGATAACATACTGCACGTCTGTGCGAAAATCTCGTATAACTTTTATAAGGTGCAGTCATAGCGTATTTATTCTCAGAGAAATTCTCGTATAACTATTTGGACACTTATTTAACGCATTATCTATGATCATTCGTGCTAAAATATAATACATGAGCTACTACACACATTTATAGTTAAACAAATATTTAAATACATGCAGATTTATTGCTCGAATCGAGTATTTGGGAGTTAAAAAAAACCTGCATCACAAAATCTGAGTATTTGACATTTAAGTTACTTAGTTACTCCATATAATTCATTGTCCGAATCAAATATGTGACTTCAAAGTATCAAGTGTAAAATAAATGACCTGCACTCACCATTTTCTTGAAATTGTCGATTTTTTTCGTCTCAGTCCCGCTTCGATGTGTTCTAGAGTTATACGAGGTTTTCGAAGACCACAAATGCGAACCAATGAATATTCGGAATTTTTTCACATGACAGTATTATATGTTCCTGATTGGCTATCGTATTGGGTATTTTCGCAGAACATAGAGAGAAAGCCCGCCATTCCAAAACGCAGATAAAAGATTTTTCGCAAAATTCGATATACGAGGTTTTCGAAGAACAACGACGGTATGTAGTTATAGAACACATGCAACGCATGCTCATATTGTTCAATATAAACAATGTTCTGCTTTGTTAAGTATATGTACAGTTGTAGTTATGTTGAAAAACATTCA
The DNA here is from genome assembly GCA_947247005.1 of Spisula solida. NCBI lineage: Eukaryota > Metazoa > Mollusca > Bivalvia > Venerida > Mactridae > Spisula > Spisula solida. Next base: position 36,164,432 of record OX365947.1, on the reverse strand, counting down.
AATGCAAAAACCATCAAATATATGTACATGAATTCCCAAATCGAGGAGAAAAGAACATTGATACATCCCAAAACTAAAAAGTTAACTCAGTTTAGTCTAAAGAAAACTCTTCATTGCATGAAAATCTAGATTGACCGCGGTCTCCTGGGATAGACGATGTTGATATCACTTAACGTAAATGCAAGAAAAATCAGTGAACCGGTTGTTCACACGTAGATAAGCTAGCATTCCCTTTTCGAGTATCTGTTATTTTTTTGTGTCTAAAGTATATAGAAAATACAATCGCATGTTAATGTTATACAAAGGAGGGTATCAAACTTCTGCGTTGAGTTTGCTCTTGTCGCTGAAAATACGTTTGTGCAGTTTGTGTTCTATTAAAGAAAAGGTGTACTGTAAGCTTGGGGACGAGAACCCGCCAGTCACAGTGAGAATTCCTAACCGCTTTTGAAGGTGTTTTTCTTCTTTGGCAATTTGTTTTTTCAATCAATCGCGCTTTCAGTTACATTTCATTTTGGTGACATCGGCCGATGGTGGAAACTACATTTGAAAGTGTTCGGAGATTTACGTGGTTCATACATTACTCGTAACACTATCGAATTACTGGCTCCTGCATATGCGAGTCAGAAATATGCTGCATGCTCTCTCATACATCAAGTACTTATGACACATTATCAGGACAAACACAAAAGGCATTATATAAATTGTATTGTATAAGTCATTGTTTGGACCTTTTTGATAAACTTATTGTTTCTGATTTGAATTACGGAAACGAAGTGTGGGGCTCTAATGATTGTATAAAAATTGAAAGGGTTCATCTTAACTAGTGTAAAAACTTGTAAGTGTCAAATGACAAACTCAAAACAATTTTAAGATGGTTTAAAATATTGGTTAAAAATATGCATTGCGAGATTGGTAAATACGTGAAAATTGTATACAAGATTATGTTAAATGATTTAGAAATGTATCCAGATTGCAAAAGTTGGGCGAAATCGGTAAACCATATTTTAGAAAGACTAGGTTTTAATGATGTGTGGTTGTTTCAAGGGGTTGGGAACAAAACTTGTGTATAATTACTTTACGAGAAAGGCTGAAGGATACTTTTATTCAATTGGAATCCAGTCTAAACTTCAAAATTCTAGCTGAGCAAAATCGCTGTATTTAGATTTCAACCTTACCTTGATATGATAAAATAATAAAAAAATCAGAAAATCCATAACACACTTAAGAATTTCGTCACATAGATTAGCAATAAAAGCTGGGCGATGGCATAAACCTGATAAAATACCTTTCCAAGATCGAAAATATCAAGTATGTAACGTCATTGAAGATGAATTTCACTTTCTATTAGAATGTCCTTTATACTATGATTTACGTAAACAATACCTAAAACAGTATTACCGAAGAAATTACAATATACCTAAATGTATCGAATTGTTAATTTCAGAAAAAAATCAGTGTTTTCAAAAACCTGTCAATTTTTATTTAAGAAACAGGAGATACTTATTATGAGTAACATTATTCGTTCTGATGTGCAAAAAACTTATTGGGTGTGAAATGGCATTTGATATACAAGTACTGATCATATCAATGATTTTATCATTTGTAAAGATTTGTATTTTCACTGTGCATAATGTTAACAATGTGTGTGCTTGTGACATATGCGTGCGTGTGTGCGTGCGTATGTGTCCGTATATGAGTATAGTTTTACAATAAGTGTTGTATGTAAACTCCTGGCAATAATGCCTGTTTTGGAAATATATCGTGGGTGAAGGAGACTCCACATCAAAGCATTAGTGCATAACGAAATTGAACTCAAATATACTTCAAAAATCAATAAAACACAAATTTGCATATACAATGTACATGTAACTGAATTTACTTCAAAATGCTCAAAGCGGTATTTTACCTAGTACAATAATATTGTTCTCTCTTCTTGTGTAGTGTGTACCCACTATGTGTACCTAAAAGGCTCTATATTATATTTTACTCTCTCTGGCAGGCATAAAAATCTGTTTGGACGTGATCAATACTTATTTTATTAATTAAAATACGCGGCCAGTGTTTTTATACACTAGATCTAATGATGAAACGACATCTCTTAACATCTGATGATTTGATAATGTTTTCAAGTCATTTAATTTTGTATTGTAAAGGGTGTAAAGAAAGTTCGTTCCGGTTTTTAAAAATATTTTGTATACAAAACTATTAAATATATTTTCACTAAATTTTGCATTCAGTCTCCTGGTATAATGACATCATTATGTACACCAGTTTTGGCTGATTTGACTGGCAATATTTTTTCAACCGCATTGAATGAATTTGTTGGTCTTGTTTCGAATATGACGTAAACGACGTCGTGGCAGGGTAAAGTTAAAAATACTCCCTTTGTTGTCTACTCACTGTATCGTTGTATATGTTTTAAGCTTGTAATGAACTAAACTAATATTTAACCTTATATATGAACAAAACATCATTCAAGTTATGAAGCTGTATGAGTTTTCGTTTTGCAAATAAATGCCTTTTGTTTTCCCACATACATAGTTTTTTCTAAATGGCGCGGTTTTGTCAACTCGGACGTTTCTTTACTTTTGGATTTATTTAGTTACTCTTTACTTGAAAAATGAGGCATGTCTTCGCCATTGCCTTATGATGTTCGTAGAAGTTGTTCCTGTAATTTTCCGCCGTTATTTTTTACACAGTGGGTCATTTTCTTTACCCTACTCTCAAAATTTCCTCTTGACGTTTACGTCACTTCACGTTCGACGAAATCTACACCCTGTACTTGCAAATTCATAGTTGTGCTCCAATTTTATGAGTACCAGGCCTATCGCCATCAATATCTTTAAGCAAAAGGTGTTGTTAAACAATATGAATGTCTAAAATGCCTAAATCTGGCTATGTTTCAATTTTGCAGTTATTTCTGTTTGTCGACTCATCTTTAAAATGGCCGTCGACGTAACGTACGCTTACTTCCGCGTTCTATAAATCCATGGCAACGGTGTCCACTAGAACGGAATCCAAGCAAAAATTATCCACTGATCCTAAATTTAGAACTTTATCCTCATACCAAATTTCGTAATGTTTCGCTTTTAAAAAATAAAAATACGCCATACTTTCTGTCCGGAACGAACTTTCTTTACACCCTTTACTATTAATATTATGGAAATTGTGTATGAATATGAGCGTAATGTCACTGACAAATGCTAACAGATCAACGATACATACTTATTCAATGGATTGGTGCGTGTTGCTCTAACACGTCATAGATTTTATATTACGCACAGACTCGACTTGGTCAATAAAAATATTAGATACACCACCTATTCAAATATTAGTATGGAAATTCCTTGTTAATACCAAAAATTATAGATGACGCGGGATTTTGTTTAGTGTATATTAAGTTACCGTACACAAGAGTTTTAACATAAACTGGCATGTAATTTTTATTAATTGATATTTCACGGCTTAAAGATGAAATTACCAAACCTTCTCAACACCGTATTATAAAGTGTTAACGTGCATAACACGAACGCACTATCAAATGCCAAATGATCTTAGACTGGATAAGACAGAGTAAGACGTTATAATTGTATCTAATAATACCTGCATCAACTTTGATTAAAATGATATGTAATATGAACACCTAAAGCATATCACATTATCCCGGTTTCATTATCCAACAGATGAAATGTATTTATAATGGGAGGAACACCTGTTTGATATATTCTAGATTTCAGATGTTTATGTTATATTACGCAAGTGTTAGCAAGATTCGGGGTTATTTTTAGATAAACGCAGAACTCAACACATATTATATATCACCGATATTAGCCCCTATTTTTATGCTATAAATCATTAAAATTCCATCCGATATTGATTGGTAAGAGGTTTTGTATTTATAATATGTTTTGAATGTGAAGAAACAGACCTTGATTTAAAACCGTAAGCGATATTTTATAAAGAATTTTAACTTTATGCTTCAAATAGTATTTCGCTGTCGAATACCACATTTGTTAGTGGTCACAAAAGAGGATACGTTTTATTACTGCCGACATTGTCTCAAAAACACACCACATGTACTACTAGTACACAAGCTAGTCACTTATCATGAGTCCGTTGCTCCGGACAAATATTGAAATGATGTCAGCAAATGGGGGAAAAAGCCATGACAGACCATTAAACTGTCAAATGGTGCTTGGTTCAAATCGAAATCATTATGTCCATTAACACACGTTATTCTGACACTCTCGTTTCATGTGTTTCCGTCGTTTTAATTAATTGTTCAAGGTTGTTTGTGCAGTTCGGTTTATCACGCAGTAGAACAAATGATCAATAGTATTATGTGACCAGTATCAATAATTGTGTAACACAATAATTGGACACCATTAACAGACACGCAATTGGCTATGTCTAGTTGGAGAGTTATAACTTACAAGTACGGTAACTAAAAGTCGTTTATACAAAACAAACAAATACACACACACAGACACACATAATATAAAATGCAGTCACAGTAAAATGATATAAAAAAACTAAAATAGCATTTAAATCTCATTCGATTCGCCCTATTTGTGTGTGTTTGCTTCGAGATTGCAGGCTGTGAATTAATGACAAGCAATTTCTTTTTATCAAACACACTTCGAAACAAATTAAACACACCAGCTTCATTTCGTTATTATCATTTATTTAATTGTCAATATTGGATTGCAACTGGAACGTCTTTGCAAATACGCAGCAAATTGCAATGCCGCTGAAACCGAATTTATAGAGTTTGACGCATTGATTCAAGCTAATCATTATTCTTTACTGAAACATAATTATCTATATTTTATATTATCTTATAATAGAAAGATTATCACAAATCGGACAATAAAGGTCGCATCAAGCAGAGCTACGAAGGTCTCCCATGTTTCGCCCGACAAGAGCCAAGGAAGACCAAGAAAGTCATGCATATAATCACGAGATATACATGTAGACAAAATAAAAAAAACAAAATGGAGTTACATGCAGACTATTCCTAACGATAGTTATACATCATGATAAAACCATGTATATGTATGTCTAACTGAAACAAAAATACAACTTTCATATTGAGGTTACCTCAGTCGGTACATGCATAATCAATGGTACGAGCAGTAACAAATGTCACTGGTCGTAACTAATTCTAGGGTGCACCAAAACTAGCCCTCCAGACAATTTTAAGTAAAAAACAAAAATCTGAATGAATGCAAATATGACAAGTATGCGTTATATTTATGACAAAAGTGAAATACATGTAAAATATATAATTAATAATGAAGCGAACATCACTAAATATTTTTATGTCGCTCGTCAAGTGTGAAGGAATCACGTGTTGACACCATCGTGAAGAAAATATTCTATTTAACACCAAGATGAAATTCCATTTTAGAACTCAGTTTTAATAAAAAAATAATTCCGCTGTATGACCCAGATCGGAGAACGTTGTTATCTTATTTAAGGTAATATTGGAGCTCAATTGAAATAATCAGTGTTTTACTGTGCCTGAAAACAATTTTTTGTTTTTTCAAATATTTAAGACAATTTTCTACGAAAACAATTACACATACATGAATAGTATTAGAAGCATTTTGTAACACAGGAACGAGTTTATAAATAAGCTTTGCTTTCTACTCAATCCTTAATATGTGTGAATGGATGTTATCATATTATATGTTTATAAAGAAATAAATATTGTTTAAACTAACACAGGTTTTATCTTCAATTGCATTTTTGTGTTTTGTGGCAAGATTCTATAAAGAGAACTCGCTGAAATGCAATAACAATACGTATTTTCGCCAACCGTTTATCTTAGTCACACAATTTACCACAGACTTGTATTTGGTAAATATATCTGCACAACTTTATCTTGTTATTCCAAAACCGGATTTCAATCGTCGCTTGTAAAAAAAATATTTTATTTTGTTTTATTCTGACAAAACATGTGGTTGCTATGGAAACTGAAATGGTAAAAAACTACTGCACTTTAAATTGATCCTGGTATTACTCGAAAATATCAATGATGTTTATGTTCGGCGATAGGAATTTATAATATACATAAACTACCTAAAACTCTGAACACTTCCAAATGTGGTTTAAGCTTCTGCATAAAAACGCCAGACAGCCTAGCAAACATTTTGTAACTGGCTACGCGATTGATAAAGAAATAAAAGATACAATGAAACAAGTTAGGATGTCTCGCGGTCATCATTATTGTAGCATGGTTCGCATCTCACAGCTCACATGGAGTTTCCATGGAACTTCTTTCATAAATCCAAACATAGGAAAACTATGTCTTTTAAATGAAAAGAGCAAACTAATCGCAGTGGTTATACGTAACCACCCTGTGCAGTACAATAACTGCGATCCAAATCGAGTCATGTCGAGTTAGGCAGAATCGTGTGCATGAACCAATACACAAACTAAGGCAGAATCGTGTGCCTGAACCAATACACAAACTTAGGCAGAATCGTGTGCCTGAACCAATACACAAACTTAGGCAGAATCGTGTGCCTGAACCAATACACAAACTTAGGCAGAATCGTGTGCATGAACCAATACACAAACTTAGGCAGAATCGTGTGCCTGAACCAAATACACAAACTTAGGCAGAATCGTGTGCATGAACCAATACACAAACTTAGGAAGAATCGTGTGCATGAACCAATACACAAACGTAGGAAGAATCGTGTGCATGAACCAATACACAAACTTAGGCAGAATCATGTGCATGAACCAATACACAAACTTAGGCAGAATCATGTGCATGAACAAATACACAAAGTTAGACAGAATCGTGTGCATGAACCAATACACAAACGTAGGCAGTCGTGTTTAACTCGGATTGTTTTCGGTTTTTATACCTCTCTCCTGTTAGAGCCGCTTACTAGAGTTTTTAAAAGCTTGAGATTACATGTACACATTCGTCTACGAACATTTATAAAGTAAACTTAATAAGCAAGATTGAGTTGAAAAAATATAACAGACAAAAATAATATTTTGCGTGAATCCCAATCCCAATTATTATTTTAGATTACTTTGATTTATAACTGTCAACGCTGCGTTGGTATCATGGCAACACGTTTGTTCATTTTCCTTTTTTCTCTATGAGCAATTCGTATTTAATTATTAAAGTTGTTAATTTGCTCATCGGAAAATATAATAACATTATTCCGTTGATATTCTGAAATGATGAATTAAATTTTATAGTGATCACAATACAAATTTACCTTTAGCATGGGACGTTTCAAAGTAATTGCGGATCACACCTCGGCACTCTAGGGTATCGTATGCTGTCTGTAAATCAGCGAAGCAGTGTCTACTTCGGTACTGAGCTGCGCAGCCATCCGTAAATTCATGCATAATGTTTACCTCTCCATATCTTATTTCCCGCAAATACTCCGCAACACGATTCTGGACTTCCTTAACGAATATGTTGTCATGGTGTTGGTCTGGACTTATGGAAAATATTGTCTCAGTAATAATCTCAGGTGACTGCGGTGTGCTCACAATCCCGTCGTATTCAAGAATTGCGTGTCTGTAAAGAAGTGTAACATGAATAGTTACTTCCGTCTTTTGAACGTAAGTTGTTTGAAGCTCTTGCTTTTCACTACATCGGTAGTTTTCAGAAAAGTCATGTACGCATAAACAGTCCCCTTGCGGTAGATTTTCAACTAGTGACTTGAACTGTTTATGCTGCCAAACTGCGCGATGACGGTGAGCTGGGAATGTTGTTAACAATTCTCGGAAGTAGCGAAACATTTCTTCGGGACTTGTTGTCTTCTTTACCAGAATCAGTTTGGATTGGACTTTCTGTTTGTTATTAATTTTGACATACTCATATCTTTCCCATCGAACTTCTGCCTCAGAAGTTTCTAGTTCCTGTGGTAAAAACTCTAGGTTGTTTACACCACACTCATTGCACGTTCGGTTTATACACGCTGAGTGTTGATCGGTACACATGGTTAAGTCTACTGTATGCGATAATGTATCAAAGGCATCCATATCGCCACCTATCTTCCGTACATAATCTTTGCATGATTTGTATATCAAACCAATTTCTACATGCTTGCGACAGCAACAAGTCTGTCTGTCTTGCTCTCTCACCGAACGTACATAGTAAGGCTTATACTTTTCAAATTGACGTTGTGAGATCTTTATTTCTGGGTAATCATGTTTAAACTGAGTGTACACCTCAGTTTGGCTCTTCTCTAACACGTGGGTCATATGGCTGCTATACAGTTTAGGACCAAGACGCTGTCGTTTAATATCATGTTTGTTTCCCGTTGGCCTCGAGATACCATCTGCTATCCAATACTTAAAACATTTTAACTTTATCATTTCATCGGTACTATCGCACCGTGTTTTTCTCAGTAGAAGCGTCCAACAGGAATGATCTGATTTTAGTATATTAGTTCTTATTCTTTTCCCACCACTTATCCGTCGCAATGGTATCTCCAATTCATCTGACAGGCTTTTGACACACTTAGCCTTTGCTATGTTTTCACCGCTTATAGATGACATAATAACATTCATCGCTGTCAGTGCGTCCTTGTTCCTCTTAGTTTTGCATATTTTAACTGCAGTTTTAATGTCATTTAATACTGCTATTTGAAGTATATTCGTTTGATGTGTATTTTCATTCAATGCCTTTGCTGTTGGAGATTGTGTTGCTTTCATATATGATTTTAAGACTGCTATTCTCTTTCGTGGACTTTTTGGTAAGGACATCCTCAATTTATTGACGGCTCTTGATTTTGTTGATCTATGAATGAATTTGTACTCTTCAGCGTTGTAAGTGTTTTCTGGTGTGTTCGTCTCAGCCATGCGTTTCAGCTTTGATCTACATTTCTGTTGTCGTTCTCTGTTTTCCATCTTTCTTGAAATTTCAATATCTTTAATTTTTGAACGATAGATCCGTTTTCTTTCAGTTTGACGACTAATACTGTCATTACTCTTTAATCTGTATTCTCTTTTTCGCGCTGCTTCTTCATTCGATGTATAACATTTTTCAGTTTTTGTTTTAGTTTTGTGATAGGAAGATAACTTTTGTAGTTTACGTTTTTCCGCTTTTTTTCCCCGGATTGGCATCTTCTTTTTCACTGAAATGACACACTTAAAACGTAATAACGCGTAAACCTGAAAAAATGTTTGTTTTGAAAATGGCGGCAAGTTATGAAACTACCCGATTATTCCCGTATCATTAGAACTCTACAGAATTATATCAAGTAATCGGTATCGAATAAAGCTATATCTTTCATAGAATTGCCGATAATATAAACAGTAATACATATTATGATTGCTTATATTATTATCGGGAATAAATATATTACGGCTCATACATTTTTTATGAAATGAATTCGTCATACTAGTAAAAAAACGTCGTATGGGACATTCCACTGGACAAATCTGACGCTTGAAATATTGCATTAAATTTTAAAGCATGTAAAAACAAATAACACAGCACGGTAGGTAATAGTCTACCATTTAATACTTCAAAAAATTTACAGAATGTAATGGCGCAAATTTGCTCACCGTGAAGCGTAATGCAATGTGTATACCGCGAAACAACGACGAAAATGAAAATTTTCGTTTTATGGGACATTTTACTGGACAATTATAACGTAATATAAAATGTGCATATACGTTTTAGTTCTAGGACAAAATACCACAGTAAACACGTACACATGTTACCATTTTGTTATATTTTAACAATTTTTCTCACCCGAATACATGATCCTGATTATCTTAAATTTTAATAAACGATCACCGTATTTCACTCACCAAAATGACGTAAAAACGTTCATGGGACATTCGTCTTCATTTTGTTTATTTGTCACTTTAAAGCAATACGGTTAATATTTATACTAGTTGTTTTACATAGAATATATGCATATGTATTCAAAATCTACTTCATTGAATTTTTACCGTATAAAATTGGAATTATATATACATTTTTTTCAAAATAGATTGCGTTATACCGTCCGTTGTAACGTTATTATAACGGTGGGACAATTACATGTTACATCTTTATAAATGAAATATAACTATCCGTGTTGATAATATTTAAAGTAACTCCGAAATTATTGTAAATATATTCATCAGCTATACACACGTTAAAACAATAGTGTACTTACCTCTATTTGCGATAGATAAAATGTGGGTTTTCTATACTGATTCTTGTATTCGTCTTATTTGTGACATCAAAAGTGCTTTTCTAAAAACTACCGCCTAACGCTTATTATTTGCATAATCTGTTAACGGAAATGACGTAACGTCATTACGTGAACGTGATACAAATTGGCGAAGTTTTGACGTTTTTTGATGAAAATTGGCGATACTGCATGTTTTTGCATTCCATAGTGTTGCTCTTGACGCACCGTGTGACACCGTTTTTTGGCGTCATTTTCCGTTCCTAACGAAGTGTATATTTCTTATAAAATACGATATCCTTCAATTACGTACACCAAAATGAAGCCCTATTTATGCTCTTTCCATCGATATACAGGACTGGATATTAGTGCGTTATTTACATAAATAAGAAATACTAATTGCAGGCTTTACGTACGATTTATCAAAAAGACACCAGTTTCGTGCGTAACGTCGATATTATACAATATTTATTTTAAAACATCAAAAACTACTACAAATTGATCAATGTGTGTATTATTGTAGTTTGTAATCTATACTGAATATTCTCCTTTAAGTTAGCTTAATTATTATTAATTCTAGCCACTCTTCTTTCACCGTTTACTTGTACTTAGAGAATATAGTGCTTATACTATACACCGGTAGTACATGTAATAAGAAAGAATTTATTACCCATGGCAGTTGGTATAGTAACCCCTATGGCGTAGGAAAATGTACCTTGGTTTTATCGATATATGTCAAGTTACGGAGGGTATAACATTTATCAATTAATCTGGAATATCACAGAAATTTTATGACACCATATCCGGTCAATATAACAATAAATTGGCCAATGTAACATTAGAGAACATATGTATACATGTAGTGACGTGTACACATCACCAAATTTTATTAAATTTAATTAATGTGCATGGTACACATGTACTTTTTATCACAATCATGTCATGTCAATTATAAACACATTTAAATATAAGTATTTACACGAACGTCAATTAAATTGATTAAACTTCGTAGTATTTATTTGCTGTACAACACATTTTATTCGCCGCGCATGACTTGCAAGAAACTAACAAAATGGTACGTGTATGCATACTAGAGCTGGATACCGCCAAGAAAGGGGTATATCACGGTCTTTCCTTAAATACCACGGTATATATATAACTTAGAACCACGACGAAGACTGGTTACTTGACAAGAATCAGAGAAATCATGGAGACTATGTAAAATAATAATTGAGTTAAGAATGAACGCTTGATGCTGGACTGCAGATCAAGCAGTTACGAGAACGTTATTAGAGTAGCATGGACACTTATGGTATCTTTCCGTTCGACCGAGACTATATCTTTGTGTCGGGCAAGCCGTCCTACCTCGTTTCGGATATATTCCTTGGTTCATTAACGTGTCCGATGCACGAGCGTATAATACCGATACACACGAGACTGCCTCTGGGTTTCCATTCAGTTCATGTCTAGTTGGGTGGGAAACACTGAAAAGTGCCCCGACCAAGATTCGAATCAGGGTCCTCCCAATTGGTAGTCAAGAGCGCTATACCACTAGACTACCGTTCCACCCATCAGGGTTTCGATGGGGAAAAAGCATGTTTGGTATAGTTTGCTGTAACGGCAGGTAACTTTAAAATAACTAGAAGCAGGGAAAATGTTGATAAAATACCGCGCACCTCTATTGCAAACGCGTTAAATTTAGATGCTTAATACCGGTGTATGTTTCAAAATTATACTAACTAATTATATTAAACGTTCTTCCATTTATTGTTATGCATAAAATTTAAGGATCTATTAATAATGAAAATTATAAAAGTGTAAGCTATGAAATTATGACTTATTTACACCGCATGGATAAAATATTCTGTTGAAATACTAGTACGTGTTTCTTCGCTATCATAACAAAAAGCAACTATAAAGACTTAACATTATAGCGTATTGTCGAATGTAACTCTACATGCTCGATGCCTGGCATTGAATGAAAGTAATCGGGAGGTACTAAGATCATTCAGACATAATAAAGTACCACTGCAATTAATGTAATAAATATGTACTTCCTAATAAATAGTTGCATACTTAAAATATATATTTCAGTAAACTACTATAGAAATCCTGAATACGTTCATCAAAGATCTTAGATCTTTGCGTTTATTGATCAACGAGATGATTTTTAAAAAAAAAACAGCAACAAATAATTTGTCTCTCCCTACCTTTTTTATGTGATCTTTACTAGTATAACTTATTACTAATAAATTAATGGTGATAACGATTGACAAAACTATATAATCTCTGACTGACCATAACACACTTAAATATATAAATTGCATTAATCACACCATCCCGTTAATTACTGGATTAGACATGCCTGAGGGGCAATATACATATTTAAACAATATGACATATTTTCTGTCCAATATAGTGATCAGTATCACGCACGTTAATTAATTAACATGCGTGTCAGTATGATAGGTGACAATGGATCTAGTTAGCCCCCAATAAGTTTTTGATGGTTTAAGAATACATTCAGGGGCCATGTATACATTATTCTCGATATCGACATTACTCAATAAAACCCGTTTTTCCGGAACCGAAATTTCACGGTCAGGGGGTTAGCGAGCAATAAGCGGTATAGCGGGAGTGCATATAATTATTCTTTTTTCAACGTTTAAACATGAAAAACATACAAACAAATTATTACACATTATCATTAAACATCTTTGTTTTTAAACTTTAGGCCACACCAAATTAATTTTTGGTTCTACGGATTTTTTTGGAAAAAAATAGGGGCGAGCGAGCGAAATATAAATTTAAATATTTATTTTTGAAAAAGCCATTATTGAGAGCGAGCGAAGGAGCGAAATAAAATTTTTTAAATTTTAAGTGCCATTTATGAAAGCAAAAATGTCCTTTACATTTCTGATACACTCATTTTTAGGAAATAGTGACTATTACTATAGCTTGAATAAGAAATGAAGCCAAATAAATTATTGTTATACATTTCTTGTTATGTTATGTATGATTTATTTTACCAGAGTGCTGGTGTTCAATGTAATAATGAGCAGACAGACATACTGATCACAAATTCACACCTTGTCACTAAAACATCAGAGAACATTGACTTTCAATATACAACAGGGCTTTCATTTGACTCTTAAAACTGCATTTTGGCTCTTGAATTTGACAAAAGTGCCTATTTTGTCTCTTGAAAATTTAAGGTGAAGAGTCAAATTTCCTATAATTATAATACAAATGTTCTTGCAATATTTGGATGACTCTTGAACATTGAGAGTCAGGAGTCATTTTATCTCTTCACTTTTGGAGCCTAGTGAAAGCCCAGATTACAAGAACACATTTTGTATGATCCGATCTATTTGAAACATTTATATAAATCTTCAGACTGCAGGCAACCTTAAAATGATACTATACTTGTACATACAGAGTACATACGGAGTATTATGTTATAGTAGCTATCTGTGAATGAAACTAAATATTTAGTAGGTACCTACTAAATCGGAGAGGTTCCTACTAAATATATAGTAGGTTCCTACTAATCATTTAGTAGGTACCTACTAATCATTTAGTAGGTACCTACTATATATTAAGTAGGTACCTACTAAATACGAGTTTTGACCCTAACCGTACGCCATATTTAATCGCATTACATCGAATCTTGCTTTACTAAGGCACTCGTTGAATTAGTTTTATGAAACGTAATACCTCTATGCGGAAATTGGATTTTATCGCCATCACATGTCAATACCGTTAATACATTATATAATATACAGCTGTGACACATTAACCCACACAAACCTAGTAGTGTAGGTTACATATATGTTACGCAACTTCATTGTTTATAGTTTATAATGTAATAAATATAACTGAAGTTAATTTCCATTCGTTGTGAGCATCGTTATAGCAGCGGGGAGCGCTGGCTTAGAGGTATGGCGCTTTGGGATATAGAGCTCCGAATTTATTTCGATCACCGTCTTCGTTACTGGTTAACTTAACTGAACCGGAATAACCAACAATGCTCCACGTCACTCTGATTCATACGGAATGAATTATATAACGTTATAAATCAAAGCACTGGTAACAAGATACGAAAAGAGATCATTCTTGAGGTCAGATCAGCCACTGATTGACTAAGTGAATTACAGAGCTGCATGACCACAGTGGACGAAAGGGCACAAGGGACTATAAAAAACCAGCAACATCCATAACTCCACAGCTGTAAATCAACCGATGAACGAACCGCGCGAACAAATCGTTGAGCTTTTGTGATCATTCTGCCGTCTTGATTTGCTTGTGTAGACAATCACGAACGTGAATGGCAGATTATGAGACTTCCTATATAGACTATTTATTATCATTATATGCATGAGCTTCGTTCTGTATACAAGCAACATTTTTTTCAACAGAAATATATCAATTAAATTGAACCGATTTTAATATAACATCGTTGAATCAATGATTAAACAATCCTAATGATAAGGCAGTAATCGCTCATTTTGAAAATAACCAAGTTGTGTCATTTTATTACAGGAGATATGTGGGTGTCGCTCACTTGCCGTAGTAGTTCATGTAGGCCATAATGGTGACCTAAGAAATCATTAACAACTAGAATATACAGGGTGTTAAAAAAGTTCGTTCTCAATGTTAAAGCTTCTGTAGTTTATTTTTCTGATGATAGAAGACTGTAAAATGTTCAGGTTGAAATCCAGTGGGTTTTACCATTGTTCTTATCTCTCTGGTACTAAATAAAGCTATTATAGTAAGAAATTAACATTGTCTACTGCGAACATAGCTCAACTAAAACTTTATATGAATTAAAATTTTGAGAAATTTTTAACACCCTGTATACTGCATGTACCAGGTTTTCATATTGTCTTAACAAAGTTTCATTTATTTTGTTGAGAATCAATGTGACCAAGTTTCATTAAGAGTAGACCAATATTGTAACCTCTAGTTCGTAAACAAGTCAGCAACTGTGGCCAGACGTATATGATTTGACATCGCCACCAACTTTTACTCCCCATGACCCAATATCGAAAGAAAGTTAAGAAACCTAGACTTTATGGAGATGGAGATTTATAGAGAACACATCAAAATCGTAACCTACAATGTGTAACCAGCAATTATGAAAGAACGAACAAAGAGTGATCATAAAAGCTCACTTTTGACAGGTGAGCTGAAAATTGACTTTATAATACACAAAAAGTCGCAGTGGAAACATGATTCTTGGTCACCGCAAGTCATACCCGCTCATGATCACTTTACTCCTCACGAGAAGTTGCTGGTTCCTTGTACGTGTTATGATACATTCCATGTGAACTGGTTACTATAATAGGTGTAATGGCCGCCACATATAACTGAAACCTTGTTGACAAACAACAATTTAAAATCGAGCCTAATAATTTGAACTAACGAAGACAATGTCTATATAACACATTTAAAAACAAATGTTATCGCAAGTACTGTTATGTGTGACTGTGTCAAAAAATATCAAACTTATTTCGATCCCTCTAAATGGTACTTCCGCAGTGCGCTCTGAAATATACATGCGGCCAATACAACGCAACCACCTTGCGTTTTCCAGAGAGATTCCAGTCAATACCCGTGTAGAGTTTAAATACCAATAAATATAAATTCACACATTTAAACTAATAAATTGACAATGGATGTCTCCCTGAAAGATTGATCTTTCTGAAAATGTTCACTTTTAAAAAATCTGACATACCAATGTAAAGTTATCGGTCAGTTATCAGAACTTTTAGATGCCCCTCGTAAAGTCCGTGTAAGTCCGATGAATTGAAAGCGTCTACTTATGATGATATATTTCGAACAGCCTTGTGGACGAAGAGGCATGATATTTCTGTTACACTATCTCCGGCCTTCGACGTGATTCCAATACGAGGGGTCATTCAATAAATTCGTAGACTAGGTTCATAATTTTAAAACGTAATGCCACAGAGAAATAAAAATTACATCACATCAAACTACAGCCTTTTTGACCCAAGTGCAGAAACTATTGCATGAAACATCACATTTTATAAGAAAATATGGCTAAAATAAGAATACCAACATACCGCTACCCCCACACACCGCTCTTTTCAGCGACGTTATAAAACATTTTCGTGCGCATTTCTTTAAACAAATTAGCGTAATTATAAATTGAGCGACTGAGTGTCGTTACAAGTCACCCACACACTCAATCAACACTTAAAAAAGCAAACAAATTGACAGTAACATACGGGTTAATTAACCTAAATAATGCTGAAAGTGTCCAGTTAACCAATTTTTTTAATCCATCTTCATGACTGTTTGTCAAGACGCCATATTTTGTAATTGACGACATGCGACAGTTTGACCTGCATATTGAGATACTAGATACCGCATTGTTACGAACGGGACTTTTAGGGTATGCAATAAACATTGCAATACATTTGGCGGTGAGTAAAGAATTCTATATCGCCATTTTTTACATCTTTAACAAATATGTTATCAGAACTGAACAAACGGAACTGAATGGAACGGAATAGAACTTTATTACAAATCTCGTTGCTACAGCAACACAAGATAATACAATCATAATAATAATACGTCATAATGGTGTGTTATAAATTATAATAAACATGTTTGTAATGTAAAAATGCAAAGATTTATATTTCAGCAGGAACATTTAAACAAATGCATATTTAATGTATGTCTCGCAATTTTCGAATTAAATATTTTAGCCAAAACATTATAAAGCAGGTAATTTGCTAACAGCAATATTTGCAAATCGAAATAATTATGTTCTAGTTTGAACATACCATTTATTTTTCTTAATTATAAATATAATAAACACAACTGTCACAATTATGTAGCTGTAGTATTAGAAAGATGTGGCGAGTAGTATCTCCCTCAAAGGATTGTGACGACTTCTTGTTTGTTTGTTTGTTCTTTCGTTGAGGACTGTAAAGTTTTAATTTTCTCTGAAGCCACATTGAAATTGCTTTTTTATTGATTCGTTTTTGTGTCTTAGTAAAAATTATAACTCTGATGAAATACAACACTTTTCTAAGTTAACACTTTTACTTTTTACAGATTCATTAATTTAATGATGAAATATTGTATTCCTTTTTTTCAAATAAATTGACCGCAGCCATAGCAGTGTAGCAATACCACGTGGTTTTTTACTACAGTTCCAAGTAGAAATGTGTAATTATTGGAACACGAATGTAGCCACAAGTGTATAAATTCTTCATCGATTTCTATGAAATATTCGACACGCTAAGGGGAACATTAATTGCTTTCCATGAAATATAAACTCTTTTTCAGCGACTGTGCCGTTTTGCCCATTTCCCTGTGACACCGTGGAACATGTAGGTTTCACAGGGTAATGGAAAAATCGGTAAAACTGCTGAAAAAGATTGTATATTTCATGGAAAGCAAATAATGTTCACCTTAGCGTGGCGTATATTTCATAGAGATCGATGAAGAAATAAAATACTTATGTCTGTTTTATTTTCCAATGTTTACAAATTTCTTCTGTAGCCAAAAGTCACGCGGTATTGCTACACTGCATAGTCTAATCGTATAGTCGCCTATCCTAAAACATTTGCCTTATATACTGTCTCTATGCGCCAAGGAACATTTCCATTGGCGCAAATATTTATGGCGCATAAACATATCGGAAAAGTACCAATATTGGCGCATTAAACAATGTACTTTTATTCAGTGGCGCAAGTAATATGGCGCACTTATTCAACCGAAACTGAATATTTGTATTACATATAATAATCTTATACATAAAACATATCAAAGAAATCAACAACTGCATTTGTGCAGGAAACAGACCCTAAATGTCAATATTATATGCTAATAATACGTTCCTGACTGATTGACTATTCGTTGCCACAAATTGTAAGATTAAATAATATCATGTGCAGTCCAAAACAAATATTAGAACAATGATGGTCCTTTCCAACGCAAGAAACTTGTACATACATATTTTGTATTTACTAAGTTCCCTTTTAAAGGTGCTGAGCCTCAGATGAATCCACAATAAATCGGGAAAAACTTTTTCTTGATCGCTATGCCGTTTTGTCGAGTCTCCTTCGAAACTTTGGAGAATACAGGTTCACGGGTGCTGGAAAACGGCATGTGCTGTATAATGTCTTATTTTTCATGGAAAGCAAATAATGTTCCCCTTACCGTGGCGTATATTCCAAAGAAATCGATGAAGAAATAAAACATGTGCTGGTTGTTTTCTCATGAGTTAAATTACGTTCTATATTACGTCATGCTGATCTGCATACCAAAAGAGTTTTAGATGAACACTAAGTATCGATTGAAGCATGATTCAACTGCCACGTGATGCTACGCGCGCACGTACGCTTCGCAAGAAAACGTATATTGTAACAAGAGCACCGCATTGCGGGTGAAGACGCTCATCTGATCATCGTCACCGTAAAAAAGGCCCATCACCCTTGAATCAAGTAGGGCAGTGTTATGAGTCTTGCTTAAAAAAGTGAGGTATTGATGGTCAAAAAGGGGCAAAATGCTGATCAGAGTTATTGGTTATGCTTAACATGGTCAGGTAAAGATGGTGAATAAGTATTGAAAGTTTCAAAGCAGTAGCCCACATAGTGTATGGGAATAGTGGAACTAAAAGCAAAACTTAACCAAGGAATGTTCTAAGTCCAAAAAGGGCAATAACTCTTGTCAAATGCAGATCAGAGTTATTGGTCTTGCTTGACATGGTCAGGTATTGGTGGTAAACAATTGTTGAAAGTTTCATAGGTATAGACCACATAGTGTATGAGAAAAGTGGACCTAAACACAAACTTAACCAAGTAATTTTCTAAGTCCAATAATGGGGCAATAACTCGTGCACAATGCAGATCAGAGTTATGAGTCTTGCTTGACATGGTCAGGTATTGATGGTGAACAAGTGTTGTAAGTTTCAAAGCAATAACTCTTGATAGTTTAGGAGAAAAGTGGACCTAATTCCAAAACTTAACAACGGCATTTTATGTTCTAAGTCCAAAGACGGGCAATAGTTCTTACAAAATGCAGATCAGAGTTATGAGTCTTGCTTTACAGGCGCATGTATTGATGGTGAACAAGTGTTGCAAGTTTCAAAGCAATAGCTTTTATGAAAAAAGTTTACCTAAACACAAAACTTAACCATGCAACGCCGACGCTGACGATGTGATTTTTCAAAAATCAAATAAGCTAACAAGTAGCTACACGTACAAGTAGCCGTAAAAGTTCGTTTTGCAAACTCTCAAATACTGGACAATAATAGGTAGACAACTGGTTTGTCTGTTATGTTAAGTGAAAGAAGAAACTGTTTTTATTCCTAACAATTGCCCTATTGTGACGTCGATGATAATTTAAGGCTACGCTGGTGTGCAATATAATCCCCATGCCGATACTAAACCATTGATAGTTGCCTAGCTGAAGAAACATTCCTATCACTTCCAGATATTTATTTGACAACAACACGAGTTTTGACATTATCATGCGTGAAATCTCTACCAAAAATATAAATACAGAAACTTTGTGTATTGAAATAGAAATATCGACGACGTGTTTATATACGAACATTTTAGAACGTGTCTATTTCACACCATTTTCAAAAACGACAAGACAATATTTAGGACGATGAACATTAAAATCTATAGCTAAACGATGCCTTTATACGTAGGGTGTTCCTGAAATAATAGGACTTTTTTAATAGCAGTGCGGTAAATGAGAAATTTAGAAAACTAATCTGCAGTAGATAACATTTCATCTATCACTGACAAACCATGCGAAATATAAAGGCAATTAGTTGAACAATATATCAAACATTAAGCATACCATTTACCATAGAGGCGGATCGCGCGGTGACGTTATGATGACGTCGCTATAACCGAAAGTCAACCTTAGTAATTTTTATATATTGTCACCCTGACTTTCAAACCAGATCTGATGTTACTGTCCCCATTGTTTACACGTATGCGTCTCTGTACCACCAAAAGGAGTAACAGTGATGTAAGAAATTGCTCTAATCTTAAAGCGCCAATCAGTGTACGAACGGTGTCTGTCAACGTCAAACTACATTTTCTGTGTCTTGACCTGTGTTCACTTGTTAGTTCATACCTTCGCCACCTGTGAACAATTTGTGCCAGCATAACACACTAAATGGATGATGGATGCCTTTACATTCTGCTTATTTAATTATTTCAATGGTTTGCTTTGTTGTTGTTTTACCAATTTATAACATAATTTAACAATCGCGCGGTTTCTAGTTTTGACGTTGACGTCGTTTCACCAAAGACGCGCTTGGATATACACTTGTTTACTCAGTTGTAATTATAAACAAACAGCGATTGATTCGTAAGTTTGCATGCTCACATCAGTGACATCAAGGTAATGCCACATAATATGCCTTACATCAAGGTAATGCCACATAATATGCCATTATTAATTTTTCGGTGGTTACTGAGATATTCATGTGTTTAGAATGGTTAATAATGAAAATTTACAGTTTGGCCCGCCTGTGCGTTACATGGTTTCTATGACAACGCGTTTTATGAACATCAACAACAATTAAAATTTGTTGCTGCCAGTATATAGGGCATGAAATGCTACACATATGAGATCAATTTCATTAAAATGTAAGTGTCGAGTACCAAGTTATGAGAACAATCCTATTACTTCTGGAACACCCCTCGTAAATATATAATAGTATGTTGATTTTCTGATACTCTTCATATTGTCGGATTTGCATCCTTAAGAGAGCATATTCATCTAACTGGCCACTGAGAGATAGGCGAATACAGTTCCAGGTGTTATGACCCTAACATGACATATTGGAATTATGCTTGCGTGACGTAGTAGTACGCGATCGTGTATCATAGTTTTTAACGAGTCATCGCCACTCATGATACTCGCTCTAACATACACGGACTAGTTCTAGCCCTCCCTGTCCTTAACACTGGCATCCTTCTGATACTTACATGACATTGTGTAAGCTTGAAACTGTACCCATGCCTTGGCACATCTAACATGTTAGGTCCGAATAAAAATATGGATACATGTACTATGATTTGATGGACTTTCCCAAAATATCAGACAGCCAATCAATATAAATGTTAAAATGTGTTATGAAAATAAGGATAACTACAACACAATGTATTTTTGCGACATTTTTCTCGTTAGCTTCGCGGGTATTGAACACAATATACAGAATTTCGTAATGATCCACACAGGAGTAAAGAGTTCGTATTTGAAAATGTGTCCAAGGGGAAGAATTTAATAAGACCAAGTGTCTTCCATTCTAATCCTTCTTTCCATAAACTGTGTTATTTAATATTAAAATGTATGTATACTACATGTATATATATTTGGGAAAAATAAATATGTTTAAATTAACATGACTTGTGTTATTTATTCATTAGGTGTACTGAAATTATAAATAATAAGATAGTTTCACTCTGGGCAATGTTCTTTGAGAAATTCTTATTTGTAAAACGTTTTCTTCTGAGGGCATTGTTTAGAAACAATTGAAATGTCTACCATTACTTAGGACTATCTCCATAAATTGTGACCCACGGATTGCAGGATACAGTCTTTGAAATAATGACTTACGTCATTAAGTTTCCATCTGTTCCTGTCAGCATCCTAACGTCAACAAAGAAGCAGTTGAAGTTCTCAATTACGTATTTTACGATAAAGCAATGCTCTATACATCGAATGTAATGCGGGAGTGTCTACACTCTACACAATATCGTAGCACATTCGTTGATAACGTTGAATCGTATACTATTCTCTAGAGTGAAACTGTTAATAGTCGAAGAGATACTATGTGTAACCATGTAATTCAAAAGAAAGCTCGAAGCTATTGTTTGTAATGAATAATTAGTACGATGTCGCTAGCTGGTTAGTGTGGATTTCTTACCGATTCCTGACGGAATACTGGATTTCAAGACAACTAAAAATGGGACATAATTGCAACACGTTTACAATCGTTACGCAATTAGAGATGTTATAATTCACAGTGGAGGATATGAACGTTATTTCGATACTGCTTGCCTCGTATTGGTTCTCAGTTCATACCAACAGATACAAATAGTATGCAAATGCAAGAATATTGTTGTCATTGTCGAATTTCGGCATCAATAAGTTTCATACTAGAAAACATTGGGATTCCTGTGAACGCTTTCGTATGAGATAGCATCCCAGATTAGTAGTACATTGTAATAATACTAATACTAGTAATAAGGACTTTATTCTAAACGGCGAAACAGTTGGGCAAGCCCAGTCTTCCCTGTGAGCCTCAATTGCGATACAAATATATACAGTGTGGCAATATCAGGTGTTGTTTGGCTACAGGTCCAAGACGGAATTTGCTTCAGTTCGAAAACAAAATTAGTCATACTTATTTATTTCTTCATTGATTTCCATGAAGTATAAGCCACGCTAAGTGTACAATCATTTGCTATCCATGAAAAAATGCTATTAGGTCGTTTTCCCTGTCAAGCCTCTTCTTTTCCAAGGTTGCAGATGGTGCTGGACAAAATGGCACAGCTGCTGAAATATATATTCTATTGCATGGAAAGCATATATTACGTTCCCCTTGGCGTGGTGTATACTAGTATTTTACAGAAAAAGCTTCCTAATGTTTAGACTTTTATAACTGCAAAAGATGCATGTTGTTGAACATGGCCATAAATCAAGCACATTTATCCTCGCATCAGTTTGTTTTATTCCTCCAATGGTTTGCAATTACAAGTATGTGTAATGGATGCAGTGTCGTTCAGTAGTTTATGTAGGTTGTAATGGATAATTAATGACTTGATTGCTTTATATTATTGCGTTCTAACACAATCGCTCATTTGTTGTAAAACCTCATGCCAAAGTTGCAATAATTTGTTGAATGTCTGCACATGGTACCAATGTCATAACACAATGACACAAAGGCTATCAGGGTTTGCTATTATAATCAGCTAGTGCTATTAGTCTATATAACATTACTACGCTGTTAGCCTATCGCAAATTGGCAAAGCACTACCACAGATTTCACTACAAATAAAACAGTGAATTGTGTAATAATTTAAACAAATATTGCTAAGACTCAGATAAACATAGTGATCCTTATATTCATCGCTTGAATCATCATCCCAGACCACGCCTTGATACAGTATACCGTCCTATGTGATTAGCGTCCGCTTGTCGTGACAGGAGGTAGTGCGTTCGTGCCCCGAGAATCGTAATACCGAAGTCGTACTGATAAATAGGAATATTTCTTATGTGACTTGGTTTCCTCTACAGGACTAAAATAGTGTTTTTTCTTGTTTTTTATACGCCGGAGAGGACTGTATATTTGCCTTCCATCACTATGTATGTTTGCCTGTCTGTCCACCTGTCCAAAATCTGAATCCTGACATAACTCATAACATTTTCAAAGCTAGGTTTATGAAACTTGGTATACTTATGCGGGGAATAAGGGGATTGTGCACGTTTGAAACTATTTTCATTCTGAGAAAATTGGCGGATGCTATTGAGAAAGAAAGAGTGAAAATATGTCCAAAAAGTTTCCAAATATGTTTATGAAACTTGGTACGTTGGTATGCGCCAAAAAGGAGATTGTGTCCATCTAAATAGTTTTTTATTCTGACAATAGTGTGGTCGTTATGGCAAAAGAAACATAAAAAATAATTTAAAGGTCATGGCTTCAAACTGGTAGGGGGGTATTTATTGCTTGCAACTCTGAGTGACTT
This sequence comes from Spisula solida, assembly GCA_947247005.1. NCBI lineage: Eukaryota > Metazoa > Mollusca > Bivalvia > Venerida > Mactridae > Spisula > Spisula solida. The sequence continues at coordinate 36,140,509 of OX365947.1, read as the reverse complement.
GTTTTTGTTAGTTTTATACACTCAGGGACAAAATAAACGCACTATTTATATTACAGGCTCGTGCAAGAATTTTTAATGAGGGTAAATTCAAATTGTTAGTGATTTTTGTAGAGGAATAACATTTTTACAAAGGTTTAAATCTAACAGTCGAGCATGTTAATATTTGCAAATTTGTCACATTTAATGCCTGGTGTTTAACCCTAACACGATTACACTATGGTTCATTGATGCAAGGATGGTTGTCATCGTTGTTTTGGGACCATGTTCTACTCTTGAATGAGGGTTTGGTGAAGTTCAACAACGTTCCACGGCAGTGGTGCACGTGCGCGGATTCGACCGTCCGAGTTCGCCCAGACATGCATGTTTATGAATTCGCTTGTGGAAAGGCGCACAGTTTTGCCGGAAACCAACTCAACTGCTACACAGGCAACTAGTGTCATGTACAAATAAAAAAATTATTCACTGTTTGTGATACTGCTGGTAAAGATATGTATGAGTTGCGACATTTATCGGCTAAACCTCGAACGACTGTGAAATGTATCGTTATCGTCCACAATGAAGAGTGAAACAAAAAATGAATCAAAATTGAAATACGATATTTAGAAAACGGAGTTATATTTTTCAAATAATTTGTCAATTTACTCCACACTGGACTCTTGTCATCATCCTAGCTGTGGTTGTAGCTGACAGGTAGCGATTTCTGCGATGGAGCATGCGCATTGTTCTGCCTTGTTAACAAATTATATTCGGGGTCTCCCTTTGTGAGGGCAGTCCTTTATCGTCCCAGTGACTTTATATCGCTCTTTTAGCCTTGTAATTGTAGAAAAAAGGCAATGAAATTGCCTTGCGACAGCAGTACTACTAATTTACTTTAGAAGAATTCCGTTTCCGACCGAATGTTTTCTGGCAAATATTGCATGTTTTAACTTACGTTCCATGTTTTTATTTGATGAGTTTTTAAAAGAGTTATCAATAACCTGCTACTTGTCATTGCAAACGTTCCGATTTTTATTTCGCACGTGTGCCACGTTCAAAAAATAGGTTTTATCCTCTTACAGTCAAACCGGTTTTAGAACAAACATGATTGTGTGTAAAAATGCACAGAAGTCAAGGGTTGGACCCGTACAACATGAATATTTTCATAAAACTATATAATCAAACATATTTAGTAAATGAGGGGGGGGGGGGGCAGAAAAACATGTGCGTTTATTTTGTCCCTGAGTGTATAACATGATCCGCCCAGTTAGCAGTAGATAGAGGGTTCGCTTCCATGCCTCCGTAACGCCATGGTTAACGCGCTTGCCGTTACATCTGGCGACCGGGTTCAAATACATGCTTACTTGTATTGTTCTAGATATTGTTCTTGTGCGTTTTCTAACACACCAAGATGGTGGTATCTAATTATTCCAATTCCGCATGTATACTAGCACTTAATCCTTTTCTTAGCGCCTGTGTAGGAAAACATCCTGTCCCTAATGTATACATTCTATAAAGTCGTGAGAACCATTCAGACAATATCCTGTGAAATGCAACACATTACCGTAAAAAGCTACCGGAAATATTTTAACAACGCCGATGAATGCGGACTGTTTTCCCAGGAATGCATCCGTTCATAATTATATCAATCACACTAACGTCTTTTGTGGGCGTGTGAACGCGTTAACCCGTTGAGTATTGATTTAACGACAAAGTACTATCACACCAAGTGTATTATATCAAACCATGAACGGGAGCTGATCGGCATGTCAAACTCTGATATTGGTCAACATTATCTGTTCCGATGTGCATGAAAAAGGCTCAAGAGAAGCGCCTTGTAATGCCGATGCGAATATTATTGTAAAATACGAACTGGACGTAGATTCATGAAACGGTATCAAAATGTACAGTAACTTAATTCTGATTTACATGCTGTATTATTTGATTATTATAATTGATTATATAATCATTCGAACTATATCAATGGCGTCATGTCGCCGCACATCATAATAACAGTATGTTTTCATAATCATAATAGCATTGTTTTCTGCATTATGACAAACCGATAACTCACCAAATCAGAGAACAATTCCCTGACGTGATGTAAGAACTCGCTATTGTCTGCTAAAATTTCAGCAGTTTCAACTATGAAACTCACAATCTACTTTTAACGCACTGTTGAATAGGCGAAAACATTGCAGATTTGTGACAAAAAGATGCTCCGTGAAGTAATGCATTTTTCCTACATGTTACGAAGGTTATAAACCACTAAATGCGTACGCGGACCAAAATCGGATATCAAATAGTCCTTACAGAAACTTCTGTTTGCCGGGAAATAGTTTCATCTTATTGAGTTTAAAGGTATTGTATACATGTAGTTGAATGACTAAATGTGTTTCATCTTGAATATTTTGAGATTTTGGTAAAACCCACATTGGATCGGTCCGCGCATCTGTAAAAATTTGTCTACCGCATTTGACGAACACAATCGTTCTTACATAAGTTTTTGTGGTCTTATGTATGTAGCTGAAACATACTGCTTTTCAATGATATAGGTCTGTCAGCAGACTAATCTGGGGTTGACAATTGTCACTTAACATTGAGCTAAAGAACAATTTTATTTAGCGATTTGTGACCTATGGAAGTCAACTGAGGAAACTCCACGATACACAACGTCGATAAAGACAAGATAATGACAAGGGACGGGGCTGCTCGAATCATTTTCAACTGAGGGCCGCCGGAAAATTGGACGATAACACCATGAGAGCTTTTGACACCGTCATTACTGCTCGAGGTACATTAATACGACCATCGCAAGGAGCGTTATAATTTAGTTGTCGGACTGTCCAGTGGTCACATACACTCATTAAAAGTTATAAGTACACCAACGTGTTACGCTTGTAACTTGTTTATTATTCAAGAAAGCATGTTCATGTTTTGCAGGTGTTCATGCGAGTAGTATAACAACAATATGTGATAATCGGATATTTTCCTTTGCTTGGTGTAAGCAGTGAACCGTGAACTCTCCAAATTCAGAAAACTGCGCATGTTTATTGTACAATGTCTTGCAATGTTTACTTCACATTGTCCAGTAATATTAAAACATGATATTGCTTGTAAAGGTGAGTAATGTCATCAATTTTCACGCCATTCTCGTGTACGCCAGAGTAAGTCAGAGACGATATTTGCCAAACTACTGATTACTTACGTACATCATACCAACTAGGTTTCAACGTCTTCGGATATTTGTATACTTTATTGTATGGCATATTATAGCAGGTATTCGTAGAAGTGTTCAAATTAACTAGTATTGAGCTGCTACTCACACGCAAACATTGACCACAGCATTTTGCATTCGTTTGGAATGAGTGTATGACCTAGATATAATTTTTTGAACTGAGCATTGTTTTTATTGAACCTAAATGTCTTAAACCCGAATTTCAACAAAACTGATCAAAGTACAGCAAAGATACTTGGAACGTTCAAAAATAACCAGGACTGGAGCCCTCAAGGGTACAGTATTCAACATTGTCAACTATTATTACATAATATGAAATCGGAATTCAACTGCGAAAATTCGATATATGATTTATCGAGTTACACTATCACATCCTCCCATAAAAGTTCATTATCGAGATAGCCTTAAGCATACATGACTATCCGGTTGTCATGAGGCATGAATGTTTTATAAACACCACTTGTTCCTTCCGTAATCGGAATTTCTTCAGATTTTGTGGGGTTTCTTTAGCTCACCTATCACAAAGTGACAGAGTGAGCTTTTGTGATCACCCGTCGTCCGTCCACAATTACTTGTGAAGACACTAGAGGTCACAGTTTTAGCTTAATCATTATGAAACTTGGTCAAAATGATCATCTCAATAAAATTTAGGTCAATATCGATATTGGGTCATCCGGGGTCAAAATCAAGGTCACAAGGTCCAATCATAAAAAAACCTTGTGTAGTCACTAGAGGTCACAATTTTGACCTAATCTTTATGAAACTTGGTCACAATGATCATCTCAACAAGATCTAGGTCTAGTTTGATATTGGGTCATCAGGTGTCAAAAACTAGGTCACAAAGCAAATCATAGATAAACATTGTGTAGTCACTGGAGGTCACAATTTTAACTTAATCTTTATGAAAGTTAGTCACAATGATCATGTCAACAAAATCTAGGTCAAGTACATATCGGGTAATCTAGGGTAAAAAACTAGGTCACAAAGTCAAATCATAGAAAAACCTTGTGTAGTCACTAGAGGTCACAATTTCCGCCTAATATTTATGAAACTTAGTCACAATGATTATCTTAACAAAATCTAGGTCAAGTTTGATAAAGGGTCATCCGGGGTCAAAAACTAATCACAAGGTCAAATCATAGAAAAACCTTGTGTAGTCACGAGAGGTCACACTTTTGACCTAATCTTTATGAAACTAGGTCACAATGATCATCTTAACAAAATCTAGGTAAAGTTTGATATTGGATCATCCGGGGTCAAAAACTAGGTTACAATGTCAAATCATAGATAAACCTTGTGTAGTCACTAGAGGTCACAATTTTAACTTAATCTTTACAAAACTTGGTCACAATGATCATGTCAACAAAAACTAGGTCAAGTTCGATAACGGGTCATCCGGGGTAAAAAACTAGATCACAAGGTCAAATCATAGAAAAAACCTTGTGTAGTCACTAGAGGTCACAATTTTAACTTAATCTTTATGAAACTTAGTCACAATGATCATTTCAACAAAATCTAGGCCAAGTTCGATATTGGGTCATCTGGGGTTAAAAACTAGGTCACAAGGTCAAATACATTTGTAATAGAAAAACCTTTTGTAGTCACTAGAGCTCACAATTTTGGCCTAATCTTTATGAAACTTAGTCACAATGATCATCTCAACAAAATCTAGGTCGATATCGATATTGGGTCATCCTAGGTCACATCACTTCAATATGTCACTGGGTCTAAATGTAATGTAAATTATAAAGCATCAGACAATATGAAAACCTTGTACGTACAATAGAGGCTACCATTAGGGGTGCATGAACTACTAGGACAGGTGAGCGACCTATGACCCTTTGTGCCCTCTTGTTCGAACTTCAATACTTTCATTCATATTCTTGTATTCTATTACAGTATTTTCTTCTTGCGACAATCCTCTTATTGTATTGACGTTGCCTTGGAATGAGGAATAAACCAAAATTTTAACCAAACATTGCGATACATTAGGTTTTCTGCACATAAATTTCCCAAATTAGAGCTGGTCAGTTTCAATTTTCTTTCATGTTTTCTCACACTGACTTTGTGCCACAGTACACTTTTCAATTTGTTTAATTTCAATTCTTGTTTTTATTACATGGTCATTTTTAAATTTCTTACCTAACTGATCTAATTTCTCTTCACTTACATCTGGCGTGTCATCTAGATGACTTTCGTAATCCATTCTAGCCTTTTTAGTATTGCTTTCTTTAACAGTTTTTGCCTGATTAGTCTTGGAACATTGTTTTCTGATCTGGACATTGCATATTACGCTGTTGAAGAAAATAGAACCGTCTTGCACTCCTGTTACTTATTTGAACACTGTAGATGACCATGCGGTATTAATGTCTCAAAAGCAAAATCTCAAAGCACCCGCATTACACATTGTTGTCCACGACCCCCTTCTGCATCTATTCACTATTTTCCAACCATCAAACTTCGCTCTTATGGCCATCCAGCTTTCTGCGGATTTTGTGGTGTGAAGTGGCCACATAGTCTTTCAGCTATGTCCGCAACTCAGCCCAGTATAATTAAAACATATCTTATAATATCATGAATATCTTTTAAAGGAACTTTATTTTTACAAGCTTTACTAAAATTGTTCATCTTTTTTTCTGAAGCAACGGACCAAAAACACATTGACTGGTAAATATTTCATTCATGGAATTGTCATCTTTAGTTACTTCATTCATTATTTACATCATCAATATCATTATCAATCATTGATGTCTTTGTCTGGCAGAAGTCAGAACATCTTTTGTGAAATCCTTAAACATGAAACATGCTATTACCTATATCGTGTTTCAATATAATTATGCACATTCATGTTACTGGATCTCATTCGAATTGCACACCGCACTGCTGTTGTTAGTCCCCTATCGGTTTTTGACCGGAGGGGACTAGAGGTTTGCCCTCCGTCCGTCCGTCAGTTCGCACACACCCAGTAATACTTACGTGGCTGCTTTTTATGGACAACTCAGTTTAAAATAGTTAAAACGAAAGTAGAATTTTCTTTTACGTGGCTAAAATTAGACACATAACTATCTTCATTCCATAAAGTTGCCACATAAGTACCTTCTCGTTAGGACTTCCGTCCGTCCGTCAAAAAATCTGGATCCTGACAGAACTCAAACTGTTTTCAAGCTAGGTTTATGAAACTTGGTATGTGGATAGGGGGCAATAAGGGTATTATGCACGTCTAAATATATTGTGATTCTGACAAAAATTTAGGTTGCTATGGCGACAGAAAGAGTGAAAATATGCCCAATTCTGGATCCTGCCATAACTCGAAAAGTTTCCAAGCTAGGTTTATGAAACTTGGTATGTGGATAGGGGGCAATAAGGGTATTATGCACGTCTAAATATATTGTGATTCTGACAAAAATTTAGGTTGCTATGGCGACAGAAAGAGTGAAAATATGCCCAATTCTGGATCCTGCCATAACTCGAAAAGTTTCCAAGCTAGGTTTATGAAACTTGGTATGTGGATAGGGGGCAACAAGAGTATTATGCACGTCTAAATATATTGTGATTCTGACAAACAATTGTGGTTGCTATGGCAACAGAAACATTGAAAATGGCTTCAAACCGGTAGGGGACTTCTGTATTGCTTGCAATTCTTAATGACTTATTTTTACAATGTTCTTTCCTGTCAACTTTCCTTTACCCTTGTAATGTGACTTCTCCTGTACTAATCTTCGAGATTTGATCGGATACATTTACATGTGTGAGTTGCGCACTCCAATTTTTTAATGTGTGGTCCCCATACAGGTATACTTTGGACAATCTTAGCATACACAAGAGCTGTCACCATCAGCAATACCCTCATATATCTTAAACTATGAGTAGCTTCGGCCTCTTAAAATCCTTTTTAAGATGATATCAGATTCCATAGACTGTGAACTACAGTACCTATTCCTAAAACAGTCATGACTGTCAGCACTCACTTTTCCATCTCTCAGCGTTTTCACATAGAACACACTGTTTGTTTCGTACACCTACGTATAAAAGTTTTTTTGTTTCCTTTCCAAATATCACGCGAACACCATCTAACGCATTGTAGCTGTGCTTGTTAGTCCTTTTGGACCACCCCCATCACAGGTTGCTGTAATTGATTGGGCCCCCTGGTGAAAATCTTTCCTCTCAATAGCTGTCCTGTTCTCATCCAACCAAGCCTTCACCATCTCTTCTTTCAGAATTCTCCCCACCACCTACTTATGTCACTTTCAATTGTAGCAAACAGTTTCTTATCCATTAGAGGAATATTCAAATACCCGAACAATTAATTTAGCTGAGATAGACTACCACCAGTTCCCCATACAGACCTAACATTGATGTCATAGTGACCATTGGGTTGCTTGAACCTATTAGAGATATGGGAACATTTCTGGAAACCAGCACAACGTGCAACTATTACCGAGAACAAAGTTATCCTTTATAGCGAATAAATTTCGCAATAACTCAACGTGTCACGTGGTTTGATCAGAGCTTGAATTTACTAATGGATCTGAAAGTTTGTGTTACAGTCTCGGAGTCACAGAATGATACTGAAAAATGGCCGCCAATAGAATAACAAAAGTTACCTAAATGCGTTTTTCTGTTGCTCATAAATTTTCTTTTATATTTAAATGATAAATAAGGGAGATAAATACTATGTTGCTTCGTATAGCACTTTGATCGACCGCCATCTTGGAACGCTGGGAAAACAAAACACACAACGTGACAGCCTGCATATAATCAGTTATTGATCAACTGATTACGCCATGAAAGTACTTGTTTTAAACAAGGAAAGTCGTTTAATTATACACATAATCAGCGTAGTTATACAGTGAACTTCAAAACGAAAACCGGTTCGTATCGACTTCGTCCTTCGTTACTTCGTACCCAAAAATGTCACAAATTTTCTAATGACTGTACATTTGAGCTATTCTTTAATATTTAAGATATTATTCGCTAAAATAGGCTGTGCCTTATAGTTCATGTTATTTTAGTATCTAAGGTAATTGAATATTGGCCTCTGTATGCCGACTCTTGAGCATCAGGGCATTAACAAACATGTGTAGTTAGGGACTTAAGGTTTGCAGTCAGTCAGTTCGTCCGTCATTCCGTCAAAAAATCTGGATCCTGACATAACTCAAACACCATACAAGCTAGGTTTATGAAACTTGGTATTTGAATAGGCGGCAATAAGGGGATAATGCACGCCCCAAACTATTTTGATTCCGACCATGCTATGGCAACAGAAACATTGACAATGGCTTAAAACCGGTAGGGAACTTCTGTATTGCTTGCAATTCTTAATTACTTGTTATACCTACAACATTTCAAACTGTCCATATTCATTATCCTGTACCCAGACAAATCATGCTTATATAAAGTGAATTTAAGTTTATCCCCTATCGGGATCATTTTCCAGGTATCCGTCGCACAATGAATCGGGTACAATTTCTACCGTTCTGTCTTGCTTGGTTACGTACAAGCTGATATGGTTTATACTTCATTTTGTCTTTCATATAATGTTGTTCAATTTTATAAGTTCTTGCAGCTTTATGTGAGTTCATACCACTAGTCTGCCCGAATTTTTTTCTCAATGAATTACTGCCATTTTGTCTAAGAACACCCATGGATGAAGAAAGTGCATCTATGTGTAACCAAGTCATGTTTCACATGTTTGTTCGTTTTGAGCTTGCAGTTCCATTTCGGTTTATTACATTTCGGTTTCTGTCATTTTATTTCGGTTATTTAGTTTTTGGCGGGTCCCAGTCTGTATTCCCGCGTCACAGTCTAATAGTTTCCTTTCGGAGAGAGCAGTCTTTTACAATGAAGTTTTTGGTTTAGCTCTCGAGGCAATTCTTCAAATGAGGTCACCAAACTCACTGATTATCGTCATCAGAAATGTCCTCCACATAAGGTTTAGGGTTAACATCCTTCTCATCCTTCTCATCTTTCTCTATGATCACCTCATCGATGCCTGTGGTACTTGTGCTCGTACTTTGGCGTTGATGTTGATGCCATTTTAACATTAAGGCAGCATTGATTTCTCTAGCAGTTAATAACTCGAATTCAGAATTGTTTGTATTGTCTATTCCACTTGACATATCAATTTCATCTATTCCTTTAGCTACAAATGTTCTAAAGGAGTTTCCAACTAAGTCACTAATTGTTCCAGGTAAATCCTCTTTCATTGATTTTTCCAAGCCATCGATTTTACCATCAACAACACTCGTCGGATTTTCTCACTGCTGATAAAGAATTCGATTTCACTAATGTCCTTCTATATTTTCTTCTCATTGGACTCTATTATTAACTATGCTCGTAATCTCAGTAAGTTCATTTATTGTATCAGTACGGCTAGTTTTCACATCTCTTTGAAGTTCTTCAAATTTTGATTTCTTATGTCAAAACGGTATTTTCCAACGATTGCATATGCTCTAAAACATGAACCAAGCTTTCTACAACGAATAACCGGCATTCAACGACTGGGTTTTCATCCATTGGACTAAGCTGTTCCTCACCAATCTTGCCTATTCAGTCCTGTTTTTTCGAATTGCTTTTGATAAGTTCAAATAATGTGTCACTTAATGAATCAGTATATATGTACTGTTAGGTAACTTTAGACGTTTATGACAAATAAATGGTGATTTGGTCAATATTTAATTAATCAACTTAATAATCCTGATATAGTGTGCACTTTTACTTTGAATGTTCACTCTAATTTTGCAGAACACCGGCGAGTGTGATGTTGTGAGTCAGAGTAATTGTGGTTGAACATCTTTCAATTCCATAAATTGGTAAGGTTTGTACATGTGTGTAATGTGATGCATTGTTTGATTTAATGTGTATTATGTATGCATTTATCCAGTTATTGTTGTCTTACATATATAAGGTCACTAGAACTTCTGTTTAATTAGGACTGTGTACATCATATTAATGTGTTGCAGGTCTATAAGAAGTAATGTTTTCATTGTTAGTAAATATGTTTTTTTTTAATTATTTCTATATTTCAGATTGTAAATCGTCCATACATACTCATCCATGAACTTTTCATCCATCATCATCCTTATCAGTATCATCGTTTATGTTGTATATACAGAGAGTTAAATAAGAAGTTTGAACCCGATTCAAGTGTTATTTCATTTTACCCACACCTGAGCTAGAGAGGTTACATACACGAGGGATGAATAGTATATTCGTAGACTTTCCTTCTAATTTGTTAAATATTGATTCTAGAACAATGAAATAACCAGGCAGTATAGATCTATCAATTATTTAGCGTTTTAATTAATTAATTATAGTGTGACGTCTCAATGTTCTTGGTGACGTTACTTATTGTCACCAAGGTGCAGCGCGCGCCGTCGAGCGTTACGGACAATAAATAATCACAGAGCAACGGTATTTCATTAAAATTAACGCCTAACTTGGAAAATCCTTGCGATAGCTCAAAGATGACTTGACATGTATGGGGATTATTTGCACTAAAAACCAGTGATCTACACACGTTGTTTATGTGATTGTAGGGACTCCGTCAAACTGACGCCATGGTAAAATAAGAATAAACAGAAGACTTAAGACAGGGTCAGGGATACTCCTCCTTAATTTCGGAGAAATAAGAGGCACATTTCTGAACGATATGTTCCTGGCGAACTATACGTTCAGTATAGATCACAAAACAATAAATATTTCATTTCATTTGAAAGGAGTTCTTTAGCAATTGCGCCCTAAACTTGTTTGGTCGTGATTCCTTCTTCATCGGGATGATGTTGCCGTGTAAAGCAAACCGTTAAAGTCCAGTAACGCAACGAGACAATTTCTATTCCGCCTTACATTCCAGAGTTGGCTCTTTATGACTTATTTCTGAATTAAAGTAAATAAGTCGTATACAGTGGGTCGGATATGAGTCCAGAAAGGAGCTCGGTGCTGCCCAAACGATGACGCTTGGAATGACGTCGCGTCACGGCCTGGGTCACCACCCATTACATGAATAAAACAACGTTATATGTGCATTCGGTCGGAGATATCCTACACTGAATAATGCTAATTTGCTTTTGAGCCTAGCTGACAAAACAAAATTGCTAGATGAAAAGTCCACGAATATATTGATCACCCCTCGTATATATATATATATATATATATATATATATATATTCACAGTTCTTGTAAGTAATTCACAATATATTGTTACAAATGGGACATCTTAAGTACACTCTGGGTGGTTCAATGTATGTTCAAAGGCAGTATGCTTAATGTAAACATGAATCTTCGTATTTGTCCTTGGATCTTGTCATCCACATCGCACCATACTTAGGGGCGGATCCGGGATTTAGTGTTAGGGGGGGGGCGTGAATTGAAAAATATGCTGGGGGCCGCAAGGGCCCCTGGTGGGTGCAGGGCAAGGGGGGTTAATCACCCCGGTAGCTCATCGATTTTAGTAAGAGAATCAATGTGCAAAAAGAGCGATACATCAGAATCGCAAAGTTCGACCTGAATAACGGGACGGCAGAGAGTCTATCGAAGTGTCTGTGGTTAATGGAAAATGTTAATTGCGCGCAGAAAGCAGAACAAAAATGACTTTATATATGTGATTTAGTGTGATACAACAAATGAATTGACTTTACTTTGGCGATTTTAGGGGGGGGGGGGGGCGTACGCCGGGTCCGCCCCCCTCCCCCTTTGATACGCCTATGATACACGATTCACTTGTCATTGTTGTGTCGCCTGAATAGGCGACATATCGTCGGTGACAATCATAAACTCACAACTTTTCAGGAGACGGAAAAAAACTGTTTTGTGATAGAAATATGTTAGGAAACAACCATTAAAAGTTTGATAGGGATGCGATAAATCCAGCAGAGCAACGGTAGTTACGACATTTCACCATTGTGATTGGCCAATGATGTTATGATTTTTTATAGTTACGTCATTTCCGTTTCTCAAAATGTATTAACTTAATAACTGCATTTTGTTCATATAACTTTGTTTCTAAGCTGCAAATCAATGTGTCTAGATAAGTGCAACTACATGTAACAGAAGCTTTTGTCGTGCTACAAACTACAAAAAAAGTACTAATTAAAAACATTTTTTACTTTATTTACTTTAAAAGTCCACTTTAATCAATTAACAGTGAAATGATTTTCTGATCATCAAATTGCAATACATTCTCATATATCAGTGGATAGCCAAGTTCCCAGATATCACAGGTGAAGAATACTCTGATGAACGAGAATGGATGCAATAAGAAACGGTTCCAAACCCTCAATTATTACATGATACAAAAATTGTCTCGTTTGATACATGTACCTGCACAAAGTAAGGCGCTAAATAAAAGCAGTTTCCATTAAAATATTTAACATTCAAGTATCTTAGCAAGACACAGCATTGATATATACTTTATAATAATTGCAGTAAATCATTTATAAAGCCGCTACAGGCAAATGCAACAAAACCAAACACCTAACAGTTATAATAAAACGATTCATTAAACAAGATACATACTTAACTTATATATTTTCACACTGACGCCTGACATATCGTTATAAAACACCAGTTGATGATAAACGGTCAAAATCGTTTTAATACTGCAAACTTATGGGCCTTTGAGCGGGAATTATGATATTGCGACCGGTATAATTCCAGATCAGCCAGCAGGTAATGTTGTCGACACTGAAAGGGTTACCACCCAAACCTGTATGAAAGAGTTCTTAGTTAAATATATGTAACCTAGCTATGTGGGTCCCCATGTGTGGCCACTCTGATCGCAGTAATACTTCGCACTTTCAAATAATGAGCATTCTCAGCTTCTGAAATGCTAGAATCGCTGTTCATATGTTGCATGCATGATTCTGTACGGTTATCAGCTCGTCATCTGGTGTTCTAGAAATGGATTTTCGGAGGTCCAATTATGACTCTTGTATGTATTATATTTACATACTGTATCACAAGACAATCTTATCACTTCATTAAGACTCCGTACTTGAGTTAGTACCTGTGTTACGTTAACGTCTAAATCTTCACCTGAACATGAATCACTAGTAATACTTCAAAAGGATCTTTTTTCTCTAATCAGTTTATATAGAATTACTTTACTTTAGGATCTACCGGTATTACATCATCATGACACTCTGTGTCTTTTGTTTCATCTGTATATCTGTTTTCACGTGTATTATTGTTTTCTTCTGTATTAATTAAGAGTTGGAAACTCTCCTTTATTGTCAATACGCGTGGCTATATTTGATGGTATTAGTTCTCCTGTCGAGTCATTGCAATTGGTATCTGAAATTGTGCCAATATTTCACACCCACTTCACGTAAACTAGATGGGAATTGTTCTTTATTGTTCATCATGGTCAATATTCATCGCCACACTTGATGATATTTTTCTCCAGGAGAATATTTTTCATTGGTATCTGAAATCATGTCAATATTGCACACAAAAAAATGTCATACTACCTTCATGTGTCATTAATAGAAATTGTCCTTCCTTGTCAACATTTATCAGTACACTTGATAATACCATCTCCCTGTCATTTATATCTTAAAATTTGTCAGTGTTACTCTTTGCACGTGAACTAAAATTAAACTCTCCTCCATTTGTGTTACTTCTGTTTGCTTCATTTAATTATTCTTTTTCTCATTTAACATTAGTGTCGTCATTCTTCTAACTAACTGCTTACCTTGCGAAAATATTTTCACGAATACATTTTCAATTGTTTCATGCAACAAGACTTATAAAGGAAATGTCTAAATGTGTTTGTTTTAGTTGATGTATGGCGTCTTCTGATTCTCCATTTTCAGGACACTTGAGGGTATAACATTGTACGGTTTAATTATACAATCACACTGCCTGACAGACACTTGTATGTCAGATAAATCAAGTACTAGTACTACTAGTACTAATGCTAACTACTATTTCTGATTCTACACTTGTAAAGGACAAGTACAGGTGGTCATGCAAGATCAGTCAAACTATGAGATTACATGAATATCTCCATCAACTAAGTTCTTACACTCTGACAAGTTTAGTATTCGAAGACTGGGCAAGAAATGTACTAAAACACACTTGAAAGTTCGCATTTACTTATATCAAACCAATGCAAGTATTTTGCATTGCACAGGTTGGTTGTGAAAACAAAGTCGAGTTCGAAGACAGTACGTGAAAGTTCAGCAAATGGTAAAGTAATGTCTCGAACCCGACTGAATGGTTTAATATTCGTTTAAGTGTATCAATATTTGCAGCGAATGGATGGTCTAAGACTTTTTCCTTCTATAATGTTATGAAGGTATTCATAAGTTCTTTGGACTGAGTGTAGAAGTTCCTTAAGTTCTATTTTGCTGTACCGAGACTATATAGATAGTAGATATGGACTTTAGAAGACAGAACATTAATATACTCTATATCTATTACACATATTATTAATGTTATTAAACTATTACACTTATAATTTATTAAAGCCTTATTATTTCTGTGTATTTTGATACTTTTGTGAAGAAAATAGGATGAATAGTAATTAAATACTTCACATTTTTAATTATCACACCAACGAATTTTAGCATGGGTCGCAACTGTTTACGTTACATCGATATGTAAACAGGAATGAGGCTGGGTTTGTGTGTTTTGTAGTTACAAGGTTTCTGATCAGTTGCATTATATGAAAATTGTCGTGGAATGTTGAAGCTACGGGCTTTCCGACAAGAACATTTTAAGTAAAATCTTATGCTTTGTCTTTTTCAATTCCATTGCCGGCCTGATGGATGGACTACTTTTAATTCATGAACATATTGACATAAATAGAACTGATATTCCCACCATTTTTAAAGAAAATACAATGCACTGAAAGTGCAGCCATTTATCCAGCAGTTACGGGTTTTCCTCCCGAGATAATTTTCAACCAACCAAGCTACAGCTTTTCATCACGTGGTGTTTTTGAGAGATCAAATTGGACGACAGTAGATGCGGGAAAATATTGCCGGTAGGAAATGCCGAAAACACGATTTTTTCAAAAAATGTAGTTACGGGGTTTATGATTGTCACCGACGATATAGGGATTACTTTTGTTGTCGGCGGCGGCGGCGTCAGAATTTGCTTGTCCGGAGCATAATTTTGTCACCTTAGGTTCAAATCGCTCAACCTTTGGTATGCATGTTTTTACAATAAGCCGAAGTGCAGTGCGCAAGAACCATAATTCTTTTGAATTATTTTCCTTTGATTGATTTTATGAGAGCATTTCTTGTCCGGAGCATAACTTTGTCACATTAAGTTCAAATGACTCAAGATTTGGTATGCATGTTTCTTACAATAAGCCGAAGTGCAGTGCGCAAGAACCATAACTCTACATTGCATCATTTTTTTAATTATTTCCCTTTGATTGATTTTATTAGAGCATTTCTTGTCCGGAGCATAACTTTGTCACCTAAATTTAAAATGACTTAAAGTTTGGTATGGATGTTTCTTGCAATAAGCCAAAGTGCAGTGCGCAAGAACCATAACTATCTTGCATCGTTTTTTAATTATTTCCCTTCGACTGATTTTATTAGAGCATTTCTAGTCCGGAGCATAACTTTGTCACTATAAGGTTGAATGACTTGGAACTTGGTATGCATGTTTTTTACAAAAAGTCCTAGTGCAGTACGCAAGAACCATAACTCTACCTGGTGCCATTTTTTTAATTATTTCCCTATGATTGATTTTATAAGCATTTCTTGTCCGGGGCATACCTTTGTCATCATAAGTATGAATGACTCCTTAATTGGTATGCATGTTTCTTGCTGTGACATGAAATGCAGTGCGCAGAATCATAACTCGAACTAATGTAGTTTTTGAATGATTCCCCTTTGATTGACTTATCAGGACATTATTTTGTCCAGAGCATAACATAACATTTTTAGTTCAGATAACTAGAGAACTCTTGTGAGACTGATATGTAGCTCAATACTGGATAGTTTTCCATGACAAATGTGCATGTCGTCAGGCAACACATGCGACTCGCGGAGCTTTTATTACACATGTTTGTTTACATGTAAAAACGGACAAAACGGGGTATACATGTTGAGGTTGTTCATTTGTTAAAGTTTGAAGGAAATGCTGCAAAAACTGTAATGAGAAGTTACGTCCACAAGAATTGTTCACTATATATTGTATAGTGCATAAAAGTACAAAGGGCCATAATTCCGTCAAAAATCGTCGCAGCGCAAATTCTTTCCTTTATGCACATCTACATGTTGAAGCTGTTCATCTGTTAAAGTTTGAAGCAAATGCTGCAAAAACTGTAGGAGAAGTCACGTCCACAGGAATGCGTCTACGGACGGACGGGCAGACAGACAACTCGTTGTGCGGGGGTATAATAAACCCGTGTTGGTCCATGTAACTATTGAATGAAGCGTTATATCAGTCAATTTATCTAAACTGTTCGTAATATAAATGTATAGTTAGAGTTTTAACAGTAAAACTTTGCTATTAATGATGGATATATATAATTCGAATAGTTTGGCTTACCGGTGTAGCGTTATCTCAGTCAAACCATGAGAGTCGCAATAAACTTTCTTGGGTGATATTTGAGGACTACCGAACGCAAATAGGTAATAGCGCATTAATTTCTGTAATGTTATTATCCCAACCCAGTGACATGACAGTGTCAAAAATATTTTGTGACAACAAAAATGAAGATTTCAATGTTCTACAGCCAATATTGCAAACTTGATATACCGTAAACTATCAACAACATGGTTATCTTTTTGTATCACCCTGTAAAATTTGTTTTATGCCGTCGTCTCGATTATTCGTTGATCGTTGGTGTTTTGTTTGTGAATGAAACAAATGTGGCGCTACTTTTCATGAATTTATGACGAAAACAACGTTTGTATTTTACGGATATCTTTTAATATATACATTCTTCAGTTGAATAAGAATTTGTTCCCTGGAGTTATAATGTAAGCATGGTATACTTTTTGACTCGTGACATTTGCCAATTATTGTGTTTTTCGACGAGTCCTGATAGGCATACAGATTCTTTCAAACAAACTATTTTAAAACGGTGGCCCTTTTTTAACTAGTCGTTGGTGATATGTTACAGTTATAGTATACATACAATACAAGTCTGTCTGCTTGAGCTCTTTTTATTTTCTTAAACATTCTGAATTATTGTTAACCACCCCCTCCCACCTTTGTTCTCACTCCGTTCCCTTAAGCAGTTGTCAATCAGACTGAATATGTTACATTAAAATAGCCTCCCTTCAAAATTGCATGACCATGTCATTTTGGCATCTTTACAATTACTATTTCATCAACCCAGCAGGTGAAGCCATATCAAGCAAAGTCGCTTTCAGCTGATCTACAGATGTTACAAATTTTTGTCTTCACTACAGACGGTAAATGCTTGGAAATTGCTAACTCAAGTATGTCATTTATTAATTTCTTTTATGACTACATAGACTAAATTGGATTGTTGGTTTAGCACTAAATATTGAACCTGTCCTAATTTATTCTCAGAAAACAGCACAGTGTAAGAGTTCCTCTTTTTCATTCTTTTTTAATCAGAAATGTAGAATCTTTGACCATTGGTAATATTTTTAAAAATTTTACTAAGGTTGTCATAATTTTCAACATCAAAGGCTTCAACAATGTGAACGAATAAATAACGTATTCTTTATAAAGCCAAATGAGCTGTACAATTACTAGTATGTACCTGATGAGAGACCTCCAACTGTTTTGATTTAGCAAACTGAACGTTATTTGATAATCTGATATACAATTTAGCAAGTTTTTTTTCTTAATATCCTACTCAGGAATGAACAGTGTGTATTTTATGCTTCGTCCATTCTCCACCAAGTCAGCATTCAACATGGCTTGTATAATAAATAAATTAGATATACTAAAAGTATAAATAATAAGATCGATAACTTTGGGCAATGATCTCTGAGAAATGCTTAGTTTGTAAAACGTTTTCTTTTTAGGGTGTTGTTTAGAAACAATTAAAATGTCGTACATTATTTAGGACTTTCTCCATAAATTGTGACTCACGGATTGCACGATACAGTCTTTGAAATGATGACTTACGTCATCAAGTTTCCATCTGGTCCTGTCAGTATCCTCCCGTCAACAAAGAAGCAAAAGAAGTTCTCAAGTATGCCTTTTACCATAAAGCAATACTCTATACATCGAATGTAATGCGGGAGTGTCTACACAATATCGTAGCAAATTCGATGATAATGCTGAATAGTATACTATTCTCTAGAGTGAAACTGTTGATAGTTGGAGAGATAATATGTGTATCCATGTAATTCAAAAGGAAGCTCAAAGCTATTGTTTGTAATGCAGAATCAGTTCTTGACATGAACGATGCCGCTAGCTAGTAAGTGTGGATTTCTTACCAATTCCTGAAAGATTACTAAGAAATGGGACATTATTGCAACACTCTTATAATCGTTATCGCAAATAGGGATGTCATTATTCACAGTGGATGATATCAACGTTATTTCGATACTACTGGCCATCTGTTCGCAGTACCAACAGTTAAAATATTATGCAAATGCAATCATCAACGTACATCTGACAAAACTGAATATCATCCTTCTCTTACATCATTGACAAGAATACTGTTGTCTTTGTCGAATTTCGGCATCAATACGTTTTATACCAGAAACACTGGGTTTCCTGTGAAAACTGGTATTAAATAACACCTCATAAATCATTCACCGATGAATGAATGATAGGGACCCAGATTGCGATACAAGTATAAACTGTGTGGCGATACCCCGTGAGCTTTGGCTACAGGTCCAATGCAGAATTTGCTTCATTTTGAAAACAATAATACCCATACTTATTAAGTATTTTATTTCTTCATCAATTTCTATGAAATATACGCCACACTAAGGGGACACTTATTTGCTTTCCATGAAATACATGATCTTTTTAATGTTAACACTTGTAAAAGATGCATGTTGGTGAATACGTCATAAATCAAGCACATTTATCCTCGCATCAGTTTGTTTTATTCCTCCAATGGTTTGCAATTACTCGACTGGGTGATGGATGCAGTGTCGTTCAGTATTTAATGTAGGTTGTAATGGACTATTTATGACTAGGTTGCTGGGGAAAATGTCATCATTTACAAATATTTCTCGGTTTAACGATAGACAGCGTATCATTTGTTGCTCCCAGTTCATACTGATTGCTAAAATATCCCTATAAAATAGAAACCAGAAACTATAGACAACACTCTCATTATTTGTGAATATTGCTTTATTGTCTTGCGTTATGACACAACCGCTCATTTGTTTTAATAGCTCGTTGCAATAATTTGTTAAATGTCTGCACATGGTACCAATTTCATAATACAAGGACACAATTACTTGCAGTGTTTCCTATAATAACCAGCTAGTGCTATAACATTACCACGCTGTTAGCCTATCGGAAATTGGCAAAGCACTCCCACTGATTTCACTACAAATAAAACATTACATTTTGTAATCATTTAAACAAATACTGCTAAGACTCAGATAAACATAGTGATACTTATGATCATCTCTTGAATCGTAATCTCAGACATTGCGTTGATACAGTATACCGTCATCTGTGACCGAGTGATTAGCATCCGCTTGCCGTGACGGGTAGTGCGTTTGTGCCCAAGAATCGTAATACCGAAGTCGTTCTAGTACTAATAAAAAAAAACAAAAGTAATAATAATGTGACTGTGTTTTCTCTATATGACTAACATAGTGTTTTGTGTTTTTTATACGCCATACTCGTTCTGATACCTTGGAAATGGTTTTCAATCGGAGAGGACTATAGGTTTGCCCTCCGGATGTCTGTCTGTCCGTCGGTCCAAATCGGGATCCAACAACTCGAACAGTTTCCAAGCTATGTTTATGAATCTTGGTATGTGGTGGCGCCAATAAGATTATATCCATGCAAATAGTTTTCTTTGATTCTGACAATAATGTGGTTGCTATCGCAACAGGAACATTGGACATCATTTAAAGGTCATTGTCTCAAACCGGTAGGGAGCTACATTATAGTACATGATCCGCCCAGTTAGATATGTTAACGACACTCAGGAATGCATCCCTTGGTAATTGTATCAATCACACTAACATGCTAACGTCTTTCTGTGCGTGTGAACTTATTGTTGACACGTTAAGTAATGACAAAGTACTATCATATCAAATCATGAACAGGTGCTGCACGGGACGTCAAACACTCATACGTCGACCATTTAATATATTCGTAGACCATCGTTCTCAAATGATTATATAGCAAACCGGTAGCATGTCATCAGCCATTATATTGTCATAGTAACGCGCTACGAGTCCCGACCGACTTAGCGTACCTTTTTCAGCAGTTCGACTAGTTATAAATTCCGATTTAGAAATTTACATTCCCATGTTTCTGCCAGATTAATGCAAACTGTTTTCATGACATTTCATTATTTTATGAAGTTATTTGGACGACGAAGTGTGAATTTTAAACTGTTATATCTAGGCAAGTCACGTATTCAATAACGCCAAAATGTCTATGACTTTACGCATGGAAATTAATGCGACTATTAAATTGTGCACGGGGCTTGGACAAACACAGCGTACACACAAGAGCTGCTACAGAGCGAATGGAGATCATACAACATGCGGTGACGAAAGCAAATTTGAAGAGCAGCATGGTATTTAACACGACACAAGGATGGGCAGATACGCAAATTTAGGACGTTCCACGTAACGTCCGTCAAAATATGCGATGTGTTTTCTTGTTAACATAAAGCCATTATGTCTAGCCTTCATCCTTAACTTAGACTATGTAAGATATTGTGATAGATATATTAAATCATCTACAATTTGAATTTTTATGTTTAATTCGATATTTATAATTTAATAGCATATTTTTGTCCGGGATTACCATTTGAGAAACAGCAAAACGTCAATAACGTCGACGTCAGAATATACTTAGCGGTGTGTGGTGGTCGCGGTAAAGTGATGTTTTTATTTTAGCCCAATTTTCTTGTGAAATGCGTTACTTCATGCTATATTTTCTGCAGTTGTGTAAGAAAGACTGTAATTTAACGTGGTGCAATTTGTTTTCCCCTGTGTCATTGGATATTAAATGATTAACACCGTGTACGAATTTATTGAATGACTCGAATGTAATGCTTCTTCTTATAACATGCGAATCAACTGGATATCAGTGAAGGTTACGCAGGGTTGTTAGTTGAAGGCTTTAAAGCGCACCCACTGAATTATGTAAAAAAAAGTATGTGGACTATTTCCAAAGTATCAACAAACATAAGTGCTGTATTTTAGCAGTTTTACTGTTGAAACTAGGTCGTTTAGCTTGGGCATTTAGCTTTTTCGATTGCTGAAACTTGTTCATTCATTTTCTCGTTATGTTATGTGTTGGGCATTGTGCCTTGCATGTGTTTATGTAGCATGTGCTCGGCTGGTCCAGTGCTGCCTTCCATTTCAGTTTCATTTAAATACCTTTTATGGTTTGGCAGTTATACGCAAAAGTAAAACATTACGTATTAGAATATTAGAATTTTGCAAAGGGACATAATTCTTCCAATATTGGAGGTAAATTTAGGTTACTTGCAATAAGATAGCATACCGTTGTTGTGAGGTTATGTGTAAACTTTGAAGATGATAATATGGTTGGTTTTCAAGTTATTAAGAAGAGAACATGAAAAATGTGAACGGGCACCGCATGAACGTTTTCGGGGCCCTAATTATGTCACAAAAGTCATGTTTCAAGTTAAAGATAAAACATCAGGTTGTTGTTCTCCAATATTTTAGTACTAGGAGTGTAAAGAAAGTAATGTTCTTCGAAATGCATTTATAACTTACATTTTACATTACATAATAATTCAATGCCTTTGAAGCTATTTGTTGATACACGTTTCGTGACCCAAGTCGGAACCTTAAATCCTGTGGAGAAGTGCGTGTATCCACCATTATTACATTATTCATGCGAATGCAAGTTCGTATGTGCCATGTAGAAGACTCAATATAAGACATTATTAATTAGACTACGTGAATATGCCCTGTTTAACCGAAAGCCTTTCAGGATGGCAGATGTCGGAAATTGTCTGTTACATTGTCTTGTTGTTCCATCTCGTATATGTTTTGCTTTTATGCACGCCGTTGCCTGTTTAAGGTTGTATGTGGGGGGGGGGGGTATGTGTGAGGCTTGGTGCTCCGTTTACATGTGACATTCGTCATTGTCCGTACCAAGGTTGGCGCCTATTGATAACCTTCCTTTATGTATGCATTGTCCATTTTATATTTCAAAATAATAAAACGAAAGTATTGTCAGTATGCAATGCTGTTAAAGTTTGTGTTTTATATGTCACCCTTCGTACCATAGTCAAGTATAATTATAAGGCTGCTTCATTACTTTCTAAACGACGTACTAAACGACGTACTAATAATTGTTACTCTTTCTGTTGTGTGTTGCTTTCTAACGTGTGTTTTTGTTTGCTTCTTCGTGCATATCGTGCGCCTCTTGTGCTCCGTTGTGTCTTCTAATTGCTGTTTCTCTTTCTAACCTCTTAGTTTCTAAGTTCAACATAAAATACTAGAACATGGTGCTAGATCAGCTTTGTAAGCTGCTAAACCGTAAACTTTTTTTTTCCAAACGTAAATAATCAGTTTTATTCGTAACTTTGATTAGGGCCACTTTCATAGAGAACTAGAATTGTGCACGACAGTCTTTTTGTGTATTTAGTGCTCAGTAATGTCTGATGAGTGCTGCATTCCCTTCCCTGTCCGATTTGTTGTTATCTCATATCGTTGTTTAAATTATATAACAATGGGCGGATATATATAAGCACCGCAAGTACGAAGGTGTTGTGAGCTATGTGTTTTAGTCCGTATATTGATCAGCAAACGGTTTAGATCAATCCCTTATACTCGAGAGGCTACAGTAATGACATTCCTTCAGTGGTGGCACAAATAATGCAGAGTAATTCGTTTATTTCGTTTCACAAACCCGCAGTGTGGTAAAACATAAATGTTGAAAGTTCGTTTTGGATCTTAATGTAATTTGGTAACACATGAGCGACCGTTTGAAGAGTATTACCGTACTAAAGAACCTTTATCATGTTAAATTAAGGAACCTGTAATTCCTATAGGAGTTTGAGATAATGGTGCACAAAAAGCATTCCTTATGTTTTTGTTAATGGGGCGTACCTATTGCTATGGTAACCGTTAACTAAAAATGTCCGTCTATTTTCTATTACTCAATATTAATTAATCAGAATAATCCATGCATTGTATTCAATTACTAAATGGTGTAATGTTTGTTTTGTTTTAGTTGGAATACAACAGTTGACACGGATGAGTACCTTTCAAGCTGAACCGAAAAATATGGGGCATACGTGGGAGACGATGGAGAAGTTAGCCAAAGACAGTCTCTTGTAGAGGTCGATTACTGCTGCCCTACTTGCTAGACGGCCTAACGTGCATTTGTAAGCAAGAACGTAAGTGAGTAAGTAAGCATTACGGTGTTTTACAAATAATTGTACTCGTCAATAGTATTAAATTATTCAGTAAGTCACTTCCCAAGTAAAACATCCCTGGTATCATTTTACGTAATACTATAAAGTAATTATACCGACAGGCACTATGAGGCCGTCAAACTGAGTATACTTTACTGGTATACTGGTATTGTCATTTCGAAATATAGGACATTAGCACGTAAACACTTACTACTCTGTGATAAAACGCTTACGTTTATGGTTACAACACCTCCGATCGACAGGCTTTAAATACGTTATTTCGATCAAACTTCATCGTCCAATGCGTAACTTCTTCCAGGTGTGCCCACACACATCGATGTGTCACATGATCAATTTCGTACTGAGCGTTTCTCGCTTAAGCGTTAAGAAAGGGAAAATTAATGGTCCAAGCATAAAATGAACAATGCACAACGTAAGCTGAAACTGTTTGCTACAAAATGGATTTCCTATTCAGCTCATTTGAGAACGAATAATAAAGATTGATACCGGGAGAGCAAGTATCGGATAGAACCCAAGACTTACCTTAGTATATTGAACTAGGTAATTCCCATGTTAGTAAGAATGTTAACAAGACAATTTTTTAAAGGAGCCGCAATTGTGTGGTTTACATGGCATGAATACTGTTATATCTAGCATTAACTATAACGCTGTTATAAATTATTCTCAACAACTGAAATCTCTAACGTTTTATTCAGATAGAATCAAATTGAGCGGGAAATATTCCAATTTACACAGGTATTTTACATTATATACTGGGAGTCACTGAAAAGTTACAACTTATATATATATCTGTATTTTGTATACAATATGACCTATCGGTACAAAAGTTTTCTAGTGTGCGCATTTGGATATTGTTAAATGTGACTACTCAGTAAGGTCAAAACATAGTCGTAAGTACAGGTAGCGTGTAACCCTCGCATATATACAATTACAAGCACATTATAAATCACTGAAACATTATTATGTGACCATTCTAAATAGCTTACTGCCATTGGAACCAAGTCATCATTCCGTTGACCAATTGTATGTGCAGTGTTGCAATGTCACCAGATTATTAACATATTATTAATTCAAAATAAATTTAAAGTACTTGATATTTCCACATATTTATTGGATTAAAGTAAAAATGGAATACAAGGAATCGATAAAACCGAATTATGCTCCTCGAAGCGAGTGCTTGTCCCAACATTGGAAATAACATATTACAGATACAGGTAAAAAAAAGAAAATAATGTAGAATTATGGTTCTTTGACACCGCACTTCCTCTTGAAGGTATCTATCATTATGTGAAGTTTCAATCAAATGCCATTGGTCAATACTGTTCAAGTTAGTTAGTAAGTAAAGACTATTTATAGTAGATAACATATTTGGTGTTATACCTATTTTCAATATGGTCTACAGTTAGGGACCTGCCAAGCATTAATTTGTATGAAAAGGGAGATAATTAAAAAACAATAAAGGTACAGTTTTATTTTTGTGGCACTGCACTTCTCCTCAATGAGATTTATTCACCTATAAAGTTTCAAAACCTGGACAAGAAGTAAGTATAAAAGTACAAAATAACTCCAAACATTTACAATAAAGAGACTGTTACGTACGTTTCTACGCTCCCTACAGCGCTTTGATTTCCACTTAACCGTTACAATTCACACGCTGCTTAAAATTGCTTAAAATACTAGAATATTTTGATATTTGACCTTTACAAAACCCTGATACACATTTTCATTGGCTGATGAAAGTTTAATTGTTTGTATAGACAGTAGAGAGTTACAGCAGAGAGTTTATAGTGAATATGAAGGCTGCGTGTTGAAAGGTTTAAACGAGTACACACTGTATGAGGTTTATATATTTCATGGTTCTATTGACTGGTCATTATTATTTGTTTTAATCAATTGATAAATTGATAGTGCGAGAGTTTTAATGTATAATACAAGTCATTCTTTTAACACACGTGCGTTTTATATACAATGCATTTAAAAACCCGTTTACATTATCACATTTGCCTGGCTGTACGCTGGTTTTGGATTCTCCTGTCTAAAAATAGCAATAGCGCTAATACACTAGCAATAATGCAGAGCCTAGAAACGATGTAGTTTCGGGCGAGGCAATTGGAGAGTAGTACGTTTCTTGAGCACCGCACTTCCTCTCAATGAGATCTATTCACATATGAAGTTTCAAATTGATATATCTAATACTGTATGAGCTATGGGCCGGACAAGAATTAAGTATGAAAAGATAGAAAGGGGAGTAACTAAATTAATAATTATGCAATCAAGAGTTATGGTTCTTGTGCACTGCACTTCCCCTCAATGAGGTCTAGTCACCGATGAAGTTTCGAATTGATATCTAATACTGTTCAAGTCATGGCCCGGACAAGAATTAAGTATGAAAAATTCCAAAGGGGAATAACTAAAAAAATGCAATCAAGAGTTATGGTTCTTGTGCACTGCACTTCCTCTCAATGAGGTGTATTCAACTATGAAGTTTCAAAATGATATCCCTAATACTCTTCAAGTTATGGCCCAGACAAAAGTGTGACGGACAGACAGACGGATGGAAGAACGGACAAAACGGCGACTATATGCTCACCCTTCGGGGAGCATAAAAAATACACAATTAAGCCCTCCTGCATTTTAAATGAGGACTTGTCCTGCATTTTAAATGAGGACTTGGAATTTGATGATGGTGCAGTTACATTGTACCTAGGGTTTTTCTACTTCACTCTGGGAGCTGAAATATTGGCTGTCATTTTGAGGTATTACAGCTCTACAGAGGTTAAATTTATAGCTATGCTCATTCAGGTTATTGTAAAAAGGTAAACAACAAATTACATGTAGGTCCTTTGGCAATCCCTTGTTAAACATGTTAAAAGCTAAACGTGCATTTCTAAATTATTTAGCTCTCAATAAAGCAATTAAAAAAGGTACAAAGGTCTATTTTCATTGTAATATTTTTTTCGAACTGACAATTATTCATTCAGACTGACACATATTCATTCAGACTGACACATATTCATTCGGACTGACAACATTTTGACCGTCGTTGGATAAGGAAATTTATTGGCCTGACTGTCGTGCGGATAAGGTTAATAATCGGCACAACCGACGTGCGGATAAGAAAATTAATCGGTATAATCATCGTGCAAATAAGGAAAATAATTAACTAGACTGTCGTGCGGATAAGGAAAACAATTCAATTATTGGCACAACCGTCTTGCGCATCAGGAAAAAAAATGGCACAACCGTCGTGCGGATAATGAAAATAATTTGCATGACTGTCATGCCCATAAGGAAAATAATTGGCACGACCATCATGCGCATAAGGAAAATAATTGGTACGACTGTCGTTCGGATAACCACAGTAATCGACGACTGTCAGATACATAAGGAAAATAATAATTGACACATAAAATAATTGGCACGACTGTCATGTGGGTAAGGACAAAAATTGGCACGATCGTCATGCAGATAAGGAAGATAATCAACAACATACTGTTAAAAAGGATTTCACGAGCATCTGTCGATTAACGATGCTCATCCAAGTCTGCCCAGCTCGACTGAATCAATCTGTTTTCATAAGTCTGTGATATATCTTCATTTTGGTTACTAAACTTTTAAAAGATTTCAGATTTATTTAACAGTTTTCAATAGTGTTAAACACGTACAGTCACAGTGTAACACACGATGCTTTGTACTGATGTAAACAATTGGCGTGCAAAAACGAAATAGCAAAGCACGATAGATGCATAACATTGTTCAAAAGTAATTTACATTTTTTAGCATTTTGGGTCGAATCGGTACGAGTATGACAGTGACTTACTTTCACATTCAAGGTTTAAACTCTGTATCGGATGTTGATTAAATTGCATTTCTACGTTCGTTGTGAGTATTAAAGAAGATTTTCCTTGTTCAACAAGTACTCGCAACGTGTAATCAGTTATTTGCGGCTATTTTCGATAAGATTTTATCAAAACTGTGCTATATCTACTTCCGCCGTCATGTTTAAAACGCGGCCAAACTGCGGGCAAATCAAGCAACTTTAAAATCATCAATATATTGTTCATAACATTAGAAAATTACTTATATAATCAAAATAAACAGCACAATATCACAATAAATGCTAAAATACTGATGTATTACCGTTAAACTCTTGGAAGCAAGTACCCGGGCCAACCCATTCTGTGGCGCACCGGTAGTTTGACCGCGTTTTAAACAAGTCTATTTATAGTACAGAATTTATAAATAGACTAATACCGGCGATACAAATATTTTGTAATGTATAAATTTCCGCAATTTATTTTCTTGTTATTATCTATAATTGATAAATAAGAAAATTTAAATGAAACTCTATATTATTGTTTTCACGCGAAAAGATCAGCATCATTGGTAAACGAATAAAACTAGCGATAAAACTAGCGATCAGTTCAGTAGTAAAAAAATAGACACCTCTACGCTAAAGGGGATCAGCAATTAAATTAAAACGGAAACATTTTTTATTTTCAATACGAACATAATCCATCCAAAAAATGTCATTTATGGTGGGGTCAATAATAATTAAAATGTGTTTATATAGGTATCAATTAATAGCTTCAATATCCACGCCAACTTTATTCATTTTATTAACTATCAGTAACTTGTCCTTTCACGTCCAGGGGAGAAATTTGGTTGGTATTCCAATAAACATGTTCTGATAACAAACTAATTCTATTACATACTTTTGCTATTGTAGTGCGATGATAATTCCCCAAGAGACAAATTTTATCACGGATTCGGTAAATTAAAAGTGATAATGTTTTTTTTTCAATTTTTCGTGTTCGTCCCACTTTTCCCAGAAGGAAACACGAAGCGCTCGCGTGTTCATCTTTTTATATCATTTCCAATATCTAGGCTTAAATAAAACAAAATCGTATCATGTCTTGAGATTTTATTAAATTTTCCAACTGTTAGTGATTTCACTGATCTGATGATAAATGAGCGAAAATCATTTTGTGACAAGAAAAGTAGATATTCTTGTTTATACATATTCTCCAAGGGTTTGGATTTCCCATCTCTTCACGAGTTATGAATACTCTCGCTCATTCCACACAACGTTATAACATTAATCACAGCCAATCATAAGATATCAATTGATGATAGAAATAAAACATACGGATCTTGACAAACTTATTCATGTGTAAATCATGCCATACAAAGCCAACACTTTTACTTTAGGAAACTTTCACCGGCTTTACGTCAAAAATCACTCTCAAATAGAGGGACAATCGGTGGTATTTTTAATATGGGAATACACTGTAAATACGTTTAATCTATAATGTAATTTACTTTCATAAGAATTTTCAGGAATTTTAAGATGTCCAATTTTAACAGGAAAGAAACACATGCTTACTGTATCACGGTTGGGAAACCACGTGACCAAAAGTGGTGCAGTGCACAATTTTCGACCCAAAACAACGTCAACCCGGGTAGGTTTTTTTTCACTCTGACTGCTTTGATACGCCATTGCTTTCAGTTAGATAGCGTGTATAAACCACGCCAATGAAGCTTTATGATATTTGATGCAATTCTACTCCATTTTAACGTAATCCTTGCCCAACCGATTCCAACTTTATGAATGTAGCACACACTTCTGTTCGCAAGTTATGCATCTAGCACAGCTATTGTGGCAAATATTCTGCCAAATGATGGATTAAATGGAAGCTTAAATGGAAGCAGTGTGTGAAATATAAAATATCTCTCACGAAACTTTGGAAATATCATCATACGAAGGGTTCGGTAACGGACACTTTGCGTTTTTCTTAAGGTAGCGTACACGAGATCTTTCTGAAGGCAATGTGCACTTACAAATTCTTTATTCTAAATAAAGTTAACTAAAATTTATAGCTAAAATATATTTAGTGTTATTTCAATTGCCTTTGTCGGCCTAGTCGTCGACGTCTATAAAGACTGCAGAGTATCAAAAATGTTTACTATCTATATCAGCACTGCTTTATCTTGACATTTTTATCTTACTTAGTTCTAAACGATTGCTTTATCATATTTACAAAAGCCGACACATAAGATTGGGCACTGTTCATTCGTTATGATGATTTCGATGTCGATAGATTCAAACAGCATTTTCCTACATACGTAAATAGTCTGACTTGAAAAATGGCAACTTGTTGACCAGCGGATCATCTTGTTTAAAACATTACCGAACAGGCACTAGCCACATTATAATACCAATGGCTTTGATATTAAGTATATGATGGCTATTATGGTGTATTTCTCGGTTAAGTGTTGCCTTCCCTGTTAAGAGTTTTCATGATATTGTTTTCTATCTGTCGTTTTATCCTTTCACTGGACTGATTTCAAAGAAAGTTAACAATGCATGTGAGTATAAAACTTGGATATGCATATTGATGGCGAGATATTTAAATAATTAAGTAATTTCATTAATATGCTATTATTTATCTGCACTTTTGCCCTGTCACCATTGACACTTCAAAAGGCTTTGAAGTAACATAACTGTATCAGGAAATATGCACCAGTATTCCTACCTGGGGGGAACAAGAAAATTAGACAAACGCATCTTGGGGGAATTTAATAACCTCATAAAATGAGTCTCGGGGAATATACGAGGGGTGATCAACAAATACGCGGGAAAATGCTCTGAAATCTTTGTTACGTGACCAATATTGCAGAAAATCGGTCAGATAATAGATTGGCGTAAAACAAATGCATAACTATAAAAAGATTAAACTTCAGGAAAAAAATGGTCGAAAAAAACAAAGAACCGCAACGTCACTATGGCTACACCGGCCCAACGTCATCGCGACGTCGTTACGTATCACTGTACAGATACTCATTCGTGGCACAATTCATAATGTATAACGCTTTGAATGATTCTAAAAAAATAGCTGTTCAACCAGATACACTTCATATACCTGTCAACTGAAAATCAATTGTTTTCCTTTGCAACTTGCATGTAAATTATAAGAATCAAAATTGATGACGTAATTTGACGTTATTGACGTCGTATAGCTAATTTGCATGTCGGTATTGATTTAACATGGCTATATATGAGATACTATGCAAAATAGACATCTGTTTTGTATGCTATTACATATTTTATACATTTTGCAATATTGCTATTATTAATTTATGGCATTTCATACGCAACACGAATTTTCGTCGCCGATTTCTGTATAGAACTCATTTTCAGACAACGACTTCGAAACAAATAGCTCTAAAACGGAATTTTGACGTTAAAACAATATTTTAAAATAATGAGTGTAATGTTATATCATTGCATATTCATAACCTGCTAAATTAAAAAGTATAATTTTACAAACGCACGAATGATACGTCATCGTTTGTTATGAGCAACTTTGGAAAATATGAAAATTTGGGCCGCATGACGTCGAGTGACGCTGCCATAGGAAACCGCGTCCGTTCTGACTCTGATTAATATTGATGGTCAGCGGTGGATCAATTCAAAATAAATTTATCTCCATGTTCAGAAAGTTTCAACGACTTACAATGACAAATAAAGAAATGACAGCACTTTTCCGCGTATTTGTTGATCACCCTCGTACTTTGGTCAGGGTCGTCCGCACCCACTACCCTCGGGCGGGACTGGTGCAATACCGGGGCATATTCATCACTTTCAGTGCTGGTTCTTGTTTTTATTTGCAGACAATGGGTCGTTCCAAGTAGTTTATTGTTAAAAGTGGCGGAAAAATCATACATTCTTAAAACAGACCAGCTTCTATCAAGGCCAACAGTCATGGGCGAAATATTTCAGAAGAACATCCATGCTGAAAAAGCATAATACGTATCTATAATATACATATAGATCTACAACAAAGCGATTATATCAACCTTTTTAACTTAATGTAGCAGCCACATTACACTTGATAATACAATACTCGAGCCGACGAATTTCATGGCTGCCTCCCGGTACCACCTAAGTACCCCGATAAATATCAGCTCAAATTCGGCGATTATGCCTAGGTCCCACTGAGAAATTCCTCATCGGCGATATGGAATTACAAATCTTTTCTCTCGATGGCCCCCGATCGCTCCCGATACTCACCCGAAGCTCCAAAATGCCATCGGGAGTACTTCCCCGAGGCAGTGGGACCGACCTTTAACGTCGGGAACACATCGGGAGTTCTCCCGATGCCTCACAATAAACACCGAATCATCCCCGATAAATATCAACTTTTATTATTTGCTTACAATGAATTATGGAGTTTTTGCAGTGAAAACCACTTTGTTATTTTCAGTTTTAGAAGCTGGTTCCAGTATCATGCAGAAAAAGAAACGCCACTCGAAAAATATTGATTCTCTGTGATCACTCGGTGAAACAAAATTCGATCTTACACCGAAATCAACCACCGGCAATACATCCCCGAGGCAGTTGGTACGACGCATAAAGTCGGAAATACATCGGGAGTTCTCCCGATTCCTCCCCATTTCACAAATTGTAATTAACATCGGGAATGCATTGCCGATGCATAAACTGCTCAGTGTGACCTAGGCTTAAGGTACCAAATACCGACAACTCTAGTATTTGTTTTCAAACGAAAATGACAGTAAAACACAATTATTTGTTTCATTTTTATTTGTAAACAAAGGCTCGAGTTCTCATCGGTGCTCTATTGAGATATCTACTAGTAATAATCCATGTTTATAGATCGAAGACGAGTATTGAAAGTCCACCTTTCAAAGCAAGCGATCATTCTTAAACATCTAGATGTACTTGTCAGCGAGCGAATGCTTTAACCCAAATTCCACAAGTAGGTCTATTTATTATTGTGAATGTATGACATCACAAAACTATGGTGTGGATCATTTGTTTGTATACAGTGCTGTACTTGGAGAACTTGGTAGTCTCCCTTTATCGGTCATCTGCAAAGAAAGGTCGTTAAAGTATTGGACTAAAGTTATGAAAAATACTGAATCACCTATGTATAAAATGTATAATGCTCATTGTCTTAATGTACCAACTAATTGTTGGGCAACTAGAATCAACTCTGTGATTGATCACCTTGGTTTTGGGTATGTAAGACACACTTTCGATGTAAATGTTAACTATTTCCCAACAACACAGCGTAGACTTCGGGACCAATATTTGCAAGAATGGAGAGAATCTATAACCAATATGCCAAAATTAGAGTATTATTGTAAATATAAAATAGAATTTAAATTTGAAGAATATCTTAATAATATTACAAATGACGACCTAAGAAAACAGTATTCCAGAATGAGATTATCTTCTCATAGCTTAGAAATAGAATCAGGACGTTTTAGAGGTATAGAAAGGGAAAATCGGCTTTGTATTTTATGTAATCAGAAAGTAGTTGAATCCGAGTATCATTTTATGTTATGGTGTGACACTTACAGAGCCATAAGATCAAAATATTTTCATAATATATCATAGCCTTGTGTACAAAAGTTTTTCTCCCTTATGTCAACAAAAAATAAACATTTGCAAATTAAAGTAGCCAAATATATTAAAGAATGCCTGCTTATAAGAAAAAATACCCTGGAAATTTTAGCTGTTCCTTAATTGTATGTTGTAAATACGTTATTTATATATTGAAGTATTAATGTATGTGTATATCTGATTTTCATTTTTTTTGTATGTGTATGTATTTTGTCCTTGCCATAGTTTTTTGTGTTTGTAAATGGCCAAAGGCAACTTGTTTGCCGATTATGCCAATAAAATTGTATTGTATTGTATTCAGTTGGGGTCAAATCAACTGTTTGTTAATTGACGAGTTAGACAGAAGTATTCGTTTCGAGTATTAGAAATTAAACATTTTATGTGTACGCTACAGTCTGAAAAATCGCAAAAAGCAGTGTCCGTTATCAAACCCTTTGTATAATGATATTTCCGAAGTTTCTTAAGAGGCATACTTTATATTTCAAACACTGCTTAGAATATTTGCAAGCTTCCATTGAAACCATCATTTGGCAGAATATTTGACACAACAGATGTGCAAGATGCATAACTTGCGAACAGAAGTGTGCGCTACCTAAACATTTCGTAAATTGGAATCGGTTGGGCAAGCATTAAGTTTAAACGGAGTAGAATTGCATCAAGTTCAATAAAGCCAATGAAAAAGCTTTCAACCGCAGGGTTTATGCACGCTATCTGACTAAAAACAATGGCGTTAGGGTTAAAACCCCTACCTGAGTCGACGCTTTTTTGGATCCCCACCGTGTGTGTGCAAGTAAGGTTTCACATCAAATTATGTTAATATTAGTGACATTTCGCGTTCTGTTGAAGTTAAGACTCCATGGTAATGTTTTATGTAACGCAACAGTATACGTACATGCTGCATTCAATGTTGTTGGTAAATACTTTAGAACTTAATAATAGTTAACATCGATAACAAGTATCTCATGTCCATAGACGACACACATCTAAACGTCATCATGCTGATTGGTCAATACATTAAATTTAATTCTTTAATTGGGTGTATTTCTCAAATACATTAATACAATTATTTTAGAATATCACATGTGAATTACAGTACATTGAGCACTATAGGTAAATATATAGAAATTTACAGTAAATGTAAAATTTAGTTGCATAGGGTTAAAGGGAAGGGTTTGAAGCCCCATTACTTTATATACACACAAACTTACTAATATTCCATCGGTCTATGATACGATATAACCCTCGATAACTGTCAATATGTCGTAACTACGTGTTTATTAACAACTATATTCGATTACCTATTGATAATGTGATACTATAGAGCGACAAAATGACAATAATATCCTGTATTACAGAACATAATGACTACTGAGAATGGTAAGACAGGAAGGTAATGGTATACAATGATGGCATCACATCACATCATGGTCATATCAATAAATCAACCAGAATAACGAACGTTAAATATCGTCTTTGGTGAAATATATAATATATACTTGCCTATAATATATAATTTTGTAGTTCTTTCTAAGAATTTCGACTTGCCCGAGCCGACATACGTCAGCCATTTTCTTGCGTAAGATAACCTATTTTTGTTCAAGAAAAATTTGAAATCTTGTAACGACCGGTTTGATTAGTCTGGTTCACGACATTCTTACAAAATGAATCTTTTTTGGATTTTTTTTTGAAATCGTAAACCATCGAGAAGGGATATAAAAATAACGAATGTTGTGTTTTTTTGTCTTGTTACGTTAAGTGCGGTTTGATGAGGCTTCATCCTTTGTAAGTCTGGGAAGTCATAGGATGAGTAATCACTAGAAATAAAGCAAGAAAACCAAGGTCATCATGTTTACATACATTGTTTTTGTCAATCATTATATGATGTGCTACTATAATTACTGCGAAAATGTTTGTTATTTCGTCAACTAACGTCAACTGTTCCACCAACTTGACGATGCTTTGTGAATACCAACAACTTTTTATCGAAGTGTTACAGGGGCCCATCCGCGGCTCCGTAAGTAACGTAATGTACGCAGCACTGATTCATGTTTGGGCGGAAGTGGCGTGGAAGTAATATACGACAATCACACAGTTTCGTTTAATGACGACTAATGTTAATGTTTAGTAAATAATAAAAAATGTCCACAGAGTATCATGGAAGTAAATAAAGTCACAAAGGTAAATTTCACATTGTCAAGTTATTAGAAAGTCACAATTTTAAGTTTCAAAAAGGTACGTTATAGTTATGTAGCGTAGTCATTAAGACTGGAATCAACAAGAACTGTATACTAAGAGTATGTCACAAAGACTGCCTTGACCAAATTCATAATTTAATTTCAGTGTGAACTTCTTTTTAATTAACCAAATTGAATGTAATGTAATATTTAACGTTAAAAGCTAGGTAGGCGGGGTTCCATATAACATGGGGTCATAAAGATTTTATTCAAATTCATGAAAGCTTTGCATATTACATAACACATTCCTTTGACGTATAAAAATCCAGTGAAGCAGGTGTCGAAAACCAATTAAAATGCTTATACTGTACAAACAACTATAATTTTAATGCTAAACTAACATACTAAAACTACGCTCTACCAAACAGACAATGGTTGTGTTTTTATGCGTACATATAAACTGCAACGTCACTATCACAATATCCTTACTGGACTAATGCATTACGCGAACGATAGTCAACAGAAGAAATCCGCAAATATAACCAATAAATTAAAGTTAAAACGTATTTCGAAGCATGTCAACTTGATAGTATTATTCCCTGATAGTACATACATCTTGTATTTCATTTTAATTTTGAAACATCTAACGTCGTGTAAGTTACTAAAATCAGCAAAGCCAGTTGTCAAACATTACTCTATTGAGACTTTAATCAAATTATTTATGCATTAAGCGTGTGAGCTTTGGAATTCTCTCACAATTATCGTTTCCCTGCAGTTCCTCAGCAGTAGAATATAATTATTTGCAAGCACAAAGAGTTTTGTCATAACGTTACATCCAACTAATCGGAAAACATAAATTTAAAACTCGGTATATGGTACTGAACATATTGAACACATCTTTTATTTTGAGACACAGAATGTAAAACATTGTTTTACAATAACATGTGTACAAATAAACATACATGAATTTGAATGGTTCTGGAGGCTGTTAATATTGTAGATGGCTTATAATTAAATTGAAATATAATATATTTATTGGCAAATAATTTGTATTTCTTGAGTAACAAAGCTTTAATTAGCATTATGTAAACTTGATTAAACTTAACTATACTTTAATAATTTAAATATAATTTTAGCCTTTGAAATTGCACGGATTTTGAAGTCGACATTATGAGCTGTATTTATCCAGATGAGATTTAATGTCTTTGCTCTAATTCTTTTTTTCGGCAATATGTTCGCCGGGTGAAGCACATTAATTTGGTCCAGGGTTTAAAACGTTATATTCTTTTGTGATATTTTCTACGTGCATGATCTCCATGTCTGTCGCTTATAAAGGATCAATGTATCTTGGTTGTTAGAAAACTAGTTAGATCAAATTATTTTTTTTAGAAACAGTTGAAAAATTCAGTAAACTATCTTAAATTATTTAGCAGCGTGGGGTGAAGTATTTTATCAAGGCTGCAATGTCGTCCAAAGTATTCAATACGACTGAGTAGAGCACACACTGTGTGTACGTCCTAAGCGTCAAATATAATTATGTGATATGATTGTTTCGACTAAATTATATTGCCATGAAAGTGCATTATTTTAGTTTACAACGCAAATAGTTTTGTCACTATACAAATATAAAATTGAACTTAGAGATTTTAAATTGGTTTTGTATTACTGTTTATTTCCTGGTTATAACAACTTATAATATTACCTTATTTATGCCCTTGTCGTGCGTGTTGGATAGCATGTGTGTCGGATTCGATGTTACTTTACACATGTAATATTATGCATTTCTAACGAATTCATTCAATTAGTGTATGCAATTGTTGAATCTATGCAGCGACAAAAACACTTTTGCGATCGGTCTGCTCTCGTATTTCTCGTAATTTTGCTCTGGTTCTAAGATTCACCTCCGCCATTGTGTATTTAAATGATATTCGATATTCTGCCTTGACGTTATTGTGGATAAATATTTTACCATCTCACAGCGATCGTTTTATTTGGACACTTACATGGTAGAAACTGCGTTTAAAAGTAATCAAGGGTGTATATAACATAGCTATAAAGTTGATTATAACCTTACCAGGTGTTTATTTCTACTACCACCAGTCACAATGCACTCATTGGTTATTAAAATATCAGCAACTAATACACAACGTCATGGTTCTTTTCTGACAGTTTCAACATGATAAACATGTTATATATACAATGTATATGGTATAATCAATAAACTGGGCAATAATGCTGCATGTATATCTTTCACGGATAACGCTGTCAGAGAGAATTTTCCTAATTACTTGGCTTTTACAACAATGCTTCCCCCAAAGCCGGAGGTCATTGGCCAATTAGGCAGGACTAAAATCGAATGACCACGCACTATGATTGTCTCAGTCGAACGCAAAAATATACAATGCTAGTGGAATGATCAGTTTCAACCACTACCACTCGAATTAGCCGGAATGGCCCCGAATATGACATGATTGTCTGAATTAAGATGAAATCGAAATTCGAAACACATTCAGAATGAAATTCGAGTTGACCAAAATATTATAGCCTTGCCAAAATGCCTTTCGAATACAATTGGAAAACCCTTCGAATATAGTTGGAATATACATCGGATCCGCCAGGAATTAAAGCATATGTTTAACACAACGGTGCACACAATTATTAGACGTTTATACTCGGCATGTAGATAGTACGGCTCATTACGACTATCGTGTGATAGTGGTATGAGACATAAATACGAAGGGTAGCGTTTCGGTCCATTGTTACTTGAAACATACCGTTTCAGAACGTTGTTTCGTTTCAACGTTTGACATAACGATCCGCGAAAGAGACCGGAAAATGTAATGATGTACGTTACACAACCAAATGGGAGGATACCCTAGGTTAGAACAAGAGCCAAAATGTCACAAAATACGCCCGTCTCGGGACATGATGAACGAACAAAAACAAGCAATCCAATATGTTTTTGATTAAAGAACAATAACCCAGGAAGGCCTAGGCTGATTTGGCCTACTATTAAACTTGTCCTAGATATTATACCCTTAGAACAAAGACAAGGCCAAATTCCTACTTATTTGGTAATTAAAGGTTCATAACCAAATAAGGCCTGAGCCGATTTTGCCTACAATCGTCATTAGCCTAGATATTATGCCAATAAGCATTGTCACAAAGTTTGAAGACGATCGGATGAAAACTGTTTGCCTTAGAGCACAGACAAGGTCAGTTACATACCTATTTGGTAATTAAAGGCCAGTAACCCAATAAGTCATAGACCGATTTGGCCTCTAATCGAACTTGGCCTACTAGGTATTATGGCCATAATCATTGTCACAAAGTTCGAAGACGATCGGATGAAAACTCTGAGCGTTTGAGTACAGACAAACTGCTGGACGCCACCGCCCGAAGTCAAGGGTGGTCCCATAATACGTTCCGTTTTTCAAACGGGCGTATACAAAGGGTCAATATGAAGTAGATATAGGATAAAAGCATCTTTATAGATATTAAGAAATAACAAATATGCAGTCTCGCTTTGTTGTATAAAAACATCGGTACGATCAATATACACGAAGAAGGCTAATTAATATCACGTGCTATGATAGACTGTCATATCGTCGGCTGGCTCTAATAGTGATCAAAGTGCCAAAATCATGCTTCGGAGAAAATGAAGACTGCACATTTGAAGTTGTCAAATATCTTTTGCAAACCGATTTTAAAAATTTAAAACGTTGATGTAGTACAATATTTTATTCTTCCCATAGTATTCCTTATTCCGCCTTAACATTGACGTTGATGTGTTTGTTTTGAAAATATGGTATCCAGAATGTGGACATTGAGCAACTTGTGCATAATTTGGTCGCTCACCAGGAGTTAGGACAAATAATTACCGAAATAACGCGGCTTCATTGGTTGATCTGGACATTGGCTCATATAAAAAGACTGGTAGAGAACAATGAGCAACTTAATAATAAACATTTCAGTTATCACGTGACAAAAATAAAGAACGGCAATTGGTCAACTTTAATTTATTAGTTTAAGTTGCTCTTAGAGTAACCAATCTCCGGGACATTTAGCAAACAGCACGATACGAAGTGGTTTAAATAGTGGAGCTAATTAATGCATTTGGAATTATGAAGTAATATTTTCACAGACATTAAGCAATGTCAAATGTGAAAGAAGGTGCAAAAATTTTATTTCAGAAAAATGGACATTGGAGACTGATAGAGCCAGCCGGCGATATACTGTAAAACACATATTTTCGTGGGTATTCAATTTCGTGGAATGTGATAAAAATCCATTTTCGTGGGATCATTAATTTGTTGATTACAAAATATGGAAGGGTAAAGCATTGTTTGGTATTTGGGAGTTCGATAAATTGTGGGCATAAGATTTTGTGGTCGAGTTTAACAACGAAATCAACGAAAAATCATCGCCCTCCAAAAATAAAGATTTTACAGTATGTCAATTATAAATGAACATGTGTGTGTTAAAAGATGATAAATCAATTGTAGACATGTTAGATTGCATTTAATAGCATAAAAAGTATTTGACAACGTTGGTATTGGGCAATTATATTTCCTAAGACAAAAGTTATCATTAATTATGAAACGCTTCAACCATAACTTCACGGCAATAAGCAATAATTCGTACCAAGCGTATTTAATTGTGCAGTTGTGACACCACATTCTAAATTATTCATTAACCAAACGAAGCAGAACAATTGAAATGGAAGGATAATGTTTTTATATGTATATAGCTGCTTCAAAATTAGGCTAACCAAGTAACCATGGCCGTAAAAGCAAAAGCAGACACTAGATAGTTAAGTCAATGCCCGATTGTTTACTATCTTTTGTAATCAGAAGGAATTGCTTCGTTTATGATGTTTATTAATGTAAAAAACAACTTCCATTATTATATTAAACAGATGCATAGATGTTCCAATATTATTTATTATGCTTTCAGCCGTACTTAATCAGTTGGCATCAAAGACGCCACATTCCTACAAATGGAATTGGCGACAACAATGTTCATGTTGTGTTATTATATGCTATGGAATGTGAATGCTATTTTATTACATAATAATATTATACTATTACACCTAGTGCTGGAAATACTAAATGAATTGTAGCGACGACACGTCTAAGTACTGTATTTCGATTTTCGAACATAACTTGAGTTTTAAGGTTTAATTAATTATCGATAAACGTTGGTGTTGGTTTAATTATTTTAGTGAGTTGGAATGGTCGTAAGAGTAAGCGTTTTGCATTAGATTTGTGTCTGACCATAGGGATTCGACCCGATAAAAATATCTTTCACATCTATACTATGAATATCTAAGACAGGGATCTTACTTTATGACTGACCCTCATATACCCAACTCAACATTATGTCCAATATTTGAAACAAGCCGAATACAATCATTTAATTTGTACTGCACACTTCAAGACAATATAATATTATACATAAAAAATACAACTTTTATCAAAACACGTACACAATGTCGCCTGTGTCGAGCATAGAATGTTCACAAAATGCGTAAAACGCGGTTTGATGACACAACCCTGCACAGACAGAAACTAGAAAACGGCCTTCGATTAGGAAGAGAAATCATTATTTACGCACGATCTCAGGATATTAGTACGACGATTTGATAGCGGGACATATTTTTTGCAACTTACCACCACCCATATATTTCTGTTCCGCTTAAATAGACGATAATCCGACTTCAGGGAGAACTGATATTCAATTTCTAATATTTACATTCATTTCGACCATTTGTAGTATCACGTGACGGATCATGTGACAATATAGAAAAGGATTGGTGTTCGGTAATACCATGCAACTCTTCAGCCAATCAAATTACTCGTAACAAAAGCCAGGCCGTTTTCTAGTTTCTGTCTGTGCAGGGTTATGTCGTCAAACCGAGTTTTACGCATTTTGTGAACATTCTATGCCCGACACAGGCGACATTGTGTACGTGTATTGATAAAAGTTGTATTTTTTATGTATAATATTATATTGTCTTGATGTGCAGTACAAATTTAATGATTGTATTCGTCTTGTTTAAAATATTGGACATAATGTTAAGTTGGGTATATGAGGGTCAGTCATAAAGTAAGATCCCTGTCTTAGATATTCATAGTATAGACGTGAAAGATATTTGTATCGGGTCGAATCCCTTTGTGTCTGACTGGTCGAGGTCAAATGTTTTCAAATTTATGCAATTGTTTTAGATGTGGATGTACATCACCAACTGA
The DNA here is from genome assembly GCA_947247005.1 of Spisula solida. Taxonomy (NCBI): domain Eukaryota; kingdom Metazoa; phylum Mollusca; class Bivalvia; order Venerida; family Mactridae; genus Spisula; species Spisula solida. The sequence goes on along the minus strand of OX365947.1, from coordinate 36,098,925 downwards.
CTTATCTAAGGCACGAAACATAATGTACACCCCAACTTACTTAATTACTGCTCAACATTTTGAGATGTATATCACCAACTGTGAAACGCATATCACTAACTGACTTATTTACTGCACGAAATGTAAAATGCTCATCACTAGTCGACTCATCTACTGTGCGAAATATAAATAAAAGGCTGCTACGGCATTCCGTACACCTGTGTGAATTAAATATTTTATACAAGTGTGTTTATTGGCATTTACATTTTGAGTCTTGGTTTTGCACACTTACATAATTGTTGTGCAAAGTAGAAAGCCTGTACATATATACACGCATTCATAAGATGTCTCCGTTCGTACGTTGAACCGTCAAGAGAACCTGTCAAGTTGCATTAACATGAAATATGAGTTTCTAATGCAAAATTACAATGTCTACGAGACCATTAAGCAATTTCTGTCATGCTTTTAAACTGAACCGATGTTCAGAATAATCAAACGCTGGCGTAAACTACTAATTGTGATGTTGCGCAGTTACGTACATTCTCTTAGCATTTGCATATAAACCATCTCTACGCAAGACAAATTAACAACAAGTCATCCTTCTCACAGCGACTGAGTGGTGTAGTAGAGCTCAAATACACTAACTTGCATTTATTTTTACACATTAGCTAGTGTTTGTCGTATCAAATTGCTTATACGTATTGCTGCATGCAGACGTAAGATCCTAAGAGAAATTCGATACTTTGTGACCGGATGTAAGGGTTTCACATAACTGAACAAATGAAAGTCAGAATGCTCTATCATGTGCTTTATCAAAGAGCTTGCGTTTAGAGGCATCGGCGTAACCAATAATGCTAGTTTGACTGTGATCAAACCATACACAGTGAAATTAAACATGATTCCTGGCACAATACATCCCATATAATAGCTTCATGGACTGGTTTTGACAGCTCATGGATATGTTTCGAAGTTTGTTTTTTTATTTTGGCATTCTATTGTTCGCCTGGGTTTCAAATGTGTGTATGATACATATTTAAAAAGAGTATATTGAGTCAGACAGGGAAGGCAGCACTCAACTTAACCAGCCGAGCACAGAAAACATTAAAAACACACACATCACAATACTCAACTAAACAAGCGCAGATCCGCCCAAGTCCAACACATACACGCGTTCGATCCTACAAAAGGCGCTCTAGTTACTCGATCAGCGAGTATAATCAATCGATTGAGTATATAGTATGGACGCAATGCAAACATTCACTGGATGCATGATGTGTACTCTTCGTGTGAAAGGTACATACTATTCTACTTTTTCCGCAGGCAATTCGTGCAATAGTGGAAATAGTTGACGATTTAGACATTTTGTTTTCTTTAAATAGCTAATTGACATTTTAACATTTCTAGGACTGATAAGTTGAACATGAGTCTGCCGCGAACTACATGTGTTAGTAAATACGCTGCATACACTTTGTCTAACATCTTGTTTTTTTAATGCACAATGATGTCATCTAAGAAGTTATGTCATGAATAGACAAACACAGAGACATATTTTTGTATGATGTGTGCCCTCGGAGGGAACTGACATTTAAAGCAATGCACATTATGTAATACTAATTAAATTATGGGACAGTGCTTCCGGGGCCTGTCTTAAAGTTAGATACGCGGATGTGTTATTAGTTTTTTGCTCATTAGCGAAGCAGCTTAAATGTTAAAACAGTGCAAAAATTGTATTGTTTAATTATTATTTAAACTTTGTTATTTGAGCTAATTACCAGCTGTTTACAGCGAGTCACACATTGGCTAGTAGGGTGAGATGAACTTACAACAACTGAGCCGTAATAACCCCAGACATATGGCAATATATCAAAATGGCTTTCATGCACTTTCACGCGTACAATAAATGCGCCGAATAGGAAAACAATAAACGTTCACAAGAAGATGATCATGTTGCTTTACTTATTCATGAAGGAACATCGTATCTTATGTTACGTAATTTTATACACACTACCGTATGGGTAATCATCGTCGCCTCCACTGATATACATGTCATGCATATGATAAATATTGAGGTGAAATAAGAATATACATTTGTTAGTTTATACTAATTTATTTAAGGTCGATTGTGAATCAAGTTTTTCCAACTTATATTAATCACTCTCGACACCTCATTCCTGAAGTAATCCATCGCCACGAGGGTATGAGAGAAGAGAAGCCAGTTTCCCTTTTATGCTGAGCGTCTAGCAAGGGAATTTCTGGTACCATTTTTATTTCGTCTTTGGTATGACGCGGCCAGGGATAGAACCCGAGACCTCCCGCACGCGAAGCGAACGCTCAACCACTAGGCTACATTTGTTACAACCGTATACTGTTATAGCTCGCTGGAGATATAGTCCTCCGTTGATAACACAAGCGTAAGTGATTTGGCGTGTTATTCCGTGATTTGGACGATGTGCGAAATTGTTAATATTTCCTGAAAGTATAATGAGATTTACACTGGTACCTTGATCTTAGTATTTGACTAAATAATAAAAAGGCTCGACCAGTTGTCTGGCACCTACATGTAGTATAAATGACATATTCGACAGACACGTTCTTAGCCTTGTACATAGTATATATAACAAATACAATGTAGGTAGACAAGTGGTAAACTAATATTTGCAGGAAGGAGTGTTAAGGTCCACAAGTCCACGTACTGACTGCGTATGGTATGCATTTGAAGTGATTATTCACGAGATCGAACAACATTCCATTCGATATGTCATTTTTACGGTTTGTGTTATCGCCGGTGGAATATACAGGGTATGGAATGTTTGTGTTTTGTGATAACTCCACTATGATTGTGGTAAGAAGTCACAAGCACGCTGAAATAAACGTGGTTAAAAACTTCTTCTGAAAGACATAAGCTTGAATGCTAGTGTAGTGGTTGATGAAATATTTATTATCCTGGTACATTGTCAGAGATTTACATTAAACATACAAAAGTACAGCTGTACTTGGAAAGCTAATTAGTACTAGGAGAATCAAGAGAAACAATTAAAATTGTACGTATTAGTACAAAGTCGAGAAATACTGCATTGAAAGTACGCAACAAACTCGTAAGAAGGAAAAGCCAACCAAATTACTAGTATATAGAATATACCCTATAATACCAAAGGAATTCAAGCTAACAATATTAACGTCGGAAGAAAATAATACAACTCCTGTTTTTGAACGGTAGTTGTTTACAATTACACGTACCAGTATCAAATCATGACCTGACAAACTATGTTACTAGGATTGTAATAAAAGTTTGATAATTTTATTGCTAAACAAGTGCATAACAACAGCGGTTCGCACTATTTAAAATGAGGTTAAGACCATAGCCAACTCGGCGTAGGTTGCTGGAAAAACTCGGGTCATTTTCGGCTCCAGTGGTCGGAGGGTTATATCATTCCGGTTTTTAAAAAGGGAGATAATACTTTACCAAACAATTATAGGGGGATAACTCTGATAAGCAATCTAGGGAAGCTGTTTACGAGTGTACGAACTAATAGGGTGGAAAAATGGTTCGAGTGCAATGATTTATTATCTGACGCGCAGTTCGGCTTTCGTAAAGAGCGTAGCACGACCGATGCTATATTCTTACTTCAAAATTTAATTGAAAACGGGCTCTCGGAAAAGATAAGATTGTCGTGTGCTTTTATTGATTTAAAAAAGGCGTTTGATTCAGTATACCGTAACGCGCTTTGGTATAAACTCTTTAAAATGGGATTGGATGGGAAAATTCTTAAAATGTTCAAATCGATGTATGACATAGTAAAATCGTGTGTTAAGCAGTTGAACTCATATTCAGAATTCTTCGAAGTAGCAGTTGGGTTAAAACAGGTTCTAAACAACTCACCGGCACTATTCGCTTTATTTTTAGAAGATTAAGAGCTTTCATTACAAAATAAAATATACTCGGGTTTTACATTGGACGATATATGTATTATCGTTTTACTTTTTGCGGATGATATGGTTATTGTCGGTAATTCAGTAGAAGACCTTCAAAATAGCCTAAATGAAATGTACGAATATTGTCAACATTGGGGACTAGAAGTAAATATTGATAAAACTAAGATTGTCGTGTTTCGTAAACGAGGACCAGTCTTACCAACAGAAAAATGGTATTACAATGGCCAACTTTTAGAGGTTGTCGATGATTTTAATTACTTAGGTACTGTATTCAATTATACAGGTTCGTTTAATTTAAATAATCAATATATTATTGGTAAAGCGCTCAAAGCAATGAATGTATTGCTATGTAATATTAGGAAATTTGAAATAAACCCGCTTATATCACTCCAATTGTGTGATGCCTTTGTTGGCTCAATTTTAAACTATGCATCCTATTTGGGGTTTTAGCAAATCTAAAGATATAGAAAGGGTACATCTGAAATTCTGCAAACAAATACTTGGAGTCAAAGCTACCTCTAGTAATGCAGCAATTTATGGAGAACTCGGTAGAGTTCCACTGTATGTCAATAGATATGTAACTATCATGAAATATTGGGTAAAGTTAATATTCACAGATAACATAATTCTTAGAAATGTATATCAAAATTCAATAAATAAAAGCTTAACCGGTAGGAAAGGTTGGGCATTTAAAGTAAGAACAATTTTAAATAATTTTGGACTTTCCGAATTTTGGGAGAACCAAAACAACATTGCAGAAAAATTGTTTATTCCGTTATTTAAAGAAAGGGTTATGGACTGTTTTAAACAAACATGGTTATCTGATATTGAGAACAATAGAGTACTCAATATGTTATATAAACATATTAAACCATACTTTGGAGTCGAGGAATACATATCTATGATACAAACCAAATACAATAGATCTGCTGTTACCCGTCTTAGGATTTCGTCTCACGATCTACGCATAGAGTCTTGGAGATACGGCAGGAATCGAGTAGAACGTCACGAGCGACTCTGTCTTATATGTAATTCTGGTGATATAGAGGACGAGTATCACTTCGTTCTTAAATGTAATGCGTATAATGAAACCCGCGTGAAATATATCAAACGATATTACCGAGAACGTCCTAGTATGTTCAAATTTATCGAACTTCTGAACACGTATAACAAAAAACTTATGTTAAATCTTAGCCATTTTATAAATAACGCGTCGAAACGTAGAATAGCAATAATCCAACAATAGATATCCAGTCACCTCATGCAATATAAGATTTATACTTATTATATTAGATTTTGATCACCTTAATTGTAACAACATACCTTCTTCATTTTCTTTAATCATTGGTTATAAACAACATTCTTCAATTTGTTAAAAAATATAAACGTATATAATTATGATCCTTTGCTTTGTTCCAAGTGAGTGTGTGTGTGTGGAGTGACCGTGTGTTTGTATGAGCAGGTGTGTGTGCGTGGATCTGCGTGTGTGTGTGTGTGTGTGTGTGTGTGTGTGTGTGTGTGTGTGTGTGTGTGTGTGTGTGTGTGTGTGTGTGTGTGTGTGTGCATTGTGCGTGTGTGGGTATGTGAGTGCGTGTTTGTGCGTGTGAAAGGGAGTGTGACTGTGTAAGAGTGTACGTACCATGAATAATTGTTAAAATTTGTTTTGTATGACTATGTACTTTTATGTATACGTCTAAATAAACTGATTCTAATTCATATTCCATTTGTGTTGTCCTTCCGCCCGCACGTACGTCCGTACTTAACTTTGAACTTTCTACAAATTTTCACTGATTAACAACCTCAATGTAATCTAATTAAGAAATAAAAATCTGTTCGCGTGTTTTGTCGGTGAATAAAACATGGGCAGGAGTTCGGATGCGGAAAAATTAAATCACGAGTGCGTAGCACGAGTGATTTAATTTTCCGCATCCGAACGAGTGCCCGTGTTTTATTCACCGACAAAATACAAGAACGGAGTTTTTATTTCGATTCTAAATACGATAATATCCCGCACTATTTAACTGCGCGCATTCCATTTTCACCCATTTGACATTTAACATAATTCCACGCTGACATTGAGTGGCTTATTAACTGGTACAATTACCTCCCTCGTTAATAAAAACGACCTTCGTAATTTTCTGAAGGAAATAACACATTTTAAACATTGAAACAATTTTAAAAACACGAGTATAGGGTAGCTATTTAATGAAATCGGAAGTTTTTATGAAACTTAGTTTCGAGATTATATTGGAGTTTCTAAAAATAGATGCGTCATAGCTGTAACACAGGATACCCGTGCATCTTGCCTTGTCATCGCGTTTCGTTGAAGATTTACTATAAAGTTTACGTTCATTCACTCTTAATATGTCACGTGATACGGGGCGTAAATAGTAACAGCCAATTTGATACCATGTTTTATGGGGGTAATAAAACATGGCCCGGTCTGCTCTATATTTAATGGATTAATCCGCAGATCGTGTTAGAATAGTCGTTAGATGGGCATAAAAATGTTTGCTGGGCAAATTTTATGGCCATTTTTGTTACTTTTACTATATACCCATTATGACAAACTGTTAAATGCACTAACATCTAGTTGTCTCCAAGACTCAGGTTTTTCTATGTTTGTTAAGTGCGTGTGTTGTCCTCATTGAGTATATATAGCTTCGTTTCACAGTTTACTGTATCTGTTATGCAGCAGTCTTTGCTCATACATAATGAGGTATGAGATTTGTGTTGTGTATTCCTTGTTGCCTTTTATGTCCCAACCAAATAAATTGGGGTGCATATAGGTTTGCCCTTGTCCGCCAGAGTCAGTCCGTCCCAAAACATTTAGTGTCGTCTGTAACTTGAAAAGTAATAATTATTTTATTGCGCTAAAGTCTTCATACTTCAAAGGAATATTAGTCTGCACCAGTTGTTGTGCATCTGTATACAATGTATTTTTATTCAGATATGAATAAAGAAATTGGATAAAATTTAACTTATTTGGTTATTGTGTTACGACCATCATACTTGACAGTCAAGTTTTGTGCACCTCCGTAGTTTTATTCAGATCCAACTAGTATCAACTAGCCGAGTTGTCGCCCTTTAAAAAGTGAATTTTAATGGATTTTATTATTCCCTCTGTCGCCCATTTTGATTCTTAAACGACCTGTATAAGCGGAGTTGTAATTGTACTACAGTCATCAAACTTTCAGGGAATATTAATCAGCATTGTGTTTTTTGCATCTCTATGATTTGCAGACACTACTAGAATTAGCATAGCTTTGGCCATTTAAAAAGGTGAAATTTGATGTTTCTTCCAAGTGGCTAATAAATCAAGTACTTGAGCCACAGTCTCCAAAATGTGTAGGAATATGTATCAGTATGTTCAGTTGCCCAATTAAGAATATTGTATTAGCAGAGTTGTGGTCTTTGAAATCGTGCAATTTGCTTCTCATAACTATTTAAGTATTGGTGTTATAGCCGTCAAATGTGCATTTGGGTAATGATTATTTACATTTTTATAGCAAGTGTGGGCATCGGTGTCATATGGACCCATTTCTACATTCGCGAATTGGACAGGGTAGGCAACATTTAACAGAAACAACTAGAACTGTCGCCATTCGGCAGACTAATATACCCCCCGCGTTGCAAAATCATTGCAGCTAATTCTTTTCTTTATGCACATCTACATGTTGAGGTTGTTCATCTGTTCAAGTTTGAAGAAAATGCTGCAAAAACTGTAGGAGAAGTTGCGTCCACAAGAACTATTCACTGTATATTGTATAGTGCATAAAAGTACAAAGGGACATAATTCTGTCAAAAATTGTTGCAGCGTAAATTCTTTCCTTTACGCACATCTACATGTTGAGGTTGTTCATCTATTAAAGTTTGAAAGAAATGCTGCAAAAACTGTAAGAGGAGTTGCGTCCACAAGAACTGGTCACTATATATTGTATAGTGCATAAAAGTACAAAGGGCCATAATTCTATCAAAAATTGTCGCAGCGCAAATTCTTTCCTTAAAGTTTGAAAGAAATGCTGCAAAAACTGTGGGAGGAGTTGCGTCCACAAGAATGCGTCTACGGACGGACGCGGACGGACGGACGGACGGAGACGGACGGACGGACGGACAGACAGACATACAGACAAGGTTACAAGTCTAAGTGAAAAGGGCGAATATATAATGAACAAGATATCATATAACCCCAATACATACTATACATGATGTTTAATAGTCAGCAGTTTGATTTTCGGCTATGACATTATGTGCAGGAATTCATTAAAATGCCATGCTGTTGTGTTCAGACGATGTAATAAAAATAACCAGACACCAAGTATGAATTAACGTAATGCACATTTTGTTCGTAAATACAATAGCGAATTGCTGCACTAAAATATATTATTTAGCTTTGATCTGCTCTCTCTAAATGTGAGTTTATTCAATTATAAATGTATTAGTTTCAGTGGTAAACAGAACTCCAAACGAACTAGACTGACGCTTCCTGCGTAAGGTCAAATTTAATAGAATTGAGGCGCTAAATCGCCAAAACAAAGAGGCTAAGCACTTAGCGCAATTTAGATCTTACCAGTTACGGGTTAAGAAAACCAATATGTTTGTGAGGACAGATGCACGGAAGAGAAAGCTTGATAACTTACAATGCTTTGCTTCCGTGATTGTTGTAGGGAATGAGTTCAGTGATAACACTGGACTCATGCCCTGTATACAGCCATTCGCATATGTGAAAACCCTAATTGGTAATTATAAACTTGTATGCATATACTGGTATACCAGGCAGAAATATACCAATCATCCTTTACTTCCGTTCAAACGGTGATTACTTGTTTGTTGTCAAGTTGAATGACGTGTTCAATTATTTTGCGCTATCGTTAATAGTACCAGCTTAGAAGCATTATTTTCGATGGAAGTCAGGCACCTTTATAACGAGGGAGTGTTGTTGATAATAAAACCAAAATAGCCGCAACATATATGGATCTTATTGTATCTACACTGGATGTACTGTATTATCATGGCTTGAGTAATTCCTCAGAGGGGATGTTGACACAAAACATGACACAAAAAGAGGAAAATATTTACAAATATTGACCAACAGAACTCTTGCAGAATTGTAGCGAGAGTACGTGTTATCGAAGCGAGTGTCAAGTTCTCTTCCGTCTGATGTGAACACAAGTTCTTAGTTTATTTGTGATATACATGTATAAGGTCATCGGCCCATACACATAACAATACATATGAACAGTAAATACCACCTGAGGTATATATACTGGGATGTACGGTTTAAATGGCCATAGTGTGATTATAAACAGTATTATGTTTAAGACATTTGGATTTCCCCTGGTATATATATGAAGTTCCAAGTTATAGTCGGTCGTTTTACTGGTATTATTATAAAGATGACCTTACTATTCTAATAGGCCACTGACATCTTCCTCTGTGTAAACGTTGTAGTTGAGATTGGTTACTTATCCCTATACCCATACCGAGGTCTATGATTGCTACCTACGATTGATATCGAGGGGTTTTCTCATACGTTTAATTACGTGTTCATTTAGTGTGTCCGTTGTTTTAACTAGCAGTTTGTAAGGCCAAACCATTTATCAAATAGTTTATCAGTGAGGCTTTTATATGTTTTCGTTAAAATAGTCTATTAAGCGTTTGCTTCATGAATAATGGAGAAAAATAAAAGCATAGTGACCACGAATTATTAGACTCTTAACTCACTTGGAGTTTGTTCTACTTTGTTAATAAACTAATCACGGTTTACAACAACCTTTATTGATGATACAAGCGTGTTCTAGGCAGTGCTTTCAAATGACTTTTTAAATAAAATATAATTCATAATGAAGATGACGAAAAATGTTTCAAACGACTGGTAGAAAAAGTCGTTGTAACACTTAGACACAATACAATATTTTACATTGTAGTTAATAGTTAATCAGTCCTGATTTTTCTTCCGCAATCGATATTTTAGCTTTTCTAAATAATAGTGTGCGTAATTTTAGGGGACAGGATTTATCCATACTGTGGTCATATAATGACCCCTTACACTGTTGCTCAGCCTGCACGGAAAGGGCACAGAGAGACCCGAAACTGAATCGATACAGGAGAGAATACCGGGTGCGCATTGCAAACACTGTTGGTGAACTGAAACGATATCCAAATCACTTGCTACATTATGGCTTCACCGAAGACATATCATTTCCCATGTTGTTTCTTAAGTGTGTTGCATATTTGGACAGCAATAAAATAAGAAACACTATTCTGTTAATATGCTTGTTTTTACTTATTTGCTATACATAAAAGAATAATTTTGAGATGCCCCCCCCCCTAATTTTAGCCAATACTATCTATCCTAGACATAGGAATAGACATAGGGATAAATGACAAATCTCAACTAGGATCATGCCCCTAATTTGCGCGACCTTTATATTTTTAATGTTACTCGAGTTGTTCAGACAGTTAAAATTATGTGTTTCGGCCTTTGTGTTGTTGAAATGTGGTTTATCAACCTGGGCATACTAATTGTTCAAATTGAGTTATTCGGCTGGGGGAATTCAGCTTTTTGGTGATATTTCGTTCAGCTGTTTGTGCTCGGCTTGTTGAGGCTGGGTCATTCAGCTAAGGCATTTAACTTATTGAAACAAATAATTAAGAATTGCAAGCAATACAGAAGTCCCCCACCGGTTTTAAGCCATTTTCAATGTTTCTGTTGCCAAAGCAACCACAACTTTGGTCGGAATCAAAATATCGGTTGTGTTGGGAAATGGGCCTTGTATATTTATGCTCCCCGAAAATTCGGGGGAGCATATATATGCCGCTTTGTCTGTCCGTCCGTCCTTCCGTCCGATACTTTTGTCCGGGCCATAACTTGAAAAGTAGTAGAGATATCAATTTGAAACTTCATAGGTTAATAGATCGCAGTGAGGGGAAGTGCAGTGCACAAGAACCATAACTCTTCATTGTATATTTTCATAGTTATTCCCTTTGTAATTTTTCAAACTTAAATTTTGTCCGGGACATAACTCATACAGTATAAGAGATATCAATTTGAAACATTATGTTATAGTTAGAACATATTAAGTAAATTTTAATGATTAAAAAGGGCGAAGCGAAGCGAGTCCTTTTTAGTCATTAAAAAATTTACTTAATATGTTCTAACTAACTTAGAATATAACATTCTGAATTCTGATTGGTCGATAGAAACTCTGTGAAGAGAACATTTTAATGATTAAATTTTCATTTAACCGCCAAAATTCGGCGTTTTCATTGGCTCATAATGTAGGTTATATTCTAAAGGTAAATAGATCTTAGTAAGGGGAAGTACAGTGCACAAGAACCATAACTCTTCATTGCATATTTTTTTAGGTATTCCCTTTGTAATTTTTCGTACTTTATTTTTGTCCGGGCCATAACTCATCCAGTATTAGAGATTTATCAATTTGAAACTTCATACTTGAATAAATCTCATTAGGTAATAGTGCTGTACCAAAGAACCATAACTCTCTTTTGCATATTTCTGGAGTATTTTTTCTGTCACAGTGACAAACATCCCACGGGGAGCATCACCCGTCACTGACGGCTCTTGTTTTATGTGCTCGGCTGGATAAGTTGAATGCTGTCTTCCCTGTCCGACTTAACATTATCTATTTGCATCTGTTACCCACAGATATGTTACTAAAGGACAGTACAGACAGTCCCAACATTATAAAACTTCGTTATAACATGTCAAGGTTATTGCAAGTTTGATTTGTTAAAAAAATAAACTAGACTACATGTTAAGTGTATAACAACAGTCAATAGCAATCATGGTGATCAACGACGCAATAATACAAACAGATATTGTATTATGTTGTGTGAATCGTTTACTTAAACGTGATTCAAAATCAAGTTTTAACCTTAACCATATGGAGTTGAATTAATATTTAAATGTAACATTGATCCCAACGATACGAAATGCTTATAAATAAAATCACAATTTCTAGACCTGGATTTTGTTGAGATGATCATTGTGACTAAGTTTCATAAAGATTAGGCCAAAATTGTGACCTGTAGAGAGGACACAACCCAATTGTTGACGGACGGACGGACAGACGAAGAGTGATCACAAAAGCTCACTCTGTCACTTTGTGACAGGTGAGCTAAAAACAACAAACTAACTACTTGAAATTTAGCATTGTCCAAATGAGAGAATATCTTTAACAATATAGGAATCAAATGGGACCGTATCTTTCAGTGTTCATTTAGATTAACAATTGACACAAAACTAAGAGCATTTCAATATAAATATATTTGAGAATACTCGCAGATAATTCGTTTCTTCATAAATATTGTTCGATACCATCAAGTCTTCGTGATTTTTGTTCCGTGTTTAGTGACTCTATTTCACACATGTTCTGGGAATGTCATATTATGCAGGGTTTTTGGAGAGACGTGGGATTGTTTTTTAACCAAAAATTCGAGAAAAATATAATATAAATATATAATTACGTTTTGAAATGATCTCAATTTGTAACTACTACTCAGAAAATAAAAACATCAACGCCACCATTAATTTCCTTTTAGTTCTGGCTAAATACTTTATCTTCAAATGCCAAAATACTAACGAAATACAAAGCAGCATTATATATTTTCAATACCAGGGAGAGAAAAATAGAATAAACCAGGCAGTCCAAAAGACTGTTATAATCCCCTGCCGCATTAATGAACAGTGAAATTGTCCAACAAGTTACACATTTACTATGAGCTTATGTAATTTTGCCCATGCGTTAAGAAATTAAGGAGCGAATGGGAAATGTAAGATTCAAACCTTTGACCTTTTGACTGTAACCTTGCCCTTGAACCGGCATGGTTGGAAAATTAGTTGTTTGTCATATTTATTAGTTACACATTTGGTATCAGTTTCATGCAATTCGTTAAAAAGTTATGGAGTTGACACGAAATGTAAGATTAAAACTTTTGACCTTGAACTGTGACCTTAACCCCACATGGTTGAAATGTTGAGTCTGCATGTCCGCTTCATTAGTTATACTTTTGGTACGAGTTTCATGCAATTCCGCCCAGCCATTAAAAATTAATTAGCGGACATAAAATGTAAGATTTAAACTTTTGACCTTAAACTGTGACCATGACATTGAACATGCATATTTGGAATGTGGGTTCTGCACATCGTCATCATTAGTTACACAGTTTCATGCAATTCGGCCCCTAGCATCAAGAAGTGGACACGGAATGCAATATTCAAACTTTTGACCTTGAATTGGGACCTTTACTTTGAACCGGCATAGTTTTGACATAGGTTCTGCACGTCGTCTTTGTTAGTTACACTTTTTGTATCAGTTTCATGCAATTCGGCTCTGGCATTAAAACGTTATGGAGTGGACACGGAATGCAAAATTCAAACATTTGACCTATAATTGTGACTATGACCTTGAACCGACACGGTTGGGATATGGGTTCTGCACGTCGCCTTTATTAGTTACACATTTGGTATGAGTTTCATACAATTCGGTTAAGGCATTAAAAAGTTATAGAACGGACACAAATTGTAAGATTCTAACCTTTGACCTTGAATTATGACCTTGAACCGGCATGGTTGGAATGTGGGTTCAGCTCATCGTCGTTATTAGTTACACATTTGGTATCAGTTTCATGCAATTCGGCCAAGGCATTAAAAAGTTATGTAGCGGACACCATTTGGTTACGGACGGACGAACGAACGCACGGACGGAGACCATTCCTATAATCCCCTACCACTTCCTGGCGGGGGATTAATAACAGCATTCACGAAAATTATAGTCGAAAAGCTCATTGAAAAATTGATTTTTTTGTCTTATATTTTGTTTATAATTCCCCCCCTTTGGCTTTTTTCTCATTTTTTCTTCCGAAATAACCCCTTATTGAGTGCAGTTACTATATATGCATTGCTATATTTACGTTGCTATACTTCTACATTGTCATAACGTTCTATATATCTTAATCAGGTTGCGCCCCACTGCCGAAGGAGCTATAATAGCTCGAATATAATAGCTATATCTAGCTATTGATCGAACAATAGAAGTCGATAAAATCGTGCCGTATCCATACTTATCCGAATTTTCGAGACACTTGCTTTTCACCTACAATTCAAGATTCTGACATTTTTTACCACAACTGAACTCCGCATTTCTTAGAAATATTAGGGCTAAACAACAAATGCTGAGAATTACTACTCTGTTATAAATCGTTTGTTTTCACGACTGTTTATTTATATTAACTTTTCTGATATCATGCGAAGTTGTTCTATTACTAAACGGACCAATTTAAACGAAATCTATTGTCTTTACTAACAAGAGATGTTTGTAAAACACGTATGCCCCCATGGCAGCCCAATAGTCAGAAATGGTAAAGATCGCAGTGACTTTGACCTACTGACCTCAACATCAATAGGGGTCATCTACTGTTGCTGACCAACCTCAATGTAAAATTTGAAGATCCTAGGTCAAAGGGTTGCTGAGTTATTGAACGGAAACCATTTAAATAGCCAGAAATGGTAAAGGTCACAGTGACCATGACCTACTGACCTCAAAATCAATAGGTATCATCTACTGTTGCTGAACAACCTCCATGTAAAGTTTGCAGATCATAGGTCAAAGCATTCTTGAGTTATTGAACGGAAACCATTCTTGAGTTATTGAACGGAAACCATTCAAATAGTCAGAAATGGTAAAGGTCACAGTGACCTTTGACCTACTGACATCAAAATCAAAAGGGGTCATCTACTGTTTCTGACCAACATCCATGTAAAGTTTGAAGATCCTAGGTCAAAGCATTCTTGAGTTATTGAAACCCTTTTATACGACCGACAGACAGACCGACAGACATGTGCAAAGCAATATACCCCCTCATCAAAGATGGGGGGCATAATTACGGTATAGGGTGTGTACAAATGTTTATGTTAACATATTTTGCAAACGCATTTTCTCTCGAAATAAAAATTATTTTGGGAGATTTTTTAATCAGCAATTTTATAACTGATTCGTAAACTTTATTTTAGCACGGGATATATAAAGCACGGGATATGCGCACATTTGATTTGTGACCTTGATAGTAGTTAGTTCATATGTTCAATCTGTCTTTGAACTTGTTCTTCACTTCGTCCGTTTTTATAAAATCAGAATGGTGAGTATAAACGTCATTTCAATTAATGTAAAAATTGTAAATAAATAAGTACCACAAACGTCAACACTTTTCCATTCTCGCTATCGCAGTCATTATCTGAAATTTAAAAATGTGTATTTTATGTTCTATTTATAAGAGTTACTTTAAACTTTAAAAACCCTTCATATGGAATAAAAAACTTTTTTTCGCGTCAAAAACTATTTTGAAAAGAATTAACACATGGAACAGCTGACGAACATGAAATGTTTTAATTCAGTTATAAAATTAGAAACAAATTTATATTTAACATTGTCTAACAGAAAACTAAAGGAAATAATCCTGGTAAAAATACCCCGGGTCAACCGTCCAGGGCAGTACAACATCACAAGGGACCCGTTTCCGTTGAGTACGTAGAAGATGCTAAGAGGAGAGCCCAAGTTTTACACAAGATGAAACCAACTATTTTCAAAAAGGTAATACCTTCCTCCCTTTCAACAGCTGTAGAATATTCCAAGGTAACAACTACTTCCTTATAAAACATAAGCATGTCATTCTTTGTTTTTCCTGTAATATATACTAGTATAATGATTGATGTGGAATCCTATGACACTAACTTTTCTTACACTATGGTAACAGTCGTACATACAAATATATTTGCAGCTTCAAGAATTGTCTACAATGACAAAGACGCACTTTGATTTGGACTGGCAAACGGAGTCTGGGGCCAGTGGGAATTGGAAAAGTGATAATTGTTTAATAGGTATGTTAGCGTTAATTGCCATTCTGACATAATCCACAATGTAATACAAAGAAATATGATGATTCTTTTTTTTCACCGCATCTTACTACAAAGTTGTACATTATAATGTAATGTCATTTTCTGACATGATGACGGTCAGGCGTTAAGCACTCTCTATTTGCCTTTAGAAAGTTTTTAAAAATATATATCTTGATCTGGGTCACAATTTTATAGGCACAAAAAAGAAAATAATAGCACGTTAGTGATTTTCCTGTGTTAACATATGCAGGAAAAAGGCTGTCTGGAATGCCAGAACAGTCGACCAGCGTCAGTACAACACCAGTATTGGAACCGTTACCATCAACAAGTGATGTTGTTTATCCCGACCCACCAGTAGCGTCCCGGGAAGAGGAATCTGTTATTGGGGTACAAAACAAAATGTGACATATGTCACAAGGATGGCGTTAGTAAAAAGGAAGACCTGTGTCTTAACTGGGAGTTCCGTCAAGGATGTGACTTTTGGGCACACACCTTGTGTATAGGATTAGTTGTCAAAAGTGCATCCGGCTTAGAGGACATTAGGTACTTCTGTCCTATACATATCAAGGCACATAGGATGTGATAATACAGATAAAAAAATAAATCATTTATACATAAGTAATAATGTTACTTTGAATCTTTGACATTGTCCTAAAACAAAGACTTTGTCAGCATCACCATGGTTGTGAATTTATGTGATACATGTCTCTATAAAAGTGGCTATCTGTTGCTTGGTCTTCCTTTCCAACGCATGAAACTTGTCTGATCGTTTGGTGTGACAATCACGGGTGTTAAAGACAAACCTTTCCCTGGTACCATTCCCTTAGCAATGTTGTCTAAGTATGAGGATAGGTTACGCTGACAGGTGGTTTCAAATCCTATCAACTGAGTCAAGCTTTTCTCCAGACAGGGATGTGTGCTCTCTAAACAGTAAGTAACTTGTATGTATTTATTGTATTATTTTAATTTTCAACCATTAAATGTCAACATAAATACATCAAGCAGCCTTACGAATAATGTTTGTACACTGCGGATATTCGATGGAACAATAGTAAGGTAAATTGTCCGCCTTGTATAAAATAATCTATTGTATTTATATAGAATGGTAAAGTTAATCTTGAAATGCATCGGTTATTTGAGTTAATGTACTTAAATGCGATTGTATTATATGGTATAGCTTATAGACTTAGTACATCTAGAAACGCAACGTTTTTATCCCCGATTTTTTCTTACTTGCATTATACATGTATATTTCAATTGAGTGTATAGCAAAGAGAATTTGACATGGACCTGACCTTTATGCGAGCAAACCGTGCACTATCGGTCTTTTAGATTTGTGTTGGTATTACACCCCGAGCGTCTTCGTGATACTTTCCGCTTATAAGTATAAAATAAAATATAAAAACATACAACCGGGATTATAAATATAGACAGGAGATCAGCTGTACAATTATGCTAATTAAAGTTCGAGAGTCGTGTCAAATTCTCTGGACTAAAGTAGTGTTGTATAATCTTGTAAAAACTTGGCCATCATCCAAATTTTATCGATCGTGTTACGTAAAGCCCGTACACCGATATAATCACAAAAAGCATGATTTCCACGTGCGCCGTTTACGCATGATAAATGTTGGCATAGAACATTTTTGTGAAGTTTGCTAATAAAAAGAAAATCACAAAAGAAATAGCATATGTTCCGGAATAAAAATGTCGTCATTGTCCGAATATGAGCAAAATCAGGCCATCTAGATGCTTATCGCAGACATTTTACACAGGAATTTGCATAACGGTTAAATTGTCAAGCACCGAAAATTTCTCGTCTAGAGACACGCTACCAACACACTTGCACCATTCGCGACCGCCCAAGTTCAGGTCATGCATGCGTAACAAGTCTCCCACAGGACGAGTAAGACAGCGTGAAACAGCTCCAGACCAGACTCATAACTGCTGCCGACAGTGGTCAACAACTTGTTGGACATCATGAATAAGTAATCGATCAATATTTGATTGATACTTTACATATTCACATAAAACAACGATTTTATAATTTTTTGTTTCTTTATTTTTCGGCCGCACTATACTAAAAAACACTGCTCCTAAATGTACCTCTATGTGATAACATGTCACAGATGTATTGATAATGGAATACAACAGCATCAAGTACAAGTAGTTTGATTGTCCATCATCAGGTTGAACAAATATTGACAGTAGAACCCAGTGTTGCGTTTCTAGATGTACTCAGTATATATGAAACAAACCTTTAATCTGCTTCAGTGTTAATAAGATATCTCGTGTCCCTCAACTATACCCTCCATTCAAACATTTCAGTGGAAAGATCCCTCTGATAAACAGAATTCGAGTCCTCGGCCATGCACATCTCTTCGAATGTATTGTCTCTTATCTAATTTAAATAAAAACAACATTAAGGACCTTATTAAATACCTTGTGTTAACTATTTCAATAATAATTTGGAGTGGAGCATTTTGTAATTATGAACGTGTGGTTGAAATGCTAGTATTGTTGATACTTAATGTAGTTTCTTAAACTTGAAACAAACAGTGTGTCCCAAATAACGCAACGCTGTAATTATGTTTTCACCTTCACCTTTACTCCAGACACACAAAATGTTTCATTTTTTATCAGAAAGCCATTCACCTATTCTGGTGCTAGAACACGAGTCCTGAAATCTCGATACATTATTACCTGGTAGAAGGTATGGTTTAGTCCATAAAAAAGTTTAAGGAATTGACTTTTTCCAGCCTATATGTAATCAGTGTTATTTCTCCTGACACCGCACCGAAATACGAATACAGCTAAAACATTGTTGAATACAACATCACATAAAAAACGGAAATTATTGTTATCAGATTCGCCAATATAATTATGAAGTCCAGCTACAGATGGTGTCTTATTGTTACTTAAGTAAAAATGTAACATTTCGTTCATTGTTGAGTGAAAAAATATATTCAGGATCATCCAGGACTTATGATGGTCAGTACATGGCTTTACAACACATAAGTGCCCTGGGTGATTTGAATCCAAGAATCTTTACTAAATCGACCAAACATACACCCCACAACAATCGGAAGCAGGCCTTGGCAGCAGTCATCTCTATGTGACCTAACCCGGGATCAACAAAATGTCTCACAGGCTGTCCTCCTTCTCCATTAAGCGGTGTGCTAACACATTGGAAAGACCGTCACATCCTGCACATGCCCACTGCTTGCTGTCCCCAACACCACACTGCTCCCTTATGTGCTAAACATGAAAAAGTGTAACATGGATAATAAGGGTCGAAAACAGGAAATATATTACCGGTATGTAAATATGGCTGTAGTAAGACGTAAAATACATTGTACTTGGTATCTTAAAAAACACCTCATGCCTGGTATGAGTTCCAATCCGGTCAGGTGTTAGGCTTTGTCATTGAACAAGAAATATAAGTCTTATTACTTGTTGTTAACTGGAACTGAGCCACGATAGTATGTATAAATATATACCTACGGAATTGAACTTAATTATATAATATATATACACACTTTAAGGTACTTGTTTGAAAATTGTGTTAATTTATTTACAATTAATTTAAATAGGGTTTACTTCTATTACCTCAAGCACTTTTCTCACAGAGTCATATGAACATGGGTTGCACAAGACAGATTCTCCAACTTGTACATTGGGTTTCTGGTCTGGATGGCAGCTTGGAACAAATGCATATGGATCGATGGTGTCCGTCCTATTTCGTGGACCACTACAACCTTAAATTGGTGGTAAAGTTATATCGATCACGTGTTAGCAATTATGTAGTAATTATTTGGTTAAGTGTTTTTAAAGTTTACTTTAAATCGATTAAAACAATTTAACTTAGAATGTGAAAATAGCTAAAGTCATAACACGTATTTCCTATGCGTGAATGTGTAGCATGTAGACATCTCTTATTCGCAGGGTGGAGTTTACACATGTTTTAATAAATACTACAAAAAATCAACATCAAATAATCAGTAGAGATCCACTAGGTAACGGCCATTTCTCAGTATTTATAATTATTATTGCAACCATGGGGATATCTATACAAGTTATTTGGCTTTCTCCATTATCTTACCATCTTGCCATCTAGTCTTTGTTGTATGGCGTCTGTCGCACCTTCGGTCATAACGCGTTGTAGGTGTGTCTGGATGAATGTGTTTCGTATATTCTTAAACCTAGATATTTTCACGAATTGAACTAATTGTGGTCCGATTGTCATTGCCAAACAACCATGTTCTAGGGTTAAACAGTCCGTTTTGCTGAATGTTAGTTGGAATGTCTGGAGTAAGATGGATAAGCATTGTGATGACTGATGCTGTATTATTGTGTCCAAACGTTACACGCCAATTTCTGGCAATTACCTGGTTATTGTCGAAAAAGGTTAAGTGTCACACTTGGAATTACTATCAATAGGTATACTAGAATTGGTTTTCAACCAACGCTTCAATGTACTTTAACTGCCACAGGCTGTCTGACGATTATTAAACCTATACAATACCTTGCTACCACTCAAATGGTAGGACAAGACATTCATTGTAAATTGCATAGGAGCAACATGTGAGAGGCGCCTGGCCTTGTAAATCGAATTGACCGCTGTTACCAAACATCTCTTTCTTTTGGCTGGAGTTAGTGTTCATGCCACAAGCAGACCTTAGTAAACTTACTAATAGTTGGTTTCTGTCACCTAACCTCTCTGTTAATTTAAAGTTTTCTAGGTTACCTGTTTCTCTGTAAATTGAACTACAATGAACACTATCAGCCTCGATGGCATCACATATCCTGTCACCAACAGCGCTAGCTATCTCTACTAATTCATCTATGTCAAAATTGGATACTATATCATTAATTGTTTTTGTCTTTCTTACTTGAGTTTTTTCGTTTATTGGCAGAAGGGATTAGAAAATTATCATGAACATGATCTATACACAACTGACAAATAGCACTGGCATTTCTGGGAAGCAGGTCTGGATTTTTTATAAAGTTCAAAACGTTAACCTATACAAGAAAAAAGCATCTTGTTCAAAGTCCGGTACACTTGGTATATAACATTAGCTTATATTTTCATATAAACACAGTAGTTAAATAGATAGATAGAAAATATATCAAGCATGCGTCAGAAGCATAATAAGTGGCATATGAAGCTTAAATAAGAATAAACAGCATAAATAAAATTTATATAGATATAGTTGGCTCTTTTTTAAAAAGCGATACAGACAATGAGACTCATTGTTCATTCCATTTAGCGAGTATGAAGTAAGCATGGAATAAGAGCCCTCGATGGAACTTTTATAACGTATACTGGTATACAGAGAAACGTGAAATATATCTACAAGAGTGGATATCTGGTTGTTTGTTGATCTAAAATAAAATTTTGAAATTATGCAAAAATAATGATCAG
Source organism: Spisula solida (assembly GCA_947247005.1). Classification (NCBI taxonomy): domain Eukaryota; kingdom Metazoa; phylum Mollusca; class Bivalvia; order Venerida; family Mactridae; genus Spisula; species Spisula solida. Next base: position 36,077,674 of record OX365947.1, on the reverse strand, counting down.
AAACTTATTCATTATAAATAGAGAATTTGCTTTCAAACAAACTTGCACAATTGTCATTTACATCACCAAATGAATGGGAATAAAATTGAATAATGATATAAGGCACAAGCGTTATATAGTCATAAAACACAAAGCTCAGTTATAAAAAACGCAAATAAGTAAAAAATACTGTAATACCTTGATTTTTTTAGCTTATTTTATTAATATAACTCACATTACCACCACTTAATATCTGGTGCTGTCTGCAGGCACACGAAAACGGCATTTTTACTTCTTACATGTAGCTCTGTAGTTCACCTTCAGTCGACATTGATGATGCTCGTGTTAAACCGTGCATTCAGTACAAGAAATAACCGTAGGCGAAATTACATAAATGTTTTTATTACAATTTAATAACATTTTCAACAACATTTTGGTTAATACAAGCTAAACATAATAAACAAAAACATTTATTCACACCCTATACCTTAATTAATAAAGACAAAAGATTTATGTTTTAATTGATCAATTTAGTGAACAACCGATCAGGGCGAACAACTCCGCATGATATCAGAAAAGTTCAAAGAAAAAGAAAAGCCGTGAAAACAAACGATTTATAACAGAACAGGTACATTTTGTAGGTAATTCTTAGCATCTGTTGTTTTAGCCAATACTTCTAAGAAATGCAGAGTTCAGTTGTGGAAAAAATGTCAGTCTTGAACTGTAGGTGAAAACCAAGTGTCATATTCTCCGTCCGCGTTCGAAAATATGGAATACGGCACGATTTTGTATTGTTCGATCAATAGCTAGATATAGCTATTATAGCTCATTCGAGCTATTATAGCTTCTCCGTCAGTGGGACTCAACCTGTTAATATGTAATGTTGTATTAAATATGTATGTTCATATATTGTAACTAAATGTATATCGGGAATAAAAAGTGAAATCTCAAATCACAAAACATTCCCCACAGAAATATTACAAACCGACTCAATTACAGTGTAAAATACTGGAGGGCAGCACAGGCTGTCTAACAATTTAAAATTTCGTGATAACATGTCAAGGTTATTGCAAGATTGTTTTGTTTAAGAAACATTATGAACTAAATGTCAATTGTATAACCTTAATCATGATGATTAGAGACGCAATAAGTTTTGAACTGTTGTTCTTTTTTGCAAATTGATTGCATTGCTCATAGCAAATATATCGTAAACCAAGCATAGTGTAGTATTTGATTAACTGTCGGAATTTCGACTTCTTATATCCGTAGTTCTGTTCTCTTTTATAATCATTTTGGTTAGTGTTACCATGCTCTACATAGCAGACATTTAGATACCATATACAATACCACGTTATGTAATCTATATGGTCGATATCTTCAATTTAAATCTCAATTTACGTTCAAATCAAAATCATAGGCTATACAAAATAAAACAGTGTGAAACAAGTCTGGAGTTGTTATCTATATTGTGCACATACAAACAAAATGTGCTTTATTGTTGTATCCATAAATCTATGATCTATCGCACAGCTGATGCATATGTTCTTTATTTCCCGTGCTGAGACGGTTATGTTCTTTTGTGATATTGACTACATTCATGTCATCTATGTCAGTTGCTTAAGAAAGAGCAATCTGGTTAAATCAACTATCTGTCAGAAACGGTTGCAAAATGCATACAGCATTTAATCGATTTGGATAACTAACCATAGAAACGTCAAATAAATATGTATCTATTGATGTGCCAAAGTTTACCAAATACCATTTTAAATACTTGAGAAATCATGAAAATTAGAGCTGTTGTGTTAAGAAAATGACATTTCCACTGTTAATAACGTTTCGGTATATAAGCCTTATTCAAATCAACAAAATTATTGAAAAAATACATTTTTATTTAATCCAACGTAAAAAACAATATGACGACGTCGGAAATGACGTTCATGCGACATCATCGCACGTTAACGCGACGTCGTCGCACGGCATAGCGCGCCAACTCGTGAATAATTATGTTGAATTGAAATATTGAAATAAAGACGAGTGTAAAACTATAACAAATATTTATAGGGCACATCTGTTTAACCCGTCTCCTAGATCGGAAACACTCTTTTCTAAGTATTTGTTCGCCTGGTCTTCTATGTGGTGCTGCCTGGCAGTCAGAGGTCTGTGGAGCAAACAAATTCCTTAGTCAGTTGTTCCTCTACCAGATTATCCAAAAACCTGATGGGAAATTCCCACTGGATGCAGTGCATATTACGTCTATACTGCTAAACAGTTACATATAACAACCGATTCAAACATATCACTACAAAACACAATTTCACACATTCAGTATCTCGTATAACTGCCTCTTGCATTGATGAGGGCTAGGCATCTAGCTCGCATTGATAAAATAACCCTGGCTATAACATCCTTTGGAATTTTATTCCAATCAGCGATAGCGGCAGTACGAAGTTCCGAAACTGTATTAGGTTGGGGGCATTCGTGCGTATATGCGACGTTTGAGTTCATCCCATAAGTGTTCGATAGGGGCCATGTCTGGAGACATTGCGGGCCAGTCTAGCACATCGATGTTGTTTCGATTAAGGAAGCCACGCGTATGAATTGCGGTATGGGGACGCGCGTTGTCGTGTTGCTGTGTACCATGCCAATGGAAGTTGTGATTCGTAAATGGCACAACAACAGTTGTCAATACATCCTCCACATACGTACGAACATTGACATTGCGGTTGCAAATAACCAAATCGGTTTAACCAAGTCGCGATACACCTGCCCATACGTGAATTGATCTAGCACCCAACCTCTTATAAGCCTTCACTCATAACTCACTTTGCCGTTCACCTCTGCGTCGCCAAACACGCTGCCGTCCGTCCGCCCTACTTAACACGATATTCGAACAGAACACTGCCCTATTGCCGTCTAGTAAACCGAACATGCGCTCTTTCCCAACGAAGACGCATTCTTTTGTGACGTAAGGATAGTACTGCAGCCTTCTTTGGTCGTCTGTACTTTAGTTCAGCTTCTTTTAGACGGTTCCTCACTGTGTTGGCATGTATTGTGGGCCAAAAAAATAACGCAACACATTAAATAAATTGACAATTGCCGTTTTTTTTTAATTTCTCTATTTTTACAATTGTTTAATTTTTATAATTTTGATGATAGTTTAACTTACCTGTGTGTTCAAAGTGTCCGCTACAGGTAAAAAGCGATTGCGCAGGTGTGTGACGCGCATATTGACGTACTGTCCGGCGGTTGTTGTCCTTGTTCTCTCGGATTTTTGGTAAGTCCCTCACGAGACCAAATACACGGTACTTATTCTGTAGCCGCGTAATTGTGCTGACGGGACAATTAAAACGGCGTGCAATGGCAGTTTTGGCAATACCTAGGTACTGTTTTATCAAAGGACTTACTGAAATCGTAAACTTACTATCAAACTAAAGTTCTTTATAATTTGTTTACAATTATTAAGTGTGGTAAATGGAGCTGCAATACTAATACTGATTCATGTCCATCACCAATTTGCAGTTGTTAAAGAATTATAGAGAATTTAAGCGTAACTGATTTTCGTAAGTGCTTTGATAAAACAGTTCCCTGCTTCCAGCAAACCAATTGCATGATTTCTGACATCTTGGCTCAAATGTGTCATAGTTGTTTCGCTTCACTAATGATTTTGAAATTGTTTTTGTGGTAGACCTATCAATTTAATACACATATTCGTGTTTAAAATTGCTCGATTTTCTCGTGCCATTTGTGTAAATCGAGAAATATGGTTTGTTCGGGTCATGGTTAACTGTTATTGAACCGTTAATTTCAATTTCCAATATGTAACCTTTATTTAAGATATCATATGTGCATACAACTATAACGGAAATATGTTTTTTACAAAACGATTATTCTGCCAAAAAAGGTATTTTGAAAACCTTGCGTTTCTTTTTGTACTGACTGTAGTATGGATACAATGCAAACATTCGCTCGATGCTGAGACGCACTCTTGTCTTACGTGCGTAAAGTACATTCCATTTGCTAAATTGCTTTATCCGCAGGTAGTCTGTGCAATAATGGAAATGGTTGACGCTTTAGACATTTTTTTTAAATAGGTAGTTGACATTTAAACATTTCTAGAACTGATAAGTTGAACATGAGTCTGCCACAAACTACATGTATTATTAATTATGCTGTAGACACTTTTGTCTTACATCTTCGTTCTTTAAGCACAATACTGTCGTCTAGGAAATTATGTCATGAATAGACAAACACCGAAACCTGGTTTTTGTATCATGTATGCCATCGTAACTGACAAAGCAATGCACATTTTGTATTACTATTCAATTTACGGCGCTTCCTGAGCCCGTTATGCAATTAGATGAGTAGATATATTGTTAGTTTCATTGACTCGCTCACAATTCATTGGCGGAATAGTCTTAAGTAAAAAGTGTAGTGTATAGATAAAAATTAAAACCTTGGAATAATTGATATTTTCAGCTAATTACCAGCTGTTCACAGAGAGTCTAACATTGGCTATACATTGGCTAGTACGGAGAGATGAAAAACAACAGAACATAACTCGATTATGCCCAGGTATACGGACTTACGTTATATCCTTTCCGCTACCACGATTTTTTTCGGGCCTTGTAGAAATTCATATGGACACTATACGCCGTCCCTTAGACATTATTGACTTGCAGTACTGATAAAAACTAGATACATCCGGATGCTACACATCTGACCGAAAGTGAAAGTAGGCAAAATTGTCAACATTTCGACTAAAGGTCACCGAAAACGACGATGTGACAGTGACCCTTGTGTGAATAACTTTTTTCGTACAGCAATTGCTGGTATAACCAGTAATTACAGTTTTGGAAAACTTACGTTCAAAGCCCTCTTTAAAGGGGATCCACGGGCCCAAATACCTGTGCACGACCTTGGGCCCGTAATATCCTTTACTCAGGGATGCCTGTGTACCCAGGAATACGGAAGGCTGAAATGGCCATCCCGGTCAGTCTGCATTTAAACGCTATGGTGGCGGAAAGAATATCAAAAAGAACGTTTACGTCCACACGTACAAATAATTGCGCTAAATAAGAAACACAATTATGTTCGCACCAGTCACGATTGGGCCAGAAGCATATCTGAGTGTGTTGTTTTACTGATTCCCCATTACTTTCTCCGCAATACCATGTGATTTTCAGTGCAATTAGTTACGTGATTTTATTCACAATACCGTTTGGTGAATCATATAATTATATACGTCATGCATACTATAGAATTTGAGGTAGATTAAAAATGAACATTTTGACCACTGTATTCTGTTGTAGCTCGCTGGAGATATAGTCCGCCGATGATAACACTAGTTCGTGATATGGACCGCCGTTGTTAGAAGCGCGAGCGCGAAATTGTTGAAATGTTATATAATAATCCTTGTGGTGATGGTGACTGGTGACGCTTGTATGTTGGATACAGGTTGAAGTTGAAAATGGGCTTTATTTATTAAAGCCAAGAACTTTATATACAGTATAAGTTCTTAAAGTCATATACTCATTCAAAAGAGGCAAAACATTATAATAAAGCCTAAATACAGTTACTGTATATGACGTGATCTGGTATGGACGTGCGTCAAGCAAGCTTGACTGTGGTGCTTTTTTCTGCCCATATATGTTGTATTTTTAACGATCACGTCATATACTGTATTTAGGCTTTATTATGTTTTGCCTCTTTTGAATGAGAAATTGTTGAAATGTTATACTATTACGTACACACTGATACCTTGGTCGTAGTATTTGACTACATAATAAATTCCTTTCACCCGCAGGCAATTTGTGCAATATTGGAAATGGTTGACGATTTGGATATTTCGTTTTCTTTAAAGGTAATTGACATTTAAACATTTCTAGGACTAATTACTTGAAAACGAGTCTGCCGCGAACTACATGTATCATGTATTACAATCACGACACTTTTGTCTTACGTCTTGGTTCTTAAAGCGCAATAATGTCTGCTAGGAAATTGTGTCATGAAGAGACAAACGCCGAAACATAAGATAGTTTTTTGTATCACGTATGCCCTCGTAACTGACAAAGCAATGCACATTATGTAATACTAATTAAGTAACGGGACATCGCTGCAGGAGCCCGTCGTGAAATTAGATGCGTATATGTGTTGTTAACTCTTTTAACTACGCTCCCGATTCATTAGCGAAACAGCCTAAATGTTAAAACAGTGAAAAAAGTGTATTGTATAATTATAATTAAAACTTTGTTGAAACCATTGGTGTTATCAGCTAATTACCAGCTATTCACAGAGAGTCACACATTAGCTAGACATCGGCTAATAGAGTTGTGCGGTCGAGGTTTGAATTTGAAAATGAACTGTGAAGTTTGAGTAAATTAAGAGGGGTTTTCCCAACATAAAATCAAAAGAACATTACTGTAAGGCAGTTAATATCAGTAACAATGTATTTCATCTTTTTATTGAAAATATGTAAAAGTTTTACACATGTGGCTCGGTCGCGGTTGGCCATATGTATACCCTTTCATGAATATTGAACAATTGTCCTGTCCGCCACATGAGTAGAAGTTGCCGGTTCCTTCTAGAAGGGTAAGTCAGTACTAGCTGGGATAAAGTCCATACATGCTGAGAAACGGCGTGAAAACACGAATCTAAACATAACTGCATGTATGTAAAAAAATAACGCAGTGTCACGTTAAACTTGCAATGAGATTTTGAACTTGGCGAAAATTGTCAGCAGTTGTTGCTGGACATGGAGGGCATACGCGATACTGACATCTTGGGTAGGGTAACGTTTTTGGATCGCAATTTTGAACATCTTAATGGCGATAATACCAAATGGGAATTTGTAGACATGTTTGCACACCTCTAAATTTTAGTCTTTGAGAAGAAATTATATTGTTACTATCTACTATCCTAACGTATGAAATATCCGAACTTATTTAATGCTAACTGATGAGATATGGAGTTCTATCAGTGAAATAAAACCTATATCAGTCACTGGTTATCACCTACAATGTGACTGATATAAGCTCCGCCCCCTCACAGGGACTACTTTCGCCCCCTCACAGGGACTACTTTAATTTACCAAAATCTCAACACTAAAATGTCTGTAACTTGTTTATTACTGAACGGAAACATGTCATGTGGGGGTTTTGATTCTTAGTTAGACCATTTCCTACAAGTTGGTGTATGATTTAATGCAAAATTCTCAAAAAAGTAGTTTTCACCTATTCACCAGAATCCAAGTTGGCGGATTTTGAAGTGAAAAATATGAATTGAATAACATATTCATACGTAGCCTAACCACAGTGGTAATTTGGCATAAATAGTACCAGTTTTGACACCATAAAAGCATTAAATAAATAGAATATTTGTTTGTTTTGTTTGTTTTGTTTGAATATGGTTAATATCTCATCTTGTAATGATAAAATTTTAATATTTTCACTCGCGCTACGCGCTCTTGAACCTCTTGAAAATATTGAATTTTATCACTACATGATGAGATATAAACCATATTCAATCAAAACAAACAAATATCCTCTATATATAGGTAGGTGTAGCGTTCCCTTTTGACGTCAGTTTATATATATATATGGTTAAAACGGTCTTCAATAGGTACGACTGAGCTCTCTCGAAACTGCGTGTACTTCAATTTCTCCAGTTTACAGTAAATTTCTAACCGCGATGTATATACAGCGCCACGCACGGTATTCTCGGGTTTAACTAAAGTAAACGGACGAGTGATTAGCAGGTCGATATTAATAACCACGGGCGTTATTCCCGATGCACTCGCGATGACACTAAATGTATCAATACTTCCCGAAGCTTACCCGAAACATCGGGGGGGGGGGCTTCCCTCACCCACCGGGGAACCTTATGCGTTCAGTCGGCAGTACATCCCCGAGACTGGTGGAGTGACGCTTAAAACCAGAACACATAGATTTCACAAATTGTCTTATGACTTTCCCGAAGCTTCCCCAGGACCTCGAGCACCCCATTCCCGTGCCTTTCGATGCTCAATAATTTCCATCAGTTTCTTTCAGTGTTTCTTCAGTATAACATTTTTGTGTTATGTCATATGACAATCACGGTAGCATAGAGGAAACACAGGAAACATTTTATTGTCCACGTGCGCACGTGTAATTACCATGTGGACACGTATTAGCTATCACGTGCACATGTGTTACTATCACGTGAACATGTATGAAACAGGAAATATTTTATTTATCACGTGCGCATGTTATACTTACACGTGCACAGGCAACAAGTTACAAAATTTAAATTTGAAAAAAGTTATCTAAGCATCTGCTTATATCTAAAGCATATTCATAATCGCTATAGTATACAATATATACACCCGTGGTTATATCAAAAGGCAGGCCACTCAAGCGGTTTTTGTGTGGCGTAAACGCCACACAATGATATTACCACTTTTCAGCTTACGACCAATTTAACGCATTAGGCCTCGGCAAATAAATAGTTCTATGATTTGAACAATATTACAAGCATGCAACACAGGTTACACGTATCATTGGACCTGATTTGTTTACATTACCAACATTTACTTATATTAAGACCAACACTTATATCAGACTTTTATTTTTAGAGGATATTTATAGCAAATCATTCCGCAACGGACTATATTTTTACTACCAAAGAATGTTCTCACTGGTGGCGGGAATCTAAAATAGTTCCCACGGCTTTCAATCGTATACTGTAACGTATGTAAATCACCCCGCCGCTGCACATTGCAGACGATGACCTAATTATGTTGTATACAAACATTGATGTTATATATGACTGGCTGGGGGAACTGAAATAGTTCTACGTACATATCGATCGGCCGATTAACAATGTTACCGCGGTAAGCGTTAAACGCACTAGTCAATTTCTACCCTGCTTTATATAAGACCTCATAATTTTCGTATCTATTATCCGATTTTGAATATTTAAAGCTTGTAATGAAGCAGAGATATATGTCTCTCTTTTAGACAACATTCAACACGATACCCTAATTATTAAATCCACGGCGACGAGTAAGAATCCGTTCCGCGTAAAAGTAAGTTTAAAATATCCCGTTTTATACCAAATAAAAATTCAATCAACGGTCGAAAATCATCAATTATTAATTTAATATTCGATCGATTTTGTTCATTAAAGCTTGTTTTAAAAGTTAATACTTTAAGGTTTTATAAAATGTAAAACTTGATTTTAAAGCATTAATCGGCCGATCGATATGTGTGAGCGAAACCATGTTTACCCCTTTTACATACGTTAATATAGAGTGTCATATACATTTAATTAACATGCGTGGTCATACGGAGAATAAACAGTCACTTATCTTGACACTGGTCGAATTCTCCAAGTCGTTAAAAATGGTATTTGTAAATATCCCTTCATTGTTGCTCAGTATAGTTACTTAAGTAAGTTCCAGGTAACTGCTGGTTCTCTTGCTGTCTTTAGCAGCACAAATGTTTGAGTAAGGGTGGGCTTATCAGAACTGTGACATAAAATTATGATACAACCTGGATTCGATTTTGGATTTAATGGCATCAGTACGCCACACATCAGTACTTTCAGTGCTTTGATTATAGTACAGAGAGTAAGTTGACTATACCCGAGAAACCATTGCGCTTTATGCGTCGTTGTTTGATGTCCACTGTAAACTGATGAAAATTGGAGACTGCATAATTTTCGAGATAATTCATTCGAATATTTAATCGTTTCACTTACATAGCGAATAATGGTGATTGTTTCTGTAATTCCGAGCATTGAGGGCAACTCCTTTCTGAACGTGATACAAGGGTACTACTGTACTGTAAGCTTTACTGTACAATGTAGTTACTGATAAAATAAATAGTTACGGTTGGGTACTACTTTACAATACTGTTCATTTTGTTATTATGTTGAGAAAATCCCTCTTACATTTACTCAAACTTCACAGTTCATTTTCAAATTCAAACCTCGACCGCACAACTCTATTAGGGAGAGATGAACAAGAACGGATTATGGATATATCAGAATGACTTTTACGTTCGCATGCACATTAATATTGCGCTTAATACGAAAAACATTCCTGTACCTACCATTCACGATTGAACCAGAAGCATACCAATTAACAATAAAACGATAATTATGTTGTTTTACTCATTCCTTAAGGAGCACCGTATCTTGTTACTTTCTTCGCAATACAATGTTATTTGAGTAAAATTAGTGATTTATTCACAATACCGTTTGGTGAATTATATATACACTACGCTGAATTTCTAATTGGCCACCCTATAAAATATGATACCATGTGATATATTCAATCAATACATATAAAGTTGCGTTATATAATTTATTCCACACGTTAATTTATCGATTAACGTAAATAAAACACGTGTTTATGTGCAAAATCATCCTTGCGGAACGGTAAGTGCGAACTTGCATTTGTGCACGTGGTGCTCGTGCACGGCATGAACTATGTTTGTATTTGGTTGGAAAGTATCCTCAGTGAATTGCCTTTCATGAAAAACATTAAAGTTTGAGAGATTGAATAATGTGGAACTCGTCCAAGCCCTCGGAATGATGAGTACCACCACCCAAAACAACGAAGTGCGCCACATGTGTTAAAAAAAAAAGCAAACTCTTCATATACGTTTAATTTAGCGGAAAATACGGTGAAAAACATGTTTTCCTATCAATGTAAGTAGACATTATCGGGTTTTCGATTATTTGTATTCTTCTGCAAACACTTTTTCTAAATTATATTTAAAAAACACGTGGCCAAACAGATATTTGTTGAAGTGCATGAAAACAACTGACGACTTGATCGCGTTGTCATTGCTCATTCTCGCGAGGTTTTATGTTTTTCATAAAAGACAATCCACAGAGGATACATTCCAACAAAAAATGGACATATTTCATGCCGTGCACGAGCACCGCGTGCACAACAGCTTTTTCGCACTAACCTTTCCGCATGGATGATTTTGTACCTGAACGCGTGTTTTATTTCTGTAAATCGATAGAACAATGTCTGGAATAAAAACATAACGCTACTTCATATGTATTGATTGAATATATCACATAGTATCAAATTTTATAGGGTGGCCAATTAGAAGTTCGGCGTAGTATATTACGCGTATATCATGCGTAATATAAGTATTGAGGTAAAATAAGAATATAATTTTTTTACCAACGTATACTGTGATAACTCGCCGAACATTACTCTAGCCTTGTATATAAACAAATCATTGTAGATTAAGAGTGTCTGCATTATAAGTGATTATGCATGATATCGAACAACATTAGACCACTGAAATTAATTTATTTGCCATTTTTCATTTGTAAACAAAGGTTAGTGGTAGCGTCAGGGAATGGAATGGAAACCCACAATGATTGCAGTATGAAGTACCAAATACTTCTGAAAGACATAAACTAGAATGCTAGTGTACTGCTTAATCAAATATTTATAGCCCGGTATATTGTCACATAGATTTACACCAAACATAAAATATGTGTAGCTGAACATGGAAACCTAATTAGTACTAGGAGAATCAGGAAGAAGAATAACAATTATTCGTATTGGTACACAGTCGAGTAATAATGCAATGAAAGTATACATCAAACTCTTTACAAGGAAATGCGATCCAAATTATATACATTACAATACCATAGGGATGCAAGATAACAGTATTAACGTTTGATGAAAATAATAACACTATGGTAACTCTTTACAATTACACGCACCAGTATCAAATCATGACAGGATTGTAATACAACTTTGATAATTTTATTGCAAAACAAGTACATAACAACAGCGGTTTGCTATATTAAAATAGGTTTAAGGCAATAGCCAACTGGATTAGATAGAGTTTACAACTCGGCGTATGTTGCGGGAAAAGAAATATAAAAGTGGCAACATAAATGTGTTATCCGGTCGTCAGTACGAGCGTCCGTACGTAACACAAATCGTGTGCGTTGAACTCCTCACAAATTATTGGGAGACATTTGTGCTAACTCTAACAATGTATAGATGGCCGTAAAGGATAAAATGTTTGTTGCGCAAATTTTCACCTGAGTTATGACCATTTGTTTCTTCTTTGGTACACCCCATTATGACAAACTGTTGAATGCACAGACATCCAGCTCTCTCTGTAAGACCCAGATTGTTATGTTTTCGGAGAAGACAGTATGCAGTACGTAGACGGAATATGATTGTTTTACTGTGCATGTTGAGTGCTGCGTGTATGTTCTCTTCGTTGGGTATATATATCCTTCGTTTCACAGTTTATGATCTTCAAATCTTATCTGAATCTGTTTTTCAGCAGTCTTTGCTCCTACATATGAGGTATAAGGTTACTGTTGTGGGTTCTTTGTTGCCTTTTTATTCAGATAGATACGACCTGTAATAGCGGAATTGTTGCCCTTTGAGTAATGAACTTCGATGAAATGTTGCTTATTTTGTCCGTAACTTGAACAGTTACTGTACTACAGTCTTCAAACAATCATCATGAGGAATATAATCAGCATGAGGTGGTGTGCACTTTTGTATATTTTTATTCGGATCTGACCAATATAAGACATTGTCCTTGGAATGATGATATTGGATAACATTTGGCTTAATATGTCGTCCGTAACTTTAATGTTTATTGTGCTACAGCCATCAAACATACGAATCGTAGTCAGCAAGTGTTTTGTGTACCTTTGTATTGGTATTAAGACTAGATTAGTAGAGTTGTGGCCCTTGAAAATATGAATTTTGTTTAATTGTTCTTTGTGTCGCTTTTAACTATAAGAACAATAATAATAAAGACTCTGTTTATATAGGCAACATAGTAAGGCATCTGCCCAATCTTCCCTATGAGCCTTTTCAAACTCATATGTAAGCTACATTCTTCAGACTTTGTAGGAATATATGTCCACAGTATGTTGACACACTGTACCCCCAAACCGGAAGTCGCTGATAACTAGGCGTTCAGAAAATAAATCGATCGTGTTTACCGTCTCGGATAGTTTGGATTTTTTTAGTTTATTCCTTAGTATCGCATAAAGTAAGTGCACTGTTTTAGTTACAATGAAGTCCATAAAATACTGTTTACGTAGATACCAAACATTCCTGATAAAAGCCCTTATAAACTTAATTTTCAAGTTAAATAACGATTAGATATTTGTTACAGCTTGTAAAGAACCTACAAATTCTTTGAAAAATAGTATATTTAGCGTTCACAAAGTCTTGAAACCTTTTCTGGATTGTAAATGAATGTATAACACATCGATACGCGCGAACAATGCTCTATCATAACGGATACTTTTTTGAGGAAAATGTGTTTTTCTGGGACATGTATGCCGATTACACTGTACGACTAGTCGAAACACGACTGACCCACTAGTCGCATTTTGTAAAATCTGGACTGTACGCATAGTCGCAAAAACTATAAGTTTGTTCAAACGTATTTTCAACCTTGCATTTAATGCTCTGACCTTGTTATGTGTTAACAAACGGTAGAAATTAGTCATGGAACAGTATCAATGCTACTGCTGCAATTTTTATTCAAAGAAAATGTTTGAAACATGACTGACCCACTAGTCGCATTTTGTAAAATCTGGACTGTACGCTTAGTCGCACAAACTGTTTCTTCGACTAATAGACCCGAAGAATCGGTGACATATATGCATCGAGTAATAACCTTGGGTAACTTAAACATGAAATTTTGGTTTAATATACGTATAGACATGGTCCCTGTAAAAACTGTGTTTGTTTACTGTATGTAATTATGTGACGTTCCAGTAAAATATAAATACTTAATAGGAGCAAGAGATGTTTATAAACTTGTAATACACGTATGCCCCTATGACATCCCGATAGTCAGGAATGTTTAAGGTTGAATGACAACTTTGACCTATTGACCGTTAAAGTTATTGAACGGAAACCATTTGACCTATTTTCATGTTAAAGGTCACAGTGATACAGTCCCTTGACCTACCGATCGCATAATCAATAGCGGTCATCTATTTTTGATGCCCAACCACTATCCAAAGTTTCAGGATCCGTGGGCTAAGCCTTTTTCCTTTTTGAAGGAAACAATTTAGTCTACCAACCGATAGACAGACATACATGTATAAGCAAAGTAATAAACCCCCTTCAAAGATAGGAGGGGAATAAATACGTACAAATGGTACTTGATGTACTCCCGATGGAAATTAATGAGCTTCGAGAGGCATCGGTCCTCGTGGTCAATGGGAAGCTTCGGGAAAGTCACGAGGCAATTTGAGAATCGGGAGGAATCGGGACGCATAGGGATAACTCCCGATATATTCCCGACTTTGTGCGTCGGGGTGTATTGCCGATGGACATCAGGAGGTTCGCCATTGTCGGAGGGAAGCTCCCCGATCTTTCGGGGAAGCTTTCGGAAGTCTTGAGACAGTTAGTCAGATTGTAATTACATCGGGAGATTTCAATGCATGTAATGATTTTTACTCGATGAACTCGCGATTTCATGTAGGGAATATCTCGAAGGCATCCCCGAAGCTCGGGAATATCCCGTGGAGGCATCCCCGAGGCATCCAGAACCCCGAGGAATGATCGGGGATGCTTTCGCGATAAAAATAATTCTGCAAGGCACCCAGAGGTTTCCCTGACACATCGACGATGTTTCGGTAAAGTGTCAGAAACCTTCGTTGGAATTTTAACGTTTGGCGAATATTCGAAAATGACCAAAAGCTTACTGTATGCCAGTCGAAATAAAGATGCAGTGCATAACTGATATTTATCATTTCAATGAGTACCTTGAAAACGATAATACGCACAAGCATTTGGTATTTGGATATTTGAATATTTTATTGAATAGGCATACAGTGGTACTGCGACTAGTGGGACAGATGGATTTTCGCGTTTTCCAAATAGGCGTTCAGTGCATGAATCGAATGCATACTGGATTAAACAATATTGCAACGATTCAGGGGGGAAATATATCATTGCACGTATAAACTCATACGTATATATTGATAATGAAACACCTAGAAGAGAATATTACTAGTATTTCCTTAGCATTTCCAAAATAACGGGCATTTTGACGTGATTGAATGATCTTTCGCTTTAACCAGCTGTTTATTTTGAGAGAATACGTTTTCATTCTAAATGCTAATACCTAGTGTAGGACTTTCTGTTAAAGAGGCGTTTATTTCACGCCGAAAATAAATATGCAAAAAGTATATTCAGTTCAAAAAGTCTGATAAAAACATTAAAAACTTACTGTTGACAGCTTTCCAAAATGAAACTGAACGCCTAGTTACCAGCGACTTCCGGTTGGGGGGTTCAGTCAGTCAACATACTGTGATGTCAGTATGTGTAGTTGTAAACTATCAAAAATGGAATCTGATCTGTATAAGCAGTTGTAATTGTGCAACAGTCTTCAAACTTCTTGAGTCACCATCTCTGCATGTGGTTTTCAGATGCTACTAGTATTAGTATAGTTATGGCCCGTTAAATGATGAAATTGGATACATTTTTCCTTGTTTCTCGTATAACTCAATTTAGTATTCGAGCTACAGTCTTCACATTATATACTAATAAGTGCCAGTATGTGTAGTTGTCTTATCCAAATATTTTAATTCGGATCTGACCTGTATTAGCAAAGTTGTGGTCCTTGAAATGATGAAACCTTGCTTTTGTTTCTCACAACTATTTAATTATTTGTTCCATAGTTGTTGAACTTTTTAGGAAAAACAGTCACCATAACAATTACCAGGCTTCATGTACAGCATACATTTACGTAATACACATTGTATCAAGTATGTAATAGCATATCCCTGTGCGTGTTAATGGAATGAAATGACGGACATCGTTGATGAAGTTGTCAATATAATTATGGGCATACATAAACAAGACGTGTAATCAAATTGAAGAAAAATCACAGGAAAAACCTAATTGGTAATTATGAGCATACCGGAAGACATTTACTATAATCACCCTTTACTTCTGTTTAAATGTTGATTACACACTAGATTTCAAGTTGAGTGACATGTGCAATTATTTCGTGCTATCGTGAATAGTACTAATGTGAGTTACCTATTTACATCTTGTCTTTTTCACGGATTATATTTAATTTGGATATCAGTAAGAGGTCCCAGCTTAGGAACATTATTTTCGGAGTGGGCATACGGGGGTCTCTAAGTTTATGCCATCACTGCCTGGAATATCTGCAGCCGTTGATTCTGGTTCTGACGAACTGACATCGGTGATGGCTGGGCATAATTGTGACGCCAGAGCCTCCCCATGTGTCAAATAGAGGCGTTGTATACTGATAATTAGGTGGCTCGTTAAGGCTGAATAATTGACCGCAGAAGGTCGAGGAAAGCCTGCTTTTCGTTACCCTTTACGTAGGATCTCCTCATTACCTCTGCTAAGCGTCCCTCCCACTGCGTTGCGGAAGTTCCAGACATCCGTTTAAAGTGATGCTTTGCATGCTTCCATGTACCTACGATGCGATTTGTGAATACGCTTACAAGGTCTCCAATTCTAACATTGTGTACACTTTTTTAAACGCATATTTATGTATAACTGTGAAATGTTCATATCCTAAAGCGTTCAGTTCACAATCAACACCCCAACCATCAGAATAAATTAAACTTCCAGGTGCAACATGGCCGGAAAAGTTATCAATGTGTTGCTAGGCCTGTCTACAAGCCCGAATACCCATACCTTCAGGCCCTTGTGTGGGTTACCCCGGTTATCGTTGACCTTACGACCTAAAAAAGACTCGTCAATTTTCAATTACACCATTAATATTTCCATTACGAATGTTTGATGAAAATGTTTCTTTACACAGTTCTCTGATAAAACTAGACCAATCCACTGCAATGCGCTTATAATTAACACCAGCACATTTTCCACATTGTAAAAGTGTGCAATTGTCAAGGTAGCTCTTAATGAACACCATGACGTCTTGTATAGTTAATTTGGTACATTAGAATTCGGAATTAGTCAGAATGGATATCTCGTGACTGTTCTTGTTACATGTCAAGAAAGCTCCTAAGACTCGCCCAGTCAAACTTTCTTTGTTCCTGTACATGTGTCGCTTTTTTGCATGGTTATTTCTCATGGAAAGCCGGTTCCTTATGCACCACCCATTCGTCAAACATTCGTCGTTTTGCGATAATACTAAAAATAAATCCGAGGATTCTGAAAATGATTGAACAGCATATGTTCGGAATTTTCAAGTTTTTTTCTAAAACTTCTCGCCATTTCGCAAGACATGAAACATACATTAAAGAAGTGATCACTATGGACTGTTTCCGTTTTCCATATGTTTCTTATATTATTTTTTCCAACAGGTTTTTGATTCTGAAAATTAAATAGTATATAAAACATTGAACTCATAATGATTAGATCGAACCCATGGAAATAACAGTGTTTGGAGCAATTTAAAGCACGTAACTTTAAGTTAGTATCAGAACGTGACAATCGACTTCATCTGGCTCCATATAAGCTCGATGGGGTTTAGTTTCGGATGGTAGGGTGGCAAAATGTAGAACCTCGTGACTTATCATGTGATGATCGATTACAAACGTAGTGCCTGCATTTGTGCTTTTACCAACTCCAGCAGCTGCGGTTTCACCATCCCCCGTTTCGAAAGCAATTGCAATTAATAAATGCTTGAAATTGTTCAACAATTGTTGTACAGCATTTGACTTTGAAATGAAAAAAAACCATACACTTGTTATATTCAGTTATAATACACATGAAGTTGTCAACGAGCAAACACAACTCTTCGTTTATTATCCTTATTATAACATGTTTTAATACGTTAGGTTTTCTGTGTTTAGCAGTCGTTTTAGCGATTTTTGTCATGACGAGAACCATCATAAACGTGATAAAATATATAACAAGTAGATTACCTGCACATCCGCCTACCTCAGCATTTTTCAGATTGTATGTTACGTTAGCTGGTGTTCTCTAGCACAAGCGCACATGGACCCTGTACATGTAGATTAGGTAGAAACTTCTCGATGAGCCACTTCTTAAATGTTTCACCATTGATCTCTGCATAAAAGTCACCCGTGCTTGAGGTCGCCTTATAGACCAGTAGCGTTCCGTTTATAAAGCCCCCGCGGTATCATGCATGGACAACTATGAGTCGTTGCCCACGATTACACGGTGGCTGAGACCATGCCATGTCCTCCGACTGCCAACATCTATTGGCCGTGTAACTACTATCCACGCATGTGTAGCCGCAGTCCTCTAACTCCTTCCGCTGGTAAAACTCGAGGCGTTGGACCACAACAGATGGTCTCTCCATCTCCTGCTTCCTGTTGTATCCAGTCCTTTCCATGTGAAGCAAAGTTTCAGCAGTGCCTTCCGTAGAGTTTCTCGGCCCCAGGTCAAATAAAGAGCCTTCGCACATACTAACGATAACATCCTCCTCCTCTTCAGCAGCATCATTATCAATGTCCACAGTATTAATTTCCTTGTCTTTAAGCTGGTGTTTGCAAAAGTCTGTAGAACACGTGTCGTGTATACCGAGCACATGCCTACCTGCATTTCTGATGTCTTGTCTAAGTTTTTTATGGCTAATTTTATATCGCTCTCTTTGCTCCACATCACTATGGCACATCTTACACCAGCCGTTATTCACCTTAATATGTTGTTTTTATTCCAATTTTCTCGTCCCTTTTAATGTTTTTCTCCGTACCTTTGAACACTTTCTTGCATGATTTGCACTTTCGATCTTTTCCACATTAGCACCCTATATTGGCACATATTTCATAATGTTAGCATACACGGAACAGTCTCCATCCCCAAT
Source organism: Spisula solida (assembly GCA_947247005.1). NCBI lineage: Eukaryota > Metazoa > Mollusca > Bivalvia > Venerida > Mactridae > Spisula > Spisula solida. Next base: position 36,058,907 of record OX365947.1, on the reverse strand, counting down.
CATTCTCATATATATGATGCAATATTTTCCTCACATTCCAAAAGGCCATTCATGATAATGTCCGACTGAATAGCCTGGGTAGAAGAATCCGAATTTTAGAAGCAACGGTGCTCTTTTGGTTCCTTATTTTCAGTTTGTGCCCGGCTACACACGTAACACAACTTATTTCTGATTCCTATATGGATCAGTTATTTAGTTCTTTCCCAGCTAATAACATTTCATTCTCCAAAACTGACTTCCATAATTCTCCAATCTCTCAATTTCAGAATAATTCTTTTCATTAATTCCATGTATACCCATAGTAAGGGCCCCGCAAAAATTTTATGCGTGCCCTATAGTAATCACCCTGTCCGTCCGTCTGTCTGTCCGTCCGTCCACATTTTTCAAGTTTTTTCTTAATAACTTGAAAACCATTATAGGTATTGACTTCAAACATAAGCTCACAACAACAGTACGCTATTTTATGGCAAGTTATATAACTCTCGCAACAATATTGGAAGAGTTATGACCCTTTGTAAAATTCAAATTTTCATCAATTTTCAGCTTCTTCTCTTGATAACTTGAAAACCATTGAAGATTGAGATTTTAAACATAAGCTCACAACAACAAAACACTATTTTATGACAAGTTACATTACTCTAGCTACAATTATGGCCCTTCGTTAAATTCAAATTTACTCTTTTTCATCGTTTTTCTTCGTAACTTCACAACGATATTAGATATTCAAATGAAACTTGCTATAATTATTGCCAGTGATAATACGCTTATCTTTAGCAAAGGGCAACAACTCTAGCTTTGATAAATTTTGACTTATGCCCCTTTTCAGCTTCAAAAACTATAACATTGGTCAAAGTTAAAAAATGGTTCAAGATATTCAAATGAAACTTGCTATACTTACTTCTATTGACTACGACTATAAGTACATGTATGTGGAGCAAAAACAATATTCACAGTTTTAGCCAAAGGGCGACAACTCTTTAAAACTTTAATAATTTTTGACTGATTCCCCTTAACACTTGCACACAAAACAAACAGATTAATGTAGTTCTGTTTTGTGTATTTCCATCATGCAAACAATATTGGCCGATCAGGAACAGGGCAATGTCAATGAAACCAATGTCATGGTTTCATGAATTCAGTGTGCAATTTTAGTCTGTCAAAGATATTTCCAAACTTTATAAAAATGAAAGTTCATCATGGTTTCTATGTAGGAAATTAAACCTGCGCTTGTCAAACAACTTTAATTGAATTTTAGAAGGGAGTGAATTACTTTATTTCAGGCATCAACACATGAAAGTTTGAGATATGACTGTTATTGTGTCTGAGTACAAAAACTTATAGCGCTGATAATTATGCAACCCCACTATACCTCTACTCTCCTTCCCTCCCCCCTCCTACGACATGCTACCACGGGGCCCTGTTCACGACAGTGATAATTCTAGTTCCCATAGCCTCGGCGGCGTCCAGCAGTTTGTCTGTACGCTAACGCTCAGAGTTTTAATCGGATCGTCTTAAAACTTTGTGATAATGCTTATGGGCATAATATCTAGGCCAACTTCGATTATAGGCCAAATCGGCCTAGGCCTTATTTAGTTATGGGCCTTTAATTACCAAATAATGATGAAATATGCCTTGTCTGTGCTCTAACGCAAACAGTTTTCATCCGATAGTATTCAAACTTTGAGGCAATGCTTATGGGCATAATATCTAGGCCAAGTTCGATTAAATATATGTTGTTTTTTTTTTGTTTTTTTTTTAAATGCCCTGAGACTCACCATGACCCGAGACGGGCTTATTTTGTGACATTTTGGCTCTTGTTATTGTTGGTGAATATATTTTGGTAATGTATATTTATAATTGACCGTATATAATATCTTTCATGGACAGTCATGTGAAAATACATCCATCGTTTCCTTCACAATTCCATAAGGCGCATGTATACATAGTTATCCACTTCCGTCAGGCTTTTCTCGTGGAAAAACGAAAGAAGGAGAAAAGAAACGAACAACAATGTTTATCATACTATGCTCATTTGCAATCTTAATTTGCGGATAAGAAGAATATTCTCAGTGATAAGGTATGCCCATTTACCAATACAATACGTCTACGAAATGACAATGTATGATCCCCTCAAGTAAGTGCGTATGTGTTGTTAAAAAATTGACTTGTTTTCAAACACAATTGACGTGGAGGCTTGAAAAAAATTGTACCTCCAGATTTTTCTGAACTCAATTTAGGTTTAGGCTTAATTTCATTGAAAAACAAGGTGCATTGACACTCAACAAAAGTGTGTTTATTATGTTCACTAATAGTTTTTTATGTTTTATGCACTATCTGTAAAGAATTTGTCGCCAAAAATTGGTTAAAATCATGTTTTTTTAATAATTACTTTCAATAAAGCCAAACAATTAGTAATAGGTTATATTGAATTATTATTATAAGCATCATATTTGTGTTCCAATTGTAAAAAAGGAAATGAAGTACTCTACAGCTGTTATTTCAATCCATCCATCTTTCACTAGAATTTTACAATTTCTGTTCCAGAATATCGTTAAGACGAGTTCCAGAGTTCTCCAAATATTCTATAGACAAATTACGCTGTACACCTTTGTAGCGAGATGTATCTGACCTGCAGAAACCCAGCTATAAGGTTTCCCATTGCATGCTACATCGCTGATGTCACACTGCTGATGTCACACTTGGTGATATGACAGGGCATTTACTTTCACCTTCGAACTAGTACCCAGTCACACCGTTCCCTGAGGCCATCAGAACCATAGGGGTCTGTATCGACTCACTGGTTTCTCATTCACTACATATTGATAACAGGGAAATTACTAGTATCGAAATTGCGACACCACCAACTTTACAAACAGTCTTGTAACTTTTCCAACACGGCAATTAATCACATACTGTTTTCTCTAGTAGCAAGCTTATACATTTATCTTCGAGATACAACCAATCTTATGTCAAAATATATCGCACCGAGCCGTTACAAATGAATACAAATGTACATGTTGAAAATATACTGAAAAATAAAAACAGTACAAGAACATGGACAGGCCCTTACCATACTAAAGGGCTCTTCACACAGGAGTGGCGACAAAAACAATGACATGGTTGGATGAGCGTATAACAACTAAAATTATAACAAAAATATCACCTCTGAAAAGTAACACAGTCGCTAGTGCGATCATTTTGACATATAAAAATGTTCATCGGACTTCCATGTTTGTAAAGCCGACCACCCGATGATACGAGCCATTTTACTGGATGAACTTTCGAACATGTGACCACTGGAAACAGATGTACTAGTTCTCGATATTCTAGCGCAAGTAATACGTATTAGGTGCACAACCGGGATCAAGTAGTTTGTAAATAAAAATACTACGTATCGGTCTACAAATTGCGCACGAAAAACTCGTGTTCTGATCCAAGTGAGTAAGCAAGGAATGTAGAATGGTTGTAAATATTACTGTCTACGAAAAAGCGTGCATCAGTTAAATGTTTGAAACTAATGAATGAGTCTACTCCCCATTTTAAGAAGCACATGTTAAATGTACATGAGGGATGATCAACAAATACAAAGGAAAATGCTCTTAAATTCTTGTTACGTGACCAATGTCTTTACAACGTGTAATATATTGGCTTATTACAAGTTATGAACTATAAAAACGTTCATTTTAACACAACGTAACTTTTATGTATTTCGGACAATTTGCACCACTAAACATTCATGTCATGTGAAATAAGGAGTACAGCACTGAGAATTTGGTCTGATCCTTACCTTTATACTTGAATGTATATACAGTAACTAGTTTTTACGTTGAATTTATGAATTTCTGCGAACAAATTGTGCATATCGGCTCTTTACATTTTTTGTTGCACTTCGAGCGTCACCGCTTATGAAAACATATGCAACCTTTGTTATACATATAGACAATACAGCAATGTATATCACCTGTTAATTTATGCTAATAGAATAGGATCGCGTTAAATTCTCTGTACTATACTATATTGATACCATATTTATATACAGCAATATATCAATGCACGATCAAAACCAACCCGTTATCAACACATGACGTTACAAACGCACGATTGGTACTTGTAATACAGTTTGCGACACGCAACGTTGGAAACATTAAGCTGTATGTTTGTTCGGACTTTGGTTAATAATAAGGATATATAGTTTAAGAAAGGGTACTTTAAATTAGTAACTTTTCCGCATATTTGTTGATCAACCCTCGATCGAATTTCCTTATGTCCCAGGGTGTGGTTTGTGACGTCGCATGTTCCATCACAGCGTGTCTAATAAAATGGCTTGTATCATCGGGTATTCGACATTACGTCACGTGACTCAAAATGGAAGTCTGATGAACATTTTTAGATTTTCAAAATGATACAAAAACATGTGTCAATATCCTCATTTATTTATTAACAACACTTAAATGTAAGTTGATAATCACGAGTATCTCATTATCATGGACGAAACAAAACAAACACCAAACAAAATTTTAGTAATAAGCTTGTCCTTACTAATTTACTATACGAGACTATAAGAACAATTTTGAGATGCCCCATAATTTAAGCTAAAATTAGCTAGCGTTGACATAGGAATACCTGGAATAGACATAGGATAATTGACTAATCTCAATTAGGATCATATCCATAAATTTCACGACCTTTGTATTTTTAATTTTGCTCGAGTTGCATCCTTTGCCCACAGAAATATTACAAACCGACTCAATTACAGTGTAAAATACTGGAGGGCAACAAAGGCTGTCTTACAATTTAAAACCTCGCGATAACATGTCAATGTTATTGCAAGATTGATTTGTTTTAGAAATAAAATGAACGGCTAATTGTATAACCTTAGTCAATAGTAATCATCAGAGACGCAATAACACAAAAGGGGTATTTTGAACTGGTTTTTTTTTTGCTTAAACAAACTGATTGCATTGCTCATAGCAAAGCTATTGTTTAACAATTTTGTAGCGTAGTATTTGATTAACAGTCGGAATTTCGAATTTTTATATCGCACACTTTGTTGTGTTGTCTTTCATTATTTTAAGAAATATCCTCAGAAGGCCTACATTTAAAAACACACACTTCAGATTTTCATTTGGTTTCCATATCTTGTTTGTCCTCAAATACAGTCGATAACAGCACATACGTACAAATATTTAATTTAAACCAAAGCCAAACAGGGGGATATAGTTTTTCATCGTTACGCGTGTGTTGGACTTTGGACCCCGGAGAGAACTATAGGTTTGACCTCCGTCCGTCAAAAAATCTGGATTCTGTAATAACTCAAACAGTTTCTAAGCTACATTTATTAAACTTAGTATGTGGATAGGGGCAAAAAGGGGATAATTCATGTCTAAAAATATTTGATTCTGGCAGTGTGATTGCTATGGAGACAGAAAGAGTGAAAATATATATGTCCAAAATCTGGATCCTGCCATAACTCAAACAGTTTCTAAGCTATGTTTATGACATTAAGTATATTGGTAGGTGCCATTAAGGATATTTTTATTTTGATAAAAATGGTTGCTATATGGCAGCAAAAACATTGAAAATACTATTAAGGTCATGGCTTCAAACCGGTAGGGGACTTCTTTATTGCTTGCAGTTGTTAGTGACTTGATCATTGAGATATATCCACTTGTGCTGGCATAGTATACACTTATTTCATGTCTGTTTGGTTAACAGTCAAAACTATTGTCCCGAGGTATCGGGGAAGACTTTTGAACTGTTGCACGAGGCCGATAGGTATGATGTTTAACCAATAAAATATATGATCAGGCCCAACTGTACTAAATGAAATGGACAATTATATATGTGACCCCGATAGGCTTTCCACTTCAACCTACCCGTAACCACCACAGGGGGCTGAGGATAAATCCGATGTTTGTGGAATACGAGGGCCACTTAAAATGTATTAATCACTGCCCAATAATACGTTTAATATTCAATCAATGGGTATAAAAGTGGACATTTTCTGAAAGATACAATCTTTGCCTAGCTAACCAATAAAACAATATTGCAATCGATATCCATATACCCATATGGCATTGAACCAATAGGAGTACGAAACACTGGAATTGCGAGAAAATAAGGTATATTAGTAAACGTAAGGGTTGATATTAATGGTCATATTTTCTATAATTTTTATCCGATTGATTTGAAGTTTGCAGATTTCATGCACCGTATACCTGTTTAACTAGACTAAGTGATGAATCAACATTATTGTTTGGACAGTCTAAAGGTATGTAGTTGTACAAGGAATCTGCCATGTTCGAAATACACCAAAAAACTGCATCTTGCTGGTACAATACCCTATACGTTATTGCTGTATTGTACTACTGTATGTCTTGAGAGGGAAAGTAAAAATGTAGCTTTTTTACACATTTTTAGCTCACCTGTCACAAAGTGACAAGGTGAGCTTTTGTGATCGCTCTTCGTCCGTCGTCCGTCCGTCCGTTCACAATTGCTTGTGAACACACTATAGGTCACAAATTTAGCCTCATCAATATGAAACTTGATCACAATGATCATCTTCATACAATCTAGGTCAAGTTCGATATTGGGTCATCCGGGGTCAAAAACTAGGTCACTAGGCCAAATCAAAGGAAAACCTTGTGAACACATTAGAGGTCACAATTTGAGCCTAATCTTTATGAAACTTGATCACAATGATCATCTCTATAAAATCTAGGTCAAGTTCGATATTGGGTCATCTGGGGTTAAAAACTAGGTCACTAGGTCAAATCATAGAAAAACCTTGTGTAGTCACTAGAGGTCACAATTTTGACTTAATCTTTATGAAACTTGGTCACAATGATCATCTCGACAAAATCTAGGTCAAGTTTGATATTGGGTCATCCGGGGTCAAAAACTAGGTCACAAGGTCAAATCATAGAAAAACCTTGTGTAGTCACTAGATGTCACAATTTTGACTTAATCTTTATGAAACTTTGTCACAATGATCATCTCGATAAAATCAAGGTCAAGTTCGATATTGGGTCATCCGGGGTTAAAAACTAGGTCACAAGGTCAAATCATAGAAAAACCTTGTGTAGTGACTAGAGGTCACAATTTTGACCTAATCTTTTTGAAACTTAGTCACAATGATCATCCCAACAAAATCTAGGTCAAGTTCGATATTGGGTCATCTTGGGTCAAAAACTAGGTCACTAGGTCAAATCATAGAAAAACCTTGTGTAGTCACTAGAGGTCACAATTTTGACTCAATCTTTATGAAACTTGGTCACAATGGTCATCTCAACAAAATCTAGGTCAAGTTTGATATTGGGTCATCTTGGGTCAATAACTAGGTCACATGGTTAAATCATAGAAAAACCTTGTGTAGGCACTAGAGGTCACAATGTCGACCTTATCTTTATGAAACTTGGTCACAATGATCATCTCAACAAAATCTAGGCCAAGTTTGATATTGGTTTATCTGGGGTCAAAAACTAGGTCATTAAGTCAAATCATATAAAAACCTTGTGTAGTCACTAGAGGTCACAATATTGGCCTTATCTGTATGAAACTTGGTCACAATGATCATCTCTACAAAATCTAGGTCAAGTTTGACAGGTGAGCGACCTAGGGCCCTTTGGGCCCTCTTGTTATAATATTATGTTACTATCTTTCACATGATAAATATGTCCTGAATTATTCATAATTTGTTCTTTACTACAGCCCAAAGAACATAATCACGTGACCAAAAAATACGTATTTTAGATTTATGACGTCATATCCCTAATACAATAATACAGAAAACAAAAATAAAAACACATAATAGTAATTTCAGAAGAATTAAATGAAATGGACAACAGGGGTGAATTTTCTTTGTTTATCATAAATAGGGGGTATAACATTACACCACCCACTCGAATATAAAATTTTGTTATAAAAACTAAAATTGAGTTAACATGATTAAAATCGCCCGACGAATGAAACAACATACAATAATCTACAAACATTGACATATAAATAATAAATAAGTGTTTATTAACCTAGTATATATCTAATATTAATAAGGGTGTAATTAAGTGTGGTATTTTGAGTCTCGGATGTGACTTGTTTATATTGCTATAGTTTGATAATAATTTACTGTTTTCAAAATTATGGATTTCCATTTAAGAGTACAATGATATATATTGCAAATGATATCAGTTTAATTTCAGTAAGCCTGACTGACATTTGACAACAACGCTCAGAAATCGTATGAGCCCATATAACACAATTTTCTAACGTATTTATGAGGTATTCTTTGTCAAGTGCTTTAAACCATGTCCTGTTTATGAATATCAATAAAATGGAAATGCTTTCATATTAAATGATGTTAATACCGCGAATGTCTAGCTGAGAGATTGTTCTTTAATGATGTTGGAGCGCTTAGGATCCCACCTTCAGAATTTGCTGAAAGTTTGCCAGGAAGTAAAGAAATCTATACTGACACAAACAATAATGAAAAATCAATAGGTCACGGAACTCGTTTTCCGAGTAATCAGCCCTGTTTAAAGTGTTTATGAAATATTTTTATAATTACATTGAAATTGGTAAATTGGTGGTGGTATTCAAGTTTGACATTTTTATTTGATGTCTGTGATCTAAATAATAAAATATTTTTCAATATAGTTTGGGTACACATTGTTATACATGGTCAAGATACCAAAAAAGATATATTTAATTTTGGTCTAATGTGTATTGCTCTTTTACCCCACCACTTCATATTTCATGCAGCAAAATAGCACACGGGTAAAATCCTTTTTTCCCACATTAAACTTTTTAAAATATTTTGTTAAGTCAGTCTAGTGATAAAGATCTTCAAAATTATGCAATAAAAACTATATGTCACCGAGGTATTTTTTTCGCAAATTTGGTTTTTATTTTGGTTAAATATGGCTAAATTGCTGCGTAAATCAATGAAAACACTTGAAATAAAATATTTTGACCACGTAAAATATCGCGAAAACACATAAACACACAATAAACATGCATTACCAAACGAACATGACTCCCAAAAAAGTCAGTTGGTATAAATAGCAAAACATTATTTTTTACCCAACCCACTTATTTTGTAATGTTTCATTTAAAAAGAAAATAAATTTAATATGTTGATAAATTATGTAGTATTTTATTCTATGAACAAAAATACCTTTGATTGTCTGCCATTGTCTTTCGAGGACTAACGCTTCGTCGACATTACCCAGTTCTTCTACGTCTTTCATACATTGCACAATCATTGTCGATATTGGAGTCTTCGTTTTCTTTCTGATGTCTTAGTAATTTTTCCTATCCTCTTTAGTTACGAAAACTGGATTAAGGGAAAGTGACGGGTTCGTGTCCATTTTTTAAGTGATTTAAATATTGGTTGAAATTCTGCGCACATGTTTTTTTCAAAAAACAACAATTCTGTGTCAAGCTTGTTCCCAATTGCTACAAAAAAATGGTACGTATTTGTTTATATAAAGTAGTAAATTGTATTTTTTTATTTTTGTGTAGACACAAAACGACAAACACAATTTTGTTAATATGCTTGTCCTTACTCATATTAATTTTGTTTTTATTATACATATAAGAAATATTTTGAGATGTCCCCAACTTTTAGCCAACATTAGCTATCTTAGACATAGGAATAGACATATGGATAAAAGACAAATCTCAGCTAGTATACATATTTTGCTACTGTCCCGTGATTTTGTCGCTGAAAACAATAAACTGTCCAAATGTCTCATTTTATTGTCACACAACAAAGGGCGCTGATTTGACGGTTTCAGTCCAACTTCTCAACAATGCTCCAAGACATTGTGTTCGTGAAACATGTGCTTTTTGTGTCTGGATTTGATCTGAGTGGATGCAGTTTCATATTTCATTCTTATGTAGATTTTCCTAAAATATGTATTGAGGATTTGTGCTGGAATCAATTATGAATAAAGTGTATTAAAATGGCGTCGATTTCTTCAGCTCATTCGTTCAGCGGTCTGAAAATCTAGTCGATTAAATTTACCATGAAATATGGGTTTTGCATGTAAATTAGAGATTTGATCGAATTTACAAGTTTACAATATCACAAAACTATGTTTCTGTGCTGCTAAGTTACGAATTGTAACACGCATCAAAGACGTGTAAAGCAATGACACTGGCAAATATGTTCTATAAATTGAAAACGAGTATTGCGCCTGACTGCACTTTTAAGTTTTAGACTCGTCCTCGTATATGGGGATAATTTAATACATTAATGAGATTTTAGTCAGTCAAATTTATCGATTACGAATGTTGGCCCTGTCAGGTTAGTAGTCAGAAATCTCTAGGATTGTATATATTTCGTATTAAAGACTTGTGGGTTCGAATTCCATAACATGCGTATTACTTTTTATTTCCTTCAGATATACATGGCTGTACAAATCATTTCACATTGCATAGCGTCGTTAAATGTTGTTTTTACACGTACATTGTATATTAAGATAAGTTGTACAATTAAAAACATGTAGCTCAGGAAAACATCGGTTCGTTATGATGATGCAAAACTATTAATTAAATGATACATACTATGGGGTCAGATTATATCTATAGTATAAATCGATTATTCAGGTCAGCCCCTTGTTTACATAACAATATGAACATGAACTTTACCATTTCTCTTATGAATCGGTCTTTTCGACTGAGCTGTTTCGTTGAGCAGGTTGCAGTCCGGCTCCCGTCCCAAGCTTACAGTACTACTATAGTACTACTACTTTAATATTGGAAACGGGGACCAGACTTTAACCTGCTCTAAGACACAGCCATAAAGCCTACTTGTGTCTTATTAGTCCCCTACCGGTTTTTGACCGGAGGGGACTATAGGTTTGCTCTCCGTCCGTCAGTCAGTCCGTCCGTCCGTCAAAAAATCTGGATCCTGACATAAACTCAAACAGTTTCCAAGCTAGGTTTATGAAACTTGGTATGTGGATAGGGGACAATAAGGGGATAATGCACGTCCAAAACTATTTAGATTCCGAGCAAAATTGTGGTTGCTATGGCAACAGAAACATTGAAAAATGGCTTTAAACCGGTAGGGGACTTCTGTATTGCTTGCAATTCTTAATTACTTGTTTTTAATAGATATAACGTGCATAAGTATTTACCTTAGTATTGTTTCTCAACTTAAAATGTTAAACACAGCACAAATACAATGATTTGATATTGCAATGTCCGTATACAAGTGACAGACCTTAATAAACGGACTATACTTACACTACTGAGTGAGGGCGGCTCATTTTGACGGAACGAAAAAAGAATGGCACATTCATTTACAAAACTAAGTATACTCGACACCACTAAATGTCTTCGGAGAAAAAGGAATTGACATGTGTCTCAGTCGGTACATTCGAATGGTAAAGAAATAAAGAGAGTAAGAGAAGTGTATTCATATATTTATACTAGAATATGGTTCATCTACATAAAAGTCGTGTGAAGATTTCCATAATGAATGTATCTCTTTACATGTATAACATCTTTCAAGGTACATAATGTTTCAGATCCTAGTTGACTGTTTTTCTTATCATTTTCACAGACTCAATGCTTGGTCACTGATTTATTTATGATACATAAATGCTATATAACGGTGTTCAGATGTTCTATCATTATGATATGATGAGCTGTATTTGTCTGATGGGAATCCCTGGCAACTTTACAATCAACAAGTAAGAGTGATATCTGTAAGTATTTGTAGATAAACAGGTCGTCGGCCTGAATGATATCGCTGAGATGTGTGAAGCAGTGATAGGACTTGATGTCGCGAACTCGTTATTATCTCGTTTATGAAATGATGTTTTCTTGCGCAATATCTTTATAAAGAGTATGTCTGGAAAGATTAGTTTACACATTTGTTTTGTATGGTCTGCTAATGCAGATCAATTCCGTATACACTTGGATAAGTAATATCACATTTACACTCAGTAAAGAGTAATGCTATGTTTCATATTGTCTCTTCATAAACCAATCATCTTGTACGATACTCCTTGATCCCGTGATAAATGCTCCATAATTCGAATGTAGGCTATTTGTATGTCCAAATGTTCAATATTTTCTTAGGTTATTGACATTTTACATTTGCAGGCTTTACAAGCCAGCCTCATGTAAAATACATTGCTTAAAAGACTATTCTGGGAAATAACAATAATGGCGTGTATGTAAGTAGTTTATACGTACATAAACGAATCGGCGAAAAGCTCGTGTATCGTCAATAAAATGGAAGAGAACAGTTCACATGACAATTGACACATTTAAATTACAGTACTGCGAAGGAAGAACTTCGACACATGTTAACAAACTATTATTCGGTGTCATGTTCGTGTTTGTCATCTTGGTGTAAGGTTAGTGCTTTTCTTTTTCGTGATTTCGTTATAGCAGCTCCTGTGCCCTGCTGCGAAGTGATGGGTTACTAAAAATTAGCGCTGTCAAAAAATCTCATTATTCGTCATTTTCACCGGGGTAGTTTTCATCCACTTTATACACTGTTCTTTTTGCGCCTTTCGGTTTCTGTTGAGCGCTACCTTTCATGTCCAATTTGTTACTATCATTTTTATGCAATGTAAAAAGGGTCAAATAGGATCACACTATTTTGGCGGCGTAATAGGTTGCTTAATTCAGCTGACTTGTCTTGAGATTAAAACTGATTTGACTTAGACGCAACTAAACCGAGGCTTGAAACTGCTCGCGTATCAGAACAGAACTGCGTAACTGAAAATGACTTGTTGGTTTTAAGTTTACATGCAAGGATACACGCGGGAATACAATTGGATACAATTTATTAGAATGGTAATTGCGTGGCGAGGAAAGGCAAATTGGATAACAGAAATATCTAGATATGCATGTTAACAGCTGAAGTGTCGGGTTCGTAATTGTAACCTGTCAAAACATTGAAATGATACATAATTAAAACATATGTGTGAGACTGGAACGTCATTCAAAAATGAAAATCACATGTCATAGCATTCTGACGCACACATGCGGAAGAAAGAAATCATTACAAGTATCAAAGTGTGATAGATAGATATGTATTTGTACATTGATGTGTTTTCAGAGTACAAATGTATTTCCACAACATTCTCCAATTTGTAAGAAATATTAGGAATTACATGTATGGTAAAAATGGAGCCTAGCAATGATTAAAATCTTTAATTATATTACAGAGTTCAACCCGGTGAATATACGTGTAGATCACTTAGATGGGTTTATTGACATACTCTGAAATCATTGTTTGTTCCTCGGAGAGCTTCTATGGCGATTGTCTATATAACGTATCTCCATATTGTATTTATACAGTCGCGAAACCGAACCGCGGTTGGAACTTCTGAATGCAAAAAGATTATCGTATATCTTGTTACAAAATATCACAGATAGGGGATCGCAATGGATAATTTGTTGATAATTCTCTCTAAAGCTCAATGTTTCGACCTAATTACCGGTACCTTATTTTTCAAGAAACTGAAACACTTTTATGTTCACATAGCCTTTTTTATGCCCCCGTATCGATAGATCGGGAGGCATATAGTGATTAACCTGTCCGTTCGTTCGTCTGTTCGTCCGTCCGTCCTGGTTAACGCAAATTGACCGTTTCTTCTACATTAATATGGCTTGCTACAAAGCTTCCAAACTTGCATGGATGTTGTATATGAACACTCTCCACACACCTGTATCACCTGACCCCATTTTGACCTTCACCTTGACCTAATTTTGGACTTAGACTTATTTATGGACAAGGCTTCCACAGGGGGCATAAGCGTTTATTGAACGCAGTCTTGTATTATCAAGTAGTACAATGATAAAAAAATCTGCTCTTTTTTGTTAGACGCAAATTTATACAGTCGGTAACAGTAAATACTTTATACAATTCTTTTTCATGCAATAGGATGGCTCTCATGTAACTGAAACATATCTAAACAGAACATAGTAAGTCAGACAGGTAAGGCAGCACTAAACTTTACCAGCCGAGCACAGAAAACATAAAAACATACAAGGCACAATGCCAAGCTCGGTGTTCACGTTTTTCACATGCGCAGGTTGTTCATATTCAGGAATACCTCATACTTGGTCAATAACCATTACTTATTATACCCCCCGCACAACGAGTTGTAAAGGGGGGGGGGGTATACTACTGGATTCAGCTTGTCCGTCAGTCTGTCCGTAGACGCATTCTTGTGGACGTACCTCCTGCAGTTTTTGTAGCATTTGCTTCAAACTTTAACAGATGAACAACCTCAATATGTAGATGAGCATAAAGGAAAGCATTTGCACTGCGACGATTGTTGACAAAATTATGGCCCTTTGTACTTTTATGCACTATACAATATATAGTGAACAGTTCTTGTGGATGCAACTTCTACAGTTTTTGCAGCGTTGCTTCCAACTTTAACTGATGAACAACCTTAACATGTAGATGTGCATGAAGCAAAACATTAGCTGCAATGATTTTTGCCACGCGGGGGTATATTAATCTGCCGAATGGCGACAGTTCTAGTTTACAATCAGTTTAATGCAATTCGGCCAAGGCGTTAAAATGGTATAGAGCGGAGACGAAATACAAGGCCGAAATCTTTGACCTTGAATTGTAACCTTGACCTGAAGCAGGCACGGTTGAAATGTGGATTCTGCACGTCGTCTTTATGAGTTACATATTTGCAGTGAGTTTCATACAATTCGACCCAGGCGTTCAAAAAGTAAAGATTCCACGATTTTGTTACAGACGAACGGACGGAGGCCATTCCTACAATTCCCTCCCGCTTCGAGGCGGGGGATTAATAACAACATCACATTAGCTCAAAATAACACATTTGGACATTAAACGTAAAACTATTTTAATAGAGTCCCCGAAGATGAACAATACTACTTAATTTAAATATTTCAGCTCTTCATTTAAAAGCTTTCCAGAATAAAACACCGTTTATGTTATTTGTTCGGCTCTATCCATCAGTGTGTAATCATGTTAAAAAACGATTTGATTTTTCCAGTCTTTAGTTTGCTATATAAATACATTATTACGCTATTATAATGAAATATAGATATTCACTAAGACTATTCATAATACAAAATGAAGACATTTTATGTATAATTTGATTGGTTTGGCATTGAAATGGTGTGCATTTGTTCTGTAAAGAACACTCGCTCAAATATACAGTTTTTCGCACGTCATTATGTTTTAAATCTACACTGTAACTTTAAATGATTGTTCACTCAACAAATGTCTTAATCGGTCACTAATCAAGCTCCTATACGTAAGTACACGACAATAGGGAAATATAGACTCATTCGTCTTTATGCTCTTAGCATGGGTGAGAGTTTGTGAAACGTTTTCACAAGGATTTTAACATAAAGGAACGAAGTGACTGTGATTAAAATCCTGGAAAGAAACGTTCCACGATATCTAACCGACTTAGTTTTTGCTCTACCCACAATGGTCAAATCCCCATATTCAAGGTCAAATGTGAAGAAAGTTCTTAGAACTTAGATAATGCGCTCCCGACACCTCATTTGTAATAATGGTATCAATTGGCCCGTGGTACGAGGGACATAGCTCTTTATTGTATGCTAGGCGTCTAACGAGAGTTTGTAGTGCCATGTTGTTTCTACTTTAGTATAATGCATGGAACATATCACTGAGTAACCCCCCCCCCCACCGTTTAGTAAAAAGAGAACAAAATACATTTCTACACTGTAACTTTAAATGATTGTTCACTCAACAAATGTCTTTATCGGTCACTAATCAAGCTCCTATACGTAAGTACACGACAATAGGGAAATATAGACTCATTCGTCTTTATGCTCTTAGCATGGGTGAGAGTTTGTGAAACGTTTTCACAAGGATTTTAACATAAAGGAACGAAGTGACTGTGATTAAAATCCTTGAAAGAAACGTTCCACGATATCTAACCGACTTAGTTTTTGCTCTACCCACAATGGTCAAATCCCCATATTCAAGGTCAAATGTGAAGAAAGTTCTTAGAACTTAGATAATGCGCTCCCGACACCTCATTTGTAATAATGGTATCAATTGGCACGTGGTACGAGGGACATAGCTCTTTATTGTATGCTAGGCGTCTAACGAGAGTTTGTAGTGCCATGTTGTTTCTACTTTAGTATAATGCATGGAACATATCACTGAGTAACCCCCCCCCCCCCCCCACCGTTTAGTAAAAAGAGAACAAAATACATTTCTCAAAATAATGACGCCAAGTGCGTTTTAATTTCATAAGCGACAGAGTTTCCTGTTACGGGAGTAAATTACATTGCCATTTTAAATCCTGCTCTATCGTAAAAGTCGATGACTTTAATTTTATTACATCTCTTCTTCCAAGATACTTGTTGGAGTAAAACAGTGACATACGTCTCGATTGTTGTCTATTATGTAAAGCATTTGTTCATCGTGTTTTATGTTTGAAAAATGGGGATACTGAAATTGCATTTAAATCCTATTATGATGTGATTTCTGGTTTGGAGGGTTTCAACAATTCTGCTAAGAACAGTCATTAATTTTATGTTTATGCTGTGTACACATCGCTTATGCATTAAAAACTGACAGAATATATTGTAGATAACTTTTGACTGAAATGTTGGTGATATGATAAGTGACACTAGTCGAATACACATTTCTTTCGTGTGATAATGGTAGGAAAATAATTGTGATTTTAAAAGTTGTTAAGGTTCATTCTTCGCTTAGGGCACTAAAATGCTCTTATTTGTTTACTGTGATTGCCGGATATGACGTCGTTATCAAAATAGTGTTCCCAGGAAATACGTCAACATATTTACATACAAGTTTGCGGAGTAAATCTTAGCCATAAATGTTGTGCCCGCTGATACTTACTTGACGTTGCCATAGCAGATCAATTTTAGAATCGTCCAAGTGAAATTATTCTAAGTTAGTATCAATCAGATAATGTTATTTACAGTCTTTGTATTAATACATATTTTGAATAAACGAAACATGTAGCTACAATTATAGAATATTTAATTAAAAAAATTAAAATATAACAGCTCTTATCTCGAAACTTTCAAAACACCCCTCGTATATTGAGCATGACGTGCTAAGATTGATCATTTTGCCAAGAGTTGGAAAATATAGACATATTTCATAATTTAATTTTCTGAACGTTTGTTCATCTTTATCAAAATAACATATAATTCCCCATATGACTACGTATGAAACATCACATACTTGACTGTCACTTCACCGCAGATATTTAATTCAATTAATAGCATTAAATTCGTTTAGAATCCAACAAGTCGTTCTTCGCTCTTTTATAACTGAATCAGTGTCAGTATTAGAAATAGAAGTACGTAAAGCAGAATAAAAGTACTGCTATGGTTTAGATTTCCGGTGGTACGTTAAACTTTATACTTGTAGGGAAGATCATCCATTATATGCAAAGTAAACATCTGATTCAGTAGTCTATTGGATGGGAGAACAATAAAAATATGTCATTCAATATATTCACAGTATACATGTATAAACGAAACGTATCCTCGCACGAATTAGCGAGCTAAAATTCATGGAAAACTGCATCCGGTGGTGTGTAGATTTTTTGTACATCTGTACTTGAAGCAATTTCCAGTTTTCTGGCTATCCGTTTTACGCGCAAATCCGTGCGGTATTCGTGAAATTAAGGAAGCGCACTGGATTATAGTACAAGCATTGCGTCATTCAGGTGAGAAAAATCCATTTATTATGGCAAAACCAGACTTACGGCGGCAAACACATCGTAGCTAAGTGTTTTGGCTCCATAAAATATGTGAACAAGCATGCATTTCCAGGCCATTATCACATTATATATAAAAATCTGAATAAGGTGTTGCACCATAACTGTATGGCTGTACTCCGAAGAAGTTAAAAAGTGTGAATGACTTCATTCTGAATGCACCTTTGCCTTATATTGATTACACTTTATGCTCTTCAGATAATATACGTCATGCAGACTACTTGGCGTGTCATACTGATATTGTAGACACCGTGTGTTACGGAGACAGTACCAACTGCTTGGTACCACCATCACCTTACGATATTAGTCGGGGCTTAATCAAATCGCGTTATATCTGGTCCCGATCTCACGAAACATCTCAATAAGAAATCTCAGTTCAAATTGAGAGTTTGCTCAAATCAGTGTCTGAATTATAGATAAATCAGAAGTATGTGATTTTGACATTTTACTGTAATAAACTCGGAATAAGATGTCAGTTTTGTAATGCCTAATTTGAGTCCAACCTACCATGTAAATTACTTCATAGATGAATGACAATATTTGAGTTAAGATTGAGCTCAAATTGAGATTCTTCGGGAGATAAGGGCCTGGTCTTATTAGCAGAACTTTACTGAATCAGTATCACACCATACCAATACGTTCGTAAATTACAGTAGTGAGAACAAGATTGTAAAATATTTCTTACCATTGGTTTGACCTCCGTGAAAGTACAATTGTATTACAAAAAGTAAAACAAAAGCTGATACAGACAGTAACAACATTGAGTTTATTACCTGCGAGCCTTGAGCGAGCAGGTATATTGGATAGCATAAAGTAAAAAGTCCATGGAGGAGCACGTGAACTGTTCTCGATGGTTTACGATTTAAAAAAATCCAAAAAAGATGCATTTTGTAAGAATTTCGTGAACCAGACTAATTCCGTGCGGATGACATCGGTCTTTGTCGCATTGCAATAGTTTATTTACCGAAGAAATCAGAACTGTCCGAAATTTCAGTGAGCGCTAGGCAATATTGAGACCATGGATCTAAACAGCAGGTGACTGCAGCTGCCTAAGCACAGCGCTTCCTAGTCAATTGTCATGGAATTATCGGAATTGGTTTATGATCTTTGATATTGTTGAACACTGAAAACATGTCTTATGATAATACCTTTTAATGAACTGATACGAGGTTTTATTTATAAGCATATACATATTTTATGGACCAAGGGAGTCATAATATGCAATAAAGTGTCTTGAAAATTGGTTTGTTAAACATGAAATTATTTAACAATTTGTTGATAAATTTCGTATGTCAAATTATCGTGCATATAGTTTTCCCAATTTGAAAGCTACCGGCCTATCGCGCTTATATTTTTCTCACAATTTTGAGATTTTCATGTTTATTTTTATACACATCAGCTGTTGGATTATGCAGATACAAGGTCTAGGATCCTGTCAATTCTCTGTCAAATGAAGTCGGTACATCATTTGCTCGCAGGAACTATTTGACGTGTTAAGATAATTTGTCAGCACGTTATTATGGCAAAGTATAACACTGTTCAGGGCTAACTGATTTCCTTATACAGTTGATTTGACTGGATTACAAGCTTCCGATGTTTTTCTACTAACGATGTAATGTCAAATTCCTTAACGTATCATGAGTCGATATTGCGGGAACATGTTGAAACATACTGCCTAGTATCAATAGGTTTGTGGTTATTGTGATAGTGTACATTATTTATTGAATACCAGATTCATTATATACTTAAAAATTAACAAATTTAGTCAATAGGAATTATTTTGCCCTTTTAATTTGAATGAAGGGTTTGAAGTAATAGAATAATATGAACTAATGCACAACATATGTAGCGGACTATGTCAGTTGTCCTACATGTTTTGGAACATGCTCATCTAGTACTGGATTTTTTGGTGATGCATAACTTCACAAAAAAGTGTTTGGTTACGAAGTTACGAATCTGGAGCAAGCCGTTTCCAAAAGGCGCTACCGAACGCTTTCCTACGTCTATGCAACCTATCGAAGCGGTTCGTTGCACACGAAAGCGCGCGATAGCGGTTTGATACGAAATATTGGGTACAAAGTAACGAAAGACGATACAAACCTGCTATCGTTTGTCAGTCCGAATGAACACGAATTATACACGTTTTTCAATTTGTTTAATTCTAGGTCTACTTAATTCAGGGGTAACTAATTTAAAAATGAATAATTAGATATAAACACAGATAACAACTGATTTCTAGGCCTTATTTGATATTTTATCTTTTTTTAATGGATTGCATGAGCATACCAGATAGTACTTTTGTTCAAAAGAAAAGGCTATTTTGATTTCAATTAATCATATTACGATTAAATATAAAACATCTTTAATCTTAATCACCTTTTTTTGTTAAATAAACCCTGCAAATCGTCACAACATAAAAGAGATTTAGACGGAAAATTACGGGTTTTATTGTATCCAATAACGCAACAACATGTAATTAGTTTTCGCGACCTTCATCCCGCGAATATTTTTTGACGATTTTGGAGGGATTTTTTAATTACATCTCGGCGAGGATTTACGAAAATGCATTTGTTTTACTTTCTTTACAATAACCTACAACTACGATGTGGATTATCACCGTCCGGTCTAGATACGTAAATACCCGACACGGACTTTAATTAATTGTATTGCAAACTTTGCGATGGGAAATAACCGAAGCTTGTGTCTTTTTCATTAGATTTTCTTAAGATTGGTTGATATTTCGCGCATATGAACGATTCCCGCTCGACTTACTATGTTATCTCAGAGTAATCATGTGTCTCATAACAGTTTGTAGCATCGTTTATGCACTGAAAATGTTAAAATTTCCTTCCGAAGTGGGCAAAAAAATGGCTGCCTTTTTTGTGTCCAAACATTTAGGAAATAGCCCTCCCCATATAAAAAGATTGGTTGCATACGACCATGGAAGACTGATAATTATTTTCTTTTCTAGACAGGGGCCTACGCTAGTTTTTGGAATATTTTTAAACATCATTAAAAAATAAAAGAAAATTTATGAGCTGCCGAATATCGCATTTTATTTTTTTTTGTTTCTATTAGCAGCCATTTTCTAGTAGTATCTTTGCTTCAGTGCGGGATTTTAACACAAATTTTTAGAGCCATTAGTGAATTCAAACCAAACCACGTGTTATCGTAAACCGGATCTATTACCGTTGGGCTTCGCCCAACGTATAGTCCGCTATCACATTATCTATAACCTTATTCATATCTACAAGTGTCCCGTAAAGAATGATAAAACATATGTTACTATAAATAGTAACATATTTGAGGCGTTTTCCTCTGATTATATATTTTGCCGGGCCATTATAACGTGAGGGCCGATTACAGATAACGGCCAGCGTTATCCAGCAGAAGAGACTTTAGCGACTTAAAATAATTTGATTACAAGTTTAAGAACGAATAACACGTTCTAAAGCAAACAAACCACAGAAATATGTTTGGTTTGGGAAATTAATGCCTTGACGGTTAGGTAAAAATATGAATTATTAACGACAATACACGGTGTAGCGGGCGGGGTCCCAATAATCGGCCCTCGGTTCGCATAATCACCCTCGAGCTAAAGCCCCTCGGGTGAATATGCTTCCTGCGTGCCGATTATCTAGACCACGTCCTACACAACCGTGCATTATCTTCTAAATCACCACAAAACACATTTTGTCACAAAATGTACAACATATTACACACATAGGGAGTCGAAACCAAAATTCTGAGGATTCTAGTGTATCTTCATGAATTCACTCAAAATTGATGCTTCGTCGACCCCGGACTATGGACGTAACTCCTAACGAATGTCAACGGTATCCATTTGCATTTAAAACAACGAGCCAAATTTCTGGATTTATTTTAAATTACGTCAAAATGACGTCACTAGATAACGATTCATGTGTTGTGTCGTCTTATCTATACTGGACATGTGTATGATGAACTGACTGTCCATTCGCATTAGAATACTGCGCGACGTTGTTTACAGTTACTGCCAACCATTCAACGTCTTCATAAATATAAGAAAAGATAACATAGTTTTATAAAACATTGACTGACTCAGTCTTAATCCATCCTGCTATTAGTTTGATACCCATGGAAATACATTCCGCGTGGTCTCAAAGACATACATGGACAAAGCAATAATATTTTAATGCATTACACATGTAAAATGTAAGAAATTGTAATTTAATACACTTGTTACTATATATAGTAACAAAAATGAGCCTATTTGCGGCTGATTATGGCCATCACGTGGTTGATTATGGCCTATCCGCCCGGTCCGCAACCTCATTTATATAATCATAATCGGACCGGTTGAACGGGCGCACGTTACGTTATCCATGTAAACATGACGTCACTTTGGCGCAAAAATGACGTTACGTTGCTCATATGCCAGATTTCTTTGGCAATTTTATTTACTCTTAGCGCATTTTACTAGTTACAACCTTAGTGTATATCTACATCAGTAATATTTACGTTATTTGTTCTTAATAGATAATTTGAAATCTAACAATTGTATTAAAGACTTTAATACACTTCAGAGCCTGGCCGGAATTGATAATCCGCCCGAAATGAATAATCACCCTCGGGCTAAAGCCCTCGAGGTGATTACTCATTTTCCGGGCGGATTATCGCCTCCCTGCCCGGTTGTGTCGTGTATTAACCTCTAATTAATGCACTATTTTGAGATTTTTGACAATGTAGTTGTAATGTTATTCATAACATTCTCAGGTAATTCACCACAGGTCTGGTGGCATGATATTTGGTGTATTCCATTGGGCATTTTCCGTTGAGTTAATGCTGTGTAGCGGTACCCCATTTTCGTTATACATACAACGACAAATGTATTTCGAACAAAACCGCATGTTTCTGAATTATCTGTATAAGAAAAAGTAGAACTTGAATTCTGTTTTAATCACGTTTTTGCTACTTTAGCTTTATATCTGAATAAAACTTTTCCATATATTAGATATCGTCATTCCATTTTATTGTGTTGTTTCCAAACTCTATCTTTCTCAAAACAGCCACAAGCAATGTTCTGACAGCAGCAATTTCATTTGTATGTTTATTTTTGTTTAGGTTTAATGACGTTTCTGAACAATTTTCCGTTATACACAGCAGCCGATTCACCTAACCAGTTTTCCTTGACTGTATTCGAACCAGTACTAACTTGCACGTCCATAAGAAACCAGCAACTTATCCATACGTGGAAGAATATCGACATTGAATTAGCGGCTTACAAGTCCAGCACTCTAAACACAGGACCACAGCCGCGTCTTAGAAAATATTCTGTTTGTCCATTGGAACCTCTTAAAATTTATCAATGAAAGGATATAATTAGAGGAAGGCCATATTATGTGAAGATAAAACTACATCACATAATGCACTTTGCCTTCAACCTCAGTTCCATTATTTCAACACAGCTGACATCAACGAGTACTTTCAGTCAGGGGGACTACGTGTTGTATCTGAGTGTACCTGATTTCGGTCCGCATAAATATTGAAGTTGTTCTTTGCCTACACGACATAAGATTTGAAATCGGCTAAACTAAGGGTACATCTTAAGCAATTTTATTAGGGGTGTTCTTGTATTTATCACTTTAAGTTACATGTTTTTGAAATCATTCGATTTGAAATTATATCCTGAAGCATTCCAATAAAACAGAACTAGGACTAGTAATTAGCTTTCTTTCTAATCAGAGACTTGTAGTTACACAAAGCATAATGATATAATGGGATTCCCTTTTTGCCAAATAATGTAATTTAACAACGATCAAACAAGAGCCATCATTGTATTACCATAACTCGATATTGTTGCGGTAACTATTATTTAACGAACCTGGGGCTAATTATCCGAAGCTATCGTTAGGCCTATGGTGATCGTTATGACGAAGTTTGTCATTGTTAACACTGATCATAAGTCTGAACGCCACTTTCCTTTTTCAGTGTAGCAATACCACGTGTTTTTTTTACTACAGTTCAAAGTAGAAATTTGTAAACACTGGAACACAAATATAACCATAAGTATTTTATTTCTAGATCGCATTATATGAAATATACGCCACGCTAAGAGGAAACTTATTTGCTTACAATGAAATATAAGATCATTTTCAACAGCAGTGCCGTTTTGGCCAACAGCCGGTGAAACCATGGAAAATACATGTTACACATGGTACTGGGGAAACGGTTGAACGCGATGTGTTCAATTTGCTATCGTAGGTTGCTCTGGCAGACTAATAAAAAACCATCAATTTCAGAGAATGTGTTTAATAGCTTTTATTCCTGTGTGCATTTAGCATCGTGCATAAATTAACACTAGTAGATATAAAATGATAATTGAACAGTCATAGCACAGTTCAAGTTGGACTGTTTCATAGGGGTGTACTAATTTCATTATATTACGTATACCTAGTTTTGCTATTGTAAAACTGTTTAGGAACCTTTGTGAACTTGATTAAAATACGACATTTGTATGTGCCTGATATTGTATGTCAACATAATCTAATTGCGGAATACATATAAAAGACATGGGAAGGCAGAATGAAACCACGCATGTAACCCCACGTGTTTGTTTCCATGGAGGAAAACACGTTAACCTATCAGTAAATATCTAGGTTATGCATGTTTTTGTTCTTTAAACTATGGACTTATTCGATTAGAGGGTATACAAGATAAACACGTCGATTTTTTCTGTTGTAATAGAGATACCAAACATGATTCATGCCTCCCCTTTTCAGAAGACGAGTCCGTTTTTGAATACCTATAGTGGTACGGATTCGAAAATAAGAGTCGTTGTTGATGCCAATAGCCTGGGGGAAATCTGCAAGACAGACAATACAAAGGTTTGAGTGGAATTAGGAGGATATTGTTTGAATAAAACAACAAATAACAACATAATTTATATCAACCAACAACGTAATACCCTAGTTTAAATAAAACTTGCTTTGAAATGATTCCGTAAGACCATAATCTATATAAAAACCTGTTTTGAATTATTTCTCAAGTTTAAAAATGCATACATGGGCTGTTTCAAAAAAAATGGCACAGAGCATACTTTTTGTTCTTATTTATTTATATACACAGTAACGTTATTTATGTTCAATTCATGATCTGTGAATTCACTTTTTGAGTTTGTGTCTCAAATTTCAAGTGAATCGGTCATTGTTCAAAAAAGTTATGCGAGAAAAACATGTCAAAAATGTAAGGAGTGTAACAGAAATTTGGGAATTTTTCGTGCAACATTGATTTTATAAGCATTACCGCATACATAATAGCCTTCTAGGGAACAACATCTTTCTCTTGATAAATAAAATAAAGTATTAATTAGCTAATTCTACAGTTGAAATGTCTTTGATTCAATGTTTTATACTAAATAAATACCTAGGAGGAAAGGAGGGGGCTCAATATTTTTGCATGAAAACATGCAAGCCTATTTCAATAAAATATATCTTTATGAAACCTGTTGGCCAAAAACTGATAATATGATGTGCTCATTGTATTTAGAAATATGTCTGTTTGTTAGACAATTGCATAAAATGTCAATCAAATGTTTACCTTTAGTGATTATAGCACAATAATAGGACCTACCCCAGTATGTAAGGAGTGTAACATTTGATAGTTGGGATAAGATTATTTTTAAACTAGTCGAATTTATGAGCAGCAATGACTATTTCCTGGTAAAACCAGTCCTACAGTATACATATGTGACGCTCAAGATTTCACTTAATGATTATTTGGTCAGATATTGGACAACAAATGCATGTAAGGAGTGTAACGCATATTATTTGGTTTTGAGCTTCGAGTATTTAGAGCAGCTGCAGAAACACCATTGGCTCCAACATTTATAGAGTGCCAACATTTTCTGAAGATATGTCATATCAACAATGAAAACATCAAATAATAGTTTTATTAAACAAAATTAAACGAAAAAATGCATAGCAATACTTATTTTAAGCAAAAATAGTTGTTATAAATAAAATTTAGAAGAAACTACTTTATGAATGTCACTAAAAGCATGTATTCTTAGATATAAACATTTCTCAATTCAAATGATGACTTGCATTTGTAAAACTTAGATGTTTATAATATGTTTGTTTGGATGTTTTTAAACAATGGTGTGCCGTTACACTCCTTACATCAAAATTCTATGTTACCGGTTGAGAAATGAAATCCGAACATGTTTTTGTTTTTGCTTCAAAAACAAACTTCAGAAGTCTGAGGTCCTGTTTGAGTAATGTTTGAAGCGCAAAAGTTCGAAACAATTAAGTCAATATATCAAAGGTCAAGTTCACACTTGAAGTTCAAAGATCACAAATGGCCGTAATTTAGCTTGTCCAAGCCATAACTAAGTGATTTATTGTGGGATTTGAAAATAATGTGGCACAGATATTCACTGATACCAGGCGGTGTGCCATGCAAAACAATTACGTCATTATCCCTAAAGGTCAATGTCAAACTTGGAGTTCAAAGGTCAAAAATTGCCATAATTTAGCATGTCCAGAGCATAACTAAGTCATTTATATTGTGATTTGAAAATAATGTTGCACAAATATTTACTGTTACCAAACAAAGTGCCATGCAAAACAAATACCTCATTATCTCAAAGTTCAAGGTCAAATTTGGAGTTTAAAGCTACAAAATGGTTATAATTTAGCTTGTCCAGAGCATAACTAAGTCATTTTTATTGTGATTTTAAAATAATGTTGCACAAATATTTACTACTTGCCGACAGCATGTCATGCGAAACATTTACCTCATTATCTCATAGGTCAAGGGCACACTTGGGGTTCAAATGTAAAAAATGGCTTTAATTTAGCTTGTTCAGAGCATAACTAAGTCATTCATTTTGGGATGTGAAAATAATATGGCACAAGTGTTCACTACTACCAGACAGAGTGTCATGCAAAACAATTTAGTCAATATCTCAAAGGTCAAGGTCACGCTTGGAGTTCAAAGGTCAGAAATAACCATAATTATTATTGTCTGGACCATACCTTGTATGGTTGAACTAAAAAATAACTACAATGTTGTCCACCATGCGACAATTTTTATCTGTGACAAAGCGGTATGCTCATTAGTCACTCTATGGCAGTTTGAAACATCCGATTATCAGTATAGGTTGGTGCTACTTTTGTCATTTTGCAGAAATACAGGAGTTAAATAATGTACTATTGTGACTACGGCAGAGTCAGTTAAAGTCAATTCCGAGTTGCTGATTTTTATCTTCAAAGCGTTGACACCAGACTGTTGTAGTTTTAGGTACTGATTTATGTAAGGAGTGTAACATTTAGGTGTCTATTATCCCCTACCATTTAGTGTATTGTAGTATCCTCATTGTTTACTTCGGTGAAATTGTTTCATTACTCAATATTTATAATAATTAAATAGAAATGAATAAGAAAAACTGGATACTTTTTCTAGGCACCCTTGAAAAATATGTAATTTAGCGACTGGCGGCGAAATATTAATATTTTGAAGTATTTAAGGATTGATAAGAACATAATTTTTTTTATAATGCAATATATTTACTTGTTTTGCATTCCTTTTTACAAGTTACTTTGGAGATAATACAAGTCAGTAAGACAAAATGCTGTAAACGATAACTTAACGAATTGTGTATGAAAATGTAAGGAGTGTAACATTTTTATCTTAATTGATAGGGTTTTTCAAATGTACACCAATGTTTGAAAGTTACAGTTAGTAACCGAAAACATTTTACTCTAGGCAGGGATATGATTCATTTCTAATATTTTGATATCATTAATTAATGTCTACATAACATTATGTTACAATACAAAAAATAAATAAGCTGCTCCTTATAAAATGAGTAATTTTAATGCAAAAATATGGTTTTAGCTTTTTTTAAATGCAATTCTTCACAAAGAAAGGCCTGAAATCGGTCATGTAGTTAGTGTGTACACACTGAAAACAAAAAAACAAGGTTATTTGTTATCAGTATTTAGTTTGTTACATGTTGAAAATGTCATGTTTTGTGGAAAATTTGTAGCCAGGTAATGCCCAATAAAGGTCTACAACAAAAAGTGTACTTAGGTATTACCTTCCCATTACCATTTCCTATAACTATGA
The DNA here is from genome assembly GCA_947247005.1 of Spisula solida. Taxonomy (NCBI): domain Eukaryota; kingdom Metazoa; phylum Mollusca; class Bivalvia; order Venerida; family Mactridae; genus Spisula; species Spisula solida. Next base: position 36,031,044 of record OX365947.1, on the reverse strand, counting down.
TGTTTATGCATTATTTCTCACAAGATTATTTCACGATCTGCCTTTATTAAAATTTTGATGTTTCAAACCACTTTCGTGCCATTTTTTTTGAAACAGCCCACATACGTGATGCAGTATCAAAAGATAAAAACGAATCGGAGAGAGAAGGCAGCATTCAACAGAAACAGCAGGGCATGAAAGGCACAAACAATACACGGATTACAAGTTATAGATACAGGACTGAAACGTGAGGTTATCGTTCAGTTTATCGATATCCGAGTGTTTCGTAAGTAATTTGTATTGTAGTTGTCAACAATCACACCCAGTGCAAGTTATAGTTATCGCGAGCTATTCGCGTGCAGTATTCAGTTATCGCACCTTTTCGCGTGCAGCATTACAGTTATCGCATGCGTTTTGAGTGCAGTTACGGTACTCTTTCCCGTCGTAACTATGATACCAGTCACAAGGTAAGATACTATAACTACATGCATGTATGAGCCTCTAGTAACATCGGGAAGTATTAATTTCTACTAAAGGTACATGTAATACTGAAAAACATTTTAATGCCCCCGGAATTATGTTTAATTTAGTTCATTTAATAATTATATTACTGCAGTTGTTAACTGTTTACCAGCAACCACTTAATTGTCCTGTTTCAAACCGTTTAATTAACAATCAGCCATAAGCGACTAGTATATTACCTCCCAAATCAAATCCAAAATCAAATTTGCCTTTGCGATAATTTTATCAAGTAGCTTTATACTGGGGAATGATTAAAATAACAATCAAATTTCAATAAGATGCCTAACACAGTTAACAGACTTTACGAACATAACGTTAGGGCTAAAAGGCAATATGCTTGTGCAGTATAATCAAGATTAGTCAGGAAAATATCTGCACATGTCTGCTAGCTGTACGTTACATTTCTACATTTGACACTTCGTAATTAAAGTCTTCATTTTACTGCATCATATTGTTTTTCAATGTTGACAAAATACAGTAAACTAAAAGGAAAGAAAGTGTTTAGTGTAAGACACATTTAAAACCTCTATGTATATTATATAAATGTCAGATGCCTGTCTGCGTGACATTGATATTGTCGACCCGAGGCGAAGAAACGCACGTATTTCTAATTATATTAAGCACACTTGTGTCGAATCACGTGACCCAATCATGCCGGTAAGAGATATTTTGCAAAATATTATTTCGATAATTTTTCTGTTCTTTTAGCGCATTAAAGACTACTTTGTTTACTTTGCTGGTTCTTTAACGTAACATTACACTATTTGTAACTTGTGTTCAAAGTCAAACGAGAACCGTAACATAATCTTGATCGTCTGTCAGTTAAACTAACTTTAACATGGTTGTGATATAGTTTTGTGAAGCGATTTTCTTGTCGAAGGAGTGCTGGTGTCGTGGGTAAACGGGCAGTTCCTAGGAGTAGATTTTTTTCTGACGGTTGGAGGTTCGATCCCACAATTTGATTTATTTTTATTTGATATGTTATAAAGTTTTATATTAAATTACACTTTTCATGAACTAATACTTCAATTGTTCACCTTTTTTGTTCTTATTATACAGGTAAATATTTCAAATATTTTATCAAATAGAGGATATTTGTTGATTTTGGTGAATGATCGAATGGTATTTCACCCAGTGATTACCGAAAATCAATATTTTCACGAGTGGCGTAGCCACGAGTAAAAATTCAATTTTCTGTGGTCACGAGTGAAATAAAATTGTTCTTTCACCAAAAATGAACAAATTTTCTGTTTATTATAATTTTTTATGCCTTAATTTCTCTTAAATATGTGCCATAATTGGCTTAATTTGAAAAATCATGTCAAAATTAGAACGTCACGACGTGATAATTATGACGTCATGATGACGTAACGCATATTTTAAAGCCCGGCGCCGTTGACGTTGCGTTTCTTTTTCTGCATGATACTGGAACCAGCTTTTAAAACAATGAAAGTAACAAAGTGGTTATTTTTACTGAAAAATCTCCATAATCAATTGAAAGCAAATAATAGGGTATTTTATTTAGAGCAGATTGTGTAACATAATGATATGACGTGTTTAATAATCACAAACTGAATAGCATGACAACACGTTTATCTGAAAGTAAGTGTATACACCTGAGTTTCTTTGTTCGCTTTCACGTTAATTTCTTGGTCAACCAAAAATCTACAAGTCAAATAGTTCCTGCGACCAAATGATGTACCGACTTCATTTGACAAGGAATTGACAGGATCCTCGACCTTCTATCTGCATAATTTAACAGCTGATGTGTATAAAATTAAGAATGAAAATCTCAAAATTGTGAGAAAAAATAAGCGCGATAGACCGGTAGCTTTCAAATTGGGAAAACTATATGTACGATAATTTGACATACGAAATTTATCAACAAATTGTTAAATAATTTCATGTATAACAAACCAATTTTCAAGACACTTAATTGCATATTATGACTCACTTGTTCCATATAATATTTATATGCTTATAAATAAAACCTCGTATGAATTCATTAAAAGGTATTATCAGAAGACATGTTTTCAGTGTTCAACAATATCAAAGATCATAAACCAATTCCGATCAGTCCATGACAATTGACTGGGAAGCGCTGTGTTTATGCAGCTGCAGTCACCTGCTGTTTAGATCCATGGTCTCAATATTGCCTAGCGCTCACTGAAATTTTGTACAGTTCTGATTTCCGCCAAAGACCGATGTTATCCGCATGGAATAATGGAATTAGTCTGGTTCACGACATTCTTACAATGTTGGATTTTTTTTAAATCGTAAACCATCGAGAACAGTTCACGTGCCCCTCCATGGACTTTTTACTTTATGCTATCCAATATACCTGCTCGCTCAAGGCTCGCAGGTAATAACAATGTCAGCCGACTGCGCTCTAAAACGCAATACTAGTACTAAATAGTCCACTCATTCTAGATCAATCATCAAACGCGTATTTGAAGTTACTAATTAAACATAATTTTATATGCATTTAGTATAGTGTTGATTAATTATAGATACATATGTATAAGTAATTTCTTAGTTTCCTGTATTCAAGTAATTATATATTACGTCTTGCACTTTGTAACCTTGGTGTACGTATATTAATAACTTTAAATATAATTATTGTGATTTTTCAGGCATGCAGAGAAGAGAAAGACATGATACGGATAATTTGAGGGTTCCGCTAGATAATACAGTGGCTGAGCGAACGTCAAACTACACTGGTATTTCAGTATCAACTGTCTATAGACCCAGAAAAATGGGTTGGCAGAGACAGTAAAATGGTCTAAAAAGTTGAAACTGGACAGTTTCAATCTAGACGTGCTGTGACGCACAGTGCGACACTTGATCAATCAAGAAAAGGAACTACCTCAACAAAGATTATACTTACGTCTTTACAAGACAGTATTGGTTATGACGTGATGAGGCTAATTTCAGATGTGTTCTTGAGGAACTTGGCTTCAAGTGGAAGAAGTGTCCGACTAACATAAGAGTTCTGATGGAAAGAAACGACGCAGTTCTGTCTCGTATACGATTTCTTCGCAAGGTCAGACAAACATTGGATATGAAGGACGCACCATCGTGTATACCGATGAATCGTTTGTTCATTCGTCTCACTCCACACATAGATGCTGGCAATCTGACGACATCGCAGTTCACGTTCCGTTTTCGAAGGCGAATTATTTTCCAATATGTTAGGCCAACAAAAAATAATGTTCAAGTGACCATCTCGCAATCAATACGTTGCGCGTGCGTTTTGTAAATGGACGAGACTAAATAAAAAGATCACAAACAAAAGGCTTGTAAATTACGGTTATATTCAGGGTGTATAGTAACAAATGTGCCTAATTGGTATGGTATGGAAGAAAATATACATTTATTTTGACAATAAAGATAAGTGTTAGTTGTTTTTAATGTGAATTCCGACATTCAAACAAAACTAAACTTGACATAGATTCAATTTTATAGGAATTAATGTTATCACGAAGTCAGTTGATACAAGAAATGATATTTTGATACCAAGAAATTAAGAATTAATTTTTTGTTATCAGAAAATGCATTCGTTATAATCAAGAAGTCGATTACATAAAAAGGGGTGATTATAAATTAAGTCTATGAAAAACCAAGTGTCACAGACATGTTTTAAATACAATTAGAACGGCATGTCCATGTTGTTTTTTTAGTTGGGTATAATAATGGATTTCAGAAATAACACGGTGAACTTACATTTTTTTAGTTGGCCACCTTACATTTTGAGAGTTAATCCCCCAGCTGGGTGTATATACAGTTAGATAAAACCACAGGTGGTCGTATCGACTTTTACCATTATAGTTGTTTATTGGTAGCCTATATAATATAAACTAACAAATGATGAAAACTATGCAACCACCTATGGTTTGTTTAAAACTTTACTCAGGATTTTCTTCCCTAATTGCACGGGTGATTAGACAGTCAGTCAGCTGAATACGTCTAATATTCGTTTGAGACGACCCCTGTTTATCAGGTTTATTTTTCAGTTTCAGTTCGTACAAGTCCAGTAGGTTCAACGAAATATAATCAAGCCTCGAGTTTTATTTAGAATCGACAATACAGAATAATTTATTGTATTGATGTATTGATATCGAAAATATCACCCAGAAATATCAATTTTCACTAACAACCACATTTGAAGTCGAAGCAAAGTGTTCATTAGGCTCAAGTGAACGCGCTGTTAAGTTTATGTCGTTTTATAATTGAACAAGTTTAACATGTAGTTGACATTTGAACCCATGTGAGAGTTGATTAGGTAATTCATCCAGGAGTACTAGTCTTGTAATAACTAATTAGTATGTTATTGAATGTATCGTTTTAAAGTACATGTAATTGTAACTGAAGAGCTCAGTGCATGTAGCTGCGAGTGGTACATATCCCGTCGTTATGTTTCTACAATATTCTCTTAATTACATTTGACATATTATTAAAGTCTTATCATCTTTGCAAAGTCGTACTTGTACGTCGCCTTTAAAACTTAACTCAATTTAACAATCGAATTCGTTTATGCCATCAGAACAAAAACTACACAAACCTCTGACTGAACTGAAACGGCGTGTGTCGTAATGACTACAGTGAAATACACTCGAATTCGAATTTGTGTTTAAAATGTCTAAATCCTTTGTTCATACAAATTAACATGAATGATCCCTAATTACCACGTTTCTGTATTGTATTTGATTTATTAATACCATTGCTACGGTATATTACTCACAGGTTTAAATTATTATCGCCTTGATTGGAACTGGCCTCGTACCGGGGCACCTTGTTTGTTATTGAGTAGCACCAGGAGAAATATTCTAGACTTTAATAGCTCTTTTCCTGCTATCACTTAAGAGTGTGCAGTATAGACCACCAGTTAATGATGAAAAACAACATGAACTATTCCAATTATCTGTTCACGGTGAATATTGGAGCTCATTAAATACTTAAAACCAATTGTGTATATTTAATGAGATGCAGCTTGTACCTATTTAACCGTTTGTTTAGGATTTTGTGTAATTAGGTGGGCTCTGTTTATTTTGTTATCTAAATAATTATGTTTTGATTAAAGAAGATTAGTAACATGCGTCTTCCAATTGCCAACAACATGTGTACGGTTTACGTCGGTCATACACCACTTCTCATTTCAGTCAGATGATTTTGCAGTTTTATATTTCTATGACGAAACTGAAAAACTAAATAATATCTGACGATACAGAGACGCGGTGTTTCCTGAGTTCCGACAAATGGTTATTATGGATTAATCCTAATTAACCATTACATGCGAAGCTCGTGACTGTTGTTGTTGTAGTTTTGCATTGGCTATGACGTATGTTTGACAGACCGGACACAGAACAATGATTCGGTAGACTGAACTTCACGTCCCACTTCATGTAAAGGCAAGTTGTTGCTTAAGATTTGAGAACCAATCTTAATCTTGTTTAATTTATTTTTCCAATATGAAATATAAATACAGTTTCACTCTTTTAATAACGTTTCGGCATATAAGTTTGATTCAAATCATGAAAATTATTGAACAAATACATAATATCTTATTTAATCCAACGTAAAAAAACAATATCGCTATGTCGGAAATGATGTTACATCATTAACGCGACGTAATCGCACGTTAACGCAACGTCGTTGCACGGCATAGCGCGGCAACTTATCAATATGTTGAATTGAAATATAAATAGCAAATAAAAGACGAGTGTAAAACTATACTAAAAAAATAAAGTTTAGCAAGTTTTTCAGGGTACTAATATTTTAATTGTATGGCGATGTATGCATACGTGATGTAATTAACATCTCGGCCATGCCTTAATTATCAAAAGATTAGTAGTCAATTTGTGTTTTCGTGGTTTTGAGAAACCACGACGTCATTTATAAAGAAAACACGTGTAATATGTGCATGAGGAAATCTGACCAGTGTAAAGGATGAAAACAAGCACGATATTGTCAGTCTTATAAACCGGTGTTAAAATTGTAAAATACGCAACGGTTCGAGGTCCAAGAATGACAGTGAACGACGTCAAATGGCTATTGTAATGTTGAATGATGTCACGAAGGCAATAGGCAAAGCAATACATTTTAATGACAATTAATTGATCATTAGTCGCCTAAAGGCTAAATATTCGTAACAAGAGACGTCAAATGTGGGCCGTGTTCAGACAGACTAACAATAACTACGTCACGAAAAGAGCGTTAAATTGCAGTGACGTCAACACGTAACAGATTCATGTTTAGTCACCAGCTAGCTGTTTATGTCAGGAACGCAAACGACACTATTGTTTGTTAAAAGATCCACCAGAATAGACAATCCAACGCTAGAATTTATGGACGCCATGCTGACGTTGGCATTAACAAACATTTAACAAAACTGGTATAACATTCCCCTAATCGTTGTTTTCAAGCTTCGTAAAAGCAAGAGACAAACATGTTCGACTGTAATGACTCCTTAAGGAGGGCATAATTGACATCGCATTTCTTGTGATTTTTCAAATTTACCCCTATCTCCTTACAAGTGACGAATTTCCGTCATGATGAAAATTTCCTTTACTTAAATGGTTGAATTTCAAATGGAATGAAATGATCTTAAGATTGAAAAACTTTCCTTCTGTTAAATATCATGCAACTTTACGAAAACAAATGAAATAATCCAACTTGCCAAACTTACGTATTTTTTGAACGTAAACTTTGTAGTAAAACTTTAACGAGTAGCGAATATGGTAAGTTGCACGAGTATCCCGTGCTACAGCTATGTCACATCTTTTTTGAAACTCCATTATACTCTCTACACTAATTTCCATAAAATCTTCAGATAATCAATTCATTTATAGTTTTAATTTCATGCAATAAAAACATTATACTCGGGTTATTAAAATTGTTTCAATGTTTAAAATGTGTTCTTTCCTTTAGACAATCACGACGCTCGTTTTCATTAACGAGGGAGAAATTTGTACCAGCTTATAGCCACTAAATTTCAGCGTTCAATGTAAAATGGGTGAAAATGGAATGCGCCCAGTTAAATAGTACGGGATATTAACGTACTTAGAATCGAAATAAAAACTCTGTTATTGTATTTTGTCGGTGTATAAAACACAGGTACTCGTTCAGATGTGGAAAATTAAATTACTCGTGCTGCGCACTCGTGATTTAATTGTTCCGCACCCGAACTCCTTATTTCTTAAATTTAGCATGGTCACTTCTTCGATTGTGTACATTTAATCAATACTGATCGCCTAGACGTGTTGTGATTTACGGTGGCGATGTCATTTGGTTTTCATATACCAAAATCAAATATGCATATAGGCACTGCAATCAAGAAATAAAACTCTGTTCGCGTATTTTGTCGGTGAATAAAACATGGGCAGGAGTTCGGATGCGGAAAATTCCGAACGAGTGCCCGTGTTTATTCACCGACAAAATACAAGAACAGAATTTAATTTGGATTCTAAATACGATAATATTCCGCACTATTTAACTGCGCGCATTCCATTTTCACCCATTTGACATTTAACATAATTCCACGGCTTATTAGCTGGTACAATTACCTCCCTCGTTAATGAGAACTACCTTCGTAATTTTCTGAAGGAAATAACACATTTTAAAATTTTAAAACAATTTTAATAACACGAATATAGTGTATCTATTTCATGAAATGAAAAATATAAAGTCGATTATCAGAAGTTATTATGAATCTTAATTTCGAGAGTATAATGGAGTTTCTAAAAATAGATGCGTCATAGCTGTAACACTGGATACTCGTGCAACTCGTGGTCCGTTGAAGTTTTTCTATAAAGTTTACGTCCTTTCATTCATAAATATGTCACGTGATACGGGGCGTAAATAGTAACAGCCAATTTGATACCATGTTTTATGGGGGTAATAATACATTGCCTGGTCTGCTCTATGTTTATATGGATTAATCCGCAGATCGTGTTAGAATTAGGAATAAACATTAGTGTTAGAAGCACAAATGGTACTCCAGTAGGTGATCAAGTAACAGTAATAAATATGTTTTGTAACATTGTATTACCAAGCCACTGGTTCAGCAGACACATAAATCTCACTTGTAATATATATATTTTATTTGAATGGAATGCTTCCGGAGCGAAGAGGTGACTCGATGCTGCATATCTCATAATGCTATATATCTCATAACAATTTTAAAACATGCCGAGATATAGTATTATCTTTGAAAGGAAGTAGTTTATGGGTGTTCTTTATTTCTAACCACAATTAGTTGCGTTTGTAAGTTTATAAATTAACATTCTGACAATATTGAACTTCAATTTCAAGTTGAATTATTTGATTTAGGAAATAGTTTTATCCTCCAACCAGTTATGTTTTTCTTATGAAAATACCGCCGAATATCTACCTCCGAGTTATTTACAGTATGGACATACTACGTGGTATGTGGCGTAATGTTTGGCTAACGCGTCAAGAAGAAATCTGCCACTCATACAATCGTAAGTATTTTATTTTTTGACCGCTTTTAACAAAGATTCATCAATCCGAGAATGCGTACTATCCATGCAATTATGTAGGGAGGTAGTGAAACAAGTACATATACGTGTAGCTACAAGTGTATAGGGATTTGTATATGTAATTGAGAGGTTCATGTCTTAAAGAAAATGTGACTTATCCCTTTTTACGTGTATAAAACTAATGCTTAATTAAATTTAATGTGAGAGATCCCGATTTGTGTTGAAGTTTAGAGATATGTTTTAATAAAACATTTATTGTTGTAGCTAAGAACATTGAATAATATGAACTAAGGCATTGCCTAAAGGGGATTCAATCATCCATTGATACTATATCAAAATAACTCATTACAGTTATTAGTGAGGGGCATCTTCACAGTATGGTTGTTCATACAGTTTGTATTTATTTTACATTTCATGAAATTCAGATAGAATTTTAATAACTCAAGGAAAATTGACTAATACAACAAGAGGACCATTGGCTCTAAAGCGCTCACCATATGACCAGCAGTTTAGGCAGAATCAGTGACCTGGTGACCTAGTTTTTGACCCCAGATGACCTAGTTACGCACTTTACCTTGATTGCAAAGCGACAAACATTGTGACCAAGTTTCATGTAGATTAGGTAAAACATGTTCACGAGTGCTCAGGTGAGCTAAAAACTTGACGGACATCATCACAGTATGAGCGTTCCTATTCATTTTAAGTTTCATGAAATCATACCAGCTATTTACAAAGAAATGAATGTGAATGGATGGGCAGAGTGAATTATTCATTCAATCAAGGGCAATAACTCTAAAGAAAATTGTCCAATAACAAAACTTGACTGGCATCATCTTAGTGTAAGCATTAATTTTCGTTTTAAGTTTCATGTAATTTTACCGGCTAGTTACAAAGAAATGACTAAGAAAGGACGGGCGGAGGTAATTCTTCAATAAATCAAGGGTGACAACTCAAGAAAATTGACACACAGAATGTGTGTTCATATTCATTTTAAGTTACATGAAATTCTTCCAGCTAATTACAAAGAACTGAATGCAAATGGACTGGCGGATGAAATTTTTCAACAAATCAAGGGCAATAACTCTAAGGAAAATTTACCAATAATGATAACTTGACAGTCATCATCACAGTAATTGGGTGCTCATATTCATTTTATGTTTCATGAAATTCTACAAGCTAGTTACAAAGAAAGGAATGCGAATGGACGGTCAGAGTGAATTATACTGTAAATCAAGGGTAATAACTCCTAAGGAAAATTGACCAACTTAAACAAACTTGACGGGCATCATGACTTTTTTATTTTAAGTTGCTTAAAAATGTACCAGTTAGTAGAAAAATGGCTGCAGACGGAAGGACAGACAGAAATATTTAATAAATCAAGGTAAATGACTGTCAAAGGAAAAACACCTGACAGGCATCACCAAAGTACTGTATAGTTGTTCATATTTATTTTGATTAAGTTCCATGAAATTCTACATGCAAGTTACAGAGAAATGGCTGTTGATGGCGATGCGTCTTTGTAAGCCGTATGGCCAGTCCACACGCACATTACCCCAAGTGCCGGAGTAAAAGTTAAGCATTACATAAGTTCAGTGAGTCACAATGTAACTATATAGACTTCACATAATCTTCCTTTTTTGCAAAAATAATCGCAATTATTGTACCTAGTTGCTCTATTCGCTTAATGCAGCCACCCCCCTGTCAAAAAGTATTAGATTCAGAATTTCTCGCACATTGCTGTTAAATTAATTCTGTTATACTGGAAAACGGGTTTTATCCTGTAATGTTGATATGGTCAGTGACAAACCGTATCTGCAGTTATAACTGAACTACCTTTTAGGAGACCCCTAAGGAATCAAAATGATAATGAGCCAGAATATGGTTTTAAGAACAAGTGTGTTTTTAGCGCTTTCTTGAATGACGACTAGAGCTGTCATTGATACGACCCAAGGCATATCGATGATTCCAATATATAGGAAGACAAGCATCGGCGATACATCGTTATACAGTTACACATATAGACAGGGTTCTCGGTAGGATTTTGAAGTAGGCAGCTACATACTGTAATGGACAGTCACAGCAGAGCGACAGATGAATACCGATCAACACGACAGAAACTTTGTTAAACGCGGGTCAACCAACACAGACCTTAACTGGATCTGAGGGTTCTTTGAAGGGTCTTTGGACATCTGTCACTTCTTCGGTCTTGTTATGTCTTTTTTTTCCAAAAAAACTTTCTTATAAATAATCATAAAAGCACTCATGAAAAGTTACATTGTATTTTGGTCAATTCTCATATTTTTTCACGGAGATCTGTATTGACAAACCAGCAGTAGACAGTTGTCCTACATTATAAGATCAATTAACATGGTCATCTAACACAGAATGATTGTTGATAATTAATTCACAATAAATCGTTGGTTGGTTGATTGTTTGTTGTTGACAATTTGGGTACGAACAAATTTGGATACGCTTCGTTTATCAAACTTTATGATGCAAATATATAGCATCGAAAGTTGATTTCTTTGTTTACCTACGCCAATTATGTGTATAAAAGACAGTTTTCCTTGTTTAAAACAAGTACTTTAATCGTATAAGCAGTTATTTTAACGATTGTAGGCTGTACTTACTTGACGGCAGTCGAATGAAACAACTTCTTCCGTTTGCGAGGGACAGTCTAAAATGCTAACCGACCGCCTTTATCTCGCGCGCTAGCATTCTTACCTCCCCTATCGCGTTTAATGTTGTGTAAGCTGGCCTTCTGTTATCTCAAGGAACATTTTTAAACATCATTAGAAAATAAAAGATAATTTATTAACAACAAAAATATTTTTTTAATGAGTTTGCCAATTCCATTCACGTCTTCAGAGTACCCCGAAAAAACACTTCCTGTACACACAAATCTCAATCGAACAGGGGTGACCAAATTTCGGATGGGTTAAAAACTCGCAACACGTACAATGCCGTCTTGGATTTTAATCGAGATGCCTTCGGCATCTCGATTAGAATCCCTATGACGTCCTTGAATATCCGTGCTTATCTGTCGTCCAATCAGAGTTGTTGTTTTAACTAACCTAAACATTTTTACTGTACAGTAACGAACTCACACGATGCTTGTTCCCACACCCATGGGTCCCAATGGTAAGTTTAGCTGATTTGGTCGCCAACCGGAAGCGATTCCTAAGGTGTGCAGCCCTGATATAGGGAATCGTAACGTTGCAGTAGACGGGATATTGTGTCTAGACAACGGTTAAACCGTCGTGTGACATCTGTTTGATTGACGCCAGCACTGAGGAGACCAATAGCCCGATTACAGACATCATCAGACCGCCGTCCCATAGTTCCAAGTGACAATATTCGAAAGGTGAACCTTAATTTAACTGTGGCTACCCACTAACTACGGGGATATAATTATTTCAGCAAAGTAATTATTCATGCAGACTGGTAGCACGTGATTTTACAAGTTAGGGCAATACCGGGCCATCAAATGCAAACACAACGTGGTCTTATATTCACAATGTGAAGAAACAACTTTTGATCGGTCATGCAAAATATTATGTCGATAGGTACTGAACTTTGTTAACTACAGCAAAAATACTACCCTAAAACCACTTACGTTTCTTTTTCTACTGAGTTTATTTAATCAATGGCGTAGTAAATATTTACAACACTAATAAAATGCAATTTTAAGCTTCCAACATATCGCTTAGAATTAGAAGGTCGTAAGTAAACAATCAATATTCTGAGAAAAAAAATGTCTGAAAACTACTCATTACTTACGGAAAAACAAGCTTTTCCAACTTCAGTTTGGTCAACATGACCACTTCCGATTTTCATGAAAATAGGCTCTTAAGAAACGCCTTGTGATGCAGATTACAAAACTCATGAGTCTGATTAGGTCGTATTTAGTACGAAATAGGTTGTTGTGACTTTTCATGAAGCTGGTGGTAATTTTAATTTGTCTATAATTCGTTAAACTTTTGATAAGATGCAATTAAACTTGTACCTCCTGATTGTTAAGATGTAAAATAAAAGTATGCAATGATTTATTATCGTACTTATAGTTCTATTGGCATACACTGCAGGAAAAATTAAGGTGATCGGTTGTAAGTGTTGAGTAGTGTAGAATAAAGTCATCAAACCGAATAAAGAAAAAAGAAGATAGAAAAACGAAAATCGAATATAGAAGTTCCAAGACGGAGGCTATCGTACAATGCATCTGTCTTGGTAGATCTACTAAAATTGTTGTTTACTGTGTGATTTTATTTCACGCAGTTGTTCCCCTACAAGTCCAATCTCTGGAAATCACATTCTGGAGGGATGGCCAGTAGGGGGTTATCGTAACCATGTACCACAGCGAGGCACCCTCTGGACATCATCAAGATTGTTGGTGACACCCTCGACCAGGGATTCTTACAGACTGAAGCTTCCGGAAAAGTATGTGTGTGTCCTTATGGCCGATAGACCTAATACATTATTAGCTCGAGTCAATGTGATTAAGCTAGGCAAACTGATAAATTTACAACTGCCTTTAGTACAGAGGGTGAACCCGCTCGCATCAGGCTCAGTGGCACTTGAGTTCCCGGGGGCCGAGCCTCTGACTAAACTATTAAATAAAAAAACTTTCCTGTGTTAAATTTAGAACATAACTTTAATTTAAAAAAACCACTATCATTGGGTGGTTTGGCTATTTATATAAAAACAACATAAATGAACACATCAGGGTAGACAATACAAGGAAACTGGCCGATAATCCCGCAATTGAGTTTCAGCTTATCAGTCTCCGATGAGTGTTAAGAATGAGCTGCTGTCCCTAGCGGACAAATCTCAAGAACTGGTGGGAGTGTTCGGTCACAAAGATACACAGGTAACTGATTTTAATCCTGCTATACCACAATCATGGCTGTTCGAATCGCCCTCTATAGACCTAGGATTATCTAACAAAATGTAAAATATCAGATCTACCACATCTCACTAATCTCAATTTAATACAAAACTATTCCGATACAATCAATATACTAACAGATGGATCAAAAATGCTATCTACAGAAATTGTCTCCTGTGTCTACACTATTCCCACCAAAAATAAAACCGAAACATTCAGACTTCCAAACAACATATCAATTTATACAGCTGAAAAACTTGCCATCAGCACTGCCTTGGGCTGGATCAGTGACAACGAAACCGTCGAATACTAATCTGGGTTATGATAATTTGATTCTTGTTGCCAGGCAACCAAAGAAGACAACTCGACGGCATGCGTTCACGCTGTTAGTAGAACAAATGTTTGCGTTGCTATGGAAACATAAAGATATATGTGACATTGTCAAACATATTATTTATTTCGTAATACATTAATCTATCAGATAAACTTAATTATAGTTGATTTATTCCACCAATATAGAAAATATACTTGGCGAAAATGTAAATCGTCATTTTATTTGATGGTTTTGAAACCACAGCTTTACCCCACCCAAAATATCGAATCATTTTGTTCTAAAGCGAAGTTATACGTTTTATTTATAATACGCTTACTGGGCTCCTTGAGATATATCAATAATATTATAGAAAAGAAATGGTCAAATCAGTGATTAGTTTTAGAACACCATGGCAACGAAAAGAACGCATGCCAAGAAAATTGAGAAAATGTGGGTAACATTGTTGCTAGGCAAAGTAACCTGCAAACATGTTTAACAATCGATATAATCCTTCGTTGTAAGCTTCGTTTGCTGCATGCAATTTGAAAGTACCACCTCCTGGATAGCCTAGTGGTTGAGCGTTCGCTTCGAGTGCGGGAGGTCTCGGGTTCGATCCCTGGCCGCGTCATACCAAAGACGAAATAAAAATGGTACCAGAAATGCCTTGCTAGACGCTCAGCATAAAAGGGAAACTGGCTTCTCTTCTCTCATACCCTCGTGGCGATGGATTGCATCAGGAATGAGGTGTCGAGAGTGATTAATATAAGTTGGAAAAACTTGTTTCACAATCGACCTTAAATAAATTAGTATAAACTAATTTGAAAGTACTTATTCCAGTTTTTTCCGTTCTCAGTTCGAAATAGGTACGGATTTTACAATTCACATGCTTTTGTTTGCCTCTGTCCGCCCTTTTGTTTAATTACACAAATACACCCCCCCCCCCCATCCGGATATCGTTAGCCAAACTTGGCGTACGTGACAAACAGGTTTCATTAAACACACCGCTCAACAAGGCCCCAGTTGGTGATGAGTCTAGTCAGATACTCAGTGGGTCTCGTGTGGCCTGACATATACTACACAAACTACACAATTGATAAATGTATAGGCCACCTGAGACTGGTGCAAGTTGTTAAAAAGTTATGGAGCGGACACGATTTTGTTACGGACGGACATGAGATGACGGACGAACAGAGACCATTTATATAATCCCTCTCGCTTCGTTTTAAGAACCTGAAGGTTTGGGTTAACATTTTCAATCAGAGGCCATGCTTCTGTCACTCTGTTTGATAGTAGTACTAGGTTTTGACAATGCAGGGTGTTTACGATGGTTAACAGTTATGCCAAGTCTGAAAACAACGCCTTGAGGGACTTTGAAAATAGTTGAAGTTTCAAGAACTTGAAAGTGTTGGTTAACATTTTCAATGTAACGGACGGACAGACAGGACAATCACCATTTAAAATAACAAGAGAGTTTGTAAAACACATATGCCCCCAAGGCATCACAATAGTCAGAAATGGTAAAGGTCACTGTGACCTTGACCTACAGACCTCAAAATCAATAGGGGTCAACTACTGCTGTTGACCAACCTCCATGTAAAGTTGAAGATCCTAGGTCAAAGCGTTCTTGAGTTATTGAACGGAAACCAATTATATAGTCAGAAATGGTAAAGGTCACAGTGTCACAGTGACCTTTGACCTACTGACTCCAAAATCAATAGGGGTCATCTACTATTGATGACCAACCTCCATGTAAAGTTTGAAGATACTAGGTCAAAGCATTCTTGAGTTATTGAACGGAACCCATTTTATACGACCGACAGACCGACCGACCGACAGACATGTGCAAAGCAATATACCCCCTCATCAAAGATGGGGGAGGGATAATAACGTGTATACATTAAATATATGACAAACCCAGAAAAAATATATCCACTATTGAATTCCAATTAGTCAAATTACATCTAAAATAAGAGAATTTCTATCTGGCAAATGTATACTGATGATAATGCATCCATTAATATTTACAGCGTAAAACAAACTAAATTCCCACTCTGAATGGAGTTAACAATGGATTAACTACACTACAGCAGCATACTGAGCAACCGAAGAAGGTATACACGTACACGAATGGTGTGTCACTATTGCTGCACGATAAAAACGTTAAAACGAGGACGCTGTCAGGACAGATCAACTATCCGTGCAAATCGTGCACTGATCAGTATATATTCCTGAGCGTGATTCACAACTTATTGATCGGTAGTTTTTATATAACGAACATTCCGTGCTTATCATGAATTTACACTTAGTACATGCATATCGGACTACCCAAATCATGGGCCAGACAAGGTCATCCAGCTTTTTAGTCCATACCGGTTTTTGACCGGAGGGGACTAAAGGTTTGCCGTCCGCGCGTCAATCACACAAAATCAGGACCCTAACATAACTGAAACAGTTTCCAAGCTAGGTTGATAAAACTTATGTGGATAGGGAGCTATAAGGGGAATATGCACTGCTAAAAATATTTTGATTTTTCAGACCAAAATTGTGGTTGCTATGGATTTGGAAATCGTGAAAAACATGTGGATCCTTGCATTACAGTTTCCCAGACAGGTTTATTAAACTTTGTATTTGTGTAGGTACCAATAAGGAGAATGTGCACATCTAGATATTTTTTAATTCAGACAAAACTTGTGGTTGCCAGAGTAACAGAAATATTGAAAATTATTTCAAAGGGTTTTAAGGCTTCAAGCCGGTAGGGGACTGCTGTATTGCTAGCAATTCTAAATAACTTGTTGATTGCTGAAACTAGTTCACCTAGCTTTTTGACAGCTGGGACTTGGGCAGTTCAATGTCTCGTTATGCGTTTGGCCTTGTACATTTTAAGTTTTTAGTTTTCTGCGCTCGGCTGATTATGTTAAGTGCTGCCTTACCCGTCCGACTTTATATATCTTCTTGCATGTATATTCCACTTACAATAATTTGATGAGGATCAACAAAATTTCCTTGTGAATATTGTGCCTATTGTATTGAATTTTCATAAAGCATAATATTGCATCTGTCGCTGAACTTTGTGAATCTTTCTTTCGCCATTATTTCAAGAAATAAACGACATCCATTCAACAGGGACACTCTTGTACAACGATAAAATGATTCCAGTTGAAATGTTTATGGCTGGTGATATGAAGTTCATTCAGCTTATAAAGGGTCGAAACAGTAGTATCGCTACATACGCCTGTTTCGTGGTGCAAGGTATCGAAAGAATCTAGAGGTCACCTTTCATCCCCGTGTGGGCATTACAATAGTCCCGACAGAGATGAGAAAAAACGCATCTTCTTCGTCGAAAATATAACATTTTGGTATTAAGCAAACACTATTAACCGGATGCATTACACTTAATGATGCATATAACTGACATTGTCCTCGGAAATACATGTATATATGATGACACAGATTGTAAAGATCAATTTGGGGAAGTTACTAGGCGAGTCTACGAAAAATATGTGTCTGGCAATAAAAGCTATCCAGGAATGTGTCTGCAACTTTAAAGTATGGACTTCAATGTCGGGAGATATGGACTACACGTCACTGTCAGGAAATTGAAAGAAAGAACTCTTGAAATACTTACAAGAACAACTTTATTTTGCTTACACACCGAAACAATACAACACACGATTCTGCTATGGACGGACTTCTAAAACATATGTGTAGATATAATACGCGCACAGCAGAAGAACCCTTTGAGTAAAGTGTTTTAGAAATTTCACGAGTTCTTATCAAACTTCCTTTCTCTGGGTCAAAATAAACGATTGGGCTATCAACCCAAACATGTAACATCATACCTACACACCTTGTTGTACCAAGTGCCTTGCGTCAGTAAGTTTGGAAGTTTGTCTAAGTTCAGTGGACAAGGCGTAGAGAAAGTCAACCATGTTGTAAAACATACACACCAGTTAAAATCAAACACACTTGATGCAACAAAAGAAGCCCCGTTGGTGAGAAAGAGAACAGAAATCACACTTACACACTCAAGCACTGAATAGAAAAAGAGGAACTACAAGAAAACAGACGATCACTTTGGTGTAATGATAATGAAAAATGGTAAAAATCAAATGATTGAACGTGAAATGAAAGAAGCTGACGCAGTGTACAAACAACAATCGTTGCCTATCTTTCGCTTCTAATGCTCATTGATGTAAGTATCAATTAAACAAAACAAAAGTCGGTATACAAAACAAAACTGCATAAAAAGGAAAAACTACTTGAGTTGTTGAAAGAGTTTATTGACGTACAATGATTTGAGGTGTACATTGACTATTACTTCTTGCGGCACATTTTGCGGTACTGCTTTCACGAGAAGGGGTGCTAAAATTATTGACTGGGGTTTAGTCATTTAGGGGTATTTATGTTAGGTTGGGCACTTATTAAACTATTAAATTGTAAAACTTGGGCTTGCTCAATTAAACATAATACTTCTCATTATATTGTAATTACATAATTCTACTTGTATGAATTAATATAAATACGTCGTATTGCGGGAGTAAAATATATTTAATAGGGAACACGACACGTGTCGTTCATTGAATAAGAAGCATTTAATTCATTGTACTTACAAACCAGTGCTAACTAATATTAAACCACATACGGAGTTACAGTGCTGCAATTGCAGAGAGGTTCGTTGAGTCTGGCGGTTTAGCCCACAGGCAGCCAGCACGTACCCTACTACTTCACAAGTCAGTTCAACCTTCTCATTGTTTACCTATATAAGAAAGGTAAATTAACGAGAATGAAGTGCCTGTCACATAACTTGTCGTATTCTTTTATTTATTCACTCAAATGCTATATTACGGGTATCAGCGTATAGCTAAGATATTATAATTTCAGGATAAATCAACACTTCAGTCCTTAAATACACACCCTTTGCACAACGTAAGTCACAATCGCCAATTTCGCGAAATTTCGTTTGGTCCCGACTTGACGAGTTCAGTACATCCAATTTACCATTCATATGACCTTATGACCCGCAGTCACGTGTCATCTATTTGTAAGCGTCCGTCTCATTGGCTGGAACTTGATTCCGGTCTCGATGTAGAATTTCTATCTCCACGCTGAGACTAGTGGTACCAATCAATTGTTTACATCTGCTTATTCCGTAATGCATTATAGCACATGCTTACCATAGTTGAGACAGCCGGGATCCAGCGTTGAGGTCGAAAGGTCATCTGAATACTAAACAAAATGGAGAATTGACGATAGCGATTTCGTATAAATATTTTTATTTATCTATCTAGAGAAATGTTGCGGCGTTCATTTTGAAGGTGATGTAAATTATTTAGATACACTAACTGAAAGGATGACTAGCTAGGCCCGTTTGTGAAGAATACATTCCTTTTCAAGGCAAACTTCACGTTTACAAGCGTGAAAATCTGGGTTTTGCTGAACCTCTAAGTTCGCGACCTAATTAAGGAATTGTATTCTTGATTCTGACGTTCGGTGTGTAAAGGGTGTGCATTTAAGGACTAAAGTGTTGATTTATCTTGAAAGTATGATATTGTAGCTACACGCTGATACCCGTAATATACCATTTCAATGAATTATAAACCTACACGGCTACAAATGTGACAGGCACTTTTATAATCGGAAAATTGTAAGAAACCTGTCATAATAGTAAACAGTGGTAAAATCTGATTTGGCCGGGATAGTATTTGGGTACGTGCTGACTGCCTATGGTTTAGCCTTAATAAGAGCTACCACTACACGATATTTACGATTACTCCTGGTATCTTTTTATAGACAGTGTGAACATGATTACTGGCACATATCGAGTGCCAATGATATTCAAAACGTGCCTTGGTACTAATGAGACTTTAAAAGTTTTGTTGAAATCCTACCAATAATTACAGAGAGAATGCAGACAAAATGTATAAGTATAATAAAAAACAAAGGGCCGTTACTCCCTTACAATTGATCCAACCTACGTCCGCCAACTATATGCGCAACTAGACTTGGTACTTATCAGTCTTGCAAAGTTTCAATAAAATACAACAAACTGTTACAGAGAAATAGCCCGGACAAAATTTATGACGTTAAAAACCAAAGGGCCGTAACTCCCTAAAAATGTATCCAACAAATGTGCACCTGTCCAGCAGTATGCACAACTAGATGTGAGACTGATCAGTTATGCAAAGTTTCGATGACATACGACCAATGAGAAATAGCCCGGACAAATTTCATAAGGGTTAAAAAACAAAGGGCTGTAACTCCCTTAAATTTGATCCGACCAACATCCGCTGACGATATGCACAACTAGACTTGGTACTGATCAGTCATGCAACGTTTCGATGAAATATGACCATTGATTACAGAGAAATAGCGCAGACATTATTTGTACGGACCAACCAACAGACCAACCTAAAGCATAACTACAATATGACAACAATAGAGCTAATCAACAAATAGGTGAACTATTCTTAGGGCACACATGAAAATTCTGATATGATTCATGATAATTCGTTGTTGTTTACAATCGACTGAGAAAATCGCACGTGATTGATCATTCGGTTTTCCCTTGCTATATCAGTCAATGACCTCCGACCTCGAATAAAGGGACAGTTGTGTGATACCTGGACTCCTTATGCGCTACGCTAGCTCTGTGCGAGGAGTCATTGCATGGTTCGGTAACGTTTCCGATGCACAATACCGATACACGCTAGACTTCAAATGGGTTATGAAGCAGTTCGGTGTTTTAGTTGTATGGGAGATACAGTGAAAATAATTTCTGAAATTGCGATTGCCCCGGTCGAGATTTGACCAAGGGACTTCCGGATTGGTGGTCGAGAGCGTTATCCGCTAGTCCACAGTGCCGCCCCAGAAAACTGATTTGAATTAGCTAGAAACCGTGGTGATTCTGTTATTTATTTACTAAAACACAATCTCGCCTGTCATGTTTGTAAACAACAAAGCAACCCACTGGGGTTTTTCGTTTAATCTATTTAAAATGGATGATGTTATCTTGACGAATTTTCAAACGTGCATATTACCTTATATGAATGTTCATGTGAGACATTTACACACAAATATAAAAAGGCTGAGGCCTGTAACTACATTGGAATACTTGTAGCAGTCGGATTATATTCAGGTAAATATATTTTGATAATAATTTATTCAGATGAACTTCCTATCTTAATTTTAATACTTCAAAAGCGTGTTAATGAAAAGGTCAGCTAGCCTATCTTAATAAATAAATATACCAGATTTATATAGCACCTTTTACACGCGAACACACGTTCAAACTTTAAGTAGTGTTGCAGCCACAAGGGCGCAGGTGCATCCTCTACCAGTGCAGATACAGCATGATCTGTCCAGAGGGACAGAAGAGGGACAGACTGAGAGAAAGCCCCTGAATGGAGAGAGATATATTGTATACAGGCATGTCCGGCGCTGCAGAAGTGCGCCTATCTCTTATTTCGACAGTCTGGTTCTTTAATGTGCCCGGTGTATAGCATCGATACACAGCTAACTGGCACCTTTACCCAGATACTTTGCAGACCACACGGTCAGATATAGCGGGAAATATTATAAATATTTCAGAATTGTCAAGTTCCGATGCCGGGGATCGAATCCACGACCTCTGGATTGACAGCCCAGTGCGTTACCACTGAGCTAAATCCGCTTATAATTTTACGATACAAGTTTGCTCGTCCTACCCCAAAGGTGCAGAACTTTTAACGTTCAGCATATTCTATTACTGTTTATGCCAATACGTCGTATACTTGAGTTTAATAATTCGACTTTAATCAGTAACAATAAAAGCGTTTGAACTGTACACTGGTTAAAGTTCCAACAATGCATTTTCGTATTTCGCGAATAGACAACGCGAACATGATTTGGTTTACAGTTTTTAGTGTTGAAATAACCCGGCTTATACAGTACAAAACATGTTTGTTTTCAGCAATCCGCCAGTTTTAAATATTATTGCATCCTAGGAATTCCTGACAACTAAAACATTCAGCAAATCCTCTAACTCATTTGCATAAATCGCTACGGGTGTCGTGTAAATTCGACAACGGGGCGTAGTAGGTAACTATGGGCTTCCGCTTACATTGTATAAAATACGAGCTTCGTTTGATTTCTTGTACTAATCCTCGTTTGTCAAGATGAAACAGGAGAATGTGTGGAAATCGTGCGGTTGCTGCGCAATTAATGTAGTTGCATTCGATCGATATCCGTGAATCCACGACTGCACGGGATTAATTCAGATGCGGCGGCGTGCACTAACGCACGATTTTCAGTGAGCCTGTTCCTCTAAAAAATCATGAAACTCTTTTAGGCCTTTTCGACTGGGCTGTTTCGTGAAGCAAGTTTTAGCCTCGTTCCCGTCCCCACAATTACAGCACTACTACAGTAATAGAACCAGACTGTAACCTGCTCCACGAAACAGCCCAGTCGAAAAGGCCTTTTGGGTTCGGAAACTCTTTGGGGTCGCTGTCCGTAAAGAAATCGTGGAATCACTCGGATACTATTTTAAAGTTATTAATGAGTCATTATTCACGACCTATATCCAGAAAAGATTTCATGCACTACAAGACAATTGCATTTGAAATCTATGTTATATTTTGCGACCAATTCAATCTAGCAATACCATGTGACTCTAGACATCCCTAAAGGCATCCAAGACGAAACTTGTTTACATTTGCTCCACTTCGAAGTTCGTCATCGATTTCTATGAAGCATATGCCTGTCTGAGAGAATATACATACTAGTATTTTCCACGAATTAAAGCCCCGGATATCTTTCAGAAACTGGGCTATTTTTCCTACACCCTGTGAAACCTTCAGTTCCAATCCGTCTTTTTCCACGGTTTCCCAGGGTGCTGAAAAAATGGTCTAACTGCTGATAGGGATCCTTCACTATAGTATGTCGTGGAAAGTGTATATTTTTCCCTTAGACTATCGCATTGCCGTATTGGGAGCGGTGGCCTAGAGGTAGGGTGCGTGATTTGGGATCGAGAGGTCCCGGGTTCGACCCCCACCTGCGATAGGTTTGCCCTCCGTCCGTCCATCTGTCTGTCTGTCCGTTAAAAGTCTTGAAACTGACATAAATTTCAAACAGTTCCCAAGCTAGGTTTCTGAAACTTGTGGAAAGGTGGCAATAAGGGGATTATGCACGCCTAAACATATTTTGATTCTGACAAAAATTGTGGTTGCTATAGACACAGAAAGAGTGAAAATGGCAATTATTTGGATTCTGCCATAACTCAATCAGTTTCCAAGCTATGTGCACTCGGTGAGCCAGCACTATATTTATGAAATTTGGTATGAGGGTCAGTGCCATTTAAATATTTTATTCTGAAAAAAATTGTGGTTGCTATGGCAACAGAAACATTGAAAATAATTTAAAGGTCGTGGCTTTAAACCGGTAGGGGGCTTCAGTATTGCTTGCAATTCTTAGTGACTAGTTTCTCTGAGCACGAATAACCCACAATGCTCAACTCGACCAAGGTGTGTTCTGAAGGCACCGTTTGTTGTGTTAATTGCTATGCCTGGGTAATCCATTGTGCTATTCCAAATTGTAGGAAATGTTTATATGTAATTACATTTGTAT
The DNA here is from genome assembly GCA_947247005.1 of Spisula solida. NCBI lineage: Eukaryota > Metazoa > Mollusca > Bivalvia > Venerida > Mactridae > Spisula > Spisula solida. The sequence continues at coordinate 36,007,247 of OX365947.1, read as the reverse complement.
ACGCATACAAGACGGAAGTATCAATGGTTATATAATAGTATGTACTAATTATGCCTAGTATACAGGAGGTATGAAATATAAGCCAGTATTTCAGTGCAGACATATTGGGAAAGTCTGATGTTGACCACATTAATGTGTCGCGTTATATTAGCATTCATGGATGGAAACCGAAGTCTTATAATTACAACTAAATTATGAGTTTATATTTGGCTGTCAACGTATACACAATATGTATATTTTATTTTATTGGTTCCCGTTTCAGAACTTATTGAACAAACAACACGCGTTCTTCACAAGAATGAATCTATCAACAATCGTCATGTTTCTAATGATATGTAGTGTTATCACACAACTGAGTGGTCAACTGTGTCGTGGTGTGAATGGATACTGTCTGGACACGTACATAGGTATCAATGGTAAGGGTAGCTGTGCACGGTCTGGAGATTACAGGGTGTGTGCCAAGGTGGCTTCAAGATGCAGATGTATATCTAGAACTGTAGCTGGTCGATCAATCATGTTGAATGTATTCTTGCCGGATTATTGAATTGACGGGTATACCATGAAACACTTTGAACTCTTAATATACATGTATGTGTCCATGTAATGGAACTTCAACAATGGTTCGATGATAAGAATATTCAATTGAAAAAGATGTTTAGTTCACCGACATTAATATTCAAACTTCGAATACCGGTAGTCTGTTTTATTTGGAACACATCTAAATGAATGTATTTCCATTACAAATTTTGCAGATTTGAGACAATTGCATTTTTAGCCATGTTTTTTCATTACAAATTTTACAGATTTGACACAATTGCATTTTTAGCCATGTATTTCCATTACAAATTTTGCAGATTTGAGACAATTGCATTTTTAGCCATGTATTTCCATTACAAATTTTGCAGATTTGACACAATTGCATTTTTAGCCATGTATTTCCATTACAAATTTTGCAGATTTGAGACAATTGCATTTTTAGCCATGTATTTCCATTACAAATTTTGCAGATTTGAGACAATTGCATTTTTAGCCATGTATTTCCATTACAAATTTTGCAGATTTGAGACAATTGCATTTTTAGCCATGTATTTCCATTACAAATTTTGCAGATTTGAGACAATTGCATTTTTAGCCATGTATTTCCATTACAAATTTTGCAGATTTGAGACAATTGCATTTTTAGCCATGTATTTCCATTACAAATTTTGCAGATTTGAGACAATTGCATTTTTAGCTATTTTGAGTCCATGGACAACAAAAGTAAGTACAGGTAATACCGCTATGCCAAAGGCTGAGCAGGAAAATAATGCATAGTCCTCATTTAAAGGTCACTCGAGATAACCTTTGATATGAATATGTACAGATATTGGCAGGTTGTGTCTTAAATATCAGTCAATCAACAACACTGGGTTATAGAGTAAAGTCCAAGTCAGTATCACGTGTTTGAAATAAATAATACTTATTATTTTATTATGATGAACAGAGCGACCCGTGTAGATGAAAGTAACGGTATTGGATCATGTTGTATCGATGCATGCACGGCACTTTGGTCCCTGTCTCTATTGCTTATCAGTTACCTGGGAAACGAAGTCCTTTTGACAATGCGTGTCAAATGAAACACGTGAATATTTCGAAATTTAGTAGCAGATTAGATGCTATTTTCATAATTGCACAACGTTTTCTCAATCGGTTTTGTACAGTTAACATAGGACGGACATGAATATTGACGTCCTGACCCTTATCATCAAAGTTATGTGGTTGTGGCTCCTTGGCTCGTAACGTACGACCAAAGTCATTCCTGATATGCTCAATTCGTTAAGCTAAGATGATGTCTAGTCCAGTTAAGCCTGATCTTCAGTTGGTCCGGATGTCTACGACACACCAAACCAACGTAACACAGGCGGTAGTTCAATACAGTGTTCAGGTGACTCGACAAACGATTTAACTCTTCAGTGACATTTATAAAAGGAATAATGCAACATTAAATTAAATGTATTTTTCAATTATCCATTGACACCCGACAGACTGCGGACAATGTGAGCAGCCACGCGGAACCGATTCCAAGGTGCGGTATGTATAATGTTGTCCCCTGTCTGAGGGTTGTGACACGGGGCTAGTCTGATTGTGGTCATTGACAAGGTCACTCACCAGGAATTGATTTTCTTACTTGGAGCGCACGACCATCTTGTGATGGCATGTGAATTACCATGAACAACAGCATCGTGGCTCATTTTAGCTCACGGCGAAGCCAAAAGCATTCGAATAAAATTGTCATTAAATAGTCCAGGTTAACTTTAGATTGATACCGATGTCGACCTATTATGTTATGAAGGAAATGCTTATCACCAAAGACCGTCGACTAAGTCCAGGCTTGATGTTATTGGCCAAATTTATAAACAACAACATGAAGGTGGCATACCATTAACGCTACATTAATGTCAATGTCGATTCACGTGGGCCAGAATTCATTACAGAATGACTCTCGTAGGTAGTAAAATGATGTTCTTATTATGGATGAATTAAAATCACCAGATCATTTACCAATTGAACACAAGTAGGGCAATCATTGAAGTAAACACTTTCAGAATGAGCATGACCTTGAGCAAGCTGTGAACTTAGAATGGTATGCAAGTCCTGAGTGCTATATATAAGTCTAGGCAGTCGACGGTACAGTTATAGATGAGGGATTTAATGACTCGTAAGGAGACATACTTGATATCAACATCATGGTAATACATTTGTATTTTAAATCACTATCCAGAATCACGCGACGAATGCCATAGATGATAGAAGGTCTACTAATCCAAATGTGTAACTGAATCATATTAGATTCAGACATGTTGCCAATAAAGCTGTTTAATTTTTTCCAACTTCATAACAAACACTACTAAATAAAACATGTCAACTTGTAAGTATTTTGTAAGTATATCACAATACTGGACGGTATGATACATAGAAAGTATTTAATTTATGGTAATATAGGAGACAACCTATAACATAGTTAAACAGATATGAGACAATAATGTATAACATCATGAAAAAATATATAAAGGACAGCAGCTGGATTAAAACAACATGGTTATTCTACAGGCAGACACAATCCAAACACTCTTAAGCTGACATTCTACCACTAGGCTATCGAGGCAGCCATTACCCAAACACTCTTAAGCTGACATTCTACCACTAGGCTATCGAGGCAGCCTTTACCCAAACACTCTTTAGCTGACATTCTACCACTATGCTATCGAGGCAGCCATTTCCCAAACACTCTTAAACTGATATTCTACCACTAGGCTATCTAGGCAGCCATTACCCAAACACTCTTTAGCTGACATTCTACCACTATGCTATCGAGGCAACCATTTCCCAAACACTCTTAAGCTGACATTCTACCACTAGGCTATCTAGGCAGCCATTACCCAAACACTCTTAAGGTGACATTCTACCACTAGGCTATCGAGGCAGACACAGCCCAAACACTCTTAAGGTGAGATTCTACCACTAGGCTATCGAGGCAGACACAGCCCAAACACTCTTAAGGTGAGATTCTACCACTAGGCTATCGAGGCAGACACAGCCCAAACACTCTTAAGGTGAGATTCTACCACTAGGCTATCGAGGCAGACACAGCCCAAACACTCTTAAGGTGACATTCTACGATTAGGCTATCGTGGCAGACACAGCCCAAACACTCTTAAGGTGACATTCCAACACTAGGCTATCGTGGCAGACACAGCCCAAACACTCTTAAGGTGACATTCTACGATTAGGCTATCGAGGCAGACACAGCCCAAACACTCTTAAGGTGAGATTCTACCACTAGGCTATCGAGGCAGACACAGCCCAAACACTCTTAAGTTGACATTCTACGATTAGGCTATCGAGATAGACACAACCCAAACACTCTTAAGGTGACATTCTACGATTAGGCTATCGAGGCAGACACAGCCCAAACACTCTTAAGGTGACATTCTACGATTAGGCTATCGAGGCAGACACAACCCAAACACTCTTAAGGTGACATTCTACGATTAGGCTATCGAGATAGACACAACCCAAACACTCTTAAGGTGACATTCTACGATTAGGCTATCGAGGCAGACACAACCCAAACACTCTTAAGGTGACATTCTACGATTAGGCTATCGAGATAGACACAACCCAAACACTCTTAAGGTGACATTCTACGATTAGGCTATCGAGGCAGACACAACCCAAACACTCTTAAGGTGACATTCTACGATTAGGCTATCGAGATAGACACAGCCCAAACACTCTTAAGGTGACATTCCAACACTAGGCTATCGAGATAGACACAACCCAAACACTCTTAAGGTGACATTCTACGATTAGGCTATCGAGGCAGACACAGCCCAAACACTCTTAAGGTGAGATTCTACCACTAGGCTATCGAGGCAGACACAGCCCAAACACTCTTAAGGTGACATTCTACGATTAGGCTATCGAGATAAGACACAACCCAAACACTCTTAAGGTGACATTCTACGATTAGGCTATCGAGGCAGACACAACCCAAACACTCTTAAGGTGACATTCTACGATTAGGCTATCGAGATAGACACAGCCCAAACACTCTTAAGGTGACATTCCAACACTAGGCTATCGTGGCAGACACAGCCCAAACACTCTTAAGGTGACATTCTACGATTAGGCTATCGAGGCAGACACAACCCAAACACTCTTAAGGTGACATTCTACGATTAGGCTATCGAGATAGACACAACCCAAACACTCTTAAGGTGACATTCTACGATTAGGCTATCGAGATAGACACAGCCCAAACACTCTTAAGGTGACATTCCAACACTAGGCTATCGTGGCAGACACAGCCCAAACACTCTTAAGGTGACATTCTACGGTTAGGCTATCGAGATAGACACAGCCCAAACACTCTTAAGGTGACATTCCAACACTAGGCTATCGTGGCAGACACAGCCCAAACACTCTTAAGGTGACATTCTACGGTTAGGCTATCGAGATAGACACAGCCCAAACACTCTTAAGGTGACATTCTACCACTAGGCTATCGAGATAAACACAGCCCAAACACCTGACCTCCAACACTCTTAATCTGACTTCTACCTAATCTACCACTAAGCAATAAAAAAAGATTCATAAGCCCACGATTTTATACGACCAATTATTAGTTTGACAGCATGGGTGTAATGTCATATCACTGGCTTAGAATTATCAGACTCATGCATATTTGAAAGGCGCTTCTTATGAGCCTATTTTCATGAAAATCGGAAGTGGTCATGTTGCCCAAACTGAAGTTTAATAAGCTTGTTTTTCCGTCAGTTTTTTCTTATTTTCTCAAAGTGTTGATTTTGTAGTTACGACCTTCTAATTCTAAGCCAGCGATATATCATTGCACATGTAGAACCAAGCCATTAATACACTATATATATATATATTCATACAAACACACAAATGATACGTCATAGTTTGCTAAGTGCAACGTCGGGAAATAGGAAAATTTGGGCCACTGACATGAACGTTGCCATTGGAAACCGCGTTCGATCAGTCTTTGGTCAATAACACTAATTAGAAGGGAATCAATTTGAAATACATTTACCTACATACTCGTATATAGGAAGTTTCATAGACTTACTATGACGAATAAAAAAATAAGAGCACTTTTCCAAGCATTTCTTGCATCACTCATTGTACTATGCGATCATAAACAATTGAATTTCAACTTCTATTAAAGATATATACGAATAGAACTCTTTTTAGTTTGTAACGAATAATGAACAAAATTTCTAGTACAGTATCAATTTGAACCCATTACCCACACATGAATTTCATGCATAATAAACAAGCGTTAAAAAATACAATACTAGTAACTAGAATGTGTTGTATCACAAAAACCTATGTGTCCCACAAAACTTGTCTAGATAACATTTAAATATGTATTGATTTTTCAAAAGCATTTGACACGCAAAATTGTCGGAATAGTCTGTCTGGCTATCAAAGGGCCATAACTCAGGCATGAACCATTCTACCTAAAATACCGGACAATATGCATAACTTGGTTTGGTACAGAGTAGTCATATGACGTTTCCTAGAAATTCAACCAATTGTTGATGACAACAAGAGCGGACATATTTTGTGACCTACATTCAGACAGATGTCCAGATGTCTCAACAACCCTAAGTGAGAGACAAAATTTCCACAAAAATAAGTATGTGTATTAGTAAGTGGTCATTTATTTTTTATGTCAGTGACATAGTACGTGTATAACTGATCATTGCCATTGGTATGTCCGTATCATATTACATGAAAACTGATCATAATCATTGTTATGTCTGTGACATAAAATATGCAACTGATCATGGTCATTGTTATGTCAGTGACATAGTTCATGTGTAACTGATCATGGTCATTGTTATGTCAGTGACGTATACATGTGTAACTGATCATGGTCATTATTATGTCAGTGACATAGTACATGAGTAACTGATTATGGTCATTGTTATGTCAGTGACATAGTACACGTGTAACTGATCATGGTCATTGTTATGTCAGTGACATAGTACATGTGTAACTGATCGTCATTGTTATGTTAGTAACATCACGCAAATTAACATGCGTGGTAACATAGTACAGTTTATTTGACATTATCTCTAATCAATTTCAGCAGACACTTAGATTGGCATACATTAAACTTGTCGTATATACTGATGAAGCAGTCTTGTTCCCGTAATGAAACAAGCTCTGCTTGGGATGATACACAATGTATTTTATGGTTATATAAATCCTCATCGGAAAGTTTTCTTGACTCAGGATCCTTCTCGTAAATGATCACAAGGCAGCCTATAAATAAACAAGTTATATCTCAATCAAACAAACACAGCAATTTACAGCAAGCAAAAGATAAGAAGAACATGTAATGTAATTATAGATGATGGCATAGTATCATATTATAGAAATATGAAGGGGAACAAATACTGATAATCTAGTCATTCTAGCATTTTGCATGAGTTGTGTCTCTTTGATCAAGTTTATGTAAAAAAATCAGGAAAATAGAGTGCCTCCGTACATTGTAGTTCACCTTATTTTTATGAGTATTATTTTTAACTTATAGTCAACACAGTCAGAGGTTATAACTTCAACTGTTCATAAACATTGTTCCTGTTACAATGTTACAAAAATACTGTTAACACATATATACTGTTCCAAAATACAAACACATTCAAGCTATTGAATTTCAGTTTGAATGGTCTGGGTACAAAGCCCAAATATCGGACATTGTGTTAAAATACATAAAAGTATTATGCTACAATCTCACCTCCTGATTCTGTAACATATGTAAATGTCTTTCTTTTCAAATCTCCAAGTCCAAGGCCGGGCTGTTCAATAATCACATGTCTAAATGCAAAATATTAAATATTAAGTATTAGTTATAGACGTTACATACTAACACTGTCTGTATGTAAATGTTATATGGTGTTTTATTAGTTACACAAATTGAACATAAATACTGTAAACAAAACAAAAATTTTGTGCAATTTAGTTTCAGGCAATTACAGTTTTTATCCATTTTCTGATTTCATTTTAGACTTTCTGTTTTGTACAATCAGTATATGATAGTACACTGAACCACTTTTCTAATTGGTCACTCTTCAAACCCCAAATACGTTTAATTGTGACCATAATGTTTGATGATATTTTGCACACAAACGTTTTATGCAAAATTCCTAACACTTAAATCATAAAAAAATCAAAATCACCTGCCAAAGTATGTGAGGCCAGTCATGCGATAAATTTTACATTTTCGCCATTAAATAAATATGATCACAGTAAAGGTATTTCGGGATTGAAAAGTGACCAATTAGAAAAGTGGTTGAGTGTAGTTCTCATTTATTTTGCCACAGGATGGATCAGATAGTGTCTTAACTATGAAGTATTCATGAAGTTGGAATCCTCAATTCACAAGGCTGAGTCATGAATAATCAAAGAAATTGTAAAATGTAAAACGATCTCAAGAAATCTAAATCATGGTATTTTCAAGGACAGAAATAAACACCAACCTTTCAGTAAACTCAACAAACATAAAACACAATTTCACCACAGGTGTTTCGGGAATATCTTCATGCCGCCTAATTACATGATATGTAACTTTGTCATAGTAAGCATCTGGTAGTTCCTCATGTAATGATTTCATCAGCTTTTTGTTATATTTCTGTGATTGTTCAGAAAAACTGATGACACAGATGGCATTCTGGAGTGGTTCATGTATTCCAAACCAGTTCCTTACCTGTAAATAGATAATCATAATAAACTCATATATATTGTCAGCTGGCATGATTAACCGTGAGTCTGTTGGGCTTGTAGCACATGTTCTAGAGGGCTTAAGTCTGGAGACTGTCGGGCTTGTAACACATGTGCTAGAGGGCTATAGCATGGAGTCAGTTGGGCTTTAAGCAAATGTTCTAGAGGGCTAGCCTGGAGTCTGTGTCAGGCTTGTAGCACATGTGCTAGAGGGCTAGTCTGGAGTCTGTGTCGGTTTTGTAGCACATGTGCTAGAGGGCTAGCCTGGAGTCTGTGTCGGTTTTGTAGCACATGTGCTAGAGGGCTATAGCCTGGAGTCTGTCGGGCTTGTAGCACATATGCTAGAGGGCTATAGCCTGGAGTCTGTGTCAGGCTTGTATCACATGTGCTAGAGGGCTAGCCTGGAGTCTGTGTCGGTTTTGTAGCACATGTGCTAGAGGGTTGGGCTGGACTCTGTCAGGCTTGTTACACATATGCTAAAGAGTTGGGCTGGAGTCTATCGGGCTTGTAGCGCATGTTCTAGAGGGCTAGCCTGGAGTCTGTGTCGGGCTTGTAGCACATGTTCTAGAGGGCTTAAGTCTGGAGACTGTCAGGCTTGTAACACATGTGCTAGAGCGCTATAACATGGAGTCAGTTGGGCTTGAAGCAATGTTCTAGAGGGCTAGCCTGGAGTCTGTTAGGCTTGTAGCACATGTGCTAGAGGGCTAGTCTGGAGTCTGTGTCGGTTTTGTAGCACATGTGCTAGAGGGCTAGCCCGGAGTCTGTCGGGCTTGTTCCACATGTGCTAGAGGGCTAGCCTGGAGTCTGTCGGGCTTGTAGCACATATGCTAGAGGGCTAGCCTGGAGTCTGTCTCGCTTGTAGCAAATGTGCTAGAGGGTTGCTTGGAGTCTGTCAGGCTTGAAGCACATATGCTAGAGGGCTATAGCCTGGAGTCTGTCAAGCCTGTTCCACATGTGCTAGAGAGTTGGGCTGGAGTCTGTTTGGTTTGTAGCACATATGCTAGAGGGTTGGGCTGGAGTCTGTCGGGCTTGTAGCACATGTGCTAGAGGACAATAGCCTAGAGTCTGATGGGCTTGTAGCACATATGCTAGAACGTTGGGCTGGAGTCTTGTCAGGCTTGTTTCACATATGCTTGAGAGTGTGGCTAGAGTTTGTAAGGCTTGAAGCACATATGCTAGAGGGCTATAGCCTGGAGTCTGTCAGGCTTGTTGCACATGTGCAAGAGGGTTGGGCTGGAGTCTGTAGGGCTTGTTGAACATATGCTAGAGGGTTGGGCTGGAGTCTGTCGGGCTTGTAGCACAAATGCTAGAAGGCTAGCCTCAAGTATGTCAGGCTTGTTGCACATATGCTAGAGGGTTGGGCTGGAGTCTGTCAGGCTTGTAGCACAGGTGTAAGAGGGTTGGGGTGGAATCTGTCGGGCTTGTTGCACATATGCTAGAGGGTTGGGGTGGAATTTGTCGGGCTTGTTGCACATATGCTAGAGGGTTGGGGTGGAATTTGTCGGGCTTGTTGCACATATGCTAGAGGGTTGGGGTGGAATCTGTCGGGCTTGTGGCACATAATGCTAGAGGGTGTTGCTGGAGTCTGTCAGGCTTGTAGCACAAATGCTAAAGGGCTATACCCTGGAGTCCATCAGGCTTGTAGCACATATGCTAGAGGGTTGGGGTGGAATCTGTCAGGCTTGTAGCACATATGCTAGAGGGTTTGGGTAAAATCTGTCGGGCTTGTAGCACATGTGCTAGAGGGTTGGGGTGGAATCTGTCAGGTTTGTAGCACATGTGCTAGAGGGCTAGCCTGGAGTTTGTCGTGCTTGTAGCACATGTGCTAGAGGATTTGCCTAGAGTCTGTCAGACTAGTAGCACATGTGCTGGATGGCTATAGCCTGGAGTCTGTCAGGCTTGTAGCACATATGCAAGAGGGTTTGGCTGGAGTCTGTCAGGCTTGTAGCACATGTGTTAGAGTGCTTGCCTGGAGTCTGTCAGGCGTGTAGCACATATGCTAGAGGGTTTGGCTGGAGTTCGTTGGGCTTGTAGCACATGTGCTAGAGGTTGAGGCTGGAATCAGTCGGGCTTGTGGCACATGTGCTAGAGGGTTGGGCTGGAGTCTGTCGGGCTTGTAGCACATGTGTTAGAGTGCTTGCCTGGAGTCTGTCAGGCGTGTAGCACATATGCTAGAGGGTTTGGCTGGAGTTCGTTGGGCTTGTAGCATATGTGCTAGAGGGTTGGGTTGGAGTCTGTCAGGCTTGTAGCACATAATTATGCTAGAGGTTGAGGCTGGAGTCTGTCGGGCTTGTGGCACATATGCTAGAGGTTGAGGCTGGAGTCTGTCGGGCTTGTGGCACATGTGCTAGAGGGTTGGGCTGGAGTCTTTCAGGCTTGTAGCACATATGCTAGAGGGTTGGGCTGGAGTCTGTCAGATTTGTTGCACACGTGCATGTTGAGCTGTCAGCTGTTTACTGAAGATCAATCAATAAAGTTTTTAATGGCTGAGTATATTAATACCATGCAAACTATTTAGGACACCCGTCTGGACTTCAAGAGTAAAAACAAACAAATACTTGAATTTTGTTTACTTAAGGTCCTAGCTCTAGTTTTGAAGTCATAAACATGGTTTGACTGACACCTTGCCTTGTCCAGCAGAATTGAATTTAGATATTTCTGCTTGAAGTGTATGTCTACAGCTGTAAAAAATACACTTACCTCGGTAGGTGACCGTGGCTCTCTCAACGTCATGGAGCGAGACATGACATTACTTGCTGAAACTTGAGCCGGTTTGGTTCTTTTGACAATGATGTAGACAATAAAGTAGTTTATTCCAATGAACACAAAAAGTAATAGTATAGCCAGTATCAACATTCCTGCAAAAACAATAATATAGCATACATTTATCACATGACTTTCCTGAAACAATAATACTATAAACATTTTTCACATGACTTTCCTGAAACAACAATAATATATACATTTATCACATGACTTTCCTGAAACAATAATACTATAAACATTTATCACATGACTTTCCTGCAACAACAATAATATATACATTTATCACACGACTTTCCTGAAACAATAATACTATAAACATTTATCACATCACTTTCCTGAAACAACAATAATATATACATTTATCACATCACTTTCCTGAAACAACAATAATGTATACATTTATCACATCACTTTCCTGAAACAACAAAAATGTATACATTTATCACATGACTTTCCTGCTACAACAATACTATATACATTTATCACATGACTTTCCTGAAACAAGAATAGTATATACATTTATCACATCACTTTCCTGCTACAACAATAATAAAGCAAACATTTATCACATGACCTTCCTGAAACAAGAATAGTATATACATTTATCAAATGACTTTCCTGAAACAAGAATAATATATACATTTATCTTATGGTGTCAGGATAATGTGACTGGGTAGTCTCTATATGACTGAAGTGCTGTTGACAAGTTGAACTTAAAACATATATTGCCAAGCAGTAAGGCATGGGTTATTTAACTTTAAAATCAGTAATGCATGTGTTATTTAACTTTAAAGGTCATCTTAACTAAGGAGAGGGTCTCATATACTTTCGTCATACCAACCAAAATTATACATCAACTACGTTGACTGTATCGATATACACATTGTGCCATAAAGTGGCACATATACTATCTGTATTTCTGTATTACATACATACAAATATAACATACTCTTGGGTATAAACAGAAACTCTAAAAGCTTTGTTCACAATTAGCTTACCTTTATCAAATGCATTGGCATAGACAACATCCAGGATACTTTGTTGTTGAGTGACTTTCTGGTTAACTTCTCTTGTTTCTGCTGAGAGACTCTGTGCTAGGAGGTGTATTTCTTCACTGATTTGACTTCTCGTAGTCACCATATCACTCTCTAGTTTCTCTAGTGAAAGTGAAATTGCAGCATCAAGATCTTTCACTTTGACTTCTGTAGCGTCTTCCACTTTCTTAACATAGGCTTCTGATTCTGAAAGTTTTCTATCTATGTCACCTTTGAGTGTTTTAAGGTCATTGTCAAATTTTGATTCTAACTTAGAAACAGCTGAATATAGTTTCTTGGATATATCACTAATTTGTGTATCATGTGCTTCAAGTTTTACTGTCTTGTCTCTATCAGTACTTTCAATGCTATTCTTTAGAACTAAATCTTTCTCGTTCATTTGTCGTATGAGCTCATTATATCGACTATCAATCAAAGTCTGTGTGTGTAGTTGTACCTCCTTAACCGATTCTTTCAGACCAGATATATCAGATTGGAAAGTACCCGCAGTGTTTTCTATTCTCATCACACGCTGTTCTACTGTAGATATACTGGAACGAGTACCCAGAAATGTGTCATCCAGTTGCTGTATTTTAGAATTTGTTGATTTGTTGAAACCATAAAGCTGTTGGTCAAACTTGTCAAGTTCTTCATTCATATCATTCTTCACTTCATCAATCATTTTATGAACCGTTTTATTCATATTACTAACATTTTCCAACATGGAACTATTCAATTCGTTAAGGCTAGTACTCCGACTTCGAACATTACTTTTACTTTCACTTTTAAGTTGTTCAATATTGCCTCTAACTTCAGCCACTGTATCATCCAATTTTGTTATTTTATTATTCAAATCAATTGAAATACCTCTCATTTCAGATGAGAAATCTTTTCCAATGATAGCAATTCTGCCTTCAACACGAACTGTAACTCTATGCACCTTATCAATTTCTTCATTGAATTTGAGTTGAACATCTTTTAAATGTTTTTCATACTCTGTCACACTTACCACAACTTCATTAATTTTGTCATTCATAACATTTACATAATTTTGTACTTGATCAAACAGGCAGTCTGTACGTTCAGCTTTAGACATGTAATGGTGGCATTTATCGAAATTATTATACTCATGACTTTGAACTTTATTAGCTGACACAGTACTGTAATGTTCAGCTGTTATAAGATGGCAGGTAAAACACAGCCACAATATTGTAGATATAGAAGCCATCATCTGAAAATATATCCATATCATGAAGTTCATTTTGAAAGACAAACTAAGCAAAAATAAACAAGAGACTTGTATGCCCGATGGCAGCCCAATAGTCAGAAATGGTAAAGTTCACAGTGACCTTGACCTTTGACCTACTGACCCTAAGATCAATAGGGGTCATTTACTGTTGATGACCAACCTCCATGTGAAGATTGAAGATCTTAGGGCAAGGCTTCTCGAGTTATTAAATGGAAACCATTTGGTCTACTGACAGACCAACCAACATGTGCCAACCAATAAACCCCTTCATCAAAGAACCATCTCATCAAAGAAAGGGGGCATAATAATTTGATTCCTAACAACAATTACCAATGTCTTCTCTGCCTACCCATTGAATTATTTTTTATGCAGCTCTGCAGATCTTAATTATTTTTAAGGTACATTTTGATGAAAACCTAGCAATTTAATTTACAATGGTCTTTTCAACTTTCAAAGCAACTTGCAAGATATACACTGTAGGTACACAACTAAGGAAACATTAAATAGTGCAAACTGATATCTTATCAGTGTATAAATTACACAAGATCAATTCAAAGTAACCCATACACTGATAACAACCAGCAGGGGCAGTTTATTAGGTCTTGTACATTTACATTAAGTTTTGTATTATCTGTATCTATATACTAGGCCTGTCTATGATAATTAAATCATTATAAAGCTAACACGTAACCCTGAAAGTTTGACTCTTCAAACCAAATTTAATTCACCAAATTGTTTAACATGCGTGTTCACCACATGAAGACCATTTGCACTCATGTAGAACAAATCATAAAAAATATGAGGAATTTAAAAATAGATATATATGTACATGAACATAGATATTTTTCTATATCATAATTTTAAAATAAGTCGGTTCATGGAGTGTTAAAGATTTAATACCCTGAACTTTATTTTCTAAGAAATGTGTCTGAACAGCTTGTTTGCCCAGTCAGCTTTTTTCTTAGAGGGTTGTCCTGATCAGACCAAGTCCTGTCAAACTTGTATAAATATTCATAAGATAACACATTTTTGCAACAATTCAATTTTGAATAGGCCTGCTTGAATGAAGTAATTTAATATTTGTTGATAACATAAACAAATTGTTTGCTTTCCTGTTATACAGGAATTTACAAAGTCATATTTGAATATTTATATATCATTCATTTTAATATAATATATATACTGGTTATTAACGACAAATCTCTGAGAACCTGTAATTAATAACCGTACAAATACACCATAAAACGGACGGACTGTACGGTTTCAATTGGACTTTACCATGAACGCACAAAATGAACGTACTTTCAGTTTGACATTAAATCGATAATTTACTAATTTCGTAAATAAAATAATTATCTACTACATAAAATACCAAAGAAAAATTGCAGAACCTCATGGTTAAAATAGATCTAGACTCTATTTTACTAATAATTCAAACAAGACCTAAGACCAACAACCACGGATGTACACAGAATAATGTATTTCCGTGCAAGAACATAAAAGAAAAACTATTATTTTGCTAGATCTAGATCTATATATAGTTCTAGATCTAATTAACACTCTACTGTACGCTGTACATATAGATATTTCATACAAAATTAATTAACTGTTATATTATTGATATTATTTAGTCAACACTGTGATAAGAAAACAACAATATCTGCAGACAGTTTACAGAGCAGGTTCAGACACGCACATACACGTACAACACACCTACACTTTTGCTACCAATAGTTTACCAAGAACAAACATAACACTATCTATACTCCATATGTATCTATTTAAAACAATGCTTCTTAAGTTATATAAATAAACACTCCTAGTATTACTTAAACAATTACAAATACACATAATAAATAACAGACAAGTCACATACCACAATCTACTTTCGGTTTCAAAAAGGCCACGTGTGCAATTTTAAGTGCTATTTTTAGCAACGTCTGACACTAAAATTGCTCAACTTGCGTTGTTACCGGTAACAGGTAAGATAATACATATCCAAAGTAGAATTGTATAAGAGATCTACATGAACGTGTCGTTTATGCAGGGATCATCGAGACAAAGAAAAAACCCGCTCTTCAGGCCTAATATATTATAGGACCCAACTTCCTAGCCTACACGCAGATAAAAAAATCTACTTAGAAAAGCTGATTCGGATAGTAAAATTACAGACCTACCGGTATTGTTGCTGAATTCATTGTAGAATAAGTTAAAATTCCATTTGTAGACTCATTATATAACGAGACATTTACATAGCTTTACGAGGATCATGTAAATATAATTTTACACAATAACAATTAACGCAATCATTTTCAAACAGGAATTTCAAACTTCCTTAGTCAAATGGGAATTAATCGCTATATTATAGTATGTAAATCTCATTCCAGATATCAACAAGAAAACCATTGATGCAAAGCATCAAAGGTCGCCTCTGAATGGTGTAATTATACAAATGTATCTGAAAATGATTTTATTTATTGTTCCAATAATGTTAACTGCTAGAATTTGAATTGTATTTGCCAATTATATATGAGCCAGTCTCCAGGAAAACCTGCTATAATGACATGATGTATTTACTGCATTTAACAAGGTTTTAAAAAACTTTAAATTAAGAAAAACAGACTTATCTATAGATTCAATTTTAAGTAATTCATCCATATATAACTATATCTTAGCTTTAAAATTTCTTATGAATTATGTCAAAATCACTTACTTCGTTGCTATGGTGATCAATTTAAGAAAAGTACTCTGATTGAGAAAAACGAGGAGTTAGTTGTTTAAAACAGCAGTAGCCTTTCTCTAAGTTATAAACTCTTATGTTTGCTGCTTATATAATTCAAATGATGAAATTGCCATGTTGTAGTGAATATAATTATATTATATACGTAAATACTAACATTATTGTACTGTAGATCAAAAATAAAATATTGAAAAGATACGACTTGATAGATAAAGAATGAACACATAACACAACAATTTATCTACGTACCTTACTTCGTGTATTTTATTATATTAGTAACAAATAAAAAATACTGTACTTGGCTTGGCTTGGTGTCGAACCAGTGACAAGATTGAACAAATCTCAATAAAATGACTGGTATAATAGCGGCATGCTTATCAGGCACCCAACAAGACGATGTAGGTTTTCAAGTACTATACTATTGGTTGAAGGTATCTATTTTATTATATAAAACATAACTTGCTGCCCCCCTATTCTTTTGAAATGGACATATCCCTCATTCACTGCGTATAAACCAAACCACTATACGCATTATTGTGATACATGTACTATACAATTCAACGTGTACTCAATATTGTGATTGAAACATCCGGTGATTTTCCATCACTGTACTCATTATTGCAATCATATACAATTCAACATGTACTCATTATTGCGATAACCGGAAGTTGACTCGTTTATACATTGTGTCATTAGTATTAATTATTGAACCGACAGTATATATATGACTTAGTACAGAATAATACTATTTTCGTAATCACTAATAACTTACACGTATATATACACATATATATGTATACGGTAAATCCGATTTAAAGAATGTTATTCCATTTGTATTTTAACCAATCTGTCGCAAGTAAACATTTTTAAATACAAATGTATGTAACTATATGTACACGAACACGTACGTATGCATAAAAAAGTAAGTTTATGATACAGAAGTTTTCAAACCAATCAATAAATTTGTGTGCAAGCTAGTAGATCTATAACTCGATCTTGATCGCTGGCATTCTATAAACATGAATCAATTTTTTCCTTTGTTATAAATATGGCCAGTTAATGTTTCTATTGTTTTAAATTATTCAGGTTTTAACTTTACATTGTAGTACTTGACTCCTCTTCAAGATTTGGCAAAATTTATGTAGTATTCTAATAATTTAGCTGATATACATAAGACATTAGTTTAGATGGAGTAGAAAGTCCTCCGGTCTACAGAACTTACTATATTTTCGTTATGTGCACTTTTAAACTGATTGATAGGCTATTTGATTCGATTGGGTTGCTCTTTCGACAGAAAAAATATTGATAACAAACGTTAGCGTAGGGTGTTCAAAACTTTATTTCTAGTTTTTCCTGCACGACATTTTCTGTACTTAAGGCGGGCATGTTGCCAATTGGTCCTGGTAATGAAAAGCGGAACTGGTTGGTGAGTGAAGAAAATACGGGCTTCCTAGATATTTCTGCTTCTGTCTTGGTTAATGCACTATGGTTGGTGAGTCTTTTGAGGATTCTTAGCTCGCCCTTGTATGGCAACACTAAGACAGTGGTTTCATCTATGATTCAATTTTAACCCCACTTACGTCTTGACTTCGAATATTATCATACGATTTCTATTTCGGAATACTTAAACTGGCCTAATCTGTATATACCACTACACACAGGGACTTAAAAAAGCACATATTATATTATATAATTGTAAAATTTAGAATGTTATTTTTCATTAAATTCATTTACAGTTCGCACACGATTTCACAAGCCATTAACGAGTTTACTGTACAAATTGCATCGACATTCGTAAACAAATAATTAAGATTTTAACAATAGTTTCAATCAATGAGTCCAGCTTCAACTTGACACAATGTATGTACACTGTATTGCTTCCTGGACACGCAGCTCAACATTCTATAAATCTATGTCTTATCGGATATGTTCGTAATATATTGTTCTAGTAACACGGTCCACTCTTGGATAAGGGCCTGACGTAGTTCTGCAACATTATGTTTAGTTGTTGCCCATGCAAGGATCTTGTATTCAGGGTTTGCCCATGACATGCTCAGTAGCGGGACTCCGAGGTCTAGTTAAGTCGCTGGTCAATCCCTGGTTTGTATGTTGTTGGTATTGCTGTATAATTAACCTGTGTTTTATTTTTAACACGTCAACTATAATTTAGTGCAAGAGTACTTTTGTTAAGGGTTTAAGCCATGTAGCATTAATATTTTAAAGAAGGGTATCATACCTATGATCTAGCAAAATTGTCCCCTGACAAATGTGTACGTTAATTTAGTTCCCGAGTGTTTGTATTCCTGCTAGTCTCTAAAAGGCTACTAATTGACTATTTTGGTATTGTCTGCAAGAACGTGTTGTTTCATTTATGATTTGATCTTACTTGAAAATTGCTCAACACTTCAATCATCATTAAATCTTGTGGTTCCTGATTTGAACTGGCTCAATTCAGAAATCTACTGATTCACGTTTCTGCTTTATATCCCAGAGTGTGACTTGCAGCCCCAGAAAGCACAATAAATTGTCTATCATTGGTTTTGATACTGGTGTTATTTATGCCTTGATTTTAACAAAACTACAAGCTTGTATGACCATAAGATCTCAGTTCCTTTTAGGACTCCAAGCAGGTTAATACTGGCCATGTCATACAATACACTTTTTGTATTTGTTTACGTAGGGTCATGGTACAATGGCGAGTGTATGTCTGTTTTTATTTGAAAGACATTTTACAAGGACAGCATTTAGTGTATTGCAGTTTGGTTACAAGCATGAAGTGTACATCATAAGAACAGGTTGTTGTGTTAGTATTTTATCTCATTATATCATAGAGCCAAGTCCAACATTATGAACAAAGCAAATCAAGCCTAGAACTGGAATCCTCGGGTACAAGATGAAAGCCAACCTATTTCTGATGCTGAACCTTGGACATAGAGCTAGACAAGACAAAGATAACATGAGAAGAGGACAAAGCCAGGCCATAGTCTGAACAAGATGGAGGGCCCTAAGCTCCAACAGGAGTGAAAATGACTAAGTATATAATTATACAAAACAACAAAGTATTTTTTCAACCACAATTTATTTCAATATCACAATATCCACACAATAAAGGATCAACTAAACATTATAACAACAATATAAACAACATAATCTAATACATGGTAAAACAACATTGTCATTACATACAATGTTGACTGGGGTACTGTTTTATCAAAGCACTTAAGGAAAGATATATAAAAGTTATGTTCATATTTAAAATCTTTATACTTCTTTCACAGCTACAAAGTGGTGGGTAAAAGGATTGTGATACTAATAATGAATCAATTAATCAACACCTACAGACCGTATCTGTCCTGATTTTACAGTTGTTGAAGAATTATAAAAAAATTAAATTTGAACATAAGTTTACGATATCAGTATTTGCTTTGATACAACAGTATCCTGTAATACACAAGCAAGTGCCCAAACAAGGTGGAGTTATAAAATCTTTTTTCAAGATCTGATTGTTTGGGCAGTACATGGGTTAAACTGACTATAAATTTTTACAAGCCAATAAAATCTTCCCCAAATGACTGAAAGGTGACGGATGAATAACCTTGAGTGTTTAATCCTTAGAGAACAAGGTATGAATCCCGATACGCCGCTTCTCAGTTCCGTCAGAGAATTGCACTGAAACCACTGTAACGCTCTGACGGAACTCAGGATACATGACATCTGAGTTCCGTCAGAGCGTTACATTGGTTTTCAGTTCCGTCAGAGCCATATGAAAACAGTACTATTCTCTGCCGGAACTGAGAAGCGGTGTATCGGGATTCATACCGTGGAGAAAGACACGAGAAAGGCCTTCATATAACCAAATATTCATCTGACATCAAGAATCTGATAGGATGTTTCATAATTAAATTAGCAGTTCTCTGTATTAATTCTAACAGTTTTCCAGAATTTAGTTCTTAAGCATCCATGTTACATTATTCACTTACAATACACACTCGACTTTAAGTAAATTATAACATGTCTGATCAAATAATAACTATCAAACTTTGAATTATATTTCCTCAGCAAATACAAGAAAATCTAACTGTAGCACACTTACTTTACTACTTTGTATATCTATATAACAGCATAAACTGTTAAGAAAACATGATTGATGATTCAAGAAATTTTAATCTTGAATGAACATGTCCGTTAAAATAACAAAATGCAAAGTGAGTGAATATTCGTCGATAATTCTCATGAAGCATTTCCATATTTTTCACAGTTTCTGAAGAATAATGTCTTTCACTGTAAGAATGTTTTTGTATAAGAATATTAGTAATTTTTTACGTTTGTGGTGATGCATACCACCAGAAATGAGGTAAAAAGGTAATTCTAACACGATCCGCGGATTAATCCATTAAACAAAGAGCGGACCTAACTATTTATTATTACCCCCATAAAACATGGTAACAAATTGGCTGTTACAATTTACGCCCCGTATCACATGACCTATTTATGAATGAATGAACGTAAACATTATAGTAAAAAAGATTAACGGACCGCGAGTTTCACGAGAATCCAGTGTTACAGCTATGACGCATCTATTTTTAGAAACTCCAATATACTCTCCAAATTAAGATTCATAAAATTTTCTGATAATCAATTCATTTATATTTTTCATTTCATGACAAAGATACACTATACTCGTGTTATTAAAATTGTTTCATTGTTTAAAATGTGTTTTTTTTCCTTCAGAAAATTACGAAGGTCATTTTCATTAACGAGGGCGGTAATTGTACCAGCTAATAAGCCACTCAATTTCAGCGTGGAATCATGTTCAATGTCAAATGGGTGAAAATGGAATGCGCGCAGTTAAATAGTGCGGGATATTATCGTATTTAGAATCGAAATAAAAACTCTGTTCTTGTATATTGTCGGTGAATAAAACACGGGCAGTCGTTCGGATGCGGAAAATTAAATCACTCGTGCTACGCACTCGTGATTTAATTTTTCCACATCCGAACTCCTGCCCGTGTTTTATTCACCGACAATAAACGCGAACAGATTTTTATTTCTTAATTAATATAACTTGTAGAACTTGTTTTACAATCAACCTAATAATAAATTAGCATGAACTTTATTTAATAAAGCATTCTGGTTAACAATATTTAATGAATATTGCAAAACATATGACATGTGAGTATATTCCAGTGTAACAAACTAAATGAGAAATTTAATTGCTAGTAGTTAATATTGTAGCTAACATGATTTGACTGTTCAGTCTTGCCGCCTAATTCTAAAGTTACTTTTGTGCAATTAGGAGAAAAAGTAAATAAATGACGTTTTGCGAAGTATTCAAAATTACCAAGATAAAGATTAGTGAATTACAATATTTAGCTAACTTCTATATATCAGTGAGAAATAAGAAAACTGACTGAAAGAGCTATAAATCAAAATGAAAGAGCTACAAATCAAAATGAAAGAACTACAAATCAAAATGAAAGAGCTACAAATCAAAATCTGATTAATATCGAACATTTAGTGCCATGAATGTAGAATTCAGGTGATTTTTGTATCTGCTAACACTGACCTAATGTTTCAATACAACATCAAAGATAAGAATGGTATATTGTGCAATTCCAAAAGAACAGATTTTCGATCAAGGTCCATAACTCTACACAAATTTTATTACTTGCTATTGTGACACAATACATGTACGTTGACCGACGAGCTCAATGGTTGGACAAGTGTGACACAATACATGTCCATGTATGTCGACCGACAAGCCCATCAGTTGGACATGTGTGACACAATACCTGTCCGTGTATATCGACCGACAAGCCCATCAGTTGGACATGTGTGACACAATACCTGTCCGTGTATATCGACCGACAAGCCCATCAGTTGGACATGTGTGACACAATACCTGTCCGTGTACGTCGACCGACAAGCCCATCAGTTGGACATGTGTGACACAATACCTGTCCGTGTATATCGACCGACAAGCCCATCAGTTGGACATGTGTGACACAATACCTGTCCGTGTATATCGACCGACAAGCCCATCAGTTGGACATGTGTGACACAATACCTGTCCGTGTATATCGACCGACAAGCCCATCAGTTGGACATGTGTGACACAATACCTGTCCGTGTATATCGACCGACAAGCCCATCAGTTAGACATGTGTGACACAATACCTGTCCGTGTATATCGACCGACACGCCCATCAGTTGGACATGTGTGACACAATACCTGTCCGTGTATATCGACCGACAAGCCCATCAGTTGGACATGTGTGACACAATACCTGTCCGTGTATATCGACCGACAAGCCCATCAGTTGGACATGTGTGACACAATACATGTCCGTGTATATCGACCGACAAGCCCATCAGTTGGACATGTGTGACACAATACCTGTCCGTGTATATCGACCGACAAGCCCATCAGTTGGACATGTGTGACACAATACCTGTCCGTGTATATCGACCGACAAGCCCATCAGTTGGACATGTGTGACACAATACATGTCCGTGTATATCGACCGACAAGCCCATCAGTTGGACATGTGTGACACAATACCTGTCCGTGTATATCGACCGACAAGCCCACCAGTTGGACATGTGTGACACAATACCTGTCCGCGTATATCGACCGACAAGCCCATCAGTTGGACATGTGTGACACAATACATGTCCGTGTATATCGACCGACAAGCCCATCAGTTGGACATGTGTGACACAATACCTGTCCGTGTATATCGACCGACAAGCCCATCAGTTGGACATGTGTGACACAATACCTGTCCGTGTATATCGACCGACAAGCCCAACGGTTGGACATGTTTGACACAATACGTGTCCCTGTTTTTCGACTAACAAGCCCAACTGTCAGACATGAGTGACACTATACATATCAGTGTATGTCAACCAACCAGCAGCTCATCAAATTCTCCAATCTATTTACTATTTTTTCTGTCATAAAGTTTGAATAATATTAATAATGATACAATGTAGAATGGTATTACTGAGATTCAACATTAAATACATTTCTAGTATAAGTAAAATTTAGATTAACACAATTAATAAGCATATTCACAACATTCCAGAGTACAGTACAGTACAGTACATAAAAAGGTGCAAGAGTAATAGCAGAGTTAACATATTATACAGGTAAAGGTTTTAGACTGTCATATTAGGAAATTGTTAGCAAGTTTTAAACATTAAACTACACATTAATATTAGTTTGTATTTCATTCTAACGTCAAATCAAAAATACTAACAGATATTATATAAATACCGATGAACACATACTATTCTACCAAATTGATGTTAAACAACAGTATATTGACAGTAAAACATGCTAATTTGACACATTGAGGATTGGGCATGATCTTACATTTACTCAGTAATTATAAAGTAGCAGCCACTGAGAAATTCCACATCGGTGTAGTTCTCCCGATTTCTTCAGATACCACTCGATTCATCACAATTCCAACAGATATCACAAAACTATCTCAAGACTTCTCCGAAGCTTCACATAGACCACGAGGAACCTGTTCCCGATGTCCTGATAGCTCATTAAATTCAATCGGGAGTACATCGCTGAGGCAAAAATTGTTCAGTGGGACCTAGGCTTTAAATAGCTTCAAACCTAATCCCTAAATAAAGTGTTAACATGTACAGAATCTGTGATTGTGATGATCTGTGTTAAATTGTTGACTTTGTAAAATGATCACCTGTCTAAAGCAACCAGTTTTAATAATTTTCAGATGTTAGATAGTATACACAGGATACAATACACAAAATTTATATAATACATAATTATGTCAACAAAAATCATTGGCCTCATATAAAAACTTTGTATAAAGCCAATTTACATGATATTATTTCCATTTTTTTTAAGATTTAGAGAAATTTAGCTTTTATGAATACTCAATTACTTGTACAATAAAGTGAACTTTACTGTTTTGCACAAGATTTTTACTAGCTACTATCATAACCCTTATACATCATGCAATACTATCATACATACATAAATATATTGCACAAATATACAAGGTAATAATATTCAGTTATTCTCTGACTCAAACTTAAATTAAGTATTACATGCTAAACTTCCAGTTACAAATAAAAGCAAGATTTGTAAAAGAAGAATATTGACACAAAATAATCTAGTTACAAATAAAAGCAAGAACAATTACATAAAATAATCCAATCTGAGCAAACAATAATTGATATTTGAATAAATACTACATTGTATAACAATTGAAATCGTAGACTACAAATGATATGCTACCAATATAAAGCTATCAATATTATAATTAGTAACAGTACATATACACTCTGTTTAGAGTATAAACTGTCTATAACAACATTAGGTCTTTGATTGTCCCAAGAGGAACAAGTAATTAAGAATTGCAAGCAATACAGAAGTCCCCTACCGGTTTGAAGCCATTTTCAATGTTTATGTTGCCATAGCAACCACAATTTTTGTCAGAATCAAAATATTGTTAGACGTGCATAACCCCGTTATTGCCCCCTATCCACATTTCAAGTTTCATAAACCTAGCTTGGAAACTGTTTGAGTTATGGCAGGATCCAGATTTTGTCATATTTTCACTCTTTCTGTCGCCATAGCAACCACAATTTTTGTCAAAATCAAAATATTTCGAGTTATGTCAGGATCCAGATTTTTTGACGGACGGACGGACGGACTGACAGACGGACGGACGGACGGACTGACTGACTGACTGACTGACTGACTGACTGACGGACAGACAGAGGGCAAACCTATAGTTCCCTCCGGTCAAAAACCGGTAGGGGACTAAAAAGGCTGAAATACCCTTCCCCAACCCCATCACCATGCTAAAAAAATAGTTAATAAGTAGGTCATGCTGAACCTGGACCCTTTTGTAACAACATACACGGGCATCAAGTGTTAGTTAATACAGGTTCTTGCATACAACAGGTTATCATTTTTCACTGAATCTTTTCAGACTTCATGAAGTCTCTGATCTCCCAAAGAATCTCTAGTACAAATATCAGCTCAAATTGAGAATTAACTCAAACCAGAGCTTGGGTTTGCGACAAATCAAAGTAAGAGCACTTAAAACTTTAGTGTGATAAACTCTGACCAATATTTCTGTTTCGTGATACAAAATTTGAGTGCAGCCTCATACCGGAAACAGATCCTAATAGACATATGACAATATTTGAGCTGAGTTTGCTCATATTGAGATGCCCGGGAAGAGTGGGGCACTGATTGTCTAGTCATGTTGTGTAGAACTGAATGTTGTTTTAAACCAGTGTTGTTATGGACAGTTTATACAGTATCAATATTCAAACACAATCATTTCACTGAACTTTCAACAACTACACATACTCAAATAACAGGGACTCAAAAATCGAATAACAGGGAATAAAAGATATTTTAATATATAGTAAAGTATGTCACAACATTTGGTCACTGTTGCTGTTTACCTTGCTCGACACTGAATGTGCATGATTTACATATTTTTCTTTTTAACACCAGTTTTTGTTTTTAAACTTGACAGACAGACCAACAGGAAACTTGTGTACAGATCAGACAATGTACTTACTGCCTGCCTATATTCATGTGTATTAGTGTGTAAGTGATTAATAATGCTGAAAGACACAAACCATACCAACATGTATATAAGTATAACTCACAGCATTCTTGTCATGATTAAAGCCTTTAGGAAAGACAAATGATCAGTTATTCAACAATAGATACATTAATAATGCATCTCAAAGCATATATCAAAACAAGTTTAGCGAAAGGAAGATGCGAAGAAATAACATTTATTTTCATTTTTAAGAGGCTGGTTAAAAACCTGGTTGGACAGATAGCCAGTTTTAATAACTTGTATATATTATGTCAAGCAAGAGTAACAAGTATTCTAAATATCAGAGTACTTTTCTCACACTTAAATGCTTCATAACATATCAACAATCTAACAATAAACACTTAATAGCTTTTACCACATGTATGATCTAAATGTCACATACAACATACATATATGGTGACAAAACTCAAATATATAGCACATGTACCATCATTTAAAAGAAATAATACTAGACAATGTACGACATCACACAAGTTTGTTTAAGCTTTATGTTATGTAATCTGATTAAACAAGTTTTAAGAAACAAATAATTTTTTGTATAACACCTAGTACAAATCACATACAGTGGTAAACTTTTACATTTTCTTCCCTTGTTGATACTGCTGGAAACTGGGATTGAAATGTTCTCACCTGACATCTATAGTAAATTGTATAAATATTGAAGTTATCAAGACTGTGATTGGTTGAATATATCATGTGACTTGAAAAGCAACCAATCAACATTAATTTAAAATCAGCAGGATTGTATTTATATTCAGAATGCTATTCAAGACAATGATTGGTCAAACAGATCATGTGACCTCACAGCCGACCAATCAAACTTGATAATACATTAGAGAGATTTGTGTTTATCTTCTGCTGCTTCTACTGGTTTCTTCAACACTGTATTCTATGAGGTTATCGAAGGAGTATGGAACAAAGAGATAGCCATCACCTTTGTAGAACTTGGACTGGAATTCCACCCTGAAATACATAACATACTTTGTAGGCGAAACAGTTTCTTCTAGAACATTTTATCTGTTTTGCCCCAAAGACTTCCACAGCAGATATCTAAACAAACACATTAGTTTTCATTTATTCAGGTTTTTATAGCTGAAACTAGGTCATTCAGCTCTTTGAAAGCTGGGACTTAATGGACTTTCAACCGTTTGGCACCTGAAACTTGGACTTCCAGCATTTAAGTTCATTTCCCATTCAGTTGTTGTGGTGTTTTTATGTTTTCTGTGCTCAGCTGTTTAAGTTGAGAGGTGCCATCACTGTCCCACTTTTTATGGTCTTTTAACGCTATTGTTCAACAATTTTTCAATTATATACAGTGGCCAATTCACTTAACCTGTTTTCCAAGATTGTATCCTGACCAGTATTAAATTGCCTTTCCACAGGGAACAAGCAACTTCTCCATATGTGGAGAACTTTGACAACGTTTTTATAATTTCAAATCCATCACACTGGACCATGGTCGTGGCTCTCAGAAGATGTGTGTATCACTTCCATATTGCGATACAACCCTGTTTAAATGTGTTCGTCTAATAAATTAAGGAGTCAAATAAAAATATTCGAAGGTGTATAAAGGTACTGTCATACTATATATAATAGCAATGCTGTACTTACCAATGTAAACGTAGAGCATGAAGGAAAGCAGACATCCCTTCCATCAAGACTAGAATTATCACGGTCAATGTGGCCCAGAATGCAAACAGTACTACAATCATAATCACTGATACTATCTGATTGTTCATACTGAATGCAAGCTGCATCACCATACTCCACAGTACTTCTGACAATTCTATAAACAGAAACAAGGTCAAGGTCATACAGAATGTCATAAAAAGGTAAACTCTTAACGTCAACTTTTTAAAGTAAATAAATATACCAGGTTTATATAGCAACCTTTTCATGCGAACACACGTTCAAAGGCACTTTACATATAGTTTTGCAGCCACAAGGACGCAGGTGCATCATCGACCAATGCAAATACAACATGATCTTACCAGAGGGACAGACTGAGAGAAAGCCCCTGAAGGGAGAGAGAGGGATTAGATACAGGCATTAAACTGAACTTATAAGTCCACTGGATTAAATTCAAATTTTTAAGCATTTTTACATAAACCAAAAATTATAAATAGCAACATTGTCAAGAACTTAACTTGAATACTAATCAATATTAAAACACAAGACTGTTGATGACCACCCATCCATATGTTGTTAACTTTGAGTGATACTTACGTGCATGAGCCAAGCTTAGAGCCCACAAACGTAGGTATGATGCAGTATGGGATACACATCCCAGACAATATTCAATGGTGTGAATAGCCTGACTAATACACACTTCACTTAAATCAAACTCCTGAAAGAGAACAGAATATTCAATCTTAATTCACATCAGATTTTAAGGTTACAGAAATAGAGATGGGGACCAGTCTAACACTTCTGGCATCTAATTGGTTACATCAGAGCTCAATTCTCACATTGGCCAATGGGAAGGCTTCATTATGAGACTGGTGACCAAACTTGAACTTCAAAACCTCTGGAGCTCAGCAACATAAGCTGAGTGCATGTATATAACACAGAATACAAATATACCATCAATATGTTTGTACAAAATTAGGTGTATTATTGTATGACTGTGAGGATATCTTTCAGGTATAAAATTCATGTAATCAAATAAATCTGAAACTCAACACAAGTAGTTATTTTAGTAAAATCACAGACATGTAAGTTTGAAATATTTTAGTAAAATTGCAGGACAAATTTATAAATGCTTATTAATGGAAAAAGGTATACGATCGTATTACTCATGCAAGCCAAAACAGGCAAGTGGCCAAACCAGGATTCTGCCATTCAATATATATGCAGAACAACACTGTTACAAATGAATAGTAAAATCTCAATAATAAGATCACCAAGGTACCATGAAAAATTGCTGTTCTTATTGAAGTCGACAAATTTAAATATTGAGGTTGTCTTAACTAATGTGTGAAAACAGAGACTCAAAAATTGGGTTCTTCATTTGGTGGTAATCTTATTACTGAGCTGGGTACTGTTTTATCAAAGCACTTACGTAAATCTTAAAGTTACAATCAAATTTAAATTATTTTTAATACTTTTACAACTATAAAGTGGGGTAAGTGGAGCTGCTATACTAATCGAGATTCAGTTAATGAACACCTGCAAACAATATCCGTCTCCAATTTGCAGTCGTTTAAGAATTATGTAGAATTTAAATTTGAACGTAAGTTTACGATTTTCGTAAGTGCTTTGATAAAACAGTACCCTGGACTTTAGTAGAGTGTAGCAAGAGTAATAATTTTGTTTAAATATACAGCATACATATTTGGTACACATATTTTCCCTCATAGCAGAATTACACAATGCAGATTGATACTATTACATTATCATAATAAAGCAAATTCTCCAATTATTACTTTAAAGAGATTAAGCATTTCATACACCACAGAACCACATTATAACTACATGCACTGTAAGTTGATAAATGCACTGTATACAGCAAAGTTACATATAATATCAGGGAGATACAAGATTGTGGTAACTGTTCATAAATGTCAACTAGATAGTTACACATTCATTTCTAAAATTACAGTCCTGATGTAGATTCAACAAGCAAACTTGTTGAATTGATATCCCCCCCCCGCCTACAGGTTATCAGTATTTTATTGCACAGTTAGGAATTAAGCTTCCATCAGACAACAATTGTCAATAAATCAAGAGGTGAAATTATTTTGAAATCTGGCCAGTGGTTGATTTTCTATGATTTTTTTTCCCAATCGGTTGCCATGGCAACCACAGTTATTTACAGATCAGAAAAAAAAACCAGGTAGTTACAGAGAAATGGCTGAGGGGGAACGGCCAGACGCCATATTTCAATACCCCCCTACCGATTTCATCGGCCGGGGATAATAAAGTTGAAACGTTGAATGAAGACTGGAGTTTGTTATGTTTGAACCAATTATTAACTAGAAACACAAACATAGAGTGTCTACCATGAAAACAAAGGCAAAACTAGCTAAATATAGGTAACAGCAAATACAGATTTACATTTATACCACTGGTCAACAGTATTTCAGTCGAAAGAAACTATCCTGTTACTTTAATGATTATCCCGATACTGGGCAACGAACAGTTACCGTGAACTAACTATGCTGAGCATCCAGCGAAGAGGATATACATATATATGAAGTAACATTTTTACGACTGGTATGTCGTGGCCCTGGATCGCACTCAAGGTTGAGGCACTACCACTAGGCTTAATATAATGAAGGTGGATTATCAGCATATAAAGTAGTGCACCTGGCGCAACGAATTTGCCTATATTCAGCTAGAATTCGATTTTTATTAGAAAACTATTACAATCACATTTGACCAAACCCCATCAACTCCAACCGAAATTCATCTTATATATATATTTTATTTTGTTCTATTATGAAAACCTCATTCAAACCAAAGACTACATGCCAACACCACATACACAAGTTGGAGGGAATAAGAAACATTGCCATCAGAGTACAGTTGTTATACTGATTATATTTATGCTTATATGGTATATTTAACATTTCATAAAATGAGTAAACCTATCATAAAGACATTGTTTTGCTCTTTGGGATCAACTTTATGGGAAATAAATAAAGAATTTTGAAATCGAAGTAAGATTGCTATTTAATTGAAAAATTGTGAGCAATTAAATATTAAGATTAGAGTTAACTGAAAATTGAGGTAAGAACTGTAACTTGAGGTAAAAATTACCTGAAAATTGAGGAACTAACATCTACGATAACAACCAAATCAAACAAAATACTACACTTTCAAATGAAATGTGATTCCAAATTCTATAATAAGTGCCAATTAAGAATTTGATAGTCATGCCATGTTGTCAATCCAAGAATTTAACTACGAAATTATATTGTAAATAATGCTTTACAAAATCTTGTTCATAACAGAGGTATTAAATTAAAGTAAACATTGTACTACTTACAAAATGTTTGAAGGACAAAAAATAAATGTGTTAAGAGTGCCATGATGGCTATATTTATACCGCTCACATTAGACTGTGCACTCTACCTACTGGCAGTCACATGTTCCAGGAACCAACACAACTGCTTCAAGACATTCATTTAAATAAATTGTTGATGTCAATGAAGACAGGGTGATCACAAAAGCTGAACAAGAAAGCCATGTGGCCTAAATCACACAGCTGAGTAAACTACTAATTTGTTAACAGTCACCTGGACTGTTATGGTGAGATCTAGTTTCCTACCCACAATGCATCATGATCAAACATGAACTAGATACTAAAGTGACCAATAGTTAGGCCATATTTGATAATAATTTGGCCAATATGTGACCTCCACACTGTTAACAGGTTTTACTTTGATTTATACTAGTGGCCTAGTTTTTAGCCCAGATAACCCAGTATTGAACTGCGCCTAGAGTTTACACAGACCAACACTTAGACAAAGCTTCAAAATGTTCAAGTCAACTGTAACCTCTTAAGGGTTAACAGTGAAAAGTGTTGACAATGAAGCACAACAACGGACATCAAGTGATCACAATAGCTCACATTTAGCACTTTGTGCTCAAGAGAGCTAAAAATCTAATCTAACAGAAAAACTCAAAATGTGCTCATTTTTTCACAACATATTTTCACTACCTCCGGTTTTGTAGGGGTAACTTGTGTTTCATTATCGCCGTCCCCTCTCTGTAAGCCATCCTGACCAGAGTTTACCAGGTCTCCACTGTTGACAGACAGCTGTGACAAGCAACAAGAGAGGTCAATCAGAGTTATCTCCCTTGATATATTCAAATATCAGCCGATCAAATCCATGAACACATTGCTAGATTCAAACACATCAACTTCAGAATTCAATCCAAAAGGAGAGTATAAACCTCAGAAAGTAATAAGCATTTAAATAAAGGAGCATAAATGGCAGATTCTACATACATCTGTTTAGTATATATATTGACGTTTTATATACCAGTTTGGAAAATTTGAAAATTTGGAAAAACTGATTATAATGTATATGAGGATGGATTGTGGGTAAGAATCTAGCATTATTCTCTGGATCAATGGTAGTTATATAAGCATGTCTATTTGCATGGCATTATTATACATCATTCGTACAAATTTGTGAAAACATCGAAATGGAAAATACGTCAACCACACCAAATCTATGTCATCTTAAACCAATCAAGCTACAAACAATCTTGAGTACAGGAACCCAAACCAAACATTTACCTAAATCTCCACTGCCCAACAAGGATGCATACTAATGCCATGCAAATATTTGTAAATAAGCTATGGAAATTCAAAATATTTTTCTGACAGCTGAATTTGTTCTGTAATCCAACAACTAATAGCAGGGGTTCCACTCGCTTCTGAATCTGAAGAGTCGTTTTGATACTTTTGACTAAATTTTACCATTTTATAGACAAAATGCCCATGATTTTAACAGAAAATGACCCCGCAAACCTAAATCTTGATTGTCAAAATGTGGCTTTTTGGAAATTTCAAGGGTCAAAACCCCTACTCCAGAGTCAAATGAAACCCCTGTAATAGTACCCTATTCATCTTGATAGTTGATCTCAGTAAGTCTAAATACTAACAGTTACTACAGCCAGAAATGCTGTGGACCTGCAGCAACTGACTCAATTTCAACATCTATTGTCACATTCAGAAGTCAAAAAAGTAGTTTGAATCTCCAAGTGGCTATCAATGCACCAATGCACCAGAAAGTCTGTAATCTGAATCGCGAGTAACTTCACCTTTTCAACAACGTCATCATCTCGATCGTTTGGGTTTTCAGAATCGACATGGTGTACCACCTCAGGGGCGTCGTCATCTTGATATGAATTACCATTAACTAACTGGTATGTATGAGACGGCTATGTGGGGAATAATAAAACATTAACATCACAATGCACATTTATAGACTTCTCTTTATTCTTGCGCAGATAATCTGACATTTCCATCAGAGAAACATATTGTGTTTTGTTTGACATTTACTCTATTACTGGTTGTTGATACATGGTGGATTGTTAACTTCACTTGTCCAACATCAGTCAGAGACTCGGGGAAAAAGCCACAGAAAAATGTTTTAAAATTTTTGAAGTTTGATCAGAGGAAATATAGAAATGTAACTAATTACTAAATATGATTGAATACCCAAAAACATTTTTTACTTACATGTCAGACAGTCTGGCAATTTTTGAGAAGCCTTATAAAACCACTGGTTTCCATCTTATATCATCATTAAGGTATCAGTTATATCAAATCAAAGATATGCAAACCAGATTTTCCAGTCAAAATAATGCTGCCGTTACAATGAGAAGCTTAGCTTGTAACAAACTGCTCTTGATATTGTGTGCATTATGCACTTTCCTTCACTCAACATTGCATTTTCTGTCATTTTTGTAAATGGAGACCAGATTAGGCCATGTTGAATGTAATATTAGATTTTACCACCCAACTTTTCATAAGAACAGGAGAGGGAAGGACTTATTTGATACATATGTCCATTTCTTCGGTTCATTTTTAACAATGTATCTGTTGTTTTAAAGACAAATATGCAACAGTACCAAAAGTTCAAAAGTGGATGAAACTCTAGGTATTACGTTTTTCTGGCCTCATTAACGACACAGAGAAAAAACTGCCATGCTTTTTCATGCTAAAGTTCAAACTTCAAACTTCCTGAACAAAAATATAATGGGGAAATATTGAGCATTCAAAAAAGCTGTTTTCGGGGGAGTAAACATGAACCAGTTATTGTTAGTAACAACTTTGACTAGTTTCATCGTCACCCCAACATTTACGTAATACAACTTGGTTAAATGTGTTAAATGTATTTACATTTAACAAAATAAAACAAGAATTTAATTCTAAATATCGATTTCTGAATTTGAGAAAAGAGACAATTTTTTCATCTGTGCATTAGTTATAACATCATGAAAAAGACACGACAACATCAAGCTAAAAAACTGCAGATCAATAGGTAATATTTGAAACGCATAACGATTCTTCAAATAGTCAAGCTAAATAGTAGGATTATTTTTAAAAAGAAATTCTTTACAATATGAATGCACTGAAAAATTCAGGGGCGTAGCCAGCGATATGCACGTACGCACATGCGTAACATCAATTTGAAAAGTAAAAACGTGAAAAGGGTTAAAAATGACATTAAAGTCAAAAGCTGCGCGTGTTGTATATTATAGCCCCAGGTGCAGATTTCTTAGCACGAAACTGCATCGTTTTCATTCAAAACCTGAAAATTTCACACACCCACTATGTTTACATTTAGATAACCATCTCTACAAGGCTTGTGCATATAACTACACCCCTGATATTGTTACAATATTGATCGATAAAAAAATATTGCAATATAAAACACACCAAGATAACATTCTGACAACAGGAACAGTAATGTATGTCATGTATATTTACCTGTCCTGATTGATTCTGTTTCCACAGTATGTATGGCTTCACACACAGCATCCAAGGTACACAACACACAGCAACCAACACTAGGAATATCTGGAACCCTTGCTGTAGTAACAATAACATTGACAGTATGTAAACAAGAAATTTCACAAAATGCCATGTTTTCAACAAGATCCATAAACCGCATACAACATACAACTTAACTTACTTAAAACATTCAAGAAAGTTTCATAATTAAGTACTAGTAAATACATAAGGCACAAACAATGTCGACAAATTACAGTCCAACTTCCTGCCAATGTTTTTGTTAAATCTAACAAGAGGTGTTGGTAAAACATGTATGCCCCCATGACTGTCAAATAGTCAGAAATGGTAAAGGTCACAAAGACCTTGACCTACTGACCTCAAAATAAACAGGGGTCATGTACTGTTGATGACCAACCTCTATGTAAAGTTTGAAGATCTTAGGGCAAAGCGTTCTTGAATTATTAAATGAAAAACATATGGTCTACCACCGACAGACCAACAGATCGACACGTGCAAAGCAATATACCCCTCATCGAAGATTGGGGGCATAATCAACATTGTATCCGAAAGAAGTCCTAGTGATTTGATTTTGACCAAAGAGGTAATGATTAGTGCAATCTTGATTGGGGTCCACAAAGCAGTGTCACAGTTGCAGAGAGTATTCATGGTGAATATTTAATCACTGAACTCTGTAATTGATTGATTAACTTTACAAGCTAACTGACTTTCTGTTTCTATCTTGTAGATGTTAGACATGCTGTGGATACTAATACATGTACCATGTTTTACTTACATCTCACCATGTGGACAGAGATTAGACTACCAAGCTATAGACTTCTAGAGTTACCTTCCATGTAACTTAAAGCCCTATGTAAACAAGTCATTAAAAATTACAAGCAATACAGAAGTCCCCTACCGATTTTAAGCCATTTTCAATGTTTCTGTTGCCATAGCAACCACAATTTTGGTCAGAATCAAAATATTTTTGGATGTGCATTATCCCCTTATTCCCCCCTATCCACATACCAAGTTTCATAAACCTAGCTTGGAAACTGTTTTGAGTTATGTGTCAAAAACCGGTAGGGGACTAATGAACATGCTTCATATACACTTAACAACTGATATATATATGATACCTGTCCTGAGTACCACAGATCTTCCTGTTTCTCATAGTTAAATAAGAACATGTTGATCAATCCTGTAAGATAAAATAAATAACCGTTGAACACTACACTCACTAATAGAGTTACAGTAGAAATGAATATTTCTGTGAGACATTTAGTATACAGAAATATTAGCAACTTTTTGTCTCTATGTAGAGCTCTTTGTAGGCCAAAATTTATGCTAGAGGAAAAGTTAGCAAATTTTGTAAATTTATGAAATTTGCCATTATTTCCATGTTGCTAACTTGGCTACTTTTATAGTAAACAGCCTCTGCAAACAGTTTCTCAAACATCTGTAAGAATTACATTTAATTTATTCTTTTGTGTATTTGTAACCACTGGTAAATTCGCAAGACTTGTGCAGCATGAAACTAAACCACTAGACAGTACAAAGAGTTATATTACTCACCAATGAGGAGATTTGGAGCCTTCCTAGAATCTTTCTCTGTGAACTTCAGCCATTTCACGATTACCAGTAATATAAGGTATCCAAACATGGAACACATAAATATCATCTGTGGTATAAACTCACAGTATATGTTTAAACGCTTCTTGTAGTATCTGTATATAGATATAGAAAGTATACACAGTATTTGCAAAATAATGTATCAGGAGCCAAACTATCCAACTTTCATTAAGTTGAGTGACATACTTTTTTGGTAAATTTCATTAAAACATTTAATTTCATAATGAGTTAGATTAGTTTATACAACTAGTATGTTTCTAAGGTTGACAGCGAAATAAGTGCTACAACTTATAGTAAAGATGAATCACTCTCAACACCTCATTCCTGTCCTGGAGCCGTGGCCTAAGCTATGCAAAGTAATAGTCAGTTCAGGAAAAATGCATTTACACAAATCTTAGTGACTTATGTAGAATTAACAGAAACCTTCAAGTTTTTCCAGATTAATAAGAAAAACATTTTTCAAGGGCTGTTATATACAACTCAAACACTACATTATCTCCCACCAGTTTTCTGTGAAAATAAAGCTAACAGATGAACCAACAAAAACTCAGCTACTATTTTACATACCTGTGATTTAACAAACTCAAACATAATCCAAATATCATATGTGTTACACCAAAGATGACAGATATCTTCATCTTCAGGGAATTGGTGATAGTAATTTTGTTCAACGACACCTGCCATACCTAGAAAATAAACATAGTCTTAATGTTATCACACATGTAATTACTAATTCCTGCAGAACAGGAAAACAACAGAATACACCATTATTGTCATCAAGGCTAAATAGAGCAGTAAAAAGATTCCAATTCTTTAAGAAACATTCATTTCCTCCATAATTATAGTGGTGTCGTGACCAGGATAATAATAGAAACTAGAAATATGTGCTTAAATAGGTAATACAAAGTTCAAGAATACTTAAACTTGTTTTGTAAGTGGTTGTCAGGGCTCGACACTAACACTGGTCTGCTGGTCACCAGTGAAAATCCAGAAGGACCAGTCAAAATACTGGAGGACCAGTAATTGTCCTATTTACAAATTGGGCGCTTTTGCCCTGTCGGACCAGTGGCCAAAATAGTTAGTGTCTAGGCCTGGTTGTTATGGCATTATATTTAGCCAAGAAACACTGACATTTAGAATTTAAAACAAGAAACATGGAAACTCCAAAATCAACACTAACCCCCACATACTGATAAATTTCTTTTTCTAACACAGTCCCATGACCATAGCTATAATAGTTTGGACTTAAATGCAACATGAAAACAGCTTCACATCCAGATTATAGACCTTAAAAGAATCTTTGCTTGGCATTACCCTACTAACGACAACACTAGCCACTCAATTCTTTTAAGCATTTCATGAGTCTCTTTGTCCCATCAAACAATACTATGAGAGTTATAATGCAAAGAAAACTCACTCTCACACAACTAACCGAAATCAAATCTGAATCTGGTAACACCAAACCAAGAAGTTTGAAAGGCCAGCCCCACCTGTTGATTTTCCAATCAACTTAAATTTTACTATAGGAAAACCAGTTAATAGACTATTGACTTACTGGATCCAAACCAATAGGATATGGTCCATTAGAATAGCAGGTAGCATTTGGATTGATTTTATAAGTAAATTTGTCCATCTTGTAGTAATCGTACAACCTGAAATAAAAATCAGACATATTATGAGAGCATTTAGTTAACATATCTGGTTCATATTCGAAGAAACTAACCTGGTCCTCTTACATTCTATTATAGTACGGAGAATTTAACATGATCTTCAAGCTTCTATTACCATAATATCACAGCTGATTTCTTGTCTTTATTTGTAACCTCGGTTATATGTTTTCATAAGCGGTGATAATCATGAACACACTCAATGTGTAATACAAACACAAATCTTAAGCGGAAATTTATATCAACGAAAGAATCTAAATTATGTGTACATGTAATATATTCATGCATTAAGGTCCGGATCAGGTTAATATTATCTAGAGTCCATCTTTTCTTGAGTGGAGAATTTTACAAATATAATATATGAGGTGAACTTTAAACACTAATCTAAATGATCAGTATGACGCAATTTTCTTGCGGAAAATGATATATCCCACGCAAGAAGCTTGTAATATAATGATGATCATCTACAGGAATCAGTGAAGGTAATAAGATATGGATACTTACCCTGGATCAGGGGTCCAACCAGAACCAAAGATGTTGAGAGATTTGGAGAAAATATCATTGTATATAAGACCAGTGTATATAGAGAATAATCCCATCAACATAATGATGTATCTTCCACCAAAAAACATGCCGAATATCTGAAATAAGAAATATAAGACTGCACTGATCTAATCATTCACACATACATTACTAATAAATGACATTGTCATTAACTGATCCCAAATATATGGCTTGCATGTTTTTTTATATTTTGTGATGTTTCCCCCTTGAAGTGTGGACTACAGGAAAATACTTAACTAACCATAAGATTTCAGAAAATATAGAGACAAAAATTTCCGAAGAGATTCTATTGGTGCCATATGTACTACTATCATTAAACAGACACATTTAACATAACTATTTATACAATTCACTCATATCAATGTATACCATAATACTTTGATGTGTAAAGTGTGGTTTGTTTGTTACATGTCATTCAACCATTTATTTCTAATCATTTTAAAAATTGAACTTGTTAAAACTGTTTCAGATTGAGAAATGTAGCCTGTGGTAAATCATTGAGTAGTCAGTGAAATCAATGACTCCATGTATACCAGGCTGGACTAGAATAATATACAGTAAGCTTACCTCACTATCAGCAATCTTGGCTTCCAGCTGTTTCTCTCTCAGTATAAGGAACAATGCAAACAGTAACATCACTGTACCATGTCCCATATCACCAAACATAACAGCAAACAGGAACGGGAACGATATAATAGTCCATGGTGCTGAAATATAGTAATCATATCAGCCACTCAGTAATTACATCATGTGTCACTCCTTCAGCTGATTCAGGGGTCCTACTGAGGCATTATTCCCAATCCTGAATATAATATGAAAGTCTCTTCCAGATGCCATTAGCACACATTCCTTCACCTAAGCTAGCTTTCAACATGTGGAACTTCAAATGACCATAACTTGGTTAATACTTTAAATATTTTCACATCCATATTTCTGGAATTATTCCAGAATTACAGGACCCCTGGCTGATTGCAATGTATAATGTCTAATGCTATCTGAAATAGTATAGGTTATAATAACCAGTAGTTAAGAATTGCAAGCAATACAGAAGTCCCATACCCATATTAAGCCATTTTCAATGTTTCTGTTGCCATAGCAACCAAAATTTTGGTCGGAATCAAAATATGTTTTGATGTGCATTATCCCCTTATTGCCCCCTATCTACATACCAAGTTTCATAAACCTAGCTTGGAAACTGTTTGAAATATGTCAGGATCCAGATTTTTTGACAGAATGACGGACGGACGTTCTCACTGACTTGACGTTGTGGGGTTTTCTTTTGTTCATCCTTTTGTTTATAAAACCCCATAAGCAACATTTGCACCCCGTAAGCAACGGAATGAATAGAATCTTAATATAGCCTATTTTTCCACACCCCACAACTACAAGTGGGTGCGTACGGACTGACTGACAGAGGGCAAACCTATAGTCCCCTCTGGGGACTAATAAATAATTGCGAGTGTTAGACTCTATTTCAATAGAAGTTCAGCTTCAAATGATAAACAATTCTAAGGGTGAAAATGAAGTCAGCTAATGCTCATTAATTACTTACATAAACAGCCCATCATGAGAAACACCAAGTGTGACTTCTTAAATCCAGTGCTAGTTTAATTACCTTAATC
Source organism: Spisula solida (assembly GCA_947247005.1). Classification (NCBI taxonomy): domain Eukaryota; kingdom Metazoa; phylum Mollusca; class Bivalvia; order Venerida; family Mactridae; genus Spisula; species Spisula solida. The sequence continues at coordinate 35,967,576 of OX365947.1, read as the reverse complement.
TTAAATTTAATGATTATAGTAGTTTAAGGAATGTGGCCATTAACACAGTTTTGACTGTAATACAGTAGGCATTATCAAGCTTTTACAAAACAAGGTAATTTAAGTTCACTTTCACATTTGATAGAAATTCATAGAATAAGTATGATGTACAAGTACTAACCTGGGTCGACCTCTCTATAACTAGCAAGTATGATGTACAAGTACTAACCTGGGTTGACCTCTCTATAACTAGCAAGTATGATATACAAGTACTAACCTGGGTTGACCTCTCTATAACTAGCAAGTATGATATACAAGTACTAACCTGGGTTGACCTCTCTATAACTAGCAAGTATGATATACAAGTACTAACCTGGGTTGACCTCTCTATAACTAGCAAGTATGATATACAAGTACTAACCTGGGTTGAATTCTCTATAACTAGCAAGTATGATATACAAGTACTAACCTGGGTTGACCTCTCTATAACTTGCTACTCCATATGCGTCAACTATATGTTGAAATACTGATGTGAACTTGTTCAAACGGTTGTATGTAGGTGGCTCCTGGCGAGTCGACATTCTGTTTAATATGGATGGTACGGAACTACCACTTCTCTCCTAATAAACATAATGAACGATTTTTTAAATGTAGTCACCTATGCATATGTGTCCAATACTTTTGACATTATGCCAGAGAACAGATCGCTGCACATTATTATTTGGTAAAGGTGTTTGGCAAAGGCTTTCAAGATAACCAATTTGACTATGTGATTGTAATTTACTGTTGAAATTGATTTGAAGTAAATTGATTGAAAACTGGCTAAATGTCAATTGAATTGATCCCTTTCAAGAGTTATTACTGATCAGAAACTGTGTATTGCCCATTTGCCATATGAAAGGATTGTGTTCCCTAGCAACAACTGTAAAATAATTATTTTTCATGAAAGCACAAATTTTTGTTGATTTCGTGGTTGAACTTTACCAAAAGTCCAATCCCCATGAATAATCGACCTTCCAAATAAGTAGTATGGAACAACAGTTTACATTCCAATGTTTTGTAAAACCATGAATTTACAATCCCATAAATCTACATTTTTATAAAAAAAGACAAAAAGTCATTGCCCACGAAAATAAGTGACTTTATAGTATATTTTTTTAGCATTATGTGTTATCAAGATTACAGTCATACTCTGGTTATTCCCTACTTACATTTCCTCTATGTAAAGCTTGCTGTATCCTATCTAGATCTGCTACAGGACACCAACATTCAGCAATCAGACATTTCTGTGTAACATCCAGATTGAACATGTTTAATGTATGATATATAGCTTTGATCTTCCTCACTTTGATGAACCAAACTTTGATGTTTTTGGCAGCAGCTACTAGTAATCTATGACGATGATCTTGAGTTTGTCCTAAAACCTGTGATAGAAAATATAACAAAATCTCATTAAACTACCTAAAAATACCAATTTCCAATTTATTTAAAAAAGCAAATTTTCACAAATTTTTCCAGTACCTGTATCTTTCCCAATGAAGCAAAAAATTACTGTAATTGTTGATCCCAAAACTCAGTTCAATTTCACTTGTTTATCTAATGATATTATACTACATAAAGAACTGAAATATACATTGATATCCCTTAATATTTTTAAAGTTGAAATAAATATAACAAGCTGTTGAAATACTAAAAGAAGAAAATCCAGTGAAAGATAGTGTCAATGCTATTATAGACACATAATTGTAGGATTGTTTAAACCTGGTTGTTGGAAATATTTAGTACTTTTTATTTATATGCATGTTCACCCCTTGTATTAGTTTATACTAATTTATTTAAGGTTGATTGTGAAACAAGTTTTTCCAACTTATATTAATCATTCTCGACACCTCATTTGTGATGTTATCCATTGCCATCAGGGTATCAGAGAAAAGAAGCCAGTTTCCCTTTTATGCTGAGCGTCTAGCAAGGGAATTTCTGGTTCCATTTTGATTTTGTCTTTGGTATAACACGGCCAGGGATCAAACCCGAGACCTCCGCACTCGAACCAAACGCTCAACCACTAGGCTATCGAGGAGGCGGTACCCTTTGTATTGTACGTACCGTATTGAGATCTTCTATACGTGTCATCACACCAATTGCCATTTCTCTTCTCTCTGACTGTGTCTCTGGACAGGGGTATAATGTAGCTCTAAACCTATAATTAGGCAAACATTTATATTAATTGCAAAGTAGGGGTAGAGAACATGTATTTTATCATAAAGTATTACATTATTTTCAACTTTTTTTCTGGAATAGACAGCGGACAGTTAATCTAACCTGTTCTCCTAAAATGAATCAACAACACATAATATATTCTTACATAGTCATCTGACAACTTCTATAGCAGTGGAGGTCGCAATATCACAAAAGAACATAACCCACCTCCCTGCAGGGAACTGTCCCAAGATTACCCTGGTGACAGTCAATACTATATATGCTTGTCAGGTGTACATAAGTTGTTGCCAACACAAAAGATTAAGTAGCACACTTACAATGGCAGTATCAACACCAACGGCATTGCTGAGTACATTACATTACTATGCAAAGCAGTAACAGATACATTATTGAAAGTGTTCTTTAGTTCCAAGTACTCAACTATGCTGATCATATTCACAGATCTCTACTGAAGTATTTGCTAAAATAATTAATATGAAATAGCCTACCCTTCACATATCTTCTTCACTCTTGTTTTGAGTTGTTCTCCTTGGAAAAATATAATAAATACTGACTTGTCAACTTTATCACCCTGAAAACAACACAACACATGTATTATATTTACTAGTTAAACTAGCATAAACAAAATACTGTAGCAAGTTTACAGTTGTGCATGTTGCATATACCTATTATCTGTTATTTTACAAGAAAATATATTAGGGGTGGCCAATGTAATGTCCTCAATTGCTGAGCAATGAGTAATCAAAAGTAATTGTAATGAAAAAATTTGAAAATAACTGTAAAGTAATTAGCCCCAAGTCTGATGGAAATTCATTATTTTTTTATTGTCAATGTTCTCAATCAAATCAATTGCAGAATGTTTTACTGAAAAATAATGCACTCACTTAATTGGCTATAACTGGTTATCGTTTACCAGTATTTTAAAACAGACATTGGTGTGACATGAAAACTGGGAGTAGACGCTGACGGGGAAGATAAGAAAGGAATTTATCAAAACTTGTAAAATAGAAAGTAGAATGAGTTAACTTACTGTGACAGGGTCTTCAAGTGGTGAATCAATCTCAGCTTGTTTAAGGAATACATTTCCACGACATACACGCCACAACATTCTCTCAAATGCTGGAATACGTTCTCGCAAAATGACACCAGCCACAAACCTATCAATCAGACAATTATAATAGTATTACAATATTACCTTACACATGTAATAGAACACAAAATATATGAATTACACATTCATTATATGTCCTTTTCTTTACATAATTTATTATTCCTGATGATATCAAATTGAGCATGAGAGGGTGAGAGGAATGAAGCCAGTTTCCCCTTTTCATTGCAGAGTTACAAGCAAGGGAAGTACTATTCTTTTTATAACACGTACAGCCATGGAGTGAAACCATCCCATGTAACCTTACACACTCAATGCTGATTCTCTATCACTAGACTACAGAGGCAGTTAACTTGTAAGCTGTGGACTTGAACAGATAACTGCTGGTAACTTATATATGCAGAAATGGATACATTTTAATGCAAAAACCTTGTAATATATCCGTGCATATAGGTTAGGATCATGTCAATATCTCCATACAATACATTGTCAATAACATACCCAAGTTTAAGAGCTTGTCCTGTCCTAGCCACTTCCTCACCCAGCAAGCCAACATTGTCATCTGTCACAATCGGTTCATGCATTGCCTGTATATTACGATGTTCAGCCTGATAAATAGTACAACAAAACACAACATTTACCCCACCCATGTCAACTCAAGCTTAACTCTATAAGAAAATAAATAAACAAACTACAAAAGCTAAAAATATAGATAGTATTACAATAAATAACACAATAAACATTCCATATGTGTATTCATTAATATTCTCTTTGAGCAGTGATGGTATACTTGTCATTTGGACCATTTGTTTTTCAGTATGATCTTCTAATGAATTAAGATAGCAGCGATGGTTGTATGATGATTGTATGATGGTTGTATAATGGTTGTATGATGGTAGTATGATGATTGTATGATGGTTGTATGATGGTTGTATGATGGTTGTATGATGGTTGTATGATGGTTGTATGATGATTGTATGATGATTGTATGATGGTTGTATGATGATTGTATGATGATTGTATGATGATTGTATGATGATTGTATGATGGTTGTATGATGATTGTATGATGATTGTATGATGGTTGTATGATGATTGTATGATGATTGTATGATGATTGTATGATGATTGTATGATGGTTGTATGATGATTGTATGATGATTGTATGATGGTTGTATGATGGTTGTATGATGGTTGTATGATGATTGTATGATGGTTGTATGATGATTGTATGATGATTGTATGATGGTTGTATGATGATTGTATGATGATTGTATGATGGTTGTATGATGATTGTATAATGATTGTATGATGGTTGTATGATGATTGTATGATGATTGTATGATGGTTGTATGATGATTGTATAATGATTGTATGATGATTGTATGATGGTTGTATGATGATTGTATGATGATTGTATAATGGTTGTATGATGGTTGTATGATGATTGTATGATGGTTGTATGATGGTTGTATGATGGTTGTAAGATGATTGTATAATGGTTGTATGATGGTTGTATGATGATTGTATGATGGTTGTATGATGGTAGTATGATGGTTGTATGATGATTGTATGATGGTTGTATGATGGTTGTATGATGGTTGTATGATTGTTGTAAGATGATTGTATGATGGTTGTATGATGGTTGTATGATGGTTGTATGATGGTTGTATGATGGTTGTATGATGGTTGTATGATGATTGTAGGATGGTTGTATGATGATTGTACAGTATAAGATGATGATATTTCATGCTAAATATCAAAGCTGAAGTATCTTCATAACTGCCAATGCTAATTGTGAATGGACAAAAGACGACCGAGATCAAAAAGCTACTACAAAAGCTCACTTAACTGACAGGTGAAGTAAATACAGGATAACTATATGCTTACAAAATTAAATGCTGAAAATGAACTGGTATCAACAATTCTAACACGATATGCGGATTAATCCATATACACATAGAGCAAACCAGGCCATGTATTATTACCGCAATAATACATACCTATCATAATGGCTGTTACTATTTACGCCCCATATCACTTGACATATACAGAATGAATGAACGTAAACTTTATAGTAAAAACTTCAATGAGGCAAGTTGCACGAGTATCCAGTGTTACAGCTATGACACATCTATTTTTAGAAACTCCAATATACTCTCGAAAGCCTTTCATGAAAACTTCTGATAATCAATTCATTTATATTTTTCATTTCATGAAATAGATACCCTATACTTGTGTTTTTAAAATTGTTTCAATGTTTAAAATGTGTGATTTCCTTCAGAAAATTGCAAAGGTCGTTTTCATTAAAGAGGGAGGTAATTGTACCAGCTAATAAGCCACTCAATTTCAGCGTGGAATTATGTTCAATGTCAAATGGGTAAAAAGGGAATGCGGGCAGTTGAATAGTACAGGATATTATCATATTAAGAATCGAAATAAAAACTCTGTTCTTGTATTTTGTCGATTAATAAAACACGGGCACTCGTTCGGATGCAGAAAATTAAATCACTCGTGCAACGCATTCGTGATTTAATTTTTCTGCATCCGAACTCCTGCCCATGTATTATTCACCGACAAAATACAAGAACAGATTTTTATTTCTTAAGCAACATAATAAAACAACACAATTACTCGAGCACTGTAAAACCATATGAAATCTAAAACAACACAATTACGGTTTCAAATAATTTTGTTGAAACTAGGAGCTCATTGTCTACCTAAAGCGATATCGAGTGGGCTATGCTAGGAAATGGCTTGATCCAAAAAGCATTACATAGCAAAATATTTATATGCTACTGACAAGCACTCTCCAGCAGACCCTTGCACGGCAAAGTTCTACTGAAGATGTATGTTGCACAAGTGAATACTCAGTAGCTCATGCCTAGCAACGTGCTGAGAAACAGTATGCTATCAAGGAGCACTGCTCACTGGAAACATGGTGTTGCATAGACATAGGAAAGCCCTCAATAGTGCTATTTTGCAGCAGTTTGATAAGGCAATGGGATCAAGGTTCCAGATAAACATTACCCATGGTGCACATACAGTGATACTGCTTCACATGCTAATAAAATATTCCCTTATAGTTTCATGGTAATAGCTAGAATACTTCTGAGAATAATTTTATTATAGAACACAAATTAATTTTGATGAAATTTCCACATTCAACTTTCCTAATATCATAATCAAGTTTGTTTCTCCCTGGCTATTGATTGACAGGATAAATTTTGATTCCCTGTAATTTGTAATACATGTAAACAAGCAATTACAGTTAAAATATGTGTAAAATTACTACATAGAATATCTTGAGTTCTATCTGATTATTATTGACAAAAAAACTATAACAAATAAGGATAAAGAAAAGTATTTTAAAGCATATAATAACCATGTATAATATAAATATTATTTGAAACAAACGTTACCCATTTCTAACTGTAAATGAAACAGAATGCACTATCTCCGGGATCCCTCTGATAATTTTTTTTTCAAAATCAAAGATACATTGTCACAACACAAACTGAAACCACACTGCACTAAAACTATTAATAAACAAAAACCTTCAAATTAACTAAAACATAAACTCCCAACCCACCGAGCAACAAGCAACCCTTTCTGATAAGCAATGACAAAAATCATAAAATTTAAGGAAGCAGAAAGTATCTTTAAGCAAAAATAAATAACCATGTTTCAGTACAGAGTAAATATATTTTACGATCTGTACAGAGTATAGTCTATCAAGGTACCATTTCATAGACAATCATAAGATATATCTTATACTGAGTTCTACCTTATATCTAGGACCGGGACGATTACTCGGTTTATCGGATACGATTCGATTACTAGGGGAAATCGGTTTCATTTTTGCAAAACCGCTAATCGTTCTAAAACAATACACATCCTACAATGCCAATCAATTTATGTTACTGTGTATATATAATATATCTTTGACAACAATATGCCAGAATATATTGATTGACACATAAACAAGCAATGTGAGTTGGTGTGTTTGGGTAACATGTGATACATTTATTCAGATATGGTCATATTTAACATACAAATCTTATTTTGGTATTTATACCTCGAAGGATAAAATAAACACACATGACGTCTGCTGCTAAAAGTGCATTAACATGGTCGTCATGAAAGAAAATACCATTTTCCATACGGCGGCCGATTAACCGGTTCAATACGATTTCATACCAACAATTAACCGGTTTCAAAATATTGAAATGGTCCCAGTCCTACTTATATCAAACTCAAAGTACATGTACATTTAAATGACGCAACTACAAATAAATGTGACTATGCAGATTCTTGTAAAATATGTCAGTAACAGTTGTAATTTTACAAGATGTCAGAGGTTTTTTGTATGCTTATAATAATTACAGATGATATTTGACATAGTGTGTCTATGAAATGGCAACACTTGCTTTGAGAATACATTTAATATTCCTACTTGTCACTTTAAATTCAGATCAAAGTCAATTTCAAATTTAAACCTGTCTTGCAAACAAAACATCAATATCAGCAGTAGCTAAATAGTTTGAACATATTGTGTATAATTAATGAAACCAAAGTCAGGGGTTTCTTAAGAATTTGCTGAGCAGGCTCGTTTTTAATTTGAGACAGCCTAACCCATTATTTCATCAATTAAATTTCATCAATTAAAACAAGTTTATTATCTAAGTTTTTAGGTGGCTAAAGTTGCAAATGAGACAGGCATATGGGTCTACAGCTGCTTTTTAATGACAACCCTGAAAGTAATGAATTTACCTCATCAAAGAATGTTTGTGTTTTTCTCAAAATATGTTTGAGTTCTGTGAGTTCCAGGAAGTTCTTCTTCAAAGCTTCAGTGTTAGCATTTACATCATTCATTTCTGATTCTAACTTCTCAAATGTGGCCTGAAACAAAGTAGATGCATGTATTAGAAGGTAAACCTGATCATTGATACATACTACATGTACATGCTGCTATCTGCAACAACAAGGTAGTGAAAACAGAAAGCATGGCAATTCAACCATGGTTTTAACTCTGAGGAGACTTGATACCAGCAAATATTATTATTATTATACCATATTTATATAGCCCCTTTTTATAGCCCTACATATATACACGTTCAAAAGTGTTGTACAATCACGATTAAGACATGGTTAAAACAATATATATAAATTGTACACCTATTGACAAATTTATAAATCTACACATCCACCACTCATTTATGCAAACAGGTAAAATACACAATATAGTATGTTTCAAGTCAGGTTGGCTTTGTAAGCTGTATGGCAAGTCCACACGCACAATACTCCACCAGCCAGTGTTCACAGTTCTCTAAATATATAAGCAAAGTGAACACCTTAGAAACATTCCAGCAGTTGCAAGACTGGAATTAAAATACTTTAAAACAATCTAGCCAAAATGTCACAAAATACGCCGTTTCGAGCATGGTCAATGAAAAAAAAATCCAAATTAATTTTAATTAAAGGACCATAACCCAAAAAGGCCTTGGCTGATTTGCCCTTTAATTGAACTTGGCCTAGATATTATGCCCATAAGCATTGTCACAAAGTTTGAAGACGATCGGATGAGCGTTAGAGTACAGACAAACAGGGGTTTTCTATGATTTGACCTATAATTTAAACAAAATCTTTTGGAAAAAATATTTTCCTCCATATAACTGTACAAATATATGCTTTAAAGACAAAACATTACCTAAACACTAAAAAAAATGATTATGGTCACAGTGGGGTTTAAACCCACGACCCTCAGGAATATGTCAATTGACATTGTCACTGCTTTTTTGGTAATTAAACGCCCACAAACCAAGAAGGCCTTGGCCGATTTGGCCTATAATCGAACTTTGCTTATTATGCCAATAAGCATTGTCACAAAGTTTGAAGATGATCGGATGAAAACTCTGAGCGTTAGAGTACAGACAAACTGGGTTTTTCTATGATTTGACCTATAATTAAAACAAAATCTTTTGGAAACAAGAGCCGTCAAAGACGGTTAATGTTCCCCGTGGGATGTTTGTCCCAGGAAAAAAATGCTCAAACAAGTCAACTTGGTTTTCCAACAAATGTTATTTTATACAGTTTTATACAATTTAGTATATAGTTATAGTGCAAATCTTTCAAGAGGCATAACTGTGTGAATAATCAGCAAACCGGAACGTGCCCACAATATGCGCATCTCTACTTGGTACTGCACCTATCCATGAAGTTTTATTAAAATCTGAGCAGTGGTTCTGGAGAAATAGCGCGGACAAGAATTTAGTTTATAGTTATAGTGCAAATCTTTCAAGGGGCATAACTGTGTGAATAATCAGCAAACCGTAACGTGCTGACAATATGCGCATCTTCACTTGGTACTGCACCTATCCATGAAGTTTTATTAAAATCTGAGCAGTGGTTCTTGAGAAATAGCGCAGACAAGAATTTAGTATACAGTTATAGTGCAAATCTTTCATGGGGCATAACTGTGTGAATAATCAGCAAACTGGAACGTGCTGACGATATGCGCATCTCCACTTGGTAGTGAAGCTATCTTTGAAGTTTTGTTAAAATCTGAGCAGTGGTTCTTGAGAAATAGGGCGGACAAGAATTTATAGTGCAAGTCTGCCAAGGGGCATAGCTGTGTAAATAATCAGTGAACCGGAACGTGCCGACGATATGCGCATCTCCACTTGGTAGTGAAGCTATCCATGAAGTTTTGTTAAAATCTGAGCAGTGGTTCTTGAGAAATAGCCTGGACAAGAAAGTGCGATGGCGTACGGACACACGGACGGACACTTCGGCGACTATATGCTCCCCGAATTTCTTCTGGGAGCATAAAATTATTTTTCTCCATATAACTGTACAAGTACATGCTTTAAAGACAAAACATTACCTAAACACTTAAAAAAATAAAAATAAAAAGATTATGGTTACAGTTGGGTTTGAACCCACGACCCTCAGGAATATGTCAATTGATATTGTGACTGCTTTTTAGGTAATTAAAGGCCCATAACTAGGGGTGGGCCGATGTATCGAAAAATTGATGCATTGCGATCAAGAGTGTCCCAATAGTATGGATCAATAGTAAAAGTCTCGATCCAATAACTATCGCCGATAGTTAGCTCAACTATCGATAGTTACGAGTTTCCTATTTACAAATAAAGCTTATTATTAATTTAAAACAACTTCCGTTCTCGTTAATAAACTTATTTGAAATAATCCCATGCATCAAACTGCCATAAAGGACCAACATCGCAATCGTTCAACTTATAACCAGAAGCATGAATACACTCTTCCACTGAACACGAAAAAAAACTATACGTGATAAATGATATCAGATTAGTATGTTATACATGTACAAAAAAATTATATCCTACACTGTGCTAATTTGCATTTACAGGTTAATCTCTGGTTTTCAACTCTTGGCAATAACTATTGCAATAGTATCGCAATAGTGCTTTCAGCAATAGCAATAGTATTGCAGTTACTATAGTAATAAATGGAGTCAATAGTCACCCTACCCATAACCCAATAAGACCTAGGCCGATTTGGCCTTAGCAGCCTATAATCGAACTTGGCCTAGATATTATGCCCATAAGCATTGTCATAAAGTTTGAAGACAATCGGATGAAAACTCTGAGCGTTAGAGTACAGACAAACTGGGTTTTTCTATGATTTGACCTATAATATAAACAAAATCTTTTGAAAAAAATATTTTTCTCCATATAACTGTACAAAAACATGCTTTAAGGGGGACCACTCCTGACGATTTTGCGTCGTCTGCGCATCATTTCGCGCAGCTGGTTGTTGCGACGGATGTTGCGACGATTCTGAGAACGATTTTTTCGCTGCCTGACTGCGTGTTTTGCTTTAAATATATCTTAAATTGAATTGTTCAAGCAAGGTTCGTCAATTGCAAGGGAAATAACCGCTGTGGGAGTTTGATTCATTATTTTTTTATATTTACGACACCGGACTGCTTTACGACACGTAAACATTTTCACAGTTGCATGTAGTTGCAAAGACACAGTAAAGCGCTCGTTTGCGGTGTTTGGTAGCGCTTTGGTTAGGCAACAGGCTCCAAATGGTCACCAACAAATGTCTAAGGCACATTTTGATTATATCAGTCAGACTCTAAGCCCCGATGGCTGGCCCCTGGCCTGATTAGCCAAAATGTATGCTGGCCGATCCATCAGTCTGCGATGGAAACAAGTGTTCCTAAAATTTTTAGTGGCCCACCTGGTATTCAAACCTTGGACCTCCACATCATTATTCAGTATTTGGTAGTGTCTGGAGCTTAATAACTTACTAAGTTTGCTTGACTTCCATAGGTCACGCATTCAGAATATATTCAAATTATTATTATAAATTACCTATAAAAGTATAATACCAAAATGTCTATAGATCTACAGGAGTTCCATTTGACTCAGGAGTAGGGGTTTTGACCCTTGAAATTTCCAAAAAGCCACATTTTGACCCTGAAGATTTTGGTTTAAAGGGTCCTTAAGCTTTTTTCTTAAAATCATGGTTATTATGTCTATGAAATATGGTAAAATTTAGTCAAATGTATCAAAATGACCCTTCTGTTCAGATTCAGAAGATAGTGGAACCCCTGGATCTATATAGTGATTTTTTTATTTCATTGTTAGAACTTTGTATCAGTATAGAACTATAAAAAGATGTGATCTATTGTAACTATTGTCTGAGATTCATTTGGATTTCTAATTTCAGATTATGCTGGACCAGTGTAAAAGCAGACATTAAACAACACAGTCTGAAAGAACGTCTACCGTACTATTTGTACTATTGTGAAAATCTCAAGGCATGGTTGCATTCAGTCTGGCTATTTATATAGTACCTGCAAACAGGGTAATAATTTTTAAACTTTGCTGTATATAATATATGTAAAATCTTGTTTATGATCCGGTTTAACATGTTTAACAATTTTTGCGGTTATATGCGGCGGCTCTCTTAAAAAGTCTGGTTTCCTGGATGGTATTCTTACTTGTTCTTAATTACCCTTCCACAAGGATCCAACAACTTCTCCACATGTGGAGGAAAAATCAACTTTACCTACATGGACTAACAATAGAATGTGGATGAACAAGCCCACTAACCAAGATTTAACCTCAGCTACATTTTTACATCATTTATAAAAAGTAAAGAGTGAAAATGCCTCTGACATCATGTATAGCTTATATGGAATGACAATTGTGTAAAAAGAAGTTTTTCCATTGTAACAATCTTAGTAACCACCTGAAGTTGCACAATTATTATCATTTTTGTGTATAATTTGAATCTTGTGTATAATATGCAAAGTTTTTAAATCTTGATACCAATATTAAATTATATTGCTATAGTATATTAAGTACACTTGACTTATTTGCACTTGATAAATCTCACTGAATATTGCACATTTTGTTGCATACACAAAGTGTTACATTTATTTACAATGTCCCTTTTGTATCAAATGTTTTAATAATAAAATTTTATTTTATTTGTTTTCAGTGTCCTAGACTATTGTTCATGTACTTCCTGCTGTCTGAAGACACCCAGTGACCAAGATGTGATGCATTACTAAAAAGATAATGAAGACACTCATATAAGACATTCAAAAGTGTTCTGTGTTAAACAAGGCCAATGAATCAGTATACCAAGTGCAAATTAGTGCATACAAATTATACAACATTAATGCATGCTTTTAAAGTTTGATTGAAATAGACATTATTCGTGTTCACAGGATGTTTAAATTGTTTATAGATATTTACCAATATTTTCTGACTTCAAATAGTATTGAAAATCATACATGCTCGAGTATTGATACATTATAGTCAGAGTTTAGTGTTGACCTACATATTTAGGTAGAACTATGAAATAGTATATATTAGATTAATTGTTACTATGTTGCTTACAGTCAAACTTGTGTTAAAGACCACCTGTGAACAAAAATCAATATTATAAAACCTGTCTATAAAGACCACCTTTTTACACAGTGTATAAACAAGTCAATTTCCGGTTATCGCAATATAGTCTTGCAATAAGTCATACAGTGATAGGAAATCACCAGATGTTTCAATCACAATTAGTCATACAAGTTGAATTGTATAGTATCCCAATAAGTCATACATTGATTTGGTTTATATGCTGTGTTTAATGTCTCATCAGATCACTTTTCATTGATATTTGGCCTGTTTTGAGAAGATACCCATCAGCAGGAACTACATTTTACTATCTGTTTTAGTGTTACCATGGGTCATCTTTCTACACAAAACTGACTTTAATTCCAGTTGATAATTGCCAGAAATCATATACAGTATACTGATATTATTGAGTATACTATGTCAATAATGTCACTGCGGTCGAACTACTTTTTCATGTCAGCTATGGGTGTTCTTACTCACATGATTGGTTGCATGTGCAGATCCAAAAGGTGTGGTACAAGGGATCAAAATGGTTTTATTATCCCCCGCTGAAGGCGAAGGGATATAGTAATAGTATTTGTCTGTCCATCCCATATTTTTTCCATAGCATAACTCTAAAACTATTTGAGGTATTGACTTGAAACTTGATATATGAATAGATGGTAACTATGAGACGTGCAGTGACCAAGAACCATAACTCAATGTAGTCCAGTTCTGAAATTATCTCCTTTTGTATAATTTTTCCAATGCATAACTTCATAAGTATTCAATTGATTGACTTGAAACTTTAAATATTAAGTAGATGGCATCTAGGAGAAGTTCAGTGACTAAGAAACATAACTCTAGCTGGTACCATTATTGAATTATTTCCCTTTAACCAAAGTTATGATATTCCCCTTGATGTTATTTACTAACATTTTAACAGAATAAGGGACCCTGATTGACTTAGGTTTGTATGGACAAGGCTTCCATGGGGCCTTAAGCGTTTATTGAACGCAGTCTTGTTCTATCTTGTCCTGTTTCTATTTAATACCCGTTGGTACTAAACATATATGGTGGGGATGGCCATGTGAACATAACTATTGTTGTAGATAACATTGTTGCTAATAAGTCTTGAAAATGGGATGCAAATAATACATTTCATGTTTAAAGAATAATGACTTGGTATAAATTGCATGGCTTACAGTATCCATACTCTTTGTTATGCAAATAAACTGATATTTTTATGAAATATTCTTGTTTGTATTTCCTACAAACAGTATGTGCTTTTGAAATGCATTGTCATGGGTGAAAGTTGTCAGTATAAATATAGATTACAGTATTTTGAGAAACAATTGCACTATGTAATTTACATGAAAAAAATCTATGAACAATCTTCAGTATTTGAGATTATTTTTTCAGTATTTTGAACAATTTTAATTTTCACCCATGGATAGTGTTATAAATAATTCATCCAAGACCTGTGAACAAATACCTACAAGATTGTAGTTATATATGACAGCAGTTGATGTAACTGGTTTTACAGGAATCAAACATGCAATGCTCCGCCAACGTTCTATCCTGATACATAACTGGACAAGTTGATCTGAACCACACTAAGTTTTTTCTGTATGACAATGCACACCCTGTCTCAATCATAGTCTCTTGCCATTGTTGAATGATCAGTTCTATGAGTTTCATGAAGTAGTATGACACAGTTCTCAAATTACAGTATACATGTAATTATCAACACAATGTCAAAATTTGGTGGATATGCACCATGATAAGGCTTTGTGTTGCGCCTCAAACTGCAGTCAAAGGTCAAGGATGGAGATCAAATGCTAAAAAATGACATTATACTTAGTCTGTACATTAATTTTCTCTTATGTATTTCATACAGACTCTAGTATACATGTTAATAAGTGAATTTATAATAAATGTGAAGCATAAACACAATTCCAACGACATAAACACCAATATCTGCATGTCATGGGGACCACTGCCTTGTTTTCCTTATTTCTGGAGAATCGTTGCCATGGCAACAGTTTCAAATAAAAAGTGTATCGTACTTTGTTGTGAGCTGAATCAAGTAGTTTTAAAGATTCCTAACAATTTATGACCAAACAACAGCTTTATTATGTGAGAAGTTGTAATGACCCATTTGTGTTGAAAAAAGTGGGTGGGGTAATTTGACATGGTTTTAAGCCAATTTGGTGTATTCTGAACGTAATAAATGAACAAATTCATTAAATAACAATGCCAAATAAATGGTATCGTATGTACAGTGGCGATCCAGTTGATTGAACATCATATGTTGATTTAAAATTAATTTATCTAACAAATATTTGGATTTTGCCTCTTTCAAACTGGGTAAGGTTACACATTTCGCGTTATAACTCTCTTAAATGCACATTAGCATATGTTTTTGAAGTTTTCTATTCAAACACAATATATTTTTCTTTCATTTTACCATGGTCACAAAAAATCGTAGTTATTATTTCAACAAGAATTTTTAGGTTTAAATATTGAATTAAACTTCATTTTGGCGCCATTTTTAAAAGAATTTATATGTCCTTGAAACTCCCATAAAACTAACATTCTGGTCGTATTTGCCATACTTTTAATCTTTTTATCATTTGTATTGTTAGTATATCGATTATTGCCTAGATTCTGATGTACTTATAACAATTTTGGTTCATATTTATTTAATTACCGGCCATTTCTTAACCCCTACCCCCTTTTCAATAGCTTTAGATGCTAAAATGGCCGTTTTGAGGTGTGTTATTTCGATTTGATATTACAAAAAAAGTAAGTCATTAGCCTATGTTTTTCTACTCAAAAACGAACTTCGCATAGGTTGAACTTGGCAAAAAACATGGTTTCAAAAAATCGTAGTTATTTTGATTTCAGGAGTGGGCCCCCTTAAGGAGGTACGAGCTGCCTTGTGCGCATGCGCGAAATTTCAAAATCGTATTAGATAAGAACAAACATGAATTTTAGTTTCAATGATTGCATATGAATGTTGATTAATGAAAATAAACAAAATATTATCGCACAAATTAGATATTTTTAACTTTTTATTTTTTGCCTGTATGAAAAAGTGGGTGGGGAACGGCAAAATTGTTAATAATATGGGTTCACAATAAGTCCCTACAATTGTTCAAATGCATATGCTTATATATAATATGTAGTGCATGGTTTAGTTATAAGAGGTAGCCACACTTTGAAATATTTTTAAGAAAAAATTATTTCATTACAATATGCAAATTAGGTTAATTTTATGCAAATTTATTCATAATTGGTGCTTTTTTATGCACAGCTCCCAAAAAAGGCTGGTGACCCCTATTTTTTATTTGACTAAACTGGTGTTCTATTTGATACTAAACTTAGGGCCAATTTTAAATCATTTTCGATCGTTGGGTATTTTTTGACGTTCATTTGAAATCATTTGAAAATCACACTTTTTAGCAAGTGGGTGGGGTAACTATTTATCATGTTCAAATACTGAATTTGTTCACCAGGCAGCTGGAATTGTGACTAATGTCAATAGGAATGAACATTGAACACACAAAATATCATGCATTGCTTAAAAGTGGTTTCATACAGTAATAATCTTAAAAAGAACATAATGGTGCCATAAATGCAGGAAATAGATAAAATGACCAAAATACAGTGGTAGGTCATTAGAAAGCCATGTATGTCGAAAACGAGCCTGGTGACATATCATTTTTATGATTTCAATGTTGTTCTAGAAGACTGTTCTGTCATTTTAAGATGTTTCAAGGAAAATTCGATCGTTAGATAAAAGGTGCGCGTACCTCCTTAAAGACAAAACATTAACCATGATTTGACCTATAATTTAAACAAAATCTTTTGGAAAAAATATTTTCCTCCATATAACTGTACAAATATATGCTTTAAAGACAAAACATTACCTAAACACTAAAAAAAATGATTATGGTCACAGTGGGGTTTAAACCCACGACCCTCAGGAATATGTCAATTGACATTGTCACTGCTTTTTTGGTAATTAAACGCCCACAAACCAAGAAGGCCTTGGCCGATTTGGCCTATAATCGAACTTTGCTTATTATGCCAATAAGCATTGTCACAAAGTTTGAAGATGATCGGATGAAAACTCTGAGCGTTAGAGTACAGACAAACTGGGTTTTTCTATGATTTGACCTATAATTAAAACAAAATCTTTTGGAAACAAGAGCTGTCAAAGACGGTTTATGTTCCCCGTGGGATGTTTGCCCCAGGAAAAAAATGCTCAAACAAGTCAACTTGGTTTTCCAACAAATGTTATTTTATACAGTTTTATACAATTTAGTATATAGTTATAGTGCAAATCTTTCAAGAGGCATAACTGTGTGAATAATCAGCAAACCGGAACGTGCCCACAATATGCGCATCTCTACTTGGTACTGCACCTATCCATGAAGTTTTATTAAAATCTGAGCAGTGGTTCTGGAGAAATAGCGCGGACAAGAATTTAGTTTATAGTTATAGTGCAAATCTTTCAAGGGGCATAACTGTGTGAATAATCAGCAAACCGTAACGTGCTGACAATATGCGCATCTTCACTTGGTACTGCACCTATCCATGAAGTTTTATTAAAATCTGAGCAGTGGTTCTTGAGAAATAGCGCAGACAAGAATTTAGTATACAGTTATAGTGCAAATCTTTCATGGGGCATAACTGTGTGAATAATCAGCAAACTGGAACGTGCTGACGATATGCGCATCTCCACTTGGTAGTGAAGCTATCTTTGAAGTTTTGTTAAAATCTGAGCAGTGGTTCTTGAGAAATAGGGCGGACAAGAATTTATAGTGCAAGTCTGCCAAGGGGCATAGCTGTGTAAATAATCAGTGAACCGGAACGTGCCGACGATATGCGCATCTCCACTTGGTAGTGAAGCTATCCATGAAGTTTTGTTAAAATCTGAGCAGTGGTTCTTGAGAAATAGCCTGGACAAGAAAGTGCGATGGCGTACGGACACACGGACGGACACTTCGGCGACTATATGCTCCCCGAATTTCTTCTGGGAGCATAAAATTATTTTTCTCCATATAACTGTACAAGTACATGCTTTAAAGACAAAACATTACCTAAACACTTAAAAAAATAAAAATAAAAAGATTATGGTTACAGTTGGGTTTGAACCCACGACCCTCAGGAATATGTCAATTGATATTGTGACTGCTTTTTAGGTAATTAAAGGCCCATAACTAGGGGTGGGCCGATGTATCGAAAAATTGATGCATTGCGATCAAGAGTGTCCCAATAGTATGGATCAATAGTAAAAGTCTCGATCCAATAACTATCGCCGATAGTTAGCTCAACTATCGATAGTTACGAGTTTCCTATTTACAAATAAAGCTTATTATTAATTTAAAACAACTTCCGTTCTCGTTAATAAACTTATTTGAAATAATCCCATGCATCAAACTGCCATAAAGGACCAACCTCGCAATCGTTCAACTTATAACCAGAAGCATGAATACACTCTTCCACTGAACACGAAAAAAAACTATACGTGATAAATGATATCAGATTAGTATGTTATACATGTACAAAAAAATTATATCCTACACCGTGCTAATTTGCATTTACAGGTTAATCTCTGGTTTTCAACTCTTGGCAATAACTATTGCAATAGTATCGCAATAGTGCTTTCAGCAATAGCAATAGTATTGCAGTTACTATAGTAATAAATGGACTCAATAGTCACCCTACCCATAACCCAATAAGACCTAGGCCGATTTGGCCTTAGCAGCCTATAATCGAACTTGGCCTAGATATTATGCCCATAAGCATTGTCATAAAGTTTGAAGACGATCGGATGAAAACTCTGAGCGTTAGAGTACAGACAAACTGGGTTTTTCTATGATTTGACCTATAATATAAACAAAATCTTTTGAAAAAAATATTTTTCTCCATATAACTGTACAAAAACATGCTTTAAAGACAAAACATTAACCAAACACTTAAAAAAATAAAAATATTATGGTCGTAGTGGGGTTTGAACCCACGACCCTCAGGAATATGTCAATTTACAATGTGACAGCTTTTTTGGTAAGTAAAGGCCCATAACCCAATAAGGCCTAGGCTGATTTGGCCTATAATCAAACTTAGCCTAGATATTACGCCCATTAGCATTGTCACAAGTTCGAAGACGATCGGATGAAAACTTTGAGCATTAGAGTAGACAAACTTTATTGTATGTATTGATGTATGTAATAAATCACCATGATGAACATCAGGCCAAGTGATTTTCAAATGTTACATTGTACATTGTATGAGGGAATTACAGCCAGCATAAAGCATATTGTGCTTTTTCAACCAAATTGATCTACAGACCTGGGTATAGGAGACAATTATGGTGAACTCTTGTGCAAGTTTTTTCAAAGACCTATGATGAATGACAAAAGATTACTGACTGAAGGTAAAACTGAAGCCCCCTTGGGTTCCTCAGCTCATAAATAAACTGGGAGGATTTTTTATCTTAAGATAATGCAAACTTCTCTTATTTTGGCAAACACAGATAAAAGGATTGTTTGAAATGAAAATGTATATATTGATGGCCTAACTATATGAAATAGATCAGTCTGTTCTGTTGACTTTAAGTAAACAAAGAAAAAGATAAGGATACTTTTAAATATAAGCACCTGAAACAAATAAGTGTTAAATATATGATACACTAGCTTTAACTTAAAATTTTTTTAAAATCAGACCAGGAAAACTTAATTGCTCATTTAATCATACGTATTAGTGTACCACTTATTTATTTAAGTAACTTTTCATGTTGTTTAATTTCGTGCAAATTGTTAATCTCAGTAGGTGTCTGTTTGTTCAACAAATCTCCCAAACCACACTTCCTGGTGAATGGAATGTCAAGCATGAAATTACCGCTTTCTCTTATCAATATAAGAAATGCAAGGATTATAAGTAAATGTTTATCATTGATGACACTTATACCTTGCAACCAAATTTGTAATTTGTAGAATTTACACAGAAGATAAAATTCCAGTATGGAGTTCAACCACTTCAAATGTTATTATGTAACAGGAAACATGTTTTCTAATACGACATGTGGCTCCAGTAAAAACAAACACACATTTTAAAATTGCCTAGTTTCACTAAACAAACAAGTATAGCAAGGTTAAACTGATCCAATAAATCTTATGCCAGTTGACATCATGTGACAAGGTCCATCATATAAAGCAACCGTCTGTCCTAAACTGTGAAATTATTATTTCAAAACTGAATATGTGTCCAATAAACAGTTACGCATGTGCATTGAAAAGCCATCTGCCTTCAACTGATGATTACTAAGTTGGATCATGGACAGAAGTTACAGGCAGGTTTGATATTGTTAAATGATTTACAGTAATTTTACCTCTAAATCAATCATTTCACGTGGTACTGGGGCATCTGGATTATCTCCTGTATCTAACATTGGTATACCGTCCTTCTTGATTTCTTTCTCCAGAAATCCTGTAGTAAATAAACAGGAAACATAGAAAATCCATTACAACAAGAATTCAAACAAGCGCCATAACTCTGCTACAACTTGCAACAAGACGTAACATGTATCGATTTATCAATCTGCACATATTCAGTGATTTTTTTCCTTCTTTGTTTGCTACCGGTAATCAGTACCTTCCCAATTTGAAAAAGGCTATAATTTTCCCAAATTTGAAGGGTGAAATTCCCAATGAACATTAAAAAAAAAATTATTCAAAATCGGACATAAAATGACAAAGTTATGAACATTTTTGACAAGAGGTGAAGCATAAAAGTTTACAGAAACCTGTCAACAGTCACATGTAATCTCTTTTTCTATTTTATTTGGCCTTTCAGCTTCATGAAAATTCCCAATTTCAAGTTGTCATGACGCGAAAATTCCCAATCTGAACGGACCCGGACCCTTTCCCAAAGAAGCAAAAAAAATCACTGCATATAGGTGTGGAAATAACAACCCATCATCCATGACTCACTCATTTAGCCATTGTTCACTTATAGAATCTGATATTTTATATAGATTCAGCTCTTTAAAATAGCAGCTGCATTTTAAGGTTAGACTTGACTAATTCGAAAGTTTTTGTCAACTTCCTTTTACCAAGAAAAGTGTTTTGTGCAAAAAAAAATAGGATTTTGGGTGGTTTCTTTTATTTTACCCATGTATCAATATTTCAAAATGTGAAACGATAATTGATTAACTAAAAACTATTGTTGATTCATCAATATAGTTTCTATTGATGATAGCTTTAGTATGGGTCCACTTCTGTATGCCTCAATGTAGGTTATAGCACACAAACATCGTGTCAAGGAAATTATGCTCAACTTGAGAACATAGAAGCTATAAACTAAGATACTAGACTGGTATTTGACAGTATAAACTTGTTGAATAGACAGAGAGATAACAGTAATTTATTACATTTATATATTACAATAGTCTAAAACAGTTAAACCAAATGTTTTCTCAACTTTATAGATAATCTGTTTTAAATAGTTTCAACATGAGAAATTCACCAGTTTTTGTTATATTACTACAATATATGATAATGTAATACTAATCACCTGATTTAAACAGCCAAAGTTTACAATGTCATCCGCAAATTATGCAAGGAGCTCATGAAAATCAAAATTGAATCAAGAAAAATCCTTGTAATCCCAGTAAGCCCTTATCTGGCTTATCCATTCACTGGCTGAATAATACAGATTATATTTACATATTTTTTGTAAAATAAACCACAACTTACTGAGCTTTCTCTCCATCTCATCACATCTCCTCACTTCATTAACAAACTTTCTCTGGAACGCATTCACATCTGGATTTAACTGTAACAGGAAAACATGATCTATAAGTTCAAGTTCTTACCCAGAATGTTATAAAAGTGCTGGGGTAGGAACATGCCGAGTAAGGATTATGTGAATGATAATTTGCCTATCACGAGGAGATCTTAATTTTAATCTTACATTTGATGCTTCTTAAGTGCAATAAGGTGCTCAGTGATTATAGTAGATGGCCGATGTTCAGTATTTATTTCCCTCATGTCAAATTAAAGAAAATCAAAAATGCTAAATATTGCTAAATTCATCAAACATGCTATGTCTATGCGTACTGACACCCTTACCGTCATTACTGTCTCTTAAATATTGTATGTTACTTGTTATTATGTCATTGAATTTGTGCTTGTATGTATATATTTTTGTATATTTCTTTGTAAATATGTTTATGTTTTTGCCATATTTATTTGTTATTTGTAAATGGCCAAACGTAGACCATATCGTAAATTGGCACTGCCAAATATGTTATCCACTATAAATAAATTTGTTACTTACTTACTTACTAAAAGCAATCTTCTTTGCTAATAATGCCAATAAACTTTGAACTTGACATATAGGTTCAAAACCCACTATAGGAAATAAGGTGCATTTTAAATTTCTTCAATACTTACATCCCGGAACTGAACAAGTCCCAGTTCACCAAGTTCTGACACACATGCATATGAAGCTTCTGACTGTAGAAACAGCTGACATAAAGTCATATCCTCACTGCGGAATAGTGACCCCATGTTGCTGGTATGTAGTCTATGAGGTAATCAGTATATCTACAAGATATTAAGATACAAATCATATCAAAACATGGTTCATACAGAATTTCCAAAGACAAATGTATGTTTGAAATATGTTTCAAGTACAGGGTGTTAAAAAAGTTTGTTCTCAAAATTTGAATTCATACTAAATTTTATCTGAACGTTGTACGCAGTTTACAGTTTTAATTTCTTACACAAATAACTTCAATTAATGCTCGAGAGATTAGAGCAATGGTATATTCTTCTGACGTCAGAAAAATCAACTATTGAAACTAAAAATTTGAGAACGAACTTTTTTAACACACTGTACCTTTCCCCCATCTTCAAGGAATAAAAAATTGGGTTTGTCATCATCAACATGGCAAAAATATGCAATGATAAGAGTCTTCAAATCAAGTACACAGACCTTTCCTCGGGGATAGAAGGCACTGGAGTACCACAGTGCCTTGGAGCCAGAATTGGCTTTCCAGGTTTTTCCATAGCACTTTAAAAATAATTCTAGTATAGTGTCTTTTAAATCACCATAGTATTAAATATAATAATGAGTGTTGATTGTTTGGTCTGTATTGTTTTATTTAAGTCAAGTGATTATAGCTTGTTTAAGTAAACCATTTAAAACAGGGTATAAGTTACTAAGTGAAATCTAAACAGCATATTCACTATTTGTTTTATTTTATGTACTTGATTCCCCGTAGGCCTTTAAATGACATGATATTCCACTTCAAATGGCCCTGACCCCTAAAGTAGAGAGCCCCGATATCGATGTTGGCTTTTTTTTTGTGTTCCACTGAGACAGTCGTTAGTGTGTGATCATTCAGTTTAATATCTGCCTAATTGACAAAATGTTTTTAATGACCTTAAGCTCTGAGAAAAAAAGGAGAATTTGTGTTAAACAATGAACCCAGAAGTGATACCCTAGCTCTGTCTGAATAGACTCCATGCTCTTCTGGAGTATATCACTAATGCATGTGGAAATATCTCTGGTTTACCAACCAGGTCATCTCTAGTTGGGTAGGAAACACTCAAAAGTGATTAAAAAATGACCAAGTGCCCTGTCCGAGATTCACCAGGGACTTTGTGATTTGTAGTAAATAGCGTTTCCCACTGACCACAGTGGCACCCTTATCCATGTCAGATGATTCAGTTTAGGAAGTGGCTAGAGGTCCGATAATTGATTTCATATGTATAAACCATATATTTTATTTTGTGTCAAGACTTTCAATGACATAAACAAGTGTTTACCTTGTTGTACAGGTTAGTTTTTGACAGAAATGTAAAAAACTGACTGGGAATAACAGTGATCTCGAGTGTTTCATAAGGCCTACATGTAAACGCAAATTAATTTATCAATCTGTGTTGAACAACATTTGATGCAAGAACTAATACACATTTTGAACGGCTTAAAGTCTTGAGGGGTACCACACATAGTATTTGGGTCACTTTTTCACAGATACGCCCGACAGTACGACAAACTCTGCAAACGTCTCAATAAAGTTCTATGCAAGATTCACCCTCATAAATTTTTGTTCCAAGGGGAACAGCGCATGAACAACGATGACATTAATCCTAAGGACAAAATCCATCTGCGGCATTCGTTCTTGAGAGGCTAAGCATTTGTCTTAAAATGAGTTTGTATAAACATGGAATACAACAGCACACACACATTTTGTGTTTAATAAAATATGATGACATAAATCAATAAATAAATAATAAACAATTTACCCCATCTTTGATATATTCCATAAAAAAGTAGATCTACCTCACAACATGCATGTTTTGATAAAACTTCGTGATCCCAACATTTAATTGAAACATACGAAGATCTGATTAAAAAGGATATGTTTGTTTGCAGTGTCAAAACTGATGTGTGAGCCAACAAATATTAGAGCAAATACAATCGACAAACAAAAATAAATTCAGCAATTACAGGCAGCATAATAACTGAATTAAGTGCGGCACACTTCTAATCAACTTGATTGCTAATCAATTAACTATTTTTTAACAAGATTTCTGTCAAATACTTACCTGTTACCTGTACAGCAAGGTAAATACATTGGAAGTCTCGACACGATAAAATATAAATTGTTTATACATATGAAATCAATTACCGGACCTCTAGCCTGTCCTACAAGCATTGTCCAGAGGTCCGGTTAACCGGACCTCCAGACTCCAGAGGTCCTTTAGCGGACCTCTAGCCACTTCCTTAAGTTTAAGGGTTCAAAAGGCGAGGTGTCTGTATTCTGGAAACGTCCACTTGTAAACAGTTCAACCTCCTAGGCAAAAGCCTAAGCGTAGTTTATATAATTATGGTACCTGACCTCTGGTCACTGTCTTAACTCATGTATACTCACTCATAACAGTGTGTCAATGTCAAGTTTGCCGATGCATGTGTGGTAAATCATAAACGTTCGAAAAACATCAATCAGAAAGGTTGTTGACTCGTTATTACAATGGAGCTTGTTGCCTAACTAATGCGCTACTGAGCGCTTTTTGGTAGCGCTATACTACATCTATGCAACGACACGCTACCAGATAGCAAACTGATTCTCAGCACTTCGCTATAGGCGAGCGCTATGAAGCAATTTCTTACGTAAAGGACAGCTTCAGTAGCACTTTACTACATCTATGCAATGACACGCTACCAGATAGCAAACTGATTCTCAGCACTTCGCTATAGGCGAGCGCTACGGAGCACTTTCTTACGTAAAGGACCACAGACACTTGGGGTCTGGACCACGCCCCCTCCCAATACGCGCCTGGAAATATTTTTTATATTTCTTATATATCCAGACCCATTCAGCAATCACACAAACATTTGTTGGATGTATTTGATATTAATACAAAAATCTGAGTAATTCATCTACTGCTTAAATAACACAAAGATAGAAATGTTTCGCTGAAGTTTCTCGCACACCGACCTAGAAAAATTGATCATGTAAAACTTGTTTTGCAACTTACCCGTATATTTCTGATGTCTTTCGGTCAATAACAAATTAATCTTTACGATGACTATACTGACAATACTCAATCAGCGCTCTTGTCGACAAAATATGCGAGAAAGTTTGCAATTGTCAACTCATTTTCCGCAGCGCACATAATCTTTCGACAATTTGAACGGTGGTTCCCAGCCTGATACATAAGAACTGTGTCGCGCGTTGAACGTTGGACCCAAACGAGGTATTCCGAATGGTTTATTTACATATCTGGTTCCAACGTTCAAGGCGCGGCGCCGTACTTTCGTATTGATCAGACGGGAAACCAGCGTCGAAAGATTATGTGCGAGTCGTGTTTTGAGTTGAAAATTGCCAACTTTCTCGCAAATTGTGGAGGCAGGGGCGGTGATCGGTTTCTGTCTTTATCATCATCGTAAAGAGTAATGTGTACTTGACCACAGGACACCAAATATTGGCAGGAAAGTTGCACAGTGAGTTAAACACGACCCGATATTCGAGGAAGGTGTGCGAGAAATTTCAGTCAAACATTTTTATCTTTGTATTATTAAAGCTAGAGAGGCATTTACGAACATTTTTTATTTGTCCGGATGTGTTTAATAATGTTTGTGTGATTGGTGTATGGGTCTGGATATACAATGTTGATGATAAAAATATACCCAGGTGCGTAGCTGGGGGAGGGGGCGGGGTCCAGACCCCAAGTGTCTGTGTAAAGGACAGCTTCAGTAGCACTTTGCTGAACAGCAACAGTCTGCTATCCGCAATGTAGCGCTTTTTTGAAGCAAGCCGTTTCCTAGCAGAGCACTATTGAGCGCCAGGTAGCGGTTTGGCAACAGGCTCCTGGCATTTTAATACCCAACCACCCCATCTGTCAATATTCTCATACATAATACATTTCATAACTTCAACTTTATACTGCCTTCAATCAATACTGATTATTACTGGCAGGCGCTGTCGTAGACGATGAAATTAGATTTAAATATTATGTGCAGAGTTATCAGTAATAGATTAAAAGGTAAAAAGAGCAGTATGTACAATTTAAAAACAAGAGAAATTAGGTTACTGGTGATGCTCGTCTGGCCTACTGACAAATGTCTGTAATGTGGGGCTAGACTGAATATGTTGTGGCAGACTATTCCAGAGGCGGATTGATCGGGGGAAGTAGGTGTTCATATGGTAGGCTGTTCTTGAATGTGGAATTAGCCATTATTAGGTAATTTAGGTTTCTGGTCTGTGTGAGGTGGTTGTGATCTACTGATACAAGTTTGTTTTTAATTTTATAGAACATGACAAGTGTTGAGTGATTTCTTCTCTGTTCTAGTGTTTTCAAGTTAAGTGATTTTATCATGTTTGTGACGCTGCTTGTTTGGTGGCTCTTTATTTTAGTATAAAGTTTATCCCTTTTCCTAATGATTTTAACAATGTCATGAGAGATCCAAGGGAGATCTGCATGTAACTTACATGACCTGGTGGGGATGTGTAGGATTGACAACCTGTCTATTTCTGCCTTCAGACTGTTCCATGAGGTATTTGGGTCAGTTTTATCAGAGTTTGTGTGCTTATTAGCAAATACCTGCATATCACTTTTGAAACTTACCCAATCTGCCTTGTTCATGGATCTAACCCGCTTGTTTGCCTGGATAGGACGTCCCCTTTTTATGTTTAATTCATGGAATATAATGTCATGGTCTGAGGATCCGAGGCTCACATATGATATGATTTGTTCAGTCAAATGGAAAGAATCCAATTATGTAATTCATTTGTCTGAAATGCTTTATTACTTATTATTTTCCTCGACAAATATTGCAATATCTGAGCATTTCTTTCTTCAAATTACATACTCAAGAACAAGGTTTGCATAACAGACCGGCATAAATTGCCATAATTTATGATAAACTCAAACGGCCACAGATGAACAGTCGCCGACATCCTGATTTTAACACATATTAAGATATTTCACAGTAGAATACCCCGTCTACATTTAATCTGATTTGCAAAGAAAAGAACAACATTAAGATATCAGTATAGAACTCACCAGAATTGTCTAAATAACCGCTTTTCTTCATTAAAATCACATGACAAGATCGATTTCGCTTTTCTGCTGATGACAACACAGGTAGTATTGGTTAAAATAAATCAAGCACAGAACGTGTTCTCGTTGTTCCAAAATTTAATCGAATAAAATCACCAATATTTCATTAGCATATTTTGACGTTTCAGCGGTTAGCTTTAAATCTTGATATAAAAAGTGACAGGCAAACGTTTCCTTTGGCACACGTAAAGCGGGAAATTGTACATTGGTAAAGGTTTATCCGGCCTTTTTTATTTGCGGTTTAACTTAAAAACATAGCAAAGGCCAAAGACCTAAACTAAACAGGGAGTTTACATTATATATAGAGTGTTTATAGAACAGGTCCTGAAATAACGTACATTTTGGTCTTTGCTTAGGCTTTTAATACAGGTATATATAACATCCCCTAGCTTGGCGTTGCATAGATTTGTAGAGAATAATCAAAGCTTTATTTGCAAAGCAACGTCCTTTCGGTCTTGATGTATGGAGCAGAATGCTGGAGAGTAACTGTAAAAGACAGCCAAAAACTATCAGGTTTTCTTACACGATGCCTCCGAAAAATCTGCAAAATCTACTGGCCTACAATTATTTCTAACAACGACCTTTACAAGAGAACCAGACAAACAAGCTTCACCTCACAAATCAAACAAAGAAGGTTCAGATGGTTAGGACATGTTATTAGGAAAGACAACATAACATTACAAGAACTGCTCAAAAGTGGACACCATCAGATGGCAAAAGAAACAGAGGAAGGCCAAAAGAGACATGGAGACGGACAATCACCAGTGAAGTCAAAAGTATGGGAAATACACCAGGCGAAGTTGAGAAGATTGCAAAGGACATACGTCAGTGGAGGGATCTGGTAGCAGCCTTATGTGCCAAGGGGCACCAGTCCCGGATCCAGAAAATTTGGAGTGGGGGGGGGGCACAGCTACCCATTGGGATGTTATGGTGGGGTGGATGCGGGAGGGGTGTTCCCTCCCTGCGAAGATTTTTCACTTTTCGAATTAAAATCATGCAATTTTCTGCACTTTAAGCTTTTAAATGAGAAGTCTAGGTACTAAAATTGTACTGCTACATCAACAGAAAATACGACGAGTTTAACAATTATTTAAAAATAATTTATTTCAATTCCCTAAAATTTACAAACCAGGCATCAAATTATTAAAATTCACGCTACATAATCAGACAACGTCAATTTTAATGCAATTATTTAAACGAATGTTTACCCCATTGAAGATTTTTTTCAAACTTTATTTTTTTTAGTAAGACGTTAAATTATTAAAAGTGTTGGTCTACAAATCAAAATACATAATTCATGAAATATACAGTATTAGATCTATAACTGAAAGCACGAAGTTTACGATTTTTTGGTAAAATTTTAATAAAAAGCATGACATTTTCAGTACTCTAACTTTTAAAAAATATTAAAATTCAACGCTAGACACATGAACTTAAAAAAGTTGTGCCCCCCCCCTGCAAAGATGTTGGTAAATTTTGAATTTAAATAGTTTTCTGCAGCTTTTGTGTTCTAAAAACTCACGTGAAATTATTAAAATTGCATTGTTACATAATCAGTAATAAATCTACCAACAAGAAAATTTCGAAATGTAATTTAAGTAGTTCTATCGTGTCACTAAATATTATCAAATCGATCAGTTCACACATTATAGTAACATTATAGATCAGTGAATCAAACCCAAATGACCCCCTAAATCATGATCATTTAAATGCTTTACAATCATGTTTTAAAGCGTCTGACTGAGACAGATCAGGAGTAATTAGGGCCTGGATAAACAACAGGGGGCCCATTTTATTGCACTCGCTTCCGTTATATGTAATATACATAGGCTGTTATCACAAAATAGGATTTTAACATTTTTGGGATGTATAAAATGGTCACTGCTAGACCAACTGGGGGGGGGGGGGGGCAAGGGCCCTGTGTCCCCCGGTGGATTCGGGGCTGGGCACGAAGAGGATAAGTAAGTAGTAAGTAAGTTATTTGCAATATGTTAGCAAGCCGGTATTTTAACTGTACAAAAGCAACCTAACTTTGTGTATAAATAAAACTACAGTAGCATAGTAGCACAATGAATAAAAACACATTAAAATAAAGGACTGGTGGCATATTAAAATGTCCTGCAGGTTTCATGTATTTCTCCGTTTGTCTATTTGAAAAAATCAAACAAATCTGTTTGATCCTTCCGAGTTATTACCTCGTACCAATAGTGTAGATCAAGATAACAAAAATCAATTCATAACTTCCTGGTTGACGTTTATTTGTCAGTCACCAATTGAATCATTATCTTATCATACCACCCTTGACACATTCGTACCCATCCTGTCCCAAATGCCAATGTACTCACGGCGTATACTTGTATAGTCCAACCTCTCCTGAGCGGCCCTCCATGCAGCAAAACTCTTCTCTTAACTAACACGTAACATGAATATTACAACCTCTCCTGAGCGGCCCTTCATTGAGCAACAACCTCTCTCAGGGCAGGCAATATAATCATTTTGTACCTGAAGTACATGTACTACAAATGCATATGCATTTTCCTCTTCAGAGAAACAACATAATTATGTGTATACAACAATCAAACTTCGTGTTTCCTAAAGTGTTGCTTTGTAGTGAGATTGCACTGTATATGAGTCAATTTCAAAATTCTCAGGTTTTCTTGTCCTTATTGAAAAACTTACACATAAATTGTATAAATTATATTAAAACATTCATTATGTGAAGCTATATATACTGTATTTACAATAACACAGCAAAATTAAATGATTTGCCATCAGTAAATGTTTATATTTGGGTTTTTACTGCTTAAAACTGAGAACAAATGACTGTCCCAGTACCACAGTGCCATGCTTTTATTAACAGTATTTCATGTTATCATATGTTATGAGACAAAATGTTTATGCTCATTTTGGTGGTGAAGATTTAATAATTCACAAAAATATAATGTTTACAAAAATATATAATGAATATTGTAAAAAAACATGTTTTGTTTATGTCCCATAGCTTTGTGTCTTTGGTGTAACGAAGTCAATTAGGTACCTAATTTTATACTATGATCCCCATAAAATACCAAATCATTTCTTTTATTTACAATGTCAATCAGGTTTTGGGATGTAATTGAAACGAAACAGTCTTTAGAATAGATATATCTGAAAGATAACCTGCAGGAAATGCTACACATATGAAAGAAATTAAATAAACAAAACAGTTTTGTTTGTAATATATACTATACAAAGTAATAGAAAATGTTCTTATTTGACATTGGCTCATTGTACTGCTATAAAATTTCCAGTGACTCATTCATTTTACAATTTCAGCAAAATATATTCAGATATGAGTATTTTCGTTCCTATGGACTTGAAAATCTGCTGAATTCAATTTATTTAAAGATTTTTTTGTTTAAGTTTCTGATCGTTACACCACGGACAATTTACTTAAGTGATTTTAAGTTTGAAGTTAAAAAATATATATATCATCTTAATTAAGAGTGGAAACTATACATAAATGTCCAAGAACAGTTTGGTCAATAATATTGTGCAATTAAAACCATTATATTTGACCAAAATATTTATGAATTGTGTGTGCTAAAAACCTGCGAATTTTGAAATTGACTCATATATTATGAGAAAAACTAAGGCTTCAAGATTTAATCGAAGATTTAAGGTGTCGTCGACTTGTTATCGCGACATAGGATAGGCGATACGCTGCCCATGTGTTATTTTATCAATGAGCGACTGTTGTACATAGCGTACGTCTACACTTTCGTGTATTTTTAAAATGTAATATTTATTTCTGGAGCAACACAGTGAATGTAATATGGATTATTATTAATATTTATATGAATATGCCTGCATGTAATTGTGGAATTGGTCGGTATATTTGCAAGGAGTGTTGAGTTTCCGAGCACACGTAGATGACAAATTTGCATCGGTTGACTAAACAGTAAGGTATGTAAAATTATCTAACGCATATTCAACATTGACTTGTACAGTTTACGTGAAGTGTATATAATTTTATATAATGTTAAATTCAATAATGTCTGGTTTCCGATTTTAATATCTCAATGTGTTCAGTCTGGTGCCCGATCTCAATATTGAATGTGTTGAGTCTGGTTGCCGATCTCAATATCTTACAGTGTTGAGTATGGTTCCCTATCTCAATACATTACATTGTTAAGTCTAGTTCCCGATCGCAACGTCTTACAATGTTGAGTCTGGTTCCCGATCTCAATATATCAAAGTGTTGAGCCTGGTACCCGATCTCAATATCTTACAGTGTTGAGTCTGGTTCCCGAGCTCAATGTCTTACAGTGTTGAGTCTGGTTCCGGATCTCAGTATCTATAGTGATGAGCCTGGTTCCCGATCTCAATATCTTACAGTGTCGAGAACCCCAACTACTGTTAGCTAGCAGAGGGGAACCAGACAACATTTAATTTAGCAATTATTCTTACGTCGGGTATATATGAGGGGTTATAAAACATGTCCCATTAACAGTGCTCTGAACTCATTTACGTCATAGGCACACGATTTCAAATTAGGGTTTCAAATGATATGTGTGTACTGTGGACCCTACAATACATAGGGTACACACAGCTAATTTGAAACTCGGATAATGTGAAACCATGTGCCTGTAATTTACGCAAAGATCTAAAAATACATAGATTGGAATAATGTACCAAATCGAACACTATCTCGCGGCAATGAACACATGCAAAACCAAATACGTCTATGCAATAGATATATTATTCAGCTTTACAATGATACCTCATGTATTGAAATCAGTCCAGGAATAAAACAATATACCTCAAAGAGCCTGACCTACTCTCTTTTTAATGGAAATTCAAAGTGTATCAGAAAAAAACCCGATTTGCCTCATTCAAAACAAGTTAGCTCATACAATAGAAGAAACTTAGCTCTTCAAAATGAAACATTGGTCATTAAAAAAGGATGAACAACACTACTTTTGATGCAAAATAACAGAATCTGCTTCATGCTGTTTTGCATTTTCTCTCAACTTTCAATTAAGTGTCCTATCTGTGTGTTTAGATCATTGAAATATACGTAAACAATTTTTCTGAAACTTCCAAGTCTGATTACTGTATTTTATGTGTTAATGGTTTTGTATTTGTAAGTACTTTATTATAAATTAGCATTTTACAAAAAACAAACCTTTTACATGTAACATAAAATAAAGGGTCGATTAATCGTTAAATCCATTACGTCACTATGGCTACACCGGCCTAACGTCATCATGACGTCATTACATATAACACGACTTACTCATTGATGTCATAGTGTTTGTTGAGGAATATTGGCCACCCGACGACGCGAGATGAAGATTGGTTTCCGATTTTCACTTTAAAAAAACAACTCAAAACATCAGTTAACACAAATACATTTCTGTTCTAAACTCTGTATATTATCAGATCACTGCATCCTTATCTTTTCACACATGTGTTGCCTGTTTCACTGACCAGTGTGGTAATATGACAAGGCCAACTGCTGGGTTGTAATGTCTATTTTATTGCCCTGTGATCTATAAAAATTATATGCCTCATCTTGGCAATTTGGGATGATTCTCCCCTTTACCCTAGTCATATAACTGTTAATGACATAGGTACCAATACATTTATTTGTGATATTGGTAACCAAGGGATACCATTTTCTTCTAAAATTAATGAATATGGGCTCAATGTACAAGCTCATAAAAAGTAGTTTGAGAATAATTATTGTTGTTCATTTGGAGACACGTGCACGGGTGTGCTTTAAACACATTGAGAGTAAACTTAAAGGTAACTGGCAATAACAAAGATGCAGTGTCATCGTAAATCATAAATAAAAATATTAGTCGAAGAGTTTTTTTCTTGATTGTACACGGTGCATGGTCATATCAACTGGACAAACGAACGAAAAGTAAACTTCCCCATGCTACTTTAAGCGCTACAACCAATAATCCATTACCTCCCTTTATTAGGCAGAATGTATTATTTTTTATAATTATCACAACTTATTACGCCACATTATATGAAATAATAATAATCGAAATATAATTATTTTGTTTCCACTAAAGTGCATTGATATGTTATTCATCAAGATATAACAGAAGATGTCTCTAAACACTGTAATTCGAAAATGATATCCTCCATAAAATCGTCGTCAAAATGTTGCATTTCTATCAGTTTTTGGTCTAATGCTTATAAAAAAATTTTACCATGCGAAGTTCACTATATGATACGTATACACAAGTTATTTTCATCTATCTCATCAATGAAATGGCAAAACAATACTAACATGTTTTCAGAAACTGTGCATAAATTAGGCCAAGAACAGACCACGGAACAGAACACAGAAAAGAACACGAAACTGGAAAGGTAACTGTGTAAAACATGACCCCGAAAGTTGGGGATGGATAAGAACGTTTATTAAAGACAAAGCATGCATAGCTTAATATAGTCTTTCAGTATGCATAAAAATAAACCAGTCAATCAGTTTGGAATAAATGCACGCCTATATAATTATTATGCAGGTTTTATAGTATATTCATTGATCACCCCTCGTATAATCGCATACTATAGAAAACAGTTTAAGTTTTTGTGTATTTGTGTTGCTCTCTTCTTCTTCAGTTGTCATTGTATTGCAATACAAATTGCAAAATTGGCCATAGTATATTCTTATGTACTCTACACTTATATTATTCAATATACGGACATAAGAAACCGACATCAAATGATCTGTCTAAGCCATGAAAAGCCCCTTGCTATCACCAAAGAAAGTTGTTCGAGTATACATATGTCTCACGTGTGTTTTTATATTTTTTTTACTCGTACTTCCTTATACGAGCTTTTTTATCATGGGACATCAGTCTACTTTGCATGCGGAAAGTGTATTTACAAGTCCTATGTATGAGTCTCCTAAACACCCGACCTTAGGAAGCATCAACTAAAATGGCAGCTTAAAA
Organism: Spisula solida; assembly: GCA_947247005.1. NCBI lineage: Eukaryota > Metazoa > Mollusca > Bivalvia > Venerida > Mactridae > Spisula > Spisula solida. Next base: position 35,932,776 of record OX365947.1, on the reverse strand, counting down.
CACGGATGTTTAAATATAAAACATACATGGTTTTTGATTAGGATGCAATTTTGGCGTATTAATTAAATGATTGTCAAAGTCATAGAATCATTTGGGAGTCTCAGCAATTGCTCATGGTTTAGGGTATGTATGAACGTGGGAAACAAGCCATATTTGAATATTTTACATGATAACATTTTAGGATACCAAACCATCTACTACCAACTGCGGGACATGTTATCACGTGTTACCGATATACAGTAGTGTGACATGGCATTGGTCAGTCTGGGATCACAGCGTACAATGGTTGATCATTTCTTCACTTATTATCCACCGTTCATATTGCTGTTGATACTTTTAGCACGTACACGTAAGTTGTCTTCCAATATTTTGTCCGTTTGTTTATCTATTTGTACTTTTGTACTCACTCTTTTCCTTTAACATACAAAGTGATGAGAAGACATCATCATACATTAGTGGTTAGTCAAGTTCCAAGACTATGTTTCGGACGAAGAATACTCTGGTGAACGAGAATGTGAGAAGAAGAATGTATATTTATTCCAATACAATAGTTTTGTGTAGAAAGACATAGTCCGGCAGATAAACGGCAATTTTTGGGGTAACCGTGCAATGTCTTCTATACAAAATGTTTTTGCATTTTCTTGTTCTCTGGACTATACTTTAACAGAATCCGAATGATGCCACCTTGTCATCATTGAGCAATTCTCACAATGAGGCCCCAAAGGGGTACATGTTTTTTCTCGAATTAATCACTATATATACATAACTATTCAATCAAATGTGAATCAAAACACATTAAATGCAACTTTATTGTGTTTGATAATGCGTTACATCGATATATACAAACTTTGTAATAATAAAATGTGGAAATGAGGCCCCATGTGTGGTTTAAGCCTAACATGAGGCCCGGTATTACACAAAAATATTAATTAAATAAATAAATGTAAAGTAAATATGTCTTTATACATTTGTATTGCTAATAAATAGTATATTCGAGGGCATTGATAAGTATAAGAAACCTGCAATGCATTGCTTAACATGTTTTAATGAAAATCGAGGCCCTGGTAAGGGTTAATGCATGAAAAAGGATGTAATCTTTCAAATATGTTTTTATTTCTCTTATATTTTAAGAAAGAATCTTTATAATAATCATAACTGGAAGTTATATAAGACTTGGTATATTTAAGTTATATAAGTACCACGTTCTGAATAAGTAAAATAGGGAAGTGAGGCCCTGCTTGTGTGTTGAACTATAAAAATGAGACTTTTATCAGAATAAATTGTAATCATTTCATTACACGTGTATTGACAATCAAAAATGAAGTATATAATTATGTGTCTTATCAAGCCTATAAGCAAGTAACTTAGATAAGTATAAACAACTTGAATTGCATGGCATGACATTGAAGCCTGAATAACGGTAAATTCAATTACGGCTTGATGAATAAACGTTATGTGAGATATCAATGCATGTGGCTGGTATATTCTTACCAGTACACTCACTATGTACTGAAAGTGATCCTCACCATCACCAACTATTGCCATGTGAATACCTTTATGGAATTTAAAAAGGATAATACTAGTCGGACAGGGTAGACTGCACTCATCAGAAACACCAAAGCATGATATATTTAACAATACAGCTACAAAACACCCCCCAATTAATTAATTCCAAGCTATATCAGGTTCAAATGACGGCCTAGTGACTACGTACTGTCATTCCGATCACCATTTCAATCTCAACGCCACCACCAAGTACGACTTTTCCCAATGTCTAGTGCAGCCATTTATGAATAGTTGGGATATACAACACAGTGTAAAGCTATACAGTATACTAGTATTCAGTTCTGTAAGGCACCTACCATTAGTTCAGTCAAACCGTATATTTAACGGGAATTGCCACTGTCGGTTACGAACATTCCTGGCTCTACATGTACATACCACTGCAAGCTACAGATGCATTGAACTTGAAGTACTAAACATTGACCGACATACCCATCCAAGGTTAAGTTGGGACCTCAAAAGACAACATATTTGTCAGGGAAGGCAGTACTCAACAGTGACATAACCCATTAATCAACGTTAGTTGTGTGGCAGTTTACAATACAATATTGCACTCAGTTGTGCTTGGATTCAATTGAGGATGGAATATGCATGTGATTTATCCTATGGGATTTGAATAAATTTACTTGGTAAGTTGGTGAGTTCGCCATTATTAGAGCTTCGAGGTATATATAGGCGATCGTTTCCTGGTAATGTACTGGGCTGTCAACACAGAGGTCGCGGGATCAATTCGCGGCATGGGAACTGGACATTTCAAAACTTCTATTTGTGGTATTTCCCGCTATGTATGACGGTATGGGATGTAATATAAAGGTGCCGGAAGCTGTGTATCGGTGCTTTACACCGGGTACATTATAGAACCAGGCTGTCTATTAGAAAAAGTAAGACGCACTCCTGCAGCATCGGACATGCCTGTATCTAATTCCGTGGGGCTTTCTCTCCCTCTGTCCCTCTGGTCAGATTATGCTGTATCTGCGCTCATAGAGGATGCACCTGCGCCCCAGTGGCTGCAGCACTATGTATGGCGCCTTTGAACGCATGGAAATGGCGCAACATAAATCTGGTTTTCATATTCACTTGCAGTAAACGATGGTAGTGACTAGAGAGTACTCAATGGGGCATTGGGTGGTTGCACTCTGAGATAATGAGTCCGACATGGTTTTCAGTGACTGTACTTCGCTTCGTGATCATATGTACACATAAGGGAGTGGTATAGGATAGAACATGAGTAGATGTTGTATATTGGATTTATAACTCCGAGTGAAACGAGGATTATAATCCCATATCAACACCTACGAGCCGTTCTATCTGACTTAGACTATAGATAAATAATCTTTGTTTATCAGGTACACGTTGCCTATAAATCGACCAGTACATAGGGTATGATAAACCATTTAAGTGCTGGTGTAATATGTTAAGTGTTGCATGATGCATACATAGATCTAAGTGGCAAAATTAAGCTATTTACAGTAAAACCTCAATAATGAAACTCCTTCTTTGGACTTTAAAAAACTTATCTCAATAATGTTGAGTGATTCCATCATTCTATCAAAGAGCAAACAGATGAAAACAGAACGAAAAATGGTTAATTCTGAGCCTATCTTGTTAAAGGGGTGGTCTTCATATAGGTGCAATTTCACTGTGAATTTGAGGTTGAATAATGTGCAAGTCAGTGGACAGAAAGTAGTGGTCTTTATTTTAAGGTGGTCTTGAAGGTGAGTTCTTCATTTGTAAATTATGGGTTGTGATAGTATGAAAGTCATTTACTTCAATCACCAGACACCATTGGAACCCCTACAATTTGTTTTAATCGTTTAGTTGGTTTTAAGTTCTACTCTGTGAAAATGATGTCTTAGAAGAGACGGGTAATCTGCACGTAATGATTGAAGACACAATAGTACAGAACAACCTCTGTAGAGTGACACCCTTTGTGGGCTCAATATTGGTCATTTTAATTTTTACCCACAACAGCTTGAAATTATTTAACTTAATTGTGATTGGCATCCCAAAAGGATCTTGTACATCCTGATGTTGAAATGGTTGTACTTGATGATGACGAGTACATCAAAGAGATGTACACCATTGTTGTGAGAACCCAATATGGCTGGAAATGTCTGTAGTTAATAGCCGCGAGGCATTAGACATAAAACGGTTGTACTCTGCTATGGTAAGGATTACATCTGGGTAGGGCATATAATCACTGACCTTGATGATGGTGGTGAGTGCCTTATAGGGCCTTGTTGCCAGTAGTAATAGCATGGCAGCATCTTGTGTGAAAGGAAAATGCAGATTGAATATCCAAATTGATGATAACTTCAGAAGTGAAAATGTCCCGATCCTTCTTAAAATATTTTTTAGATTAATCAAGCTTTGCTACCATTTGGTTGATACTAGTATGCAAAATGAAAATTATCTTGTACTGTTTCATCAAAGCACTAATGGAATTCTTAAACTTACGTCCAAATTTAAATTCATTATAATTATTACTTCTACACAGTGTGGTGCAATTTTAACGATTTTTCGTTGATGAACTCCTACAAACAAAATCTATCCCCTATTTGTAGTTTGTAGTAAAATCATTATAAGGTATTTTAATTTGAGAGTAAGTTTCAGATATCCGTAAGTGCATTGATAAGACAGAACCCCGTATTATATCGATCCATTCCGGGCCTCAGTTGATGATTTTATTTCTATATATCATTAAGTTATGTATTCTTAACAATACTATAATTTAAATAAACATTAAGATATATTGTTTGATATGTTGAAATGGATAATTGAACATTGAAAATTTACCATTTTTGTCTTATTTCTAGTTTAACACTCATGCAGGGCCTCATTGCTAAATTTTACTTTTTCAAAATGTGGCACACGAATATTTAGATCACACGGCCATAACAATATAAGTTACGGTTACAATTGCATTCATTAAAGTATAACAGAATAAAAATTTCTTGACGTCGATTTTATAAAATTTTACTCATTTTTCTACATTTGGATTTACCCTTGATAGGGCCTCAATTTAATGAAATAAAATATTAAGTCATGCAATGTAGGTTGTTGATAGTTGCCAGTAATACTGAATTCAATAGTAAGTATCAATATAATGAAAAATATGGTACCATGTATCATTGACTGGTTTAATTCATACCTTTGTCTAAAAACGGGCCTCATATAAGACGTAAACAGCCAGCAGGGCCTCATTTCCACATGTAACTATTACAAAGGTTGTATATAATGATGCAACGCATTATTCAATACAATATAAATAACATTTAAGGTATATTGCTTCACATTTGACTAAACGATAATGTACTTATACTACCTAATTCATGAAAATCCATGTACCCCTTCGGGGCCTCATTGTGAGAATTGCTCAATGATGACAAGGTGGCATCATCCGGATTATGTTATGGTATTGTCAGGAGAACAAGAAAATGTAAAAACATTTTGTATAGAAGACATTGCACGGTCCAGTGCAAGTTCTGCCGGACTAACATATCATTCTCGGTTTTGAGACTGGTTTCATTTTATATTCTAACACAACCAGTAGTTTCAGATATTTTTTCGCACAGACGAAATCAAGCTGTTCTAAAACTACCGATAAAACACATGTTACATATTCATAATTTCGAAATCATGTATGCCGGAGTTAGTACCGTGAAAATCACACAGTACCGTTGGCTCACTCGGCTGAGTGATCCATTGCTAATTCCTAGATTGTATTTATGATGGCTAATCCAATGTCATTTATCCGCCAAATCTGCACTCTGAATACTGTAGGATCTTAATACTTGGGCCGAGTGTTTGGATTAAATGACCGTCGTATTTAGAGGCGACCGAGTTGATATAACCCAAACTAAATACATGTACACTCTGTTCTTGCGATTCCAGATTCTCAACCACTGTGGCTATGGACAGAAGGCAAGTATTGTACTTGGTATGTTGTCTATCCAAAGACATTGTCAACAAAAATAATGTCGGTGAATGGACCACATCTGTAGCAAATATATTAAGTAAAATCGTCGAGAGTACGAGGGGCATTCAACAAATTCGTAGACTGGGTTCATTATTTTAAAACCTAATGCCACAGAGAAATACAAACTACATCACATTAAACTACAGCCTTTTGGACACAAGTGCAGAAAACGTTGCATGAAAGAACGTATTTTATAAGAAAATATGGCTAAAATAAGAATACCAAACAATTCGGAAGGAAAATTTAAATCAAGATGTCTCCTTTTTTCTCAACCCTTCAAACAAACTTAATGCAGTTCAAAAACGCTCTTGTGAAAGCAAACTGACAGAAAAGGAATGCGCAACCGCCTTGTACAAAATGCAAAACAATAAAAGACCTGGATCAGATGGACAGACCGCTGAATTTTATAAAATATTTTGGAACGATATTAAACATTTCTTGGTGAATTCATTAAACTACTCATATCAAACTAAACAATTAACCTAATTACAAAAACAAAGTATTAAAACACTGCTACCAAAGCAGGACAAAGATCTTATGAACTTAAATAATTGGAGACCTATTTCGTTACTTAATATTGACTACAAAATAGCCTCAAAAGCCATTGCCAACCGCACTAAATCAGTATTAGAATCAATAATACATAATTCACAAACGGGTTTTGTACAAAATAGGTATATTGGTGAAAATATAAGAACGATTTATGATTTATTAGACTTCTCAAATAACGCAAAAAAATCAGGCATACTATTCTGTGCAGACTTCGAAAAACCTTTCGACAGTATAGATCATCATTTTATCTACAAAACTCATGACTATTTCAATTTTGGAGAATCTTTTATACAATGGATAAATACCTTTTATAATGATATGCAAGCATGCATCACGAATAATGGATTTATGTCAGACTTCTTCAAATCGAGAGAGGAGTAAGACAAGTTTGTCCATTATCTCCTTATTTATTTATTATGTCAATCGAACTACTATCAATATCTGTGAGAAATAACAATAACGTTTGCAGACGATGCCACATTTGCACTAAAGGATGACAATGAAAAGTCTTTCGCTGAACTCATTGACAACATAGACAAATTCAGTAATATTTCAGGTCTTAAACTCAACACCAAGAAATCCACAGTATTAAGAGTTGGACCATTAAAACACACAAATCGAATATTTTGCAAAATGAAACAATCTAATTGGACTTTCACACAAGCAACAACACTTGGTATAATATTTACAAATGATGACAAACGAATTCATCTCAACTTAACAAAGCAAATAGAAAAAATGAAATCTACTCTAAGGCAATGGTCAAAACATAACCTTACTCTACTAGGAACGATTACAGTCATAAAACATATGCACTACCAAAATTAATATACCCTTTAACCGTTTTAGAAAATCCACCACAAGCTACGATAAATGATATAAGTAAATCACTTTACACCTTTCTTTGGAACAATAAACCAGAACAAATAAGCAGAAATATCATCATTCAAAACTACGAAGCTGGTGGTCTTAAAATGGTGGACATAAATTATTTTATCAATAGCTTAAAGTCTGCGTGGGTAAAAAGACTTATTGATGATCAAAATAAAGGAAATTGGAAACATATTTATACAAAAGAATTAAACAAATTTGGAGGCGAATTATTGTTCGAGAGTAACATGTCGGAAAAAGAAATTAAACGCAGTATTAGAAATACTTTTCTCAAAGATGTGATCTTATGCTGGACTAAAGTAAAACAAACAATGATCAAACCAGTAAGATAAATGAAATCCTCTGGAATAACCAACTGATTACCACAAACAACAACACACTATTTTACAAAAATTGTTACAGAAATGGAATTAAATATTTAAAACATGTGTACAAAACAGAGGAAAATAGATTTTGTACTTTTGAAGAAATACAAAATAAATATGATATACCGAATTATGATCTTCTTAAATATGTAACACTGGTAAGGAGTATACCAACAAACTGGAAAGAAAATTTCAACATAAATAGTTCCGAAAACGAAGATAGAGAACCTGAAGCACTAGTAAACAGACTTAAAATTTGCAAAAAGCCCACTCGATTAATATACAACACCTGTCTGAAGTACGCTGAACAAAACAAGATAGACAAAGCTGAACTTAAATGGAACAATAACTTATACACAATATTTACTACCAATTAGATCAACAATCGAATCAAAACTACGAGAATTTCAGTATAAATATCTAAAAAATATTGTACCAACAAATCAATTCCTTCTTAAATGTGGTTATGTGGAATCAAGTACATGTTCATTTTGTAACATGTTTGTTGAAACAGTTAAACATTTGTTCTGGGAGTGCCACAAAGTCCAAGTATTTTTGAATAGATGCTCTTTATTTCTACAGCAAAATAATATAAATGTACGTCTAAATTACCAAATTGTATCATTAGGATATAATGAACCATCAAATATAAATAGTATTTTTAACTATCTAATTATTCTTGGAAAATACTTTTTATTCAAAAGCAAACTGGAAAATTCACTACCATTGTTTCCTAAATTCATTCAGTTTCTACAAGGTCGGAAAAATACTGAAAAACATATAGCTTTCATGAAAAGAAAACTACCATCACACTATAAGAAATGGAATTTGATAAGCATATACAACAACGTAACATGATCAGGAAATTAATTATCTCTCTCTCTCTCTCTCTCTCCCTCTCTCCCTCCCTCCCTCCCCTCTCTCTCTCTCTCTCTCTCTCTCTCTCTCTCTCTCTCTCTCTCTCTCTCTCTCTCTATTCTTTATTTATCCGTTTTGACTATCGTTCTCTTGTCCCACCTACTTGTTTCTCATTCTTGCTCTACTTAAATACGCATATACACCTACACACACAGAAGAAAGAAAGAAAAGAAACTTTTTAAATAACAATTTGGTTATCTGAGTTTAATATACTTCTACTTTGTAACATCTAATTTAAAAAGTTTCAACCAAACAGTGTCACATTTTGGGCAACCCTTATTCATAATACATTTAATAAAACTACTAAAAAATAACACCTAACGATATTTTAGTACAACTATATTTTGTCACATTATGATTGTATGTAATACATTTGTACAATGTCATTTACGTCTACACATATAGAAATAAACGGGGTTACCCGAATGGGTCCTCAAACAAGAAGAATACCAACCTACCGCTACCACCACACACGTTTCGCCGTTTCTCAAATGGTAATCCCGGAACGAAATATGTCATTTATAGGGAAATAAACATAAATGTTCAAATTGAATATGATTAAATATATCTACCACAATATCTTATATTGTCTAAGTTAAGGATTAGAGCTATATATAATGGATGTTTGTTGAAATGAAGACACCGCACATTTCGACCGACGTTGCAAGAAACGTCCGTACGTAAACTTTGCCTATCTGCCCATACCTGTATCGTTCAGTATGCCATGCTACTCTTCAGAAATTTGCTTTTACCACTTAAAACAAGACCACTATACATGTAGTATGTTCTCCTTCCGCGCTCTTTAGCAACTCTTAGGTGTCTGCTGTGTTTTTCCAAGACCCGTGCACAAAGTAATAGTCGCACGAATTTCCTTGCGTTAATTCATAGACATTTTGACGATAATTAAAACATAACTAGCCTTGATCAAATAGTGTTTTATTCATACTCCAACGTCCAAATAACTTCAAACTCTCATGAAGTGTTATGATAATATCTTGCAGTAATCTGACGGAAATATGGGTATGTAAACTAATTTGGAATTTATAACTAGTTGAACTTATAAAAAAATACGTCACGTCGGTCGGGGGTGGTAGCGCGTTTCTATGGCAATATAATTATATATATGATATAATCAAATGAGAGCAATAGTCTACGAATATATTGAATGACCCTCGTACACGTTCATTGTAGGAAACCATAAGGTTGACACCACTTGCACACAAGTCTATAGATATGTTTTGAAGTACATGTTAGCTTGCTGTTATTATTTCGAATACGTGTTTCTATTCTGATTTGTGAAATTACACCTTTCCACCTGTTATCTGGATTATTTCATTATTAAAGGTACAGTTACGCTCGTATGATTGTGGTTTATCTATACAGACATACCGATTTGTAACATAATGAATATTTCTGTATTTAAATCTAAATCCAGTATGCACATCATCATTTCCATATCGGTAAGGTTATCAGCTTATTATCATCTACATGTATATGACATAAAATGTTTGAAATTGAAGAGTCACCACCTGATAGAGTCAAGGTTTGGGTAAATGATATTGTCACATGATAAATGAATGAATTTGTTTTAAATAAAGCACATGTAGTATGTTCATAGTCTGGCTTGTGTTAGTGTCGTCTTTTGTTGTGTAATGACAAATAATTAGAGAATGGAAATGGAAATAACATCGACACATTTTGTATGTTAAAATCTTCCAACGAACAAGGTTCTTCAGCGTTCACCAGCGATCATCAACTTTTCAAAACGTTAAGTTACTTTTACTAGCGTAGCTGAACGTTTGCCCAAACGTCGGTAAACGTTGGCCCAAACGCCAGAGTGTGAACCCAGCTTTATAAGATAGTCTGACACATGCGGAAACTAAGCATATTTCTTCTGACATACTTACGGGGCTATGGATAAGGATTATCAGGAGCATTGATTATGTCAATAACAGAAATCATTGTTTTACTATAGGTTGTAATCAGCTGACAGTTAATAGTACCATATACAACCTCACAGACAATTCTCCACTCACGTGTTTTCAGACATGTGGAAATGAAACCAAATCTGTTGCCCTACAGGTAAATCTACAGTATTCACGCATAATCAATTTTAGTGTTCAAACTTTGTACTAAGTATACAGATATAAGGCAAACATGAATATAAAATTGATATGCGTCAATATCCTGTTATTTAAGCAGCTTTTGTGTGTGTTATATGCATTTCGATCATTACGATGTCACGAAAAGAGAATAGTGAAAAGCATTACATAGTACACGTACACCTATGCCATCTCCCGATGTTAGCATATACACCATTCCTTTAGGTAGTGTTTTATGACCTATGTCTAGTGTACAACTCTTATTAAAGTACTCAACGAAACCTTAAAGTTACTTATAAACTTAAAATATTTATAATTCGTTTGTGTATGAGTTCGGCATTTAAACTGTATTTTAGGAAAACAACTAATTAACAAATAAAAATTAGTATTATGAATTATCACTTTTATGGTACAGTTTGTCTGTGCTCATAAAATTCTCCGTTTTATAAAATAAGATACAACTTTCAAGATACAACAAATATTAATTCACATAAATGCTGTTCCTTATATAGCGTCTAAAACAAAGGATTAATATATGGTCAAGGTGGAACATAAATGTTATACCAGTTGATATTGTTGATAACTTTTGTTATTTAGGAAATTCAATGAAATTTAGTCATAATGGACGATTTGAAAATGCTGTAAAAGCCTTGAACGATCAAGCTTTGAAAGCTTACAACCATCTTATTTCTATTTTTAGCAGAGTTAAGTGTGATATGAAAACTAAACTTGTATTGTTTGACTCTATGAGTGTTCCTATTCTTTTGTATGGTAGCGAGGTTTGGGGTATATATGATATGAAAGAGGTAGATAAACTACACATAATATTTTGTAAACATGTTTTAGGCGTTCGTACTCAAACATCAAGTGCGGGAGTCCTTGGAGAGTTAGGACGGTTTCCACTATCTGTTATGTGCAAGTTAAGAGCACTTAAATATTGGTGCAAGATTAAGAACTCCCATGCCTCGCTGATACAAAGAACACATTACGAACAAGTTAATGATGCTCGTTTTCACATTTTGAATGTTAAAGATAGTTGGTCTAAGGCTATTAAACATATGATTGATTCACTTGGTTTTAACTATGTATGGACCTTGGATACTATCGATCAAATGTGTTATTATTATAAGCGACAACGTATATACGATCAGCATGTTCAGCATTGGGCTGATACTATTAATTCACAATCTAAGTTGTATTTTTACAAACAATTTAAATGTCAATATAAATCTGAAGAATATCTAGATATCAAGATGAACGACAAGTACAAACTAGCTTTATCAAAGTTTCATCTATGCTCACACTCTCTCGAAATTGGTAGATATACAAATATTGCCCGCTCTGACCGTAAATGTAAACTATGCAATACTAATATGATAGAAACTGAATATCATTTCATGCTATGCTGTCCATTTTATTCTGACTTACGTATTATGTATAATATTCCCAGATCATGGGATACATTGAACAAATTTGTATTTTTAATGTCATCGAATAATACTACATTTTGTACTACCATAAAAAATATAGCTAAATTTACCTATAATGCTATGTTAAGACGCTCTATAGCCATTGATGCAGTTGCTACGTAATTCGTTATTTATCTCTGTTGGATTCTATGTCATGTGTTTGTATATTTCTTATATGTACTTGTATATATTTGTTGTAAATTGGCCAAAGGCATATTATTTGCCGATTTTGCTAATAAAACTTGAAACTTGGTAAAACATAGACACAAATTGTGAAGATTAAAATAACTGAATGACATTGATATTCTTTGTTATGGAAATAAGATAACACATAATAAAGTTATAATATTGTTGGTACCCCGACTATGGTAAGGAGTTAAAGAACCAGGTGGAATTTTGGTAACATTGTGTACACTTTCAGGACAAGAGTTGCGTATGTGAGTTATATGATGTCCAACCAACGATGAACTTCCAGTGCTCTATCTTATGTCCTGGTTATAATTTAACATTATGTGGCAATCTAAACAATTGGTCCATTTACACAAAGGGTATGTACGACAAACACTGTTTGCAAATATGGGTTAGACAATGTAGAAGACTTAGTTTGGCTTTTCCATTGTTGAATTTACTCCATTTTCTTCCTCTTTGTTATTTATCTATTTCTTGACATGAAATGTTGCCCCTTAATTAACTTGTCTAAATACAGTACTGTAGTCGACCAGACTGTTTAGAACTTTAGATCGGTGCCCTTTTCAAATAATTGAGGGTTGTTTCTGTATGTTCTTATAATAGAGGCAATGATATACAGTTTCAGGTACACTTTAATAGAAAGTTGTATGTTTCGATTTGCTCATGCTTTATGTGGGAAAGCACTGGACAGGCAATACCGATATTAAGTCGCCATCTGCGACTGAGTTAATTTAATTGTTTTGTTTTATGTCAGCAAATGTGTCAGAAGTAGCATTAAAACAGATACCGATCCATACAACCGGATGTGTGACCGTACAACACCAAGCTAGTGATGTTTACACACTGCTGGATTGTGATGATACAAACACATACCATCTATGTCATGGGTTTGGTATGTATGTCTAGAATTATATGTTACATGTATACGAATAGATTTATTCAAATATCACAAATTAACTTGTCTTCATTTGCTAATGTGACATACATATTCATCTCATGGATCTCTGACCCATAGGCAGTCAGCACGTACCCTATGTTGGCCAAACAGTCCCCAAACCAAATCCGATTTTACCATTTGCTTACATATTTTCTTAAATAGGTAAACAATGAAAAGGTTGATTTTGGCATAGTCCAGTTAGGATATTGTGACAGTGACGTTGCAGTTTATGTGTACGCACAAAATCACAACCATTGTCTAAACAGGTAGAGCGAAGTTTAATATGTTAGTTTAGCATTGAAATTACAGTTGCTTGTACAGTATAAGCCTTTATAATTGGTTTTACACCGTTATAGTGAATTCGACCGCTGCGTCACTGGATTTTTATCCTGACTTGACTATACGTACTTACTGCCTATGCTCTGACCTACATACATATTATATCAAAACTTGAATCTATCAATATCTAAATAGTTTAAATAACCGATATGCTCAGGTTGGAATTTTCATTTGCTCGTTCAGGATTGTTTTATTGCGGTGTTGTAATCAATAGATAAAATAATGTTTGCTTTCAATGGTGATATTAATAAATAGCACAATGGATCGATAAGACATGCAATTATTGAAACCCGACATGGACAGTGTGGAAGTATATTATGTACATGTGACGTAAGTGTTGGCTAAGAACGCAAGAAAGTAATCGTCAACAAAAACGGTTAAAAACGACCGTTAATATTTCATTATGTTACCGATTTTAACGAGACTTCCTCAACGCACTAGACGGGAATGGGTACTTTCCATGAAACTTGAAACATGTATGTTTCAACAAAAGACAACATAATGTGCCAGAAACCGACTCGACTGTCCGAGTTCTTAGCCAAAATTTTAATACGTCACATACAACGTGGTATGTCCACACTGAGTTTAATTTGATGTACTGCATGAGGAATTCCTACATAAATCATCGTCAAAAGAAACTTAAGACCTTTATGTCAACGACGATATGTTATCTTTTTAGGTTTTTTCGACTGTAACCCACCATTTCGTAACGGTATGGTATCGCCAAATTGGACATTTGCGTGCGGCTATGAATTGGGAGGTTCGGTAAGTCATGATAGATACCCGGTTGGATTTTCTGATATAGAAAAGTGTATGAAGAAAGGTATTAGAGACGTACGAGCTGACTTCAAATATTGGATCGGGCTGATCGCACTGGACAATTCAGGTATAGTTTATTCTCAAGGACTTATGTGAAACAAGTCCTTCAACTTATTGCAAACACTCTCTATACCTCAATCCTGGTGGATACTATCGTCACGAATGTATGAAAGAAGAGAAGCTATTCACTTCTTATTCTGAGCTTCAAGCAATGAAAAACAAATGGAGAGAAGATATGTTAAGTGTTTATGCTAAGCGTATAGTACTATACTGGTTTAAGACTATTTTTTCACTTAGATATCGGCGAAAGATTTCCGATTACCGGTATGAATAGACCTATCATTTTACTAAATCGTAAATCATCCGAAATACTAGTACTAAGTATACAGTAAAACACTGGATTTGTTAACTTGTAGTTCAAACACAAATGTACCTGTTTAAAGTATGCCACCATGTCTAACACCGTGATTTATCTTTTAATTCTCAGATACACAAACAACCGAACTGTCAATATCTCCAACACCGTCAGAGGTATCTTCAATCTCCACGACAGAAGATTCAACCTGGATACATTCATCAACTTTATTACCTTCATATGATCTGACCTCAAGTTTAGTCGCTAAATTTGAAAATGAAACGACACATATAACAGAGCACCTCCAATCTAGTGATTTTAATTATACAGCTGTTGATCCAAGCAATATTTCCAGAGAATTAATGAACCAAACAAGTCTGAACAGAGATTTTAGTTCCTATGTTACTTTTAAAAGTAATTCTCATTTAAATACCGATCATTTTCCACTGACTACTGTACACCCGTCTACAAGTGTTTTAACAATACATACCTGTTCGGTGTCTACTTGTACATATTTCTCTCCACCTACTGACGAGACACGATCTTCACGTATGGTCGCACACATAACTGGTATGCCACCTACATCAATCACTACATCCCATTCTTCTGGAAATGAGTTGAATCAGACAAAACCACTAGATTCAGGTGATGAGTTTTCCGTCATTACTTTATTGTTTAGTTAATGAATATAATTATAGTAAAACCGAGCATAGTCTTTGTCGAGCATAGCCTTTATTTGCCAGTCAGCTTTCTGTTGAAATATGGCAGGCATATGAGTGACTCCTCTCGTG
This sequence comes from Spisula solida, assembly GCA_947247005.1. Taxonomy (NCBI): domain Eukaryota; kingdom Metazoa; phylum Mollusca; class Bivalvia; order Venerida; family Mactridae; genus Spisula; species Spisula solida. Next base: position 35,917,507 of record OX365947.1, on the reverse strand, counting down.
TTTGAACCCGGGTCGCCAGATTAGACGTCAAGCACGCTAACCATTGAGCTTCGGAGGCACATCAATTATTGCTCTTGGTGCCTTCAAAATGAGTCTTCTTACTTTTATAAACTTGGATTTTTTATATCAGTTAGAACATTCTCTCACTGCGCTACCCAATAATGACTACAAATTGTCTTCTTATAAGCTCTTAGTAATACCAATAGCCCCCTCCCTTTCTCTTCTACTTGCTGTCCCTTCATTCAAAACACAGGAACCCATTGGAAATACGTGCTTGCACTTCTATGGGTTATCCTTGACCAAAATGCCTAAATAATTACATACACACACAATAATAGATATTGCGTTCTAACCTATCGTATTCCAGTGTCCACTACAGTCGCTATAACAGCTGGGGTTGTGGCAATGTGTGCACTACTCGCCGTTATTGGGATGGCAGTTTACATCAGGTACGTTGTACAAGTTCAGTCTAGTTCCCGTTCCCCAATCTTACATTTCATTAGAATAGTACGAAGTTTGTAAAGATCGGGAACCAGACTAGTGCATTATTATGTTAATACTAGTAAGCTTTTCGAAACTGCGAAAGTAATGCTATCACGAAAAATAATGTTTCGCGGTATAAATGTCATTTGTGTTTCGAATATGTTTTTGCCCTTTAAAGTTGTTTGTACAAATTAAACGCTGTTTATGCGAGTAAATTATTTAATAACCTTTGGTTTCAGGAGACGTGTAACTAAGCAAATGAATTTTGGTTCAACCATTTTCTCAGAGGGACATCCTTCCAGAATCGAATTGGCAACATATTTAGTAAGTAGATTTCTAACATTAGATCTATCATTTAAATTGATGTAAACTGACGTAAAGTGACACTTTTTTAAACTACTGAATGACCAGTGTTTCAGTCAGTCCAGTCCCTAAATTGACCAAGCCAGTTCTTGGTGATATGTATGATTTGTTTAAATTTACACTGTATTTACTTGGCGATGAACTTAATGTTCATGCCAATAAATAATTTGTTCAAAATTGACTTTTCTACCTACTGCAGGTATGAAAACGTATTGCATAGGTTGCTGCTGTTTGGGTTTGTACATATAAAATATTCTTTCGAATTTTAGGATGATTACCCACCCGAGTTTCAAGATAATAGGTCAGAATCTGTTATAAGAAGTGTCGCCATGGGAGACGGCATTCCAAATTTATCGGGCAGCAGAAGAGCTGATCTTAAAATGAACAATGGATTAACGTCCTTGAACTCCGGGTTGTCATCGCTCAGTGGCCGGGCAAGAGAAAATGAATATGTTTTGTATTGACATACTGTAAAATCACTTATTTTTGTGGGCATTAAATTTCGTGGATTTTGGGTAAAAATTAATTTCATGGGGTCCTAAATTCGTGGATTACAAAATGGAAGAAGAAAAACAGCGTTAATATTGGTGTGGTTGATTAATGGTGGTGATTAAATTTCGCAGTCTAATTCAACCTCGAAATAAACGAAACTTTAACCCTCGCGAATAATAATGACTTTACATGATGTGTTTGTACAGGGAAGATGAAACATCGATTGGCTGTTTGTGAAGTTTTTATTTTTTATTAGCGTTTTTAGTTTGTTTTCTTAGATTATAACACAACACTTTCTTATTAACCCCTTGTTGTGTCAACATGTTAGGACCACATAGAGTTCCGCAGACGGATATAAAATGTTATACACGCAATGGTTGTTGAAAGTGTATGTAAAATTTACAGTTTCGCATTCAATTTAAGTTTGGTTATTCATTTATACAGTTATAACTTTTATTTGTATTGACTGTGTTGAATTTTCTTTTTTTATATTATATACACTTAGACTAATTGTATTTATTGTATGTAGTCCGTCCGATTACCGCAGTAGAAAGAGCACAGTTTAAACGTAAGTTCTGCTAATCGCCAGCAGCTAAACATTTGTATTATGGAATAATTGTTCAATTGGGTCCAAAGATATGGAGTGGACACGAATTCTAAGACTCGAATGTTAATTTTAAACTCTGACCTTGAGCCATGCTAGTAAAGATGAACATTGGGTCTGCATACAGTCTGTATGAGTTACGCATTTGATAAATATGTCGTGGATGTTGATCATACAAGGGCTCCGGTTTAAACGATATACAGGCTTCGAGTGGATGCGGTTTTGATACAGACGAATGGACGGATACCATCCCTATGACCCGCCTACCATGCGTACATACAGTACAGGAATAATGTACTGCACAATCCAGATAGAAGAATACTCTAAACTAACTCCCTGAATTGCTTGGACAATTTTCGTTTTGAATATGAGGATACAATAAAACCAAGTACAAAATGTACAATAATTTGTTACAACATAAAGTAAATCACAAAATCCAACACTTATGATAATAATACTGTTATTACCTCCAATGTTGGAGAGCTCATACAAATGTGCAACAATATATACAAGGAGAGCATATATACATGTTAATAAAATACAAATAACACAAAGAAAGCCCTCCCACAATTACCCCCCAAATGGGTGTTTCTCGAGCAGCGTCAGATACCACTGCCACGAGAAACTGACTCCAAAGGAATAGTGACACTTCCTTTAAGGAGACCCCCCACTTCAAAGAACTAATATTTTCATACTTTCCTTAGGAAGGCAACATAATAAAGAAATATAAAGGATACTTAATACGTTTAAGGTTTCAGAAGCAAACTCATGTCAACACTAACAACACAATCCTACAACATGACGAGTCGGTGAACTTGGTCACAAATAGTTGCATTATACAAAACGTACGTACCGAAAATAATGCATGCTCGGCTTGCTCGCCCTTGTTTCATCAAATCCTCTTTCCCAGTAGCTCTTGTATGTCTGGTTTGTCGTAATAACGTAACTATATAACTATATAACTATATAACTATATAACTATATAACTATATAACTATATAACTCGGACAGGAATATAAGTTACATTCATTGTAAAAAATGTAGAAGACAGTTAATAACAATTTACTGTCAGCGTCTGTTTCTTTCGAGCCAATTCATTCATTGTAAATGAAATTTATTTTTATTTCGCACATTGATAGGTCTACCTGCCACTACAATATACATACGAATCAACAATACAACTTAAAAGTAAGATCTGACAATGTTTTCGTTAAGACCTGAAGGTGGTTTCGTTAATAAGACCTGAAAGTGGCTTCGTTAATAGTAAAGACCTGACAGTGATTTCGTTAATAAGACCTGAAAGTGGCTTCGTTAATAGTAAAGACCGGGCAGTGGCTTCATTAATTAGACCTGAAAGTGGCTTCGTTAAGACCTGAAGGTGGCTTCGTTAAGATCTGACAGTGGCTTCGTTAAGATCTGACAGTGGCTTCCTTAAGACAAGACAGTAACTACGTTAAGATCTGACAGTGGCTTCCTTAAGACAAGACAATGGCTGACTGACAGTGGATGTGTTAAGATATGACAGTGGCCTTCGCTCAGACCTGACAATGACTTCGTTAAGATCTGACAGTCTAGTAGCTTTGTTCAGACAGGACAGTAACTACGTTAAGATCTGGCAGTGGCTTCCTTAAGACAAGACAATGGCTGACTGACAGTGGCTGTGTTAAGATACTAGTACTAGTATGACAGTGGATCGTTAAGACCTGACAGTAACCTTTTTTGGTGTGAAATACAGTCCTTTGATACATATTTTACCAATTTACCTTAGTATTTCATTGCCTAAAATGTAATTAACAGCTACAACACGTTTCTCTCGAAAATGAGGATTTTAAAAAATCTCCCTTACAACCGATATTTTGCCTCTCCAAATAAGTTGGAACACCATGAAATACGAGGTCCTTACTATCAATCGGCGATATGCTAAAGTGTTGAGTCTAACGAGAAAGCGCGTACACACACAGATGCCCAGTCACACATTGCATGACAATGCTCCGGCCCACAAGACTATGCTAGTACAACCAAAGTCAACAAGTTTGTTGTGAGTGTGGAGTTTGACTTTTTGAAGACCCAGAATGTGTTGGTTCGCAGAGCTTGTATTTACCAGTTCTGTGAAGACGATCAGTATTTTTCGTCACTGGCAAGAAGGGTGTTTTACGTTTTGTGACTCTTGGTGAAATGGCATGTGTTGTTTGTTATACTGGTAAAATGGAACTCCTCTAAATTTGCAAATAGATAAAATTGAGCACACAGTAAAAAATGCTCATACGTTTCAAAAACGTCTTCGGACAAAATAGTTTCCAGAGCACTTTCCTTTTCGTTAGTGCTCTCGGTCATAAACACAGCCTCACCATCGATAATTAATGTTATAAAGTTTTAAAATATATTGTGTTGTAGATGTTGATAATATTATGTTATTTCATTCAATTTAGTTACATACTAGTAGTAGATACTGGTAGTAGGTTAAGATCATGTGGCACCAGCTCTGTGTTTTCGTCATAGTTCAGGTTCAATCCGGTCATTATATTAGAAACATTAGCATTTTTATCACATGACAAGTTTTCTTTCAAACAAGTTCGATCAGTCTCCATAATATATGCCATACATTGTTGTTTTAGTTACATTATTCAACATTCTCACAGCACAACAGGGTATTGACGCATTATATGTGTGTAGAGCCTGCTTCCCTGACCGAATTTCTATTATCTTTTTGTCTTCTATCTTGTATACTCGTACACAATATTATACGATATTTATTTAAAGTCAAACACGAACATAAAATTTTTTAATAATTTATATGCACAATAACCTGTGTTCTGTATCAAACAATGCACTCGCCTTCATAATGAAGTACAGTACGGTAAGTTATGCCAATATTTACATATAAATAATGTCTAACTTGCGTTAATTATTGGTAATATCATTTGCATTACACATTTTTTTTATCACCATAAGCTGTATCAGTCATAATTTAAACACTGTTTGATAAGAAATAGTCTAATTTGCGTAATTTTAAGACCACGCTCAAAGGGGTATGTACAGTAGAGTCACGAAGTATAAACATTGCAACATCCTGGGCACGTAGATGTTCCAATCCTGTAAAAAGCGGAGCCAATTTCCAGCCTTCGTGGCTCCACCCATTTACCCACATGGGCCTCAAATACGTATACACAGATTTATGACGGAGGCACGGATACCATGGTAACCAACCCACGAGATTCAGAGCTTCGACCTTGATATAAAAACAGCTTTGATTTTACCTGGGACCGAGTATCCAGGGTCCCTGATTTACGTATTTTAATGACCATGATAGTTTGTCGTTGTTCTTTCTTTAATTGGTTTACTTAACATATGTCTTTCTATCTCTTGTTACTGTCTAACGCCTATTACGATCGAGTATTATTGGCTGTTTGTTCTTTCAAAAATGGTGCAGATTTGTTTTTACCTACGGTAGTTTGAATTATAATATTTATTTGGCATTAGATGTTTATAACATGGCACATCAATTCAGATAATAAATAACACCAAATATAAATAAAACATGTTCATTAAAAGACAGAATAACAAATACATTATTTTAAATTTTCACAAGGAAGCCATGTCAAACACACCCACACCAAGGAAATAACACAAACATAGGAGACCTCTTATTTGTGAGTGTTACAATGCATGTGAGTGCGTTTTTGTTGATGAAACATTAAGAAACAATGATATGCCTATACGCAAAGTCCTAAGTTAACGCTAGTGTACGCCATAGCCGAAATACCGAGCATAGCCTTTATAGCAATGTGTAACGTTTAACACTGTGGGGAGATTTGTATGGCGTACCATTTGGGTCAAAAATATATACATGCATACGGTAAGCTATTATATATACGTGCAAATTATATATATTATTGTACGTGCACGTACATATTAAAGTTTACCGTAAGCATGAACAGACTTTTGACCCAAATGGTACGCCATAGTTTTGGATAAATGAGACAACGGGATACAGACCCTGGAGGAATGCACAGTGCTCACCTTTAAATTACCTATTATCCTCTATGGTTTCAGCCACTTAAGAATCAACATCATATGTTTGCCAAAAACTAGGTAAAAAAGATAAGCCATCTTTATTTAAAGTCGGTTATGAGTTAACACATATAGTTAGCTTAAAGCTTGTATCCGACATAAACATTGACTATCCAGTAACATGTACACGCTTGAATAATGTTGCGGACATAATATTTAGTTGGTTTTTAATCTACACAACTTGACCAAAGTTTTTTGTTTGTCTATCTATCTTTAAATACTGCTAAAGCCCCTTTCGTGTAAACTAGCAGGTGCGCGTCAGGTGCAAGATAAAAGCAACTTAACAGTAATGAAAGAAGACTTCAAAGTGAGAAAGTGAGAAGAAATAAAGTGTGATAGTGTTAAATAAAAGGTGAAAGTGTTTATAGTTTAAAAGCTGATAAAAACACTGTTCCGGTGCTCAGGGGCGGTTTGAGATGAAAGAGGGGCTAAGATGTGCTTAAACCCCTCTATGTCTGTCTGGAGGACTATGTGGCTCGGTAAGCCATTCCAAAGATCGTCTGTATAAGGAAAGAATGAATATTTATAGTAACTATCAGTGGTGTGAATTTGTCTGTATGAAAAAGAGAGCATGTGGCGTGTCATTCTCACATGTGCCACAAGATATGATGGAACTGGCACTGCCACAAAGCCATACATACTTGTGTAGACTATTTGAAAAAATATAGCTATTTAAATGACCCGGTGTGTTGATCTTAATTCTATATAGTGTTTCCTATGGTTTCAGCCACTCAAGTTGAATGTCCAAGAAATTATATAGTGAAATATTTTAGTGGTTATGTATTCTCTTTCTAAGTCTACCTAAGTTTATACATAATTTTATTTACTTCAAATGCCTTCAGAGAGTAGAGCACACTGTTTTTTTTCAAAAGCCCTACTAAAATAATCACTAGTTTTCTTGTTTTTGTTACAAAATCGCTAAAAATGGCTAGTTTTAACCTAAGGGAGACAATCGCTGAATAACTAAAACCCGTGTATGGTATCCGGTACGGCAGGATCTGTCATTTTACCCGGTCAGACACTACTTCCGGTAAAATTTACACGTCAATATTGGTGACACGAAGTTTCTTTCTGCTTTTATGCGTGTTTTTCTCTGAATTCCTGCAAGACGTTCCTGTGATATTATAAGCAGAGGTCATGTTGACCAAGTTTGAAACGAAATCAGCCCGCGTCAAAGGTAATTATTGTCATTTTTCGAAGAAATTCAGTGAATTGACAAGCCGGTAAATTCATGAAATTCGGCTCTGACATTTTGACATGATTTGATGATCATAGATACGACAGAAATGAGATGTTGAGTTCCCTGTTGATATATTGCTCATTTCTATGGAGCTGCATCATCTTGAATATTAAGTGCATCAGAGGAGAAAGTATACATGATTATGGAATGAAAGCTACGCCTCCCCCCACCGACCTCTAACCACCACAGTTATCTCCCTTTTAGGTTTCGACTACTGGAGCCCGTTGTCTAACTAAGGTGCTACTGAGCGCTTTTTTGTAGTGCTTTACTATGTCTATGAAATGACACGCTACCGGCGAGCAGTGTTCGTTGATAGCATACCGTTTAGTCCAAGTTCTTTGACCATGATCATTCCATTTCATCGTCAAAGCGGTTTGTTCTTTGAAACCTAACCGGTCCACAACTCAGGTTGAGTCGCGTTTGTTTTATGACAAAATAATCATTGACACCCTATCAATTGGACCATATATATTGATTTTATTCTATCAGTGTACCCCAAAAAACACAATGTTTTGCAAGAAATACCATCAATTCCATAGATTGTTTCAAACCTCTACAGTTTCACCGTTTTCCTTTACTAACACCATTTATTTGAATGGAATAATATCAAAAGTGTTCCGAAATGAACCATGTGATCAATGTATTCATTTTTCAAGATAGTCCTCTGCGTAAATTGCAATATTTATTTGTGCAAATAGGAGTTAAATAAGTTATAGCCTAAATTACGTGTTTGTTTCTTATGTAAAGGTATATCAAAAGGTTTTATTTAGTTTTAAGACGTTTTTGACCATGTTTCATCAAATTAAGGATTTTTCGAAAAAACGACTCCCACACACCTGTGATAAATTAATTATTCAAAATGGCCGTCGAAGCTGATTAAACACGGAAGTAAATAAACTTGAAGCAATATATGATTATCAGTAGGTGTCACATTGACTGTTATATGACAAAACTTTTGAAAAATATAACATTTATACGCATATAATAGTTTTTGGGTGAATTTTGAACAATGAACTTGCATTTTAGGCAACAGTGGATTATGCATTTTAGGCAACAGTGGATTATTGTAGGGGACAATTCCATTACTAAATGGTCCACACGTCAGTGTAAATAAAAGACCATCTAGTTATAATATCCGAACTATTTCTCAGCACTTAACTAGGAATCAATTTTGCTTTATTATGCAAAGGTCTGCTATCTGCAAGTGTTCTCCGGTAGCATAGAAATTTTTCTCTTGTTGGCTACGTAGCGTTTTTGAAGCGAGCCGTTTCCTAGCATAGTGCTATCGAAGGGCTTCTGATGGGACCTTTTAACATAAACATGATGATGATTATGGTAATCTGCATTTAACAGGTAAAAATTCAAGATATAAAGAATGTCAGCAAATGGCCTGTCATAAAATTCTGCTTGACATCATCATGTACAAACAGTGGGGTATTATCAACACTTCATCACCACTTTCAATAGTTGGTACACATGTCCATGTATGAACAGGGGTGTCAATATTCCTGATTAATCCAGAATTCCGGATTTATACATCCTGAACGAGCTATGGTTTCTGTCCAAAATAAAAGTTATTTGATGAAAATATCTCAAGAAATGGAAAAGTTGTGGTCAATTTAATCTGCTCTGAAGGATTTCATTCAAGAAAAACTGAGTTAAATATGGAAATAATGTGGTTGAATGCCTCTTGTTTGGCAAAAATGGTTGACCGCATATGATTTTCCTGATTTTTAACTTGGCTCTGTTGACACCCCTGATGAAGAACTTGATTAAAAATAGGTTGGTCGATCATTGACTTGAATTCATTATTATATCTTCTTTTTCAGGGCTGTCATTTCATCCAAAACGACCATGGGTTCTGGCAAGTTTGTTTAATGGAGTAATTCAACTGTGGGATTATCGTATGTGCACTCTGATTGACAAGTTTGACGAGCATGATGGTATGATACTCTTATAACTTATATCTCTCGTATAATCAAACATTTATGATCATACAACAACAACAATATTTATTCAGCAGCAATTTCAGCTTCTAAGCAACAATTTGGCTACAAGTATGACAAAGTAATGAAGTGGTTCAGTCATGTTTTGTGGCCTTTATACATGTCTTACCAGCATTCAGATTGCTGTATATCCGCTAACTGGAAATGTCGCCTTTAACTGGAAGGGACCTTATAACTTGTACATCAAAATCAACCTTCTATAACCAAAATCAACTTGTATTTTATTATAAAAGATAATTGATCTATGACAGATTTCATATATGACCATCCAATACAGCTACTCAATCACTATAATAAGCCTTTTTGAGGGATCTGATCTAAACAGTATTTTTGCTGTAAATTATATGTTTAATCTACAAAAAAGTATTAAAATCAGTTTTGCACAAATTTTAAACTGCTAAAATGTGCATTTGGATTTGTTGTTGCAGATAAATACTTTATGACGAGCCGTCATATACATTTGTAAACGTTGATTGTGGTGCTTGTTATTTCAGGGCCTGTAAGAGGTATATGTTTTCATACACAGCAACCTTTATTTGTGTCTGGTGGAGATGATTATAAGATCAAGGTAAAAATTGACTTTTACCATTTTATAGGCAAAAACACCCATGATTTTAAGTGAAAATGACACTTCAAACCAATATATTGAGGGTCAAAATATGGCTTTTTGGAAACTATAAGGGTCAAAACCCCTACTCCCAAGTCAAATGGAACCCCTGAGTTACAACACGTATATAATATATATAAAAAAGTATCAAAATGACCCTTCAGATTCAGTAGCTAGTGGAATCCCTAGTTGTTTATGATTTCCCGTCCTCATTTTCCATTTCTACAACTGGTTTGTGTTTACATTGCTAGTAATTTAAGTAAATATTTTTGTTAAAAATGATTTTCTAGTTGTAATATCCATGCATATTGCTGTACCACTGTTGAACATATTGTAATAATTATTTACAAGATGTTTATTCTGATATGTTGTTGAGTGTTTATATTGTTATAGTTATTAGAGCTTAAGAAAGCTGAACCCCTGTTTATTAGACATTAACTGGATTGATTGTTCATTGATGTAGTTTTGTTTTAATATACCAGTTATATATGTTTGATATACATAACAATTTTTTCTGCTCAACAGTATTGTATTATGTATGATTATTGTGTTATTGTATTACAGGTGTGGAATTACAAACAGAGAAGATGTTTGTTCACATTGCTTGGGCATCAGGATTATATCCGAACTACGACATTTCATCATGTAAGATATGGCTTACTTACCTCGATGATTTTAACACTATATGGATGGCCACCCTCCCCCTAAAAATGAAAACAATCAGAGAAATGAACTTATGCGTATATCTGTGATTTCTATTAGATATCTTTGTGCTTTGCACTACTGCCACTAAATAGGGGATACACAAACCTGAATATTGTATTGGATGTCTGTCTGGATGGATGTCTGAAAAGTTTGTTCACAAAATTAATGTTCTTAACCATTTGTCAGACTTCACATGAATAGTTTGTGCCTAGCTTATATTTGCACATTGTCCGAGATATTTTGTCAGACGAATATTAGTAGAGTTATGGCCCTTTGTGGGACACATACGTTTTTGTATTTAAAGTGCTTCAAGTTTAATCTTAGGAGGAAAAGGGTCCTGGGAGTTGAGATACTCTGTCAGAACACTCAGATAATAGGTATTCACAGGGAGGTAATTGATATTTCCATCGTTTCGATATTCTATCTGTACCGTGGACTTATGAAATGGGAGGTTACTCAGTCAATATCATGAATTTGTGTTCAATAATGTAAAGTTATCTATTGCTTGTTTAGTCTTGGTTAACTCAGAAACCAGAAAACTGTTGTTTCTGAAAAGGTCATTTAGAAAACTTGAACATTTGAAACATATTCAGGTAAACAGGTATGGTCTACTGACCACCATTTGTAAGTGATGAAATGCTGTGAAAGCCAATCAATTGTTTGTTGTATTCATGTAAATGTTTGTTATTTATCAGGAATACCCTTGGATTCTGAGTGCCTCTGATGATCAGACTATCAGAATATGGAACTGGCAATCCAGAAATTGTATATGGTTAGTAACTTCTTACACTTAATATGATGTCAAGTTACTGCTTTCTTTCATCCTATTGTATTTATATATTTAATCGAATCAGGGTCAGAACGGCCCACTTCCCAGAAAAGCCCAGTGACCAGAACGACTCACTAACCCAAAAGGCCCGGCTAATAAATAAAGTTTGATGATGTATTTTTGCGGAATGAACTGAAAAATACTTGGTATAGTTTGTTGTCTGCACTTAACTGCTTAAATATTTATATTATTTGAGTTTAATTGTTGTTTGCAAACTCTGATTTTTGAAAGTGGACCGTTAGGTACACCTCAAGTGTGGGCAACTCTGGTTCATTTATATTGAGCCAGTCTGACCTGATACCATTTTAGCAGTTTTGTAAAAGCATTTTTGTTAGTATTGATAGTATCTGACCTCTGAACCGTAACCTTTGGGGATCCACTATATAAAGTCTATAGCTTAAAGTGCAGTCACAGCTCTATACTCCTTTTCAATCTAATGAATCTATACTTGTAGAGCTCCAATGAATTATGGTAGAAAATTTCATTGAAAAACATTAATAAAGAAAAATGTCACAGCACACGTCCTAACAATTTTCTGGACACCCCTCTTATAAAACTTTAGAATATTTATTTTTATCATGTTTGATTGACATTCAGTGTGATTTAAATCACTTTCTAGTGTCTGCCTCTGGATTTTATGTGTATGTTCATTACTTATCACAGCCGCATTAGTTGCATTACATAAGTTTTCAAGTTGTGTAAGTTAACCATTAATTTTAGTAGAGAAAAAAGTGGACTGGTTGGCCGAAACAAATTAATACAGACAGTGTTTCTGGTAACATGCTGAAACAAGGTTGGTTGGAAAAACATTTTATTGTTCAACCTTATTTTATTCATTTTTATGCACTGGAAAGTTAACAAGCAATGGTGACTTCCAGTGAAACATCAATAAAATGTTTACAGTAGGGGGAATATACAGGGGTAGGTTAGTAGAACCACACTATCAATCTATTGTGAACTTACAAGGATTTGGTCTCACAATCAAGTTAGTTGAGTTTTCGTTGTTCTGAATATTACAATTGAACATAACATAAAATTTCAGTGTACTAGCCGGCCACAGTCATTTTGTTATGTGTGCACAGTTTCATCCATCTGATGACCTGATTGTGTCGGCCTCGTTAGATCAGACTGTACGTGTATGGGATATCTCTGGTCTACGTAAGAAGAATGTCTCACCAGGTAAGTTGTGTACTACAGGACTGATGTTCTCTGTTGTTGGTTGAACTATATCAGTCTACACTCTCAATACTTCTCTAACTGTTGTGTTTCAATTACTGTAAAATCAGTTATTTTCGTGGGCATTAAATTTCGTGGTTATGAAAATGTAATATACGATTTCTAAATATTTAAAGGATAGCCTCTGTCCCAGTCATTCATAAAAACCAAGTGGTGTGTCTGTCTGCGAGGCATATAAGTAGTTAATATTATCAGATTTGTCGTTTTACATAACCTTGAAGAGAAACCATTGTTCCATATTTGAAAGATCGATAATTTGTGGGCAGTGATTTTTTTCCTTCTTTATTAGCGTCCGCTAAACAGACCCTTTCCCAATTGCAAAAAGGCTATAATTTTCCCAAATTTGAATGGAGAAATTCCCAATAAACAATTTAAAAAATATTTTCAAAATCGGGACTTAAAATGATAAAGTTATGAACATTTTTGACAAGAGGTCAAGCATACAAGTTCAAAGAAACCAGTAAACATTCACATGTAATCTCTTTTTCTGTTTTATTTGGCCTTTCTGCTTCATGGACTTCCCAATTTCAAGTTGTCATGACGCGAACATTCCCAATCTGAAGGGACCCGGACCCTTTCCCAAAGAGACAAAAAATCACTGGTGGGGATTGGATTTTGTGGTTAAGTTCGAACACAAATTAAAAAAAATTTAACCCCCACAAAAAATACTGATTATGCAGTATTGCACATTTATAGCAATCACATTTAGGCAATTTCTGTATGTACTGTATTAGTCAATGGATGGTTCTAAAGGAAGTGAATTTTAAATTTCAGACATTTGGCGCTTTGAAATATTTGCAATTTTCTATTTCTAAGTGGACTTTGTAAGGCCAAAATTTACACACGAGGAAATGTCGGTCTTTTACGTAAATTCACGAATTTTGCCTTTATGTCGGATTGTCCTTGTAGCTAACTTAATCACTTGTACAGTCTTTTTAGATTTGAAATATATGTATATGTGTAAAATCTATTATAAATGATGCTGCTTTAACAAACTATGAATTACAACCATTCTATATACAACTATAACAACATATCTATAATTTCCTAACATATATAAACCATACTGTGTGTGTGTGTCTAACACATCTACACACAATATTTCCTGTAGAATTCTAACATATTACATGGACATTACTGCTTCTCCACCTTGATACTATCAGGGTTTTTTTTTGAAAGAAACTTCAGGTGACCATACGTCATTTATAGAGAATTTTCTGTTTATGATATCAGCTGTATAAAACTCTAACGTTAAATGACACTTATTTTTTGTGGGGTGTCGCTAAATGATACAGAGGGTTTAAAATGGTAATGTTAAACAAGATTGTTTCAGGCCTAGTAGTCAAAATATTTCTGTTTGGACCGTTTTACTCAATCGAAAATGTAGCAAGTTGCGCACCATGCATGCAAACTCTATAGAGTCTCTTAGAATATATACCGGGCAAAAAAGGAAAAAATTCTACTATATAGTATAGTTATCATCCTTAGTTACTGAGAATAACTTCTTGGTAATGATTTTAATTTTAAGTGTTTAAGACAGAATCTTTAAGAGGCATTGCAATATGAAACAATTTACTATGGTATATGGTATGGTATAATAAAATCTCTAAAAGGGGCACCTTAGTGCTCGCGGACTCCGAAATTAGCTTCAAAAGGGGGCACTTCAGTTTGCACAGGTTCCTATGACAAGTGCAGTATGGTCTTTGTCTGCTAACAGCTGCTCTGATTCAACTACTGCATCACTCTCTTATTATCCTAAATGGACTGTACTTCCTATGTAGTCACTGTTTATTTTTTGTCTGGTATAGATTCTTAAATTCCTAGCTAATCTATTACTATTTTCTCCGCTCTGTTTCTGTATAATTATGATCATTTGTATAGTTGAATTCGTGGTGGTTGGATATCTACATTATACTCTGTATCAACCAGGCTTTTCAACAGAAAATACTGGTTATAAGATTGAGACATTTGGCAGGTTGTGTGACTGGTATCAGGTGGTCAGGTTTAGACACTTTCATGACATCATATCTCGTTATATATTGATGTTATAGTCATGAAAGTTCACCAGAATATGCTTCAGCTCTTGCAGTTGTGCATCAGTATTTTTGTTTTTATTGGAACAACATTTTGGCAGAGTTATCTGCCTTGTTCGGAAACCTGGATGTCATGGAGTTTCCATGCTTACATGTAGCTCTTTGCTAAACTCCTTACTTGACTTATTTCAGCCGAACAGTCTCAGAGTGAGTAATACTTCCTATGTTAGCATGACAGTAATGTCTGAAAATTGGGCATTGCACCTCCAAAATATAAAATGTGAATTTTGAATGTTTGGCTACAAATTGTCATCTGTATAATTATGTACAAACCTATATCAGTAAGCTATGTCCCTGGTTCCCTGTTTGTTACACATATACCATAGTTGTTGGTGGATAGTATGGTTGGTTGAAGAGATCTGTAATCCTTTGTAATACAGAATATGCAGTCAATAACGATTCTGGTTAAAGGGTCCATTCTTCTTAAGTATAGGTATTTGGGCTAATATTAAATATTGGTAAAAAGAAACGTTCAGTACAATTTATTCTATTGCTAGATTAATTCTATTAAAACAATTGTATTCAAGGGAGCTTGGTATGGTTGTTATATTAATTGTAAATGGTTGTGGGAAAAGTTACTGAATTCATGTTTCTGGTGTATGTTGTTGGGATATCATTTGAAATCACAATAAAATATCAGTTCCTATTGATTGCAGCATTTTACGTGACTCCAAAAAGTTTGGCCATAAGTTAATGCTCACCACCCCATATAGTTTTAATGTTGTACATACATTTTAAGGATAATAGTACACAGTCAAGTGAGCGATTTAGGGTCATTATGACACTCCTGTATTGCAATATCAACAGTCAGACACAGCTAAAACAAATCCATGCTTGTTTTTATTTTTTGGCAACTTAGGATACTGAACTAATTTTAGATTACACGTTTGTGTATTATTGATAAATAACTGCTTGAATTATATAAATTATCCTTAAAAATAAGCAATGACTTAGTTTTTGTATGGCTTAACTTCATCACAATCAAGTACATAGTTACCTGTATATCCCCAATTACATTTTGTATATTATTTGAGGTCCAAATATGGGTCATAATACATTTTCTTTGAAAATTTGCACTATCCAGAATTTACCCGTACATGTGAATATGCATGTATGTACCCTTAAACTTAGGTATTCACAAACTTAATGTGTCCTGTTGAATTTAAGAAGATTTAATATGAATGCAAATAGTTGGTGCTAGTATATTACATACAATAATGTATACTTGTTCTTCAGAACGTATCTAGGTATACAGCATGATCTTTGACTTGCCTGCTAGGCAACCGTCTGTGTCTGTTTGTCTATTTCCCCATTCTGACTATATTTGTGAAATATTCATATCACAATATGACTGTTCACTTTGTTTAAAACAACAGTTGTTGCAAAAATGAAAAATTTCAATATTTGATTTTATGATTGATCTATAATAAGCCTGATGAAAATGACAGCATTTACTGTAACATATTGTGTTACTATATTTAGCTTGGTATCGAGGTGAGGATAATTTAGGAAATTCATTACGATTGTTGAAATTGTATTTATATTTCCATGTTACTAAAACAATGTTACATACTCTTTCCTTCATGTTGTGTTCCTACAAAGTTTGATTGTTGTAGTTTGTATTGCTTGTTTGTTTGGTTAAGTTGAGTTGTACCAGGTACTCCTACTCCGCTGTTCAGAATTTCATCAATCAAAAATGATGGTCAGTTAACCATATCATTACTCCTGGAATTAATTATTATCCAATACAAAAACTAGCTTGATTCCCTCGAAGTTGAAGGGCGTTAGCTGATCTGGCTTGAAAAACTGAATGACTACACATTTATGACTGTCTCAATCAATCTCAAACATACAACATACAACACTGACTTCCCCAAGCAACTGAAAACTGCTCCACATGTGGAGTATGTGATCATAGCCAATGTCACAGAAGATCATAACCATTCAAACCTAGGGATCAAACTTAAAGCTGCTGTGTGCCAGTCTATTGCTCTGTATGGTTACCATAGTTAAAATCTAAGTGTGGTGTTTTGTTTTCCTTCTATATATTCAAGAATGGTATTAATGTAATTTCTTTATTTACCTATTTCTGTATATCTCCTCGCCGAATATGTTCTATACTAAATACCTTTTTTATCACATCCATAATAACACCTTCTCAACAGTAAAAACCCTCACATTTCAGGTCTTTCTATTGTCTCTTTTCAACATCTGGTTTGTGATCAACTCAATAAATAAGATGACCAGTTTTCTAGTATTTTTTGGTCTTTTACTTTATCTTTCTTCTTCTTAATAACTGCTATTTGTTCCATATTTTTCTTATCTTATTTTAAGTTTTACCTTTTTGTTGACAATATGTAACAGATAGTATGAAAGTGACAGTATGTTATTGATGGGTGAGACAAATTGACCATTTGCAAGTGTCCAGATTGCATTCAGCCTATTTGTTGTAGATTGTGTGTGGAAGGGTTTCAAGTAAATTAGTAGGATTACGCAACCATGTGTATCATATGATAGCCACTAAATACAACAACATTGAACTTATATTCAATATTAACAAAATTAATTAAATATTACTTCTAGTCTACAAAAAGTAAATATATGATAAGCCCGGCCTGTTATTGAACAACTGTTTGACAATGGTGACTGGTGAAATGAATAATTTTGCATGTATTGAGAAATTTGTTACTGGTATACATTTCATTATTTATGATATGTGGAAACCCGCAAAATGTCTTATCTTATTATTTACCATGTTATATGTACAGTAACATGTTGACCTGATCTTGACCTTTATGCATGAATACATTACAAAGTTTTATGCAGATTATGTCATGTTGTAAAAGTGAATCATGCCTTGTTGGTCTATATAAATTTCTGCCATTTATAAGACCAGAGAAAATATGGTCTTAATAGCCCATCAGCCTCAAAAGCTGACCATTTTTGTTATAAAATTAAGACTTTGGTTCTTTAAAAATGGTGAATATCTGCATAATGCGAGTACAAGTGGTCTATTATGCTTATAGAGGTGAAGAAGATGAGGTTAACATGTATGACCTATGTACCGGAATGGTGTCACCAGGCCCAACTCTCCTGAGGCATCTCAAGTAGAAATCTCAGCTCAAATTTAAAATAAATCAGAAAAAGTTCCTGTAAGCAACTCAGAGTAATGTTTCTGTTTCGCAATGCTAAATTTGAGCCCAGCTTCCCATGTAAATTAACTTACATGGCAATATATGAGATGAGATTTACAAAGGTAGCTCAGATTGAGAAGTTTCAGGAGATCCAGGCCTGTCCTATCTTTTTGTTTCTTTCACTGTTTACACTGTATTAAACTAGCTTCTGATAGTATTATGTTAATATGTCAGTAACATTGGATCTATACATTTATTGCAGGATCAAACTCACTTGAAGATCGATTGAGGAATTCCGGACAACCAGATTTATTTGGAATGTCAGATGCTGTTGTGAAACACGTCCTTGAGGGACATGACAGGGGAGTGAACTGGTGTGCATTCCATCCTAACCTTCCACTGATTGTATCAGGGGCCGATGATAGACAGGTCAAGTTGTGGAGAATGAATGGTAAGACAATTGGTGTAGATGAGTTATCAGGATGAGACATAAGTTTTCATGATGAGACATAAGTTTTCATGATGAGACATAAGTTAGCATGATGAGACATAAGTTATTATGATGAGACATAAGTTATCAGGATCAGATATAAGTTATCAGTATCAGATGTAAGTTATCACGATCAGACATAAGTTATCACTATCAGACAAAAATTATCAGGATCAGACATATTAAGTTATCAGTGTCAGACATAAGTCGTCACGATCAGACATAAGTTATCAGTATCTGACATAAGTTATCACGATCAGACATAAGTTATCACGATCAGACATAAGTTATGAACATGTAGTGATGTATGAAGGTTTCAACACTTAAGTGTATATCTAAAAACTTATACTTGCATATCAAAGAGTAAACATGTTCATGTTCTATCCAATTTCTTCCTCTTTTTCCATATTAAATGGCCATTTATATCTTAAGTTGTTGTATGGTTATATGATCTGCACAATCTTCTGTTGGTTGCTGGCGTCTTCCAATGAGTTGATCTTAAAGTACATGTCTTAAGGTTAAACTTTCTGTTGTTCCTCCACCGAATTAATCTGGCAATGTATGCCAAAAATGTCATCTACAGTACAACCTCTCTAGAGGCCCTATGTAGAGCAACAACCTCTATATAACAGCGAAGATATGCAACTCCTAAAGGGTGTTGCTCTATAGAGGTTGTAATGGACTTCAAAAAGACTAGGCACTAGGGCATTTCAACATTGGGCAATTAGCCAGGGATAAAACAGAATGGCCCCCTCACTACGACTGTCTCAGTCAGTAAATATAAAAAGAAAGATTTGCAGTAAACAATATATTTGATATGTATATAATGATTCCTTGCATTGGTTTGGTAATAGCTATTTTATGATCTTTTTAAATCATAGGCTTATATATGTTTAACAATGTGTTTGTTTCAGACTCAAAGGCTTGGGAGGTAGACACATGTCGTGGTCACTATAACAATGTATCATGTTGTTTGTTCCATCCAAGACAGGAACTCATTCTGAGTAACTCTGAAGACAAAAGTATCAGAGTATGGGACATGAGTAAAAGGTATGTACCACTACAAGTTCTCTTCTAACTTTCATAACATTCAAATTTGTTCTATTTCTTATCAGCTTTTCTATGATGTTGAATATTCTAGGTATGTTGTTAGGCAGCAGACAAGCTACCGTGTGCTGTCAAACTGCTGGTTTAAACTTGTGCTTTCCGCTCTGACAGTAACTTTGTTTTGAAAAAAAATAGAAAAATGATTCCACCATTTGGTTTAGTAGGAAATGAGTTATCATTATTATACTTGCTGTATGGGTGGCTTGTGTGAATAGGAAGCTTGCCGTTGAATGATGCTGGTGGGCAGATCTGCTGGTGGGGTCAATTTCACTGTTACTATAAAAAGAAAATAACATATCAGAACAGTTCCTTACTGGAATTTCAAACCATTGCCTTCCCAATATATTGGCATTGATCATGTAGCCATTGAAGAAATTACTTTCACTAAGTACTACAAAATTGTTTATAGAATAAAAGATATTGACGGATAAAGTTTCCTGTGCTTGGCTGTTTCAGTTGAGTGCTGTCTATTCTGTCTGATCTTTACTATCTTATGTATTATTGTAGAACTGGTGTTCAGACATTCCGTCGAGAGAATGATAGATTCTGGATTATGGGCGCACATCCTACACTGAATGTGTTTGCTGCTGGGCACGATAGTGGTATGATTATCTTCAAGTTAGAGAGAGAAAGACCAGCGTATGCCGTATCTGGAAATATCTTGTATTACGTCAAAGAGAAATATCTTAGAAAATTGGATTTTATGACGAACAAGGACTTACCAGTGATGCAACTACGAGGGTAAATAACTTCCTATATACTTGTGATTTCTTTAGCATGATATGTTACTGAAAACATTGCTAATATTTTACTGTAAAATCTTAAATCTCATAACATATGATGACGTCAATAGCAATTTGGCATGGAAACGTATCATCGTTGGATCAAATTCATTAGTTCTAGCGTTGTTTTGACCCATTAGATATAGTAATGTGATAAAAAGGTCCACCACTCGTTGTCTTTGGGATCAACATTTCCTGAACTCATCTGGCTCACTGATTAACTTGTGTTCACAAGACTCGTTTAAGAAATATTGATCTCCAGAGACAACTCATGACGGATCCTCATAACATATCCTTTTGTGGGATACTCAGACTGGAGAGAAATCTCAAGTTGAGCTGAGATACATACCCAAAAGGTATCAGGAGATTGTGGCCAGGTACTTTGGTCAGACTGGAAAAATAATACAAATACTATTCATATTTCAGTGGATCAAGATCGCCGATATTTTCAATGTCGTATAATCCAGCTGAGAATGCAGTCTTACTTGTCACTGTAAGTCTAATATTCTACTGTGTTGTCTTAGATAACTTAAGTTAAGTAACATTATCCATCATAGCGAAGAAAATAAACTAATGAAATTCTTGTAGATTAGTTCTTTACCTTTTATGCTCACTAATAACCAACATGCACGCTGCCAATAATACTCAAAATAGGCGTTCAGCAATCTCATAGATAGTTAGAAAGGTTATACGGCAGCTAGGTGTCAAAAATCTTTCTTGAATAGTATTTTAGATCTGGTGTTAATTGTTAACAGGAATATCTTATCAGCATGTGGTTACGTACCTACATGTTTCTCTTTGTGGGAACCAGTTTTCAGCAGAGTTATGGTCCTTGCTTCATTTTCGTCATTTGACATAATTTGTGGACATTTCAAGATCATGTTTTTATTTTACAGCGTACAAGTAATGTTGAGAACAGTACATACGACCTGTATGCAATCCCTAAAGAATCGGATGCCAAGAATCCAGATGGTTAGTATTGTGATTGTTATTGTATTGATATCTGAAACATTAAGACCAGTCATTCTTCTGATAGAATTGATCAAAATGCCAGTAGAGGGATTGCTCTGTCCTTTTACTTGTCAATATATGAATCCAAATTTCATTGAATTCTGCAAACATGTACAATGTTTCCTTTGTTTTTGCAATCAAGTTTAAATAATTTCATTGGTGTACTGAATTCTCGATTTACATACATTAATATCTGGCATCTCACTCTGGTTGATTCAATTTGAATTGATGATTGTTTTGACAGGTTGTAACTATTTTATCATTTATTCAAAGAAAATAAAAGGTTAGGTAAGCTAGAACATTGAAGGGCAGATTAAGATAATAAATTGTGGAATATATTTACTGAGAAACAATTTGCCTAAAGAAAAAATGATTGTTTTGAATGACGAGTATTAATGTATGAAAATTTGTGTTTGTTTAGCTCCAGAAGGAAAGAGATCATCAGGTTTAACTGCTGTATGGGTCGCAAGAAACAGGTTTGCTGTACTGGACAGAAGTCACTCAGTAAGTAACTTCAGTTTTGTGCAATATAATTATGTTCTGTTGATGGAATGTAAGTTTTAAGACCCTAGTTATACTACAGCTCATTGTTGGTCATGTATAATTGAACTCGCTCCTGACATTGTAGATGATACAGTGTTGTTCTGTCCTGATTCTGAACCATATCCCTTGTCAGACAGGATTACTGTTGCAAACGTCACTGCGATTCAAATTGCATCACAAAACAGCCTATGTTTGACTATCACACAGTGGATACAGCAGTAGACTGTCACCAGGAAGGTGCAGGTTGGATTCCCAGGGTAGGAAGGTTATGGTATCTTGTTACAGTGGCTCCAGTCATGCCATGTTGAGTAGTAGTCAGTGGGTTAAAATATCACCAATAAAACAAAACAAAATATTTCTAAGTGACCATAATTTTGTACAGTATTACATATTGTTGATGAATATATTTCAGATTGTCATTAAGAACTTGAAGAATGAGATCACCAAGAAGGTACAGGCCCCTAATTGTGAGGATATCTTCTATGCTGGTACCGGATGTCTTCTACTCAAGGATAGCGATAATGTCACTCTATTTGATGTCCAACAAAAAAGGTGCGTTCAAAAATATTAATATAATGTGACAAAAGTAAAATCTGTTACACAAGTTTTGCTTGGCTTTTCGATGAAAAATAGTCTAGCTATTGTCATGAGTCACTCGCGACTGGATCATGTGAGTCTGTGTTGTGTTGGTTTTTTGTCAAGAGTTATTTTCTCAAAGACTATAAAAGGTATCCTCTTAAAACACAACATACATATTCACCATTACAAGGGGAGTCCATACTGATAAGGCTGGCATTATCTGTCTTTGTGTCAACTTAACTTAGAAATTTTGGTTGCTATCAAGTACAAGAAAGTTGAGAGTTCAGTACATTGTGACTACATTTTTTCAAATTTTTATTGTCAGTGTTAATAAATGCTTCAATAATAATGACCACTTTATTGTGGATTAAATAATTGACAGTAAATATCAATTTTCGATCTGTTAGACAGTAATGTAATAATGATAAACTTGCATTATGCTTGCTTATATTGCATGTGATATTTGTTCTATTGTTACAGGAGTTTGGCCAGTGTGAAGATATCCAAGGTGAAGGTTGTTATCTGGTCTAATGATATGTCACATGTTGCATTGATCAGCAAACATGGTAGGTACATTCATAACATACTCCTAGTAGTCAATCAAGCATGCAGTTAGGGATTATATTTTTAAGTAGTGAATTCATTAGATTGATTTCCAACACATTGTTGCCTAATGCAATGAATTCATTCTAAACCATCTGTGTGAACGAGATGACGATAGTGATCGACTAATAAATGGTGCCATTTGAATTCCATTTGATACAGAATTAATATAAAAAATATGGAGAAATTGAACTAACAAAATGTTATATAAAAAATTAGTTCAGTTACAGTCTGAGATTAAATACTGTCTTTAGGTAAAAAGTGGTGTTCAAAAACAAACTACTTTATCTCGTTAATTTCATTTTGAAAAGAATTTTTTCATTGAAATGTTGTCCACATTTGACATTTATATTTTACTATAGCGTAAACATGCGTGTGTTATTTTCAGAAGATCTCTTTGTTAATGATCATGTGATAATACTTTCATCAATCATCATGAATATTCTGTTCTATAATAGTTATCCTCTATTCTTACAGTGATTGCTATTTGCAATCGTAAGTTGGAGAACTTATGCACAATACATGAGAATATTCGAGTGAAGAGTGGTGCATGGGAAGAGAGTGGTGTATTTGTTTATACCACCAGTAACCACATCAAATATGCACTCACAAATGGGTAAGTTCAAGTTACATAATATTGCAGATGTTATCATTGAAGTTTTACCTCACCATTTCATCAATTTCTCCGTCATATACAGCCATCTGATGATCTAATTAGTTTTCTTGGAATGTGTTATCTACACATGTTCTTCCACATGCAACATATTTATTCCCCTCAAGTGGAGGAAGTGGCCATAGTATAGTGAATGTCATGGAAGAACATAACCCATCCTATCTGGTAATCAAGTCTATATTGTCGGGCAACAGTCTTGCATCATACCGATTGTGCTAGCCCAGCAGACTTAAACTTCTGAAAAATAAAACATTATGGCAAAATACCTTCACCTGTAACTGACAGTTGAACTTTTTTAAACATGAATACAACAACTTCAGTTAGTAATAACTATTTTGTACATTATTGCAGTTAAATTGTTTCAAGTGAGTGCGTTTCTGTCAAGTTACTGAGAAAGAGTATTTGATAGACATGTAAACTGCTGTTATATGAATACTGACATGTTCTATCTACAGTGACCATGGTATCATCAGAACTCTAGATTTACCTATATACATCACACGTGTTAAAGGTAACAGTGTACATTGTCTGGATAGGGAAGGAAGATCAAGGGTACTTGGTATTGATCCCACAGAGTTCAAGTTCAAACTGGCTCTGGTCAACCGTAAATATGATGAGGTGAGTAGCAGAATAAGTTTAACATCAAATTCAGTATAATAAAATTATCATATTGTCAAATGTCATACACAAAGTGGTCATAATGCAACATGTTCATGTAATTACTGCACAATGCATCCAGCTTAAGCTGCAGGTTAAAGATTCAAACTCTGGTATAATTCTGTTCTGATGTGACTGGTTCATGAGTGCTTTAATAGTTTCCCGGTGCCAGACTTAGGAATATATTTTGCACCTGTAGCAAGACTGGACCCTGTACTGTATGGCACTATCACCTAGCAACGCTTTTGACCTTTCATCTACCGCGGCCATGAAGTCAAATTCGCTGATCTTTTCAATTTGGGATGACACTGTATTAAACAAACACTTGACTTGTTGTAGGTTCTACACATGGTTAGACATGCTAAACTTGTTGGGCAGTCAATTATATCATACCTACAGAAGAAAGGATACCCTGAAGTAGCCTTACACTTCGTTAAAGATGAGAAAACAAGATTTGGACTGGCTCTTGAATGTGGAAATATCGAGGTAAGATCATTTAAATATTTGTGCTGAAAAAAAAACCACTCTCAGACACAACATATTCATCACAACATACTTCCTTGCGACAAACATGTTTGTGATTATGAGAGTTGACTGTGGATAGGTTAAATCTTTTGTTGAACACAGTCAAAGGATTCCCTTCATTCCAACATTAAATGATGATGTGATTCTTATCCCTCAGCAGTGTATCTGTACACAGTCATAGTCCTCTTCTAATGTAAGCACACACTGAAATCGAATTAAAGACTAGAAATTAACTGTTAAATAATGCTATTAGAAGGTTTAAACGCAAAAGCTTTTCAGTGTTTCCAACGTAACTTACCTAATATTGCTAACAGTCTTTCGGATAAGACTTTAAAAATGGAGGTCACATGTATTATGTTATACATCAGGCATGTAAAAGAACCAGGAATGCTTCTGAAACTGGGGCATCTTTTGTATCATGCACTATTCCCAAAAAACTAAAGTTACTAACCTCTTCTGGGGGTGTCGCCTTATGGATTTCCAGTGTAGAGGATAGATAAAGGGGTATAAATAAAATAAATGGTTACATTTCAGATTGCTCTGGAAGCTGCGAGAGCGTTAGATGATCAGGCTTGTTGGGAGAGTCTTGGAGAGGCTGCCCTATTACAGGGAAATCACCAGATTGTGGAGATGGCTTATCAGAGAACCAAGAACTTCGATAAATTGTCCTTCCTTTATCTGATTACTGGAAATTTGGAAAAACTGAAGAAAATGATGAAAATTGGTATGTACATTGTCGGTGGTATTTTTTGTATGGTACAGTATCATAACTTCCAGTGGATTTCATGTCCCAAAAGGGAGAGCATAATAAGAATTGAACTGGGAATCCAACAAAGGTTTAAGTTTTCAGTGAAGTTCATTCTTTTGTATATTATCAAATACTTCTTTAAGATCTCTACCCAGGGAAACGATCCTGATAACTGTTTTACTTTTTGACAGATATTGCCGCTTGTTAACTTAAAAATATGTGATTTTAAAAGTCTCAGGTCCACTCCCAGGCCACTTTAGTCTCACTGAGCCTGAACATAAAATGCTGTTAAAGTGTGGGAACAAGGTTCGCACAGATCTTGAAAAGAAATTGAATTTGATACCCAGGCCTTGAAAAGTACTTGACTTTGAAGCTGCAAAACACATTAATGTTAACAGTATTAAATATTGTATACATACTTAATGTGTTGTGATTATTGTACTTCAGCTGAGATCAGAAAGGATACCAGTGGACATTTCCAGAATGCTTTGTTCCTTGGAGATGTTGAAGAAAGAGTGAAAATCCTTAAAACATGTGGTCAAAGTGAGTACTCTAAAACTGTTTGAGCATTTAGCTTTGCAAATAATAACTGTGTGTTTTCAAAAATGAGATCAATGTGACCAAGCAGGTATCTTTTTTAGATTGGGTTTCATGTTGGGTTTCAATTTGTTAAACATATATGGCAGCCGGTTTACAACTTATGCTTTGTAGGACATGACCATAACCTGTGTTACCGAAATAAAAAGTTCTCCTACTAATCAAACTTAGAGCATCCAGGTGGCAGTCTAAGACTCCATACAAACTATTAAGTTGGGCTAGATATACTAGAAAGTATGAATTTCAAGGGAGAGCCCTTGTTTGTGTTTGTTCATTCTTGTTCATATTATTTTGCTGTTTAAATGAACAAAGTACAAATACAACCTACTATTTCAGAGTCGCTGGCATATTTAACAGCAGCTACAAATGGTTTAGAAGAGGATGCTGCTGCTATGAAAGAATCATTTGGAGAGAATGAGAAAGTACCAGATCTGTACCCTAGTGCTACATTACTGCAACCCTCAGTACCCATCACACAACAAGAATCTAACTGGCCACTGTTGACAGTATC
The DNA here is from genome assembly GCA_947247005.1 of Spisula solida. NCBI lineage: Eukaryota > Metazoa > Mollusca > Bivalvia > Venerida > Mactridae > Spisula > Spisula solida. Next base: position 35,890,818 of record OX365947.1, on the reverse strand, counting down.
TAAGGGATTCTTTGAAGGGGCTATGGCCGCTAAAGGAGGTCAGGGCAAGATGGCCGCTGCTGATGATGTAGAGATTGATGAGGCTGGAGCTGGTTGGGGCGACGATGACCTTGGACTTGATGATGGTAGGTCCAATACCTTGAACTTCATATGTTTGTATCACCTCATTAAATATGTCAAACTCATATGCAGCTGACAAAAAAATTCATCCAGTTTGCTGTACTAAATAGCCCTGAAGTACCCTATTGATACATGATAAAAATCTTCAGAAATTGAGTTTTATTGCAGAGAAAAATCAGCTGCATAAAGGGTTAGTTCATTGATTCATGATCTAAAACTGTTGATTTTCAGTACTGAATATAGCACCTCATAACACCTAGAATATGCAAGATTGCACCATTATTTTTCAAATTTGAACATTGTTTATTATGTATGTTTATAGAGGAAGGTTTTGGAGGAGATGATGGTGATGCGGGTGAGAAGGATGAAGAAGGAGGAGGCTGGGACGTTGATGATGACCTTGAACTACCAGCTGACCTTGATGTACCCTCAACTCCTACAGGTGGTGGAGAAGGCTACTTTGTTCCTCCTACTAAAGGAACTAGTCAGGGCCAGGTATGGTTTGATAACTTACCACTGAGTAAAATCATTACGAAAACTTTCACTTTAATAAATTAATTATATTTTAAGTATAGCTTAATTTATAGTATCTGTAGGAGGTTGTTTCAGATAGGACTTTACTAAAGCTGTGAGGAATGACGATTTTGGTCACTTAAAAATGTAATATATTGTATTATGATAGTATTGCCTGTGTTATTACTGGGTTTTTGAATTAAATGTTTCTGATGCATTGTCCAGAAACATTATCAATATTCATCCTCCTCAGTAGCCTAGTGTTAGTGTATCCACTTTAATTGTGAGAGGTCTCAGGTTTTATACCAGGCAGGGACATACCAAAGGCTTTAACAAATAATGTATCTTCCTCTCCTGACGCTCAGCATGGTTAACTCCAGGTAACAGATGATTCACCTGGTGTCAGGATCATATGACTGGGTAGTCTCTATATGACTGAAAGACTGGTTACTAGCACGATTAAAACATTATTTGAGATTTATGAATATTGTGTCATTGATATGGTGATAAATCGAGTGTTTTATATATACTAGGTATGGTGTAATAACTCACAGTTACCGGTGGATCATGTGTTGGCAGGATCGTTTGAGACAGCAATGAGGGTATGTATATCTGATATTGATTGATGATCATTTCTTAGGCGAATTTACATTAGTTTTCATTTAGTGACCTCTTAGTTGAAATAAATTCAAGTGTATGTAAGAATTTTGTAATGTAGATGGTCTAAAACTTTCATCAGCATATTAACAATACTTTTTGGCCAATACAAATCAGCCTAAAAGACTGGTTGGGCAATTCAAATTGGTATAAAAAACTTATTCGGCAATTTTAATTTTAGAGTGAATCTGACCGTAAAATACAATGATCCGTGATAATTTGATAATTTGTTTAACATTACTTCAGAAATTTGCAACATGGATTTCCTTATTAGCAACACACACAAGTTGTTATGTAGATCTATGTACATAATGTTGATTATAATATGTGTACTTTCCGTTTACAGTTACTACATGATCAAGTGGGTGTTGTAGACTTTGAGGAGTATAAACAGTTGTTCTTACAGACTTACAGTAGAAGTCGTACATGTTATCAAGCTTTACCATCATTACAACCGTTGCTAGGTTACCCTCATAGAAACTGGTTAGTATTACACAGTAATCTCCCCTTACAGACATCCAGCATTTAGGTTTTTCAACAATATCATGCGGATGTAATTTTTTATGAATTTGCTATTATATTGGAGTAATATTTTTCTAACCAATTTTGTTTACCTTTTATAACCATTGGTTGGATTTAAACGAAACTTAACAAGGCTCCTTAATATTAACCTGCCATTGGTGTCAGTATATAATCTGTATAAATGTCTGATAATATCCGACAAATAATAAGGTGTGGTTATCTCTTTATTGTTTACGGTCAAATGGTTAATTAGAATAATTTATGAACATATAACTTCAGAGGTAAATGTTTATGGTTGATAATGTGCATATTTTGTGATCTTCAGGAAAGAAGCTGGAGGTCGGAATGGTGTACCAGCAGTCGGTCTGAAACTGAACAACTTAGTACAACAATTACAAGTAGCATATAATCTAACAACAGCTGGTAAATTTGGTGATGCCGCAGAAAAGTTTAGGAGTATACTTCTGAGTGTACCATTGTTAGTGGTGGATAATAAACAGGAAATTGCTGAGGTAAACTTTGGTGATTATTTCATTCTTAGAATATTAATGTTTTATCTGAGAACTGGTATTATTCTGGACAGTATTTAAATCTTGATATTACTAAGAGAAATCTGTTTTGGAAGTCCTGTAGATGCTTGCTAGTTGATATCTGTGAGTATTTAGCCCAACATTCTGGGGACGAACATCATTCTTCTCTAGCAAATATTATATACATGTGTATTCTACTTACATTGACAGGCACAACAGTTGGTTGAGATATGTAGAGAATATATAGTTGGTTTAACCATGGAGATGGCTAGAAAAGACATGCCAAAAGCAACTTTAGCAGATCAGAAAAGATTATGTGAGGTATGTGTATTATAATATAGACAATGTATTAAGCAGGTAATTAACAATTGGGATTAGTAAAAGAGACCATCACATGTGCTCGAGATATCGAGATAAAAATGCTCAGCATTAAGGTGTAAATTATAATTCCTGTGCATTTATAATCAGTTTTGAATTGGGGCATGGACTGTTATGAAGAAGTGTCTAGTTTCAGTGGAGTCATGCATCAGACAAACAACCCCAAACCTCGTTGGACAAGTCCGACTAAAATGTTTGATGGGTGCTTAATAGATGACAGGAGATATTAGAAAACATACTGTACTACATAGAATAAAAATGTCAGGACTTCAAAATCCTCTTCATAAATCAGGTGCTCCTATTAACAATATTGCTTTTCATAACAAAGTTTGTATTATAGTGGGATGAGTTTGCCAAGTTGTTGAAACAAAGTTTTGATATTTCAGATGGCGGCATATTTCACCCACTGCAAGCTACAACCAGTGCATCTTATACTCACGTTACGTACAGCACAGAATTTATTCTTTAAACTTAAAAACTTGAAGACAGCTGCATCATTTGCTAGAAGATTACTGGAACTTGGTCCAAAACCCGATATAGCTACAACAGTATGTATATATAGCTTGCTTTGCTTTTATGAGGACTTTCTCCAATTTATGTACTGTGAACTTTGGCTAACACAAATTAATAGTGTGGTTCTAATAACCTGACCTAGCATAGTTTTCTGCCCCTACCCTAAGCAGTTACTGGTATATTGCTCGAAGTCACAGTGGACCGTGGATTTCCAAATGCATAAATTATACCAATAAAGTAACTTACAAACAAATAAATAGTTTTCCTACCTACCTACACTATTTTGTTTCAGCATGTTACGAGAACCACACTATTAATTTATTTTGGCTTTACTAGGTCTTGTGGATTGCCAACTTATCCACAAGCATCTGACAATTGATCCACGTTCAGAAGACCTTCTGTCCAAAATGATTAGACCTAGGCTTTTGGTATTTGGTAAGCAGCATAGTCAAATGATCCTCTTACCAAATTTCATTGGAATAATCTTGAATTTAATAGATCATCTCTTAGATTTGTTATGAGGGGGTATGTTGCTTTGCACATGTCAGATAGCTATTGGCCAGTCGGTAGATCAGATGGTTTGCATTCAATAACATGAGAACCCTTTGCCCTAAGATCTTCACACTTAACATGGAGGTTGGGCATCAAGAGTAGATGAGGTCAGTAGGTCAAAGTCACTGTGACCTTTAACATTTCTGATTATTGGGCTGCCATTAGGCTTACATGTTTTACAAATATCTCTTGTCTTCTTAGATATGCATTTTGCCTTTATACTTGAGTGAGCGATATTGGGTCATGATGGCTCCTGTGTTGATTATTTTTATTGACTATGCATATCTTACTAGAATATTTATACTGTGTGTAGAATTGAGAAATGGTTGGATTTTTCCCATTTGATCATGTGTGTGTCTTATATATGGTACTCACATTTTGCACATGGGATATATAAATTATCTGTTGTAGATTGAATTGTGTGCTTGTTATGTATACAAATCTTTCATATGACTTACATTGAATTCATTGAAACATTTAAATGTATAAATCTTACAGCAACTGACTGAATTTATCAACTAGATTTAGGCCATTGCTGGTAAACAGTGTGCTGTATACTCCATTTATAACTCCATTGATTTGATTGGCAATCAGTTTATATTGAAGGGTAGTTGTAGAATTTGTTGACTCATTGTCTGCATAAAAACCTGTGCATGATAGTCTTCAAGTAGCTTTAAACTCACTTTGAACTAACGGCTCAACAACCAAGCTGTATTCAGAGTAATGTTGATATAAATGATGAGGGTTAATGATGGCTAACTTGTATGTATATTTTGTAGGCGAGGAAGATCCTGGCTGCCTGTGAGAAGAATCCAGTAGATGAACATGATTTAAAGTATGATCAACATAATCCCTTCGATATTTGTGCTGCCTCCTATACACCTATATACAAGTAAGTTATCTTACAAGATGAGACTGATAATCTTTTGCTGAAATCACAATTGAAGCGTCTGCCAAGACCACTTTTTCAGATCGGTGTAAAATATAGTTCAGAACAGAGGGTGATGGGGCGGCGGTAACTGCATAATGACTGTACCTCTGAAATTTAATTTTCTGTTATTGTATTACACCACGAGTGTTGTGTCGAGTGTTGAACTCCACCTTTTTGGTTTGCCATTCTTATCCCTTTGTCTTGTTTCAGTTTGGCTTTATTTCATTTAACATGTTGATTATATTGAGACAAAAAGGTGATCCGAAGATATCATCTGTTTTGTTTTACTTCAATAGGGTAAACTGGTTTTGAGGCCAAAGAGACAATGTTTTATGAACTATTGAATATTATAGTGTATGCTTTGGTATTCTCTTCTTATTTTGAAGATTGAAAATCCGGTGTAAATCTTAATGTTTGTATTAATTTTTTTCTACCAAAAGTAATACATTTGTACCTTTCCTTGTATTTCAGAGGGAAACCAGTGGTAAAATGTCCACTAAGTGGAGCTTGTTATGTACCTGAATTTAAAGGTCAAGTCTGTAGAATTTCAAAGGTAAGTTCTTAATATAAACTTCAATCTGGACAAATGGTCAACCTGAATTTTAAAAGCAATTACCTGCCTTAAATAGTCAATTTTAATTGCTGAAGCTTTAGCTTTAGGTTTAATTAGCTTTGTCTTAGAAATGGTAGTTTTGGCAGTTTTTATGCCCCCTATCCTTGATGAGAATGTATATTGCTTTGCACATGTCGTCGGTCGGTCCGTAGACCAAATAGATTCCGTTCAATAACTCAAGAACCCTTTGCATGGAGGTCGACAGTAGATGACCCCTATTGATTTTGAGGTCAGTAAGTCAAAGGTCATGGTCGTTGGGACCTTTACCATTTCTTACTTTTGGGCTGCCATATGGGCATATATGTTTTACAAATATCTCTTGTTAACAAGGTTATTCAATTGAAAAAATAGTTTTAGATTGGCAAAGTTGGCCAGAAGATTGTTGTCAAGCAAATTTGGTTGGCAGATTGTTGTCGAAATGTTTAATTGCATGTATTTGAACATAGAATTGACAGTGACATGTTGTATTATATTTTTTCAGGTGACAGAAATTGGAAAAGATTGTATTGGATTACGAATCAGTTCTATTCAGTTCAGATAAACTGTTGCTCGTACATATGTGGTACAAACAATTGAAAGATAATTATCTGATGTGACCTGAAGAATATTCTGCTGTAGATTAGTGACTTATGCTTTTTTGTAATAAGAAGCCGACATACATTCTACTAAGAGGTTAAAAAATACAGCAACTTTACAACATTATTTAAATCAATACGAAATTATCAGAAAATTGTGACATCAGCAAATGAATGTGTTTAGTGAGCAAAAAATTGTGCTAATTAAGCGAAATTTGTTAGAACACAGCAAACAATTGAGCTGAATCTATAAAAAGTGAGACATCAGCAGAAAATGTACCAATTCTGCTTTTGAATTTGTGTCGTTAGAACTTTGGACTGTGTGTGTGTATATGTGGGAGAAAAATGGGGAAAATGAAATACCAAGTAGAGACTAGTGCAACACTATATAGAAAACTGAAGCAGTGTGTTGATTCTTCCATGGACTTTATATTATAATGTGTTTATATTTAAACACTAACTGTATTTAATAGCTGACATTCATGAATTTATTCTGCATATTTGTAAGTTAATTGCTGCCCTTTTCCAAGCATAACATGTCATCCTAGATTTTGGTATTTTAAGTAATTAAGTAATTGATGGTTACAATTCACCAAATAGACCTGAACATTCTGTCTAAGAGTACTAAATTCAAGGTAAATGTAGTATTCTTGTATCCCCCCACACGTTATATGTCAACATACCTTTTAATACGAAATACAGGTTCAATATTTTTGAGACTGTTCTATCTATTTATTAATAAATGTAATTTAAAATATTGAATAAAGAGGGAATAGAAAATAGTTTTGTATTAGTTTTATTTATATTGTCAGTCTATTTCATTACAAATTGATACAAAAAAAAAATCAAATTACACAATGTATATATACATGTTAACACATATCTCATCATACAAAAATAGTCAAAGCGATAAGCTCGATAGAATCACATGTAACAATTTTAACAACTTCGGAAAATTGCTGCCTGAGATCAACCAAAACCTCCCACCAAGATCTTCCAATAATATAGCAGTGTCACAGGTCATAGCAGTGTCACAGGTCATAGCAGTGTCAAAGGTCGTATGGCAGTGTTAAAGGTCATATGGCAGCGTCAAAGATCGTATGGCAGTGTTAAAGGTCATATGGCAGGGTCAAAGGTTGTATGACAGTGTTAAAGGTCGTATGGCAGTGTCAAAGGTCATATAGCAGTGTCAAAGGTCGTATGGCAGTGCCCAAGGTCGTGTGGCAGTGTTAAAGGTCATATAGCCTATTCAAAGTTCATATAGCAGTGTCAAAGGTCATCGTGAATTATTTGATATGCTATCATGTCATTGACCTTTGACCATGTTCCATTATGTGGCTTGGGTATAATTCCGGTCACATGACATATAATCTGATACACGTCTACTATTGAAATCGGGCTCACTTCATAGCCTCTGTGGAAATCTGTAAAAAACGTAATCACATATTATAATCTGTAATTATGGTGATGACACGGTTCTATACTATAAACAGGGAAAAACAAATTCACCTTTCAAACTTTGTTGTAAGAAAACATTAAGATAATTATATTTTGTAGTTGAATGCAGAATCAATTAAATTAGTATCATTTCCACTTGCTTTTTTCTTGCATCAAACTGTTTGATTTTCTTTAACAAATCAATAGTTTTAACTCTTTTAATTTTATAGAAAGAAAGGAAAAGTCCAAAGTAAGAAACAGAAGATCAAGAAAATATATTCTGCCTTAAGCAAACTGGATCTTAATTTATCAATTGCCTAAGAGATCATGTTGTTGTAAGTTTAACCTGTCACCCCACATATCCAGGTATGATTCCTGGGTTAAGCAGGGTAGGTATGTTCTGCTTCATTAGTTATGATTGATCCCTCAACATGTGGAGAATTTGTCAACTGCTTAGTTGGGTCTGGCAAGCAAATGATTCTAGAATCCTGGTTTGGTATATGACGGAAATCTTTTTTTAAAAAAAACACGATCACTGATCACAGTGTGTGTGATAATTTCCTGTGATTACAGAAGAAATTTGATGCCTCAAACTGCCTTTGGATCATGATATATAGTTTGAACAACCTACTACCAATTAGCTGGGACCAAAGATTGTGTTTGAGGTTTGTATGGCGTTTAATTACCCACCAGGTCCATATGACATAAATATTCCCATCATGTCTTGTTCTATGTTGTCATATCCATGGTTGGCTTTTAATACATACTTGGTACCAGGATGTTCCGCTGACTTGGACTGTAACATACAAATACAACTGTACACCTTTGACATACACATCCCTGGTAGAGCACAACAAAACTGGCTAGTCAATAATGTCAAAATATGATCCCATAAAAGTAGTGTTTATTTATCATTGTGTCTATTTTTTTTTAAAAAGCTGAAACATGGCGAGCATATGCGTACCTCCACCCAGATTTGAACCACCTGGTCGCCAGATTAGACGTCAAGCACGCTAACTACTGAGCTGCGAAGGCAATCTACAAGATACCTACTTAACTTTACCAGTACTTTTTATTTCCTGGTCAAATATGTTGAAAGATGACCTTTTTATTTTCATCTTAGAAAACATATTTAATGACCGAACATTCTCGTATTGTATAGCTACTCTCTTAATATGTAAATTGGTTAATGAGTTAAATGCATGTCAGCCATGGTTAACCATTTCCAGGCCCCTCCCAGGTACCGAAGGTGCTGTGGAACCCCAGTGCATTGAAACCAGAATGGGCTTCCACCACCGCCTTAAATACTAATATGGTGTCTTAAAACCTAATATGGTGTCTTTAAATACTTTCCCTAGTGCCTTAAATCCTAATATGGTGTATTTAAATATTTTTCCTAGTGCCTTAAATCCTAATATGGTGTCTGAAAATCGCTATGCATCTTAATATTTTGGTCAGTATTGTGTTATTTCAACTTATTTGACTATGGCTTGTATTACGTAAAAAATGCTTAAGTCAGCCATTAAATTATGGATATCAATTCAGTTTAGCCACCATTCTTGTTGATCTCTTTCCACATAAATCCCAGCATTGCCCCAGCACCTTAAAATGATTATTGTGAAGAGCCTGATTCTCATATGTTACTATCATATTACATGCATGATGTACCACCCTAGTTGAGCTGTAACATAGATAGGTGGTATAAACTTGTGCTTCTTGAAGAACCATCGGTCCAGAATATCCCGCTGATCATACACGGTCAGATGTTTGGAAAAATCGCGAAGTGACTGGAGGACCTGTAATATATGCAGGAAATATGTTACACGTGAATGATGTGTGCATCAACCTAAAAAAAACAATACAGGCACATTTCTAACACTAGTTTGTGAATTTTGTTAATTTAGTGTCAATCTAGTGATTGTTTTCGTTTAGTACTGTTGTTAATTATATGTGTCCCTACATAAAATGTTACAGGTCAATATATACGCTCCACACAGTCAAATGATCTGGACAGGTGGCTTCTGTCTATTGGCTTTAAACATTCCAACCCACAGGCCTTTTTACATACGGTTACTTTATCTGAAAATGCTACCAGTTGAGCATAAATATATTGTTGCTGCATATAAACAAAACTATACCACATGATCGTATATCGCCATATCAAAACGTGACGGCTCTAAATGTTGGCAGGTTTCTCTTTTCAAAAGAGAAACCTGCCAACATTTAGAGCCGTCACTTTAGTCCAGTTGTTAGTTCCTGGACTTGTAATACGGCAGTCCAGTAACGATCCCTGTCATGCCATGAAATTTTACCAGATGCAGAGAAGTTGGTGTGCTGGTTCATTGTGGCAGGGTAAGATAGTACTGGTTATGATACAGTCCTTGAAAACTAGTTGGATGATTTGGCCACAGTTTGTAACAGAAAAAATGTTGAGAAACGACATTAAAACCGAATACACATATTACCTGATCATATTTCTCAGTCTTAGGCCAGATTTGTGCCACAGCATAACCTTCTGCAATATCATCAAGGTCAGACATAGAAATGGCATCATCCAAGTATAATACAGCTTCAGTATTACTTTCAGCCATTCCATGATCAGATAAAACCATGACATTGATGTCAGTCTCGTCGTTAGTGTTTAATGTATCAAGAGTATCTTTAATGATGCCGTCAACATATTTGATTGCTTCATCCATCTGGACACTGTTTATTCCATGTACATGGGCAGCTACGTCTACATCTGCGTACATGACATCTGAAAATCATTTTATTATAAGAATTACTTGTTCTCCAATTGCCATTTTCAAGAGCAAAAAACTTTGAAAAAGCTATTATTTCAACGCTATGATCGTTATTATGTTCTTATACCTTCATTGCTTGGTCTTTAAATTCTACACACACACAATAAGATAATATTATATTATATATGCTTGGTATATTGATTATAAAACGTTCTAACTGTTCATGTCTTAAAAGAGACTTACGTCACAATCATAAGTCAAAGCTACTGACCAAGGGAAATAACTGTGCTCTGATTTTGCACTTTACATTGCCATGCCTCAATCTGTGTATGTATATTTGAGTTTACATTAGCTTTCCTTATCACGAAAACAACTAAGTAGCATAACCTATATAGTTTCAATTTAATATACACTATTATCTAATGTGAACTTTGAATTTCATTGACAGATGGCTTTGAATAGTCGAGCATGATGTCTAGAGAGTTTTATAAGTATGATAAGACACATAGAAATGATTCTCTTGAATGACAACAAAATGAGCACTTACAAGCAACATCTAAAATATCATCTTTGAGTTTATTAACGGCATCATTAATAACGCTTGTCATTTCTTCATTGGTACGTCGACCATCGTACAAGACACAATGTGAAACTTTCACGCCATCAAATGTTAGATTACAGCCTCCATGGTTAAACATGCCTGTCCTAATACCCTGAAAATGGTTAATAATGTGTTGTTAATTAAGGTTTATTAGCATACACTAGCTAGTAATAGTCACGTCTATTTTTAAAGTGTGTTGGTGGATACAGTTGCCTGCTTTATGATTATGAACGTACATGAAGACAGTTTGTCAGATCAAACATAGCATATGTACTAGAATGTTCAGCCAAGCTGCAATAATCACATTCATTCTTTATAACATGGTTATCCCTGTGCATGTAGTACGTACATTTGTCACCGATTCTGTCTTCTTTGACTGCGTGTGTTTGCCAAATCAGTGGATAAATTATGTCTCCCACTTGTAGGGGGTGGTGGTCGCAGACATTTATTTTGTGTTGGATGTTTGGAAGGATGTCTGATACAAAGTTTGTCTGAGCTTGTTTTTCTGAACCATTGGTCCAATTTCAATGAAACTTCACATGATTACTAGGTCCATTGGGCCTAGTTAAGCATATTGCCTGGAATTTCGGGTTGGGTGGATTTTGCCGGAGTTACTAGTATGTGCCCTTATGGAAGACAAACGTTTTTGTGTCAAAAACCCAGGCAGTTTCATAAATATGAAATAATTTATACAAGATGATTATAACCTGTTTTTCGGCAGTAACAAAGAATGATTCTGCCTCCGTCCACCATCTGGGTTCATTATCCAACATGTACTCTAGTTTATCCTGATTTTCTCTGTCATTTATAAAGTTTCCTACAACTCCATGAGTCTCTACGTACAATCCTGTAAACAAACATGTAACCTATTTACAGCTGATATATCATTAATCTTATACACTGAGTACATAATAAACACTGGCATCTGTTTTAAGTAGAATAAAAATTGTACAGGAACAAAAGAAACATTTTTAATCGGATTGAAGAGTAAATGAAAGTGACATGCGTAATATTTTGATAGTAGGATATATCTAATAAAATCCAAGTTTAACAGTTATCATAATAAAAAGTAAACTACAAAGTTACTACATATATCAATGCACGTATAGCGGCAACATTAACCCGAGTGATAAATTACAGTTTTACAGATTACAGATTTGATAACATACCAGTTTCCAAAGATTTGTAATTTGGAAGTGAGTTGGTTGGAAATACAGGAACCAGCCATTCTGCTTTGATGCCTTCCTGTATGAAGGTGTTAAATCCTTCCAAGTTTTGTTGTGAACGTTGAATATAATCCCAGCGGAAACCGTCCAGAAGGAGTATCAGTAACTTATGTTGGTGACCTTCTATAGCATGCACCGTCACATATAGCAGCAGAATACACACGCTCCATTGATGACAGACCATGTCCAGTCTAGATAATTTTCGTTAAGATATATTTAATGTCAGTGACACGTGTAACCTTCTATTTATTTTCTGATTTTAATGAACCGTATTTTGGAAATGTTGTCAAGGAAAAAACAGTAAATACTGAATCACTTGCTTCCTTAAATAAGAGTGCATACATTTTAAACCATCATAGTAATACGAGCGCAGGTCCAGATGGGTGTATCGGGGAGCCTGGAATATTGGAACAAATTGTGGTTATCTTATGTGTATACATAGTATACATTTACTCTTGACGATCAGAACAACCCTCTAAAAAGCTGGTTCCCCTGAGCTAATGATAACTGGTAGGAAAAATAACTCAGGTTAGAACCTCTAGGAAAAAAGCTGTTTCCGCACGTGTATATTGATAATTAGATCACTCAATTGTATTACTTGTTCTACTATAAAAACCATTCGCATCCGTGTAATCATATACTGCAGCAAGATTTCAAATAAGACGTGGCTTAACAACATCCCAAAGAATCCTCTAATAATGAAAGCTGTACTAATAAAAAAGGATAGTGGACCATTATATATGAGACCACCCCGCTATTAAGACCACTTTTTGAAAGAATGGTAGGTGGTCCTATTTGCGGGGTTTTACTGTATCGATTTTTATAGATCCAATGTATCTTAACTGAACCTCATAATAAATACTTAACTCAGTTATTTGTATGAGTTAACTGTACGTACACTATTATTCTACAATGTAATACGATCGGTTGCATTATATATGAACTGTTACCTTTAAATATAAAAATGTTCGAAATGTTTGATCATGCATGCATTTAAAAGTTTTCGATTCATTTAGCTTGACAAAAAAGGCATTGCCTTATAATCGAAATGTACATTACAAACAAAAACATGTTACGCATTTACCTACCTAATTATTATCTTAGATATTTTCATACACTCCAGTGTTTGAATTCACCAAAACACATTGCAATCCTAATATACAAAGTAAACACACTGAACTGTTAACACACTGCAACATTAACACAGTTAACATAGTTTTTATCGACCTGAAAACACACACAGGATGTTGTATCGGCTTTTAACAATTAGGTTAATTACTAAAGAAGCCTTTACACAATTCGCACTCATTGTGGTGAACCACGTGATTAGAATGATACTTTACACTGTGTGACAAATATCGCGGAAGTCTGAATACAATTTGTATATTGATAGTTTTTCGATTGCTCAAGGTGAGCTATTGTGATCGCCCTGTGTCCGCCGTCCGTCGTCAACAATTGGACTGTTAACACTCTAGAGGTCACAGTTTTCACTTAATCTTTATGATACTTGGTCACAATGTTTGTCTCTATGCAATATAGGTCAAGTTCGTAACTGGGTCATCTTTGGTAAAAAAACTAGGTCACACGGTCAAATCAAAGAAAAACACTGTTAACACTCTAGAGATCGCATTTTTTACATAATTTTAATGCAACTTGGTCGCAATGTGAACCTCTATGGAATCTAGGCCAAGTTTGCAACTGGGTCACCTGGGGTAAAAAACTAGGTCACAAGGTCACAATGAAGAAAAACCTTGTTTACACTATAGAGGTCACCTTTTTTACCTAATATTTATGAAACTTGGTCACAATGTTTGTGTCAATGAAATCTAGGCCAAGTTTATAACTGGGTCATCTCGGGTCAAAAACTAGGTTACTAGGTCAAATCAAAGAAAAACCTTGTTAACACTCTAGCGGTCACATTTTTGATATAATCTTAATGAAACTTGGTCACAATGTGAACCTCTATTAAATCTAGGTCAAGGTCGCAACTGGGTCACCTGGGGTCAAAAACTAGGTCACTAGGTTACAAGGTCACAAGGTCACATTGACGAAAAACCTTGTTAACACTCTAGAGGCCACATTTTTCACCCAATCTTTATGACACTTGGTCACAATGTTTGTCTCTACCGGCATCAAATCTAGGTCAAGTTCGTAACTGGGGTAAAAAACTAGGTCACCAGATCGCATCAAAGAAAACCTTGTTTATACTCCAGAGGTCACATTTTTACCTCATCTTTTTAAAACCTGGCCATAAAGTGTGTATTTGTAAAATCTACATCAAATATTAATGTCATATCATAACAAATACTGATTCTGCCTTTACTGCTAGTCATCAGGTGAGCGCTTTAGGGCCACATGACCCTCTTTTTTACTGTTATGATGTGATGTCAAAGCGAGACTAAAGGAAGCCAAGGTTTCACGCTACCTGATGGAGGTGTTATACTATATGACTTAATGCTGCGAAAACATATCTAAGGGTTATTTGGCATTTCATTAGCGGATTTGTATCAAGTTTTAAAATGTTTGGCAATAAAGAAACCTTCGAAAAAACGTAGCAGTTAAACCAAGGCTGTACCATTGCGCCAAAGACGCTCGTAAATCCATGTAGTTTTTCTGCATTCGTAATTTCTTGTCCTTAAATTCATAACTTTCCATTGCACTCATTTTAATTGGGATCACTCCAAGATACAGGGGCAAATATCTCGAAACAATCGTTAGTTAAGCGTTAACGAACACCCTAACGAATGGTGGAAAGTTGGTTAACGAGAGACTTGCGCGGGTATCTCGGAAGCTCTCTTATGTAAATATTGAGACATAAGTATGAGAGAATATAACCTTTTAGTGTTATTAAAAACTTTTAAGTTTGAATTTGTTGCGAACAGAGGATTACATGTATACTTCCATATTGAATCTAGAAGCAAAGTGTTTACCACTCATGTGGATTTTTGTCGAAATATCTCCAGCCTTTTGGACATGCGGAAGCTGGACTTTTGCTCTCAGGAAGCAACGCGGAACAAATTAATTCTAAAACATTCTATCGTTTCGCATCCCAAAACCGCGCCTGGGGACGGAAATACACCGAATGGTCAGAGGGATGGTGATGCCAACACAATTATGGGGAATATGATAGTAAATTATTATTAGATTCTAGTTTTCACCTCATCGTTACTATTCAATCATATTGGGTTGTACTCAACCTCATATTTAGCTATAAATTCTACACTATGTACAAAATGATTGTGAAAATCAAAACGATTACTTCATAGCAATCGCAACTTTTCTCAGTTATTCCTTATATAGAATGTTGCGTCCAGTAAGCAACAATTGAAATACATAACATTCTATTGTTCCGCATCCCAAAAACCGCGTCTAAGGGCGGAAAGACAGATAGTCAGCCGGATGGTGGTGCCAACACATGGGAGACAAAACAACAATGATTATAACGGTTTCAATTTTTTACCTGATCTTTACGTTTCAATTATATTGGGGCATGTTTTGCTATAAATTGTACCACATGCGCAGAATGATTGTGAAAATCAAACTTCATAGCAAACGTATAGATCTTTTCTCAGCTATTCCTTATAGAAGCGTCATGTGTTGACACTGACCAACGAACAACTGTATTTTTAAAATTGTCACTATTATAGTACAACATATTTATAACATCGAATCACATTCAAGTCACATACATGTACACAAGTTCCGGCGAGTGTCAGTCAAAGAAACTATTGGTACATACTAGTGTGTTTCGTCAACGATACCATTTTCCACAAAACTGCACCAGTTAAGGTATAAATATAAACTAACTAAAGCGTTTAGTTATATTTTATAGCATTACCATTTAGAACTAATCCTTAAATGTCAATGAGTCGAACAATTGTGTTGACAAACACCTTATTCGAAGTGTAATACGGTGTAAAGTAGTCATACTCTAAAGCGTGCGGTCTGCTGTGTACAGAGTCCATAGCATTTTCACGTAATTATACACTATAGCAGGGTGTCGCATGCTGGTACCTGTAACATTGCATTTGAATGAATAATAAACATACACGGCTACATATGTGACAGGCATTTCTCGTCGGCTATTCTTGTTCCTGGCCTTATATAAATAGGTAGATAGATACTTTTATTCCTCCAAATATATGAAGAGTATAACATTATGTACAAACAATGCACCAGCATCAAAGATTTACAACAGCAAAATTAACACTATTATACAGAATTTCTACAATAAAGATACAAACTTATGTCCAATTTAGCATATAATTATATACACAGTAACTTACGTGCCTGTACAACATAGTTTAATAATAGTTGGCTGGCAGAAATATAATGTGAATACGGTCCATAGTACCTGTACTATGCAATAGCCTTAAACGAAAGCGAAATTAAGACTTAAGCAGTTCTTTGGACCAGGAGCATATCAGCGTCATAATAACGGCATTGTATGGAAGTATGGAAGCCCTGGAGGGCACTTTTGACTTAGGTGTTGTGACTTGTAACTTATGACTTGTGACTTGTGACTTAGAACTTGTGACTAATGACTTGAGACTTACGACTTGTGACTTACATTTTATAAATAAATCTGCGCGCACTTCTTTGGACAGCGTGGATTGTAAAGGATGATGTCTAAATCGGAATTACCTGATAATAGTCTATAGTGAGTCAGGTAAGTCGGTATTAGTTTTGTTTGATTGAAATCATCATTGTTGAAGGCCCCGACCCGTTATTCTGAATTGTTAACAGAATTAACTAGAATACCCTTCATGTAATAGCATAATTTCCCCTGGCATAGCTGTGTCTTATACGAGTACATGTGCATACATAAGTATTATGGTTTGCTTCCTTTTCGTTATCATTTGTGATGGATAGTTCGGATCATACATGGTATAATGAATTAGACTTTAAGTTTTGTTAATGTACATGTATTAATAATTATATGTTCATCTACATTTTTCCAGGTGAAGAAAATGGAATGTCCGTGTTATGTGTGTGTGTTCGGTGCGTTTGGTTCGACAAGTGATGTGGCGGTGGAAACCTAATTACCTGTATGTCTTAAAACCCAGCAAAGCAACCGGCTCCAATGTAAACTTGGCAATTGTGTGACACTATGGGCTAGAATAGATTTTGAATGTGATTGTGTTACATGTATTTACCATAATTTAGAAGTAGAACATTATAAGGTTTTGCGGACAATTCCAAGTTGTGGATATCAATACATTAACATTTATGGCGCCTACGAACTAAGCTTTTCAAGATGGCTTTATATTATTCGCATAAGTTTAATTTCATAGATGTAATGTCGGTCAGACATGTTTAGAAATAATACGCCATTTTGTCATGTTTTGAAATACATGTGACCTAAACAATCTTATATTGATTTATGTGGAATTTATTTTGAATAAACTTTGTAATGCAACAGACTCAAAGTTGTCATTTGCAAATGTGTTTTGTCTACCGTTCATCTTTTACAACATAATACTGCATTTCAGTTAACTTTGTATACAATATAAAGCAAAGACCAAAAACACTGTCAATTACATGATTAAATATCATTCCAAGATTTTGGCTTTAATGGATACTGATAACAAACGAAGGATAACAAACTCATATTAAATTACAACATTTATAATAATAACACTTATAATGATACATTTTGCTGTCTATAATTTTATCAAAGGTAGTGTGTATGTCACATTTTACACATCATAAGTCTCAAGTCACAAGTCATAAGTCACATGTCACAAGTCACAAGTCATAAGTTACAAGTCACAAGTCACAAGTTATAAGTCACAAGTCACAAGTCACAAGTCACAAATCACAAGTTACACGTCACAAGTTACAAGTCACAAGTCACAAGTCATAAGTCACAAATCAAAATCTTAATTGAAATGCAGAAATAAAACACGTTATAACCATGCTTTACTTTACGATTAAATGAAGCATTAGACATGCATGTCAAAATTAATAGAGCAACATACACATGAAATTATACTCAAGTGGCTCAGCATAACAATACCGACT
This sequence comes from Spisula solida, assembly GCA_947247005.1. Classification (NCBI taxonomy): domain Eukaryota; kingdom Metazoa; phylum Mollusca; class Bivalvia; order Venerida; family Mactridae; genus Spisula; species Spisula solida. Next base: position 35,872,882 of record OX365947.1, on the reverse strand, counting down.
AACAACATGCCATAATTAGTTATACAAATATTTTAAATCATGGAATATGCTGTAAATTGGTGAACTTCTGAATTAAACACACGCCTTTCCAACATCCCAAAATCAATCGGAGTACATGTATATCATCAAGGTTTTGGTGTTGTACTATATCATGGTACAGGGTCTTAGAGATCCTATATCATAAACATTCTTATTTTGTGCCAGTCAGTCCAGATCGGTTTGTATTTCTCTCTCGACTATATCTACCTTAATTTCTATTTGAGTATATGAAGGTTCATAACGAAACAATAATATTGTGCTCAACTTGTGTGGGTTTATTGTAAGTATATGCAGTTCTGTCCATTACAGTAAGAGAGTTGTTCACAGCCTTTTATGTAATATTCCACAAGAGATATTTTCAGGATTCCACGACAGCTATTTCATTTATCTCCACCTGCAAAAACAAACAAACATTTTAATTACACTGGTCATTCTATTCACTCCTCTTAACCTAAATATTCGTCACGATTGTGACGCTAAAATTATAATCTAAAGTTGGAAATATATTATAGCAACGTCAACGCTAACTTTGTTTGCAATAACATATCGATAAAGAAGAATTTTAAACCTAACTCTTATGTAGTAGAATGAGTGTAATTCCGTGAACAATTGTTATTTAATCAAACAACTAAAACTGACTTACCTGTCTTGCTATATATATTAAAATCCGATTCACGTATCATCTGTTTTTATCCACGTTATTGTTGGGCGTAAGGGAAAAATAAAGCATGCAAATATATTTATAGTTTGTTTGGTCACAACTCCTAAGTCACAAGTCACAAGTTATAAGTCACAAGTCAAAAGTGCACCCTGGGGCCTACGCAAGTCACAAGTCATTAGTCATTAGTCATAAGTCAAAAGTGCCCTCCAGGGCTTCCATATGGAAGCCCTGGAGGGCACTTTTGACTTAGTTGTTGTGACTTGTAACTTATGACTTAGAACTTGTGACTAATGACTTGAGACTTACGACTTGTGACTTACATTTTATAAATAAATCTGCGCGCACTTCTTTGGACAGCGTGGATGGTAAAGGACGATGTCTAAATCGGAATTACCTGATAATAGTCTATAGTGAGTCAGGTAAGTCGGTATTAGTTTTGTTTGATTGAAATCATCATTGTTGAAGGCCCCGACCCGTTATTCTGAATCCGTGAACAATTGTTATTTAGTCAAACAACTAAAACTGACTTACCTGTCTTGCTATATATATTAAAATCCGATTCACGTATCATCCGTTTTTATCCACGTTATTGTTGGGCGTAAGGGATAAATAAAGCATGCAGATATATTTATAGTTTGTTTGGTCACAACTCCTAAGTCACAAGTTATAAGTCACAAGTCAAAAGTGCACCCTGGGGCCTACGCAAGTCACAAGTCATAAGTCATTAGTCATAAGTCAAAAGTGCCCTCCAGGGCTTCCATAGTTTAGATCTTTTACAATTACAAAATTTATCTTAACATTGAAAATGTGTCATTCATATTTGATAAATATTGTAACATTATACGAAGAATTTGGCTCGGTCAGTTAAATACCGAGCTATTTTGAATTTGATTTGGCAAAACATCGAAAGTAATCCAACCAAAATTATGCCGTTTATATGAGCAGCTTTAATAATTATAGTATCAGTAGAGTCAGTTTTAATGCTCATAGAAATCTATCAAAGTAGTGATACATTGAACAAATAAGTCTCAACATACGCAAATGACTTAACAGTTTATCTGTCGCCTCGACAGCTAACAACAAAACTGCAGAGGACTGTTCATCGATTGATAATCCTTGAAATCGAATGAATCTAGATACACTCATAATATCAAATATTTCAATAATAAGTTTCTGTCTTGCATGTTCATGTTTTCTACAAAACCAGAGTGCATGATTCAAGTCATTGTCAATGTAAAGATCACTATTCGTGCACTTCTGAACATAAGATCGTGATATCAAACAACTTAACATTTGCACCGCCGTCACACAGATGGGAGCTAACTCTGGATGTTTTCTGGATAGCGTCCATAAATGGCACGGAGCGTCAGGTTCAAAAACGTCTGTAAAACTCATGCATGACAATGAGAGATTTTCGTACCGATTTTGCCTATTTGATGTAGCACAGATCTGGTAAGACATTTCTTCCAACTATCTTTTGCCGGAAAAATACCACTGTCTATGTAATCACACAAAACATGCAGCAGTTCGTACTTTTGTAAGATTTTAAACACATCCGGGATAAATCCGATGTTAGCCGAAATTCACGTAAGATACAAAAAGATTATATTAAGTCAGACAGGGAAGGCAGCACTCAACTTAACCAGCCGAGCACAGAAAACATTAAAAACACACAAAGCACAATGCCCAACTAGACAAGCGCAGATCCGCAAGGCGGCATGTGAAAAAATGTCTTACCAGATCTGTGCTCAAGGTATATCTTACACAGGAACATGAAGATGAGGAAGAAGAAGACACAGAAGGTACAAATGTCGCTAGTTAAATTTGATCCATGCCTTTCTGTCTTTTTATGACCCCCTATCGATAGATAGGGAGGCATATAGTGATTCACCTGTCCGTTCGTCCGTCCGTTCGTTCGTCCGTTCGTCCGTCCGTCCGTCCTGGTTTACCCAAATTGACAGTTTCTTCTAGCATTATTATGGCTTGCTACAAAGCTTCCATACTTGCATGGATGTTGTATATGAACACTCTCTACACGCCTGTATCACCTGACCCCATTTTGACCTTCACCTTGACCTAATTTGGACTTAGACTTATTGGAGGGCCAAATTCTTGGTTAACCCAAATTGACCGTTTCTTCTAGCATTAATATGGCTTGCTACAAAGCTTCCATACTTGCATGGATGTTGTATATGAACACTCTCCACACGCCTGTATCACCTGACCCCATTTTGACCTTTACCTTGACCTAATTTTGGACTTAGACTTATTGACAGTTTTTTCTAGCATAAATATGGCTTGCTACAAAGCGTTCATACTTGCATGGATGTTGTATATAAACACTTGTTACACGCCTGTAACACCTGACCCCATTTTGACCTTCACATTGACCTAATTTTGGACTTATACTTATTAAGCGTCTAATTCTTGGTTAACCCAAATTGACCGTTTCGTTTTACACCATGTCCATCATGGCGTTGCCTTAAAACTTAAAAATATGTGTTTACCATCATGAGCCCCTTACATTATCAAAGCCATGTAACACTATCCAACAATATTACAGAACTATGGCCCCTGATTGACTTAGCTTTTTATGGACAAGGCTTCCATGGGGGCATACGCGTTTATTGAACGCAGTCTTGTTTATCTAACTTTTTTTAACTTTAAAGCACTATTTTCTGAAAAAAATCGACCTATTTTATATTGCTCTATTAAATTTTCATCTGACTGTGATGTAACAATTTTATATTAGTACACATGAACGTCATTTACCCAACAAAATATGTTTTTAAAATAGCAGTCTCAACTGAGCAATAACTTTTCGTGGAATTGTTGCCAGGATTGACAGATGACTGCAGATGATGATGTTATTATATAAGCGGATTTAGCTCAGTGGTAACGCACTGAGCTTAATCCGCTTATATAATAACATCATCATCTGCAGTAACAGTAGCAACCTGGTCGAAACCACATTATATCACCATCAGTAGTAACTGAAGCTACCTGCTCAACCACACATTACACCACCAACAGCAGAAGCAACAACTTCCCGGTCAAGTCTGCATTACACCATATTTAGCAGTTGCAACAGATACCTGGCCAACCTCGCATTACATCATCAGTCTTAACAGCAGCTACCTGGTCAACCCACATTATACCATTAGCAGTAACAGCAGCTACCTGGTCATCCCCACATTACACCATCATCAGTAGTGACAGCAGCTACATGGTCATCCCCGCATTACACCATCATCAGTAGTGACAGCAGCTACCTGGTCATCCACACATTACACCATCATCAGTAGTGACAGCAGCTACCTTGTCATCCCACATTACATCATCATCAGTGGTGACAGCAGCTACCTGGTCAACGCCGCATTACACCATCTGCAGTAGCAGCAGCTACATGGTCAATCCCGCATAACACTTCCTTCTGCCTTATTACACCATCAGCAGCAGTAGTTATGGATACCATAACTAAATGGTCTTTTATTTACACTGACGTGTCGGCCTTTTAGTTATGGAATTATCCTCTTCAATAATCAACAGTTTAAGCTTAACGCCTAAAATGCAAGTTCATTGTTCAAAATTCGCCCAAAAACTATCATTTACGTATAAATGTAATATTTTTCAAATGTTTTGTCATAAAACGGTCAATGTAACACCTAATGATAATCATATATTGATTAAAGTTTATTTACTTCCGCGTTTGATCAGCTTCGGCGGCCATTTTGAATAATTAATTTATCGCAGATGCGTGCGAGAGCTGTTTTCGAAAAATCCGTTATTTCATGAAACATGGTCGAAAACGTTTTAGAATTTAATAAAACCGTTAGATATACCTTTACATAAGAAACAAACATGTTATTTTTGCTATAAATCATGTAACTCCCATTTACACAAATAAATATTGCAATTTACGCAGCCGACAATCAAAACATTGATCACGTGGTTCGTTCCGGAACACTTTTGTTATTATTCCATTCAATTAAATGGCGATCGTAAACGAAAACATTGAAATTGGACAGGTTCGAAACAATCGACGGAATTGATGGTACTTCTTGCGAAACATTTTGTTTTTTGGGGTACATTGATAGAATATGGTCCAATTGATAGGGTATAAATGATTATTTTGTTAAAAACGTGCGTTTTGTCATAAAACGAACGCGACTCAAACTATGTCGTTGAGCTGTTGGGTTTCAAAGAACAAACGGCTTTGACGATGAAATGGAATGATTATCGTCAAAGACCTTGGACTACAGCAGCAGCAGCAACCTGGTCAACCCTGCATTATATCACCAGCAGTGCCCAATTCACCATACGGGTACCCTGTTAACCCCATATAACAATGTCTTTAGTAGCCTTAACAGCAGCTACCTGGTCAACCCCACATTACACCATCATTAGTAGTAACTGCATCTGCCTAGTCAACCCCGCATTACAACATCAAAGTTTCATCAAGCTGTGTTGTTCAGTTACTGAGTTACGTGTTTTTGCAATAATGGTTATTTTCGTTACCATAGCATCCACAATTTACATTCCATGGTGAGAAAATGGCGTGCATAATCAGCACATTGCCACCTGTTCATATGCAAAGTTTCATCAAGCTGGCTTGTTCAGTTACTTAGTTATCTTGGGGTCAAGATTTCAGCGGACAGACAGACGGACGGACGGACGGACGGAGGACGGACGGACGGACGGAGGACGGACGGACGTGTTGGGATAGTGGGTGATGACTCGCAGATTGACTCGGAAGTCATCAGTCAGCATGCTAAACATTTCATCAATTTTACTGCATTTTGTGTCCACATATTCAACAAATATTTAGAAAGTATCAAATAAACCACACACACATTTTATGTTTTATATTTTATTTTCTTTATATGGATTTCATCATCCATTTTATAAAAGTTTTACATTTTAAGGTTTTCTAATCAAACAATACACTTTTACCATTGGATATATCTAACAATACGCAATAACAAAAATAACATAACTATATTACAGCACTATAAAATAAGGCAAACATAATACTGAAAACAATATCACTGCTAATAGTACAGAACCAACAGTAAACAAACTACCACGTGTCACACATTTTAGGGTAGGTTTTGGCGCTAACAATAGTCTAGTCTGGTTCGGTTATCTGGCATGTATGGTTTCTTCAGGCGCAAAGGCCCATAATTGCGTTTGGGTAGTTTCAAGATGGCGCCGATTAAACAAGAATAAAAGCTAACAAGCGATTGTTCGACCATAGTCTAACAACTTAAGGTTTTCATGGTCTCTAGTTGAACCATGGTTATCATAGTTAGTGAAGCATGGTTAGCGCAAAAACTCAGCCTTAGGTCTTTATTAGCGTAACTAAGGGAGGTAAACCGGACAATACAAACAAACTTATTAAAAATGTGCGAGTTTTCTCCCTTATATTGACGCCCTCTCATTGAGGAAAATTTCTAGTCGGTATTAATTTAATTAAATTGAGATATATATTTGACGTAGGTAAAATTAATTGAATTTGAAAACTTGATAGATGATGCACTTTCGATTGGCATAATGCAAGATACGCTGAAAATACTATTACACTCGTATGCTAATAAACTATGTAATCAGAAACAGTTGTAAAAAGCATTTAACAAACCAGTGTAAGCAAATCAAACATTGGACACTATTTAAAAAAAAATTCTATGATACGAACTAGTCACTTTGAAGTATAGAATTGTACGCAACATCGGACATCCCAGCTAACAGAAACATTATTGTTTAACCATGTATAGTGCCTCATCGATTCCGTGAAAACTATACAACAAATTCAACATATACACGTTTTCTCTTTTATCCACCGTTTCCTGCGTACACGTGTGAATTCAAATAATGAAACTGAACAATTGAACAGAACTTGTACAGACAATCATAACACCAAGTTTCCAAACGCCATCCAATAATCGATACATTGCCTGAAATGACATTTAAACATTCAAGTCGACTGTTATTTGATCGTACTAGTAACATACATCTTAGTTTTATAAAACCGTAAAACATATAACCACATTTACATTCGGTGTTATTTAGCCTTATAAGTCATGTATTAAGTAGCATTAGATGTTAGTAAAGAGAAATAGTTACGTCAAGATGTTCAATCAATACATGATTCTTGCTACATTGACTCGGTACAGTTGAACTTGTGTTTGTGACCAACTGAATCAAAACAGTCACCTGTCTTATGTAGCCACTTTTAATGGATCTAATAAATCACGTTTTGTTCATACATAAGTATGTATCTGCAGTTTACAATTATGCCTTACAAATTGATTTGCACTGTTCAGGTTAAGTCTTCTGTCAGGAATGCGTGCGTCCGCCCAGTCGGCTTAATACCCCACCCCCATCCCCAATTATTGAATCGCAAGCGGCTGTCCTTGAAGCCACATCCATTCATTCACATGGGTGAAGTGCAACATTATGTGTAATCTTTCTCAGAGACACTGAGCGGTGGGCCGGCTCAGACAGACTGGAAAGGAACTGGACCTCACGATCCCATGGCGCACGTCTTACCCCCAGACCACCATCACACAAGTAACCAACGCATTGCTTGCATCCATTAACCGGCTACCTCAGGCAGGTTCAACTGTTCCATGTGAAAAATATCAGACTTACAGAGTCTATGTTTGAACATAATTACAGTTCTTACAACGTCACCTAATGTATAAAGTCTACGTACAATATGCCACAAGCAATAGTACGCACGTTCGTCGAAGGAAATTCTAAATAGTTTATACTACCCTTGAGGACAATACGCCTCAAATACAGAAAGTATGTGTAACTAGTTTAGTTAATGTTCTACCAACAGAGTAAATAATTTAACACTAGGTTGCTATGTGAACACAAAGTTATCTAGGACAAATAATATGCATGCATGGTTAACAAAATGAAAAAGTTGACTTGTCCTGGTGAAGTTGATTTCTTATTCCATATTTGGTAATATAAATGTAAATTCATTTGATAAATAATATGTTGAAACTTAACCAACAATTTTCTTAGTTACTGAATACAATACTCTGTTCGAATCAAAAAGCTCTATAGAAATATAAATCTGCAATTTGAAAGGGCCCATAATTTCGAAATTCGATCAGAAATAACCACAGATTTACGTAAATAGTCGAGATATCATGGTGCGTAAGTACTAACAAAATCCTGGATTGGTATGTTCTATAAGACACCGTTTGCAATGTTTCTTCACAGTTCTATACGCTTCTAATGTCACGTGACAATCCTGAATATTCAGCTGCTGCATCTTGTGGCAATGTTGAGCAATGGTTATGATTCCTAAGTCAGTCACAGCGTCACACGATTTCACACTGAGCTTTTTCAACTGGTTACAGTAAGCCAGCGCAACCAACCCCTCGTCCGTAATATCACATTTCCCGATATCTAACGACTTCAACCGAGTCAAATTTCGGGCAATCGTGTCTAAAGAATCGTCTGAAACGGCTTCACATCCTCGCACATTCAAATACCGTAACTTCCGACAGCCTCGTGCTATCTGAATTATTGCCACGTCCGAAACCTTCTCACATTTCGCGACACTAAGATAACGCAAATTCTCGGACAGTTTCGAGATTTCACTGGCGCCATAATCCGTCAGTCTTTTACAATCACTAACACTTAGTTCTTTCAGATTTGAACAATTATTACACACCGCGTGTACTCCCTGGTCGCCGATTCGAACACATCGTCTTAGAAACAAATATTGCAGTTGTGTACAGTAGGTGGATATGGTACTCAGACCGGTATCATCCAAGGCTGTACAATCAGTCATATCTAGATAACGGAGGTAGATTTGGCGAAGATGTGGCGCTGTAGCTTGGGCTAACAATTTGTCGGTAAGTCTTATACATGTAACACATGGACAGCCTGAAATGATAAACAAATACATTAGATCTAACAATGGAATAGTTCAAGTCGAGAACACAAATAGACGTCTCTATACGCATGTGACGTGATCAAAAGTTTTTGTTCACGCAACTACTATTTCCATGTCACAAAATGTAAGCAGCTAATCAACATAAAAGTGCGCTGTAACATCTCTTGTAGTATAAAGGTGTGAGGCATCCAGCATTGCTGTCTTCAATGTGATTCTACTGCTTACAGAAACAAACACAATATATCGCTGGCTTAGAAAATGAGAAGGTCGAAAGTACATAAACGCTTTTTTGAGAAAACAAGAAAAAATGTCTGAAAACTACTCTTTACTTTTGGAAAAACAAGCTTTTTCAACTTCAGTTTGGTCAACATGACCTGTTTCGAATTTCATGAAAATAGGCTCTTAAGAAGCGCCTTGTGATGCAGATTTTAAATACGTATGTGCCGTATAAGGTCGTTAGTAGCACTTACGATCTTTTCATTATAAGCCAGCGATATAGACAATGACATAAAACATGGGAATTTTGAGGTAGATTTTAAGTGACGTTTGATCGTAACTTTTACGAACACTTGAATTAACATTTATTACTATTGTAAATGATATGTCATTGGTACCAAAAACAACGTCACACAAAACCGTACATACGAACATGAGACAGGGTAGCGTGTTTGTCTTAAACTTTAATCAAACAAAACCGACGTCAGCGATTTCATACATTTATCAAGTTTTTAAATACTGAGTAGTTAACAAGTCAATACGTATGATAAAATACCAGTACAAATTGGTGGCGTTTTGTTTAAACAGATTTATTTATCCATGTATCATGTTTAACAGACTAGAAACATATGACTGGCAAGTCCATATCTTTGTAAGCAGGGAGACACTTGAACGACCTGTACTATATAAATATTCAACAGATAAGGCAAAGCATTGATTTCAAATTGAAGAGTGATTGCAATTATGATCGATTTTTAATCGTAGTAAAGCCTAATGAACGTGAATGAAAGAGTTGATGAGAACGCAAGACCTTCGGATGATGAGTGAAGGAGTTCCAATCCACTTCATATCATATATAGTATCTTCAGCGATCCCAAAAAAATGCATACATACACCGTATTATGCTTTGTACATTAAGTCGCTGGCTTAGGATTAGATAGGATAAGATCGTAAGTACACAATCGATATTTTGGGAAGCAAGAAAAAACTTTCTGAAAACTACTCTTTACGTATGGAAAACTTCAGTTTGGTCAACATGACCATTTCCGATTTTCATGAAAATAGGCTCATAGGAAGCGCATTGTGATGCAGATTTCATATGCATCAGTCTTATAAGGCAGTAAGTAGCACTTACGACCTTCTAATTCTAAACCAGCGAAATGCTGATGGATTAAGTATAATTGACTAGAAAATACACTTGTGCTTAAAGCTGTGTTTGTAAAGCCAATTAAAAGACAGGAATAAATTCGATTTAAAAGTCATTGAAGCTTAATATATCCCACACAAAAACACACAACAGATTTATGTTAGATAATTGTGGTATAAATGCATTTGGAGTTTAGGTGCGGTTCACCAAAAACTCAAAGCCGGCTAAAGTACAGGGGTAACATAGATTGTGGAATGATCTATATTAAGTATCAACAATTTTAGTCACATTTATAATTTACAACTTAATTAAATAACATGCTGTGATGTGCAATTTATAGGTATGATCACACAATTAATCAAGTGTTCGAATTGATCCATCCATATAACTTGTACAGTGTTTAATGGTCCGGATAGAATGTGTGCACAATGTGAGTTTGAAAATGACATTAATATGTGAATACAAATGTTGATATATTTAAAAACTTTAAAATTAAAATGCAGAATATATACCAAACAGTACACTTGCAATTTCGTTCCTCGTTTTATCTTCAATGATTATAATTATCTGTGCATTTGTAGATGAGCAGATTTATTGAATGTTTTTAACATAAACACTAAATTGATGGTAACGATCAAATTATTCTGTCAAGCGGTAATGCGAAAATAGCATCATTTCTTGTAATTTTATACATAAATAGATCAGATGAACACCTGGTCATGAAGGGTGCAGATTTTGTTGAACAATTATTAAAACGGGTTACTATAATATCACAATCATGAGTGGTGTACTTTGTCCTTTGATTAAATACGTCAAGTGATCATTGTTAGTATGTAAATAGTCCGACAGTAACATTACAAAATTTGTGTTTTGTAGCATAAACAAAACAACATGTCTTCTTTCCATGGATAATGCTTTGGTTAGATGTTTCAACCACCTTTCAGGAATGTGTAAGATCCAATAATGTGGCATTGTATTGCACACGAGTTCAGTTTTGTAATAACCCCAGTAAGCCTACGCACGTGTCTGCTAGGTGGTGCTATGACGTACAAGTTAACGTATTTATGACAAAAATAAAAGTGCTATTTGACCCAACTTGGTCTGTATCTGACAATAAATATATTCGATATAGCTCACTATCGCCATCCATTGATATGTTCACTAAATTCATGATTACCTTTGATTTAATTATGTTTTCTCTGAAATCATTCATGTACCTTACCGGCGATTCGAACTAACGACAGTAATATTTGCAGCCAAGAGCAGTCTCTCTACCAATATGACGATGTCCTCTATGAACTTTCGTTTTGCATCAGCCTGTGGCTCATTTAAGGTTACAAGTGTCATGAGATTTACTTCTAAAATATCTTGTTCAGACGTTTCCTAGATTGTTAAATTAATCAAGTGAATGTAGTACACGAGTAGGAGTTGGTTTGATGTAATGATTAAACATGAGAATTGGCAATAAACTCAATGTGTTAACATCTTCACTACGATGTAAAACCATCTAAATCATTAATAATTACAGCATTTACATAATGATACAGCAATTTTTGTACCGCCATTTCTTCCGCACATTCAACTTTCGTTTCATGTATGCATGCTTTTTTGTCATGATCTTAATTGCCCGATGACCTCAGTGTTTTAGAGTCCACCGTACGGACAAGGATGGCAATTAGTATAGTACCTAGTTTCCGGTACTGGTTTTATTTTCCGTTGTGCTCAAAGCTTTTGAAAATTAATAAGTACATGTGAAATCTATTTTACCATCAGTAATAATTTTATCTTAAAACATTGTGAAAATTATTCGAAAAAAAAGATCTCTAGAAAATAAGAGCATGTGTTTCGTTTAACGTCAATATAACAGTACATTGCAAAATTGACCCGAGGTAGACCTTCCATAATTGGTGAACTTAATGTCATACTTTCCTCTTATCAATGTGATATTAAATGCTTATATATAGCCACTATTAGATATCATATCCATTCAATGAAAATCAATGAGATAAATCGACATAATTTGTAATATCAATAATTTCTTATCAATTAGATTAATCGACAAATAGGTACAGTTTAGATTGAAGATATTTCCATATATAGCACCATGGCCTCTTTGACTCGTGTTTTTCATAATTGACCTGTCATTAAATATTTGTAAAGTCAGTGACCTTCAGTTGATAGCGTGATACGATAAATGATAAGAATAGTATTTTAATCATAATAATTATCGAGTTATAATTATTTTCACTATTTTTCAAGGATGGTTTTCATGGACTATATGACATTGCCTTCGTAATTATAGACATTTTATCAGATCCAACCTGGCCATTGTAACCGCATGCAATCCAAGACGACTTTTCGATATTATTTCTTAAACAAAAGCACATTTTCTCAAAACCAGTAAACCCACATTTTCTCAAAACCAGTAAAACCCCCCTAAAATAGCAACTTCTGAATTCAGAATATAGTCTGGATTGGTGAAGAGTTCTAAAAATATGTACTGCAACGTGTGCCTTACATTGTCATAAGTTGTAGTAGATCTATGTGTCCATGAACTTCTAAATGTTTTATACAGTTTATTTACAATTGGTCAGCTATAAAGGGCTACATTCACTTTAAATCTAAAATTAAGCAACAATTTCCTCATGACCAGGTATCTCGAGTATCTGCTTACCGTGATGAGTGTTAGCACAGAAACATTTGGAACCAGTCGACTTATTGCATTCTGATCATCTCGGTCTTTATGCATTGCACTATACCGGAGACAAACGGAAATGGCCGAGCTTTCTGACGTAACAAGGATAGTTATGTCACACATAACGTCATCATGTTTATAATTATATCCTGTTATTATAATACTAATATCTGTCTATGTTTGCAGTATGAGATAACCATGTAACTGGTATCTGAGAACAGATGTCAAACTTAAGTATTATTACAATTACATTAGAATAATTAAGGCGGGCTTATCGTGCGGAATGTAGTGACATTGATAGTATTAACGTTGATTATGATGTAATAAGGTCAGTTACCTGTGGTATCAAGGTATTCCAAGTTGACACAGTAAGATGCCACTTCAAATAGGGCGGTGTTAGTGACATTGGCACATCCTTGAATCTCTAGGTGTCTAAGTTCCGGACAACTTTTCGCTATTGCGTGTATGCCCTTGTCAGTTAACTTCTCACATCCGTTCAAGTTAATTTTCTCCACAATAACACAAACAGTAGGTGTATTATAACTTAAACGTTTAGTTAAATACTTTAAAGCACGATCTATTTGCACGGTTTCATCATTTATCACTATTTTCTTCCACAATAAAGGGTCCCAGGCGAGTCTATACCAGCGCTGACTTACACACGAACATCGACATAGCTGATCAGTTGGCAAGTTTGAGAAAATTTTCACGATGACGTCATCTGTCATCAGGTCGAACGGGGAAGGTCGAACTTTAGACCTACCCTTACCGGAAGTGAGCATTAATTTATCTGTATCCTGCAGATCGAGTTTGAATGTTGAGTTTCTCAGTTGTTTCATTTGTATATGATATTCGTACGGTGGCGGGGCACCATTTTGTATCACTGGTGTGCGATAGTCTGAGTGTACACTAGAATCAGACGATACTATAGAGCGTTCTAGGTTAGATTTGTTCTGTTGGGCAACTTTAGCCCCGTGTGTATAGGCCCAAGGAAATTTTCCGTCCCCTTGTCGTTTCTTAACATACGGCCTATCAACTGATATTGATGAGTCCGAAAATTGTCGGTCAAACGAGGAGTCCGAATATCTGTGATCGGCAGACGACACAGATGAATTGTCTCCCTTGAAAATAGACATCTTCGCTGATTGATTGTGTGAACTTGTGACGTCAGAGGCGATACCGGAAGAGGAATCATGTGCATTCTCCAGCGTTACAACTGGGTCTGGAATACAAGAAAAATAACATTAATCAACAATACGACATGTTCACCAAAAGTTACAAGATCCCTATATGGCGGACATAAGGAAACTTTTGATACGAGGCATGATCACTAGTCACAGTCAACACGTGACAGGTCAGTTAGATTATGTTTGATACAAACATTCGGAGACTGCCATGTCAAGAAAGACACTCTCCTAGAAATTCGCTTCAAATAAATCAGCTAGAAAATAGTGGTAGTAGTATTTTAGAAACGAGGAGGTTGCTCTGTCATAATAATAACTGTCGGATATCGCTGTATGTAAGTATAGGCAAGAACATTTGAACTATCACTTATTAATCCTCGTTGTGTTTTAGTTATTGTACCGTAATAATGTTTTGATTAATAAAAATAGCAACTCTGATTGGACAACGGAAAAACACGGGTATTTAAGGATGACAAGCCAATTGTTCTAGGCTATACTGCTAACCACCGGTTTATTTAGATACAAACATAGTTGTCTGAGACACTCTTAAAACAACGCTGATGTACACGTTGTTTCAATATCTAATTCACTATCGTGCTACAGTAATTCAATGCCATTGTTATATAATTTGAAACATGTTTTGTTAAGTTTATCAGACGAGGGTCTGTCATGTGATACTAGCAGGAAAGAACGTGCCATCATTATATTAAAAGCTCAATTTCTATAAGAATGGCGAAACTATTCCGGTTGAATGGACAATAACTCCATTACTAATGTAGCACTTTATACCAAATTGACGAAGACTTTGATTCGAAAACGGGACCATCATAATTCCCATTATGAAATGTAACTAGATAATGGCTGGTATATGAAAGGGAGACGTTGGACTAAACGATTAAATTAGTCCAACGGATCGTAAGCAATTGCTTAAAAATTGAATCCGGGAAACTTAATATAACTTAATTATTGGTTTTATGCAATGTAAATGACAATATGGTAGATACTTAATTATTTTGTGAAATCTATATTGATATACGGTCGCTTCCGTAACCTTGTTACGTAAAGCGTAAATACATTGCTTACTTTTCAATGGGTAATTATTACATTATTTAAGGTATAGTATTATATTCGGATACAATGAAGTGATTCATACATAACTATTACATGTTTGTGAATAATTAACATTTATTTCACCGGTATTTATGAGGAAAGGCATGCTGAAGTATTTTGCGATTCATTGTGTGTAGTCGGAGGTTACCTACCACACCTTGATGTGACGTTCGAAATAGTGACATACTTGGTCTATAACGGACTCATCACGTAATATGCCAACAAAACTGTCTTCTCGCGGAAAATAAGATATAAATTTTATCTGTACATTTGTGTAAAAATATTAGGCTAAATAGTCAGGCCATTTAAACTTTTTCAGATAAGTATTATGCTTGTATGCCATGAACACTGTCTGGGGCAAAAGAAACGAGGCTGCTAGGCTGCTAGGCTGTCAACGTCACGCTGCTAGGCTGCTATGCTGCTAGGCTGCTAGGCCGCTAGCCTGTCAACTTCACGAACATAAAGAAACGTCACGAGTTTTTAATTTCACTTCCACCACGTGTTTCTAATGCCGATCATAACTAAATTATAACGTAGCACTATGATGCCATTTTTACGTAGTTGCTAATCTTTACTATAGTACGCCGGCACTTAATATGACATGATATAATTATGATTCTATTAATGTACTTTTAATGACCCAATCGAAAGAACTTGACATATTATTCCAATTTTAGAGATATATTTCAATTCTGTTCATCAATCTTTGTCGGTAGTACAGTATGGTACAGTATGGCTTAGACTAATTGTTCACAATCAATTTATTTTGGTGTACATTTGATCACTTTTTGTAGAATAATACGCTAATTTATGCAAATATTTCCATTGATACGTCAATCATTCAGTACTTCAACAATCGTCTACTGAAACTGAAAAATGGCATTATCCACTTTGTATTGAATTATCATTTGTTAACAAAACCTACTCGTTAACATTACATTAGCAAAATGAATAATTGACAAATGTAATTGAATAATAATGAAAGGATAATATATATGTATGACATCGTCCCTTTATAGGAATGATCCGGCATCAACAATGGGACTCTTTATTAACATTTCATAAAATTAGCTCTACAGAATCTATTATGATAATTATACACTATATTTAGATTGTAGGCGATCATCTCAATTTTTTTTTACTATACTTGGCGACGTAACATAATCGTGTGTTATTGTTTGTTATTATATTGTTGATGTTACTACTGACAATGTTTCAGCCATGATGAGACTACCCAGTCTCATGACTATCCATTTAGTGACCAAGCGAAAACATGTACCCTACCCTCCCCGCCACTCCAAAGTTCAGCACCTCGTGACGCGCCTGCTTTACCAGTATCTTTTGTCCAGGACTGGTATTCACAAAGCATCTTAAGCGAAAACTTAATTATTTTGTCTTAAGTAAAACATGAAGCTGCACATATTTCCCAAGAAACGAATAATTACCAATGTTTTCTTTGTCATTCTTGTAGCTCTTTCCACAATAATTCTAAACTATAAAAACATTGATAATCGTTATTTTCCTGTTGAGCTAATACGTTTAAGGATATTTTAAGAGTTTGGGAAAATTCTAAGTTTTCGCTTAAGATGCTTTGTGAATACCAGCCACGGTCATTGATCAGACAAAACAAGCTCCGGTTTACGAGACGAAATCTCCCCCATTACGATCTCACCTATCTCATTAATAAAGTCATAGTATGTCATCTGGACAAAATAAAGATTGTTCCATTCTTAAAAAAGTAAGATAGAATCATTTGGAACCACACCATGTGTTTTGAAATTGTTTAATAATTGACTTAACAGCAAAGTCCCTATTAACTAGCCTTTCTGTGAAGCTATCAACAGTAAACCTCAATGCAACAACAAAGGTGTTCTTAGTGATGGCATTAGGAGCAAACCAGTCCGAAGAGGATTAAGTAGGCAGGTATGTGCAGCAAGAACTGTATTAAACTAGATCATGTACATAAATTATATCTCAACGAAAGAACATAGGTGTTCTTTGGCGATGGCCTTACGGACAAAAACGTCCAAGGATTAATTAGGTAGGTCTGTGAAGCAGGAAATGTATCAGTCTAGTCTATTATGTATGTATAAATATTGTGTCTATTTTAAACTTAAAGAATTACAAACACTGTCTAAACCTATTACTATCAAACTTGTGTTTAATATCGATGAAAAATTAAATTTGTACAAAGTGCTGTCTTGTTAATAAGTTACATGTGTTTGTTAACGTGTACGTGACGCATATTTTCACTGTTTCCAACAATCAGAAGAAATGCTTACTCATCGACAACACTCATTCTCGATTAAAACCCATAAATAGAAAAGTAAAATATTACTTACACTTATTGTAGAATTTCATTTTTATGTTCTAATTCCGTTTTTTACAACTCAAATAATTCACCATTTCAATTAATGGTTTCTTAGATAAGTTAATAAATCAAACTAATATTGTGTAAGAAAGATCCTTTAAATAACACTTTTGATATCTCTACGACTGAAGAGTCACAATTAATGAGAGGTCTAACTACACTCAAGCTGTTTTATCTAAATCAAACTAAACGCCGTCTGGTAGAGACGCATTTAGACGTTAAATGGTCCAGTTTGCGGTGGGATTGGAATATCTCGGCTTTTATCCTTACTATAAGTAGCACAGTAAACATAGCACTGTTACTATATTAAACCAAATAAGGGGAGTAAATTATTACGTTCTAAGTCAATACGTGAAAGTTGACAAAAGATTTACGTATTTCACTCACTGAATTTGAAGAAAAAATAGAACAATGTGCGACTTCTAAAGCGAAAGAAAAACATTTGCTCCTTGAATAGACGATATATTTGTAAAGTAACCAGTCAAAAACGCGAACTATGCAGGGATTGCTAACCAGTCCAGGATATAAATGAAAATAATAATGAACAAGAAATGAAAGAAAACGGATGAAAGGGAAAAATAAATATTTTCATTTAGTCACGGCGTTTATTAACCAATAAATGAGTAATCATAAACTGTGATTTTCAATTTAGATATTTACGCGGAATTAGTTTCACTTAACGTATGAAAGCAGGTCCCGCGCTTTCCTTTTTTCGATACGTCCGTAAATAAAAATTATTTTTGAATGATGTGATAAGTATAATCAACTCGAATCGAGTCATTTTCGTTTCAACTGGAGATATGTTCGTATGATAAGGGTAATGAATAAAGCGATCTATAAAAAGGCGGGTTATTTTTAACATTTGTTCAACAAACTTTCACAAAGGAACATTATTTATCTCCGCCATCGACCGATTTCACTTTTCGCTGTCTTTTGTTGGCATGTGACCTTGAAAAAGGTAAATCATTAAAATTTAGAATAATATTGACATTTTAACTTTTTAAAAACTAATTATTGAACGTGTATTGTTTGCTTTTATCACCTAAGATCTAAATTATGCGTGCGTCAATAATACCGAAAATACAACAGGAAGCAGAAGTAATGTAGTCTCGGATACCCCTAGTCGAACCATCGCTATACAGACTATAGACACCTTTGTCAAACCATAGCTATGAAAGCTTAAACCCTAGACAGCCCTTCTCAGAGTGGACGCAGTGAATATTGTTTTTATTTGTCCAGGGGTGGTATTCAATATTGATCTTATTTATAGCCAATCATATTCCCTGTTACTGATCAAGAGTTTTAAAATATGCTGTGATAGCACACAAGGACGAAGAGATTTATTCTAAGAGAGTTACTGTATTTAAGGTTTCTGGAACAATCTTTGGGGGTAGGCATTAAGTTGTTGTGGTTGTTGTCATAGTCACATGTTGCTGGGGGTACGTGTTTTATTGCTCTTGATGCAGACTGTATACAAAGTGATATAGCCGACATCAAATTCCTCTACATTTTGTATTAAAGTAGATACATTGTAACTATAGTATTCTGGTTTGATTTATACACCGCGGGACTATGTGAGAATTACCTGACGAAGTGGGAGTCAACATACTATCGCGTGAAATACAACAGTTAAAGCACCTGACAACAAAACTAGTTAATATATCGTGAAATTCAAACTTTAAAACTTATGTCAAAAGCCATATTTTAGGCCGATGTGGCGAAGTAGTGACAGGCGATAATACGCGGTGTGACAAAAGAGACCGCCAACGGGCGAACACGGTATAATGTATTTCTTGCGTGGGGATGTAATTTACGTTAGGTTTTTAGTATGTAATACATCTCCGTCATGGAGTGTTTTACGAGGGATCTTCATTCATCATGGGTATGTTAAGACAGGGATTGAATTTCAGACGACATTTCACGTTTGCTTCTAAATTTTCAGATTAAATGTAAAGCCCCATGTTGAGTATGAAGAGATACCCGGTCTACATTATGATTTCAATCATTACCAATTGATTATCTAACAAGATTGTAACTGTATCGTCTGCTCTCGGTGAAACTTCAAATAAGGAGTGTGCTAATTCGGATGTTAATTCTCCAAAACGAGACTAGGTGTCAATGACCTTGACCCTAAGCTCTTAAACAAATCCCTTTCTATCAATTGGTCCAAATCTGCCGGGTAAGATGGTGACGACTGAAATATGTTTGTATGGATTGATTTTGTATATTGATTACATCAACAGGGTCGGACACTGATCAACGGTTAAGATTGCAAACCGATGGTGAACAAGATGTCTGTTGTCCTGTGGCGGCCATTGTTTGTGTTGTCCACCATGTCGATAAAGGTCCATATCGTCTGTCTACTATATGAAAGAGCAAGTTCGTGAAACATACCAGATAAGGCCCAATCATAATTCACAGTACAGGCAATGAATACTGAAGCATAACGTCATCATGTAAATATGATACTTGTAAATAACGTTTCGAGAGTGGTGGAGTCTAACAAATTGTAAATGAGTCAAATGGAGATTGCCCCCACAAAGCCTAACATTCCTGGAACCACCCTTATACTTACAGACTGTACAAGGAAGCTACAATAGTACCATCTGATGATGTCACGGATCCATGTTGAAATACAACATCCTGTTCTCAACATATAAAGAGTGACATATATTGAGCAATTTGCTCCCAAAAAACATTTTCTTTGGCTACCCTCACGTTTATACCCGCCAGACAAACATCTTTTCAGAACAACCTTGAAACGTCAGGTACCAGCGCAGTGCGAGTCTAATTACAATTCTAACCTATATGCTGTGTTCAAGCTTTTGTTCCGCAATTACAATGTTTAATTAACCTTCGCGTATCGAAATTCATGTGAATGTTGTGTTGGAGCCAGGCAGTTCCGCAAACGTTAATATCCCGTCGTTCTATAAACTTTGCGCTTATATTACATTAACAAATATGTACAAAAGCGTAAATTAAAGAAATGTGAGACGCGTAGTGTAAATAAAGACACATTCCACTTTTTGTAGAAATAAAACGGGTGTACAATATCAACGCATTGAAAGAGTATTATCAAAAATTTAAAATAACTGAAAACTGTAATTTTCTGATTATAACATTAAACGTTCAATACAGACAGACACTAGCTCTACAGGGAGTAGCGTTATTTGGCTGATTTATAATAATGCGCGGCCTAGCGTTACATTGTATTGAAAAAAAGTCCTTATAAAAATGTAAATATTTGTTCAGTATTATATGAACGACAACTCTCACTCCCTAATAAATCGTATTCAGGCGTTATGTGACTTGCTTTCAGCCTGTTTCTAATAAAAAAAAAATTGAATTTAAATATGTTTTTGTTCGGGTCGTCTGAAAATTTAACAGAGTTTTTATCAGAAATACATTGACACCTAACAGAATAATGATGTATATTAAAGATTGTATTAATGTGTTTTATATTGTGATACGTGCATTATCATTTTAATTGAATGTCCCATAAACTGTCTGTTAGAAGTAAGCTATTGGTCTCTACTGAGACAGCGTCATCTACCTTAAAGCTGTACAAATGTATAAAACTAAATGCCATGATAGCATAACACCTACATGCTTACAAACTTCTTTTAAGTTTACATCAGAAGTTCACTCAAAACAAATAAGGTCGATATCTAGCCTTCAAATTTATTCTCCTCGCCCTAATTCTGAACTTTCCCGTAAGTCATTCGAATATTCAGGATCATCTATTTGGAATGCTTTACCCAGTCCTATTACACTCAATCAATTCAAAGCCGTTTATATAAAATGGTTCTATTCTATGAGGTAACACAATGTGGAACATATTGTTGATACCTCTAAATTCATGTACATGTTCAATTGTGTTGGTATGTATTGAGATTGTAATTGTTATGAAAGTTATTTCACTTAACCAACAATACTGTCATATCTACCACCTTAAACAAATTATATGACATATTTATAATTTCATTATATCCATACGCTTGATATTTTGTCCATATTCATTAGATTTATTGATGTCATGTTTCTGTTGTTTCAATGTTTTACTGTTGAGGGCCTTACGGCAGATTGACAATTATGTCAAGTATGTTCCCTCTATAAATAAAGTATTTATTATTATTATAATTATTATTAATATTATAATTATTATTATTATTATTATTATTATAGACATGACTGTAAGTCTTAACTCAAAATTGCCAGTACTGTGGTTGTTGAGCTTCAACTTCACAACTTGGTGCTTTCCATTGACTCGTGTCCAAACTAGCAACGCTATGAATGGAAATCATTTACTTAAATAATATTTAGTAGATATATACTATATAGAAAATGAAATACAGTTATACTTAGAGCTCGATAGGTACTATGAAACAGAGAAACGTTTCCGTTATTAAATCTTAGGTAGAATATACCAGTCTGAAAACTCAAGCATCTGATTGGTTGCTTTTTGGAACTGTCCAAATATTGACTAATGAGATCGCTCCATTCGGAGACTGGTTCGCTAACAGTTAATAAAACCTTTAGATATTGGCACCATCTCACATATGGTTTTAGTTTATGTATATAGACTCAGTGTATAGGTATGAAATTAAAAATAATTCCGTCTGGATAGC
Organism: Spisula solida; assembly: GCA_947247005.1. Lineage (NCBI taxonomy): Eukaryota > Metazoa > Mollusca > Bivalvia > Venerida > Mactridae > Spisula > Spisula solida. Next base: position 35,850,913 of record OX365947.1, on the reverse strand, counting down.
TTAGTTGTTAGTACACTCGACTCTCCGCGGGTATACATGTATATTCGGGTTCGATACGTATGTTGGGTAAGTTATTTTCTACCGTTACATTGGCCACAATCAATGGAAGTATGTGGAGAAATTATTAGTTGCTTGAAAAAATAACAGGGTTGTATACTCGGTTTAAGGCTTCAAGCAAACTAGTTGGTATATTATTTTGGACTGCTGGCTGTATCGGTATATGATGTCTGAAGCTCATATTTGTTGGGGGAAATAGGTAGACATGTTTATACAGAAGCCTCATATCCCATACCATCACATGTGTTTAACATATTAGTGACTTCTCTAAAATGAAGCTATACGTTATTAGAAGATTCAATTGCTTGATTAATCGCCCTGGAATTTTCTCAGCGAATATTTTATATACGTATACTGTAACCATTAGAGTATTGACATCATTTTGCGGATGTCGTTAATTCTTACACCGAATTACATTTATAAACTCTATTCAAACATTGCGAAAATTAATCCCATATCTTATTTATAATGTCGGTATTCACTAACGACTCCATACAACCTTGTCGACACCTTTTAAAACTAACATAGGATTATTGAAAACTCATTGAATTTCATTCAGTCGAAAATTATACTAATACGGACCGCCACACAAAATGAAATATGTACTTCATAACGTAAATTCATATCGCACTACATTGATACAAATGAATAAATAAAACCCTATGACAGTTGATAATTTATTTTGCTCCATGTAGCTCCGAGCAGCACAAGAACATGTTTTTGTTCCAATGGCGTTTCCAGTCTCCTGATCGTAAGCATTCACCCGGTGTTTTCAATTCCCACAGACAAATTTTGCAGAAGGGGTTGGCCGTAAAATTACTTGTTATTAAAATTCTTGGACGCTTAATTTTAGTATTATAGTATACAAGCTCTGATACAAGTACCTTATAAATAAAATCTATGTTAATATACGATAATACCTACTTAACACGGGGATTAGATCACGTTATTCAATATATTTTGGCACTGACAAATGTTGATAGGTGTGATTTTGATCCAGTATGGGAAAGTAAAACGAGATTTCGACCAAAGAAACAAGTCTTATATGGAGCAACGCATTGACCAATGTCATATGGACGGCGTTAAAAGCTTTAAATATAATGACGGCTTTAACATTGTCATACATGTATATACCGTGTGTTGCAAAAAAGAACAAAGCATTTTGACCACGTTTTGAAAAAAAGAACGGCTCAACCATTATCATAGGTCTATACCACGGTTTGGAAATAGAACAACGCATAAATGACATTGTCATATGAACCCCGTTTTTGGAAAAACCACATTAAACACTGTCATAAGGACCATGTTTAGAAAAGGAACAACACCTAAAACATTATTACATAGATCGTGTTAGAAACAGACTAACACCACCTTAACCATTGTCATAATCAGTTATGGACCGTGTTAAAAGACATTTTGAAAACAGTAAAACATACAAACCATTGCCACAGACACCATCTGTTCGCAATAGAACAATACATTATATCGGCATCGTCCATATATAAACAACGAATACATGGACAATGCCTTATGAAACACATCGCGATAACAACTAGTGTAATAAGAAGCACCATTTTAAACAATGCAATACTGACGAAGCACGTTTGATTGTAGTATAGAAGGCCCGGAAGTCCCGAACGCCATCCACCACAAACCACAGATAATGACTAATAAAAACGACATTGCGTTACACCAAGGGTAGAAAAATGATGAAATAACGCAAAACTTACAAGTTATCAGTGAAAAAGCTGAAAATATTTTCGCCCGAGAGCGCTAAAGAGGAAAAACTTCACTTGTTGAAGTGATAGGCAAACACTTGAGATAACTAAAACATTCAGAGGTAGCTGAGCCTGATAAAATGTGTATAAATTCATATCAATATGTGAATGACTCGTAATATAGTGAGCTAATACAACCTCTATATAAAAGAGCTACTTATTTAGCAAAAAATGTCTGAATTTCAGATTTTACACGTAATTCTTAAAGATTTACAAATGGAAGAGGAGGAACAAATTATCAAGGATAAACACAAGTGTAAACTAAAACATTTGGTACAAGAATGTCGCCACACTACTAGTATGTTGCAACAAGAGCGCAAATAACAACATTTCACGTATGAACTAAATGTATGGTTGTTAATTATGTAATGCGTATGGTTGCAAAGTTACCAAAAACTGAGCCGAATATTGTATTCGTGCACGAGTATTCAAAGTTCTGCAAAGCCATACTGTTCTATATTGAGCCATATTGAGACTAACAAAGCCTAAAGTTTACTTGCTTTCCATTCTTTGTGGTGATATTATCAATCCTGATACTTCCGTTTTCTCCGGTAAATAGCAATCGGATTGGTAACTCATTTACGCCAAGTGATTCCACCCATTGAGAGATATTAGAGAATGTTTTTGTAACAAATATAGACCTAGACCTCATCAACAATGTTCAAGAGGATATTAGAGAAATCGATGGCTTACTATTGAATAACAAGTGGATTTCATAATATGCACTGATTTAACTAAAGGCGTCCCCCACGGTACAATACATAAATACGGTGCATAGATATTATTGCATTCATTTGAATAAATCTTACTTGATTATGATAGATAAATCATGTGTGTTTTTGTCTACAGCCTGCCATAGCTGCATACACGTATTTGTACTTTTGTCATAAAGATTCGTGATATGTTTATTGACTTTATTTAGCAGACGCAAATTGCTGCTCAGAGGAGACAAGGAACGATAGTGTGCTGGTGGTCATTTAAGTAAGTCCAATACGCCTTATCTCGTATGATAAAATACTCAATATTATAATTATAATATCTACAATTAAGGATGTATGTCATGGCCCGTAGTCTTGCAATACATTTGGCAACAGAAAATCATGTGACACTGTTCAAAACAATTAACATATAAAATTCAATGGTATATCCGAAAAATCAAGGCATATAACCAATACAGTCCTATTGTTTTAGTCATTCAATAAGACTAAAGGAATTGAAAATACTAGAATCTAACAATTTTAAAATGTGACCGGATAGCCGTTCTCTTATTTAGAATATTCAGTTAAATACTCGTAAAGGAGAAAAATATTGGACAGATAGACGGATAGAAGTTATCTTGACAAGTTGTAACACTGTACAAAAAGATTAACAAAACCATATTTTGACAAAAATCTTAGATACTCTCAATAAAGCTTAGATACTAGAGTTAACATTTCCCGCCAAAACTAATGAAACGACAAACCTTTAAGACAACAGTCGCTCATCAGAACAATCCACTCCTAATGTTTAAATAATACACAATTAAAACATTTGTCTCCATGACAATATGAAACAACACAATGCAATATTCTATTTAAACTTAAAGTCGTGATGGTTATAGCTGTAGATTTTTTTTGTATTTTTCTATCATTAAATCTAGATCGAATATGAACAAGGGCGGTAAAACGCGACTAATTGAATACATACTTTATACACCCTGATGTACAATCTAAAACAAATGATACAAATTGTGTTTTTTACTTCATTTTGTTACCATGACGTAAGTGTTCTATCCTAAGGGATATTCAAAGGGCACACGGGTCAGATACCATCAAATTTGTGAAACGGTGCAGACTATCATCCCACATCAAACGGTGTCACATTATAATCACACGAGCGTATTAATTTCATTCATACACTCGTTCAAGTATACACAATAACGATGGTTTGTTAAAGTTGAAAGAGAAGAGAAATGGCTCAAACAATTAGCAAGTTCGATTTAGCCACCGTACTAAATCACTTTGGCCCTGTTGTTAAGATCTGACCTTTTAGATAATGTTACATATCTACTGTATAAACCAATCACGGTTTTCATCCATCCCTTGTTGAAGATCAACAGGTACAATCATACATATATGACCATTATTTAAAACAAGTGTTGGTTTGGCTTAGTCCTACCTATTTGCGACTGGGAATGGTCCTTAGTATTAAGACATTCATTTCTAATGGAGCTTTTTTAACAAATAAGTGCACTTTCAATCAGCTTCAAAGACAGCGTTACGTCAACACGCAAGAATCCACTCCGAAATATTGGGTTCGGCTTTTTAACTCGACAGGTGAACTATTCCCATGTTGATAACCTCATTGATTAAAACCTCTAACTTATCATTGTGTATTTGGACCGAAAACCAAGTCAATAAAGCGACAATTCAGTGGTAATCCGGCCCCCACTTACGAACCTAATCCCTGAACGTATTACCACGTGATTCAGTAGATAGCAAGACCCTCTGAATGCTAGGTGATCAAATATAACTGATTTATAATTTGGCATCGAAAATCTTAATGTTGATATTGAAAATTTATGTTCTTTAGGTGGTATAACGTGGCATACATAATTTAATTTTGCAATAACGAACAAACAACGCATACTTGTAAGCTGCTTGTGTGCTACACACGAAATGGGAGAAACAACACACACAAGAACCATATCGTCGTATGGTCTTGCCATCACGGCGTAACCTGTCTATACGAACCACCCCGTAAAAGAATAAAAGAAGAACATTCACCCAGCTATGAATAAGAACATTCTAAGCAGTCGTACATATTACTGTAAGTTGGCTTTTAAACCATACCACCATTACATACTACACAGTTGGTGTTTTCAACACATAACCATTGTCTAAAATGATCGTGCGGTTTGAAGTCTCCATATTCCTCACAGAGTTACTTCCCTTTACCGTGCGCCAATAACAGAGCAGTTGCGCGTACCGTACACTCGTTGTAATCTGTTTGTGTAGTTATATTGTGTACCATCAGGTGTGTAGTATAGATCTGTGATCCCAGTAAGTATTACATAGTATCTTCGTACATACTTTCTCACATAGACTCTTCTATTTATGATGATCCTGTCACCTCATTGTGAAATATCAAGCGTCTATTACATACTTTCAAATGTAGACAGACATATTGACGTATCAGTTTACATCATGACAAACACAAACCTACCATGTTTGTCATCCTGTGAGCTAGCAATTTGTATATTTAAAGCATATCACATTGCCTAATCTCAATGGTTTGCTGAATTATATCCCCAGTTGTTCCACTCACATGTAACTGTTTCATCAATAAAGAGTAAAAATGTTCTTTAATAAATTTATGTTATCTTAGATATCAAAAATTTTATTTAAAAAAATGTCTTTTTTAGTTTTTATTAATGATACAGTTACCTGTCCTTCCACTGGGACCTTCAGCACTTCACCCTAATTTACCTATAATATTAAGGAAATAGAATAGCCCAGTTTGAGTTATCAAAACTCATTGTGGGTTATTGAATTCACTTTTTAAAGGGCCAATTTTATTTGGAATCTAATACCCGGAGCTGAGTTTTAGACTTTGTTTTTATGTGCCATGTAATTTATAAAACTATTGAGTCAGTTATTATATGACTGTAGTATATATTAATCGTTTATAAGTGACATGTTTCACACTCGAATCTGAAGTAGCATTACATGATAGACAGAAACATGATGCATTTATAAACAAGTTCTTCTTCCTGCAATTAAACAGCCAAACATACAACATTAAGCGTGCCTTAACAAGAGCTTTAAAAAACCGGTCAGTCGATATCAGACCGAAACAAGTCGACCGTCTATCAAATATTTTACCAGTCAGGTCCCTGGATTACGAAAACACTCGAGTCTGATAGCAATCTCATACTCAATTTTAAGAAATGAATAATTTAAGTCGAGTTCGGTAATTTAGGTTGAGATTTATATTATACATTAATTTGTTTGTACCCATGACTTTGATTGTAATATAACAAGGGAGTCAGACAATAATTTACTGTTTTACCAATTGGACAGATATGCTTAATGGTAATTGGTTTGTTAACAAAGTTTGAATCGATACCAAAGTTAATCTACCTTGACAAAAAGACCAAATGCTTGGGAATTTCCAGGTGGTAATGCTCGAGACATGGATGCCAGCCAATAAATTACTGTTTTACCAATTTGACAGATACGCAGAATGATAACTTGTTTGCTTGAATCGATACCATAATTCATGTACCATGACAAGAACAAGACAAACTCTTTAGGAAATTCAAAATTTCTGTTGCTGTTGAGAGAGGCTATTGCTCTAATCAGGTTTTCATGCTAGTGCTGTATTGTAGGAAGTAGATGAGACATTTCTGTATTAATTATAGATGGTTGCCCTGGGGAGGATAAAACATCTACAATATACCGGCATATATACACAGTAAACCCCCTGTAAGACCGCACATGTGTACCCTGAACCCCAACCTTCTTGTTGATTTCAGGCTCATCATTTTGACTGAAGAAAGCGCCAAACATTCAGAATGGACTAGAAAAATAGTCTCCTTAATTTTGAGGCGTTTAACGCAACTTTTGTTGTCAGTTTCCATAACATGAGAACTTGTCGCACTCGCTTGACCTTGGCATAGAAATAATCGTAAATATAGTCTGGTACATAAAGACTTCACATGTTCACTTAATATCATTCGTACTCAAAACATTTCAACCAAAATCGAAAATAATGCAGTTCGTGACCTTGTAATGATATGTTGAACAAAGATTCGCTGTAAATGTTTGCAGCTTTTTACGTAGACAATTGGGAAATTTGATAGGGATACGCAAACAAGCAGTAATGTGAGGCATATAGAAATATGCTTATTCACCGGTGAATATTTACGATTATTACATGGTATGAAATCGCTTTCAAATGTAATGTAAATTATTTCAACACAAAACTCTCAAAATCAATTAATGCGACCAAGAAAGTTGTAAATTTACTGTAATTGTCAATAAATAATTCGGTAATTACACTAAAACGTTGATAATATGTAAATTAAAGTCGAGTCTAGTACTGACACGATGGAATGAATTATATATTGCTAGTGCATGGGTGTTTTTGGTTATCGCAACAAGGCACACACGTTGAATTGAATAGTATTCCAATAAGTCATACAGTGATCGGAAATCACAGATGCTTTTGCTCACAATAAGTCATACAAGTTGAAATATATAGTATCCCAATAATTCATACAGTGATTTGGTTTATACGCTGTGAAACTACCCACACGTGTCTTCAAATATCCATTAGGTGAACGAATAATTGACATTTTTATTCACAAGCTGTCGACAGAAATTCTATTAACCATGAAATTACTTTTCTATACATGTAGTAAGCATCTGTTCAGCATGTAGGTACACATTTTTTATACATTAGTATAGCGAAACATACGACCTACCTTTTTATGGCCAATAAGTAATGATGTATATCCATATTGTCTGATCATTAAGCGTCTGTCAGACACAGATTCAGTAATGAAATCACAACATATCCATAAATAATTAAATACATTAATTAATATCGTGATGATACGAGTATAAAACAATAATCATAACAAACACTGGCTATAAGTTAACATTCCTCCCGTCAAACTGTCCGACAAATCTAGTATTTCACATTGTCACACGAACCGTTTGCCCACTCGACATTTACTGATAAAAACAAAACCTATCATATTAAAGCCATATTCGGCATCTACTATCATAAATTCATATCAATTCATTATTAAGATAAAAATTAAAAATCACAAAACGCGTATAACAAATTGCCCTGTTGTAATAGCCACGGGCAAGTATTACTGTTAAGAGAAAATACTTACATTTATAGAAAAAAGCGGGTCACGACAAGAATTTTTTTTTCGATTTTTGTATAAACAATAGGATTAAAGCAAAAATGTATCTTAATCCCAAAGTTTGGCGATAATCTTCGAATGTCAACTTAAGATATGTGTAACAAGTTAATCGTCGTGAATTTATAACTCGTCAAAATGTCAGGATTGTTCAATAAAAACTCTTGTGTTAGCTTTAAACGACTGAACAATACAAGGGGTTTTGTTTATCTAAATAGCTTTCTAACTAACGTTGTTATTGTTGGTGGTGTTTTGTCCATGTGTTGTGTTACTGATGATTTGTTTGTGTTATTTCTTTCGTTCGTCGCTGTATTGCTGTTGTTAGTGTAGTTTTGCTAATGCTTTCGTTGTGTTGATGATGTTGCTGTTGTGTTGCTACTATTGTCGTTGTGTTGATGTTGTAGCAATTGTGTTGATGTTGTTACCATTGTGTTGCTACTATTCCCGTTGTGTTGCTACTATTGTCATTGTGTTGCTACGGTTGCCATTGTGTTTCTACGGTTGCCATTGTGTTTCTACGGTTGCCGTTGTGTTGCTACTATTGTCATTGTGTTGCTACGGTTGCCATTGTGTTTCTACGGTTGCCATTGTGTTTCTACGGTTGCCGTTGTGTTGCTACTATTGTCATTGTGTTGATACTGTTGTCGTTCTGTTGATAATATTGCCGTGATGTTCCAAATGTCTTAAAAGAAAGATATGCTATACTCAACGTAGGTAAGGAACACGGGTACATTGACTGACGGTGTAACACTCTACCAGCTGTGCTTGCTGGTTGGACCCCTTATTTTGAATAGGGACATGAGGAATAATGTTCAAGACTACTACTACCAGCCTGTGACCATAACGATAATGGCTGAATATTGTTAGGACAGACTATTTGAAAGTTTGATCATTTCAAAGGTCGTCATAATTATATAGTAACGTGGGTCGATCTGACACAAGCTATGTTCGGATGATCGTCAATAATACAGTTTATCTATGACTTAATACTTTCATTTACATAAGGACGGGTTTACATTATTACAAATATTTTCTTGTAATACACATTTACAAGGCGTTTCCATTGTACATGATATTTGTTTCCAAAATAATGTTGTCTTAGATAAATAAAATATTCAACCATTGTGGCTAAGGACGGATCAGTGAAGCAGGGAAAAGAAAATAGTTGGTCTAAAAGAGCTTGTACATAATATGACCAAACAATAAAAAAGTAAACATTTTCACCCGTTTACACTTTTAATGTAAACATGATCTGAACAAAGGTATTCAACCAGAATGTATGTGGCGGGGTATATAAACTTAACAATCCGCTTTAAGGAACATTAATCTTCAACAATCAATTATACTGAAATATATTAAGTCAATAACCACAGGCACAGATATGTTAAATCTATTCAGAAATCTTCAATGACCGGACATGAAGTGTGTTTTTGGAAGCAAGAAGATTAAGCCCCTGTATATATAACTAAATTAAGCACAAACAAATACACCTTTCAATAACCAAGCCTCAACCGATTTAAAAACGGACCATTACAACATCCTTAACGGATTTCAAAGATATTAAAGGACAATAACCCAGTACAAAACGATTTAACTGTTAAAGACATGTTTCAGTGCAATAACTCGGGATTAACCGATTCAAGGGTAATAACTTAGTCTTAGTAATCTAGTCGTAACAGACAGTTATATAAATCCAGTCATTAGCTATGTCTAATAAAGTACCGGGCATCTAATATGACTTATTACCGCGTCCTAACAATCAAGTCTGTTTAACATCGACACAAGAATAGGAATAGTTCTAATATTAGAGACAGAAAGAACAAACAGAATGTATCGATGTGTACGGGGATAAAGACAAACTACATACGGGAACAGCTGTGTGATTCCCATAGACGCCTGCTATCATAGAAAGAATGCAACATTTATTTAATCTGTGAATTTTATTTACAAGATAACACCGTGTAACAGTTGATCAATAAAGACCACGTTCCATATTTTAATAATCAATGGTTTTAAAGTTCTGTTTATGTTTGAAGCAATATTACTGGGTGTGACAAATGTTGTAAAAACAAACACATTTAGAATATTATATACAAATAAATCGATTCAAAAGATACCAAGATATATGTAGAGGCCCACGTGGAAGATTGGGAAACCAAATACTAGTATGTAGCCTCGTTAAATAAAGTACTTACTTACTTACTTACTATATACTATACTTCAGTAGCTATTTTATTTAATTTTATATTATTCTATGAAGTTTGTCGCCACTATGACGTCATCATTGGTTACGTGACTTTCATTCCATTCGATACGTTCAATGGAATGAATATGGTGTTTATTTAACGATACATAGTTATCAGTATTAAGAAGCCAACCAATGACTTTATCGCTAAAATGTGGCTGCATAACGCAGATAGTGGCTTAATGTGTCATCACAAAACAGTCAATTGTAGCTTAATTAATATTGACTACTTTCGATAGATAAATGCTTAATTGTGTTTTGGCTTATATTTGGTCATTTCAAAAGTAACAAATTCGTCTTCATTTTTTACTACCAACTATACTTGGCTAATTGATGTGTAGGTCTGGGCCTAATAGCCCCGTTGCAGTCATGCTAAATTGCAATTTCAGATTACATATTTCACAGACATAGGATAAACCCACGTATTGTCTGACCAGATTAAACTGAGACTCTGATCAAAGTCCGTATACGCCCGGTTTTACTCGGCTGTTTCTATTCGTATGTTTATTTACTAAATGTGCAGTAACCTCTGCATTAATAACAAAATACAAAAGAAAAATCAAGCATGAATTGTAGCGCAATGGAAACGTTTGCGCCTTTAACCCCAGTGGTCGCAAGTTCAAAACTTACTGTAACCTTTTGACATTAATATTTTTACTTCAACATTCTATCCTTGAATCAAGGGGGTTATGTTTAAAACTTTTTTCCGTACGATTTTATATCATTTGGTCTTTAATTTCGGGTTTTGTATTATTTCTTTATTTCAAGTACATGAACAATGTTTCAACGACTTGGCCATTATATATTTAATGTATGCCTGAATTGTGTAATGTATATGTGAACATAGGGGTGATTTATAATTGACGAATAGCATACTTGCATATAAAGTAAAAAGGTTAAATAAAATGCCTCGAACCTGATACCTTGTGGTCTAGAAGCCACACACTTACCCACTGAGCCATCATATATCTAGTAGCAACTCAATAAAGCCACATACAGCGATAAATGTAATTATATGTTTTTATAACTTCGGAAATTTCCGGACTTGAACGAATTATGCAAGGAGTCTCAGTTTAATCTGGTCAGACATTGGTAATAGTGCTACATACATCCCATTCTGGCATCATCACATGTTTGCTTATAAGTATGAGAACAGGAACATAAGATGTTCCGTCGGTAATGATTATACTGCTTATTAATTTATTAACGTCATACATCGTAGTTGTTATAATATAATGAAAACTTAAACTCGACACTCCCTTCGTAGATGCGGGATCCTACCAAAAAAAATAGAAAAAGTGGTATTCGATGTCCCAAAAACAGAATACGAATCAAGTTTACTTAATCTTATTTAGTGTGAATAGAATATTTGAGAGACACGAATTAGGATGCATACAGGCACATATACACATATTGTTCGGACACAATGAACGTTTACAGTTTAACATCTTTTTTCACAAACGTCCGTGATTGGATTCTTTCAAAAATGTAAGACATCCATTGTGAAAGTTAGGTTAAACGCTCATTTATGGCAACCAAACTCTCAACCACTATAATCAGTTTTAACAAGATGCTATCAGCAAAAATATTGAAATAGAATTAGCGATGGAAAAAACGATTATTAACGACTAGTAAACAGTATAAATAATAAAGATCGCAGTTGACACTTCAATGGGTACCTGTCAATTTATTGTCGTTTTCATACAATGAAAATAATTACACACATAAAATAGTGGTCCATGGTCATATATCAAATAATTTACAGATTTATGCCAATTTTATTGCAAATCTTATTGGCCATATATAATAAACAAATTATAATGCACATGCAAATGTGGTCATGCAAATTGCATTATATTGTAAAGTGTAATTAACTTAAATATGCGTTATATAGTGCATTCCCGGCATATGAATCATGCACTTGTTCCCATGCATCGCGCATTAAGGTGAAAAATGCATAATTTTATGCAATCATAATGATTAATTACTAGTTCTTTCGCACTAAGAAAGAAAATGTGCATAATCTAGCTTTTGAATTGCAATTATATTAACATATATATAACAATTTGCAATATTTAAAAAGAAGCTGTGTGAAGTTGGCTCAACATACGACATACGACATACGACATTCAAAAAATCGAATGTCGTCCAGCTCGACATACGACATTGGACGACATTCAAAAAATCGAATGTCGTCCAGCTCGACATACGACATTGGACGACATTCAAAAAATCGTCTAAAATCGAATGTCGTCCAGCTCGACATTGGACGACATTGGACGACATTCAAAAAATCATCTAAAATCGAATGTCGTCCAGCTCGACATTGGACGACATTGGACGACATTCAAAAAATCGTCTAAAATCGAATGTCGTCCAGATCGACATTGGACGACATTGGACGACATTGGACGACATTCAAAAAATCGTCTAAAATCGAATGTCGTCCAGATCGACATTGGACGACATTGGACGACATTCAAAAAATCATCAAAAATCGAATGTCGTCCAGATCGACATTGGACGACATTGGACGACATTCAAAAAATCGTCTAAAATCGAATGTCGTCCAGCACGACATTGGACGACATTGGACGACATTCAAAAAATCATCAAAAATCGAATGTCGTCCAGATCGACATTGGACGACATTGGACGACATTCAAAAAATCGTCTAAAATCGAATGTCGTCCAGATCGACATTGGACGACATTGGACGACATTCAAAAAATCGTCAAAAAATCGAATGTCGTCCAGATCGACATTGGACGACATTGGACGACATTCAAAAAATCATCAAAAATCGAATGTCGTCCAGATCGACATTGGACGACATTGGACGACATTCAAAAAATCGTCTAAAATCGAATGTCGTCCAGCACGACATTGGACGACATTGGACGACATTCAAAAAATCATCAAAAATCGAATGTCGTCCAGATCGACATTGGACGACATTGGACGACATTCAAAAAATCATCAAAAATCGAATGTCGTCCAGCACGACATTGGACGACATTCAAAAAATCGTCTAAAATCGAATGTCGTCCAGATCGACATTGGACAACATTGGACGACATTCAAAAAATCATCAAAAATCGAATGTCGTCCAGATCGACATTGGACGACATTGGACGACATTCAAAAAATCGTCTAAAATCGAATGTCGTCCAGCACGACATTGGACGACATTGGACGACATTCAAAAAATCATCAAAAATCGAATGTCGTCCAGCTCGACATTGGACGACATTGGACGACATTCAAAAAATCGTCTAAAATCGAATGTATAATAACATTAAGGCGTGCATTTAATATACGATCATTATTTCTGTTATTCTATGTTAACTTTGAAAAGCACATTTCTCTGTTATATTATGCTAATATTCTTACTTACATTTAGATCTAGCATATTTACCCATATCAGAACGGCCTATCTAAACGTAATCAATTTCCGCGACTTTACCTTGTTTATGTGTGCATGTTTGGATTTAAAATGTTGCACTTTTTGTTCAATCATTGTAGAATGAACGAATATTGTCACTTGCTGATGTAAGGAGTCAGTCATGTAAAGTTTGTATTTGTTGATACTTTATTGTCCGCTATATTGTTTTTCTTTGTGATGAGTCGCTTAGCAACCGTAGGAGTTTAAATTATTCAATGTGCGGAACAACTTATTTGGTTTTTACAATCTTTAATCTTAGCATCAGGAAACGCAATTTGAGGTTATTTTGGTTGCATGGCTATTCACAGAAGTTTAAGTGGGGCGTTTCTTTTCGTGAATTTCAACGGTACACAATGCACAAAATTTCGGAAACATAACAAAATATAGTTTTATTTACTTAATCAATTTGGTTAGGGGAGTTTATAGATTCGCTAAGACTTGTGTACTTTCAGTAAATCGTGAATAGTTGGGAATATTTGCGAGTTGCTTTGCGATATTACCGGATATTTTGGTTTTACTTTATACTTTTCTTGTGTCAACTGGAATATTTGTTATAATAATAGTTCTGTTAATAAAGTCACGGACATTTAATCTAAACTTGTGTTTGTTCAATAATTACTAGTTATGTTCAGGCAGCCTGACAAGGATTTAAGATAATATTTTGAATGCTCTTGTTCGTCCGTCTGTTGTATACTAGTATCTACAGTTGCTGTCCACGGTGCCTAAGAGTCGAGTGACACTCGGCACAAAAGTAGCCTATTCATGGGTAGGTGACAACTAAAATGCAACAAGCAATGTTAAATACTAATAGAACAGTGTATAAACGAGTCAACTTCCGGTTATCACAATAAGGAGTACACGTTGACAATGTCCAATGTCGAGCTGGACGACATTCGATTTTAGACGATTTTTGAATGTCGTCCAATGTCGTCCAATGTCGTCCAATGTCGTCCAATGTCGAGCTGAACGACATTCGATTTTAGACGATTTTTTTGAATGTCGTCCAATGTCGTCCAATGTCGAGCTGGACGACATTCGATTTTTGATGATTTTTTGAATGTCGCCCAATGTCGTCCAATGTCGAGCTGGACGACATTCGATTTTAGACGATTTTTTTAATGTCGTCCAATGTCGTCCAATGTCGTCCAATGTCGAGCTGGACGACATTCGATTTTTGATGATTTTTTGAATGTCGTCCAATGTCGTCCAATGTCGAGCTGGACGACATTCGATTTTAGACGAGTTTTTGAATGTCGTCCAATGTCGTACAATGTCGAGCTGGACGACATTCGATTTTTGATGATATTTGAATGTCGTCCAATGTCGTCCAATGTCGAGCTGGACGACATTCGATTTTTGATGATTTTTTGAATGTCGTCCAATGTCGATGTCGAGCTGGACGACATTCGATTTTTTGAATGTCGTCCAATGTCGTATGTCGAGCTGGACGACATTTGATTTTTTGAATGTCGTATGTCGTATGTCGTATGTTGAGCCAACTTCACACAGCTTTAAAAAGACATAAACATAAATTACTAGTTTCTTATTACCATTTAACATTTACCATTATAACCGCCAATTCCCGCATTCCATTTACTATGCTGTTTCTTTAAAGACTCGAAAGACTGCTTAAACATTAGCCAAAACAGATAAGAGGAAAGTAAAGTTGCAAACGCTTAAATAGGTTTCTGTAATATAAAATAAATACTATCCCCATCTCTTCTTTGGTAAGAGACGGTTGGTAGGTAATTTAACAATAACTTTCTAAGGCCTTTATTTAATGTTTTAATTATGCATTATAATTTTAATTGTAAGATCTAATATTTCACGTCGGTGTTTTTTTAGAAATTTTATTTCTCTGAAGATGATTGATAAGTTAAAACGTTCTTTTCAAAAATAATTTATTATGAGAGAGTGCACCGCTCTAAGCTTGCAAATTAAGACGTGACAGTCACTTAATCAGTGTATATATCACATAATACACAATCCACCGCTTCTAATTAGTAAATATGCTAATTGCGTATGTACACGTAGTTTTATTAAGTTATGATATGATGGCGATATTAAAATGTAAAATTGTTTATAGACATGATGCAACTTACCGACATTACATGTTTCTATGATTCATAAATCACACGTTACCACACGAATCCCGTATTTATGATCATACAACAAAATTAAACAACATTATTCATATCTACACATGTGTAATTTCACCAGCGACGTTTGTTTATGTTCACGACGGAGTCCTAGAAATAACTTTATGAGAAATGCAATTAAAATTTAAATTACAAAACACATTTCATACACTGCCTGACAGACTGTCTACACTTTCTTTAAAATCCCTGATAGGAAATGATGCTCTGTTGAAAGGTTAATATAGACAGACTCACATTCTACACGGACAACAAACGCATTATGATTTATCATCCGGGATCCTTATAGACCGACAAATATCCGAACCTATGGACAAACACCTATGCGTTTCTTAAAGTGTTAAGAACCCAAACATTAGAAACTATCGCTGTTTAAGATATTCATTCTGTTATAGAAATAGTAGCTTAACACAAATATCATTGTTTGAGCTTCCCTTAATTCAATTACTGCCTAACACACTGGCGTGTACAATAAAATGAGCCCGCACAATAAAATCGTATCAAACTGGACAGGGCGAAGTTCAGGACTATCTGTATCGGTCGTATCAAATAATCAGGCTTTCAATGTAAAGCAAATTGCTTGAACACACTTTTAATTGTGACAGTAACAATAAAACAGTAGGTTTATTTGCGGTCCATTTATATATTTCAACGTCAGTTGTATTGGCACAATGACTAGCGCCACAGACTACAGTCAATCAAACTGAGTCAATTTAAAAAGCTGGTAAAATGCGAAAAGAAAGTTATTTTACTAAACACCAATAAAAACCAAATTGACGTAACGATTTTAACCGCTTTAAAGTGTGTACGTGTGTTGTTGGAAATACTAGAAAGTCAATTCAAAATATGGACATAAACATAGGAGGAATTCAACAAACATTGTATTGCGGAAATCGATTGCGGGGTAGGAGCAGTGTTGGTATAGTGCTTCGGTCTATTTGAAGTGCCTGTCAATATCATTGCACGATTTCTATACTCATCGCTAGTTACATTCTGACGAATGCTATCGAAAATATGAAACTTGAAAATAGATACTAGTACTGTGCGAATTTGTTTTACATCAACATTTCTTTCCTTTGATACTAGGAACAAGACAGGTTTTGATGACGTTATCATCATTATTTCTCGACAGATTTAGTTCACGACTCCCATCCTGTGAAGCCAGTCACCTGTCAGACAGTACATTATATCAGTCATTCGAGTTAACTGACTTGTGTTTAACTAACTGACCATACCAGAACGGACCCGTACTAGGAACACGCAAGGCTGAAGTATACATCACATTGTATAAGCGAGTCTACTTCGGTTATCGCAATAAGTCATACACGTTGAATTGTATAGTCTCGCTATAAGTCATAGAGTGACCGGAAACCACAGATGTTTTTGCTCACAATAAGTCATACTAGTTGAATTGTAGTCTCCCAATAAGTCATACAGTGATTATGTTTATACGCTGTGTACATGCAATAGGACTAAAGTGTTTGTTGACTGGATTGCAAACTCTAAAATATTCATAAGATATATGATGAACGAGTTAAACGTTAATACCATGTTTTTAAAATGATATGCTGTGTCTTAATACATCAAACAGCGTGGCTATCTAAAATACAAACATGCAATATGGAAAGCAATAAATCAGACAAGTGCATGAACTGCAGATGATTTGAGAAGGCTGCACTAACAAATACTTCATGCTTTACGAACTCTGAGTACAAACGAATTTTACTGAGCTAAAACAAACTGATTATTAGCATGCTAGAGTAATTAGACGGACACAAGAAAAGTGATCACGTGGTCATCAGAGACATGACTGCAATATCAGCAGTATAGTTACAGACGACTTTGAAGATGTGTTTGCGTAAACAATACTGAAGAACATATTAGAGCTACTCAAAGTTGAACAGTGATTAAGAAAATCGCTGAGAAGTATTCCTATTCCAAATACAATAATTGTATTTTAGATGTCTTAATTGTCATTAGACTTCACATGAACAGTTTAGTCAAACGTGTTAAATAATGGAGCTAAGAAAAACTCACCCGATTGACGAAACAGAAATTGAACATGTTCCTAACTCTATATACGACTCAGAGATTTGTGATTTGGTGGAAATACTTGAATAGCACCTTCATTCAGTGTCTATGAACATTCATAATCAATTAAACTTGTGAATTAGGATACCAAGAAACCATATTGCGAGAGGTCGGGACGACCGGAGAATTTGTAGCAATCGTCTTTAGAATAACAGAATATCTTTCAAGATAACATTTAAATAAACTCTCACATAGAAAGATAATACGCTGATTGACTGGCTACTTGCAGTTCAATACACAACACGTATACTCGAGATAGTCTATGTTCACGGTGTCGTATGAAGGAAAGATAACAGCACCCTGGTACCGCAAAAATACAAAATAGTAGGGTATAGGTATTTCAGTTATGTAACGATCATTATGACACAGACGCTTGACACTTCTTTGGTCGCCATTTTGTATCGACAGACCCACGGGGTATCCGGATCATAAGAGCACTTCAATGAAGTTTTTGGCATAGTCTTCGACAGAGAAATATCAATCAACATACTGAAAATAGTTATGATGCTTGCCTGTGGAAATATTTAACTGGTGCGTGCTTAAGTATACTCGAACATGGTAATGCATATAAAATATGCTATTTTTTGGCTTCTAAGAGCAAATGATAGCATACGATAAAAATGCAAAAACTTGAGATCGCAAATCAAAATACGTCGGACTGTTTGGGAACATTCTAGCGAATAAGTTAGAGACTAATATAAGCACTGGGTTCCAAATAATCGCATTGAATAATTTTCGTCTCATTTAAAGTTGTATCTGAAAAGCATAAAAATAATCTGAAGTTGTGGCATTTGGGAGGCATTTGTCATTCTACGCTGGACTAGTGATCTGATATTAATTATGGTACCTACAGATTTAATTTGTGTAAATACTACAAAAATTAGTGTGACAAATGAAGATAAAGTGATCTCCTAATTGATTCATAGATCGTATCTATGGTGTATAAGTGATTGTCGATATTACCGAAATGGTTAATGATCATGAAGGTTTTTTGTGTGTTAATATTTTGGTTTATGATCACTGGTTATTTCAATCTTATACAAAATGTTTTTCCGCGTGATGTAGATCGGCAAATATAGAATGTCCCCTATGTCACATGTTTTCGGGAACCGTTATTATAATGAAATATCATAAATGGGTGTTTACTAGTTTAGGTGTGGTATAAAAGACATTCCAGAATTTTCGTCTAAGTTAATTTGTATTTATACATATGACGTTACGCTCATTGTTGGCGTCCATTAGCGTAACCGATTCCGACGTTATTAACATTTTAACGTTAATTGACGTTACAAGAATTGTTTGTGTGTTCTTAATACAATTTTTCTTAAAATTATGCCGTGAATCCCATATTTTTATTCGTCACATATTAAGTATATAAACATGTACACGTATACGTGAAAGAGTTTAGGAACTCATATTAAGAGGTGGGTTAGCTTTTATTTAACGCAAAAGAGAGAGTCTGTGTTAATGGTATTTTGGAAATTAGGACTTATATGGTCATATATCATATATGAGAAAACAAACTAAACAACTAAATTTTCATTTTTTATCCATAAAATACACGTATTGTACAGCTCTCGACAGCTCGATTAGTAAATCACAAAGCCGTATAGCAGACATACCACATGTGATATTAGTTTCTACATTGTCATATAATTTTACGACCTCGTTACTCAGATAGTACGTTAAAAAATTGTTTGAGTAATAAATCGAAACACAAACAAACGAATGAAACTAACCAAATTCAGTCTCTACTTAAGTTTTGTTTCTCTTGTAACTTATATGTCACGTTTTAACACAAAATAATGTAATGAAATGTTAAATGATACTCGATATAATTATGTCGTCATTAAATGTTTACACTCTTCGATAAAGCGTACATATACTTTACTATGTATCCATTGAAACGGAGGTTTAGAGTATGTATAAATAACGTTCGTATACAAATCCCAGAAATATACGATAGCAATTCCAGGAGAAATTCTTGGTAATTCATCACAGTATGTGAAACTATTGACAGTCGATATATAGGAGAGTGAGAGGTATTCATCATAGGAAATTGATCACAAAAATAACTGAAATATGTATGTATTTCTCTTACATATAAATATCATTGCTTAATGCAAATATAACTTTTAGATGTGGTGGAGAGATTCTTGACATTTTATTTGCAGATTACGATAAATAAACAATGAAAAGTATTACCAGCTGTATAATAAACTGATACCATAACTTCAATAACTTCACCGATCCCAAGTTTGTTATCACTCATGCAGACACAATCATACATATGTTTTATCATTCAATAATAATTAAATTGCAATGAAGTAATTTAACCACCAGTGTTCCTAAATTATTGCATTGTCTAGTTTCCAGCAAAGACGACATGTGCATTACAAGCTATACCCCTTTAAATTGACAGGCTACATTCAACGTTTTGTTTATTTGTGCCATCGACTTTGTTGGTTTGTAAATACATTACACTCGTTAATCTAACTCAACGTTTTATTGAATAACTTATATATTAGAATCTGAAAGTAACCGATAACTTGACAACTTGTCCACATGTGAGCAATACAGCCTCAAACAGCAGTTGGGTTAGTCATGTAGTCAGCTGGTGAACGAGGGTGGAGCAACATGGTCGTAACAAATATCAGGAATCCACTCTAGAAAAGGACCCGGATAGCAGTCTACTGATGACGATAGCAAAGGTTGCACAATGAACTGAATAATTGTAATGTATAGAACCTCACACTATTTCAATACCGATGTACGAGAAGTGTTTATTGACAAAAGTGACAAGATACCTAACATAAAAGTACTAATATCATTTTACGGGCATTTGTATTTAACATTTGATGGAAATACAAGATTAAATTGCTGTTAGGAATATTTATTTATCATGTCAAACTTATTTATGAAGACATCAGTTAATAAACTAATGCACCTTATGGCATTATACATCATCTGGAAATCAATCTGGACTTATCATAGTAAAGTAACTATTTATCTCTATCTTCCTTCTGTTAGACAAACAATCAAAGTTATTTCGAAGCAGCCACTTTTACAAACAGCAAAAATACTTGAACTGTATTATCAATCAGAGTCGAATCGATCATTTTATATAGAATGACGAACATGCATGTAAAACGTCAACCTAGTCATATTTGGAATGTCCAAAACGTAGTTTGTCCATGAGCCTGCTGCTTAAGACACATTAGATTGCAATAAAAAAATGTAACAATTTAATGACTATTAAAACAGTGTGTTTCCGAACATCCATACACTTCACAAATATTTTGATACGAGACAGAAGACCGAATACACGTATTGGGGTAATCAATAATGACGTATTGACAATTACACATTTCAACGTAAAACTGTTCTTGCAATCATGCTTTAATAAAATCATTTAACTACGAACTGATAAAACATTATTGTAGAAACATTAAAAACGAGTTTGAACCGCACTTCCTGTAGATAACAAAGCAACGAAAGATAACAAAAGATTGTGCAGACAAAACATTGATTCAAGTTAAATAAATGATTAAACAAGAGCGAAATACAAAACAAAATATACCATACATGTAATTCAAAATAAACGGATTTGCATGTTGCGATATGGGCACGTGGCCCAGATACTCTGTTTAGCTAATGTATTGAAACGTCGTCTGGTCAGGTTCAAAAGAAGACGTTGGATTCATTAATTTGTTTGTCTTCACGAAAAAAGTTCGGAACATTGACAGTAACTTGGCACAACAAATGTATGAAGCCAAATACACTATTGTCGAGAGAATATATGGGCTATTCTATTATCAAATCGAATTTTCTGATCAATTGGATAATCATGATAGATCTATTCGAAGAACACAAACCAGGGGGGGGGGCTT
The DNA here is from genome assembly GCA_947247005.1 of Spisula solida. Lineage (NCBI taxonomy): Eukaryota > Metazoa > Mollusca > Bivalvia > Venerida > Mactridae > Spisula > Spisula solida. Next base: position 35,829,334 of record OX365947.1, on the reverse strand, counting down.
CATAATGGGCACTTCCACGTGTATACGAGTACCATATTGGGCACTTACACGTGTATACGAGTACCATATTGGGCACTTTCACGTGTATACGAGTACCATATTGGGCACTTACACGTGTATACGAGTATCATAATGGGCACTTCCACGTGTAAACGAGTACCATATTGGGCACTTACACGTGTATACGAGTACCATATTGGGCACTTCCACGTGTATACGAGTACCATATTGGGCACTTCCGCGTGTATACGAGTACCATAATGGGCACTTACACGTGTATACGAGTACCATATTGGGCACTTCCACGTGTATACGAGTACCATATTGGGCACTTACACGTGTATACGAGTACCATATTGGGCACTTCCACGTGTATACGAGTACCATAATGGGCACTTACACGTGTATACGAGTACCATATTGGGCACTTCCACGTGTATACGAGTACCATATTGGGCACTTCCACGTTGTTCTGACTTATTCGGCGATACCGTTCATAAAGACACGTAACAATGAAGTAAACACACGGAAAAGGAACTTATATATATACAATTGTGCAAGTCATGCATTTTATCAGACACCCCTAATATCAAATGGATATAACACACGGTTGAAGCATTCCTTTTGAGGTCATACTTTAATGTTAGGACGAATTTTGTGCTGCTTTATTAATGCATCTGTCACACAATGCAAATACAAGTTTTATATAACACTTAGCATGATATTGCAATATTTCTGAATCTGATACTTTTTAAAGCTGTGTGCTTTTATAAAGCCTTTACTGGCTTGAAATTTCATTAAATATTTACCTTTCCGAATATTCATGGAAACTTACGAGTACTGACTCACTTAATGTTACTGGTTTTGAAAGCTCCACGGAAATTAACGATTACTGACGAGTCTTAATCGTAATGAAGAAACGCACAAACAATGACTTTATCAGAACATTATGATATAATATTATCTTTGCGTTACAGTGCATAATTTATTAAAAAATTGTTGGACAGAAAGGCTCAGAGAAAATGAATAATAAATCATTTAAAAACAAACTCGTGGCAGACGACCCCCAAAAAACGCCAGATTGTAACAAGACGCCGATCAGTTTATGATGAATTATCTTATAATTTAAGAGTCATAAAATATATTGAGAAAGCGAAACTTAATTGACTGAAGTATTTCAAATAAAATACTCGAAACTACCATAATTATTTTATCGTAAGAATCACACATTTTAAAAAATGCTTCACATGACGTTAAAATCCGTTTTTATTCGGTACTATGTATTAAGATCGACAAGTTTTTTTGTACAAAGTAAACAGCTGTTGTACAATAGACCGGAAACTGTTGACAACTGTAAAAAAGAAATGATTAGTTTTGGTAGTAATATCAGCGTATATTGAATGGACGGAATGACATTTATGGTAATGCATGTATGTACAATGGTATGTAATTAGTGGCGCTTTCTTGAAATGAAATTCTGCTTACAGATGAGACGTTGATATTGAACAATACTCTGGGGGATTTGTGTCTAGATTAAAGACAGACATTGATCCTTTTATTAAAATTAAAGTAAAATGAGCACAATCACATAGGGAGGTTGTATTCAATACAAGTGAATGTATTCTAATATAGTTGAGTTGGTGCACGTAAGAGTAAGATGTTGAAACCATACAAATCGCTGGCTTAAAATTAGAAGGTCGTAAGTACAAAATCAATATTTTGAGAAAAAAACCCAAGAAAAGTCTGCCTAAAAACTACTCTTTACGACTGGAAAAACAAGGTTTGGTCAACATGAAAATAGTCTCATAAGAAGCGCCTTGAGATGCAGATTTCAAATATGTAACAGTCTTATAAGGTCGTAAGTTGAACTTATATTGCAGATGTATTCGATTTTATATGTATCAGTGTCGAAAAGAACATAGTGCAGCACATGTACGTATATGATGTGAACGCTAGCACCCTACGTGACGTCGTATTTACACTCTTTATGTTCGCTAATATAACATACTAGTAAATAAAGAGCATCTTTCACTTTCTAAGTAGAATTCCACATAGTCAAAAAAAGCTATAATTCCACATAAGTTATTTTAAAAGAATGAGAAAATGTATAAGCACATTATGTTATCAGATGCATTTAAATATTTTTAAATTATGTTGTGGCACATTATCAAATATTATTGTTCTAGTTCATTGTTCATTGTTAAGGATCTTCGGGAAGATTGATAAATATTGTCAAATGAGTTTCCTCGTGAAATAAAGTCTTTATTATTATTATTAGTAGTAGTAGTAGGATTCATAGAGATCGGTTTGTATGTACCATGGAATCCGTATAAACATGTCCAAGATACGCCTGTTGTTCATTCCATTCAATTATTCACAACCAGTTTCTTGTATTACACAAGTGATATTGCCTACAGTAATGAATGGCATATTATGTCAAGCGTTTTACAAGCATGTATTATTGATAATAATATCCATTTCATCTGCAACGACCAGAGGGGAAACTTAAAACGTAATTTAACCTTATAACAATTATACTACGTATATAAACATGTCGACCATAGTGTAATAAAGTTGTAAATAGGTCCAAGGCATCATGGCATCCAGCTCACTGAACCTGGTTATTGTCAATCCTATTTGGATATTACGTATTACGTACGGTCTATATTCTCTGTAAATATAAAAATACAACCTTACGTCAAAGTTAATATTGATATTCTGTATTTTTGAAGTGTTAATGTTAATACAAATGTCAAACATTAATGAAATTTCGCCAAATTACATTACTCACCGAACACAAGCGAATGTGACGCACGCAACTTCAATCAGAAGACACTTCAAGTTAGCACATTATGTTAGCTTATGAACATAAGAAAATACTTCTTATTGCACCCTTGCACCATCCTATCTATCTTGTATTTGGATATTAATTATTATGTATGTATATATATATACATGATCCACCCACGATGAAGACAAAGTCTAGACAGACTATCACTTCAGCCATCCGACAAAATTATATACATTCATATCGCCTACATTCACCACCACCAACAACAACAACCTTACTACTCAACAAACTATAGTCCAGTTAGGATATTGTGACAGTGACGTTGCAGTTTATGTGTACGCAAAAAATGACAGCCATTGTCTAAACAGGTAGAGCGAAGTTTAATATGTTAGTTATAGTTGTTTGTACAGTAAAGCCTTTATAATTGGTTTTACACCGTAATAGTAAACTCGACCGCTGCGACACTGGATTTTTATCCTGACGGACTATATACTGCACAGTAACTGTGTCAATACACGTCATAATGTATGACAATTATGACTTCACTAGGTTTAATCCAAGTGAAATGTATATACACTCATTAAGTAAAGAATTGTTTCACTGGAACAACATGCTATAGGTCAATAGTCAACCATTCGGTGCCAAAGTAGAGTTTTTCAAACCATGATCCTTACAGCGTAAGCATCAGCTTAAAACAGCCAATAACCATATAACTGGAATTCCACAAACAAATATATCAAACCTTCATCATACCAAGTTACATTGAGATTCAACATTGACGCCACATTACGTCATATCTCTAACAGTCATAGGATAGCTTTCATGCGTCACACTTACCACATCGTTCGAAAAATTGAAAGTTGGAATTACTTCGCGTAAAAAGTTATCTAAACTTGAACGTACAGTCATAGATAAAACTTGCTAACATCACCCGCGTCTTAAGCATGACCTTTTAATCAAAACTTTGGGGTTTACAAATTAGATTATAAAACAACATTATGGAGAATAGAAAATCTAAGTGGATCAACACTATCACCAAATTGTCGCTTTCAGGGGACAAAATATACGAACTTATCACCTAGCGGGTATGAAAACACTCGAGAACAAGTTGAACAGGTGAAATACGGCTAAGTATTTGAGAACAATGGTCATAAACCTCACTTATTCTCCGAGTTGTTTGTCTTTCTCTGGATTTACACATTTTTCAACAATGCTTCAATTATCATTGGTGGTCAGTGGGCCTAGCCAGTTCTGTCAGAATTAATCGACAGTCAATACTAGCTTGCTAAGCTGCAATGAACTGACAACTGCTCAAACTGTGTATGCCATGGTCATGGCCATGGTATTTGTCAAGGAAAATCATCACCCGTTCAAGTCGATCTCTCAACCAACAGCGCTAATCTGACGGTTAGATAAATTTCGGTAAGGTAGGAAGGGACAATGGCCATTAATCTTACTTATTTAATGAACAGACTCTATAATAGATAATTTTCATCACAGACGAAACCCTACACTTTTGATGAAATATGATTACTCGCTTTAAGCGGTTCGTCCTATTGTACATGACCGTGTAATGTGTAAATCAATGTACTAGTATCACATTGTACTAGTTTATACACAGGTGCAGTGAAAACGTCAAACGAAAATCAAAAAAAAAAAAAGAAATTTAATTAAAGACTCCACATCCGACGCTCTTTCTGCAAATGAAAACAATGGAAAAGTCTCCAAAAACTACATCTGTTCCATCAAAGGTAATTTAGAAACAGCTGAAAAAGTATGTACTTTTCATGTAGCCCACATAGCAACAATTATTTATTGTAATTTAACCTCCACACTAAGTCCACAATAAGGTACGCATGTCCTTTTAAGTAAGGTGGTCTTAGTTATGATTATCGTGTTGAAGGAAAACTTTAAAATGTTCATGCAAATATGGGTTATTTATAAGATGGTCATGATGTGCTGGTTAGCTCTACCTACCTAAATCCACATTATCCAGATTATAGAACAAATCTTGCATCACACCATTCCAATCGGTCAATTGTTTATCTTTATTACTTTCGTTAACTTTGGTGTTTGGATTAAACTGCGACATGTCCGTGCCGTCACTACCCCCGGGCCCGTACACGAACGCACTAACATTATTTATATCCGCAAACATATCTGGTGGAAGACTGCGCGTGGAGGATGCACGTGAAACACTCGTACTTCCGGTTTGAGCAGACCCACAGTTCCGAGTTGGGGACCTTGACGTGGATCTGGGAATGTCATAATCCATGTTGCCATTACAGAAACATTCCTGTGTTTTAATTGGTGATTTTCCTCGATTTGGAAGCCTTGTTCCATGTTTATACAGAGTATTTTCCATGATTATTGCAATACCATGATACCGGCAGTTATGTAATATTTTTTATTAATGACGTAAATTCAAATAATAATGACATCATCAAAGTATCAACACCATTCACTTCACAAATGTATCCAGAAAACAAGCTGAATAACTAGCAATATATTCACATCCACAAGTAATACTAAAGCGCCCTCATGACACTCAGTAATGCTTATTTCCGTAAACAATCTGGTTGTGTCCTTAGAAAGTGTATTTTAAAGATACACCGGTCATTGAGTACCTTTCACCGGGTTGTGTCTAATTAACAATTATTACAATCCACAATGTCGGAATGGTACACACTCACATCTTGTATTTACTGTTACCATTTTTATCTTTTTAGCAACTTTAAACTAAAGGATTGTCACGTCTAAAACACTATCGATTTTACGCCAAAGAATACGTTCAAATGTCGATTAAAACATGGCAATTTATCATGATAACAAAATGATTAGAATTGTAATAAAGCTCCTGCTCGTACGCGTCCGATAAAGAAAACCCACCACAGTGCTGCTCGACATTTTCAGTATGAAATATTCATAACAGTTTCCTCTCTTGTAAGGTAAAATACTAGTCTAGATTTTTTCCTTAACAGAACACCACTAAATACGCCTCACTCTAGAAGAATTTCTCGCGTGAACATTCCAGCAGACGATATTATCTTCAATTCCGAAATTAGAGAGAAAGTAAATTCTCTATATTCACTGTGACGTATTGAGCAGACAGTGATCGTTCGAAACAGGAAATAAAAGGACAATTCACTGTATACACTTACATCCACACTAATTGATTAGGTAACATAATTATACACTAGAACATAAAACAAAACTATCTCCGCGCGATTTCCAATACAAAATGTAGTTACAACACTAATACACGATTATATGAGAGTTTAAGTACATTATATGTAATAATCATTTACATCATATTGACGTTTAATAACCATTATCCGAATACTGAGTATGTCCCAAATATAGTAAAATCACATTGAACCGTTTAGAAACCTACAACTCACACAAATTAACCGCACACCTGTCAGTTACATTATACAAGTACGTTTATTTCTCTGACAATAATAAAACGAATATTACATGAAAACCTGCGTTCTGGATTGCGTATTGTGGCTTAACTCAGTCACGTGATCAGGAAAGCCGATATGATTTTATTGATGCAGTGAACGAACGTGTGACGGAGGGATAAAATAGCATCAAAAGGCATAAAAGATGTGTATTAAAATGCCTTAAACTTGATAACTTAAGCCGTTGATGAAAAGGCGACCGGTGTAAAGATTTTTTGAACATGATGCATTCAAAAGTATATATTTATGGGAACTGATAAGAAAAAGGCGGTGCAGAGTTTAAAATAATATGTTCGAATGTTGTCCTACACTGGGTGAGAACTATTTAGATTAACACTTCAATTTTGTTATAAATTTAATAGAGAAGTGGATTTTTTAACCACAGAAGTAACCCAGGTTTGATATCTAAAGTAACCATCGGTAATTTTACACTTTTAAAGGGGACATAAGCTGTTAAATTTCACGTTTTCTTTTTCACTTTTGTGTTTGTCAGTGTGACGTGTGCCTGTCACTTATTGCCTGTGTCTTTTCTTTTTTTGTGAGTGCTGCTTTTTTGGCTGTTTCAGTTGAGTGCCACCTGTCCTGTCAAATGTGTTACTACATTGCATCTTTTTGATATCTAAAGTAAATATCATTTATAAAAAAAAAGATAATTGAGATACCCAGGGTATCACAACAAATGGAAATACAAACTGATCTAAATATAGGGTTAATATAAGGCCACTGTACTCTATAACAAGTACCTACCTGTTTATTAAAATAAGTTACCGAGTTATTTCATACTGCTTATTGTTAAACATCAAACACTCATTTATAACTCAACATATTTCATGCACCAAGTTGTACATAAAATGAACATAAATCAAAACAACAGATGTAAATATTGTCCACGTGAAGTCGGGCTAATTATTGTTTACTTAACAATCATGTAACATTCTGCTTCATCGCTTAAAGTGGGCGAACTGCAGATTCAAACCAATTAAAAGTTGAATAACGTACATGTATGCGAGTCTTTAAAGCGTCTATGAGAAGATTTCATTATTATATAAAATAATGTACTTCAACCTGTCTTAAGCAGCTATTCAATGGTTTAGTAAATGCCGGCGAATCATTCTGATCACCTCGGCCTTTATGCATTGGGATGATATGTTCACCGGAATTAAACGGAAATGGCCGATCTTTTACGTTTGTCGGTGCCTGTTTCATACAGATGTAGTGGGGAGCGGTGGTCTAGTGGTAGGGCGCGCACTTTGAGATCGAGGTGCAACCGCGTTCCATCGCCGTCTGCGACACTGCTAATTTACTGTGAGCAAGAATAACCAACAATGCTCCATTTCAAGGTGTATAAATGGGGTACCTGAGTCAATGAATTGTGCCACGGCTGCCATCGACTCAGTGATCAGGGAAATCGGAGTTTTGCTATTTAAGACAGGTTCTAACATTGGCTGGAGAGTACGTCGTCAAAAGACAATTCTTCAGACATGTACAGTACAGCTCGCGCGACTTTTGCCTAACATGGCGCATCACCGCGAATGGGGTAGGAGTGATTTTCCACTTGCATCACCTAAGATCACCGCGATGCGTGAACATGAGTGAAATCACAATGTCGCTCGGAGTGAAATTGCCCTCGCGTTATCAGGCTTGATCGCGGAAATGAGCGACGGGAAAATCACCGCGATTCACCGTGATCACTGCGAATCGCGGTGATTTCGTTTTGATGCAGGTAAGTACATTGTATATGAAGAGAATCTTCTGAATTGGCATTGAATTATTCTCGATTTCGCGTCCATTCCGGACAGTGAAAATAATCAGATGGTTTTTCATGTGCTAATTACATGTACATTTAGTTGTGTTTCACGCATTTTCGGTAACAAAATTGAGTGCTAATTGCATTACTCGTGAACAGCGGCACTGCTTCTTGTTTGTTTATATTAATTATTTCCGACACGTATTGAAGTGCAAAGTAGAATGTGGTGAAATTGTACTTACATAATAATTACATAAGTCCATTAATTAATTCCTAAAAATAATCCTAGAAAAAATATTGGTGCAGTAGTTTTCTCGTAAATAACACTAAAAATAACCATGTCAACATTTAGTTGTTTGACACGTACGCATGTCCGATTATAGGCGTATAAATCTGGGTAAATTTCCATTGCACCTGTTAACCCATTTCGATCTTTGGGCGTGGCGAGTCTCTTTGACGTCGGCTTGTGGTCTTTGATCGGCAAACATAAAACGTCATCGGCGGCAACTTCAGACGACTAGTCTACTAATGCAAGACGTCGTTTGTGAACTTTATTCACGTGATTGTCTGTGCGGTGCAATTGAAGACGTGCTAGGGAGGATATGAACGAAAAAATGCTGCTCTGTGGAGGTCGGTTGTTTTAGACCACATGGTATTGACGCAAATTATGTTTGTGTGTGCAATTGTGTGTATGAGATATAAGGTACTCGCACACACATAAAAACTGTAAAGTCTGTCGTTTAAAGACAGTTGACTGTACATAACCACAATTTTATAAATTGCTATCGATTGAAACGTGGCGATTATTGAATTCAGATCGCTAAACAAAAATACGTTAAGTTTAGATCTTTGTTAGTATTTATTGCGAACCCTCAACATTAATTTATAAATCGAGTCCACAATATTTTTACGCACATGCCGTAATTAACAAGATGATAAAAAACACTCGAACAGGGAAAGCAGCACTCACTAGTACATAGTGGACAGTCAGAAATTAACAAGCGTTCACTAGGAGACAAGCCTATCCGGCGGGTGAATCGGCGCAAGAAAATTAAAAAAACTAACAAAATAACAAATAAACTTTATTGCAAATCGGCAAACACAAGTACACGCACGGTGGGTTTTCCAAAGTCCACCCGTCACGGTGGCGACGACTCTGGGTGGCAACGCAAAATATGCCACCGTGAACCCACCCAAATCCACATAGACTTTAAATTAGGGTGGACAGCCCATCGTGGCCATTGCCACCGTGACAACACGGTGGAAACACGATGTTTTGCGGTGGCAATAGTGGAATTCACAAACAATTAATTTTTACCTACAATGTGCACTTGTTTATTACAAGCGTATAATTGATAGTAATTGACACCCCTGTGTAGCCCTTGATATGCATAAAGTTCACAGGTGTGACCTAGTGCTTAAGTGTCACTGGAAGATATATATATATATATATATATATATATATATATATATATATATATATATATGCTGGCAGTGCGGGAGTTTAGAGGCCACAAAAATGCTTCAGTGTTAAAACCCACCACAAAATTTCGTAATGAATTATTTTATTTTTCAGTCCCAACCTATGTATTCCTTACTAAAATTTGCGACAGAAGCAGGTACTCGTTTGTACGATCCATAGCAACGGCGTTACGTATACGGCAGCCTATAGCAACGTATACGGCAGCCTACGTGCGTAGATGTACGAGCGAGAAAATGGTGAAGTATTAATTATTAGAATATAACCTACATTATGAGCCAATGAAAACGCCGCATTTTCGCGGTTAAATGAAAATTTAATCATTAAAATTTTCCCTTAACAGACTTGACGTCATGCGTTGGCGCTAATTTCTATCGGCCAATCAGAATGCAGAATGTTATATTCTAAGTTAGTTCGCTTCGCTCGCTCTGGCCTTTTTAATCATTAAAATTTACTTAATATGTTCTAACTATAACATAAAACGGGTGCAGGTTATGAAATAAATTATGAAAACATTAATTGAACGTATGTAGTCAACAAATAGCAGGATGTGGATGTTGACAAAAACGCAACTATAAATCACCATGCCCTTACTATTCCGATCAAAGACAGTCGTACCGACATTGTAACTTCAGAAGTCGCCGACAATCGGTAGATGAATAATACTCAGACGCTGCCGACCTTTATCGGGCAAAAGAAACTGTTGTGAACTGACATCAAAGATATCGTAGCCGAAGTGGCCTTAGATGTTTATAATTGCTATACATGGTTACACATTGTAATATTCTCCCAACGGTTGAATCGAACTTTTAATATTCTCCCAACTGAACTTGACAAATGAAAACACAGCGACATATCGAGTGTAATTGTGTTACTTTGTGTCTTGGAAATACTATTATGAGTAGGCCTACGTGTAAAATATGTTAGAAAACAGTATTAAAATATATAATTCCAAATATTAAACTCTATTGCTTCATATTGCTCGCTTAGTACACAACGAGTACACGTGCGACATTGTGAGTAATCGGTAATTGGCATATGCCGACGTCTGGTCAGTTGGTAATTTTAAACGATGTGATAAGCATTAAGACGTGTGTACATGGATTTGTTTTCCTTAACGGATGGATAACGTGTTTTGATATGACATTCCCAATTGTTAATAACGACTTGGATATAAAATTTGGAGTTAAATGCATCTCACCAAGTACATGTATGTAAGTACGGTGTTATTGTGTAATTACCGTCGAGAAAAAATGTTTACTGACGATTTCTAAATATTTTCTACTGCACATGTACATCAATTCAAACATTATAGTAGAACTTACCTGTATTGAGTGGATTCACCGCGAATCACCGACATTCACCGCGTTTTATCGGCATCACGCATCGCGGCGGTCGCGGTGGCGGGTGATTGACTGACGAGTGGAATCACTCGGAAAATCGCGGTGATTTTCCACTCCAAGTCAGATTTGGTCGCAGTGACAAAGTGATTTCGGCAAAAATCGCGCGAGCTGTACTGTACTGGTATTTATGTTTATTCATTATCAAGAAAGAGCAAAATATTCGTTTCCGTTTCGTGTTCTCGTTTTATCAACAAATATAAATTATATGTTTATACTTTTAACTATAAAACTTAGACGGATCCGGTATCTAAATCTTTAAGTACAATGTAAACGCTCGTAGATTTTGTTACCACCTGCAAAGGCGACAAGAGCTGGCTGAGATTTAAGTGAAATATAATCTTTAAATAAATTTAGCTGAGGAGAGAAATAAAGCAAATAAACTTAATTGAATTCAACAATGTGAGACAACATTCCACTATTTCTGCTGTTCATTCAATGACAGTCATTAATGCGATATATAACTTAAAGCCTAGGTCCCACTGAGGAATGCCACATCGGCGATGTTCTCCCGATTTCTTCCGATACCACCCGATTCACCACACTACCTTCCGATATCACAAACTGTCTCATGACATCCCTGAAGCTTTCTCTAGACCACCACGAACCTGTTCCTGATGTCCTGATAGCTCATTTATTTCAATCGAGAGTACATCGCCGAGGCAAAACTGCTCAGTGGGACCTAGGCTTAAGGAATAGGAACACGCTACAGGATGTAGTAGAATGGTGTGAAACCAAATTTGAAGATTATAGAAGCAGACTAAAATCTCAGTACAAGTACGAGTACATACCTATCGGCTCACTTATGTCAAATTGTCATTACACTTGATAACTGAATGAATTTAATAATTAAACTTAAGGAGGAAAGTAAAGAGGTTACTAGTTAATTAAAGGACCAACTCAAATATCCTAACATAACAGACAGAGAAGGCAACATTCAACAGAAACATCAGAGTACAAAGAGACACACTGACCACATGTACAAACACAAAAATCGAGCAAGAAGCATCACAAACCAGTAGCTGCATTCACGACCCCCAACGGTTGTGAGCCAAAATATAATAACAATCGGAGAGGAGCGTATTGTGCAAGAACAGTAACTTAACGGCTTATGAGGCAATTCTGAGCACATTTACTTCGTAAGTTCTAGGTACCAGACAATATGATGAGAGTACTTATTTAGCTAGCAGGTGGCTCACCAACTGGTCATATCATTGACAAACATATAACTGAACACAACGTATATGAGAGTAATGTCACTTTCAGGCCTCCGTAGTTTACTGTGTAAATGTCCAAATCCGGATACTAGTATGTAACTTCCATTGATGTATTAAACATGCACACCACACAGAACGACATCACATGATCAATGTATTGTACGAGTGTTTGTGTACGATGTCCCCTTTAAATAAGGATTTAACGCTGGTTTGCCAAAACAGAATGTACCGGTTATACCTAAGTCCCTGATGCGAACATGCGTTGAAATATAGCGCCAAAGAGTATTTCCAGAGAAGGATTATAAAGCTACGGGTTTGAACCAATGTCTTAAATATGCCTTAAATCAGGTAGGGCTGTATACTTGAAATGTCCATATTGGTGTCCCATTTGTCATTTTCGGTGACCATTAGGTACAAAGCTTACTCTTTCAACAACTGCCATTTTCGCAAAATGTTTACTTTTCGTATATGTCCAATTTACTAGTATCTCATTGCTACAAGTCAAAAGTGTCTAGAGGAGAGAATCTAGGCACTATGTGAATTTAAAGAAAAGACATGTACGGTGATTTAGGTGTGTCCTCAGGACATTAAGGTTCTTACATTGTTGTATCTTTAGGTCATTGTACCAATTTATTGTCTCGTCTAATTCCCAAATGGACCGTTACTGAACGAGATTGGCGTCTTGTTTAGTCACATGTCTTACTTACTATACATTAACATCACGTATAATGACGTTAACCAATTCTCACAGTTAATACAGTAGTTTCTGTGAACGTCAGATGGTCCGCGGGGTAGATGTGTGAATCTTAAATCGTATGATTCAATTTAGAATGTCTCAGACTATAACTATTTTCAAATTATGTATGGTATGATTTGTAACTCGGGGCTAGAAACGTTTCGTTAGCTAAATAAATAAATTAACTGTGGTCTACAGAAGTCATCAGTAATGCTTGGCAAAACACGCAAGATTTTGAACAAAACTTTCGATTAGACCATACAATAGCTTACCGTATCTTAACATTCAATCATCATACAGAACAAGTGTATGTTTGAAAGAATTTCTATGGATGTGAAGTATGTAGCCAAGATTCAACGTTATGGCATGTAACAATGTGACAACAAAAACCGCCGACATGACTTTGAGATAACACCATACAAACCATGACAGCCGAACATATTGATAGATGTATGAGACGGACTCTTGCCAAATACAAAACTGATGTAAGAATTGTTCAACACATTCTTGCTGGAAGATTCCGATACATACATGTATGTAAATATGTAAAAAAAAATACTATAGTATACAATAATGTTTAAACCGACTCTCTAAGTATTTCCAAAACTGTAACTACAAATTTGTAGTTTATCGATAAAACATACACTTGACAGAAAACATAACCCTTTCGAACCTTCTACCAACCGCTGTACCAGAACAGAACTCTGTCGGAATTCGAACCTTCTATCATCCGCTGTTAATGCAAATATCTTAACCACGATTTTGCTAGAGGAGAGATTGATCTGTAATGTTACGATCAAACAACCAACCACGCCTAATGTGACACATGTTTTTCAAAGGACACCTAATCTCTTATTAAGTAAATACAATGCAATTAAGAAATATCTTAGCATTCCAAAAAAGCTTTGCTGACCAACGGTAACTCTTCAAAATATCGAACAAAGAAGGCCATTGTAACAGGAACAAATTATGAAGCATTTGCTATCTTTTAATATACTGATACAAATAAATAAACTTAGTAAACACTCTTAGGAAGCATTTAAGTCTTGTTCTTACCGTGTATTATAGACGTAATCCCACTCATATATGAAGTAGATCTGCTCAATACGGTCAAATCAAATCCGCATAACAGTAAAAGATAAGTCCGTGTTACGTATCATACTGGGTCAAACATTAGCAAACATTGTATATACCCGTATACTAAAAGATCATTAGAGTTGGTAGTCCAAGTGTTTACTTTCAAACTGTAGAAGTAAAATGGTTAAGTTATTTACCATATCGTATGACCAATCTTAAAGAAACGATTGTTGGGGTAAAAACAAAAGCTCAACAAAAGACCTTCTCCCAGTCACACGTGAAAGGGTTTTATGTGGTAGAGAAATGGATATGAGGCGTTTGAGAACTCATGAAATTGACCTTGTTGATTCATTGGTGACAGGCAAAACCGAAATATCTGAACGCCACCTGCAAAATAGTAATTGATACTTGATCGGTGAAGCTAACCATGTTATCAACATGTTCGCTCGTGAAATTGAAGAAATTGGCGGAGAAAATTGCAAACATTTTTATTTAACATTAAATTACGATGCGGTATTGTCACGCGACGTTGTGAACGGCTAAAAAGGCAGTTTTTTTGTTCGGTACATGGGCGATCAGGTAGAAACGATGTACACATGTATTTAATTAATTAATTAAAAAGTATACATATACTTTTTATATATAAACTAACTTTCTGAAGTAGCAATATCAATTATCAATAAAGGTACATGTATAACATAGATTCTACTTGTTCGGAACATAGATGCATTTTCTTATTATTAGTAACAATTCAAATATTGAGATCTTCTCTGGACGAACAAAAACGTCGAATCAAACTGAACCCAACATTTCAACATGCCTTCTTACAGCTGCGACCATAAAGACGCCAACTGCAATAAATTTTCAGTAGAAAACAGGTTCCCTCTCTCCCGCTCTCTTCACCCCTCGCAGTAGTTGGGAGGGATGGCCTACATGTAGGGCGCGTGCTTTGGGATCGAGAGGACCCGGCTTCGATCCACGTCTGCCGTGACCACTGGTAAATTTCTCTGAGCAAGAATAACCCACATTGCACTATTTCACCGAGGTGTATGGCTAGGTATCTCTTGAGAATATCAAAATCCAATGTGTTGTGACTTATGGAACCGAATATGACTCGCGGCGAATATGGCTCGCGTATATGGCGAGCCATATTCGAGGATGAGGCACACTCTCAACGAATATATTCGGGGCATTTTTTTTCTCACCCTATAAATACGCGAGCCATATTCTTTTCAACACTGGCTGCCAGGGTCGCAAAGTGCAACCCCGCCGACTTTCGCCTCAATGATCGAGATTTAATGTACAGTAGGTTGAACGGACGCGTGTCTGAAAATGTAATCACTTTAACCGTTCATACACATGTACTTTACTTTCTATGGCATTTCAAATTACTCAAATTCAAACCATATTAAAAAGTGATTGACAACTAGATTCCAATCATAAGGATTTCAATTAAATATATTTACAACATTTAGTGCAAACTATTGTAGATTATTGAACTATCGATAGTGACATACTAAAAGGTTCGATTACATAATGATGACAATTGTATATAGGCAATAAATTATTGTGCATATACATAATACATATCTACAGGCTAATAAAACGGTAAAATGCATTAATAGTAGGTCGTTTTAAGGTAAGTCAGTGTATTCATTTGGTTGTGTTTTAAGGCACATCGAGAGTTAGAGCCACTGACGAAGGTGAGTACCAATAGTTACGTTGGAAAAATACAAAATGGAGAAATGAAGAAATGGTAAATATAAAATAAAGAAAGTGTTGTCTCTTGTTGTCGCCTTTTATGACATCCAGGAGGTAGGCTATTCTGGCTACCAGGACCACGTGTGAATGAAACGTTCGGCGTATAAAGCCAACCCAACGTACGAACTAGCCCTCGGTTAAGATTCTGAGTCAACATCAAGCCGAAAGTTAGTGTGTCGTCATCATAATGTATTCTTCCTCTTATTCCCCAGTTGAAAACAAACTTTTTCAACTTCAGTTTTGTCAACATGACCTGTTCCGATGTTCATGAAAATAGGCCCATAAGATGTAGATTTTAAATATGTATGGGTCTTATAAGGTTAAGCCAGCGATATGTCTGTAACCTGGGTACCAAACATCGAGATTAACTGAGCATTGCAAAGTCGGTGAGTAGGATTGATAATAAAATGAAAAGCTACTGATGATGGGAAAAGCTAGCTTCAAAATCGATGAAAATTAAGTTTCTATTGTGAAGTTACTAAAGTAAATCACATTCTGTCTGAAGATAACAAAATGTGTCTCTATAATGAACTATAACCGGAGGACGGGACAGTAATAGTTTAACACCTACGTTTCAATATTAAATCACAATTTTCTATGATTTATGACATTGAAATAGTTTAGTCGCGACGTAAGTACAAAGTAATACAGGTATACTAATACAGTAATAAAATGTAGATATGAAATCTATTGTATAATGATTATAGGTCACGCTTAGGTTGTAAAAGTATTTAGTAGTGTTCCGTCCTACCCGGATTGGCTTGGATAAAATACTTACTCTCAATATAAGGGGGACAACTGCGTCGATGTAAAATGTATGATTTATTACTTTCCTAATATATTCTGGTTCGGTGATGTGTTTTAATTTGGTTATCTTTCTTGTCATGTGCTGTACACTCTAGGAAAAATAATTATTTGGTCTGGGAAATGTTGTTTGAAAAAACCAAACTGTCGTTTCCCATTATCGATCAGTTTATGTACATTAGTATCTCGGATGTTCCAATCTGGAAGGGTGTCTGCTCTGATATGACCGTTGGTGAGACACCAGCTTGCTATAACGTTTACCTTATGCACATATGTCTGTCGAGCTCCTAATACTTGGATGTCTCACATGCTGACTTGGCTGTCGTGCCGTTAATAGTGGAGCGTCACTTCATTTATTTATAACTTTATTTTACCGTGATTGATTGTGAAACTAATTCTAAAACTTATAGTTATCACCCTCGACACCAAAATGCTGGTGATATACATGACCAAGAGGGTAGGAGAGAAGAGAATCCGGTGTCTCATTTATAATGCTGAGCGTCTAGAAAGGGAAAACACTGGTACAATTTTTATTTTGTCTTTGGTATGGCGTGGCCACACATCGAATCTTAGTTCCCGTCGCTCAAATTAATTATAAATTAATGTTTAGATATTCAGAAATATAGAAGACATTGTTTAAAATGAGCTTTACAATAAAACATGTAAACCTAATAATAACCATTACAACGTTAGATTTTGATTTTAGACAATAATTATTAATAAACTCGTATATATATTGGCAAACCACTTAAACTACTTGAGTTGACCTCAGGCTATTTTATTGACAGCAGCAATGATCTTAGAGATTATAGAGTTGACCCTATGATGTCAATAACATTCCATAGCCAGTCAATTCTACACACAATTAAATATTGATGAAGTTTCTTTGATGTATGTATTAGAGGAAAGCATGAGGCATTCAATCAACCTGTGCCTCGAGTAATTGGAACATTTATAGTAATTTTTGTTTTATCACATTCGCTCTATCAAGTCAATAAATTATTTATATTTAATTACATTTTTCACAATATGTTCTGTGTTTTGTGTCCCAGTCTAATAGCTCGCGTATGTTGTTGGCTACTGGATAGCATATGTTTTAGTTCGTTTAAAGGTTTTAGTTTTTGTTGGTCATTGAGGCGTGACCTTTCTTTGTGTGTGTCCATTTCTGTGTCGTTTCTTCTGAGTGCTACATCAAGGCGTGTGCGTTAATGTATGAGCGATTAAGCACAAACTTAAACTCGACGGTAACATGTTCATGTCAGCCCCTGCAGAACATAACTTCATAGGTTTCTCTGCCGAGCAGTATACAGGAAGAACGGGTTTTGTCTCTAGGTGAGATGTTAAACTGATAGAAAAGACGTAATTAAGAGAAAATTGATATTGAACTAAAGACAGACTGTTGCTTAAAATCTGAGTGCTACAAAAAGGTTATGAACTGAATAATGTAATAGTAAGTTATGTATACACTTCGCTTGAAGTTATTAGGAACTCATGGAGCACGGATATTGGAATATTCAGTTTGACTGATCTGTTAAATGCTACCCATTTGTTTTGCTTTGTTTTGTTTTGTTTTGCTTTGCTATGCTTTGCTATGCTTTGCTTTGCTTTGCTTTGCTTTGCGGTGCGGTGCGTTGCGTTGCGTTGTGTTGCGTTGCGTTGCTTTCCGTTGTGTTGCGTTGTTTTACGTTTCTATGTTTTGCTTATTATCCGGTCGGTTCTAACTTAAGTATCACGTATCAATAACAATCGGGTTAAATGCACAATCAACTGTTAGTGACATTCTTTACGTAATTTCATTAATAGATCAAAGCACTGAAAGTATTGGTGTGTGGCGTACTGATGCCATTAAATCCAATATCGAATCCAGGTTGTATCATAAGTTTATGTCACAGTTCTGATAAGCCCACCCTTACTCAAACAGTTGTGCTGCTAAAGACACCAAGAGAACCAGCAGTTACCTGCAACTTACTTAAGTAACTCTGCTGAGCATCAATGAAGGGATATTTACAAATACCATTTTAACGACTTGGAGAATTCGACCAGTGTCAAGATAAGTGACTGTTTATTCTCCGTATGACCACGCATGTTAATTAAATGTATATGACACTCTATATTAACGTATGTAAAAAGGGGTAAACATGGCGTCGCTCACACATATCGATCGGCCGATTAATGCTTTAAAAACAAGTTTTACATTTTATAAAACCTTAAAGTATTAGCTTTTAAAACAAGCTTTAATGAACAAAATCGATCGAATATTAAATTAACAATTGATGATTTTCGACCGTCGATTGAATTTTTATTTGGTATAAAACGGGATATTTTAAACTTACTTTTACGCGGAACGGATTCTTACTCGTCGCCGTGGATTTAATAATTAGGGTATCGTCTCTGCTTCATTACAAGCTTTAAATATTCAAAATCGGATAATAGATACGAAAATTATGAGGTCTTATATAAAGCAGGGTAGAAATTGACTAGTGCGTTTAACGCTTACCGCGGTAACATTGTTAATCGGCCGATCGATATGTACGTAGAACTATTTCAGTCCCCCCCCCGCCAGTTATATATAGCATCAATGTTTGTATACAACATAATTAGGTCATCGTCTGCAATGTGCAGCGGCGGGGTGATTTACATACGTTACAGTATACGATTGAAAGCCGTGGGAACTATTTTAGATTCCCGCCACCAGTGAGAACATTCTTTGGTAGTAAAAATATAGTCCGTTGCGGAATGATTTGCTATAAATATCCTCTAAAAATAAAAGTCTGATATAATTGTTGGTCTTAATATAAGTAAATGTTGGTAATGTAAACAAATCAGGTCCAATGATACGTGTAACCTGTGTTGCATGCTTGTAATATTGTTCAAATCATAGAACTATTTATTTGCCGAGGCCTAATGCGTTAAACTGGTCGTAAGCTGAAAAGTGGTAATATCATTGTGTGGCGTTTACGCCACACAAAAACGGGTTGACAATCCAATTTATAACGGCATGCACTGCACAAAAGTGCAAGTAATGTACACAATGTGTTACATTGTATATAGCTTCTTTTGACATTCTTTTGGTGCATTCTTAACTAACATGCATGCGGTAAATTTAATTAGTGCGTTTCGGGGTAAGACTTTTACTACTGATTAGGTTGGTGGAAGAAATTTTATCTTGTGTGTTCCAACGAAACAATCTATTGCAGTAGTATTTGTTTTTCTGGAAGCGTATCAGAGGTTCATGGACGTACAGCTCCGTGGATCAAACGTTATCTTTGGGTGCGTGCGAGATCGTTGGCGACACAATGGTAATGTGCGGGAATTAAGAGTATGAAACGCCACCTGGTGAGAATACAAGTGTCAATCGATATTAGTCCAATGATTATGATGGAAACAAGCGTTTACTAACCTTGGAATGTAACTATCTTCTTGATCCGACATCGATAGAAACTACTTTCAAATTCTTTTATATCAAATGTTGAATAGTCTGCCGTCTGGTCGATCGTTTGTGGAACTGGAACAAAAAATAGCCAACGGTAAATAATAACCAATTCACCTTAGTAACATACCATATGGATGTTAACTGTTATGGTCTTCAAAAACACTGTCATCAATTATTTATATAAAGTTATCTTCGATCCGCGCATTTATTACTGTACATGCTGTAGAACTTTTCACTACTTTTGTTAACGTTTTTGTTTCTTCCGTAAATAATTTATTTGTAGTGTAAACTATCTACCCCTTTATTGTATGCTTTTGAAGAAGGAAATGGCTTATGCAAATGTACATTTTTATAAACTTGGACGAAGCGGTTTATCTCATGATATAATTATTATAATTTATATTTTTTTATATACCTTGTACAACTAAAACGTATACTATGCAATGTCAGAAAGAGCAGTAAACTGTTGGCTGTAATGAACAACCACGGGTAATCAAAGCACAATGCCTTTTATACCAGGGACTCAAAGCTGTCGTGTTTCTATGTGACCCGAACAGCTTGAAAGGATGAAGCCCCTATCTGCTCTGACATACAAGTATTACTTTGTTTTAAAATGTGCACTAAACGGGTTCGGATGTTAACGAAGAATGTACATGAAGAAGGACAATGATGTAAGGTCGAAGCACTTAATGAACGTTTATTGTCCTTTTGTGTAGCATGTCGTAAATAAAAGGAAGTATTTATGTAGCGTGAACTGTCGCCTCCTATGTTATATTCTGTTGACACTGGTTACAGTCATGTCATGTCGTCCACGCGTCAAGAATATGTTTGATGCTTGTCGAAGAATAAAATAAGTACCGATTGACATTCACAACATGGTTATGCGAACTTGCCACGGTAGATTATATGACTGAAGAATAGTTACAAAGCGACGTGTAAGCTCTGATGGAAAACGAACCCTAATAAGGAACATGGTATATTTTATTTCGCATTCAATAAGAACGTTTAATTCGCTGGCTTAGAATTGGAAGGTCGTAAGTACATGTACTACTTATGACCTTACTGCTTACGACCTTATAAGACCGATACATGTTTGAAATCTTCATCAAAAGGCGCTTCTTACGAGCCTTATTTATATGAAATTGGGAACTGGTCATGTTGACCACTCGGAAGTTGGAAAAGCCTGTTTTCCCATAAGTATAGAGTAGGTTTCAGACATGTTTTTCTTGTTTTCTCAAAATATCGATTTTGTACTTACGACCTTCTTATTCTAAGCCAGCGAATTGTTGAAAACAAATAACCAACTACAATGGAAGCAAAACATCTTGGGTTTTGTCAAACGAAATTCACACATACATGTGATAAAATAAATAGTTGAGGCCTCGAGAAATACTAAAGTTTCACTTTCATTTGTCACGGCTCTGTACTGTTCATGACATACTTCAAACATTTGATGCCATACTGTCTGCAATATGTCTGCTAGTTTTGTTTGACATATTGTATTTTAACTCAGTCAAAGAAATTTGTGCAAATGTTTGACAATGGGAAGCAGACGACACGAAGAAATATATATTGTCTTGTCTTCGTTTGGTTAACACATTACGGCAAAAGTATGAATAATTTAACACATATTTCACCTTATGTTGTTGACATTACGACGTACAATATAGTTATACAAGTACGTACTTATTGTGTTCATAGTCTGATAGAAAGTCATATTGTCTGGTGCAATGTAACAATTTTAGAAATATATTTAAAGCTTGAACCTGTGGCCCATTTTATAGACATTTTTTAGCTAAGATTCGCCTTTTTCATACGCTTTTTTGAGCAAACCAGATAGTACATTCAAGCAAAGTTATGTGATAAAAATAACTTATTCAACTTAACGAAAATGTGTGGGTTCACTATTGAGTGTGCCTCCCTCCGTAGCTCAAGGGCTAACACGCCTTTCGTCTAATCTGGTTCAAATACGGTTGGAGATACTAATATGCCTGTCATATTTCAGCAGGATGCTGACTGGCATTAATTCTAAATATGTTTTCAATAATATATACGACAAAGTCCAAGCTTAGTCCCTGTGATCCTCACAGATCTATACTACATATAACAACAAACACTTTATAACTTATTATATAGTATAATTGTAGTGAGCGCTTAACCGACAGAAAATAAATCTAATGTATGCCCTAGAAATTTGCCCCTGCTTGTTCGCCCAGAACATAACGAAAATTTAATTGACATGATATAGATCAATATAATAATTATATTATTGTGCGTGTGCAACGAAAGGCACACACAGAGAAAAAATAACAAATTAGAATAATGAACTAACCACTAGCATCCATAGTAACCGAATGCCATTTTAAGACACAGACATTCAATATCCTTGAGGTTATGACGTAATGTCTTTTCAATAACTGTTCCAAGAAATCATTTAAAACTTTCTCCTTCTAGGCTTAAAAATTCAGAAATTTCGGCAAAATTGCCAAACATAATCACCACGCCGGAATCCAATAATCAGGAATGATTTTCATTTGTAACACCGATTCCTTGTTAACAAAACGTCCTCAGAAACAAGTTTATCAAGTTGAAATCCGGGGTAACCCGAGGTGCATGTGCGCGGTCGGTGATACTGAATGTATATTGCTGACTTAGATTTATCAACTGTTATACAAACTTGAAGCTAAAATTGTATAAAATTTGATTGAAAAAAAAAAAATATTACGTCCCTTTCTAGAAACTTTCCGAACACCCTCGTACTTTTAATTAACTCACACTTAATAGGAACACAGCGATAAAAACAGAGGTAATCATAATGAAAGGACCAATATGATTTTAGAGAATATTAACGGGTTATAACTCACTACTGTCCCTCACCAGATAGACCTCTAGTATAAGTTCATTATTTTTGTTATTTTTATACACCACTTTGTTTTAAAAATAATCAGTTTACTAAAGTCACACTTTTCACACCGATATCAATAATGTTACAGACAGAATCCAGCATGCCACTGTGTTCGCAAACAATACATTGTACAGTGTACAGTGATCAAAAACATTATTTAATAGAAAACAAGTGAAGTAGGGTTTTACTACATAAACTGAATTGCAGTCCGCACATTTGAGGCTTTAGAAATCATTGGACTAAATAATAACAGACGGTTCATACAAAATTACCACGTCTAATTTAGTAATAATCCAACAGATGTTTCTTATAAGAAATTAGAAGCTGGCACAGGTAATTCCATCATTTAAGAATTCAGAAATCAATTAATCATACAAACGTATTTATTTTATTCACAGACATATATTCCTGGGCAATCATATATTTATACATGCGCCTTTCACAAAAACTCTCATTGACATGTGACAAGTTCTGTGAATATTTCATGGCATTATTCCCAGCCGACAGTTCATGACAAAAAAAAACCGTTATGTTATTCACCGTATGTACTCAAAGACACGTGAAGACGTCATTCCGATTTCCGTCACGCATCGTTAATTTCCGTAAAGTGTCGTTCACTGCATCGATTTATGATTCGGATCAGAAATCGATCAACATGAACGCGACAATTGGCTATCTTCTAACAATTTCATTTTAGCTACAACTTTGTGAGTAAGGTTCGATGCTATCGCAGTTAGAAATGAAACACTCGGGAAAGCATCTGATCTTTTTTTGTTGTTGTCACGAAAATTAAAATAATATCGATGCTATCAGGGTTAGAAACAAAGCCAGATTAATACTTGAGTACTCCGGGGACAGTCAATTAAGAAATAAGATCCATTATTGTCAATCTGTCATACCCTAAGCCGTAGCTTAATTCATTATCATTTATGCGAGATAAAGCTATTTATTAGTAATCAATTTCCGCGAGTTATCAATATGTAATCCATTTCCGCGACCTTGTAGGACCTATTGATACCAAAACATAGCTTCGAAACAACATAAAGTACATATCTAAAAACAGATTTTCCACCCTGACATGCACATATAAACATTATTTTAATTACTGGATCGCCTTTCCAATCATTAAGCAGAAATAAAAACATTCAACAAAATCAATATTCGCTTTTATTCGCATGTTTATATTGGCGTTTGATTTCTCTTTACAGCAATTATTAAGTCGTATATTTGATGGGAAATGAACAAATGAACTTCAACTTCACCAGTCTTCAATGAGCTTTTACAAATACCGATCTTGTAAAGTTATCGAGTTTTTTGTTTTACCGATCAATTCACTATACAACTTTCTGTGGTTTTTATACAATCGACTGTTTGTAATCTACAACTTTATACACATTCTTACAATTTGAATCATCACAAAAACGGTAAAATTGGAACAAAAAAGACAACAAGAGTTTAATTTGTCTGATGTGATATGTATAGTTAAACCTCACAGATCAACGTAATAGCCGACAATAATTAAGACTACCTTAAGTTTAAGAACGCAAATTTCAATTCCATTTTCGACATAGTTTTGTTAGTTTACATTTTTCCAACCTCTATATCAAGACCACTTAAATAAAAAAGACCAGTTACCAAGAGTCCCGAAGGTGGTCTTAGTATTAAGGGTATATTGTATATGGTATAACACTATTACAATTTTCAGGCTTAGATAACCGAATGCAAGAATTATGTACATTTACAATGTCGACTTCAGGGTGAGATTTTAATAGTGTTACGCTGTACGCTATCGTGAAATCTAGACAAACTTATAATATTTCCAATCAGAGAAAGAAGCTACGTTACTTCAAAACATCTCAGGAAATATTAAAATAAAACAATATTGACAGAAAAAGGCAACAATTCAATTAAATCAAAGTAATTTGAAATCAATTTGTTTTTCCAACGTATCTTCACTCAACAGTTCGTTTCCCATATCTGACATAACATACAATTACTTCAATTGAGATACCAATTAAAATTCTGCATGTCTCGCATAGTTATCAATGAGTGGTTTGTTGTTTAATGGCTTCATTTATTTTATAAACATATTATTCTAAGCCCCACATGAGGACAATAGTATTTTAGTGATATGGAGATAACCCAGTCACATTTTCCAGTCACCAGGTGAACCAGCTGTTACCTTGAACTAACTATGCTGAGAGCAAAGCAATGGAGATATACTAGTACGAAGCTAACCATTTGGTATGTAACGGTCGTGATCGAACCTGGGACCTTTCATAATCGAACAAGACCATCTTCCACTTGGCTATCGAGACAGGACTCAAAGGATTCAAAATGAATGTAAATACATTGAACCAGTTGTATCAAATTAAATTAATAAACGGTGACCTATATTTAATCAGACTTACTTTCCGAACTCAAACTCCAATTAAAACTTAATTCCATTTTGGCATTGTTCTTGACGTGTCATAAGCCAGCCTCTGTATTGTTCACTATTCCGCATTTAACTTTATAGCACTTGAACCTTGTAGTGACATTTCTTGAATCGATACACTATGTTTCTACGATCTTAAAACGTTTAAATATTTAAAATCAATTTTAGAAAAGCAACTTCAATTCCTTGAATAAATAATTCCTTAGATAAATGGCACTATAAATAAGGATTTGATCATCTTGTCTAGGTGGTGTAGAACATGTCCACCCGAGTAATGCGTCACGTACTTAATACTTCCTTGAAAAGTACAAAATTAATGTTACATTTCAATTGCCCTGATCAGTATAATTATTATTTATTCTGATCTATAACATTAATGGTATAGTACATGCTGATTTAGTCCGTGCAAAGTAACAATTTCGAGAAAAACGGAACAGTTAGGTGACAGTGTCTCGGAAAACTTAAATCCAAACGTTTCACAATCTGTTGCCGATGATTCAACACTTGAATGACGAATATGACAATTTTCTTACGGGTTCTTCTTCCGGAAGAACCTTTGATGTTTATAAATTAATATAGTCTATGAATTGTTCGTCTTAACACCTTGTTATAATAATATCAAAACATGTAGCATCAATGCACTTAAATACATTAATTCAAGAATTATACCTTCGGGTTATTTTATGTGTCATGTTTTGTACAAATGTGTCGATATCCGCTATTGATCTTGCCGCTGTACTTATAGAGGCGGGGATTAGAACATATGGACTATGGTGGTATTAACCATATGGTTACTATGGAGACACATTTCTCTGAATTAGTATGAATTATTAAACATATACATTAGTATTAACTGTCATATAACACAAAGTTCATTGTCATTAATTAGGTCTTATTACTTGTACGATCTATGTACGAGTATAATTCAAACAGTTATAAACAGTTAGGATATATACATGTCAGTCAATGAATACTGATTTTAAATATGATTATTTAAAACATGTGATAAAAAGGAAAGTAAGAACTTACCATGGCCTTGTGTTAGTACCTTTGTCACTAACAATGGGGACGCCGGACGATGGCCGTGTAATCGATGAGTACAACATGCGAACACAAAAGAATTTACGATCGCTGTCCGACCATCGTACGACACACTATGGTCTAATCGGACCGAATGCCGGACTGATATTGGCTATCAGACGGAGTAATTTATATATCTTTTGACATATGCATCGCCACTCATCGGACGGCTTCCGCACGATGCCTAGACATCTGGTGCACATCGAGTACACGGACATCTTCGGGGGTACGGGTGATATGTGACACAAGTATACCCGATGTCTAGGCATCGTCTGGACGCCGGTCCATCAGTAGCAGTGTATAATGCAAGATACTTAAAATGACCCAGGCCGCCGCCAGATTATCGGTCTTTATCCGTCCGGCCTCTGGTCAGATTTGACTAAAGTATCGGACGGCGATCGTATTGTATTCAGTGTGACCCAAGTATAAGGCAGACTTATAAGGTGAAAGTGACCGTATCTAGTAGTAAGTCACGAGAACTTGTGGGACCAGCCCAATTTTCCCTATGTATGAAAAAGCTCTCTTTATACTCGTATACATGTATGCTTACCATGCACGTTTTATAGTATGATAATTAAACAGAATGTAATAAAGTATGTTTAAACCAACTGTACTATGACTGCGATAAAATAATTGAGACAAGTTAGCAAAAATGACGGATATTTTATCATGGAATTTATTTTTTTGAAACTTACCCTTTTTGTATTTAGCATTCCAGGCGCCCATTTTGTAGGTTTTGTTACTATGTGCTTTATAGTCAGTTTCTATCAAATCAACACCATCTTCTCAATTTCAATCCATGTCTGTAACGTCTCATTCACTAGTGACATCAAAATGACGAAAATCTCCCAAAATTTACGATAATTCCATTGAATTTACGATAAAAACCACACACACATATATATACACGTCGTATAAATTCACACAAATCGACCGTTTTAAGACCATTTGACAATAATTATCATTATAATAAACGCAAGTAGAAAATCGGTGCCAAATTTAGTGAATGACATAAAAGAACGATTACTTCATTCAAGAAGGTTCCACTATTTCCTGTAATTTTAAAATTCCTTAATTATCTGATCATAGCTCTATTTAGGGAGTAATTTCACCATAATTACAGTACAAACAGTCAATGACAAACCTAGTGTTGAAAACCCATATATACACAAAACAACGTTTTCATAATGAGACGTTAACGAAAACAAAAATTAAATCCTCGCACAAATGGTGATTGAGGCTATTGTATGTTTATGACAATATTTGCATATCTCCTTATAACTGAAGCCATTTACAAGCAATCGTGTTTCTACGTTCGTGTTATATAAATATCTTTTTAAATACATGTTGTACTTCACAAATTCCTTCTTTTCTTAAGGTTAGTATCATTTCCGACCAGTTAGGTTAGATGATATAATGTATGGTATTCAATGAGCACTTCATTATGATAGTACATGTATTGTCACTGTATGTATAATCATGCTGATCAGCAAAGGTGACGTAACTATAAATCCTCGGCTTCAATATTTATTATCGACACTTTTATAAACAATTTTCAGTTTAATAGTACATGTATACCATAATGCAGTTAATGATTTTGGAACGAAACAACAATATAATATAATTAATGTTGATTTCATTTTAACATACACATTTAAGAAATAAATGGATAGAAAAAGTATTTTAAAATTGTCCTCTAACCAACTGACCTCGAACCTAGCATTCTGATCCCGAGACAGACACACTAACCGCTAGACCAGCAGAGGCATGGCAAATATCACAATGACATTATTGTGAGCATGTAGAGCAGGTAGCTACAATGGTCCAATTTCTGGTTGTCCGAGAGGGGTCTAGCTAAGGACTTAAGTTCATAGTCAGAATAGTTTTTAGGAGCTGGGACAATACTATGAGTTGAACTTTGAGATCCACAAGAACCACTAAAATGTCAAAAACAAAAAAACTGCATGTCTATTCATAATTCAAAGATTAGCTTATGCACTCAAATAACACAATAAAAACCAAATAATTTATATAATACACATCGTGATTTTAAGGCACCACACCAGGATTTAAGGTGCTGTGGACGCTGATATTGGCATTTAGGCGCTGGGTACCACATCGCCTTTGTCCGTGAGGAAAGGCCTGATATTCCGTAACAAGAACAATGTACTAGTATCTTAAGCTATCGTTAACCTGTGTCCGGAATCACAAAACAACTACAATGCCTATCTCAATCAATTATCTAACTCGACCAGATTTATTTTTACAACATGAAGTCACTTTTAAAAGATAAAAATAAACCCAAAAGTTTGCAAAGGTAATAACGTTACTTAACACAATTTGAATTTAGGAACTATCTTTACAACATTCCTCATTATAGCAAATTACAAAGGGAGCCAATGTAGAGTTATAATGCTATAATGAATGGTCAATGTTATTCCGTTGAACCAATTCCCGCTTTTGTGTAAACTAATTTATATAATTCATCGACTCTAAAAGTATAAGTAGCAGAATAAACATGGACATATTGAATGTTGGATTAACGTCTCATTAATGAAGTGTGTTGATAATGTATTAAATACGTATTTGATGATCCAGTACAACGTTCCAAAATAGCAAACGCCTATTGGTCAGTAAGGAAAGGAAAACGATAAATTGATTTCAAATGTTAGTTTGTTACCAAGGCATTTATAAGTCCCTTGATATTTTTAGAAGAAGCGTCACTCCGATTTTTATAGTTCGCCAGTTTGTTGTGGATGAATACTATAATATGTAACTAAACACATTGAATCATAACCATGCTGGACGGTCGGATATTTGAGATAGATTTGTTCTCTGAAGTTTGTGAATGTATGTTATATAATAAAGAGAGCTATACAGATTCCCACTGGTCGGAATACAACAAGGATATGAGAGGTTGTATTCTTGAACGGTTTTGACCGAAGCTAAATAAGTTTATATCGAAAATTAGTCCCAAGTAAAAGAAGGCAGAATCGGTGAAAGGAAGAGCACTATAGGTAAATTTCCAACTTTGGTAGCTAAACGGGGGGATTAACTGTATAAACTTTATGGTTAAAGTGCATAAACATGCATAACCTAGAAATACACCTATACACGGCAGACGACGTGTCATCACGAACGACCGCGAGGACTAACATGTTAGGTAATTGGTAAAGTGGTAAGAAATGGAACATTTTCGAAAATGAAGAAGCGACGTGTTGTAACAATAAGTCATATAAATATAACTCCAGAATTCATAATGTGGCATGACTATGTATTTGTGAGGTGGTTACTGTAGGCCCTGTTGAAGCTATACGGGCTTTAACAGAAAGTAGACAACTATGTTGTGTTTATTCAAATAAGATTACAAAATTACCTCCCCTGGTTAGTCAGGCTGCAATATATCTACAAAGTTTGTTCAATAAATACGCTAAAATATAATTATTTCCTTAAAAAAGAAATATGAATTCACATTATTTGGACCAGCTTTTTAACACTTGTATGCATAGATGTATCATAGGCTAAAAGCCAGATTTCAAAAGGGCCATAAAATGGATTTTCATTTACCCAATTTGGTAGAAAAAATCAGCAGATTTCTATTGTGTTAGGTCACACTTCCTACGGACAAGGGCAAATCTATATGCCCTCTAATATTTGGCAGGGGCATTAAAACCTGTAACAATTCTGACGTCACCGCCAACACAAGGACAACTGTCGCAGCTCGTACTATTCTATTAAAGACCATATAAAAATGCTGAGTATTCTTTGATTCTATTGAGTAGTTGAGCTCAACGTGCGAGATCAGATAATTTTGTTTTGTTGACATTTGGACGGTAATTAAGTACTGATATGACTTGACATGACTTGTTGCAACTTCTCACAGTAATGTTGTCACGCTAAAAGCTATTTTTTCATCACTCAGCTTAGAGCAAGAGTGATCACTGCGTTAGTTTGGACTGGTTTTTGATCTGTCAGCTAGCTAAATAATGGTTGGACTGGTTGGTGATCTTCCAGCTAGTTAAATAATGGTTGGACTGGTTGGTGATTTTCCAGCTAGTTAAATAATGGTTGGACTGGTTGGTGATCTTCCAGCTAGTTAAATAATGGTTGGACTGGTTGGTAATATTCCAGCTAGTTTAATAATGGTTGGACTGTTGGTGATCTTCCAGCTAGTTAAATAATGGTTGGACTGGTTGGTGATCTTCCAGCTAGTTAAATAATGGTTGGACTGGTTGGTGATCTGCCAGCTAGTTAAACAATGGCTGGACTGGTTTTTGAACTGCCAGTTAGTTAAATAATGGTTGGACTGGTTTTTGATCTGCTAGATAGTTAAATAATGGCTGGACTGGTTTTTGATCTGCCAGATAGTTAAATTATGGTTGGACTGGTTTTTGATCTGCCAGATAGTTAAATAATGGCTGGACTGGTTTTTGATCTGCCAGATAGTTACATAATGGCTGGACTGGTTTTTGATCTGCCAGATAGTTAAATAATGGCTGGGCTAGTTGGTGATCTGCCAGCTAGTTAAATAATGGCTGGACTGGTTTTTGATCTGCAAGATAGTTAAATAATGGCTGGACTGGTTTTTGATCTGCCAGATAGTTACATAATGGTTGGACTGGTTTTTGATCTGCCAGATAGTTAAATAATGGCTGGACTAGTTGGTGATCTGCCAGCTAGTTAAATAATGGCTGGACTGGTTTTTGATCTGCCAGCTACTTAAATAATGGTTTGACTGGTTTTTGATCTGCCAGATAGTTACATAATGGCTGGACTGGTTTTTGATCTGCCAGATAGTTAAATAATGGCTGGACTAGTTGGTGATCTGCCAGCTAGTTAAATAATGGCTGGACTGGTTTTTGATCTGCCAGCTAGTTAAATAATGGTTGGACTGGTTTTTGGTCTGCCAGATAATTAAATAATGGTTGCACTGGTTTTTTATCTGTCACATATTTAATAATTGATGGACTGGTTGGTGATTTGCCAGCTAGATAAATAATGGTTGGACTGGTTATTGATCTGCCAGCTAGTTAAACAAGAGGGCCCAAAGGGCCCTAGGTCGCTCACCTGTCGTACTAGTGCATGCACACCCCTATGGTGATCCTACACATTTTCTGAATAAAATTTAAGGAAATTCAGCCTCTATTGCAAGTTTTTGTATGATTTAACCATGTGACCTAGCGTTTGACCCCAGATGACTTAATTAATATCCAACTTAACCTAGATTGTGTTGAGATGATTATTAGGACCAAATTTCATAAAGATTAAGTCGAAATTGTAACCTCTGGTGACTACACAGGGTTTTTCTATGATCTGACCTATAATTTAAACAAAATATTTCCTCCATATAACTGTACAAATACATGCTATAAAGACAGAACAATACCTAAACACTTAAAAAAATAATTATGGTTCCAGTGGGGTTTGAACCCACGACCCTCAGGAAAATGTCAATTGACATTGTGACCTTGTTTTTGACGCCAGATGACCCAAAATCGAACTTGGTCTAGATTTTGTTGGCAGGATCATTGTGACAAAGTTTCATAAAGATTAAGTTGAAATTGTAACCTCTGGTGACTGACTACACAAGGTTTTTTATGATTTGACCTATATTTTAAACAAAATATTTTGGAATATTTTTCCTCCATATAACTGTACAAATACATGCTATAAAGACAAAACAATACCTAAACACTTAAAAAAATAAAAATTAAAAAATAAAAATTATGGTTCCAGTGGGGGTTGAACCCACGACCATCAGGAAAATGTACAAATACATGCTATAAAGACAAAACAATACCTAAACACTCAAAAAAATAAAAATTATGGTTCCAGTGGGGGTTGAACCCACGACTATCAGGAAAATGTATAAATACATGCTATAAAGACAAAACAATACCTAAACACTTAAAAAATAAAAATAAAAAAATAAAAATTAT
Source organism: Spisula solida (assembly GCA_947247005.1). Classification (NCBI taxonomy): domain Eukaryota; kingdom Metazoa; phylum Mollusca; class Bivalvia; order Venerida; family Mactridae; genus Spisula; species Spisula solida. The sequence goes on along the minus strand of OX365947.1, from coordinate 35,797,063 downwards.
GGTTCCAGTGGGGTTTGAACCCACGACCCTCAGGAAAATGTCTACGCTCCCTGCTTAAAATACTAGAATATTTTGATATTTGACCTTTACAAAACTGCTGTGAACCCTGATACACATTTTCATTGGTTGATGAAAGTTTACTTGTATGTATAGACAGTAGAGAGTTATAGCAGAGAGTTTAGTGACCATGAAGACTACATGTTAAAAGGTTTAAAACAAGGTTTTTCTATAATTTGACCTAGTGAGCTAGTTTTTGACCTCAGATGACCCAATATTGAACTTGACCTAGATTTTGTTGAGATGATCATTGTGACCATGTTTCATAAAGATTAGGCCAAAATTGTGACCTCTAGAGAGGACACAACCCAATTGTTGACGGACGGACGGACGACGGACGGAGTGTGATCACAAAAGCTCACTCTGTCACTTTGTGACAGGTGAGCTAAAAATGGTTGGACTGGTTTTTGATCTATTACATAGTTAAATAGTTGATGGACTGGTTAGTGATCTTTCAGCAGCTAGTTACAAACTTGAACAATTGTGACTTGTTTGTGTTTGACTAAGAGTTGTGTGTGGTACTTCAGTGCTTTCCTTGCCAGAATGATAAATCATGGTCTGTAGACTAGGAGGGAAGAGACTGTTGTGTGATACAAGCAGTGCAATACCCTACATGAAGCACTTCCTTCTGGATAGACTTCTTGGTTCTTTAACATGCCCGGCACACATCACTGTACACGCAAGACTTTCTAAGTCAACCTGCTGATCTCTATTTTGGTGGGAAACACTTTGAAGCGTTTCCAGTACCCTGGCCAGTACTCTGGATTGGTAGTCTAGAGCTCTGTCCACTGGACCACTGCACCACACATCAATAAGACGGACTGACACTAAAGCCATTTATATAAATGTGACAATATACATTTCTCCTATAATATTTTAAATAAATAAACCTTCTACTTGATTTTCAGATTTTTATTCATTTACAAAATTATCATAATTCATTATAATCATGGAAAGAAAATACAGGTTTCTATTCTCATTTCCAGCAATTGGACATCAAACAGTGATGTTCAAGAATCATAACACTCCGCTGGGGCATAGGCAGGCTTGAATAAATGTTACACATACAAGCCTAAATGTTGGTGGTTGTTGTTGGGGGTTCTCGTGACTGTGAATTTTTTTACTTTAATGCCATTTTGGCCGTATTTATTTTTTACTTTCAAATTAATGTTACGCATGTGCATGCATGCGTATGGCTGGCTACGCCCCTGCCAAGCAGTAGTCTTAGTGCTTTCATTGTTTCATTGTCATTGTTAGAATTGTTCCTGACTTCACGTTGTGATGCCTTATCCATGTAGGACAGTTTAGATGTACTATTTGTAGACATTTCTTTAAAAATGCCTTTCAATTGTGATCTATCTGACAGTGTATATTTTATTTTGCTATTTTCGTCAGCTAAAAAAAATGCCTTTATACTCTGCGTCATTTTTTCTTTGATTTTTTCTTTGACTTCTTAGCAGGGCGATTTTTGTCTTCAGATGATGCGATAGACTGATTCACTGTAGGTTTTGTACCTTCAATTGCTTCCATTGCCTGCTTAAAAAGGGTTGTTTCATTTGCATTCATAGTCTGTTTAACAGTGGCATGTTTTTCTGTGCATGCTTCTACAGTATGGTTGCTTCCATGAGATTTTAAAACATGTGCTTCTGGTGACTGGTTGCTTCCATCAATTTCTACAAAAATTTCTTCAACTTTACCGTCATCAGTATTAAAGATATCATCCATATCGAGAACTAGAGAGCTTTTATTATATTTTAAGAGTTTATTTCTACTCAGGATACTCATTAAACCCCATTCTCCATGGTCACTCTGTGTGCTGTATAAATGTAATGCCTCTGCAGATTTCTGACACAGATACTTGAATCTCGCTACACTCACAGTTTTAGCATTTTGACACATATTATGTTGTTTCTCATAAGGATTTGGCATATAAATATCATTCATATGTCTGCTTTTTATTATCTTTCCATATCCAACGTCCAGCAAACTTTCGTCAAATGGAAATTCACTATAAAACTTGAAAAACTGGAATAATAAAGTACCTGAAAGAGAACAAAGATGCTTGTAAAACTACGAACGCCCTCATGGCAGTCCAATAGTATAACATAATATGTAACATATAAAACCGGCTGGTGGAGTAATACAGCTTACAAAGCCAATCGAATCTGTAGCATTCAATGTTTATATTTGTTTTAATTAGTCTACTGAAAAATATTTTTATCCTTAAACTTTAAACTGTATATACATACATTTGTTGTTATGTTTGTATGCGTATACGTTTTGTATCTATTTCAAATTGTTTTTAACCATGTCTTAAATGTGATTGTACAGCACTTTTTAATGTGCAATTACATGATAAAAGTGCTAATAAATATGGTATAATATATATAAATATAATAGTCAGAAATGGGTTCATCTTCTATTTGTAGGAAATAAGTACAACAGAAATATTTATTTTAAGTAAAAAAGTCAAAAGTTTTCAACTAAGATGCTTCATAAATACCAGCCTAGTCCTACACATTAACTGGTACTTATTTATGCTCCCCGAAACATTCTATAAATGCCGCTTTGTCTGTCAGATATAATTTTGTCCGGATGATTACTAAAAACTATTACAACTATTAATTTGAAATTTTGCATGTGCATATATCTAAATGAGAGAAAATGCAGTGCTCAAGAACCATAACTCTTTATTGCATATTTTTGAAGTTATGGCCCTTTGTAATTTTTCATTCTTACTTCTTGTCCAGGCCATAACTCCTACAGTACTGGAGATATCAATTTGAAACTTTACAGCTAAATAGATCTCATTGAGACGAAGTGCAGTGCTCAAGAACCATAACTCTTTATTACATATTGTTGGAGTTATTTCCATTTGTTATTTTCCATACTTAATTCTTGTCTCGGCCTTATCTTATATAGTGATGGTGATATCAATTTGAAACTGCATATGTGAATAGATCTCATTGAGGGGATGTGCAGTGCCCAAGAACATTACCTCTTTATTGCAATTTTTTTAGTTATTTCCCTTCGTTATTTTCCACTTAATAATCTTTGTCCGGGCTGTATCTCATACAGTATTGGGGATATCAATTTGAAACTTTATAGCTAAATAGATCTCATTGAGGGGAAGTAAAGCGCCTAAGAAACATTACGCTTTATTTAATATTTTTTTAGTTATGGCCCTTTGTAATTTTTCATACTTAATTCTAGTCCAGGCCATAACGCATACAGTATTGGAGATATCAATTTGAAACTGTATAGATGAATAGATCTCATTGAGGGAAAGTACAGGGTTTAGGAACCATAACTCGTTTAGCATAATTTTCAAGTTATTGGCCTTTGTAATTTTCCATACTTTATTCTTGTCTCCGCCATAACTCATGCAGTAAAGGAGACGTCAATTTAAAACTTCATAGATCTATTTAAAGTTATGAGCAGTGCCCAAGAACCATAACTGTCTTTTTGATATTTTTGGAGGGATTTATCTATGACAAACATCCGTTCAGGGAGCATCTCCCGTCTCTGAGGGCTCTTCTTATTGATCTGAAGCCATATGGTTAATCAAAATACCAACATACAGGTACATATACAAGGCATTATATAGTTGCACACAACTTACCAATATCTTGTCTATCATTGTTCATTAGCTTTGCCATCATGATTGCATTTGTATCTTTGAGCCTCAAATTGTTCCATGTTGATATCAAATCTTCACTATGCAAGTTGGATAATAGACCTGCAAAATTAGAAACAATAAAATAGTGAATCTCGCATTACTGACAACATGTTTTCAAAACACAACTACAAAATCGTTTAAAAAAATTTCAGCAATTTTTATAACAGACAGATGCTTAAACTGGGAGAGCAGATTGATTTCAATTTTGTTGTTGGAAAAAATTTAGGCCAAAAATTAAATATTGTTTGATTCCCCTTTCCTATCTACTCGAACAAAAAGACCCCTTCCAAAAATATTTTTGACCCTCTGAAATTTTTTTTTTTTATAAAAATAGTCAGGTATGAGAGTACAAAAAAAGAAAAATTAAAAAAAAATAGTTTACCTACCTTAGTAACCATCCTACCCAACCCTAATAATGGGCCAAGGTCAAGAGGGGAAACAAACAAAATTTTATTTCTGGCCTTATTAGAATGCTGTACCAAAATACACACCCACTTTCTTTCTCTTTCATTAGTTCTTTAAATACATTTACATTGACACAAGTCCATACTTATGTTATGTTAAACTATAATAGAAGGGTTTTACAATATTTCAGTCCTACAACCACATTCTCCCTCACACTCACCTGCATTCCAGACAATCATATTTTATACAACTGTAACTCACTTGATTGGCATTAAATAATTATTTTGTATGTAGATTTTGGTAGAGTAATCAAATTTAATGACCTGGCTTTTTGGGTGGAGATTACATCAGATAATTATTATATACACTGCCCACCAAAAATAAGTATACAGATGTTATTTGCCCACTTACTTGCCTGTAATAATACTATTTGCAGAACAGTGAAGCAACAATATATTTGAAGAAAAGGAATATTTTTGTTTATTAAATGGAAAGGCCATACATTAATTGGTACCCTAGTTGCAAAATCTCAAGTTTCTTTGTCCCTCTTGAATGGTAACTTTGTCACAAAAAGACAGAAAATTCAGCCTTTTTGATCTCATGGTTATTTTAGTTCTGAAGATCTTCATCTTTATTTCTATCTCTATTTTGACTCATTGAGTAACTGTGGTTTTTGAAACTAGTATAATTGTGACCGACTGATAAACAGATACCGAATAATTTAGCCAAGTTTAATTTTGCAACAATTATTTACTGTATACTTCTTTTGGTGGGCACTCACTGTATATTTAATTTCATTAATTCTTGAATGGTTAATTTATAGTGTAGTCTACATCAACCAAAATTTACCGATGCAATAGTGGCCGTGAGGTTAGCATTCTAGACTACCAATCTGGAGGTCCCTGGTTTGAATCTTGACTGAAACACTGGAAGTTTCAGATATGCTTTTCAGTGTAAAGTATAAAGTAGACAGTTAAAGTCATGATTCTATTCAACACACTGTACATTTTATCCTCATCACTGAGCCACAAGTCGACTGTTAATACAGTGCACTGGCAGCCACAGCACATTAAGTTTTGACCCTCTCAAGTACCCATTCATACACCTGGTTGAAGAGGAGCAATGTAGGTTATTCTTGCTCAGAGAAATATACACCTGTCCAGTTGAGCAGACAGGAAGTGAACCAGGGACCTCTCATTCCAAAAGCATCCCTACCTATCGGCCACATTCACTAAATGATAGAAGGGTTATCAGTTGTTTACATAGGACCCATATTGGTAAGTAACCCAAAAACATTACATAACATGAAACCTTTGACTGCAAATTAGTAAATTCACGAAGTCTGCTACAGAAATTGGCAAAATGAAGATCGCATGAATATAAAGTGATTAACAATATATCTCTGTTAAGCGAGAGTAGCAAAAGGACTAATTGTTTTCCTGGATTGTGCACTAACCAGTACTTACTTACAAATCCATAAGTAACAAGGCCAAAATAAAATATTGTTTGTTTCCTATCGCTACCTACCCTAGCGAAGTCCCCTACCCAAATATTTTTTGACCCTCTGAAAATAATAATTAACTTTTTTGGTGGAAAATTTTCATTACAATTACTTGTATGACTTGCTGTGACCACAGGTAACTGTATCATTGATAAAGAGAATTTTTTTTTTATAAAATTTATATTACCGGTATCTTAGAAAGGTGGATTTGTACTAAAGTGGTCAGATTTTCAGGGTATTAAAAACAAGAATTGACTTTCGATATCTTCATCAAGTAATTACATTAATAGACAACATTGTTAGAACTACCTCCATGCAAAATCCAATCGAAATTGATCAACTAGTTAAAAAGTTATACCATGAAATGTATACAGCAGTGTCCAGTCAATCACTGAGGTGCATTCAATAGAAACGACAATGCTATTCTAAACCTATGGGTTTATTTTCTTCTTTATGGATGGATTTTTTAAATAATGATATCAAATTAAAGACGAAGCTCTCTTGTTTCTGTTTATGTAAATACATTTAAAACAATATCAGTATTAATGAAATGTTCATTAAAAACAAACAGCACCTCAGTGACTTTGTGGTCAATTTCCCATGTTATAAACCTTTCTAAGATATTATAAATTTTATATCAAAACAAGACTGCGTTCAATAAACGCTTATGCCCCCTGTGGAAGCCTTGTCCATAAATAAGTCTAAGTCCAAAATTAGGTCAAGGTGAAGGTCAAAAAGGGTCAGGTGATACAGGTGTGTGGAGAGTGTTCATATACAACATCCATGCAAGTTTGGAAGCTTTGCAGCAAGCCATAATGATGCTAGAAGAAACGGTCAATTTGGGTTAACCAGGACGGACGGACGGACGGACGGACGAACGGACGGACGGACGGACAGGTGCATCACTATATGCCTCCCAATCTATCAATACGGGGGCATAAAAACTTTTTTGTTTACTTTTTATTAATGATACAGTTGCCTGTGGCTGTGACCAGATACCCGGATCACTGGGTTACAAAACCAGTGCACTAACGACTAGATGACAGCAAAGGGTAATCAATATGTGCATTACTTACTGTTATCAACATAAGCTGACTGTATAGAGGGCAGATAATCACACTGCTGTAAGAATGTTATAACCAGCATTGTCAGCATGTGGTTACTAAGCCGGTTTCCTGGACCCGTCCCAGAAAGGTGGTGAGTTTTCGCCCAGACTTTTACAGCCGTAACTAAAGGATGGAACATTGGTTCATACTCATTCAGCCAGAATAATATTTCTGCCATCAATACACCACCCCTGCAAAACCAAGGTTAAGTTGATATTATAATACAGAATAAACATTTATCACATGACTTCCTGTGTATGCATGTCAGTATAGCCAATATGTATATTGTTAAACTACACTTGTATAACGTTCAAATGACGTCACTTTAACTCCTAAATGACGTCTTATATCCAGTAAATGACATTATTTTTGGCGTCATCTTGTTTTCGACATAAATATGAGTATTTTTATGTTAATAGAGTCATATTTTTTATGATTAAATTTGCCAGAGAAAGACTAAACTTAACTAACAAGAGGGCCCAAAGCTCCATAGGTCGCTCACCAGTCCTAGTAGTGCATGCAGACCCTGCCCCTATGGTAACCTGAATTACAGCTTCTACATCATACATAAGGTTTTTTCTATCATTTTACCAAGTGACCTAGTTATTGATCGCAGATGATCCATGCTGAAACCCAACTTGGATTACATCTAAACAAATAGTCTGACTAATTTTTACAAAGATCCAGAGTAAAAAACAGCCTCTATTTGACCCAGTGCTCTAGTGTTTTATTCAGGATGACCCTAAATCAAACTTGTCCTACATTGTGTTTAGGTGATCTTATGACCATATTTCACAAAGATTAGGTCAAAATTGTGATCTCTAGTGTCTACACAAGGTTTATCTACCATTTGACCTAGTGACCTAGATTTTGACCCCAAATGACTCAACATAAAAATTCACATACTTTTAGTTGAGATAATCATTATGACCAAGTTTTATGGAAATTAGGCAAAAATTGTGACATCTAGTGACTACACAAGGTTTTTCGATGATTTGACCTACTGACCTAGTTTTTGACCCCAGATGACTCACTATCACACATGACCTAGATTAGATGTTTAGATGATCACTCTGACCAAGTTTCATGAAGATTAGGCTTTCATTGTGACTTCTAGAAACAACAAACGATTTTTTACTATTTGACCTAGTGACCTACTTTTTACCGCGGATGACCGAATATCGAACTTGATGTAGATTTTGTTGAGATGATCATTATGACCACGTTTTATAAAGAAGGCCAATATTGTGACCTCTAGTGATTAACAAGGTTTTTGTATGATTTGACCTAGTGACCTAGGTTTTGACCCCAGATGACCCAATATCGAACCTAGATTTTGTTGAGGTGATTATTGTGACCAAGTTTCATTAAAATTAGGTCAGAATTGTGACCTACACAAGGTACTCTTTCATTTGACCTAGTGATCTAGTTTTTGACGATTAGGCAAAAATTGTGACCTCTAGTGTCTACACAAGCGAATTGTGGATTGACGGACGAACGAAGACGTATGATGAGTGATCTTTCAGTAAGTCTTGTGAATACTAGTTAGGCTAAAAAATATATATATGTGGTTCATGTTACCCTACCTACCCCATTATTTAGCCCCGACCCTAGCATTTTTTATTGATTTTGAGCAGGCACGAAAAAGCGCTGAACATTGTATTTTCTATGCAAAAACATATACTAGTGGCAGAGACGCTTATAGTTGCATAAATATAGTAAATTGTGACCACTGATATATTTTATACACTTCATCAATGTTACCTAAACCACAACACATATTTTTTGTTTAGCCTTACACTGTATGTAAAACATAATATGAGATCACCCCATAATTACGGTAATTGAATTTTGATATTTGTAAAAATACAGCAACCCAATGAAAAACAAGTTCACTCAACCATTTTTTTAATTGGTCACTTTTCAAACCCCAAATACGTTTAACTGTGATCATAATGTTTGATGATATTTTATGCAATGGCCCTAACACTTAAATCATTCAAAAATCAAAATTATGTGTCAAAGTATGCATGGTCAGTCATGCGATCAATTTTGTATTTTTGCCATCAAATACTATGATCACAGTTAAAAGTATTTTGGGTTTAAAAAGTGACCAATTAGAAGGTGGTTGAGTGTATTGTTGATAACTTACAAGTGGTTGCACGAAATATCACATGACATTCTGGTATGAATCTGATTGAACTTGAGAATAGGAACACGAGCACCTCGGATGTAAAATAAGTCAGAGAATAATAGTTTGTTTATATCATTCTTCATATTGCGGCCTAATGGCTTTAACACACTGTCATGCTGAAATAAAAGTTAAAGCTACCAGTAAATATACCAGGCAACAAGAGCACTGCGAGACTGGCGCCACGCTTGACTTCAACAGGTTGTTAAAAACTGATTTTTCATTTTTAATAACAGTTACGAGCTCCCATCAGCCTTGATTGCATTCCTAAGCAGGGTCTTCACATTAGCTGTCTAAAAAATGGTTACATCACACTGTCTCATTCTTAATAAAAGTTTTGAGCAAAAACAGATTTTCTAATTTTAGTAACAGTGACCTTAACCACAACAGCCCAATTTCCATTCACAAGATGCACCTTCATACAAACTATATGTACAAAATGTACATATTTAGCAATGGTCTGTAACCTTGACCCAATTGTGCCTGCTTTGCAGCTGGTGTAGCAATAGTGACGTTACGGTTTCTATGATTATTCGACCAAATATTTCCTTAGAGTAAATGTTTTTATACTTATGTATGTGTAATACGCCTATCCATTATCAGATTGAGTTTTAGCAATATGGGTCACATAACAAAACTTTTAGAGCATTTTTCCACATATTTAATTGATCACCCCTCTTATGTACCTCATATCCATTTAATAAAATGACTGTATCAAGGTCTGATTTTCCTTCTAATGCAATGCCACTAACTGACGAACCAAACATACAAACAGTTGCTGCTGGGTGCACCTGAAACACATCAAGGAATACAATATTAGCAATGGTCACTAAGAATTATTTATATTAATAAAATTTAAAACCAAAACAGACCAAAAGATATGAGCTGTTCTCCAGAAAAAACGGGCTTAGCGACAAAATTATGAAAATCATGATAATATAGTGTTAGAAAGACAAGACTCTTATGAACATGTTCTAAAATATGAGCAATATATAACGCCCATTTACAAAGTTACAAACCTTTATTGTAATCACTTCCAACAAACGTCATCCCAACATCGTAACATAATGTTAACAAGCATTTCAGATATCCTGTATTTGAAGAAATATGTTCTTATTTAATTTAACAAATTAAAAAATATATATGTTTGCTTTTAGAGAAAATAAGCTACAGTGAACTGTTCTTAACCGCTAACCCCTTGTTTTCTCATTTTGGGTACTTTTCTGAAATGTGTCATCATAGCAAAGACAACAGTTATTTAACATAAATCACGATAAAAAATGAAATAAAAAAGATAGTACTGTATAATCCAATTACTTAAAATAAATCCAAGAAGACAACTTTTTTCACATTTAGAGCCTTTTCTATATAATATATAACATCTATAATTCCTATATAATGTCACTAAGCCCGGCTTTCCTGGAGAACGGCTTATAAATAATATGCTTAACTTTGGATAATAATTATAGTGAATAACAACAATGGCATCGCGTAGTGAGTGTAGATGTTCATCAAAATTTTCCCCAATAAAATTGAGATATTGCCATAATGTTGATTAACCAGTCTCCATCAATGTTTCTTTCACTTCTCTTACAAAATGATTCTTGAACCAGGAACTTTTATTCAATATGTTCCTTAATTTTGCCAAATTTTCAAATTTCCCTGCCTAGATTAATATTTCTCTGACCTTGAGTATGACAACTTTTCCCTGCTTGGTTTGCTCAGGAGGAAGTGGTTATGCCACTGTGACAGCACTTTCTTTTAATGTACAGTCAGATCTCGTTATAACGACATCCGATATACTAACAAATTCATTATACTGACATCAAATTTGGGGACAAAAGTATTAAAATGCTCTTTGTATCAATTCAGTATACCGACATATTCGTTATAATGACATTTTTCTTGGAAACAAACAGCGTCGTTGTATCGAGATCTAACTGTATTTCTCTTACTTTGTCGAAGTTTAAAAATAACAAAAATTGACCATTTTTGGAGTTATACTGCAGTCTGAAAATCTTAGAGGAACACACAGATACCTTTATAGTACATGTATGCACCTTCACTACATCTTTACATTTTAGCATTGCACTTAAATAATGTTAAAAACATTGTAATGAGGCCAAAACAAATGAATTATGTGGTTCTAGTAACCCAATCAACGCTAATTTTTTGGCCCAACCCTGAACATTTTATTGCAAAATTTATCTTTTACGGAATCGACGATTTTCCGGAAAAGGGTGATTTTTTAGCCCCATAATTATACACACAGATGTACAGTTCAAGCAGCAGTTGGTCCAATTTTGATGGAGCTCAATAATGTAAATTTTGGGTACAACATCAATAATAAAGGAAAAATAAAATAACTTTAAACTAGAATTGTCCCCATTCGGCAGACTAATATACCCCCCGCGTGGTAAAAATCATTGAGCGCAAATTCTTTCCCTTATGCACATCTACATGTTGAGGTTATTCATCTGTTAAAGTTTGAAGGAAATGCTGCAAAAACTGTAGGAGGAGTTGCGTCCACAAGAATGCGTCTACGGACAGACAGACGGACAGACATGCTGAATCCAGTATACCCCCCCCCCCTTACAACTCGTTGCGCGGGGGTATAACAATAAAATGTTTTTCCTACCTACTTACCCTTAATTTTTTCACCATGTTACTAGAACCACATAAATAGTTTGTTTTGACCTTATTAAAATCAAAACTGCATATTTTTAAAAATCAAGAATACATACTCTTTGCACAATGTTCCTAACAAGTTCACCAACAAAGAAATGTTGTCTTTTCATCGCCTCGGACATCTTTACACCATTAAATAGACACATAATCTGTTCTGATACCTGTAATAGCGTGTTATTTATATAATTTATCAGTCATTCATTGTTGAAAATGAAAATATTTATACAAATGAGTTAAAATGATAACATAGACTAAGAGACTGTTGATGTTTAAGTGAAACTGTCATCGAATTTTAAATGTTGAGTATATATTGCTAGCTTAGAATTAAAATCTGCATCACAATGCCCTTCTTATGAGCCTATTTCATGAAAATCGGAACAGGTCATGTTGACCAAACTGAAGTTGAAAAAGCTTGTTTTTCCATAAGTAAAGAGTAGTTTTCAGACAATTTTTTCTTGTTTTTTCAAAATAGCGTTTTCGTACTTACAGTCTTCTCATTGTAAGTTAGCGATATAACCAGTTCAGTTGATTCTTACAATATAGAACAAAAATAATAATAAACAAACCATTACTCACATCTTTGCAGTTGGTAAGTGTGTCCGTCTGGAATGATTCGGCCTGGTGAGTTTTCACTTTCTTAAGCAATGATGAATTCTCATGTCTAACTTTTGGTAAGCTGCGTTTATCTATTATAAATGAGTAAGGCTGGGGTACACTATCAAACTCAACCAAAAGCTGAAATTAAAAAATGAACAGAAAGTGTTAGTTAACAAGTTCAATACTACGAAATCAAATAAGAAGGTAATTATTAATTTATCAAGCTTTTTTCTTAAAATTGGGGACTGAAGAGCTTGTTAATAAAATATTTTCACAAACATAAATATACCAGATTTATATAGCGCCCTTTTCATGCGAACGCACGTTCAAAGGCACTTTACATTATTTTTTGTTGCAGCCATAAGGCGCAGGTGCATCCTCTACCAGTGCAAATACAGCATGATCTGACCAGAGGGACAGACTGAGAGAAAGCCCCTGAAGGGAGAGACATTAGATACAGACATGTCCGGCGCTGCAGAAGTGCGCCTAGCTCTTATTTCGAATAGACAGTCTGGTTCTTTAATGTGCCCAGTGTATAGCACCGATACACAGCTTCCTGGCACTTCCAGATACTTTGCAGACCACACGGTCAGATAAAGCGGGAAATATTATAAATATTTCAGAATATGTCAAGTGCAGATGCCAGGGATTGAACCCACGACCTCTAGATTGACAGCCCAGTGCGTTACCACTGAGCTAAATCCGCTCAAACCTACCGTACTTGTCTTGAAGTATAGCACGGAAAGTTTGACCTGATCCTGACCCTTATGCAGAAATATATAACAAGGTTCTTGAGTTGAATATATAAATTTCCGCGAGCAAATCGTGCAATATCGGTCCTTTAGATTTGTGTTGGTACATTTGTATTACACCTCGAACCTATTTGTGATACTTCCCGATTAAGAAAACATACAATCGGTATCATAAATAGACAATATATCAGCTGTTAAATTATGCCAATAGATGGTCAAGAGTCATGTCAAATGCTCCATTCTTTTCAATACTTGAACACCTATCTACATGTCTAGCAGCTGAAACTTGTATTAATGACTAATAAGAAAGCTACAGTAAAATTGTCTGAATTAGAAAATTATTTAAATACTTAAAGCTTATGCTAATCAGAAATAAACCACCTATGTACAGGTTACTTCCATTTTCTAAAGCCTATAATTATGATGGATTAACCAAGTCAATCAAGTAATCCATGATCATCACCTTATATCAGACTCGCATATTTTGGTCAGCAGATTTGAAACATTTAAAAAACTAGAAGAAACAGTCAATGTATGTTAACCGGACGGACGAACGAACGGACAGGTGAATCACTATTTGCCTCCCGATCTATCGATACGGGGGCATAAAAATTCTGGAATGTCGCATTTTTGACAGAAGACTTAAACACCTCTTTGAAGTTATGGTATTTGAAATGCATGACATACATATATGTCCAGGACAAATACTGAGTTTGTACTAGGACCTGGATGATATCAAAATTCTGAAATCGGTTAATCGTTTGTATGAAATCGAATCAAACAGATTAATTGGCTGCCATATTGAAATGATGTTTCCTTTCCTGACAAACATATCAATTAATATACGATTAATATGTTAAATAAAATCACATACCGATTATGTATCGCAAGTTACCCCTATCAATCCAGCTATGTTACATGTTTATGTGTCAAAAATAAGTATAATGTATTCTTGCAATGAGTCATACATTCTATTGTCATTGTAGGATCTATATTCTTTTAAAGTTTAGAACGTCGACGATTAGCAGTTTTGCAAAATTGAAACCAATTTGAATTATTTCACATAGTAATCGAATCGTATCTGATTAACCGAGTAATCGTCCGGGTCCTAGTTTGTACCAACAATATCCTACTGGTACAAAAAATGAAATTATCAATGTGAGTGGACAAAAAGAATTCAATTTCAAATAATAGCATACCGAATGCTGTTCACCCGACCATGAGTAACTGTGGGCTTCAACAATATTGCTCTTGAACTTCATCTGTAGAGCAGTTAGTACATATGTAACTTCGTTGTCCGAACATTTGACTAAAACACTCCGAAGAGCCTGGTTACTTCGCATTTCCAATGTGCTTTTATAGGTTTCAAACAGCGCCCCACTTGTGTGCAGTTTTAGTGTTTTTCTGTGGGTTTCCAATGATGACACATCTACAATTATGATAAGAAGAAGACGCTTATTTCAAATTCAAAAGGCTGCATGGCCCATGAGCACATCAATATTCAATACATAATTTACACAATGACACAACAAAAGGACACTATTTAGCCACATATACCGATATATTCAATGAGTGGGTGCGTGTACACACACCAAAATGTGACAATACGTCACAATAGAGTAAATAATAACTCAACATAAGTATTCAAAATACTACCCTTAAAACCAAGGGCTGCGTATTGGGACCTCCTGCACTGGAAGTTGTTGCTAAACCACTAAGCTATGGAGGAGAAAGGCAGTCATTTTGATGACATATTTTATGTCCGATCAGTACCGGTAGTTAAAATTCTAACCAAGTTCTTATAGTTTGCAAACGGTTCAAAAACAATAATTCGATATTTCATTGAAAAAAGATGTTTTACGCTGCGTATGAAAGATGTTACTTAAAAGCACTTTAAAAAATCTAGCATGTCAGAATTTCATTATTATTAACTATCAATACAAAACAAATGGTGCCATTATATCGTGAAATTAAATATAACATCATGTTCATATTATTGTAAAACAACTGTGAAGAATCACCGTGTTTAAAGTTTGGCAAGTGGTTTTAAAAGCATTTGAAGAATTTTTTACAAACAAACGTCAACCTCATGAGATTGTACGGAGCAACATGCTATTACAATTTCTGTTAAAAACTGGTATGATGCAATAACATGAAAGAAAATTTATATTATAAAAGTTATGGAAAGTGACCAGAAGTATTGTGTTTGACGAGTATGAGGGGTGTTCAGAAATAACATAGACTTTTGCTCTGGAGTTATCTATCTATCTATCTATCTGACATACAGTCAAACCCTGCAAGGGGACATAGACCTGACGCGTGTCACCAATAAAAAAAACAAGAGCCATCACAGACGGGTTATGCTCCCCGTGGGGCGTTTGTCACAGAAAAAATGCTAAAAAAATATGTTATTATTCTTTGCCACTGCACTGTAATAATAAGATTTATTTATCTATGAATTTTCAAATTTATATATCAAAAACTGTTTGAGTTATGGCCTGGACAAGAATTAAGTATGAAAAAATACAAAGGGGAGTAACTCTAAAATTGGAATAAAGAGTTATGGTTCTTGGGCACTGCACATTCTCTCAATGAGATCTATTCAGCTATGAAGTTTCAAATTGATATCTCTTTTACTGTTCAAGTTATGGCCCGTGCAAGAATTAAGTATGAAAAATTACAAAGGGCCATTAGTAATGATTACTCCAAAAATATACAATCAAGAGTTATTTTTCTTCTGCACTGTACTTCCCCTCAATGAGGTCTATTCACCTATGAAGTTTCAAATTGATATCTCAAATACTGTTCAAGTTATGGCCCGGACAAGAATTAAGTATAAAAAATTACAAAGGGGAATTATTCAAAAAATATGCAATCAAGAGTTATGGTTTTTGTGCACTGCACTTCCTCTCAATGAGGTCTATTAACCTATGAAGTTTCAAAATGATATCTCTAATACTGTTGAAGTTATGGCCCGGACAAGAATTAAGTATGAAAAATTACAAAGGGACATTACTAAAAAAATATAAAATCAAGAGTTATGGTTTTTGTGCACTGCACTTCCCCTCAATGAGGTCTATTCACCTATGAAGTTTCAAATTGATATCTCAAATACTGTTCAAATTATGGCCCGGACAAGAATTGAGTATAAAAAATTACAAAGGGGAATAATTAAAAAAATATGCAATCAAGAGTTATGGTTCTTGTGCACTGCACTTCCAATCAATGAGGTCTATTCACCTATGAAGTTTCATATTGTTATCTCTAATACTGTTCAAGTTATTGCCCGGACAAAAGTGTGACGGACGGAAGGACGGACAAAGCGGCGACTATATGCTCACCCTTCGGGAAGCATAATAATTAATAAGAAACATACGGTCAAACCCTGCAAGGGGACAAAGACCTGACGCGCGTCACCAACAAAGAAAATTAATAAGAAACAGAGTTAAAGTATAAAAGAATGAAAGGCAAGGTTAAAAAGGTTTAAAAACAGAGCAGGTATCAATTAAGGAGACACATGTTCAATCTGGCTGACAGTCAGATTGAACTCCGGGAAGGGCAAGGCAACAACATCAGGGGGGAGAGCAATCCAGTGGACAATGGTTCTGGGAAAGAAGGAGAATTTATGGAAGTCGGATTTAGTATGAATCTGCTGGAATACTTTGGAGTGAGTGTGATGAGAGGGTCTCGCATTTGGGACTGGGTAGTCATGTTTTGGAATAGCAACCTGGCTATGTAGGATGTTATGAAGCATAACCAGGCTTTCGCCGATGGTCTAGAGGTCTCCGCTTGAGTGTTTCAAGTATGGCTGTGACACTGGATGTGCGACCATAGTCACTCATGGTCCAGTGCGCAGCCCTCAGGGTGGACAGACTCCAGCTGGTCTATCTGGGTCTTTGTGTTAGGTGACCAGACTGATGAGCGGTATTCCAGCTGGGGTCTGACCAGTGTCTTGTTTGCGATTGACTTACGCTTTTCATTTTGTTCGAGTTTGCATACAATTAAATTGTACTTATTTTAGCTTAATAAACATTTTATATAATGTTTAATGAATAATAAATGAATAATTTAGGGCGTAAGAGATGAGAAAAGAACACCATTTCTGATACCAAGCCGTGGCCCACAAACCATACCGCCACACTGCGTGATCGCATAAAGTCCAAATTAAAAATTTCGTGCATCGCGAAAACCTGTTACATTTAGTTACCATTGCTTTTGTGGGACTCCATATTTCGCTTTATGGGTTGTTTATCATCAGCCAACTTTTTCTTTTTGTGTTTTTTTAACCAGGTTTTATACTCGGCAATTTGAAAATATGTTTTATGCATTTTTCTCCACCGAGAAAACGTTAACATGGGCGCAGCCATCTTTAGGGGATGGTCTAAACTCTGACGGATTTACTGACAACCTAGATGGACGCATACTATTTACAAACAAAAATCAAAGATCGAAAAAAACATGTTTAGATCTTTGCAAACATGTATGAATACAATCTACGAGAGTGAATATGCTGGGACGAATAACACAGGTATATTCGTCCCAGGAATATCTCAATATTTATATAGCTTTGAAAATAGAAAGGTCAGGATAAAATAAATAATTACAGAAACAACACTCTTTTTTACAGATAACCTTTAAATTGTGTTATTTTTTCTCGATTTGTACTCATCTTCTATAGTCTATAGATCTAGATCTATTTTTCTTTTTGGCAATATTGCTAATTCAAATTATAAGTACACTTAGACAAAGATCTAATTAAAAAAGGTTGTTTTTAGATCTTTGACTAATTAGAAGCTAAGCTATCAAAAAGCAACGACTAATGTTCAAATCAAGACAACATTTTTATTTATTGATAATATTTCTGAATGAAATTGTGTGTGTGTTCTACCAAAGACCTAAATTATTATTTTTAGGTATTTGGTTCTACCGACTGTCCATGGAATTTAACTTGGTGTTCTATCCATCCATATTCAATACAGCGGTGCATTGAACCATGAACTGGCAATAAAATGAAATATGAACTAGCAATTGATGATGCTAATTAATTTTATGTATGGTCAATGTAATGTTCCTGATAGCATATAGCTATTTGTATTTAAAACACTTGGACCCGTAAAGGGATTGTTCAAGACCGAAGACGGTGTGTTAGACACAGCAACTCAACTGATAATAATACATGCATACATTCTATACAGATACTCATAGCCAAACGCTATTCGCTGATAAGCACGGAGGGCGGGGCTACCTATTCACTGACCACTACAGTCAGTAGGACCATTTGATGGATCAAACCAAAACAAAAGTCGGTTTACCACTCAGAAACATATGGTTATCTTTAACTTTTAAAATGATTTTAGCGATTGCTTGGGCTAACCTCACATTTATAATTGAACCAAGATCTGAGAAAAGGGCCCTTACAATAATTTTTTGGATTTTTTTTATATTTTCTGTCGAATCTACCTTTCTTGTACACAATAAAAAAAGATTTTTGTCAAAATTCCAAATATTCACAAAGTTATCTCTTTCCAATTGAACCAATGACATTTATGTTTTTGTGCAAAAATGCACATCTCAACATTGACATATTTTGGTACTGTTTGTGTGTTAGTGGCATTATTCTACAAACACTCACCTGCTATGAATCAACTTATCATTTCAATAATAGTACTTATTTGTGAGGCCTAACATTTCTGTGTAAATATTTTACGCTTTATTTTATTTTTGTTGCCATAGCAACCATTTCTTCAACGACTAAAATACACCAAATTATCTTGTTTACTACTAATTATCATAAAAATAATACCAATGCCATATATGGACTTTATAGTAATAAAGTCTATGACTAGATTTTTCTAATGGTTTTGCTTCTTTTGTTTCAATACCATGGCAACCAATATTATTTTGAATTACTAGTACTCAAATATACCGTGACAATAATGTGTATTTACCGTTAGTGTTTTATGCACATGTAGTCATATTGAAAGAATAACAAATACATGCTATGCATAGTCGGATTTTTAAATTGGAGATATCTTATTGCTGTTTTCATAGCAACGATTCGTTCTAATCACTCAATTTAAAAATACGCTGCCTTTATATACGTTCAGTCAAAAATATTTTAGAATTTCGCAAAGTATTTTGATTTTTGATGCAATTAATGACGGGAAAGCTTAAATCAGGTAGTGTTAGGTATCACATAGAATAATACTGGAATGGATATACTTGATAGTATTGTTAGTACAATGTACTACCCATGGAACAAGAAATGGCTTCAAAGTTAGGCATAAGTAATATACCGGGCCTTGAATGGCTGTACTGTATAGTGTCAGCACTAGATAGGGTATCGGGCGGCTAAACTGTCCATATCGCCTGGTATAGTTGTTCCGAGCAACATTAAGTTACGCCATACACCCTAGGTTTATTATCCCAAGCCGTGATCCGTATGTTATCTAGCTAGACAGACTCTTATCTGTTAGGAAAATGCAAACATTTCATATTGTGAAACAATAGGAGTTTTTATATCATAAGACAGGGGCGTAGCTATACACTCGGACATACGCACATGCGTGACATCTAATTTGAAAAAAAACGATACATTTTGTACATAAATATGGCCAAATATGTCAAAAGCTAAGGGTAATAGTGCTTTAAAATTGATTTCTTAATTAACGTCAGATTCTAAACACGAAATTGCACCATTTTCTTTTAAAGATGCATGCTAATATGCGTCATTCACAATGAGTAACTATTTAAATTAACGAGTTATTGCAGTGTAGTATACCAATTTCAAACTTTTTTTTACCTAAAACAGTATCGCATTTTTACACGACAACCGGGAAAATACAATGACAAATGGTGTTGTGATTTGTCAAATCATAAATCCTAACTTTTTGTTTTTGTGTTGTTTTATCCAAAAAATATATAATGGTTTCATACCAAACAGTCAGTCTAGAATTATACCATACTAGGGCCAAAGTATGAAGTTTCTTAAAGTTTTATTATTACGGATTATTTTGAACCAATTCATATAGAACAAGTAATTAAGAATTGCAAGCAATACAGAAGTCCTCTTCCGGTTTTAAGCCATTTTCAATGTTTCTGTTGCCATAGCAACCATAATTTAGGTCGAAATCAAAATATGTTTGGACGTGCATTATCTCCTTATTGTCCCCTATCCACATACCAAGTTTCATAAACCTAGCTTGAAAATTGAGTTATGTCAGGATCCAGATTTTTTGACGGACGGACGGAGGGCAAACCTATAGTCCCCTCCGGTCAAAACCGGTAGGGGACTAATAAAGAGAACTACATTTCAATGCCCAACAATGCTATTTTTCTGAAGCAACACCAGAGTTTGGGGCTGTATTTTGTTGCACCCCTTGTACAATTAAGAATGTTGACAGTGAACTTTGCCCCCAACTGTTAGAACACTCAAGGAAATATTAAACTTACGTTCAAATATAAATTCTTAAAGTTATTCTTAGAAATCTACTTTTCTGGGTGAATAGTTGTTGTTGTGTGAACTTGGCATGGAACTTGGGACTTTCAACTCTTTCTCTTTCAATTGTGTGTTGGAGATTGTTTCGTGTAATTGTGATCAGTGTTGTTTTTATGTTTTCTATGCTCGGCTGTTTAAGTTGAGTGCTGCCTTCCCTGTCCGATTTTTAGTCGAATCCTTCTCCGATACTTGCCCACGAACAATGTACGGCAAACTGACGTTGTTGCATATTGTATTGCGACAACAACATAATATCTCACTTCAATATTAGTAATTGGTATAAACAATGTATAACACATTTCGGATGTTTAAATGTCTGTTTATAGCCCTAATTAATTAACTTATTTTACCGTCACGTGACGTCATAAAGCGGGTGAAGTAACAAAAATTGCAGTAGGCATATATTACAATGCTAATTTCAGAAGGTATCTAATTAGTTTACTAGTACACTAATTACTACTAATTATGTTTTATGTGAATTGTTAAACAAGTTCTTACAAGTTATATTAATAATCACTCTCGACACCTCATTCCTGACATAATACATCGCCACGAGGGTATGAGAACGGATTATTTCGAGTAGATAGCAAGGGAATTACTGGTACCGTTTTTATTTTTTACACAAGTAACTGTATCCTTGATAAAGTGTAAAAGATAAAATATGTTATCTTACATACATTTTATAATAAAATATATTGTTTTTACTGTTTAGCACTGTTCACTTGGCTATGAATCGAAGCCCCGACCTCCAGCACTCGAAACACAAGCTCTATCACTACTTTAGACCACTGAGGCTGTGCAACACGCCAATCAAGCAAATACATACTTTTTCGTATCTTCTGTATTAACACTAATCTTATATTAGTTAGTATTTTTATGAAAGTCATCTCATATGTAATAATAATAATAACATACTTATAAGAATAATAATACTAGTAATAATAATAGAGAGATAGATACATTCTTTATTTCTTTCGACTTGTGCTATTCAGCACATCATCACAAAAATAGTCATACAATTTTCTTTTCACATGATACATACATACGAACAAACATCCTAACAAATATTCGAATACACATACAAACTTCGTACACAGTTATAATGATAATAATAATAATAATACACGAATTAATAATAATAATGATGATGATGATGATGGTATTAGTAATAATAATAATATTAAATACTTTATTTTACTAGGAAACTTATCTGACAATATAAGTCAATCTTCCATTAGATCCCCAACATGGACAATAAAAAAATCAACAACATGGACAATAAACTAGAAAAATAACTGTACAAAGAAAATAGTGATATTTGATACTTTTGGGCCCTGTGATATGTCTCACATTATAATTTGAAAATATTTATAAAAAGTGTTTCAGTAAAAGGATATGAAAAACTGAGGTATACCTACAAGAAATTATGCACATAGAAACTGTATCAAAACAATATCTACAAATGTAATTAATCAAAAACGCATTTTATCACATAACCTGCGGTCCAGGAGTGCCGTAAAGCCGTGCGTAAATATCGTTCGGCACTCCCAGACTGTGCATTAAATATTTAAATTAGCTTGACGTGACGTGACGATGTCAGAATAATATCAACGTCGCCATGACGTCACGCTCATTGAACCGCTGCATTTTGGCTGAAACATATGCAGCGTACATCATCCTTTTGAACAATTATGTGCATTTTTAAGGTTATGTGATAAATACAATCTTACATTCGTGCTCATTACATACGAGTTTTATGAAAGTCGTCGACAAAAACAATATGACACTCGACAAAGCCTCGTGTCATATCATTTTGTCCACTCGTTTAATAAAACTCGTATGTAATGAGCACCCATGCAGGATCCTCTGCATCCGATATAGACGCACCATAAGGACCAGTGTATCATTATACATGTTTACAACAGTTTGCATGCCCTTATAAAGCAATTGCATTAAAAAACATAATACACAATAGAACAATTTTTCAGACGTATACCCAATGTATAAACAAATCAACTTCCGGTTATCGCAATAAGGCATACATGTTGAATTGTATAGTCTTCCAATTAGTCATACAGTGATCGGAACTCACATGTATATGCTTTTGCTCGTAATAAGACATACAAGTTGAATTCTATAGTATCCCAATACATGAATATGTACTTTGGTATATATACACGGTTATACCACAGGTAACTGTATCATTGATAAAGAGTAAACAAATGTCGTTTATAAAATTTGTTATCTGTGATATTTTAAATTTTATAAAAAAATATTTTTTGTTTACTCTTAATTAATGATACAGTTACCTGTGGGTTATACATGCAATAGTAATTGCTACCCATACTACCACTGTACCAGTCATTAGGTTGTAATATATTAATGCTGACAGCGCCCTAAGTATACTGCGGTGGTACGTGGTAATCTAATACACTTTGTAAATACTCTGGGAGAGGGTTTCAATATTGTTGAAATGAGTCCAATCACTTTGTGTAAATGAAATAGAGTACAAAAAAATGTATTATTAAACTAAAACACTGTTGTCATATAACTGTGTACTGTAAAATTATGAATATTCGCGGTGGATTAATTTTCGTTGATTTCGCGGATGAACTAGATCGCGAAATTAAAACCCCTCGATTAATTGAACTCGAAATACGCACCAAGAGATTTTTCTTTCAATACATTTGTATTTTAAAACCACGAATTTAAGACAATCAAATCAAGTTATTGGTACATGTGACTCTTAGTGCGTCAGTAATTATTTGCTCTATCTCCTTAACGTTCAATACAGAACTGCTCTATATCCATATTTTCAATAAAGAAATGCTCTATCTCCGGTATCAGGAGATAGAGAAGTTCACCTTTAGGTAAAAATGAAATATTTTGACAAAATTGCTCTATCTCAAAACACAAAAATATAAATAAATAAACACATACAACATTTTATAAATATTTAACTTGATATTCTAAATCTGTCCTTAGTGCTGAATATCCACATACAATATTGTCCACATATCTTGAACTATAACAGACACATGACCAACTGAAACTTCAAGCTCGATTTTCTCGAAATATTGAAATTGGAAGATAGAGCAACGTTCCACTCAGGCGACGATATTTCTCTTCATTGTTCAATGTTTCAAAACTTGTCCTGGGTGGGATTCAATATTGATCTTATTCAATTGGAGAATAAGGATAACCAATCGTATTGCCTGTTACTGACCAATAGTTCAATATGGTGTGATCCGATTGGTTGTCCTTATCCTTAAGTCAAGTAAGATCAATATTGAATACAACCCCTGATCTGTACGTAAATGTGTATTTTTTAACAGTCTACCGATATATCATTAGAATTTGTCAGTCTGATGATTGCTGTTGTCAAATACTCGGCATGACACAACATCGTGTTCCAAACAACCATGACTTACAGACCATATACATATCCTTGAGCACACCTCTTCAAAAAATGTGCCATTAATTCTATCAATACGGTTAAATTGTCTAATGAAGAAGCAATACGTATATAAAAAGAAATAGAACAGGTTCTATTGATGGGAGACAACTGCGTTATATGTTTCTTAAACCTTGGTAGAATTACTTCCCTTGTCTTTATACGCAACTCTCGACGTCGAACCATAAATTTGTAAAATTCTAGTTCAATTCTGTAACGAGTTGAGTTATATTGAGTATATACACGTACACATAATGTTCATTAACAGGAAAATGTTTAAAACTAATCTGATTTTCCTGTTCCAACAATGAACATACGACCCACGACCCAAACTGGCCAAAGCATTCCCAAATGAGGCACTCTTCGTTTCATGATAAAAGCTCGGATATTCGGCCGATCCCGAAGAATGTGTAGAAGGAACAGTACGCACCAAACGTGCTATTATACTTTGTCAAAATTAACGGAACAGTTAGACACATGTGATATACGCATCGTCTTTTCTTTCGCTTGACATATGTAAATACATTTCTGAATCTCTAGTGCGTGTTTCCTCTTCTGTCACACCCTGTCCTGCACCGTCCGGTGTATCAGCAATGAGGGACATGTATTTATTCGAGCGTTGTTCAGGCATGCCTAGATCCGAGGTTTCCTGTATCATGTCGTATTTGTTATCGGCTCCTGAAGCATGTTCTCTATTCATGTTAGTAATAGAATACGAGTCAGCGTATGCATACTCTGGTGACTGAGTGTTTTCTATAAACGCGGGATTGGTTCTAGCACGATTATCATCGCTTTCTAGATCAGCTTTTGTTTCTCGTATCTGTTGACGACTGGACCTGTGTTCTTTCAGTTTGACTAGCACTAGCATTACAACTAATGTAACAATAATGACAATTAGGACGATATAGCCTACAGACATTCCGATGATAATTGTACGATTATTTACTTCGGGACCGGAATAAACAACCACACTGTCTGTAGTTTCTATACTATGCATTGTAACAGTAATGCCATCTACAACTTCATTTTCTGTTGTGGTAATCATGTCCGCTTCAGGGGAACAGAGTGATAATATGTCAGAGCAATTTGCCTTAGTTTCTACTAAAAGCAAGCCTGGTGATTTTCGCACAGTTACGCATTGCTCATCATTTGATTGAGAAGTTTCATCGATTTGAAAGTATTGAAAACGATTCAGAAGATACGTTGAGTGCGGTTCTAATTTCACTGCTATTCCATGGAGAAGTGGATTTGCCAAACTCCCTGTGTTTTTTGAACAATAGGCTTCGGCATCGAAAAGGGACAGACGTTTTCTAACAATACACATTGTTTCGTTGTGTTTTATTGTCACCAATTGGGCGTATTCTTCATTACAGGTGTCCGTTGCTGAGTTCGATCTCATTGCACAAATAAATCCATTGACATCTTTCGATGAACATGACTTTTCAATATATTCCACGGAAATCTCCGCATTACGTTTCACATACCGACATTGCATAAAGGATGGTACATGTAATACGTTATTCACTTCACTATTGCCATAGTTGGTTCCCGTGTTAAAGTGAATGTAAGTTGTCATGAGATTGTCATTTAATTGTGAAATATTATTGTTAAACAGTGCAGCTCGGTTTTGTGTGCATTCCGGTAAACGTAAAGACGCTGCAAAGTGCTTGACCATGTAATCATACGTGTCCGAGGTGAGACAAAAACACCTTGTAGACAGCAGACCAGCAAATGAAGTGTTTCCCCGAGAGCAGGTTAATACACAGTTAAGGAGAAACGTGTCAGTATCCACAGCATGTACTTGATATGGCTGTATGACCGCAATATTGGATTGTGTAATTTTCATGCAAAATGAACACATGATGAACGGAGAAAACCGAGGAACTCCAGAAAGTCGAACAGACTGATCGACTTTTAATAATTCCATTGCTCGGTCCTTATTGTTCGGTATGTCATCATATGAAAGAACCTTTCCCTGATCGTGTTTACAAGCATTTCCCAACACAGTAGAATTATCCAAATAAATGTCCAACATAGCACATGATTGACCACAGAGTAAAAGTCCAACTACAGTCCATATACAAAGGTTTGGACAACGCGCCATTTTGAAAATATATGTTGATTGGTGAGATGCGTTTAGTTCAGTTCAACAAAACATTTTACAACGAACATGAAGTTTCTAAATAGTCATCTATTATTTGAACATCCACTCAGGGTATAAGTATTCAACAACAGAAATACTCGGATATACTCACTAGGACACTGTAAAGTCATATATTTTCGCGAGTGATTGTTTTTCGCTGTGTTCGCGGATACGTAATAGTGTTATGATGACAGCAGTAAAATACAACGTAGAAATGAGTTCCTTCTCAATTTCAAAAGTTCGCGAACATTCACCGCCTCCAACCACTTCAGAATATCAAATTCACCAAATTTATACCTCGCGAAAATATATGATTTACAGCTGACGATATACGTGTGACGTCAATCAGATAATTTCGTTTCCTGATTGTGATCCTCACCATCCTGAAGCTCTTCAGAGTTTGAAGTAAATTTTATTGAAAATTAATGTGTGTGCTTGGATAATAGTGCAATGTATATTACTATCAAGATTGTATCTTGTTGTATGTTTAGATAAAGTAATTTGATAGACTAGTTATAATAATAATAATCATAATATAATAATAATAATAAAGACTTTATTTTACGAGGAAACTCATTTGACAATTAAATTAAATGGCAATCTTCTATGAGATCCTCAACAATGAACAGTTAAACAAGAACACTCGTACATAAAATGAAAAAAGAATAATGGCAATTTGTCCCATATGACGTCCATAATATCATAATTTTATATATAATTGGGGAATTTCATAAAAGAGTTTCAGTGAAAGGATGGGCGAAACCGATATGTATGGAATCTACAATAAAAGGAAGGTATAAATCAAAATTCTAATCAATTAAATTTATAATTAATCACTATAAAGCTTAATTAGATATAGGGATATCATAAGAGCCAGCATATCATATAACAACAGGTCTATTAAAGTTGCCGAACTATTTGTCTTCTAGTTGGAGGTTTTACAAGCTGGGTGAAATTCATATTCTCCATTGTTTGCATTCAAGATTTTGAAGTTGATACTTGTTTAAGTAAGTCATAGTTTAAATCTCCAATGATGATAGTTTCCTTTGTTTCATTGAATGATTTGTCTAGGCTGTCAGTGAAATGATTTAGCCATTCCACTCTAGATAAGGGTGGTCTATAAACATAACATAGAAGGAATGTCTTAGAATTAGTGAATTTAAACTCTTACCAGAGGGATTCAACTGAATGTGACTCAAGATCAGTTCTATGAAAACAACAAATATGCTCCTTAATATAAATAAGAAGTCCTCAACCATTGGATGGCCTATCTTTACGAAATATAGTATAACCAGGAATTGAAAGGTCGGCATCTAGAACATTTTCATCTAAAAATGTTTCACTAAGACATAAACAGCCAAAATTTAAGTTTTGAGACACTATAATCTTAATTTCGTCAAGTTTAGGACAAACATAATGAATATTTAGATGTACAATATGTAACCCTTTATGGGATAACCATCGTTGGTTTGGGACTGAGTGGGGTGATATACGGCTGTCGTTACTTGGTGTTGATGGTCATCAGTTGTTGAATAGGATAAGCGCACTTGTCTTTATCAATTAATTTGATGACGTTTTAAACTTGTAATGCGGTATGCAATGATACAAATGTAAATGATGGTCTACTGATTCCGAAAAGACACCATGAGCATGACATAGTAATTATTTATCAAATAACATAATTAATGGCATCACAGTTAACATTTGGAAAAACACACATTTTAAAGTTTATATTTTGTAAGGGTTTATATCAAAATATTGACTTCTACAATACTACAATTCTTCCATATCAGGATAAAATGTTTTGATATTTTATACAAAGATGTTCTACAAGAGACTACAACTAACCAATTACATTGTTTTTAATCAAATATAATGTTTACTGGTTTTGTGATCTGCCGATTCCAAATAATCCTCATTTTTTGTTTAACCCCATAAAAAACAATATCAAATTTTCTTGATTGTCTGACACTACAGTTTTGATGATGTAAACTTGCAGTCAGTATGTACACATCACAATGCTTCATTTTCAAATAAATTATTAACAACACTTTAGTAAGTAGATTTAAGAATTAGGGTTTCCGTTTATATTTTTAAGGTTTTACTCTAATATCTCATTTTACACAAGAAACTACAAACTTATTTTTATATATTAAGCAAAATGTTGCTACTAACCTATCGCGGTAAATTATTAACGAATACTGTAATAAATGACGACGTGGTCTACGGATTCCGAATATTCTCACTTTATGTTTATATTTTGTTATATTTTACCCCAAAAATATCTCAAATGCGCAACATTTCGAGACAAGATTATTAATATCTTTAGCAGATAGACAACATGTGCCTATCATAGTGATTAATTATCCAATAACATGGTTAATAGCATTGTAGTGAACGGATTCCAGAAATCACCATTTTAGTTTATATTTTGTAAGGTTTAACCCCAAAATATGGTATCTTGAACAAAAGCAAAAATAAAACTTTTAATATATTATATTTCAAGTCACTACAAACTTATTGCAATGATTTTTTTATCAACTACCATTATAAATGACATTGTGGTCGGCTGTTTCCAAAAATCCTCACTTTTGTTTATATTTTGTTATGTTTTACCACAAAAAATACAGACCTAAAAGGGACTGTCTCACGTATTGGTGTATTGCAAAAATAAAATTAAATTGTCAAATATTCATGTAATTTTAGTATAGTTTCCTGTATATGCCATTAATAACCACATTGACATAAAAAATAACTTGGGAAACATCGGCATTTTGTGATAATTTAGCATTTTTACACCCAAAATTCTATAGGGTATTAATACCCTATAGAATTAGCACTACTATCACTTAAATTGCCTGAAATTTGTTTCCATTCGATTAAAACGAATTGCGAAACGAACCGAATACCTCACAGATGTTTCGGCTTTAGTTTGTTGAAGTTACAGTTTGATCATGTGTGAATTACATAATTCACAGAACATTTTGGAAGGAGACTTTGCGATATTTTCAAACAGAAAAATACTGAGTGCCAAATATCAAGAGTGATGTTAATTGCTTATATGCAATAAATCTTTCATAAAGCAACCACCAGTGACTTTCTATTATATAAATACTTGGTTAGGTAGGAAAATTACGTCACACAAAAAGTTTAGCCCAATCTGTGAGGCAGCACCTTTAAATGTTAGTATGGAACTCCATATTAAGTACGTTGAAAGGCAACAGTTATGAAACGGGTTTCAACATTAAACATTCGTGTGCATTGTTTGCCCTGTACTGAAATGCACAGAAAATGGTGACGTAACTTTAAACTGCATTTTCTCAATTAGGGGAGACCGGGGCAATGTGTTACACGGGGCAAAGTGTTACACTGCATTTTCCATACCTATAATGTCCTTGTATTACATCATCATTAATATTGATGTTGTCATTTTTCGAATCGCCATTTTATCCGCTAGGTTGTTACCAGTTTAACACAACATTAAAAGTTTTACAGAGCGAAAACACTTTTTAGACATTTTTGTAACTTTTTTACCATTTTTCAAATGTCAATTTATTCTGTATTCACGATTTGGTTCATATTTTGTCTTATGGGCCAAGGTTTGAGTACACGCCAAACATGACGTAGCAATAAGAAATATGATTTGGTCACCTTTGGTATTTACTACATGAGTGATTGTATTCATGTAAGTGTGTTTGGGGCAAAGTGTTACATAATGCAAAAGGGTCACCGGGGCAAAGTGTTACATTTTTTTAAGTTTATCATTTTAGAAAGCATGAACTCCTATACAGCTCTAGTAAAGGTGTGTACACGAAACTACACTTAAAATCGACAAATCAAGTTCTTTGATTAATCAATTTAACTATGCATCAACAAATTCAACCGCTTAAAACTGGTTCGTATATGTAACACTTTGCCCCGACTTTTTGGGGCTAAGGGTGGTCAAGTATTAGAAATATAACTAGGTACCTAACAATCAAAATCCAACCATCCCCAACCTTTCCAACCTCGCCTCTTCACCCCCATCCATGTTTCTGGCAGGTAAGCTTCAAGGTCGTCGGTATTTACTACATGTAACACTGCCCCAGGGACTGTAACACTTTGCCCCAACCCTCGGGGCAAAGTGTTACATTTTTTTACCATTTTCAACACGCTGTTAATTACTATTGCATAGTAAAATTGATTAATGAAAGAACTTGTTTGGTCAAAATTAAGTGTAGTTTTACGTATACATCATTACCAGGGCTATATACGAGCTCATGTTTTGTAAAAAGGGATAAAACTAAAAAATGTAACACTTAGTCATTAGTGGAAAAAAAGTTGAGCTAGGGAATAAATCTAAGACCTAAATCTACAGTTTTATTTAGGTATTTGGGTAAATATATACATGCACACTTATTTGTAAGATTTGTTACGTGTATGTTGCGTTTTAAAAGCCGCTAATTGCATGTTTTAAAATCCTTGGATAAACACAGACATCAAGCGAACGAGGTTATAAGGAATCGAAGCCCACTAAAGACATACTTAATCACTTATGTACATGTGCGTATATATCGTCTCCGTGAACGATTGTTGGGAGGCGTTAGCCTCTCAATACGACCATTGCCCATTTCTTAATGCAACCTGAACGCCTTTAGGCTAAACGATGTGAATCCACATTCAAGTAGTTCCAGAAACTGTCAACATTCCCAATACTGTAACATATGTTTCACCAATTTTTTAAACTGATTTTATTCAATCAACGATTATTGTGAAACTGTTCGTTAAATCGATATTTTTGCAGATAATCACTCCTCCGGGGCGATATCGAACTTGTTTCGTTATATGAAAATGACGTGTTCATCAAATGTTCCGTCTGTATAGCTATTTTTAGAATTCCAGAACAGGGTCACGTAATGGTTTTATCAATGAATCGTACTGTTATGCAATCATATGGTGTGCTATACTAGCAGCTTTCTATAGACTGTCTCACTAAATGGTCTGGTCGTGAACGTTTTATGTGATGAGTAACAAATGTAAATACCCGATACGAGCGCTTTTCCCCCATCCAAATGCGTGTTCTAAGTACCGGGTATTTATTCGTATTATAGCGAACAATAGCGGATGTCGTTCCACTTTACGATAACACATGTCACGTGATTTGGTCAGAGTTCGACACTAATGGGTTTGGAAATGTGTGTTAAAATCCCGCACTGAAGCAAAGATACTGAAAAATGGCTGCCAATAGAATAACAAAATTTTTTAAAATGCGATATTCGGCAGCTCATAAATGTTCTTTTCTTTTTTAATGATGTTTAAAAATATTCCAAAAACTAGTGTAGGCCCCTGTCTAAAAAAGAAAAGATAATAATTATCAGTTTTCCATGGTTGCTGTGCAACCCATCTTCTAGATGGGGTGGGCTATTTCCTAAATGTTTGGAAACAAAAACGGCAGCCATTTTTTCCCCGCTTAGGAAGGAAATTTTAACATTTTCAGTGCATAAACGATGCTACAGACTGTTATGAGACACACTCTGAGATAACGAAGTAAGTCGAGCGGGAATCGTTCATATGTGCAAAATATCAACCAATCTTAAGAAAATCTAATAAAAACGACACATGTTTCGGTTACTTGAAGTGAAGTTGAAGTTGACATGTTCCGTTTACTTCCCTGTGCAAAGGGGTTACTTCCCTTTGCAATACAATTAGTATAAATTCCGTTTCGGGTCTTTACGTATCCGGACCGGACTGATAATTCCACATCGTAGTTGTAGGTTATTTTAAAGAAAGAAAAACGAATGCATTTTCGTAATTCCTCGCCGAGATGTAATAAAAAATCCCTCCAAAATAGTCAACAATATAAAAATATTCGCGGGATTAAGATATTTAATCGTATTATGATTAATTGAAATGAAAATAGCCTTTTCTCTTGAACAAAAGTACTGTCTGATATACTCATGCAACCCATTGCTGTATAAAAAGGTAAAATATCAAATTAGGCCTATTTGAAATCAGTTGTTATCTGTGTTTATATCTAATTATGCATTTTTAAATTAGTTACCACTAAATTAAGTAGACCTAGAATTAAACAAATTGAAAAATTTGCATTATCCACAGACAGATATATTTTCATTTTCATCGGGCTGACAAATGTTCATTCGGACTGACAAACGATAGCAGGTTCATATCGTCCTTCGTTACTTCGTACCCAATATTTCGTATCAAACCGCTATCGAGCGCTTTCTTGTGCAACGGACCGCTTCTGTAGGTTGCATAGACGTAGAAAAGCGCTCGATAGCGCCTTTTGGAAACGGCTTGGTTAGGTAACGGGCTCCAGGTCCGTAACTTCGTAACCGAACAATTAATTGTAAAGTTATGCATCATCAAAGAAATCCAGTACTAGATGGCATGTTACAAATAATGTAGGTCCGCTACAAATATGCAGTGAATTAGTTCATATTATTAGGTGAGTCATTGGAGTATGTGTGAGTGCGTGTTGCTTCTTACAGTGGCATATCTGCCTTTAAAAACCTATACAGGTCAGCGTGTCGCAGCCTGCAGGTTCGTTAGAGAGATGGAAATTTGAAATAATCATAATAGCCAGTGATCGACATAGTTAAGTTAAGTGCTGCCTTCCCTGTCCGATTTTTTATTATCTTTTTAAAAGCAAATCAAAGAGTACTATTTCAGCAAACATAAAATAAGCAAATGATAATGTAGAGTAAAAACACAGTACAGTACACGTATCTACAATCAGCAAAAAGAAATATGTTCACCCATTTCTCACAAGATAAGAAGGAAATGTGCCTATAAGTCGCCCAAGTACTCATCGGTATTACTTGAGAGGTTGGGGATTTTACAGGGTGCATGTCAATCCACATTCCAACCATAGGATGTATCGGTGTATCGGGACCTTTTTGTGAACGTAACAGTTATTATACATGGGCTTCCAATGTCCATGTCACGATAGTTTCCGAGACGTTGGGGGGTGGAAGGGCGCACATCACACGTTCTTCTCTATCCCTCTTGTTATATAAAGGATCAATTACCCACTTCCCCACGGGATGAAATGAAGGAATATTATATAAAGGATCAATTACTCACTTCTCAACGGGATGAAATGAAGGACTTTTCCAGAATTTTCCAGTCATCCAATTTTCTTTCATTGGTAATTAAAGTGGTTAGACCATTCGCTTTTCTAAACCTAGCCGGTGCTGGGTGCATATACCACGTGACTTTTTTGCTATTCAGGGGCACAAAAAATGGCCGAAACCGTCGATTCAGGTAATACTATGTGTCTATAGACAGCCCAGCCTCTCAGACACAGTGTTTGAAAAGTCTATAACACTGTGCCTGGACTTTGAAAATCTCATTTGCATTGGTGATATGGACTATGATCTTCTCAGAAAGGAGAAGTGTAAACCTCTGCTAAATGTATGTGACAATTTTAATCTTGAAAACTTAATAAAGGAACCTACATGTAATATGAAAAATCATAAACCTACACTTATTGATATAATACTTACAAATTCTAAACGCCTTGTATGTGACACTATTAACTTTATTTGTGGACCAAGTGACTGCCACAATATGATTGCCACTTCAATCCGCGAGCAATGTAAACCTACTATCAGGAAAAAAGCAATTTTCCGAAGTTACAAAAACTTTGATGAGGACGAGCTCAACAAGGATTTGTCTCATGTCCCATTTCATGTTGCCCATGTCTTTGATGACATTGATGATATATACTGGGCCCATGAATCTATGCTGAGACCGGTCATTGATGAACACGCCCCAGTTAAAGAGAAAGTCCCAAAGGCTAATCCACCTCCTTATATGAACTCCTCATACAGGAAAATCACTTGTAAAGCACGTACGCTCAAAAATAAGTTCTATCAAAATAAAACCCCACAGAACTGGGATGCACATAAAAAACTTAAAAACCAAAGTTAAACGCGACTCAATCATGACATATTTTAAAAAAAGGTGCGATGGAGGTCCGAAATCCAAGGATTTCTGGCCTACCATCAAACCTTTTCTGTCTCAGATGTCAACCTCTAAGTCTGATGACCAGATTATTCTGAAAGACGATGTAGGATTGTTTCTGTCTGACCAGAACCAAGTTGCCGAAAAATTGAACTTGTTCTATGCTTATGCGACCCACCCAAGCGTAGTTTCCATTGAAACGGCCCACTCCTTTGAAAAAGACTTCAATTTTACCCCCGTGTCCGACTCAGATATATGTAAGAGCATTAAAGAGCTCAATACTAAAAAGGCCACAGGAGTGGATGCCATCCCCGCCAAAATTATTAAGGCAGGCCCAAAAACTTTGATCGCTCCTATACGAGATATGGCTAATCAAATAATATACAAGGGTAGGTTTCCAGAAAGTCTGAAACTTGCCCAAGTTAAACCAATATTTAAAAAAGATGACCCCTTCATAGAGAAAAATTATAGGCCAGTATCCTGCCTACAACTATATGAACGGGTCATCACTAACCATTTTACAACTTATTTTGACACCATCTTTCACCCCTTTCTGGCTGCATTCAGGGTTAAATTTGGATGTCAGACAACCCTGTTGAGACTAGTCGAGGACTGGAAGCAAGCCCTTGACAAAAATCAGTATGTTGCCGCCATTCTCATGGATTTGTCAAAGGCGTTTGGCTGTATCCCCCATAATCTGGTAATGCTTAAGCTCAAAGCCTATGGCTTATCAGACAACACATGTTGTCTCATAAGCAGCTACCTGTCCGAACGAAAACAATGTGTAAAGCTTGGACCGCATACTAAAAGTAGCTGGCTACAAACTATTAAGGGTGCCCCCCAAGGCTCTATAATGGGGCCCCTCATTTTTAATATCTTTATTAATGACATACTTTACTTCTTAACTAATCAACCTTATATAATTATGCAGATGACAACACTGTATCTTATGCTCACACAAATATTGACATTTTGAAAACAACACTTGAACAGGAAAGTAATATCCTGATTGACTGGTTTGCTAAAAACCAGATGCAGGCCAACCCAGAGAAGTTTCAGGCCATTGCAGTTGGTAGAAGAGCAAACAGTGCTATTGAGTATTTTACAGTCGGTGGCTCTGCTATCAAGTGCGAGGAGCATGTGAAGCTTCTTGGGGTTGAGCTTGATTATATGCTTGACTTTGACACTCAGATATCCCACATGTGCAAAATGGCTGCAAGACAATTGAGTGTTATTCAGCGCCTGAGTAATATTTTATCACGGAATACTATGTTAACAATGTTTAAAACTTTTATCAGATCTAACTTCAACTACTGTCCTATAGTATGGCACTTCTGTAGTGAAGGGTAAGACAGAAAAACTTGAAAAACTACAATACAGAGCCCTAAGGATTGTCTTCCAAGACTTTAATATTTCGTATGATGACTTGTTAAAATGTGTCAACATGACTACGTTACACCTTAGCAGAATCCAATGTATTGCAATAGAAACTTTCAAATGTATACATGAAATTTCACCAACATATGTCCGCGACCTTGTTAAGCTAAAGACTGCTAAATATGATTTCAGGTATGAAAACACTCTTGTAATACCACAAGTCAGAACACCAACATATGGTAAGAATTCCTTCCGCTTCGCGAGGCAGTCAGAGTATGGAACAGTCTGCCGAACCAGCTTAGACAAACTACAGATTACAAGGAGTTCCGCTGACTGATCCGTGCCTGGACTGGCCCGAGGTGTGAGTGTTCCATGTGCCTGTAAATGTCACTGTTGTCTGCTTGTGTGTCTATATTTTTTCATCTTACTTATGCATGATATGGATATTGCATGTACATTTTTGTACTGCTTGCTTTCTGTAGCTCAACATTTTTTTAAACATATTTTACCTTGTCTTATTATCTATCTCTCATGTGTGCTTTATTTTTTATGTGAATGCATTTGGTCTAAGTTAGTAATAGTTATGCTTACTTTATGTGTGCTTTATTTTGCTTAAGGTATGCTTTTATTGTGTTTTACTTATGTGCTTTATTTTGCTTTATGCATGCTCTAATTATGCTTTTGATGTGCTTTATTTTGCTTTTGTATGCTTTTATTGTGATTTTGATGTGCTTTATTTTGCTTTGTGTAAGTTTTATTGTGATTTTCTCTTAATCTTAAGCTGTGCCTGGCGCTTTTACTGGTTCAAGTTACTTTCTTCCAAGAGGGATAACTCTGATCAACTTTACCTGTTAGCCATATTAGATTTTGTCCCTTGATCATAACATTGCTATTGTAACAATTGCTTGATAATATTTAACCATGTCTTTTATTCATAGCTGCTTTACACCGTGTTGTTATATTTACATATTGTTTGTCGGAAAATAGCTCTGCGAGCTAATGTTATATTGTTTGCCATAACCGACTTTAAATAAAACTTCTTGTATCTAATAGTTTTCGTCATTTCGTTCATTATATAACGTTGGGTATAAATAAGAACAAGATACAGACAAGAGCCGTCTCATTAAAAAGAGAAAGGCTCTGATGTATGTTTTATGTACGTCTATTGTCTCATTTTGTTTAAAACTGCAACTGGGGCATTTAAACATCAAAACATGACGAGGCTAAGCGGGGGCATTTTCTCACCAATCTCGTCCAAAACTGCTTTACAAGTAACTCCACAGTTGTGCTTAATTCATGTCAGTATTCTAGTTTAATTTGTTTTCCACCAACTGCAAGCTGGATTAATGATCCGATATTGATATGACGAAATATATTACCCGAATCGCTCTATATACATTTATTATAATGAGTAAATATGTTAGCCTCGTAAAATAAAGACTTTACTTACTTACTTACTTACTAGTCTCTGAGTGTTGTTGCAGTTTCTAGAATAACAGATCCTGTTTGTGTGGAGTACATATTTCCAACATACTTCTATTTCAAATGCATTGTATATATGAACGTGAGTCAATATTTCGACGCGACAAAATACTCTAAAGCTACGCCCGTGTTTTACCCATTAGTTAGATTTTTGTCGCACGGTCCGTTGCGTGTTTCGTGTTATATTTTAGTACATTAATTTGTATGCCCGAGTTTCTTATTATAGGTCACATGATAAATCGATGTCGTTTTCCCGCCAAAATCTCGTTCTAGCTAGTGAGTTTGTTCTATATTGTGACACCTGAGTTTACACAGTACCTATATAAAATTAAACATGTTGAAATCTTTATGAACTTATAGCTGCATAACATATATTTGACACTAGTTGGATTTTAATCTAAGGTAAGAATTGTGTGTGTTATACAAATGTTACATGATACTAGCAGTTAAACTAGATCGATGTAGGCCTACTGCTACTTGATTGAATTTTAATTTACTGCTATAACCATATTTACCGTTCATGAATGGTTTATAATATAAGCAAATTTGCCGACTGTGTTAAAATGTTGGAGCATTACTTTTAAGTTCAAACATACCATGAAGTCTCAAGGTGTGTTATCGCATATCATTTTATGTCTATGTTTTGCCTTACATTTTATGACATAAAAATAATGTGGCAAATTATACCTCACAAGTGCACACAGTTTATAGTTTCGTATTGTGTTATTGTCACGGGTTGGGAACACAATAGTACGAATTACTTTTGGTCTATATCTAGTCCAACATATTAAATAGACTATACATACAAATGTACTACAGTACTCAAACTTTTTGATAAGTGTCAAGGAATCAACCGATCAACATTCATGTCCGTTGCATGAACACACCTATTAACTGATTAACAAAACGTTACAACATGCCAATATATCATCTCATCTGGTGCTAAATTTCGAAAAATTCATGTGTTGCAGTTGGTATCCAATGACATAATTTCGTCTTTTTACAACTAACTGATAAGCCTTTGGCAGGGACCAAAGTGGCAACAATAACATGTAACTGTTTGTTCCTTTTTTATTCTCATATTGAGCAAGACCCAAAATGGCAAAACAAATACTGCATCACAGGTGCTTGATTCTTCATGCAGCACGAACATTTTAGTGAGGTTGGGCTTATCAGTACTTTGGCTCCAAGTTTTGAAGTACTTTTTATTTGTTTACAATTAATTGCAGATGTAACATTATGTTTCTAAAAAGTCCATTAGTCCATCTTATTCAATTTGGCAAAATAGTCATCAGGAAAATTTCTTGATCGACCCTTTATATCAAATTTTGAGTAGTATATAAGCTCTATCTTTAATGGACCTGACTCCCTGACATATTGCACAGGATCAATATTTTGCCCCGGGGATGGGGGTGAATGGCGGGCTGACCCAGGGAAATTAAGACAATTTTTCTTTTTTCGGGGGTCTATTTGCCCACTAAACAATTCTGTCCGCTTTAATTTTCATAGTTCTGTCATGATTATCTGTCATTATCTAATTGCTAATAATATATAGATTAAATAGGATGATTAATATTATGCAAGAGATATCAACTGACATATCTATAGTGTAGAACCTTAATGCATGATTTAGTTAAAATATACCACGGAGAATTTGACTTGATCCTGACCTTTATACATTGTATTGTACTCTGGTTTTACATGGACCCCTATAACCATTATTAAACACACACTGGTCATTGACCTTTCTCTCCTGATACAACTGAATGAGTCATTACAGGAATTTGACACTTGTATAAAAAATAAAAAAAGAAGGCATTGGTATGTCTTTTTGGGGGAGGGGTTAGCTTGGGGGACAGTCGTTCAGCTGTTCAAACAAAATGTCTTTTTTATTGTCCGAATCCCATCCCTTCCCAGGGCTGAATTTACGTCGTTTGGTGTGTCAAATGTCCCCTAAATTCGATCCAACCAAGTCTATAGTCTGTATACTCAGTGGTGTACTGGTCTTTCTGGACTATAAGTCGACATTGATTCTGTCAAAATCTTCCATCACCTTTAGCTACCTGTATGTCCGCCGAGTCTTCAATTGGGCTTAACATGATCAGCGTCAGTAAAAAAAGGCAGTGTAAAACTAGAAAATTATTGCCAATGTATATTACTAAGTATATAAAATTTGTATAGCCTAGGTTAATTCTGTTTGTGTAATGTGATTTTTTTAAAAGAATATACTATAGTTCGATTTCGAGCATTGAGCCGTGACTGCACTTTTAAAGTTTTAACCATTAATCGATATAGGTTGGTATAGGTAAAATGGAAAATATAAGTAATATAATTAAGGCCAAATATTCCATGTGTCTGAATGGTCGTGACGGTATAGCGCTTGATACATTGTAAAATAACTTTTGTCTGACCAGGGCAAGTTCGAATCTCACCAAAAAAATAGTTTTCTTTTTTTAATTTATATTTACACATTTTTTAATTTATAAATGCACATAACTTGCAATATCCGTGTTATAACAGTATGTGACAAGCCATATGTGTTACATGCTTCAAAATATTTTTAGATCTTGCACACATGTGTATTGTAGAATGTTATGACGGCAAATCAACGTAATACAGGTTGTCAGTAAACTCTGAATATGCAAACGATCCTTATAAGTGAAAATGAAAAATAAATTGAATCAACACATTTTCATGGATTAATTAAAAAAAAGAAACTACTCTTTAAATAACATAAAATAATGAATTAAAAATATCAGCGAATTGGGAATTTGAACCACGAACTTCTGGTTAGAAATCCTGAACGTTGCCGACTGCACTAAACTGTAATTCGATTACAAACAGATATATGTAAGAATCACATCATTAAATAATGATATGCGAACGTAAAAAACTATGGTCTACCCGCCAAAATGGACTAGTCCGATAGGTCATGGCTCAGAGTTCAAAATTGAACTATATACAAATATTAACTGTCAAATCCTCCTTTTATTGAATATGTGTACGTATAGTTAATACACAATTGTGTCAATACAGAGGAGATATAGGTCAGACATTGCTCTGTTGTATACGTACCTATAAATTTCCCTATGACCCTATATTTACTTTAAGTTTAACCTCTCATGAGCAACAACCTCTGTACAACAGCAAATATGTGCAAAGCACCCAAGGGTGTTGCTCTAAAGAGGTTGTACTGTACACATTAAAATGGATGCGAAATAATGCGTATTGATTAAGAAATAAAAATCTGCTCGCGTTTATTGTCGGTGAATAAAACACGGGCAGGAGTTCGGATGCGGAAAAATTAAATCACGAGTGCGTCCGAACGAGTGCCCGTGTTTTATTCACCGACAATATACAAGAACAGAGTTTTTATTTCGATTCTAAATACGATAATATCCCGCATTCCACGCTGAAATTGAGTGGCTTATTAGCTGGTACAATTACCTCCCTCGTTAATGAAAACGACCTTCGTAATTTTCTGAAGGAAATACCACATTTTAAACATTGAAACAATTTTAATAACACGAGAATATGGTATCTATTTCATAAAATGAAGAATATAAATGAATTGATTATCAGAAGCTTTAATAAAACTTGGTTTCTAGAGTATATTGGAGTTTCTAAAAATAGATGCGTCATAGTTGTAACACTGGATTCTCGTGCAACTCGCCTTGTCATCGTGACTCGTAGAAAATTTTACTATAAAGTTTACATTCATTCATTCATAAATATGTCACGTGATACTGGGCGTAAATAGAAACAGCCAATTTGATAGGTATGTTTTATGGGGGTAATAATACATTGTTAGGTCCGCTCTATATTTAAACAATCCGCAGATCGTGTTAGAATTAACATTACATATAGGGAGAGCCCTTTGAGGCCCCCAGCTGTTTGTTGGTATAATTCAAATGTGCACACCCTGATTATAATATAACATGATACAAGGTGTTGTGACATGAATTCCCTCCTGTCTTTACATAAAGCATTCACCATTTCTGTACAAGGGCTGTATATAATACTCTAAACATTGCATTTATAATTGGTTGAACTTCAATTACATTTTGTTAATAGAGACATTTAATACTTCAGTTTCAGATTTTTAATGATTATAATTAAGAATTTGTAGATATAGGATTAGGTACAATAAAAGCACACAGTCCTATGATTAGTGTGTATGCATGCAAATAATGATAATATTATGATCTAAATTTTATTACATGTCATCAAAGGAAGCCAGCATGTGCTGGTAAGGAGTAATAAATCAATTATTCAGGTCAGTCACTTGTTTACATATAACATTAAATAGAGGAGTATTGCAATTTCTCTTATTAATGTCTAAATTATTTCAATAATAGATAAATATGTGGTGTTTAAGTATGTTCCTTAGTATTGGTTATCACTGCCTTTTTTCTCCAATTAAAATGTTTAAAACAATAAAAATACAATGTTATATGATATTGCAATATACTACATGTGACTGTGTATTATACAGGTGTATCTAATTATTAAATATACGAAGCTGATAATGAACAAGACCCTCCATCAATCCAATCTGCAGCCGAAATTTGGAGGCAGTCCCTCATCGGAAAAGCATGTTTCCCAAGTGTTTTTTTGGAAAGCATAGAAATTAGGAACTGCATGGATTTTTTGTTTCTCCTATCATTTTAGAACATATATTTTAAACAGATCACAGTGTATTGAAGTGAAAAGATTTTAAAAATTCCCCTGGAAAAGATATAGTACATTGTAGTTATAATAATGAGCCAGATACTTAGGAATCATATCCATTGACTATTATAATTGATTGTACATTATAAGATAACTATACCTTATAGAAAACAGTGAGTGGAATACCAGTGGATTCCTGCCAGCTTTCCACTGTAAACATGACTTGACAGGTGGGAATTTGACATACTGAATTATTCAGGGTCCTGGGAAATAGACTTTGACTAGATATTAGACCCCACTATTTGGGTATTTAGACGAAAAAGCAGACAATAATTTAAAGATGGCAGGCCATTTGATACACCAAGTGGATTAAGACAAAATGATTAGCACAAGGGTGGGGAATTTGACCCAAAATTCTAATTCCCCTGGGTCTGCCATAAGTGCTTTGATTAAACAGCTTGTTATACCCATCTCCAGCTTAAATCATATAGGTACTGATCGCATGGCTATAACACTTATCACAATTGAATCAATAAAGAGTGTCCCAGATTTATTGAATGGCTTGTTGTACTCTAGTCATTCTAGATGCTTCTCGAAATACAGCCTACAGTTGAACCCTATCTTTATTTAAATTTTAAGTAAAAAATTGCTTAAATGAGTCATATTCACCCAGATTAAACCGTAAATATCTGGAAAAGACTAGAATCAGACTTAAATCCTGGGCTTTTAATAAATGTAGAACTGGCTTACAAGTTTTGTCAATATTGTATTGTATATTATGTTCTATTAATTGAACTATAATTCAAATAATGACAAGGATTGCATCAACAGCAAGTATATATAAGGTATTCCAGTATATCAAACTTAAGTATACCTTATAAATGTATGAGGCTCACACACTATAAAGTCAGCGCTTAGTATAACAGTGGATTTGAAATAATTGTAAGTTGTCTTTAATAATTATCTGTCATATTATGAGAATCTAATATTTTAAATAATTTATGTCGGCTTGTCAGCTATAGAATAGGCCTTTACAGTCTTGGCATGAAGGAAGCTTTATATTAATATAATTCAGATACTGTATTTCAAATATTTTATGCTGGCTTGCTAGCTAATAAGCCTTTACAGTCTTTACATTACTAGGAAGCTTTATTAATACCATATAGTATACACTTATTTCATGTCTGTTTGGTTAACAGTCAAAACTATTGTCCCGAGGTATCGGGGAAGACTTTTGAACTGTTGCAAGAGGCCGATAGGCCGAGGGCAACAGTTCAAAATGACTTCCCCGATACCGAGGGACAATAGTTTTGACTGTTAACCCAAAACAGACATGAAATAACTGTTTTATTACCTAATACTCTATATAACTACAGTAAAGTTCTACTTATACAACAAACAAAAAGGATATTTCTAAGACATTTTGTCATACTAATAGCGGATTTCTATGGTTATAAATTCAAGACTGTCATTATCCCCATGATTTTATTATCAAACAAATACAATCGGCATGTAAAAAAGCAAAAAGGGACAAAACATTGTTCAAGAGTTATATTAAAAATAGGCTATAGATCTAGCAGGGTGTTTTTGCAGGAATTTATATTGCGCATCGTAGTGCACAGGTAACAGTTCATCCAGGGGTGTAACAGTCAAAACTGTTGCCCTCCTGCCAATGAACTGTTTCATACCTGAATCTAAAAATAAACATTAAGACATGAAACAGTAAAAAATAACGAATTACTTGTTATATAGAGTGCTAGGTAATAATCTGTATTATTGAATTGCTGACTAAAATATTATCATCACAAAGTCACAGATTGTGTCCTCAGTGTATATGTAATATTAAATGGACATTTTATTTTTATCAGTTGGGTATGAATTAAATATGTAAGCATTTTAGGGTCATTAATGCATTGACATAACTGACAAACTTAGGCATTATTAATCCACTGGTTTATACATCATTTCCAAAAATAAAACGTGACACATTAATTTTGTACATGTATATGAACATATCTGCCAGAAATTTTACTTAAATTTATAACATAGATCTATCATTCTATCTGCTATAAATTCTGCTTGAATTTACTAAAGCGTGAGTTGCAGAAACTCTCCAAATGAATAAAGATATTCCCGATTTGTATGAAT
The DNA here is from genome assembly GCA_947247005.1 of Spisula solida. Classification (NCBI taxonomy): domain Eukaryota; kingdom Metazoa; phylum Mollusca; class Bivalvia; order Venerida; family Mactridae; genus Spisula; species Spisula solida. Next base: position 35,753,349 of record OX365947.1, on the reverse strand, counting down.
TTTTAAAATGAATGGAAAATTGATAAAAAAACTGTTCCTATACAGTTAAGCATTGTGTACCTTTGTGTACCATTGTGTACCATTGTGTACCATTGTGTACCATTGTGTACCATTGTGTACCATTATGTACCATTGTGTACCATTGTGTACCATTGTGTACCATTGTGTACCATTGTGTTTGATGAAAACTAACTTGCTAGATATAGAATTATATTCAAACACAACCAACGGTGTCAGCTATAACCCTGCGGAATGAAGCCTTACAGTTCATGAATAATTCATCAATAGTTCATGATTTGTTCATGAACCAATTTCACGAATTGTTCATGAGTAGTCAGTGAACAGAAAATGGGACATGTCAGTGAAGTGTTCTTGAAATTTGAGGTTCATGTCAGCTGTTCATGAATACTTAATTGGCATGAAATATTCTTCAGCATTTGAGGGTTCATGAACAGTTCATGAACATTTTTGTTCTGTTTTTCAATGTCCCATTTTCTGTTCATGGACGTCTGTCAGTGAACCATTCTTGAACCAATGTAGTTCTTCAAAAGTTCATGAACTGAGGCCTCTGGGAAATGTTTAAGAACAGTTCATGAAGTACAATGTATTAATGAACAACCCATGAAATAAACTAAGTATATCAAAATGCATTAAATGAAGCTTTATTGTGTACATGAAGACATAGTCCAATAAACAAGTGTTTTAAGTATAAATAGTAAATATATTATGGGTACGATGATTGACTTATGATATTTCAAAAGAAAAAAAGAATCATTTTGCATGTATGTTCATGTTCACCAAAGTTGCGAATTGGGAACATAGCTGAAGGATGATCTACTTGGCTGATTATCAGATGAAACCTACTGGAACATTGTATTTTTATCATTACACTTATTTTCCTTAATCAGAATAATTGTTTAGCAACCTTTTGCGCCTTTTGCAGCATGATTTTCTGTTCACATTATTATCATGAACACTTCATGAATTCTTATTCTTGAAACCTCATGCTAAGCGTACCCCAACCACTTCCTAATTTGTATTTTCTATATTTTTAGTTTGGACAACTATTCTTATAGTTAGATATTAGTCATGCAAGATATATTGTACTTTTAAACTTGACATGTTAAACTCTGCGACTTACCTTTTATAAGATCACTTATTTAGATAAAAACACCCCTTAAAATTTGTCAAACATCAGCACATGTCATTGCTGGCAGCCATTTTGAAAATCTTTAATGTCATCAACATGTGACAGGAAGTCATGTTTCATAAACACGTCAAGAACTTTTCATGAATTAATTGATGAACAGTTCTGGGATGGTTTAAGAACTGTCTAGAAATAATTGTTCATGAAATGTTCATCAGGTAATTTAATGGCTGGATCAAGAGCAGTTCATGAACTCTCAAATGTTCATCAATAATTCAAAAACCGTTCATGAACTCACTTTAAGAACAGTTTATGTCCAAAAGTTCATGAACTCATTTCAAGAACTTATCAAGGCCCGTTCATGAATTGGAGTGAAGTGTTCATGAAATCATGAACCACATTTCGCAGGGGTTTTATTACTCATGAATACGAAAAAAACCCACTATTGTCAGTGTATTATCTGTGTGTCATCAGTGTGTTGTCAGTGAATTTCCATTGTCAATCCAGTTACTTTCCAGCTTAATTGCTTTCAGATCTGACAACAACCTGGCAGACTGTATTTCCAGTCTGTAGTCAGTTCATTAACTTCTGTTGTCAGAGAAGCATTAATATTATGGACACCTGCCATATACTAGTTTGTATTATGCTTGTAATAATTTAGACAATTAACTATTTATGTCTTTATTTGGTTTGTGTATTTTGATTTATAGCTTTTGATTGTTATAATTATGCCCCATCTTTGATGAGGGGGAATATTGCTTTGCACATGTTTATGCCCCCCCCATCTTTGAAGAGGGGGTACAGGTATATTGCTTTGCACATGTCTGTCTGGCTGTCGGTCGGTCGTATAAAATGGTTTTCGTTCAATAACCCAAGAACTCTTTGACCTAGGATCTTCAAACTTTCCATGAAGGTTGGTCAGCAAGAGTAGATGACCCCTATTAATGTTGAGGTCAGTAGGTCAAAGGTTAAGGTCACTGCCACCATCACCATTTCTGACTACATTGTATTTAAATGGGTTCGGTTCAATAATTCAAGAACACTATGACCCAAGGATCTTCAAACTTTACATGGCGGTTGGTCAGCAACAGTAGATGACCTGTATTGATTTTGAGGTCAGTAGGTCAAAGGTCAAGGTCACTGCGAACTTCACTATTTCTGACTATTGGGCTGCCATGGAAGCATACGTGTTTTACAAACACCTCTTGTTTGAACTGGTTTACATCAATAGTGTAACAACATTTAACTGGAACTAATGAATGTTCTGACTTTTGTGTTATTTTAAAAAGTCAAAACATTCTTACAGTACAGAAATGAAAACATGCAAAGAATAATCATTTCAATTATGTGCTACATAATTCTGTTTGGAAATACTATGCGACCTTTACATCACTGAAGGCTACAAATCTAAGACGGAATTTGCTTCACTTTCAGCAGGGCTGATGTTTTTTCCCCAGCACCCTGTGAAACCTGTATGCGATCGGACTGCAGTTAAATGAACCATTAGCCTATTCTTTTCCAAGGTTTCACAGGGGGCTGGACAAAACAGCACAGCTGCTGAAAAAGATCTTACATTTCATGGAAAGCAAATAATTGTCCCTTTAGTATGGTGTATATTTCATAGAAATCGGTATAGAAATAAAATTACTTATGGCTATTTTTGTTTTCGAAGTGAAGCAAATTTCTTCTTGGATCTGTAGCCCAAAGTCACGTTGTATTGCTGCACTGTAATACAAATGGATTATTATTCTTTCAGCTGTGTGTGCCATTGTATGGTTACAATATGGACATATAAGTTATTGTTAAGCCTGTAACAGCCCTCTTCATACGATTTAACCAGACCTTGTCACCATGGTGCAGTCATTCGATGACTTCTGTGGGAATTCCCCTATTTGGGTGAGTATGATAAGATTTTTTGTTTGAAAATCACCGACTTCCAGGCACGAATGGGTCTTTAAATCGTATCAAAATATGACCCCCTTTTGAATTTTGACAAAAATGGCCAAGAGTCTGACTAGGACAATATTCGTCAAAAATAGATGATTGGACTCTCTCTGAGAACACGGTATAGCTACTCGGATTTATTCCTGAGAACAAATTCTGGTAACACTGACTGCCTTTTTAAGACAAATGTCTGGGTTTTTTGTTTGAAAATCACCGACTTCCAGGCACGAATGGGTCTTTAAATCGTATCAAAATATGACCCCCTTTTGAATTTTGACAAAAATGGCCAAGAGTCTGACTAGGACAACATTCGTCAAAAATAGATGATTGGACTCTCTCTGAGAACACGGTATAGCTACTCGAATTTATTCCTGAGAACAAATTCTGGTAACACTGACTGCCTCTTTAAGACAAATGTATGGATATGCTTGTAGGAAATTTGTCACTGGAGCCTTAACTGCCATTCATATCATTTATTAAATAATCAGAAAAAATTGTGTAAAACACTGAATGTTCCATTGTCATTAATTGGTCCAGTGTTTAGTGCAATAGATTTGTAACCTGGCGATCTGGCTTTAATTCTCCTGAGAAAATTGCAGGATCTGTGCATGTCTGGTTTATATTGCTTGCATGCTGTGGTTGTTTGTTTATTGTTCTGTGTTATTACAATAGATGCTTTATTTCAGGATGATAATTTGTTGTTAAACAACACCTACCCCCAGTTCACAGACTGTTTCCAGAACACATTGTTGATATGGATACCATGTGGTCTCATCTGGATTACATGTCCTCTCTATCTACGATATTTGATGTCGGATGACAAGTTACCTTTACCTATGTCATGTTTGAATGTCTCTAAAACTGTAAGTATTTGAACAGGGCATTTTCTACTATGAGTATTCAGTAATTATTCTAAGTTAGGTAAAATCATGAGACAAGCCGGCTATGAAGAGTTAACAGTAAGCCGAAATAGGGGAATTAGGATTCAAGAGTTTGTGTTGAGGAAATTTTCAAATTTTGTACATTGCTTGACTTACCTTATCTTGAACATTTGATTATTGTCCACCATTCCCTCTGTTTAAGTTTGTGTTCAACTGAGACAGTGCTAAGTTCTTGGTCATTCAATTTTCCCTGCAAGACACATGACCAATGACCTTCGATTTCAAGAAAATAGACAATAACTGTTGTGTGTAAGGAATATTGGCACGATACTGTAGCTCTTTTCGAATAGACTCCTTGGTTGATATTTTATATGCCTGATGTACAGTCCAATACATGCAAGACTTACAAATGTATTAACCTCCATGTTTTGTAACCAACAAGTTCATCTCTAATTGGGTGGCAAACACTTAAAACAGGCCCCATGTAGACCCTTTGTTGACGACTTTGGTGATTGATCAGTGATATTATCATTGTTATGGTAACATTAGGATGTCATTATTCTATTTCAGTTTGTGTCATTATTGCTTGTGTTTGTAAGTGTAATAGAACTGTTGTATTCAAACGATAGTGATAAAGGGACAAAGTTTGACACGTCCGCATTCTTTACAGCTGGAAGTATTAAAGCTGCCACATTTGTGAGTATTTACTTTATTTAAATAAACATTTTCAGTATCAGCATTTTAAAATATATATTTTAATAAAATTCAATTATTTTAGCGCCTGGTTGTGAAACTGGGACTTGAAGCGAAAGAGTTTTGAGACGTGAGTCATTCATTTCAAGGTTCTGAGGGCCCAAAAGCACCACTTCTATTAGCCTAAGGTGCATTATAAACCTCGAAAATGCTTGAAAAACACACACTTGAAAAACGTTATTTCAAACACCATAATATCATCTGTTTTTATTATATATGATAGAAAACCATCTTAGCACTTGGGCGTGATGTCAAATATGCCATATAGTTGCCTAATTCAAATGCTAACACTAAAATAAAGGGATTTTCGAATGAAAAATACAACATTGTTTTCAAAATGTCAAACGTTATCATTTTTGTATTTTATAATACGAACTCACTGGATATACTTTATAATACAATATATACTTACGGCTTAATTTAAGTTCCAATGAAACATCAGTATCAGCATTTTCCTATCCCAACACATGCTGCACATGTTAGCGAATTGATAATCTGAGTTGTGCAACGCGGCTTCCTGTCAAACTTTAGTTTAACTAAATTACAAAAGTAATATACGTTTTTAAATAATCCTTATGTAAATTACATTGGTATAATCATTGCAAACACTTTTTTGTAATTTGATGGTCTGGATCGTTCCTCGATCACGTACAGTTTGTGTAAAATTGGTCATTACACAGCTGTCAAACTTATTTCAAATGACACGGACAGTCCGTGCAAATGTTTCAACGTGCTCGGTAAGTTTACGTATGGTGTGAGGTTACTGCCATGCTATACTATCGTCTGCAAGCAGTTGTTTCAGTAATATGTAACCATTTTAACCCACAAACTGACCAAATAGAGCAGTTTTCCCCATGCCGAAATAAACGGGCTAACAGACGGAACAAAAATTATCAGGGAACAAAAATTATCAGGGACCGGTACGACTAACGATAAATAAGTCATTTCTTTGGTAAATAAACAAATAAAATACAGTGGAAGGGACTCTTATTAAAATATGTTTATTATTGACAGAAATGCTAAAGCTTTAATTCATTTTCCATAAACCTGTTTTAGTTCTTTCTTGGCAACATAAAACTTGTCCAAATAATCGAGTTTTAAGTCTTATAGACCCGATAAAATTGGATTTGGACAAACCAACAACTATCTGGTCCGTCAGGCCCACCATACCCTAAATTATTTAGGTTTTATTAAAAGTAGTCCTTCACACATACACATGTGATTTATTTTAATTCATGTTGATGTATTTTATTGTTCAAAATAAATGTATTTTGACTGTTTTTATTTTAAAAAAATGGGCAGGCATGACCTTGATCAATTATTTGACAACTAAAATTTCTATTTTTTCTAACATTTTGTTACCAAATAAATGAGACTGACATTTTAAAAATGTATACCTATTATGCAATTATCTTTTTATGAATATATCTTTATAACAAGTGAATATAGAAAAAACACCTGTTGATATAGATGATTTGAACTTTAAGCAACAAAATGATATATGAGACGTATGTGTTATTCTTCAAAAAATGTATTTAATTCACTGAAGAAAAATACACATTTTCGCCCCTTAGAGTGAACCTTAAAGATGAATTATATTTGCTTATAAAAATCTACAAGTGTTTTAATATATTATTTTATCTCATTAATCTTGAATGTACAATGAAATATTGTTTTTTAAAAATTGATCAGAATATGACCAGTGGAGGTCGGCGCCGAGACCAAGTACTGAGTTTACAACTTGCAGAAAGTAGCTAGCTGTTACCCAAACCATATGCTTAATTACTAATTGCTAATACTATAATATGTCTTCTTTCTGGAAGAGACAACCACACTTAATTAAAGCCCAATACCAGTGAAATATTTGTGTTACATTATCTATACTTATTTGATATATTTCTGTTTCAGTTACTGGTCGCTATATATATTCAGCTAGAAAGAAAGAAAGGTGTGATAACATCTGGCCTTTTGTTTGTGTTTTGGTTCCTCATGACTGTAGCATCAATCATCCCACTGTACATTGGTATAAAACAAAACGTAAGTGATTTATCCATCTTTATAGTCAGCTTAAGCCACAGGTGTTATCCAGTGGTTAGTACACTCCCATGTATGCATAAGTTTATCCTTTGTGGAATATATTTATGTCCTTTGCGAAATAGTTGTGGAACCCTTTGCAGAACAGTTGGAGCACAATCATATTTGCGGAATATATTCCGCACACAGGTAGAATTGGAACGAAACCTGCAAAGCTTTTTCAAACCCTTTGCAGAATAGTTGCAGCACCTGCAAAGCATTTTCAAACCCTTTGCAGAACAGTTGCAAAATGAATGTAAGGCTTTTGCAAATAGCTTGCAAAGCTTTTGCAAATAGTTTGCAAAGCATCTGCCAATAGTTTGCAAAGCATGTGCAACAAGAGTTACAAATAACTTGAAGCGAAAAGCATACAATGATACATATAATATTCAAATTTCAAAATTTTGATTCATTTGAAAAAAAATTATTATTCATATCTTTGCAACCTGAATATGATACATAAAAAAATACATAAAATTAAAATAAACAATGACGTTGTCAAGTCTTACCACTATGGATGTAAAATAAATATTGCATTTTGAACGGGGTAATTAATACTATATTAAATCAAAACTGAAACAAGTGTCTAACAACAAAATGACACTGATTTTATTCCATAGGGAATTGTTTATAAGAACCACTCTTATATTTTACTCTTCATTTATTAAAGTTTCGGCCTAAGCCTTTCTCAAAATAAACAAACAAAAGTTTTTGTCTACATTATACAGGCATCAATGTCAGCCATTTTGTAATAAATGGCACAAAACAGGAAATGACGTCATGAAATAACAATTACGCCAGAACGTCACACAATGTTACGTCACAAAAAACAGGATATGACGTCATATCCTGTTAAATATGAATATGTCAGTATATATATAATGTATTTTATGTTAAATAAAATGTTTTATGGACGAATGGGTCCTTTCTTCATACCTTTCACATACCTATGAAAATGGTACGGCTTGGCCGGTTGTTAATCCATGTGCACCATTTTTTATGCTTTTTAACGTTTCGGCCTAAGCCTTTCTCAAAATAAAGAAACAAAAGTTTTTGTCTACATTATACAGGCATCAATGTCAGCCATTTTGTAATGAATGGCACAAAACAGGAAATGACGTCATGAAATAACAATTACGCCAGAACGTCACACAACGTTACGTCACAAAAACAGGATATGACGTCATATCCTGTTAAATATGAATATGTCAGTATATATATAATGTATTTTATGTTAAATAAAATGTTTTATGGACGAATGGGTCCTTTCTTCGTACCTTTCACATACCTATGAAAATGGTACGGCTTGGCCGGTTGTTAATCCATGTGCACCATTTTTTATGCTTTTTATGCACTTTTTTATTACTACGTAATCTGTGCAAAAAATATATGGTTGTGTAAAGGTAATGTTCTTCTCGTAAAATACATTGTGTATTAAAGTTCAAAGAAATCCTATTACTGCGAAAACTTTCTAATGTCATTAATTATGTTTTATTTTTGTTTCAGCTATATGATGAGAGTAGATTCAGGTTCTCTATATTATGTTTCTATGTTGCTATGCTTGTACTACAGCTGGTTCTCACAAGCTTTGTAGAAACCTATCAAAGAGCTGGGTACCAGAGTCTAGGCAAGGTGAGTTCATTTTGTGTTCTGTGTGTTATAATTAAGTGTAGATTATGTCAGTGCAAATCAAATTTTAAGCCGAGACTGTGGTCAAAAAGTTTGTAAACTAGATTTGTAACCTGGTGATCCACGTTTGATTCATATTCATGGCTGGTCATATAGCCTTTTATGAAATTTGGACAACAATGTTGATTTTCCTCCACATGTGTAGATGTTGCTGTTTCCTTGCGGAAGGGTATAATAATGCTCTGGTCAGCATAAAGTACAGGAAAACTGGTTAGGTAAATCTGCCATTGTATATCACTGATATTGCAATAAACTGTAGTGTAATTAATAACCATTTTGTTATTTCATAATTATGTAGAAAACTATTTTTTACTTAATAAGCGGACAATTCCTTAGGTCCGAAAGTTAAAAACAAATGAATTTCAGACATTTGGCATGCAGAAATATTAGCGATACATTGTACGTTTAATTATTTAGTAGAATTCTATGTATTGTCAAAATAAATGTGGCAGCAAATGTTTGCAAATTTTGCAAAATTTGGCAATATTTCCACATCACTAGCTAAACCACTGATGGAGTTATAATGTTGTGTATAATCTTGCTTTCTAGCCAGAATGTCCTGAGGTGAAAGCTTCGTTTCCATCACAAATTTCCTTTGAATGGATAACATCGTAAGTGTGCAATTGTTTACAATATAGTATTATACAATTCTCTAACTACTTTTAAATTAGTAATTGTTACACCCACAGAACAAAACTTATTACAAACTGACTAAATATGACCTAATATGGGCATATTGTCCGCATTAAATAATTTGTATTAGTTTGCTTGTATTACATTCGATGAAATTCAATAAACCCAAATAATTGTTAAAATTGGCTCTCAGGGTTTGTTTTGTTTATATTTTCTGATCCTTTTACTCCATTATCATACTTGGTTTCAAACATGACCCAGCTAGGTTAAATAACTAGCCTAATGAACAAATGAAGCATTCAACCAAAGAATGTATATATAAGTGACAAGTACAATATTTGATTCTCTAGACAGATTAAGTGGCTCTGAGTTAACAACTGACAGTATTGCTTACTTTTTCCAATAATTGTGTCTCTCTTATCATGTATAAATATTAACTTGACCCAGTTAGGTTACTGACCCAGCTATAGGTTAATGACCCATATCTGATTAAATAAAAATAAAAAATAAAGTATTCAATGAAATAATTCAGTCTCCTTAAGATGACATTTTAGTTTGTACAATATGCACTACATACATAAACCCATTACCCCAAAGACCTGCAATACATTGTACATTTTTTATACTGTGTACACAATCTCCAAACTGGTTATAGCCATGTCGAACCCCTTTGATTATGGTCAGTTAAATATAGATCAAGATTTTAAAATCAGTTTGATCTACAGTAATACTCAATGTGGCAGCCAGCCCTCCATGGAGTACCCAAGGTCTTGTTCAGTGCGTTTGTAGAATAAAAGCACAGTCAGTCAGGTCTGTACCTCAAAGGCATGAACAGTCAGGGCATGTTCAGTTACTATACCTCAAAGTTGTGGTCTGAGTCAGATCTGTAGAACAAAGTATGTTATATACAAATGAAAAAACACTAACAGTTTTTCACTTATCTCAATGTTCTTATTTTTGTTTTATAATATGTACTGTATTTTATAATATGTACTGTATTTTATACTGTATTTTAGTCCAGAAAGAATCAATTATGTCATTATTTACTCAGGCCATTATCTATTAATCATTGTTTATATATTTTGTGGTAAGCTGACCTTACCAGCATTCTGGGGTTGCTGAACTGCTTGTTAAATTTCTTCACCTACTACTGAATATAGATCTAGGTAGTGGACAACAATTTATCACAACTTTTGATTGACAATCTTCACAATGAACATGGTACCCTATTTTTGGAACTGGCAAGATTGAGGAATATTGGAGAAGTGCACTACCAATCTTCTGATGATTTACAGTTTGCTGGCTTAGAATTAAAAGGTTGTAAGTACTACTTACGACCTGATAATTAAGACTCATGCATATTATGAGCCTATTTTCATGAAATGTTGACCAAACTGAAGTTTAAAAAGCTTGTTTTTCCCAAGTAAAGAGAAGTTTTCAGATTGTTTTTTCTTGTTTTCTCTAAATATTGATTTTGTACTTACAACCTTCTCATTCTAAGCCATCAAGTTGTCTTTATCATCAGTATGATGGGTACTTTGTATAATTATTTATTCCTGAATTGTGTGATCATGACAGAATCTTACTCGTGGAAGGAATCAATAATTTACTTTAACCCTCTGGTGAAAGTTTGTCACCAACGCCATGCTCCTTCAGTAAGCATCCTGAACATTGGTATGCAATCCTCAGACCTCATGCTTTGCTATATACTGTCATTATGTTCTCTAGCTATCACTTATTGAATAAAAGAAAATGATTCAACAAGAAATGTCATGGTTAATTTAAGTCATGTTTAAATTATGGGTCAAGCTAAAGTTATAACGAAATCTGTGTTACTATTATATGGTAGCCTTAAACGGTAAATACATAAATGATTTTTGCTTTATCAATTTACATACTGTATATATATATTCCGTTATGTTATAAACTAAATATAATGTTATTTCATGAACCTACATGATAATGATCACATATTGTCCCACTATAAGGTCATTGTAATAATGTAAAAACTTATTTTAAAGGAGATTATGTGTCAATTTCACCAAGAAATCAATCATCCATTGATACCAATATAAAAATGTTGTACAATTGTGATTATTTGAAAGAATAAATTGGATGACTGGTTTACATCGAGAAGCTTATCATAATATTTCATCACAGATATGCATTCATTTATAAATTGAAAGTTATATTTATTTGTATAGGTAATGTATGTGTTAGTTCTTTAAACTTGAATATACCAGTACTCAGGTAATTTAGGCCCCGATCTCCCGAAGCATCTCAAGTAGAAATCTCAGCTCAAATTGAGATTTTGCACAAATAGGAGTCTAAATTTTAGATACATCAGAAGTTTGAGATCTTGACATTTTACTGTAATAAACTCAAATTAAAGTGTTTGTTTTCTGATGCTAATTTTGAGTTCAACGAATAATGGAAATTACTTCAAAGATGAATGACAACATTTGAGATGAGATTTTTCTCAAACTGAGACGCTTCGGGAGATCGGGGCCAGACCTCTTTACTTTTATCCAGTCACTTCCGGTAAAATCTGCCTGTTAACGGGGTGCCTGATAAACTTAGCGATAATCGGTCACCTGGTCATGTGACTAGTGGTAATCCGTCACCTTACCACGTGATCTGACGGACTTCTTCTTATATGAGAGTCACCGGTTGCAATTCCATGCCTGAGGGTGAGGTTTTCCGTTCCTAAATGAGCTGGTGGTTGATCGGTTATTTTCTTTGACTTACCTGCGTCTACACGACGTCTATCAAGATGTCCGACGTCGTTGTTTATCGTGACGTCACGGAACGAACGTGACGTTGCGCGCTAGTTAATGAAAGAGTAACAATATAGTCCCCAGTCTGATCCCCTCACTGAGCAGATTAAGCGACTGGATAAATAGAATAATAGGTTAGTGCCGTGAATGAAGTAAAAGTTTATCCGGCTCGGCTGCGGAAATTATCGGATTCGCCTACGGCTCACCCGATAAATTCCTCAGATAAACTTTTTCATCCACGGCACTAACCTATTATTCTCTATATATATGGTCCTGCTGCTTTAATATATTTACATGAGCCGGTGGTGATAATGAATGAAATATGAATATTTTGAAGTACACTTGAAGGTCTTTTGATAAACCTAGTAATTACATATAGTGGTATGTTTATATTTAAACCAGTTTAAACTATGTTTGGGGAGAAGTTTAAATTGAGTTGCGGAGTACAACTCAAATATCATGCATTTTATGATCACCACCACAGTTATGTCCCCTTACAGATTATAAGGAGGGCTCTTTGCAAAAATTTACATGCGTCTATATTAATGTATAAATATAGATTTACTTTTTCTTTTCGACTTTGGGTAAATTAAAATTAAATCCTTTTATTTCTTAATATTATGACAGTTTCATATAAATCAAATACAATAAGTTGGTTCATCAGGTAAATTTATTTTTTTACTTGTTACTTTAGCTTTTTCAAACCCCTGGTAAAATTCCCACCCCAGGGCCATGCAGATGGTAATTTTACCCTGCAAATTAAGTGCCCTGCCCTGTATCCGCCCTCACTGGTATAGTCACGGCTATGTTCCCCAGCTATTTAGCTGCAAAATAAAAGCCCCACACTCCCAAGGCAGTCGGGTCATCAAAAAGGTAAAAACATGGGACAGTTCCCGGCTATCCGGCCTGCACTTTCCCTGGGTTGCGGGCATAGTTTCAACTGACTGTTAATTGTTCTAGGATGTTTTAAATTTCTTTTAATTTTATTTTATCATAGACTGGTTGTGAAGATGTATCGGTCAGGGATGCAAGATGAGGAATTATGGGAACTACATCCTCGAGACCAGTCTAAAACATTTATTCCAAAGGTACAAAAACAGTGGCAAGAAGAACTCACAAAATACCGAAAAAGAGAGTGAGTATTATACATGTATAGTACATGCATTTGATTTCAGATTATATGTTAATAGCGTTAATGGTTTGGTCTGCATGCAAATTATAGGTATCAAAATAACAATTCCGGAGAATATATTCCAATAGGGTTAGCTATCGTCACGTCAGGCTAATGTAAATATTTATTGCACACTCTGGGAGTACCGAACGATATTTCTGGCATGGCTTTACAGCACTTCTAGGCCACACGTGATAAAAGTGTTTTTGATTCTGTTATATTTTACATCTGCATAGAATATACACCAAATGTTGTACTTTTTGTTTGCTCCTTGTATATTAATGAATTGATGATTAACTTTACTGATTTTTTTACTGATGAATCTGATGCTTTTAGTATGTTGCAGTAGAATCGATGATTCAGATGATTTCAATCTGTTTCAGAGCTGTTATTGACCCCTCCCATGAGGAAGGCATTGTCTATGTAAATTCTATTTTGAAAAACCTGGTTGTTTTAAATGCTTTATCATAATAAACCAAACCTGACTGACTGACATAAATGCTCTGTTTGCCACCTTGAATTTCAGATCAACTCAAAATATACAGTCAAGGTTTGTGTCAAGGTTTTGTCACCCCTCCCTCCTGCTGCCAAGAAAACTGTTTTGTTTGTTGCTAAGCTACATATAGACTGAAATTATACTCTAGAAATTAGATGAAATAAATTCTTACCTGTTTGCTAATTGTATGCAGGGCCGTTACTCCAGACACAAAAAAACCCCACTGAGGCTAATATTTTCTAGAGCACTATATATAAATTGAGGAAGCTTTTGTCAACAAAAGACATGCTTATTTTGGTAATTTCTCAAATTTCCTCAGTGTGCCTCTGCGTGGCTATAAATGGGCCTTGTCTGGTATTCATATGCATCTTAGTGGAAAACTTAAATATTTTGACTTAAGTTAAAATTTGAGATGCCCTATTTCCCGCAAATTGAAGAATAAATATGGAGTAATTATAGTAACTATCTACATTATGCTTCATAACTGTATAAAAAATTATAATCTAGATGTTCTCGTTTTACTGATAAACCTATTAAGAAAATTCTAAGTTTTCTACTATTTTTAAAGATGCTTTATTGTGAATACCATCCCTTGTGTATTACCTTAGCACTAATTATTTCATCGCATTTCCATCAAATTGTGACCTGCTTTTGTGCAACATGTGCACCACAGTGGCAGGTACCTCACTGCCAGGAATCGTATTGCTGTGTGATTTTATTGCTATTCACCGCTTTTAAATTTAATAAATTGTGTGATGTTTCACATTTCAATGTTACCCCATTTTAATATCAATGCTATAACATTGTTTTACACATTATGAAAAAGTATTGCTTTTGATGAACAACTTATTATGTTCCAAAATTCACGATATTTCTCATTTCCTTGAAAGTAATGTTGCAAAAGTGTCAATGGTCTATCAATAGTATTGCGACATACCTTTTAAATTTCATATATTACTTCAGCCTATGTAAAACTAATTGTGCAAATATTTTTAACATCATCATCGGATAAAAACTACCCGATGAAACATCCTTAAATGAATTGGTATAAACTAATTTAACAAAGACTTCCCAATTGACAACTATTGAATGCATACAGTGTCACCAGTCTTTCGATTCTCATTCTTGACTTATGATCTGCATAATTTGTCAGTCTACCATAGTTCATGTTAATAGCTATTACGTTGTGTTTAGTATATTAACATTATAATGATGTACAATGCCCTCCAAAAATTCCTTCACACTCCTAAAATTTTATGATTTACTGACATTGACAAATACCATTGTAATGTCATGGTTTCTTTCAAATCCTATAAATGATTGCATGTTACCTTTTTCTTATTTCATTAACACTATGTCAGTATGTGTCTGCATTAAAACTGGCGTTTTGTAAATTTAAAAATCATAAAATATGAGTGTGAAGGAACTTTTGGAGGGTAGTGCATATAATTGCAAC
Organism: Spisula solida; assembly: GCA_947247005.1. Classification (NCBI taxonomy): domain Eukaryota; kingdom Metazoa; phylum Mollusca; class Bivalvia; order Venerida; family Mactridae; genus Spisula; species Spisula solida. Next base: position 35,738,329 of record OX365947.1, on the reverse strand, counting down.
TCCTTATAGTGTGCTGGAGATGATGAGAAAGGCCGGAAAATTCGGTATATTATCCACTTGTAGGTGGATTAATTTTATGTACACAATTTATCAGTGAATAGCTTTCGGTATAAAACTGATAATTTTTTTTTGTATAAAATTGATCATTTTTGTTTAGTTTAGTAATTTGTCAAACCAATTTGCAATACTGACTTCAATGACATGATCACTGATGAGGATCTAATCATCAGTGGCTTGTATAATGAGGGCTATTTTGATGTGTATGTCAAAATATATTAGGGGGTTAGGGACAATGCCCCTCAAGAAGACTATAAACTGTAGATAGCCTAATGTGCATTTTAGCATATGTTTAGTCACTTCAAAAAGTAACAAAACCATCTTTAAACTATTCTTGGCAAAACGATGTGTACCCGAGTCTACCGGGCCTTCTGGCTTATAGTGGCAGTTACGCTACTGGGTACTGTTTTATCAAAGCACTTACGGAAATCGTAAACTTACACTCAAATTTTACTTCTTCGTAATTCTTCAAGACATAAGCATAGGGGAACATTATTTTTTGTAGGGTTTCTTTGACTGAATAATAATTTATATTGAACAACCCTTAGCCACAATTTGTAGCTGTGAAATAATTATAAAGAATTTAAATTTGATCGTAAGTTTACGATTTCCGTAAGTGCTTTGATAAAACAGTACCCTGATGATTGCCAGTTATTCATTAAATTATTCTTGCTTTTGTAAACTTGCACAGGGCTGCAAAGCAGGTAGATGAAACCAGTTTTATCCGAACACCCTCAGAGAGAACTCCACTGGTGAATTCAAGCAGAGATACTGGTGGTGACTACTCTTCAACTGATGGTAACAAAGGTGACAGCAAGGAGAAGAAGGTTAAGGGGCCGTCACTCTTCAAGGTGATAGTGAAATGTTTTGGTGGACAAATCTTGATGGGATGGATATGTAAATTCATATATGATTTACTGCAGTTTGTTAGCCCAATGATTTTAAAGTAAGTATTACTTGAATAAAGGATTATATGCATGTATATTTACTTGTACTGTCTCTGTAATAAGGGAGCAGCAGCCATGGTCCAGTCGATTATGTCAGAGGAAATTTTTCTACTGCAAACTCATTATTTTTCGAGGAAGTTTAATTTTCGTTAGTTCTTGCACTCTACCACGAAATCTAATCTTTACAATTAATTGATCTACTAAATACAGAGCACGAATGTGCCCTTCAATCTTTTGTAATCAATGAATTTAAGACCCCACGAAAATGCATTTTTATCAAAATCCACGAAATTTAATACCCACAAAAATATGTGATTTTACATTCTAACATAGCACGTGAGATTTGCCTTATTTGCGTATATTGAGCTTACCATTTTTTATTACCGCCATAAAACACAGCTGATTGATCATCTCACGTTTGACGTCATATACTGTGACAAATGACGTAACGGTGACGGTAATGTTCCTAGGAAAGAAAGTAGTTTGACGCCAACCTGTCTTTTTGTGCTATAAATGGCAGAGCATTGGCGATGTTAGAATCAAAATAATAAACATGAAGCTGTGCTTTGTTGTGTTATAAGATGTAGGCACTCTTGATTTAATTACTACGCACCCAAACATGTGCCTATATTTTATTACGCAACAAAGCACAGCTATGTATTCATTATTTCTTAAGTATATTATACTGTTACCTGCATGATCCCATGATTATAAAACATTTTTCATGCTCCACTCAAGTTTCGTGCTCAAATTTCGAATGTCTCACACGGTAAAACGTTTCATAATTTACTGAAACTTTTATATTAGATGGATAGCCTTAAAGACAGTATAATTAGACTTTTTGGTAAGGTAAAGATAATTAAATTGTGAATGAGCTTAGCTTAAGTTTGCTCAAATTGAGTTGAGCATGATAATTGTTTTATAATCACAGGGCCCCAGGCTGACTTCCACTTACCCTCTTAAATGTGTCGTTGGCATAATTTATTATTATGAAATTCTTGATTAAGACTTATTAACTTATTATATTAAATTATATTATATATTATATTAAAAGTAGAAATGTTAAATAAAAGCTGGAGTTGTTTTGTTTTGACCTATCTGTACTCTGTTTGTCACAAACATTTATTTTATGTTCATTCCGGCTGGTTTTCACATATTAATAAACTTCCAGCTGATTTGGGATAAGTGTGACTATAGCGTAATACATAGAACCTGTATAAAGTTAGATCATTCTGTACAACCTCTGTAGACCAACAACCCTTTGTGAGCTGCAAATATTGGTTGTTGCACAGAGGTTGTTGCTGTACAGAGGTTAAATTCATAGTAAATATCAGTTTAACTTTAAGGAAATTTTAAATGTGTTGTAATTATAGAGGTTGTTGCTCTACAGAGGGTTGCTCTTGAGAGGTTGTACTGTATTCTTTTATTTTTCTGATGATTTTGACAAGAACTGTCAAACAGTTTGTAGCACAATAAGAATAAGTTCCTGATTAAACATAATATTTTAATAGAAAATTGATTTCATCTAATGATCTGTGTTTGAGGATTCAGAATATTTCCTTAGTATATTAAACACAGAGCTTCAGGATTTGCTGAGTCTAAGCATCAATATAAAACATCAGTACATAGGGAATCACCCGTATTTGAACCCGGTCGCCAGATTTGACAACACGGGCACTAACCCCTGAGCTACAGAGGAATAACCTTTAGACTGGTAGTTTAACTGTTTTGATTTCTGGAAATGTTTTGTTTTGGATGACTGATGCTGATTTCAACCTTTATATTGACAGTTTGTTGATTGCCTATGTTGACACTAAGACAGATGCTACAGGGTCTACATATACATGGAAAGGATACGTGTTTGCTGCCTCCTTGTTTGTTGTTGCTACGATACAATCTGTATTCTTTCATCAAAACTTTCACATCAGTATGACTGCAGGAATGAGAATAAAGTCAGCTCTTATAGCAGCAGTGTATGAGAAGGTGAGCTTTTTATTTGACCTTGACATTATTCTACAGGTCCTGGGTTCGATCCCTGGCTGCTTCATACCAAATACGAAATAAAAATGGTACCGGAATTTTCCTTGCTAGATGCTCCGCATTAAAGGGAAAATGGCTTATCTTCTTAGACATACCCTTGTGGTGATGGATAACATCAGAAATGAGGTATCGAGAGTGATTAATATCAGTTAAAAAAAGTTGTTTCACAATTGACCTTATATAAATTAGTATAAACTAAAACCTTCAACCAGGCTTAAAGTCACATTTTGTAAAGAAACTCACTAATAAAACGAAAGGTTCTGTTAATATGGTTGATATATCTGTTTATTTTGTAAATACTAATGATGTAGAATGAATTGGTTGCTGCATTTACTTAAAAAAGTTTTATAGAAATCATTTACCATTTTGTGGATGTGTATTTCAGGCTTTGACAATGAACAGTGAAGCTAAGAAATCCTCAACAGTTGGTGAGATAGTAAACCTGATGTCTGTGGATTGCCAGAGATTACAGGATATGACTGGTGAGATATTGAAATAAAGTAGAGTTTTAATGGTCCGTCCATTTAAAGAATAGTGAAGTGGCATGAATTGTTGGCTTCGTCTATAGATCTGTTACAATAAAACTAATGTTTTCGTCAGTACAAAACAAACTAATTCTCTAAAAAGGAGAACAGGAAGGATTCAGCTCTAGTAAGGACATATATACATGAGATGAGAAATATACAGTTGGTCAAATTTACATGTTATTACAATTACATTTATTGATGGCACTTTCTACAAGATTCAACTGATGCATATTTTGTTCTTGGTCTAAATTCTCATTTTACTTTATTGTCAGTTACAAGTTTAGCTTTAATGTTTAATGAATGTTTCAGGTTACCTGTGGATGTTATGGTCCTCTCCCCTACAGGTCATTCTGGCTATGGTATTGCTGTGGAACACACTCGGACCATCTGTCCTGGCTGGTCTCGCAATCATGGTGCTACTCATCCCATTGAACGGATTTTTGGCAATGAAACAGCGAAAATATCAGATAACACAGATGGGATTAAAAGATGAGAGAATTAAACTGATGAATGAAGTACTAAATGGAATTAAGGTGATATATTTGTCCTAGGACAAAGATCTAATGATTACATGTTTTGTGCATCCATTGATGAAAATAGTCTAGTTAATACATGCCTACAAGTAATTGCCCAATAAATAAAAGTGTCCATTACATCAATTTTTTATGTTCATATTGGTAAAGTGTCAAGTACATTTATGTGTACATTTAGGTAGTATCCTGTTCATTTGTATATCCATTTAGGAAGTATCCTGTTAATTTATATGTCTATCTACAAAGTATCCTGTTAATTTGTCTGTCCATTTGCATAGTATCCTGTTCATTTGTATGTCCATTTAGGAAGTAGCCTGTTCATATGCATGTCCATTTAGGAAGTATCCTGTTCATTTGTATGTCTATTTGCATAGTATCCTGTTCATTTGTATGTTCATTTAGGAAGTATCCTGTTCATTTGTATGTCTATTTACATAGTATCCTGTTCATTTGTATGTTCATTTACATAGTATCCTGTTCATTTGTATGTTCATTTAGGAAGTATCCTGTTCATTTGTATGTCCATTTAGGAAGTATCCTGTTCATTTGTATGTCTATTTACATAGTATCCTGTTCATTTGTATGTTCATTTGCATAGTATCCTGTTCATTTGTATGTCTATTTGCATAGTATCCTGTTCATTTGTATGTCTATTTACATAGTATCCTGTTCATTTGTATGTTCATTTAGGAAGTAGCCTGTTCATATGTATGTCCATTTAGGAAGTATCCTGTTCATTTGTATGTCTATTTGCATAGTATCCTGTTCATTTGTATGTTCATTTAGGAAGTATCCTGTTCATTTGTATGTCTATTTACATAGTATCCTGTTCATTTGTATGTTCATTTACATAGTATCCTGTTCATTTGTATGTTCATTTAGGAAGTATCCTGTTCATTTGTATGTCCATTTAGGAAGTATCCTGTTCATTTGTATGTCTATTTACATAGTATCCTGTTCATTTGTATGTTCATTTGCATAGTATCCTGTTCATTTGTATGTTCATTTAGGAAGTAGCCTGTTCATTTGTATGTCCATTTGCATAGTATCCTGTTCATTTGCATGTTCATTTACATAGTATCCTGTTCATTTGTATGTTCATTTAGGAAGTATCCTGTTCATTTGTATGTTCATTTAGGAAGTATCCTGTTCATTTGTATGTCTATTTACATAGTATCCTGTTCATTTGTATGTTCATTTGCATAGTATCCTGTTCATTTGTATGTTCATTTAGGAAGCAGCCTGTTCATATGTATGTCCATTTAGGAAGTATCCTGTTCATTTGTATGTCTATTTACATAGTATCCTGATCATTTGTATGTCCATTTGCATAGTATTCTGTTCATTTGTATGTTCATTTAGGAAGTATCCTGTGCATTTGTATGTCTATTTACATAGTATCCTGTTCATTTGTATGTTCATTTACATAGTATCCTGTTCATTTGTATGTTCATTTACATAGTATCCTGTTCATTTGTATGTCCATTTGCATAGTATCCTGTTCATTTGTTTGTCCATTTAATGAAAAGTGGTCAAATTGAATGTAGGTTTGGTCAAGACCATTAGTTAGACAAAATATACTTGATCAGTCATGATTTTATTTGGGTACATCATTGTACATTTTTTCTCAAATTTGTAAATGCTTTTTGATATGAACAAATATTATATTCTATTGTCTGGTTCCCGGGTCTTGTAGGTACTGAAGCTGTATGCATGGGAACCATCTTTTGAGCAAAAAGTGCAAGATGTCAGAGATAAAGAATTGAATGTCATAAAGAAAGCAAGTTATCTAAGTGCTGTAAGCACTTTCTTCTGGACGTCTGCTCCTTTCTTGGTGAGTTATCATTATTATTACCTTGTTCTCTGCATGATCCTTACTTGCTATGTTACGTCCATCATCATGCAGTTGAGGTATCTTAGTTACGAGTGTCTAGAGCGTTATTATTGCTGACATTTATACTCTGGGTTGACTATGAAAAAATACCAACATACACTGAGTTTTCAGGTATGCCAAACATACACATGTTTTGAAATGTCTTTGTAAATGTAGGATTATATTTATTGCATAATTATGATGATGCTAAGGAAAAAATAAAATCCCTAGGAAAACTCACAGGAGAACGGATAGTGATGCATGCAGGCCCTTTGAGTATGATTATAGATATGATGTGTAATACTTATTACATAATTGTAAAAACCACCTTTTTGAAAACTTAAATGATAATTATGTAATTATAATGCTATTGTATGTTACAGGTAACCTTAGCTACATTTGCTACATATATTCTGATAGACAATACCAACTATTTGGATGCACAGAAAGCGTTTGTGTCACTGTCATTGTTTAACATTCTACGATTTCCAATCAACCTTCTACCTATGATTATTTCATATGTTATACAGGTATGTATGATACAAGATACAAGAAAATTTATTTAACGTCGGATACAATATACATAGTAACACAAGCTAACAGCTTTTTTCCGACAAACAATTGTAAATAGTATAACAAATTAAAAACAGCTATAAAAGAAAAACATGGTTATTTAAGATACAAGGAAAAACATTATGAGGCTCATATTATCACAGTTTAAAGAATATCAATATATTCAATGTTAAGAAATGAAGAAGTACGTAATAATCTTGACAAAATAAAAATTAAAAAAAATATATTAAGATTTATAATAAATTAGACATACAGTTCGTAACAAAAGCAAATATATTATTCAGCTATGAGATTAAATTTATCGCATTTTACTTAATATTCCACACAGTATATACAGCACATCACATAAAACAATTCATATTAAGCAGATTACTGTAACAGTGGAAAAATCATGTCCGTACTATTAAGATATGAGAAATAAAATAAGTTGGAGTTTTTAAACAATAGTAAAATATGAATTAGAAGATACATGTATATAAATATATTACTTGATTTGAGTATGATAATGTGAAGCAACTGATACTATTAAAGCCCAATCAGTCATAATGCAATATATAATGACAAGGGTGTTGTGACAATGTATGATGCTGGTGTTAATCTCAGTTCATTATGTCAAAGGGTTTGAACCTTACAAAATTGTGTCCGCGCTCCATAACTTTTCAATGCCCGGAGGCAACTTTCAGAACCAAGTTGCAACCAAGCTGATTGCTATAAAGTCAAGGTCACAGTTCACTATAATTAAAGTGATGGGGGATTATAGCAGTTTTTACACTGCCTTGTTATTATTATTATGATTGTTTATTTCAGTGTAATGTATCATTGGGTCGTATCAGTAGATTTCTACAGACAGGAGACTTAGACCCAGATAATGTACAACATACAGAAATAGCTGGTAAGTTTGTGCCATCATTTCATTGTTCGTTGTAGAATGCTGACAAATCATCTATACTGGCCTGATATGAAGTATGCCTCCCACATTATAGGAGGATGACACGCCCTTGCTTAGTATGTGGGATTTATGAGCAATTTGTAGCATATTTCAGGATGCAGAAGCGTTGTATGCAGTACACAGTAAAAAAATATTTTTGTATTCAATACGCAAGATTTCCTAAAAAAATGTTTTTGGCCATTAATCTATACTAAATTTTTTATTCTAACACGATCTGCGGATTAATCGTTTAAATATAGAGTGGACCTAACAATGTTTTATTACCCCCATAAAACATACCTATCAAATTGGCTGTTTCTATTTACGCCCAGTATCACGTGACATATTTATGAATGAATGAACGTAAACTTTATAGTAAATTTTCCTCGAGTCACGATGACAAGGCGAGTTGCACGAGAATCCAGTGTTACAGCTATGACGCATCTATTTTTAGAAACTCCAATATACTCTAGAAACCAAGTTTTATTAAAGCTTCTGATAATCAATTCATTTATATTTTTCATTTTATGAAATAGATACCATATACTCGTGTTATTAAAATTGTTTCAATGTTTAAAATGTGGTATTTCCTTCAGAAAATTACGAAGGTCGTTTTCATTAACGAGGGAGGTAATTGTACCAGCTAATAAGCCACTCAATTTCAGCGTGGAATTATGTTCAATGTCAAATGGGTGAAAATGGAATGCGCGCAGTTAAATAGTGCGGGATATTATCGTATTCAGAATCGAAATAAAAACTCTGTTCTTGTATATTGTCGGTGAATAAAACACGGGCACTCGTTCGGATGCGGAAAATTAAATCACTCGTGCTACGCACTCGTGATTTAATTTTTCCGCATCCGAACTCCTGCCCATGTTTTATTCACCGACAATAAATGCGAACAGATTTTTATTTCTTAAACAATGTCATGAAGCAATATTCTTAGTTAAAAGTATTCAGGACTTGGTGAAAAAATAAGAAGTATTCAGGATTCCTGGTGGTGGGGGGGCTGTATATATATATCTGGTTGGATGTCCGCACTTGTTCTCCTTATAACCACTGGTCTTATTGCAATGAAACTTCACATTTATGCCAGTGGTACAAAGCCTAGTAGTGCATATTATCAGGAATTTTAGATTGGATGATTCTTGCTGAAGTTGTATGGCCCATTGTGGGATACATACTTTTTATGTCAAAAGCCCTTTTTTATGACTGATTATTGATGAGTTGGCATTTTTATTGTAGATCATGCACTGTCTATTGATAAAGGTGTATTTGCCTGGGGAAAGCACGACAAACCAACACTCTCCAAGTAAGTGATATTTCTATAATAAAGATCAATTATGATGATGAAAATTGTGTCTCATCATAACAATTTGTCTGTCATGTGTGATGATCTTTTGAATTTACATATTCTCTCCTCATTAATTATCTACCTATGACTTTTTGGTGATATCTTAATACCGATAGGTATTGACTTTCACAATGATTGATATTTCAGTATCAATTAACCTTCACAATGAATGATTGTTTGCTACAGATTTACATTATGATTAATATCTTGGTATTGACCTCCACAATGATTGATATCTCAGTGTTGACCTTCACAATGATTGATATCTCAGTATAGACCTTCACAATGATTGATATTTCATTATAGACCATCACAATGATTGATATTTCATTATAGACCATCACAATGATTGATAGCTTGGTATTGACCTTCGCAATGATTGATATCTTGGTATTGACCTACACAATGATTGATATCTTGGTATTGATCTTCACAATGATTGATATCTTGGTATTGACCTACACAATGATTGATATCTTGATATTGACCTACACAATGATTGATATCTTGATATTGACCTACACAATGATTGATATCTTGGTATTGACCTTCACAATGATTGATATCTTGGTATTGACCTTCACAATGATTGATATCTTGGTATTGACCTACACAATGATTGATATCTTGATATTGACCTACACAATGATTGATATCTTGGTATTGACCTTCACAATGATTGATATCTTGGTATTGACCTTCACAATGATTTATAACTTGGAATGACCTACACAATGATTGACATCTTGGTATTGACCTTCACAATGAGTGATATCTTGGTATTGACCTTCACAATGATTGATATCCTTCCCAATGATTGATATCTTGGTATTGACTTTTACAATGATTGATATCTCAGTGTAAACCTTCACAATGATTAATTCTTTGGTAATAACCTTCACAAGGATTAATATCTGAAAATCAACCTTCACACTATTTGAAAATATCTCGATAATAACCTTCATAATAATTAATATTCCTCAGTATTTACATTCGCAATGATTTATATTTCAGTATTAACCTTGAGATTGGTGATGGTCAGTTGGTGGCTGTAGTTGGGCAGGTTGGTTGTGGCAAGTCCTCCTTAATATCAGCATTCCTTGGTGAAATGGAAAAGAATCAAGGAAAGGTTAAGGTCAAAGTAAGTTGTGGCTAATAGAGTTGATTTATGATAGTGCCTCCTTAAAAGGTAGTGGGTCAGTTTGACTTATGGATCTACTTTCTGAGCTCATTTACTTCCGAAATAAGTTCAACTCTTATTATTATTAAAATGCCAGTCAGGTGGCATGAAGGCACAAAGCAAGCATTATTTAATTAGCTGGCAGCTCACTGGCTGGCAATATCAGAATGAACCTCTGCAAAGAATCAAACTAAGTCTTTAAAAGTGTTACTACAGTACTAAGGTGTATACCTTAGAGCATTAACGCAGCCACAGAAGATGGTTGACTAATACAGACCTGCCTCCCCTGGAGCAAGACAGTTTGTAACATAATGATAGCAAACGTTTACTACAGGCAAATTGATCATGAGAGGGCTAATTGTTTTATCCCTTGTTAGTTTAAGTAAGACAGACACAAAGGTAATTGTATTTTTACTATTTTAAGGGTCTGTAGTCTACAATGTATGTTAGACAAACACACATATATTGACTTTTTGGAGTCTGTTGCCTTTGTGAGTCAAACACACATAATATATATTGACTGTTTTAGGGGTCTGTAGCCTATGTACCACAGCAAGCTTGGATCCAGAATGCCACGGTGAGAAATAACATTCTATTCGGTAAGGATGAGGACAGGAACAAATACCAACAGGTACTAGATGCATGTGCTCTCGGACCAGATCTTGAAATACTCCAAGGTGGAGATCTGACAGAAATTGGAGAAAAGGTAAATCATTGTCAGTTTGGTACATAAGTTGTTCCGAGATCACATTTAAACAGTACTTTCTTTTCATAAAGCATTGTTACTATTTATCATTTATATTTGCTTTATCTTTATTTATTATCAAGAAATTTGGTAACAAACTATTTTGCTTATTTATGAATTTGGGGTCGATGGTCATACAACTTGTATAATTTCATTGTTTAAAATCACTATACATGTATCATTTTTGCGTGCTTTAGTATGATATGAGTGTTTACATCTTATCATGCCCCCCCATCTTTGATGAGGAGGTATATTGCTTTGCACATGTCTGTCGGTCTGTCTGTTTGTCAGTCGGTACTAGACCAAATGGTTTCCGTTCAATAACTCAAGAATGCTTTGCCCTAGAATCTTCAAACTTTACATATAGGTTGGTCATCAACAGTAAATGACCCTATCAATTTTGAGGTCAGAAGGTCAAAAGTCAAGGTCACTGTGACCTTTACCTTTTCTGACTATAAGGCTGCCATGGGGACATACATCTCTTGATCATATTTGTGTCTGTGCTATTTAGCAACATGCAACTGATAAAAGTGTTGAGACGTGTGAACACCAAGAGATGAGGCTAATATTGTTGACATGTTCAGTCATGAACATACTTTGGGAGCTCCCATCTGTTCTACTGCTGTCACATAAAAATATAGTATCTATTTCATCAATTCAGGCCTGCTTCTTCTATTTTAATACATGTAGAATGTTTGTACTATATGAATATTGTATTACAGGGTATCAACCTATCGGGGGGACAGAAACAACGTGTCAGTTTGGCCCGTGCTGTGTACAACAATGCTGACATATATCTTCTCGATGATCCTCTCAGTGCTGTAGATTCACATGTTGGAAAACATATCTTCAATAAAGTTATAGGATCTAAAGGACTGCTTCGTAATAAAGTAAATATCATTATAATAAACATTTAAGTCTTTAATAATAAGGAAAGTGTTCATTCAATAGAAATAAGAATTACAGTTCTCTTGTTTAAAACTTTTGAACTCTTGGTCAATTTTTGCTCAACAATTTGAGGCATTAGAGTTGTTTTTATCTTTTGTGAAATTTATCAATATGTACTGTTAAACCTTGGTACAAAGCATGTCAAACAAAGCACTGCTTTTTCCTGCTCTCTCATACCCTTATGCCCATGGCTACTATCAGAAGTGAGGTGTCAAATTGTAAATATAAGTTGAAGAATTTGTTTAAAAATCAACCTAAAATAAATCAGTGTTTATATACTGGTACATCAAATTACAGGCAATGTAAATTGTTAGTAACACTTCGTTAGGAGAAATGTAATTAAGAAAGATGATGATAATGAACCAGTTAAATTTGATTCTGAAGAGATGGCTACTGTTGACCAAAGGGATTCGACCCGATAAAATATCTTTCACATCTATACTATGAATACATAAGACAGGGGTCTTTCTTTATGACTGGCCCTCATATACCCAACTCAACATTATGTCCAATATTTTAAACAAGCCGAATACAATCATTTAATTTGTACTGCACACTTCAAAACAATATAATATTATACATAAAAAATACAACTTTTATCAATACACGTACACAATGTCGCCTGTGTCGAGCATAGAATGTTCACAAAATGCGTAAAACCCGGTTTGACGACATAACCCTGCACAGACAGAAACTAGAAAACGGCCTTCGATAAAGAAGAGAAATCATTATTTACACACGATCTCAGGATATTAGTACGAAGTGTGCAGTACAAATTAAATGATTGTATTCGGCTTGTTTAAAATATTGGACATAATGTTGAGTTGGGTATATGAGGGCCAGTCATAAAGAAAGACCCCTGTCTTATGTATTCATAGTATAGATGTAAAAGATATTTTTATCGGGTCGAATCCCTTTGCTGTTGACAGGTTACTTATTTCGAGAAGTAAATGATATTTCTATATATTGTAGACAAGAGTGTTGGTAACTCATGGTGTACATTGGTTACCTATGGTTGATACTATAGTTGTTATGGTTGATGGTAAGATATCAGAGTTAGGATCTTATGAAGAACTGATGTCACATGACGGAGCATTCGCTCAGTTCCTCAAGGTATATCTTACACAGGAACATGACGATGAGGAAGAAGAAGACCCAGAAGGTACATATGTCTTTTAGTTAAATTTAATCCATGCTTTTCTGTCTTTTTGTAATTGCCTTAAAACATGCACACTGTAAAATTATTTAATATCAAATTGTGAAAAAAGACCATTTCGTGGGGACATAGTTTTAAGGATTAGGCAAGGTAAAAATTCACACAATTATTTTGTTTCCCGTAATATACCTGCAATGAGATATCTTGTATACTTAAAGTCCTGCTCTTGTCTATCACAGTTTATATAAATTGTTTATTACAGTACAACAGATTAAGAGTAAGATTTTGGAGAGGGTAGAATCAGTCACATCTGATGGTACTGGTATATCAGGAGAGGATGATGTACCCACTAGGCTTAAACCACTGTAAGTATACTGTCTGTTTTATTGTTTCATTGCATTCCACTGAGACTGTCATAAGGTGTGGTCATTTAGGGCCCTACCCGTCCAGAGACTAAAAAGCACTGATGCAAATATTTTCTAGAGTCTCGTATTTGAGGCCTTTATTTCTTCAAAAACATGCTTATTTTGGTAATTTCTCAAATTTTCACCAAGGCAAGCATCTCGGTGTGCCTCAGTGTGGCTATGGGCCTGTAATTCGTTTTTTTCCTTGCCAGTTTGGCCAATGACCCTTGACATATAATAGACTACTTGAAGGTTAATTTTGTTTTACGTTATGTTCTGCTTTCTGTCAATCAGCTTGTCTGTAATACTATGTAGAAATATTTTCATACCAGTTTTTACAATCCATTTAGTTCTAAAACAAAGAAGAAGCCACCATTGGTACGTACCATATCTAGTATTGATGATGCAGCTGTCAAGTCTGAGAAGATCAGTGATGGAAAGAAGGAAGCAGATAAACTCATAGAAGCTGAGAAAGCCGAGAAAGGAAATGTAAGTATTGTACAACCTAGATGCCTCAAACTTCTATCTTTGGACAGGGGAAATACTTTGATCCATCAACTTCTTGAGGCATCTATTGTATAATAGTACAGTACAACCTCTCGAGAGCGGCCCTTTGTAGACCAACAACCTCTCCAGAGCAACCCTTTGTAGAGCAACAACCTCTCCAGAGCGACCCTTTGTAGAGCAACAACCTCTCCAGAGCGGCCCTTTGTAGAGCAACAACCTCTCCAGAGCGGCCCTTTGTAGAGCAACAACCTCTCCAGAGCGGCCCTTTGTAGAGCAACAACCTCTCGATATCTACACCTTCAACATTTCCCTTAGCTGATATTTACTATAAATTTAACCTCTACAGGTAGAGCAACAACCTCTGTACAATACCCAATATTTGCAGATCCCAAAGGGTGTTGCTCTACAGAGGTTGTACTGTACATCATTTTGATGAGATGAAAGAATCTGTTAGTTAGGGGTTTGAGCAAAAACTGTTTGAGGCATCGAAATTCTACTGTATTGACAAAGTAATTGAATGAATCCATTTTTAGATTATAATTGGTTAAACTGTTCTGGCATTAGTACTGTTTTGCTTTGTAGAATGATTTGATGTTATAAACTAAGGAGTTTCATTATGTTATATTGTATCAGAAAGTTAGTTGACCTGAGGAAGGTATTTTTAACTGGATGAAGGAATAATTAACATTAAGATAAACCTTCCATCAACACAGACTGATTGAAAAACTAACACAAAAAATAGGGATAGGGGTTTCTAGTGTTTTATTAGAATTAATGCATACACTTTTAGACTTCAAATAGTCTTGACCAATTTTATATGCACAAAGAATGAAACAAACAAGACATTTTCAAAATCATTGACAATTCGCAGAAATTTGTCTAGAGTAAATTTGATCAACTTAAGTTAGATAGCTATCTATGGAGTTCATTACACATGTATGTATGTACTAATATTAACTGATATTAAAGTATTGGCATTTTTTTTTTATATTTGTAGGTATCATTGCATGTATACATGAAGTATATGTCAGCAGTAGGAGGCTGGGCAGTCCTTGCAATTTTTCTGTTGTTCATTGCCTTTCAAGGGGCCACAATATATTCGAGTATATGGTTGGCTGATTGGACAGATGACTCCTTTCTCAAAAATATAAGCAATGTGAACAGTACAGAGTATCAAAGCAAGAACTACATGTATTTGGGTGTCTATGGTGCATTAGGAGTTGGCTCAGGTTAGTTGATTACTTTCATACTGTGTTAGGTAATCCTCAATATGAGGAAACATAAAAAGGACATGACGTTGGCTTAGAATGAGAATAGGCTGATTAGAAGCGCCTTGTGATGCAGATTTCAAATATGCATGAGTCTTATAAGGTCGCACTTGTGACCTTATAAGACTCATGCATATTTGGAATCTGCATCACAAGGCGCTTCTTATCAGCCTATTTTCATGAAAAATCGGAACTTTATGAAGCAATTTAAACTAAAATTTGTGATCATTTTCATGATTTAAACAAAAAATGTCAGGTTCCAGTATGTCCACAAAATGTGTGAGATTTGATCAATTTGCCTCCGATCATGCATGAGTGGAGTCTCCAATGTGTAAAACTCAAGCATGATGCAGCGGATCTGGCATATATTAATACACAGTACTGTGTGATCAACTCGTTTATTATACCTCACGTGACCTCTCTATGTATTTTCCCCATAGACCTTCCGTGTGATATTTTGTTCGATCACTATGTGATATTTTGTTCGATCACTACTAGTAAAAATGAGGCTGGGCTATTTATAGAAATTTGTTCTATTTGAGTCCGGAAAACACCCTGCTAGAGAGTATCCGTATGCTATTTATATGTTTGTGTATATTTCACATGCTATTTTTAGCTCACCTGTCACAAAGTGACAAGGTGAGCTTTTGTGATCGCTCTTCGTCCGTCGTCCGCCGTCCGTCCGTCCGTCCGTCCGTTCACAATTGCTTGTGAACACACTATAGGTCACAAATTTAGCCTGATCAATATGAAACTTGATCACAATGATCATCTTCATACAATCTAGGTCAAGTTCGATATTGGGTCATCTGGGGTCAAAAACTAGGTCACTAGGCCAAATCAAAGGAAAACCTTGTGAACACATTAGAGGTCACAATTTGAGCCTAATCTTTATGAAACTTGATCACAATGATCATCTCTATAAAATCTAGGTCAAGTTCGATATTGGGTCATCTGGGGTTAAAAACTAGGTCACGAGGCCAAATCATTGAAAAAGCTTGTGAACACACTAGAGGTCGCAATTTGAGCCTAATCTTTATGAAACTTAATCACAATGATCATCACAACAAAATTTAGGTCAAGTTCGATATTGGGTCATCCGGGGTCAAAAACTAGGTCACAAGGTCAAATCATAGAAAAACCTTGTGTAGACACTAGATGTCACAATTTTGACTTAATATCTATGAAACTTGGTCACAATGATCATCTCAACAAAATCTAGGTCAAGTTCGAAATTGGGTCATCCGGGGTCAAAAACTAGGTCACAAGGTCAAATCATAGAAAAACCTTGTGTAGACACTAGAGGTCACAATTTTGACTTAATCTCTATGAAACTTGGTCACAATGATCATCTCAACAAAATCTAGGTCAAGTTCAATATTGGGTCATCTGGGGTCAAAAACTAGGTCACAAGGTCAAATCATAGAAAAACCTTGTGTAGTCACTAGAGGTCACAATTTTGACCTAATCTTTATGAAACTTGGTCACAATGATCATCACAACAAAATCTAGGTCAAGTTTGATATTGGGTCATCTTGGGTAAAAAACTAGGTCACAAGGTCAAATCATAGAAAAACCTTGTGTAGACACTAGAGGTCACAATTTTGACTTAATCTTTATGAAACTTGGTCACAATGATGTCATGTACATCTTGGTCATGTACTGCTATAACAGGTGAGCGACCTAGGGCCCTTTGGGCCCTCTTGTTAGTAAATCTTGTCGATTTCAACCGTTGAAACTGACAAGATTTACTAAATATAGCACCAAATCATTAGAAACTTTATACGGACTGAGATTGTACATGTAAAATTATCATAACGGCAATCTAAGTTCTGCTTCCATTTGTTGACATTTTATTTTGTAAAATGGTTGTAATTTTGTTCGGTATAATAAAATAAATAACACATGGCTGCTCGGGTGACAGTAAATAATACCAACCCATGAATAGTCATATCACCCTCGGCTTTGCCTCGGGTGATATAACTATTCTCGGGTTGGTATTATTTACCATCACCCTCGCAGCCATGTGTTATTTATATAATATTACATTTGTAAAACATAACATGTATTTTATTTCAGCTTTTATTGTATTGGTATACGCACTTCTGTGTGCTGTAAGAATGATACGAGCATCTAGAATTCTACATAATGGCATGCTGGCTAATGTCCTCAAACTACCAATGGCATTCTTCGATACCACACCCTTAGGACGTGTTGTCAACAGGTACGATCATAACCACTCAGAAAATCTTTTTACGATAATGATTTAGTATGTTGCATTGTGGGTGTGGAATGAAGATATTGTAACAGCGACTGTTTCTTACCACAACTGAGTACCAGACATGGGGTTTTCAGGTTCATGGAGTTACCTCCCTTTGCTCTGTTACCTTAGATTTAAGACAAAATGTTCTCTGACTAATTGCATATTCCATGTTCTGCTTGTAAATGTCTCCCAATTTGTGTAACAAATCTCCTGGCTGGAATTCAGGGTGGGTGGCTTTTGGTTGCCCATAAAAGGACAACATCTAGCCGGAATATTCAGCCTCCTATGATATATTTAGATCATCCTATCGTGTCATTTCATCATCTCATCATTGCTATGTGCCTTCTCACTATCTTTAGGATTGTTTGGTAGATGGGGTGATACGAATTTGACCATTATAGTGCACCAAACTCATAGCCTGAAAATGCCTGCTGCCCCCCAATTTGACAAAATATGTGCATGAATGCTTCAGCTGCTGTATAATGTGTTTTGATAGAGTAAGATTTGAACAGAATTTTATGTAAACAGTAGTTGAGTTACAATTTTAGCTCATGGTGATTATTATTTATATGTTTCATGTATAGTTTTATAAATATTTTTACAGACTAACCCGTCAGAATAGTGAAATGTGTAATGTTATTTGATGTTTTACTTGTTGTTTTCAAATCAATCATGAAAAGATTGAGAAGATTGACTTTGACTTTATATCATTTATAACTTCATAGTCAGAGGCCATTATGTTCAAGTGGTGTGCATTACAATATGTAGGGGTGTCAATATTCCTGATTAATCTGGAATTCCAGATTGATCTATCTTGAAAAAGCTATATGCTTTCTGACCATAATAAAAGATTTTTGATGAAAATATTTCAAGAAATGGCAAAATAATGTTCAATTCATTGTTAATTGAAGGATTTTATTTAATACAAACTGAGTTTAATATGGAAACAATGTGGTTGAAGTGACATGAAGGCTTCTTTTTTGCCAAAAATGGTCAGACGCCTATATTTTCAGGATTTTTAATTTGGCTCTGTTGACTCACCGCTGAATATGTTCCACACCGTTGTATTGGGCGCTGCGCAAACATGTAAAATTGATGCAATACATCCAATAGTGCATCAAAGTTGGTACGATACTCAACACTTTCAACGAACCTCATTATGTTTGGCTGGCATTTATAATTGTCTTATAAGGTTGAGACTGTAAAACAGTGGTACAGTCAACTCTCACAGGACCGTGGAAATTACTTCGACATAACGAAAATTCGAGATAGAATTTTCGGCATCAAAGTTGCAAGTTTTCTAGTTTCTGTCATTTTACGCTGCCATATTGTTACGGCCGTAAGAACGACATATTCATGAAACTTGCTTGTTTTAATATTTATGTACATGTATTCCTCTTCGAGAAAATGCATATTATTCAGTTTCGTTGGTGTACGTTGTTGTTTAAAGCACTCACTCATTTTTACATGTTTTAACATCTTGCCTTCTTTAATTATTATTTTTACAAACAATTGTTCGAAATGACATGTTTATTGATGTTTGGACGTAACTCGAATCTTTATGACAGGTTTGCGCAAATTGTTGCTTACAAATATTTGTTCAATAATGGAAGGTGCGAAAATTACAGGTAATTCGGATATTTCAGACTGGCGAGGTGTGAAAAACATTCGACGCTAGTCAAATACGATCAGTCTTCGACCCGACTTCGAGATGAACAATAGATTTAAAGTCCGAATTAGTTAATCGGGACCAAAAAATAATTCGACATAACGAAAACTTCGAGCCGAATTCGAGCCATAACTTTGAGATAGGTCTCGAGATTTCATATAGACAAAGAAGGAGAAAAATCGGGACTTGAAAAAAACTTCGACATAACGGAAAATTCGATATAAGCGAGTTCGTGATAACGAGAGTTGACTGTACTTGTAAATATTATAATTTTACGTCTTAGACTGTAAAGACTAATAAATTGAAAATAAACCATAACATGGTATATATTATATGCATATCAATTAAAAAATACTAATATATTGTATGTAAGATTCTTGCTTGATATACATTATAATAGTATGGAGATATTAACTTGATCCTGAATTTATGCATGAATATATTTTTAGGTTCTTTGTGCTAAATATATCAATTTCTGCAGCAAATCATGCATGAAACTTTTAGCGTATTTGTAATACTTTCCACTTACGGATATGAAAACAAGCAGAGTTGTTGAAATAAGCAAGACATCAGCTGTTTTGTTAATATGCTGATGGAAGATCTGAGGCTCAGGTTTATATCTCCACACTATAATAGTATGACAACCCACAGTGCATGTATCAGTATCAACCGGATAAATCTGCTAGTACAAGCATGATTAGCCTTCATTTTCCTTTTGCTGAACAGATTCTCCCGAGATGTGGAAGTGGTCGATAACAGCCTACCCATGAACTTTCGCATGTTTTTAATGACATTTTTTGGGGCATTAAGTTGTTTTGTTGTCATTAGCTACAGTACTCCATATTTCTTAATCTTCATAATACCATTGATTGTATTATATTACCTCCTACAGGTGAGTATTCTACGTGTACAGTGTAATCATTGTTACATGAAACAATCTCAGTACATCTACTGTCAAACTCGGCCCCGATCTCCAGAAGCATCTCAAGTAGAATCTTAGCTCAATTCAGATTTTGCTCGCATCAGAGTTTGAAATTTTACTGTAATAAACTCAGAATAATGTTTTTGTTTTGTGATGCCAATTTTGAGTACAATCTCACATGAACATGGATGTAAAGACACATGCCAATATTTGAGATAAGATTTTGCTTCGAATGAGATACTTCTGGAGATCGGGGCCTGTGTGTATCTACATTGGTACAATCATATAATAAAAACAGACCATCAAAATTCAAAAATATAAATCTGCACAATGATTTATTGGTTTGACATGATCTAAGCAAGAGTAAAATTTAATACAGTCTCCAAAATAATCTTCATATGACCAAAAAGAGAGGTTAATTTTTATGCTTTTGATTTTTCAATAAATGCATCAGACTTATTCCACAATTTTACCACATGTGAATTGTTTGGGAAAGTATTCTTCATGTTATAGTACATCTACCAATAAAACCACTTTAAATCAACTACCATTCTGCGATAGTTAAATTTACATCTTTCAAAAAGTGTTCTTCATAATAAGTCCATTCTCGTTCACCAGAGTATTCTTTGTCCGAAACATTAGTCAGGGAACTTGACTATCTACTGATGCATGAGGATGAATAAGTCTTGAGTAGATATCTTTTAATTTGGCATATGAAAACTATAGTTCTAATAATTATAGTCCTTACCTAGCTACATTGTATACTCCTTACCAAAGTTACCCAGAACAGATCCCGACAGTGTCTTGACAGTGCCAGTTGTCCCTTTGGTGCAACAAGCTTGTATCTCACTGTACAGTAGATAGTAAGATACAACCTTGTTGTACCAAAGGGACAAGTCCTGTAGATTGTTGCATGTAGCGATGGAGACAGACTTGTATACTCGTAATAGCTGCATGTGTATACCATTAACTCATTTTGCTTCAATTTGTATTTGAATTTAAAACACCATAACAACAACATATCACCATTAGATGAGGTATACAGTCAATGGCCTGAATGGTGACTAGAGAAATTGACACATTTTTCTTAAGTATTTATAAGCAATGCCAACAGTTTTGCATTTATACTTCAATTTTATGCATGCATTCAATATTTATGCACTTGTATTCCAAATTTACATACATGCAATGTTTTTGCACTTGAATTCCAAATTAACATACATGCAATTTTTATGCACTTGCATTCCAAATCAACATAGTCCTATGTAATGTTTATGCACTTGCATTCCAAATTTACATACATGCAATGTTAATGTACTTGCATTCCAAATTTACATAGTCCTATGTAATGTTTATGCACTTACATTCCAAATTTACATACATGCAATGTTTATGCACTTGCATTCCAAATTTACATAGTCCTATTTAATGTTTATGAACTTGCATTCCAAATTTACATACATGCAATGTTTATGCACTTTCAGTCCAAATTTGAGCTCTTTAAACATTGAACACATACACCTTATTCCCATGTATTTCTGTTGTAATAGTGTATGATAATGACAATAACGGCTTTATTTTCTGTGGATAAAATAATTGGCAAACCAATTTTCATTATGATTCACACAAAACACTATACTCCAAAAGTTCCTTCACACTCCTCAAAATATGCAATTCACTAAAACTGACAAACGCCAGTCCACAATTAACAAGTTTCCTTGCATATGATAAGGTAAGGTTTAGAATGGAAGCTTGTTGTCAGTGATTCCAAGTCTCAGTCCTCTTGAAATAACCATTGTTATTAAGTTATTTACTGTAAACAATTCTCCCTGGAAACAGTAGTATCAAAAAGAGGGTCCTTTAGATTTCCATTTAAGTTGTAATGGTTGATTTTAAAATCAAATACAGAATGAAGCAGAACTCTTAAGTATTTCAGGAGAGGTAGTACCTTGATAGAAGAGAATGGTGCTTCTTTGTATCAAACTTTGCTAGAGGAGTGTCCATCTCGTAACAGGGTACCCAATTAACATGTAGACAGTGTGATATGTTAGTAATGTTGTTTATAATCTATCTCTGGGTGATACAAAATTAAGTTTTATTGTAACAGTTACCTGAACGTGCAGAATGGACAACTACACCTTATATTGTAGTAGTTGGTGTCAACACTCCTTATTGAAGATCATGACTGTATATTCTATCACTTGGCATAAATAATATTTGAACTGAAATTGTGTACATTGTATGTTTGCAGCCAGGCTGTAGTTGTCTTTTCTCCGATGAGGTCAAAAAGGAGTTATTGGAGAAACATCAGGGACATTTTCAGGGCAATGTCTCCTTAAGCCATCCTCTTGTGATTTATTATTTCATGAAAAACATACAAAAAAGATTACCTGAAGAAGGCTTCTGGGCGAAACATCGTATTTTAATGAATATACATTAAATGTTATTAGTGTTTGGTGGTTTCATTCTATTTTCGATATTATGAAAAACATACAAGATTTTGATGGCACACTGGAGCCAGGTTGGCGGATGCTCAATGCTTCATTTCTAAATTCATATACAATTGTGGACATGGCTTTTTACTTGAGATACTTAATCAGTTACAGACATATTGCTTCAGTTGTTGATTGGGTACCCTGCTTCCGAGACAACAGAAAGTTCTATTGCATCTTTTCTGCTGGAACAGATACAAAACTTTGGAATATAACTAAATTATTGCATGCTCTGCTTATTATATATTGCAGGTTTTCACAGGACATAGAAACCATTGACAATCGGCTTCCATTAAATTTAAGGAGTTTTCTCAATCTTTTCTTTTCGTCTCTGAGCACATTCGTTGTGATCAGCTACACAACTCCGTTATTTATTATCGTATTATTCCCGGTTATATTTCTCTACTATCTTGTGCAGGTAAATAAGCTAGGATACACATATATATAATGCTCCACATATTATTTAAGCATAAGAAATATAGGCTTTGATCTTTGTTTAATTTCACCAATGTACTTAGACCGAGTCTTCAAAATTTCTACACTTTGCTAGAAAATTCTCTGTCTTATATTATTGTTTGTTTGTGTGTGTGCGTGTGTGATGTGAATTGTGTGTATGTGCTAAAATATTAATGCATGTACCATTTGAAGAAAGGTGTTGTTTGGGCAATGACCTTTGTCTAACTGTCAGTGTGACTGTAGACCTATCGCTAATGCTTGAACAGAACACATTAGTAGCATCTGTATCCTTTGGTTTTCTATGGTTTTCTAGTTTCATATATACTGGTACTAATGTAGATTAGATAAGCTAGAATACTAACAGTTTAATACTTTAGTTTGATATTGTGCTATCTGTTGTTTCTCATTGTATATGCTCAGCTCTTTACTCCATATACTTTACATATAGATTTTAATGCATAAAAAATGAACCTTATCTCAATATAGTTCAAAGTCAAAGGTTTTTATGCCCCTGCCATGAAATGGCGGAAGGGCATATAGTGTTCACCCTGTCCGTGTGTGCATGTGTGTTCGAAAATTGTGAAATCGTGTCTGCTCTGTAACTATGTCATTACTAATTGGATATTTATATAACTTGGTACAAATGTTCACCACATCAAGACGATGTGTTATGCCCAAGACCCAGGTCCCTAGCTCAAAGGTCAAGGTCACACTTCAAGGCCAAAGGTTAACCGGCTCAAATAGGCATGTGAATCCTGTCCTCTCTGTAACTATGTCATTTCTTCTTGGATATTTATATAACTTGGTACAAATGTTCACCACATCAAGACGATGTGTCTTGTGCAAGACCCAGGAACCTAGCTCAAAGGTTAAGGTCACACTTCGGGGTCAAAGGTTAACAGGCTCAAATAGGCATGTGAATTATGTTCGCTCTGTAGCTATTTCATTTCTCATTGATAATTTATGTATAACTTGGAACAAATGTTCACCACATTATGAGGATGTGTCATGCGCAAGCAACCCAGGTCCCTAGTTCAGAGGTCAAGGTCGTACTTAGTAATCAAAAGCTTCAAGGCACAAGTTGTTATGCAAATACTGTCTGCTTTGTATTATATAACTTTGTTATTTAATTTTGGATTTGAAATGTTTTTGGTTACATTCACATCCTATATATGGTCCCTAGTTCAAAAGCCAAGGTCTTGTCTTCGGTCGAGGTTGCATTTAAGCAATTAAAAACTAGATTTCAAATTATTCCATTTGCATAACTTTATACTTTGGTGTCTGACAACAGCACTTAGCAGGGGCATCCGTGAATTTGAACGTAAGTTTAGGATTTTCGTAAGTGGTTCGATAAAACGGTACCTTGCTACGTAGTAGTTGAATACATTATGGAGTAAAGTGTTTTATGCTAGATCTTTTTTGCAAATGTACTTGCTCTTCTTTTAGAAAGTATACATCTTTGTCTGTTTCTCCTTAGACTTGCTGACTATCCCTATTGATTGGCTTTTATTTCACAATTAATTTTTTCATTGTCATTCATCATAGCCCAGACATGCCTATTTTATGACAGCACGATATTGCCCCAGAGTCACTAAGGATCTGTACCAAACCTGAAGAAGAAGAGCTTAATTGGCACTCTTGTTAAACATAAATGAGTATTTCCCTCATTGTTTACATCATACTATGATTCTGTCTATCAGGTTCTCACAAGATAGTTTACATCATACTATAATTCTTTCTATCAGGTTCTCACAAGGTAGTTTACATCATACTATAATTCTTTCTATCAGGTTCTCACAAGGTAGTTTACATCATACTATAGTTATAATTCTTTCTATCAGGTTCATACAAGGTAGTTTACATAATACTATAATTCTTTCTATCAGGTTCTCACAAGGTAGTTTACATCATACTAATAATAATTCTTTCTATCAGGTTCTCACAAGACAGTTTAGATCATACTATAATTCTTTCTATCAGATTCTCACAAGGTAGTTTACATCATACTATTATAATTCTTTCTACCAGGTTCTCACAAGGTAGTTTACATCATACTCTTATAATTCTTTCTATCAGGTTCTCACAAGGTAGTTTACATCATAATATAATTCTTTCTATCAGGTTCTCACAAGATATAGAAGTTGTAGATAATCAGCTGGCTATGAAATTACGTGCATTGTTGAATCAAACAATGGCCGTTATAGCTGTACTGGTTGTTATCACATATGCAACACCTATCATCATAGCAGTATTAATCCCTGTACTGGTAGTATATAATGTCATACAAGTAAGTCAATGCATGTCTGAAAAATCAGAAACACCGGTACTTCAAGTTGGCAGAAAATCCTTTATTGGTGAAAAAGACCCTCACAGTAACATGTTGCATGTTAAAACCCCATAACATGTTGTTAATATGTGTTCACAATTAACAGTTGACAACCTATATTCTCAGTACCAGTAAACGTTTTTTTTAACGACAGTAAGTGGCTGAAGAACCTAAATTTATTATGCCCCCATCTTTGATGAGGGGGTTACTGCTTTGCGCATGTTGGTCAGTCCTGTCTGTCGGTAGATCAAATGGTTTCCTTTAAATAATTACTCGAGAACACTTTACCCTAGGATCTTAAAACTGTGCATGGAGGTTGATCATCAACAGTAGATGCCCCCTATTGAATATGAGGTCAGTTGTCGAAGGTCAAGGTCACTGTGACCTTTACCATTTCTGACTATTGGGCTGGTTTCCGTTCTATTAACCTCAAGAACACTTTGCTCTAGGATATTCTAACTTTACGTGGAGGTTGGTCATCAACAGTAGATATCCCCTTTTGATCTTGAGGTCAGTAGGTCCAAGGTCAAGTTCATTGTGACCTTTTCCATTTCTGACTATGTGGCGTAGCCATGGGGGCATACATGTTTTACAAACATCTCTTGTTTATAGGATTGAAAGAAGGCATGTAGTGCGCATAAAGGTCATTAATCTTGTTCATGTGTGTATTTATAGGCCTGACTGATATATGGGGTCCAATTGCTGGTTGATTCCAAGCAATATCTTGTTTGGTCAACAAAAATTCATTCACTAATCAGTAACATCAGTTAATGGCTGTTAAACAATCAGTATCAAAACTCGATTTCCATTAAATGCATAGGCAGTGGCAATTAGCTTCCTATAACTGTTGCATTATTAGAGTGGCTCATCAGAAAGCCTTCTTGGTGTAATTTATCTGTCATTTTTTAGAAATTATATTATTATACAATGTTTATCCAGGTAATATTATTCCAGGAAATGTGTTTTGCTAGATAGGTTCAGAACGGTGTTGATAATGATCTATTTCATATTATCAGCTGGTATTATGGTTCGGGACTAATGATTCCAGTTGAATGGTTAACTTGTTACATTGATGTATCTTTGTAATTTTTTAAGTTCAACAATTTTTGTCGAGCCCGCTTGCGGTGAGCGAGACTTAGTCGCCACTCTTGGTGTATGTGCGTGCGAGCGTCCGTCCGATTTTGTCCGGACCATAACTTTGTCATGCTTTGACCAATGTTGCTTATATTTGGCATGAATGTTCACCTCCATGAGGAGGAGTGTCATGCCCAACCCCAAGGTTCCTATCTCAAAATGCAAGGTCACAGTTGGAGGTCAAAGGTCAAATTGAAGCTTGTCCGGACCATAACTTTGTCATGCTTTGACCAATGTTGCTTATATTTGGCATGAATGTTCACGTCCATGAGGAGGAGTGTCATGCTTTGACCAATGTTGCTTATATTTGGCATGAATGTTCAACTCCATGAGGAGGAGTGTCATGCCCAACCCCCAGGTTCCTATCTCAAAGGTCAAGGTCACAGTTGGAGGTCAAAGGTAAAATTAAAGCTTGTCCGACCATAACTTTGTCATACACTGACCAATCGTTCTTATATTTGGCATGAATGTTAACCCCCATGAGGCGGAATGTCTTGTCAGAGCTCCAGGTTCCTATTTCAAAGTTCAAGGTCACAGTTGGAGATCAATGGTCAAATTGAAGGCTGATTTAAGATGTAACCATTTTCAACGTGCACCGAGGCTCGACATAGTTTGCCCGAGGGCACGAATTTCTAGTAAACAACAAAGTTCTCTTATCCTTCCTCGCACATTTACTGTAAAATCATTATCTTTCGAGGGAGTTGAATTTTTGTTGATTTCGTTGTTGCACTTGACCACAAAATGTAAACCCACACGATGAATCGACCACTCAAATATCGAACATTGATTTATCCTTTCATGTTTTGTAATTCACAAATTTAAGACCCTACAAAAACGTATTTTTATCAAAATCCAAGAAATTTAATATCCTCGAAAATATGTGATTTTACAGAATATGATTAACTCCAACAACTTTTAATATTGCCTGTAGTTTCTTTGGTACACCACAATTTTGGTATTTATAATCTGTTATATCCATTTAGAATTTTGATGACTATATGTACATTCATTTAGTACCATGCAGTGCCCATATCGAGAACATGTTTAAATAGTGAAAATGTGACAAATGTATCATTTCAATGCCTTAATACATAAAATTATTCATTTATCTAAAAAATAATTAAAATAGTTTCAGCCTATCAGGACTTCTGTGTTTTAATTACCTTAATTGGATTACCTATACAGGCTGAATTTTCATAAATATTTACTTTTAAACTGTATGGACGCTGATCTAGCATTTAGATTACATACAGACAGAAAAGACATTTCAAATTTACATTTTGGGTTGATCTTGAATTTTTAATTTAGCATGTTTAATATTTTTTTATTATTGGTATTATCTTGGTATTGGTACAGTCAATGGTATCTTGTTTTCCCTTGGATAACTCTTTATGTCTATTTAATATTTGTCAGAGATTCTACATACCAACATCTCGACAGCTCAAGAGAATTGAATCCACCACAAGATCACCTATATACAGTCACTTTGGAGAATCTATCGCCGGTATGGTTGTCTTTTTAGCTCACCTGTCACAAAGTGACAGAGTGAGCTTTTGTGATCACTCTTCGTCCGTCGTCCGTCGTCAGTCCGTCCGTCCGTCCGTCCGTCAACAATTTGCTTGTGTAGACACTAGAGGTCACAATTTTGACTTAATCTTTATGAAACTTGGTCACAATGATCATCTCAACAAAATCTAGGTCAAGTTCGATATTGGGTCATTCGGGGTCAAAAACTAGGTCACAAGGTCAAATCATAGAAAAACCTTGTGTAGACACTAGAGGTCACAATTTTGACTTAATCTTTATGAAACTTGGTCACAGCGATCATCACAACAAAATCTAGGTCAAGTTCGATATTGGGTCATCCGGGGTCAAAAACTAGATCACAAGGTCAAATCATAGAAAAACCTTGTGTAGACACTAGAGGTCACAATTTTGACTTACTCTTTATGAAACTTGGTCACAATGATCATCACTACAAAATCTAGTTCAAGTTCGATATTGGGTCATCCGGGGTCAAAAACTAGGTCACAATGTCAAATCATAGAAAAACCTTGTGTAGACACTAGAGGTCACAATTTTGACTTACTCTTTATGAAACTTGGTCACAACAATCATCACTACAAAATCTAGGTCAAGTTCGATATTGGGTCATTTGGGGTCAAAAACTAGGTCACAAGGTCAAATCATAGAAAAACCTTGTGTAGACACTAGAGGTCACAATTTTGACTTACTCTTTATGAAACTTGGTCACAATGATCATCACTACAAAATCTAGGTCAAGTTCGATATTGGGTCATCCGGGGTCAAAAATATGTCACAAGGTCAAATCATAGAAAAACCTTGTGTAGACACTAGAGGTCACAATTTTGACTTAATCTTTATGAAACTTAGTCACAATGATCATCTCAACAAAATCTAGGTCAAGTTTGATATTGGGTCATCCAGGGTCAAAAACTAGGTCACAAGGTCAAATCATAGAAAAACATTGTGTAGTCACTAGAGGTCACAATTTTGACCTAATCTTTATGAAACTTGGTCACAGCGATCATCACAACAAAATCTAGGTCAAGTTCGATATTGGGTCATCCGGGGTCAAAAACTAGATCACAAGGTCAAATCATAGAAAACCATGTGTAGCCCTAGAGGTCACAATTTTGACCTAATCTTTATGAAACTTGGTCACAACGATCATCACTACAAAATCTAGGTCAAGTTCGATATTGGGTCATCCGGGGTCAAAAACTAGGTCACAAGGTCAAATCATAGAAAAACCTTGTGTAGACACTAGAGGTCACAATTTTGACTTACTCTTTATGAAACTTGGTCACAATGATCATCACTACAAAATCTAGGTCAAGTTCGATATTGGGTCATCCGGGGTCAAAAACTAGGTCACAAGGTCAAATCATAGAAAAACCTTGTGTAGACACTAGAGGTCACAATTTTGACTTAAATTTTATGAAACTTGGTCACAATGATCATCTCAACAAAATCTAGGTCAAGTTCGATATTGGGTCATCTGGGGTCAAAAACTAGATCACAAGGTCAAATCATAGAAAACCATGTGTAGTCACTAGAGGTCACAATTTTGACCTAATCTTTATGAAACTTGGTCACAATGATCATCACAACAAAATCAAGGTCAAGTTCGATATTGGGTCATCCAGGGTCAAAAACTAGGTCACAAGGTCAAATCATAGAAAAACCTTGTATAGTCACTAGAGGTCACAATTTTAGCCTAATCCTTATGAAACTTGGTCAGAGTGATCATCTCAACAAAATCTAGGTCAAGTGCGATATTGCGTCACATGGGGCCAAGAACTAGGTCACTAGGTCAAACCGCAGGTCTTGCATGTACTGCTATAACAGGTGAGCGACCTAGGGCCCTTTGGGCCCTCTTGTTCAAGTTTTTAGATGCTGTTGTACCTGTCTTTAAAACACCTAGGTCACATGTCACCCAAAAGCCTGACAAATGTCCCTGTATCAGACGTTTTAATGTCTAGGCATCGTGTACACGCTGGACGCCTGCTGATGATCGGTATTGAATCCTGGACAGAGGTTACTGGACAGGCATCTGTCAATAATCATACGATGTCCGCAGGAAAGACCAGACATCAGATGGTCACTGACAAATCGTTTTGTCACTATGTAATAATTTGATTGTATCCATATCCATATATGTATATACATTTATATTTATATATCTTTAAACACCAAACAGAAATTTGGAGGTTGGTGCAACCTATTGTGAAGGGTGATTTGTCATTAAGCTCAGTTCCCTAATGGAGGAGCATGACTAGCTGTCACATTGTCTGTATTCCTGTATTAGTTTGCTTGACAACGCGCTACCGTCTCATATTGATGTTTATCGTTTCATAGCAACCACCATTCAAAATACAAAAACGTCTCATAATTTAAAGGATAAATTATGTGTTCAAATTCTACATCATGAAATCAGTGCATGTTACAGAACACATCTATGATGTCATGTATGACAAATATACTTACTAATATTGCCCGATTTGCCCTCTGTATGACATAATTATATATCCCTTATTTTCCAGGTGCAAGCACAATACGAGGATATAGGCTACAGGAGCAATTTGTACAGGAGTCACGCGCACAAGTTGACAAAAACATGGTCTTCTATTTTGCTGGTATAGCATCCAACAGGTATTACATAGAATCAATACTTAATATGTCTATCATAATGGATATATATTTCATTGGTGGTGATTTAAGGCTGTTGTATAGGGTATTCAGTGCTTGAAATTTTGTATGCCCCATATCGATAGATTTGGAGGCAGATAGTGATTCACCTGTCCGTCTGTCCGTTCGTCCGTCCATCAATCCGGTTAACCCAAATGGACCGTTTCTTCTAGTATCATTATGGCTTGCTACAAAGCTTCCATATTTGCATGGATGTTGTATATGAACACTCTCCACACGCCTGTATCACCTGACCCCATTTTGATCTACACCTTGACCTAATTTTGGACTTAGACTTATTGAAGGTAAACATTCTTGGTTAACTTAAATGTTCCAGGTAACTGCTGATTGGCCCGGCTAGAGGATAAAATGACGGGGTAGTCTCAATATGACTCAGTGCTATAGTACATTATCTATTTACACTATTAAAAACTTTTGTTTCTTGTTTTGCAGGTGGTTAGGTTTCAGATTGGAATTTCTTGGAAACCTCATCGTTTTTGCAGCCGCCATATTTGCTGTGGTTACCCCTGATAACACAGGGGGCAAAGTTGGTTTGTCTATATCCTATGCATTGCAGGTAAACAGTCTGATACTCATCAAATTCTGTACATATGTAATAATGTAATATTGCTACAGTAGTGTTCTCTTTAAAGATGTTTAAGATGTTTTAATAAAGCAGATGCTGTGTGATAGTTTTGTCTCTAGCTTACACAGCCCTGCTATTATTGCTGAAAACATTATCTTGTTTTACCACTTGGCATTACACATTTGTCAATAAATTACATTTAAATCCATTATGATGGTCAAACATAATCCCATGGACCAATGGATAAGCTTGAAAGCCTTACACGTACACAAACAACTTTGATAGCAATAAGGCAGAGCGATCTTTGCACTGGTGTTATGTCGATTCCTTGTTGTAACTTTATCATGCCCCTCATCTTTGCACATGTCAGTCCGTCTGATGGTCAGTGGGTTTGTCTCATTTCTGTTCAGTAACTCAAGAATGAATTGTCCTAGGATCTTAATACTTTACATAGAGGTCGGTCAGCAACAGTGAATGACCCCTACTTATTTTGAAGTCAGGAGGTCAAAGGTCAAGGTTGCTGTGACCTTTAACATTTATGACTATTTGGCTGCAATGGGGGCATACATGTTTTACCAATTTCTCTTGTTGAAATATCTTTACATGATTGTATGTATGTTTTACAGGTAACCAGTGCTTTGAATTTCCTAGTTAGGAATACAAGTGATGTAGAAACCAATGTGGTGTCAGTGGAACGTATCAAAGAATATTCAGAAGAAGCCACTGAAGTAAGTACAACTGATATTGTTTTATCACATAAATACCTTGATCTTTCTATGAGAACAAATAACGGAACAATGTTCTCCAACACGTATGATTACAAATATGTGACATCACCGCGAAAAGGTAAAATCGTCGGCTTAAATTTGTTATTGACTCGGTAACTATAGTAATGTGATTTGAAGAATCCACCACTGGTCATCTTTGGGATCAAAATTTCTTTTTTTCTTGTCATGAAAACAAATGATTAAGCTCGCCAAAGGTTTGCTTAATAACGTGTGTTTTCTAGACCCATTTAAGAAATGTTGATTTCCAAAGACAACTCATGGCAGATCCTATATATACCAATAATTCATGTGTCATGACATATGTTAAACAGGAATAAAAATTATACTGTTACACCAAACTGGTCAGGACAAATACAACAGAAATACAAATGTTATGACTTTTTTACAGGCTGAATGGGTGCAGAGCTTCCATCGCCCACCAAAAGACTGGCCTGAACAGGGTAATGTACGATTTAACAACTATTCAACAAGGTATAGAAGTGGCCTTGACCTTGTGCTGCGGGGAATCTCGGCAGATATTAGAGGTGGAGAGCGGGTAAATATAGACAATCTGTACTTTAATTAATATCTTACTATGCTTGTTTCCCAAATTTCAAGAATTAAAATGCATTTGTAGAGTTATTCAGTAATTGGGTTGTTTTAAATGTTGTTGAATTCTGATCAGTTAAAATGTCATATGGTTCTTTAAAGTGCCCGGTGTATAGCACCGATATATGTGAGAATACCTCTGGGTATCCAACCAGTATCTAACCAGGGACCTCTGAATTGTTAGTTGAGAGCGCTCACCGGTGTGCTACTGTGCCACCTTAAAGTGTGTTTTTATGCCCCCGTATCGATAGATCGGGAGGCATGTAGTGATTCACCTGTCCGTCCGTCCGTTCGTTCGTCCGTCCGTCCGTTCGTCCGTTCGTCCGTCCTGGTTAACCCAAATTGACCGTTTCTTCTAGCATCATTATGGCTTGCTACAAAGCTTCCAAACTTGCATGGATGTTGTATATGAACACTCTCCACACACCTGTATCACCTAACCCCATTTTGACCTTCACCTTGACCTAATTTTGGACTTATTTATAGACAAGGCTTCCACAGGGGGCATAAGCGTTTATTGAACGCAGTCTTGTTCAATGTATGTTAGGTACCATGTTATTTCTGCTAAGCATATTGTGTAATGTTGTCCGTAACTATTTTAAGTTCAGTCGAAGGCCGTCAGCCAAAATATAAAAATTTGTGAGAAAAAGAGTGCATAATTTTACTTATTTTGAATTTTATTTTCCAATAATTATTGTTGTGTGTGTTGTTTTCAGGTAGGTATTGTAGGAAGAACTGGGGCAGGAAAGTCCTCATTGACTGTAGCATTGTTCAGATTGATTGAATCTGCTGGTGGTAGTATTGTGATTGATGGACATAAGATCGCAGATATGGGTCTACATGACTTACGTGCAAAACTCACTATTCTACCTCAGGTATATATGGTCATTTTCAAGAATTCAAAAGACATGGTGTACACTATATATACTCAGTTTGTGGCATCCACGTTGGGGCCCTATTTAATAAAAGCAGCATTATGTTTTGCACAAATGTAAAATACTCATAGTAGTGTGTCAACGAACCTAGAGAAAATTTGTAGTGTGTATTTTTAAATGTACTTAGTTTATACATTATAAAAAATACAATACAGTATTCTGCATTGCAACTGTAGTCAGTTTTCACATAAACATGATAGCTCTTGCTGCTTACTGTTTCTTTTGGGAACATCATGGTGAATTTTGAGGTGTGGAATTATGTTAGTTTAATAAATAGCTTGGTTCAATTTGGAAAACATGCACTTGTGTTAAAGATAATTTACCTTGAACTTTAGGTGTTTGCACATTACCCTGAACTAAAGGTGTATGTTCTCCTGGGATCTCAGGGGTCAGGCATGCTGATTCATCTCAAAAACATAATTGGAAAAAAATGTTTGGGTTTAAAATTAAATGTCTGGTATTCTTGGACTGAACGACATTCATGATGCCTGTAATTGGGATGTGGTTGCATGTCATACCAGTTGAATTTCCACCACACTGTATTTCAACCTTTAAGTTTCATGGAGCTGGTCTTTCATAGAGTTTTATTTACACTCCTATTGCCCAATTCCTTATTGGTCACTTTTTAAACTGTTATATTTTTGTACCCAACAATAGAGAATATATATATTAAGGTTAATATTTTAAATAATTTTGTGACTGAAAATTTGGTAATGTGTTAAGTGATCGATTAGGAATTTTGTTGAGTGTATACTAAAGTGAATCTATATTGTATATTAAAGGACCCTGTGTTGTTTTCTGGTACATTGAGAATGAACTTGGATCCGTTTGATCAGTATGGTGACCAGCAGGTTTGGACAGCCCTAGAACACAGCCATCTCAAGTCCTTTGTCTTGGGTTTAGAAAAAGGTTTACAGCACGAATGCGGAGAAGGAGGACAGAACTTAAGGTATGTTTATCTCCAATACATTGACATACATACAGCACGTATATTTAGATATGTCGCTTACATACAATGTAATATCGTAACAAAGTATTTTCATTGTTTTAAAATTTTAATGGAAGTGAAACCCGATACCCTATATCTGAGCCTCATGCTCACAAATATACTACAAAATTGGTTAAATTAAGATATTACCGGTAGTAAGACAAATTGCAAAGTTTTTGTACACAAAGTTTTGTAAACAGAGGACTGCATGACCTAAATTAATGAGTTATACAAATATTTTATTTATAATTTACTGCTTTAGTACCAATATGCTGTCACTTATACATACTCCTATAAAAAACATGTCACTGTGTGCTTGTAGTACTGTGTTGACATCATTTGATATCTCGCAGATGATTGGCCTTATTACTCCTTAACTCCTTATGATTGTTCTGTTCTGGGATCAGCCTCGTACGCCTATTGGTAGAGCACCTGCTTTGAATGTGACAGGTCTCGGTTTAGTTCCAAGGCTGTGACATACCAAAGCAGTTAAATCTCCCTTGCTTGGTGCTCAGCATAGTTAGTTCCAGGTAACTGCTGGTGGCCTAGTGTCAGGCAGGGAACGTATATATGGTCCCTGTGTCAGGATAATCTGACTGGATAGTTTCCTTATGGCTGAAGTACTGTTGTCCAGTGGGACTTTATATTCAAAAAGGTATTATTTTGTATGTTGATGGGATTGTGAGGTGACATTGTCTGGTGACTGTGTTCATCACCATAGCAACATGTAAAATAATCCTTGCTAAATTCCAGTGTGGGACAGAGGCAGTTGGTTTGCCTTGCACGTACATTATTACGTAAGACAAAGATTCTGGTCCTGGATGAAGCTACTGCTGCTGTTGACATGGAAACAGATGATCTTATACAGAATACAATCAGAGAAGAGTTTAAAGGTTGCACTATCCTAACAATTGCTCATCGACTTAATACAATTATGGATTATGACAAGTAAGTACTCATGCATGGTATACACTCAGCATCTTAAGGGAAAACTTGGAATTTTCTTAAAATCTTAGAATTTGCTTAAGTTTATCAGCTAAACAGGAAAATCAAGATTATCATGGGTTTAAAAAGTTATATAGCATTATGCAAAGAGCTAAAATAATCACAAAGAAAACATGGGTTATTCTTTGTTTCTTGGGAAAATTATGAGCAGCTTTGTGAATACCACCCCAGTATCTGAAGTATTAAAGCAATGTAGTGTCACAGTACTTTTCTAATCTTCTAAACAAAAAAGTTTGTTCTTCTCATATTAGAAGGAAAATGGTGTTATTTTTGCAGAATATTATATGCTGTTCAATCATTAATAACGTTTAAGCCCTAAATTAGATAGATATGAAAACAAGACATGAGGTTGTCAATTTTAAGACTGCTCTGAGTAAACCAACAATAACTTGATGGAAATTTCATTTTTGAAACCATTACTTTGGATCATAGTATAGTGTAATTATGTCTGTGAATATATAAAAATTGTTACTGTATCTTCATGCAGGAACGCTTTCTGTAAATATTCATTAGATTGAATAGTTTGATCTACATGGATGTTTTCTATGTTTCAGAATCATGGTTTTGGATCAAGGTTTGATCAAAGAATTTGACTCTCCAACTACCCTGCTAGCAGATTCTTCAACCATTTTCTATGGAATGGCGAAAGATGCCAACCTTGTTTGACTGTAGTTGTAATTCTTTCTGTGTGAAGTAGTGAAGGAACTTATTTGTTCGTCATATTTCTATCTGTATAACCAACTATTTTTGACAAAATACAAATGTAAATTCCTATTTCCGTGTCAGAAGATCAGTGATATTTGATGACTCAGGTCTTATACATGCATTAAAACATTGCAGGACTTGCTTGATGGAGATTGAGGTGATGTTAAGGAGAGTTTTGTGCTGTAAAAGTTGTTGAAACTAAAGATGTGCTATGATACATGTTTGTAATTTGTATGAATGACATTTTGCTCACTTAAACTGGTTTCAGTTTTGCGCCAATATAAGAACAAACAAAGAGAGCCTAGGCAGAAGAGTACTGTATACTGTCAGTCTGACAGAAAGAAGATAAAGGTTTGGTTCCCTAGTGTGCTTCTGTAGCCCAGTCGTTAGCACACTTGCTGTCTAATCTGGCGACATAGGTACAAATACGGGTGGAGGCACTCATATATGCGCCATATTTCAGCAGAAAGCTGACTGGCAAATAAAGGCTATGCTCAGCAAAAATAAAAGATTCCCTAGATTGGACCAGTTATGTTTTTATGTTTTTCGGGATATTAGATTTGGTTATGCACTCAACATGCAGGGGAGGTGTCTGTTGCTCGAGTATATACTATATCATCATTGATTCAGGACAGTTTAATGGCTATATCATCATTGATTCAGGACAGTTTAATGGCTAGATTTATATCATCATTGATTCAGGGCAATTTAATGGCTAGATTTATATACTATATCATCATTGATTCAGGACAGTTTAATAGCTAGATTTATATACTATATCATCATTGATTCAGGACAGTTTAATGGCTAGATTTACAGAATTATATTTTTATACTTTAATCAAAAGTGATTCGTGTCAAGTATTTAGAAGAACCCATTTTGGTGATGTTATGTAATTAGTATTTATGTCCCGACATGTATACCATATGAAACCCTAGTTTGTAGCATTGTGATACTAGTATAGAAACCAGGTTTACTAGATGTGATGATTATTCTGTTAATTTAGCACGGAGATATTAACCTGATTCTAACCTATATGCAGGAATATATTACTGGGTTCTTGCAGTAAATATATAAATTTCCATGAACAAATCGTAAAATATCAGTCGTTAAGGGTTGTCTTTGTAGAAAAAAATGCACTGCTTTTGAAAACTTACAACCAGGGTTAAATAAAGAGAAGATATCAGCTGTTAAATCATGCTAATTGAATCAGAATGTCAAGGATCATGCTAATTGAATCAGAATGTCAAGGATCATGCTAATTGAATCAGAATGTCAAGGATCATGCTAATTGAATCAGAATGTCAAGGATCATGCTAATTGAATCAGAATGTCAAGGATCATGCTAATTGAATCAGAATGTCGAGGATCATGCTAATATCTCTGCACTATAAAATGTTGTTTGCTAGCATTATAATATATTTACATTGTTAGTGATGTAGTTTTATATATTTTTTTCATATTTTGTGTAGTTTTACTTTTATAAGATTTACAATCTGTTGTGATGTGTCATAATTATCATACACTAGATACTGTGTGGAATACTGGTGTTCTTGTAGTCTTAACTATTTCAACTCTATTGCAATTTTAGTTTCTTCCAACTGACTGTATGATGCTTGAATTATTAGTGCTATTATGTTATTTTCTTTCTTTATAAAATTATGTGATGTCAATTTATATGAGCATAATTTATTTCTGTGACAATTGTTTTAAACAAGACTTTGGTGTTGAGTTGTTCATCCTATCTTGTCTTATGAATTTTACTTTGATTTCAGCTTGTCATGTTAGAATCAATTGTTATGTTTGTTATAAATAATATGGGAGCCCTGTCGACCATGGACCCCATCTGCATTTGTGCATGCCCTGTTAAATGTTATATAGCCTAAAATATGCCACTGTGGAGGTGGATGAAATAAAACACATGTACCCAAAATTTCATAATTAAAGTGAAAAGAACAATAAGTATAGAACATATGCAAATCGATACCATCGGGACAAATGTGTTGAGAGTAATTTATGTTAGTAAAAATATACAACTTGTTGCATTCTCACAATGTACCTTAAACAATGACTAAATATTGAGTCTACACCTTCAGTTTTAAAATATTTGTCCATAGATATGTGGAATAATGTACAATAAATTTTGTGGTTAAAAACAGCATGAATGGGATGTTTATTCAATTTGTTGGATCTTGGCTAAATGCGTGTGACATTATATTTACAGGAATTCAACATTCACAAAAATTAAAAAAATATACCGTCGACTTATGAAAGGGTATAGACAAATAACTTATGGGTATGTGTGACTTATGGCCGATTATCTATGGTACGATATACTGTTGATTCTGGCACCTGCCTGTTCAAACAGGATATTTTGTTGGAATTGCTCAAATACGTTGATATAATATTTTGATTATATTTCTTTGGTGTAGATATGTAGTTCTATGCCTGGTCTGTGTAATGCCTATTATTAATTACAGGTATCATCACAAAAGGCCAGAAAGTAGATACACATTGCATTGCAACTTTAGTATGTCTATATTGTTTCTCTCTTATAGATATATAGTTACATACTTATACTAGCAGTTGACACACCTTGTTAAACAGAAATGGTTGTAATAAAATATTTACCATATATATATGTTTGTATTTATCTTTTATAATACTCATGACAAAAGCATCTTTGTGTTTGATAATCAAACAATTTATTTGAAAGAAGTTCATTACATCGTACATTACATCGTACATTACATCGTACATTACATTGCACACTACATCGTACATTACATCGTACATTACATAGTACATTACATAGTACACTACATCGTAAATTACATTGTACATTACATAGTACATTACATCGTACAATACATCGTACACTACATAGTACATTACATCGTACACTACATCGTACATTACATCACATCGTACACTACATCGTACATTACATCGTACACTACATCGTACACTACATCGTACACTACATCGTACACTACATCGTACAAAACATCGCACTTTACATTGTACACTACATCGTACATTTATTTACATCGTACAATACATCGTACACTACATCGTACAATACATCGCACTTTACATTGTACACTACATCGTACATTACATCGTACAATACATCGTACATTACATAGTACACTACATCGTACATTACATTGTACACTACATCGTACATTACATCGTACAATATATCGTACATTACATCCTATACTACATCGTACATTACATAGTACACTACATCGTACAATACATCGCACTTTACATCGTACACTACATCGTACATTACATCGTACAATACATCGTACACTACATCGTAAATTACATCGTACACTACATCGTAAATTACATCGTACACTACATCGTACAAAACATCGCACTTTACATTGTACACTACATCGTACATTTATTTACATTGTACAATACATCGTACACTACATCGTACATTACATCGTACAATACATCGTACATTACATAGTACACTACATCGTACATTACATTGTACACTACATCGTACATTACATCATACAATATATCGTACATTACATCCTATACTACATCGTACATTACATAGTACACTACATCGTACATTACATTGTACACTACATCGTACATTACATCGTACAATATATCGTACATTACATCGTACAATACATCGCACTTTACATCGTACACTACATCGTACATTACATCGTACAATACATCGTACATTACATAGTACACTACATCGTACATTACATTGTACACTACATCGTACATTACATCGTACAATATATCGTACATTACATCCTATACTACATCGTACATTACATCGTACACTACATCGTACATTACATTGTACACTACATCGTACACTACATCGTACATTACATCGTACAATATATCGTACATTACATCGTATACTACATCGTACATTACATCGTACATTACATCGTACACTACATCGTACACTACATCTTAAATCTGACAACACTCATCCGATATTGTTAAACGTTTAAAGTACCAAGATGCATTGTAGGAGGTATATGTCATAGGAACCTTATGCATACACATGCAACACTCTTCAAGCCTAGGTCCCACTAGGTCTCATCGGCGATGTTCCCCCTATCTTTCGATACCACCCGATTCATCACCATTCCTTCCTATATCAGAAATTGTCTCATGACTTCCGCTAAGCTTCCCCTAGAACACGATGGGCCTGTTTCCGATACCCTGATAACTCATTAATGTCCATCGGGAGTACATCGCCGAGGCAAAAAAGCCCAGTGGGACCTAGGATTAAGTCGTTTTACCGATCTGATTATATCACCAAACGAAGAAGCAAGTGACTCCCTCACACTCATATTGGTATGGGTGTCCTCAAGTTGCATGTTTATATTATATTCCCTATATTTACTACACATCCATCCTTCCCGTTGTCAGAATATTGAACACATTCAGAAGCAGGTATAGGTGTGTTATAATGCACCATTGGTACCATGATGTTGTAGGCGAGTAAGAAGTAGGAACTCTGGCAAATCCTGATTCCTCCAGACAAACCGTCGCTGCCACGCCACCATCATTCTCAACAAGCGAGTAGTCTCCATAAGATATGATTTTATTTGTTATATTTTTCACAATGTACAGTGGTCCGTACGCCTCGTACAATGTGAACTCGGAACTTGTCAGCAACACTTGCTCACAGAAGTACAGCTTTGTGATATATAATATCGGAGATGGTTCTAGCAGTGTCCATCGATCACACGTCACTGTTCCACCAAGCGACACTTGGCAAAAACTGGCTAGCTCAGAATCTAGACGAATGTTCATTTTGTTTGAAGTCAGGTACCAAGGTTTGTTGAAGGTGCCATGTAGAAATTTCAAAAACGTCGCCGGCGTGATAGGTTTCTTGAATTTTCTTGTAAGAGCCAGTTTTATATACCGTGTCTGATTACTCTCATTCTTATTGTCGTAGATTATGTTAAATATTTGCCACGCTGGTCCAAATGGCGACTTCAAATTCTGCTTTGAAACTGATGACACATCAATGATTTCTCTGGGTGTTAGACGAATATTTACTCCAATGTTCTGAATGATCCATTCATCTGCTGGAAAGAAGCAGCCCTTTCGTCCATATTTTTGACTTGACGGACAAGTGATTTTCCGGCAAGACGCCGCCGACTGAAAACGTAAATAACTAAATCACTGTTTACAACTTAGTTCGCCGGGGATAACTCAAGCCTTATCAATAAACAAACAAAGCAAATTATAAACACTGCACGGTCGACTGGCCGCCAGTTATTAGTGTAGATTTAAAGAGTATATCATTAAGTGTATATGTACAAATTTGAACAAAAATGAATATCGAAAATGTATTTAATATTCATTTTTATTTGTAAACAAAGGCTAGTGTTATCTCCGGCGAACTATACATTTAAACAATGTTAAATAACTATGACATGTATGGTATATATATATACCAAGCATGGTACGTGGGACGTTCAAAAATAAACAGGACTATTGTCACAAAACCCGCAGGGTTAATCAAAATAAATCAAATTATACACCATCAGAAATCGGAATCCTTTTTCTACATACTGTAAAGATATAAACTAAAACAAATACGCGGTCCGAGAGTAACAGGTGACTAAACAAGGCCACTAACGTTGACCCGGCGCACAAAATGACGTCGCGCTTTTTTACACGGCGTTAGTGCTTCGCATAGAGCTATGAAATACGAAGTTTAAAGTGATAAGAGTGATGAATACATTCCAGTACCACACTGAGCCACACAAGTAATGCGTTGGTGAGAATCGCATGTATTTTTCCGGATCTTACATTGAATATCTAGGCGAGAATCCGTACCCAGAAACGTTGGTATTTGGAACAAGTATCGGTTACTGACGTCACAAACGTTCTTATGATTTCATATTACTTCCCTGGCTTTCAAAGCTGAATAATTAACACCAAAGCATTTTCAATATAAAACTGATAAACGACTTGCAGAACTGTTCCCAGAATGTAGTTACGATAATGTTTATACGAATCAGAGGACGTAAATCATCTTGTTGTTGACAAA
This sequence comes from Spisula solida, assembly GCA_947247005.1. NCBI lineage: Eukaryota > Metazoa > Mollusca > Bivalvia > Venerida > Mactridae > Spisula > Spisula solida. The sequence goes on along the minus strand of OX365947.1, from coordinate 35,696,150 downwards.
ACTTTGTGTTTCTCCGTTTTCCTTACGTTCTGGTGACGTCACTTTTGCGTCACGAATTTGCCACCCTTGGAGTTAAACTTCTGTTTATTTCAGTACCTAAGGTCCAAATGTCTTCATGTTTGCAGACATAGTCCAGCATGTAACATGTAATGATACGACGAAGGATGAAAACAAATGATATGGTAGTATTAAAGATAAACCCCATTACGTACTCGCCATTAATAGTAATTGTTGGGCTGCGCCGGGTGCGTGTTACCATGGTTTCATAATTGAATATTATGAGAGGACATCATAGTGTAACCCGATGAATCCGATATCGAATTTTCGGAATTGAATTCCGATTCCATATTATGTAATAATATTTGTATATTATTGAAAACTGTAGCCGTGAGGACCCTAGTCCTGTTTATTTTTGAACGTCCCACGTAATAAATTGACTGTACGTATCACCGGTGGTTAACCAACACTACTGGTTTACCGTAAACGGACAAAAATGAGAGCAAATACAAGGACAAAAAATGGGAACAAATAAAAGGACAAAAATGGGAACAATACAAAAACAAAAAATGGGAACAAATAAAAGGACAAAAATGGGAACAATACAAAAACAAAAATGGGAACAAATACAAGGACAAAAATGGGAACAAATACAAAAACAAAAATGGGAACAAATACAAGGACAAAAATGGGAACAAATACAAGAACAAAAATGGGAACAATACAAAAACAAAAATGGGAACAAATAAAAGGACAAAAATGGGAACAATACAAAAACAAAAATGGGAACAAATACAAGGACAAAAAATGGAACAATACAAAAACAAAAATGGGAACAAATACAAGGACAAAAATTGGAACAATACAAAAACAAAAATGGGAACAAATACAAGGACAAAAATGGGAACAATACAAAAACAAAAATGGGAACAAATAGAAGGACAAAAGTGGGAACAATACAAAAACAAAAATGGGAACAATACAAAAACAAAAATGGGAACAATACAAAAACAAAAATGGGAACAAATAAAAGGACAAAAATTGAAACAATACAAAAACAAAAATGGGAACAAATACAAGGACAAAAATTGGAACAATACAAAAACAAAAATGGGAACAAATACAAGGACAAAAATGGGAACAATACAAAAACAAAAATTGGAACAATACAAGAACAAAAATGGGAACAATACAAAAACAAAAAATGGGAACAAATAAAAGGACAAAAATGGGAACAATACAAAAACAAAAATGGGAACAAATACAAGGACAAAAATGGGAACAAATACAAGAACAAAAATGGGAACAATACAAAAACAAAAATGGGAACAAATAAAAGGACAAAATTGGGAACAATACAAAAACAAAAATGGGAATAATACAAAAACGGGAACAAATACACAGACAAAAATAGCTTGATTTCATGGAGGGAATTTGATGTTTTGGGGTTGCATGTCATGCAGGGACACTGGTATTGTTAGTTAAGACACAGACAGGGTAATTTGCAATGATCACATGGACGTATCAAGAGACTGTGTAATGACATCGGTCCAACTCCTGTGGGTCTTGATATTGGTTCCATGCAATCTAGCCAACATGGTGCAGGAATTGCTACAGAAACGTTACCTTATGGGGTTAGATGGGTAACCACAGTCACCAGACTGTAATTCCATAGAAAATTGTTGACTTGTCATTGCATCAGTGCTTACGCGTCAGAATTCCGACAGCCGACAGGCCAATGAAGCCATTGTCCGTGAAACCAGGCGGAATAAAGGTTTTGAAAGATTCAAACAACTAGTAATGCCAAGTGTCGAAACTGTAATCCGGTTGAGGATACACACATTATTTTTTGCTCACAATCTTGGTTGTCGGTACTCTTGATTTTCATGGTTTCGTGGATAATATTGTTTTCCTCATGATTTCCATACCTTTGAAAATAATTGCCTTTAATGTTTTCTTAATTGGTTGGTATTATGTGATTATTTAACTGCAAGAAAACTGGTAACAATAATCGTGCATGGGTATGAAATTAAAGCTTATGTTTTTCGTATGGCACATTGTTCTGACTGAGTGTGCAAAAACTGAATGGTCATTATTATAAGAATTGTACAATAAAGCGGACATAGTATGGAGTTGGAAAGCTGACCATAAAGTAAAATCCATTGTAAACAGTTATTCCTATGTTAGTATGAAATATCCTTTGTACACGTGTCGGACCAATTTGCCTTACACTAATCACAATACATGTACTTCTATGCCGACCATTCAAATGCGTTAATTTATCTACACATACAATACCAACACATACAAAAAGTGATTATATGCACATACGCAAGTTGTGCAGCGATATTGCATTACAACAGTGCAGTTGTTGCTTATATGATAGGTTGACGCCAACCTGCCTATTCTCTACATTTAGCACACCTAAACCTATCGTCGGCTGGCTCTAATGGTCTCCAATGTCCATTTTCTTTTCAAAAATGAGATTTTTGCACTTTCTGTCTAATTTGACATTGCTCAATGTCCTGTGAAAAAAATAGGTCATAATTTCATGTGCAATGTGCTTTTTGTCAGTAATGTTTGCTCAAAGTCCAGTATTTGAACCACTACGTAGCGTGCATGTTGCTGAATGTCCCGGAGATTGGTTACCCTAAGAGCAACTTAAACTAAAAAAATAAAGTTGACCAATTGCAGTCCTTTATTTTGTCACGTGATTAACTGAAATGTTTAATGTTAAGTTGCTCAATGTCCTCTTCCAGTCGTTCTTATATGATCCAATGTCCAGATCAACCAATGAAACCGTGTTATTTCGGTAATATTTTGTCCAAACCCCAGGTGTGCACCTAACAAATGCAAAAATTGCTCGATGTCAATATTCGGGATAACACATTTTTTCTAAACAGAAGTTTCTACGTCAATTTTAAGGCAGAATAATGACTCATGAATGCAATGGGAAGAATGAAGCCATAGTACTATATCTACGTTTTTAAAATCGGTTGACATAAAGATATTTGACAAAGTCAAATGTTCAACTCTCATTTTCTCCAAAATATAATGTTGGCACTTTGATCACTATTAGAACCAGTCGACGCTATGTCCTACTTAGGAATATTTATCTGATGGCAACCGATGGCAGCATATACTGATGTTTGAAGATCCTGTTTCCGACAAATGGAGGCATGGGGACCGACGCATCATATTTGGAACACGTCAGGTGTCAACCTGATTACTTCCGATACCACCACCCCGATTCCCCTCGATGCAACAAATTGTCTTATGACCTCCCCGATGCTTGCACTACACCACGAGGCACATGTTTCCGATTCCACCCGAAACTCATTAAATTCAATCGGAAGTACATCCAAGGGGCAAAAAAAATGCTAAGTGGAACCTAGCCTTAAACAACGACAGCACAATCAAAGACATGCATTAATTATACATGTCCTGCGAAAACCACGTATCTAAATATAGCAACTGTTCATGAGAGAGAGAAAAAGTTATTCGTCAAAAGTAAATTACTTTGGCCTTTTGATAACAACAATACACTTGGAGGCACTTATAACTAACGTTATGCACTTACACAAATCTCAGTATTTAGTGGATCTATTTAGTTGAATTTGCAGCAAGTGTAGTTAAAGATGTGTGATGATGTTTAAGTATATTTATACACAATGTTTAGAAAACGCCAGCACATAATTCAGCGTTCAGTAAAATTGCAAAGTCACGAAATCTGCTCCGGCTTAAATCGAACAATTTTCAAACAGCTAAGCGTCGCATTTTATCGGGAAGAGATATAAATCGATTGTTTTAGCCTGCAGTCGTTTGTTCACATACCATTGTGTAGGCCTATACAAACATTGCAAGTTTTCTTATTAATGTCTTATTTTAATAGATATTATGTGTACATGCAATTAAATGTTTAAAACATACAAAATACAATGTTATGATATTGAAATGTTTGTATATAAGTGGCATACCTGAATAAACGGACTATACTTTGTTTGATATGTGAGCAAAATAAGCATGCAACTTTAGATACGAGTTTTGTACAGAATATCGACGACATGTACCTTGTTTCCTACGTCAATAGGACAAGCTATGTCAACATCAGGTATTCTCCCTTCCTTATCGATTTCATCTAAATAAAAGGACTTCCAACCTAGCACCATCGTGAGTCCATACTGACCATTACCTATCCCTTTCGGTTGATTGAAACCCTTGTCAATAAATAACATACAGTCGTTGTTCACGAAAACCCCGGCACAAATTAAACAGAACACATTGGCATACCAGACATTTCCCCACATGTAAGGTAATAATAGGCTGCTTTCACACGCATCTATAACCTCTTGATGTGAGGCGGACGTTGTATGCGGCGTACGAAAAAACACTAATTTATTACATTGACTTATGTAGTCTTCGGGGTGATAACAAAGCTCCGACTGAATCAGTGCTACATCGCCTTTATATCTGAAGTCAATAAAGCATTTAGCCCCAGGAACTTTGGAACCCCTCTTCAACGCGTTTATAAAATTTGGATTGACAAGGTTAGAGTGGCAGTAAAAGTATACATCCCATAGTTCACCATCAGTCACGTTATAGATATCAGCACAAAGTTTGTTCTTGAAGATTTTCCTCAAGTTTCTTGAGAAAACTGGATGCATGCTTCCCCATGTTGTGACATTAACCTCACCACAAGGAACGGACGTATTTGACGTCACATCGGATGACGTCACCATGTAAAAAGAAGACGGTAACCTGTCACGGTTTGACTGTGACGAAGCTGCGATAGACAAACTTGTATGCAGACACTCGCTGTGTTGTCGAGAAGGGTTTCTTGTTTTGTTCCTGGTGATATTGGTATTCGGGATAATAAAGCAACCCTGGCCATCAGCTTCGCAACCATTGTCACACGTACAAACTGTAATTACATGTAATACGAATGTCAAAACATACACTCTATTTTTGAAAACTTGTATGATTCCATGTTTGTCAAATAAATAAACTAGTCATTAAGTTACAAGTCATCTTCGACCTATGTACCCCGGAATAATAGGGACCAAATACTGGCGTAGACCAGCCTAAAGTTTTAAGATACAGGGCCAAATTGTTCTTGCGTTGTTTATGATTGATCTATTCATTCATGTAAAAGGTCACGGCAACCTTGATCTTTGACCTACTGACCTACTGACCTCCTACTCAACAGGGATAATTTATAATGGCTGACCAACCACGATGCAAGAACAGTTGATTTATTAAAAGGAAACCGTTTGATAAACCGACCGCATTGTTACCAATGTCCCGAAAAGGCATTATTTATCCATCCTGGGAATCACACATCAATATTGAAAGCAAAAACTTGTTTTAGTCACTTAAATGTTTTTATTAAAATGTCGTTAAACATTTAATTTAAAACGTGAGGCATTCTTGAAGATACCTGTCAGGCCGAGAGCACGGGTCCAATGTATAACTCCAGACGTTCGAATCAGCAATGTAGTGAGTGTTAAATACCCCCATTGACCACCATGTACCCGTTATCATTCACCGAATACAGTCATGTAGTTTAGGTTAATGTTCCCCGTATAACATCATGACACATTAATAGTAATCACTGATTACGTACCTGTTAAACAATCGTCATCGTATGTTCCGTTGGTGCGGCACGAAGTGTTTCTGTCGGGACACACTTCTTCTAGGAATATAGGAATTTTGCTTCTTATTGCTACATCGTCAGCCTGGTTTGTTTTACTGATTATCCATGACACAGTGGTGAGCAACACAATAGTGAAGAACCGAAGCATCTCTCGATCTGCTGGTACTGCTTCACCGGAACAATTCTGATTAAAAAGTGGTATGTCATAGTCACGGCAATTTACATTGATGTTTTGAGAAAAATCTTGACTAAATGCAATGGTAATTGATGGGATGGGTCTTAATTTTCAAAGTAGTGGGTGGAATTACTTCTCTGCATGGTATTATTATCAGGCACTGAAGTAATTACACTCTCCTTTAGAAGATCTAACGAAACACGATGCAACGACCTTAAACTATGTTAATGCTAGCTACAGAAAAGAAACGTGATTCACGTGAATTTCAATTTATAATTCTATGAATGAAATTCCATGTTGTATAAGTCAATATCATTGGTTGAATGATGCTGGTCTTCATTTTCAAATCAACAGACCAGGTAAGTTTTGGAAATATTAATTGTATGCAAAATAGACAAGCCCTATGGACATTGTGATTGGGTAACTATAAAACAAGCTAGATAGATAACTCACACTCTGGTGTCATATTTTTAGGACCGGGACAAGTTGTCACCTATTCCTTAAATAAGCTACTTTTGGGCTTATTGTCACCCCACTATAAAGGTCACCATCTGGAGGAAGCAACATTTGGTCTTTATTGATAATTGGAAATGAATAATAGACTTTAAAAAAATATTTTTGAAAGCTTGGTAATTTGAATGTAATTAACAAAGTCCATGTCTATATTGTAAGGAAACAGGCCTTAACTTAAGTTTTACTACTGTAAACTAAATTTAATTTCAATGGAACAAAATTTCGTGGTTTTGGTAAAATAGAAAATGTCTTTGGGATGTAATTTCACGGATTTAGGATTTCATGAACAATACACAAACATTATCAGTAAATATTCGAAAATCAAACAGATATAATAATTGTTTTATTACGTGTTGATATATAAACTTCCCAGACCTGACTAAACTTGAAAGCAAGGTATGGCTGCCACTGTAGACTTGACATATTTCTCGTTTACCCTGAGATAAAAAAATATATGAAGTAACACAGGTCTTTAAAATGTTAAAACTGTCGAATTCGACCTTTATTCGGTTGTCGTGACCATATTGACACCCTGTTAGAACTCTGTACAATCTGTCCAGTTACATTCACTGGTTCTATAGGTGTTTCTTGTGTATATTTCTACACTTTTAATTTAGGTTACAGTTTGTTGGTCTTATATTGCCTGGGATGGCTGTACTTGGCAGTGTTAAGTACCAAATAGGACCTTATGTGTTATTTCGTTCATAACAGATGTCGAAGATACATCGAAAATGTAACCCAAATCGCAGTGTGTAACACCATTTTACCAAAACCCTGTAAAAATGTAAAAACAATGCTGTAACCATAGTCAAAATGGCATTATTTTGGCCTGAAAACAGCTAACACTGTTCATCCAGACTGTTAAATAATATACGTGTGTATTAATTTTGCGGCCATCTTGAACGCCATCTTGGACTTCTCAAAACGCTCTATCGTCAGATGAGATGATCCCGCCTATTTTGAATCAGCAGACATTCATGCACATTTTCGTTCTTGAATCTTTCACGTATTACAAATGTAGTTCCATTTATTACAAACAAGTCACTACGAATTGCAAGTCATACAGAAGTCCCCTACCGGTTTGAAGCCATGACCTTTACATTATTGTCAATGCTTCTGTTGCCATGGCAACCACAATTCCTGTCAAAGTGAAACATTAATTAATAGGTGTCATCCCAACATAGATCTCTATGCATATACCATAAATTGTCAACATAGCACTGATAATTTTTTGTTTGTACGAAGATCCAGTTAAAGTAAAGTAATTTAACTATTTCTATATTCATAGCAACCACAATTTTTGTCAAAATAAAATATATTTAAGTGTACACAATCTCCTTAAATAAACTCCTTTTCCTATACCAAGTTGCATATCCCTAGCTTGTAAACTGTTTGAGTAATGGCAGGATCCCACATTTCGAAGTATTTCCGTACCCATAGCAACCACAATTATTGTCAGAATAAAAATATATATTTAGATGTGCTTAACCTTATTATTGACACCTACCCACATATCAAGTTTCATAAACCTAACTTGGAAACTGTCTGAGTTACTGTTGGATCCAGATTTGGGCCTATTTTCAATCTTTCTGTCGCCATAGCAACCACCATTTTTGTCAGAATCCAAATATTTTTAGATGTGCATAATTCCCATATTACCCCCTTACCACATACCACAAGTTTCATAAACATAGCTTGGAAACTGTTTGAGTTATGTCAAGCAGAATATTTTACTGACAGACGGACAGACGGACGGACTGACGGGCGGAGGGCTAACGTATAGTCCCCTCCTGTCGAAATTCGGTAGGGGCCTAATTATTACATGCTTTTGCTAAATAATCCCAGTGTTTATTCAAACCTAGTTAGATACATTTAGGTACTCACTACACGGACATTGATTGGACAACATATAGGAATTATTTGACATTTAACACACCGTACAACCCGCTGTGTGTAAGGCAGTTATGTATGTTGAAGGCAGAGACACACGCGTTTTACGCCACTAGAGTGGGGTATGTATCTGTTATTTTATATGTGTTTTGCGTTGCTTTTGAAAGTGATCACTTACATATACCATTCACGCGATAAATGAACAATAAGTATATACAATTTATGCGCCCACAAATGCCATATTATTCGAGTAAACATAGTTTAGGTATGCGATGTTTGCCAAAAGTTCGAAACTTTCGCCTATGACATTGAATTCTCAACTTAATTCGTGGTTTGGAACAATTCTAAAACATTAAATACAAACTTCAATCCTTCCTCAATATATCTGTCGTTTCCGTTTTGGAAAATGTGCATTTTCTGTGAAGATACAGAGGTTTTAATTGAACGAGGTACAAAATAAATGCTAACGAAATAGGCAGTTCTGTTTTTCGAATGATAACGACAAAGGCAGAGCCTTAAATATTAATGCTAACGCAGAGGCAGAGATAAGAGACTTATGCCAACGGCAAAGGCAGAAATTCTAATGACTTGACAGGGCCATCAAACCCCTTTGTACGATTTGTATGTTATAAATATAACCCAGATTCATGTTAGGCTGTATTCCAAAGTCCATTCCACCAAGAATCACGAGTGTTTAGTGGTTATTTTCATCAAGTTGATAAACGGAATGTATTACATACCTGGTGATCGCTGACGCCGGCAATTATCGGTTGTGAGTGGCCCTTTATGTCTGTAAATGACGAACTGGTGTGCTTGGGGGCATTAAGCGCTCCATTTGTTATCATGAAGTTAAGAAACGAATAGTTTTTTGCATTCTTTAGAATACGTAATTTCGAAATGCAGCAATTCAAATTACTTGACAGGGAACTTAATGCACTTTTTTGTTTGTACAAAAATGTATTTTATTTGTACGGTACAAATTTTATTTGACTTTTTTTCGTGATCTTGGTATTAATCTTCTAAGCAATCAATGTTGATTAAAATTACCTGTATTTTATAAATAAAACAGTCAGGTTATTTAAACTGTCATAGAGTATACGGTTTTACATCTATTTATGGGCTGACTGCTTAAAACAGTTGGGCAACACGTGCTCATGTAGCATCACGTATATCATGTAACATATTATTCCATGCTAAGTTGTTTGGTCTTAATGACATCATCTAACGTCAACCGGACCGTTTCTTTATGTAAAATTAGATTTACGATGTGCAAATATAGTTGTTATCAATAACATTCCATATAAAATCAAAGCGCTGAAAGCCAGCAGTTGTTCGAATGAACGAATACCATTCTGATCACCTCGGTCTGTATGCATTTAAATATTTACCGGAGACAAACGGAAATGTCCGAGCTTTAACGATTGGAATGAATGCATGTAGGAAGTACAAGTCAAATAGTTTTATGCGGCCAGATAATTTCTAGTATTTTTCAGCAGTTTGGATGCTGATGGAGTTTATTCCGATGTATGTTTAAATGTATTAGTCCAAATAACCCAGATATTGTAACATCGGATACTACCGTCTGATTAATCTAACCTAACCAACTACGTGTATGTGTAACAGTTTATATAGAGTGATGCTTGGAGTTATGGATATTCCGCGTACCGCTCGTTGAGAGTAGCTAGATTGATTACCCATGGAACCATGACCTCGATATAATTAGAAATACTGGGTCTGTACCACAGTATATGATTACGTAACAGTTTATGCCGACGAAAAAGGTACGGAAGGCAGTTATCAGGAGTGGCAAGTGCTTTGTAAATACAAAGAAATACTGGAAATATGTTTAAATTATTTATTGGGATATCCAACTGTCCTTTTGATTTTGAAATATGAAGTAGCTTTGTAATATATATATATGCTGCAATTGATGGAACTATTTTGCATGACGGTTTACATCCGTGTCTGGAGTTATGCGATACCGGCTGACCGGTTTACTATTGCAAAGGTGGCGCTGCCTAACGACAGTGTAGGAAGAAAAATAGTTTCATCAACTAAAGTATAGTCGATTGTAGAAACGTGTGTATATAACTATAGTTGGTCGATTCTCGAACAAATAAAAAGTATTTATTTAATGCTAACTGATGAGATATGGAGCTCTATCTGTGAAATAAAACCTATTTCAGTCACTGGTTATCACCTACAATGTGACTGATATAAGCTCCGCCCCCTCACAGGGACTACTTTAATTTTACCAAAAACTCAACACTAAACTTTTTTATTACTGAACGGAAACATGTCATGCGGGTTTTTTTATTCTAAGTTAGAACATTTCCTATAAGATAGTGTATGATTTGATGCAAAATTCTCAAAAAGTTGTTTTCACCTATTCACCATAATCAAAGATGGCGGATTTTGAATTGAAAAATATGAATGGAACAACATATTCATACGCAGCCTAACCACAGTGGTAGATTCTAATTTGGCATAAAAAGTACCAGTTTTGACACCAGATAAGCATTAAATAAATAGAATGTGTGTTTGTTTTGATTGAATATGGTTGATATCTTATCTTGTAGCGATAAAATTTTAAAATTTTTACTCGCGCTACGCGCTTTCGAAAATATTGAATTTTATCACTACACGATGAGATATAAACCATATTCAATCAAAACAAACAAATATCCTCTATCTATATTACATAAAGCAGTTTAATAGAGTGTCACGTAAATAGTCCAGTGTCGATGACTTACAGTTCATGTAAAGTGCTGTATTTATACCTAAATGTCATGCAGACGTGCATGGACATGTACTTAGTTAGATAATTAAAGCTCCAGCTCGAATAAGATGTAAAGTACAACCTCCTCGACAGAGCAACAACCTTTGATTTCCGGCTATTGTATGACTTCAGCGATTAGGAGACTATAAAATCAACTTGTATGACTTATTGCGCCTCCCAAAAACTGCAAATTTCACCGTCATTTTGTTAACATTTTACTTATATTATCGATGGAATACTACGAGAACCATTCGTTTCTAAACTCTAAGACAGTGCCTGAAGAGCTAAAGCCCCCAAAAAGCCATGCACTCATCATTAACAGGCATACATGGCCACTCACTACCGACAATTGCCGGCGTCAGCGATCACCAGGTATGTGATATATTCCGTTAATCAACTGGACGAAAATAACCACTAAACACTCGTGATTCTTGGTGAAATGGACTTTGGAATACAGCCTAACATGAATCTGGGTTATATTTATAACATACAAATCGTACAAAGGGGTTTTATGGCCCTTTCAAGTCATTAGAATTTCTGCCTTTGTCGTTAGCATAAGTCTCTTATCTCTGCCTCTGCGATAGCATTAATATTTAAGGCTCTGCCTTTGTCGTTATCATTCGAAAAACAGAACTGTCTATTTCGTTAGCATTTATTTTGTACCTCGTTCAATTAAAACCTCTGTATCTTCACAGAAAATGCACATTTTCCAAAACGGAAACGACAGATATATTGAGGAAGGATTGAAGTTTGTATTCAATGTTTTAGAATTGTTCCATACCACGAATTAAGTTGAGAATTCAATGTCAAAGGCGAAAGTTTCGAACTTTTGGCAAACATCGCATACCTAAACCCTGTTTACTCGAATAATGTGGCATTTGTGGGCACATAAATTGTATTTACTTATTGTTCATTCATCGCGTGAACGATATAATATTATGTAAGTGATCTCTTTCAAAAGCAACGCAAAACACATATAAAATAACAAATACTTACCCCACTCTAGTGGCGTAAAACGCGTGTGTCTCTGCCTTCAACATACAGAACAGCCTTACACACAGCGGGTTGTACGGTGTGTTTAATGTAACACCAAATGACTTGTTTTGCGATGGTGTAATAATCATCGTACGTTCGTTCTGAATGAGGTGACTACTCAGAGATCACCGACATATATCAGTTTCTTAGATAATAATTAATTTAGCAGTATTTTAATACAACCCATTGACGACAGTCTCTTAGTTTTTACATATGTAAATATTGTTCATTACTAATGTAATCGTAATTTTTGGAGAACTAGATATGGAATTATGATAATTATATTATTATATAATTATCATACGTCTCCTATAATTCAAGATTGAATGGTTACCTGTTACGATAAATGTGTTTGTTATATGTATGTACATAAATGAGACGAAAATAAAATATGAAATATATCATCAAACAATTATCCAGTAAAATAATAATAAGATGTCTGGTTTTGACGGCGGGCGGACGTGCGGGCGGTCTGTAGGGAACCGCAAATTTTAAGCGGGACCCTAATTACATCTTCTTTGGTTAGTTAAATAATAAAATAAAAAGTAATAAAAAATAGTTGCATACCCCGTTCAATCGATCGATATCTGTAACTGTTGTGACTTAATTCTCTTGAGTGGTCCGTTCAAAAGAAGATTTGTACCGAGTACCGTATATGTACAGAAACAAAGAAATTTCCTTGGTTGCGTCATATTCGTATGTTGTCCAATGAAAAGAGTCAATTAGCGAAGCTGGTGTTTATGTTTGCAATACATTATAGTTACACAATATTAAGTATGTTTTTGCATTTGAACACTAATTACGTAACAATATAATTACAGACGGTGTTACATGTGAACAGAGACTATATACAGGGTGTTAAAAAAGTTCGTTCTCAATGTTACAATTTCAATATTTTATTTTTCTGATCTCAGAAGACTGTACGTTTTTTAGGTTGAAATCCAGAGGGTTCTACCATTGTTCTAATCTCTCTGGCATTAAATGAAGCTGTTAGAGTAAGAAATTATCATTGTCAACTGCGTATATAGCTTAAATAAAACTTTATATGAATTTAAATATTGAGAACTTTTTTAACACCCTAGGCTATATATGTAACCTGTAGCCTAGGATGTTCACGTGCGTTCTGGAGAGGTTGTTGTACTTGTAATTAAGCGCGTGTGCAAAATCATTTTTTCTTACTAATTGCGTCAGTTGAACTTAAGTTTATTATCCAAAACTGAATCCCGTTGTTAGTTGTATGTAATATTATAGTCCGTTGACAATAACACTAGCCTTCGTTTATAAATGAAAAATTACAATAGAATGCGTTTTCTATGTCCATATGTTTGCGATTAATGTGTGCATAATCCCTATAATGCATATACGTACTCATTCAATCCGCAGTGATTATTAAGCGGTCAGTCGACCGTGCATTATTGGTATTATCCTTTTTTGTTTATATACAAGGCTAGAGGCATCACCAAGTATATTATGCGTACCTTGGTTTTGAGATGAGAACCTAAGTTTTCAAATGAGAACCTTGGTTCTCATATTTCTTGGCCTTTCGGTTCGCAAAACCCTTAGTTATCAAACTAATTATGATCTCAAATGAGAACCAATGTTTCAAGTGAGAACCATGTTTTCATTTGGCTGTGCGAACTAACTGTAGCTCAGAGCATTTGACATGATTCTGACCTTTTATGCATGAAAATATTACAAGGTTCTTGCGTTGAATATATAAAGTTCCGCGAGCAAATCGTGCAATATCGGTCTTTAAGATGTGTGCTGGTACTGCCGATTCAACGATATCTGTCAAAACCACCAGAATGTTCCATTTCGTAATAGGTAAATGTATGTATTGACCAATCAGATGAGATGGATGGTTACTTTTATCCACCAAGTCTATTTAAATGTCGGTGCTCATTGTAAAGACAAGTCAAATAGTTCCTGCGAGCAAATGATGTACCGAATTCATTTGACAGAGAATTGACAAGATCCTCGACCTTCTATCTGCATAATTCAACAGCTGATGTGTATAAAATTATGAGGAAAAAATAAGCGCGATAGGCCGGTAGCTTTCAGATTGGGAAAACTATATGCACGATAATTTGACATACGAAATTTATCAACAAATTGTTAAATAATTTCATGTATAACAAACCAATTTTCAAGATATATTATGACTCCCTTGTTCCATATAATATTTATATGCTTATAAATAAAACCTCGTATCAGTTCATTAAAAGGTATGTGTTCTCTACGGGATGTACTCTAGACTGGGAAGCGCTGTGCTCATGCAGCTGCAGTCACCTGCTGTTTAGATCAATGGTCTCAACTAGCGCTCACTGAAATTTCTTACAAAATGCATCTTTTTTGGATTTTTTTTGAAATCGTAAACCATCGAGAACAGGTCACGTGCCCCTCCATGGACTTTTTACCTGCAAGCTTGAGCGAGCAGGTATATTGGATTGCCTTAAGTAAAAAGTCCATTGAGGGGCACGTGACCTGTTCTCGATGGTTTACGATTTCAAAAAAAAAATTCAAAAAAGATGCATTTTGTAAGAATGTCGTGAACCAGACTAATCAAACCGGTCGTTACAAGATTTCAAATTTTTCTTGAACGAAAATAGGTTATCTTACGCAAAAAGATGTATGTCGGCCCGGGCAAGTCGAAATTCTTAGAAAGTACTACAAAATTATCCTTAAAACCCGTCCCTACGATAAAAAATATACACGCAACTCGATTTAAAAGAGTATAATTATTTTATCGTTGGATAAATTCTTTGCTAGCGTTTCCAGTGTAGCAATACCACGTGACAAAATACTACAGTCCAAAGAAGAATTTTGTAAACAAAACCTCCACTTGGAGAAGAAAAATAGGCGTAACTATTTTATTTCTTCACCAATTTCTATGAAATATAGAGCACGCTAAGGGAAAAAATATAAGGTTTCCGCGATATATTGTATATCTCTCCGTAGTTTTGCCGTTTTTTCAATTACCCTGTGAAACCTTGGAAAAAGTGCGTGTGTGAGCGGACTACAGTCTCAAGCATTTTCGTTTCCCTCGTAATATCTACTCCATACGTGATTGAAGAGTCATATTTACACCTTCTGGGAACACCAGGGGCTATTTCGCAACCAACAAATACAGAATGTAACAATGCATGACATTAATATGACATTTTCCTTTAATTTGCAATTATGACTACAGTCCCAAGAACAAAAATGTAGACTACAGTTCAAAGCTGTTTTCATAATTTACCCTATGTACCAAGGAACATGTCGCTCCTGATGCAATTTTTGTTAACATAACACTCAATTTGAAACAACAGATTATACCATGTTTAAGAACACAAGCACGCACATGGGTAACAATAGTTTAAAATTTATACATGAAGTAATTGATATTAATCTTGTGTGGGGTAATTTTGAGTAATTTCCATACGTGTATTTGCTTTTTGATCTAAATTAAATATTTGACGGTGCCATTGGTATTCACTGTGAATTATAGAATGTAACTTAAACAGTGTGGACATACCTCGAGGTACGTGACTTAATTTCTGGCTGAGAACGCAAGCAAATAATCTGGCAACTCAAAGTTAAAAACAACCATACTCATTTTATTGTTTGACTGATTTTAACGGACCATCCTGGAAATTTTACTCACGGTAAAATCGGTCAAAACATAAATACTTACAGTTTTTTTTTTACTTTGTGTTGACAATTTTGTCTTTGTTTTCTTAACCTTAAATTACGCAACATACCACGTGGTATGTCATGTCGACACGGGTAAGGTGACTTATGCACGTTTAAACCGTGAAGTGACACAATTGAGTAAGTAAGGAAGGTCGTTGATTGGTTTTCAGTAGGTTTGCAGGAGAAAAAGGAAAGAACTATACTGTAAGGCAGTTGCTATCCGTAGCAATGCTTTTCATCTTTTTATTGAAAATACAAAATGTATGTAAAAGTCGGACATTTTACACATGTGGCTCGGTCGGGGCTGGTCAGAGGACTACCTTTTAGTGAATATCGAACAATTATCCGCCACATGACACTAAATGTATCAAGACTTCCAAAAACTTACCCGGTGAATCTTATGAGTTCAGTCGTCGGCAGTACAACACCGAAACAGTTGGAGTGACACTTAAAATCGGAAACTCAGCTGAAGTTCTCCCGATTCCTCCCGATTTCACAAATTGTCTTCTGACTTACCCGAAGTCATAATACTGATATAATGACATTCTTAATAATCTTTTTATCTTATGTTATTCATTAGTTGCATGTACGACGTTGGTTAGATGTTTATGTTTTGTGCTTTGGTTTATGTTTAAAAATATAGCTAAATTAGTCGCCCGCGCCACGACATAAGTACTAGGATGGACATTGCTGTCAGTAGAAAGGTAATGTTTCATTAAAAAAATTTACATGCATATTCAGATTGTTTTAAACTATTCCATATATGCTTCAGTCTCTGGAAACCATGCCACTTATAGTGCATGGGACATTTGGAACATTAGATACAGTTCATTAATATATACTGACGTCAAAAAGAAACGCTACACCTACCCATATGTTCGGGTATTCGATACGTTAGGATAGAAAAATATAATTTCTTCTCTGAGACTAAAATATAGAGATGTGCAAACATGTCTCCAAATTCTCATATGAAATTATCGTCATTGATATGTGCAAAAGTACGATACAAAAACATTACCCTATCCAAAACGTCAGTATCACGTATGCCCTTCATGTCCTGCAACAACTGCTGGCAATCTTCGCCTAATAAATTGATCAACACAAGTTAAACAGCACGTACCTTGAGATAGTGTGTATACGCCTAATGTTAAGAGTAGATGTAATGGCTTTAAACGTTTCGTAGCTGACGTTAAAACTGACGTAAACGACTATCAAGGACGTCCCACGTTTGTTCCATAGGAATGTATTACATGAAAAATAAAACATCACAGCCAGACCACAATTACTTTTCACATGAGAAAAAATCAGATGTGCCGTTGTCAAGCGAACACGCGGGTGACATTAGAGAGGTTGCGAAATTTAACATGTAACGTGTACGTGACTACCACTTTTGAGTATTTCGTCATCCAGGTATGTGTAATTTCTACAAGTAACCGACGTGTGACAGACAATAGTATAGTGTGTACTATGCCGCACAGGTATGCGTATGCACGGGAAACACAATAATTCATCGCCAATGATTTCATTGAGTTTATATAAACAATCATTATCGATTCACGAAGAAATCATGCTACCCCTGGCATGTGATGTTACAAGCACATGTTATCTTTCGCAGGCCAATTTTAATGGCAACGCGTATATATACATGTACGGGTAACTACACGTACACGTAGGCGTACACATTCGCATCGCAACCTCTCCATTAACGGATATAAACGTCTTGTATAGAGGTCACAGGCGGTGCATCAGAGCGGGACCTATCTGATAAGCTCCTAGTGACATTTACGCAAAGAATAAATCTGGCGATAATTTATTTTGAAGCAACAAAACGTTCAACGACTTCAATTTGAGAAATTCCACTTTCCAGCATTCAAAAAACCCGTGCTCGATTTCCCTTTTTTAGTAAATGTCCTTGTGAATTTCACATTGTAAACCAACTTCAGCATATAACTGCCCTTTTATCGACCAACGGAAATGCCACTTGGTAAAGGAGCTCGGGATGCTCGTGCGAATCGTGCGTCATACCATACTTCAGCACATCTGGACCAGATCGGGATTACTTTTTTGCTTCGGCAGACCTGTGCGTTCTTAGCTAAACTATGGTCTGTCAATAATCACGGGAATAGTTTGGAAAAGTAAAACGTTATTTACTTTTTTCAATGTAGTGTTTTTTTCTTGACGTCAGTATACTTGTGGTAGACCCGAATATAAATAATGAAAAAAATCACGTATTTTCGGGTATTAAATTTCGTGGATTTTGATAAAAATGCATGTTCATGGAGTCGTAAATTCGTGGATTACAGAACACAAAAAGGTAAAACATGTCTGAATTTGAGAGGTCGATTAATCGTGGAGACTAGATTTTGTGGTCGAGTTCAACAGCGAAAATTACGAAAATTAAACCCCCTTCAAAAATGATGAATTTACAGTATATGTCATTTATTTAGCGCAAAATTATTACGACATATTCTATTGCGCTTCACAATACCATGATTGAAGAAAAAAACTATTATTACCATCTAGGAATGTTTTTATCTGTAATGATGCCTTGATCGACTGAGCCCAAATGATACCGATTTAACATGTGGAGGCCATGTTGAATCAACCAAATTTGAATGCATGTTCATAAATAGTTTCTTATGGTAAACGAAAGTGTCCACGCTCAATGGATGACATGTTGCTTGGTATTATGGTAAATTATGAAAACAGCTTTGAACTGTAGTCTAAATTTTTGTTCTTGGGACTGTAGTCATAATTGCAAATTAAAGGAAAATGTCATATTAATGTCATGCATTGTTACTTTCTGTATTTGTTGGTTGCGAAATAGCCCCTGGTGTTCCCAGAAGGTGTAAATATGACTCTTCAATCACGTATGAAGTAGATATTACGAGGGAAACGAAAATGCTTGAGACTGTAGTCCGCTCACACACGCAATTTTTCCAAGGTTTCACAGGGTAATTGAAAAAACGGCAAAACTACGGAGAGATATACAATATATCGCGGAAACCTTATATTTTTTCCCTTAGCGTGCTCTATATTTCATAGAAATTGGTGAAGAAATAAAATAGTTACGCCTATTTTTCTTCTCCAAGTGGAGGTTTTGTTTACAAAATTCTTCTTTGGACTGTAGTATTTTGTCACGTGGTATTGCTACACTGGTTTCTAGTCTGGTTCCCGACGTACATGGTTATAGTACGTCTGGCACCGACGAAATAATGGCCGCCTTCATGGTAACAAGAAAACAATTAAGTTGTGAATAAAAAACCATACAACGTGTTACTTAAATAATCCAAGTAAATATTGTAATTTGATATTGAATGTTATGTCTAAAACCGATAAGTTTGTTTGCATTTAATTGAGCATTTACCTATAAATTAATGTATAATGAAGTTGCACCAATTCGGACGTTGTTACGCATCCATTAAAAATTGGGATAGTAATTTTGTTATGTTTATTTTTCATATATAGTATAAAACAACTGTCCAAGTACATCCATTTAATTTGATTGATTATAAATCAATATTAGGCGGAAACATGTCATTTATATCACGAAGTAGAATCAATTAATGTGCGTTTTTATACATACACCCTAGATAATAAGAATATTTTTGTATTTCAATGCAATATGTGCGTGTATACTGAAACTATACCAATCTCCCCTAATACAAGGGTGTAGACATTTTAAGCACAAAAATCTCACAATAACAACTTACATTTACTTTAAAGTATAGAATAGAATTTTATTTGAAAAAATATGATAGGTACATTTGTACTTCCGAGTAGTTTGAAAGATCCAGTAATTTAAATACATGTAGATCTACTAGTATGGGAAATAAATCCAATGGTAATTAATTTACTTATGAATATAATACTTAACTCTGAATTACTTTAACTTATACTTTATAATACATACGACATAATCACAGGTTATACAGAGAATGTACTGGTATGTTCTGTGTTATTATGCCCTGGTCACACAGTCACTGATGATAAACCCGGCCGAGTCATCCATCCGCTAGTTACTACGGATGGTAGCCGGTTATAAGGAACTGATACGAGTCAGCAACTCGAGAGTACGGACCGTATGGCATACTAATGTGGAAATAAAAAAGAATTGCTATCGGTCAGTACTGATTGCCACAGGGTAATACAGATTGATATCTAGCATCGTAGAACTATGGGACTTATTCATGATCATGGTTTGTTACGGAGAGGTAGGTTTTGTATTACGACGGGTTACTTTGATTGAGAGCGGACTTAATGAAATGTTACGTAATAAGGTTAGTCTGTATCCTGTGGTTCATTTAGATGTTTTAACGTATCTAACTTGGCATGCTATTTCCAACCAATCTATCAAGGTACCCGGCAGTTAGTGTACAAATTCCTCCCTTATACTCTTATATGATGGCCTCACACTTAAACGATGTCACATAATAAAATGATACATGCATTATTACCTACATGTATCCCACACACGAGTGACTCGTAACTTTTAACAGCCACTAACTGGTTCATTAAGATTTTCGACAGCTTGGACATGGGAGGATCATATCTTGTTTAGTTGGGCATTGTGCCTTGTATGTTTTTTATGTTTTATGTGCTCGGCTGTTTCAGGTGAGCTTTGTGCTTGTGTGTTTTTATGATTTTCGTGCTCGGCTGGTTAAGCTAAGTGCTTATAATAGCTTATTATATAACATTTTCAATACTTGAGTGCTGAGTGCTGAGTGCTGAGTGCTGAGTGCTGAGTGCTGAGTACTGAGTACTGAGTGTTGAGTGTTGAGTGCTGGTTGTAATCCCGGCCCATGAAGTTCGTTTCCAGACTGACAAAGACGCATACATACGCATATTCAAACACAGTATTTGATTCTTCAGATCATAGTTAAAACATTTGTATACTTAATCGTATTTCAGACTCAGCTTCCTCAAATCAATTTTCCGTGCTTGCTTGTTTGTTTCAGGAGGTAGGCCATTCGTGGGAGATCTACTTTTTGTGTAAAACCTTTCTAGTTTGAACTGTTTAATAACCCAGTATATCTTCTTCTTCTTGGCCTTCGTCTTTCTAGGAAGACGATGGGCTGCATCTCCTGTGGTGCATGACTGTGAAGGCCTATTTAAGACCTGTTCTCTTTGGCAGTCGATGCAGACGAATACTGAGTCTGTGCTCTGTGATGTGGCCTTTTTCTTATCTCTCTTAACCTCACAATCCTGTCTTCTGTCATTTTCATACATTTTCACTCCTTTCTTGACGACACGTCTCCAGCTTGTCCTATCTTGGGCCAGGTACTCCCCTTCTTCAGAGTAGATGTGAGTGTTCTGCAGATCACGCTTGCACGTGTCTTTGTACCGAAGACTAGGACGACCTTGTGGACGAGATCCTTGTTCTAGTTGGCCGTATATGAGGTCTTTTGGAATCCTGCCCTTTCTCATACGACTCACATGGCCCAGTCAACGAAGACGTGGAGTAGATGGCGGTTGAGTGTGGCCTCTTTAGAACCTCAAAGTTTGTGACCTTGTCCTGCCATGAAATCGTCAGGATTCTTCTGAGGCTGCGCATGTGCAAAAAATTTACCCAGTTTATTCGTGGGGTGATTAAAAAGAAATTAGACAAACGCTGTAAAATTACAATGAATATTGATATAAATAAGAAATGATGTAAGCCCATTACAAAATATATCATCTCTCCGTCTGCTGAGTTTCGTAAATATTCAATTATTATTTATAGAGATATCAGCGGCTTCGCAACCTTGTGTACAGCGACTCGCCGCACACATTTGACGTCAAAAACGTCATGCACGTAAACGGTTAACTATTTGAATGCCACATTGTTCCAGTCAATCGCTCATGTCTCTATACGTATTGTATAAATTTACCATTTAATCAGTATTTAAAAAAACATTTCAGTTGTAATAAAATATCAAGAATTTGTTAATATGAAAATAAGTATTCGATAGTTCTCATTCTAAAGACGGCTTCCGTGTATGACGTCCGTCTTGACGAGTGACGTTTAAAATTGATCGCTCATCTAATACTATTCGACGTCTTTGCTTGAAATACTAAACTTTATTTCCATCACAAAACATTTCATACTGGAGATATATACGTATACTTCTGTCCGAGACTTCTCTTTCGATGCCCGTTTTGTCATTTTAAATGTTTGTTAACTTTTCCCCTAGTTTGTGATAAAACTGTCTATTTTCAAGCTGTGATTTTGCCGAAATATGACGTGGTTTTCTAGACGATACTTTTTACGGCATATGTTTTAAACACACACATTTACAACAAAACCGCTTTAATCCACGATTATTTAATGTTTTGAGGTCATGTCCAGTTAATTTGACAAATGTCGGAGGAACATTTAACAAAATATTGATCAGTTGCTTTTCCATATCATAGGGTGAAAACTGACAACGTTTTGATGTGCGGCGACATAGCGCGACACTCCAGTACTAGTTTTTAACGTTATATTAATAAATCACTTCTAACGTTAGACACTTATATTTTACACGTACATATCGGCATTAAATGCACCTAAACGAATATGATATTGTATGGTTAAAACGCGTAAACTTTACAAATTATGGCATTTGTCACATTTCTTTTTGATCACCCCACGTATATGGGAATTATATTGGGAGCTAGCATGCTTGATGTAATATGTTGGATTATCCCTTGACAACTATAAGTTGAATTTCCATGAAACTGTACAACCAACATGGGTTTCAAGTCAAGTTCACTGTTGTGCATATCTAACGTAGCATACGTAATTTGTATTTTATTCCGGATGAAAAACTGAATGCATTTTGTCTAGTTCGCATCACTCGCAAAACAAGTTCTGGACATGCTGCTCATATATAAACAATTAATTCATGTTTTTCCTACTCACTTCGCTCGCTCTACATGTATTTTGTGAGGCCTGAAGCCGCCCCTGATTACAATTATTTGTTGGTAGGCCTACTTTTCCTCACCATTATTTATTTTTTAATTTATATAGTATATTTCTAAAGCTAATGTTACTGGGTGTTTTTATATGATAACAAATTACTTAAACATTAATTATATTTATTGCGCCATCGTCGGGTCCCATGTCCTGAGTTAAAAAGCAGAAGCGTTTAATTGTGTATTGTCTTCTACTTTTAATTGAAGTTATTGGAGCTAGGCATATGTAGGATTAAGTGTCATTTTAATTTTATATACCTGAATAACCAACATACACATTTGTATATAAACATTATTATAATATTACTGAGTGGGCACAGCATATATACTGGCCACACAGTTGTCTGAATGAAGTTTGGAGTGTTCAAATTAATATCCGAAATTGTGCATGGAAATGTAACAACGTCCGAAATGGTGCAACTTTTATTATTCATCAAATAATTTTACAACACAAGGTGTTAAAAACTCAAACTCTACGATTCTCGGTGCAATACTACAACACAAATTTAAATATATGCTTGGTTTACATTAGTAACACGTTTAATCGTTTTTTTATTCTCAACGTATGTAAAGTTTTCTTCCCTATGCGAGCTTTCATAGTTCGTCGGCGCCTGGCTCTATCACATAGTGTAAGGGGCAGGTAATCCAGGCTACACTGGTTTCATACTCAACACTTTCGTACGACTCCTGAATATTTTTTTTCGTACTCAACACAATTCGTACCCGGCACTTCGGTCTATAAATTATTTTTCGGATTTTTTAGGATCAGCGGGTAAAATAAGTGCTGGTTGTTTCCCTTGATAAAATTAACAACATATACAGTTTATTTAGGTCTCCAGAGTCAGAGAATTACCATTCAGTGTTAATGTCTATTCAGGGACTTAAAATTCTAAATGTCTATTGTCATGGAATTATCGGAATTGGTTTATGATCTTTGATATTGTTGAACACTGAAAACATGAATTATAATAATACCTTTAATGGACTGATACGAGGTTTTATTTATAAGAATATGAATATTATATGGAACAAGGGAGTCATAACATGCAATTATGTGTCTTGAATATTGGTTTGTTATACATGAAATTATTTAACAATTTGTTGATAAATTTCATATGTCAAATTATCGTGCATATAGTTTTCCCAATTTGAAAGCTACCTGCCTATCGCGCTTATTTTTTTCACAATTTTGAGATTTTCATGCTTAATTTTATACACATCGTCTGTTGAATTATGCAGATAGAAGGTCGAGGATTCTGTCAATTCTCTGTAAAATGAAGTCGGTACATAATTTGCTCGCAGGAACTATTTGACTTGTTACTTAATGCTATCCAATGAACCTGCTCGCTCAATGCTCGCAGGTAATAATCCTTTTTTCCTCAATTTGAGTTGAGATTTCTACTTGAGATGCTTCGGGAGATCGGGGCCTGATATGCCTGTTTACATTCAGTGGCACAAGTCCCAATACCGCGTTGAAGTTATACACATCGCGCGTCTTCGAGATACTTCCCGCTTATGAAAACATTTAACTGAGATTACCAGTACAAAAACAATCTTATTTACAGTTTGCGTCTGAAATGAACTTATAAGGTATATCAACTTCATTACAAAATCCGATTAGAAAATAGCTTTTTTTGCTCTCTCTGTCTCTCTCTCTGTCTCTTTCTCTCTTTCAGCACTTCAAATTGTAATAACTCACCTAAGCACCCTCCTCGTGTTACATTCATGAAATTTAATTACAACTATAGCTCAATAACAACAACGTCAGTGACTGTGTTTTTCATATTTTAATTAGCTATAAAGTGAAATAAGATGATTAATTAAATTTTCTTTTGACAGAAAATGTATTCTCAGCCAATTTCTCACAGCATTTGACGCAGGAAACTTGGAAACGTCGACAAATGAGTCTGCCATGTATCCATTGCATGTTGATTATATAACATGTACAAGGTGTGTTCAAATTTACATGCTACTTAGACCATAAAAATGTATCCTTAACTGATTTTAATGAAAAGATATTTTGATCACCTCGAAGTATTCACCTCCTATAGATAATTATGAGAAGTTTCAGTAGGACAGTTCGTTTTTAAAATACGATTTTATTATCATTCCTAGGTATACTGTGCATATACTGGACAAGAGCCAACATGCATGACTGTACTTGATATTTTTCTGACAATGCATTTTTCGAGTATTTGAAACAAATAAAGGTCACAAGAGGTACTTTTGACAAATAAGGAGGATCGGGACGCCCAAGAACCTTTGCACTTCTCAGAAAGTCGCGTTTAACGACTGCTTCGTGTTTAGGTACATTGCTATACAACAACACTTCACCCTACACACATGTGGCTGGTCTGCGATTGTCGAATGGGTACTGCTTCCACTTGTGAAGGAATGTATTTTAAAGTTGATTAAACTGGGCATTTACCTATTGTCCATTTTATATCACATTGAATGGTAGGAACTTGGTTTATCACATGTTTGACGTCGCAGCGGCGTAATAAAGCCATTATTTATTTTGGATAATACACTAGTGTAATAAAGCTATCACGCGACGTCATTCAAAAGACGTCGTCAAAATTGCGCGTTTATCATAGTGAAAAATAAGTAGCTATTTAATGTTTCGGCCGGAAAAGGCTAACATGTGATAAAAAGAACATTACATTTGTGACTTTCCACATTGAACTTATTAAACTCGTTGAAAAGAATCAATAAAATGCAGAGCCTCGCATTTTATTATTTTATTCAACTCGCTTAATAAATTCAATATGGAAAGACACTCATGTAATATCCTCTATTTATGACACAAATGGTGTACATTCCTACTGACGCACTTGGAGAGTTTTGCAATGCAAGTTTTTGTTCTGTATGTGCTGGCCCAAAATAGGTTATGAGTTTGTCGTATTGGTTACAAAATGAACCCACGTCTCGTTGATGGACATTTCATTTGCAAATAATTGACAATGGTTTTCATTATATTTGGCTAGTTTACAAGGGCGTCTGTAATGACGCACTTATTTCCTCAATTTTGTAATATGCTTGAGAATTTTATGAACAGCTCCCAATGATATGCCTACATATTGAGCTAGTTGCCTAATTGTAACTCTCCCTCCAGTACCCATTTTTTTATATTTTGAAATCATTTAGGATGATGCGGTATTTGGATGGCGTACATTAGGTTCATTTCATCACATCGCTTTTAAATTTCTGAACCTAACAAGTAGTTGATAAATAATACATAGATCTAACAGTGCCCCCATTTCACCGTATAAGTTAAATATGGTATTTGCTCCCGCAAAGGTGGAACCAGCGGATGAAAAAATGTCGAAGTCTATATACAAATTTTGTATCATTGTAAAATTGAACATATTTTCAATCTTAAACTGAACGTCAAACTTCCGTTTTTAGATAATGCCGTTGCTCTGACGTCCCTAAATTGCTATGTAACGTACGTTTTTTACGTTACGGCGCGGCAAGCCTTACACGTACTATAACGACTGTGGAAGGCGTAACAATAACATCAGCGATGTAAAACTTATGGCATTCGATTTATGTGATGAATGCGCGTCCGTATATGCATACTTATTACGCAATAATGTCAAACGCGCCGACGAAATCCTTAATATGACGTCGTCGGTGGGGTGTTTTTTTTGGCCAAAATTACACAAGCGGCATGTTTCTGCTATTAAAAACAACTAGAATAGACGGATATTAAAATGTTAGGCATCATTCTAATTAAATAATCTCTGTATACAGTTCACCATTTTAAAATATTAATTGGTGCAAGGAAGATTATATATAGCACCATTTGCATTCCAATTTGATCACCCCTTGTGTAATTTATATCATGTCGTTTAGCCGGTTTTCCTCGAGAACGGCTGATGTGATTATGATGTCCGAGATAATATGGCAGTACATTTTCTTGGTTATTGTCAGCCTTCTTTACAGGGGTGTATGGGGCTCACTTTCATCCTGATCACCTCGGACTTTATGCATTGCAAAATATGTATTTGTATATTTACCGGAGAGGACGGAAATGACCGAGCTTTCACGACTGGTGTTGCTCCGTGATCGTGTCATACAAACGACGAAATAAAAATGGCATAGGTATTTCCGTGGTTCAAGACGCTCTGCATAAACTTCCTGTCTCTCATAACTTTGTGGCGTCTCTCATACCATCAGGGATGGGGTATCGAGATCGAGTTATATATAGTAAGGTTTGTAGGAGTTAGTTTCTAGTAACCTAGTCATTGTTAATATTGCAGATCAATTTTCCACAATTTGTTATCACAGTGTGAAAGAATTATACTGCATTTTAATTTGAACGTACGTTTAAGATTTCCGTAATATTAGCTACAATAATAGAACTAATTCTAGAGTCTGTCTTGTTTTATTTTATTGAACGTACTATTAGCTAGGGTACTGTTTTATCAAAGCACTTACGAACATCTAAAACGTACGCATACATTTGAATTTTTGGTAATTCTTTTACTCATACAAATTAGGCACATGTTATGTTCACTTACTGAACACACATGATTAACATTGCAGAGACCCTTGACCACACTTTGTAGTCGTTTAAAATATAACTTAAGATGCAACTTTAAGATTTTCGTTACGTGCTTTGATAAAACAGTATCCGGAGTCAGTGCTTTGTCCGGTACACAAGCTTCCCGATATCCGGATGGTATAAAAGTACGTGCAACATATGATCGTATTGGTTCATAGATCAGTAATTATCGACCCGACATGAAAGCAGGATGGAAAACTGTCAAATAATTAATTTTCGCGGGTATTTAATTTTGCGGATTTTGATTAAATGGTAATTTGGTGATTTGAGTCCCCGTCATAGTCAGCTTACGCAAGGTAGAATAACTTTTCCCCGAATGTACTGTAAAATCATTGATTATCGCGGATATTAAATGTCACGGATTTTGGTAAAATAGTAATTTGGTGGTTTCTTAAATTTGTGGGTTTATAATAATGAAAGAAAACATTCTCGTTACGTATTTTGAGGTCAATTATTGTTTGGGAATTAATTTCGTGATCTAATTTATCAGCGAAATCAAAGAGAATTAATAATGTTACAGTATTCAGTCCCAGTGATAGTCAGACTACGCAAGCTGGAATACATTTCCAGCTTATGTATACAAATAATAACGAAGGGCAAATTATGAAATCAAAGTTTAACTTTCAATCTTTCACACAAACTTTATACAAACATTTTTTGTGTCACAAAACAACTAATACATAACATGCATAAAGTGTCAAAAAATCAGTACATACATAGATCTACATACATGCATTGTAACATGTATTATAGCAAGTGGATGAGTTTAAAGGTGCTGCCTCGCGTATTTGTGTATTGCCAAAAAATAAATTTGTCAGTTATTCGCTTAACTTTGTAATAGTTGCCTGTATATCCCATAAACAACCACACAAACGTTTCGTTAAAAAATAACTTTAAAAAACATTGGCATTTTGTAGGTATTAAATATTTGTATATCTGAATTTCCCAAAATTTTATACGGTATTAATTATACCCTTTATAAACACTTCTATGACTAAAATTGCCTGAAAATGTTTGCATTCAATGAAATGTAAAACGAACCGAATACCTCACTGATCTTTACGCTGTAGTTTGTTGAAGTTACAGTTCGATCACGCGTGAATTACCCCATTCCTAAAGCGTGATAAAATGAAACTCGGCGCTATTTTAAAAGTAAATATTGAGTGTGCGATATTGGGATGGGTTTCAATTGCTTATTTGTAGCAAATCTTTCATAAAGAATCATCACATAAATACTCGGTTAGGTAGGGAAATTACGCCATACAAAATTGTAGCCCGATCTGTGAGTCAGCATCTTTAACAACCGGTGTCTAAGTACAAAGCGTACTATACTTGCCAATAAGACGTGTACGTACATATGACACAAAGTATTTTACATTATAAATGGAATGTAAGTACAATAAAAATATATCATTATGTCAAATTCCTAATTCTGTCACAATTAAGACAAAATCACCTGTCAAATAACAAGGAACATTTTCAAAACAGCTTGTGCGTATTCACGTACGTTATACATTTCGTAATAAAATCCGCTCTCAAAATAGCATGCGCAGATAATACATAAATAAACATATAAACGTGTATAAAACAGACATACGATTTAAAATAATAACGATACAATTTTGACAAAAAGCCATGATAACAATGTATTTTCAAATCTCTAAACCTTTAAACACATTCTCCACTGGATTTCAAAGGATAAAACAAACATACTGTATTCCTCAATCGTTCGAAACTCAAACGTTTATTTTATGTTTAACATGTTAAGACCTTTTTCTCGATATTTTTGTGAATGGGGTTAAGTGTTAGGGGATCTACCTCTATATTAATAGTTTGGAACAAGTCTACGAGTAACCTAACAAATGTTGGCATTTTGTATGGACATGTACAAAATTAATGACACGTGGGTGGCTGCAAACAAGACCTCTATGTATAGTCATGTGTGACGCCATTCGTGAATAGGTCTACATAACGTCTATGTATGTTCCTGTGTGACGTCAAACGTGAATACAGATCCTCTATGTATGTTCTTTGTTAAGTCATACTTGACTACAGAACCTCTATGTATGTTCCTGTGTGACGTCATACGTAAATACAGAACCTCTATGTATGATCCTGTGTGACGTCATACGTAAATACAGAGCCTCTATGTGTGTTCCTGTGTGACGTTATACGTGAATACAGATCTCTATGTATGATACTGTGTGAAGTCATACGTTAATATAGACCTAAGTTACACCCTTTCCTCCATTGTAAATGGTTCCATATAGCTGTAAACACTTTCCTCGTAATCACTGAGCACAATATAATCATCATCCATCAATGCTTCATGATGCTGTACAATATCACCAAATGTTGGCCGTATGGATTCTTTCTCCCAACATTTCTCCATCAGTTCATACCTGTATAAAACAAACCGACACCATAGCTAAAGGTGAATAGTACGTACTCTAAATGAAATATATCTTTAATATTAATATAACGCACTGTCTGAACTAAACATAGTCGTCAGGTCTAAACACACTTAATCCGACACTATAATTAAACGTACCCTAAATCACAGGTACCCTAAATGAAACATACTCTTAACAAAACGAACCGGTCTGTGTGTAACGTACCATATTAATAGTCGTCTGAGGTCTAAACACACAGAGTAAATTATACACCCACGGCTAGATAGTTCCAAAATGCAATAACTTGGTAATTAACCTCACTGTAGAATGATGCAATTGAGCACTTTATTTGAGTTCAAAACGTGGAAAACACCATAAGATGGAAGAAAAACAAATACAGTCCCCAGTTGGTTTGTTGACAAAATAACAAATTATAAACAATAAATGAATGATTTACAGTCTAAGGGAAGCAACTCTTGCAAAATAAATATTTTTTCTTAATTTTGTCTTCCATACATTTTACTTAAATAACCTAATTCCTAGTAATTACTGGATGATCGAAAACATGTTTTGTAGAGATAATGGGGCTTTAAACCATGGACATACAGCTTTTAAATGCGATATCTTTATGGAGGACTCACAATGATACTTACATTTCTTCCTTACAGTGAAGTGGTCTCTGTAAATATTGGCCCTGTAACACTATTCTCATTACCTCCATGGCAGACATCCCAGGGTACGGCGTAGCCCCTGAAATAAGTTCAAAAGTTAAGTTACGAATTTTCGAGGGTTGTTTCAGCAGTTCAGCTGTTCAGCCACCCTTTGACATTTTAACTTTCCCTGGTCATTGGGCTACCTATGGAAACCTGCATTCCAGTCTCCCTCAGGAGGCTATTTATCCCATCTGTGGATGTGCAGCCCAGCACTATCGGTTCAGACACAGCCTCACAGTACCAATTCACACAATGATCGCGTGGAGCATGTGGAATATTCTTGCTTAGAGACATTAAGCAGTGGTCCAGACGGGGGTTGAATTCGGGACCTCAAATCAATAATTGCCTTTAAATTAATATTATGGAAAGCCATAATCAAGCTCCACATATAGTTGCTCCTTTTTGTCATTTCGATTGGAATGCTTTCAACTAAGTACTGGTCTGGTGTGATACAGTTCCATTGATACCGTTTTCGCGCAACCTTTTTTGGTGGGATGCTATATCTGAGAGATCTAATGTGTTCGTACTTTCCATTACTAGGCGATGGTGCTATACATTATATGTTCGAAATCCATTGCTGGGCGATGGTGCTATACATTATATGTTCGAATTCCATTGCTGGGCGATGGTGCTATACATTATAGGTTCGAATTCCATTAAAAGTACAAAACCATTAAATTATAATGTATTATAGTACTCATGGATAGATAGAAAACAACCATGGACTATTTTAAGGGGAATGGGTATTCAACATTTGTCGGAAAACTGAAGAAATTAATGTACGTACCTAGCGTTACTATCTCCCATAGCAACACACCATATGACCATACGTCACTCTTTCTTGTGTACATATTGTCGGATAATGCTTCAGGCGCCATCCATCGTATAGGCAAAGGACCCTACGCAACAGAAAGGTAAATAATCAAACATGTATAAGAATTGATTCCGTTAGTATTTCAGCAAGACATGTGGTCGGAGTCTGTTTTTATTTATGTAATAATGAATACGTGCCTGAGTTTTATCGTAAAATAAAGCACGGTCACGAGTTCGTATGCGTAGTAATTAAATCACGAGTGCTTTATTATAGATAAAACACAGGTACATTTTGATTGCAACACAGCCAATATTGCTTTTGACATTACATCACGGCATAGTAACCGCTGCATTATTTTCTACACCGGAACGCTATTAAGTTCTTTGTCGTAGCTGTGTTTTAACGGTAATTCACGCACACCTTGGTTTCCTCTACGTGTATATAGATGAATCTGAGGGTTGTGTTAGAGTTGGTCATAAGGATTGTGTCATTCATAATAAAATTATATGATTACTTTTAATCGCACAAAACCATTTTGATCTCAGGAAAAAAACCACTTATAAGTGGAATTAACCTAATTGTATCGATCTGGGTTTCGTGAACTGATTCATGTTTTAAGAGCCCACTAGCATATACAGAACACTAAGTAAATAATGAATGTTACCTTCGAGGTTCGTTCATATACATCAACACCCTCAATATCTCTGGCCAAACCGAAATCACATATCTTACACGTGAAATCTGTAGCTATAAGTACATTTCTGCTCGCCAGATCTCGATGAATAATCTGAAATAAAATTCACAATGTGTTACATTGGTCGTAAATAAATTATGCTTCCATAGCAAATGGAATAGCTTATTACATCTATGATTAAATTAAGTATTTTTAAAGACAGAGATCACAACACTGAGATCCCTGTAACCATTATATGGATTGCGGACTAATCAGCCTATGGTGTCTATGGACCTAAGCGTGTTCTTTAGACTTTAATTTATTAATAACAGATATTTCTTTTTAGTACATATTTCTGTACTCAAATGATATATACGACGTCAAAATACGTGTATAATTAGTTAACTAATTAAAACACTAGATAATGGATACATCTACAATAAACAAGTAATTATTATCAATCTTTCAAAAGTGAGAATGAAAGTTGTTGGATATATTGATCACCCCTCGTACGTGATATACACATTGTTAGATGTCCTTATTTATTGTATATTAGCTTAAAGTGTATATGAATGGGTGCGCAATTATTCTACATCGGGCTTAGACCTATTTTGAGCAAGGGTTTTCCCCGCATGTGTACTGTGTAGGAGAGATCATGTTTGTATACACAGGTATTCATATGCAAATTTGCCCACCAGCTAGCTATTGGTGAATGACAGGTTTTTATTGTTCATTCGTCAAATAGATTTCCGGTGGGCAGATTATTACAACACATGTAGTTGATCTCCCCTATATTGTCCATAAGCGGTCCCAGTGTATGAATTAACCAAAATCTTAATTTCAGCAGAAGGTGCACTATGTACCCAAAGCAATGTTTACACATTTTTGCATAGCAATATGCTAGTTTATTATTGGTACTAAGTTCATCCATGGCATTTTCTAATCTCACAAATATCAATATTGCATCGCTTGCTGAACCTACAGAAACTGACGAATGTCTCGAGACATAGTACACACAGTGTCTAAGGGAATCAACTTCCTGTTATCACAATAAGTCATACACGTTGAATTGTATAGTCTTCCGATAGGTCATACAGTGATCGTAATTCACAGATGCTTTTACTCACAATAAGTCATACAAGTTGAATTGTTTAATATCCAAATAAGTCATACAGTAATTTGGTTTATACGCTGTGGTACAGTCCAGGGAATTTGACACAACTCTAGACCTCTATTAGCATAATTTAACAGATGAAATATTGTCTATATTTATCATCCCGGTAATGTTTTCATTAGTTGAAAGTAAAAGACGCTCGAGATGTATCTAAAGGACCAATATTGCATGATTTGCTCGCGGAAATTTATATATTCAACGCAAGAACCTTGTAATATATCCATGCACGAAGGTCAAGATCATGTCAAATTCTCTGAGCTATACAGCTACTCATACAAAATCCATGGCAACCATCTGTACTTACCCCACACGAGGCTACGTGCGCCATCCCTCGAGCAATTTGAAGAGCAAATATTGTCAGATCTTTGGCTCTAGGTTGCATGAAGCTTGATGATGCTGATATACCACTCATTGTTGAACCCACTGAGCTCTGTGACATTATACTACTTGGTCGACACTTCCTCAGATAGTTGAGCAAACATCCTCGTTGTACGTACTCCAGTATGATATACAGTGGATCTATAGTGGGTATAAATAACGATACTCCAGTATGATATACAGTGGATCTATAGTGGGTATAAATAACGATACTCCAGTATGATATACAGTGGATCTATAGTGGGTATAAATAACGATACTCCAGTATGATATACAGTGGGTATAAATAACGATACTCCAGTATGATATACAGTGGATCTATAGTGGGTATAAATAACGATACTCCAGTATGATATACAGTGGATCTATAGTGGGTATAAATAACGATACTCCAGTATGATATACAGTGGATCTATAGTGGGTATAAATAACGATACTCCAGTATGATATACAGTGGATCTATAGTGGGTATAAATAACGATACTCCAGTATGATATACAGTGGATCTATAGTGGGTATAAATAACGATACTCCAGTATGATATACAGTGGATCTATAGTGGGTATAAATAACGATACTCCAGTATGATATACAGTGGATCTATAGTGGGTATAAATAACGATACTCCAGTATGATATACAGTGGATCTATAGTGGGTATAAATAACGATACTCCAGTATGATATACAATGGATCTATAGTGGGTATAAATAACGATACTCCAGTATGATATACAATGGATCTATAGTGGGTATAAATAACGATACTCCAGTATGATATACAGTGGATCTATAGTGGGTATAAATAACGATACTCCAGTATGATATACAATGGATCTATAGTGGGTATAAATAACGATACTCCAGTATGATATACAGTGGATCTATAGTGGGTATAAATAACGATACTCCAGTATGATATACAGTGGATCTATAGTGGGTATAAATAACGATACTCCAGTATGATATACAGTGGATCTATAGTGGGTATAAATAACGATACTCCAGTATGATATACAGTGGGTATAAATAACGATACTCCAGTATGATATACAGTGGATCTATAGTGGGTATAAATAACGATACTCCAGTATGATATACAGTGGATCTATAGTGGGTATAAATAACGATACTCCAGTATGATATACAGTGGATCTATAGTGGGTATAAATAACGATACTCCAGTATGATATACAGTGGATCTATAGTGGGTATAAATAACGATACTCCAGTATGATATACAGTGGATCTATAGTGGGTATAAATAACGATACTCCAGTATGATATACAGTGGATCTATAGTGGGTATAAATAACGATACTCCAGTATGATATACAGTGGATCTATAGTGGGTATAAATAACGATACTCCAGTATGATATACAGTGGGTATAAATAACGATACTCCAGTATGATATACAGTGGATCTATAGTGGGTATAAATAACGATACTCCAGTATGATATACAGTGGATCTATAGTGGGTATAAATAACGATACTCCAGTATGATATACAGTGGATCTATAGTGGGTATAAATAACGATACTCCAGTATGATATACAGTGGGTATAAATAACGATACTCCAGTATGATATACAGTGGATCTATAGTGGGTATAAATAACGATACTCCAGTATGATATACAGTGGATCTATAGTGGGTATAAATAACGATACTCCAGTATGATATACAGTGGATCTATAGTGGGTATAAATAACGATACTCCAGTATGATATACAGTGGATCTATAGTGGGTATAAATAACGATACTCCAGTATGATATACAGTGGATCTATAGTGGGTATAAATAACGATACTCCAGTATGATATACAGTGGATCTATAGTGGGTATAAATAACGATACTCCAGTATGATATACAGTGGATCTATAGTGGGTATAAATAACGATACTCCAGTATGATATACAATGGATCTATAGTGGGTATAAATAACGATACTCCAGTATGATATACAATGGATCTATAGTGGGTATAAATAACGATACTCCAGTATGATATACAATGGATCTATAGTGGGTATAAATAACGATACTCCAGTATGATATACAGTGGATCTATAGTGGGTATAAATAACGATACTCCAGTATGATATACAATGGATCTATAGTGGGTATAAATAACAATTAGAATAATACATATATGATGAGTTACCTAATTAACATTAACAATTAACAGTATTAAGGGAAAACTTAAATATTTTGACTTAAGCTAAAACATTGAGCTGCACTTATTTCCCAAGGAACTAAGAATAACCAATGTTTTATTTGTGATAACTGTAGCGCTTTATGTACTACAATGTAATGTAACACATTGAGTATCTTGAGTTTCCTGTTTAGCTGATACACATAAAGAAATTTGAAAATTTTAAGAACATTTCAAATTTTCCCTTAAGATGCTTTGTGAATACCACCACTAGTACATATTTGAAGCGGTTAATGGTAAATTAACTTAAGAAAACTCGAATAAATTGAATAGTTCTGTTCATAGAACTGTTCAAACATGTATGCTTGTTACATGCTCTCGCCATATTAATAAAGTATTTTTTGTCATTTTCATTTTCCTGTCTGCTTTAAATTTTGAAATGATTTTACTTCAAGCGACGACAAATGGATGGGCGTCAATTGAGTAATGTGATTGCCACATTATTATACGGTTTATTTTTGGTTTACCAAACCAGTTTCTTGGAATTGATTATCAACCAGTTCTAACATATTCTAACGAACTTCTGGACATTGTGGAGGGCGTGACTGTAGCCAATGCCACGGAAGTACCCATATACTGTGTGATACTGTACGCGTCTTGTTGGTTTGACTAACTGGGTGGAAGATTGTAAGAACTTCATCGTACATACACAAAAGGACTTGCCAGTCTCCAGGAAAACCTGCTATAATGACATTATGTAATTACTAAATGTAACAAGATTTTGATAAAGCTCTAAATTTAGGAAAAATACATATCTATTGATTCTATTTTAAATAATTGATCCATATAATACTATACCTTAGCTTTGAATTTTCCTATGAATTATGTCGAAAACACATACTTCGTTGCTATGGTGACCAATTTCAGAAAAGTACTCCGATTGAGAAAAACAAGAATTTAGTTGTTTTAAACAGAAGTAGCCTTTCTCTGAATGCAAACAATTTCGATTTTGATATATATTTTGAAAAGTGAAACATAATTAAAGAATTCGGTACTATTTTGAACAATTTATGTCAAGAATTGATCAAATGGTGTAGTAATGAAATACTTATTTCAGTTACGTCGAATAACGTTTGAATGACGTTTGCGACGTCACACAAAAAGCTCCGAATAGGGACTCTACAAAAACAGCTATAACTTCCTTAAAACTCAAGATATTAACATGATTTCTTTTGTAATTTGCTTATTCACAGTATCCTGTAATACTATGGAAAATCTTAAAGTCAATATTTTTGTCAAAATAGCAGGTTTTCCTGGAGACTGGCTCATATATAAATGATAAGAGTATAATTTTAATGATTAAATGTAGCATTTAACCGGCACAGATCGGCATTTTCATTGGTTCAAAATGTAGGTTACATTCTAATTATATTACATAAGTTGACACTGACAAAGACAAAAGTGAAAACAAACCTGTTTTTGAGCAACAACCATACAAAGCGACGACATTCTGATGACAGGAAATCTTCCTCATAATCTCAAGTTCTTGATATAAATCTGACTTCTCAGAATCAGTCGCCGTTCCTAAATAGTAACATATAAAAGTGAGCTTAACCTTGAGCCGTATTTACACTTTTGATTTTGTTAAAATTAAGAAATTTAGACATTAAGAACGTCATCTTTTGACCTTGAAATACAATGTACAGAAAGGCAGATACAATAATACTCTTAGAGAAAATAGATCATGCAAATTATTCAATCTAGAGATTGAGACAGAGTTGTCATTGTCATATGCCTGAGTTGTTGGAATATGGTAGAATATGTTGTCAATGTTGAAATGTTATGTAGAAAGTCTTGACAATATTTTAATGTGTCAAATGTGTTGAAATATGAAGAATATGATGAAACATGAAGAATATGAGGCCAATTGAAATATGTATAACCTTTGTCAGTCTGTTGTTTGCCTTTCGTGATATGGGTACTGTTTTATCAAAGCACATAAGGAAATCGTAAACTTACGCTCAAATTGTAATTCCTTATGCTGCTTTTGCAACTACAAGTTGGGGACTGGTATGGCTGTGTACGAGTGCATCACTGAATTATTGCATTAACCACAGGAACTTGCATTTATAATTTGAAAAAAAACTAGGCCTACTGTACTATTAAAATATTTTAGTAGTAAAGTAGGCCTAGTGAAAAAAAATTATAAATGCAAGTTCCTGTGCATTAACATCAATTTGTATGTGTAAAAAGTTATAATGAATTTAAATTTGAACGAAAATTTAAGATTTCCGTAAGTGCTTTGATAAAACAACACCCTGGTGTTTCTGTTGAAAGCTGCATTCGTTATTATGGTTTTGAATTATTAAGAAAACATATGTTGACAATGTTGAAGAATTAGTATGTTGACAGTATTGTAATCTGCTGATAATGTTTGTTGAACAAAACTGACAATGTTTAAGATATGATGACAAAGGTGAATATATATCAACTAAGTTAAATTATGTTGACGATTAAAATGTCCTTAAATGTTGGAATAGCGATTGACTATAATTCGAAATACTTTGAGACTCAGTTTGAAACATATTTTGAATATATTAACAAGACTTAGTTTGAACAAAGTTTTTTTTCAATAGAAAGCGTTTTCAGAGTACTATTGAAATATATTCAACATGATTATAAAAGGATGATACACCTGTCCACTTAATTGTAAAGGACAAAATAGATTATATATAATGTATAAATGTGATATGCTATATAATATATATATATACCTCTGCATGTCTTCACAGCAACTTTCTCCCAGTTGCCCGTGCCTGTGATATTCATAGCACGTGCCTGTATCACCTTACCAAACCTTCCTTCACCCAAGTCAACGCCGAGTTGAAGTTGGGGTCTCGGAAACTCAAGTTCATTTTGTTTCATACTGACGTATGTATTCTATGAAAAATGAAATAATAATAACGTGTTATAACATATAATTGGCAAACCAATTTTCATTATTGCCAATAAATATAGTAATAGAAGGAAATTAGTAACTTATTTTCGTGTAACCCCATATTAATGTGTTATTTCAACATTCTACTCCATTGGTACGATTAGATTGTTCCAATAATTTTTTGTTTTAAAATTTCAAATTGACTCTAATTCTTGGTAAAACACTCTATTTGACCTCAGGTGGTATTTGTTATACGTGGCGGGGCCTTTATCACTAAAACAATCTACTACAATGGTTATAATGATCAGTTCTTACCTCTTTTCTAACTGTTGACTTTGGTTTAGGCGGTGGTAGTTGATATCCAGGGTTCATAAATGTTGGATTTTCTGTATGAACATTCGCCTCAGAATGATATTCCGCGTATTGATAGTTAGTGTCTCCGTATTGTTCAAGCTGTGAAACATAGGTATGTAACGTTAGTAACTTGTTCATTGCAAATTTGTCTTGTATTCGTGAGTAACATAACAAAAGGAAAACAGAATCCAAACTCAAAATATAATATTATGTACAATAACAACGCGAATTTGTATATTATGTGTTATTTATTAGCGGTGCATTTGAACTTGTATTTTATACCTGGCAGTGTATTGTCACGAATACAGGCCAACTCGCACAGTGGAATACAACGCGACATATTACAGTGTCCGTATCAAACACGGTTGGTTTACCGAATCCGTAGCATGCATGTCTGACGTGTTATATGCCGAACATATACCAACGTCAATGACGTCACGACGTAAACATTTACCTTTTAATGAATGGACGGCGCGTTATTATGCCTATATATGACGACGCTCATGACATCAATGTTTATACATTACACGTATTTTCGCGCATAAAATCGCTTTTTTCACTTTTGTAGGTATATAATAAAAGAAATATTACTGCAGTTGTGACGACCCGTTAAGCCGTATTACCTCTGTTGCTTTCACCATACCGCATCTCACGAGATCCGGCATTACACAAGCAACTCGAGGTAATACGACCCAACTGATCAACACATTGGCAATTTGCAGTGATATTCCATATATATTTTGGGTGTCTGACAATATACAATGTATATGTTTTAGACGTAACGTAACGTAATGTAAAGAAAAGTAATATAAGTGATGTTATGTAATGTAACGTAACTTAGCTATGTGTATACATGTACATTAATTTTAATACTAGAAATGCATTGACTTACGAGACTTAGCGTGTATAAAATAACTTAATCTAGTTATAAGTAAAGTAATGTGATATACTTATAATATAGTAAAACCATGCAAATACACTTTGGTGACTACAAACTGAACCAGTTTATCTTACTCAAACATACATCGAGATCAACTGACCTTCTTTTTCGCCTTTCTATGTCTTCTGTAACATATGAAGATGGCGAGAGCAAGTAGAACGACAGCTAGTGAACCCATGATGGAGCCCACAATAGTTGCCACACTTGTATGACTGACAACATCATTGTCACCCTTACCATGTTTGCTCGGATCTACGAATATATAAATATACACATTATACAATCATACATGCATAATAATGGACAAACTGTCGTTGGCGGAATGCATTCGACAATCATACACAGCTCATTTCGCTGACTTAGATTAGAATGTCGTAAGTAGATCTACAAAATAAATATACACAGTGCGTAACATCAAAACGTGACAAATAAGGGGAACTTTTTGAACATCTGTTGTGATTGAAGTAAGAAGCATATTGTAATATTGTTATGCAGTAAAACAACCTTACATATGATTGCACAAGAAAAAGTATGACAATACAAATTAACTTTTATGTTCCAAGCATGTACAATGTCGGCTATCACAAATGCCATACCATGACTACAAACAAAAGCAACTTGAGTATATTTACAGAGAATGTCATGCGCAATGGTATAGCTAAGAACTTAACATGGATTCTTTGAAAATCCGTACTTATCCGTTGTCCAATCAGAGTTTTTATTTTAACTAATCAAAGTATTCTAACGGTACTATAAAGAAAGCTCACGAGGATTAACTAGCGCCATGTCAAATGTTCTTAGCTATAACGATGATGCTGATTATATAACAGACAGGGTATCAAATCAACATCTAGAACATGTAGCCGCTAAACCAGAGATAAGCGATACGATTGAAAGTTCTAACAAACATGGCAAAAAAGCAGCATTTGAAAAATCAGCACTAGAAGTAATCATGAAAGTTGGTCAGGATCAAATGTAGATAATACGAGTATATAGAGAACATCAGGTACGATTATGTGTGAATTTAGGACATGCGCAGACAATGTTACGCACAATGAATGAAAGCGTTTCATATGGCTTAAATAAGACGATGAACTAGCGGTGATAAGTATCTATGCGTTATTTTGAGTCATAGACAAGATAAGCGTGTATATGTAGTAAACAGAAACCAGTTACCAAAGGTGGTAAAGCAATAAGCTAGCACAAAACACATGCTAGATCGATAACCCCCATGACAAGGTTATAATTCTGCCTCCATTGCAATGACTATATTCATGTACTATGAAACTGCTAAATTCAGATGAAAGCAAACATGCAAAAGATGTTCAAGGGAATGCTTGTATGAAACATATCATAACCAAAGCTGTATGTAACTACATGTCTTCCACATACATACCAGGGCGGTCTTCTAGATCTCCAAACTCATCTTTAAAAAGATGTAACATTCCGATTACACAGTGTTATAGAATGGATGGATTCGGACAATGAATGTTTAGGTTATGCTCTCCCAGGCTAGTATGGCACATTTATATCAAAATAGTGTACCGTTTAACTAGTGGATCTATGGTAGCGTGTTTAACATTGACGTATCTAAAAATGTTTTTTAATAATTTATCTTATTCTATTTGTTAACTATAACTAACTAACTAACTAACTAACTAACTAACTAACCGACCGACCGACCGACCGACCGACCGACCGACCGACCGACCGACCGACCGACCGACCGACCGACCGACCGACCGACCGACCGACCGACCGACCGACCGACCGACCGACCGACCGACCGACCGACCGACCGACCGACCGACCGACCGACCGACCGACCGACCGACCGACCGACTAACCGTATAAACATACAAAGCTAAAAGTACATGCATCTTATTAAGGAGGCATATACAAATTCTGCCTACAGAAACAACTCAATATGGTACAGGGATCTTCTTCAATGGCGTTAAAATGATATCACGAAGAGTGTTCGAACAACGCGTTCCACTATTCTTAGTACCATGCTCGGAAAGTGCAATCAAGACATTAGACATTCAAAAGATAATGCTCGATAGTTGCATCGTTACATGTTTCTGTGTAGAGGTAGGAATATCAACGTCACACAGAGCAGATAAATAAGATAACATGCACGACACAGTTACATACTTCTGTGTATAGGGGGTTAATATCATGATGATAAACAAGTGTGCAAAGTACCAAAGCGTTATCTTCATCAACTTTAAACTATTTGATATTGTATCTCAACTTTCTTTGAAAAGTGGACCTAAAGTGGTCGGGGCTCATGTTCGAGATTTACTGTTTTCAAATGACCTACCATTGCCACATGTTAATTCTATCATTTTCTAACTGCCTATATGTCACCAACATATTATTTTAAGGTCTTATTATACCGGTATTACACATCTACTTAAGCAATTCCATATATCTTTTAGCGTATAGTGGTCTTAAACAACACTACGGGCAAAAATATGTACCCGTATTGAAAGCCGGGGTGAAAGTCAAGAAACTATAACAAATCAGAAGAAAAGACAAACATATTGAAGGAAAATTAGTACATGTGTCTAGATAATCAGCTAAACCAGAGATATACAAGGTTGTGTTTCTTGACGAGAATAAAGCGATTTTATATGTAAGAACTGCAATACTACAAATAATCAAGCAATTCGTTTTTTAAGCGATAAACTTCACCAAAAAAGAATAATATATTATTATTTTGATGATCAAATAAACGGTTAATCGGAGTGTGTGTGGTAAACAGAAACCAGCTATCTTAGGTGGTAGAGCCGCAAGCTATCACATGACAATGGTTGTTTCAATGGCCACACTAGAATGTTTTTATTATTTCGCTGCATTGGCTATAGTCATGCCCTTGACTTGCGGAGACGTTGTCAGACGCTTGCGGAGCAGCATGTTATATATTTATATTGGTTAATAATTAGTTTCAGACAAACTGATTTTGTGAAATTGCCGTCGTGTATGACTTAACAGGTGATGTTGATAATACTACTGATGAAGCCAGAGGAAAGCAAACATGCAAAAATCAGGACATTATGTTCATGAGGAGGATGCGTACAGAATATCATAACCAAAGCTGTGTACGAGTATGTAACTACAAGACTTCAACATACATACCAGGGCGGTCTTCTAGCTCTCCAGACTCATCTTTAAAAAGATGTAAAAGTCCGTTAACACAATGTTATAGAATGTATGAATTCGGACAATGTATGTACATGTTATGCTCTCCCAGATTTGGTTATCATGTTAAAGCGTTCACCATGGCACTTTTTTATCAAAGCACTTACGAAAACAAAAACCTTAAACGTACGCTTAAATTTGAATTCTTTATTCTAGTTCTTTATCAACTGCAAATTGGGGACAGATAAGGTTTGTAGGAGTTAATTAACTGAATCACTGTTAGTATTGCAGCTCCATTTACCACACTTTTAGCTGTAAAAGAATGGTATGGTTTTTTTTCAAATTTAAACATAAGTTTTAAATATCCTGAAGTGCTTTGATAAAGTAGTACCCGTGTTATAAGTTGGGCACTGATAGCGTAGTTAACCATACATTGATGGTTTATCTTGCCCTGTTTCTAATAGGGGTGACTATTTAATCCATTTTGACTATTGCAATACTATTGCTATTGTTGAAAGTACTATTGCGATACTAAATTGTATTTGTGGAAAGTATTGCGATACTATTGCAATAGTTATTTCCTAGTTTTGAAAACCAGAGATTAACTTGTAAATGCAAATTTGCACTGTGTAAGATATCACATTGTTGTACAATGTACAACATAATAATCTACTATTTGAGGAAATGATTTAAGATGGAAGAGTGTATTAATGGTTCTGGTTTTAAGTTGAACGATTGCGATATTGGTCCTTTGGGGCAGTTTTGATGCGTAGGATTATTTAAAATTTGTTTTTGACGAGAACGGACGTTCTTTTAAATGAACACTAAACTTTATTTATAGAAAGGGAACTATCGTAACTACCGCTAGTTGAGCTAACTATCGCCGATAGTTGTTGGATCGAGACTTTTACTATCGATCCACAATATCGGGACACTCAGGTTCACAATGCATCGATATTTTGATGCATCGGCCCATCCCTAGTTTCTAAACTATATATCCCTTCATGTCATACGAACCGGTTAAACGTATAAAGCTAGTATTTTAAATCTTACTCAACATGCAAAATTACACAGGCATAGCAACCAGAACATATACTGTAATCAAGAGGTTAAATTGATTAAATCAATATCATGCAAATTGACATACATGCATACAGTATAATACAGGTGAACGACTAAATACAATGTACGTACAAGCTCAGCTGGTGCAAATCAGAAAATAAAGTTAAAACTAATTACTATGTACTAACTATAAATGGTGGCACGGAAATAAGTTATTTATATAATCTATGCCCTAAAAACAACAGTTGTACTATTTTAATGAATACTCCC
Organism: Spisula solida; assembly: GCA_947247005.1. Taxonomy (NCBI): domain Eukaryota; kingdom Metazoa; phylum Mollusca; class Bivalvia; order Venerida; family Mactridae; genus Spisula; species Spisula solida. Next base: position 35,651,915 of record OX365947.1, on the reverse strand, counting down.
AAAAAGCAACAGTTAGTGTAAAGTGGTCGTATAACATGCCAAGTATATTATTGTATATAACTTTTCTAAAAATGTTTTTCTTTTTGATACACAATGTATAATACCCTGATTATATTGCACATGCGGTGTTCACACTCACCAACAGTCGTTGTCTCCTTGTCTAGTAACAAATATACACAATGCATTAACTTATATCCAATGAATAGGATGACATTGACAAGATCAGAGGTGTCTGATGGTCCTCCTCCGATGCAATGAACGTAATGCAAGAAGTAAAAGATAGGTAATATATAACCTTGTTTAACATTTCTTTTGGACAATTGTTATAAAACAACTTTAAGTAAAGTCTAGGTCCCACTGAGCGTTTTTTGCCTCTGCGAAGTACTCCCGATTGAAATTAATGAGCTGTCAGGACACCAGGAACAGGTTATTCGTTGTCTAGGGAAAGCTTGGTGAAGTCATGAGGCAGTTTGTGATATCGGAGGGAGTTTTGATGAATCGGGTGATATCGGAAGAAATCAGGAGAACATCGCCGATGTGGAATTCATCAGTGGGACCTAGGCTTAATGATTGATTTCATTGGTATAAGGTATTCATGCAGGTGGTTAAGACAAGTGTCCGTATGGTGTGCTGATTATGAGATTGTGTCGTAGTTACCGACACTATACAAGGATGTTAAATGAAGAGGTGTGGCTAAATGAAATAATAATTTTCAAAGGAATGAGTGCAACAACTATAGATATATTTTTAACTTTGGTAATCCAAACACGGACTCGTCTTCTGAAAAGGGGAGGCATGCTTTTATGATGGGTATCTATCACAACTGTAAAAATAACTGTGCTTATTTAGTATACCTCAAATCGGATTAGTCCACCGTTTAAAGTACAACAATATGCATAACCTAGAAATTTACCTATACAGTACATAATATATACCAAAGTATATGTTAAATACTAACGTTATTGCACTCCCCTTTGTCCCTTCCAAGATCGTTAGTGACGTAATGTATGTTACTCAACTATCTAAACACTCGCTAAAGTCGGTTTATAGCAATTTGTAACGTACGTTACTAAACTATCTAAACACTCGCTAAAGTCGGTTTATAGCAATTTGTAACGTACGTTACTAAACTATCTAAACACTCGCTAACGTCAGTTTATAGCAACTTGAAATGCAAGTTACTAAACTATCTAAACACTCGCTGTACAGTACAATCTTTATTTCGTCAATTCTCATGGTTACATGAGTAACAATAGACATATGTGTGCAATACAATATAAATATACAAAATTAACGTACGTAAAAACACGAGTGAATAAAATTTAATGATAAAAAATCCAAGCATATACCGTACATTTTTCAGAAAACAAAACCATTGTCGAGAAGAAACTCAACAACATCAAATACATTGAATTAACTAGTTACACACAACTAGTCTATCTAACTATTGCGTGCAGAACACCAGAGTCAAGGGAAACCATGTGATACTAGCGAGATGAGGTACATGTATAGTCAACATTGGCAACACGGGAAATATACGTACAACAAACTACAGTAAAACCTCGGTAATACGAGCAACGATTATTCGAGCAACTGGCCTAATTCGAGCAAATTAAAAAGTCCCTGCGAATTTGCATGTACATGCAAAGTCGAAATACTCGTATAGCAAACTGGATAAGATAACACGAGCAAGCCATATAATGGAGGATTACGAATGCTGAGCAAGTAAGGAAGTAATTCAAGTATGTAACACATGCATCCATGTTCTGTAATGCAGTTATGTAATGAAACATGTTTTCAGTTGCATCATTTCAAAATGCAGAAGTTACAATTTCTGTGTTTTTTTGGGATTATTTCATCATTTTATTATTTGCTTTTAATGGATTACGGAGATTGTTCAGTGAAAATAACAGTGAAATTACCACTTTGTTATTTTCACTGTTTTAGAAGCTGGTTCCAGTATCGTTAAGAAAAAGAAACGTAACGTCAACGGCACCGGGCTTTAAAATGTGCGTTACGTCATCATGACGTCACAATTGTCACGTCGTGACGTTTCAGTTTCGACGTGATTTTTCCAATTAAGCCAATTACGGTACCCCTTAGAAATTGAAGCATATAATAAACAGAAAATTTGTTGATTTTTGGTGAAAGATCAATTTTATTTCACTCGTGATCACATAAAATTATATTTTTACTCGTGGCTACGCCACTCGTGAACATATTGATTTTCTGTGATCACTCGATGAAATAAAATACGACCTTACACCAAAATCAACAAATATCCTCTATATAATCGTTAAGACGAGGAGCATGTTTCTGCCAAATGTCGAAGCCATCATTCAATCAGAAAAGCTTACAAGAGCATGTTTGTGGTAGCAAAGCAAGTAAGGTCGGGGTTTTGACACGTTATTTTACCTGCTACACATGAAAAGGCCGAAGCGGCACAAAATCGTTTAAGCAAAATACCGAAAATGCATTTTTAAAACAAGTACAGCTACCGAAAATGTATTTCAAGATAGCATTCATTCATATCAATATTTTCACTGTTTACATTTCGTTTTGTACGCTGAGAAAAGTGTTACCCATGAAACCTCAGAATTTTGTAGTTTCAGCATTTTCAAGTTGACCCCCCATCGTTTTGTTTCCAAAACCATGTGACTTATTTAAACCACGTGACTATTTATACCACGTGAGTATACATGTAACATGCTTCCAGTAGGGTAGATTGTGAGACTGATTACGTGAAAGGTAAATACATGTACACAATATTATGTTACCTTTTCCTCCACCTCCTCGTGGTTTTGGGCCTGTTGGATGTAAGTAAAAAGAAATACATTGTTATAATGGTGTTAGTCATACAGAAACAGCGATGGTTGCTGATTAATACCATACCGTATTTCACTTTTTTCGCCACAACAAAACAAAAATGCGCAACTGCGACATGGCATTAATCAGTCACCATATACTAGTATGTCAATAAGTAGCAATATACGTAAAGGAAAGACAAGACATTGTTAGTACTGTGCACATGCAACATACACCTGCAACGGAGATCTTAGATGTACTAGTACCTACTTCGTGCTTCGTGCCAGAGACTGACAGAGAGCACACTCAGTAACTGTGATGTTTTCGTTTTCCACTAAGGAATTCCACATCGGCAATGTTCTCCCGATACCAGCTGATTCATCACAATTCCTTCCGATACCACAAACTGTCTAAACCACGAGGAACCTGTTTTCGATGTCCTGATAGCGCATTGATTTCAATCGGGAGTACATTGACAAGGCAAAAAACGCTCAGTGGGACATAGGCTTTATAAACAGTCATATACGAATACCAGAAAATATTGGTAGATCCCGATTCTATGGAAGTAATTATCAACCGCAACTTGGTTTACGATATAGCGAATGATAATTACTCCCCAAGAACAGGACGATCACTGTACAAATGACTCCCGCATTACGTAAATGCCGGGGGCATACAACAAAGGTATAAAACGCAATGAATGTTAAGTATGGTTACAGTATTTGATATTATTACAATGTGTTGCTTACCTGGTATGCAAAGTGGAACAGGATCTTTATTCTTTTTATATCCATCGACACATTCACATTGATCGACTTCATTGCATTCGGAATGTTCTGGACACTTTCCACAATCACCAACTGAAACAAGATCAAAAATCTAAGATATAATATAGAAGTTAACTTATTTACGCACATCTTTTAATCACACCAATATGGTTATATAATACAAACTTTCCCCATTGAAGCCCTTGAAATTGCCATGCTACTATAATTACTATCTCCTAATGGCTTGCTGAGCACTCCTGCATCAAGCTTGCCTTCTCAGCTGAAGTTATTATTTTACATAGTCTACACATATAACTCTTATTCTAGTCAAGTAACACATTTTTGTCGTCGTTCTTAAAGAATAGTCTCGCTGAGAATTGTTCATTATGTTCTGAAAACTATATTAGAGCTGTAAGTCGTATATTAAAATTGGTGGTATTAGTATATACCGTGGTATTTGAGGAAAAATCATAGTCAACACCGGTAACGTTTTCTTCGCGGTATCCAGCCCTAGTGCCTTACGTAATTTTTGAGTGTCTTGTATCTTTATGTGATATAATAATTATACACATAAAACATGGCTGCGAGGGTGATAGTATATAAATAATACAAACCCGAGAATAGTCATATCACCTGAGGTAAACGTTTAAGAGAGTGTGACAAATATGGATTGAGAGGGCATACATTCTTTCAGTATAAACATTTCTAGATTGACACCCTCTCTGTCAATGATGTCCGACATTCGAAACGTGTATTACATTAAATGTCAGAATGAAATGTCTATTAATTGTTCCAAAGCTACCAAGGTGCTTCTTTTCTAACGTTCGATTGGTACATGTCCCAAATGTACCTACAGTTGATCACCCTAAACAGTAATACAATGTGCCGTCCAGTTAAGATACTGTGAGAATGACGTAGTCGTTTTTTGTGTGTACACAATATTATAACAATTGTCTGTAAAGGTCGAGCGAATAAAATGTGTTAGTTTAGTATTGAATTTAAAGCTTTCTGTATTTATAAGCCTTTATAATTGGTTTTATACCGTACTTTAGTGGACGCCACCGCTGCGTCACTCTATTTTTACCCTGACTGGACTATAGTTCATGTTCGAATATTGATTTATTGATTTGCTCGTATAACATGAATTTTGCAGAACGGAAATTAAAACAGTATGATTATACAATTTCTCCGTACCATATATCTCAATCTCAAAGATGAATACAGCATCACCACACTTTATCTTTATTTTCAGTGAATGGTCTTTCATCATTTCCGACAGCATATCAGTCGCAGACATTGTATCCGTCATCGTTTCCACCATTGTATCATCGAAGGTTATTGTGAAGCGACGCACCATTCCACCAAGGGCCGCTGTGTCACCTGACATACTGAAACAAGGAAGAGTAAACCACTTAAAAGACTGATTTTAGTACATTTCATTTCTGAATTGAACTGCCTTAAAGTGCAAGAAGTTATATTGTGCAGGTAGGACCTTCAGTAGTTTTCTAAAATGAACTTATTCTTGTTTTTATTCAATCATGCAAGATATAACTAATCGCAACCATGGCTAGATGGTTAGTGTGCTCTATTTGTAACCCGGCTATCATTGTTCGATTCCTGGTCGCAGCAGGTTAAACATTGTCATGCAAGTTTGACAACAATGTCGATTTGTCTCCGCAGGTGGAGCAATTGCTGGTCCCTTGTGGAGCTAGTAAGTACTAGTTAGGAAACTGGTTAAGTGAATCAGCCGCCGTATATAAATGAACAACGTGTTGATATATCAAAATTTAGCAGTTTTCAGCAAAGGATTTTGTAACGAAAGAGAATTAGCGATAGTTTATTAGCTTATTACTACTGATAAGCCAGTAATGATTAGGCCGTATATTGCTATCGTTCGTTAAATACACCGATGGTTTTTAAAAGTCCAAGACGTACATTTTGTTGATAACGTTCTGGGCAACACGTCTGAATATTCCACCGTCATCCCACCATAAATAAAGTTGACATTGGTCTTGTGTATTTACAAGATCACAGTTAAGCTGATTGGAATTCTGTGGTCGTAAAACAAGCTTCTTCTTGTCACATGTAATATATGTACCTGGTAAAACAAGACAAACATACAGAACACAGGTTATCACCGGTTAGTAATCAGCATTCCTATATACAGTAAAACCTTACCTACAGACCTCCTCAATAATGAGACCAACTCAAAATTAGGACCTCAATGTGCGGGTTCATTTTCATTGGATATCAACACGTGTTACTTTTGTATTGTTTTCGTTTCGGCTTACGCCTTCATCAAAATATAATATACAGGGTGTTAAAAAAGTTTGTTCTCAATGTTTGAGTTTCAATATTTTATTTTTCTGACCTCAGAAGACTGTAAATTTTTAGGTTGAAATCCAGAGCGTTTTACTGTTGTTCTAAGTCTCTGGCATTAAATGAAGCTACTAGAGTAAGAAATTATCATTGTCTACTGCGTATATAGCTCAAATAAAACTTTATATGAATTAAAAAATTGAGAACGAACCTTTTAAACACCCTGTACATTTAAACAACAAACAAAGGAGGTGACGTCATGACGTTAACGTAATACACATTTCTTAATCATAGTTACGGTAATTTTCTGTTAATATTCTTTCAAGTAAGAATAATTAAGATAAATTTTAAATTGTAACTTTGGGAAGGAACTTTAAACTTCCTGTAATAACGTGAACGTGTATGTAATACTTACCTTCCACTTTCAGGTACAAATCAGCTGTTTTTGTTTTATTGTTTGGGTGACAGGAATATCTCCCTGTCTGAAGCACAGACACATTGAACAACATAATAGTCAGATAGGTCCCGGTGCTGTTTGTTGTATTGTAAGTACGACTATTCTGAAATTTGCGTTCAAACTCGGGTGGGTTCATACTGGCACTGTTAATGCCGACAAAATTCCACTTTAACTGCAAGAGAATACAACACAATTATTATATAGAGGATCTTACATGAGTGTCTTTTCATATTGAATTTATTAAACGAGTTGAATAAAATAATAAAATGCGAGGCTCTACCGAGCATTTTATCGATTTTATTAAACAAGTTTAATAAATTCAATGTGGAAAGTCACAAATGTAATGTTCTTTTTATCACATGTTAGCTTTTTTCGGCCGAAACATAAAATAGCTACCTATTTTCACTATAATAAACGCGCAACTTTGACGACGTCGCCTATGCTTTGAGTGACGTCGCGTGAAGGCTTTATTACACTAGTGTATTATCAAAAATAAATAATGGCTTTATTACGCTACCGCGACGTCAAACATGTGATAAAAAGACTTTATACATTCACAAGACATATTGTTAAACAAAGGGGCATTGCGGCTAGCTCAGTCGGTATGTTAAATTGTCAATGTTGGCAGTCTTTTATAGGAGAGTTAGGCCTAATACTGATTGACGGTTCATAGCGTAAGACAGCGTGCAATCATGTAGTCCGCTTTATGTTGTCTACGTTCAAAATGGTCGTTGTTTCCCTTGTTTGACACACATGAGCTCATTATAAGTTCCATCCCTTTGTTAATCTGCATTTTTATGTTTGGGTATTATGCCTAAATGCAAATATTGAGTTGGGAATTTCAATGATGGTACCAGATCTGATCTCCTTGTTATGGACTAATCTTTATTTGAAATAATATGAACTAAGGCATTGCCTAAAGGGGATTCTATCATCCATTGATACTATATCAAAATAACTCATTACAGTTATTAGTGAGGGGCATCTTCACAGTATGGTTGTTCATACAGTTTGTATTTATTTTACATTTCATGAAATTCAGATAGAATTTTAATAACTCAAGGAAAATTGACTAATACAACAAGAGGACCAGTGGCTCTAAAGCGCTCACCATATGACCAGCAGTTTAGGCAGAATCAGTGACCTGGTGACCTAGTTTTTGACCCCAGATGACCTAGTTACGCACTTTACCTAGATTGCAAAGCGAAATCATACCAGCTATTTACAAAGAAATGAATGTGAATGGATGGGCAGAGTGAATTATTCATTAAATCAAGGGCAATAACTCTAAAGAAAATTGTCCAATAACAAAACTTGACTGGCATCATCTTAGTGTGAGCATTCATTTTCGTTTTAAGTTTCATGTAATTTTACCTGCTAGTTACAAAGAAATGACTAAGAAAGGACGGGCGGAGGTAATTCTTCAATAAATCAAGGGTGACAACTCAAGAAAATTGACACACAGAATGTGTGTTCATATTCATTTTAAGTTACATGAAATTCTTCCAGCTAATTACAAAGAACTGAATGCAAATGGACTGGCGGATGAAATTTTTCAACAAATCAAGGGCACTAACTCTAAGGAAAATTTACCAATAATGATAACTTGACAGTCATCATCACAGTAATTGGGTGCTCATATTCATTTTATGTTTCATGAAATTCTACAAGCTAGTTACAAAGAAAGGAATGCGAATGGACTGTCAGAGTGAATTATACTGTAAATCAAGGGTAATAACTCTTAAGGAAAATTGACCAACTTAAACAAACTTGACGGGCATCATGACTTTTTTATTTTAAGTTGCTTAAAAATGTACCAGTTAGTAGAAAAATGGCTGCAGACGGAAGGACAGACAGAAATATTTAATAAATCAAGGTAAATGACTGTCAAAGGAAAAACACCTGGCAGGCATCATCAAAGTACTGTATAGTTGTTCATATTTATTTTGATTAAGTTCCATGAAATTGTACATGCAAGTTACAGAGAAATGGCTGTTGATGGCGATGCGTCTTTGTAAGCCGTATGGCCAGTCCACACGCACATTACCCCAAGTGCCGGAGTAAAAGTTAAGCATTACATAAGTTCAGTGAGTCACAATGTAACTATATAGACTTCACATAATCTTCCTTTTTTGCAAAAATAATCGCGATTATTGTACCTAGTTGCTCTATTCGCTTAATGCAGCCACCCCCCTGTCAAAAAGTATTAGATTCAGAATTTCTCGCACATTGCTGTTAAATTAATTCTGTTATACTGGAAAACGGGTTTTATCCTGTAATGTTGATATGGTCAGTGACAAACCGTATCTGCAGTTATAACTGAACTACCTTTTAGGAGACCCCTAAGGAATCAAAATGATAATGAGCCAGAATATGGTTTTAAGAACAGTGTGTTTTTAGCGCATTCTTGAATGACGACTAGAGCTGTCATTGATACGACCCAAGGCATATCGATGATTCCAATATATAGGAAGACAAGCATCGGCGATACATCGTTATACAGTTACACATATAGACAGGGTTCTCGGTAGGATTTTGAAGTAGGAGTCCCAGGACTCCTTCTTAGCAAAATGTTGGAGTCCTATAATAGACGAACAAGAAACAGGCCTTTCATTCAATGATCCCTTTTTAGCCATTCTACACTGTACATGTTGGGTATATATTCAGCTTTGAGATAGCACCTTTGGTTAGAGTTTAGACTTGACCCATTTTTACAATTTGTGAACTTACATTTTAACAGAGGGACTGTTTTGTGCAGGAAAAGGAGGATTTTCGGTGGTTCCATTCATTTACCCAGGTATCGGTTCTCGATATCGACATTACTCGGTAATTAAAACCCAATTTTCCGGATCCGGAATTTCACGGTCAGGGGGTTAGCGAGCAATAAGCGGTATAGCGGGAGTGTATATTTTTTCTTTTTCAACGTTTAAACATGAAAAACATATAAAACAATTATTGCACATTATCAATAAACATCTTAATTTTATAAACTTTAGCAAGAATTAATCAATTATCTGAAAAAATGTTCAATATTTGAAATATTGCATTTTATTCTACACTGTCGCTTTCGAAGCTCTATACCGATGGTGAGAAAATATACGCATTTTTCAAGTTAATTTAAACATATTATTGAGGCAAAAATATTGTCAGCGAGGTCGTAAAATAATGTTGTCAATGTGTTCAGGTAAGACTTTATTCAAATTCTTATCTTTTGGCTAAAATAATCGCGATTTTTGTACCTAGTTGCTCTATACGCTATATCAGTTTTCCCCCTGACGTACATTCAGAATATCTCGCACATTATCGCTCAATTAATTCCGTAATCCCAGACAACGGGTTTTAACCGGTAATGTCGATATGGTGAATATTCTAAAATGTGAATCGATAATCGATTGGTTAAAAATATTGTTGATACCGCTTAGGTCAATGACAGCTCTTATGATGGCATCACACCGGAGGTCACATGGCAGCTACATACTGTAATGGACAGTCACAGCAGAGCGACAGATGAATACCGTTCAACACGACAGAAACTTTGTTAAACGCGGGGTCAACCAACACAGACCTTAACTGGATCTGAGGGTTCTTTAAAGGGTCTTGGGACATCTGTCACTTTTTCGGTCTTGTTATGTCTTTTTTTCCAAAAAAACTTTCTTATAAATAATCATAAAAGCACTCATGAAAAGTTACATTGTTTGTATTTTGGTCAATTCTCATATTTTTTCACGGAGATCTGTATTGACAAACCAGCAGTAGACAGTTGTCCTACATTATAAGATCAATTAACATGGTCATCTAACACAAAATGATTGTTGATAATTAATTCACAATAAATGGTTGATTGTTTGTTGTTGACAATTTGGGTACGAACAAATTTGGATACGCTTCGTTTATCAAACTTTATGATGCAAATTAGCATCGAAAGTTGATTTCTTTGTTTACCTACGCCAAATATGTGTATAAAAGACAGTTTTCCTTGTTTAAAACAAGTACTTTAATCGTATAAGCAGTTATTTTAACGATTGTAGGCTGTACTTACTTGACAGCAGTCAAATGAAACAACTTCTTCCGTTAACGACGTCAACGTAATTCAATTCGAGGCTCCGCCTATGTGTCAACATCGTATTTTTAAAATTAAATAACTAAACTTTTTGATATGTTTTTTTATATATTTTTACATGCAATAAACAGAAGAGAGAATGATCCTTTGAAATGAATCGGGTATCTCTCGAATTTATATTTATACCGCTATGTTCGGTTAATTGAAAAAGATACGATATTGACTTTCGCGTAAAAAAATCTCGAAATGAAAAAGAGGACGAAAAACCCGTAGTGTAAATATTGGGTTTATACTCCGAAGGGAAGAGGTTTTTGGTATGACGTCAGCATAATTTGAGCAAACAAGATGTCTGAAAGGTTAGTTGTCAAAATCTGGTAACATTTTATTTTTTTCATTTTTGCACTTAGACGACTCAATTTTGAACGATTTTCATCGCTCGATACTATGAAAAATACGCCTTTGCAATAAATTGCAACGTATTCTGTGGATAATGCAAGGCCTTCTGAACAGATTCATGCCATTTTTGTTGCATTGTGAGATGCCGCGAATTGCCGCGAACAGTTTCAATAAAGTGGGTGGAGTAGAGCATCTGCACCGGAAAGTAAACAAATAACTGTCTATAATTCGGACATGCTCGAGTTCGGATGTAATTTTTATCAATCATGATTTATAGGATTAATTGACATATTCTTGGAGTTTAAATAAATTGACAATTCCATTGTCATTAATTATGCATGTAAGTAATTTGCAGATTATTTTTAATTGCAGCATTTTCAGAAAATTGTATTACAATTTACCTGAGAATGATTGAATAAATCTGCCATTAATTTCTGCTTCATTACATACATGTACTGGTCAGTGGGAGCTTAACAGATTTTAACAAACTATTGGGCTATCAAATAGATTTGAAGGAACTATGATGCCAAGTTAATTTACAATGAGAATAATTTACTATAATTTTCCACAATGCATGATGGCCTGACAGGTTATCTTTAAATTTCACATTTTCATGGCCCGATGCATTTTTCCATGGCATTGGCCTATGGGCCAACGTTAATTTCGCAAACTTTATATGTCTGTCGGTCTGTCCCGTAGAGGTTTTGTCCGAATAATTTCAATTTTTTTTTTTAATTTCACATTTTCATGGCCCAATGCTTTTTCCATGGCGTTGGCCATCGGGCCACCGTTAATGTCTCAAACTGCTCAGCTATATTGATTTCTTTATGTCTGTCGGTCTGTCCCGTAGAGGTATTGACCGAATAATTTCAATTCAAGAACGGTTTTGGCCAAAGGTCTATAAACTTTATATAGAAGTGGTCATCAATATATATGGCCTCTATTGAATTCGAGGTCAGTAGGTCAAAAGTCATAAGTTATAACTCACTCATTGTGATATAAATAAACCAAATGCTATCTGTTAAATACCTGACTAACTGTTGTGTCCTAGATCTTCCAATTTTGCGTGGAGGTTGTATATTCAACAGTAGATGACCCTTATTGATTTAGTAGGACGAAGGTCATTCCAACCTTTAACAAGAATATGACTTTTGTAGACCCAATAGATCTACATGTACCTGACAAAAACAAGAACGGTCAGGCCGGGGTTCTTCAAACTTTATAGCTATGTTGGTCACCATCAGTAGCTGACCCCTATTTGATTTTGAAGTCAAGGTTGCCTTTGAAGCATACATGTTTTTGTTAATAACAATGTAGATCTTTCCAGATATATGTATTAGATCTACTAGTACTAGTAGGCCTACAAGGTTTTGACAAAGTCAAGACAATGTTTATATTTTGAACAATGTGTTTTTAATATGATTAGGAATTCTATTTAATTTTATAAAAACATTTTGTAGTTTTATACATAATATATTTTTATGTAATATACATTTGCAGTGAAACCAGCGCATCAACTACTTCTAGTAAAAGCTCAAGTTATTGCAACTATGGGGGACTGGTCAGTGTTTCATGCATGGACACCAATAAGCCAATGCTACCCGCTGAGGTATGTATATCATAAAGTCACTGTATTCCGCCATTTCACAATTATGTGAAAATAACCGGCCGGTGCTTACGTCACTGGTACATAATGAATTGAGCATTTGGGTGTTACTGTGTATGACACCATTGAATTTAGTGTATAAATGACAGTATCCTAGGAGAGTCCCGTGAACGTTTGTTGAAGAACAACAATGACAATCATTTTCAAGTTTATCCAGCACAAAGAGTCATGACAGTGACAGTGCCTGGGTAAAGGTTTGGAAAAATGCCTTGAAAGTATAAATTTTACCTTGATGAAGTCCTTGAATTGGTGTGTGGGAATTGTGTATGAACCATGTCTCAATTCATATCTTGCAGTGATGACTGAGAGGTAGGACAGTCACCCAGTTTGCTTAGTTGGTAGAACACCATGCATACTAGTACACTCATGAATGTACTCGTGTTTTAAGGGTGTCATTGTTTCAAGCCTCAGAACAAACTTTAGATCACATTTCATCATCGCACTTGTATAGCGATGTGGTGTCATGCTTTAAAATGACAATGCGATATGACAATGTGATATGTTATATATGCGAAAACGCAATACAAAATTGGAATATCATATCTCACTGTCATGCTCAGTGAGCAATGTCATGTCGCTTTAATGTCAACAAAACACAGCCCTAATTCTGTCAGGCATTACTCTCACACTCTTTTTATTACAGGACTTCAAGCAAAAAGAACTAACTATATAGTAGAAGAGAACATAGACTTACTGTATTTTACTGGTAGAATGATGTGCGACAGTGTGTGATGTAATGTTTAACCATGGAAAAGAATTGATCAACAAGATTATGGATAAAATGGTAATACTTATTTCTTGTATCTGGTTCATGTCCTTTTCTTTATTAACATGTATACAGTACAACCTCTCAGAGAGACCCTCTGTAGAGCAACATTAGAACAACCTCTATAACAACACCTTCAAAATTTCTCCTTGCTGATATAAACTCTAAATTTAACCTCTGCAGAGAAACAAACTTATGTATAAAGCACTGAGAATTTGACATGAGCCTGACCTTTATGCATGAATATATTACAAGGTTCTTGCGTTGAATATACCGGTATAAATTTCCGCGAGCAAATCAAGTAATATCCGTCCTTTAGATTTGTTTTGATATTACACCTAGAGCGTCTATGTGATACTGCCAGCTTATAAATATAGATATTATATCAGCTGTTAAATTATACTAATTAAAGGTTGAGAGTCACATCAAATTCTCTGGACTATATAAAGGTCAATATTTGCAGCTCACTAAGGGTGTTGCTCTACAGAGGTTGTACTATATAGTTGTTAATGCATATATTCCATATAATGCTTAAAACATGAAAATATAGTTAAATAGAAATACATGTTATATTTTGCCATTTCTAGCTGTCTGCAGAGCATTGAATGAATCATTAATAATTAAATACAATCCAGGTACACTTATTTAGTTTTAAAATAGTAGCATGTATAATCAAATATAGTGCTTTGTACAATAATTGTAGACTACATGTAAATTTCAACATTTTTGGTTTTATTTATCAATGTGCAGAAATTGTGAATTGTTTTATGCATATTTCAGGTAGTATTTGACCTGCTGGTGCATTGAATCCATATAGAAAATATATAGTGTCCTGAAGAAACAAGATGGATGTTCACAGAACACTGGTGCTAGATTTATTTTTGTGACCAGGATAGAAATTTAGAGATTCCGGATTCCAAGCATTCTTGTACCCCCTTACACAAATAAACAGTGAAATATATGTTAAGAATGACAACCTGCCAAGAAAGACCACCAATATAAAACACAAGCCTTAATAAAGACCAAACATTTCTCTCACAGAAAAAAAAATAAAATTGGTTATTAATTGCTCTCAATGGATTATAGAGATTTATCAGTGAAAATTACAGTGAAATTATCATTTTGTTATTTTGACTGTTTTTTACAGTGGATTTGTTTATTTTATAGAAGCCTAACATGCCTTTTGCATATATTACAGTACATTTTGCATAGTACATGTATTATATTGTTACTCTTAAGTATCATGTGCACATTAAATACTATATTCTCAGTTATTCATATCAAATTATCTAGATATTGTGATTATCATATTTTGTCAATGATATCTTATAAATTGTATCCAAACAGTGAACTCTCGTTTTAGCCAATCTCATAATTAACATTTTGTTATAACCCCTAAATGAAGACCGACTCAATAATGAGACCATACTTCAAGGATGGTATGACTATAAGGTTCCATTGTATAACACAAACTTAACTCTTTGTGAAGACATTCATCACTAAAGTAGAATTATGTTAATTTTTTTTGTTCTGATTTTATTAAATAATTGCTCAAATATTTATTTTTTCTTGACAAAGGGATGTGGGAATATCATTTCAGGTGTTGAAGTGAACTTATTTCCTTTATTTCATAGAAAATGATGGTCAAGGGGATATCACTGATAAAAACTGTGTTTCTTGCATGTATTTTCAAACTTAAGTTTTAAAGGTTAAACCATTCAATATGCCTACGCCTACTCAAGCAACTGACTGGTTATACATGTATAGTGTGAATTGACTGGTTCAATATGCTGGCTAAAGCAACTGACTGGTTATGTATCATGAACCGACTTTTTAAACCGTTCAATATGCCTACTCAAGCAAATGACTGGTTATGCATTATGAACCGACTGGTTTAATATGCCGACTAAAGCAACTGACTGGTTATGTATTATGAACTGACTGGTTTAATTAAATATGCTGACTAAAGCAACTAACTGGTTATGTATCATGAACCGACTTGTGCAATATGCTGACTCCAGCATCTGGCTAGTTATCTATATAGGCTATATTCACGCAATTGTCTGGCTTAGAATGTTGACTTAATGTATTGACTGGTTTAATATCATGAACTGACTGGTTTTATATGTTGACTCAAGCAACCGACTGGTTTAGTTTGCAACTCAAGCTACTGATTGGCTTGGTATGTCGCCTCAATTGTCTGACTGGTTCAATACGATGAAATAACTGGTTTAATGTGTTAATTTCAGCCACTGACTGGTTTTGTATGCAGACTCAAGCTCCCAAATGGTTTAGAATGTCCACTTGATAAACTGACTGGTTTTGTATATTGACTCAATAAACTGACTGGTTTTGTATTTCGGCTCGATGAACTGACTGGTTTCGTATGTCGACTAGATAAACTGACTGGTTTTGTGTGTCGACTTGATAAACTGACTGGTTTTGCATGTCAACTCGATGAACTGACTGGTTTCGTTTTGACTCGATGAACTGTCTGGTTTCATATGTCGACTCGATGAACTGACTGGTTTCGTTTTGACTCGATGAACTGACTGGTTTCGTATGTCGACTTGATGAACTGACTGGTTTAGTATGTCGACTAGATAAACTGACTGGTTTTGTGTGTCGACTCAATAAACTGACTGGTTTTGCATGTCAACTCGATGAACTGACTGGTTTTCTGTCGACTCAATAAACTGACTGGTTTCGTTATGACTCAATGAACTGACTGGTTTCATATGTCGACTCAATAAACTGACTGGTTCCGTTTTGACTTGTTGAACTGACTGGTTTCGTACGCCGACTAAATGAATAGACTGGTTTAGAACGATGAAGTTATGTTTCATAATTATGTAAAATTTCAAACACATGTCATATGTATGTGTTATATATTCCTTGTGTATAGCCCTTTGATAAGTTTTGCGCAATAAACTTTGAAACTTTTAGTCACTGCTTTATTTTGCTGACTGACTGATATAGTACACTGGCTTGAGCAACGACTGGTTTAGTATGTTGGTTTGATATGTGGGTTATTTACCATCTAGAAGGCCAATCTACATAGCCTGGTACAATTAGTTATGTCTCTTTTATATGGTAGATTACAGCTGTAGGCCTACATGGATGTGTTTGGTACTAAGCTACGGAAACCTGTTGGTGTCATGTTAAATGTCAATCTACTACAACACACTACTGTAAGAATTTTGATAAAACATTGCGACTGCGATACAAAAAGCAACAACGATGTTATATGACTGAAACATGGTCAGAAAAGTGTGCAGCCAGACTGGGGCTCAAACCCAGGGCCTTTCACTTACTACTACATGATTTTCGTAGTTTAGTGATGTGGATGAAGTAAAAGTTTATCCAGCTTGGCAGCGGAAATCGGCTTCGCCTACTGTTCCACCAATAAACTCCGCCTAGCCAGATAAACATTTTGATCCAAAACAGTAACTTATTATTCTCTATTTAGCTGTTAGAACTGCAATGGTTAGCATTTGAAAACATCTTTCCATTTCTGTGATACACTTGATAGTAGTAATAAGATTATACCACGTCCATGGCAATCACCATTTCAGATTTCGCCTTTTCGGTAACCATAGAAACTTCAACATGGAATAACTTTTTTAACCATTGGAGATAAAGTTCCGTTTGCGAGGGACAGTCTAAAATGCTAACCGACCGCCTTTATCTCGCGCGCTAGCATTCTTACCTCCCCTATCGCGTTTAATGTTGTGTAAGCTGGCCTTCGGTTATCTCAAGGAACATTTTTAAACATCATTAGAAAATAAAAGATAATTTATTAACAACAAAAATATTTTTTTAATGAGTTTGCCAATTCCATTCACGTCTTCAGAGTACCCCGAAAAAACACTTCCTGTACACACAAATCTCAATCGAACAGGGGTGACCAAATTTCGGATGGGTTAAAAACCCGCAACACGTACAATGCCGTCTTGGATTTTAATCGAGATGCCTTCGGCATCTCGATTAGAATCCCTATTATTCCCTGCAAGTGTCTGTTTATCTTTTGTTATTTTTTGCATGAAAGACTGAAATCATTGTGGTATATTCAGAATTAGGATACATCATACATTCATGTCGATGGTTCAAATTTAAAACTACATAATTTTATATTTGTTTGAGCATTCATAAAGTGTGTCTTTACCATGGAAGATTTCCCAATATCTTTGCACGTTATTGTGACGTCATCACCCTCATGGACGTCATTACTGTCCACGTTTAACTCCGGTGCTGAAAAAATACAACGATAATTAATCATGAGAAACTATTTTCATGTGGTTTATTTCCGAGCTTTTCGAATAAGTTATGGGAAAATCGCAATAATGTTCAACGTGCATTTATAGACGAACGTAAAGTTATGAATGCTAGCTGAAATTTAAACGTATCAATGAAAAACAACACGATATTAGGATACGTGGACAAGTCAATACAGTCGTAAACTAGGTTCAAAATTTAATACACAATGTCATTGATAATTAAGTCTACATGTATATACTTTCGGACACAAGTGCATAAGAAATTGCGTGAAACACCAAATGACTAAAATAAAAAAACACATAACCGCGATCCCCACACAGCACAAGTCATATTTTGACATCAGCGTATAGGAGTACTAAATATCATTCTTACCTAGTTGAAGGTCGAGTGCGTATTCATCGGAGAATGACCGCATCCCCGACAATATTCCATAACACTCGTACAGCCCTTGATATTCCCTACCTACTTCTCGTATGGTCAGTGTCGACTGGTGATCTTCGGACGTTATTTCTATACCATCAACGTTATTACCCAAGATTTTACCATTAAACGTCCAGTTTATCTGTAATAATTATAAGTACTGCATTATCAATCTACAATTTAAATAATGTAGCCCCTTCCCTTTTATACCGATTCTAACGTCACATACACAGGTCAAGTGATTATATTATGACAATTACTTCAGCTATTGCGGTGGGGAATGTCGCCAAGTGCAATATCTGCACTATTGCTTATATCACAGCGTATAAACCAAATTACTACAGTCGCGTCACAAGTTGGAGCTATTTTGAGCGAGCAGGTATATTGGATAGCATAAAGTAAAAAGTCCATGAAGGAACACGTGACCTGTTCTCGATGGTTTACGATTTCAAAAAAAAATATCCAAAAAAAGATGCATTTTGTAAGAATGTCGTGAACCAGACTAATTCCATTATTCCATGCGGATAACATCGGTCTTTGTCGCATTGCAATAGTTTATTCACCGAAGAAATCAGAAATGTCCGAAATTTCAGTGAGCGCTAGGCAATATTGAGACTGTGGATCTAAACAGCAGGTGACTGCAGCTGCATAAGCACAGCGTTTACCAGTCAATTGTCATGGAATTATCGGAATTGGTTTATGATCTTTGATATTGTTGAACACTGAAAACATGTCTTATGATAATACCTTTTAATGAACTGATACGAGGATTTATTTATAAGCATATAAATATTATATGGAATAAGGGAGTCATAATATGCAATTAAGTGTCATGAAAATTGGTTTGATATACATGAAATTATTTAACAATTTGTTGATAAATGTCGTATGTCAAATTATCGTGCAATTTGAAAGCTACCGGCCTATCGCGCTTATTTTTTTCTCACAATTTTGAGATTTTAAGTTTATTTTTATACACATCAGCTGTTGAATTATGCAGATAGAAGATCTTGTCAATTCTCTGTCAAATGAAGTCGGTACATCATTTGCTCGCAGGAACTATTTGACTTGTTATTTCTTGTGAAGTGGTTGTATCATTGATAGTCAGATAAACTATACAATGTTTTATATCAATTTAAAGAGAAACATAATTCTTACACAATTGGTTATTTTTTCAATAATAAAGACGTTATGATCGTACGAACGGTGCATGAAACGTACAAAATACGATGTAGAGATGTAACAATTGTTTTCAAGCAATTGAAGTAAAACCACCCTTACGCTAATAAATTCGTGTCAAAAGACATCAACATTTTGCGTGTTAAGTATTCAAAGAATGTACTAATGATGTCATTTACGTAAATTCGTATTATGGAACGGGAACTTGAAAAAGAACGTTGTTTTCAAGAAAAAATGCGTGTAGAGATTTCAAATATGACGCGTTTTAACCACGGATATACGAATTTGAAATGTAAATAACACCAATCATTTCTTAACGCATGTATTCAATAATTGAATACAGAAATAGTCTCTTTTTCTAGATCAATAATATGTAAAAACCTAATTGATAAAATGACATAAACAGTGCGTTTTTCTCGTTTTTTAATTGTCTACAGAAAATGTCCCACTGACGTTACAAATACGTTTGTTTTGATAACCGTGATCTTTATAACTTCATTATTTTTAAAGTTTTGTATTTTTAAGAAAACGATTAAAACTATGGAATAGTGTTTTTCATGTGAATCTATACATATATTTCAATGTTTAATGTGACAAAGCATTGCAAAATGCCACGTAATAATCGATGTCTACACAGAATGTCCCATTGCACTATTTAGACGACGTTGACGTTATTATTTACCCCAAACGTTTCTTACATTTAAAGATATAAACTAATGTTTGGTATTAATAGTTACAGGCGAACTTTTTAGAGCTAAAGTCACTTCAGTATAGGCCTACTATTGATGATCATAAAGAATATTATTATTTGGCCTAAAATTAACATCTTAAACTCATAGTGGTGACAAATGTATTACTAATACACATGATAACATACATGTACAGAGTTTGAAGTCGCTGATCGATCGTTATTTGATTAAAGTGTTAAATCAACGTGAAACTTCCACCACGTTTAGCTAAAATAACGGCGGTTATGACGTTACGAAAAATAGCTCTAACTTGTGACGCGACGTCTATATGCCGTATTGGGATGCTATATACACAATTCAACTTGTATGACTTATTGTTAGCAAAAGCATCTGTGATTCCCGATCACTGTAAGACTTATAGGAAGACTATATAAATATACAAATATAATGAAGAGTACAACTTAAATATGGATTTCATTGTTTGTGATCTTTATTTTTACTGAGGTCTATGTAAATTCGAAATCAAAGGTAGTTTTTTTATGAACTCACATCACTTTCTTCATTATCGTCATGCCATGAGCATCTCAATTCGAATTGTCGTCCAGCTAAAGGCGTGTTGTTTGTTTCCATGGTTAGCCATCTTGGCGGACGATCTGTTCCAGGTATTGCCGAGGTACCCGGTACATGTAGTAACAGTGTTGTCAACAACAGGGTACCAGCTGTAGAGTCTGAAATTGAGGAAATTAATCATGAAGGTGAAATTACTAATATACCCGAGTATAGCTTTGCAGATAAATACGTAGGGACAGCTGTTTTGAACTGTTGTCTAGAATATTATTTTTATCAAAACACGATATACTCAATATATACTCGATATAGTCAATCTTAATAAGATAAACATACTGTGAAATATCAAAATATGGAAATTTACAAATTACAGGGTCGCATTTCTTGCTATAAACATATTTATTCGACGACCTAGTTAGGGTCTAATGAAACAACAATGTATAATTTTATAAAATAACCATAACCAGTACCGAAATATCGTCATAGTAACAAGATAATAATTAATAACAGATGACGAAATAATTGGATGAATAATAACGCCATAGAACAGAAAATTCAAATGCTAACGTTAGAACAACTTCTGTAGAGCCTAATGCTATTAATACAACTTGTTTTATAATTATTGTGCCATATTAAAATTAATATATAGAGGATATTACACGAGTGTCTTTCCATATTGAATTTATTAAACGAGTTGAATAAAATAATAAAATGCGAGGCTCTGCCGAGCATTTTATCGATTTTTTCAACGAGTTTAATAAATTCAAAGTGGAAAGTCACAAATGTAATGTTCTTTTTATCACATGTTAGCCTTTTCCGGTCGAAACATAAAATAGCTACTTATTTTTCACTATAATAAACGCGCAACTTTGACGACGTCGCCTATCCTTTGAATGACGTCGCGTGATAGCTTTATTACACTAGTGTATTATCAAAAATAAATAATGGCTTTATTACGCTACCGCGACGTCAAACATGTGATAAAATGTTTATATAATATACTAAGGGGGGAGCCGTCACTAAGTTTTGGAACGACTGGCTCGAGTCTTTTATCCATGTATATAAAATGTATTTATAGATATATTTGTATGACAGTGATTGTATATTTTGTTTGGGTAATAAAATACGTTTAAACTATACAAAATACTAGTCAAAAATAAAACTTTACATGGATTACGGGTATTGATGAAGACGCATATACCGATATGCTCACGAGTACGTAAATATGTCTGAATACGGAAACTCCCACTTATACCACGGTGTGGTTATCTCATAAAGTGTTATTTATGACACGCCAATTATACCTCCAGTATTTATTGTTTATGACAAACTTAAGGGCTTTCTTTCTCATTTTTTGATTTATACAGTTACTGACTCACATATTTTATTGTATGTTTAAGAGAATTGTCGAGTCCACACAAACTTAACCGCATGTCACTGAAAAACACAACAACAGTTTTTTGTACGTAGGTATGAAGCACATGAAACGAGTTTAATTAATCTCCATCATGTTTATAGAAAACACTTCAGCTAGCATAATCAATAAGGCTAAGTGACCCTGCTAGAAACAGTCAGTATTAGCCTATCACCCGACTAATCCTGGTTCGATTCACTTCGACAGTGGCATTGACTATGGGCTTGACCGTTACGGGTGAACTAAAGGATCAGAATAAAGTAATTATCAAATTGATCGTTTTATACTACGTATATTCGCAGCACTTGTTCAGATTTCCAAATATTTAAAGTTAATAACTGATGCGGACAAATGGGAAAAGAACCTAGTTAATTGCCTCAATCGATGTGAACACTTTGAATCAGCTGGTATGTTGTTGGGTCCTGTTTAACAAACACTATGGTACTAAGTTCGTGTCGTAAATTTGAATTTCACATACATTTACTTAATACCAACTTGAAAATCTTGGCAAATAACGTAACCATAAAACACACTATGAATCATACAGTGTTGTGTAATTAAATGTAAACTGTGTTATGAATGGTGCTAATCATTGCCTGTCTATCGCTAAATATTTTGCACCAATGTCAGTTTTCGGAGTTCAAACTATGTCAAATCACATTCATGATATTATTACATCGTTAGTCATATAATTTAGAACCATACATATTTTTCTAAATAATTATTGTTAGTTCTATACAGAAGATGCAGACACGCGTGACAACTTCGAAAAGAACTATCACCGGAGTCGATGAATACCACCAGGCCCCAATCTCCCGAAGCATCTCAAGTAGAAATCTCAACTCAAATTGAGATTTTGCTCAAGTCAAGAGTATAAATATGAGATCATTCTTAAGTTGTATGCTCAAGATATTTACTGTAATAAACTCAGAACAATGTATCTTTTTTAAGGCACCAACTTTCAGAGTCTTGTCTCCCATGGAAATTATCTCAAAGACACATGACATTATTTGAGATTTATCTCAACTCAGATGAGATGCTTCGGGAGATCGGGGCCAGATATATTGTCTGACACAGTCATGTTAGCGAAGCTTGGTACTGGTGAGTCGTGTTCAGTTTCAAATGAAGCTTCTGATGGACTTGCGAAAGGAGCAGCCAAGAAAACACAACCGGCCAATCGCGAGAAGGAACGTTTTCGTTCACATAACAATGTGTATCTCGGGCGCGCATCAATGTTTACAAACGTTTCTTAGAGCGTGTCTTCGTTTGGCAGCAGTACTAGAGCTTGATAACGGGTACCAACGTTGTAATTATTTTCTGTTTGCGTACGCGAACATTTGTCAACGCAGGTTAGCGGATGTGAGCACTGCACAAACGAGTTGGTTATCTTCAGGCTTCGTTAGGATCCGTTGTATAAAGTTAACTTACGGTTATGCTGTTGCCAACGCCGAACCCTTGCGTTACTATCACGTTCATGCGTCGGATACCCGTTGGTCTCCGTCGGTCTCCGTTGGGAAATCATTCGGTTAAATTCACCAGCACTCTCAACGTTTCCAAATACGTTTTCCAACGGAGTCCAACTTAGGCCAACGCAGTACAACTTAATTTAGCATTTATGAATGTTAACAAAGGGCGCACAACGTACACCAACGTTTATTTTCAAACGTCGATAAATTGTCTGCTTATTAACAAATAGTGTATCCTACTTGAAGTTCAAGCGTGACTTTTTTGAAGTTCGTCTGAAATCGTAGCGCAACTTATTTGAAGTTCATTTAAAACAGCGTTACACTTGAGAGGGTGGTGGAAAGGATATCCCGCGGATGATTGGTGCCGGGTTCATCCCGAAAACAACCCAAATGGAATTAGAAAGAAACATGCACCTTTCTGGTAATATGCATGTTTTGGTATTGCTTAAGTGCCTATTGTGCGTATTGGACTGTAGGCCTTTGGATGTACATGTATAGATTTTATAAACACGTTGGAAAAACGGCTATCAATAACGATCAAAAGCTTTTTGACGCTTATTGCCGAGCATAGCCTTTATTTGCCAGTCAGCTTTCCGCTGAAATATGGCAGGCATATATATGTGTGCCTCCACCCGAATTTGAACCCGGGTCGCCAGATTAGACGACAAGCGCGCCAACCATTGAGCTACGGAGGCCACACATTTATTTATTAACCATGTCACATGTAGTGAGCTAGTGTACTCTTACAAGTTGTATTGTGTTCATAAAGCCGGATCGATTTCACGCTTAAGTTATGTACTAGAATTTGACATAGGATATGTTAACATACTTGTCAACAAGTACAAGTTTATACTTTAATTAAACCTGTATTAAACAACCGGTCAAGGGAATACATGTGGTTATATTGTACCAAGGTGAATGCGGTGAATACATGATTTAAGTTTGACCTGAACTGTTGAATGGCTAAATAGTGTGTAATATTTTGACAATGTATATTTCTAGCACAGTAACGATGCATACAGTAAGATCATCAATAACTATCAACACTTTTTTTAACCGATGGGTTGTATAATAAAAAGTACAACGGATAATCACGGATATTCAAGGATCCAATGTTAAATGTTCTATAACTTTTAACTGTACATGTATGATAGGTGATTCCGTCATAGTATGTTTCCACTGTGGCGTACCGGTATGTTATTTATGATAGCAACTCTTTGTTTTGTTTATGCCGCGGTAATAAAATATTCATTTGAGTGAGTCAGATATTTCGCAATACGCTAAAAGTAGCGTGTAGATGTACGTCCAATATAGCTATAGCGTGATACTTCATGTACAGTGTAGCCTCATTACACTACATTGTAGCATTTACCTTAACTCAATAAAGTTTGAAGTTACACAGCATGTTTGACAGAGTTTGACAATTACAGTTTTTATTCCGGACTGTCAATAGAATCGATTGCATATCGTTTTTATGGTACGAACTTCTAAAATGACTAACAAGGTTTGCTGGCATGATGTGTAGACGCGTGATATTGATGGATGGATGTTTATTTCAAACATAATGCTTGAAGCCAAAGAGTTCACATATGTATATGCTAATAAATACAAATGATATAATACAATATATATAATAATTATAATGATATAATACATGTACAGTTTAGCCCTCCACATCAACAACCCTTGGAGAACGATAAATAGTACGAAATCAATATTTTGAGAAAACAAGAAAAAAAATTACTTATGGAAAAACAAGCTTTTTAAACTTCAGTTTAGTCAACATGACCATTTCCAATTATCATGAAAATAGCCTAATAAGAAGCGCCTTGAGATGCAGATTTCAAACATGCATGAGTCTTATAAGGTCGTAAGTAGTACTTACGACCTTCTAATTCTAAGCCAGCGGAAAGTCGGCGTTAAGCAAACAGGTATGTGCACACAAGAGGCTAGTCTACTTGTCATTGATAATAAAATGTACTATGGGGAAACGTAAATTGTGTCTTTGAACAGGAGTTGTTGTTTAAGCGTAGGTCGATCTAGAAATGTGTTGCTCTAAGTTGGATCCACATTGGAAAGGTTGTCGCTATAGAATAGGTTCACAACATATTTATAGTTACTCAAAGGAAACTTAAAAATACCATGATTCTCGGTTGCTCAATATGACATACAGTCATTTTCAGTTAGTGTTGAGGAAAGTATAATACTATGATCATGACCTGGCACAAATATGACGTGATGTTAAGTCGGGAAATTTTCCTCACTGTTTAACCAAATACCCACTGGTGCATTTAGTAAACACTAACCCAACCCATTGTTTAACAAAAGACAGTCAAAATGTCTAACCTGATATCAATTAGTGGATATGCAGGTATTTCTGTTTTAGGATATGTTTGTTATGATCGTAATTTACATTGCTTTCTATTAAGTTGCCCAATTGAACCGAAAGTCATTATTCTTCGCATGTTTTGACTTCATATAATAACAAACCTGATATGCTGTCCCAATAGGAGAGATCACCGTATTCATATGCAAACTGTCCACCGGCAAACTATTGGATGAATGAACAATAAAAACCTGCCATTCAGCAATAGCTAGCTGGTGGTATGAATGCCTTTGTATACAGACATGATCTCTCCTATATTAGTAACGTTATCATCTCATCATAATAAGTCATGAGTGTACGGGGATATAAAAATAATACGTTTAGTTAGAACAAAATTTATCACATAGCCTGCGGTCCAGGAGTGCCGTAAAGCCGGGCCGTAAATATCGTTCGGCACTCCCAGACTGTGCATTAAATATTTAAATTAGCTTGTCGTGACGTTAGCCAATCCATGCATTGATCCCTCAATGACGTCAGGATAATATCAACGTCGCCATGACGTCGCGCTCATTGTACCACTGAATTGTGGCTGAAACATATGCAGCGTACATCATCCTTTTGAACAATGATGAGCGTGTTCTAAGGTTATGCGATAAATAGAATCTAACATTCGTGCTCATTACATTAAACACGTCGACCAAAACTATATGACACTCGCCAAAGCCTCGTGTCATACCATTTTGTCCACTCGTTTAATAAAACTCGTATGTAATGAGCACTCATGCAAGATCCTCTATATAATATATTAATATAATGTTTCTAGATTTAACAAATTGTTGCATTTGTAAAATACCATAAATCAATGTGTCTTACCACTAATGACAGGCATGTTGACAGTCTGGTCGTCAATCAGGCTACAACTATCTCAATGTCTTATGCTAGATCCAACATTTCCAAAAGTATAAAATACAAATTAGGTATTCTGTCATAAAAACATATATACACACTATCACGTCATGTTATCGAAGTTAATCCTTTATTTTCCAAAAGAATTTTGTCCTAGTTGATATAAACCATATTGACTATACCCGACTGATATTCGATACGAATTGCACACAAATATGTTCTATTTATAACTACCGACAGTCACGATTTTAAGTACAAATTATTTCGAAAATATATCTTGAATAGCCTGTATGTAATCACTATCCGATATATGCATAGTCAAAAGCAACCGTCTATAATCGCGTGAGACAGGTAAAACATACCTATGCTATATTTATGACATTAAACTGTCAAGCATACTATTATAGTCGCGATGTATAATGTGGACTATGTTATTATGGGAATGTAAATAAATTCTTCGGTCCAGTGGCTTCAATGTTTTCTCTCATGTTTATACCATATTGCGTTCAGCAAACATTGAATATCCTAGACTTTGTAATGATATAAATGTGTTAAAATGCTTATTTTAACATAATTTATGCGCATTTGATTTGTTACGTACGAGTAAACACAAGTAATTAATACAAAGTTAAATCTCAAATTAAAGAAAATTACGTAATTTTATATTGAATGCCGCTGCATCCTCTTTGCACCAAATTATAGGTTTTATGAGAAACCGATGCTGACATGGGTATATATAAGCCAGACTTAATATCAGCTAATCATTTTGAAAAATGCAGAATAACCTAATTTAAGAACCTAAAATGCACGGATCTTTTAATGCTTGATTTGATTTTGGGATGGGTTAACATAACAGCATTTGGCATACATTGTAACTATTATTAGATTATGAAATATATTCAATATCCGTTTATCTTTACTGTTTAGGTTCTACTGCATTTTTATAAGGTTTCTCACTCAAAATGCGACTGTTTGAATATAGTTCATATTTTTGTAATTTACTGTAATACAAAGGGAGAGAAACCGTGTTTCCTTAAATACTGAGCGTCTAGATAGGGTGATATTTACTGGTATAAATGTTATTACGTCTTTGATATGACGCAGCCTGTGATCGAACCCGGGACCGTACTACCACTTAAGGAATGTTGTACCGAATATGGTTCACGTTTATTGAGCACCTCGTCAACATCCAACGGAACGACCATGCCCGAGTGGTTACAGCGATTGACTCTTTTTTAATCTACGAATAGAGCCATATTCGGCCTGAGCCATATTCTATGGAAGCCCTGGAGGGCACTTTTGACTTAGGTGTTGTGACTTGTAACTTATGACTTGTGACTTGTGACTTAGAACTTGTGACTTATGACTTGAGACTTACGACTTGTGACTTACATTTTATAAATAAATCTGCGCGCACTTCTTTGGACAGCGTGGATGGTAAAGGATGATGTCTAAATCGGAATTACCTGATAATAGTCTATAGAGAGTCAGGTAAGTCGGTATTAGTTTTGTTTGATTGAAATCATCATTGTTGAAGGCCCCGACCCGTTATTCTGAATTGTTAACAGAATTAACTAGAATACCCTTCATGTAATAGCATAATTTCCCCTGGCATAGCTGTGTCTTATACGAGTACATGTGCATACATAAGTATTATGGTGTGCTTCCTTTTCGTTATCATTTGTGATGGATAGTTCGGATCATACATGGTATAATGAATTAGACTTTAAGTTTTGTTGATGTACATGTATTAATAATTATATGTTCATCTACATTTTTCCAGGTGAAGAAAATGGAATGTCCGTGTTATGTGTGTGTGTTCGGTGCGTTTGGTTCGACAAATGATGTGGCGGTGCAAACCTTATTACCTGTATGCCTTAAAACCCAGCAAAGCAACCGGCTCAAATGTAAACTTGGCAATTGTGTGACACTATGGGCTAGAATAGATTTTGAATGTGATTGTGTTACATGTATGTACCATAATTTAGAAGTAGAACATTATAAGGTTTTGCGGACAATTCCAAGTTGTGGATATCAATACATTAACATTTATGGCGCCTACGAACTAAGCTTTTCAAGATGGCTTTATATTATTCGCATAAGTTTAATTTCATAGATGTAATGTCGGTCAGACATGTTTAGAAATAATACGCCATTTTGTCATGTTTTAAAATACATGTGACCTAAACAATCTTATATTGATTTATGTGGAATTTATTTTGAATAAACTTTGTAATGCAACAGACTCAAAGTTGTCATTTGCAAATGTGTTTTTGTCTACGGTTCATCTTTTACAACATAATACTGCATTTCAGTTAACTTTGTATACAATATAAAGCAAAGACCAAAAACACTGTCAATTACATGATTAAATATCATTCTAAGATTTTGGCTTTAATGGATACTGATAACAAACGAAGGATAACAAACTCATATTAAATTACAACATTTATAATAATAACACTTATAATGATACATTTTGCTGTCTATAATTTTATCAAAGGTAGTGTGTATGTCACATTTTACACATCATAAGTCTCAAGTCTCAAGTCACAAGTCACAAGTCACAAGTTATAAGTCACAAGTCACAAGTTATAAGTCACAAGTCACAAGTCACAAGTCACAAGTCACAAGTCACAAGTTACAAGTCACAAGTTACAAGTCACAAGTCACAAGTCATAAGTCACAAATCAAAATCTTAATTGAAATGCAGAAATAAAACAGACGTTATAACCATGCTTTACTTTACGATTAAATGAAGCATTAGACATGCATGTCAAAATTAATAGAGCAACATACACATGAAATTATACTCAAGTGGCTCAGCATAACAATACCGACTTACAACATGCCATAATTAGTTATACAAATATTTTAAATCATTGAATATGCTGTAAATTGGTGAACTTCTGAATTAAACACACGCCTTTCCAACATCCCAAAATCAATTGGAGTACATGTATATCATCAAGGTTTTGGTGTTGTACTATATCATGGTACAGGGTCTTAGAGATCCTATATCATAAACATTCTTATTTTGTGCCAGTCAGTCCAGATCGGTTTGTATTTCTCTCTCGACTATATCAACCATAACTTCTATTTGAGTATATGAAGGTTCATAACGAGACAATAATATTGTGCTCAACTTGTGTGGGTTTATTGTAAGTATATGCAGTTCTGTCCATTACAGTAAGAGAGTTGTTCACAGCCTTTTATGCAATATTCCACAAGAGATATTTTCAGGATTCCACGACAGCTATTTCAT
Source organism: Spisula solida (assembly GCA_947247005.1). Lineage (NCBI taxonomy): Eukaryota > Metazoa > Mollusca > Bivalvia > Venerida > Mactridae > Spisula > Spisula solida. The sequence continues at coordinate 35,622,169 of OX365947.1, read as the reverse complement.
TTATCTCCACCTGCAAAAACAAACAAACATTTTAATTACACTGGTCATTCTATTCACTCCTCTTAACCTAAATATTCGTCACGATTGTGACGCTAAAATTATAATCTAAAGTTGGAAATATATTATAGCAACGTCAACGCTAACTTTGTTTGCAATAACATATCGATAAAGAAGAATTTTAAACCTAACTCTTATGTAGTAGAATGAGTGTAATTCCGTGAACAATTGTTATTTAATCAAACAACTAAAACTGACTTACCTGTCTTGCTATATATATTAAAATCCGATTCACGTATCATCTGTTTTTATCCACGTTATTGTTGGGCGTAAGGGAAAAATAAAGCATGCAAATATATTTATAGTTTGTTTGGTCACAACTCCTAAGTCACAAGTCACAAGTTATAAGTCACAAGTCAAAAGTGCACCCTGGGGCCTACGCAAGTCACAAGTCATAAGTCATTAGTCATAAGTCAAAAGTGCCCTCCAGGGCTTCCATAATATTCGGCGTGACAGAGGAATAGTAATGAGTCTATCACTCTACCGTCTAAATTAAATGGTTTCGATACCAAACATTGTATATGTTCTCCAGCTTAACAGCAGAATAAATACTGTAAACGTAGATCACTTTCTTATAATCAATAAAATCGATGGTGTTCGGACAATCTCTATCAGACTAGGCCTACCTTACAATATGAACACAGCACTTTATGACACAATTAGAGAAAAATCAATTAGTATCAATTAAGCTTACATGGTTTTTCTCTCTATTAGTTAATTAATAATTTAATTCTTAAGTGAAGGGTTATTTATGAGTACATGTGATTCTATTGACCTAAAACATGTAAATCGTACGATCTTAAAGAATATTTTAAAGCCAAATTCTAGTTTTTTGTGTGCTGGTTATTTAGTATGTTCTGTGATTTGATACAACCGATAAAAAACCCCCCCCGATAGTTTGCACATACTGTCGGATTTGAATATATGCATTTTCGTATATGTACTGAACGGCGACATCGCCTGACAAAACGAAGTACGTACGCATTAGATCAGTCAAAATTACCACCTTCGTGTTACAATCCTTATAATCCATTCAATAAAAGGAAGTATTATATATTTCAGGTTTTGGTTATTTAATATCCTTTTGGTCCTGTGAAACAAATTAGCACACACGAAGAAAAGAACTCGTGATATTACGTTTAAAGAAAAACGACAATCCTTGTCATACTGAAGGATATTTAAAGTTGTACAGCATACATGGTCTATATTAATTCATGTGTTTTTGCGAGCTATTACATGCTTCCCCGAGACCGCAGGTCTATTCTAATGGATGAAGCGATTTGACTATTGATGAGTACTGACCAAGAACCAGTGGCTAATGTCTCTGTCTGGGTTTCGACTTCCAATTTGAAGTAGCGTTTGTAACACTATTGGGTACCAATCTAACTATTATCTCGTCTATTTGCAGACTATCTACTATACACAAGCGGTAAACGGAAACGCAGCAAACACCATGTGCAACGGTACATAAACTCTTGCATACAGGTTTCAAGCGGAGTTGGTTAGGTTATATTTACCGACAATAAAGTCGGTAAATTATCTGGTCCAAAAAGCTATATGACTTGTTCACGTATTGTGTATACCTTCTTATAAGGATGTGTTATATCGTATGGTGAAACAAATACAGTAATTATGTATACTTGCCGACCAAGCATCTGCAATCATTGGTATCTGACCTTGTTTTAATGGTGAACTAGCTCTTTAATGAAACTGATGACACATTAGTACCACATTGTACACGTATATCTTCTAAGTGATTTGAGGAATACCAATAGTCTAAACTGTTGTCCCAAGGTATGAGGAAAGCCTTATCGGTCCTGTTACCAAGGGAACGGTGGTATTGACTGCACGGTTCCCAAATTTATTAAACCAACCAGGGGTGGTATTCAATATTGAGTTTATCTAATTGGAGAATAAGAATAGCCAATCATATCGCCTGTTACTGACCATGAGTTCAATATGGTGTATTCTGGTTGGTTGTCCTTATCCTTAAGTCAGATAAGATCAATATTGAATACCACCCCAGGAAATAACTGTTCAATTACTGCAAGATATTGTGTACATCTAAGTGCGCATGTAACGGTTCGTTCAGAGGATGAAACAATCGAAAATGCTGTCCTCTCAACACTATTTTAAATATATTTTGGTTTAAAGCAGGAACCTTGACATCTTGTTATGATAGTGAAATCGAGTAAGGGAAATAACTTGAAACTCTTGGGTGGTGAGAAATCAGGAGTGGTTGCGCATTATTTGGCGGAATTATGAGACCAGTGGTGGTATTCAATAATGATCTTACTTTACTTAAGGATAAGGACAACCAATCAGATCACGCCATATTAAACCCTTGATCAGTAACAGGTGATATTATTGGCTATCCCTATTCTCCAATGAAATAAGATCAATATTGAATACCAGCCCCGGACATATGAATATTGTGTAAACCATGCCTATCTATATCTATACACAAAGGATAGAACATCCATGCTGAGAAAGATAGTAATAAAGACTGCACGAAAGCTCGGATGGCGTTTAAGTGACCTAACCCAGGTCTCTGGATCGCCGATCAAGTATTCTGAAAACTGCATCACCAAGAACTGATGATTTGCTTTACTTTCTCTATTGGGGTGTTATATTTTATTTTGTCATAATATATTTTATAGGAAATACACTTTATATCTGTGCATGCCTGTCAACAAAAAGTTGATTTCCTCAATTGAATCTGTCTCCAGCTAAACTAGATCAAGTAAGTTTGTTACTGCATACATGATTAACACAACTTCAAATATGTCACATAATTTCCACTGACATTGTGGATAGTTATCAGTGGGGGAAATTGCAATTGCCCGATCGGGCAATTCGTTGATTCCCCTAAATACTTCGGGAACTTATACTCGAAACATTGCCTGATCGGGCAATGGTCAATTTATATTTACCTTAGATCTGACCTATGCATTAAGATATTTGTCCAAACGATAATCTATCTTACCACCCTACCGTTCAAATTTCCTTTGAATTGTTAAGATTCTGAGATATGTAGCCTTAAAAACAATCAATTTGACCAGTCTAAATTCATTGTCTTAACTTGCCAAAACGGGAAAATGAACGAAAAAGACTTAATATGTCAGAATCTAGACAATTCAAAATTATTCTGAGCGGAAGGAATTTAGATACACCATTTGTGGTACGAACTATGCAAATATCCGTATGCACAGGTTAGTTTTTCAAATGTGGGCGTTTCTATTGCCCAATCAGGCAATTTTTGGAGTAAAATTTTCCGATTGGACAAGTATTAAGGGGAATCTCCGAATTGCCCGATCGGACAATTTACTCCACTGGTTATTATATCGAATCTGTAAAAACATAATAACAAATCGGACCCGCATACACATAGTTCACCCCTTTTTGTATGCTTGACCGCACGTATCTTTATGCCGAGGTAAAATAAAGAAAATAACATAGCTAAAAACTTGTGGCCTTAATAAATATTGTGTGGATGTCTTTTTATTGAGGTGGTGTTTTACTTGAGGTTTGACTGTATGCGTACTCTATATCTTGTTACCTTACAAAAAAGTCAAGGAAGTTAGGATTATTTATCGAAGAAAAACAAAACACAAATGAAAGCAGTATATACATATAAAAATTATTTTAAAAAACTCAACGGTTATCACACAAATTAAGAAAGAGGAAACGTCTTGTATCTTTGTTCCATACTTTTTCAAACACAAGATTGAAAGTAAAAAACTGACAATTATACTTCATGTTCGAACAATATTTTACTGATTCATGAGTGGTGATTTTGTCTTCTCTTGCAATTATGGTTAAATATGTTTATACTTTCACAAAAGTCTTATGTTGAAACACACACTAACTTATAACTGTCCTTTGAACAACAGCGTGTCCTGTGTGTTACACTGCCATGGTGCGAAGTTGGTCAGGTTAGAGATGGGTGTAGGAGTCTGTACCCATTGCAATGCTTTCATGATTGGTACTATCCAAACATCATTCTACAATAAACAAACAATTTATATTTTAAGTTAGTAATCACACCCTAAATTCTTACCACAGTGTAGCCTACACAAGTACAAACATACCAGCGAACACAACTTTTGCATTTTGGATTGAATTTTGTTGACAATGATTTATTCATTTAAAGATTGCCCGTTGACAATATCCTGACATTTAGTGCACCAGACATAGAACTACCTTTATCCGTTGCATACCAATCAGGCCAAAACAACATTGCGGGCTAGAATAAAACCCGCAACTACCGTCACCTAGGCGGAAATATTTATCACAGAGTAAGATGCGATTCAAACATAATAGTTCATTATAATTAATGGAATGTAATAAGTATGTTACACTCTACTTAACAAGTTTTTCTTACCCTAAATGTAGATCTCACATACTGAATGAATTCTGCAGTGCCGGCATTGAAATCGTCGTTTGCAGCCCATGCTGGATCAATGACCATGTTAAGTGGTGTTCTCCTGGCGTTGTAACGTGTATTAAACCTGCAAAACATCAAATTTATTATCAATCATAGCTTGCATTATTTTAATTATGAATGCTAAATTGATTTTACTGCTAGACGCAATACTAAGGATTTTTACAGCTGGAACTTGTTGAAACAAGGACTTTATGCTTTCTCAAAGCTGGAACTAACTGAAACTATGCATTTCAGCTTTTTACGGCTGACACTAGGTGTTTCAGATTTTAGCAGCTGAAACAAGGTCTGTCAGCTGAAACTTGGGCTTTAAGGGGTTTGGTTTAATTGCCTCATTCAGTTGGCTCGAGTAATTGTGGTCTGTGTTAGTTCTGTTTTCTGCGCTCGGGTGTTTCAGTTGAGTGCTGCCTTCCCTGTCCGATATTTTATTATCATTTTACTACGTAATGTATGGGAGACAAAGAGTCAGCTTTTTGGAAGTTGTGATTTTAACTTTGGGAATCGACCGAAGTATGCATATTACCTTCGTAAAAGGCAGAAATAATTCGTCTTACTTAATTCACTACTAGAGACATCTGACTTTTAGTTGTAACGAAATTAATCTCAACACATCTTTGTATATTTTGTTACTTTAAAATAAGATATTTCTTTGCAGCACTCAGACCATTTCGGATAGGGTCAAATATAGATAAGGCGGCAGTACTAACACATATACAATATATTCGGCTTGTTGTTCAACTGACCGATTCAGCGATTGCATTAATTGAAATGAATGTTTGAGTAATATGCATATAAAACAATAACTTCAGTTTGCTAGCTCGCAGGTACTGTTTAAGCAAGCATTTACAAAAATCCGAATTTGAGTTCAAATTTATATTCTTTAAAAAACGGTTCAACATATTGGGAAATATATGGTTCGTAGGAGTTCATTAATCGAATCATTATCAGTATTTCATCTTCATTTAATACTCTTTACAGTTGTATAAGTATACTACTAAAGAATTCAAATTTTGACATACGTTTAAGATTTGTGCTTTGATAAAACGGTACCCATGGTTTGCAATGTCTCCTCGGTCTAGCATCTGCATGTTTTTGCACAAGATTTTAGATGGCCATCCAATAAAATCAAGTTTAGCAAATAATTGAAGAAAAAGTAGCATTAAGCATTAGTTGCAAGGTGAAGAGATGTTGTCAACTTACGCTTTAAAGAAGAGATCAAATGCGTCTCTTTTAGTTTGAATGCCTGCACATGCAGAAGGTACAACACAAGGGCTATTGTCCTTGCCATATAAATCTGCTATGGTAACTTCCCATTTCCCTACAAAATATTTATAAATAAACCAGATATCACACTGATGGCTAAATCGCAATCTTTGTTGCCATTAAATTTTGAAAGAAAACTATCGGCTGAAGTCATTTTGATTAAGTCATCCATTGTAATTAGTTACATCCAGCATTTGTATAAATGGTTTTCGAGGGTTATCAACAAAAGATTAAACAAATAGACAAACATAATCATCAAGTTTATAATAGTAGGATAAAATGCACTTCTAGGCGTTCCGATAATAAATGGATTTAATAAGGAATGTAGAAAGGACTTGAATAAATCGCGGCTGATTTTAGAGTGTAGGTCATTACATTACCTGGGAATGGATAATCAGGGGCAGTTCCAAGCGAACACGGTAATGTAGGCATGCTGTCAAATGTGAATGGCCAATAATGTGCACTCGTGATGGTACAGCTGGAGTCATACAACATACCGGTACTTCCTATTCCTGATAATAATAATAACAATAAACATCAATCTTCAATAAGATCCCCAACAATGAACAATGATCTAGAACAAGTACCTATTCCTGATAATAATAATAACAATAAACATCAATCTCCAATAAGATTACCAACAATGAACAATGATCTAGAACAACAACTATGTATAAACGTGAGAAATAAAAAAAATCTGGTAACACTGAATTCTATAAATTTTATTACGCTCTAGATAATAGGTTGCTACCATGTTTTAGTCGACATTGATAGAAGCTCGTTGGTTGTATCGAAATGTCCGCCTGTGTCTAGCCACAGGAACTTGCATGTATAAATTTAAAAAAAACGAAAAAAAATGGTCTAGCATAACAATAAAAGAAACATCTGTAGGTATCCCTTTATAGATGTACGTAATACCGTACGTAACGTTCCATTTAACGCATGTTGCATTTCATAAACTGTTCTGTCTTTGTATGTCCAGTTGAAATTATCACTATATTAAAATACTGTTCATGAACATGTAAAATAGCAGGATCAATGGCTGATCCGATTTCAGATGTCCAGATGGGCATAGACACGTATTGCTAGCGGCTGTAAATGTTGCTGATGAATCAACAATGGTTATAAACAGTTATTCATACCAACTGTAAGTGTAAGTAGACGTACCTATGAGTTCACCATTGCCGCCAATATCAAGATTTGGTGCACGTACTCCGAGAACAGTCTTTATATCAACTATATTGTCCAATTCAGATCGAACTTCTGGAATACAATTTTTTCTGTAATTTGTAAGGGGAATATTGAATGATGGGTCGGTGTATTTATTAGACATTATATATCTTATGCATGTTATAACTACACGTTCCCCTATGTTAGCTAACTTGTGGATTAGTTAGATATAATTAGCTAATGCATTATTTCTATGACAACCGATGCCAGACGTACGACGTGTTATGGCAAGGACAAGATCACACGTTTATTTGTTCACTGCATAAAAATGTTGATACCATCAAAAATGTATAAGCGTTTGAATTAGGATAATTATGTAGAATATCGCCCTGTAGGTCTCTGACTGAGGCAATATTTAGAACCAATATTAGACAAACTATTCTTTATGAAACGCACAGGTGAACGAAAGTAAAGTAATCTGACTTCCACGAGAGGCGACTTACTTTCAAGAGCTTCTATCCATGCTTTAGAACCGCTGGGAGGTTTGCCATCCACAGACTGTATACCTATCTCGTGTCCCTCAGTTTCCAGATTCCTAATTAATGTGTAGCTCGTGCCTTGATCTTCGATAAAGAATGTACCCTTTATTGGACATCCATTAGGATTACGGACATCACTAAATATTCTCCTATATGAATCAAGGTTGGCAGTACTGATCGTTCCCTCAAATGATATCATGATTATTTGTGGGATGTCTGCTGTCTGCAATAAAGCATATGCATATTATGTATACATGTGTGTTAACATATGACAATATTAATTATTGGAATTGAGAAGCAATCTTTTCTCAGGAACAGATTCTGTTTTAGTATGTCTTCATTTGGTTTTACCATGTTTTCATTTATTGTCCAGTCATATAAGGCAGCCATTTTTACCTTACGTTTTCTACAAACGACTTAGTACTTATTTAAGAGTTAAGGCCACGACAGGTCCGTGGCATACGTCACGAATGATCTATTTGTGTACAATACAGTAAACAATGTTTAGGATTCCGACCGTGTTATGCTGGCTGCAATGTAGCCACATTCCAAATATAGTAAACATACTATATTTTAATATAATTATACAGTCCTACGTTTGATAGAAAACCACACCCTCAAAAAGGCTTCACTTGTATCACTACATTATCAAACATAATATAACATATAACAACAATATTATCTGACATTACTCTCTGTCTCAACACTCGTATGACGTGTATTCTTCTGTATTAGTTATTGTATCAATTCGAACCTAGTCTATCTACGCACGATCTCTTTGTGTGTATATCCTTTTTGCGTGAAATTGGTAACAATGTATTTAAAAGGTAAGTTAGTACTCTAGTGATATAACATGTATCGACATATACATAAAGTGAGTAACACCGTGGGGTAACATTCAACAAGCATGTTGCTGTCTGTTCAATATAAACATGTATGTATATATGATATGTTGATTTAAGATACAGTGTATAAACAAATAATTAATCAATTTACAACATTGATATAACGAGTTACTCAATTTACAACATTGTAATATCGAGCTACCCAATTTACAAAATGGTAATATCGAGCTACTCAATTTACATTCTAACTCGAGCCGCGGATTAATCCATAATTATACACATATAGAAAACCAGGGCATGTATTATTACCGCAATAAAACATGGTATCAAATTGGCTGTTACTATTTACGCACCGTATCACGTGACATATTTATGAATGAATGAACGTAAACTTTATAGTAAAAACTTCCACGGACCGCGAGTTGCACGAGTATCAAGTGTTACAGCTATGACGCATCTTTTTTTAGAAACTCCAATATACTCTCGAAATTAAGATTCATAAAAACTTTTGATAATCAATTCATTTATATTTTTCATTTCATGAAATAGATACTGTTTCAATGTTTAAAATGTGTTATTTCCTTCAGAAAATTATGAAGGTCGTTTTCATTAACGAGGGAGGTAATTGTACCAGCTAATGAGCCACTCAATTTCAGCGTGGAATTATGTTCAATGTCAAATGGGTGAAAATGGAATGCGCGCAGTTAAATAGTGCGGGAAATATCGTATTTAGAATCGAAATAAAAACTCGTTCGTATGCGGAAAATTAAATCACTCGTGCAACGCACTCGTGATTTAATTTTACCGCATCCGAACTCCTGCCCATGTTTTATTCACCGACAAAATACGCGAACAGATTTTTATTTCTTAAACATTGTAATATCGAGCTACTCAATTTACAACATGGTAATTTCGAGCTACTCAATTTACAACATTGTAATATCGAGCTACTTACATTTAGTCCACCGGGTTGGTTAGGATCGTTATAGCAACGGCAGTTTGGGAGAATACACTTCGAAGGATCACATGCCTGCATGCTTAGTCCTACCAATACCAACAGTAACAACGTTATACGCATCATGGTTGAAGATTCTAATAATAAACACCCAAATAAATAATTAGGAAAGCAAATAAAAGCTTATTTAGAAATATTATTGAACTGGACTTTATATAACACTTGAAATACATGAATTAGCTCTCGTTTAAATCATGGTACATTCATAATCGTATTGGCATAAGTCAAAGTTTATGTTCACCAAGTGTAACAAAACATGTCGAAAACATTATAGACTTTTATTTCATACGAATTACAACAAAATCATGTATTTTATTTTTGGCAAAGAACAATCGTATACAGCCATAATATATGCATACTATATATACAGGCAGGAATTTAGTATACATTTTGGCAGTATAGTATGTAGACATGTCATACCATGCGAATATCAATGGTGATTGTATTGTTTCATTTAAACAACCTGTACTAATTTACAATGTTTTATTTCAATTGCCGTTCAGTTAATTTTTTTTCAGGTCTTCAATCATATAAGGCGGACAATGTTTAGCTGACAATTGACCAAACTAGTTTTAATTGAACTACCGGTCAGTACATTTAGCAAGCTACTGTTAATTTCTCCGAACGTGATCTGGATGGAATGACCGTTGATAAAGTCATGTAAGAACATAACCTATTCACTCCAGGCATGGAACATAGGTTACATGAATATGCTACCAAAACAGTAATTAAACTCTAAAATGTGAATAATTAAATCTTAATCTCTGTTTAATAATTATATTGCATGAAGCTATTGTTTAACAACGTTTCGGACATTCATGTCGTCATCCTGATAATTTATAAAAATATAATTGTTGCGCATGAATTATGGTAACTCAAATACTTGCTGATATCAAGAATGCGACGAAAAGTGCTATAATGGAATGAACAATTGCTCACCGTTTCGTTAATAATCCAAACCGATATTAACTATATATCAAAATATATCAAATATGCCGACAATTCTGTGGAACACTAATTTTTTATACAACGCTGACAACTATACTGTAACCAATCTTCTGACACAGCCAAGGTAAGTGACATTAACGTATGACTATATCTGTACCCGACTCCTGCCTTTATAGTTGCCAATGAATGATTATAACAATGAATCTGTCTGAAACAATACTATCAATCCATTGTGTCATTGTATGAGATATATTTTCACGAGTATTGTTTAAAAAAGGAAGTTAATAAAAACGTCTGATAGCATCATAGAATACACCAATAATTGTGCAGCTCATATTCATTATCATAGAAGTTGAACCACTTCCGTTTATGTATGGTATTGTTTAACATCTATATATATAATGCATTTTGAATGTCTATCTCTTTGTTTTTATCAGTTGTACAATTGACGTTTGTGATATGTTATACTGTTTTCTGTTTCAGCGATAGGAGAAGGAAGACCACCAAGGTCACAGTGACCCCGTCAGTGTATGTAACTTCTATTATGCACTTGTCCCAAAGCTTAAATATCAACATTACAGATACACGGCATTGTACATAGATGCCATATAGACTATCTGGATGAACCACCAGGGTCACAGTGACCCCGTCAGTGTATTTAACTTCTATTATGCACTTACCCCAAAGCTTAAATGTCGCATCAACATTACAGGTACACGTACATGCAGTACAACTTATACCACCCATAATATGGACTCACATGACATCTACTACGTAACAACCTTCAACATTCAATCAATGACAAATACGTACCTATCTACATCTGAATACGTTTGCTAATACACAAACACCCTCAAAGATTATAGTATTACTGACTTAATCCCCTTTGTGTTATCTAGTATATATGGCCTTAATACCAAATTCCAAAATGTAGTATTCAAATGCTTGTACTTGCCTCCCAACTCCAGTTATTGTTTTTCCATCTCATTTTCCACTGATCAAGAATAATAGACTTGGAACATGAAAATATTAAATATATATAGTTAGAAATTTTAAGAGTGCCTAGTGCAAAAATCCTTTATCATAGGTTGTGTCTATAGGCCCCATTTCTCGTTATCACATTGGGATGAAATTATGGAAGAATGTTTAGACTTAATTTACACTCAGAACAAGAAAGTGTTAATTACAACTTGACAAATAACACATCATTCATTTTTACATGAAATGAAAATAATCAATGCTCACAACCTACATCAGCTAGTAGATACACCCTCAAGGGTAACATACCACTCTACTACAATCATAGATCATTTATAAACCATCACACCTTGCATGGTATTTTTCATAAAAATAATACAAGTATATGCCACGTTTAGCAAAAACGTTTACCATTTATATCATCAAACATTTCGAATGACCCATCCCCAACTGTAAACGTAGGATTTACGTGTGTTGTGTAACCAAATCCATACAATCGTGATAACTCACAGCCCGTTTCATAAAGAATCTTAAGTCTGATATCGGTCTTAAATAATGCTTAAGTCAGAGGCCTACACTTATGACCGTTTCATAAAGAATCTTAAGTGCAATATCGGTCCTAAATAGTGCGTAACTTTAAGACTGATCGAAGGCAGTCTTAAGTGCGATATCACACTTAACTCCAACAAAATGGCCGCCATTTTTTCGCCCGATTCAAATGCATTTTAAGCATTTTCTGTTAAATAAAAATGTTTCGAAATGTTTTGGGACGAACGAACACTGACAGGTTAAGAATTATAACGAGTGGAAATCGTTTAAATGAGTGATCTGCTTAACGATCACAAGAAAATCCAATCTAAAAATGCCTCCACTGGAGCGATGAGAATTTAAACCAGGTAGGTAAGACTAACATGTTTATTTTGGTCGATTCCTTTTAATTCCTGCTACTTATCTCGTATTAAAATAAATGTATATAAAATATTGAAGTTTATTCGATATTTAGATGTGTCAAGGGAGAATACTCCAACTGGATCTGCAATGAATTGACAAATATGAATTGCAAAAATATTTCTTATTTCCAATCATCTTCTACTGAAATGCGTAGAATATATCAATCCTTTGTCCATGTAATGATTACATTGGGTGACAGGTGTGACATCGATCTGAAAAACTACTGTGTTCCTTCTAAAAGGGATTATGAAGAGAAATAAACAAACCGTACCCCACCCACTTGTATTTTTAATGAATTTATGTGAGCACTTGCTGTCACTGACTCAGATACTGAGTATCATTGTTAAAGACATTGACAGTACACAGTACAGTACTGTAAGTCTAATGTACATGTAATTGTTTAGATAATTTGTAGATCTATTTGCATACCACTTTTTAAATTAATTTGAATCATAGCAGACTGGATCTATTATAAATCACAAATGCAAGAGTGAAGTTGACAAGACACAAAAATCAAATTTAGCTACTGAGTACTTTAATAGGCCTATTTAGGCTATTATCATTATGTCATATAAAACAAATGTCAGCATATCCTTACATAGCCTATTTTGATTTTGTGTGTTGCACCTGTGGATCTTATAAGCCCTGAAGAAGCTTTGTTTTAATCTGGTTGTCATTTTAAAATTGCCAGTGTTGATCATGTGTGAGATGCAGCAAACTTTCTTGTCTACAGTACTGAGAGTACAGAACAGTACCAGTACCAGTTTTCTCATCTTTACTGAAAATGGTGCAGTTAATTTAAAGCAGGACTCATTTCTTTATTCCAGGTAGATCTAGAACATACTGTAGATATTTTTACAATTCATGGTGATATGTCCAAATATTCTCACAGTCCAACAAATGAACATAGATTCTCACATGTAGCAGAAAACAGAATTATTGACAAATGGTAGCTATTATTTCAAATTGTATTGATGAAATTTTGAAGTCAGAACCTACTATATCTAGATCTAGCATGTACACTGCTTCTAATGCAATGTTGCACAAAGTAGAATCTACTAAAAATGAAACCCTGTATCATACAGTTCATGTCAGAATTAAAATAGTGACTGTTTGAACACAGAATTTCTGGATTGAATAGAAATAGATCAGGGTCTCTTAAATTTTGATGATTTGTGATCATGGTAAAGTTTCAGCTGATCATTTATCATTACATGTATATATAACTATGTAATATGAGTTTAAAAACATGCTGTACAATTAAAATACATTCATTTAAATGATTTGTATAATTAAATCAACAGTGTCTAAGAAACATATTTGATTGTGCTTTTATCTGTAGAACTTATTAAGATATTGTGTAGAAAATATGTAAACTGGTGTTTATGTATTTTTCAGGTACATGTATGATTTACTGGAATGGTTAGCTGGAAACATCTTGAAGAAAATGACTGTATACAAAAAACATGAACTTTAAAAAACAGTTTGATGTGTATGTCACAATGTGATTAGTTGGTGGTTGTAATTGATAGTCATTATTTGTCATACTAATGGTTTTGTATTTGTTTTTTCTTTGAATACACTAAGCAAATATCTTGATATTCAACATGCATAATTTAAAATTATTTTATAGCATTATTATGATGTAGAATAAATAAAACTAGTTTAATTTGTTCTCCTCTACATGAACATGGTTTTGGTTGCTGTATCTTTTCTACTGGGTCATTCAGCTAGTTATAATTTATTATACTTTTCGACAGCTTGGACTTGGGCGGATCTGCGCTTGTTTAGTTGGGCATTGTGCTTTGTGTGTTTTTAATGTTTTCTGTGCTCGGCTGGTTAAGTTGAGTGCTGCCTTCCCTGTCTGACTTAATATACTCTTTTTTAAAAAGGTACATTGAAAAAAATTATAGTCATCATCAGTACAAATGTGACATTGAATAAAGGATTACACTAGTCAATATTGTGTTTTATTCTATTTCCCCAAACACTAAATTTATCCTAACATCTGAAATTTATACATCACTGACACCAGAGATGTTATTCACAAAGCATCTGAAGTTTAATGATTGTAAATTTGTGACCAACAAAATGAGACTATTAAAAAATGTTACAAAATTGAAATGGCATAATGCAGGTGTATTAATTATCACATATTTTTCACTAACTACATTCATGTACAGATTTAGTTAAAGTATATAAATCTAGGCATACCGTTTCAGAAAATTTAGCTACTGTAAAAATCAAACTTAAGAAAAAAATGCTTTGTAAAAACTGCATGAGTACTGGTAAAATATGTTCATTGTGATCTAGCCCTAGCCTGAGCCAACTAGCCCTATCATAACCCAAAACAGAAAATTGTAAGAAAGACATGTATATCTATATCTAATCACATATTATATAAATAATATTACTCTTTGACCCAACTCAACTTTGATACTGCAATGTAATTGAAATTAAATAGAATTATTTCCATACATGTTAACCACAGGTAACTGTGCCATTGATAATAGTCTTTAATAGAGTATTTTAAGATATATATGAAACTAAAATTGTATTCTTTATCAATGATACACTGACTTGTGATGCTTAAATAACATGTCATGGTCTAACAGTATTTTCATAGTGCCATTACCATTTGCAAAGTGTATATGTGGAATCACAGGTAACTGTATCAATGATAAAGAATAAAACAGTACAGAAATTGATTGATATTTCAGTAATATGAATCAAATTCTGTAAAACATAAGTTGTATACTTTATCATTGATACATTTACTTGGATGGAATATCTGACACAACCATTACATACTAGTTTTTCTCATGAAACATGATTGGTTATTAATAGACAGCAACAATAGTATGTAAATCATTCATGAAACTTCACACAGGGTTGGCTTTGAACCCATTGAATTTGTTTTTAATCTGAGCTTTGGACACACATTTCAACACATTTCTCAAAATGACCAGCACTAGCCTAATTTTACAAAGAAATGATAGATCTACAGTAATTATTGCTTTATAAATACTTTTATTACAAAAAAAAACACAGGTCCCTATGCAATCAGTCTGTGAAATGAGCACTTGTGTGGGAGACTTGGACTAGTAATTACTGATTGGTGCAAGTCACTTCTGCAGGAAATATGTATAGACCTACAGGAATAAGGAAAAATATGTAGATAAAGTTTCAAATCCTAAATTCCCAGACTGTGCAAGAGTGTCTGTAAATATATATATATATGACACAATCACCCATAATGTCTTGACCCCTCCCCATGTAGACCCCAATAGCATAGTTAAGATGTGAGTGTTCTACCCAAGCAGATCTATACCATATGGCAACTATTAAACCTGAACTCTACAACCCTACTAGATCTACATAATGATATTATGTTGTTTTAATAACTATCACATCAAATAAAATTGTTCTCAACAAAATAATCACACACTTGCAGATATGATAAATCTATATATTTTGTTGAGAATTTGTTGGGTGTTTATTTGGGGGGGGGGGGCATTTTCATCACCGCCGGGTACCTGTGGTTTATTTATTTATGTTTATTTTGGTCTTCACGAGTTTATTATTATGCCTTTTGAGGCTGCCGATCGGCCTTAATTATAATATTATAATTTATTGCTATAGTTTCAATCTAGCCTCAGTTATATAACAACAATAGACTAGACTTATTAGATATAAAATGCTACTTGTCTCCAGGCTTCTACTGTAAGGAATTATTTGCGAGTAACAGGCCGACCAAAGACCTAAATATCTTTGGTCCGACGTATTGCCAAATACTTAACACTAAATCCTCACATAAAATACACCTATCTATAATTGACATATCAAATTGTGCCTTGATTCCACATATTACATGTTCATTGTCACGATGAACGATAAAAACGGACAATGTATTGTTTACAAACTACATCCACACAGAAAATGATGACGTGATTTATGATGTCATTGATTGATGACGTATAGGGAAAGTTGAATTTCCCACGGTCAATACACATGATCAGTGGCGTAGCTGGGTCGAATTAAAGTTAACAGAAAATAAAAGCTAATAATCTGGATACGAAGTCGCCTATTTAAAACAAAACTAAGATTATGATTAAGTAGATATATTTAATAGAAAGGGATTTCAGTGAGCGTACGGAAGTCGGCATTGACCATGTGCCTAACACTGGAGCTTGGATGAAGATATCTCGGTAGATCTAGACCTACAGTAAAGCTATAAAGTTTTTTTCTATCAGCTATATTTTATTGATATCTAGATCTAAATTTATCACTGTGTAGATACTCCTATTTGTGCAGGTGCGCGTATAGCGACGTCCGGCGGTAAACTGCACGTGTATATTTTTCTAACTCCATATGAAGATGTCAATAATCGTTCTTAAATCAGACTTATGACCGATATCGGTCTTAAGCTTAAGACAAACTTAAGACAGCTTCTTTGAAACGGTCTTATGTCAAAACTTATGTCAGTCTTAAGTCTGTCATAAGTTTTTAGACTTATGATTCTTTATGAAACGGGCTGATAGTCTTTTCCATTTTTCTCCGGTAAATATACCTCGTGAATAGCTCTAGAATAAACCAACGCATACACCACAATGAGTCTCAAGTCTATTGCAATGCATAAAAGCCGAGGTGATCAAAATTCAAATCAAAAGTGATAACTACGAAAACAAATACAAAATAATTTGATAAATACATTGTAATATGATAGAGGGAAGTGATGCTGGGCAGAAATTAAAAAATCTGTACTTTTTATTTAAAATTAATGGAGATATTTCCTAGCCCTGTTTGACATTAATTATGGTTCCTGTTTACTTTACCAAAGGATCATTCTTTGTCATAATTAAGGTTGGAACACCAACTAACGAATGGTAATGTAATATAAATTAAAGGTGAAAACATGCCTTTTGTTAAGCATGTTGTCTTAATGGGTTCGTTCATTTTTCCCCATTTAGATAACTTTACTTTTTCAACATCCACGGCATCAATGTATTGAATGTGCGAGGGGCTATACACAATTAACTGGATTTGTGCTCTAGGTTTTGCCAAGTTCATAATTTGGTACTGAAACTAATCATCAACATGAAACCGATTGTTATGTACAAGTATACTTTTGTAAGACGTTTAAAACCTCTTTCTTTAGTCGTATTTATTTCGATAATACGTAAAATGGAAACTAATTTTCATACACATATGACTATATCTTTTTGTGCATGTTTGTTTAGTGGTGTTTTTGCCGTTTGCATACGGCATTTCATCGACATTCGGGCTGGCCTATTATAACACAAATGATATAACACAATTAGTCACAATGCCAAGTAATTCAAAACAACCTCGCAAAATGATCAAATCCAAACTGGGATATTCACCAATTGCAATGCATAAAATGTGTGCTGTGACATTCAAGACGCTACATAACGATGACGAATGGCATCATTGGATTCACCGTTGTCGTCCGGAGACGCTGTAAACTACAGGCGTTAAACACCAGCGAAACTATTACCTGACAAGCTGCATAGACGATATTTATTTAAAACACGACGACGTCCCAAAACTTATTGTTTTTTAGCAAATAACCTGAATTATTTTAGAAAATATTAGACAGACATTGTTTAATGCAGCTGTGTTGTTTACATGCTTTGCAACGAATAGTATTGTAGTAATCCTACCAACTGGTTAATTCTGGATAACCCCTCGTACATACATGTGTTGATAATCTTAGATTATGATTATTATTGCCGCATGATCAATGCTCGGCATACGTATGTCGTGTATTTGTGTTTCAGATTGACTCTATATATACTCGAAAAGACGATGCTTGCATGACATTGTGTTATCAGTTTATTTCTTGTGTGGTCACCTGTTGCTGACTACATGGTAGAAAATATTAATCAGCTTTTGGAAGATAAACTTGCACATTATAACAAGGATGTGCGACCAATTACAAGTCAAACCGATGTATTAAATATATACCTAGAAATGGAACTACTTTCAATTGTTGATTTCGACGAGGTTAACCAAAAGCTTTAAATCGCGACAGCGATAAACAATATATTAGTATGACGAGTTAATGACATGGAACCCAAACGATTATGGTTGTCTTGAAAGTTTCTTTGTGAACAGTCGACATTTTGAACACCATTACTAGTATTGGCCAATAGTGAAGAACGTCTTAAAAATAGGAGAAACTGCCTTCTATCCCGGTCAAGAATATTCCGCCTTATGTAATACGGATGTGACTTATTTCCCTTGGGATATAGATCAGTGTCATTTCAGTGTCAAAGCGTGGGGCGCACCATCAAGTGAAATACTTCTGAAAAGTGTTTCAAATAAAATACTTCGCAAACAATGAGGGCTGGACGTTGGAAGACTCCAATGCTCAAGTAATATCGAGAGATGGAAGCTGGGAAATGTTCTCCATGGTTGACCTTACTATACGTCGAAAATCTCGATTCGTAATAGTTAATGTAGTTGCTCCTATATTGATATCCACCTTGAACCTTTTAGCATTCATGATACCGACGGCGAGTGGTGAACGTATATCATTCAGCATCACTGTACTGTAAGCAATTGCAGTTTTTCGTACGCTTGTAGGAGATAACCTACCAAGGTTACGAAGCCAATGGATGTATTTGATTACTATCCGTTAGGCATTTATTGCTGAGTGGTTTATTATCATAACAGCACTTGTCAGTCTAAACATTTATCACCAAGACGAGAAAGAGAGCATCAACCGTTTCAGGATAACTTCTGTATATTTAGCAGGAAAGTCAACCCATACAGTATTATGCCAACTAAGTGGCTTGAAAATGCTAAGATGGCCGAAAAAAGATTCCTATGACTTTGGAAAACAGTTTGAAGGAGAATGTATGGATCCATCGGCCGAACCATACGAGAATATATCCCACAATATCATTTGGAAGGAAATAAGCGGATTATTTGACAAAGTTGGTTTTGTCGTTGTGTACATTGACTCTCACTGTTTTGACACTCGTGTTTTTTCAGTCATATACACAGCGGGAAGATAAATATAACCTTACAACTTCGGATTTGGGCAGGTTGGTTTTTGTCGTAACCCAGCTACGTTCCATACTTTCCAACTGTGACAGTTGTTAAGAATGTGTTCTTTAGTTGGAAGAAAATCAAGTTTTTACAGCCTTGTTTATTATTCATTTCTAGGTAAAATTCCTCCATTTTCTAGTCTCAAATGAATGAAATCGGTGAAAATCTTTTATGAATAGAATGATATGGGTTTCATGTTTTGACACATTTGTCATTGCATTCGTTTATGGACACGTGAATTTTGGTGAACATGGCTATGCATGCAAAACATGTTATATTAGGCAATATACCGAATGCGCTGAATGTAGCTGTAAAGCGGTCAAACAAAATCAATAATTAACTGCAATTCCTTTTCAATCATCGGTATGCAAATTTTCTTGTGAATACAGGTATTTTGACAAAACAGGACTGGAATATAAACTGACAGTTCGGCACTTTTGAGCAGTGTATGTCAATACACAAAGTCAAGAACATCAATGCTGAGAATGACGATAATAAAGGCTGCACGAAAGCTCAGGCGCTGCCACAGGCACCTAACCCTGGTATCTCGATGGTCGATCAAGTATGCTGAAACATGTATCACCATGAACTGACGTTTGATTTACTTTCTTTATTATGATGTTGCTTTTTGTAGGAGATGCACTTGGTATCTTTGTATGCCGTCTATAAAAAGTTGATTTTCCCATTTGGATTTGTATCTAGCGTAGCTATATCGAGTAAGTTGTTTGTATGAAAAAGTATATGCCACTGACAATGTGGATAGTTACTATGCAAACATATTTTTTTAGTTGAAATAAAGAGCAAGACCATGTAATGTACCAGTGTCCTTAATAATCATTGCGAGGACGTATTTGTATTGAGGTTTGACTGTACGTGTACACACAATGCACATACAATTATAGACTACCAGATTTGTAATGGTATAAAGACATAATAATAATCACAATGTGTTTTTTATGATATCTTTATTGGTCAAGTTCAGCTGCTTAAAGTATTTTCTTGGTAATAAGACACAGTTTGGTTACCTTACAGCAAATCATCTTTAGTACGATTTCGAGCATTGGGTCGTAACTGTAATTTTAATGATTAATCCCTTCTTAGTATAGATTGGCGAAGGATTGCCAATTTAGACATTTATTACAAAAAAGAATAAGGTGTTCGTGTGTCTGTATGACAGTAAGAATGTTTGTCGGAATCCCACTAAAAATTAATATATATGAGCCAGTCTCCAGGAAAACCTGCTATAATGACATTATGTAATTACCATTATTTAACAAGGTTTGTAAAAGCTCTAATATAAGAAAAAATACATATCCATTGATTCTATTTTATGTAGTTTACTCATATAGTACTATACCTTAGCTTTAAATTTTCCCATGAATTATGTCGAAATCACATACTTCGTTGCTATGGTGACCAATTTCGGAAAAGTACTCATAGTGAGAAAAACGAGGAGTTAGTTGTTTAAAACAATTGTAGCCTTTCTCTGAATGCGAACAATTTTGATGTTGGTAAATATTTAAAAAATTAAAAGATACAGCTTAAATATGATGATACCATTTTGAACAATTCGTGTCAATAATTGATCAAATTGTGTCATTATGAAATACGTGTTATAGTTACGTCAATAAACGTTTGAATGAAGTTTGCGACGTCAAACAAAAAAGCTCCGAAAGGGGACACTACAAAAACAGCTGTTACTTCCTTAAAAAGCAAGATATTAACAAAATTTCTTTTGTATTTTGCCTTCTAAAGATTATTCTTTCAAGCAATGGAAAATCTCAAAATAAATATATTTGTCAAAATAGCAGGTTTTCCTGGAGACTGGCTCATATGTTTTAAATTTATTATAATGAAACTTTTTTAATGTTAAAACATTCTGATGTACATGAATACCCGTCTGTGTGGATTAAATGATATGGAACGATACGGTGGTTTCATTAAAAGCAATGCGTTCTCTGTAAGTTCGCATTACACAAAACAGCCCTAAATGCCTATAACTTGTGTGTTGGGCGTTGTGCCTTCTGTATCCGAATAAAGTTTATCAACAATATTATTATATGAGACCTTCCGTCTATAAATTTGATAACCTATAATGTAGCAATAACAAAAAAGTACTCTGCAACCTTGCTTATTTCTTGAAGCAATCTTTTAGAATTAGATACAATGCTAATATAGTTGTAAATAATTAATAAATTGTGTGTGTGTGCAACCATGTCTTGTGTGTAGGTAGTGTCTAAAAACTATTATATGTGCTAATGGAAATTGTGAAGTGTATCTGTATGTTTATGGAATGTGTGAATAGTATATTCTGTATGTTCATGGGATGTGTGAAGGATGTCTGTATGTTCATGGAATGTGTGAAGTATGTCTGTATGTTTATGGAATGTTTGAAGTATTTCTGTACGTTCATGGAATGTGTGAATAATATATATTTATTCATGGAAATATAAAGCATATATGTATTTCATATTATGTAAGTACATATATCCGTGTATGTAGACAATGTACTTGTCACACGTCTTAATAAATGTATGTTCTGTTCTGTTTTGTTTGTTTATATTTTTTCTGTGCTAGGCTGGTTAAGTTGAGTGCTGCCTTTCCTGTCTGACTTAGAATTATCTTTTTCTATGTTTAGTTTGTGATAGAGACAGGACCGAATGTATTTCGTTGTTTTGTGTGTTGAGGCGATGTTTAGCGCTACTGAATATATTCATGCACAAATATTGTACTATATAAAATTGTAAATATAGGGCTCCTAGTAAAACAAGTTAACAGTTTCATTGAAGTCTTACATCTTGAAATATTAACATGATTATAACTATCTTTTGAACAACAGCGTGCCCTGTGCGTTAGCTACACTGCCATGGTGCAAAGTTGGTCAGGTTAGAGATGGGTGTAGGAGATTGTATCCATTGTAAGGCTTTCATGATTGGTACTATCCAAACATCATCCTACAATAAACAAACACTTTATATTTCAAGTTAGTTTTTAACAGTAGACACATACGAACACAAAAAGTATTTGGTATATCTATTTGACGAACACAACAATAAACTTTGGCGGCATTGGCGTTTTTGTGGTGATGCAATTCATTAGTTTACTGTTATAACTTAGAGAGTGGCAACTTTGTACGGATATAACCGGAGTGGTGAAAGCAAAATGAAATTGATTACTCCATAGTCATATTCTCTTTGTTCGGTGTTTCGTTCTCCTCTTAAACTAAAAGTATTGCGAGTCGTGTGTTGGGAATGTTTCGACACCCAACCACCATTATGTCAATGAATTAGTCAAAAACCAAACCTCTCATCAATCTTGTAGTTAGTTGTAGCTTAACGGGATACTGTATGCATCTTATACAGAAATACCAATGTCAACATACCCTACACTATGACCACAATGTAGCGAAAAACATACAAGTTAGCGAATGCTACCTCTTCATTACGGATTGAATTGTGTCGACAATGATCGATTTATTTAAATATTGCCCGTTGACAGTATCCTGACATTGAGTACACCAGACATAGAACTACCTTTATCCGTTGCATGCCAATCAGGCCAATACAACATTTCGGGCTAGAATAAAACCCGTAACTACCGTCATCTAGGCGGAAATACTAATCCCCGAATAACCAATGCCAGTCAAATATAATTGTGAATTATAATTACTGAAATATTATACTTACCCCAAATGAAGCTCTCACATACTGAAGAAATTCTAGTGTTCCAGCACTAAGATCTGGATTGGCAGCCCATGCTGGATCTATGACCATATTAAATGGTGTTCTCTTACCGTTGTAACGCTCATTAAACCTGCAAAACATGAAGCATTTTATCATAATTTGCTTTATTCTCATTATTAATGCAAAATTATTATGACTGCTAGAGGAATTGCTAAGGGTTTTTTTACTGCTGAAACTGGCGGAAACTAGGTCGTTCAACCTTTTTACATCTAGAAATAACTGAAACAAGGGATTTAAGCTTTCGTACTGCCGGAACTAGCTGTGGAACATAGGGAGTTTATTAACTGGATCATTATAAGTATAGAACGGATAATTCGACACGATTCTTGATCTTAGCATAGTTTAACAGCTGATATATTGTAATCGGCTGTATGTTTTCATAAGCGTCAAGTATCACGAAGACAATCGCGGTGTAATACTAACACAAAGCTCAAAGTCCGATTAACACGATTGCGGAAATTCATATATTCAATGCAAGAACCGTGTAATATATTCATGCATAAATGTCAGAATCAGGTCAAATTCTCCGTGCTATATTTCAGGTCCATTTAACAAACTTTGTAGTTGTAAAATAATTATCAAGAATTTAAATTTGACCGTGTGTTTAATATACTTGCAAGTGCTGTGTTAAAAAAGTACACATTGTCTTTAATGTTTCCCATGTCTCATCGGTCTAGCATCTGCGTGGTTTAACACAAGCTTCGAGATGGTCATCCGATGTAATAAAGATTTACACATACTTGACAATGAGGTGGCATCAAACATTAGTTGCAAAGTGAAGACGTTTTGTCAACTTACGCTTTAAAGAAAAGATCAAATGCGTCATATCTATCCGTAACGCCTCTGCATGCAGAAGGTACAATACAACGTTTACCGTCCTTGCCATGTAAATTTGTAATCACAACTTCCCATTTCCCTACAACAATAGAAACCAGAGATTACAAAGGCGGCTAAAACTGCACATAATCTTGGTTGCCTAGCAATTCTGTATGGCAACTGAATGAAAGCTATCGGATGAAGTCATTTTAGTAAACTGAAAACAAATACCCGGGATTAATTAATCGCACAATGCCAGTCATTTTACTCATTTGTAATTATTGCAAAAGTATATTGGAAATGAGACAGGAAACAGGGAATGTGTCACTCAACAGAAACAACTGAACACAATATGCACAGAAAGGGACACACAAAAAGAAAACACAACATACCATAAGCATACGCCAAAGTGCCCAACACAAAACTTAAAAAGAAAATGAAACTAAACTGCTAAAAGACTAAATACCAGGAGTATATAACCCAACATACGTGGTTTTTGAACAAAAAAGAAAATAAGTTAACGGATTGACAAACGTCATTCAATTTGATTAATTTTATAATTGTGCGAATAAAAAGCATTTACAGACGTTTTGAAGATGTACTGATTTAAACAGGAATCGTCATGTAGAAAGAACTTTAATAAATCTCGGCTGATTTGTTTTGTGGTCGAATTTTGTATAGATTGCGACATTACCTGGGAATGGATAATCAGGCGCCCTTCCATTGTCACACGTTAAGACAGGCATGCTGTCAAATGTGTATGGCCAAATAGGTGCACTAGTGCTGGTACAGGTGGAGTCATACAGCATGTTGTTACGTCCTATTCCTGAAAATATACATGGTATCACTGCAGGTAAAATTACACAGCAAAATGTTAGTTTTCTCTAATTACTTGAGAAATAAAAAAATATCTTACACCAAATTTAACAAATCCGTTCTAATAGGTTGCTAACATTTCTGACTGGGACTCCCGTAGTCGAAAACTTAACAGAAGATCGTCGGTTGCATCAAAGTGACCGTCTGGGTCTAGCATAACCGTTACGGTAAAATGAGCATCTATAGTTAGGTCTATCCCCTTAGCCATACTAGCCAGAATGATCAATATACATGTTTGTATTACCGTACGTAAGGTTCCATTTCACGCATGCTGCATTTCATAAATTGTTCTGTCATTATATCCGGTTGAATTTATCACAATAATCAAATACTTTGTATGAACATGTAAAATAGCAGGAAACAATGACTGAGCCGAGTTTAGATGTCCAGATATGCATAAACACGTATTGTTAGCGGACATGAAGGTCGCTGATGAATGCACTACGCAAGGTAATAGTGATAAAATAGTTAAACCAACTGTAAGTGAAGGTAGACGTACCTATGAGTTGACCATTGCCATCAATATAAAGATTTGGCGCACGTACTCCGAGAACATTCTTTATATCAATTATATTTTGCAATTCAAATCGAACTTCTGAAATACAAGATATATTTTTTAATTCGTAAGGGGAATATTGATGTTGGGTCGATGTTTTTATTTGATATTATTTATCGATATGCATGTTATAATTACAAATACCACTACGATATAATTAGCTAATACATTATTTCAATGACAACCGGTTCCAGACGTACTATATGAACATGTTCTAGCAAGGACAAGATCACATATTTATTCATTCACTGCATAAAAACTTTGATACCATCCAAGATATGTAAGAGTTTGATTTAGGATAATTATGTAAAATATCGCTATGTATCTCTCTGACGGAGGCAATACTTTGGATCGATATGAGACATAAGATTCGGAATGTAACGCCCATGTGTAAAGTAATCTGCCTTCCACAAGAGGTGACTTACTTTCAATAGCTTCTATCCATGCTCTAGAACCGATTGGAGTTGTGGCATTCACAGACTGTATACCTATCTCGTGTCCCTCAGATGTTAATTCCCTCACAATCGCGTAGCTTGTTCCTACGTCTTCGATAAAGAACGTACCCAATACTGGACATCCATTAGGATTGTGGACATCACTAAATATTCCTCGATAGGAATCAATGTTTGCGCCATTAATCGCTCCTTCAAACGATACCATGATTATTTGTGGTATATCAGGTGTCTGCAAAAAAGTATTACTAAGCATACTGGTATTATGTATACATATGTGTTAACATCTGACAATAGTTAGTATTGAAAAAAAATATAAAAAATCTGATTACTTATCCCAGGAAGAGATTCTATTTTTGGTGTCTTCATTTAGTTTCAAACCGTTTTCACCGAGTGTCCTGTCAACTAAGGCAGCATTGTCTTCCTTACGTTTTCCAAAAACATTTTAGAACATTATTAAAAGTTAAGACTACGACCGGTCTATAATATATGTCACGACTGACCTCACTAGAAAATTGAACGAACCTCGATCTGTTGATGTACATGTACAGTATTATGCTTTAAATGATCACGACCTTGTTGTGGTGGCTGCAAGTTAGCCACAGCCCCAATTCAGTAAACATATTTGTTTTTAATATATGGACTTCTACGTTTGAAAGAAAATCACAGCAATTTCACAATTCCAGCACCCTCAAAAAGCTTCTGTTGAATCAATACATTATCAAACAGTAACAATAATATTATTTGACAAAACTCTCTGTCTCTCAGGTTTTATGACGTTCATTCTTCTGTATTGGTTTTATTGTAGAAATTCGGATTTAGTAAATCCATGCAAGATTTGGGTTCGTGTGTATTTATGTTTTGCTTAAAATTGGTAACAATAAACTTAAAAGAAAATAAGTACTCTTAGACTAGTGATACACCATTTTTATTACTAGTATGTATTAAGATAAACTGTAGAGTAACACTGTAGGGTAAAATTCAACAAGCATGCTGACTGTTAAATATAAATGTGTACATGTAGCTTTTGTGGGTCTCCAGTAAATAAGCTCGCACAATACAATACCATTTGTACTATGTACATATACTTTGAAATGCTTTATAACTTGTTTGTAACAAATAACTTGTTTATAACTTGTCATTTATGTATGTGATTCATGTGTCAATGGTCTAAAAGTTTTAAAATAAACTAAAAAACTGTATGATATGTTGTATGTATAAATAAAGGGTATCAACAATTAATTAATAAGTTTATATCATTGTGACATCGGTATACTTACATTTAGTCCACCGGGTTGTTTAGGATCGTTATAGCAGCGACAGTTCGGTAGTATACACTGCGAAGGATCACATGCCTGCATGCTTAGTCCTACCAATGCTAACATTAACAACGCTATACGCATCATGGTTGAAGACTCTAATAATAAACACCCAAATAATTAATCAGGAAAGCAAATGAAAGCTTATTTCGTAAAATTATTGACCTGGAATTAACACTGGAAAAGGTGATAGCTGAAGTGATAGCTGAAGTAGGTTCACTTTTAATCATGCTACATTTCGACGCCTCAATTCCAGAATGTTCTAACTTTTTGGTATCGTTGGAAAGCGCGTTCCAATATCCATATATTGCAAATACTGAAAATTGTGACTTTAAAGATAAACAATAAATTTACACAGTCTGGACCCTGCCCCCAGCCACGTACCTGGATAGAGTTTTATCATCAACGTTGTATACCCAACCCCTTACACTAATCACACAGACATTATTGAACGTATCTGGGACAAATAAAATATATTCGTAAATGCCACTCTAGCTTAAATAACACATGTGTTATTTAAGCAGTAGAGGAACTACCTAGATTTTTGAATAAATATAAAATACATCCAACAAAGGTTTGTTTGATTACTGAATCGGTCTGGATATATAATAAATAGAGAAAATATTTCCAGGCGCGTAGCGGGAGGAGGCGTGGTCCCGACCCCAAGTGTCTGTGTAAATTTAATGTGCAATTTTGTTCTATCTCTAATTACTGAGATAGAGAGGTCAACATCGTTAATGTTAGTGCACCAGACATGTTGAGAACAATTTTCATTTCATACGAATTACAAAAATCTATTTTGTACTAGGCATACAAAATATCGCATTCAGCGATAATTTATACACATATGCACGAATTTAGTATACATGTTAACAGCATAATGATTAATTTTTGGACATATCATGTGTATATCAATGGTGATTGTATTTTTAGTACGAGTTCTCTCTTCAATTATATTAAACTATATAAGGCGGGCAATATACTACTATACATTCTAGCTGATGCACTGTTTGGTATCTTACAGTCGGTACTAAGGTCAGGTGATTTGTCATATCCACTCCTACAAACAGTGGTCAGGAAAGAGCTCCAAATGGAGCTGCCTTTTATCTGTGCGTTCTCAGCATCATAGGTCATTATCAGCAGCACCAAGTTATTGATACCAATCAACTGACCCATTATAAATGACCACCACATGTGTAGTCTTATCTAAACAGCCTGACCGGCTACCTTAGCAAGCTATATGTATACACCCAATGCAATAAACTTCCCAACACGTTATATGTCTGATGATTTCTTTTTGATACATAAATAACTTTTCAATTAATGTACGTGTTGTACAAAGTGAGTACACTTACTTTCATATTAATGTGTATGCCTGTATTTAGCCTACACTAACAACAAAGTATACACTCATTTAACTCTAAATGTCGAAACAATTAAATCTTAATTTACGTATAATGTTTATTTTCCATGAAGCTATTGTTTTAACAACTTTTCCGCATGTAGATATATAATTGCCGCGCATGAATTGTGGTACACCAATTAAGTTGTCACGAAAAGCGTAATAATTGAATAATATAACATACCGTTTCGTAAATATCCCAAACCGATAAAATGTTCAAATCGGCTGACAAATGCCGTAACCCCAATATTCTGACACAGCCGGAATAAGTGTCATAAACGTACCGTATATCGGGCTATTTCGGCGGACAAAATATCTATGAATTTGGCCTAATATAGTGTTATAAAAGTGTTATGTCTTATTGTGGCAATATTTGTACCTCTTGCAAGTCATAACCCACATTTCTTGATAACCTTCCTATCAATTATCATTACGCAATGGCCAAGATAATGCACTATACACATCGGTCATTGTTTTAAACTTATTAAACTTGTTAACTTTGAAATATCTCAAAATAGTCAGTTTGCAAAGTGTATGACCCGATAAAGATGTATGGTAGAAACCAGTCAAACAAGCGTGTAAATTAGATTTTAGGGATCGTGCATGATACAGAAGATGCCACAGTTTCAGAAGTATCCCTGTTTCTTTAACATGTCGATGTAAATCAACTTACACGGTAAATGTCGCTAAATGTCTCGTCCGAAAGACTGTTAGTATTGTTTCTTATGTTAGGTGGGAACACTGAAAATAATTTCTGTTGTTGACCCGGCTGGAGTAGGGATCGAACCCACAACCTTCAGATCAGCAGTCAGTAGCCCTTATCACTGGTCCACTTGTCCACAAAGTCGGAAGATTTACCGGAAGATTTAGTATCGTACTAGATAAGTACATATACACTCAAGGACTTTAAAAACGCCTCACCTAAAGTCCAATATCGATCAAAGTATGTATTTTATTGCAATATAATTTTACATGTGTATTAATTGATCTTCCCTACGTGTAAATCATTTAAGCAAAAGTGTGGGATTTTCCATACCGGCTATGCAATGCATTATACTCTTAATGTGCTCATATTTGTGAGATGGTGTAGGCATGCTAATTCGTCGAATACACTTATTAATGGTTTGCTATTTAGCATCTGCAAGTTTACAGAATGTTGGTTTACTTTTACACACGCTCACACCCGCTACCACATTTAAACATGTTTAAAATGATAGGAGTTTAAATTTGCAAATTTAAGTACATGTAATAAAGTTTAACTTGATGATTTTGATTGTCTGTGAAATGCGTGGACATTCTTTTGTTATTGACTTTAATTATTGTTTTAAACAAAATGACAGGTTATTATTGAATTTAAACACGCGTAGAAACTATTGTGAAAATCTTATATGTGACAGGAGGTTCGTTTTAGGACTTCGTAGACATATGCGATCCCGCATATAACGATAAATTGCGCCCTTAGCCGGTATTGAAAATCCCACACTTTTGCTTAGGGTGAGTGCGCTTGCAGGATTCCCAGAAAATAACGAGTCAACATTTTATTACAAACTAAAAAGACCAATTACACGTAGGAAAGACAAATTAATACACATGTAAAATTATACTGCAATAACATAAATATGGCTTTGAATTAGGTGATGCATTTTTAAAGTCCTTGAGTGTATATATTGAAGTATAATGTCGAACCTATAATTTTTGGGAAACAATCTACAATAGTTTAAATTGTGCGGAAATAATTTCTGCGCGACCCCAACGAATTAACCCGATATACGGTATGACTATATTATGTACTCGACTCCTGCTGTTAAAGGTGACGATAAGATGATAACAGTAAACCTGCCTGTACCAATCAAACCACTGTGTAATTGTATGAGATATATTCACAAAATCATTGTTTTAAAAAGCTCTAAACGTTTTCTATCTCTAAATTTATATCTCTCTGTATTTATCAATTGAACACTTGACGTTTGTGATATGTTATATTTGTTTCTTGTGTCAGTGATAGGTAGTTTATTTGGATAAACCACCACGACCACAGGTGCCCACCTAGCGTATGTAAACTGTGATGAATATGCCTCAAAGACTAATTACACCTTTACATCAGTCTCCACAAAGGCCACATCGTACTTTGCTCAACTCCGGATGTTGTTTTTTATCTCCTTTTCCGCCGATCTTATCCAGGTTTTCTTGGTCGTTCGCGTTTCAGATATCTAGCAGAAATACATTTCATTGCAAACATACGAATGGCTGTTTCTTCAATGCGAAGTGGACCAAGTGCCTTGGATCTCTATGGGCAGCGGGGTAGTGCTTGTTTGTTTATATAGGACATTGTATGATATCCGTAGGATGACCAATGACATTGGTGACACTTGCGAGAACAACACATTTTTATAAGAAAGCAGGTATAATTCGACTCTATTTAGGGCATTGTACCAAACTCCTATCGTTATAATCTTGCTGCGTATAAAAAAAACTTGGGGCCCTTTTCAAACACAACTCCAACTAGACATGAACTGGTTGGAATCCCATTGGTAAGTCTCGTGTGTTTCGGTGCTATACATTGAGCACGTTAAAGAGCAAATAAGTCTATCCGGAAAGAACTAGGACAGCGCGCCTGTGTCTTTCTGATGACACAAACTTCCTGTATCTCTTCTCGAAGCAGGATGTCATTGACACTGCGAAAAGCGTTGAAGGCAGTATGGATATTCTATATGGGATGAAACGATTAACTCAACATCTGGTTTGTTTGTAAGTTAAACTTTATTAATTACATTCAGCTATTTAACAGAAAGTCGTTTTCCCGATAATGACATACGTAACATTACATGGTCTTGAAGTCTGTCTTAGAAAACAGAACAAACATGGGTGTTATGTGAATAAATCCCGAAGTATGAAGGCTATAAACATATTCAATTTATTTTGAAATCACAGAATGTTATCAAAATAAGTATGCTGAGTCTTTGTTTTTCATCTTTAAACACACGACCGAGAGTCGATTTTACTGACAACGACGATTGTTTATGATTATACAAAAATTCTCTCTTTCATTAAGATATATATCTTATATTTAGCATAATTTAATAAATTAATACATTTGTTCTTTCATGAAGTCTTACACTAAGACACCAACTGAATTAGTCATGTCTTAAAGTTTTGAACAACAACGTATCCTGAGTGGGACACTGCCATGGTGCGAAGTCTGTCAGGTTGGCGATAGGTGTAGGAGTTTGTATCCATTGCAAGGCGTTAATGATTGGCACTACCCATACTTCATCCTACAATTTATATGTCAAAATATTGTTCAAATTCAACAATAGAAGCGTACGAATACAAAACAGTGCATTATGTTTGGTGAATCTATTCTGATAATCAGTTACACAACACTCATCCTGATACATTAGTGGTTTGTCAGGTTCCCAGACCAGGTGTGAAGAATACGCTGGTACCTGGCTCTCGTTCCGCTTTAGTTTGACTGACTGAGGCGGCAGACTTTCGTTTTTAATGTTTTCTGTGCTCGGCTGGTTAAGTTGAGTGCTGCCTTCCCTGTCTGAATTAATACAATTTTTTGACAAGAATGACAACAATAGGTTAGGACAATGACATGCGTGTTGTTACAGTGGAAACCATTTGCTGCAATGTCGTAAGATATAACTCGCAAGATGAATGCGAAATTGGAACACAATAAATAATTGATGTGCGCTCAGAGAAGTATCGCGTCCATCTCTCGAACTGACACTGACTTGCATATTGAACTTTGACTGTGTTTCAAATACTCAGCAATGCACCAATGAATTAGTTACATGCCGAATTTTACATCTTTCTTATTACCATATTGTAGCAATGGTATACATATACTATGTACCGAATTATACATGAGTTGTGTCTTTATATTTTAATTTAACGTCCTGTTGACTTTAACGTCCTGCCGACTATGTTATATCAATTTGATGATTATCAAAGTATCCTGATCCTGGATACGTCAGTCTTGTAACGATACTCATCGTCAATCAGGGAATCAAAACCAGATTCATTTTAACAACTGACTGGATTGAAATTCGCAGCTTCGGTTGTTGCTCACTCTAATCCTTGTAACACTATCCACATATATTTAATAATGCGTAAAGAACATAGTAGAGCGAATAAGATACTATAACGATGTTTTACTTACTCCAAATGAAGCTCTGACATACTGCAAGAATTCTAATGTTCCAGCACTCAGATCTGGATTGGCAGCCCATGCTGGATCTATGACCATATTAAATGGTGTTCTCTTGCCGTTGTAATGCTCACTAAATCTGCAAAACATCCAGTATTTTAATTAACATAAAAACGTTTTGTAATTACATGTATTAGCGTTACATGTACTATGCTAATAATCACTATACTTTTAAACACTCTCTGATGGTTGGAAATTGTGATTTAGCTTAGGGAAATCGCCCAAACTATTTTTGGATGAATTTGTGGTTTTCTACCTTTGGTATGGACACAAACAATACTATACCTTTCTTGTTTGATCAAGAGAGAACTTTCAGTAGTAGGCAAATTACATGTACTTCAAGTACACAGTTTACGTTCCAAAACAAGTTATTTCTTTTAACAGCATTCAGATAATGCAGAATGGTGTGAATTCATGGAGAAAGAGCTAGCATAAGTACGCCTATAAAAAAAGTTAGGTTACCAATTTTCGAGGGCTGCTTACAGCAATTCAACCGTCCACCTACCCGTTGACATTTTAACTAATATTACGCTAGTGTTTCAATAGGCGTACTTATTACAGCTATAATGTTTTTTTATCTGAAATGAGATCTTGTGTAACATAATGTAGCTATACTTATGCTCCATTTATGCAATGTATTGTCATCGAGGTGTTTGTAAACACGCTTTGTAATGGCAAGGCAATAGCAGCATGTTTTACAAACGATTGAATCGAAAGAAGAAGTAGAAGGTATCACAAATACACTTCCCATGGAAACATGTACGTGTCATGAACTTACTCATTAAAGAAAAGATCAAATGCGTCTCTTTTAGTTGTCATGCCTGAGCAAGCAGATGGAACAACACATGGGTTACCGTCCTTGCCTTTTAAATCTGTAATCATAACTTCCCATTTCCCTGAAACAATATAAACCCGATTTGACATAGGAAGCTAAAAGAACAACATTGACAACAACAAGATTATATTACTTCAGACAGGGAAGGCAGCATCCAGCTTTACCAGCCGAGCACGGAAAACCTTAAAAACACACAAGGCACAATGCGCACCTCAACCAGCCGAGTAAACACAGTACTGCGTGACATTAGATATACAGGTACTTGATGAAGTCATTATCTTTAGGATACACATAAGGCAGTGCATAATAATTTCGCGACGCATTTTATATTGTACTGCTTTCTGCGCAACTGTGAGCAACGGCAAAAAGTATGGCACGTCAAGTACCAACTTGAAGATTAATTATATAGATTTTAGGAGAGTACCACGGGCTCACCTTTACTACGCATACATATTAATCAAATTAATTTTATAATCACTCACAACCAAGCCCCTTGGTATCATTTACCCATAAATGTTACCATTAGATCATGCTCAATATGTGTGTAGATATATAAATGAGAACACATTATGCTGAATACTTTGAGATTTGAATGTACATAGCTATGACATTTGACTACGAATCCGATAGTTCTGTGATTTCAGTGAGACTATAAACCTTGAGCGTAAATGTGAGGTATTGTGTGATACGCTATAAAATGTATGTTGTAAACATTCAATACATGCCTTACACAAGCCTGTTACACCGTAGAACACGGATAAACACGCCAAGCAAACAAACACATTACACAATGACAGTCATTGGTAGATATTGTATACAACTGTAAAGCACTTCTAATATAACGGCAACCGTAAATTTATAGATTCCAAAACATAGTTATTATGTTATAGTGACTTTCATTTATCGCAACTGATTTACATGTGTGGTCGATTTCATCGACGGAATAATTTTACCTTACCTGGGAATGGATCAACGGGTGCAGTGCCAATGGTACACTCTACAGTAGGCATGCTGTCAAATGTGTACGGCCACAGATATGTACCAGCGTCTGAATGGTCAATACTAGAACAGGAGGAATCATACAACATGTCGTTACTTCCTATTCCTGCAGAGATACATGGAAAGTAGTCTGAGAGTTTGGTGAATGGGTTAAGTAATGAAGAAACATTCCTTCTGTTCCGACTTTGTGAAATAACTTTATAATATACTATATCAACATCTACAAATACCCTTTAACAAGTTACTTTAACCCCCAACAGAACTCTCAGATTGTGGAGTGGTTTTTAATATTTTGGTTTGCAGGAGGTCGTTGTATTTACTCGAGTGTATGTCAGTCTATAACTTACGCCAGCATGATAATGATATTGCTACGTGTTTACACTTAATGTCTTCATTACTTTTCTGCTATAGTATGTCCTGTTGAATTTATCAATTTACTGCATGTCATTACTTTGTAATCTGTGAAATGTATGCAAATAAAGTTATTGTTGTTGTTGTTGTTGTTACAATACTTTTTGCAATATAGAAGTATAATTGCAAGAAGTAATAGTTCAGTGCAAAATAGTAATTAACATATATAACTTGTAATACACATTCGTACCTATGAGTTCACTACTGCCGCCCATAGAAACCATTGGTGCACGCACTCCAAGTACGGTCTTCGTATCAACTAGATCATCCAATTCCGATCGAACTTCTGCAAAACAACACATCGACACATTTGTATATACATGCACAAGTATTTACAAGTATGATAATGACCCCTTCGTACTTTATCCAAAAGATCAATGAAAATCAATTGACATTTAGTTTCATTTCAGTTTGTCTGTGTCACCGTAACATGACTGTTTCCTCTTTCATGATTCAAATACATTGTAAACTCTTTTTTCAATACGTGTTCGATTGATTTAGTCTTTTTCACAACGAATTGTACTTATATCAAGGTAATTTATTCTGACTTTTAAAAGATGCAAACTTACTTTTGATAGCTTCTATCCATCCTGTAGAATCATTTGGAGCATTACCATTCACAGATTGTATACCTATCTCATGTCCATCCCTAGCTAGATTCCTCACTAAAACATAGCCAGTACCTTCATCTTCGATGAAGAATGTTCCTCGACCAGCACATCCATTAGGATTGTTGACATCATTGAAGAATCCCAGATAAGAATCAATGTTGGCACTACTGATCGTTCCCTCAAAAGATATCATAATGATTTGTGGTATGTCTGCAGTCTGCAATGAAGTATACGCATATTCCGTATATAAATGTAATTTCAAAATTTCAAAGAAACACTGTTACTTTTTCGAGGTTGTGATTCTGTTGAAGGTTTGAGTTCATTGGATTTTAAATGTTTGCATCAACTGACCAGAGATTTACAGCAACCATTTCTAATTTGCCTTTTCCATAAACAAACTATTTGCTAGAGGACACATCGTAGCTAATGTCACAAATGACCCGACTTGGGAATATCTAGAACGAACCACGATATGTCGGTGTACCGTCTAGTGATCTGTGTAGATTGCAACGTAGCCAATCCAACCAGGAAACAAGAAACATATTTATTTATGCCAGATGTTTAATAGATAAACTATCAATATCTAACCTTTTTAAAAGTTCCAACAATAATCTTCTTTCAGAAAACTGACCAAGAATCAAAAGTATGCTTAATTGCTTGCAACTCTGTTTAAAGTATTGTTCTTTGTGTATCAATAACTGTAAGTCACCTTTCCACACTGTAATGTGTAGGCCTTTCAGTTCCTCTGTTCCTTTTTGCTTTACTCTGTTCCTTTTTGCTTTACTCTTGCAAATAAGTGCAACGTAAGTAGTGCGTCCTTTCGTTTATACAGCGTTCTTAGAACTCATCAGACATGAGTATTGTCACTAGCATAAAAGTAACTATGGTGAACAAACAACAGACACAAAACCAACAAAACACTTGACATAAACAGATAAAACTTTGTAATTTTGAACTACTTACAGCTAATCCTCCTGGTTGGTTCGGATCGTCATAGCAACGGCAATTCGGAAGTTCACACTTAGTGGGATCACATGCCTGCAAGCTTAGTCCAACCAAAGCTAGCACTAACAACGTTATTCGCATCATTGTCGAAGACCCTAATTACGAAAATGAAAAACCTTATTTCATAAACTCATCGAACTGAAACACATATACTTACACATAAAGACAAACAATAAACGTGCCAATGTAGCTGCATTCTTAATCATAATATGGATTGATAACATTAAATATGTCGAAAAAGGCATAATATTTGTTCTAATAAATAAATAACTTTGCACAAATATGAAACAATACATACAAGTTATATACATTGTACGTAAATGCATAAAGAAGTTTTTATCACATAACATGCGGTCCAGGAGTGCCGTAAAGCCGTGACGTAAATATC
This sequence comes from Spisula solida, assembly GCA_947247005.1. Lineage (NCBI taxonomy): Eukaryota > Metazoa > Mollusca > Bivalvia > Venerida > Mactridae > Spisula > Spisula solida. The sequence continues at coordinate 35,585,253 of OX365947.1, read as the reverse complement.
GTTCGGCACTCCCAGACCGTGCAATAAATATTTAAATTAGCTTGACGTGACGTTAGCCAATCCATACATTGATCCGTCACTGACGTCAGGATAATATCAACGTCGCCATGACGTCGCGCTCATTGTACCGCTAAATTTTGACTGAAACATATCAGCGTACATCATCATTCTTAACAATATTGAGCGTTTTCTAAGGTTATGTGATAAACAGAATCTTATATTCGTGCTCATTACATACGAGTTTTATTAAACTCGTCGACAAAAACAATATGACACTCGCCAAAGCCTCGTGTCATATCATTTTGTCCACTCGTTTAATAAAACTCGTATGTAATGAGCACTCATGCAAGATCCTCTATATAAGAAAATGTAAAATACAATGACAAACACTCAAAGGACAAACACTCAAAACACTTGTAGTTAAAATATTGTATCAGCGACCACGATACTAGTATATACATATAGTACAATTCATGATAAAGATTTGTTTTCTAAACAGTATGCACCATATTAACTGTTTCAACTGGTGAATTATGTGATTGGAAACAATGATAAGGATGTTCAGTTTACAAAAGACCATACACGTTCTATAATACCGTATAACTTCAATATTTTCCCTTACGCGTCGGAGGGCTGTGATCAATCAGTCAAAATCAAACAGCATGAAAGTTGAGCAGTTGACTTTCTCATACACGTTTTTGTAAAATTGAAAACTTAGACGTAGTGCAACTGCTTTATTCTTTACAACGATGTTTGGTTGGATAGTTTTAACATTTTAAGTTGCTCTTATAATAGTCAGTCTCTGAGACATTCGGCAACATATGTGCACTGGATATTGAATAAAGCATTACTGTCAAAAACACAGTTATGACCAAATATTTGCATGAATTGTTGTGTGAGTATAAACTGAAATTCATAATTATAAATGCACTTCAATTAATTTAGATCTTCATTTATATGATACCAATATGGTTACTGATATTAGTTTATCAAATGTTCACGATAACAATGCAAGTTGTCTGTACGTATAGATAACGTTTGCATTGTTTGAGATGACCATTCATATTGAACTAAATGACACTTACGTCTAGATAAATGTATTTATATTGATAATATACGGAATCCTGTTCGGGCCACATTGAATTTCGCATGTCTAACATGTGAACAGGCGATAATTATCGCGTCGAAGGCGATAATTATCGCCTCTTCTCATGGAGAGAGACACTTGTACTAGCGAAATTTAACACCTTCGCGAAAGTTTTGGGGCGATAATTATCGTCTTAATTTTCGCATGTATGTCTCAATTTTTACGGAATATGGACAAGCGAAATTTAAGGACATGCGAAATTTAGCGTTAAATTTCGCCCTTATAATTTTGGCGGGCTTTTAACACGTGGTATCAGTGTACCCGGTGTTACGTTAACACCGGTTACCTTCTTACGCCGGCAAAATGGGGATAAGGCTAAATACAAACCATAACAATTTATTAAAAACTCCGAACTATTAGAATGTGTGCATGAGAATCGTATAACTAACGGATAATAAACAAATCTGCGGGTCGTATTGTCTCTGATGAAAGGCATATAGCAGGGTTCATACCTTGTTTAAATAACAAATCCCTAAGAATGTTTGGTTCAAAAATGGTTTATACGGCCAATCTATTAGTCTTCATGGGTTTGTACATGATTTGTACGTCCCATCCACTAGAATACATGGGCTCCAACATGGTTTATACGCCCAATCACTTAGAATACATGTGTACCTACATGGGTTATTCGCCCCATCCATTAGAATGTAACGGGTTATACTTTAAATTCAATAGAATGCATGGGTTCCTATATGGGACATACATCCAATCTAGTGGAATGCATGGGTTCCTATATGGGACATACGTCCAATCCAGTAGAATGCATGGGTTCCTACATGGGACATACGTCCAATCTAGTAAAATGCATGGGTTCCTATATGGGACATATGTCAAATCTAGTAGAATGCATGGGTTCCTGTATGTTCCTAACAGTACAACCTCTATAGTTGTCATACAGTACAGCCTCTATTGTTGTCATACAGTACAACCTCTATAGTTGTCATACAGTACAACCTCTATAGTTGTCATACAGTACAACCTCTATAGCGGTTAAACAGAACAACCTCTATAGTTGTCATACAGTACAACCTCTATAGCGGTAGTGGACATACCGTACAACCCTTGTAGTGGTCATACAGTACAACCCTTGTAGTGGTCATACAGTACAACCCTTGTAGTGGTCATACAGTACAACCCCTGTAGTGGTCATACATACAGTACAACCCTTGTAGTGGTCATACAGTACAACCCTTGTAGTGGTCATACAGTTCAACCCTTGTAGTGGTCATACAGTGCAACCCTTGTAGTGGTCATACAGTGCAACCCTTGTAGTGGCCATACAGTACAAGCCTTGTAGTGGTCATACAGTACAACCCTTGTAGTGGTCATACAGTTCAACCCTTGTAGTGGTCATACAGTACAACCCTTGTAGTGGTCATACAGTTCAACCCTTATAGTGGTCATACAGTGCAACCCTTGTAGTGGTCATACAGTACAACCCTTGTAGTGGTCATACAGTACAACCCTTGTAGTGGTCATACAGTTCAACCCTTGTAGTGGTCATACAGTATAACCCCTGTAGTGGTCGTACAGTAAACCTCTGTAGTGGTCATACAGTACAACCTCTGTTGTGGTCATACAGTACAACCCCTGTAGTGGTCCTATAGTACAACCCTTGTAGTGGTCATACAGTACAACCCCTGTAGTGGTCCTATAGTACAACCCCTGAAGTGGACATACAGTACAACCCCTGTAGTGGTCACACAGTACAACCCCTGTAGTGGTCACACAGTACAACCCCTGTAGTGGATATACAGTACAACCTCTAAAGTTCACATACAGTACAACCCCTGTAGTGGTCATACAGTATAACCCCTGTAGTGGTCATACAGTACAACCTCTGTAGTCGTCATACAGTACAACCCCTGTAGTGGTCCTATAGCACAACCCTTGTAGTGGTCATACAGTTTAACCCTTGTAGTGGTCATACAGTGCAACCCTTGTAGTGGTCACACAGTACAACCCCTGTAGTGGTCACAAAGTACAACCCCTGTAGTGGACATACAGTACAACCCCTGTAGTGGTCACACAGTACAACCCCTGTAGTGGTCATACAGTACAACCCTTGTAGTGGTCATACAGTACAACCCTTGTAGTGGTCACAAAGTACAACCCCTGTAATGGACATAAAGTACAACCCCTGTACCTGACCGTACTTAGTCATAAATGCGCTAAAATGCTTTCCAATGACATAAAGACTTTTATGTGTCCATTGACACCTAAAATTAGGACTGGGTAGCTATTGATTTTTTTTCATTTAAACATTCGTCATTTTTTCAACAGAAAATTTCCTCAATTTTGTGCAACGTACCGTTTCGAAAATATGTCAAGGGTAGGCTAAGAATTAGTTCATTATGTACCTGTTGTTTGTTCACTGAGGAATTCTAAATATTGAGGAAAGTCGGGATGTCGGTCAAGTTTTCCCGGGTATCTGGTTTAAAAGTAATGAAGCGAATAAAATAACATTCGTCATTTTCTGCACATCAAGTTTTCCTCAATATTGTATCAGCTGTTTTTAACACATATTTCAAGGGTAGGTTATGTAAAGTACACCGTCTACAAATAAATCGTGCACGTATGTACTGTATACGTTAAATATTGAGGAAAGTCGGTTTATCGTTTTTTGCTAATATCATCGTATTTTAATAAGAAAAGTTTCAAGTTTCAAGTAGGTAACTGCGCAAACGGTATCTAGCCACAACACAAGTTATACCCATTTATATGCCCTGAATACAAAAGTCGATCATTTGCGAATGCAATGGCCTTCAATGAGGCGTAGGTTCATTTTGTAACCCATGTGAAAGATAATGCAACCAAATATAGGCCAGAAAAAAACAGAGCGCAGGTTTACATTGCAATAATCGCCATGAACGCCAGTTTTAAAGCATGTACTTTTCTTTATAAACCCGAGTCCTACATTATACATTTAGTTTCAAAGCATGAATGCAAGAAGTGAAACGTAAGTATGGCAGCCATCTTAGAAACGTCATGAATTATTGAGTAGACGTCACGCACAAAATAAGGTAATTTTAGAAAAATTGACATTTTTTAACATTTTCCGAGATAAATCTAAAAACTGATACCAGAAAAACTTACATCTATGTCTAAGCATGTGCAAGTGTTGTGTTTGTAGAATGCAGAGGTTTGATAAATAATAGAAGCTAAAAAATGCAATATGCCTTCAACATGAAGCGGTCATTAAACTCGAGTCTCGTTAAACGCTTAAAACTGGGACATTCTGTTTTTTTATAGATGCAACTAGGTCGTTCAGTCAGCTGGGACTTGTGCATTCGATGATTTCTTAACTAAAACTTGGGGTTCAGCAGTTCATTTTCTCGTTCAGTTATATGTTGGGCGTTGTGTCGTGTAATTGTGGTATGTGATGTTTTCATGTTTTTTGTGCTCAATTGGTTAAGTGCTGGAAAATGTAGTTGAGCTTCGATCCACCCAGTATGTGCCAGACATTTTCATTGACATTTTCATTGACATTGTGCCAAACAAAATTCACGATCATCTAGTAAATTGACTAAATACAAAGAATTAAGATGTTTTTCACAAATGACCTATAATTAACGACAGAATGTCAGCTATATCTTTTGAAATACATGTAGTATGCCAAAATTCACATTAAGTAAAATGTATGGATGACAAAATACTAATTTTGCAAGAGTTGCTCCCCTTAGTATTTAGATTATGCCTTTATTGTTTACATTTCGTTATTTTGTTTACAAACCAACTGGAGGCTTTATTTCGTTTTCGTCCATCTTATGGTGTTTTCAAGCTTTGGGACTCACCTAAAGTGCACACTGCATCAATTTGCAGATAGGTTGCCGAGTTTAATTATGCCTTTTGAAAATAGCCATTTAAGGCATAATGGGACTTTAAATATTTCATTTATCTCATTTTTTCCAAACATAGGTTCAGCTAGTGACCGGTCCCTGGTTCAGCATTACTGATATTTAACAATCCATCTTTGTGCTAAGGTATTTTATATGCCCCGACATCTACTGTTGCGGAGGCATAATAGTGATTGTCCGTCCGAAAATGTAAGCCAAAACCTTCAAGTTGTTGAAACTCAACTTCTTTTGAAGTCCATCAAGGAATTGCTTTCAAACTTGGCATACTTGTTAACCATCATAAACGCATTACATTGTCAAAGCCATGTAACACTATCCACCATTTCAACAGAATTATGGCCCCTGATAGACTTAACTAGTTTATATGGACAAGGGACATATAAGGGACATAAACATTTATAGAACACAGTCATGTTGCTTTTATCTGTGTCTGCATTCATTGAACTAGAAAAAATAAAAGATCTTTGCATCGAATACTAAATAGCATACTTAAAAACATACTATTTATAGATTACCGTAAACAAATTTTTTACCATCAGCTAATTGTTTTTTACTTTTCTTATAATAATCTTTAGCCAAGTTTTCTATGAAAACACAGTTTTCCTCCAAATTTAACATTCCTTAGTGAATAATAACAAACAAGATAGACATCAAATACTCTAGCCAACCAATAAAAGGTATTTCATTTCAAAACGATTGAAAGATATACTGTAATTGAGGAAAACGTTCTGTACAAAAAATTGCAAATAGTATCTATTGTCACGCGGACCGCATAGTGTATTTACACGCATCAGGGTACTGTTTTATCGAAGTAAATATTGCGTTCGTTGATTATGTTTGTTTTTTTAAGAAATAAAAATCTGTTCTTATATTTTGTCGGTGGCACTCGTGATTTAATTTTTCCGCATCCGAACGAGTGCCTGTGTTTTATTCACCGACCAAATACAAGAACATAGTTTTTATTTCGATTCTTAACACGATAATATCCCGTACTGTTTAACCGTGCGCATTCCATTTTCACCCATTTGACAGTGAACATAATTCCGCGCTGAAATTGAGTGGCTTATTAGCTGGTATAATTACCTCCCTCGTTAATGAAAACGACCTTCGTAATTTTCTGAAGGAAATAACATATTTTAAACATTGAAACAATTTTAATAACACAAGTATAGGGTATCTATTTCATGAAATGAAAAATATAAATGAATTGATTATCAGAAGTTTTTATGAAACTTAGTTTCGAGAGTATATTGGAGTTTCTAAAAATAGATGCGTCATAGCTGTAACACTGGATACTCGTGCAACTTGCCTTGTAAGCGACACGTTGAAGATTTTACTATAAAGTTTACGTTCATTCATTCATAAATATGTCACGAGATACGGGGCGTAAATAGTAACAGCCAATTGGACAGGTATGTTTTATTGCCGTAATAATACATGTCCTGGTTTGCTCTATGCGTATATGGATTAATCCGCAGATCGTGTTAGAATATCTAATAATTATATACTTATATAAATATCAATTTATTCATTTATATGTAATATTTGCGTGATTTATATGTGTTTTGCGGTAATTCTATTCCATTTGGAAGTGTTTTGCGGTAATTCAGAGTTGCTTCCCCTGGGTTGATATGTAGAATTTGTACTTAACGGCTTTTTTAACCATAATTGTATAATCAAATGTTCGTTATAAGGTTTATTTATGTTATATCATCAGATTGTAATGTATTTTAGGGAGTTTTATACTCATTTTAAAGTGTTTTGTGGTATTTAGTGGTATTTTGCGGTAGTCTGCGGTATTTTGCGGTGTTTTGCGGTAATTAGACCGTCTCATTACAGCTATTATGTTCAGATCATTGTTGCGGTTACTGCTATATGTTCAGATCATTGTGGTGGTTACTGGTAGTATGTTCACATCATATTGCTGGTTACTGCTATTATATTCACATCATAATGCCGGTTACTGCTATTATGTTCAGATCATAATGACAGTTACTGCTATTAGTAGAGCAGCATTTTGACTCAAAGAAGAGTGACCATTGCAAAAAAAGTACACAAGCTGAGTCATATACCAAAATGTTCCTGAGACATTCAGGATTACTCTACTATAGGTAAAAGTTGCCATCCTTGGGAGGAAAGTTTGAAAAGATCAAGTTCAAGGTCACATGGTGCTTTAAAATGAGAAACAAACTACAGTTTACTTAACCTTTATTAATACCCCAAACTTGCATGTAATAGTAAAATGGATCACTCACTTTGATACATCCTTACTAATTGCACAATTTTAATTCCAATTTGTAGTCCAACAGTGTCAAGGTCAAGGTCAGTTCAAGGTCAAATGGTAAAAAAGTACAAACAATTGATTTGCACCAGGAATCAAATGTCATAAATAGTATAAATGATGATTAAACACATGCACTTGCACATGGGAGTGAATATTAGATGAAAAAGATTTGAAATATATCAATTCCAAGGGATATTCGGAGTCTGAGAGGCAATTTAGTGTAATAAACAATTACCCCACCCCCTTTCAAAACATTAAATGTAGTTGATTTACACATAATAGCCTGTAGTATTTGAATTATCATTATTGAATGTTTGACTGAATATAAAGTTCTAATACTGCCAATGCTAAGGGTCATTGATTGAGGTCATCATGGATGAAGGTCAATGTCATTTCAAGGTCAAATGGTAAAAAAAGTACAAAAACGGGTATACACTAGATATCGAATGTACCAGTTGTAGAAATGATGCTTAAACACATTCATTTACTCATGGAAGTCGATTTCGAGTCAATAATATAATTTGAAATGTACCAATATAAAGGGAAAATTAGAGATTTAAGTGGCAACTAGCTGTAAATAAAAATTACCCCACCCACTTTCATAACATACATTGCAGCTGATTTATTTAAATCCCAATAGTAGTAAATCCCAATAGTAGTAGTCATAATAAAGAAAATGTGTCAACAAATGTTTCCAATGTTTTTCTCAAGTGTAAGGAACATGAATGTTTAAAGGTTGTAAAAAAGCTTTACTAATCATTGTGTAGAGTAAAAGTCCAGGTAAAGATTTCTTAATTTTTGGATACTCAACACTATCAAATACAACTATTAATAGCCACAGAAGAATAAGATCATCACCTAGTATAGCTAATCTTCGTCCCATGGGGCATCTACAACTGTCTGGTGCAGTAAACCAGTGTTTAGTGGGATATCTAATAATGTATGACACTGTCTCTCATGACAACACAGGGTACCAACAACTGTCTTGCACAGCCTTTCGTGGCTCTATGGGACACCAACAACTGTATATCACGGCATTTCGTGGCTCTATGGGGTACCAACGACTGTCTATTACAGCATTTCATGGCTCTATGGGACACCAACAACTGTCTATCACGGCATTTCGTGACTCTATGGGACACCAACAACGGTCTAACACAACATTTTATGGCTCTATGGGGTACCAACAACTGTCTATCACAGTATTTCATGGCTCTATGGGACACCAACAACTGTCTATCACAGCATTTCATGGCTCTATGGGACACTATCAACTGTCTATCACGGCATTTCGTGACTCTATGGGGTACCAACAACGGTCTAACACAACATTTTATGGCTCTATGAGGTACCAACAACTGTCGAACACAGCATTTCATGTCTCTATTGGGTACCAACAACTGTCTATCACAGCATTTCATGGCTCTATGGGACACCAACAACTGTCAATCACAGCATTTTTAGCACCATGGATATACCAACAACTGTCTAACACAGCATTGCATAGCTCCATGGGGTACCAACAACTGCCTAACACTGCATTTCATAGCAGAATTGGGTACTAACAACAGTCTTGTACGCAGCATTTCATAGCTCTATGGGGTATCAACAACTGCCTAACACAGCATGCTATAGGTTCATTGGGTATCAACAACTGTCTAACGCAGCATGTTATAGCTCCACGGGTACCAGCAACGGTCTATTACAGCATTTCATAGCTCAAGGGGGTACCAACAACTGTCTAACGCAGCATTTCATAGCTCAATGGGGTGCCAACAACTGTCTAACATAGCATGTTATAGGTTCGTGGAGTATCAACAACTGCCTAACACAGTATGTTATAGGTTCATGGGGTATCAACAACTGCCTAACACAGCATGTTATAGGTTTATGGGGTATCAACAACTGCCTAACACAGCATGTTATAGGTTCATGGGGTATCAACAACTGCCTAACACAGTATGTTATAGGTTCATGGGGTATCAACAACTGCCTAACACAGCATGTTATAGGTTTATGGGGTATCAACAACTGCCTAACACAGTATGTTATAGGTTCATGGGGTATCAACTACTGCCTAACACAGCATGTTATAGGTTCATGGGGTATCAACAACTGCCTAACACATCATGTTATAGGTTTATGGGGTATCAACAACTGCCTAACACAGTATGTTATAGGTTCATGGGGTATCAACAACTGCCTAACACAGCATGTTATAGGTTTATGGGGTATCAACAACTGCCTAACACAGTATGTTATAGGTTCATGGGGTATCAACTACTGCCTAACACAGTATGTTATAGGTTCATGGGGTACCTACAACTGTCTTACGCAGCATTTTATAGCTCCACGGAGTACCAACAACGGTCTAACACAGCATATATTATGTTAAGATCATTGTGGCTTATACTGCTATTATGTTCAGATTATTGTGTTGGTCATGAAATATTGCAATTTTCTAATCAATTTCATTTCATTAATACTGGTATTATTTTACATATTTAGAAACTAGAGAGCTTTATCTTTATAATGATGTAAAGAAATATAGAATTGAATGGAAAGTAAAAAATAAGCAGGTAAGGGCCGTGGAATTCGAACATATTGAAAAAAATGAAAATATAATTTCACGCCGAGAAAATTGAGCAATATTCAATGAGGCGTTATTTCAAAATTAATGGACGGATTGTCAATATGTTTACATATTTAAAAACTAGAGAACTTCATCTTTATTTTGAATAAAATATGTTAATAAACAAAACAGTTAACCAATACGGATGTGTTTTTCCAACACAAACATATGTAAATTTTTTCCCCGAAAAATAGTCTGTGTTTGAACCAATATAATTCATATTTGCAATAAAATAATTTCTATTATTTAGAAACTATAGGGTTGCAACTTTAATTTGATACAAACATTTTAAAAATCCGTCCATAAATAAACAAATAAACTCTGCGGTCGTGAAATCACTTCTTTTTTCTTGATTAAAATAGCATAGGGCCGGGGAATACACACACCTCGTAAAGGGATTTGTAAAATACTCTCCGATTGGTCTATTGAGAACCAATCAAAATTAGCATATGGACGAAAACTGTCTCAGACAGTTTAAAATAATGCGCACGAAAGGGTCATAACTATGAAAACTGTCTGAGACAGTTTACAAAGTGTCTGAGACAGTTTATAAAGTATCTCAGACAGGTTCCAAACTGTCTCAGACAGTTTATAAAGTGTCTCAGACAGTTTATAAAGTGTCTCAGACAGTTTATATTAGTTATGACCCTAATCGTACACCATATAGTTATGACCCTAATCGTACACAATAAGTAAGGGGATCAAATTCGGGACTATATTCTCACTCTTTCATTAACTAGCGCGCAACGTCACGTTCATTCCGTGACTTCATGATAAACAACGACGTCAGACGTCGTGTAGACGCAGGTAAGTCGAAAAAATAACCGATCAACCACCAGCTCATTTAGAATAGGAAAACCTCACCCTCGGGCACGGAATTGCAACCGGCGACTCACATATAAGAAAAAGTCCGTCAGATCACGTGGTAAGGTGATGTATTATCATTAGTCACATGACCAGGTGACCGATTATAGCTAAGTTTAACGGCACCCCGTTAACAGGCAGCTTTTGCCGGAAGTGACTAGATAAAAAGCGATAATACCCCGCAGAAATATTTGTTCTTTATTTATCCGTGTTTTACACGATTTTATATGCACACATTCTAATGGTTTGAAATTAGCCCTACCCATGATCGGCTCCGACATGCAGCATCATCAGTCCGTCAAAATGATCCTACCCGGGTAAACAGCCCTACTTGCTCAGCAATTGTATCCTAGGACTAAAAACACGAGAAATTTAACGTTAAATTTCGCATGTCCTTAAATTTCGCTTGTCCAAAATTGAGTCATACATGCGAAAATTAAGACGATAATTATCGCCCCAAAACTTTCGCGAAGGTGTTAAATTTCGCTAGTACAAGTGTCTCTCTCCATGAGAAGAGGCGATAATTATCGCCTTCGACACGATAATTATCGCCTGTTCACATGTTAGACATGCGAAATTCAATGTGGCCCGAACAGGATTCCGTAATAATAACATATCCAGTGATAGTTGTGTAAGTAATATAATACCCATGATCAAGTGTTAGAGCAACGAGTTTAATTTGCAGTAAAATACCGAGACAACCACCTTATACAATAATTACTGTTTCTTTCATTCTGTTTTATATTGTTTAAAGTTTGTATATTTTTGTACTATAATGACATGTATTTATCTTCAATTTACCGTCGTGTTTATGTAACCCATTTGACAAGGAGAAAACGTAATACGCTGAAACACTTGTATTTATAAATGCACTTCATTATATATCATATAATATTTGTATTGTATTAATTTATTTGTTATACCTTGATATAAACCATTACCCCGATCATACCTACAACCAAAGGGGTCATATCCATACGCGTAGCACCTGTGAACTACATGTATACATATGTAAACACATTTTGTCTAAAGTAAATTAAGCTTATGTGGTTGCATATCCGTACTATAATGTATATATATATAATGTACTTGTTTATAATGCGCAAAAAGTTATGGTCAAATAAAGCAACTTACCTTTTCGTTAATATCACAAGCCGGAAAATTATCGAATTGGCAAATTTGGCTAATACGGTTAGTGGACAGGCTGTTGTGACACCGTATGGTATGTGATACAGCGACGATAAGTCGTGATAACGTAAGGTAATATCTGTATCTGACTCCTCCTTTTATAGATGAAGACGTCGTGATAACTGCGTGTCTTTACTTATATCATTGTATTGTACTCGTATATTTGTAATTCTTGTAATACTAGTACATGAGATATAATTATCACATGAGCATTGTCTAAAATAGGAAGTTATTATGATAGCATAATGTAATACACCAATTATTTTGCAGCCAGGTTTCATTGTCATGTAACCATAATCAACCGCATCCTTGTATACATGTTTACGGATGTGTTGTTTATCTTACACTTGATATTTATTATACGTATATACATGTATAATCGTTGTTTCTTTTAGTGATATGAAAACTACACAGCCCGACTACAACAGTCTATTCGCCGCTAAGAACTATAACCTTCACACAAGAGGATACTTAATAAATTGGACAGGGAAGGCATGGAAGGTAGGAAAGGCAACACTCATCCAACACAACAGGGCACAGGGAATGTACAAACAGGACACACCGTAAAGAAAACCACCCAAAGATCACAAGTACAAGTTACAAGGACAATCACACAAGAACAAGAAATATGAAATTATAAAGAAAATGAAACAGTATTAGTTAAACTTAACAATATAGGATACTCATGTATTTTTTAAAACGTCACTATATAATTCAATAGCATAGTATATGTACATACAAAATCAATAATCAACTGTGAACAAAAGGATTATTCAATATGTATATATATATTATATAAAAACATTGAGATATACGTACATATGCATAGATTAGTATGTAGTATTGTGTTTCCAATTCAAGAATTGTCTAATAAAACAACTTGTGTTCTCTGCCTGTCCAACATGTAACGGAATATCATTCCAAATAGATGCTTCTGAATAGGAAATATATTTCTTAAAGAATTCCATGTTTGGATGAGGTACAACCAACTTTTACTTCGTTGTTGATCTTAGTCCAGGATTATCTTTTAATACAAATTTATCACTTAGATATTTTGGGACTTTATTTTGCATCGAGTTATACATTAAACAGCTTTTTTGTATGCTATTCTTTCATGAATTGTCATCCAATTTAATTAAATGAAGAGTTCTTCTGATGGATGGTCATGTGGTTTATCCAGAATTACTCTAGCTGCCCTTTTTGTAAAACGTGTACAGTTTATCTCTGAGTTATTTGGCACATGGCCCCCAAATTGTACAGCAATAGTCGAGGTGGGACAGGATATAAGCATTGAAGAAAAGTTTACTAGAATTTATATTAAGACAATTATATTTGATGCGTAGAAGTAGGTAGAGTAGATAGTTACATTTTAAGAACATGATCAATTTGTCTTTTCCATATTAGAGTTTGATCTACAAAGATATCAAGCAGCTTTTCTTCTTTTGAATTTGAAAGCACTTGATTGTTAAGTATTATATTTGAATCATCATATTCAGATATGTCTTTTAACTTTTGTTGTGATGCAGCAACATACATAATTTTAGTTTTTCGGGCATTAAATTTTGGTATCATAACATTCAGTTTTTGTGATGTTAACTTGCTCTTGTAGGGATGCATTAATGTTGCTGAATGTTTTACCTGAATCAGAAAGTGTTGTGTCATCAGCGAACATGTCGATTTTTGTGTTATTTTGTTGATAGAGGGGAAGATTATTTATGTAGATAATAAAAAGGAAGGATCTTAAAACTGATCCTTGTGGAACTCCCGCATTTATACCCTTGGCATCTGACTACTGACCTGATATGCTAACTCTTTGGAAACGGTCTGTTAAATATGATGAGAACCACTTAATTGTTTCAGGGCTTAGCTTATAACACTCCAATTTCTTGAGTAGTAGTTTATGGTTGATAAGATCAAATGCTTGAGTTAGATCTAGGAACACAGTTCACGCAATTTCATGATCATTTATAGAGTCAATCCAATTGTCTATTATATATGTGAGTGTTGTCTCACGTGAGTGGAATTTTTGGAAACCCGATTGATGAGTACTTATAAGATCATTTTTATCAAGAAATAATTTTAAGTGATTTGAGACATGTCTTTCATATATTTTTAAAAACACTGGTAGAATAGAATACGTTGCGTTCGTTGTTCCACTACATTTTTGCTGGAACCTATGCAGCTGAAATCATCATTTTGAACGATAATGAGCGTTCTCTAAGGTTATGTGATAAATAGAATCTTGCATTCGTGGTCATAAGATACGAGTTTTATTTAACTCGTGTCATATTATATTTTGTCTACTTGATAAATAAAACTTGTATGCAATGGGCACTTAAGCAAAATCCTCTATTTACAAAGCTTTATTTATTTCCCTTTCACCTGTTACAAATGCCTTATTTTCGTGCTCCTTCAGTTTTCTCCAGTTGGTGGTAAATTTCTTATTTACGAAGTTCTTTCGCCAAGAAAATTCTTTTTTTTTAAACATTTCTTAGATTGTCGATCTAAGATGGATTTTATTTATGTTTGTCCAATTTATGAAAGAAATGAGAATTGTCTCAGATGAAATTTGAAACTATAATTTTTTCGAGAAGAAACATGTCTTACACTATTTTCTAATAAGTGTGTTGTATAAAAAATAAACTAAGCATATATTAACATGTGACACACTGATCAAATCGTTGGATTTTTATGAGCCTATTTTCATGAAAATCCGAAGTTGTCTTGTTGTCCAAACTTAGGTTTAAAACGCTTGTTTTGAAATGTTCACCATAACAATGTTTGCTTTCTATGTCACAAACCACTAAATAAACATTTTCTTTAGCTCAATGTAAAGTGACAAGTGTCAGCCCCAGATTATATCATGTTAAAGTCTATGGCCAGTTGACAGACCTATATCGTTGAAAAGCAGTATGTTTCTGCTACAAAATAAGACCAAAAATACAGGGGGTCATGTTTAATATAAGAACGATTTTGTTCCTCAAAGGCGGTCGACAATTTTTTACTGACGCGCGGACTGATCCAATGTGGGTTTTACCCTAGTCTACTTTCGCTTTGTCAAATATGCCAAAATCTCGAAATATTCTAAATGAAACACATTCACTCATTCAACTACATGTATACAATACCTTTAAACTCAATAAGATGATTCTAGTTCAATTTTGTCAAGGCATATCACCATTTCCAGGCAAACAGAAGTTTCTGTAAGGACTATTTGAGTGTATCCGATTTTGGTCCGCGTATGCATTTAGTGGTTTATGACCTTCTATACGGTATGCTTCTTTTTGCAGTTTCGTAGATGACCGTTCTTATTACATATTATATAAATATAAAAAACAACATAATTGCAATGTATTAATTGCTATCACTTTGCTGTGGAAACTGGGTCATTCGGCTCGTTACAATTTATTGTACTTTTCGATAGCTGGGACTAAGTAGGTCATCCGACTATACGGGTCTTTCAACGTTTTAATACTGTTATTTAACTTTTGATACTTAGGCTGCTATAACTATGTAGTTCAGCAGTTTTACTGTTGTAACTAGGTCATTCAGCGTAGGCATTCCGCCTTTTGGTTGCTGAATCTTTTCTACTGGGTCATTCAGCTAGTTATAATTTATTATACTTTTCGACAGCTTGGATTTGCGCTTGTTTAGTTGGGCATTGGGCTTTGTGTGTTTTTAATGTTTTCTGTGCTCGGCTGGTTAAGTTGGGTGCTGCCTTCCCTGTCTGACTTAATATGATCTTTTTGCTAGTTGATTATAATCTTATTTTATCACTTTTATCTATAACAAAACTATTGTTTTCCCGGTCATACCTCAGTTGTTAGGACACTGTCGACCCCTCTCTGGAAAATGGCACAGATCTAACAATTTACCGGTAGTACAAATTGCTTATTGTGACTGTATTGACAAAAGGATAATGTAAAGTCGGACAGGGAAGGCAGCACACAACTGATACAGCCAAGCATAGAAACCGTAAAACATATGTAAAGAGCATGAACTCGCTCTTGACAACTTAATAATATCAAGACATCAATTATTGATTAACACCATTTATTGGAATTTATTCAAATGCATAACAGTTCTACATAAAAGCAAATTTCAGAACACATTAAGACATTATGAATGCTTCATTTCATTTGAATTCATTTAAAGAACACGTCTCTCAAAGAGTCAATTGGAATGTCTGCCGAACCGCATACCTGTACTAGTACCATAGACTGTTCAGCCACATAAAGGGTGGTAAAAATATATTATCCGAATTATATGTCAAATTGAATGTTAGTACACATCTAAGATTTCAATCTCCTCTTCAATTGTTACTGGCAATTTCACGACTTCAACGTTATTAGTCGTACATTTCCATGGTGCGAAATCGGTGAGATTATCTATTGGTTGTGGATTTTGCACCCATTCTAATGACTTAATAATCGGTACAATCCATACATCGTTCTGAAATGTAACACAACATCGAATAAAACATTTACTGAATTAATGTCATACGTAGCATTAGTTTCCATTGAAGCTAATAACGTTGTATAAAGAGGATCTATCACCCGTTGTCAATTGATGTACCGTTAAACTTGTATTAAACAAGTTCTGGAAATGTTATTAAGCGAACCTATTGCATATAAAGACGTCATTAAGAAGAGAAAGTGACGTCATGTTAACTAACCCGGATACAAGAAAAGTCATGTGATAATGACTAGTTACAATAAGTAATAAGTTACAGTACAACAACACAATCGCTATATAACAGCATCACCACCTTAAATGTATAGACATTGATCAAATCAACAGTACCAAAATGTTCATACATTTGTGTATTTTAGACATGTATCAAATCAACAGTCCCGATATGTACATGTATTTGTGTATTTCCAAAGGTCTTACCCCAAATGCTGCCCGGATGTACTGGAGGAATTCAACGGTACCGTCTCTCATATCTGGATTGGCTGCCCAAGCTGGATCAATGACCATATTGAAAGGTGCCCTGTTGCTTGTGTAATGTTCTTCAAAACTATGAATAGATTATTGTTCAATAATTTTACAATAATATACATTTGTACGAAGAGAATGATTGCGAATGCCACTATAATGATTTTCGAACGTGGGACGATATTTTAGTGTATGAGTCTCATTAGCTTAGTTGTTTTGCTAGTTCTAAGCCTAATGATATATCTGTACAGTGTTATACCATATAGTGACCCGTTTACTTATTTTCTTTACGTTGACAGCCATAAATATCACTTATGCAGCTGCAGTGTTATTCTATATACAGTGAATCTTACACTTTTAAGGACTTTTTGACAACTGAAATTAGGTTTTGTGGTAGCAGGTTTGTTTCATTTTCTTTTCAAGTTTGTTGTTGGATATAGTGATGCATGCTTGTTGTCTGACTTTTCCAACCCCTTGTGTGATTTTTGTGCCTTTCATGCCCGGCTATTTCTGTTGAGCGCTGTCTTCACTGCCCGATTGCTCATTATCTTCTAAGTATTCCACAGTATTGATCACCTGGTACAGTTTTATCGGACATTGTTATGCTGTGTGCAAGGGTGTCGTTTAATCATTGACCAAAAGAGGGACATTTTAAGGCAACAACACAACGTACGGGTGACCAAGGGTTATAAATTTGAAATGTCGTACGAAACAATAGCCGATCTATTTGACCACGGCATTATCGCTATGAATGTACAGCAAACGACGGTCAGTCTGTGAGCTTAACTGGGTAATGGATCTAGTATCATGGTTAATTCACTTACTATCGGTTTATTAACTTAATATATAACACACCTATGGGTTAATTAACTTAATTTGATGTTTACACATAAGAACAAATTGATGATCTTCATGTACCACAGCCATTGCTAATCATCCAATTGTTATAACATTGACACAAATTCAGATATGTAACATGCGTAAAACATTTAAAAACAATTTGTATGAAGAGAAACTTACGCAGCAAAGAAAAGATCAAACGCGTCTCTCTTTGACTTCACATTTCTGCATGAAGAAGGTACAGCACATGGAAGTTTGTCGTCGCCAAGGTCATGAAGATCAGCTACCATCACTTCCCATTTTCCTGTCAAATGAAAAAACCAGGTGAGGTTTCTGTATTATCAAAGGCATGACACTTCAAAACATTTTTAATAGTATTATGTATTAGCTGATTTGGTTCTTTCAGATCAGGATGTAGTTTCTCACAGCTTTGATAAAGTTATGGAGGCGCAAATTCGTGGTCCTGGTTGATGAAGGTTTTCAATAACGTGAATACCATATCACCATTGGATTCCATTTAAACATACCAACATAACTAACTATAACTACATGCACACTCATACATGTAGATTGGTGTTTAATAAAAAGCGACAACAGTCCTCTCTTTATTCATGAAATTATTTCCTTTGTACCCTAAAACATAGGTAATCAAACCCAAATAAAATCTAGCTAAAATCGAAAATGAAATTATGATAATTGATTAACAAAATATCATCTAGCCGGATAGTCAGACTAGTAGATTGAAATCATGACATTGTGGAAATACAATTATTGTATACCTTATATTATCAGTATATCCAAAAGACTGATGCGTCTATTACGAAACCGTTTACATCATATAATTCGTAAACGAATTGTCCAGATTTTGATTTCCATATACCACTTAATAAACAGGGATCATACACGAGCTGTCATTACATACGAGTTTTATTAAACGACTGGACAAAATAATATGACCCTTGTCTCGTTTCATATTGTTTTTGTCGTCGACGAGTTTAATACATGATTGTAAAACTTGTATGTAATGAGCTAACACATATGCTTATAGAAAGCTTGTTATCGTTCTTGAAAAAAATGATGATGCCTTGGTTTCAACCTAACTTTAGCGGTGCAATGAGCGCGATGTCATGATGACGTTAGTAATATTCTGACGTCAAGCATTAATGGCTAACGTCTCGTCAGGCAAATTTAGATATGTATTGCATACTCTAGGAGTGTCGAACGATATTTCCAGCACGGCTTTACGGTACAGCTGGACCGCAGGTTAGTGATAAACACATCTTCATTTTGCTATGATTTGTTTTAATTTTAAAAAAAGAAGTTTTAAACCAAATACATGTACATGTATGCCATATATTGATTATCAAATCTATCAAATGCTTGCGATAATGTTCCAATCACAACATCGATGGCTCCGTACTTGTACTTACCTGAAAATTTTATATCTGGCGCCTTGCCGTTGTCACATGTTGCTGATGGAACACTATCGAATGTATATGGCCACAAAAATGTACCTGGCTCGGAGAAACCCACATTAGTACAAGAAGAATCATATAACATGTTGTTACTTCCGATTCCTGAAATGGAAACGCATCGCGACTTGAACTATACATGGTTGTCAATTGGGTCATTTGTTACATTATATTACGTTTTGACACATATCTTATCTGCTTATTCCGAATACACTTGTAAAACCTGTATAACATTTGGTACTCTGACTTTACGAAATACGTTGATTTGAGAAATACCTAAACGTCATTTATCTTATCTTTCAAAATATATTAAACAACTGCAGATGCTAATGATTCCAGTGTTTTACTGTAACCGACTGTAATTTGTTATGTTAGATATTTGTTTACATTTCATTAATATATTATTGATATCGTTAGTTAACAACTAATATCCATATAGCGTTGCTCGTAAAACATATTTTGTGATCTTCACTGCAACACAGCATAGTATTCGATATTGTTGCATACTTATGCATGTCAGTGTAGCTATCACTGAATGAACAACATAGCTCGGAACAATCAGCAATACGAAATATTCACCAAGATAGACAGTGCATATGAAAGATCGTCATTCGTTGGACATCTGAAAAGGTTTCGAGGGCATTGGCACATGGAAGGATCATCCGTATGTTGAAATAATTATGTCGTATTGCGTGCGCGGAAGAGCACCTTATAGGCAGTTACATGCACTTTGATTGGATATAAAGACATAAAAATACATACCAATAAATTCATCGTTTCCACCAATTGCTAATTGTGGAGCTCGAACACCGAGTACATCGTCTACGTTTATCAAATCGTCTAACTCACTACGAACCTCTGCAGATACAGAATAAAGTTATAGAATTCAAGGTTCACATGATTAACTCATTGTCCTAACATAGGTTCAGTTGATTCGATAGTGTAGCCATAGGACATAAGAATGTACCCATAGTCTTTGTTCATGATGTAGTTACTTATCATTCATTTGATATAATTGTACAAGTGACACGAGAAATAAATGATTTACAGAATATGTTTAAGTAGGAGAATTAACTACAGGCATCATATTGCTGAATGCTGATATTGACGTTTGTATAAAATACTGTCTTGTAGGAATTCTAGTTATTACCATAAGTATATTACACACACTAACATTGTGTTAATCAAATACATTAAATTTAGATTACAATTAACATTTATGAAGCAGTTTATAAACAACAGGACATCATACTTTTCAACATGTCAATCCATCCTGTAGAACTATTTGGCCTTGTCCCATCGACAGAGTTTATACCGATCTCGTGTCCTTCCTGAGATAGGTTCTTCACTTGTACATAGTCTGTGCCTTGATCTGTTACGAAGAAAGTTCCTCTGCTAGGACATCCATTCGGGTTTTTGACATCAGCGAATAACGGTCGATAGTAGTTAATATTTTCCCTGTTTATTGTGCCTTCAAATGATACAGTCACGATCTGGGGTATTTCGCTCATCTGATTTATAAAACACACATACGGAACTGAGTATTACATTGTTAGTTCTATATCATATAGCTAGTGCTGTTAGACGACTAATATAATTGAAAACTATTTGGATGAGTACTAATGTCTAACCTTAAACCTTAACCGGTTTAGATAGGCATATCAGTTACTCCTAACCCACAGTTTAGATAGACAGTCGAACGATAAGTCACTGATTGACTTCCGTTCATGAAAATATTGCAAAACGCCATCAAACCTAGAAAAGTATTTGATTACGTATATGCAATTCAAATGTATTTCCAAAGGTAGCATATGTAGCTCTAATGCTAAAGCATGCATTGTATAACTAGAATATCGGTCCAAATAACTGAAACAAGTCTTAAATAAGGGCGAAAAGCAGGACAGATGCTCAAAGCAGGGTTTGAATTCTGGTATAAAAATTAATACATGGTTTGTTCCCCTAACAGATAACGCTGAATATACATACATTAAAATAAACCATATCGTTATTACAAATACAATGATTGTGGTATAACGATTAAGAAAATGACACTCATTGTGATATTTTGATACTACCGATAACGAGTGTTTTAATCACGGGATTACTGTTGGTGTAGTTGACTGTTGTTTGAACTAAGGAAATAATATAAATAACGACATTGACAAAGAATAAAATAACAATTTACAACATGTTCTGTTGCTACACTTACCTCGATATCACCTGGTGGTTTAGGGTCATTGTAACATCTACACTTTGGTAAGACACATGTTGCCGGGTCACATGCCTGAATGCTGAGACCAACTAATGTTGACAGCAACAACAACACAATTCGCATCATAGTCTCGACAGAAAGGTCGCTGAAATAATCCGAGTTTCTGTTTGATAGATCTCATGCAATACTTAACAAGAACATATTTGATTTTGTATTTTCGAATCAGGACTACAACTTCTTTTAAGGCACGAATACTAAACCTCGATTAGAATATAACCTACATTATGAGCCAATGAAAACGCCGTATTTTCGCGGTTAAATGAAAATTTAATCATTAAAATTTTCTCTTAACAGACTTGACGTCTTGCGTTAGCGCTAATTTCTATCGGCCAATCAGAATGCAGAATGTTATATTCTAAGTTAGTTAGAACATATTAAGTAAATTTTAATGACTAAAAAGGACTCGCTTCGCTTCGCTCGCTCCGCCCTTTTTAATCATTAAAATTTACTTAATATGTTCTAACTATAACATAGTGCTCAGCGTGAGCCAAGAATAATAGCAATACTAATAGTATAATTAACATTCTAGATTTACTAGCACAAAACGTCTTGGTCACTGTACATAACTTAAAACCTCCGCGTCTATGATTTAGAACACTCACGCATGGTGTTTGAGTTGTGCGGTCTAGAATCGAAATGTTTGCTGTATAGACGGACGTGTTAATAACAACATACAAACTAATCTTCATCAATTAAATAAATATGGCATTTCCATCGCTACGGAAAGCGCATTTAAAAACTGTTGTTTCTGGCAATTATTAACAATTTAACCATTGCTGATATCGACCATTAGACCTAACCATGGTACCAGCAATACGCGCATGTTTCACTTGACACGTATACACTGTAGGTTCTATAATCACTTCAACTTCCCAAATTAGTTTATTAAGGAATAAACTAATTGATACATCAGATGAATTGAATAAACAATAACAATAAAATCTTACCTAACTCTAATTCTAAAACTATATTAAAACCACTTGGCTGTGTCAAATATTATAGGTATATCGGTAAATTACATAGACGAATATAACTAAAGTTGCACTTATGAACAGCGATATGATACAAAAGGTCGAAATTACGTGATGAATGAAAGGAATTATCTTTAACGTTATCAGTGAAGTTATCTTTGTCTATGCTGTTAAGATGATGAGAATATTCACCAAGTTTGCTCTTAACCTAGTTGGATGGCGATGGGTGAGTAAAGACAAATAGTCACATGAGTTGAGATTTGTTTTACTCACAAGATGTTACAAGTCTTCAAACCATGTGAGCTTAAAGGTGAATATATAGGACATGTGCGTAGATGACTTTTGTTGCCATCGACAAGTAGTTTACTTTACAAGTTTGTTTCACATTCGTAGGGTTTACGTTTTTCCTAATGTGTTTGTTAAGCCAAATATAACGTTTATTTGCGCAGATAACCCGTCACCTGAAGACTTGACAAAATTCAATGGGACAATGAGTACTAAACATTAAACTTAACCAAATATAGTACCAGGCTCATAGTCTAACGCTCAAGACAAAATACAGTCATATGCTTCAAACACATCACACCAGTATTAAATAAACGGCTCGTAACTTTTGGATCAGTAGGTTGGCTGTCTATGAAAGGTCGTTGCGAAAGAAATATAAGTTAAAACAATACTTGTCAATGAAGTTCCTAGTGTGAAATTCAGTCCATTTGATAAGGTTATGCTTACGAGCTAAATGTATAGGGATAAACTCCACTAATTAATGAACTACATATCCGTTCATTTGTCGATTCATTATGAATAACATGATAGTGAAAGGAAAAGGAAACACAGGGTAATTAATGAGCTACACGTTCGTTCATTTGTCGATTCAATATGGATTACATTATGCTGAAACGAAAAAGAAACGCAGTGTAGAGTTTCGGAAAGATAATATCGCTGGCTTAGAAGTAGAAGGTCGTACGTGCTGCTTGCCAGTAGTTTCGTATTGTGTTTAATTATTAATTATGGGCTTATATCTGGTTTTTGGACTCCAATTCCGTTTATAGTGGAGTTTTTCAATCTTAAATAGTCCACAATATGTCATAATTTCTCAGTATTCATTTTCTTGACCGGGGCCAAAAGTTCTGTGAAGCTAGGAATTATTTTATTCGCATTTTCAGGTTGTTCCTTAACTATTTCGTTCGCGCGATACGGACCCTATTCGTTTTGTTCATGGGTTGATATACAGCTGTCGAATTATGGATGTAGTTTTCTGTTGCTGGTTTTTTGAGTTCCTTGTGTCCTTTCGGCCACTGGGGTCATGCAGCGTGGTTGTTCACTACGTCATATCTCGACTTGTTCAACTACGCCATTCTACTTATTCAACTAATACAAGTCATTGTACGAGGGGTGTTCAATATGTATTGTCACTGTCGGCTGCATTTTTCTATGACACTACTTAGAAGGATTCTACCATTACTGTCTAAAAGTTGTATGTTTCTATTCTATATTTGGGAAATTACATAGCCTTTCGTCAACAAATAAATAATTTATTGAACTTAGAAGAGGGTACGCTCGAGTACACTGGCCTAATGTTCATTTTAAGGTAAATTTGTGTCATCTTTGCAGTAGTTGTTTAGAAAAATAAATGTCAGTATTCGTTAAACTGCAACATACGATACGATAACTGGATCCTTATACTTCCATTAGAACTTTAAATCAAAATGAAATTATTTGTTGTCTACGAGTAAGACGGTCAAAACAAGGGAGATCACTCTTATTTATACCAAATGATGCTTGTTGTTTCACGCACCAATAACTTCATATCAATTGTATTTTGATCGCAAATTCTTCCCAGAAATCAATGCTGATGGTCTGTGGCTTACATACATGTATGATATGTCAAATTCCAATCAATAAAACTAATCGAAAATTGTCAATGAAAAATAGCATGCTTTTTTGACTAATTTTGACACCTATTTTCGCGACTTTGAAATGTTCTTATTTTGTTCAAAATGGCAATCAATTACAGCAAATCATGTTTTTATCGAAGGAATTAAGATTATTTACGTTATGATAGTTGTGGAATAAGAATATTTCCCGAAAGTTTTAATCGACAGTTATTCGCAAAAAAGTCGCAGTGTCTATTACTAGCCCTTTGAAAAGACAACAGAAACAACATTCCGGTAATTAAATTTTATTGTTTTTTTTTCACAAAATATTGCGGAAATCTTAATGGTTCCAGAAATGTAAAAATATTAAAGATATCAACGAAGTTTCTAATTTGTGACCCAAGTGACAATACATATCGAACACCCCTGGTACTTATTTAAACTAGGTCATCCAGCATATGTATCCACTGTGGTCACGTGGTGTGGTTGTTCACCTAGGAATATATCGACTTGTTGAGGCTGGGAAATTTTACGAATTGCAACGATGTTATCCGGCTGGGGCTTTCAGCTTTTTTATTGCTGAAACTAGGTCGTTCAGCTGAAACCATGCCTTTCATCGTTTAAATACTGTTATTTAAATTTTAGTGTTTAGAGCAGATAAAATCGGCTGGTTCATGTGAGCATTGTTCGGCTGGTTAAGCTGAGTGCTGCATTCCCTATCTGACATAATATTATCTTTGTGCAACGGTCAGATGCAGACCTGTAATCAGGCGACGAGTATCAGTCCAGCCGTTCTATGTTTCAACCGAGACAAAAGTGCAAAATAATTTCTTTGCTTTTTTTACAGCATAGAGTATTGTCCTATATAGTCACAGAAAAAATCCCCGTTGATAGACACGTCGTTTTCTTGCATTTGATGAAGAAAGCTTTAAGGAAAATGTGTATTTTAATCCTTATACAACGGTGATCAATACTTGTATTTATGACGACAGGAAATGTTACATAATAACAAAATTCTATTATAAAAACGTAATTTGGATAAAAAACATGCCCATATTCATTTCACATTAGATTCCTTACACGATGGGTACCAAGTCTATAAAAATCGGCAATAACGTGACGATTGTGCAATATATGAGACTAATCAGCATAACAATGCTTGATCCTGCAATCTTCAGTTCGCTGTATCACTGTTGAATGCGAAAAAAGCAAAATCAAATGTTAAAAACTAATTGATCTCAATGAAGACTACATAACTGCTTGACGATCTGTGTAAATGAATGCCACAGCAAGGGCCGAGATTTTCGCATGAAGTAAGCAGTTCGCTGTCATACCGAATGAATTCGAGCAATATACCAAAGACAATTTCTTGGCTGATTTTAATTGTTATTGAACGACGCGTGCGTTAGCTATCGCAAACAATGTTACCCTGCGTTTCATTTTCGTTTCAGTGTGTATGGTCATTACCCGAGGAAACAATGTTCTGTCTTGTGATTCAAGCCACTTCTCCCGCATACTTATATCCATATTTTAGCTCGGCCTTGACCTCGGTCACATTCTTTAGGAGCTAGTTATTTTCTTCGCATTCACAATTCGTCCCCTATCAGATTCGCTCGTGTTATTCGTATTCTTTCCGGTTCGTTTATAATGCATTTATGCAGCAGTACGGCCATGCAATTAGGACATTGTGTAGCTTTTTAGTTGCATTTACGTAGGTCGCTCGCTTGGGGGAATTCAGCTTATATGTGTTTGAGTAGTCAATTTGCTGCTTAATCGTGGCTTATTTAACCTGGGATTACTAATTGTTTATGGTGGGTCATTAGGCTGCGGGCATTTGGCTTATTGGAGCTGGATCGTTCTACTGTCGCGCTCGGTATATTCAGGCATGCCACTTGGCTGGTACGTTGTACTTATTGAAACTGGGTTATTCGGCTGGGCGTTGAACATTTTTACTGCTGAAACTTGGTCATTTAGATGAAACCTTGACTTTGAGCTTTTGTATTCTTTTTTTCTACTTTTTAAGACTTCTGACAGCTAAAACTAGGTATTTAAGCAATTTTACTGTAGGAACATTCAGTCTGTCATTCAGCTTGGGCATTCAACTTTTAGATTGCTAAAACGTGTTCATTTAGAATTTCGACGACTTGGACAAAAGGGATCCGATCCGGTTAAAAAATCTATCACATCTATACTGTAACTATGAATATCTAAGACAGGGATCTGAGTTCATGACTGGCCCTCACATACCCAACTCAACATTATGTCCAATATTGTAAACAAGCCGAATGCAATCATTTAATTTGTACTAATATAATATCATACAAAAAATACAACTTTTATCAATACACGTACACAATGTCGCCTGTGACGAGCATAGAATGTTCGCAAAATGCGTAAAACCCAGTTTGGGGACATACGTCTGAGCCGACAGAAACTAGAAAACTCGGCTGGTTCAGGTGGGCATTGTTCATTGAGTATTTTTTATGTTTTCCGTGCTCGGCTGGTTAAGCTGGGTGCAACATTTCTTGTCTGACTTAATATTATCTTTTTGTTTTCTTTCTCTTGCGCCAAATCATCCCATATCCACTTACCAATTTTCTTTAAGTTGACTACTATCAATTACCATGTATGTGGCTGCAGGGGTTTATTCGAAATCTTTTTGACAGCTAATACTAGGTCGTTCAGCTTTTTGACTGCTGTAACTATGTCCTTCAGCTATTTGACAACTGAAAATAGGACTTTTAGCGGTTTGGTTTCATTCATCGTTCGGTTATGTGTAGGACATTGTGCAGTGTGGTCTGTGTTATTTCTGTTTTCAGTGCTGGGCTGTTTCAGTTGAGGGCTGCCTTACCTGTCCGTTTTTGTATTTATCGTTTTGTTTTGATTGCATATGATCAAAGTTTGGGATATTGGAGTACAAATTTACAAAGTGGCTAGTTACTATTATGTAGGTACAACCATGTTTCCGTTTTTCGGAAAGGTAACTCGTCACTTCTACAACCACGAGGTAGCCTCCCATACATGTTAAAAGGTAATATAACATTACGATTATTATACAAGGTATCGTATTGAGATAATGAAATGTTACAATGGCATAACTAACACGGATCACTATAATGATGTATTTGTTAAAGTAATGGTGGTCTATTGTATGTGATCTAAAGTAATGATATTTTTCTGATGAATGTGAATGATCTGAATAGCACGATATTGTTCCGGTTTGAAGCGTTTTAATTGCTCGTATTGCCTTAGTTTAACGAGAATACAACAAACTTCCACCAGAACAATGCATCGGGCTGTAGCCATAATACTTAGTCGTTTATCATAGGTCTGCCA
The DNA here is from genome assembly GCA_947247005.1 of Spisula solida. NCBI lineage: Eukaryota > Metazoa > Mollusca > Bivalvia > Venerida > Mactridae > Spisula > Spisula solida. The sequence continues at coordinate 35,557,575 of OX365947.1, read as the reverse complement.
TTATCGTTATTAACTAATGGTTCCAACAATATTTGTTTGTTTGACAATCCTAGAGATCGATGTTAATGGTTTATATACAATACGGGTACATGTATACGATACAAGTATTAGGTTTGGTCAATATATGAGCCAATATCAAATTTTGGTAGATTATAATGGGTCAATTTTTATCACAAACACCATATAATATCATTTGCTGATACATCTGAATGAGCATAAGATCCTTTATATCCCTTAAATTGATTTCAGCTTGTATGTAAAGGTGCCTAGAAGACATGGTTGTACTAAAATTGTCCTTGCTGCTTCGAAATTTAACGGTGTAAAATATCAAAATACTGTTATATAAACTTTGAGTTGTTGCTGCATCTTAATAGTGCTTGTAAGTTTGTGTACTTTTTATAAATTGACCTCTTAAATATTGCCCAAATTAGATATTCGCTCATATCACTTTAAGTCATATGGTCAGTCTTTGATAAAGTATGTTATGTCCTTGCAATAACACAATAGAGCAAACACAAAGTTTTTTATGACAGAATGGTTAAAAGAAGAGTAATATCTAACAGTTACTATTTCGAAAGCTCGTAAAGAACTAATATGTCTTTGCAGAACACTTTTATTCCTTGCTCTAATATAATTAGGTGTTATTTTAAGGACTGTTACTACAATAATACATTTGCTTTCTTTTCTATAAATATCATATACGCATACACCATTCAACTATTTTCAATCCGAATTTAAAATATACCTATTTTTGACATCGCTAGGTAATATCTAATCCATCATTAATGTATCCAGTAATTAGGTAATAGGTGTAACATTAACGCCACATTATCTCTCCCGATCATCCAGTAAATATATTAATTACATGGAATAAGGATTGTTTTCACAAATGACCAATAATTGACGACAGAATGTTAAATGTATCAGCCAAAATAGTATGCCAAAAATCACATTTAGTAAAATGTATGGATGACAAAATATTAATTTTGCAAGATGTGCTTCCCTTATATTATAAATTGTGCACTTTTTGTTCACGAACCAATTGGAGGTTGTTTTGCGTTTTCTTCCATCTTATTGTGTTTCCCCCTTTGGGACTCAACTGAAGTGCTCAAAATCCATGGCTCTTCAAATAGGTTACCAAGTTATTGCTTTTTGAAAATAGTTGTTTAAGACCTAATATGGCTTTAAGGACAAAAAATGAAAAAGACTCAAAATACTTTTCTTCTTGCATTGATGAAACTTCACATTTCGTTCGTAAAAAATGTAAATGCTCTTTTACTATCGTGTCCTCCATTTAAATGTAAATACTTATCATTATTGATAATTGTCCCGCATTTTACCTTGCGTGTTTTAGGTTGTTCGTGACTGAAGTAATACATTGTCTCAGCAAGGACATCCCTGTTACACAAACAGTTCAAAACCTCATCATCAAACTCCATATGACCTACTTACACTGACTAGTTCTAATAAGGAAACATTTGATGCTGATATCAAGCTTGTATGTTTACAAAGGATTATATATACGTATAGTGTTAAGTATTCAAAAAGGATGTTTCAGGGACAAAAGACATAACAGTTAGGACAAACAATGGGTACATTGAACGCTCCTACAGATTGAGTATGTAATATATGTCGTCTTACTGTGCCAAATTACTAGATTTTACTGTTATAATCAGTTATGAGATCTATTTCTGTACTAAAGAGCTGAAATAACACGAAATAGGCAGACATTTGATATTGGCTCTTATACTCCGGTTGAAGTGGCAGAATTTATCCAGTAGTGTCTGTGTTTTTGTAGTGGTGTTAATTATACAAACCAGTGTTATAATTGTATATAACGAAAGCATATACAGTTCTTAATTTATTGAAATGCTTGTGAATGGAAGTCGATCCTAGACCGGTTTTGTTATATAGAAGACAGAGGGCATAACACTAAGGTATGATATTTATTATTTTCAGCTAGCTCGGTGATTGTTTTTGGCTATGATAGTATCTCATATGATTAAACGTTGTGAACATCTCAATTGGGTTTCAGTAAATAATATTTTGACTTTAATGAAAGTACCTTTGGTTAGCAAAAACATTATTTTTCGCATACGTCTTCCTTGAAACTGATGGTGAAGTATACATCGATTGATAACCACACATCGGGCTTGTAATTTATGTGTCTAGATTAAATAACACCAGTTGTTATATTCTAAGATACTACAGTGGTACATGCACAAGTTGCATTTCAGCACTGTTGGATGTGCAGGTTTTATATAAATAAATAACCTTGATTTGTAGTTAAATAATCAGCATACGTTATCAGCAGCGGATATATTTTTTTAAGCAGCATACAATACCAGGAACGGATCGTTTTCGTAAGTTGTAGAGTGTATGACCATTTGTTATAATGTTTTATATTACATCTCACCCTAATTTCATTCAGCTGTTTCTTTGTTATTCCAAGCAGTCAATATATCCAACGATAAACTGGCTGATTTGCATGTTCCAAATACAGCAGCCGGTCCATATAAAATATATGAACCGGCAAAATATATGGACTGGCAAGTACCTATGGTAGCGACATAGGACGCTCTATTTATAGAACAGAGTTTACTCTATTCCCAGGTACAAAAACTGCTGTAACTTGGGCTTGTTGAACCGAAATAGGGCATGTGAATATTCATTTTCTTACATGAGTTAGATCATTTGCTACACGTTTATGTACGTTTTGGATAAAAATTCCAAAACAAAATATTTTCACATTACATTTTCTGGTTTGTTTTGGTGAATACGTAGGAAGACCAAGCATAGATGTTAGGTATCCCCATAATGATATGTAGTTTACGAATTAAACCCAAATGTATTTAGAACATAGATATGTTTGTTTTCTCATTAGAAAATATAAAATCAAAATTGAATGTTCGGTATAATAAAAGAAATAGTTCACTTCACTTCAGGCCCAATGGCATTATATGGACTGGCTCGTCACCCCGTGTGGTGTATATGGACTGAAGCGAATACTTGTGCTGACTAGCCAGTCCATATTATGCCATAGGGCCCTCAGTGATGTGAACTATTTCTTGAATATTGATGTTTAGTCAATATGTAGTGTTGTTATATATCCATATATTGTAGAATGAGACCAATGGTACTTTATAAGACGATAATACATCGTAACATTATTTGTGTCTGTGTATGTTTGATAGGTGTGCCATTGATTAAGCAGGTCCTGTAATCAATATTTGACAGTACTTACAATAGACGCGGGACCATTTTGAAGATTTTTCATAATTTCCAAGTAACAAGGTCAGTTTCAACTGTTTTATCAAATTTATTATATATAGCACATGCATTGTAGTTCGCACGCTGACGATCGTCGTTTTTGTTGATGTTAATTTTAACATGTACAATGTTTGTCAAAGTTCGGATAAACAAACGTTGTCGTAAGTCGAGCTCCTTTTGTAAACGTTCTTGAACTTTGAATTTATCTGTACCTTTTTTCCGAAGGAGGAACAGACGGCCATAATAACAATACTTATAATAAAGACTTAATTTATAGAGGCAACACTGTTGGACATGCCCAATCTTCCATGTGAGCCTCTTTCAAATTAAACATATAGTCATAAACATTAAAAACAAATTTAAGAACAATTTAACCAAGTATACATGGTTATTAATACGTTTATGATTATTACAACAGAGTTTACACGTTGTATCGATTATAGTACCACCACTTTCGGTTGTTAAAGATATGCACGGTGTTAGAAGTCCGTACAGTAAGAGGAATGAAGTTCTATGGTTTTGACCGTGAATAGGTCAATAACTTTCTGCAAAATTCAAGTGTTTCTTTAAGAACAAGACGAGGTTTCTGTTCATACGTTCTTATCGAATAATTTTCTGTACGTTGGAAAGGTTGTGTAAGGAAATGGTCGAGAGATTTATATAGTAAAATTGTATTTTTGTAATTGAACTGAAATCCTTGAACATGTATAGATAATGCAGAATTATAAAAGGGGTAACATTAGATTTTGTCGAGAGGAGTGTTATAGGTCAAAATGATACATTCCTGACTGCCAAGATATTTAGTGTAGACACATTTCGTTATATTGGCTTGTTTACAATAATAGTTCAGAAAAGAAGCTATTATTATTACATACGTGACATTTCAAATTCAAGACCAATTTTATCAATTGATATGAATCCATGCTTGTGAATTGTCATTTGAAAAAAAACTGTTTTATCGTCATCATTTCTTCACGTCACATCAAGGATTCATTAACATCAGTCAAAATTGATTAAAAAGTTTTTTGTTTTTTTATTCCTGAATTATACTAGAAGTGTAAAGAAATGTTTCATAGCAAATCACAAACTTTACATAGTGTCTGGCACATATACGCAACAGCCCAGTACTTATCAATAGTAAGCATACACAAACAAATGGCAAGCTAGCATATCGTTTTATCAACACACAGGAATCTTAAATTCAACACCAGTTTAGTTAAATGAGCTACAAATCATAGACGAAGTCCCTTTATAGCTGTTTAAAGAACGTTATTAGCAAAACTTTATGTTTTCCTTATATGCTCTAATATAACAGCACGCACGTACTTAAGGAAGTCATTTAAAATACAAAACAATGTATAAATTCTCAATTATGTCTTTGTAGGCGTTTAACAGAAGAAAATGCAACCGTACTTCACTATGTCGGAAACAACTTGTTTGATTTGTGTCTTGAGATTGATATTTTACTGCGCAGATTTGACTTCCTCTCAACCTATATCAGAGGTTAAAAGATTGATAAAAGACAAGGAGACCAATTACGATAGAAGCGTTCGTCCAGTATTAAACCAATCGATTCCAGTTACGATAAAGTTCACATTTGACCTGTTCGGTATACAAGAAGTGGACGAGGTCCACCAGACGGTGACAATGAGTGTGATATTGGGAATGTTTTGGACGGACGAACAGATAACGTGGGTCCCTAAGGATTACGGGTTGGTTGATCAGTTTATAGTTCACAGCGATCGCTTCTGGACGCCACCAATAATTCTGGTCAATAGCCAAAACAAATATGAAAGTTTTGGCGACCCCACGCAATTAGTGCGATATTCTGCTGATGGTAAGGCTCATTACTTTGTAGGCGAAGTTGTCACAGTAACTTGTGCATTAGACATCAGGTTTTATCCGTGGGACAAACATGCTTGCAATTTAGTATTCCATCCTTGGGGTTATAGAGGGAATGAATACGTTTTAATGAACTTAACAGATAAAGCTGATACATCAACGTTCACACCAAATGGTGCCTGGAATGTCGTCAAAACTTCGACTAGAGTTGTTACCTACCCAACGTATGCTTATTATCTTGTTACACTTCTTATAGAAAGACAACCTACCTATGTTCTAGTTAATGTATTGCTACCAGTTATAGTTCTGTCTTTGTTAAACCTCATGATATACTTCATTCCGACAGATAGTGGAGAGAGAATGACATTCAGTATAACTTTATTGTTAGCTATTGCTGTGTTCCTTACAATAGTTGCAGACAACTTACCGAAGACTTCGTCACCGATGGCAATATGTAGCTTTTACTTATTGGCCGTTCTGATAATAAGCATTTGTGTAACTTTGTCTGTCATATATAGTCTTTGTTTGTACCATCGTGACGAGTCTGAGCCAGTTAATGGTTGTTGGCAACGAATCGTTCGAGTTATGAAATGTCAATGTAGAACTCAGAAACAACGCAAGCATGACAACGTAACGAACACCGATGAGAGTACAAGCAATATACGTAATCCAAGAAGGTTTATCAATCGTAACAAGGCCAGCTCTTTGAACAATTCGAAACCAGAACTGAATTTCACGGTGGTATCAGATAATGGTGTTGTCGACACACATGATTCGTACCAATCAGATGCCGAAGAGAACGAAAATACAAAACACACGGACAAACAAGTCTCAAATGTCACTTGGAAAGAAGTCAGTGTTGCATTCGATATAATTAGTTTTGTCGTTTTCCTGTTAGTTCTAATTGCGACAATGGCCGTCACATTCGGTTTCATTCATACTGGAGTGAAAGAAATGACATATGCGCCACCACCAATGTAGTATCCATAGCAGTAAGTTCAACGTTGAATATGTTATTTGTATGCAGACATTAGAGCTTTTCGAATGGCTGTATTCGTGGAACAGAGTATAGCCTGGTTCCCGTCCTCAGCTTACATCACTACTACAGTTTTACTACTGTAATTTTGTGGACGGGGACCAGTATATACAACGCTTCACAAACGCTTCACAAACAGCCAGTAGTGGAAAAACCTTTATCGGACATGTTGTAAACGACTTACTTGAAAAATCATAAAACAACAGTGTATACAACGTGTGGGTGTTTGCTATGACTATATCCATTATTATGTAAACCAAATTTCAGAAAACAGTCATACAAGGTGTGTTATTTGTGATATAGCGAGCACTGTGAACAACTGAAGATCACACCGGAGTGGCCACCAAGTGATGGCGTTGTCGACGCAAATGATTCGTCACAATCAGATATAGAACAGAATACATGGATAATGCAAGTACAGATGCAATGAAGTATCAAGCATCACTTGGAAAGACGTCAGTGTTGCATTCGACAGAATTTGTTTAATCGTTTTCCAGTCAGTTTTTCTTTTGGCAATTACCGTCACATTTGTTACGATTTATCCTTGACTTAAGAACAGACTTTTACGCCACCATTAATGTAGCTTTTATGGTAGATTGTATAAGGTTACACTGCGTGTTCTAAAGGAAAGGTATGTATGTTTTTTAAGGACACAATTAATATTATACGAATAAAGTACAGATAAAAGTCGTAACGGTTCGTTACTTGTACGTGATTAGTTAATTAGACACATGCCTATATTATCATCTTCTCTCATATTCTTTTCTATCACTTATTGTATAATCTAGAAGAATATATTACATGTACTTATCCCAATTATAAGCAGAATGAAATTAAACACCAGTTAATGTTTTTCTTTTGGTGGTATTTGCAATGATAAAAAAGACAACCGGACACGGAAGGCAGCACTCAACTTATTATGGTGGCGTAAAATTGTGGTATGTGATATTTTTATGATGTGTTTGGCTGGTTGATAAAGTGCTGCATTCCATTTCCAATTTTCTATTATCTTTAAACAACCGAGCACAGAAGACATAAAAACTGCACATACCACAATTACACGGCACACTTCCCAACACACAACGCACACTACACAACTGACCGAGAATGATAAGGACTCATGAAGCTTTCTTTGCCTAATGGAAACTTATCAGCTTCGCGAGACTCGGGAGCAGACTCTCAGACGTCTTAGAAAACTTTCGGAGTGTCGTGAACACATTTGGTCATTGTTTAGTATTACATAAGATGTACCCACAACGTTATGTCAGAATACCATTAGACAGCGCAACAACATCACGGAGCTTCACAGGAGAGTCTTTGAAATGTATTTTCCAAGAGGCATCCTCGACGCAAGAGTATCAGAGACACCCAGATAACCATCGTCAAGAATCCATTCAATTTAGACGGTACACATGGTATATAAATGTTTCGTAAAAAACCACGAGGATGAGTAAAACAATTAGGGTTAGTCTCAACTTGATTAAGAAATAAAAATCTGTTCTTGTATTTTGTCGGTGAATAAAACATGGGCAGGAGTTCGGATGCGGAAAAATTAAATCACGAGTGCGTAGTTATCTATAGTTTCTGGTTGTACATATCCTGATAGAGGAAGTTGCGATAGCTGATTATAGTTATCTATAGTCTCTGGTTGTACATATCCTGCTAGAGGTTGTTGCGATAGCTGAGTATAGTAATCTATAGTCTCTGGTTGTACATATCCTTCTAGGGGTTGTTGCGATAGCTGAGTATAGTTATCTATAGTCTCTGATTGTACATATCCTGCTAGGGGAAGTTGCGATAGCTGAGTACAGTTATCTATAGTCTCTGGTTGTACATATCCTGCTAGGAGAAGTTGCGATAGCTGAGTACAGTTATCTATAGTCTCTGGTTGTACATATCCTGCTAGGGGTTGTTGCGATAGCTGAGTATAGTTATCTATAGTCTCTGGTTGTACATATCCTGCTAGGGGTTGTTGCGATAGCTGAGTGTAGTTATCTATAGTCTCTGGTAGTAAATATCCTGCTACGGGAGATTGCGATAGCTGAGTATAGTTATCTATAGTCTCTGGTTGTACATATCCTGCTAGGGGTTGTTGCGATAGCTGAGTGTAGTTATCTATAGTCTCTGGTTGTACATATCCTGCTAGGGGTTGTTGCGATAGCTGAGTGATCCAATGGGTTCGTTCTTTGCATTGATGGGTGATTGCTCCGTATAGTATGGATTAGAATCCAACTATTGCTGCAAACTAGTATTACTCCTTTTACGCATTGAAATCACAACATGTGGTTTAATTTTGAGTGCATGGGTAGTTATACTAGTTAAGCGTATTATTCCATTAAAACTTTGCGTGTCAACTGTAAGGAATGTATGGATTCATTATAGGACTCAAATTGACGTCATTGGATGATATTACTCCACGTTATATTTTATTTATTTCTGACTTATTCCATACATGAGGTACCTAAAGACTTAGGTGTAAACTCAAAACATTTACAATCATGTTGGCTCTACACTTTTACACTTACAAACGTATAAGATCAAAACTTCTAAAACTCAATTTGAAACTTTCGACTACTACACCACTCAGGTGTAAGCTCAACACACGTCTACCATCAGATTGTAACTCTCGACTGTAACACCACTAAGGTATAAGCTCAACACGTCTTACTATTACACTACTCAGTTGTAAGCTCAACACGTCAAACTATTACACCACTCAGTTGTAAGCTCAACACGTCAAACTATTACACCACTCAGGTGTAAGCTCAACACGTCTAACTATAACACCACTCAGGTGTAAGCACAACACGTCTAACTATTACACCACTCAGGTGTAGGCTCAACACGTCAAACTATTACACCACTCAGTTGTAAGCTCAACACGTCTAACTATTACACCACTCAGTTGTAAGCTCAACACGTCTAACTGTTACATCACTCAGGTGTAAGCTCAACAAGTCTAACTGTTACACCACTCAGGTGTAAGCTCAACACGTCTAACTATTACACTACTCTGGTGTAAGCTCAACACGTCTAACTATTACACCACTCAGGTGTAAGCTCAACACGTCAAACTATTACACCACTCTGGTGTAAGCTCAACACACGTCTACCATCAGAATGTAACTCCCGACTGTTACACCACTCAGGTGTAAGCCCAACACGTCTAACTATTACACTTCTCAGTTGTAAGTTCAACACGTCTAACTATGACACCACTCAGTTGTAAGCTCAACACGTCTAACTATTCCACTACTCAGTTGTAAGCTCAACACGTCAAACTATTACACTACTCAGGTGTAAGCTCAACACATCTAACTATTACACCAATCAGGTGTAAGCTCAACACGTCTAACTGTTACACCACTCAGTTGTAAGCTCAACACGTCTAACTATTACACCACTTAGGTGTAAGCTCAACACGTCTAACTATTACACCACTCAGGTGTAAGCTCAACATGTCTAACTATTACACCACTCAGGTGTAAGCTCAACACGTCTAACTATTACACCACTCAGGTGTAAGCTCAACACGTCTAACTACTACACAACTCAGGTGTAAGCTTAACACGTCTAACTACTACGCCACTCAGGTGTAAGCTCAACACGTCTAACTATTACACCACTCAGGTGTAAGCTCAACACGTCTAACTACTACACCACTCAGTTGTAAGCTCAACACGTCTAACTATTACACCACTCAGTTGTAAGCTCAACACGTCTAACTACTACACCACTCAGGTGTAAGCTCAACACGTCTAACTATTACACCACTCAAGTGTAAGCTCAACACGTGAAACTATTACACCACTCAGTTGTAAGCTCAACACGTCTAACTATTACATCACTCAGTTGTAAGCTCAACACGTCTAACTACTACACCACTCAGGTGTAAGCTCAACACGTCTAACTACTACACCACTCAAGTGTAAGCTCAACACGTCAAACTATTACACCACTCTGGTGTAAGCTCAACACGTCTTACTACTACACCACTCAGGTGTAAGCTCAACACGTCAAACTACTACACCACTCAGGTGTAAGCTCAACACGTCTAACTATTACACCACTCAGTTGTAAGCTCAACACGTCTAACTATTACACCACTCAGTTGTAAGCTCAACACGTCTAACTGTTACATCACTCAGGTGTAAGCTCAACAAGTCTAACTGTTACACCACTCAGGTGTAAGCTCAACACGTCTAACTATTACACTACTCTGGTGTAAGCTCAACACGTCTAACTATTACACCACTCAGATGAAAGCTCAACACGTCAAACTATTACACCACTCTGGTGTAAGCTCAACACTCATCTACCATCAGAATGTAACTCCCGACTGTTACACCACTCAGGTGTACGCTCAACACGTCTAACTATTACACTTCTCAGTTGTAAGCTCAACACGTCTAACTATGACACCACTCAGTTGTAAGCTCAACACGTCTAACTATTCCACTACTCAGTTGTAAGCTCAACACGTCAAACTATTACACTACTCAGGTGTAAGCTCAACACATCTAACTATTACACCACTCAGGTGTAAGCTCAACACGTCTAACTGTTACACCACTCAGTTGTAAGCTCAACACGTCTAACTATTACACCACTCAGGTGTAAGCTCAACACGTCTAACTATTACACCACTCAGGTGTAAGCTCAACATGTCTAACTATTACACCACTCAGGTGTAAGCTCAACACGTCTAACTATTACACCACTCAGGTGTAAGCTCAACACGTCTAACTACTACACAACTCAGGTGTAAGCTTAACACGTCTAACTACTACGCCACTCAGGTGTAAGCTCAACACGTCTAACTATTACACCACTCAGTTGTAAGCTCAACACGTCTAACTACTACACCACTCAGTTGTAAGCTCAACACGTCTAACTATTACACCACTCAGTTGTAAGCTCAACACGTCTAACTACTACACCACTCAGGTGTAAGCTCAACACGTCTAACTATTACACCAATCAAGTGTAAGCTCAACACGTCAAACTATTACACCACTCAGTTGTAAGCTCAACACGTCTATTACACCACTCAGTTGTAAGCTCAACACGTCTAACTACTACACCACTCAGGTGTAAGCTCAACACGTCTAACTACTACACCACTCAAGTGTAAGCTCAACACGTCAAACTATTACACCACTCTGGTGTAAGCTCAACACGTCTTACTACTATACCACTCAGTTGTAAGCTCAACACGTCTAACTACTACACCACTCAGGTGTAAGCTCAACACGTCTAACTATTACACCACTCAGTTGTAAGCTCAACACGTCTAACTATTACACCACTCAGTTGTAAGCTCAACACCTCTAACTACTACACCACTCAGTTGTAAGCTCAACACGTCTAACTACTACACCACTGAGGTGTAAGCTCAACACGTCTAACTATTACACCACTCAGGTGTAAGCTCAACACGTCTAACTGTTACATCACTCAGGTGTTAGCTCAACACGTCTAACTGTTAAACCACTCAGGTGTAAGCTCAACACGTCAAACTACTACACCACTCAGGTGTAAGCTCAACACGTCCACTGTTACACCACTCAGGTGTAAGCTCAACACGTCTAACTATTACACCACTCAGGTGTAAGCTCAACACGTCTAACTGTTACACCACTCAGGTGTAAGCTCAACACGTCTAACTGTTACACCACTCAGGTGTAAGCTCAACACGTCAAACTACTACACCACTCAGGTGTAAGCTCAACACGTCTAACTGTTACACCACTCAGGTGTAAGCTCAACACGTCTAACTGTTACACCACTCAGGTGTAAGCTCAACACGTCTAACTATTACACCACTCAGGTGTAAGCTCAACACGTCTAACTGTTACACCACTCTGGTGTAAGCTCAACACGTCTAACTATTACACCACTCAGGTGTAAGCTCAACACGTCTAACTGTTACACCACTCAGGTGTAAGCTCAACACGTCTAACTATTACACCACTCAGGTGTAAGCTCAACACGTCTAACTGTTACACCACTCTGGTGTAAGCTCAACACGTCTAACTGTTACACCACTCTGTTGTAAGCTTAACACGTCTAACTATTACACTAATCAGGTGTAAGCTCAACACGTCTAACTATTACACCACTCAGGTGTAAGCTCAACACGTCTAACTGTTACACCACTCAGGTGTAAGCTCAACACGTCTAACTGTTACACCACTCTGGTGTAAGCTCAACACGTCTAACTGTTACACCACTCAGGTGTAAGCGCAACACGTCTAACTGTTACACCACTCAGGTGTAAGCTCAACACGTCAAACTATTACACCACTCAGGTGTAAGCTCAACACGTCTAACTATTACACCACTCAGGTGTAAGCTCAACACGTCTAACTGTTACACCACTCTGGTGTAAGCTTAACACGTCTAACTATTACACTAATCAGGTGTAAGCTCAACACATCTAACTGTTACACCACTCAGGTGTAAGCTCAACACGTCTAACTGTTACACCACTCTGGTGTAAGCTTAACACGTCTAACTATTACACTAATCAGGTGTAAGCTCAACACATCTAACTATTACACCACTCAGGTGTAAGTTCAACACGTCTAACTGTTACACCACTCCGGTGTAAGCTCAACACGTCTAACTATTACACCACTCTGGTGTAAGCTCAACACGTCTAACTGTTACACCACTCAGGTGTAAGCTCAACACGTCTAACTGTTACACCACTCAGGTGTAAGCTCAACACATCTAACTATTACACCACTCAGGTGTAAGCTCAACACGTCTACAATCAGTTTGTAGCTCTCGACTCCTACACCACTCAGATGATAGCTCAACACCTCTACATTAAAATGGCAGCTCTTTACTGAATATATATGATTGGGTGACGTATTAACACTAATATAAGCATACGGTTGCTTTCAATGTTTACACTCAATCGATAGCTATATGATTAAATACTCCGGCGGTAGCTCATGGGACAGTTCTACATCTCTTCCATCAGATTGTAGTTCTCAACTTATATAACTAATACATTTTACATGTATATACGTTTGTACAAGTAATATTTATGTTTGCCAATATCCTATTCCTAATTAATATGTTTCGATTTAACAATTTAACAAAAGTTAACCTTGTAGCCTACTGATTAATGAGTTTCCGTTTACATGCATTTTATGTCTAAATCAATAGTTTACTATATTGCACAAAACAAATATTTCGGTCTTTCATGACATGCTCAATCAACCCAAATCGCATACTCGTAAATTGCATTGTATTCCAGGCGTGGTATTCTCTTGTACGAGACGGCAACGCTTTATTATCATGGCACATTATACCGAGAGCATTAGAATTTGATGACTGATTATGTTACTAAATAATGTATTTTTGATTGCTTTAAAACGGGGAATAGACAAAAAATATCCTCATATTCATATATTTGTTGAAGTCATGCAATGAAACGGAATAATGATTTCAAGAACACTGGATTAATGGCGTGATGTTGTTCTGAATTGAAAGGTTTTTAATTGCTTTATTCTCTTAGGGGTATCTTTAAACAAATGACTTCCACCCCGATAATGAGTTGGATGGCAGACAGTATAATAAAGCTTTGTCGTTTAAATTCGTAATGCCATAATTACTACCACACGATTCAAACAATTGATGGACGTCATAAATGAAATTTACTTCGTCGATAAACGTATACAACGTACTACGTAGACGTGATGAAGGAAAAGCTGATTAGCTCAAAAAGGACTCGTATTCAATTAGCAGAACCAGTGATGTTGTAAAATACAACAGTACTGGAGCAGATATATTTACAAATGACAGGCATGTGATAGGATTGTATTTGTTATACTGAGGACAATACAGAGCTGTGCTTAACATCGGAGTCTTACGGTTTGTATTTTTATTATTATTATTTTGGTACTTGCTCTTTCTCTGACTTGGAACGTTACTAAATTAAATGTGTATATGTTTTTCAATTGGATTTCAATAAACGAAATATTAACTATGGCTATACTGATGATCTACATACTTTATAAGTGTATTGATAACATCATAGTTATACTGCATACAATACTATGTGTGTCGTTTTAGTGAAAATCATTGTTATTTACAAATTCTATTTCGTTATTTTGAAAGGTGGGTTTACAGTTTTGTATCACATGCATACGAATTCATAAATGGGTCATCTTTTAATGTTGTAGAGCTTGTGACCGTTGGCTGAAGGGTATTACCGGTATATTGATAAATAGTGTATTCAATTGACTTGTAAATACCGGTATGTAGTCATATTCTACGTCAATAAAATATTGAATGATGTCATGGGTGGATATAATTAAGGGGATAAAACGACGAAACAGTAATTGTGTCCGTATTGTATTAAAGGTTGGTAGTCGAATAAGCAGTCCAAGTGCCCAAAATCATACAGTACTACCAACAGAGCATCAACACTATTTGAAGATATAGCACAACTTCCAAGTAACGAGGTCAATTACAAGTAGAGATAAAACACAAGTACAGTAGTTAGCAGAAAGCTTGAGTGTTACCGGAGGTTCGATTCCTAGATTGGGCACACTTCATAAGTTCTTGTCCGTTACTGATATGTTGAGAAGCATTTTGATTGCGAAAGAACAAGTCAGTAAATGATTTAAATAACACGAACACTGGTAAAGTTATTTGTCCTCTGAAAAACTGTAGAATGAAGGCATACGTCCAAAAAATACTGATGTTAAATATAAGACATAATTACGGTTTGCTTGTATTACACAAAACCTTGACCTCTAGGGCTTAGAATGCCTATTATGGTTTAGATGTATATTAGCTATATATAGTACATGAACAACATTACTGTTGAGGGCTGATACTATAAGATTAAATTACAATTTAAATATTTAAATAAATGGACACATCCACGATTACAAACAGAGCAAAACAGTGAAACGGGACGTCCTGTGCCAATCTGAACATTTCTTTGAATGTTAGGTTCTGTAAACAATGTTTCATTGTAAGTTACGAATCTTTCAAAACACTGTGTAATACACAAACGCAACATTCGCCTAGAAGCTCTAATACCACCCTCATACTTATATACATATGGAAATCTTAATCACAAGACGCTTCTCATGAGCCATTTTCATAAAAATCGGAACTGGTCATGTTGACCAAGCTGAAGATGAAAACACTTATTTTTTCATACGTGAAGAGTAGGTTTCAGACAGTTTCTTGTTTGCTCAAAATATCGATTTTGTACTTACAACTTCTCATCTAAGCGATATCGTGATAAAGTAGTTTTGATTTAATTATTTAGTTATATTTTCACGCAAAAATTCCACACCATTACTTCTGACGTATATTTTTTGTAGACGTCACCGGGAGGAAATTACATCTAGAATCTACTATGCCGGGAACAATAAGAGTTCTTTGCTTCTTGGTTTTGATATTTTACTGCGCAGATATGACTTCTTCAAAACACATATCAGACATTAAACGATTAATAAAAGACAAGGGGATTAACTATGATAAAAACGTTCGTCCAGTAACAAACCAATCGATGCCAGTTACAGTAAATTTCGTATTTGGCCTGGTAGCTATACAAGAAGTAGATGAGGTCCAGCAGACTATCACAATGGATGTTGCGTTAGGAATGATATGGGTTGATGAACAAATGATGTGGGATCCAAAGGATTACGACTTGATTGATCAGTTTATAGTAAGTAGCGATCGCTTTTGGACCCCACCGATTGTTCTGATAAATAGTAAAGGCAAAGATGGAAACATAGGCGACCCCTCGCAGTTAGTGAGATATTATTCTAATGGCACGGCCATATACTTCCCAGGTGACGTAGTCACAGTAACCTGTACATTAGACATCAGGTTTTATCCATGGGACAAACATGCTTGCTATTTAATATTTAATCCTTGGGGATATACAGTGGATGAATACGTCTTAATGAACTTAACTAGTGAGGTTGATATATCGGCTCTCTCACCCAACGGTGCCTGGAATGTCGTCAAGACTTCGACAAGCGTTGTTAACTATCCAACATATGGTTATTATCTGGTAACACTTTTTATAGAAAGACAACCTACCTATGTTCTAGTAAATGTCTTGCTACCAGTTATAGTTCTGTCCTTGTTAAACCTCATGATTTATTTCATTCCAACAGAGAGTGGAGAGAGGCTGTCATTCAGTATTACTTTATTATTAGCTATTGCTGTGTTTCTTACAATTGTTGCGGACAACTTACCGAGAACATCGACACCAATGGCAATTTGTAGCTTTTACTTATTGACCGTTCTGATAATCAGCATTTGTATAACTTTGTCTATCATATATAGTCTTTGTTTGTACCATCGTGGCGAGTCTGAACCAGTGAACGGTTGTTGGAAACGAGTCGTTGGAGTCATGAAATGTCAATGTAGACCTACGAAAAACAACGTGCGTGGTGTTATTGTGCGAAACTTAACCAACACCGATGAGAGTACAAGCAAAAGACGTCATCCAAGAAGGTTTATCAATCGTAACAAGGCCAGCTCTTTGAACAATTCGAAACCAGAACTGAATTTCACGGTGGTATCAGATAATGGTGTTGTCGACACACATGATTCGTACCAATCAGATGCCGAAGAGAACGAAAATACAAAACGCACGGACAAACAAGTCTTAAATGTCACTTGGAAACAAGTCAGTGTTGCGTTCGATAAAATTTGTTTTGTCGTTTTCCTGTTAGTCCTACTTACGACAATGACCGTCACGGTTGTTTTCATTCATACTGGACTGATAGAAATGACATTTACGCCACCACCAATGTAGTATCAATAGCAGTAAGTTCAACGTTGAATATGTTATTTGTATGCAGAAATTAGAGTTTTTCAATTGGCTGTATTCGTAGAACAGATTATAGTCTGGTTCCCGTCCCCAGCCTACATCACTACTACAGTTTTACTACTGTAATTTTGTAGACGGTGCCCAGTCTATACAACGCTTCACAAACAGCCAGTAGTGGAAAACCCTAATCGGACATGTTGTAAACGACTTACTTGAATAATCATAAAACAACAGTGTATATATCGTGTGGGTATTTGCTATGACTGTGTCCATTATTGGTGTTTGTGATTATGTAAACAAAATTTCAGAAAACTGCAAATGATCAACTTTTGAAATGTTGAACTGAGTTCAACTTGCTGAAACAATTACTAGAGGCTGACGGTTAAAGTGCGACAACTAACTTGACATGCCAAGTACAAAAGATGTAGCATATATCTGGCAGTGTCGAGTATGCACATCGTTAGGTATTATTAGAGAGGTTGCGAAATCATCGTGTAACGTGTACATCTGCGTGAATACTACTTTTGAGAATTTCGTCATCCAGCTATTTGTAGTTTCTACTAATAACGGACGTGTGACAGACGACAATATAATGTGTACTATGTCACACTATTATGTGTATGCACGGGAAACCTAAGATTTCATCGCCCATGGTTTCAACACTAATTCTCGATTCACGAATAAATCATGTTACAACTGTCATGTGATGTTACACATACGCATGTCAATCTTAACTGCAACGTGCACGTAGTCGTACACGTTCCCATCGCAACCTCTCTAATGCTTGATGAAATACGTCTACAAATACTTATTAAATACTGATAGTCATAAGGAGTCACTAAGGACCATGTCCAAATGTTTGCCATTACTAATTGAAGTGATATACGTTATTTATAACCTATATAACATTCTCATTTTAGTTCCCTATTGGTGTCAACCTGAGGGGAATATAGATAGAGAGAGATAGAGATATATATTTGCCCCCTGTCCGTCAGTCCGCCTGTCTCACCGTCAGTCGAAAATCTCGATCCTAACTTAACTCAAACAGTTTTCAAGCTAGGTTTAAGAAACTAGGTATGTCGATAGGGGGAAATAAGGGGATAATGCACGCCTACATGTTATTTTTATTCTGACAAATATTGTGGTGGATATGGATACGGAAATAGTGAAATACGTCAAAATCTGGATCCTGTCTTAACTGTAACAGCTTCCTAGCTAAGTTTATGAAACTGTATATGTGGGTAGGTGCCTATAAGGAGATTATACACATCTAGATATTTTTATTCGGACAAAAATTGTGGTTGCCATGGTAACAGAAACATTGAACATTATTTGAAGATCATGGCTTCCAACCGGTAGGGGACTTTTGTATTGCTTGCAATTCTTAATGACTGGTTTACAATCGGTTTCATCACAATTTGGTGTTCAGCAAACTACCGTAAAAGCCCTTTCATTCGTTAGCATTCTAATGACGCCGCGACGTTCCACAAAATCGACAATGTAAGCACTGAGAGTAAGTAGCTGTTACGAAATTCTCATTCTAAGCGAGCGATATATACTGAACACCTCTCGTATAGACATTTATCACATAGATACCGTGCTCATTCATATGAGAACAAATGACGGAATGTTCAATGTTCTCCACCAAGTGTGATAACAAATGCATGACGTCAACTGCCTTTTGGCTCAAAAAACGTAACGTCATCGGCTTAAAATTCGTTATTTCGGACGTTCTTTTGATTCCGTAATTATGGTTATGTGATACAAAGACGTTGTTTTTGGGATCAGCATTTCCCAAAGGCTCGCTTAATAATCTGTGTTTTCTAGACTCGTTTAAGAAATGCTCATCTCTAAAGACAACTCTTGACGTATCCTATATGCATAATTATAAGTTTGTACTTGTGTTACTTTAAAACGTCTGATCAAGTTGCCAAAATCAAATCATTGTATCCATTCTGTGAACCAATAGATGATTTTATGTGTTTTATACAAAATATAGCATCTGCATAAACAAAACCCGAGATTTGATAAAAAATGTCCACCTGTTTTCATTGAATACAAATATGTAAATATTAAGATTATATTCAAATATGTTTAAAAGGCGACAATCCGGGCAATGTTGTGATAGGAACAATGCCAAACATTTTTATTCAAACATTTTGGTTATATTCTTCTGGTCATGTTCTATGACTTTGAGAATCATTGTCAGGTGGCTTTTTTACAATATGAATAATGTGTATTAAAAATGTTACCTGAAATCATGTTAAGGAGTGTATCTCTTCTTTGATTTTGTTATATGCTCTATTACATATAAACATTCAGTGTTGTATAAAATGCGTATGGCTTTTTGGTTGTTGTTCTTTCATGCATAAACGTTTTGGTTGTAGTTCTTTCTTTCATGCTTAAGCGTAGAAATACAAACGACGAGTAGACCATGTTTCCTCCTACAAACAAGCAGCTTAGCGTTCTAACAAGTCTCATATGTATACACGCTCCACCCCATTGATGTATTGCAAGACAACAGCTTCATCCTACAAACAACCAGCTTAGCGTTCTAACATGTCTCACATTCACGCTCCACCCCTATGATATATTGCCGGTCAGCAGTGGTGAGAGGTAAGTGAATTGATATCGTCCACATGCAAACCCCTGTGTATACAATCATATGTAAAAATAACATAAATCGGACAGGAAAGGCAGCGCTCAACAGAAATAGCAGAACACAAAGACACAAAGAGGAACAAACAAAAACGAACAATCACAGACGACAAGTTTACGCCAAAATAACCAAACAACATCTGAATGTGTGTATCATCGATGTTGTCAACGTTAAGAGTTGGTATAAGTTGAATAGCATCATACGTAGCATTTCCGTCATCTACATGAGATGGTGTTACTTTACATTCACCATATATTGCGTTTATATTTCAATATCCTTTCCGCTACCACGATTTTTTATGGGGCTAGATGAAATTCATATGAACCCTATACTCCGTCTCTGAGACATTATGGACTTGCAGCACTGATAAAAACTTGATACATCCGGATGCTGCACACCCAGGGTACTGTTTTATCAAAGCACTTACGAAAATCTTAAAGTTACGTTCGAATTTAAATTCTTTATAATTCTTTAACAACTGCAAATTGGTGATGGATATGGTTTGTAGGAGTTTATTAACTGAATCAGTATTAGTAATGCAGCTCCATTTACCACACTTTATAATTGTAAACAAATCATAAAGAATTTAAATTTGATCGTAAGATTACGATTTCCGTAAATCCTTTGATAAAACAGTACCCTGGCCGTTAGTGAAAGTAGGCAAACTTGTCAACATTTCGACTAAAGGTCACCGGAAATGACAATGTGACAGTGACCCTTGCGTGAATAACTTCTGTTTTATCCCCCACCGAAGGCGAAGGCATATAGTAATAGTATGCGTCCGTCCTTCCGTGCGTCCGTCAGTCCGTCCCATATTTTGTCCGGAGCATAACTCAAACTATTTGAGGTATTGACTTGAAACTTTGTATGTGAATAGATGGCAACTAGGAGAAGTACAATGACCAAGAACCATAACTATATATGGCCCAGTTGTTAAATTGTCTCCCCTTCTTTAATTTAGTTTTTTTTGTCCAGAGCATAACTCTAAAACTATTTGAGGTATTGACTTGAAACCTGGTAGGTAAATAGACAGCAACTAGGAGAAGTGCAGTGACCAAGAACCATAACTGTATATGGCCCAGTTTTGAAAAATCTCCCTTTGTTTAATTTTTAAATAATTTTGACATATTTCTGAGTGTCGCAGGTTCAAACCCCACTGGGAGCATGTTTGTTTTATCTATGTAATATTTTGTATTTAAATTATGCATTTATACTGTAATTTTGTCGTTCATATGCATAGTTATCAATGCATCAACTACGGAAGGTCGAAATGGCCATCGCCCCAGTCTGCATTAGTACGCTATGGTAGCGGAAAGGATATAGGAAGCTAAAGACATTGACCACTGCTTGAAAAGTTCTGCTGATTACATATACATGCACATTACATTCTTAAACATTATGATCCTAATAAATTATATTGACACCAATGATACAAGAACACCCCCTCATTTTTTATTTAATCGATGAGAATTTTAAATACATCAATGTCGAACTGTGTGTCGTCAGCTGCAAGAGGTCGAGAATATTGAATTTTCAAGCATTAAGACATGATAATATGTTTTCTAAACGGGTAAACGTAAAGATGATATTGTTTTGAGCTGTTGCAAGGACTGTGCTTCCACTTTTGTTGCCATCGTTGTTTCCATCCACTTAAATCCAACGGCGCATAAACGAGATGTGCTTTATTGATGTGTACGGCGGGATTCCGGCTACAGTACCGAAAGCGTTCGAGCTCACCTGACTTACGTCAAGCAAAGGTCATACATATACTCGTATTACGGAAGCATAGATACGCCACGGCATAACGATAAATCTTTTCGTGAAAATAAAGGGGGATTTCGTGAAAGCAGAAACAATACCACGAAGTCAGATAATATTAATTTTAATGAAAGGAAAACAATTACGTTAACACAAATAGTGCATGGTAGTGCTACAAACTGCCGAATCATCAATGTTAAACGTTTTATTCCTTGTTACTTGCGCAAAGCCTGCATTTTATGCCCCTACTATTTAAAGAATGAATTTAAAAGTTCATTTGAAAGGCCAAGCAAACGCAATATATGGGACCAAGAAGGACAACATCTAGGTCCAATGCGGGTACCCCATTGTGCGGGCAGAAACGATTTGCAGTCGGGTACCATGAGGGGTCATCTGGGATTGCATTGCGTCCGACATTTCACAATTTCATTAATAAGTAAAGTTTAATTTAAACAAATCTAGCCCAGCTATTGTCATGAAGTTTGAAATACAACGTGTGTTAATGTTAAAAGTTGAAATTCTTTAATGTGCCCGGTGTATAACACCGATACACGGCTTCCTGGCACTTCCAGATACTTTGCAGACCACACGGCCAGATATAGCGGGCAATATTATAAAAACGTGCACTATAACCCACTATCAGATTTCCTTATTAATCAATATAGTAGAAATAGATACACGCCATTATGGCTATTAAATAAACGAAATTGTGCAGTAAATCTTAGTGTGTGAATATACAATATAGTGTACGGTAGACACTCTTAATCGTATAAAATTAAGTTCGGGTATGTCATTCCCATTGAAAACCATTGAAGTGTATCGGTGATTACTGTAAGTAATTAGTTATGTTGATGTTGTAGATTACAAACACAGTATACAGTGTTAGACATTGTTAGGGTAGGATCATATAGGAATTTAATCCCACGGAATATATTGGTAATAACTAAGGTTGGTACTGTACTTACTTACTTAATTTGTGTGTTTGTGGTCTGGGTGTTTTCTCGTTTATTGTCTGTTCCTTTCTGTGCCTTCCATGTCCGACAGTTTTTGTAAAGTGAAACCTGACATATATTTATCCTTTACTCAATCATGTAGTGTAATTTATTATAGGTTATTACCAGAAAATTAATCCACACGTCGAATATCATCATTCGTTGTTTGGCAGGTATAATAGGGAATATCGCCAATTCATATGTTAAGTGTTCACTACCAGTCTAGTGGATAAATAAACACTAAAAACCTCGGATTCACCAATAGCTAGCTGGTGGGCACATTTGCATATGAATACCCCTTTATACAAACATGATCTCTCCTATAATGTGCGTATATCGTTGCCTTACCGTCTCGTAAAAACAAAGTGCTTTCAGACTTAGTTAGAAAATCGGAATATTTGGTAGATATGATAATGGGGCATTCATTTCTGCAATAGCCCCTGTGGCTCAGTGGTAACGCGCCAGCCTATACATAAATTACCAGATATGCTACTTTTGTACGAGTGTTCGAATCCATTTATTGTCTTTATTTTTTATCATATTTGTTCTTTTCATTTTCTCAACACTTTTAAATTACAAAGTCTAGACTAGATAAAACGAAAACAATACAATGAAAAATAAACAGAAAAAGCAAATTTATTTTCTATTAGAAAAGTCACGAGTTGGATTCGAACTCACGCATAATAAAAACATACTGAAGTAATTGAAGGCTCCTTGCGGGTAGCTTCAGCACAAGGGATTCATTACCTCAAACTTACGGCTCTGAGATGGTATAGCCATTCTGTCGGGGACACGACTTGCTTCCTCCGAGGTCGGTCAGCAAGTGTCTACCGGACCTGTTTTCGTACTGGATACCTCGCGCCAGTGACATTAGCCAATCAGCGACGATCAAGGCGAGTTCCGGTACGACGCATACTAGGGCCGCTAAAGTAGTAACCCAAAATCACTACAATACATTTGTTGCGACTGGACTTTGCGCTTTACTAACTGAGCTATTTCCTCATTGCGTATTGTGTTGTTTTAAATATACCTTATTAGTTTTCTTCAAGTGCAAAAGGTAAACAAGAATGTAAATGTTCTGGTACTATTTATAGCCAGGCCAATTTATCATTGTGCGATTATAATAGACCACAAATATCGTGAGTTGAGAATCGTTGTTTATCTTTGATGGAATATTCAGGTATAGAGACTAGTATTGTGTACGCAAATATCAATACGTTTTCATAAGTGATAAACAAATACGAATATCGACAGATGGGATACCCTGGGAGTCATTAATCTTCGGCAAGCTCATAGTATAGTACAGAGAATTGGAACCGATTCTCGACCTTCTTTTGTAATAATCGAACAGCTGATATACTAGTAGTGTCTATATTTATAAACCGGGTGTATGTTTTCCTAAGCGGGAAGTACCAGACAGACGTTGGAGGTGTAATACCAACACAAATCTATATAACCGATAATGCACGATTTGCTCGCAGAAATTTATATATTCAACGCAAGACTATTGTAATATATTGATACATAAAGGTCAGAGTCGAGTCAAAGTATCCGTGCTATAGACACGCGTACATGACAAGATTCTTCAAGCCAGAAGTTGTTATAACGCATTAACGACTGCAAATCAGGGAATATTCTACTCTCTCAGGCCATATATGTCTATCAATATATCTCTATATGCGCTGATTGGAATAATAAAAAACACAATGAATGTACCATATAACTCCAACGCGATAAATTGCAATACAAAACCAAACACAAAATCCGCTGTATTTATCGTTTCTGAATATTTAGGAGCATGAAAACTTTTTTTGTATTGCAATTTATCGCGTTTGGGTTATACATTTTAAATTAACGGGGTAGAGTCTTATCTATAATAAGATAGTGCATGTTCTTTCAAAAGCGTTTATTGTCTTCAAATTTAAGTTGTTCGATATAATAAGCATTATTTTAAGATGTACTACATTTACTCATGAGGTGAGGCACAAATAAATACCAGATAGAACAATGTTATCGAAACATGACAGTAATTTCATTGCAAATCTTGCTCGTTCACAAACAAAGTTAACATGACATTAAGAGTCTATACTTAACGTCAAATGTTGCGACCCATGGCATAAGTGTAACACAAACCGAATAACGTCAACTTTTTGCAAAGATCCGTAGTTTATACATGGTAAAAGGGGTCACCTAAATACAATTTGTTATCTGGGACATTGCCAAAAGTATAATAAACGAACTCTTACAATGAAATAATTATGAAACATATTTTTGAACTTGTATCATGTAAAATTTCAATCACCTTGCAAACCGAAAGTAGAAAAATGACAATGTTTCTCAAATATCTTTTAAAGTATACATTTTCAGTCAAAAACAAAATAAGAGTTTGTTCCCTGTAGTTATAATTTAAGCATGTTTTGCGTTTTGGCTCTTGACATTTTCCAATTTGTGTGTTTGTGAACGAGTACTGAAAGGCACGTACTTTCTTTGAAACAAACTATTTTTAAAGGGTTGCCCTTTTTTAACGAGTTATTGGTGGTATGTTACAGTGATAGTACACATACAATATAAGTCTGTCTGGTCCAGCCCTTTTATTTTCTTAAATATTCTGAATTATTGCTTACTATCCCCTACCACTTGTGTTCTCACTCTATTGCCTTAAGAAATGATTACGCTACACTGACGTTGACCTGTAGTCCGTCGATGATAACACTAGCCTTTGTAAAAAAGGATATTTCGATGTTCAATTTCGTTCAATCTTATGACTGTATGATAACCCCAATGTTTAACAGGTGGCTTTTAGACAAGTAAACATTTTGACATGAAAACACTACTGTTTAACATAATAAGTCAATGTTTAGACGTATCAACACCACATTTTGACATTCATTGTGTGACTTCAGTGTTCTACCATTTCTGTTGGTTGCTGTACCTGGTTTCGTACTTCAACATGAATTATTATAACTATATCTGATGTTTAGCTTCAAAACAGTTAACAATAATAATTTCAAACTGAACTAATCAATCAAGTCATCAAATCGCATTATTCTTCATTTTGATCAGACCACTGTTCTTGTTGTGCATTTCATGATCTGCTGTTTCTGTTGAATCCTGCGTTCCCTGTCCGATTTGTTTTTATATATTTTTGCAACACGTGTTCACTAGTCACCATTAATGCCTGTCTCAGTAAAGCGAGATACATAACTCCATCCGGCTTTAAAAGACGTATGGCCCCTTTTAGACCAGATTGCAAGTAATTTTATGTTTACAATAAATTTTGCAACACGTTTTTCGCCATTAACAACCGACTGACTAAAGCAAGGCACATAGCTATATCCTGCTATTTTCAAGATTAATGACGCTTTCTGGACTTAACCCTTGTGTCGTTTTACTGGGACATCCAATCAGACCTGCACTCGGTATGCGTTGTTCTTGTTGTTAATTCGTAAAAAATAGAAATTTGATAAGTTCATGTTACACCCTAAATAATGCATTATTTTTATTTCTAGGCATTGAACACACGGAGCTTAGCCCATTCGTCACCATGCCAGGAACTGTGGCCTTTAGTAGCTTGATGATTGCAATACTTCTCTGCCAAAACCCGGCTTTCTGTCAGAACATTTCAGATATCACAAGATTGATTAAAGACAAGGAGTTGAATTACGACAAGGGTGTTCGCCCAGTGATTAATCAATCAATGCCGATAACGGTATATTTATCGATCGACTTGTTGGCTATACAGGAAGTGGATGAAGTCCAGCAGACGATCACAGTGAATGCCTATTTCGGAATGTCATGGATGGACGAACGAATTGCGTGGAACCCACAGGATTACGGCTCAATTCATCAGTTTACAATTGAAAGTGATCGATTTTGGACTCCAACGCTTATGCTTACGAATAGTAATGATAAATTTGAAAAGATCGGTGAGCCCTGGTTACATGTGCGATTTGTGACAAATGGTCTCGCGTTTTATTACCCAGGAGCCATAATGAAAGTGTCTTGTAAACTAGACATCAGGTTTTATCCATGGGACCAACATGTCTGCTTCCTCTCGATTAATGCTTGGAGCCATATAGATACCGAATATTTATTACAAAACGTGACAAACAAAGTTGGCTTATCGGGTTACGCCGAAAACGGTGCGTGGAATGTCATCGGGTCGTACGTACGAACTAAAACTTACACCGGCGTAACTACCTATATAGTACTTATACATATTGAACGACAACCTACATATGTTCTGGTCAATGTTATCCTACCAGTCATTATTTTGTCTCTGTTAAATTTGATGATATATTTCATTCCGACAGATAGTGGAGAGAGACTGTCCTTCAGTATAACTTTATTGTTAGCTATTGCTGTGTTCCTTACGATAGTTGGAGACAATTTACCAAAGTCTTCGACGCCGATGGCAATATGTAGCTTTTACTTATTGACAGTACTTATAATTAGCAATTGTGTAACTTTGTCTATCATATATAGTCTTTGTTTGTATCACCGTGACGAGTCTGAACCAGTTGGCGGGTGTTGGAAGCGAATTGTTCGAGTCATGACATGTCAATGTGCCTCTAGAAAACGCAGTCATGTATACAAACATAAAACTAACGTGGAGAACACCAACTCTGAAATGACCTACGACATTAGAAACATTCCAACATATTCAGAAAATCGTATGAACTCAAGGCATATGTACCATACCAGATCACCCTCCAATCCACGAATCAAGTCAGTATGGCCGCCACATAATGGCGTCGTGGACAATAATGCTTCGTACCAAAGTGTAAAAGATGAATCTAAGGAAGTGCATAGTGATAATCCGGGAACTGATACAACTTGGAAACACGTCAGTGTTGCATTCGATATAATGTGTTTCATATTTTTCCTGTTAGTTCTTCTTGTGACCAAGGTCGTCACTTTTGTTGCGATATATACTGGGCGTGAAGAGCTAGATCTTGAGGAGTTTTTTAACAATTTCCAGTTATAGTTACTGTGATAATATGCTTATTATTATCATAATTTCAATTAATTTGTCATTTTACTACTCACTTATAACATTGACACCTTAATATAGTAACAGACACACAACCGTCGTTATTGTATTGACCCTAGTTTAATGTTTATGAGCTATCGACTTTCTATAGGTCGCGTTGTAATATAGGACTTCGTTAGTTCTGTTTGTTGTTCAATGACATTATCAAATATACAGAGGAAATCTATGTATTATTATACTACGTAAACTGTTGTCATGAAGTTAACACACGAGTATATTTAAGCGCGCAAAAAGTTATGAGTACTCTGATTTGTAGTGCAACATTTTGTCTTGTTTATTATACAATGTATTAAATTCTTATTCATGTTTGTCATGTGTTTATGTATCCAATATTGTTCAATTTGCCTGATGTAAGTATGAATCTTGAAATAGATAAACATTCAGATAAAATACACGTGCTCAACAATGTCTTAGTGCAAAACTAACATCATATATTGTCTAGGCATTGTCAATCAATGCAATACTCGCACTCAAAACACACAAAATGACCAGGGGTGGTATTCAATATTGATCTGATTGAGAGAATAAGGATTGCCAATCATATCACCTGTTACTGACAAATAGTTTAATATGGTGTGATCTAATTGGTTGTCCTTATCCTTAAGTCAAGCCAGAATTATTATTATTATACAATATTTATATAGCCCTTTTTTCATGTATATACACGTTCAAAAGTGCTGTACAATCACGATTAAGTTAGGGAGAAAGTAAAAGTATCTGTCTATTCCTGAGAAATAATGGAGACGAGGCCCCGAAGGGGCCGAGTTTCCATTATTTCTCAGGAATGGACAGATACGCGGACTTTCTCTGACTTAAAATACACCATGTTGTCAAATGTTATTTTTATTTTATGTAAATTTGGAGTAAATTTCATAACTGTTATAAAATATATGTTTACTAAAACAAGTCGTCCCTCATGTACCCCTTATAGATAATCAAAACACAAACTTGACCATGCCAGACCGAGTAGATCATGCTTGTTCGTGAAACCAGTGGAATAATACAATAACTCTCCATTACTCTAGTAATGGAGTGTGGTCCATGAAACATGATTGTGTAGTTATTTGTGTGTCACATGATCAAGCCATGACGATGTGGTCACTTATTCGGTGTCACTGGATGAAATAACACGATGGACTTATTAAAATGTTTATGATGAAACTAGTGTTCTAATAGTTCAGTGAATATATTTCTGTGAATAAACAATAACTGGATATTTAAATATTGATGAAACATGGTGGACATATATTATGTTTATCATAAAGACGCTGCATTTTCGTGAATTTGATGACGAAAACGCCAATGTACGATGACAAAAACACGATCATTTCAAGTACGGTATTATTATAGCATATTATCACACTTATTGCTCGCGTTTTCGTCATCACATCTTCACGTTCGTGCTTTCGCCATCCTGCTTTCAAGATCTTGCGTTTTCGTCATCATATACATGTATGTTCTTGTGTCTCATTACAGATAATCAAATTCAAAGGCGCTGCATGATCTATTGGAATTTTATATTCTTTTGCATAAAAATGTGTGTAATGCAAGATCGATGAATTCATGAAACCTTGTTTTTTTCTGTATTTATCTCGTACTGTACAGTATGAATATGTTGTGTTATATTGCACAACAAGTACATTTAGTACTACATATGTGTGTGTATACACAGAGTGGATACCTCTCCATTATTTTGTTACACATTCATTCAAATGTGTAAACAAAGTAATGGAGAGTTATTGTTAATAAAGTCTCCATTCCTGAAAAATAATGGAGACTTATTGAATGGCTTAATCCGTTAGGTGTATTTTAAGACATGGTTAAAACAATATACATAAATTATACAACTATGGACAAATTTAAAGGTCGACACATCCACCACTCATTTATGCAAACAGGTAAAACACACAATATGAAATGGTTCAAGTCCGGTTGGCTTCGTAAGCTATATGGCCAGTCCACACGCCCAATACTCCAACAGTCGGTGTTTCAAGAACAGCGTCAGGTACCACTGCTAATACAAAGTACTTTCTTTAAGAAGTAAAAACCTAAACACATTATCATCCTGAATAAGCTTTTGTAAAATAGTGCGTTTTCAGCGATTTCTTGAATGAAGGTAGTGTTTTACTGTCTCTGAGTGTTGTTGGCAGTGCATTCCATAGCTTCTGTGCTGCAGCCGTGAAATATCGGTCACCGTACGTGACAGTCCTCATCCTTGGCACAACTAGACGAACAGAGTCATTCTGAGACCTAAGCTGCCTTTGTGGAGTATATACTTCCAACATACTTCTGATGTAGCCAGGGGACTTTCCATGTAGTGCTTTGAAAACATGAGTCAAGACCTTGTACTCCACTCTGTATTGTACAGGTAGCCAGTGAAGATCCTTCAGCACAGGAGTGATGTGATTGTAACGTGGTATCCGTGTGATGAGGCGGGCAGCTGTATTTTGAATATTTTGTAGTTTGTTCAGAATGATTTTCGGGGAGCCGCAAAGTAACGTATTGCAGTAATCCAGTCTCGATGTTACTAAAGAATTAATAATAGGGATTTTGTTGCATCAACAGTCAAATATTGTCTGATTTGACATATTTGTCGGATCTGCATGAAACACGATCTTGAGACAGAGTTTACATGTTTATCCATGTCCAAATGTGAATCCAACATGGCACCGAGGTTTCTCACCATCGACGTTGGTCTGATCACTGCGTCACCAACTTTCACCGTGAGATTCTCGGCTGCACTAGCATTCCTTTTCGGTACAAACAGGATTACCTCTGTTTTGTCTGCGTTAAGTTTCAGCAAATTTTCTTTCATCCATTGCAAGATGTCCTTCAAACAAGCTTCAATTCGTTGTAGTGTTTCATCACGCGAAACGCCGTCTTTTGGTTTGAATGCCATATACAATTGTGAGTCATCAGCGTAGAAATGATGTTGCAGTTGATGCTTTCTGTATATTGCACCCACTGGTTTTGTATACATTATGTAGTTCTTCGGGCCAAGCACAGAACCCTGAGGAACACTATAGTTCATCAGTACTTGCTTTGAAAGTTCACCATCTATACAAACAGTCTGGTAACGTTCACACAGATAGGATTTCATCCATTCTAATGGCTTTCCTGTTATACCGAAATGGTTTTCAAGTCTGCGTAGGAGAGTGGTGTGATCAATGGTGTAAAATGCTGCTGATAAATCAAGCATTACCAGGACTGTAGCTTTATTCTGATCTAGAGAACAAAGGATGTCATTTTGCACACGAAGTAAAGCAGTTTCAGTAGAATGGAATTTTCTATATGCTGATTGACGTTCTTCGTGAAGATTATGCAGTGTTAAATGCTCTTCTAGTTGAGCATCAACTACCTTCTCAAGAACTTTAGAAATGAAAGGTAAGTTTGACACAGGTCTTTAATTTTTCAGCACATTTTGATCAAGGCCTGGCTTCTTTATCAGAGGTCTTATTCTGGAGCTTTTGAAAGCCATTGGTACATAAGCATTTTCAAGTGATGCATTAAAAATTCTTGTTAAAATTGGCAGTAGTTCATCTAAGCAACCCTTCAACAACCATGTTGGTATTGGATCAAGTTCACAAGATTTACATGGTGATCTATTTATCAGTTTTCGGATTTCTTCCTCAGATGTTAGGGAAAACTCTGATAGTTGCTCTTCTCTGAAAGGTGTTTCGAGCTCAGCACTGTCATCATGTTGGTTTGACTGAGTACTGGTAGCTATTTCAGTACGTATTCCTTCGATTTTGTTTATGAAGAAGTCACTGAAATCCTGTGCAAGCAATTTAGCAGGTTTGCCAGATGGTAACACAACTTCCTTTTCTTCATTCATCAGTTATTTTGAACAAGCCTTTCTGATCACGACCACAGGACTCTACCTTCTCTGTGTAATAGCTTACTTTGGATTGTTTTAACAGTTTGTTGACTGCTGAACATTGGTTCCTATATATTTCATGATCTATTGTCAATTTAGTCATTCTCCATTTTCGCTCAAATTTTCGTCGCAGATGTTTGGCGTCGTGTAGATCTTCGGTGTACCAAGGGCATGAGTGTCTTAAAACTATGGTTTGGGATTTCAGGGGAGCATGCTTGTCAATTAGTGAACAAAGTCCATGGGTATATACCTCAACAAGTTCATCAACGTTTGATGTGTGCAGTCCACCTTCCAAAACATCAGAGGATTCAATGTCTTTTTTGAATTCATTTATGTCAATTGATTTTAATTTTCTTAAATGCACTGTTTTTCTAATAGGTGCAGGTTTTGCAGCACATGCTTTAAACACTACTGCAAAATGATCACGTGACGTCTTTCCACTGTTGTCAGGTAGACCCGGATCGGATATTTCTACATGTGAGACAGAACTGTCGGTGTCTCTGGTAATTACCACATCCAATGTGTGTCCAGCCACGTGGGTTGCCCCAGTAACGTAATGTCGATTGCTGATAGAAATAATGCTTAACTTGGAAAATGAACAATGATGGATTATTCGCTGAAATTGTATTATATTTCATGTAGGAGCAAGTTGTGTTTTTGTTCAAGGAATGGAAATCTCAAATATTCATACAATACTGTAAAATCTTTATTTTTCGAGGGAGTTGAATTTTCGTTGATTTTGTTGTTGAAGTCGACCACGAAATCCAAGCCCCACGATTAATCAACCTGTCAAATTCAGACTTGAGTTTATCCTTTCATGTTCTATAATCCACGAATTTACGATCCCACGAAACTTGATACCCACGAAAATATGTGATTTTACAGTATATAATTATATTTTGACATCCTGTGATTCAAAACAGAAACATGATACACCGAGATATACCACACATCCTCTATAGAGCAACACCCTGTGTGAGCTGTAAATATATTGGCCATCCATTGTTCAGAGGTTGTTGCTCTACAGAGGTTAAATGTATAAGAAATGTCAGCTAAGGGAAATGTATAATGTGTTGTTAAAGAGATTGTTGCTCTGCAGAGGGCCGCTCTGGAGAGGGCTGTACTGTATATATCGCCGTTAACAGTATCGTAGTACGTATAAATTCTAATAAGTGTTCGCGTATTCATATGGTTATCTGGTATGATGACCTAGAAAGGGGTAAAACTTTAATATGCTTTAACCTTTGAAGTAACTACAGTAAATATACATAACATATTACGACCACGTGATTATGTTGGTGTATATACTGTAATTGACCATATGTTATACTCATCATGGTATCTGTTGGGTATTCGAAACACTTTTTACCTGAGACGACATCATTTTTAATTAGATAAGATGTATTTTCTTATCTCCAAACATGGTTATAATCTGATAGATCTAAATTAGCTATTACCCGGAATCCTTCGTCCTGCTAAGTTTCGTCTTTTCAGCGACAAAATTGGAGAAAATTAACGTAAATTATAAACAACTGTTTTGCTAATAAATCATTTTTACTTACCTTTTTGTTATTGAATTTATGGTGCAATTTACATATCATACAACATTTTAGGAGTCCGTCCGGTCCGCGACACTCTCGTTCCCCATATGGTAATGTTTACGACGTAATGCAACGTTCTTGTACTACGCTCTGGTTCATACGTCGTAATTTCTACCTATTGACAAAGCAAGTGTGTTTACGCTGCTTCAATCAAAACACTTATACAAACGTTCTCTTGCATGTCTGCAGTGTTTACTTTCTCATTTGAATTTTAGGTAGGGAGCTGTGACCAATAGGTAGAGCGCGCACTTCGGAATCGAGTGGTTCCAAGTTCGATACCCGTCAGCGCCACTGCTTAATTTCTCTGAGCAAAAATAACTCACAATGCTTCACACGCCAAATGTATGAATTGGTACCTGTGAAGGATGGTGTATGTACATGATCGATATTTCTGGGCATCGTACCTCGATGTTGGTTGCACACCAACCAGGAGAGAAATAGTCTCCACAGGGAGACTCAAACGCAGGTTTCCTAAGGTAGCCCAATGATCAGGGGAGGTTAAAATGTCAAAGGGTGGCTGAACGGCTGAACTGGTGAAATATCAACCCTCGCAAATTGGTATTTCTTTATCAGGAAATGTGCCACCTGTGTTATACAGCCCGTACGTATTGTCAAACAGTCATATTTGACGTATTTCTACCGCGTATAACCAAATCACTGTATGAATAATTGGTATACTATACAAATCAATTTGTATGACTTATTGTGATTGAAAACATCTGTTATTTCCGATCACTGTACGACTTACTGCAAGACGTGTACTCCTTGTTGCGATAACCGGATGTTGACTCGTTTGACACCGCGATTTCGTCACTTACTGTATGTTCCTTACGTCATGTTAGACTGAATTGATTAATGTTTACAACGTTTTAAGCTTTAATGGACTTCAATCAAATGAAATGGTATGTAAATAACAACGCATCGCGCAGGAAATGCGTTGCTAGACATTAATTATGTAATAACTTATGAAACCGGCAAATGGTCCTTACGATTGATATTAGGTTCCAATTCATTATAGAAGTATGGACGTGTTGTTCCAGATTTCAATAGTTGCCAATAAACTTTTCCTGTATTGACGTAGTAAATGAAAACTGCGTAGAACACAAATTTCTGATAAAGCGTACAGAAGCGTGAAAATAGGACTTGTTTATGTCAGCTGGCTATTACACTGGCACTGATAATTACTTGATATATTACCACAAGTGGTCAAATAAATAGTTGTGTATGGGCATCAGTTAATAGCGTATATAAGTTTAAATTGATGAACTGTTCAACAGTATGTTTTAACCAGAACGACATCGTGCAGTGAGTTGCATTGGAGGAAGCTAAAGACTTGTATCAGCTTTATTATTGATCTACGCATGGTACGTATTTATTATTTTTATTTGTTTTTCGTTAATTTTCAGAGTAACCGCTTATATGTATTATTGTTGCGAAGAAAAGAAAAACAATTTTATCCAGCATAGAAGAGCGCATAATTATGTAAGTACCAGAATTTTAGAAGGCTGCGATATTTGCACAAATGTTCGACATTTTCTCAATGTACACTTAACAAATAAGTGTGCATGTATATATTTACCCGTAGCTCGGTCAACATGTCGTCGCCTTAATCTAAAAGTGTCCTATCTACCAATTTCAATTTTTCGAGAAAATGAGGTTTGAAGATTCACACTCCCATATCTTTATAACGTTCCGTCCGAATTAAAACAAATTTTAGAACATAATGAATATGTACGAATGGTTTATTATCTTGCTATTACTTTTATGATTTGTATAGGCACATTCATGTAATTAGCAAAATTAATTTGGAGATAGAACAAAATTTCGAGAAATTTTGATATTTTCTTTACTCTTAAAGTGCGTTTATGGAGATAGCGCAACATAAGGCAACTTTTAGCTGAAAAACAGTAAAGGAATGCAAGTTCAACTAATATTTAAGCTAATACTATTTGTATGATAATTATAGCATGATGCAGGATATTTTCGCAAATGATTTTGAGATTGTATGCATTCTCTTTTTTGATTGTATGGTAACCTTAAGTTATGAGATGTTGACGGACTGACATCATAATTGATGTTCATCATCCTTATTTAAGAGTTCTATTCGTCATCTGTTTTTCAATTCGTTAACAAATGTTTTATTGTTTAAACCATCTCGCGCTCATCGTCTTTAAATGTATTGCCTTCATCACTATTACCAGCATTCGACAAACTGGGATCACTCTCGATCACCGCACTGTTAATGTCAACTCAAAAGCATTGCAATATTGCTTGGGTTCATACTCTTTATTATATTCTATTATAGAATGTACCTCCTGAAATTCCACGACTTTCAAAATTTTAGTTAATGCACAAGTCGTATTGACCAATGCAAAATCAACAATAAAGTATTGCCAAAGACACGAATTTCGGCTTATAAGATCCAAACACTTTGTGCCTGTTCTGGCCACTTTAATCAATTCGTACTGGTGAATTAAGCACAAAATAAGTAAGTTGTAGCTGAAGTTATTATTCAATACTGATGAATTACAAAATACGAAGTATGATTTCAGTAGGTAAGGAATGTAGAAATAAGCATTTATCGCAACTTTTTACAACTTATTCGCGACGATTCAGTGTATGACAACACTGTATTTTAAAAACCAAAACATGATCAAATGTATAATTATACTAGATCTAGTACATCTTGTGCCAATCGGCAACATCTATCTGTACAGATCAAACATTAATCACGACATGCAACCTATCCAAAAATAGATATCCGAAAATATGTGTAAGTACCTTAATCTGATTAAAGAAACATTGTGCCATCCGACAGAGGAACTAATATTATGATACGAATCCCAATTATATATTTAATCACATAGTACTTACATTTTCAAAATGCCCTATATCTTTCACACATTCTGGCATTAGAAATTTCTTCTCCGGAAGTTAACAATATACCAGCAATTTTCCAAAATATTGCAGGGGTCACGTGGGCAATTAAAGCTTGTTGATTGGTCCATGTCATTTCTTACTCTTAAACTGTCCTATGTGGTGGATATACGACAAAGTACACGCTAATGACAGGTGAAAAATGTGGAGATAGGGCAAAATACGACCCGCTTAATCGATTTATATGACGTATAATTATCAGTGTAGCAATATCACGTGACTTTTGACTACAGTTACAAGAAGAAATTTGTAAACATTAGAAAATAAAATAGCTATAAGTATTTTATTTCTTCATCGATTTCTATGTAATATACGCCACGCTAAGGGGACAATTATTTGCTTTCGATGAAATATAAAATCTTTTTCAGCGTCTGTGTCGTTTTGCCCATTACCTTATATTTTACGGAAAGCAAATACTTTTCCCCTTAGCGTGGCGTATATTTTATAGAAATTGATGAAGAAATAAAATACTTATGGATATATTTGTGTTCCAATGTTTACACATTTCTACTTGTAACTGTAGCCAAAAGCCACGTGGTATTGCTACCCTGATTATGCATGTCACCAAGGGCTTAAAAGATAGAGCAAAGTAAGACTAACCGAATGGTGTATTTATCTCATGTTTGGCAAAAATGGAGACAGGAAACTTTAAGAGTGAGACGACGATGTGTTTGGACTTGCTGCAATTTTCAATATAATTATGCAGCTTGAATATGTGGAACCACAGGCCTAAGAAATTATATCACAAAACAGAGTTTTGAAATTCCCAATGAAGAGCTCAATACTAGTTAAGAGGACACATTGGCAGAAGAGGCCCTAATAGCAGCAAACAAGAATGACACGAGGACTTTGTACAACATCACGAGGCAGCTTACAGGACGACAGGGAGACACCATTAAGGAATGGAGACATCTTGGCGAACCCAGTTGACCAGATGATCACTTCCACACTCTACTGCATGAGTTCTAGGTACAAGACCGTCCACAGCTCGAGGATATCCAAGAGCTTGAAGTCAACACTGGCCCCATCAACATACAAGAGGTTCACTTGTATAGATAGATATATATATATATAGATAGATTATATCAACTTTATTGTCATATGGACAATTTTACACCACTATGGTATACCAGAGAAGAGTGTAAGCATTATTCGGAGTATGCACAACAATTATACAGCCTGTCGGGTCGTCCACGACATGGAGCTATCCCCCTTCAGTGTTGACTTTGGAGTGAGACAAGGCTGTAAATTGTACCCACTTATTGTCTCTTTAGTGATCGATTGGGTGATGTGTGTATGTCCGTCTGTGTGTGTGTCACTCAAGAAAAGTTAACAATTTAAAAACATAACCAAAAATTACTTATCGTTTACTGTACGAGGGGTGTTCGATATGTATTGTCACTTGCGTCACAAATTAGAAACTTCGTTGATATCTTTAAATATATTTACATTTCTGGAACCATCAAGATTTCCGCAATATTTTGTGAAAAAAAAAACAATAAAATTTAATTACCAGAATGTTGTTTCTGTTGTCTTTTCAAAGGGCTAGTAATAGACACTGCGACTTTTTGCGAATATCTGTCGATTAAAACTTCCTTTCGGGAAATATTCCTATTCCACAACTATCATACCGTAAATAATCTAAATTCCTTCGATAAAAACATGATTTGCTGTAATTGATTGCCATTTTGAACAAAATAAGAGCATTTCAAAAACGCGAAAATAGGTGTCAAAATTAGTCAAAAAAGCATGCTATTTTTCATTGACAATTTTCGATTAGTTTTATTGATTGGAATTTGACATATCATACATGTATGTAAGCCATAGACCATCAGCATTGATTTCTAGGCAGAATTTGCGATCAAAATACAATTGATATGAAGTTATTGGTGCGTGAAACAACAAGCATCATTTGGCATAAATAAGAGTGATCTCCCTTGTTTTGGCCGTCTTACTCGTAGACAACAAATAATTTCATTTTGATTTAAAGTTCTAATGGAAGTATTAGGATCCAGTTATCGTATCGTATGTTGCAGTTTAACGAATACTGACATTTATTTTTCTAAACAACTACTGCAAAGATGACACAAATTTACCTTAAAATGAACATTAGGCCAGTGTACCCGAGCGTACCCTCTTCTAAGTTCAATAAATTATTTAATTGTTGACGAAAGGCTATGTACTTTCCCAGATATAGAATAGAAACATACACCTTTTAGACAGTAATGGAAGAATCCTTCTAAATAGTGTCATAGAAAAATGCAACCGACAGTGACAATACATATCGAACACCCCTCGTATGTTCACCTTAGTTTGCATAAAAACAATGAAACTACTGTCACTTGTTAAAGCTATTGTTAGAGACATGCCAAAATTGTACGCATATATACATTGCGGCGAGGATCTAACAAACGTCGCCTGAATAAATACGGTTTGTTATCGTCTTGAACAATATACATCGTTTTTCCTATGCTAAAATAATCAGTATTGTACATATTTGTACAATGATTTAGTATCGTAAACTATAAGTTTGTGTCGACTGTCCACGACCGTGAGTACTTTCAGCGGAATTATTACCTGCGAGCTTGAGCGAGCAGGTATATTGGATTGCCTTAAGTAAAAAGTCCATGGAGGGGCACGTGACCTGTTCTCGATGGTTTACGATTTCAAAAAAAAAATCCCAAAAAGATGCATTTTGTAAGAATGTCGTGAACCAGACTAATCAAACCGGTCGTTACAAGATTTCAAATTTTTCTTGAACGAAAATAGGTTATCTTACGCAAAAAGATGGCTGACGTATGTCGGCCCGGGCAAGTCGAAATTCTTAGAAAGAACTACAAAATTATCCTTAAAACCCGTCCCAACGATAAAATATACACGCAACTCGATTTAAAAGAATATAAAACACGAGTTCAGATCGTTTTATCGTTGGATAAATTCTTCGCTAACGTTTCATACTCAACTCTTTCGTACCACTTCCCAGCGTTCGTACTCAACAAATTCGTACCCGGCACTTCGCTCTTTAAATTATATTTCGGATTTTTTTAGGATCAGCGGGTAAAATAAGTGTTGGTTGTTTCCCTTGATAAAATTAACAACATATACAGTTTCTTTTGGTCTCCAGAGTCATATAAGGAGAATTACCATTCAGTGTTAATGTCTATTCAGAGACTTAAAATTCTAAATGTCTATTGTCATGGAATTATCGGAATTTGTTTATGATCTTTGATATTGTTGAACACTGAAAACATGTCTTATGATTATACCTTTAATGGACTGATACGAGGTTTTATTTATAAGAATATATGATTATTATATGGAACAAGGGAGTCATAATATGCAATTATGTGTCTTGAAAATTGGTTTGTTATACATGAAATTATTTGACAATTTGTTGATAAATTTCGTATGTCAAATGATCGTGCATATAGTTTTCCCAATTTGAAAGCTACCTGCCTATCGCGCTTATTTTTTCACAATTTTGAGATTTTCATGCTTAATTATATACACATCAGCTGTTGAATTATGCAGATAGAAGGTCGAGGATCCTGTCAATTCTCTGTCAAA
Organism: Spisula solida; assembly: GCA_947247005.1. Lineage (NCBI taxonomy): Eukaryota > Metazoa > Mollusca > Bivalvia > Venerida > Mactridae > Spisula > Spisula solida. The sequence goes on along the minus strand of OX365947.1, from coordinate 35,518,161 downwards.
TGAAGTCGGTACATCATTTGCTCGCAGGAACTATTTGACTTGTTGATAGCCGCCCTTGAGGCGGCTATCTTATGGAATACCAACCAAATTGCTCCCCTGTACGTGAAAGGACAAGTTACTGATAGTTATTAAAATGAATAAATTTGTTTGCGTGGATATTGAAGCTATTAATTGATACCTGTACAAACACATTTAAATTCTCATTGATCCCACCATAAATGACTTTTTTTGGATGGATAATGTTCGTAATTAAAATAAAAAATGTTTCCGTATTAATAATTTAATTGCTGATCCCTTTTTGCGTAGACTAGCTGAGGTGTCTATTTTTTTCTACTACTGAACTGATCGCTAATTTTATCGATAGTTGTATTCGTTTACCAATGATGCTGATGTTTTCGCATGAAAACAATAATATAGAGTTTCATATAAATTTTCTTTTTTTATCAATTATAGATAATGAAAAGAAAAGAAATTGCTGAAATTTAAACATTAATTTGATAAAAAAAATGTTGAGTCGCCGGAATTAGTCTATTCATAAATTCTGTACTATAAATAGACTTGTTTAAAACGCCGTCAAACTACCGAATCTGCGGTCACAGAATGGGTAGTCTGGATTACCTCCCCTATCACTACTAAACAAATATAGAACGACAGGGAACCAGACTACAGAATGGGTTGGCTTCCAAAAGTTTAACGGTAACATATCAGTATTTTAGCAATTATTGTGATATTGTGCTGTTTATTGTGATTATATAAGTAGTTTTCTTATATATTATGAACAATATCTTGATGATTTTAAAGTTGCTTGATTTGGCCGCACGTGCCCGCAGTTTGGCCGCGTTTTAAACATGACGGCGGAAGTAGATATATTATTTTGATAAAACTTTACTTATCAAAAATAGCCGGGAATAAGTGAATACAAGACGCGAGTACTTGTTGAACAAGGACAATCTTCTTTAATACTCATAACGAACGTAGTTATGCAATTTCATCAACATCCGATACAGACCTTGAAGTAAGTCACTGTCGTACTCGTACCGATTCGACCCAAAATGTTAAAAAATGTAAACAACTTTTGAACAATGTTATGCATCTATTGTGCATTGCTATTTCGTTTTGCACGCCAATTGTTTACATCAGTACGAGGCATCGTGTGCTACACTGTAACTGTACGAATTTAACACTATTGAAAACTGTTAAATAAATGATAAAATCTGAAATCTTATAAAAGTTCAGTAACCAAAATGAATAAATATCACAGACTTATGACATTAGATTGATTCAGTCGAGCTGGGCAGTCTTGGATGAGCATCGTTAATCATATGCTCGTGAAATCCTTTTTAACAGTATGTTGTCGATTATCTTCCTTATCTGCATGATGGTCGGGCCAATTTTTTTTCTTACCCACATGATTGACAGTCATGCCAATTATTATTTTCCTTATGCGTCTGACAGTCGTCCCGATTACTTTGGTTATCCGAACGACAGTCGTACCAATTATTTTCCTTATGCGCATGATGCTCGTGCCAATTTTTTTCATTATCCGCCGCACGACAGTCGTACCAATTATTTTCCTTATGCGCATGATGGTCATGCCAATTATTTTCCTGATGCGCAAGACAGTTGTGCCAATAATTGAATTGTTTTTCTTATCCGCACGACAGTCTCGTAAATTATTTTCCTTATTTGCACGATGATTATACTGATTAATTTTCTTATCCGCACGTCGGTTGTGCCGATTATTTTCCTTATCCGCACGACAGTTCAGCAAATAATTTTCCTTATCCACACGACGGTCAAAATGTTGTCAGTCCGAATGAATATTTGTCAGTATGAATGAATATTTGTCAGTTCGAAAAAAATATTAAAATGAAAATAGACCTAAAGTTGTACCTTTTAAAAATTTTAATTGCTTTATTGAGAGCTAAATAATTTAGAAATGCATGTTTAGCTTTTAACATATTTAATAAGTGATTGCCAAAGGACCTAATTTGTTGTTTACCTTTTTACAATAACCTGAATGAGCATAGCTATAAATTTAACCTCTGTAGAGCTGAAATACCTCAAAATGACAGCCAATATTTTCAGCTCCCAGAGACTGAGAGTGAAGTAGAAAAACCCTAGGTACAATGTAACTGCACCGTCATCGAATCCCAAGTCCGCATTTAAAATGCAGGAGGGCCTAATTGTGTATTTTTTATGCTCCCCGAAGGGTGAGCATATAGTCGCTGCTTTGTCCGCCCGTCTGTCCATCCGTCACACTTTTGTCCGGGCCATAACTTGAAGAGTATTAGAGATATCAATTTGAAACTTCTTATGTGAATAGACCTCATTGAGGGGAAGTGCAGTGCACAAGAACCATAACTCTTGATTGCATATGTTTTTAGTTATTCCCCTTTGTAATTTTTCATACTTCATTCTTGTCCGGGCCATAACTTAAACAGTATTAGAGATATCAATTTGAAACTTTATCGGTGACTAGACCTCATTGAGGGGAAGTGCAGTGCACAAGAACCATAACTCTTGATTGCACATTTTTTGAGTTACTCCCCTTTCTATTTTTTTTCATACTTCATTCTTGTCCGGGCCATAACTTAATTAGTATTAGAGATATCAATTTGAAACTTCATAGGTGAATAGACCTCATTGATAGGAAGTGCAGTGTGAAAGAACCATAACCCTACAATATATATTTTTGAGTTATTTCCCTTTGTAATTTTTTATACTTAATTCTTCTCTGGGCCAGAACTCATACAGTATTAGAGATATCAATTTGAAACTCCATATGTGAATAGATCTCATTGAGAGGAAGTGCGGTGCACAAGAAACATAACTCTTTATTGTAAATTTTTGGAGTTATGGCCTTTTGTACTTTTATACTTACTTCTTGTCCAGGTCATAACTCCTTCATTATGGGAGGTATTGATTTGAAACTTTATAGGTGAATTAATCTCATTCAGGAGAAGTGCACCTTTATTGTTTTTTAATTATTTCCCTTTTTCATACAAATTAATGCTTGGCAGGTCCCTCACTTGAACAGTATTGATGGCATTTGATTGAAACTCAACATAATGGTAGAGGAAGTGCGGTGTCAAAGAACCAAAATTCTACATTATTTTCTTTTTTTACCTGTATCTGTAATAAGTTATTTCCAATTTTGGGACAAACACTTGCTTCGGGAAGCATAATTCGGTTTTACCGATTCATTGTACTCTACATTTACTTTAATCCAATAAATATGTGGAACTATCAAGTACTTCAAATTTATTTTGAATTATGTTAATAATCTGGTGACATTGCAACACTGCACATCCAATTGGTCAAAGGAATGATGACTAGTTTCCAATACCAGTAAGCTATTTAGAATGGTCACATAATAATGTTTCAGTGATTTATAATGTGCTTGTAATTGTATATATGCGAGGGTTGCATGCTACATGTATTTACGTGTTTTTACTTCATATCGTGCAGCATGTGTATATAAGAACGTTTTGCTCATCCATATAGAAATGCATTTGTAAACGAAATTGCTGTTAAACAATAAGTAGAAATTAAAAGATCTGTTATACAATACCGTTACTTATACTCAATGAAAAGTTAGGTACTATCCTATCAATTGACTCTTATATTTAAAATTCACGTTACACTGTGTTAAAAGCCGAACACAACTATGTTTTAACCTTACTGAGAAGTCACAACTTTAACAATATTCAGATGCACACACTAGAAAACTTTTGTACCGATAGGTCATATTGTATACAAAATACAGAGATATATATAAGTGGTAACTTTTCAGTGACTCCCAGTTTATAATGTCAAATACCTGTGTATATTGGAATATTTCCCGCTCAATCATCTATCTGAATGAAACGTTAGAGATTTCAGTCGTTTAGAATAATTTATAACACCGTTGCTTGATATAACAGTATTCATGCCATGTAAACCACAAAATTGCGGTTACTTTGATGCATTGCATCACAAATTTGTCTTGTTATTATATTGGATTGCCAAAAATAAAATGACCATGGAGGGGCACGTGACATGTTCTCGATGGTTTACGATTTCAAAAAAATATCCAAAAAAAAGAAGCATTTTGTAAGAATGTTGTGAACCAGACTATTCCATTATTCCATGCGGATGACATCGGTCTTTATCGCATAACAATAGTTTATTTACCAAGGAAAGCAGAACTATTCCGAAATTTCACTGTGAACGCGAGACCACGAATCTTAACAGCAGGTGTCTGCAGCTGCACAATTATCCCGGTCAATAATGGACTACATCCCGTAGAGAACACATCGCTAGATTAACAGAAGCATGATATTGATACATGATAAATATTTTCTGATTATTTTGAATTTGTTCATTCGTTCGGCACATACATTTAACACAACCAAATAATTGGAGGATATTTGTTTGTTTAAATTGAATGCGATTTATATCTCATCATGGCATTTGTTGTTAGATTGATCGGTATTGTCCGATATTACATGTATTGGAATTATTTTGAAAGAAACATAAATTTAAACTTACACTGGAATAAATTCGAATTGCATCCAAACTGCAAAAAAACACATCCTAAACAATACAACTAAGTTATCAGCCGCAGGAAACTATTTGACTTGTAATACATTGTTTCCGAGTAAACACAATTCCGTGGGTCATACACCGTTTTATCTACCGTTTGCAGACATATACGCAACATATTTTCTTTGATTCAGCATGATGACAGAGATGTTAACCTCAGGTGACTAATTATATTGTTTTTACAAGTTTTAGCTGTTCCAAATATCGTTTCCTTTTATCATGATTTTTTTAAGATATAGCACATCAATGTAGACTGCAGAGTCAAAATTGTGCATTAGAAAGAATGTCGTTAATAAACGATCTATTTGACCGTTCTGCTCAGTGTATTTGATAGGTGTTGTTCAAACATACACATACCGTCTTTCTTTTGATATTCATAATGGAGTGACGGTAACAACATGCAGTTATGTATACGCTCTACACAGCGCTTTGATTTCTTTATATCTCGTTCCATTTACGCGCCGCATATTTTGACCCCTTACCAGTACACGTTAGCCAATGAAACAGTCGCCTTAAACAAAATCTTTATTTTTCGAAATACAGATGTGTGCTGACCGGTTTAATTAGTGAACATGGCCGTATAATCTATACGGGTTGACTGTATTTGCATTTCACGGCTCTATGGGATGATCATTATTTGTTCCTACCAATACAGTATGCACTAAACAACGCATTCTTAAACTCGCGAGAGTTATATTTTACAACGCAAAACAATCTTTAAACCCGTATTTACATATTAACTGATATGAAGTGTGCCGCGCTACATGTAGCGATACGCTGATTGGTTGTTTATTGGCTATGGACACTGGATATCATGCAGATCAAATAATTTACGGGAGAAGGGTATGTAAGATTACGTAAGGTCTGTAGGTCAGACCGGTGCCTTCATGCAATGAGATATTTAGCCGGGGGCGACACAATCAGCTTGATGCAAATAAGTATTTCGCCGGCCAGATCAGCGAGGTTCGTTAGGGGAATTGAAAAATGCATCGTATATGTTAATCAAGTAAAGTTATGTTCGCAACGTAAAAATGGTTGAAGAAACATTTAAAACATGTAAGATTCATGTTTGCGATTCTTATACATATGTAGTTGCAATTAAAGGTACAGAACAGCTCGAAATTGATATCCGCTAATCGTGTGGATCCTTAAGTAACACCGAGGTGCAAAATTTTCTCAGAGTCCTGTTGAACGCATGCGCATTCAATAAGCGGAAGTAGGATGAAAGTTAGATGTTATCGTTTGCCAACGATCAAACGATAATAATGTCATGACATAAATTAAATCTTTTTTGAATTGTGTATAGTAATGTGACGGATAAAGTAGACACTCACTGTTTGGTTTATTAGCATTACTGTAAGGACCAAACTCAACCATTCAGTAAAGGGCGTGGTGTTGATATTTTGAAAAGCCAATTTCTCCAGTAGAAGCAACCAGAAGGTTAGGGTTGAACATGGATATTCCATGAAGACGATAAGTAGTTTTCGTCGCCTGAAGGAAGTTCTGCGTTCTGTTCCTCTTATAAGCGTAATTACACATTTTTATCAGCATCAATTAAATACCAAACAAACGACACAATGGAGACAAAGTCTTTAACGCTGTATATGCTTCAACAGAACGGTAACTGCAATAACGCTGTCACCTCTCATGATAATATGTCTTGTCATTCAGAATTTTACCGTAATAAAACAAGTTGTTATTAAAGAAATGTTTACGAGGTTACCCAAAAGTTGGCATTCGTTAGGTACCATCCAAGTATGCATGCGGCTGATTGAATGACATGTGATGTTGTACTGGTAAAATAGGACTCATATTTATTCCGAAACAGACAAAAGTGGGAATACATTTCTGAGTTAATACATTTAAAAAAAGTATTTTGACAAAATGTTTGCCACTCCTCTTTCCTGGTGACAATACAAAGAATATGATCTTTTAGTAAAGACTCAGCTTCGAATTCCACTGTGTACAAACGCACCAATCGGTACTATAAAATACGAATGTGAAGTATTACACCCGACTAGTAAATGTCAAAGTACAATCTAGCACCCAACCCATAGATGAGTATATCATCTTTAAAAGCCTAGAAACAATGGTCCTACAAAACGTTGGTTTTGGGTTAAACTGAGTCTAAATGTTTCTTCACGCAAGTGTATTAATCATTCATAATTACCTCCCTTTATGGTTAGTAATGTTCACAGTTTGCCATTCATCGCAGAATGAGTAACCATATTCTTTATTAGGGATATGGATGGTTCGTTTTATGTCTGACTCATGTGTGGTTGGTAAGGCGGTCGCCGTTTCTGTATGGCTTTGGATTATATAAGTTCTACAGTCTTTGCACTAATTACTGTTGTACGTGTGTGTCATGATTCATACAAGAACACTCACGATCATCTCTCGGAGAATAGATAAAGTGTTAACTGACCATCATACGTGTTAACTTTACCGCCATATATTTACAATACCTGTTATTGTTTTAGAATAAATGAACATTGATACCTTAATTAACAATCGATTTTGACTTAGAATTTGTACAAGCAGCAATTATTTATAAGCACCTATAACAAATGATTCCATAAGGATAACATTTGACTTATTAGTGAATCCATTGGGCGGTGTGAAGTTTGTTATATAGTTCAAATTATTGCGTGTAGCAGTAACCATGTTACGGAAGGTGTGGTTCAACCCATTCATTCGTCATTTGATTTATTATTTGACTATGAAATATGTTTAAACTAACTAATTGCTTTTAGCTGCGAGAACTCAAACGGATTCAATAATTTAATCAATGATATCGCCATGGTACTAAATGTGACTGTCAACATAGCTTGCAGTATTTGAAACGTGCTTTGATATAATGGTGTCCCAAGTCAACAACTGACACAGATGAACCGTTTATCATATTTTATTTTAATTGCTGTAACTATAATGCTGTATTTAAAAAGACCACTCCCAACGGAACATGATCAAGTGCTGTTTGACAAATTCACGCATCAGTGATAGGTATTACATTATTATGGCAAACATTACTTTACTCTCACTTTATTTCGCACAAGAGACCACTTAATGTTACCTGCAGATTGGACATGAACTTAGAATCATCGATCATTTTGGGATTGTGCAATCGCACCATCACACGTACGAGATTTCGTCAGAATTTATATTACACTCGAACGTAATGTTCAATATTGTGTTTATAATATGACTAAGAGTACGGAACCACTTTGCATATACTGGTATATAGTATTGAGATGATCCGATGAGAGCTTTGCATTACATAACGTCATATTTGTCAAACACATGTAGTGTATAAACGCCATTACTGGAAATAATACATCAGCCTTCACAGTTCTTGCAAATATTGACAAATGAAGAATTTTTAAACAAACTAATTGCGACATCATATTTTTAATATAACTATGGACTGCTTGAGAACACGTTAACAGCAGGAACACTGATTGCCAAATGAATTATTTTAACTGAGACATTTTTGAAGAACATCGAAAATGCTAAAGATGTAAACGTCAAGAACAACGACATCTCCCTTACCAGTGGCATATCCGTAATACACTAAGCTCAATAGCATCATCCATATAGGTCGCATCACTACCCGGTCCTTACTGCACCCAGTGGCATCATTCATATAGGTCGCATCGTTGACCGGTCCTTTTGCACTCAGTGGCATCATTCCGACGTCAATTCACCATATTCACAGATAATGTCCGTACTACACTCAGAAGCAATATACATAACACTCACCTTTGTCAAGTCCGTACTACACTCACCTTTGTAACGTCCGTCCTACACTCACCTTTGTAATGTCCGTACTACATTCAGTAGCTATAAATGTTTCACTCACCTTTGTAACGTCCATACTAAACTCACATTTGTAACGTCCATACTAAACTCAACTTTGTAACGTACGTACTACACTCACTTTTGTAACGTCCGTACTACACTCACCTTTGTAATGTCCGTACTACAATCAGCTTTGTAATGTCCGTACTACAGTCTCCTTTGTAATGTCCGTACCCCACTTAGGGGAATTAACCACACCGTTCACCGCTGTCCTCTCCGCCTTCTTCATCTTCCATACTTTCTATAATAACATCAGTGCATATACCACATAAATCTATACACTATATTGACGTTGCACGTGTACAACACGCACGTACATCAACGTACATGAGCAAACACTTGAGCACCACTAGTTTAGTGTAATGTTTATCATCAGTTTGATTACAAATTGACCGGTAATTAATACCTGTCAGCATTAAAACACTTCTTATATCGTCTTGATAGTGTAATATATTTATTTCTTTTAGGTATTCAACAAGATGAAAACTCCCCTTGTTGGAAACATGTTGGACATATCTGCTTTTCTGTTCGTCGTGATTGTGATGCTAAACTGCACCTACCCCACTTCCGGCCAGCATATATCAGACGTTAAAAGATTGATAAAAGACAAAGAGATAAATTACGACAAAAGTGTTCGCCCAGTAACAAATCAATCAATTCCAGTTAAAGTGTACCTATCATTTGATATGTTAGCTTTACAGGAAGTAAATGAGGTTGAGCAGACCATCACAGTGAGTGCTTTGATAGCAATGCATTGGATGGACGAACAAATGGCGTGGGACCCAAAGGATTACGGCGGGGTTGGTAAATTTACAATTGATAATGATCGGTTCTGGACTCCGACTATTGTTCTTACAAACACAAATGATAAACTTGAAGCTGTTGGTGACTCTTGGTTATCGGTTTATTATGCTTCGTCCGGCTTTGCGCGTTACTATCCAGGAACGATTTCGAAAGTGATGTGTGCTTTAGATATTCGATTTTATCCCTGGGACCGGCATGCATGTTACCTCTTGTTTTCTCCGTGGGGTTCTTCCCCGAGTGAGTACATGTTATACAACCGCACTGACAAAGTGGGCACTTCGTATTACTTCCCTAACGGAGCCTGGACTTTCACAGGGTCCAACATACAAAGCGTGCATGTACCTGGGCTTATATCAGGTTACTTCGTTGGATTATTTATTGAAAGACAACCAGCATATGTACTGGTAAATGTTATTCTGCCAGTCATAATTTTGTCTCTGTTAAACTTGATGATATATTTCATTCCAACAGAGAGTGGAGAGAGGCTGTCATTCAGTATTACTTTATTGTTAGCTATTGCTGTTTTCCTTACAATAGTTGCAGACAACTTACCAAAGTCTTCGAAACGAATGGCAATATTAAGCTTTTACTTATTGGCGGTACTTGTAATTAGCAATTGTGTAACTTTGTCCATCATATATAGTCTTTGTTTGTATCACCGTGACGAGTCTGAGCCAGTTGGCGGGTGTTGGAAGCGAATTGTTCGAGTCATGAAATGTCAATGTGCCTCTAGAAAACGAAGTCTTAAATATCGCCATGGAAAACATAAAGTCATCTCAAACGTAGACAAGGTATCTGACAATGGAAGCAACCCCCATAGAGATTTAGATTCTTCTATGCATGCAAACCCTCTGGATCACAATATATTATTTCATGCCCAGACGCATCTCAATCTTAGAAACACATCAGTGTGGCCTCCAAATAACGACGTTCCTGCAAATGGTTCACATAAATCTGGTGTAACGGAGAACGAAGACGAACAGCATGAAAATGATAAAGAATCTCCCATCGCATGGAAAGATGTCAGCATTGCGTTTGATAGAATATGTTTTGTATTTTTCGTGTTGGTTCTAATTGTGGCTAAGTGCATAACATGTATAATGATATATAATGGACTCAAACAACTAGATGACACAACAAACACATAAACGCGACATCATATTACAGAACAAGAAACACATAACATGATATAAAGACTATATATCTACAAGGTAGTCTCTTGATATTAGAAGTATGCATAATGTGCATTTGGAAACGTGCTTTTATGTCTAAATAAACAATTTGATATGTATTTTGAGCTTATGTGAGGCCGTACAGTATGCCAATGACTGCGCATACTGACCGACCAAGAAAAGCAATGTATACTTCAACAGAAAGGATAAAACAAAATTTCGTTTTGATCAACTCGAAAACTCGGCCACGTTCATGACTCCCATGCGTAATGTGTTTTTCGAGGAGGTCAATTGTGTACGACAAGTGTACACAACAACGTTGGTGTACATGTTCTGAACGTAGGAAAGATGATATACTGTGCAAAGTGGCCTTGCATAGCGCTGCTAATTTGACTCCGAGTTGGCCAAAAATAAATTGAAAATTAGCTGCTTTACCTAATGTTCAAAAATTGGTACGAGGCATTTAGAGTTACTAAGCATTCGGACAAGATGTGTCAGATATGGTTGTACGGCAATATATGCCAATGTATTTCAGCGTGCCCATAGAAAACGTGTAAAAATGTATTTTTTTCAACGTTCTCCAGAGTTTGTTAGCCACAAAATCTTGTACGTTCGGCAAAGTTGTGGTTAATCGTAGATGAGTAACACGTCCATAAGCGATATTTGACTATAATGTTAATAAGTTGTTTGAAGTTCCCGAGTGAAGTTGTAAATATCTTGTTCATATTATATTTTTCTATCAATTGCCATTCAATGAGGTTACGGGCTAAGACATTTATCATAATTATGGACATATGCTTATTATATAGTAGTTCAATGGAAAGGCCCTTTAAAAGTGATATTTTAAAAGTTAGAAAATACAGTTTCGTCATTGTACTATGCTTACTTATCCATAATTTCGGTAATGAGTTTCGTTCGAAAGGCAATTAAAGAGTGATCGATTTATACCCACTGACTAGATGGTACCAATACTTTACTCTGTATAGATATAGATTTTTGAAATGTTTTGTCATAATTATGACTAAAGTTGTTATGTTTCATACTGATCCTCTTCATTTCTTCATAACTAATGTTCGATTCTATCAAGCCTTTGTGATTGTTGCTCAATGTTTAATGACTCGATGTCACACGTGTTCTGGTAATGTCATATTATTAAAATATTTTGGAGAGACGTCGGATTTTTTATAAACCAACAATTTAATACACATATCAAATTAAGCTTCGAAAGTATCTCCATTTGAAACTATTTCTCGAAAAATAAAAACGTAAACACAACTATTAATTTCCTTTTACTTCTGGCTAAATACGTTATCTCCAAATGCAAGAATACAAACTAAACAACGAGTATTTTATATTTTCCAACTTTAATATCAGAGAGAAAAAGATTAGAAGAAGTAATAGTATTTACGAAAAGAAAGTATACCAGCACTTAAAAATGTTGTTTGTTGTTTTGTAATGAATTTCTTTTGCTCTCTATTTTTTTTTATTTTTTCCCTTTTGTCAGAATTATTTTCTCTATCATTTCCCCCAAACTAATCCCTTATTTAATACAGTTTCTATATATGCACTTATATATGAGCCAGTCTCCAGGAAAACCTGCTATATTGACATTATGTAAATACTGCATGTAACAAGGTTTTGAAAAAGCTTTCAAATAAGAAAAAATGACATATCTATAGATTCAATTTAAGTCATTTATCCATATATTACTATATCTTGGCTTTAAAATGTCTTATGCATTATGTCGAAATCATTTACTTCGTTGCTATGGTGACCAATTTCAGAAAAGTACACTGATTGAGAAAAAAGAGGAATTAGTTGATTAAAACTGTAGTAGCTTCTCTCTAAATGTGAACATTTACAATTTGGATGTATATTTTAAAACTTAAACATCATTCTTAAATTCAATACCATTTTGACCAGTTTATGTAAATAATTGATCATATGCAGTATTTATAAAATACTTGTTACAACGACGTCGAATAACGTTTGAATGATGTTTGCGACGTCACACAAAAGGGTCTGAATAGGGCCTCAACAAAACAGCTGTAACTTTCTTAAAAAAAATCAAGATACTAACAAAAGTTCTTTTGCATTTTGCTTCATTAAGATTACTCTTACAAATAATAAAAAATCTCAAAATCAATTTTTTTGTCAAAATAGCAGGTTTTCCTGGAGACTGGCTCATATTTATGTTGTTATTTCTACACTGTCTATATACCTCAATACATAATGTTTTATTAAATATGTATGTACATAATTATACTGTAACTATATCGGTAATAAAAGTTACAATAAATATTTGAATCTTATATTGTAACTATAACGGAATAAAAGATAAATCACAAAAAGAATAATGCATTTGTAAAGAATAATGCAAATTACAGCAATGCTATTTGTAAATTCCGTTAGTATTTTCTAACGCAACATCTGCTTTTTGGCGGCATTAATTTGTTCCTCCCCAGGTACAATTGGCAGCTCTAGTTCATTAAGAAGGCATTCTGGTTTCACATGTTTTGACAAGAAATTGGTTTAAAAGTTAATCGTAAAATATCTGTAACTAGTTGTAAGTTATACAAATGCCTAAATTAGGCTTTTTATGTAAAATGAGCAAAGTTTAGGACTTGCATATCACAATTTATGCTGTCATGGCTACCATTTAACCGATTTTATTACAAAATCGATATTCATAACACCAACACTGCAGATTTCATTTATACAATGATACATAATTGTGTTTGTGTTTCAAATAACATAGTTCAGGCTTTTGAAACTATAGGGCTTTGCGTCAGTACCTGCTGATTAATTATTTTAACACATATAGGCTATCGGTTGTACTTGTAAATTATTAATTTATTATGTGTAAATATTTTATGTATGCTGCTACCGGGATGCTAACGTTATTAAATGATACGATCAGCATGTCATTTAGCAGTTTTTTATATACCTTTGTATGTTCACACACATGATAATTGATGTCCATGGTAAGGCTGGTTTCATTTTATTGTAATGCGCGCTTTGGAACATGCAGTTACATTATTTGTTTATTAATATATCGCTGGTTTAGAAGAGTAAAGTCGTAAGTGCTACTTACTACCTTATAAAACCCATACAAATATGGAGCCTGCATCACAAGACAACTAATTTTCATGAAAATCGGCAGAGGTCATGTTGACCAAGCCTACGTAGGAATCCTAAGTAGGAAAATTATATGTAAAGCGTTTTTTTTCATACAGTTTTCTTGTTTTCTCAAAAAAGCATATTTGTACCTACAACCTCATTCTAAGTCATCGTGTATAACATTATGGATGCCGTAATGAAATTTTAAAATGGCACAGGTTTCTCTGAAAGACTTAGTATTGGAACAATAGGTAACACGCTGTTTTTGAAGATTTATCAGTTGTCTTAAAGTACAGGTACCAACTTAAGCAACAAACGCAGAGTCTGTCCTATTTGAAAACTTGAACGCTAAGAACAGATAAACTTATTATATACATTAGATATCATTTTCAATGAACATTAAGATATGACGTGACAACATATCATGTAATATACCTAATACCACGTAATTGATATTTCCGATTTGAATTTGAAGTGGTTTGAGCCAATTACCTGTAACGTTTACCAATCGGTTTCCGGGTGACATCAACCTTGAACATATTTTTTAACATTAATAATAATTATGCCACGTATATGACAGTATGTAATCTCATATCCTAACTGAATATTGAGTTCATCGTTATCTGATTAAACCTAATTTTCCGAGACTTGAAGTTTGATGATTTTTTTCTCAAAAACCCTTATATCATACAGTCTTGTACTTATATTATTTAATCGGTATACATGTTGATATCAAAAATATTATATAAAGTCAGACAGGGAAGGCAGCACTCAACTTAACCAGCCGAGCACAGAGAGCATTAAAAACACACAAAGCACTGAAAACACGGCATCCCGTCCTGAAAGTCTGCCGCCTCAGTCAGTCAAACTAAGACGGAACGAGAGCCATGTGACGAGGAGAAAACAACCACTGGACACCACACACCACAAGGACAATCTACAACATATATATAACGTACATGCAGTTTTGAAAGATACGAAGCAGCCTTATGCTGGACAACGAAATTGCAGAATGGCACATACAAAATGAACAAAGTTCAACTAAAAGGCACAATGGCGAAATATTTTTGTACTTTTGTATTTTTACTATAAAGTGGACAATACATAGAGGAAGGTTGACCAAAGGGCTTCCGCCTTGGTACGGACAGCGACAAATGTCACTGGGCGCTTAAACGTTTTACAGTGCACCAAACCTCACACTTACCAAATAAACAATCTTATAGCACATTACAGTGTTAATAAAAGTGTCCCGCCATGTAATACCCTCTAACAAAAAGGCCACAGTGACAGGTAATAAAAGAATGTAAAACATGAAACATTATATCAATAACGTCCATAGGGTAGCACTACACTATAAACACAGAGTTATTGACAATATACAATATATAGAGGATATTATATGAGTGTCTTTCCATATTGAATTTATTAATCGAGTTGAATAAAATAATAAAATGCGAGGCACTGCCGAGCATTTTATCGATTTTTTTCAAAGAGTTTAATAAGTCACAAATATAATGTTCTTTTTATCACATGTTAGCCTTTTCCGGCCGAAACATTAAATAGCTACTTATTTTTCACTATAATAAACGCGCAATTTTGACGACGTCGCCTATCCTTTGAATGACGTCGCGTGATAGCTTTATTACACTAGTGTATTATCAAAATATTACGCTGCCGCGACGTCAAACATGGGATAAGACTCGTATACATAAACATGTAATATACTTTAAACAGCTAAACTACATTCTACCTACTTTCCTATCTTCATCATACTTGAGAACTTTGTATATTAGTGTATAATACACCGTGATTCAACAAAGCGTATATCAATTGGGCTTTTCAACTGGTCTGTTTAGTGGTTCAGGTTACTGTCTGTTCCGGAAATAGAAATGTAGCCAGTTCCACAAAAAGGCTTAATGCTTCAAAGAGACTTCTCCGGTGTTCAACAGAAAATATCTGCAAATATAGAAATGTCACGGTCTGAACCTGTTCATAGTATGGGTGAGGGACTGTGTAGGCAGCCGGCTAGCTCAGTCGGTAGAGCATTTGCCCTGTAGGCGAGGGGTCCCGGGTTCGAGCCCCGGTCTGGTTGCACATTTTTCTCGCCCTGTGACATTTGGCGCCCAACGGGGGACCGTGGCATGGCAGTCAAGTCAGGTTGCTTCACAGCTCCTGTGCTTGAAATTATTTCTACTCTGAAATTCGGGACGCATTTCCATTTCAGAGGGGGAATATGTCACGGTCTGAACCTGTTCACAGTATGGGTGAGGGAGTGTGTAGGCAGCCGGCTAGCTCAGTCGGTAGAACATTTGCCCTGTAAGCGAAGGGTCCCAGGTTCGAGCCCCAGTCTGGTTGCACATTTTTCTCACCCTGTGACAGAAATATCCGTTTAAATGTGTGTATTGCTCTCACAGCCTGCTCACTTATTTATGTTTAAATATATTTGGGAATATTACAACAACCATACGCATAATCATTTCTAAAGTAGTCGATTTTCATTTATGCATTAAAACAGATAACGTGTCCATAAAGTATGTAAATTATAATATCTATAATACGTTATACAACCATTACGATAATATAGGCTGTTTATTTAATATTAGCAAGTAAACTTAATTTTGTATCAATGTATAATTTCAGTACAGCTGAAGCAACGAAATCGTCAATAATTCATTGAAATAAACCTCTCGGATATTGTGTTTCATTGCTTTTATTCTTCTCATGTCTACCAGTCACAATGAACGGATTGTATTGGCTGTGAGCGTTAGCCCATGTTTCATCTAGCATAGTTATAATAAATAGTTTGACCAGGTTATTTATATTTGAAAAGATAATCAAACCAAAACGTTTCAGTAGATATGCAAACATTACTTACCCACGACAGCATTAATCCATCCGTTGTTTGCCTTAATATTTTACATACTAATTAACACCCGGAACGATGTACATTCGAGTAGCTTTTGTATCGCCCAAAGTATACAGTTTCGGTGTATATTTATCAAATCTCTTCATTCTGCTATCGTAAAGAAAATTTTCATATGTGTAGTTTTTTCTGGGACCAGTTTTAAGATTATAACTTTTTGAGAAAAATGTAAATTTACTGAAATTACCTTATTTTGCCCTTGACGTCTATACTGTAATTTATGACGTTCTCAAGACGTCCACCCTTCTTACGTTTCCCATCTTGCACTTCTTTTAAACTATTGATAACATTTGCACATGTGTCTAAACTAATCTTCTTACCTTCTCTTTTGATGTTTCTCTTGAGCATAGACTTATCTGTTGGCTTTGTGTTGTACACTGGCGATTTCACATAGCCCCACAAGAAGAAGTCACAATGATTTTGATCCGGGCTGTGGGCGGGCCATGTCATACCACAGTGGTATTTTTCTGGAAATTACTTTCCAACTGTTTCAATGAATTTATTCAACCCCTTATGTACAATGTGTGACCCTGGCACATCTTGCATCAACTATGTATAATTTAAAACAATAAATCACCTGCGGTGTTTAGGAATGAGCTGGTTTAAGAAAGACAAGTAACGGGTTGAGTTTATTTCTTTCTATTGTGCTTTCTGAATCGCTAGTGTACACTCTAAAGCCAACTGACACATCTATACTACTAAGGAACATCTCAAGAGAAGGTTAGAAGATCAGGTAAGCCACATGTGCAAATGTAATTGAAAGTTTCAAAGAACGAGTGTAAGAAGGGAAATGTCAGAAGGCGACATGCATCGTGAAAACGTCATTAAAGACTATAAAAAATGACGTCATGGACAAAATAAGGTAATTTTAGAAAATTGACATTTTGTCTAAAAATTATGCGGGTTATAATCTTAAAATTGGTCACAGAAAAAACTAACATCGTTTGTCTATACATATGCAAGTTTTCGTTGCGATAGCAGAATGTAGGGATTTGATAAATAGACACTGAAACTGTATACTTTTTTGTGGACACCCTGTACTGGCGATTTGGCAAGGTGACTCCCCGAATCTTCCCTGAGACATCGGGTTACCTGTTACGCCTCCCGAAACTCTCGTTTCCATTGGGATAACATACCCAAGACAGTGGGGCCGACGCAAAGGTCGGAAGCACACCAGATGGGTGCTGATGCCTACCCCAATTGTTCATGACGAATTCCGCGATATCACAAATTGTCTTATGACCATAGACCACGAGCAACCTGTTCCCGACGCCTCCTTGAGCTCATTTAATTACATTCCTCTGGGCAAAGAAATATTTAGTGCACCTATGCAATAACAATGAAGGAACTGGATGTTATGGTGACAATGTAATGTGACATGAAGGTGCCAATAACCCCTGGAAGTACATTGCTTATGAAACAATCACGACAGTTCCTTAGAGATTTTTACTGACAGAAAGGTGCAATAACTGTTGTTGTTTTGATTAACATAACCGATATGTATGATGAATAGGAACACCAATACATTAATCAACAATCGATTTTTATATGGAATTTGTAAAAGCAATAAATATTTATAAACTCTTAATACGAATGATTACTGGCACCATAAACTCATTAGGGAGTCCATTAGGCGATGCAGTATTTGTTATATAAAGCTCTTATTAATGTTTTAGCTGTGATAACTCAAATGGAAATGTTTTAT
The DNA here is from genome assembly GCA_947247005.1 of Spisula solida. Taxonomy (NCBI): domain Eukaryota; kingdom Metazoa; phylum Mollusca; class Bivalvia; order Venerida; family Mactridae; genus Spisula; species Spisula solida. Next base: position 35,499,992 of record OX365947.1, on the reverse strand, counting down.
TGATAATTCAATAATTCAATCAGTAATAACCACAATGTTTCTGAATATAACTACAAATATACCAGCATACTAGTAGTTAGAATATGCCCTTTCGACTGGGCTGTTTCGTGGAGCAGAATATAGTCTGGTTTCAGTCCCAAATATTTCATTAGTACAAATGTAATACTGTATGAGTATTGCAAGCTTAAGACGGGAACTAGACTATAACATGCCCCACGAAACAGCCCAGTCGAAAAGGCCAATTGTTCTTTAGATGTCTGTAACAGGCTTTGATATAATACGGTATAATAAGTTTCCTTTCTTTGTCAAAAATTCAAATACACGAACGGTGTATACAGTTGCTGTAGCTATAACACTGTGATAAACCAAACTTTCGAAAGAACCCCAAACACTGTTGATATAAATTCTATATCTATGTTTGAGTTGATTTACCTGTCAAAACTAACCTAGTTATATAGAATCTGAATACTATACATGTAGATTAGCAATCCTCACCTTACTGGAGATGACTTATTGTAGAGTTGTATTGACCTGTCCAAAAATACATAAATTCGCCGTAAGTGAACACTTTAGATAAGTCATTTCCAGAGGTGAGCAGCGCTAAGCTAGTATACAATGTATAGTTTTCTCTCATTATACACCCGCAAACAAAGTTTGAAGGGGGTATAGTGGAGTCACCGTGTCTGTCGGGAGGTCGGGATGTCGGTTAGCAAAATCGTGTCCGCTCTTTGTCGTTTTACTGGATTGTAAATTGCTTGGTACACTTTTCCACCACATCAAGACAGTTTGTCATGCGCAAGACCCACGTCACTAGCTCAAAGGTCAAGGTCACGCTTAGAGGTCAAAGGTTATATAATCATGCAAGTTGTGTCTGTTCTGTAGTTGTGTCGTTTATTACTCGATTTAAAATTGCTTGATCAAAATGTTCACCACATTAAGACAGTGTATCATGCGCAAGACCCAGGTCCCTATCTCAAAGGTCAAGGTCACACTTAGAAGTCAAATGTTCTGCATAGTCATTCAAGTTGTGTCCGCTCTGTAACTTTGTTGTTTCTTACTCGATTTTAAAATTGCTTGGTAAAAGGTTTACCACATCAGGACGGTGTGTCATGCGCATGACCTAGGTCCCTAGCTGAAAGGTCAAGGTCACGCTTAGAGGTCAAAGGTTATATAATCATGCAAGTTGTGTCTGTTCTGTTATTGTGTCGTTAATTACTCGATTTAAAATTGCTTGATCAAAATGTTCACCACATTAAGACAGTGTATCATGCGCAAGACCCAGGTCCCTATCTCAAAGGTCAATGTCACACTTAGAAGTCAAAAGTTATATAGTCATTCAAGTGGTGTCCGCTCTGTAACTTTATTGTTTCTTTCTCAATTTTAAAATTGCTTGGTAAACATGTTCACTACATCAAGACGGTGTGTCATGCTCAAGACCCAGGTCCCTAGCTCAAAAGTCAAGGTCACACTTAGAGGTCAAAGGTAATATAGTCATGCGAGTCTTGTTTGCGTGGCTTCTTACTTCATTTTAAAACTGCTAGGTAAAAATGCTCACCACATAAAGATGATGTGTAAATGATATTCCTGTGTCAATGCAGTGTTGCGGGGGGTATGATTCATCACTCCAGTGATAGCTCTAGTTCACACTCACTTTATATCGCCCAGAAACAACCTAATAATATAGAAATGATCTGACTTCTGAGTCGTAACCTTTGGGTATACACTATACATGTATATAACTATAAGTGCAGTCACGTTTCAATACTTGTTTTTCCATATATACCTACAACAGAATAACCAATCGTATGACTTTTGTTAACAAGCAAAACGTCATAGTAAATATTAGAATAGAATAGCATAGAATAGAAAGGAATATTTACTCTCAGCAAAGTTTGTTTGAATATAGTCGTGATTATATATGGTCAACCAGGAGAAAAGTGGTGAGGGGATTTGTATTACATAACGTCGTATTTGTCAAATCCTTGTTGTCTATATAGGTCATAAACAACTAAATAAAATTGTTCTTTAGCTCAATGTAAAGTGACAATTGTCGGCCCCAGATTATATCATGTTAAAATCTTTGGCCAGTTGACAGACCTATTTATCTTATATCATTGAATGGATGTATGATTAGGCTACAAAATAAGACCAAACATTTGGGGGTCTTGTTTAATATAAGAAAGATTTTGTTCGTCAAAGGCGGTAGACAATTGTTTACAGACGCGCTGACCGATCAATTCACACTACTCAACTTTCGCTTTGACAAATATGCCAAAATCTCAAAATATTCAAGGTGAAACACATTCACTCATTTAACTACATGTATACAATACAATACCTTTAAACTCAATAAGAGGATTCTAGTTCCATTTTGTCAAGGCATATCACCATTCTCAGGCAAACAGAAGTCTCTGAAAGGACTATCCGATTTTGGTCCGCGTATGCATTTAGTGGTTTATAACCTATACAACATGATTTGAAATACTAATCAGTCAGTCATCAGCGTTATGGCTTTTACTGATCTATGTAGAATGTTTAATCATACAATATCCGAGCTTTACATACTAGTTGCTTTATAAAATGATGTTCATATTTATTCATTCAGTATACAACCGGGTTGGTTACAAATTAATTATTCCATTTTACATTTCAGGGATTCTGAACAAACACCATTGAATTTAGCAATTCACCAACCTTGTCCTTTACAGAATGGGTTTATAAATAAAAAATAGCATTTAGATTCGTTCATGAAGTATACAATATCGGGGCTAAAAATTAATATTTCATTTCGAATTTCAGGGAATCTGAACAGGTACACTATAATTTGTATACAGGGTATTAGCCCGTGGTCTTAGATATAAGGAGGAGGGGTGTATTATTACATGAAGGTAATTTTTGCCTACTCTGTATTGAATACAGCCAACAAACTGTAATATTCATTCAGTATAGTGTGTCAATGGACGGAATACTTGCTACATCTAGGTCAATTGATTGCGGAATCGGACAGGGAAGGTAGCATTCAACAGAAAGAACACGAAATGCATTAAAAGTCAAAAATAAAAAAAACAAGAGCCGTCACTGACGTGTAATGCTCTCTGCGGGTGTTTGTCACATAATAAACACTCAAAAAATGTACAAAAGAGTGTTATGGTTCTTTGGCAAAGCACTATAACTTAATGAGATTTATTTAACTGTGTAGTTTCAAACGGATATATCCAATATTGTTTGAGTTATGGCATAGACTTGTATGAAAAAGTACAAAGGGAAATAACTCCAAACATATCCAATAACAAGTTATGGGTATTGGGCATTGCACATCCTCTCAATGAGATCTGATCACATATGAAGTCTCAAACTCATATCTTTAATACTTTTTGAGTTATGGCCCAGACAATAACTAGTGTGAAATATTACAAAGAGGAATAACTCCAAAAAGATGCAATGAAGAGTTATAGTACTTGTGCCCTGCGCTTCCCCTTAAGAGATCTATTCAACTATTAAGTGTCAAATCAATATCTCCAAAATTGTATGAGTTATAGCCCAGACAAGAATTAAGTATGAAAATTAACAAAGGGCAATAACTCCAATAATATGCAATGAAGAGTTATGGTTCTCATGCACTGCACTTTCCCTTAATGAGATCTATTCACCTATACAGTTTCAAATCAATATCTCCAATACTGCTTGAGTTATAGCCCGGACAAGAATTAAGTATGAAAAATAGCAAAGGGCAATACCTCCAAAAATAGGTTGTGTAGAGTCGTGGTAATTGAGCACTGCAGTTCTACTCAATGAGATCTATCCACCTATGAAGTTCCATAATAATACCTCACATACTTTTTGAGTTAGGCTCCAGACAAAAATATCGGACGGAACGACGGAAGGACGGAATGACTGAACGACGGAAGGACGGAAGGACGGACAAAGCGGCAACTACAGGGACGTTAAGAAACGGAGCACAACAAACATCGACGTATATTTCCAAGTGTCTACAAATAGTTTGCATGTTAAATGAGTGTCCGTTAGATGAAACTATGCTTTGAACGCGATAGTAACGCAAGGACTAATGTAAAGATGGGTTCACACTATGAACGTTTGTACCAGCGTTGATCAGCGTTTCAAAAGTCGGGAAAATGAGTCCAAACGTCGGTGAAATTACGTTCGCAAGGAGGAATATTTTGGTTCACACTACGAGCTTCGTGTATCTGGCGCACGCAAACTTTTGCCAGCGTTGTAGCTATTTTCTATTAACGCATGTGAACGTTTGCCAGCGCAGCTTAGCGTATGTGTAGCGGTCCCTAACTTAGTCCGACTTAGACTAACGAGGTGCCAAACGCCAGGACCCGTTAATCAAAGTTTTCCTTAGTTACTGAAACGTTATGGAAAGTTCGTCTGCGCCAACCACTTGCGTTGCTATCGCGTTCATTGCGTCTGATACCTGTTGGCCTACGTTGGACAAACGTTCAGTTGCGGTGGGGAAAGTTCTCTTACGCCAGTCCTTGCGTTACTACCGCGTTCATTGCGCTGGATATCCGTTGGCCTCCGCTAGATAAACGTTCGACTAAATTCAATATCACCACCAGCGTTTCAGCAGACGTTTGCCAACGGAGTAACTTAAACAAACTTTAATCAACTTAATTCAGCGTTCAGGAGCGTTTATAAACGGAGCACAACTTACATCAGCTTTTATTTCCAAACGCCGGCAAAGTTTTTGCATGTTAAAAATATTCAACGAATACAACGTTTGTCAGCGTTTACCAGCGATCGTCAAGTTTTCAAAACGTTTAGTAACTTTTACTAGCGGAGCTGAACGTTTGCCCAAACGTCGGTCCAAACGCTAGAGTGGCCGTGAACCTAGCTTAACAGAACGATTGTTCAACGTAGGTCAACAGGTATCATGCGCAATGAACGCAATAATAGAGCAGGGAGTTAGCGCAATTTTTGCCAACGCAGGTTAGCGTGTGTGCAGCGGTCCCAAACGTCGGTAAACGTCAGCCCAAACGCTGCAGTGTGAACCAAGTTCTAAAAGCTGGGTTCAAACTACGGCGTTAGGATAGACGTTTGCCGACGTTTGGGCAAACGATCAGCTACGCAAGTAAACGTTTATACTCGTTTTGAAAAGTCGACAATCGCTGGTGAACGATGAAGAACAATGTGTTCGATGTAAATTTTGAACATGCAAAAACTTGCTCCGTTTGTAAACGTCTGCTGAAACGCTGGCAGTGTCGATAGAATGAGTATAACGTTGATCTAGCGGAGGCCATCTGGTTTTCCAAGCAATGAACGCGATAGCAAAGCAAGTTGTGAGCAAAGAGTAACTTTTCATAACGTTACTTAGCTTAAGTTAACTTTGTACGAAGTATCTAGGCTTTAGGCAACTCGTCCATCTAATTCAGAATAAGTTAGGGACTGCTGCACATACGTTAACATGCGTTGGAAAAAGTTCACATACTTTGATAAAAAATACTAGTACCTACAACGCAGTCAAACTTTGTTAAGCGCTTGGAAACGTTCCCAAAAGAGAACGTGCATTAGATATAGAACGTTCGTAGGGTAAACTGAATATTCCTCCTCGCGAGCGTATTTTTACCGAAGTGCGGGCTTATTTTTTCAACCTGTTTATCGCTGACCAAGGCTGGTACAAACATCCATAGTGTGAACCCACCTTAACCCGTTGTCCTCTGTTAGATAAACGTCTAGCTAAATTCACTGGCGCCACCAGCGTTTCAGCAGACGTTAAGCCAACGGAGTTTAACTTACTAAACTTAGTATAACTTAGTTAAGCGTTCAGATACGTTTACAAACGGAGCACAACCTACACCGACGTTATTTCCGAATGTCGACAAGATTTTGCATTTTAAAATTGTTCAACGAAAACACCGTTTTTCGGCGTTCACCATCGAAAATAAAATTTTCAAACTGTCAATAACATTTAATAGAGTAGTTGAACGTGCGTACAAATGTCGTATACGTCGGTCCAAACGCCGTAGTGTGAACTTAAGCTGGGTTCACACTATGAACGTTTGTACCAGCGTTAATCAGCGTTTCAAAAGTCAGAAAAATGAGCCTAAACTTCGGTGAAATTACGCTCGTGAGGAGGAATAATTTGGTTCACACTGCGAACGTTGTGTATCTAACGCACGTTGGACAAACGTTCTTTTGCGCTGGGGAAAGTTGGCTTACGCCAGCCCTTGCGTTACTACCGCGTTCATTGCGCTGGATACCCGTTGGCCTCCGCTAGATAAACGTTCGACTAAATTCATTATCACCACCAACGTTTCAGCAGACGTTTGCCAACGGAGTTTAACTTAAGTAAACTTTGATCAACTTAATTCAGCGTTCATGAACGTTTATTCACGGAGCACAACTTACATCAGCGTTTATTTCCAAACGTCGGCAAAGTTTTTGCATGTTAATATTTTTCAACGAATACAACGTTCTTCAGCGTTTACCAACGATCGTCAACTTTTTCAAAACGTTTAGTAACTTTTACTAGCGGAGCTGAACGTTTGCCCAAACGTCGGTAAACGTCGGTCCAAACGCTAGAGTGTGAACCCAGCTTTAGCTTTACATTTGTACCATCATCCGAAGCACGTCAACTGGTGCTAGACAACGTTTGTCTGCGTTATAGTTATTTTCTATCAGCGAATGAAAAACGTTTGCCAACGCAGATAACGACGTTTGTCAGCGTTCGCTAACGAACATTAACTCTTGAAAACTTTTAACAACTTTTACTAGCGGATCTTGACGTTTGTTCAAAGTCGGTAAAAACGTCGGTCTAAACGCCGAAGTGTGAATTCAGCTTTACGCTTTTGTCAAAGTTATATGCAAATATACCATGGTCAACAGGTTGACGTGGTTTAGATTTCCATGGTGTGTTCAGCTAAGTAACTCGCTTAGAACGTTCTAAGATGCTATTTGAGATAACAGATACGTTCAGAGACAACGGTTTTGTATTATAACTGCGTTAGTATTCACCAGAATAATTTACTACTACCCAAACAGTTATGAACATATAGAAATGATTGGGTGTGGATTCGTCTCAGATTGTCCAATACTTGTGATAATGAACTGGTTTCGCCGTGTATCTGATATTCATTCACTGGACACTAATTGGATACATTCAAAAGCTTAAGTGGTTTGCTTATTCATACTAGTGAACTGGAACTCATTATAATTTTTGTGAAATCGTTATTGTACGAGCTACGTAAGACTTGTTTAACTTGTTAAATACATGTAGTACGGATTTAGTTAAAATACTGACATTCGTTGTACTTCTATTTTCAGTTAAAACATCGCGGGTGTTTAGCTAAATCTATAGACAGAGAGATAGTGTTTGTATACGAAGGCATTTATTCCGCCAGCTTGCTATTGGTGAATGACAGGTTTTCATTGTTCATTTATCCAATAGATTGCCGGTGGTCATTTTGCATATGAATCCGGTGATCTCTCCTATAATGTCCAAATTTAAGCTATATTTTAATGTATGTAATTGCAATACTACTACAGCATAGAAAACATAGTGATTAAATTTCTATTGAAAATCACTCTTGCGGATACTAGTACCTGGTTGTACTGTCATAGTTGGTAAAATTTAAAAGCAACGGACAGAGCGACAGGAACGAAGATTAACGAATTCGTTTTACATACGGATATTTAATTATTACTTGTTAAAGGTTTGTACGAAATTATTACACATCATTACTTTAAACAAACCAACACGATGTTGATTGGATCGATGGAAATAAAATGTTCTTATAATCAGACGTTATCCTGATCGTGATTTAGACAACTTGCTGTGCTGAAATAAAACTCATCAGAATGTAACAGTGTCAGACAACAATTTGATAATGTTTTGCTTTAATTATTATAATCCATTGAAATATATACATATATAAAGAATATTTGTGTAAAAAACGGAAATGCAATTTGTAAAAAAGTGTTTTATCACACATTGAACATTGCCAATGGTTGTGTCAAAATCCTGCAATTTCAGTATAAATCACATTGCTACGTTCTCCAATCTATTATACATGTGATATACTATAGAATAATAGTATATGAATTTTTTTTTTCATATATCACTGAATATTCTACCGTGTAAATCTTAAAATCTTGTTTCGTATATAACATTTGAAGGTGGCATTTGTGTAGAACTTTCTATACATCGGATTAGTTGCAATCAAAACAAGGCATTGTCAAACTCGGGTTTTCGACGGTCATCCTTTTGTGCCCATTCTTAGCTAAATCAACATATGCATATACATTATCAGCAGTGTGTAAATTCTAACACGATCTGCGGATTAATCCATATACGCATAGAGCAAACCAGGACATGTATAACCGCAATAAAACATACTTGTCAAATTGGCTGTTACTATTTACGCCCCGTATTACGTGACATATTTATGAATTAATGAACGTAATTTTTATAGTAAAATCATCAACGAGTCGCTAACAAGGCAAGTTGCACGAGTATCCAGTGTTACAGCTATGACGCATCTATTTTAAGAAACTACAATATACTCTCGAAATTAAGTTTCATATACACTTCTGATAATCAATTCATTTATATTTTTCATTTCATGAAATAGATACCTTATACTCGAGTTGTTAAAAGTGTTTCAATGTTAAGAAAGTGTTATGTCCTTCAGAAAATCACGAAGGTCGTTTCATTAACGAGGGAGGTAAATGCACCAGCTAATAAGTCACTCAATTTCAGTGTGGAATTATGTTCAATGTCAAATGGGTGAAAATCGAAGCGCACAGTTCCATAGTACGGGATATTGTCGTATTTAGAATCGAAATAAAAACTATGTTCTTGTATTTTGTCGGTGAATAAAACACGGTTACGCACTCGTGATTTAACTTTTCCGCATCCGAACTCCTGCCCGTGTTTTATTCACCGAAAAAATACGCTAACAGGTTTTATTTCTTAAACAAATGCGTCAATTTTAGTAATAAAGTTATCAATAGTTTTGATACAATGTGTGCATGTCATTAATATAATTGATTAGGGAAATACTCTATCACCTAGATAATATATTGGAGAACACAACAATGTGATTTATATCGAATCAAAGAATACTCTTGTGATTTATGGAAAACATATATATTTAATCATATTCTATTATTCTATAACTCTTCGGTTAGCTAAAAGCTTTTTCCTGGACTTAGCAACACGTACTAACATGTACTAACATACTCTAACAATCAAATGACACTTTCTGTACATGCGTATATATGCTACGTCACACAGATTAGGGCTCGCTTAGACAGAGCTCCTTTTCAATAATGAAATGGTATGGTTAAAATTATAATTTTAGATAAACACTTGTATGCCGCCCCCCCCCCCTGAAGGGTGGCAAATTGAACCGTCCGTCCGTCTATCCGTCCGTCCGCCTGTCTGTCAGTATGTCAGTCCGTCATTCCATCCGTCCGTCCGTTTGCGCATGCTTCAGGTTAAAGTTTTTAATAAAGTTCTATAGTTTGTTTACTATCAATGGTATTGCTTTGAAACTTGGTACACTTATTTATCATCATGAGCCAATCATACTAGACAAGGGGCATAACTCTAGTTTGTAAGGAGTTATGACCTTTTTTAACTTAGTCATTTTGGTTAAAGTTTTAAAAAAAATTCAATTATTTGTTTTATATCAATACAATGCATTGAAACTTGACACAAAATAATTTAATATTTATTGTCATAAGTCAACTCCACTGGACAACTCTATGATGCTTTTGTTAAAAGTTATGTCCCTTTTTAATTTAGACATTTTGGTTTAAGTTTTTAATAAAGTTCAATATTGTGTTTACTCTCAATGCTATCGTAATGTAACTTGGTAGTCATTATTAACATCATAAGTCGACTTTACTAGACAAGTCATATAACTAGATTGTGTTGAACTTATACATTTTGGTAACTTAAAATACTTGTGTATACTATCAGTATCGCACTTCGGGAGCATAAATTATGTCCCTTACAGTGACAGGTCTTGTTATATTTGTTTTCAATTATTTTTTATACATGTAATAGATGTACTTATACTCCAACACGCCCACTGATTCCATTCAAAAAGTGTACATTATTTTCGTAAGCGGACACTTTTGTGAGCTATAAGAAAACTGTTTCACTCATAAAATAATTGCCATAAATGGTCAATTAGACGAAAACTGACCAACCTGTGTAACAGTTAAATAAAGGACATAGTAACTGATTGCCTAAAGCATAAAACATGGAGCTAGGAAATTGTATAAACACACATCATGTATTAATATGCTGCATTACTGTAAAAAACATCAAGTTTGTGGTGTTAAATTTTATTCAATGTCTTGGTTGATCTATATCATAAAATTCAATCCTCACAATTTATCTACACCCAAACAACTATACAACAATGGCTTATTTTTTATAATCCCCAGAGTAAAACTCCTCTAAATTGAATGATTTTACAGTATTATTATCGGTAGCAATTGAAACAGAAATACAAACTATTTGTAAGATTGAAACATATATTGTGCAAATTGACAATCAATTGCACGAAACCGGAATTATATATTATACATGTAGTACATTGACCGATTAGTGGCTACAACTTTTCTCCCATTTTTTCATGAGAATTGGTGATGCCATTAAGTATCACTTCAATACAACATTATATCAATAAATAAGTCCATGCGAAAAATGTATGTTTAAACTAGAAAATATGTCATTATGTTTAGGATCATATCATAATACAATCGTTTTTTTCAGGTATAAATCAATTACATTGTCTTAACATTCACAAAACAGTTTACAATCTATTAGAAGCTTTTTATATGAACCTGTTTGAAAATATTTTCATGGTTTGTCTATTTTTAAATACAAAATAAAAGACAAATAATATGCACAGATATGTACCTTTGTGAATCAAGCCTGTATCATCAGTCACCAATGTGGAAACCTATAGATGTGTATTATTTTTTGTGGTTGGTGTAATAACATATGGGCACACTTGATATTTACTCAATAAATGTTAACATGCTAAAAAATGCTCAGCACTGTATGAATGGACAGTTAGATAATCCCTAAGGATCACTAGGCCAAGCTTATTTTAAACATTGGAATTATATTTTCTAAAATGCAAAACATCTTCTGTTCTTGAATTGTGCCAGAATATATTTTGATAATCATTGTCACTCTGGTGATCGTTTTGTTTTTGTCGGAGTATAAGTCAGATATAGTACTAGTTATTCGTCAAAAGTGTCTTCTTACAAGGGTTATTGTACAGTTTTGTGAGGACAAACAACAAATTATCCTCGGCTTCGCCTCGGACAATTATGTTCTTTGTCCTCACAAAACTGTACAACAACCCTTGTAAGAAGACACTTTTGACGAATAACTAGTACTGTATCTATTACATAATAACATATAATTTCAGATACGGCAATTCACTTGAATAGCCTTGCGAGGAAGAAAATAGTGCTGCGCTTACTATGCCTTGATGTATTGTCTAATGCGGAATATTGGTTATGTTAGAATCGAAATAATGCATATGTATCTGTGTTTTATCGTACAATAAAGCACAGTCAATTGTTTGGGTGCGTACATAAATTTAATTACTACACATCCGAACTCGTGACTGTGCTTTATTCTACGATAAAAAACAGGTACATATAAAATAATTCTTAATTTAAGAAGCACATATAACATGCTTTGAATGGTTTGCTAACCGTTCGGATACTACCGATGAACTGTGTTCGAAGGGAGTCCTATTCTGCATGGCAAGTCTATGACCCTAGCCAATGTCACCGGAGCATTGAATTTCGCTAATACTCACTCGGTTACTCAGATAGTGCAATTTTCGTGAATGTGTCCTAGTCGAATTATGTATATCGAGGGCTGGTGCAAAACTATGGTAACTATAGATGTACAACGACCTTCGAAATATGACCTTTGGGCGAGTTCATTTGCTAAGGTTGAAACGATATTTACCGTTATTTTTCTAATATATTATGAATATATCTTATAAATTCACGTTATCTTCCAAGTTGACAGCATGGCCTAGTGGTTAAGATGGTCTATACTCTGAACTAATCTGTACTCAGAACATTCTTTTTATATGGGCTGTGGGTTCGAGTCCGCTGCTAAACTGTTTTTCAATAATTTTATTATCATAATACATGAGTGTTTTTTCATATATTTTATTACTTAATGAATAATAAAATTATGTTTAAGGTAAAATACAAAGTTGCTTTGTTTCGTTTATTTTACGATTTTAGCCTGTCCTGGATATTGTATTTATTGCTCAGATGACAATCGGGTTGAATTACAAACTATTTTCATCATTGGTTTCGCTGGAATTAGAATTGGAATCACCACTCTAAGAATATTCTGTAGAAACTTCAACATTAATAAGCGTTTACTCTGGTAATACAGGGAGCACAGTTTGTGTGACCGTTGACCGACATCTCTGTTCAACAGTCTTGACGTGGGAGTGTTTTCAAGGATTAAAATACAGAAAAATGTACACAGGAAATAGATATATTTTAGAAATATATATAAAATAGACATGCATGCGAATGTTTTATTTAGCAAAATTAAAAAAAATATTCAAACTGGGGGATTCGAACCCAAGCAAAAAATCTATTTAGTTTCATAAGCAGTAGCTTAGCCTACTGCGCCATGAAGGATGATGTAAGCTACACTTTCAAATAATAGATTTCTTTTCCGAATACGCCCCTTTTACCTGGATTATTTCATTATTAAAAGTACAGTTACGCCCGAACGATTGTGGTTTATCTATACATCATGTACAATAGTTTGGCACTGAGCCCTCGATATACTTACATTGTTTCATTCTGCATTGGTTCGCCAAATACATATTACAAAATATAGTGAAATATGTGAAAGGTGTTATGTGATTATACCGTTAGGATGCATTAGCCTAAAGTTATTACACTGTAATATACTGATATTCAAGTTGGATAGAAATATGCATAAAAATAAATGCAGACAATATTCTACAAGTGTGCGTGTCTTAGTTTGTGATTGACGGCTGACCTAAATGAATCTATATGTCGACGTATTTTGCAAAACTAAATTTTTGCTACATACCCTTTTCAATGTGAATAAAATAATTATACTAGTAGACTACCTACTGTATATAAATGTAATACGAATTTAATGTTTAAGGAATGCGCTTTATTTATGTACGCATCTATATTTATAAACAACATCTAACTATGATATAGTACAGTAACACCATGTTTAATCGTTTTGACGACATTTTGTGGATAAACACATTACCAGTAAATCGAATCCGTTTCTACTAATTAATTGAAATCGACAATACATATGGCCCCATAATTGTAAGCCTACAATACAAATGGTATTATTGCATAATTGTGACGTTGCGATATATATATATACATACTTTGTTTTGACGCGCATGCAGAACGTTTTATTCTATTGTCTGACCAGATTAAACTGAGACTCTGATCAAAATCCGTATACGCCCGGCTGTACTCGGCTGTTTTCGATTCGTATATTTATTTACTACATGTACAGTAATCTCTGCATTTGTAACAAAATTCAAAAGAAAAATCAAGCAGGAATAGCAGTGCAGTGGAAACGTTTGCGCCTTTAACGCCAGTGGTCGCAGGTTCAAAACTAACTGTGACCTTTTGACATTATTATTTTAAGACTAAACTTATATATTTAACAACACAAGTTATGATTTCCAAATTTCTGCATTTAATCCAATCATCATTTTCCATGTTTCAGTAATCAATAAATTATAAGTAAGTGGCATAGTTTGACCGCACTGAAGAAGTCCTTAGCTTAATTCCATTGGTAATCAACTACAAAGTGTTTAAGTGTTTGTAATTGCCATATGGAATTCATGTAATTTTAATGGAATAAAGGCACATGCTGAGGATAGGATGGTGCCGCCTACTTAGATTTTCATGTTATATTAGGTATCCCTTAACTGACAAGCCTTCCAGCCTATCTGCATATTCCAGTCTCCGTATTACAATATCTCCAAGTATATTATAGCTCCAATATACTGTATCCCAATTCCCCAGTAAATGTTCTTTCTGTTAAATATCTATAACGTATTCCATCCAATCTCGGATTCCAGTCAATATCCTATCTCCGTAAATAAGTTAAAATATCTCCATAAAATTGTCTCCACTTTAGGCCCACCTGTTCCGAGCAGACCCAAAGTATACTAATGCAAATTTAAGAAATGTGCAAAGCATAGATGATATCCTTCCAAATTGGTAATCACAAGGAAATTCGCTATTCCTTGAGCCATATTATGGAGAGGATAAAAGCATCCATACCTATGCTAAATATTGTATAATTTACGAAATAAATGTATAAAATTGAGAGTGGCACCATCCCACCACAGCCGCCTATGATTTTCCGCCACAACAAAGTGTAGCACACTTAAATGTTACACTTTGTCCCCCAAAATTATAGGGGTATCCTTGCATGAATCTTTTGGTAATAATTACATTCTTATGTACCAGAATATGCATCAATAATTTTTCGTTTATTTATTATTATTATTTTTTTTTTTTTTTTTTTTTTTTTTTATTGATGAGTTATTAATACGAAGCTTGGGACAAAACAAATACCCCCATATGCAGCCTGATAGTCGATAGAGCGTAATTCTTCACATAACAGAATGCTCTATACAAAAACAATATCTCCATTATATTCTATCCCATATTATTCAAATTCCCAGTAAGTACATTATAGCTCCAATACACTGTATCCCATATTATCCAAATTCCTAGTAAGTTATAGCTCCAATATAATGTATCCAATGTGAATTGGTCATTCTTAGAATAAACTATAAAAAATTGTTTTTATATAATTGCTCTGAAATTATTAAAATGGTTAATGGCAATTTTATATTCCATTATAATCTGAAACAGCTGACTTAATCAGTCTTAAGCAGCTTGTCATTGAATATTTGCCAAAGTTGGGACTCTATTATGCATGGGTCTGGACTTGCTTTTGGACCAAGTAATCAGAATCTGTCCAGAATGCAAGACAAAGCATTCGTTTTTCCCCCTCTTTGCTCAAAGTACATGCTCAGCTCTAACTACTATATTGAAGTCCAAACATTTTAATGTAAAGTTCCATGACAATTCCAGATAAAAGGAGGCTTTGAGGTCATTTTTATGACATGTCCGACATGGCACACAAGGTATCTGATCTAAAGCATATCTTCATAATTCTGAATTGTTCACCCCGTGTCAATATTTATATGGTAATTGGAAATAGTTCAAGCACTGTAATATTCTCAGAATAGCTGATTTTATGTCACTCATTACTGACAATAACATTTATGATTATATCACTTTTCAGAAAACCATGTATTTGCAAAGACTATTCCGAAGCCCGAAACCTTCGCCACTGTCGCCATCTTTATATGACCAAAAGCGGTCATGAAAGACTTAATAATACAATTGAACTGGGAGAATAATTATTTCCACATAATAAGGCCAAGCTTAATACCAGCTTAACTCTTAATGATGGTGTGGTTTAGTATGACCACAAATAGAATTTATAAGTAGTCTAAGAAAGGACGAGTCGGCCTGGGATAATTGCCCATCATGCGAAATTCAGAACACCAATCAAACTCTGCATTTCTTTATTTTTTACAATGTTTCATTGAACCAATAGTTCATTAAGCTTTGCTGCGGCAATCACCATTAAATTTCATCAGAATCTAATTCTAAACCAAAATTTTTAGTTATAATGACTATTGCGTGGACTGGGCTTTCTGTTTTCTGGGATTGCCTAGCTGCTGTGTGCATTGCTAAAATCTTGCATTAAACGCTAACACGGACCTGATTGAGGTTTACCTTTCTTTCTTTTTTACCACTTGAGTATCACCAAACCTGTTAAACACATTACAACAATACTCATCCAAATGGTAAACACTTACGGAACTAGTAGTATTCGTCAAAATTAATGTAAAGCCCAATGAGTCAAAATCTTTCATATTCACTGGCTAGAGACCTAAATTCACTTTTAACATCCATCTGAGATACTTCACATAAATTTATGACACAGTTCTTGTACCATATGAACAGCATCATCAAAACTGGTTTAATGGACAGTGCAGAAAGATGGGTAAATGTCGTTGTTTACTGATTGACTAGTAGGGCATGTTAATGAAAAACCATTAAATAAATCGCGATTCTGCCTCATCACAATCAAGAAGTTCCTCCTTTGTGTTTAGACACATTAACAGGTGACTGTGCCAGTTGCATAAAATGATTGGAACCTCGCCAGGTAAATACTGGCCTGGAATATGGATCTCTACTTGCCATGTATGACTATGAGCCTCAAAAGGACTGCTGTTCTGACTATATGAATTAAATATGTCCGATTGTCTCCCCTGACACGACAATTTACCATGATGTGAAGTATAGCATATTGAGCAAATATGAGGGAACTTGCAGTTTATGAATTTACAAAACCCTTTGTTGAAATTTAAGCAAGTTGGAACTTGTCCAGTATATTTTGGAATCCAGACCGAGAAAAGAACCAGGGCGCATTCTGTCCAGCTCAACAGCGCCCTTAAATTTGAATTGCTAAATTTGAATTATCATTTTACTTTATTTTTGTGTATCCCTGCCACCTTTACCTGACTGGCCTATCAAAAAACTAGATCATTGAACCTCTTTGTCAATGATGAATTAAATTATTGAGATATGATTGTATCACAATATTTTTACTTGTATTTTTACTTGATCTTGTACCAACTCATTTGGTTAATATTACCTTGTGAATTGCCACAACTCTCAGGGCCTAATATTTGGAAGGTCATTTGACTTCTCCATAAAATCATCTCTTTTCTGCTTCTCCTGAAGTTTTCCAGCCTTCTTGTTTGCTCCTTTCCCTCTTCCAGGCATTATATAAACGTTTTGTAATGATTTTAGATCAAACAAATTACAAAGTAAGCAGATTAAAGCAGATATAAATTTGAGTAGATTTGTTATGAAAATAGCAGACAGGGAGAAGGGAGACAATTCCATGCAACTTCCTGTCTCAACAGGAAGTACAATGTACATGAGATAACTCTTGAAACTTGTTTAATAGGCGTGCCAGAGTAGTCTCCCTTTTTACAATTCAAAATCCATTCCAAAGTTTTGCTAAAATAACTGGGGCATTATTGTAGATAACAATAAGCCATATTATTTTTACTTTAATATTGTATCTTTGAATCAAGGGGATTATGTTTAAAACATTTTCCCGTACGGTCTTATATTATTTGGTCTTTAATTTCGGTTTTTGCAATATTTCCAATTGCATATTTCTTTATTATAAGTACATGAACAATGTTTCAACGACTTGGCCATTATAGATTCAATGTATACCTGAATTGTGTAATGGATATGTGAACATAGGGATGATTATAATTCACGAATAGCATATTTGCATATAAAAAACTATTGAGTTTGCCTCGAACCCGATACCTTGTGGTCTACAAACCGTACACTTACCCACTGAGCTATCGCATATTGTTATCTAGTAGCAACTTAATACAGCGGCGACATATAGCGATAAATGTAATTATATGTTTTTATAACTTCGGAAATTTCCGGAGTTGAACGAATTATGCAAGGAGTCTCAGTTTAATCTGGTCAGACAATAACACGATCTGCGGATTAATCCATATAAACATAGAGCAGACCAGGCCATGTAATAAAACATGGTATCAAATTGGCTGTTACTATTTACGCCCCGTGTCACGTGACATATTTATGAAAGAATGAACGTAAACTTTATAGTAAAATCTTCAACGGACTACGAGTTGCACGAGTATCCAGTATTACAGCTATGACGCATCTATTTTTAGAAACTCCAGTATACTCTCGAAATTAAGATTCATAAAAACTTCTGATAATCAATTCATTTATATTTTTCATTTCATGAAATAGGTACACTATAATCGTGTTATTAAAATTGTTTCAATGTTTAAAATGTGTTATTTCCTTCAGAAAATCACGAAGGTCGTTTTCAATAACGAGGGAGGTAATTGTACCAGCTAATAAGCTACTCAATTTTAGCGTGGAATTATGTTAAATGTCAAATGGGTGAAAATGGAATGCGCGCAGTTAAATAGTGAGGGATATTATCGTATTTAGAATCGAAATAAAAACTCTGTTCTTGTATTTTGTCGGTGAATAAAACATGGGCACTCGTTCGGATGCGGAAAACTCCTGTCCATGTTTTATTCACCGACAAAATACGCGAACAGATTTTTATTTCTCAAGTAATTAAAACAAATTTGACAATTACATCACAGAATGTTACTTATATCAATAGTTACAATTTTAAAGTAAATTGGTGTAAATGTGATGGTGACAAAACTTGACAACTCAGGTTTAATAATGTTAGTGTCATTTACTGAACGGTAAATAAATACAAATAATCAAATCACGTCTTGTTTTGGAATACGACCCTTTCCTATTACTTTGAATCAACTTATCAGAAACATGAGATGTGTGTTTAAATTGTAAACACTAACAATTGAAATCTTTTTATCAGCGGATGAAGAGTGAATTAAAGTGGATGTTTATTTTTCTGACCTTTAAATTAATTTGAGAATGTCATGTTATGTATTTTCATAAAGTCCTACGACTACTTGTACGTGTAGCTACCCGTACACATATATAAGCCGTTCTTCAGGAAACCCGGGTTTAGTGACATAATATGAAAATCATGATGATAAAGCTTTAGATAGATAAGACTCTTAAGAACAGTTTCTGAAAATTTGAGCAAAATATAACATTAAAAACACACAAAGCACAATGCCCAACTAAACAAGCGCAGATCCGCCCAAGTCCAAGCTGTCGAAAAGTATAATAAATTATAACTAGCTGAATGACCCAGTAGAAAAGATACAGCAACCAAAAGGCGGAATGCCTACGCTGATTGACCTAGTTACAACAGTAAAACTGCTGAACTACATAGTTATGGCAGCCTTTAGTCTCAAAAGTTAAATTACAGTATTAAAACGTTGAAAGGCCCGTATGTCGGATGTCCTACTAACTAGCTGAATGACACAGTTTCCACAGCAAAAGGACTATATTGCCCCGCTTTAGCTGTAAGAAATCTTAAAACGAAGAAGTGCCCAACACAATACCGACCAAGAAAATTAAACGCCCCTTGTCTCATAGTTTAAAAACTGAACAGAAAAGATTCAGCAAACAAACGGCAGAAAGCCCACGCTGAATCAAGCACTTCACAAATCGTGTATTTGATCAATCTTGACGTAAACTTTTCAAAATTGTTTCAAATTTTAGAATTATATTCCTATTTTAATATAACATACCGAAATCGTGAGTGTTTTCTTTTGAAGAAAAGTACCTACTGTTAATTACCACTAACCCCTCGTTGTTCTAAGTATGAATACTTTTAAGAAATTGGCCACCATAGCAAAGACATAATAGTTATGTGTTAACGTGACTCATGAAAAGAGTATATAATTCAAGTACTTAAAATTAAATCAAATAAAACATCTCCTTCATCATTGACCCTTTTTAGCTCACCTGCCACAAAGTGGCAAGGTGAGCTTTTGTGATTGTTGTTTGTCCGTCGTCCGTCCGTCCGTCCATCCGTTAGACATTTCACTGTTAACACTCTAGCACTTTCAAATTTGCTTTGATCTTAGGTCAAAAGGTCAAATAATAGGATAACCTTGTTAACACTCTGGTGGCCACATTTTTGCTTTAATCTTCATAAAGTTTGGTCAAAATGTTTATCTTGGTGACCTAAATTCAAGTTCGAAGTTGGGTCATGTAGGTCAAAAACTAGGTCAAAAGGTCAAATAATAGGATAACCTTGTTAACACTCTGGTGGCCACATTTTTGCTTTAATCTTCATGAAAGTTTGTCAAAATGTTTATCTTGATGACCTTAAGGTCAAGTTCGAAGTTGGGTCATGTAGGTCAAATACTAGGTCAAAAGGTCAAATAAAAGGAAAACCTTGTTAACACTCTGGAGGCGTCTGTTTTGCTTTAATCTTCATTAAAGGGACTATTGACTGACTTTGTTTCCATTATACATTTAGGTCAATAAATGTCTATTTTTAACATCAGAAACGAAAATTCCGATATTTTACGAGTATTTACGATGTTTATGTCGACTAATCATATACGCGTAGTGCACATTTTCCGATACCGCTGATATCGGAAATTTCCGGAAGCGCGTTCGTATATCTTCGTAAAATCTGACTGTGACGTCACAATCGGTACTCGCAGTTTAATCTGTCGCTCAAACCGCGTGCTCAAACAGAATGTTTCTGTTGATTTCAATCACAGTTTAGTGCAAATCGGGAAAATTTAACTACCTGTCTTGAGAGAAGCATCTTTTATTGTAAAAAATAATTGATTTTATGGGTTAATACATATCGCTGGCTTAGAATTTGAAGGTTGTAAGTACAAAATCAATATTTTGAGAAAACAAGAAAAAACCCGTGTCTGAGACCAGTTCCGATTTTCATGAAATTAGGCTCATAAGAAGCGCCTCGTGGTGCAGATTTTAAATATGTATGAGTCTTATAAGGTCGTAAATAGTACTTACTATCTTCTATTGCTAAGCAAGCGATATATTTACATATATACACTGTGTAAAGAAATATTCCATAAACTAGCCTTTCATCGTTTGCACCCGGTCAGTATGTTAGTGTGCTAATTAATAATCAAATTCAAATGTGCATAACTTTTTTAAAATAATAGTATAGTAGACCAATCTCCTGATTTTCTACCTCGGGTTTTTATTGGTGTTTATCAAAGAATACGCAAGAATCTTTGGTGTTATCCATGTGCTCTATCGCTTAGCAGTGACATACATTTTGTTGATTGCTAGCAACAGAGTGACAAGGTTGTATTTAATTGCAACTTCCGTAATATGTGTAATATGCGTACACGGTTTGCCATTGGCAGTTAACAAATAAACTAATTACCAATGTACAATCACGCGTTAGCAATAAAAAAACATAATCGTTTTCTAACATAACGTTATAAATGTCGGGTCAAGTACAATAATTTGAGCTACACATATTTTATATGCACCATTATACCAGAACTAAAGATGTAAGTCCTAGATTATAAGTCAGTTAAAATTCCAATGTGTTATATTCTTTGATGATATCGCTTAGGTTGGTATCCCGCGGTAATCAGTCGGGGTTCTATGATCTACGACTGGTCGCGGTGTCTTGCTGATTAGTTTACTGTCAATTAACAATGTGTCACCAGTTACTTTGATTGCAGTTTTCGCAAGGTCAGATAGTGTTGCTATATACGATGTGTAGTAATGTATACATAATATTATATATGTCTGACAGTACTCTGGCCTATAGCACGGATATACACAGACTGTCTAATGTATTTCCGTGCCTATAGATACTTTCAAATAAATTTACATCGATCCGTCATGATTTTCAATTGTCTTAGACCTTACATATAATTTTAAATCTATATTTTTATAACTATGCTTTAGAGATTGAATGCAATTGAGTACAGCAATGATATTACATAGACCAAACCAACATAATTATGTTCAACATTATAAAACCAGCTTTTATGGAAAAATCCACACGTTCTCGTTAATTGGGATTTATGTGTTCTTATTTTATAACAAACAATAACATACTTTCACGTGTCTAGGGCTTTAAATGACATATTTTAAAGGAGTCAAATTAAAGACGAAGCTTTTTATCTCAACATGTGATTGTCAAATTTTTTGGAAAATATAAATGATATTGCTTCAAACTCAGACTAAATTTAAGAAAATATACATAATTATGTATCTCTTACTTCCGAGGTCCTCAGGGTTTAATAAATTTATTTAGTGTATAAATTACTTTCATGGCATCGCTACCAACCAATTTAAGTTGAAATTCTCTAGTTTCTAAACGTGCCAATGTATTAAGAATTTCTTCATTATTAATGAAATAATGCTTAATTAAATATTGCACAATTTCCATTGATTTTAGTTCGTGTCCTACAAAAACCAATAAACCGTAGCCGAAATGCTGCAATATGATTGGCTAACGCCACCTGTCAATCAAAATCAACAGGAAGGTCAATTACCAGTCCGTGTAGCCAATGCGGTCAGCGATATTTACAGTGTGAATGTCTGGCAGATTTCTTCGTCGCCGTTATTATGATTTCCCTTATTAATAATAGGTTTGAATTGATTCGGCAAAATATTTTCATTGCCATCATAATCTGTATCCGAAGAATTTATCGTTTCATTAGCTCAGGGACCGTATATATCTTCCCAGACTAGCTGAGTCGGAGAACTTCGCTGTCCGACATCTTGTTAATAGCACGATTGTGACGTCACACGCTTCGTTTCTAACATCGGACTTTTCCGGAGATATTTTCGTAAGTTTCCGTACAGGTATAACAATGGTCGTGAACTATCGGTTGTACACAGGTAAATGTAAGGGGAATTTCGGGGAAAATGTTGCGAATGCAATCACGATGCCGAATAGAACTATTACACAAAAGTTTAAATCACCGGTAAATATTCCCTTTAAGTTTGGTCAGTAGTTGTATTTCAATACAATCTAGGTCAAGTTCGAAGTTGGGTCACGTGGGGTCAAAAACTAGGTCAAAAGGTCAAATAATAGGATAACCTTGTTAACACTCTGGTGGCCACATTTTTGCTTTAATCTTCATGAAGTTTGGTCGAAATGTTTATCTTGGTGACCTAAAGGTCAAGTTCGAAGTTGGGTCATGTGGGGTCAAAAGGTTAAATAATAGGAAAACCTTATTAACACTCTGGCGGCCACATTTGTGCTTTAATCTTCATGAAAGTTTGTCAAAATGTTTATTTTGGTGACCTTAAGGTCAAGGTCGAGGTTGGGTCATGTGGGTCAAAAACTAGATCAATAGGTCAAATAAAAGGAAAACCTTGTTAACACTCTGGAGGCCTCAGTTTGCTTTAATCTTCATTAAGTTTGGTCAAAATGTTTATCTTGGTAACTCGAAGGTCAAGTTCGAATTGGTTCATGTGGGGTCAAAAACTAGGTCATAAGGTCAAATATTAGGAAAACCTTGTTAACACTTTGGAGGTCACATTGTTGCTGATCTTCACTAAACTTGGTCAGTAGTTGTATTTTAATGAAATCTAGGCCAAGTTCGAAGTTGGGTCATGTGGGGTCAAAAACTAGGTCAAAAATATGAAAACCTTGTTAACACTCTAGAGGCCTCAGTTTTGCTTTTTCCTTCATCATGTTTAGTCAAAATGTTTACCTTGATGACCTTAAGGTCCACTTCAAAGTTTGGCCATGTTTAGCAGGTGAGCGCCCAAGGATCTATTATCCTCTTGTTATTGTATTGTCTTCAATATCGTCCATATTAACATCAGTACATAAGCATACTTTACTGTTTGTCTCCTAAGGTACACATGGCGATGGGTATAACGAGAACGCGCAGGGGGTAAATTCTTTTTTCTTGTGTGCCATCAGATTAATAGCAGTAAGCTTTAATACACCTTTTATATTGTTCAGATATTATAGCACAAAAACGGTGATTTTGCCCATACGTTAACGGGACGAAAACTATGCGTGTTAAAGATTCACGCGAGAACGCGCTGTCAACGTCCAGTTTTACGTATGCTCATTTCAGGGCCTCACAGACGAAAATAAACGATTTTACAGCGTCTTATGAACTGCAATTCCCATTTTATTTGTAACTACTAATTTATTTTCTATAAGATTGAAATAATGAATTTAAACAAACCCGTATTGTCCATGTTTTCTTGTTATTTGCCGATCCTGGAAGTCGACGCTCATAACAAAACTGTTATGACGTAACGTTTGTTTTCGCGACGTTACGTTTGGTTACGCGACGTCGCCACAAAATATCCCGCCAAGATGTAATTATTTCAAAATACAAGCGCATAAATTGATGTTTTGTAGGTTATAATCGCGTTTACGCATCCTTTTTAACCCTACATAATTACACGTTTTTATTTATTTTAGGTTTCCAACAAGATTAAAATCCTCCTGGTCGGAACCATGTTTGAAATATCTCACTTTGTTATCGCTGTGATTGCACTACTTGGCTGCACCAAACCGACGTCCGGCCAGCATATTGCAGACGTTAAAAGATTGATAAAAGACAAAGAGGTAAATTACGACAAAAGTGTTCGTCCAGTAACAAATCAATCAATTCCAGTTGAAGTATATCTATCATTTAATATGTTAGCTATACAGGAAATAAATGAGGTTGAGCAGACCATCACAGTGGGTGCTATGATAGCAATGCATTGGAAGGACGAACAAATGGCGTGGGACCCAAAGGATTACGACGGGGTTGGTCAATTTACGGTTGATAATGATCGGTTCTGGACTCCGACTATTGTTCTTACAAACACAAATGATAAACTTGAAGCTGTTGGTGACTCATGGATATCGGTTCGTTATGAATCAAATGGCTTTGCACATTACTACCCAGGAACAATATTGAAAGTGATGTGTGCATTAGATATTCGATTTTATCCCTGGGACCGTCATGCATGTTACCTCTCGTTTACTCCGTGGGGTTATACGCCGAGTGAATACTCTTTACAAAATCTCACTGACAAAGTTGGTATGGCGTTTTACTACCCTAACGGGGCCTGGAATTTCTTGGGGTCCACGGTACAAGCCGACGCCATTCCTGGTATCTCCAGTTACTTCACTGTAGTGCTATATATTGAAAGACAGCCTGCATATGTTCTGGTAAATGTTATTCTACCAGTTATAATTTTGTCTTTGTTAAATTTGATGATATATTTCATTCCAACAGACTGTGGAGAGAGACTGTCCTTCAGTATCACTTTATTGTTGGCTATTGCTGTGTTCCTTACAATTGTTGCTGACAATTTACCAAAGTCTTCTACGCCAATGGCAATATTTAGCTTTTATCTATTGATAGTACTTGTCATTAGCAATTGTATAACCTTGTCCGTCATATATAGTCTTTGTTTGTATCACCGTGACGAGTCTGAACCAGTTGGCTGGTGTTGGAAGCGAATTGTTCGAGTCATGAAATGTCGATGTACATCTAGAAGGCGCAGTCTTAAATATCGACATGGAAAGCATAAAGACTTCCCAAACGCAGTCCATGTCTCTGACGATGGAAGTGTACCTAGAGGTATTGATAACTCAATGCATTCAAACTCTCTGTATCACAATAGACCATTTCATGTGAAGACACATCTCAATCTTAGAAACACTTCAGTGTGGCCGCCACATAACGGTGTTCATGCAAATGGTCAGTACAAATCTGGTGTTACGGAGTACGAAGACGAACAAAATGAACCTGACACAGAGGAAGCCATCCGATGGAAAGATGTCAGTGTCGCGTTTGATAGGATATGTTTTGTATTTTTTCTGTTGCTTCTAATCGGGGCTATGTGTACTACATTTATATTGATCTATACTGGACTTAACGGGACTGCCTCACATATTGCAAAAATAAAATAAAATTGTCAAATATTCGCGTAATGTTGGTATAGTTGCCTGTATATCCCATAAACTACCACACTGACATCTAAAATAATTTGAGGAACTTCGGCATTTTGTAGTTATTGAGTATTTTTACTTCAAAAATTCTATACGGTATAAATACCCTATAGAATTTACGCTACTATACTACTCAAAATTTGATAAGGGCCAAGAAATTTTCCATTTGAATATTTTGCAAATTGAATAAGATTGACCGGTAGAATTTTCAAAAACATAATGCTTCATCTGCAACATTATAAACCAATAACGATTACTTCAAAATGTAATTTGTCAGTGCTGATAAGGCCAACCCCATTAAAATGTTAGTGCTGCATTCAAGCCTCTGTAGTAACGGAATGCGGTCATTTTCTTCGCATTTTGGGTCTTACACGTTATGGTAATAAAAAGGGGATACAAATGTCAATGTTAATCTAGCCACTTTGGTCCCCGCTAATAGGGCTTATCAGTTAGCTGGAAAACGACGTCATTTTGGCAATGCTTATCAAATGCAAGACATCAAGCTTCGAACTTTAGAAGCAGATAAGATGGTATTTTATTAATTGCACAACGTTTTCTCCATCGGTTTTGTACATATAATGTGAGACGGACATCAAAATCAATTTCGTGGCCCTTAGCAAAGTTTGAGTAGTACATGTATATTTCTTAAATTGCCTGACATTTGTTCGCATTTGATGAAAACGAATCGAAAAACGACCCAAAAACCTCACTGATGTTTATGCTGTAGTTTGGTGATGTTACAGTTCGACCTCGTGAGAATTACATAATTCATAAAGCATGTTGTAACGAAACTTAGCGCTTTTTCAAGTACGAAATACTCAGTGGGCGATATCGTGAGTGGTTAAAATTGCTTATTTGCACCAAATCTTTCATAAAGCAACCGTCAGTGGCTTTCTATTACATTAGGTTGGCAAATCACGAGATACAAAAATGTTAGCCCAATCTGTGAGGCAGCACCTTTAACGAAGAAAAAGGGGTGTTAAAGAACAAATAACATTAGCATCATTTTACAGGACTAGCAATATTATTACAGGTATATTGTGCATGTGAAAATAAACTTCTATGTTAAAATAAATAATGTATAATACTACAATAATCTTAGCTAGTGGTATATAGGTTCAGTTGCAAAAATGCTCTCTGTTGTACTATTTGCGTCATTGTATACAACACTGACCGACCATGAAACGTACGAAATATGAATAAAATCGTCATTTACGTTTCAGTACAATAACAAATTGCATACGTTATATAGAATAACTTTACAACAAAACTGAAACAAACCGTATGTATATTTCAGTTTATAGTTTGGTATAAAAAACACCAACAGGAAAGAAACAGCAGGGCATGAACGGCATAATAAAAAAACACGAACATGGAGGAAACAACAGGGCATGAACGGCATAATAAAAAAACACGAACATGGAAGAAACAACAGGGCATGAACGGCATAATAAAAAAACACGAACATGGAAGAAACAACAGGGTATGAACGGCATAATAATAAAAAACACGAACAGGGAAGAAACAACAGGGTATGAACGGCATAATAAAAAAAACACGAACGGGGAAGAAACAACAGGGTATGAACGGCATAATAATAAAAAACACGAACAGGGAAGAAACAACAGGGTATGAACGGCATAATAAAAAAAAACACGAACAGGGAATAAACGGCAGGGCATGAACGGCATAATAAAAAAACACGAACATGGAAGAAACAACAGGGCATGAACGGCATAATAAAAAAACACGAACAGGGAAGAAACAACAGGGTATGAACGGCATAATAATAAAAAAACACGAACAGGGAAGAAACAACAGGGCATGAACGGCATAATAAAAAACACGAACAGGGAAGAAACAACAGGGTATGAACGGCATAATAATAAAAAACACGAACAGGAGAGAAACAACAGGGTATGAACGGCATAATAATAAAACACGAACAGGGAAGACACAGCAGGGTATGAACGGCATAATAAAAAAACACGAACAGGGAAGAAACAGCAGGGTATGAACGGCATAATAATAAAAAAACACGAACAGGGAATAAACGGCAGGGCATGGACGGCATAATGATAATAACACGAACAGGGAAGAAACAGCAGGGTATGAACGGCATAATAATAAAACACGAACAGGGAAGAAACAGCAGGACATGAACGGCATAATAATAAAACACGAACAGGGAAGAAACATCAGGGCATGAACGGCATAATAAAAAAACACGAACAGGGAAGAAACAGCAGGGCATGAACGGCATAATAAAAAACACCAACATGGAAGAAACAACAGGGTATGAACGGCATAATGATAAAAACACGAACAGGGAAGAAACAGCAGGGTATGAACGGCATAATAATAAAACACGAACAGGGAAGAAACAGCAGGACATGAACGGCATAATAATAAAACACGAACAGGGAAGAAACATCAGGGCATGAACGGCATAATAAAAAAACACGAACAGGGAAGAAACAGCAGGGCATGAACGGCATAATGATAAAACACGGACAGGGAAGAAACAACAGGGTATGAACGGCATAATGATAAAAACACGGACAGGGAAGAAACAACAGGCTATGAACGGCATAATGATAAAAACACGGACAGGGAAGAAACAACAGGCTATGAACGGCATAATAATAAAACACGGACAGGGAAGAAACAACAGGCTATGAACGGCATAATGATAAAAACACGGACAGGGAAGAAACAACAGGGTATGAACGGCATAATGATAAAAACACGGACAGGGAAGAAACAACAGGGTATGAACGGCATAATGATATAAACACGGACAGGGAAGAAACAACAGGCTATGAACGGCATAATGATAAAAACACGGACAGGGAAGAAACAGCAGGGTATGAACGGCATAATAATAAAAACACGGACAGGGAAGAAACAGCAGGGCATGAACGGCATAATAATAAAAACACAAACAGGGAAGACACAGCAGGGCATGAACGGCATAATAATGAAAACACAAACAGGGAAGACACAGCAGGGTATGAACGGCATAATGATAAAAACAAGAACAGGGAAGAAACAGCAGGGCATGAACGGCATAATAATGAAAACACGGACAGGGAAGACACAGCAGGGCATGAACGGCATAATGATAAAAAATACGAACTGGGAAGAAACAGCAGGGCATGGACGGCATAATAATAAAATCACGAACAGGAAAGACACAGCAGGGCATAGACGGCATAATAATAAAAACACGAACAGGAAAGACACAGCAGGGCATGGACGGCATAATAATAAAAACACGGACAGGGAAGACACAGCAGGGTATGAACGGCATAATAATAAAATCACGAACAGGAAAGACACAGCAGGGCATAGACGGCATAATAATAAAAACACGAACAGGAAAGACACAGCAGGGCATGGACGGCATAATAATAAAAACACGAACACGGAAGACACAGCAGGGCATGGACGGCATAATAATAAAAACACGAACACGGAAGACACAGCAGGGCATGAACGGCATAATAATAAAAACACGAACACGGAAGACACAGCAGGGCATGGACGGCATAATAAAAAACACAAACAGGGAAGAAACATCAGGGCATGAACGGCATAATGATAAAACACGGACAGGGAAGAAACATCAGGGCATGGACGGCATAATGATAATAACACGAACAGGGAAGAAACAGCAGGGTATGAACGGCATAATAATAAAACACGAACAGGGAAGAAACAGCAGGACATGAACGGCATAATAATAAAACACGAACAGGGAAGAAACATCAGGGCATGAACGGCATAATAAAAAAACACGAACAGGGAAGAAACCGCAAGGCATGAACGGCATAATAATAAAAAACACGAACAGGGAAGACACAGCAGGACATGAACGGCATAATAATAAAAACACGGACAGGGAAGAAACAGCAGGGCATGAACGGCATAATAATAAAAACACAAACAGGGAAGACACAGCAGGGCATGAACGGCATAATAATGAAAACACAAACAGGGAAGACACAGCAGGGTATGAACGGCATAATGATAAAAACAAGAACAGGGAAGAAACAGCAGGGCATGAACGGCATAATAATGAAAACACGGACAGGGAAGACACAGCAGGGCATGAACGGCATAATAATGAAAACACAAACAGGGAAGACACAGCAGGGTATGAACGGCATAATAATGAAAACACAAACAGGGAAGACACAGCAGGGTATGAACGGCATAATAATAAAAACAAGAACAGGGAAGAAACAACAGGACATGAACGGCATAATAAAAAACACGAACAGGGAAGAAACAGCAGGACATGAACGGCATAATAAAAAAACACGAACAGGGAAGACACAGCAGGGCATGAACGGCATAGTAAAAAAACACGAACAGGGAAGACACGACAGGGCATGAACCGCATAATAATAAAAAAAACACGAACAGGGAAGACACAGCAGGGCATGAACGGCATAATAAAAAAAACACGAACAGGGAAGACACAGCAGGGCATGAACGGCATAATAATAAAAAATACGGACAGGGAAGACACAGCAGGGCATGAACGACATAATAATAAAAATCACGAACAGGGAAGACACAGCAGGGCATGAACGGCATTATAATAAAAAATACGGACAGGGAAGACACAGCAGGGCATGAACGACATAATAATAAAAATTACGAACAGGGAAGACACAGCAGGGCATGAACGGCATTATAATAAAAAATACGGACAGGGAAGACACAGCAGGGCATGAACGACAAAATAATAAAAATCACGAACAGGGAAGAAACAGCAGGGCATAAACGGCATAATAATAAAAAATACGAACAGGGAAGACACAGCAGGACATGAACGACATAATAATAAAAATCACGAACAGGGAAGACACATCAGGGCATGAACGGCATAATAATAAAAACACGAACAGGAAAGACACAGCAGGGCATGAACGGCATAATAATAAAAACACGAACAGGAAAGACACAGCAGGGCATGGACGGCATAATAATAAAAACACGAACACGGAAGACACAGCAGGGCATGAACGGCATAATAATAAAAACACGAACAGGGAAGACACAGCAGGGCATGAACGGCATAATAATAAAAACACGAACACGGAAGACACAGCAGGGCATGAACGGCATAATAATAAAAACACGAACAGGGAAGACACAGCATGGTATGAACGGCATAATAATAAGAACACGGAAGACACAGCAGGGCATGAACGGCATAATAATGAAAAATACAAACAGTTAAAGTCACAGATTGCAAGTTTATGTCACAAGGACAACCACGTGATCAAATGAAACAGAACAGCTACAAAATATGCCAACCTACTCCGAAAGTATGCGGCCTTAGTCAGTCAAACATAACTGGGACAAAAACCAGCAGTCTGGAATGAATCACAAGAACGATCACACACTAGACAACATAAACAGTATGCCGGTTGGAAATAGGATAAGTCAAATCTGCGTGGGATGTTATCAGAAATGGTAAAAAACGGAGTAAAACCCAAAGAACATTTATAGACCCATTACGCTGATATACACATGCCTACCGTACATAACCTAGTCTAAAATCAACATATTGAGCATTATAAATCAGTAGTAATGCTGTAATTGTGGGGACGGGAACCAGGCTAAAACTTGCTTCACGAAACAGCCCAGTCGAAAAGACCTTATATCAGCTGTAAAAGTATGCTAATAAAAGGTCAAGAGTCGTGTCAAAATAAGAAACAAAGTATTGTCTTCGAAAATGTATACAGTGTACACATAATAATAAACGAATTGAAATGTGGTAGGTACGAGGGGTGATCAATATATTCGTGGACTTTTCATCTAGCAATTTTGTTTTGTCAGCAAGGCTAAAAAACATTAGCATTATTCAGTGTAGGATATATCCGACCGAATGTACCTGTAACATAGTTTTATTCATGTAATGGGTGCGTGACGCAGGCCGTCACGTGACGTCATTCCAATCGTCACCGTTTGAGCAGCACCGAGCTCCTTTCTGGACTCATATCCGACCCACTGTATATGATTTATTTACTTATAATACAAAATAAGTCATAAATAGCCAAATCTTTAATGTAAGACGGAATATAAATTGTCTCGTTGCGTTACTGGACTTTTAACTCAGAAAAAAGCGGTTGGCTTTACACGGTAGCATCATCCCGATGAGGAAGAAATCACGACCTAACAAGTGGACCATATTTTTTGAAACCCCAAGGCGTGGCGAACATTTTGGCATAAAGTTTGCAGCTAGCGGGTGGGGCTTTTCTCCGTTACCACGCTTTAAAATACGTTACCCCCAAAATATAAAAAAATGTAATTTTAAAAGATAAATTGTACTATTATGCTATTTAATAATTCCAAGTTTGCATATGTTATTCAAGAGTGTAAACTAGTAGCTGCAAACTGATATAATTTCAATGCCAAAATGCAAGAAGATAAATATGGGAAAACATACGTTACCCTAAAAAAACAAAAGGTTTTTGGCATAAAGTTTTTTATTGCAAATTTAGATGACCCGGCAATCAAATAATGAAGTTACCATTACGAAGTTCAACATTCAACCAAAAAAATGATGTATAGATAGCCAGTATAGGTTAAGAGATAGATGTTTGGTAGCGATTCTTAAAATGGCACCCATTCTCCAAAACATGTGCGTTTTTCATTCCTTCAATAATTTCAAGTATTCAAATTGTATCATACACTTTTCAGTTACATATAATACCTATTTATATATTTATAATGGTTTATAATATATATATTAACAAGTCTCTTACTTGTAAGATATGTTAAGGCAATACTACATTGCACTTTACGTTACCAAACATACAAATTAAAGTTCATGTCGTCAGTGTCTTAAAAATGTACTTAAAACAATTAAAAATAAAAAAAATAACAATTTAATCCTACTCAAAAGTTAATATAGGTTTACATTCAAACTGCATATTTAACTTAACAACATGTAAACTATAATGTACATGTATTTAAATATCAAACAAAATTACAATTTACTAGCCTTGTATTCTGTTACTT
Organism: Spisula solida; assembly: GCA_947247005.1. Classification (NCBI taxonomy): domain Eukaryota; kingdom Metazoa; phylum Mollusca; class Bivalvia; order Venerida; family Mactridae; genus Spisula; species Spisula solida. The sequence goes on along the minus strand of OX365947.1, from coordinate 35,467,417 downwards.
TAGATAAACTTTACCACTAAAAAATAATTGATTTTCAAATCAAAATATATTTTATCGCAGGTTGCATTTGAACTTTCAACACATGTATTTAAAAAAGACAATTTATGTTTCAATTTACGTTACCTTACTTACAAACTTTACAATATCATTATGTGTTGTAATTTTAAAACATTGTTGATTTATCTTTGGAAAATCCCAAACGTACAAGTATTTTGTTTGCTTTATAGAATATGTATTTAACTTAATATACACACACATTTTTAAATAATCAAACTATGAAACTAAAACACATATTGCCGCTCGATTTAATATCTTCATAAGAACACTATGCACACACATGACTTTTAAACATTTACTATATACATGTATACAATCGTATGTCAGTTATTTAATCACACTACATACAAATTAAATACCACAGTGTATATTTTGAAATAAGTTTGAAACATTCTCTAGGGTGCACCAGGAATTAGACCCAAAGGTAAAATTGTCCAATTCCTCTTGTTCTGTCCGCCACTCCCCCGTTGGAGGAAAAGATTGATAGGTGCATAATTACCTTATGGCGACTACCTGAATTGTTGTGCAATACTGACCAGTGAGAGGTCAAGATCATTTAAGGTAAAATACTCTTAAAATAGTGTAAACTGTCTCACTGTAAACTGTTTAAAGCCTTTGCTTATACATTTGTATTTCCATATCTGTCTAGAGCATGTATTGCATGTGTTACATACGACATGAAGTCAGGAATTGCTGCATCATATGGCATATTGTATGGCTAAAATAAGTGGGGTAGTTGCACAATATGGCCTAGGATGGCTGAAATATGTATTGGTGGGTTCCCAATATGGCCTAGGATGGCTGAAATCTGTATTGGTGGGTTCCCAATATGGCATAGGATGGCTGAAATCTGTATTGGTGGGTTCCCAATATGGCCTAGGAGGGCTAAAATCTGTGTCGGTGGGTTCCCAATATGGTCTAGCAGGGCTGAAATCTGTGTTGGCGGGTTCACAATATGGCATAGGATGGCTGAAATCTGTGTTGGTGGGTTCCAATATGGCATAGCATGGCTGAAATCTGTGTTGGTGGGTTCCCAATATGGCATAGGATGGCTGAAATCTGTGTTGGTGGGTTCTTAATATGGCCTAGGAGGGCTGAAATCTGTGTTGGCGGGTTGCAAATATGGCCTAGGATGACTGAAAACTGTGGTGGTGGGTTCCCAATATGGCCTTGCAGGGCAGAAATCTGTGTTGGTAAGTTCCAAATATGGTCTTGGAGGGTTGAAATCTGTGTTGGTGGATTCCTAATACATTGTATGACCTAGGAGGGCTGAAATCTGTGTTGGTGGGTTCCCAATGAGGCCTGGGATGGCTTAATCTGTGATGTTGAGTACCAAAATGGCTTTGGTGACTGTACTCAGAGTTGGTTGGTACCCAATAGGGCATGAGATGACTGTACTCTGAGGTTGTGGGTACCAAATGGAACATGGGATGGCTGTTCTCTGTTGTGATGGGCATCCTATACAGCTCGGGATATCTGTACTCTGAGGTGGTGGGTACCCAACATGGCCAGGGAGTACTGTACTCAGAGGTGGTTGGTACCAAATGGGGCCTGAGCTGGTTCTTTACAGTGATATAGGGTAGTCAATAGGACCTGTGTTAGCTGTTCTCTGTATAGGTGGGTACCCAATCGGGCCTGAGATGGTTGAACTCGTGGAGGTGAGTACATAAGCTGGCCTCGAACGGCTGTACTAGGCAGTGTTAAGTACCAAATAGGGCATTGAAGTGCTTTCCTCAGTGACTATGAGTATCTGTCCGGCATAGTATGGCTGTACACAGTGGTTGTGCGTAGGGCATAGGGCCTAAGAAGGCTGGCAGTGGTAAGTACCACATAGGGTTTGGTATGGCTATATTTAGTGGTTGCAACTACCCCGCAGGGATTAGTATGACCATAATTGGTGGTGGGGAATTACCTTATAGAGTCAATGATGGCTATATTGCACCTGGTATGGCATGTTTCAGTTGGTCCGAGTTTTAAGTATCCCATAGGGCCTCAGATATACTAGTAGCTGGTGCCATTAAGAATTCAATAGGAATGGTTGTGTTGGGTAGTTGTAAGTACTCCATTGGTAACGGAATGTATGTATAGACAGTGTTATTAGTCCCCCATAAGGCCTTGGTTGACTATTCAGTGGTTTAAAAACCCTATGGGCATGATATGGGTGTACTCGGTGTTGGTTACACCCCCATTCAGGCCATAATATATGATGGTGATGAGTACTCAGTCATGCCTGATACTGGTGTAATTGGTAGTTGTAAGAATAACAAAGGGTTTGGTTGAGAGTACCCCTTACGGCTTAGTATGGCTATAATAAGTGGTAGTGACTACCCCATACGGCATTGGATGGCTGTACTCTGTGATGGTGAGTACCGAATGTTACATTGGGTGGTTGTACTTGACAAGTGTTATGTATCCCATAATTATGGTCTTGTGTGCCTGTACTTTGCAGTGTTGCATATCCCATAGGGCATATTTTTCGTAACTTGACCTTGAAATGACCTTGACTATGACTTCAAAGTGGTCAGTATTGTATGTCCATATGATGCACATTATCAAATGAATAATATCTAAGCAAATATTTGTGACTATATACATCAATAAATAAAAATGCATGAGAACATAGAATTTTAAGTGTATTTGTAAATTATGGCGGCCATCTTGGACACCATCTTGTATTTCCGGGTCCACAGCACGTGTTGACAATTTATGCCGGCAGTTCCATATAGTACATACATAGGCAAACATTTTGGTATATAACATTGCTTGTTGTACTATAGCTGTCACCTAGCTACCCCCAAAAATCACCAATTGTCATCCCACTAAATGTGCTATACCGAAATGTTAACTGAAATGTTGTTTGAAAGGTAACGTAATTTACATGGCATTTCATATCAATTAACTATTTGTGTAGTTGTACTATAGCTATATACATTATTGAGCTGCATACTAATCAGTATCATCATTTCTTAACTTAAAAACATCATATACGTTGACTGTTTTTTTAGTATTCTAGTAATTCCATGCAAAGTAACGTAAATTACGTATGCAATATCACATTTTTTGCCTATAATAATGTGTACAACAGATAGTTTCAATTTTAAATACATTTAACATACATAAATGTCTTATTCACATGATTTATTGAACAATTGGCATGTTTATGATATCATGTAAGCAAAATTAGTGATTCCTGTAGAAAATCGCATAGTCACGTATTTCAAATCTCCGTAACTAGTTAAAGCCCCAACAGAAACTTGCAAACTTTTGTCTGTGAATGCCACCTACCATAAGGTTTAAGAAAATCATAGTGTTGAAAATTCCCCCTGGGGGGAGCAGGGTCAATTGTCAGCTCAAAGTCTATTACGTTTTCTCCTTGGTTTGACGAAACTTCTTGAATACTAGTATGTTCTGGACTCGTTGTGCCTTCCGTGCTCAGCTGCTTCTGTCGAGTGCTCCCTTTCCTGTCCGAATTTTCATTATATTTTTGCTGAATATTCGCCAATGTTTTATGCATTTAATCTATTAATGTGTTTGATATTTCATTGTTACTAGCACTATATTTAAAATGTTTCAACATAGTTGAACTGTGCATCCTTCATCACATCCAACACATTACCTCAAACAAATGTAGTTCAAGGGAAGTAACGGAAAGGAACTTAATTGTACTTTGTTCAGCGGAATTCACATTAATCAAATACGAGTTTCGTGTTAAAATAAAAGAAGACAAGCTATATTACGAACCTTTGAATGTATGATTATGCAATAGATTCAGGCATGTAATAGATACAGCTATACTCTCCGGATCATTATTGATGTATATCAACCTGCTATTTTGACAAAAATGTTGATTGTGAGATGTTCCAACGTTTTAAAGAATAATCTTAATGAAGCAAAACGTAAAAGAAGTTTTGTTAATATCTTCAGTTTTTAGGAAGTTACATCTGTTTTTGTGGAGTCACTATTCCGTGCGTGCATGTTTGACGTCGCAAACGTCTTTCTAACATAATTGGATGTTACTGAAACAAGTATTTCATAATTACACCATTTGATCAATTCCTGACATAAACTGTTCAAAATAGTATCATGTTTCAGAATTATGTTTTAATGTTTAAAAATTAAAATACATATCAAATTCAAAATTATTCCCATTTAGAGACAGGCTACTACTGGTTTTAACAACTAACTCCTTGTTTTTCTCAATCGAAGTACTTTTCAAAAATTGGTCACCATAGCAACGTAGTATGTTCTTTCTACATAATTCATACGAAGTTTAAAATGTAGGATATAGTACTATATGAGTACATTACTTAAAAGAGACTCAATAGATATGTATTTTTTCTTATTTTAGAGCTTTTCAAAACAGTGTTACATTATAGTAATTACATAATGTCAAAATAGCAGTTTTTCCTGGAGACTGGCTCATATATAATCATGTATAACGTTATGCATGTTGAATATAATTCAGTAAGTTTTTCTCGTATAATGAAATTTGAAGGTGTTGCTAAATATGACTAATACAATGTATATAGCATGTTGTACACATATTTTACGAAGAGCATCATTGGTCAAACATGGCTCGTATATTGTATATAGTATCGTCCGTTTATACACACATTTATATGTTTATTTGAAAAACTACAATTGACAAATTTCACAATAATTATGCAGTACAGAGTATAAGTTCGATAACAAACAATATGTCCATTTTTTCATCTGTTTTCCCCTGGCTTTCGAAAGAATGCTATGTAGAGAAGTTGCACCAAAAATCCAGCAAGAGTGAAATAACACTAAATATTACACTAGGGAACCCAATTGACTAAAGATAGACATCGACCATGATTGCTTCTATCAAAAAAATGTCAACTGATGCCTCCATCAAATGGTTTTAGGTACTAGTAACCATATGGTTATACTGAATTGAAAATGCGGAAAGTCGTCTATGAATAAGTCATCACTCTTGGACAATGACCTTAGTCCCCAAAACAAGTAGCCATTTAATAAAAACTCTAATATTCTGTTATCGGATTAATCATTGCTAATGTAATAAATGTTTTAATATGATTTATACCTAGCTGATATCGTTGACCTTCTAAGTTAATTTTTTTTTAAAACGATAACGCCCGTCTAAACAAATCACTAAATTATGAAACGAATATTTGTAATAGATTAAATGGATTAACATTTAATACTTACTTAATATTACAGACTGGTAACAGTATCAGCTTATGAGATATAAAACTTACATATATGTATACATAAATTAACAGCACAAACAATACATGTTTAGTTTCAACATATTAATAACAATACAGGTTGCTTAACAGAATGTTTAACAGCATTCAAGTAAATGTATGTCGAATGGTGGATGACTGTTCATGTATTTGGATTTAAAACTCACACAAAAGTAATAAACGGACCAGGCGACAATACACCTGCATTAGTACCAGAGATACGTGATACACTAGTACATGGAATTAATGAAATGTTTACAGTAAGGTTGGTATAAAGTTATCTTTTATCAGCAGCATCTCGTAATTAACTTAGTTTTTTTCTAATTACAACATAGATAAAATAATGTTCTTGAACGTATGTGTTTACATATAATATAGGTATACGATGTACATACCTCTATATTGATATGACTTACGTAGTCTATCCAGATACCTCAGTAACACCATACATGTATTAAACTCTTGGTTAGTAACAGGCAATATGATTGGCTATCCTTATTCTCCAATTAAATAAAATCAATATTGAATACCGCCCCTGGACATGCTTTAATGCGTTGAAAGAGCAAGTCAGTTCTGTTTTAGGCTTGAATCTTGCAAGGGCGCTCCCGTCGTTTCTTTGTGGCTTTGGAGTTTCTGTACGCTACAATATTGATATCTATTCCATTGACACTCCTCTAGTAAGGTAATCTGTCCGTCGTATGTGAACTCATGTTGAAGCATGCCATAAGGCCATTTAAAACATCGACTGGCACATATAATACTCCCTGGAACATTGAAAGACATATTCACATATTCTGTACACACTTGAAAACTACCATGCTGAATAAGTGTCTATACGTTTCTTTATATTTTTATAAATCGCACTCGTTCCAAATTGTCAAGATAGTGTCGATAGTTACGTATTTACATGTCGCTGGCTTAGCATTAGAATGTCGTAAGTACTTCTTACTACCTTATCTGAAATCTGCATCTCAATGCGCTTCTTATGAGCCTATTTTCATGTTGACCAAACTGAAGTTTAAAAAGTTTGTTTTTCCATAAGTACAGAGTAGTTTTAAGATAATTTAATCTTGTTTTCTCAAAATATTGATTTTGTACTTACCACCTTCTAATGCTAAGCAAGCGATTTATCTGGGCATTGATGCACAAATATTTCTTTCTTTCTAGGCATTGGACAAGATGAAATACCATGAAAATGTCAGACTTTCTTTCCATAGTGCTTGCAATATTAATCTGCACAACTCCGACGACCTGCCAAAACATATCAGATGTTAAACGTTTGATAAAAGACAAGGAGTTGAATTATGATAAGAGTGTTCGTCCGGTAACAAATCAATCAATGCCAGTTACAGTATATCTAGCATTCGACTTGTTGGCTATACAGGAAGTGGACGAGGTTGACCAGACGATCACAGTGGCCTGTGTGTTGTTAATGCAATGGACGGACGAACAAATGACGTGGGACCCAAAGGGGTACGGCGGGGTAGATCAATTTACAGTTGATAATGATCGGTTTTGGACGCCATCAATCGTTCTCGCAAACGCAAATGATAAACTTGCAAAAATTGGTGACAACTGGGTACCACTTTGTTATACGGCCAATGGGAATGCGTTTTATTTCCCTGGATCTAATTTACAGGTATCTTGTACTTTAGACATCCGATATTATCCGTGGGACCGCCATGTTTGTAATCTCATACTTAACGCTTGGGGATTTACACCAAATGAATATGTCTTACAAAACACAACAGGCGAAGCTGGCATTTCCTATTTCTATCCAAATGGGGCCTGGAATTTGATATCGTCGTCGGTAGAAACTGTAGTCATACCTAATGAAGCAACCTATTACTCAGTGTCTCTGTATATTGAACGACAGCCAGAATATGTTCTCGCAAATGTTATTGTACCAGTTATTATTTTGTCTATGTTGAACTTATTTATTTACTTCATTCCAACAGCCAGTGGAGAGAGACTGTCATTCAGTATAACTTTATTGTTAGCTATTGCTGTGTTCCTTACAATTGTTGCAGATAACTTACCGAAGACTTCGACACCGATGTCAATATTAAGCTCGTATTTATTGACAGTTCTTGTAATTAGCAATTGTATAACTTTGTCTGTCATATATAGCCTTTGTTTGTATCACCGTGACGAGTCTGAGCCAGTCGGTGGGTGCTGGAAACGAATAGTTCAAGTTATGAAATGCCGATGCAAAAGTGGAAAACGCGACCGTAAGAAACGCCATAAATATAAATACACCACAAGCTTAGACCAGGAATTTAACAATGGAAGTATACGTAGAGGATTTGATTACTCTACGAATTGGAATTATCTGAATCACAGAAGACCATTGCATTTAAAGACACGTCCTAATCATAGACACACGTCGATATGGCGGCCATATAACGGCGTTCGTATAAATGGCGCGAACAAACCTGATGTAGCGGAGAACGAAGACGTACAACATGATAATGTCATAGAGGAACCTGTCAGATGGAAAGATGTCAGTGTTGCGTTTGATAGAATATGTTTTGTATTTTTCCTGCTGGTTCTTATTGTGATTAAGTGTATAACATTTGTAATGATATATACCGGGCTAAAGGATGCCACATTTGAACCGCTATTTTCTGCATTATAATTACATATACCACATGACATCCATTTACTCTTGAAACATGTTCTGAGTTGAGAGCCTGATATGAAATGTAGTTCGTATGTAGAGCTGAATATCATAACAGAAATAAATTGTGTAAACGTTAAATACAAGTGTTTTGCTCATTGGTGTTACCAATCTAATTCCGCATGTGTATGCACATAATCTATAATTATAGATGACATTGTACAGACATTTTTACATAGAGTATGGTTTGTTGTATTGGTGGTTTATAAGTTATAACACAGTAAGTTTGTTCTGCAATGGTGTTGTAGTATAGCCACAGCATTGTTTGAACTCCTCAAAAACGTGTGTTCATGTATAATCGGACAAAGATAAATAAAAACAATAAAGACTTTTTTTAACATAAACATTCTTATATATATTCTTCACCTGAACTAAACTAAAACATGAATAAGGTGTAATGACTTTATCACACTAACCGATGCGAAAATATCTCAGTCAGTACAGAGCAAGGTTGAGTCCCAACCGTAAGGCATGTTTTTATTTCGCGCCAGTTAATTCGAATCCCAATTTATGACATTTTGGGGATAATTTTTTTGCATTAAATTTACTGGTATGTGTTGTTTTCGCATTTTTAAATCTACTTTTTATACTAAGTAATTTAAAATGATACGGTCACGATAAACAGATTATGATAAAAAATAAAGAAACAACGTGGATTGGAACCAGTCGACTCAACCAGTCGGCCACTAGATCACCAGTCCCTGAACATAGTTTTAACCCGTAAATACATATTCAACTGTTTGGTCGGGCATGACAGTTTTTATCGCTGGGTACTAGACATTCCAGAAGCATTTCTACCCATTGAACAAAAGAAGAAGAGGAAGAGGTAGGAACATGTGTACAAAAATATCATGCCGGATACATATTCTACCACTAAGCCATTGGCGGTTTACGAGACCTGATTACAGCTTTATCATAACCAGTGTTTTCGATGAATTAGATGTGCAGGTCATTGTTGTGTTTATTTAGCATTGCTAAATTTAGCCCGACCATGTTATGTTTGTCCAACTATACCATTATACTATTATACTGCACGAGTAATATACATAAAACTTTCATTTATAAGGCAAGAAGATGAAATAAAAAATCGGACAGAAAAGGCAATACCCATCAGAAACACCATTGCACAAAATACTGAAAGACTATAACTATACGACAAGCCTGCCGCCTTAGCCAGTCAAACAAATCTGAAAAATTCTGGCATGCTCTTTGATTAAGCTTTATAAATATCAGGACATAAACAACGCTTTGATACATTGGGGACACATGGGAGCAGTACTTCACCGATCTGTTCTCCCAAGACCCAAATCAAACGTATTCTGATGAACATTTTATGCACGCAATCTCTTATAACTATAACGTTGATAGTCTGGATAGTGAAATCACGGACGACGAGATTAGAGACAGTGTGGGGTCCCTACGCGGTTCTTGTGCAGTGGGAATCGACGGTGTTTGCATGGAAATGTTTAAGTGTACGATTGGAATAACGCTACCCTATCTAAAACATTTGGTCAACACTATCCCTGAGACAGGTGCATTCCCAACACAATGGAGTACCAGTATGACCACACTGATACATAACAAAGGTGACCGCGATAATCCTAACTACAGGGCAATTACCTTGGTGACATGTATAAGAAAAATATTCGTCAAGATTCTCAGTAACAGGTTAACCAAATGGACGTACGAACATTATATCATAGACGAATCACAAGCAGGCTTCCGTTCATCGACATTTTTAATTTACAGTCAGTGATACAAAAGTACTTGACTAAAACTGGTGGCCGGGTGTATGTATTTTACATTGATTATCTCAAGGCATTTGATAACTGTGCGCATCCGAAAATCTGGGATTGTTTGAAAAGAAAGGGTATAAATCCAAACGGGATGTTTTTAACAGTATTCAAGTCTATGTATGCGCAGTTACGATCGTGTGTGAAAACCAAAGATGGACTCAATACTGATAAATAAAAAAAATCATGGTGTTTCGGAATGTTGATCCGTTAAGGTCATATGAGAAGTGGTATTATAAAGGCGAACTGATTGAAGTTGTCTCTATGTACAAATACTTAGGTGCGTTCTTTACGCCTAAATTATCATGGTATAGAACAGTTAATTCTCTATCTCTACAAGCATCGAAAGCTGTGAACGTGATTTTTAGATACCAGAAGTACGTTGGATACTTTACATACAATGACTTATTTAAACCGTTCGGCGCGATTGTTTTACCCATATTGACATACTCAGCCAACATTTGGGGCTATAAAGTATACAGTGAGATAGAAACCATACAATATGTATTTAACTTAATACACACACACAAATTTAATAATCAAACTATGAAACTAGAACACATATTGCCCCTCGATTTAATATCTTCATGAGAACACATATGACTTTAAAACATTTACTACATACATGTATACAATCGTATGTCAGTTATTTAATCAAACTACATACAAATTAAAAACCACAGTGTATAGTTGAAAATAAGTTTGAAACGTTCTCTATGGTGCACCAGGAATTAGACCCCAAAAGTAAAATTGTCCAATTCCTCTTGGTCTGTCCGCCACTCCCCCACTGGAGGAAAATATTGATAGTTGCATAATTATCTTATGGCGACTACCTAAATTGTTGTGCAATACTGACCAGAGAGAGGTCAAGATCATTTAAGGTAAACTACTCTTAAAACAGTGTAAACTGTGTTACTGTTCATTGTTTAAAGCATTTGCTTATATTTCCATATCTGTCTAGAGCCAGTATTGTATGTGTTAAATACGACATGTAGTCAGGAATTGCTGCATCATAATTATGACATTGTATAGCTTTAATAAGTGGGGTAGTTACACAATATGGCCTAGGATGGCAGAAATCTGTATTGGTGGGTTCCCAATATGGCCTAGGATGGCTGAAATCTGTATTGGTGTGTTCCCAATATGGCCTAGGAGGGCTGAAATCTGTGTTGGTGGGTTCCCAATATGGCCTAGGAGGGCTGAAATCTGTATTGGTGTGTTCCCAATATGGCCTAGGAGGGCTGAAATCTATATTGGTGTGTTCCTAATATGGCCTAGGAGGGCTGAAATCTGTGTTGGTGGGTTCCCAATATGGCCTAGGAGGGCTGAAATCTGCGTTGGTGGGTTCCCAATATGGCCTAGGAGGGCTGAAATCTGCGTTGGTGGGTTCCCAATATGGCCTAGGAGGGCTGAAATCTGTATTGGTGTGTTCCCAATATGGCCTAGGAGGGCTGAAATCTGTATTGGTGTGTTCCCAATATGGCCTAGGAGGGCTGAAATCTGTGTTGGTGTGTTCCCAATATGACCTGGGAGGGCTGAAATCTGTGTTGGTGGCTTCCCAATATGACCCCGGAGGGCTGAAATCTGTGTTGGTGGGTTCCCAATATGACCTGGGAGGGCTGAAATCTGCGTTGGTGTGTTCCCAATATGACCTGGGAGGACTGAAATCTGTGTTGGTGGGTTCCCAATATGACCTTGGAGGGCTGAAATCTGTGTTGGTGGGTTCCCAATATGACCTGGAAGGGCTGACATCTGCGTTGGTGTGTTCCCAATATGACCTGGGAGGGCTGAAATCTGCGTTGGTGTGTTCCCAATATGACCTGGGAGGGCTGAAATCTATGTTGATGGGTTCCCAATATGACCTGGGAGGGCTGAAATCTGCGTTGGTTGGTTCCCGTTATGACCTGGGAGGGCTGAAATCTGCGTTGGTGTGTTCCCAATGAGGCCTGGGATGGCTTAATCTGTGATGTTGAGTACCCAGAATGGCTTTGGTGACTGTACTCAGATTTGGTGGGTACCCAATAGGGCCTGAGATGACTGTACTCTGAGGTTGTGGGTACCAAATGGAACCTGTGATGGCTGTTCTCTGTGGTGATAGGCATCCAATACAGACCGGGATGTCTGTGCTCAGAGGTGGTTGGTACCAAATAAGGCCTGAGCTGGTTGTTCTCAGTGGTATAGGGTAGTCAATAGGACCTGTGATGGCTGTTCTCTGTATAGGTGGGTACCCAATCGGGCCTGAGATGGTTGAACTTGTGGAAGTGAGTACATAAGCTGGCCTGGGACGGCTGTACTTAGCAGTGTTTAGTACCAAAATAAGGCATTAATGGCTTTCCTCAGTGACTATGAGTATCTCTCAGGCATAGTATGATTGTACACAGTATTTGTGAGTAGGGCATAGGGCCTAAGAAGGCTGGTAGTGGTAAGTACCACATAGGGTCTGGTATGGCTATATTTAATGGTTGCAACTACCCCGCAGGGATTAGTATGACCATAATTGGTGGTGGGGAATAACCCAATAGAGCCAATGATGGCTATATTACACCTGGTACGGCAGTAATCAGTTGGTCCGAGTACCCCTTAGGACATAGTATGGTTGTTACCGCTTGTGGTAAGTACCACAGTCCGGCGTGACCGTACTCAATGGTTATGTGTACCACTTATTGCAAAATATAAACTGCAATTGGTGGTGGTTATTGGGCCTTGGGTGTCTGTACTATGTTGCTGTGACTCTTTTGTACCCTATACAACTTGGTGAGACTGTAAATCATTGGTTATGAGCACCCCTAAGGGGTATGAAATTTGTAATTATTTGGGATGAGTAACCTTTTGGGCCTTATATGACTGTAGTTTTGTACTCAAAGTGAGTACCCCATAAGTCTTTGTACAGCTGTGCTCAGTAATAGTGAGTACCATATAGAGACTTGCATGTATATGGCTTTACTCAGGTGTTGTGAATATCTCTTATGGCATACTATGGCTATAATTATTACAGGTGGTGAGTACCAAATATGGTCTTGGTTGGCTGTTCTCTTGGTTTTAAGTATCCCATAGGGCCTCATATATAGCTGGTGCCATTAAGAATTCAATAGGAATGGTTGTATTGGGCAGTTGTAAGTACCCCATTGGTTTCGAAATGTATGTACAGACAGTGTTATTAGTCCCCCATAAGGCCTGGGTTGACTATTAAGTGGTTTAAGAACCCCTAAGGGCATGATATGGGTGTACTCGGTGTTGGTTACACCCCATTCAGGCCTACTATATGATGGTGATGATACCCAGTAAGCATAACAAAGGGTTTGGTTGGGAGTATCCCTTATGGCTTAGTATGGCTATAATAAGTGGTAGTGACTACCCCATACGGCATTGGATGGCTGTACTCTGTGATTGTGAGTACCGAATGTGACATTGGGTGGTTGTACTTGACAAGTGTTATGTACCCCATATGGTCTTGGAATGTCTGTACTTTGCAGTGTTGCATATCCCATAAGGCATATTTTTCGTAACTTGACCTTGAAATGACCTTGACCTTGACTTCAAAATTGTCAGTCTTGTATGTTCATATGATGCACATTATCAAATGAATAATATCTAAGCAAAATATTTGTGACTATATACATAAATAAATAAAAATGCACGAGAGCATAGAATTTTAAGTGTATTTGTAAATAATGGCGGCCATCTTGGACGCCATCTTAAATTTCCGGGTCCACACCACGTGTTTACAATTTATGCCAGCAGTTCCATATAGAAAATACATAGGCGAACATTTTGGTATATAACATTGCTTGTTCTACTTTAGCTGTCACCTAGCTACTCCCAAAAAATCACCAATTGTCACCTTTAACTGAAATGTTGTTGAAAAAAACCCTATTTTTGAAAGGTAACGTAATTTACATGGCATTTCATATCAATTTACTATTTGTGTAGTTGTACTATAGCTATATAGTGCGAATGATATCAGACAAATCATATGATTTTGATGCAAATATTTTATTTCAAGAACAATATAATGCCATTTTTGTTAAGATGTAAATATCATGTTGCTGTGCTGGTACATAAAACGTTAAATAACTTGTCCCCTATATATATGTCTAATATTCTACAATTTTCAACAAATAATGTGTATTCTTTGCGATCTGTAACGAATAATAACATAGTACATCCTGTTTGTAAATCATACTTTCCAAATTAACTTTCCAGTATAAAGCTGTAACAATATGGAACGCTTTGCCCAGTCAAGTTAAAAACACAACGTCCGAGAAAATGTTTAAATCTATATTAAAATCATACTTATCCGCAAATCTAACAAAGATAAATTAAAAACACTCGGGTTATTGCTGTTTACCTATTATATCAGGATCTTTGAATACAATATTTTAAATGTCAGTATTTACTGCCATTTTATTGATGCTTTTGAATGTTTGTATATATTTATGCTTGTTTTGTTAGAGGACCCCATGGGAGATAAGCCCTCGGCTTAATGGGTATATCATCGGAAAAAATAAAGTTTTTATATACATTATTGAGTTGCATACTAATCAGTATCGTCATTTCTTAACTTAAAAAAGTCATGTACGTTGACTGTTTTTTTAATATTCTAGTAATTTCATGCAAAGTAACGTAAATTACTTATGTTATATCACATTGTTTGCCTATAATAATTTGTACAACTGATAGTTTCAATTTTAAATACATTTAACATACATAAATGTCTTATTCACATGATTTATTGAAAAATTGGCATGTTTATTATCCTCGGCCTAGAGGCCGAGGGTATATTGGAATGCCAAAATAAAATTGACTATGGAGGAGCACGTGACCACATGTCAATGCCTGATTGGCTTATGTGTCAGTCTGACTTAAGGTGAGTCTAGACAGTACATTTTGGTTTAAAAATGTACGGTGTAGGTACATGTAGTATACTTCTACCACACAGTTTCTGGAGATGTACCGTCTAGACAGATCTTCACGAATTCGCCAATCCTCTGCTGTAAATGGTCTCAATGTTTGAATCACGACAGGGGTCTGCTTTGTTACTATTGATGTAGAATGTTTGAACTTTGTTAGGCCAAAAGAATTTATGGAGTGTTTCCACGTTGATTAGGTAGGATTGCCGGTATTCTAACCAACAAGCGGTTTCAGCCATATACACATAGAGGAAATCATGGTGTGCACGAATTATCGATAAAATACAGCAACGACTGACAACTGCAAATAAGCCGTTCCATGAAGAACGTAGTGCTATTGTTACAATGTCTTTTTGTAATATCCAATGCGGAATATTGGCTATATTTGAATCGAATTAATAAACATGTACCTGTGTTTTATCTATAATAAAGCTTGTTCATGTGCGCATCCAAACTAGTGACTGTGCTTTATTCTACGATAAAACACATGTACACATTCATTATTTCTTAAGTAAAGTTACTGTTGTAAATACTGGTCTGGCCGAGGAAAACTATTTGACTTGTACTAATTTTGTATACCTTGAAATATTAGATGTGTGTTTTGTATAAATGTTCATACAGTATTCGTAATTGTGTTAATTAATACATTGTGTAATTATGAACATGCATATTTATATAAATAATGATGTTGGAATAGAGATTTGTGTTTAGTAAAAAAAAAAAATTTTGCTTGCAGTACTGATTTAAATAATAGTTATGTTGTCATGTTTGTTTCCACATTTGTCATTAATATTATACACGTATTGGTCATGTATTATAGCAAGATGATTGACATTGATAGTTGAAGCGTTATAATATGCAACATGTTATATATTTAATTATATCTCATTACCCATTTATGTTTTGTATTGTATTTTGGACCGGAGGCCTCTCATAACATTGAATAAATCTTGAATCTTGGTTATAAAAGTAAGCGGTACATTTTACAGGATTAAACCGCTCGTGTGTTGTTTAGTAGATATCTTAAATGTTCAAGGGAGGTAAACACGTATGATAAATATTATTCTAAATTTGGGTTACGTCCCTTTACCTACAAGACACAAGTTGAAGTTACCTCCCTTGGACCACATCGTTTACTGGCGTAACATGGTTGTGGTCTTCGGTCTCGATTACGGAAAGACCCGAGTTGTAACGATTAAATCGTTTCAAATTGAAGTTACCTCCCTTTGACTACATCGCAGCGAATTTCCTTTCACATTTTGAAAATTGGGTGAAATATTAGATCAATAAAAGCCTTAATACAGCGAAATTAGTCGGATAAGAATTTAACTTCACACAACGGTAAATAAATAAAACAATTCAATTCGTTCTCACGTCCGCCTTTCCGACATATGATATACAAGTACCATATTGTTTAAATATGATTTAGCGCATTTCGAGTTTATCTGAATTTGAATATTTCTGTAAAACCAACTGATCCATGCGGCGATCTATGAGTCCGTCTCGTGCATGGAATGATATGGGTTCTATACATAACCGCTGACTGAGAAGGAAACGCGGTCGGGAAACATATATGCGCTAGAAGGTGAGCTCCGTTGAACAGTATTGACATTATTATTCTATTGGGTGCTTTTGTTCGCCAGCAAAAGAATATTGAAAAATAATGCGTAGTAGTCGAGTTCTAGTAGTCGCAAAATTAACATTATATATACATACGGTTTGTTTATAGACGTTTTTTTTTGCTTGGTATATGACGTGATCGGCAATTAATCAACGGATAATAGTTCCCTGGATAGTTCCAAGTCTGGTTTGTCTACAGAGTCAAGACAATGTTGGTCATTGAATATAAAATACCCGGTTGATGGGAACAAACCTTCAGAATGAGTTCACTACATGCATCATCATACATCAGTGTAAAGTGAAGACACAGGTGATCGAAAATGCAGTTTATATTTAACACAAAACTATTGCTGCCTATTTTAGGTACGGAATATCATGAGATACAGTCACAGTTCCAGTATGTGAGCGCTAGTCCCTCTATACAACGTCATGTAAATACATGTATCATAACAAGGAGTAGGTATGTTGTATAAGTTAAAGTCAGACTTTAAAGTGTGAATTGTATACAACAAAAACAACTTTAAAGCCGCTTTCTTAAATGTTCTTATCAGCAGCTGACCTGTAGTATGTCAACACCGGGTACACGCGAGATTTTCACAGTGTGGTAATCACCCGGATAATCTGACATTATGTTTTTACAATCGCTTGGCACATCAAAGGCTTAAAACGCTATCAAGAACCAAAACATCCCACTTGCTCCTATGATCTACTACCTATTTATTAGCAGATTTTGTAAATTTTACCCCTAACGTGTTAAACATGGTGTGGTGTGAACAATTTTCAATGAAGTTACGGATAAACACGATCATTAAACGGCAAACATAGACGAATATTAGTAGCAAAATAATGACTTAGCCACATCGCCACAGGAAAGAATTAGCTCCTTACATTGCATTGGGATCCAAACAAGACCAAACTTTCTGATGGGACTCGAGTATGCAGGTGGTTGAAAAGGCTTTCTAACCAATTTTTCGGTATAAACTTGCACAAATCACATGATTACGAGGCCAATATTGCACAGTTTGTCCATATTTTAACGCCTGTAGATTAACTATTAACTATTTAACTATGAAGCATGCACACATCAAGTTGACATCAATCTATGGCCTAGAAATTACTTCAAATTAGCCTATTGCATGTGTTTACTCATATACTCAGAAATTTAATGTTAAATGCTATATAATTGGTGTAATGATAGTGCTTGGTGTTTTGTGTTCCATAGTATGCTTTGTATTTATTACAAAACTTGCTGTTGCTCACTGGGCATCGGAACACCGGAACTATTTTCAACTCGGTTTATTCGTTTGAGTCATCGTCGCCCTTCGGGTTGTCCATCTGGGGGTCGCCCGCAGAAGAATGCGAGTCCGGTTAGATTTATGCATGCCGTGAGAATATGCCCTGGTTCCATTTTTTTGCAGCTGGAACGTCGTACTCCAGCACCCTAGGTAGGTGTTAGAACGTTTCGGAATTGTGAATACAGCAACCATGTAAGAAAACGAACGGTAATGTTCGTTGATGGACAGTACACTGAAAAAATATACAATGTACATTACAAGACAATGTGGCTGGACAAATTTAACTATATTACACTATAGTTATATACTGGGCACACCACTAAATCTTGTTCTTTGCATCCACACATTAGTTCATTAACAGCATTTTATTTTCGCCGAATGCATGGATTGTATTCTACCAACCTATGCATTGCCTAATCAGTGTCGATATACGATGTGTTATGTGACGTAAATCTTGCTAAAACGCAAGAAGAACAGTTTTTTATTCTTTGGCCGATTTTAACAAGATATACTCGCATGTCGTTGCGTTCTTAGCGCCAAATATGGTACATACCACGTGGTAATTCCACAATGCTGGTACGAACATACACTTGGCACTAGTTGAGCATCATCGCCTTTTATTTGTCATCTTCATACAACAATGGTTGGTCACCCCCCACCCAGGATCATGATGGGCGAACAACACGCTGGTAGACGCGAATGCACCATTTCAGATTTGACCTATAGTACCTTCTGTCGAAATTATACTAAATATGCCCGATTACAACTGACCACTGAGAGACTAATTAATAGTAATACATTTTATTAGAACATATTAACTCGTCCGGTGAAATACTGTGGATAAAAACATTCCGTCTGATATTTCCTGTATCAGCGGTGGCTTTCATGTTTAAATATAATTATTATCCGTTAATTAGTATTCATTAATTTTGTAGATACACAATGATTGACCAAATCCTTTGAAGTATGCCGACGAAAGAATCGGTAGTGTGAGGCCAACTTAAGTTTATAGTTAGTTTACAATGACCTCGTCCTATCGCAATAGAAATGTTCATTTTTCGTTTGTTTGAATACTTGCCATAACAATGACGTAAGTATCCTGCAAAATGGTAACATATCCGGCTGGCTTAGAATTAGAAGGTCGTAAGTACAAAATCAATTTTTATAGAAATCAAGAAAAAATGTCTGAAAACTACTCATTACTTTTATGGAAAAATAAGGTTTTTAAACTTCAGTTTTGTCAACTTTACCACTTCCGATTTTTATGAAAATAGGCTCATAAGAAGCGCATTGGGATGCAGATTTCAAATATGCATGATTCTTATAAGACCTTCTAATTCTAAGCCAGTGACACCGGTAATGTATTGGATCTGGGTGAATTTGGAAGGTTGTGGTGGGATACTGAAAACAATCAGTTAATTGCCTTCTGTCTGGCGAGATAAGGATGTATGTGTAGGCCCTATCTATTACATGTATACTATGATTAAGTAAGTGATTATTACTTTATTGTTATCGAAGAGAGAATAATGTGGCATAAATGACTCTAAGGTGCATGTATTGTTTGGGTTGCTCCTTGGAGTTAATTGGTCATTAGCAACATTGATTATCTGGTAGTGAAATATCAATTAGCGAAGGTAGATCTGACCGTTCAGTGCACGTGTACGTCAAGGGAGTGGACTAGTTGAATCATAAATAAAATAATCATAACAATGTTACCATTGTGGCAGTGGAAACTAGAGTTGATCTAAACATAAAGTTAACAAAAGATAGTTCAGTGAATACATGTATATATATGGCATTGTCACGCTTGGAAATATTAAGACCAACACATTAAGATTAGAAGAAAACTTTCACTTGATATTTGACCTCATGTGACTTTTATCGTTGATAATGGTAGTTAAATTATAAAAAATCAAACTCGCTACTCGGCAAACCAGCGCTAAGTCTTTGTACATGCAATCAAAAATGCTCGGCCGTTTTCTACAGAACAATTCAGTGTGATTCGTTGAATTGAACGAGGGTCTTCAGACAGAATATCAACCGGTAGACCTTTCTTGACCGTCATGAGAACGTTACTTTGTGTATATTTTTAAAACTAGTACGTTATGACAAATGAGGAAAACTAGAGTTCATGTTTGGAAAATCTGATTTCTGGCGATATATCAGACTGAGACTGCGGCCAAATTGTGAGAGACATCGACAGATATAAATCCGGACACATCCGTATAAATCCAGACAGTGCTTATAGACTACCCCTCTAGGCGGCGTAGTGTGCTCTCCGTGAGTCATTTATAAAAGCTCAAAGACATACATTAATGACAATTCATTAAATGCAAAATCCTATCGTAATGTATGTTTATTTGTTGTATCATACAGTCTGTGTAAATTTGGAAAAATGAGCGCGCACCTGTAACGAAAGTTGTGTCTGGTTATGTCAAAACATGTCAATCCATCGCCATTTAGTTGCTCAAACTCTTCAATAAAATGTGTGAAATTGACAGTCAGGAGTCAACAGAGCTTCTTCAAGTCATTGCTGCTCCCAATAATGCTTTATTTTGGCAGAAACTAATGGTAAGAAATGCATATAATAACGACTGTTTTGATATAATTATAACGGAAATAGCACAATCATCTCAAACGTTATAATAAATAATCAAACAGCTTATCTTCTATACAATGCATGAAAAGCTAGTACGGGTATGAGAAAATAATAGATCAATGAACACATTACAGATCAAAGATAGATGATGACAGAGACATATCCGGAATCATAACACTTTGTCACCGAGTTCAATACAAAGCGTCAGGATTTTTTATTAATTAGACAAGAGTGCATATTATATTTTCTTACAGTGTTCATAAAAGATAGCAAACTCCTATCTACATTTTACATAATTACCATTATTATAATGTAAGGATATTATTTTCTTACAGTGTTCATAAAAGATAGCAAGCTCCTGTCTACATTTTACATAATTACCATTATTATGATGTAAGGATATACGGGACATGATGTATGTAAACACTGTACGAAACCATGACAGTTCGACGGAGACAATAGAGTAGTCTCTCTTATACGTGTATAGATGTATTTAACATTATGGCCTGGGTACTATTTTATCAAAGTACTCACCGAAATCAAGACTTACACTTACGTTCAAATTTAAACATAAACCAATGCAGCTGCAGTCACCTGCTGTTTAGATCCATGGTCTCAATATTGCCTAGCGCTCACTGACATTTCGAACAGTTCTGATTTTTACGGTAAATAAACTATTGCAAAGCGACAAAGACCGATGTTATCCGCATGGAATAATGTAATTAGTCTGGTTCACGACATTCTTACAAAATGCATCTTTTTTATATTTTTTTTTGA
Organism: Spisula solida; assembly: GCA_947247005.1. Classification (NCBI taxonomy): domain Eukaryota; kingdom Metazoa; phylum Mollusca; class Bivalvia; order Venerida; family Mactridae; genus Spisula; species Spisula solida. The sequence continues at coordinate 35,446,455 of OX365947.1, read as the reverse complement.
AATCGTAAACCATCGAGAACAGGTCACGTGCCCCTCCATGGACTTTTTGCTTTATGCTATCCAATATACCTGTCCGCTCAATGCTCGCAGGTAATGAACAACTACAAACTGGGGACAGTAATATCACGTGACTTTTGGCTACAGGTCTATCATAGAAATCAATGAAGAAATAAAATAATTATATAAAAGGCTGTTTTTTGTTTTCCAATGTTAACAAATTTCGTCTTGGACCTGTAGCCAAAAGTCACGTGGTGTTGCTACACTGTGTATTAGTAAATTGGTAATATTCTGGATAATTCATATATTGACAAAATAGTGTAAAAGATAATGAAATAAAACTGACCCGGTCTTCGAGTAATGATACGCCGTACAATTTGAGAGATGATTTATCAAATGAATTATTGTGTAACAAATCCGGTCTAGTACCATAAATGATCCATACTAATCTGTCTTTGTATGATTAATGTAATATTAATTATTTTAAATGTCAAATGATTATTTTGATAAATATGCAGGTGGCGTTGTTTTGTCCATATTGCGTCACGGCCATGAAATACGGATGAGGTGGCTTTTAGCCTAATCAGACACATCTGTATAACATTTGACACCAGAGCCCAGGCACTCCCGCTACAATTATGTTTGGTCTTTAAATCGTAATAATGCCCCCTAACTGTTGTTTAGACTATCGAGTATGATACATTAGCTATATTGCTATGATTGCATTTTTCCTCTCAGCGTCCAGACGGAAAGAAAGAAACACGTATTTAATACCAATCGTCCATTACTATAAAGATCAAAGAAATTATTGGCTGTAGAAAACCTGCATGAATTAATTTACTTTTTTGACAAAATTTCTCGCAATATGTTAGTATTTAACGATGTCTGGTCGTAAAAATCGCAAAGAAAAGACTTAGTTGAATTAAAGAAGTAAAAATTTGGAAATTATCTCCGTAAGCGACATAATACTCATACTAAATAGTCGTTAAAACGGTTTAAAATAAAATGGAGTCTTCAGATCTCCCTTTCTATACAAATAACACGCGTCATTGATAAAACCACTTGAGAAATTGACTCCAAATACAAATTCGCTTTGCTCTTTTTGAACGTTTGCCTTTCTTGTCATTTTAAGGGTTGTGAATCTCCTTTGAAGAAAGATAGAAATTGTTGAAAATTGAAAGTTTTACGCGACTTTAATGAGTCGAATGACTCGACAGTTAATAACGGGGAGTTTATTAAATTCGACAGACACTTTATATCAATATCCATAAGTCGACGGTGGTTCTGGATAGTGATTATTAATTTCATTCTTGAAAAGGTGGTAAACGTTCGGGGCACAAAAATATCAATTAAGCCTATTTGTCAATGAATGAAGACGTTTAGCACTCGAAGTATCTCTCTCCAGTTACACGTTTAATGAATACTGATTTTAGAGGGAATTATTTTCTGTCAATTCCTTGGCGTAATGTGTATTTTACAGGGATAAGTATATATGTGTTACCGGCAAACATCAAAGTAATGTTTAATTTGTTTACGACCCAATTGTCTCCATTTATTTCCTTAATAAAATTAAAGGATTTAACCACGATAGGTGTAAAATAGATTTCTATACAAAAATAAAGATCATTACTTAACAAATGCTATCTGCAGTGATCCCGACTCGTCCTATAATTAATCGGCTAAGATCTATGTTCGAGTAATAATTGGTGTTATCTCATTAACAAATAATGGATGTTCGGTCTTTTATTGGTAGCACAAATACATTGTAATTAAATAAAAGATAACAAAGACTTTCATAGATTTAACACATTGTGTTCCTGCTTATGTAATTATAGTCGGTGTCCCTCGGGCATTTTGCATCAAACGGTGTTACTGTAAGAATTGTATTATCGTGTTGTTTCCCGATGAAACATTCAACTTACTCAACACAATGTTTTAGAACATGCAATTCACTCCGAACATATTGTACATGTCGCTAACTTGGAATGAGAAGGTCATAAGTGCTACTTACCACCTTATAAGAACCATACATATTTCAAATGTACATCATAAGGCGCTTTTATGAGCCTATTTTCATGAAAATCGGAACAGGTCATGTTGACCAAACTGAAGTTTAAAAAGCATGTTGTTCCATAAGTAAAGATTAGTTTGCAGATAGTTTTAATGTTTGAGTATTTGCAACTAGAAGTGTATGATTAATTATAATATGTATAGATGAAACAACTCAGTCACGTGTTTATATTTTAATGTTTCGTAATAGTACTACCTTGGTCCAAATGATTTTCTTGTCTATATTGCTTGAGCTTTTGGATTTCCTGGATAGAGAGCTTTACAAATTTCAATCCAGTTAATGAGTGTTCCTCAACCTAACCGTCTTAGTTTCATTTGTTGTAAATATATAATAATTAACATGTATAAAATTACGAAATAGGACCAGTTTCGTCCATAGTCCTGGAGTTGTATTGCTATATATAATATATAATTCATAACTAATTATATAATACTATCGTTCAAATAGTCCATGTGAATATCATTTAGTTCAAATGTCAATTGTCTCATAATGATTCATTGGTGAATGGTTATGTTCATTACATATATATATTCTTTATTATCGTCTCATTTATGTACATGTACATTCATACAACTTTACACACTATAAAACAGTTCAAATGTGCATGACCATTCAACATTGAATTATAAGAGACATAAAAGCTCATAAAAGCACGGGATACATGAGACGACGTTAGGAATATTGTCCATTGTATGATATCAAACTCCATCATGTGAGAGAAGATGCCTTGTCTCGTTGTCCTGATCCTCACTATTCTTGTATAAGAATATATATTTTTTAAGTAGATCGGCATGCACCTAACTGTTCTAGGTACATGTCTAGGAAAATAGAGCATTGAAAAAAACAATGAAACGAAACATCTCAATCTCAACTCAAATTTTGTCACCTATCGTTTGAGGTAGTTTCCATGCAAACTTGTACTCTAAATTGGTATAACCAAACGGAAACATTATTCGGGGTCTATTACAGCAAAATTTTGAGGGTTTAAGATTCATATTTATCTCAAATTCAGACTTTGCAATTATCAAAATCTCAATTTGAGTTGAGATTTCTACTTGAGATGCTTCGGGAGATCGGGGCCTGGAGATGTATTGCTCTACAAATGGGGTAGTCTATTTTAGGTACATTTAAGTCTAAATTACTATGTTACAATATTGGAAACTAGATGTGAACGGCACATGGTTTCTGCATGACTAAATGAACAGTATTTTCAATTAACTTTTATATCGTGTATATAGATGTAGACTGGTGATCTTAACAGGCCTGAATGGACTGATAGCCGAAGCCCAGTGAAAAGTCACAATTTTCTCAGAAAATTAAGTTTTCAATATTGGCCACATCAAACACTTGACCACACCTGGACTTGGCGTCTTTTTGGGAAATCGTTTATGCAATGATGAATCGGCAAGATCAAAGAGTTCAGGACACGGGTATCCACTTCCGAATCGAATTAAACTGAAGTATATTCGTATAACTCTGACGAATAGGTAATTTTATGGAGTATTGTTCAAGACATTCCTTACATTATTGACCATTAAACGACAGTCTCCGAAAATTCGTGTGGTCCTTATTTGACCATTAGGACACTTCAGAATGATCCGTTAGTCTTCAAAAAGGAGACAGGTTTTTACTTTCATGACTATAAAGGGATTTAATCCTTTGAAATGCGTTACAGTTATACAAACTTCCATAGACTTTTCATCTTTGTAAAAGTGATAATCTTATGAGTTATAAATATATTAACGTTATTACACGCCTCATAAAATCACTTTTGAACATACTTTATTATAGGGCTTTAAAGTTTATTTATGAGCTAGCATAATATTATTGCATCAGGCGCAAAATGATGCAAAATCGTCAAAGGGGCTTAGACACATCTTCAAAGGACCACCCTTTGTTTTATGGGCGCTCTGTGGGTCCCTTATGTAGGTAGGGAATCGTTGGGTCGTAAATCCTCACGTAAGTTGATTATCATCACTGAGCGGGTTATTATTGCATTTATTGCGCCCCACTACAATAACAAGAAGGTGCTAAGTAGCACATGACTGCAATTTATTGTCTGATATGGAACTTTTACCGGTGCAATATCGTATGATTTATAACTTCTTGATTTGATGTAACTCACTAATTGTTATATTGCATGATCAGTAACATTATCAAAGGCCTTATTCCGCCTTTATCGATAAAGGGCGGGTTTATTGGTGGGCGGGACGATGTATAATAGCTAAACAAATAATTATCTGTCTAGACCAGTTATAAAAATGGATGCTCGACTAAACCACGCCTTCCTGGTCGCTGATTGGCTGATACCTGACTGCTAGCAAAGGTCGTAAAACTCAGGTGTGCTTTTATAATCAGAAAGTAATACAGTTATCACAATATTCGCTTAATGGTTGCTGATAACACACTTCAAAGCCATAAGTAACGGTTCAAGTACGTGACGCTGAAATAGTAATATATATTTGGACTTGTGTATTTTAGTGTGAGCTGTTGTATTTTGTGAACATTTTCCGTAGTTACGGGACTTTTATATATACACTTTTCAAAGGACATATTTAGAATACTTCGAGATGATTTCACCGACTGTAACAACCGGAGCTGACATCGGTGTTGTTCAACAGAAACCATTTCATCGTCCAGGATTTCCGACGGAATACCCAACCATCCCGTCGCCGATTGAACGGAATCAGAGTTGTCCAACATCGCCGTCGTCTCCTTGCTCTACGGCGTCTGAACACGATTCGAGTCTGGAGAAAACAGCCCCGACGGATTCAGACCATTCCGACGACGGGGATAAAGACGCTATGGGAACACATTATTACAGAAATCCAGGACTTGACTCTGCCGGTAAGTTGTCTATGTTTATTTTATTACCATGTATTTGATGAAGATATTCATCATTCTGAACGTATGTCCTCAAGGGATTTTAACGTTTAGCGAAAATAGTACAGACCGTTACATTGTCAAAGATGAAATTGAGTTGAAAATATCTACAAGCCCATTACACGAAATACTGATATGATTGGTTCTGTTTCATTAAATATTGCACAGAAAAGGGTAACTTGTCTGTAGTAGGAACAGTAGTTGTTCATAGGACGTCTTAGATATAAACAAATATACTTTGATACTATATTTAATGATGTGCATAGATTCGAAACTATGTGAGGATTTCTGAGCGACGATATCTTTTGCAACCAGACTTATAGATAACTATATCTCTGTTGCAACGCATCTGTATTGCATGAAAAAAAACATGCTCGCAATATTTCAAAGATTTCTAAACTTGTATGCAATTCTCAGAAAATGTCCATTCTTTGCAATGATTTTCACAAGATTTTTTCTTGAATTCTAATACATGATGTTAATAGACAATAACTGTGTTTTTTTAATCTTAATCTGTAATGTTTGACGTACTTTGTGCGGTGTGTCTAATTACGATTCCCTTGCCTGTCTAACAGAACTGTTCAGCTTCTATGTCTTCCAATAAACTCCAAATCGTTTTTTTGCTTTATTTATTGGGAATAGATAATGTTCAAATTGACCTTAAAGTTAAAACACAAAGTAGAAAAACTTCAATTATGTGCTTTGGTTATTCCGTGCACCAGACGGCCAGGGGTGTTTCGTAAATATTTCCGAAGCATCACTTCACTTTATATTAATGTTATACATGTACATATACCTATAGATCAATGTGAGCATTGTGGTTTATTGTAGTTGAATGACTATTAATCAATAAATATATTCAACTCATCTTTCAACTTGATTCCTTACTTGACTTAAATGGAAATAAAAAATCAGTCTATACCAATGCATGGCAAAATTAATCATTGTAATGTTCTAATCATATCTCATATAAATTCAAGATGCACGTGTATTATTACATGTGATACAACATTATTGGCATTTGAACTAGTTAATTGATCAGTTATTCAGTTTCTGCAGCCACACTAGGATATATAAAAGCAATGATTCTGACCACTTGTACATTAATTTTACTGGCGTTATTTTCTTCCAATAGCCATAGTGTGATACGGTGAATATAATATAAAGAAGCTATCGTTTATTAAATTGGGAATTAAAACTTTAATTGAAATCATACAATCAATCCACTTCATAGCAACAGTTTATGTACAATTCACTAATGCACCTACAAAAGATACGGACCAGTCGTTTAGGAACTATAAGATAACACAACACATTTCTGTAATTTCTGGTCTTGCGATATTCAGCATCATGCTTTTTTACTTTCAAATTCATTTTTATAATTATAACTGTTACATCATTATAGAATTCGAAATAACTTTGGATTAATCCTCTTAATTGTTAATTCAAATTATTGTTGCAATATTTGAATTTGCGATATAATTGTTAATTTAGATTATTGGTACAATACATGTTTTTGCATTTGCGATAAAATTAATTCGATTGAAACTTTCCAATCATTAGATAATTTCAATTAAATAGTCTAGTTTGTACACCGTAGCCTCCAGGATCGACCTTATATATCTTCTAATACATCATATGAATTTAAATAAATATACACAGATTTTCATTAATATTTTATGATAGTGAACATTAAGTAATAAAACATAATCATCCCGAACCTAAATCAAAGCTGATTAATAAATGTTGCTTTCTCACGCCGACTGTTGATAATACGATTACATAAAAACACAGACTATATCCGCCCAATTACATGATGTAATGTTTAAAACTAATAGATATACATCTAATCGGTACGCAACAAAAGTAAATTTCAAAAATTATAACGGATACAGCGTATGGACTATTGTTAGTTTTGCGCAGTTTTGAACGTTCAATTTCTCTGTTAACAAAATAGTTTGCCAGAATATTCCTTCATTTTGACAATTGACTTTCATCGAATATTTACGCTATACATACTGCATTAAAATCATAATCATTATACAGTTTGTTTAAAATTGTTCTGAAAAATATAACAAAATATAGATGCATCTTAATATAATAAAAAATATAATTGTATAATGTTCTATTAGGTTTCGTTTATTGATTATTTCATTAAAGTACTGACAATTAAGAGAATATTTTGTACATGTCTGAATTCTATATTTACAGATGAATAAATTTACGAGAATATTATACCAAATGAAATGCAAATCCTAAAAGGAAATGTGAAATTTATGTAAATCTAAATATATATCGCGAACGGTCCGAAAATAACTCAAGGAAGTGTTCCATGGAAGTGTTTCAATATTATCCCTCATAATTTGCTTTAAGTTAATTAATAAAACTAGCGATACTGCACTAATTGGATGTAAATTTAAGACATTGTACTCAAAACTATGAAACTTTACTTGTCACAAGGCATGTTCTAGGACATTTACGATCTTATATAATTACCGCTACAGTAATAAATACATCGCGCTGCTAAAACGAACAACTTGCGTCTGATTGTGGTGACGAAGCTTCTGTATTTGATAAGAGTGTATTTAGGAATGAATTAAAATAAGACTGTATTCTAAATAAATATCAAATGCTTTCGACGTGATGTTGTCATATACAATACAGTACATAATTTTTAGTAAAAATTGTGTAACTATTTATTTCTTCTAATCCTTTTTTCGGTAACTGGCCTGAAAAAAATGTACCGTAGGTTTCGGAAAATATGTAAAATAATTACGGGGTGGGTAAAAACACGCAGAAAAAAATTACAACTAAGTTAAGTAAAAAAAGAAACAATTATGTTGACTTCAGCAGCAAAATGAATGTTACATACCGGCCAATATATCGTTCAAGGACTCTCGTTTATAGTAACTACGAAGAAAAAAAAATAGAAAGAGATAAAAAAACATGACTGCTTCATATTTTATTTGTCCCCCACTTAACATAGGTGAAATAAGAAATTTTGACATAGAAACATTAACTCTCATTAACAAATTTAATTATAAAAACCATAAAATTCATGAACATCTGTCGGTTCTCGTAATATATAGTGAATTGTTATTGTAATTAGTTTGTCATTTTTGTCAGCTATAGTTCATACAATTAAGTCTTTGTTTTGTGACGCTGAATTAATGACCGTAAATGAAAAAGGGGATCTATGTTAAATGATGTCAAGGAAAACTATTTTGCTGTTAAGGTCCCAGAGGGCGTTTTTGCGGTCCCTTTTGAAAACGCGCGTTCCCTTGTACATTAGCATATAGTACAACCATTAAACAGGGGTCCAGGTGTGAAAGGGAAACTGGACCTTGACAACTGATGGTAGGCAATGACGTTCGCTTGTCAATCGCTGTGCCTAGGGGAATAAGCTAATTGTGCAAATCACACATTCTACACAAGTTTACGATGTTTTGCTTCTAAATTAATGAAGTTGTCACAGTCTATACATTTGAGCCCATTTATCAAGTCAAAGCTTTCATATTTTCATGTTAACACTTATAGTTTATGAATAATTCATGCGTATATCATCGGTAGGGTCTCATGGACCTCCGGTGGACTTCTTCTTTCACACACAATATAAACTGTGCATTTACATCAAGTATTACAGTTTTAACAAGTTACCTACAAAAACAGTTCTGTCAGCGACCCTAAATTAGCTTCTATACTAGGTCCCAGGTTTTGGTGAATTTGATTACCTATTTCAACATTTTCTTGTCATAACGATAGACAGTTGGCCTGACCAGTTTTCCTAAAATTGCTTATCAAACAGTTCTTACTTGCTCTTCTCTTAGCAAGTGACACAACTGATGTGGAGGAACTGACTGTTAACTAAATTCACGGAAGAGTACAACACATCCTACTCTTGATTCGTGCAAAGATCTAAATTTAATTATTGTTTTATATCTTTGATTCCTTTAACTACTTATCAAAATACCTACTGTATAAACATATACGCATTCATTACATAAACTTAATGATTAGTTTACATTATATAATCAATATATAACAATTAATTAATAAGTACATAGCTTAATAAAGGCACATTGAGTATAAGCAGGGCCACACACTCCCCTGGTTGGGCACAGGACGCCATGTCTGCGTACGTGCCAATTCGACCTCTTTACACGTATATTTTTTCAGACAAAACAAAAAACTTCGACTAACACCTTTGACCCCTTACACAATACGTCCTGTTACGGTACGTAGTCATGCAATATAGAAGGGTAAAGGGTCAAAGACGATCCGGGTATGAATAATTTAAAATGTGTAGAAATAATCATTTAGACTAATTATGCTTTAAGTAAATACACTCTTATCATGCAGTATATATATCAATCAAACGCCTAACTAGCACACTGCAGACTTTTTTTGTGGGCCGATCAAAATATACATATTGTGCCGTTTGCAGTCATGCGATAGCATTGCATAATGTATCATTCTAATACACCACAAACGACGGTAGAAATTAATATGAAAGCTCACGAACCGTTTGCAGTTGAATCAAATATCAGATAAAACTGGTAGCTAAAAACTACATAGATTACAATATGATTCCATGCTGGCTTGCATTTGTTTGTGAAGGGAATCAAGTGCATTTGGTACAGGTTACCTTTGTAAGACCCCTGAAAAAAACATACCGATTCTTTCCGCTCATTACGTTCTAACGAGACTGTCAAAAATGAACGCGGGGCTTTAAAGAATAAATAGCTAAACTCTGATCTTTTTATTATTCCTGTCTCGTATTGTGTTTCGCTAATAATCTGCCAAAAAACATTATTGCATTTGGAATGCGATACAAAAAATATCTCATTCAAGCTAATTATATTTTTTAACAGATGACATTAATTTCTGACTCTAATTAGAATAATAAAAAACACGAAAAAAGTGAGGTCGCGTTTTTTTCTCTCCTTCACAAAACCTAACACCGCTGTCCTCTGTTGAGCGAGGACGATATGTAGCGTGTTACATAAAGGGGTCAAATAGGGGGTTCCCAGGATATGCAACTTAGCATGTTTTGGAAGCCAGTTAAAATATGATATATTACATAAAAGCGTTGATAGTTTTTCCTGCATGTCAATTATTTCTGCTAAACTTCACAATCTGTCTGATAATTTAAGAAGGAGAATTAACAAGTGACATTTCCAATTACGCAAAATGTTGTACGACATGCAGGAAAGCGAAACAAAAACCTGCTTTCTTTTATTCTGTTTAAATAATTATATCCGACACGTTTAATGTGTACTTCTAACATGCAGAAAATCATCATACCACGCACGATATCACTAGAAACAAACTATACGACTCCCTAATTTATGTCAACAAAATTACTCGTGTGGTTGTGTATCTTTGCTGTCAGTTATAAGTTATAACCAACGTAGAAAACCCACAATTCCGAACCAGAATAAAATGGCATTATGACAAATATTAATATATTTTTCTTATAAAAGTAAAATATAAAATTATGTACCCATGAGAAAACCAAACAGTTACATTGACCGTTCTGTGACCATAATTACACTTGGGAGGCGTACTAGTAATTTATTTCAATTTTTCATATTTACTTTTCTCGCTAATGTTTTATATATTTTTGAAGTGTTTGATAATGATGATTTATTATCTACTAAATACGCTCAGTTATATCGTTAACAATCTTTAATTAATCGTATAAAATGAAGACAGAAAAGCCACACCATGGCTGTGTTTGACCGATCGGTAGGGCCATAATATACAACTAACACAATATATTTATTAGGCACAGATAAATCGTCAACATTCATTTAGTTAACCATCCAATGATGCACATGAAATGGTTAGTGACTAGGAGATAAGAGAAACCAATTTTGAACACCTGGATGAACAATTTACTTCTATCATTTTTTGTAGCAAAATAGTCGAGTCTTTAATGTAAACAAATCATTTATATAAAAAACTGACGAGAAGAGTAAATCATTAATCATTATAATCGCAAAAAAACTATCAGAACTTTAACTTAGAGTAATCGTGCGTAAAAAGTCAATCACGGTTAAAGGCCTGTATCCAAATCGCCTACCCGTGCGAAAATAATCCATTGACGTAATCGGGGAGACCTATAAATTAATAACATGAGAGTTGTATGCATGCGTACAGGACCTCTACACCTCTAATGCATTATTTCTAACGTTTATTATATTAAATTTAATGCCCAATCGAAGGCAAATAATGAACGCAGTCGCTAAATTTGTTCCAAACCCCATTTGTCATTTTATGTTTTGCAATATTGTCTGCGCGACAGCCTAGAATAATCTGAACAACTTATAAGTAAACGATCAACGTACATTCAAGTATTGCCAAGTATGATTATGGGTTTGATGGTAGAGTTGATGAAAAATATAAACACACTTACACAACCAGTGTTTCTCAGTTTTATGTTTAGAATTGTTATTTGACAGTCAAAGTATACATTGTGTCTTTGTCCGAATAAAATTCATCCGAAAACATAGAAGTTAAATATATTTTTTAATTAAGTTCTGAACATTTGTATTTTTTCAGATGGCTCAACTATGGACAATGGAGTAAGACGATACCGTACAGCCTTCTCTAAAGAACAGATAAATACACTGGAGCGGGAATTCAACAAGGAGAATTATGTATCAAGACCAAAGAGGTGTGAGCTCGCTAAACAGTTGAATCTTCCAGAGAGTACCATTAAGGTAGGTTGCGTGTTCTTTTGACTTTTCAATTATATAATAAACGTTTCGACAGTGGCTGCAAAATATTCCTTTTTTTTGTTGCATTAAACTTAAACAAGATCTAGACTGGATATTATTCCTGACAGTTTACATAATGTTTGTTCTATATTTATTTGGGATGTTTGTAAGGTTTATTTGTGTAATACTGTAAGTAATTAATTTTATCTTTAGATATTCTTATCAACATTGTATTTAATATGACGCATTTTTTCTTTCCAGGTTTGGTTTCAAAACAGGCGTATGAAAGACAAACGCCAAAGAATGGCTGTCACATGGCCATACGGTATCCCTCCAGATCCACAAATCTACGCTTATCTTGCAGCAGCCGCAGCTTCGTATCCATACGCTTTACCTAATCCAGCCTCGGTTTCGTATCCATCACTTCCGCTTCCGGGACTCTACCAATCTCAAACATCTTCGGCGTTTTCACCACTAGCTCCACAGAATCCATTGAAACCATTATTTGACACAATGCCGCCATTTCCCGGATCACTTGGCGGATCGTCTGCACTTGACAGACTGTCCTCAGCAGCACCGGAATCCAGCTCACTAGACGCTCATTTATCACAGAGATACAAACACGAACATTCTCCTCTAGGACATCTGCCTTCAGTATCAGGACTTAAACCTGCAGGTTGTCCTTGTGGTTTACCAACGTGTACCTTACCTAGTGGCTTACACCCGAGCTTCCCTTCCTCCATTCCAAGTAGTGTTCATCCGGGACTTCATCCATCTTTAACTACGTCACTTCCGGCTGGATTAATGTCGAATCCATTAAACCATATGTTTCAAAAATCAGAATTAGCGAAGCATTAAATGATATCGTTAAATTGTTCTCATTTTTCAACAAGATTATTAAGATTTAATGTATACTTTTTGATGAACGAGCATTAAATTTATGTTGATAGAACTTCGATTCGAGTTAACTACAACACAGAGTTTTATACAAACTGATTTTAATATCACTTTAATGCAGTACAAATCACCGTATTTAAGGGTGTGTTACCTTCATATCGCGTGTGCATGGAAGGGGAATTGAAAAAGTTATTGTTATCATTAATTGTTGTTATTTTTGTATATATATTGAAATGTTTGCTATGCATATAATTGTATATTTTGCGGTCGTAACGAGAATACTATCGTCGGCCTTTGCAGGGAGACACAAAACTGTACAGTCTATCTTTTTTATATATTATATTTTTTGTTATTTACCACAGAATAAAAATTGATTCACAATATCATAAAATATTTTGTTGTCGTTTCGGATACATATGTATAACAACATCAGCACGAGTTCGTGTGTGACACCAAACATGCGCTTATTCTTAAAGCAGATGGATGCATTAACAATACCACAAATCTGCATTGAAAGATTAACAAGAATGCTTTAGAAGAACAGAAGAACAGAACATAACTTTCTTAACTCAAATCGTATAAACGACACATGAGTATACAGAATACAATACAACGTGATAAACATAACCCAGTGATTACCAAAACAACATAAACACAATTAATATCTTATATCATTTATATTTTTATGCTGATGCTGATGCTGATGCTAATACTCAGTGTTGCAGTAGTTAAGCTTGGTGGAAACACTGCGTCCACAACACAATACATGCGTATTAGCAATCTGATTAAAAAATAGAGTCAATTTACGCTGCACAAGAAGACCTCGCTAGAAGTCACAATAGAAATACCAAATTGACGAACACAGGTTTCAACACAATTGCAATATTATTGTTGGATCTGGGCTGGTATTAACAAAGCATCTTAAGGGAAAACCTTGAATTGTCTTAAAATATTAAATTTTCCTTAATAATACGCAAAAGTCAGAATGTAAGCATAGGTTATTTTTCGTATCTTGAGAAATATGTACAGCGTAATTTTTCAACTTAAGTCGAAATATTTAAGTTTTCCCTTAAGATGCTTTGTGATTTTCCCTGAAGATGCTTGCTTTGTGAAAACCAGCCCTGAGTGAAACAAAAAAAATGCATTGGCGGACATATATCAGACCCTGAGATAATACGTATTTCAAAACAGTGTGACTGAAATAATTTAACATACATTTTTATATACATGAACATTCCATGTACTTCAAGTATTATCACTCCACAAACCTCATGACTAAGGCCATCTCAACAAAGCGACTTAGTTTCAGGTGTTTAAATGACGGTTGTAGTTTAAAGGTAGATGGATGATAATTCAGTATTCACGTACATCGTCACAGTCCATGTAAAACCACCCAGGTACAATAAAACCTCAACAACAAGACGACTATTCAGTATTGCATTATGAATAAAGAATAATACACTAAGACAAGATTTAAGTGTAGTACAAATTGTACACTTATCCTTAAAATTATAACCTAGATATAATAAATCAAAATCAACTAGAAGGCTTAGTAAGAAGCAAAAGGTATTATGGTGAAAATTAACCACCTCAACAGTTCATAGATATATATCAGAGTGTTTATAGTGTGTCAGCATTTATGTCAAAGCGAAAACCACTTATGACAACAAATCAGCAGCAAAAACAGGATACGTTCGCAAGAAAGTACTGGCATTTGACCTTATACCTACTAGCAAGGGGCCTAGATATACCTCGGACATGAGTCCTATAGTGATTCTGTTTGCCATGCATGATCAACATTAGTGTATGCAGATCTTATATCCTTGACAATTGGACACCTGAGATTTCATTTGGGGTCGGCATGTAAATCTACCTCTATGAACATGCCGAAATTCCTTGTTCATTAAATGCTAATATACTGAAACACGTGATTGAAAACAAGGGACGTAACTCTGGGTATTGGACCAAATAATCACAACAATGATGCTGGTATTTTGGACTGTCTTTATTCCTTGATGTTTTGTCGTATTGACAATGTGTTATTGATAAAACAGACAACGTTACGAATGTTTAACCTAGGTCCCCGTTTTTTTTATATAAATCTATGTAAATGCATGGACAATGCTATGATGTATTCTATAAGTGCTTAGATAAATAGCCCTAGATAAATGCCTCTGTTGCGTAAATTTTCTATATGATAAGTAAAAATCGCTGGCTTAGAATGAAAACGTCGTAAGTAGCTATCGTAAGTGCTACTTACGACCTTATAAGACTCATATAAGATTTAAAATCTGCATCACAAGGCGCTTCCTATGGGCTTATTTTCGTGAAAATCGGAACTGGTATTTGTTGACCAAACTGAAGTTGAAAAAGCTTATTTTTCCAAAAGTTAAAGTAGTTATCAGACAGTTTTTTTCTTGTTTTCTCAAAATATCGATTTTGCACTTACGACCATCTCATTCTAAGCCAGCGAAATATAGTAATTATGGAATCATAAAACTCTGACGAATATGTTCGTACTCACTACAAAGTATTTTCAAAATGCAGACTATTTATAAGGTTTATGGCATTCGGTCTGTACATATGCACTACTCGCACCGGCTATGAACAAATCTATTTTCCGAACATAATTTATTCTTACATGTATATATTATTCTTTATATAGATATTGGTTATGACGTCATATTGGAGAGACAGAAAGTTTGACATAATATACATTCCTTGAAGGCGAAATTTTGGTTACACCAACGCATAACTTTAAAATATTTAAAACAACATTTTTGGCAAAAAACAACGTTGTGTGGGGGATTATAGAATAGCTAAGCCTAAATATAATAAGAATTTATTTGTCGTTTATGGTAAGACGCACAAAGATCATAAGAAAACAGCACATAAAAGCTACAGGATGGGTTGAAATTCATTAAATCATGAAAACGAAAGCACATGAAACAAAGTTTTCATCTCTTTGAATTTGAAAAAACAAGGGAATGAAATAAAACTCGAACGACTGATCAATTTTTGTCGTTGTCATCGTAACTCGCGTACCACATCAAAAGAAATTAATTGAAATATATAAGCCATGGATTTTATTTACGTGAAAGTAGTTCTTAGCTTTTCTATCTATACATCTGATGATATTAAAGGAAATATTGCCAAGTTTTACTATTTCATCGTGTCGAATGAATGTCGGTTTAAGTCGTTAATGTTTTAATATCCTTATAGGACTTTCTAAAGATGTCAAATGGACCAGAAAATGTAGCATTCATACTCTGTGTCGATGATGTTCGCTTAATGATTTCGAGTTTTGATAAACTGAATTTATATACTGCAATTTGTCGCAACACTTACTTCTCAATAAAACTGCAGTTTTTACGATCAATTTAAAGTTTTTGTTGTACCGGTCGCGATTTATGCGGATTATCCCAGTTATAAAAACTACCCGACCTTAATGCATTAAAAAGTATTAATATCATATGCATGATAAGTTAATGCAAAATACACTGTACAACCTTGCGAAACATAAAACGTATATTACTATTAGTTCGATAAATAACCATATTGGTAACGCTAAAACCCAATAATTTCGAACTTTTTTTCAAAAATGAGACAAATGTTTGGTTCTTATTTATGAAAGAAACCCATTTTTACCACAAAAAGTGATTAAAATATTAATAAAGAGAAATTAATCTGATTTTTTATTTATTTTATCCGTATAACTCATTTAAGCCATTGGTTCTTTCGTGGATTAAGAAATTAATCGTTTCGGGTTTATTAAACTCGTATAAGTCCTCGTGGTTTAATTTGCTAAGACCAAAAGGAGATAACTCGTTGGGTTAAAAATATTTAACCTGAACCTAGAATCAAAAGAAAATAGCCATATTCACAGAAAATTGCTTTAGAAAAATGTTGTCTGTGAAAAGAAATAATGCATGTAAAAATATATTTTGATTATGATATAACTTCGTATAAACGCACAATTTGCTAGGCCAAGTGTTGATATGTATTTTAATCACTGTATGTCCTGTACTCGGCCCCTACTGTAACATGACATAACATAACAAAAACTTTACCAACCAAAGTAAATCATAAGTGGTTTGATGTATACACTTGTATTTCAAATGATACTTTGAATTCTGTATATTGTGGGGAAAAGGTAGTAACAAGGGTTATTAAATAATAGTTCAAATACTTTTGGTTACCCGTGCATCTCCAGTCAAATGTATATCTAAAGGAAGTTTTCTTCTGAAAATAGAATAAGGAAAACCCATATATAGCTTGATGTGGTTTGTGTTAAAATTACCATCAACTTGATTTATGTTTGTGTACAAAGGCGTACATTGTTTAGGCCAATAAGTTATTCATTCTAGCTAAACATGTTTGATATTTTACAAGGACGCTATTGTGGATTCCAATGTCTCCCGACTGTGAGTATTGGACAGTTGTCTAGGCTATTGCTGCCTAATATCCTGTCCGCTACCATTGTATACTAATGCAGACTTGCGGGGATGGCCATTTCGGCCTTCCGTAGTTTTCGACTACACAGGCATCCCAGACTATAGGATATTACGGGCCCAAGGTGGTGCGCAGGTTTTTGAGCCCCTTTAAAGAGGGCTTTAAACGTAGATTTTCCAAAACTGAAATTACTGGTCCTACCCGCCATTGCGGTACGATTCCCTTTGGAATTGCGTTAACATTTAGCGCCAAAAGGTTTTTATTTTTCTAGAGGAGTATAAGGCTAGACAAAGGGGTCAGGATCAGTGCCCTAAAGGGGCCCAAAAGTAGGCCTACCAAGCAAAAAAAAAGAAGTTTTTCGCGCAAGGGTCACCGCCACATCGTCATTTCCGGTGACCTTTAGTCGAAATGTTGACAATTTTTTCTACTTTCACATTGGGGCAGGTGTGTAGCATCCGGATGTATCGAGTTTTTATCAGTGCTACAAGTCAATTGTGTTTCGGGGACGGGGTATAGGGACCATATGAATTTCTCGTGACCCCCCAAAAAGTCGTGGTAGCGGAAAGGATAATTATGAAGTTTTTGGCTAAAACATTTCCCAATTCTTGTACAAACATTATCACAATATCATGTTAGAAACAGAATTATAACAAATCGAAGGTTATCGTAATGGTACAGGAGTTACCTGCCCTTGAATATGCGTAAACAAATACCGTCCAGTTTTCAGGTCAGATAACTCACAATCGTGAATGATTGTTTTTGCATGTTTCTACAAAGCTGACCAAATTTTACTATTGTGAACTTTTTGCCCCTATTTACAAACACACAACTGCAACAAAAGCAGCTCATGAGAAAACAACCGTAATATATAAGTTGGTACTGTAAACAATCAATAAAATAAAATACATGTATTTGGGACCCTTGATTTTTTTTTTAATTTCTCATCGAGTTGGTCTAAAAAATTATGTTAAATAATTTTTTATTTAGTAAACATTGACAAACGGCTATATAGTTTTGAGACAGGATTATATTTTAATTTATTTTATTATTGCAGTGATACGTAAATAAAAAATGCTTTATTTATGATTTGTACGATTTGTCACGAATTATTGTTCTTGCCAATACCAGATTTCGTTTTAAACAGTTCGTAATACATGCTAACTGAATACAAATACAGCTTCATATTGGCTTTGGTTTGTATCGCGCCCGCTCGTAGGTTTATGCACCTAGGTTACACCTTCGTGTTGCAATCATATTTACAATCAAATGGTGATCGCGTGATACAACACATTTTGGTAGGGAAATGAATCATGGACGCATATATCTAGCATTAATTTGGGGAAAATAAACGAAATGAATATTAGTTTTGTGACATAAAGTGTTTGAATTTATTACCTCATGATTTATGTGTTTACTTTGTTATATAATAATGTAACATTACTTAGGTTACATAGGTTCTACTAACGCGGGGTATTTAGTACATTAGACTGTAGTTTTAGATCTTGTAAAAGTTAGTTCCCTTTCTATCTATTCAATTATTTACTTAGACAAATACATGCATATCAAACGTAAATACAATTATTATTAAATGATTATAGATTGAAATCAAATTGAAAGTAAAATGCACATGACTGAATAACTTTCCATTTACAATTTTTATATTAGTACATAAAAAGATGATATAAGTCGGACAGGGAAGGCAGCACTCAACTTAACCATCCGAGCACAGATAACATAAAAAGATACAACACATAACCGAACGAGAAAATGAACTGCCCAACTCCCGGCTGTCAAAAAGTTGAATGAACTAGTTTCAGCAATCAAAAAGCTGAATGCCCGAGCTGAATAACCTACTTCCAACAGTAAAACGACTGAAATGCCTAGTTATAGCTGTCTGAAGTCCTCAAAAGTGAAAGGATATCAGTAATAAAAAGCCACCGTTGCCAAAGCGACAATTTCCGACTAGATTTACAAACGTTATATTATTCTGAAGCTTTTAGCTATTGGCATATCATCCAAACGTTGAGAAGTTGTCAGGTATTTGAGGAAGAGCCATTTAGTGCTGGTAGAGAAATAGTTCCATGAACACTGGTTGGTAGTCTGGCTACCCGACTAGATAATATATTTTTTTCAATCAATTATCATAATTTTGTTTTCAATTTTAGCTAGATTTTATTTTGGGCTTGATTATCTATGTTTGAGGGTGCAAAGGGAATTAATTTCATGAACAAATAGTAGACTGAAGAGTTGTCTCCTTTAATTAAACATAGGGTATGTATAGACAGACTAACTGGTTGGGTCAACTAGCACCGTAAAAGCATGACTGAAACTTTGCTGACAAGGGGTGCAAACCCAATGACCACAAACCAAATACACTTGGTACTTACACCTAGCCATTGCCAGAAAATATATAGAGGATCTTGCATGAGTGCTCATTACATACGAGTTTTATTAAACGAGTGGACAAAATAGTATGACACGAGGCTTTGCGGAGTGTCATATTGTTTTTGTCGACGAGTTTAATAAAACTCGTATGTAATGAGCATGACTGTAAGATTCTATTTATCACATAACCTTAGAAAACGCCCATTATTGTTCAAAAGGATGATGTACGCTGCATATGTTTCAGACAAAATTCAGCGGTACATTGAGCGCGACGTCATGGCGACGTTGATACTATCCTGACGTCATTGATGGATCAATGCATGGATTGGCTAACGTCACGTCAAGCTAATTTAAATATTTATTGCACAGTCTGGGAGTGCCGAACGATATTGTCGGCACGGCTTTACGACACTCCTGGACCGCAGGTTATGTGATAAAATACATTTTTGTATTACTATACTAGTAGATAGCATACATCGTTACTTTGTTGCACTAAAGTCTTGGAACTAAAAAATAGATAAAAACTCATTATTAACAGATCGTCGTCTTTAAACCGGTGTCATTGATTTTTTGTATTGATATGCCTTTATTCTCAATTTTCCTTTTGTGTGTAAATACATTCTTTCTTAAGACTTGATTCAACTCGCTGAGTTTTTTATACAGTCATTTTGACATTCGTACCCACTATCAGGTCAACATTGATTTTATCATACAAATCTTATTCAGTTTGTGTAATGACGTCGAAGTGTGAAGTGTGAAGTGTTGTTTAAATCACCGTTCACGTTAAAACATTGGCTTCCCAAATGTAGAATGGAACTCCAACCAATCAGAAAGAACGGTTGGTTTCAGGTTCTCAAAACGTCAGTATGACATTGGTCGTTCAAAATTTGGTACTTTAGTGTACGTACATGTACATTGCTTGCCCACTCGCGTGTACTTTGTTCATATTGTTTACAGCGACGAGGCCATATCATACATGCTTTACGTCTATGAATGGAACAAACGTTCTTAGCAAACTGATTTGACTTCAATTTGTTTACCTTCCATAAGATTGTCAACACTTTGTTTAATTATACATATATTGCATGTATAGACCTGTACCGAGTTCTGACCGTATTGATTCATATACATGTACATTATACTTGGTACCCATTATGAGAAAAATAATTCGAATTATCTTCTTCTTACTACACAAACTTGATATCGCCAGCAACAAAGTACAGAAGATCAACTGGCTTACTTCCCTCAAGACATTGAAGACGCTTTCCAAGATTAGAAAAAGGTTTTGGTCATCTTCTTTGAATTGTCCAACGCTTTTGAAAGACGTTCTGGAGGAAGGTCTACCTGTGAAGCTGCTACATAATGGTATACATATACAGTGTACATGTATTTCGAAATTCAGGACTAAGAATTATCCTTGGGGATGTAGAAAAGGTTAAAATACAACCACCCCATCCACTCCACCCAAAGTTCCAAAATCGAACCAAGTGCAGACTGAAACAACTAAGTATCAACCACATTGTCAATGACCTACAAAGAGGGAAATCAACAGCATCTGATACAGAGACTGAGATGCTAGTACCTGACACATAGATTTCAAGACAATATGCTCCAAAATTAAGACTGGAAGAACCACGACGAGAAAGGTTAAACGAGTATATTAAGTCAGACAGGGGAGGCAGCACTCAACTTAACCAGCCGAGCAGAGAAAACATTAAAAACACACAAAGCACTAAAAACACGGCATCCCGTCCTGAAAGTCTGCCGCCTCAGTCAGTCAAACTAAAACGGAACGAGAGCCATGTGACGAGAAAACAACAACCCGACACCACACACCACACGGACAATCTACAACATATAAAAAATTATATATGTGTACATGCAATTTTGAAAGATACGAAGCAGCCTTGTGCTGGACAACGAAATTGCAGAATGGCACATACAAAATGAACAAAGTTCAACAAAAAGGCACAATGGCGAAATATTTTTGTATTTTTTTTGTAAGTCACTTAAGCACAAGCACGTTTGTTTTATGAACTACCAAAGACATACACAAAACCACTACACACTAAACTGTTCAGTATCTTGTCTATAGTACAAGTACGTACCAGTACGGATTTTATGTAATTCTTTAGTAAACATGAAAACGTTATTTGTGAAATATCATACAATTTTGTTAGATCATTTCTATAATTGTACATGCATGACCGACATAACTGTGGGAAAATCTAGCTAAGTTATGTTGTTTTTTGTTTTGATGATATGTTGTTATCAGACAAAATCGTACAGCTAAAATGACAACACCTGTTTTTATAATTTTTTCAAAAACAATTTTAATAGCTAAATGTGGGTAGATTATGTGCCAATGTGCATTGAATGTCGTCATACGGTTTTGTATATTCAAATGGTTTGCTAAACACAACTGAAGTGTTGTAAAACTAGATTTAGAATACATGTAACGAATTGAGGAAATAATGGTCAATGTCATTAACATTGGAAACCCTTTCGTTTTTTGTTTTATATGCGTTGCTCATTACTTTACTTAAGGACTTTACACGACGCATAATTTGTGTAGTATGTAATGGTTCATGACTGATCTTAAGTAAGTTTGTCGACATGTTACGAGGGAAATTGGGAAATGTATGCTTAATTATTTGAAAAACAGTGTTGGGTTATTAGAAACATATGACAGATTTAGAGGAACATGTATTTCTATTTGTTAATAAAACTCAGGCCCAAATTAAGCCATAAATGAACGTTGTCCTTTGCACATCCATGTATTAATCAAATTCCAGCATTGCAATGGTTTGGAAAACACCACAGGTATAAGTTTTGAAGTTTAGCTTCAATAAATCAATGATTTTTACATATCAAGTGTGTCTGCAGTGTGTGCTACGAGTATGTATGGCAAACATGTATTTAGATCGCTCACATTGGTATAATCGTCATCTATTTTGTACACGTCACAAGAACAAATCACCGTGAAAGCAACACTCAACAAAAATAGTAAACATGCCTTTTTGAAAGAAACGAAACAGCCTTGTGTTGGACTCCGAAATTGCCAAAGGCGCATACAAAATGAACAGTTTAACCAAAACAGGCATAGTGCCAAAACAATTTTTGTTACCGGTAGTTCCTTTATTCTGTTTTAACTATAAAGTGGACAAAAACACATAAAAGACTGGCTCTATCATGTGATGTTTTGTTCTTATTTCGTTTGCGGAGGGTGGGTGTCGAGTTTGTGCTAATTGAGATTATTTTCGGACGAGCACACTCGATATAAGATACGTTTGTAATATGGTGAACACTGATTTAGTTGCTTGTAGTAGTCACGAAGTCTGTGGCAGGTGACTTTGTAATCTGAGGAAAGATAGTTTGTCCTAATATAAAAGTGTTCCTGATACACGTATCGTGTTTGGGTAAACGGTTTTAAAAATACGCAACTTTTAATTACATGTACTAGAACGACAGATTGAGAATGAAATATATGAACATACGAGTTCGTCATTTGAGAATGAAATATATGAATATATGAATATATGAATATATGAGTTCAGCATTTGAGAATGAAATATATTCATATATGAATTCGGCATTTGAGAATGAAATATATTAATATATGAGTTCGGCATTTGAGAATGAAATATATTTATATATGAGTTCGGCATTTGAGAATGAAATATATTAATATATGAGTTCGGCACACTATAGTTTGTTTCTGCAATTTCCACATAGGCAATGGTTGCTTGGAAGTCTGTTTTAAGTTTTTAACCATCAAACGGTAGACATGGCAGACGTAGGTCCTAGACCCCTTGTTTGCACTCATCCCCGTGATTGTCAAAAGGAGTCGTAAATTTTGACGATATCGACGAAAAATCATTGTCATCTTACATCAAATAAAATTTCGATTTTCCCACAGGTTCGTCGAAACAAATGAACGACAAATCAGACACCATTGATATATCTTTGATGAAAGCATCTAAGCAATGATGCATGCATTCATAAAGGATTAATGCGAACTATCCCGATTCGGTTAGGATCAATCAGGTACCCGACAGGCAAACAAAAGTCGCGAAATGAGGTGAAAAATTAAATCACAATAATTCAATCACTGGATCGACTCTAACGGAGGTTTATGCGCTAAAAGCCGTTTATTAAGCTATTTAGATGTCGAGCCGATATGACACAGGTAGTTTCAATAATAGAGCAAGAGCGCAGTAATTGTCACAATGATGTAAATCACACGGCGCACCGAGTCTGCTTACATGAATTATTACATGGTGAAAGTATCCATCAAATCTTGCTTAGCTACTGCATGTCACAATAATGGCCATCAAACATTCATATTGTTCTTCATAGAGATATATTTCATTGTTCTTAAAATAGCGAAATAATTGTTTATTCTTATTAATTAATTATTCTTCGAACACAAAGTTTTATTAAGCAATAAGTAGATTGAGTATGTTTTGGTTTGATCAGCCAAATGTTCAGCCATTTGCGTATGTTGAGACTTATTTGTTCAATGTATCACTAGTCTGATAGGTATATGTGAGCATTAAAACGGGCTCTACTGGTGTATCATAATATATTAAAGCTGCTCATATAAACGGTATAATTCTGGTTTGATTACTTTCGACGTTTCGCCAAATCAAATCCAAAATAGCTCGGCATTTCACTGACCGAGCCAAATTCATCGTATAATGTTACAAAATTTATCAAATGTGAATGACACTTTGTTTAATGTTATGATAAATTGTATGATTGTAAAAGATCTAAAGACAATACCGTTCTTATGGCGCTGATGTGTTCTTAGTCCAAAGAACTGCTTAAGTCTTTATTTCGCTTTCGTTTAAGGCTTCTGCATAGTACATGTGCTATGGATCGCAGTCACATTATATTACTGTCAGTCAATTATTATTAAACTGTGTTGTACAGGTACGCAAGTTACTGTGTGTATATTTGCTTAATTGGATATACGTTAGTATCTGTATTGTAGAAATTCTGTATAAATATGTTATTTTTTGTTGTAAATCTTTGATGCTGATGCATTGTTGTACATTATGTTATACTCTTCATATATTTGGAGGAATAAAAGTATCTATCTATATAATAATTTTGGGGTTGAGACCGTAATTAATTTTAGTTTGGGAGAATAATGTGGTGCGAATATCTATAATTTCACCATCAATTAAAATGAAAGTGGCTATATAAATCTAGCAAAACGTTCTCGAAAGAAAAGTGTTTTAATTTTGCGTATTTCAAACAAAGATCGGAAATCAGACATTCAAAAGACAAAGTTCACCGGTGTATGAGGTGTATGCATGACTAGTTTCCAGTACTAATGATCAGTGAAATTAATTTTGCCAACTTTCTCATGAGAAGGCAAGCCTCGACCCTTTAGTAAAAGATTAATAACCCGTGAAAAATAATGTTTTTCATCGCGATTAGGGGTTCATCCCTTGTCTATGACTTTGCATCATTTTTTGATAAGGACACGTGGTCAAATTATATCAAATCATGCAATAAAAAACGTGATAATCTTTCATTTTATGACGATATCGAAAATTGGGTAACAGTAAGTTGTCAATTTCCGGCGTTTATCGATCCTAACACCGATAAAACGAAAGAGAAAAAATCATAAAAAATCGCCAACGACTAGCTGTGTGGGAAAATCGTCATCGTCATGTTTCAATAACAAGCCAACATCTCACAAATCAGTAACTTCACCCTCTAATGACCACTGTTTGTTATAAGATTAGCCATTTGTGATAAGAGAGCGACGTTTATGTGTATATCTAATAATTTCATTTCCCTTTTATCCACGTTTCTTCTTTGCATACCCGTGAGATTCACTTGCGCGTGAAGACAGCTTTATTTTCGTAAAATTGCTTTATCTATTGTTTGTAGGTTTTTGTATAATGGGACATTTGTCAGCATCAGGCCTTTTATGGCAGAATTTATCGGATCATAATTGGAAAATTATTTTTCTGACAAGTTTATTTCAGTCGCTGTCCGTTTCTGTACAGATGCTATTATTAATAATTAGCGACGCGGAGACTTATTCGCGCTAAAAGCTCTCGCGCCGTTTTCATCCTTTGACCAATGGTTGACATCAGTTGGTTTATATAGTACCTTTTAATGGATGAAATAGTACAGCAAATACGCAGCTTAACCTTTCTTAATGGTATAATAGTCACTATTTAATAGCATGCATAATCGTGGCTGTCCACAACGGGTGCATGTTTTATCGGCGGTGATGAGTATACAATGACGTAAAGCTGCAAAACAAACCACAAGTAAATAGCCATAATACTTAGCCTTGTTGTCAGTGAAACTAAATATAAATAAGTACAGTATTAAAACACTAAGATGCAATATAAAGGAAAATAGTCAAGCTATCACACAGTAAATACTCGTATAACACAGTCGCTAATGGGTACAGTGATTGAATAAGGTCTAGGCCTGTACTGAAGAGTGTTCCTTTTACGCCGCCGGTAACCATCGTCTCGTCGAATTGTCACATAGCTTCTGAAAGAAGCGGGGGCCGTGGTCATTCAATTGCCAACACTAACGATACTATTGACGACCATGCATTGGCATGTCTCTGAATAAGGGGATTATCCTCGGATACGGAATTACTTAGTAAGAGTCGAAAGCGAAATTACAATTTGAACAAACCATATAATCAAAGTCAGAAAGACAATTTCCCAATATTGGCACCAAAACTTGACAATGCTGTACGGGTACAAATCGGGTTCAATAACGAGGACATTTTTGTACATTTTCCCTTGAAGTGTTTACCTAGTGTGTCCAACTAATATCCCGTCATATACCGCGTCTCGTTGAAATAACTTCATTGTCCTGCAATTAATTACCAACTAGTACTACATATGAAGAGCATGTCCCTGAAGACAATACCACGTGACTGTCCAATCCGGGAATCAAAGCCGCACCATCTAGATATCTACCAATTGCACAAACCGAGATTGTTTCGTACGATTAACAATTGTTAGTCCATTGCCAAATGTCGCATGAAATATTCACGTACAAATTTTGTTTCGTTGCTGTGTTATGTTAATGTTGTACATTGTCCTCGTAAAAGAAGTGTATGTGTTCCTTGGATGATTGACCCGTACCCATCACAGGCAGATAATTCCGCTTATGAGGATGAAATTTGAGTGAGATATTTACCTGGTAATCAGGACAAAGTGCTGAAACACCAATCTACTTTGTACAACGATAGTCACCAAATCAAACAGATGACATAACAGGCAGATATCATATTGCCGTGCACAAATTGCACAATGACATGCGCCGGAAACTTCCGCTAATTCGAGGTCGCCCTACCAGTTATTAGAAAATCTTGAATTTCAAGATATTCGCATGCATTGCATAGTACGAATGTAACACATACATGTATTTGAATGCATAGTTGTAACCAGAAACCATGATCTGACAATTGTCTATCTACAATATAATAGATTATATGAAAGTACAGATTGTACCAAAACCATTGCTATTATCCTGAGTTTCATCTGGTCATGGTCATTTCTGGTTTGTTAGTTGCTCGGCTTACGCCGTTTCCCAATGGTACCCTTGTTACAAAATTCTGCCATTAGTTAAGCTAACCAGTGTCTTGTGTTTCGAGCTAGTCTGTCTATACAGACTATATGTTTAATTAAAGGAGACAACTCTTCAGTCTACTCTTTTTTCATAAAATTATTTCCCTTTGCGACAATCTCTAAATCAACTTGTATGACTTATTGCGAACAAAAGCACTTGTAATTTCCACTCACTGTATTGCGTATTGGTAGACTGTACAATTCAACGTGTGTGACTTCTTGCAATAGCTTGAAGTTGGCTCTGTGAACTAAAAACGTCTATGCAAATATTGGAGTGCACTTTTTATCTCATTTGTAACCAGGATCAGTCTAACTGTATTACGGTGCAACATACACCTTTGCACATGGTTGAGCATCCACTGGCGACAAGGGACACTGTTTACATTGAGGAAACATGGAAACCAATGTACATGTATAGTATATACAGTCAAAAGGAGGACTGTATTCAGTAATATAGTGTGCAATACAAATCAATAGATGGAGATCCAAGCACATGCCTTGGTATTATACTCCTGATTACTTGTTAGTACCAAGGATTATGACATCGTCATCAGCAGCAATAATTGACGGTAATGAAACATGTTAGTTGCATTTCCATCTGATTGATCCATGTCTTTATGGATTTTTAAGTTAATTGCATTTTATTTTGGCAAACTATTTTTTTTCTCTATGTAATGCATTCCACAACATCATTGCCTTCCCCATATCAATTTATTATTAGAACATATGTATTTGAGACATATAAGAAGTAACATTACATACGTCTTATGATACCCAAAAACTTATTTAATGTATTCACGTCTTCTTAAAGAGTAAGCACTTTTAATATGTAAACATGGTATAATGTTTTAGTCCATGTTTTAATTTTCTAGTATTTACGTAAAGGCGCCCCTTGGTGGGAGACCATGTATTTGTTTCATTAGAAAATAAAAAAAATGAAACTCTTTTTAGCTTAAAGCTGCGGTAGTCTTATAGTTTCAAAGTCAAATTTTTCAGGCAAAAACTGTTTTTCAAACATTATGCTCTTATTTTAACGAGCTATTTCATACAAACAATTGTCAAGACAGAGACAAAAATGTTATAAATGCTTAATAGAAGGCGACCACGTTTCCTTTGACGCTTGTGTGAGTCGTAACAAACAGAGTCTGCATAATTAATGTTATTGCTAATACGTTAATGTATAAATGTAATTAATTTGTTACAAAACTGACGAGGTATTGTATACCACCGTAGAGCTATATAACGATAAAAACTATTTGAAACGCACTCCAGTGCATTAATTGATTTTTCTTTGAACATTCGTAAGATTTCATATGCAATTAAACATTAATTAGCGACATTAGATGGTAACGATGATGGATCGCCTAATAACACGGCGCACCGGGGTCTTTGATTCCGAAACGTCGGTCTTGTAACAAAAACTGAGCTAAGTGACTAGTGAGTCGTCAAGGCGCCCCTTGTTGCAATTTAACACTATTCAAAGTCAAAAGTAAAACGAATATTCGACATATAGTACGGATATAACATTGTTAAAGATGCATGATGCCGCGTTACGTCACTAAGTAATAGTATACTTTATATGTATACTATAATGAAGATGGCGACATCAGACAGAATTAGACAAGTCATAATCTAATTATTCAATTAAGGTAAACGCTTTAACCTCATGCAAAAACTCTTGTCATTGAAAGATATTTTCAAACCAATTTTATGGCGTTAAAGCTCGTTGTATGCTGAGTTTTTCATTCTTTCTTTGCGTTAATGAGATACAGAATTATTCATTTCTCCTTAGTTTGTCGTTATTCTTCGTTTAATTAATTTGTCAATTTCAACAATCGTGTAAAATTAGCATTCTGACCTTCATTGCTGGAGTCTTAAAGCTTCATACAAAACACGAGACATATCAACAAATAGACAGTACCAAATCGCTCATCGGATATATACACCACGTGTGTATACATACGCATAATACCGCGGCTTTTGCTATTCAAGTTCGAGAACTCCTTACATACATTTACTAAGAATAAATCAAGAAATACACATTGCAGTTTCAAATGTTGAACCGATGTTATGCCTTCCTCTCAAAGAAGTTTATTATGTTTTTACACACAGTAAAATGTGCCGTACATCATTTTTAAGCGCCGGACTATCCGTCTGTGCATCCGTCGTAGGTTGACTCCCAACGAATATTCTGTGCTCGGCGTATTTAACAGATAATACTCAAGGAAAAGCAACAGAAGAATATGGTAACATGGAAAAGAAAAAGCACATTACTAACTCAAGGGCCGTGACAAGTAAACCCCACTTCGAATACGGCAATGAAGTCGATGAATGCAACTAGAGCAACACCAACATACAGATACGGATGTAAGTAAACAAGGAGTTCAGAAATCATGTAAAACTTGTGGTCCTCCAGTCGCCTCTGGTCACTGATCCTAACAGAGAGTCTCAACCTATATATTCATGGATAAATATATTTTAAAACACCATAGACCACACAATATCTGATTGGCAATATAAAACATACTAATACCGATGCCAGTGACAATGTTGTTTTATAATTGCAACGTAGGACATTAAGTTATAGTTAGAACATATTAAGTAAATTTTAATGATTAAAAAGGGCGGAGCGAGCAAAGCGAAGCGAGTCCTTTTTAGTCATTAAAATTTACTTAATATGTTCTAACTAACTTAGAATATAACATTCTGAATTCTGATTGGCCGATAGAAAGTAGCGCCAACGCATGACGTCAAGTCTGTGAAGAGAAAATTTTAATGATTAAATTTTCATTTAACCGCGAAAATTCGGCGTTTTCATTGGCTCATAATGTAGGTTATATTCTAATGCAACTTGTGAAAATTCATATGTTTTAGAAAACGGAAAAATAGACAAGAACAATATGGAACGAACTCTGGAATTTCAGAATGTACGCCATCCATTTATGTTCTTTCATGTACTAGTACGCTCTATCCGACCTCGTGGAAGACAGTCTGCGTTTTACATACATATGTAACGTTATTACCGTTATAAGCTACATGGTATCACTAAATCCAAAGACCTATATATTACACAGGTCTTTGCTAAAACCAACTACAAAAATATAATGCTATACTAGTTTTTGTGTCTTGTTTCCTGCATGAATCAACAAATGCACAATCAGCACTTATTTGCTATGTTCCCAATGGGATACAAAGTTGTGTCAGTTGATCAAGCCTCTGAAAGTCATTTGATAACTTCATTAACATCATTTTAAGAGACTGGATCAGATCAGTTTTCTTTGCAAATGATTCAACGGGCGATATGACCGTTCGAAGCTCATCATTTACCAGAGTTCATCTAGGTGAGTGACGCTGTATTTACAACTTCATCTGTCACAAGAGTATCCACATGGGAGGGAATATTGTTTGAACTTTTTCATCGACATAGTGTCGAACAAAAACTTCCCTTCTCACGCTACGTGTTTCATCGGCCCTTTTAACTGAACACAAGCCGTCTAAGTGAAACCGTCAACCTGTCTCCACGCCTGTACACCGAGTGCCGGATATTATCACTCATTTTAAAGTTCCTACATTTTAATTGTATATGTTTAGTTTACATCATTTGTTTGTTTTTATTCAATATATTTGACGGACACTATCTTGTAATCTGTAACGAAAACCAGCAAAAAGATAATATTCAGTCAGACAGGGAAGGCAGCACTCAACTGAACCAGTCGAGCACAGAAAACATCAAAAACATACAATGCACAATGCCCAGCTGAACAAATAAATAATCCGCTAAAGTCCAAGCGGTCCAAAAGCTGAATAAACTAGATTAAGCAATTAAAAAATGACCCATTTCCAACAGTAAAACGGCTGAAATACCTAGTTTAGCTGTCAGAAGTCCTAAAAAGTAGGAAAAACAGTATAAAAAGAAGAATACCAAAGTTAGCCGGATGACCATGTTTCAGCAATAAAAAGAGCCAATGTTTGTTGGTTGAGTAGTAGATGACTTGAGACTACTGATGGTTGTATTCCAGTCTTGAGAAACTCATACGGAATATTATGGAAAGTTTGTTTGATACTGGAATATGGTAATGAGAAATTCCTCGGCCTGGATACAAGAGAAGCACAATACCGCGTATTATATAACATCAAAAACCTCTACACGACTTTGTTTAGTTGTATTTGTTTTAACACGACTGAACTGAGTATTTTAAGTACATTTGTATTAAGAAAATATAAGAATTTTAAAGTTTTTGTACCAAAAAGGACAGAAGACAAAAAGCCTGAAAACCTTCAAGACACCAGAATAACGTTAACACCATATACTTACATGACTACACGCAAAACAACCGAATTGGAAATGGATGATGAAAGTATATTTTGGTTCCACGCCAAGCCAGGTTCACCCTGTGTGCAAACTAAAGTAGCTGATTTAGAAAGAATGGCACCCGTTACCATCGCTATTCGGATGTTTTAAAAGGTCAAGCACTAGTTGTAGTGCTATGGTTAAGATTGCTTATTTACAGTTTTCGTTTTCATGTACGAACACCGCAGATTGTTGCAATTTAATGTTTGAATTGGACAATACTAATGCTTTTAATATGTATGTGGTCATAATGCAACACTACAAGCCAGGGAAAAAACTTGCGCGTGTTTCGTAAGACCGAGTACATGTACTTATATTTTCCGCTTGCAAGTAACGTACAGCAGTTTATTTTTTATTTGTGCGTACAGCACCTCATCACAATACAAACAATAGTATTTACAAAAGAACATATATACATGATCACACAGCAGAATTATGAAGATGGATACAAAGATTTGAAATTTGTGTTAGTACAAGTAATTGAGAATGGACATTTACGATATTAGTAAAATACAATGGTATGGCAGTACTTAATTAGTATTACTGTTGTAATTCTTCTCTTTAACGATATGCGTGGAACAAATATTTACATAAACGAATAAGTTCATTTTTAGATATGCATACTAGGATTTTGGTAATAGTACCGTTTAATGCATTTACGTCTATATTCAGTAGTAGTAGTATTTAAGGCGGAATCGATTTACATGGACCTGTCGCCGTTGCACATTATACATGTAAGGTGCATGCTCAACTTTTGTAGTGTTTCAGTTTTAAAGATGGCTTTTGCTATTTTTTAAAGCATTTGTTACGTATGAGTTACATTTTCAATCGTTACAAAATTGTGATACATCTCACTTCTCTTGTTAAAACTCGGGCTTTAATGCTGATAAATTATACTTTAAATTGCGTCAAATTAATAAAATTCATACAATTTTATACTATCTTGATAAAGTACACATAAAGCGTACGATAATAACAGTATTTATATTATAATTAAACGAATTATATGTAAGTGAAAAATAGCATAAAAATTAAGTAAATGACAAAAACACGCATTTTAAAATGAAACCGTTGTATTTACATGTATTTAATTGTGGATACTTAAAATGATATCATTTATAAAGGATATACATCATGATTTATTTTATACATTAGGTTGGCATTATAATGAATAATAAGTTTATTTTATAAGATTTTATGGCGATAATAAAATTATATTTCATTTATTTGATAAATTAAATTAATTAAGGTAAATACACAATTCTAATGCCCATAAATAACAGGTGGGCAATTGATTAAGCCACACATGAAGACTGAGTAAGGGAGATAGTTTAAACCATCCAATTAGTGCCGTTTAAGCACACGTTTCAATCAAATGGTCAATAAACAATTGTTTCCTATTGTTATAGATATTGATGATAATAACTGTACCAGCATGCGATAGATTACCTTTGTAGTCACGCTATCGAGAAAGACTAAATTATTACCGGATTCGTTGCTACCATAATTTAGCAAAATGTATGTATAGTTATATATATCTAGCAACTTCATCAGCATACTAACGTCATCTTGACCGAGTCGCTACGAACGCCATCGGGACAAGAGGTCCCGCTAGGCGATTTTTCTGATGACATTGGTTCGGTCATTGGATAGAGAGAGAGAGAGAGAGAGAGAGAGAGAGAGAGAGAGAGAGAGAGGTCCTGGCAGTAGTTTTGTGCTGATATGGTTGGTTCAGTCATTGGAGAGAGAGAGAGAGAGGTCCTGCAAGTGGTTTAGTGCTGATATGGTTAGTTCGGTCATTGGAGAGAGAGAGAGGTCCTGCAAGTGGTTTAGTGCTGATATGGTTTGTTCGGTCATTGGAGAGAGAGGTCCTGTCAGTGTTTTTGTGCTGATATGGTTAGTTCGGTCATTGGAGAGAGAGGTCCTGTCAGTGTTTTTGTGCTGATATGGTTAGTTCGGTCATTGGAGAGAGAGGTCCTGTCAGTGTTTTTGTGCTGATATGGCTAGTTCGGTCATTGGAGAGAGAGGTCCTGTCAGTAGTTTTGTGTTCATATGGTTAGTTCGGTCATTGGAGAGAGAGGTCCTGTCAGTGGTTTTGTGCTCATATGGTTAGTTCGGTCATTGGAGAGAGAGGTCCTGTCAGTGGTTTTGTGCTCATATGGTTAGTTCTGTCATTGGAGAGAGAGGTCCTGTCAGTGTTTTTGTGCTGTTATGGTTAGTTCGGTCATTGGAGAGAGAGGTCCTGTCAGTGTTTTTGTGCAGATATGGTTAGTTCGGTCATAGGAGAGAGAGGTCCTGTCAGTGTTTTTGTGCTGATATGGTTAGTTCGGTCATTGGAGAGATGTCCTGTCAGTGTTTTTGTGCTGATATGGCTAGTTCGGTCATTGGAGAGAGAGGTCCTGTCAGTGGTTTTGTGCTCATATGGTTAGTTCGGTCATTCGAGAGAGAGGTTCTGTCAGTGTTTTTGTGCTGATATGGCTAGTTCGGTCATTGGAGAGAGAGGTCCTGTCAGTGGTTTTGTGCTCATATGGTTAGTTCGGTCATTGGAGAGAGAGGTCCTGTCAGTGTTTTTGTGCAGATATGGCTAGTTCGGTCATTGGAGAGAGAGGTCCTGTCAGTGGTTTTGTGCTCATATGGTTAGTTCTGTCATTGGAGAGAGAGGTCCTGTCAGTGTTTTTGTGCTGTTATGGTTAGTTCGGTCATTGGAGAGAGAGGTCCTGTCAGTGTTTTTGTGCAGATATGGTTAGTTCGGTCATTGGAGAGAGAGGTCCTGTCAGTGTTTTTGTGCTGTTATGGTTAGTTCGGTCATTGGAGAGATGTCCTGTCAGTGTTTTTGTGCTGATATGGCTAGTTCGGTCATTGGAGAGAGAGGTCCTGTCAGTGGTTTTGTGCTCATATGGTTAGTTCGGTCATTGGAGAGAGAGGTCCTGTCAGTGGTTTTGTGCTCATATGGTTAGTTCGGTCATTGGAGAGAGAGGTCCTGTCAGTGTTTTTGTGCTCATATGGCTAGCTGGTAATCAACCAGCTACTATTAATGCTCAAGGTGAATGCCACCATCGGTCGATGATTGTACTATGTCTACGCTGTCATCGGATGAAAACCGACAAATGTCTTTGTCTTAAAGACACGTCTTTTGCCCTGCTATGTCCCGATGACCGGCCGATGTCGGTCCGGTCTCAGGCTCGATTAGCCAAACTTAAGTACGGCGGCTTTATGGACCAATAATCGGAAGCTGATCGGAATGGATTCATGACCTAGGTGTCAGATAAGTACGGTATGTTCATTAAACCCTTGAACGAGCAAGACAATAGTTACCTCGACTGTGACAGATGTTTAATTACTGGTGTAATTAATATAAAATACCAGATTGATATTTAATATCTTTGACTGCTTCAATCTAGTGTTGACGGATACATATATCGTACATTGACAACCAAAATGAGCTATCAAACTTCTTATTTCATTTGTCGATAGCTCATTTTGTGCTATCAATTTAAGTACTACATGTAATGGTATATATAGGATTTGGTACCGCCTTTTTAATGTACACTTTGAACTGGATTTCGGATATGTTGAGTACATTTTTGTAATGTACAGTACGTACTAGATTTCGGATAGTGCTAGTAAGGGGATTTGTCTGCTTCCCTGCCAGTAAGGGGATTTGTCTGCTTCCCTGTCAGTAAGGGGATTTGTCTGCTTCCCTGCTAGTAATGGGATTTGTCTGGTTCCCTGCTAGTAATGGGATTTGTCTGCTTCCCTGCTAGTAAGGGGATTTGTCTGCTTCCCTGCCAGTAATGGGATTTGTCTGCTTCCCTGCTAGTAATGGGATTTGTCTGGTTCCCTGCTTGTAATGGGATTTGTCTGGTTCCCTGCTTGTAATGGGATTTGTCTGGTTCCCTGCTTGTAATGGGATTTGTCTGGTTCCCTGCTAGTAATGGGATTTGTCTGGTTCCCTGCTACTAATAGGATTTTTTCGGTTCCCTGCTAGTAATGGGATTTGTCTGGTTCCCTTCTAGTAATGGGGATTGTCTGGTTCCCCATCGTACTATAGTATTGGTAGGGGAGAGAATTCAGACTAGTAATGTGATACGCTTATGCTCCTGATGTGTGCGTTTAGACAATGTATTCATTTTATTGGGTTAGACTATTGAGGTGATAATTGAAATAGAAGTGCTTAACTTTTAATTTTCTTTTGATGTA
This sequence comes from Spisula solida, assembly GCA_947247005.1. Classification (NCBI taxonomy): domain Eukaryota; kingdom Metazoa; phylum Mollusca; class Bivalvia; order Venerida; family Mactridae; genus Spisula; species Spisula solida. Next base: position 35,410,875 of record OX365947.1, on the reverse strand, counting down.
TTGTATGTGACACGGCACATATTTACAACAATACGTCGTCGGTCAAAATGTTGATGGAATTTTGAAATTTGAGATATTAGCCTCGGTCACTCTACCTCCATGTGGCTGGTCAGGGTCAAACGACACTCGAACGAGCTATTAGTTAGCTCTGACTATTCAATCAACGACATTATCCGGTTGTCCCATGACAAGCACGCGACGATCATATACAAGATAATATGAGGACGGAAAATGTAGTGCTTTTATAGAAACCCATCAGTGGGGAAGACAAGTTGATGAATTAATCCGCGGTGTTAAAAGGTCCATCCATTTGGATCACGTAACTGGACAAAAAATAATCCCAGAATCATTATTATTTCTCGTTTAAAGGCTTGCACCCAAACAAAACTCCGATCGAACCGTTTAAAGGGATCATTAACGAAGAAAGAGGTGCAAAAAGGTGATGACTTGATCATTTATCTTGTCTTAACATGTTACTCAGTAATGACAAATTAATATGTTTTACTATCATCAAATCTTTGATCCATGTGTCCCCTTTAGCATGTTTACGTTTGTAAAATATTTCGAGTTTTCTCGTACTTCACTCGCCGATTTTCTCAACGTTTTAAGAGTGATGCCACTTTAAGCTGGACGGAAATAAAGATTACGATATTTCGACAAATTTAATTAATAGCGATGTTTTTTCTGTTGTTTGTACCTGCACATCACGCACTCGTGTGAATAATATCAGATAAACAGACACTTTCAGAGTCATATGTACACATTTATTGCACAAACGTGAACTGATGGCGTTTATTAAAAAAGTAAAATAACATTACATAACATAACATATACTTTATTGACATAAAATTGCATAGAGACAATTTATAATCAAACAAATACAGTAGAAGGTCTACTGTAATCAAATATACTAGAAAGAGAAAATCAATGTTTGTACGGAGTGTAAGGAACCACTAAGTACATAAGCGGACCTAATGGTATACTTAGAGAGTCCTGAAAGAAACACTGGATTGACTGGAAATGGTGGTAAACATTGACAAGTCTGCTTTGAAATCATGTAATTGAGTTTAAATGTATATGATCGTCGTGCACATGTATATGGTGTATAGTTATAGATCTAGTGAAACTGTTTAATCTTTTATTTTACATTTTGAACTAAATATGAAAATATGTTCTCAATCTACGATGAACAAAATCTTTCTTAGAAGATACATGAACCCCCTATTTATTATATTATTTCAAAGCTCAAATACAGTAAAACCTCGGTAATACGAGCAGCGATTATTCGAGCAACCGGCCTAATTCGAACAACTTTCAGACTCATTTTCGTTATAAACACAGCTACAATTAGTCATAACAACAATTCATCATTGACTACGGATATTTCGAGCAACTGGCTTAACTCGAGCATTTGGCTTGTCCCGATGGGTCCTCGAGATAACGAGGTTTTACTGTATACTTCTTTAAGATGATATAGTGTGCCAGGTGAACATAGACTAAAACTTTATGAAATTTGAGGCCGGCCATTGTAACGTTACATTGAACTAATTGCACTAAAAAACAAACCTATTTGGTGGTACTAACCTGCACGAGTACTGATTGTGTTGCTTTTGTTGCTGTTGTTGTTGTTGTTGTTGTTGGTGGTGGTGGTGGTGGTGGTGGTGGTGGTGGTGGTGGTGGCCACAAGAAGTAATCCAAGAACTTGAAGTAATTGATATTTATTTTACTATATGTTGAAATATAATACAGGATGCTGCATTAAGTTCACTAGATGTGTTATTTTACCATCATTCCATTCACAACCCATAGTGTAATATAAATACATGATTTATAACCTTAATGTGGTTATGTTGTTTCTTTGATCCCATTTCAATAAGAGTAAGACGCACAGATGATCCTTTAATCATGTGATTAGTGAAGCAAAAAATCGGTATTTCATTCATCTATAGTTTCTTATTGGTCATTAAATATCACTAGTACAGCGTAGCAATACCACGTGACTTTTGGCGACGGGTCCAAGACGAAATTTGCTTTACTAGTTTCGAAAACAAAATAACTATCTTATTTATTCACCGATTTCTATATACACCACGCTAAGGGTGTCACAGGGTGCCAGAAAAACGGCCATGCTGCTGGAAAAGATCATATATTCATGGAAAGCAAATAATTTTCCCTTAGCGTAGCGTATTTTCATGGAAATCGATTAAGAAATGAAAGAAAGTACTTATGGCTATTTTCGTTTCCGAAGTGAAGCAAATTTCGTCTTGGACATGTAGCCAATGTCACGTGGTATTGCCACATTGTAGCATATAGTATAGAAGCCCAGCATCAAACTTAAAAATGTCGCCATACTATTCTATGCGCCTGAAAAATCGTTTGTGGATTATGCCCCCAGTCGGTAAGGGCAAAACGGTCTTTTAGACAAGTTACAAACATTACATGCTAATTTATTGAACCAGTAACCTCAACTTAGGGGCGAATACATTATAATTATTTAAGAAAGGAGGGTCATGTGGATGATTATTATATTAATGTACATGTATATTACACGTTTTTTTGCTCGACAGAAAGAGCGTATATGGAAACGGGACATACGTATGTCGACGGTTCGTTCGCAGTTTATAGAATAAAACAATTCTTAAGAACGGTCTGATATACCCATTACATGTATAATTTAACAAATGTACGTGCAAATTTACATTAAAAAGTACGTTCCAGTGTGTCTGAAAACGACAATGTTTATAGTTACATGCACATTGGTTGTGCAATTAGTAATTTCATGACATAACTTTCAAGTTTAACTAGTAAATCAAGTTTGATGGAATTTTGCATGGAGGTAGTTTTAACAATGTTGTGTATGAATGTTATTACTGCATGAAGATACGATGAAAGTCTGACCACTTTAGTACAAATGCAAGTTTCTACGATAACATAAATTTTATAAAAAAATGTTTTACTCTTTATCAATGATACAGTTACCTTTGGAAGTGACAGGAACCGACCATACTATACATATTACCGTAATCAAAACTGACTGAAAATGGTTATCCGTATGCGCTGAGAAACATTTGGAATTTTAATCGGACATAATGGAGCCTCGGGTGCGCAGTTTAGATTTTGTTGTACAACATAAGTACCCCGGACCAGATGTTGACTTATATATCTGAGAAGTGTCACAGACTTATAATTACCCTATGATGAGATAATGAACCGTTTATCCCAGTATGTAGCTGGAACCAGCGCCCCTAATTGACACCTAGTAAGTACGTGCTGATAGGTCCATAAAACTTTCACCAGGCCATAAAAGTCGCCCGCTTATATTGATAACATCAATTAAGCATTTAACCAGACTTTAAGCAAACGGTAGCAGTGTTATTAAGTCCATTAAATTAAAAGATTATTCGTTTATTCTGCGGGAAATGATCACATGTTACCTGTGATTTCAGTGTAATCAACAGTAGATCGATCAGTATAGCAATACCACGTGATTGTGACATTATAATAATGACATACAAATCCAAGACGAAAGTCAACATTGGGAAACAAAAATGGCCGTATTTTATTTCTATACCAATTTCTATGAAACATACGCCAGTTTCAGGGGAGAATGTAAGCTTTCCAAAAAATTGTAGGATCCCTATCAGCAGCTAGGCTGTTTGTTCCAGCACCCTGTGAAATCCTGGAAAGAAGACGGCTTGAAACTGTAGTCTGATCGCATACAACCATTCCGGAGGTTCCACAGGGTGCTGGGGAAAAAGGCGTACGTTTCAAAGAAATCAATGGATAAATAAAATACTTACGACTACTTATGTTCTCGAAGTGAAGCAAATTTCGTTTTGGGTTCGAAGCCTTTAATGATGTCAAAGTCACGTGGCATTGCTACACCGAGAACCGTATGAAGATTACACACGTTTGCAGAAGTATTCTATCTGATTCTATGATTTAATAAGCATAGCTATGAATAAACGAATTAGGTCTGATACAGTGAGAATGAAATACTGTTTGTGTCCGACATTAATCTAGGTTTGATATTATATATTATGTAATTTATATAATTATATATGAAGTCAAAGCCGAGAAGTTGCGATTTTAAAACTGAGACTTCGTGACAAATGTTCGGATTGTTTCTGATATTAAGGAGTATATCAATTACATGGCGCACGGTGGTAATACCGTATAGACATCTGACTTGACAAAATCAGTTTTTACTTCAAAAGCGCCACCTTTACTGTCACAAACTATGATGCATTCATTCGTCGACAAAAACGAAAATGCATAAATTTTGCGTGGTTAACAAAACGACGAGCCTAAAATTCTAGGCTTAAACAAGAATATTCAATTTAAAAAGTTTTTGTTCATGAAAAAAATGGTTGAAGTTTGTATATAAGTACTTTTCATGTGGCTTTTATTTGAAAATCTCATTTAAAGCATGATGAATGCTGACTTTAAATTTCAGCTATAAGTTTCATCAAGTACCTTTTTACCTAAAAAACTACGCCATTTTGGCGCACGTAGTTATGAAAGACATTATATGGAAATTCACGAGTTTGTGAAGTGCCGTCCCACCAGCATACATGCTATATAGTATGTGTCGTAGCTCTCTTCACATACACTTTCGATTGCTTTTGATATTTGATTATAGCGCGGATACTTTGACATGATCCTGACCATTATGCATGAATATAATTATTACTAGGTTCTTGCATTGAATATATAAATCTCCGAGAGAAAATCGTACAATATCGGTCCTTTAGATTTTCTTTGGTATTACAACCCGAGCGTCGTCTAAAAACTTCCCGCTTATGAAAACATACAACCGGGGTTATAAATTTAGACAATACCGGTATATCAGCATAGAAGGTCGAGATACGTGTCAAATTCTCCGGAATTCTCTGATCACCATCCGTTGTTCACAATTGATTCGTTTAAGGGTCAGTCACACCAAACACCTCGTAGTTCTCAAATTCTCCGACCACGTTCACAAAATTTCGACGAAACGGTTCTTGATTGAACGTAATCTTTTGGCTTTTACATGTATTATATTTTTTAGTTCGACTGGGACAATCGTAAGTGCATTTTCATCATTTTTCCCCTGCCTAATTGGCGGTTAGAGGTAAGGGACAGAAAGTGTGTGTGATGCAAGGGATCCGTGGGCGCTACCCTAGCTCTTTCAGAATAAACTTCTTGGTTTTTAAACGCCAGACTTCCTCTGGATTATCAACCGGTTGCAAACACTGTAAAACGTGTTAGAAATGGTCAAATGCGCCGGTTGAGATTCTAACCAGGCAACCCTCTCGATCCGTTGTCGAGAGCGTTACCCATTCGACCACCGTGCCACCAAGTAATGCAATACCATATAGTATAATCCTCCTTAGTTCATAGACAAATACTAGTATGAGATTTATTCCTTCTGCAAAAAGTGCGAGGATAATACGTTAGGTGCATACAAGACATAACAAACGCATAATGTAAACATAAGAAAATGAACTTAACGGATGTTTGTAAAATAAATGATTCTCCTCGATAGCCTAGTGGTTGAGCGTTCGCTTCGAGTGCGGGAGGTCTCGGGTTCGATCCCTGGCCGCGTCATACCAAAGACGAATAAAAATGGTACCAGAAATTCCCTTGCTAGACGCTCAGCATAAAAGAGAAACTGGCTTCTCTTCTCTCATACCCTCGTAGCGATAGATAACATCAGGAATGTGGTGTCGAGAGTGATTAACATAAGTTTGAAAAACTTGTTTCACAATCGACCTTAAAATAAATGAGTATAAACTAAATGATTACATAATTCAGTACAATAAGTGCTACCACGCCATACGGTAGGGCGTATCGCTGACGAGCAATAAACTCTATCAGAAAATACAATTGTAATTATCATAATGAATTGTTTAATGCAACACGTTTAACATTAATTGTTGTAGGTCCCCTCATAAAGCAGCGTCATATGACCCCTTGTCATCATATAGTTTATGGCAGTGGGTGTTGTAAAACTAAAGCATGCGCATCTTTGTTTATAATTGTCGTGGTACCGGATTGTCAATATAGCATTGTCGTTGTAACTTGTTTAGTTTTGTCGTTGTTCCATCGCAAATTTGGCATAGTCGTCGTTTAGTTTTGTCGTTTTTCCATCGCCATTATAGCATTGTCGTTGTTTAACATTGTCGTCGATTAGTGTTGTCGTTGTCCCTTCGCCAGTTTGGAATTGTCGTTGTTTAGCATTGTCGTCGTTTAGTGTTGTCGTTGTCCCTTCGCCATTTTGAAATTGTCGTCATTTAGTTTTGTCTTTGTACCACCATCATGTTGGCATAGGCGTCGATATTTTATCTGTTGCAACGTAACCGCGTCATTTTGCGGTCCTGTCGTACCATCGCTATTATAGCATTGTCGTTGTACAATCGTCATTTTAGCGTTGTCGTCGTTTACTTTTGTCGTTGTTCCATCGCCATTTTGGCATTATAGTCGTTTAGTTTTGTCGTTGTTCAATCGCAATTTTGGAATTCTCGTCATTTAGTTTTGTCGTTGTTCCATCGCAATTTTGGCATTATTGTCGTTTAGTTTTGTCGTTGTTCCATCGATATTTTAGCATTATCGTCGTTTACTTTTGTCGTTGTTCCATCGCAATTTTGGCATTATAGTCGTTTAGTTTTGTCATTGTTCCATCGATATTTTAGCATTATAGTCGTTTACTTTTGTCGTTGTTCAATCGCAATTTTGGCATTATAGTCGTTTACTTTTGTCATTGTTCAATCGCAATTTTGGAATTCTCGTCATTTAGTCAAAGTTTGTCGTTGTTCAATCGCAATTTTGGAATTCTCGTCATTTACTTTTGTCGCTGTACCATCATCATGTTAGATGGAGGCACTCGTATGTCTGCCATATTTAAGCAGAAAGCGAACTGGTAAATAAAGGCTTTGCGCGGGATCGACTCAGCATCGGCGTCGTACCTTTGATATGTTAGCAGTTGCATCGTACCTTCGTCATTAGGCGGTTCCGTTCTACCTTTTGTATTTTAGTACTGATGTCGTGCCAAATCAATGTAAGCATTGCTGTATGGTCATAGAAAACGAACCTGTGAGTTTGTTTTGAAATTTGAATGTATATTTCATGTACATGCCTTATACTTCGTGGTGAAATTGTGCCGTAACTCACTAACTGATGAAGTGTTTGTACGGGCCTTTTCAACAGATCGCGAATTTCAAATAAATTTGATATGTAAGCATACACACATGTCCTTCAGACGTATTATTACCCACAATGTTTGGATAAAACCACAACTAAATAAATACAATTAGATAACTGTTATCATCTGTTATCATTGCATCCTACATGTGCAGATACGCACTTACTTTCCAATGTCGTTTTATTGCTGGTGTATAACGACATGCATAATAATTATATTGATCCGCCCAGTCATATGTAAATTATCAGGTAGCAAATCACATGGGGATTTTATAAAGAAACAAACATATCACATAATTGTTAATTTTATTTACGATTAGTTTTACGATACGACATCTTATAGTGCAATAAAGCTCCAACGGTTGACACAATCATACACACCCACGGCTAATACAAATGCTGATAATTAGCGTGATAATATATTATGTAAATTATAAATAGGTATGCTGAATAGGACGAGTAGCAAATCTCAAACATGATTGTCGTTTCTGTCATAGATATGCAATAAATTTCAATCTCCGTCAGGATGGTAAAGCTCACATGTTGTGTCACTTTCTGAGTACGAAAGGTATTGAGTACGAACAGTTGATTTTATCCAACATGGCTATTACTGCCAGCCTACATTTGATTTATTAAACTTGTTTTACCAACCTATCAAAAATGTGACAGGGCTATAATGATTTTAATTATCTAAGCTGAAGACTAATTGATGGGAGGATGAGGAGATATATACTTAGTCTAGTATATCATAAATATTAAAAATTGTAGCGGCAAAAACTTATTGTAAAGTCACTAAAATCAAGGTCACAAGGGTGCGTAATGAATATGTATTATATTATACTTTGCTTTTAAGTATGGCGGCACAACTAAAAGCGACTCTAGATCTCCTTGTGACGGTTTCAATGTTTTTGTGCAATTAATGTACTACCCATTCACATGTTTAATAACGAATGGATGTGAGACCAATAAAATATAGTTCCTGGTTAGATTTTTAGATTGTGTTTTTCACTCTTGGTCCAAAATGTTACCTAGTGTTTGATAATATCGACTTGTATTTTGCATGATCCTTTACCGAATTGGTGTTACAGTATCTCTGCACCACATCATTGATGTTTTGCAATAATCCCTCACCGCGCCATCTATACCTAGCAATATCTCCGCACCGCGCCATCGATACCTTGCAATATCTCCGCACCGCGCCATCGATACCTTGCAATATTCCCGCACCGCGCCATCGATTTCTTGCAATATATACGCACCGCGCCATCGATACCTTGCAATATATACGCACCGCGCCATCGATTCCTTGCGCCATCGATACCTTGCAATATATACGCACCGCGCCATCGATTCCTTGCAATATATACGCACCGCGCCATCGATTCCTTGCAATATATACGCACCGCGCCTTCGATACCTTGCAATATATACGCACCGCGCCATCGATTCCTTGCGCCATCGATACCTTGCAATATATACGCACCGCGCCATCGATTCCTTGCAATATATACGCACCGCGCCATCGATTCCTTGCAATATATACGCACCGCGCCATCGATACCTTGCAATATATACGCACTGCGCCATCGGTACCTTGCAATATATACGCACCGCGCCATCGATTCCTTGCAATATATACGCACCGCGCCATCGATACCTTGCAATATATACGCACTGCGCCATCGATACCTTGCAATATATACGCACCGCGCCATCGATACCTTGCAATATATACGCACCGCGCCATCGATTCCTTGCGCCATCGATACCTTGCAATATATACGCACCGCGCCATCGATACCTTGCAATATCACCTCACCACTTCAACGATACATTGCAATTTTTCCGCACCAAACAAAGATTTAGAAGACTGAAGTGCTGTTGATAACCGGAACAAATTTCAACATCGACTTTTCTAGAAGCATGTTTAAAAACATCAACTCGGCCTGGTAATGACAGTAAATGTTGGATGGTAACCCATTGCTCTCCTAATATAGCCAACATCAACTTTCTATATTTTCTTGATTCGACAATATTTATATATTGAACTTATTTCAAATGGTGTACGTATTTTATGAATAATTCATGAGATAGCACATCAGCAAGACCGTCGGCCAGTTAGGGAAGATGGAAGTACCCGGACATGTTGTGTTATTTCGTTAAAGGTTAATGTGCAGAAGTTACGGATTCTGGGGAACAAGCTAGTTCGATTATTATTTTCATGATAATTGGTTCGGTCGAAATATTTAAAACGTCGCCAAGTCCGACGAACGAGCAAGCTTCGATTTTTACGCTTCCGTCTACTTGACAACTTTAATCAATGGAAAATATGTGACTTTTCAATGAATAGAACGCACTGGTTTATAAGGCAAATTATAGCAGAAAAACGGTGATTTTGCCCATACGTTAACGGGACGAAAACCAGGCGTAAACATAAAGATTCACGCGCTGTTAACGTCCAGTTTTACGTATGCTCATTCCAGGGCCGCGTCGGCGACTATAAAGGTTGTACAGCTTCATATGAACAGTTATTCCTATTTTATTTCTTAGTACTAATAAGTACTAATTAGTTTTCTATAATATTTAAATTATACATTTAAACAAATCCGCACTATCCATGTTTTCGTGGTATTTGCCGATACCGGAAGTCGACGTGCATAACAATAACTGGTATGACGTTGCGTTTGTTTTCGCGACGTCGTCACAAAATCTCCCGCCAAAATATCATTATTTTGAAATACAAACGCATTCATTGATGTTTTGTATGCTATAATAGCGTTTACGCATGCTTTTTCGCTTTATAACATATGCAGAGTCCCTCGGGAGCGTTGGTGCCCTCGCCCTAGCGGGCTTGGGCACCAACCGTCCCTCGGGACTCTGCAGATGTTATAGCCCGAAACAGCATGCGTTAACCCTACATTAATAATAATAATATCACTGCCAAAGATAGTTTGTAGCATGTCAAAATGTTCATATTGCGACACTAATCATATGCAGCATTATTCATTAATTAAGTAGATTGTCAAATTGTTGTCAGAGAATATAACCTCCTTAAATTAAACATGAAAGACTCCCTTTGATTTACAACGCCATTTGGGTGAGTTACCATGGCAAAAATAAACTTTGTACGCATTAATACACAATGCTAATTATCAAATATTGGACATTTTGAAACGTATTAATGATGCATTAATTAAGTTTTACGGTACGGGTCTAGACAAGGAATCGGAAGAATGGCGTTTGACGAAGAGCATGCCATACACGTGTTACACTGGGTCACCATGGTGATTGTCTGTACATGTTGCCGGTACGACGATTCTGGGTTTTAGAACTGATTGTCGACATTGTGAGTTACACCATTTCCCAACATTGTTCCATTTGCACACGGGTTATTCGGGCTTACCGCCGTTTCTCAAAGATTGTTCAGATGTATATGCAACTCGGACTCACCAGTTTTCATGGATTGTATTACCAGAACCCACATACCAATCCACAAGGAGTCGGCAACTTATCAACATAATCGACCAACGTTTCATGAAGGGTATATATATATAACTTTTATTCCTCCAATTCTGAAGAGCATAATACATATCATATACATTTATACATGTACAGATACGTTTGAGATATACACATGTATGACAACCATGGAAGAATGATAATTTTTCAGAAGTGTAGATATGAGGTGAGCTTTGTTACAACCCTTTTTGTAATAAAGTTGCAAAGTGTAATAATTATTACAAAACGGGTTGAGAGCTTATTACACTTTGAAAAAATGTTTGCAACCCGTTTTGTAATAAAGTTGCAAAATGTAATAATTATTACAAAACGGGTTGAGAGCTTATTACACTTTGAAAAAATGTTTGTAACCCGTTTTGTAATAAAGTTGCAAAATGTAATAATTTTTAGAAATCACCTCAAAAGTGAGGTATTTATTACAAAACGGGTTGAGAGAGTTATTACACCTTGAAAATAACCTTGTAACCCGTTTCGTAATATCTGTTCAAAATGTAATAAATTTTCAAAATGTAATAAATTTTTGAAATCACCTCAAAAGTGAGGTATTTATTACAAAACAACAAAATAACTTTTCAACCCGTTTTGTAATAAATTTTCGAAATGTAATAATTTTTTGAAATCACCTCAAAAGTGAGGTATTCAATACAAAACGGGTTAAGAAGTGTTCTTTGCTTGGAAATGACCTTGCAACACGTTTTGTAATAATTTTTCGAAATGTAATATTTTTTTGAAATCACCTCGAAAGCGAGGTATTCATAACAAAAAAGGGTTTTGAGGTGTTCTTTTGCTTGGATATGACATTGCAACCCGTTTTGTAATAATTTTTCGAAATTTAATAAATTTTTGAAATCACCTCAAAAGTGAGGTATTCATTACAAAAAAGGATTTTGAGGTGTTCTTTTGCTTGGAAATGACCTTGCAACCCTTTTGTTATAATTTTTCCAAATGTAATAAATTTTTGAAATCACCTCAAAAGTGAGGTATTTATTACAAAACGGGTTGAGAAGTGTTATTACACTTTGAAAATAACCATGCAACTCGTTTTGTAATAATTTTTCGAAATGTAATGAATTTTTGCAATCACCTCAAAAGTAAGGTATTTATTACAAAACGGGTTGAGAAGTGTTATTACACTTTGAAAAAATCATTGCAACATGTTTTGTAATCAAGTTGCAAAATGTAATAATTATTACAAAACGGGTTGAGAGCTTATTACACTTTGAAAAAATGTTTGCAACCCGTTTTGTAATAAAGTTGCAAAATGTAATAAATTTTAGAAATCACCTCAAAAGTGAGGTATTTATTACAAAACGGGTTGAGAAGTGTTATTACACTTTTTAATAAAGTTGCAAAATGTAATAATTTTTTGAAATGTGTTAAATTTTCAAAATGTAACATATTTTCTGCTCTTCGTCCATGATTTGACATTTAACAATTACCGGATGTCATTGAATTGAAATTTGATATTGGTATTCTAAACATCTAGATTGACATTGGAAGAAACATTACTTTTTAAGAAAAAAATATAGCGGAAAACTTTGGGGCCTTGTCGTAAGCGAAAACAAGCCGATTTACGCAGTGCAACTCTTTCGATCAAATGTTCCCTTCTGTTCATTTCACCCCACGGTAAAACGTTGTGAATGTCAAATATCACGAAATTTAGTATTTTTTGTGTTATCCTCTCTTAATGGTCGTATGCTTCTTAGAAAATACATGCCATGTTTTTAAATTTGATTTTATGTGAAGCTCAAATGTATTGTTTTACACTAATACTTATATAAGTGTCGGGTGGCCATCATTATACTATATAACATTTGCGGCTAGCGCGTAACCAACAGAAACCGCCGAATATCCAATTAGTATACGTATAGCCAAGAAGTAAAGCTCAACATACAAGTATACTGATGTGTATTTTATGAAATGTTTACAATAACAATTGTTTGCTAATAAAACATGCTCAAAACGGCAGTAATAAATTAATGTAAAGTACGGAAAATTTGACGTGATTCTCAATTTAACAGCTGATAAAATGATTATATTTATAACTCCATGGTATGTTTTCATAAGCGTGAAAAAACCCGAAGACGCTCGGTGTATACTACCAACACAAATTTTAAGGACCAATATTGCACGATTTGTTCGCGAAAATTGACATATTCAGCGCAACGGACCCTGTTATATGCAGGGATTTCCGGGACTTTTCGAATAAGATCCGTTGCTCTACCGTCCTTCTAAATGTCATACCGGTATGACCCACACCACGGTGAACACTGGCCGGTAAAGAACGGCAAATCCCCGTTTCGTACCGATAGAGACAGGCATAGACACGGTATGAGCCAGTTACCATCCAGGAACTGAGGCTTGAGAATGAGACGTTCTACAGAAATTCCTTTAACCTGTATTCAGAATACCACATGAACTATTTCAAATAACAGTACATCTAAACTCCAGAGGAGATACTTGATACATCAAGTTTCAAACTAGTGTTCAACGACGTATGTTAATTAGGGTGTTTCATTTTTTGAACTTTTTCTTTGATCACCTAGATAATTAAACCAACTGTTCTCTAGTATAAACAATATTCCCACACCGAATTTCAGCTCAATCCATTAATGTCTTGATCCCCCCCTACCAAGTTGAAATTTTGACCCAATGACGGCATATAGGTATTTTTCATTCCAAAAAGGTTTCTTTTATAACTAATTCCACCAACATTCTTTTGTTGTGTTTGTGTTAGATGAATGACTTGAGGATGTTTGAACCCAGTTATGTCCATATTTTATAATATAATGATCCAAATAATATACTTGACCAGTTCATTTCATAGCAAAAAAGGGGGTGTTTTTCGGAAAATTAGAGAAAATTTGAAATTATCGGATATTCTCAATTTACAAACTTTCAGGGCCCAAATTGAGAACTGTTATGTTTTTAACACTTTATAATGTACTAATGTTATTTTACATGACTGTATAATTAAACAAAATGTACATGTACCGTAAATATTCGGCCATAAGTCGTAGAGATTTTTGTCTATACTGTACTTTTTCATAAGTCGCCGGTAGACTTTCATTTTTTTGTGAAAGCTGAATGTCTGTCCCCAGGATCAACGTTCAATCTTTTAACATAAACAATTAACTGAACTAAATAATTGAATCCAATCCAAGACTATTTTGTTATATTTAGAAGTTATGTCCGAATAGTAATAGCATGCAACAAATTGTTTTGTCTTAATGTGGGAACTTCAAGGCGATATACTGTTTATCAATCACTCCCCGTTCAGCAACATAATTCGCCACTTTTGTCACCAAAACCTCGAATTGTAGTGCTTTAGAATATTCTCCACTGATCAGGAACATTGTGAGCTAGGCACCATTTATTATCATAACGTAAAAGAGAAACAACGACTCGGGTCCAATAAACAGATCCATTGGAGGATTCGCTGTTATGATACCAGTTGAAAAGCCGGTTTTGGAAGTTTGTGGCCTCTCTGACAATGAAGTTAAGAGCTATAACTTCCTTGACATCCGGTGCGACAGACCTGCCAAACAAGTCGAGGAAGATCATGGGTGTCGTAGAAGGAAAGTTAGGCATGCGATTGGAGCATCAACTGTTGTGTAGCCATCAGGTCCCATAACTCGAAGTCCAATCATGGTGGAATTGCATAAATACCGGCTTGAAGGAACCATGTCCATGGAAACGAGAACGTTATTGCATTCTTGCCAGTTATGAGTGAGAGAGTTCATGATTGCTATATTGTGCAGCATAGCAAGCTTCAACAACAATCTGACAGAGTGTAACACACTAGGAGTTTTAATTATGAATGCATCCCAAAGTGCCACAGACCGGTATCTTAGGCGAGTGGTCAACCAGGTACTTGTTAATAAGTTCACATATTTTAGGTGGTTGATGGTTTCATGGTCATTTTGAGGTAGACGGTGCGCTAAAATGTCCCTTGTGTCTAGGCTCTTGCTGATGAGAGGGGGAGAAACACTCAGGCCTATTCTAATGGGTGAACATGTACCTAAGAGAACATTGTTTTAAAATTGCTCCGACTCTGTTCGACATGTTAAGCATATATACTATCCAAAGGTTTTCTCAAACCACACCTTATAAATATTCGATTTGTGAATGGGTCAGTTACTCTTGACATCTCATCGACAGTTTTACAAATATCAAATATACAAATTGACCAATGTATTCAGAATGTCTAAATTGACTGACTTGAAATGGAAAATACAGAGTTTCCCAAATGAAACACACAGCCCAAAGGCATGTTTTGTAGCTACAGAGCATGGAACCAACGATGACCTAAATATTGAAATGTGTGGAGTTTATCTTAAATGTTTCATGGAAAACCAAGGAAATGTGAAGATTTGGGTCCGTGAATATTGTATGAGAAACATGCTATAATTCGCTGAATGCACTAGCTTAACGCTTGCGTCAATTATTCTGTAAGCACTGTCTTTGGTATTTTCTCTTTGGTCGCACCCTGTCCATATATGTAGGACTAAGGTGGTACTGTCATGATACTTATTTAATAGAAAATCGCATTGATGTGCCTGTCACTCAACTCATCACTCAATCTATCTATCCCTGTCCATTGTTTATTATCCTTTAGAACAGTATATGTATACTGGTATAGGGACCATGAGTGCATCATTGCCGTTCAAGTTTTAAGAAACATTCTAATATATGGTTAAGTTTGTATGATCATACATTGATTATACCTGTAAAATCGAATTAGTTCATCATAAAGTATTCAAATGTGTGACAGTTCTGACCAAAATAAGATGACTTTTTATAAGAGCAAGGTGGTTTGGACCTGGGATGTTTGCAAAAGGAAATTTTCGAAAATTTCAAATTTTCTCTAATTTTCAGAAAATCACCACTTTTGGCTATAAAATGAACTGATCCAGTATGTAATTTGGACCATTCAGTTGTAAAATATGGACATAAATGGGTTAAAACAACCTCAATACATTCATGTTACACAAATACACCGAAGTAATGTTGTTGGAATAAGCTATGAAAGAAACCTTGTTGGAGTGAAAAATGCCTACATGCAGTCTTTGGGTCAAAATTTCAACTTGGTAGGGGGGGATCAAGACATTAATGGATTGAGCTGAAATTTGGTGTGGGAATATTGTTTATACTAGAGAACAGTTGGTTTAATTATCTAGGTGATCAAAGAAAAAGTTCAAAAAATGAAACACCCTAATGTTAATGTCCTGGTCAGACGGTTGTGGATGAACATCCTGTACAAGTTTGGTCCTGAGTCTGCTGGTAGTAAACCGAAGTCAGGGAAAACTGTTGATGAATGTAGTTGTTCGTAGTACATCGAGCGTAGTGATGAACAAAGTTTGAACTCATTATTTGTCTGTAGTTAGTTAAAAATGATCTACGACCAGGCTGGATGACAGGACCCCACTGAGACAATGCACTACGGGTTACGACATACTGTTCCGTACAATGCCGACGTTGGCAGTTCGCAGTTGCTTATTCGACCCTTTACTATAAATCGAATTGGCTGCTATCCCCCGGGCCCAGTTCGCAGTTGCCGACACGCTAGCGAAAATCGAATCGGCAGCAGGATTGTGTAGTTGAATCGGCTACTGGCAACTGGCAGCTAGCTGCTTACTTCACGCATATTCACATACCAACTAGAAAAACCTCAAAAGTACAGTTACGATTCAATGCTCGAAATCGAACTATAATGTTTTATGGTATAGTACGGAGAATTCGACACGAGTATCGACCTTCTATTAGCATAATTAGGAGCTGATATATTGTCTATATTTGTAATCCCGGCTGTTTGTTTTCATTAGCGGGAAATATGAAAAAAAAACTCGAGGCGTAATACCAATACAAATTTAAACGACCGATATTGCACGATTTTCTCGAGGTTTTTTATATTAAACGCAATAACCTTCTAAAATACATGTATTAATGCATATAAGGTCAGGATCACGTCAAATTCTCACTACTAATAGTAATAATAATTTGTCAGTGGAAATCGTGTCATTGTAACGGAAGGTAAAATCACAAAAATATTTCTCATTGAGTAAGTGTCTTGAAAAATGAAAATAGTAGCCTAACTACATTGACGCAGAAGAAGCAAGAGAATGTCTCGTTCTATCAACATTTCATAAATTCTGCCTTCCCTGTCCGACTGTCCTGTCCCCGCGGGCTAGGATCGAACCCGGGACCTTTTGCACTCAAATGTAGCGTAATATGGCTAAAGTAATCACTTAACAGTATAGCAGTTTCAACGTTTTATTCAATACATACGCTCCGGTCTGACTCAGAGCTCCACTCATGACTCGGCGCTCCAATTCCAACTAATCTTAACACAAATTGACTTGGCTTATATAGTGTATAGCCAGACATGTTTTACATAACATCTATAATTAGGTAAACTATTAATCGGCTTGTTCCGTGTAAAATGACCCCCTCTTGTCAAAATATCAACCTTAAATTTAGCAGCTGTCAACCCGGAGTTAACAACATTGGTACAATGTTACACAAAGCGGACGCTTAACCACAAGGCTGTAGAGGAGACTACTAGGCATATAAGCATTATTGGCAGGGAACAAAGTGACAAGAATTATATTCTCATACTGTGTAAGACCTAAAATGTCAAAAATGGACCGATATTTGCTATAACAAAGACATGAGCACAGCACAAACATTTTAGTGCGGTTGAGCTTATCAGCACTTGGACATCACATTTAGAAGTCATCTTTATTACAATATACACTATTGCAGATCTATGTCAAATAGGTAACACAAAAAATACTCAATTTCATGATTTTTGACATTCACAACTTTTTACCGTGGGGTGAAATGAACAGAAGGGAACATTTGATCGAAAGAGTTGCAGTGCGTAAATCGGCTTGTTTTCGCTAACGACAAGGCTCCAAATTTTTCCGCAATATTTTTTTCTTAAAAAGTAATGTTTCTTTCAATGTCAGTCTAGATATTTACACTACCAATATCAAATTTCAATTAAATGACATCCGGTATATATTAAATGTCAAATCATTGACGAAATTCCGAAAATCGATACGTTTTGAAAATTTATTACATTTTGCAACTTTATTACAAAACGGGTTGCAAAGTTATTTTCAAAGTGTAATAAACTTCTCAACCCGTTTTGTAATAAATACCTTACTTTTAAGGTGATTGAAAACATTTATTAGATTTAGCAACTTTATTACAAAACGGGTTGCAATGTTTTTTCAAAGTGTAATAACACTTCTCAACCCGTTTTGTAATGAATACCTCACTTTTGATTACATTTCGAAAAATTATTACAAAACGGGTTGCAAGGTCATTTCCAAGCAAAAGAACACTTCTTAACCCGTTTTGTATTGAATACCTCACTTTTGAGGTGATTTCAAAAAATAATAACATTTTGAAAAATTATTACAAAACGGGTTGCAAGGTCATTTCCAAGCAAAAGAACACTTATTTACCCGTTTTGTATTGAATACCTAACTTTTGAGGTGATTTCAAAAAATTAATCACATTTCGAAAAATTATTACAAAACGGGTTGCAAGGTCATTTCCAGGCAAAAGAACACTTCTTAACCTGTTTGGTATTGAATACCTCACTTTTGAGGTGATTTCAAAAAATTATTACATTTCGAAAATTTATTACAAAACGGGTTGAAAAGTTATTTTAAAGTGTAATAACACTCCCAGCTTGTTTTGTAATAAATACCTCACTTTTGAGGTGATTTCAAAAATTTATTACATTTTGAAAATTTATTACATTTTGAACATATATTACAAAACGGGTTACAAGGTTATTTTCAAGGTGTAATAACTCTCTCAACCCGTTTTGTAATGAATATCTCGCCTTTGAGGTGATCTTAAAAAAATTATTACATTTTGCAACTTTATTACAAAACGGGTTGCAAACATTTTTTCAAAGTGTAATAAGCTCTCAACCCGTTTTGTAATAATTATTACATTTTGCAACTTTATTACACAACGGGTTGCAATGTTTTTTTCAAAGTGTAATAACACTTTCTTAACCCGTTTTGTAATAAATACCTTATTTTGAGGTGATTGCAAAAATTTATTACATTTCGAAAAATTATTACAAAACGAGTTGCATGGTTATTTTCAAAGTGTAATAACTCTCTCAAACCGTTTTTTATGAATACCTCACTTTTGAGGTGATTGCAAAAATTAATTACATTTCGAAAAATTATTACAAAACGAGTTGCATGGTTATTTTCAAAGTGTAATAACACTTCTCAACCCGTTTTGTAATAAATACCTCACTTTTGAGGTGATTTCAAAAAATTATTACATTTCGAAAAATTATAACAATATGGTTGCAAGGTCATTTCCAAGCAAAAGAACACCTCAAAATCCTCTTTTGTAATGAATACCTCACTTTTGAGGTGATTTCAAAAATTTATTAAATTTCGAAAAATTATTACAAAACGGGTTGCAATGTCATATCCAAGCAAAAGAACACCTCAAAACCTTTTTTTGTAATGAATACCTCGCTTTCGAGGTGATTTCAAAAAAATATTACATTTCGAAAAATTATTACAAAACGTGTTGCAAGGTCATTTCCAAGCAAAGAACACTTCTTAACCCGTTTTGTATTGAATACCTCACTTTTGAGGTGATTTCAAAAAATCATTACATTTCGAAAATTTATTACAAAACGGGTTGAAAAGTTATTTTGTTGTTTTGTAATAAATACCTCACTTTTGAGGTGATTTCAAAAATTTATTACATTTTGAAAATTTATTACATTTTGAACATATATTACGAAACGGGTTACAAGGTTATTTTCAAGTGTAATAACTCTCTCAACCCGTTTTGTAATGAATACCTCACTTTTGATGTGATCTTAAAAAAATTATTACATTTTGCAACTTTATTACAGAACGGGTTGCAAACATTTTTTCAAAGTGTAATAAGCTCTCAACCCGTTTTGTAATAATTATTACATTTTGCAACTTTATTACAAAACGGGTTGCAAACATTTTTTCAAAGTGTAATAAGCTCTCAACCCGTTTTGTAATAATTATTACATTTTGCAACTTTATTACAAAACGGGTTGCAAACATTTTTTCAAAGTGTAATAAGCTCTCAACCCGTTTTGTAATAATTATTACATTTTGCAACTTTATTACAAAACGGGTTGCAAACATTTTTTCAAAGTGTAATAAGCTCTCAACCCGTTTTGTAATAATTATTACACTTTGCAACTTTATTACAAAACGGGTTGTAACAGAGCTTAGCCATTGCAACGTCAAACCGAACTGGATACCATATCTAACTTTAGAATCTAGATCAGATCTGCCGGTGACGATCTTATGGAAGATTGTCAAAATCAGGAGAACTGCAACACGACCACTGATACAACATCAGAAGTTACATGAAACTGGACGCTGTAACAGCGAACGAGAAAAAGAATGAAGCTATTTGTATAATTGTGTATGCACATTTGTAATTAAGTTGTATTCTTAGATCGAACACAAACACAAAGAACGTTTGTGACATCAGACCCTGCTTTCAGAAACCCACCTTGTCTGAGACTTATGTCCGCTAGGATTTCAGGAAATGTCAAATACCAAGCATAGCCTTTGTTTGCCAGTCAGCTTTCTACTGAAACATGTGCGGCAAATGAGTGCCTCCAACCGGATTTCACCCTGGATCGCCAGATAGACGGCAAGCGCGCTAATCACTTAGCTACGGAGGCACAAAGCACTGCGCAGTTCCATTATGGTGCAGCAATTATGATTCAAAGTTGCATGTACTATATTTGCCAGACGTTCTGCATTGTATATAAAATGTACTATGTGACTATACATGCAATACACATACACAAACCAAGCTATTACAATAACGTTAGTATAATTATAAATTTAATAATGATATAACGTGATTTCATGCATCGTTTTTGAAGTTAATTACTTGTAAAATAATGTGTTAAAGTCTATTTCGCTATTATTTGTCTAATTTGAGTGGTTTTGAATTAATGAATTACTAGAAAATGCCTTTCAAGCGGCATCGTATACTTAACATAATTTTTTTTTATAATTATTTGGTGAGGAAGTAAGACGGTAATTTGAAAAGCAATAAACATTTAGGATGATATTTTTACAAATCATGTGACCTCGCAGTTTTCCAAGAACGACAAGTACCATTATAGAGGGTAACAATGGGAATGTCTTCTAAGATCATTAACATGTTATTATTATGTTTTATAGAATAATGATTAGCTTAGTGGTGTGGAACTTCAAATAATCGTACATTGTGCAAGTCACATAATTTCCATACGTGCATATGGTTTATGTCATTATTTTGAATTCCGTCATGATAACAGAAAACATTTCCTTGTGTAAAACGACGGAACGGCTTATTTTAGATTTGAAAACATTTAAAACAAAATACATAGCAAACCGGTGTACCAGATGAACCTCAAGCATTTACGTTTTAAGCCCTCAGCAGTGGCTTAAGCAAACATTTAATCTATATAGGGGTAGTACTGTAGGTCGACGGACGGTGAAACCACTGAGTACCACAACTGACATTAATTACTTTCGGCTTCTCTTTCTTGATTATTATCCACCTCAATGCCCAAAATACTAAATTTGGATGATAATAATAAGCAGTTATGACAGTTTTGCGGAAAACCCTCGCAATGCGCGTCAAGGCAAGTAACTGGTGCCATTTATATTTGGTTCTTGGCATACCGCGACAACGAAGAGCGAACCATCGATTCCCTTATATATCACCAGTTATAAATTATTTTGGAAGTAAAATCTATGCATGTACAAAGAATACAAGAGACCACATAACGGTATCCAATATCAACAAAATGAGTGGATACATCTAAATGTTGTAGGTTCGCACATGACTTGCTGTGCACTCAAATGATGCAAGTACGGTGATAACACCACGGTGTCCGTGCGAGTTCTCTCTGTCTGCATTTCGTGTGCGCATCAAGAAATTTTGTCGTTTTCAAAATCCACGAGGATTTTCGTACAAGCTCCTCCGAGTACATGCGTGTCCGTATGTGAGACCTGTCACTTTGAAATCTCTAACTATATTATATATCTAAAGTTCCCGGGTCCCCTACGAGTCAATAAATCCGTACGATGCTCGTACGAGTCTATGATTGCCGTACAAATTCCATCAACTCGTACGGAGCAGGGTAGAATCTACTGTTTTATCATAGCACATACGGAAATCTTAAACTTGCGACTAAATTTCAATTCTTTAAAATTCTTTTAATACAACAAATTATTATAAAGGGATGTGTGGAAGTTGCAATAACTATGTTAATGAACTTCTACAAGTCATCATTGACCCCTATTTGGAGTGGTAAAAGCATTACAAAGAATTTAAATTTGAGCGTAAGTTTAATATTTTCGTAAGTGCTTTGATAAAACAGTACCCAGACACGGAGGTACATGTGACCGAGATTTAATACAAAACATGATGAGTATAGTAAGAACATCAAACGGAATGTTAATTGCGTGTATGCATGTTGTTTTAATGTCACCAAGCGAGCATACCACACATGAGAAGCGCCGCACTCCAACGCACCGTGTCCAATCTAATAAATTCAGACGAGTCACCATATTTGAGAAAAAAAACACGGTAAATTAATTATAATCATAATTAATTATCCACCGTTCATAGAGATGCCTTTGTTATTTGGCATGTGGACAATTATTGAAATCATTATCTTCGCTTGTCATTACCCCTCATTAAAACAAGTTTCTAATTTTGACATGGAAAATGAATTTTAATTGCATATAAGTCACAGCCCCCTCGTTATAAAGTGACAAGCTATGAACATTGTTCGCTCGGTAAAATCATTTCCTTGAGAACCTAGTAAAGTGTGCAAGAATATGAACATCGCAAACCCTGGCATGAATTGTGACATTTCACCTCTTGCCATTTAGGCAAATCATTAAGCGTTAATTATGTTTTGCCTGGGGCACGGTAAGAAAGATCTGAAAATTAATTAAGTGCTCATTGAGAATTCATTCCATCATTATATTAAGTTTATAATGCTTGTTAATTACTTTCCACAGGATCCATTTCACGGCCATGTGGTCGCTGTGAGTTATGAGGTTGGGTGTACTAAGTATGTACATGAATATATAATTTATATGTAACAATAAAATGACCAGAAAGAGGTACGAGAGAATGCGGCGTAATTAGGTACAATATAAAATACGTCCGTTGTTTATTAGCCAGTACTGTAATATCATTACTTTCGAGGGAGATGAATTTTCGTTGATTTCGTTGTTAAACTTTTCCACGAAATCTAATGCCCACCATTTATCGAACTCCAAAATACATAACATAATATTGCCCTTCCATGTTTCGTAATCCACGACGAATTAACGACCCCGCGAAAGTGGATTATTTTTAGAATCCACGAAATTTAATTTGTGATTTTACAGTATGTTTCTGGGTAACTGGACAAGAGATCCCAAAAAAGCCCTTCGTAGCTTACCTGTCGTAGTACAAATGTAGTACATGTATGACCCTTTGATGACCTAAGTCATCATTTACATTTTCTAAGATTTAAAAAATGCAGCCTCAATTGCATGTGCTAAGGGTTTTTTCACGACATAGTTTTGCTACACTCATTTCTGACGTCGATCTTGCTTAGGCGCCAGCACTTCTGCACTAAAGCCTTTTGGCATACTTGCGATCTAGCATTACCACTGCACAAGTAGTCCGTATTAAAGGAGGCATCATCGTAAAAGACTCATCGTAGTTGTCACTTTCATGATGAGATGCAAATCGGGTAATGGTAGCTCATCGTACCAGTCAAACACCAGGATACAAAGCGTCTTTTGTTGAAATCGGCAATAACTCCTACACAAGGTGCAACACGCACTACATTTGAGAAAGGGCGAGAGGCTAATAAATCAACCAAACACCATCATTTGTCCGCATTAAAATTTCGCCACTTCAATTAAAATACTAAACGGTATACAGGGAAATGATACAATGATAAAAGCGCTGAAACTTGCAGATCCTCAGTAATCAAACAGCGGAAATATCTATCTTTAACTGACTTTTATTTCAATTCTTGCATCAACTATAATTAATTAAAATTTAATAATGCTTAATAATCAACAGCGCATGATCAACGAAAGCGTTTTATCAGATGCCATGGAATGATTATTGTTGAAGTCTCGACATGTCGACAAGTGTTAGGTGCAAGTCAATAAAGACAAATCATAAAACATCAGCGAGGATCACGAATAGCAAAAACACTTGTCAGGTGACATACGCTGTCAGCCGGCTATCATCCTCACTAATGCTGAAAATTATTAACATAGCTTGGATAGTGAACCAAGATCGCTTGTGTCAAATTAAGACGTTACAAATCAGGAAGATGTGTTGATTGAAATTAAACATGAGGAAACGTAATCAAAACATTTTCTAACTATAACAAAGATTTGTTACCAATTACATCAAATTGAACGGACCGTGAAAGGAACAACTTACAACGAATCTTCATAAAAAAACGATACAAAATGTTGCGCTTTATTTTTTATTGACACAAACATTTGTCATTACGTTAATATACTATTTATGTTATTGTTTTGACAAATCAAAGGCGCCATACATTTTCCCAGTCAGGCTGAAGATTCTCTTTCGCCAGCAATATTTGTTAGAATGTAAACAACGCCACTTTGACGTACACGTATGATGCTTTTTTGCAACCAGTTACTTAGTAATTGCCTTCACTACATTTTCTATATTTGGTTGAAAACTGACATTATCACCTCGTCACCCATGTGTCCGTGATTCGTGTAAATATATGTAATGTGAAACAAAGCATGACGTCATAATTAGATATTTTACATTCCAACAGTTCGAGTCAAATCTAAAAACAATAAAGCAACATGTACAGGTTTATTTACTAAATGCACGCACACAAACAAATTCATTGAAACTTTCACATGTTGACTTCTTCGTGTTTTAGACTACATGTACTTTACTGGATTGTGCAGATCATGTCCTTTCTTTATAGTGGCTCTTATGAAGAGAATGCATCAATGTAGCAATGGTGATAGCACTCAATTCAAAATGACAATTCAGCGTGTCATATTCTTTAGAATGTTCAGATCTACCGTACTAAACAATAGCTATCTGCATATAAATACAACTACATGTCAATCATGATAATCTAAACAGACAGACAAAAACCTTGACCATGAATGATGCAATCGAATTCGTCTGTTCCATCTCGATTGTTGAAATCATCTAAAATCAGATATAAAATAATACCATCCAGACCTCAACCTGACACATCAGTTGTCACCAAACCTTCATCTAGCAGCATCCACAATTAATACCACAATTTACAGTAACAAGCAGGATTCAGACCACATTAAAGAAATGAAAGACCAGTCTCTCATTTTTATTTTAAGAAAGGAAAGCGGTGCGCATGTAACTTACGCAATGTGAAAATCACTAAAGGTTAAAACCCTTAAATGTTTAGGTTCAAGACAATAAATGTTTGGCCGCCTCAAAATAAAATCACCTATCCTGAAGTGATAGCTGCCAGTGTTTTAGACTACATGTACTTAACTGGATTGTGCAGATCATGTCCTTTCTTTATAGTGGCTCTTATGAAGAGAATGCATCAATGTAGCAATGGTGATAGCACTCAATTCGTTGGCGTCGATGCTGTGAGACACGAACTAACACATAGCATAAAAGACGTCCTAACTGGCGACAGAATTGCAATATCAGAAGCTGACAACGGAAACTGACGATCAACTTTGAAACTGCCAGATTATGTTTTCTAATTTAAAACAATAGTTACTATACGCCCATTGCTTCAACAACATCCTCCGACGACATGTTGAGTAGCTTCGAACTACAACAAGTGACCGACTTCAGTGCAGAGCAGTATATCATCCATAAGGCAGACTTTGATCACCCACTTACGAGACGTTAATGATTCTAATTAAAATTTGCAACCTAGTCTGTGCTGCTAATCGACAATTGCAATTCAATTAGAAGGGCTACGATATAATAATTCATTGAAGTGACATATTTAACGCTTGTTTGGACAAGTCGGCCTTCTGGAATGAGTTAGGAACAACCCCGCTTTTGTTTTAACGATAATTAATGTTGTATTGTAACTTCTATTAAAACTCATAAATTGCTGTTTGAATTTGTATAAAAAGTGAATTAATTTTCCAAGTTTCCTCTTGCGGCAGGATTTTATGTTCGAATTAAAACATCACAATGTTTGCGCAAAATCAATGAGCTTTGTTCTAACTCTCAGTTTAAAATTTAGAGACCACGCGTTTTACAAAGACAAGTTAGTACTTCCGCTACATTTTCATTCGCTAGATTTAATATAAATAGATGCAGTTTTTTTGCATTATCAGGTTTTCGCAAATACTTATACGGCAGTTTGGTATGAACAATGAGGACGCATGTAACTGGGATGACAATTAATTACAACAATTACTACAAATGTGCACAGATCCTATCACACAAAGCATGTGCCGAAACAGGCGATGTGATGTCGTCTTGCAAACATGTTG
This sequence comes from Spisula solida, assembly GCA_947247005.1. Classification (NCBI taxonomy): domain Eukaryota; kingdom Metazoa; phylum Mollusca; class Bivalvia; order Venerida; family Mactridae; genus Spisula; species Spisula solida. The sequence goes on along the minus strand of OX365947.1, from coordinate 35,384,602 downwards.
CATCGTTGGTGTCGTTTCTATCCGGATACTAACCCTTTTCTACTACGGTAATCTTCGCATGATTGAAAATTATCTTGCCGGACCGTCGGCAATATCATTATTAATATCTTGGTCTTAGTTTTGGTTCTATATTTAGCCAATCGTATAGTTAGTTCAGAATTGTTTTATGTGCTGCACTGCTGTAGAACTCAATAGCAATGACAGGACAAAATGATTATAAGCAATATACAGCCACGTAATGTTACCTTAACTAGTTTGCAATGTATAGAAATAAAAAACCGATGGTACTTCGCGCAGTTGGGCAATTTACTACATATCGGTGCGACGTTTTGATCTAGTCTTCGTATTTCTATAAAGATTCGGTACGAATGTAAATCGCAAATAATTTTACAGTCAGCATGTACAGGATGTGCCCAATATTACTCTCGTCATAGAATACTACATAGGTAATCCCAAAGGGTTAATATTCTACTTACAAAGAACATGGAAGACGGTGAGTGATGGCCTAGATGTAGGGTACGCGATTTGCAGCTGAAATTTGGACTTTCAGCGGTTAACTTCATTTTCTCGTTCAGTTATGTGTCGGGCATTGTGTCGTGTACTTGTGGTATGTGATGTTTTTATGTTTTCTTTGCTCGGCTGGTTAAGTTGAGTGCTGCCTTCCCTGTCCGATTATCTATTATCCATTTATGACTTCTGAGATTTTGAGAGGTCCTATAATATTTGTTCCCAACCTTAATTTAAAGGTTTGAATCTCCCGCAATGTTCCAATGCGTGGGTAGCTGGAAGGGTCAAAAGCCAATGTGTTGGGCTACCTTCGGTACCGAGTACTACAGCCGACATTTGACTCAATTGTCGGGATGGTAAATGTACAGGGTGTCTAAAAAGAAAGTACAAACTGTATACAGATTCAGTGTATATTTATAAAATCCCAACATTCTGCTATCGCAATGAAAATTTGCACACGTATAAACAAAAGATGTATTTTTTTCTGTGACAAATTTTAAGATTATAACACAGATAATGTTAAGAAAATGTACAATCGGCTGAGCAGACGCATCTTAGTCAGAGAACTTGGACTTGGTGCTATTTATTATTTATTATTTTCAGAACGATGTACGTATAATTCAAAGGGGTGCTATATTTACTGATATTTATTCATGAAGTTATAATTATTACTTAACCTCCATTTGTTACGCGCGCCTGTTAAAAGTAAGATACTACATCCGAAACATATTCTCGACATAATCCATTTGGACATACACGCTGTGGCAGAGATAAATGGACGACAAGGCCAGTGACGATGATCTCTTAATAGTTATTTCTTGTCCGATGAAAATTCATTTATAATCAAGGTACAATGTACGCGGTCATAAGAGGTGTTAGTTATTCGCTAGTTAGTCATTGTCTTATGCTTCGTGTGGATGTTTTTGCTTAGCGAGAGGAATCGTTTAAGTAAAAACGCGTTTCAAAATTAATAACACGCCGTAGACGACTACAGTAAATTGAAACAAGAGCCATGATCACATGGCCATCCCCCGCCGTATATGATTGCCACTTATGGGTGTTAAAAAGAAACAGGAATAGATATAAAAAGAAGGAAACAGATGTGAGTAAAAAAATAAAGAGTTAATTAATAAAATGCAACCAGGCAGAGTTCAATAGAAGGGAAAATGTTTTGGTTGATCACCCCCATAATTGCAATTTATCGAAAAAATGTGAGGACTATACTGACAAACATGTCTATAAAATCATCAAATTTAATTTAATTTTTTAAATGCAATGACTTCCCATGTGCCTAGTAGTTATATCAATAAAAACAAAATAAATCACAAGCAGAAGATGCTATTTAAGATAGTTATGTTCATATAATTATATTACCAACATAATTGTACAATTTTGTGAGTTTTTTCTTTCGACAAAATATATAATGTCGAAATTCCTGAATAAAACTCAAATCAATGGGCATATTATATTACTATCACTTACCCAAATATTTTCTTTATACTGTTATACACATACTTAGACCGTATAAAATACAGTTCACCTTGAAATTATCAAGATATAACATTTTGTATGACCCCCCACCCACCATAGTTCATGCTTTAACGATGTATAAATTCCTTTAATGTAAAAAAAATGTTTTTATATTTTCGACCATATAACAGTATAAATGCATGATTAAATACAAAATATTACCTAAACACTAAAATTTTTTTTAAAAAATTGGTCACAGTGGGGTTTGAACCCACGACCCTCAGGAATGTGTCAAAATTATTTCAAAATTAAACAAAGGGAGCTAATTTCAAAACTGGGCCATATAGAGTTATGGTTCTTGGTCACTGCACTTCTCCTAGTTGCTGTCTATTCACCTACCAAGTTTCAAGTCAATACCTCAAATAGTTGTAGAGTTATGCTCTGGACAAAAACATTTTTTTAAATTAAAGAAGGGGAGATAATTTCAAAACTGAGCCATATAGAGTTATGATTCGTGGTCACTGCACTTTTCCTAGTTGCCATCTATTCACATACCAAGTTTCAAGTCAATACCTCAAATAGTTTAAGAGTTTTGCTCCGGACAAAATATGGGACGGACGGACGGACGGACGGAAGGACGAACGCAAACTATTACTATATCCCTTCGCCTTCGGCGGGGGATAATTAAGCAGTTAATTTATAACTAGCATACTAGTATTAGCGTGTCACGAGATTCATCAAATAAACCTGAAGTCACAGATGCAACATTCATAGCTTGATGTACTAGCATCATGGACAATACGGGTAACTGGAAACCTTTTCAAAAGTATGGGGTATAAAAAAGGCAACTCATCGATTGACAAAATAACTGTGCAGAATACTAGATACTTCAGCTGTGCACGATACAACAAAACGGAGATTATTTACTCAATTGGGAAATATATACCCTGCATTTACAACTGATGGATCCGGATAGAAGCCAAAGCAAATTGAACAGTCGCGAAAATATGTTACTTTTACAGGAGATTTCAGGTGTAGTGAAAATGTTTAAAAGGGAATTTATGACGCAATTAACACACATATACTAAAAGATTAGCATGTACGTAATAAAATAAGATAGCCATTAAATTATTCTCAAGTAATAGTCACTTAATGTTTATAAATAGTGCAACATTAAAAGATTTGTGACACAATTATGACAACATATTAATGGACCGTGTTAAGATATATTTGGAAGCATTTAAGTGTTTCCATTCTTAGAACTCCGCACACGACACGTGTAGCCATATAAAACGTCTTGTCTTGCAGCACAGGGACTTGCTTCACAGGCTGATATTTTCATATATGGTCCAAAACACTATCCAATATTCCGTTACTGACTAGCACTTACAGAGAAAATACGAGTTTCTCCTAATGCGCTGGTCAGTAACGGGGTTTTGGACAGTGTTTGGGTCATATAAAAATGGTCAGTAGGGGGTATTGGTTTGTGTTTGGGTCATATATGAAAATGATCAGTAGTTGGGTCCTGGATAGTGTTTGGGTCATGTATGAAAATGGTCAGTAGAGGGGTCTTGGATAGTGTTTGGGTCATATATGAAAATGGTCAAGTTGCTGGGTCCGGGATAGTGTTTGTGTCATATATGAAAATAGTCAGTTGCTGGGTCTGGGATAGTGTTTGGGTTAAATATGAAAATGGTCAGTAGAGGGGTCTTGGATAGTGTTTGTGTCATATATGATAATGGTCAGTAGAGGGGTCTTGGATAGTGTTTGTGTCATATATGATAATGCTCAGTAGAGGGGTCTTGGATAGTGTTTGTGTCATATATGATAATGGTCAGTAGAGGGGTCTTGGATAGTGTTTGTGTCGTATATGATAATGGTCAGTAGAGGGGTCTTGGATAGTGTTTGTGTCATATATGATAATGGTCAGTAGAGGGGTTTTGGATAGTGTTTGGGTTAAATATGAAAATAGTCAGTTGCTGGGTCCGGGATAGTGTTTGGGTTAAATATGAAAATAGTCAGTTGCTGGGTCTGGGATAGTGTTTGGGTTAAATATGAAAATAGTCAGTTGCTGGGTCCGGGATAGTGTTTGGGTTAAATATGAAAATAGTCAGTTGCTGGGTCCGGGATAGTGTTTGTGTTAAATATGAAAATAGTAAGTTGCTGGGTCTGGGATAGTGTTTGGGTTAAATATGAAAATAGTCAGTTGCTGGGTCCGGGATAGTGTTTGGGTTAAATATGAAAATAGTCAGTTGCTGGGTCCGGGATAGTGTTTGGGTCATATATGAAAATGGTCAGTAGCGGGGTCTTGGATAGTGTTTGGGCCATGCATTCATGAAAATACCAGGTTCCTTTGCTTCATCTGGTAGCTTCTTCTCACACTCACTCTTGTAAAATGCTTAAGCCATATAATGCTTAAAACTTCAACTGATCCGTTTATAGTGATTATTTAATATAGCATACCGGTACATGTATATTACAATACTAATATTACACTAATTTTGATTAAGCCAAAGTGTTTCATAACTACTGCATAAAAGCAATTCGCTTTGGTGTCATTAAAATTGTTGATTTATATTTAAAGGTGCAATGTGAATTCCTTAAATTAAATGCAGCAGAGGTGTATGGACAATATCAATTAGTTAGAGTGACAACAGGGTAATTGTAAAGGAATAGTATAAAGGATGTATGTGTTTACATTATACCTTTTATGGATCTCTTCTAAATACGGTAACAAATCATACAATTACATATAGCTTCATTAAACACATGTGCGACCATATAATATACAGCTCTGATGAACTGTTGTGTCGTCATTGAAAAATAGCTCAATTTAATGCAGTCATTTATTTCTAATAAGTGATCTGTCTCTTTGCTGATGTGTTGCGTTTAAAGATGTGAATATCATGCTTATGGGGCATGGTGAAGGAACGAGGAGTGTCTGAATAGCCTATTCTTAATGGCTTCAAAGAATGCCGCGAAAAAGCTTAATTTCATTAGACCAGAGAACTTTGTAAAAACAAGAACCGATGATTTTCTAGTGCAATCAAATTCTAAACAACACCCTAGTATCCAACAACCAAGTGTATACCCTGTCCGCTATTATAGCTTACTAATGCAGATTTGCCGGGATGGCCATTTCGTTCTTCCATTGTTTAAAGCCTAAATATCATCCGGATGTATCGAGTGTATCACTGCTGCAAGTCAATAATGTCTCAGGGAATGAATATTTTCAAGAAGTCCCGAAAAAGCCTGGTTGTCATATGGGTATAGAAAGTAGTCAACACGTCAGGATCGTCTGCCAGTAATCAACTGCTGCCAGTCTTCTAGTTAAATAAGGCAAGGATTTGGTACAACACTGGAAGGTGTTCAACTTTTAGATGAACTAAATTTTGTTAGTCAACTGTCTTAAAACGACACATCATGTTGTTTAATGTGTCAATGCTTGAATCACCATGTGTGGCACCGTGTATGGTGGTGTTGGTGATGTGGCTTAGACTCTAAAGACATCTACAATATGCGTAAAACATTAATAACATTTACGTGCAATATTACGTCAGTGCCCTTGTGATTTCTCTGTTCTTGTTTCCGATAGTATTCCTCATCAACCAGTCAATGACAACAAGGAAAAACATGATGCATCCCTGTCGTTCCCCACTGGTGATGTTGAACCAGCTGCTAAGTTTGTTGTTTTAGATGACGTTGCATGAGAAGTTTTCGTAAAGGCTCTTTGTAATGTTGACACATTTTCTGTGCTTCCAAATGCCTTCAAAACTTGCTCAATGAATACTATCAAACGCTTTTCGACATCGATGTAGTTTATGTGAACTTTGCTATTCCATTTTATGCGTTGTTCCATGATGTTTCCTAATGTAAAAATATGATCAGTGCATCCAGTTCCAGGTTTGAATCCGGCTTGTTCCTTCCTTAAGGTTACATCGATTGAGCTGCTGAGTCTCATGCAGATGATTTTACAGAAGACTTTACTGGATATGGACAGTAGTGTGATCCCACGCCAGTTTGAACAGTCCATCGTGTCACCTTTCTTTGGAAGTTTAACGATGAAGCCTTTACACCAATCATTCGGGAGTGTTTCCGATGTCTTAAGCTTTAAGGACTTCGCTTCCAATGCTGTCAATTCCTGGTGATTTATTATTTTAGCTGGTTGGTGGCTTTTATTATTTCTTCTTTGGTTGGTGAATCTAAATCTAAGTTGGCTGGTTCTCCAAAAGGTTTATTTATGGTTACTGTTTATGCAGGTCCTGGTCTATTTAATACTGCACTAAAGTGTTCTACCCATCGTTTCAGTTGTTCATAGACTAGGGTGATCTTATCTCCTGCTGTTCTTCACTAGCTCAGTCAACTTTCCCTGTCCATTCTCTAATGATTCTATATACTTCACCTATCGCTCCTCTATTGGCTGCTGTTTTTCCTCACCAACTTTGTTGTCATAATATTCTCGGTTTACGTTTTGTTTATTTGCTGGTGTGGTGTCGGAATATTCATTTCTGAATCGATATACAAGCCTTTCAGGTCTTGCATTTTGTTTTTCTTTTAAGATTCTTCTTTTGTCCATTTTATCCATTTCCTACCACTTTTCTTCTTTGTACTAAGTACTGTTTTGCAGGCGTAAGTGTAGGTGTATTTTATATTGTTCCAGGTGGTTTCCCGATCTGCTTCTGACCCATTTCCAGTATCACCAAGTACTTGGAATCTGTTTCTCAATACAAGGGAGAATTTCTTGTTTATTGTGGGTTCTTTATGCTTTGCTGTATGGTATCTAGGTTGAGTTGGTTCTGATTTGGATGTAGCTTTTCTTAGATGCTGTTTAATCTTGGCTAACACTAGGTGATAGTCACTACCAACATCTGCTCCCCATCGAACCACTACATTTTCTAAAGAATGTCACCATCGAACATCGATGATAATGTGGTCTATTTGGTTGTGGTTGTGGTACACTTAACCCTAAATAATAAGACCACTCTTGAGACACACTAAATCATGTCTTCTTATTGAGTTAGTTAACCGCCTCCTCGATAGCCTAGTGGTTGAGCGTTCGCTTCGAGTGCGGGAGGTCCGGGTTCGATCCCTGGCCGCGTCATACCAAAGACGAAATAAAAATGGTACCAGAATACCCTTGCTAGACGCTCAGCATAAAAGGGAAACTGGCTTCTCTTCTCTCATACCCTCGTGGCGATGGTTAACATCAGGAATGAGGTGTCGAGAGTGATTAATATAAGTTGGAAAAACTTGTTTCACAATCTACCTTAAATAAATTATATTAGTATAAAATAAAATATTGAGTTAGTATTATTATTGATGTTGAATACGGTAATGAGCTTGATTGTTGTGTTTATAAATTTGTGGTGGTCGTACTAAGTATTGAAGTCCCCACAAAGTGTAATTTTACTAATCTTTTATTTATTTTTTGAAATAATCGAGGAAACATTATGTATTAAAGAGGAAAAAGGAAATTACTCCGCCCAACGTAATACATTTATGCGATGCCGAGTACCATTTATCTAACATATCTAAATGATACATTATATGTTTTAGCAAACATTATAGTAATGTTTTGTTAAAGAAAGATCTAAAAGAATATTATGAAATTGTTAACATAAATTATGACGCAATTCTTAATTGTTCTCGCATGATAAATAAATTCAAAATGTGTAAAAATATACATTACGTGCACATACTAGTAATTCTCATAAACAAGAACTATTGCGTAACATTATTTATTCGTTTACAAAGCTCATGCAATTTGTCTTTGACACTCATAACAACATAAGTACGCACATGATTATTATTTTTTGGACGTGTTGTTTTATGTACGAGTGATTAATGCTATTAAAACCTGCAACGATGTGCAACGTAATTTTATTTTTTCTAATTAGAAATTAATTGTTTGAACATAATTAAATTTGACAGATCTACGCGCTATTTTGTTGTCAAACTCTGTTACTCAAACTTTGATGTTCAGTCGATGTATTTTATACTGGGCAACAAGTGATAAGTTGTATGATAAGTTACCTTTTTTATCCGCATACCCGTTTTGATCAAGAACGGGCTTGCCGCGTTAGCGCAGTTGGTTGAGTGTTAGACTGTCACCCGGAATAACTGACCTGTGAGGCATATAGATCTGTAGGTGAGTTGTCTGTATGAAATAGCTATTATTGCAAAATCATTATCAGCTGTTTCTAAAAGAGCTGTGCCGCTCGTTCTTCGTATAAGAGTTAGCATTGTGGCCACCTTCGATTGTGGACAAGTGGTCTAGTGGTAAGGGCTACTGACTGCTGATCTGAAGGTTGTGGGTTCGATCCCTACTCCAGACGGTCAAAAACAGAAATGCTTTTCAGTGTTTTCCACCTAACATAACTAAAATAACTAACAGTCTTTGGACAAGACGTTAAGCGAGGTCCCGTGTATGATGCTTTACATCGGTACGTAAAAGAACCAGGGATGCTTCTGGAACTGGGGCATCTTCTGTATCATGCACTATCCCCCAAAAACTAAAGTGACTAGCCTCTTCTGGGGCCTCGCCCATATTGATTTCCGGTGGCGAGGATAAATAAAAGCAAATAAACCCAAAACATTCGATTTTCCAAACCGTGTCAGCAGTATTGTTCCAGAAACAGCTAATAAGCACGTGCATAACATAAATAAAAGTGCAACATAACCATCTCGGATAAGTGGAGTTGTGGCTTCTTGGTAAAAAGACCTATCCAACTTGAGCCTGGTAATGGGGTGCATAAATAAACAACCGTATGCTGATTTTCGTTTCATTGGCTGTTTCGCATAAAAGATGCTTAAATTGAATACTTGTATCTCTTTATTTCGCATATTATAATATTTGGATTCAGAACCGAAAACAACCGCCCAAGTTTTCTTGAGATTGCTGGTCGCCATGTTTTACCCCTGCTAACTAAGCTCAGAGACAGTGTTGAACTGGCGTAACAAGGGTACGAAAGTACTACTGTATTAATGACGTCATACGAATCTCTACCGTGTTGAGGATCTCATGGAAGATTGCAATTTAATATAATTGTCAAATGAGTTTTCTCGTAAAATAAAGTCTTTATTATTATATTATTATTATAATTATGTTCGAATGCTACCGGTGTTTAAAGATTTAATTCCCAGAATGCAATCGAAAGCGGGCTGTAATTGTGTTAAGAGTTTGTACTGGCTGTACATTGTAAAAGAGTTAGTATTTCTTGTTAATTCCAAAACAAACTGTTTAGGTCATTCCCAGTCGTATATGAAATAATAAAAATGTCTTGTAACGTATAGTACTTCCTCTTATATGACGTAAAACTAGGAAACACGCAGACAACAAACATTGTTTATTATATGATGTCACGATGTGACGACTTGTTTTAAATACATGTGCAAAAACAATGCCAGTCTTCGTTTATTTAAGCAGGTTTCCATATATCATAGTCAAGTTAATACCAAATATGTACGTAGCATGTACAACATTTTCCACAACATGGAATCCTACGTCTTTGGTTATTTTTAATATCATTAGTCTGTTTGTCATAGTTTCATAAGCAATTTTCTATACGATTTGTCGTTTTTTGAAATGACATCAGCGAAATAATCGGTTCTGTCATAATTTCTAGAGTTTATAATTTGTTTCAGTGAATCTGTCCTCATACCAAAATTTGGTCATTTGTTCATAGGGACCTATAGGCTATGTTATCAGCGGTGACACGCATGATAAGTTGTACGATAAAAGAATGTTTAGTATTTTTTACAGATAACATCATGTGTCATTAATACTTACTGTACGTCATTATATTGAAAGGCCCCGTTTGTCAACAAGCACGTTCAAAATGAAGTTAAACAGAAAAGGTATTTTGTGTGTTTAAGGGGCACGTGGCTCGACTTAACACCGCAGATGTTATAAAGGAGCAATCCTGTCAGTGAATGCATTAATTGTATTACTTATTACAACAACTGTATGCTGCCTTTCTTTTGCGATGTCGTTGTTCCAGTGCTTTTTGAATCAGTATTTCTCTATTCACCTAAATGCAAACATACATGCATATATCTAATATCATATTCCATTCGAAACTCATTGATAGTTAGTATTGTCATTTAGTAATCCCTGCATTTATATATTGTAGTTTTATCAGCATTCCAACTGTCCATAATCATGGCAAAAGTCAACATTTGGATAATAATTATCAAAATTTTGGTTTAGACATTCCCACTTCTAATATTGTTAATTTTCCATTTAAAAATGCATATTTTGTTTTTCATGTATGTACGAGGGGTGATCAACAAATACGCGGAAAAGTGCTGTAGTTTCTTTATTTGTCTTTATAAGTCAATGAAACTTTCTATACCTGAAGATAAATTTATTTCAAATTGATTCACTGTTAATCAATAATATTGACCAAAGATGGCATGAACGCGTTTTCCTATGGCAACGTCACTCGACGTCATGCGGCCCAAATTTCCATATTTTCCAACGTTGCACATAGAAAACGATGACGTATCATTCGTGCGTTTTTAATCTTATAATTTTTTAAAGGGTGGATTATGAATGTACCATGATATAACATTACATTCATCATTTCAAAAAATTGTTTTAACGTCAAAACTCTGTTTTAGAGTTATTTGCTTAAAAGTTGTCGTCTGAAAATGAGTGCGGTACCGAAAACGGCGACGAAAAGTCGTGTGGCGAATGAAATGACATAAAATACCAATGTCAATATTGCAAAATGCAACTAATATGTAATAGCACACAAAAAAGGTGTCGGTTTTGCATATTCTTTCATACATAGTCATGTGAAATCAATGCCGACATGCGCATGTGCTATACAACGTCAATAACGTCAAATTACGTCATCAATATTAACGTTCTCCAGCAGCTAATTATTATAATTTACATACAAGTTGCAAAGGAAAAATATTGATTTTCGGTTGACAGGTCTTTGAAGTGTATCTGGTTGAACAGCTATTTTTTAAAGAATCATTCAATGCGTTATACATGATGATTTGTGCCACGAATGAGTATGTATACTGTAATATGTAACGACGTCGCGATGACGTTGGGCCGGTGTAGCCATAGTGACGTTGCGGTGTCTATAATCTTTCTAACAAATATTACCTTGAGTTTAATGTTTTTATAGTTATGTATTTGTAATACTCCAATCTATTATCTGACCGATTTTTGTGAGTATTGGTCTCGTAACAAAGATTTCAGAGCATTTTCCCGCGTATTTGTTGATCACCCCTCGTATATATGTTATTTTGTTATAGTGATGAGCTGTATATGCTTAAGCTAAATAAACTGTGTGTTCTGTTATTTATATTTATTTCGTTATATCCAAATGACGATGTGTCCGAATATCGCTATATCCGAATATAGTTTCATCCAAACAAAACCAAATATCATTATAATCCAAGATTGACACTTGAGCTGACGAATAGGTATTTATCAAATTTTGTCGTAAACTGTGCACAATGGGGGAAGACATAATGAAAACAAGAACTACACTTGTGAAAGATGGTTCCGATTATGTTATTTGTTAGGATAAACCAAACAACGGTCCCAATAGTGACAGAGTAACGGTCACTGAATGCATAAAGGGAGATAATTTGTTCAATATGCACAATTTGTAAACCTTGTCGATTGCCATTAGAGAAGGTAGAATGGCAATATATAAGTCCAACAACTCACCCTTAGTGGGGAGCTAGCTTTTCACTGACGGAGTTGTTGGTGTTTGTCCGCCCGGCACGTTAAAATGTTGGTAGCGATGGGATGAAGTCAACTGCCAGACTGGAGTTGCCTTACCTACATGTTTCCTAGGCCAAAGCTCGGGACAAGATTTCTCGGAGCGGGGAAGTAATGTAACGGTCACTGAATGCATAAAGGGAGGTAATTGGAGCAATATGCAAAATATGTAAACCTTGTAGATTGTCATTTGAGTAGGATGACAGTACATGTATATAAGTCCAACAAATCACCCTTAGTGGTGAGCAAGCTTATCACTGACGGGATTTGTTGGTGTCTGTCCGTCCGGCACGTTACAACAGTAATGGAGTTCTATTATAATTTAATAGCATTATTACACACTAATTCAATAATTTGATGTAGAATTAAATGTAGAAATAAGGAAATACGAGGTTTCAAATGAGTTCGGTAAATCTGCCGAAACTTGAAACATAAAACAACAGGTATATAACTTGACATGCTGATAAATATGCATGCGAGGACAACGTTAGATGCGACAGTTGATTTCCAGACGAATTCGCTATGTGTACCCACTTTTCTACTGACAATTGGTCGACAATTAGTCGACAGCTAGCATCGCACTGACGTTCAAACTTATCACTCCAGATGTGTAATCAGGTGCAGTTCCAATTGAACTAATGCCGTGGTTTCAAAGTGATATATCGATGTACATGGGTTTTCTCCCTATTGACCCACCCAAAATGCCGCAACATTACCCTGAATTTCTGTGTACCCACGTTACAATTACATGGTTTGTGCTAAAGAGGGTCTTGCGAAATACTCTTGTCACTCCGGTTCGCAATCTAACAATTGGCAAATACGAATAGACATTTTCCGTTAAAGGGGTTCAGTGCATTGCAAATACTGAGCCTCCTCCAATAAATAATCTCAGTTGAATACGCCTAATTTGCAATCATTCTAATGAACCTGCTGTATGCAAATCAAATCAAACTAAATATCGTATATTTTTCTCAAAACAATGTAATAATGCAAAACAACATAGAAACTATTTCAAATTTAACTGATGTTTGTAAAAACTCATTTATATTCGTTAAGATGCTGCATTGAAGTTAATTACATTAAAACATAAATAGTACTTAGTAGAAGTAATTATTACATTATTTGTCATTCTTAATTATGTTATACATCACAAACCGCGCTTTTGATATCAACTTTTAATTATGATGAAGTACCTCACACAATAGAACTGTATGAACATGATTGCAATTGTTAGAATATCAATATAAATTTCAGTATTTAGTTTTAATGGCTTCGTATGACTTTCTATGATGCAACTTCATATCATTTGTACACTTGATGCATACTAAAACGTATGTTGGTGGAACGGGGCGTTCATGCTAGTTTATCGTCTATGTTCGGGTATATGCCTAAACATGCCGGATATATCACTACCATGGATACACAATCATGTTCCCTCCGCTTTATCATAAAGACTAATTGCGAATATTGTGCAATGTATTAAATACTGCAATACACAGACAAGAAGGGCGGCAGCATCAAGCAACCCTCGTTAGAGACAGACACAGAACCAAACTCCTCTCAGTGTCACGCTAAAGGCTACTCTAGCGTAGCGGTAAGGGAGATTACTGTGTTGTCCTGAGCAGACTATAGCTAGAGCAGAGACTATAGATAGCACAGAGACTATATATAGTCTCTGATAAGAGTTGGGCACAAAACGTACCATACATGCCCCCCCCCCCCGCCCATAAAGGATACAACATGTAGTTAGTCTGGCTACCCGACTAGATAAAATTTTGTTAATCAATTATGATAAATGTTTGATGGTGCAAAGAGAAATCATTTCATGAAAAAGAGTAGACTGGTGAGTTGTCTCCTTCAAATTCAACATAGAATCTGCATAGACAGACTAGATACTAGTACTTCAAACAAGCCTATACTGACACCTTATACTGACCCCACAATAAATGACACACTACTTGACTTCTGAAATTAGCATATTCGCTATAAGGGAGGTAATTGCAAATACTACAGTGCATGAAAACATAAACCATGTGTTATAGACTAAATAATATAAGACGATACGCTATGTCAGGCAGTGTGTTTATTTACAATACATCGACTCACTTTAATTTATATTTTAACTAATTATTGTACTCCTCATTACGTAATTATAATTTTGCCTACCAGTTGATTAAGGACCATCAGAGAGGTAATTATGTATCGATCTGTCATCTTAATTGACATCATATATCACCCACGGTGTTAATAAAAAACTCGAATTCAACACCATTCGCGTCTTAAAATGATTCAAATAAAACACTTGATGGTGTTTCAAGATTTTTCATTAAAAAATGATATTGCCTTTGATGCTGTGTTCGTTCCATGAGCAAACATATGATAGATTATAATGAACGAATTTTCATTTCTCTGGAACGAATGTTACACGTAGAACAAATGAACATTACTTATGAAAGACGTATGATAATGAGTTCAAGGGAATTCAATTTTTAGATGTTTTGCAATAATCTTCGCTGTCGATTCGTGCATTACATTGTCTCTAAAAATATACAGGCACTGAACGACAGCGTAATAACAATGACGATGTTATTATGATGTGATCATGTTTTGACTGTACTGGGAATATAAATTTGATTATAACGTTGAAGTAGTTATTTGTAGAAAGAAATCGTTGCTCATATATCTTAGAATGACGCAAGCATATTTGAAATATGCATCACATGGCGCTTCTTATGAGCCTATTTGCATTAAAATCCGAACCAATCCGAAGTTTAAAAAGCTTGTTTTTCCAAAAGTAAAGAGTACTTTTCAAACACATTTTTCTTGTTTTCTCTAAATATCGACATTGTATATGTTAACAATAAGTCTCTATTGTCTTAAATTTGAGGTTAGTTTCCAAAGCAACAGCTTCTGTGGTACGACTCGAGAAGGTAAAGTGTGATTCAGTTCCACAAGTGATTCTGAAGCACAATATTACTATTGAGTTTCAGTAAACTGTATTGTATTTTAGCACTGTGTTATCGGCTGTTGAGAACCGGTTGTTTGGGCGGCTGGTAGAGAACCGGTTGTCAGTCAGAAGCACCTGATTACCTGGCCAGGCTCTTCCTTTGACAACATGCCGCGCATCTGCCAGCAGTACACGGTCAACCAAGTTTGAACAGGTAGAACGTTAATTCTAGGAAGTTTGAAATATTCCTAATTTTAGTATAGGCTTATTTAATATACAATGTAAATACCACGGTCCGTCCCCATAACATATACCAACATACAAATGTATTTGGAACATTGCTTGGTCTTTCCAATGGGGAATCAATGAACGTTTCATAGAATTCCGTCAATTCGGCTTCATCATCACGGTTATAAAGATCATCTTTGGACTTTCCGAATAACCCTATGTACGAAAAACATAACTACTAGTACACTGTAGTCTGGCTACCCGACTAGATAATATATTTTGTTCAATCAATTATCATAATTTCATTTTCAATTTTAGCTAACCTTTATTTTGGGCTTGATTACCTATGTTTGAGGGTACAAAGGGAATTAATTTCAGGAAAAAAGAGTAGACTGAAGAGTTGTCTACTTTAAGTAAACATAGGGTATGTATAGACAGACTAAGTGCAGTGTATCGACACTATTTATACACGGTTGCAAAATTTGGCTATAAATTCGTATTTCAAAAAAAGTAGTCGATCGGTTGTCAAGTCGCATTTTCAGAATTTCGAACAAAGATGTATCTGTGTGAAATAGTTTTTTATGGAAAACACCGCTCGAGGTTATGAAGCATCATCGATAGATGCATTTGTTCGCTTCATTTTAATGACTTTAAAAATAGCGGAACTGAATTTGTGAAACACGTTTATTGCATTAGGAGCACAAAGTTTGTACTGAACATAAAGTGACATTTATAGGACGTATCAAAGAAATTTCAAATTTAAAATAATTAAAAGTGTACATTCATTCGATGTATCTTTATTTTTTCCTTAATTGTATAATTAAGAGCAATTAACGGTTGTCTAGTTTTTATTAATGACTGCATTTTCTGAAACTGAGCGTCTATTGTAAACATTAATGAATTAAATGCAAGATCAAAGACCGATACGGCTAAGCCGACTTAAGCAAATGACAAAATGATTGAATTGTTTGGCTATAGACATCAAAGGATAAAATCGCCGACTTATATACACTGACAAAGTACAAAGATCGTTAGTTGTACAAGTGTTAGCTATACACGTGTAGCTGTTCAAGACCTTCTTGTACTTTGTCTGTCAATTCTTTGAGTGAAAGTCAACACAGAAGTAAATGACAGAGTTTATGCTAACAACAATGTTCCGTTATTATATAAGTGTAAGAAGCGTGTAGTTACTGACATGGCGAACATGCACGAGCTATCAAAACACCGACAAAACTCGACTGATACCGTAACTGAACAAATGACCTAACATGCAGTTGACCTTTCAACTCGATGGTCAGTTTACTTTTTGTCATTTCTGTATAATTAACCTCTCAGTAATCAATCATATCGTCTGCCCCCGATGGCAAATTCAATTACGCTACCCCTAACAACAGCTTAATAGAAATATATGCAGATTTTCGGACAGATTCAATCGGTTATTTATTTACTTACGAGAGGTGCTGACGCGATGACATAACCACGTGACAATGGTTGATAGTAATATTTTTATCACTGTCAACTAGTTAGTGAATACTGACAAAATAATGACGTGTATCATATACTTAATGATACTATGGTGTTTTAAGTATATATTATTACATATTTATATTGTCTGATCTACCTGCATTAGGTGGATAATATTACCTAACTCAGACCAACATCGGTACTGTAATGTAGTCTAGGTGTAATTATATCACTAAATGAAGAATATAATCACTGACCAATGCGTCTGGTTATGTTTTACTGGAACTTTATTGTTACGATTTAAAGTACACCACCTGCTAATGCTGCCCCAACAAAGTTCCTTTAAACCAGGGTCATTCTATATATTATGGTCTGTATTAAGTGTGCCTGTTTATTCTGATTATAAGCTTTAAAACCGTTATTTATAATACTTTTAAATTTAAATAATTAATCGAAAATCAGTATAACCATTTTGACCTGGGTCTCTTTCATGCAGATCTAGTATTTCAGTTTATACTGTTTGTTGTGTGCCCTTCGTGTTATGTTGTTTCTGTTGAATGCTACCATCCATTTCCTGTCTGATTTGCTATTAACTTTTAACAAAATGAACATCGTCATCGTGGTCCACATTGCATACAATACAATGGAGTGAATGGACAATCATTTGAGACGCCTTCGTCACTTTATTTTAACACTAATCTTCAAGTTGGCTTATGAGGCACATAATTTCAAATAATAGTACCCCATCGATTGCTTTCCTTCCTGGCAGATAGACATTCTGAAACTAGCTTTATTTCACTAGCTGGAGCCTCCAAACCGGTCATATCAGAACTCGAAGTGTTTACGAGTTAGTGGCCTCCATAGCTCAATGGTTAGCGCGCTTGTCGTCTAATCTGGCGACCCGGGTTCATATCCGGGTGGGGGCACACATATATGCCTGCCATATTTCAGCATAAAGCTGACTGGCAAATAAAGGCTATGCTCGGCAAATAAAGGCTATGCTCGAAATTGGACATGTCGTCTCGGATATTTTTAATTCATTTGCATCAAATGTACACAAGCTGTTGTGCCTGTTTGTAATGTTAAACAGTCTGAAAGCTGTATCTTAACATTGTAGATAAATTGAGGAAAGAAATGTGCATGGCATTGATTTGACCATCTTAGACGGAACTGAAGCAGAAACGATGAATGTCTACAAACGGGGACTGACAGACTGGAGGACTGGAGGACTGGAGTACTGGAGGACATTGGTTTGGGGAAAAGAAGGGCTGTTGAAAAGGAGATACAGTAAACAGAAAGAGACAACAGCGTCACTGAATATCTGAACTAAACAATATATTTTGAAAGTCATGACGTAATCAATGAGCACACATAGTTTAAATAGTTTGTTCTGATCATGATTGAAATATGCAGCAAACATTAACTCACGTTGCACATTTGCCATAAACGGTAATGGCCCAATGCATCGTTTAACTGATAGTTCGTTAAATAGATTTGTATAATTAAAATGTCAGCGATCGATCAAGGAGTAATTATTTCGACAAGTTAGAACTATTTTAACACCGTTATCATTAAATGAGCCATCAATAAAATAAATAATGACACTTTTTGTGGTGACTGTCATCCCCCTTCACAATTAAATATGTCTAAACTATCTTGTATGTTTAAAATATGGTTTAAACTAACAGTTTTATATTACCTCAGACAACGTAACCCCGTAATTATATCGACAGTCAATAATAACTATGAGTTGTCTAATGACAATTAACCCATCTGACACTTCTATGAGACAAATGTATATGTACCTTTATTGCTCTAGACCCACCCGTGCCGAAATATTGAAAATTCGGGTTTCTTCCCCATGGTAGACTCTTCTACAGGACAGACCCTTCCGCAGGACATAAGGTGCTGAGGTACCAAAACACCTTAAAACCAATAATCGGCCTTACTCCAAAGTACAATTTCCTTAAAATCATTGTGGACCTGCCTTTAAGTATTTCTATACACACTCTGTGTTAATATGGGCAAACGCATGAGCCTACTCTTTTTCATGAAGGTATTCCCCTTTGCATCCTCAAATGTAATCAAGTCCAACATAAAATCAAGCTAAACTTTTTGAGACAATTTTCTCCATTTAATTTAACAAAAATCAGAGCATTGACCCATAGCGTCTAAAACATTTATGTTGAAGGGCCTGTACATGTATAGAATTATCGTGCACACCAGTGATGCTTGTACAGCACCAGGAGCCGGATAAACACCCGCGTCTGATTCGGTGTAATCATCATATTACATGACCTTGCTCGTCATTATGCTTATTCAGCTTTATCACAACAACTATCACATACTTAGTAACAAGGCCACTACAAGAATAGCAAAGGTTTTTTATATTCCTTACATTAAATTTGTCCAGGTGCAATTGTGGTGCCATAAATTTAAAATGAAGCAAAATACAAGACATGATTTATCAGACATACACCTGCGTAAATTCTCTCGGTCAGTACAAACACGTATTAAACAATTACAATGATTACTAAGTAGGGACAGAAATGGATTGCAGACCAATAAAATGAGTGTGTTAAGGTTAACTTGAAACTTCCGCCGACGAAATTGAACATGTTTTAAGAGACGGGGTCCAACATTGAAGAATTTTAACATAAACTTCTTAATGTGTGTGGGACCAATGGAAATCGCTGGAAGAAGTGTAGCAAAGAATAACACCTTAACATCGACTCTTGACTTCTGATCTCGATCTCCCGAAGCATCTCAAGTAGAAATCTCATCTCAAATGGAGATTTTGTTCAAATCAGAGTCCGAATTTGAGATAAATTTGAAGGACGTGCTCTTTAAATTCTACGCTAATAAATTAAGAAGTAAGGCTTTCAGTTTTGTGATGCAAATTTTGAGCCCAGTCTCCCTTGGAAATTATCTTAAAGACACGTGGCAATATTTGAGATGAGATTTAGCTCAGATTGAGATGATTCGGGAGATCGGGGCCAGATGGCATTACATCAATGTCGAACTAACACTTGTTTTCGACATCACGAAATTGGCATTATTGCAGTGGCTGCTTATACATGTATGTATGAATACTATTATAACGTTATTACAATAGTAAAGCAAGTGGGGCGTTTATCAACGACTCAAAATATTTTAAATACTCATGCCCTTTTAATGCTGACTTGCTTCACTAATGTAAGTCATTATCATATTCATATTCTTATCCTCAATTGGAAATACTAGTCGTAAACATGAAGACGATCATGGACTTTTATATTTTCACAGTCCATCATTCCGAAACTATAAATGTCTGTATACATCTTCCAATGCTGAAAGTACTAGTGACTTATTTATGTACATTTATAACGATTTTAAATTCATGTGATTACCAAATGAAATGTGTTCACTTGTATGTACAAGTAATACGGCCATGTATCATATACAAAACATCCGTACACAAGAAAAGAAAAATACTAGTAGGTTACATAGATGGCTCTTCTTATTGCGTAACAGTATTTATATGTATAGTCACTAACCCTAGGTGTCAATATTCTAAAACAATTGTGGTGTTGTATTAAAGGTTGAAAGGCGTCAATAGAATAACCATTAACAGTCAATGATAACAGTTTTGTTAGATAAATACAGATAAGTACATGTAAAATATAACGTTGACGTGATACAAATTGCTTTAGAGGCGTTGAGGGCCGTCATAACCATGGCGACAAGATTCTGCCCGAGCACGCGCACTAACGTCGGACCAATATTTGGCTATAATGACAAGGTGTGTCACCATGGGTGAGAGGTTGGTTGTATCTATGGCGACAGGAATCCTACACAGCACACGACTGACTTCGCATGAAAGTCAACCAATATCTCATCCCACATATAGTTTAATAGGTCAATAAATAATGCATGTGCAATCTGACACATGTGTTTTCTGTACGATGGTATCTCTTTAAATAACGACATATTGACAAAGTAGTTTAAGATATCGTTTGTTTGCATCTAATCATGATTACAGAGACGTTTGTTCTCTTTAAATACACACTAGTATCTGTACGATTGAAACATTAAGAGGCAATTCAGCTGGTTTAATTTAATTTTATTAAATTAATCATTGACTAGCTTCTTAACACTTAACATTGCTCGTTCAATGGAAGTAAGCTTACTAAAGAAGCGACTCCAATTCCCGACTTTACTCACTCATGTGTTTCATATTTATGATATATACTACAGCATATAACGTAACATGTATAGAAGTATTTCATTCAACGTATCTATAGTTTTCAAACTTGGTGTACATGAGTACTGGAGCATTCCGATAGTAGTACATTTATAATTTTATAATTGCTATAATTCTTCAATCACTAAAGTAATCAATCCTTCTAAGTTCAGATTCATTCGTCCGTCTGTGCGTCCATCCAGCATTTCAATGCAAGCTTCTCTGTCGAAAGAGAAACCAATGAAACTTGAAGGAAAACATCGCCACCTATGAGACACTTTCGTACTTTTTGGAGCTTCCATTGCAATTGTCAGAATACAAAATAATGTAGTATTGGTGGTTGATTGGAAATTAATAATGCGTACAATAACTGTAAGTCTGACACAGAAAAATATGATGAAGATTTGCAGAATGCCTCGGAAATAATGACATGATACTTCAGTAATAATACAATGATTCACACGTATAATCATGTGACATACTAGTAATCGTTGAATTATGTGATACACATCTTTATTTGTATATAGACAACAAAACGATGAAAAAACTAAATTTTATAATTTTCATTTCATTAAGTTGCTTTTTTATAATGATATCAACTAATACTAAGTGTATTGTGTATGTGATTTTAGTGATTCTAGTAGCAAGTCTGACTACAAATTATTACCGACCAATCAGTGATTATTCCGATAAATTAATCAAAATATGAATGCGTCTCTATAAATTGTTATAACCATAATAAATTGGACTGGTCCAGAGTGTGAGTTATATCAGATGTACGGCACACAGACATCTTAAGTACCACCGACTGTCAGTATAACAAATTATTATTTATAGATTTGATTTGATACGTTCATTTAATAATGATTGACATTCATCAATACAATGGTAGACAAATCTAACAGTCAGCGACCACAAACCTGTCTACACATACAATGAGGGTGTGCAGTGATGGTGTCTACACGTCAGTGTCAACCTCAGCATCCATACTTATGTCTATATGACACTCTAGACTTTTACGTTACTTTTATATCAAAATAGATACATGTACAAAGTTTATTACTTATGGCTATTCATTGCAGGACAGACCAAGCATCATTCTGGTCATGAAACGTTAAAATGGTATCTTTTAATTGCTAAACATTATTGTAATAAAATGCCATGTTAGTGTTGTCTTAAATGTGCCATATGTCTTTTTGGATACTAGTAGTAGTAATTATGTAAACGGCATGTTTGATGGTTTATGACCGTTTAATATAATCACATGTGTAACTTAAAATGTGTTTATCCAAAGATATTTGCATAATGTGCTTTCATGGTATATTTATGTACTAAAGACATATATCCTTAGAATTTCTAAACTCTTCGGCCGCCTTTATTGTATACATGTATGGAAATTTTCTGACAGCATTTGCATATCCATGCAGTCAGCACTTGGCTGTGCATACACTCAGAAAATAGCATACACAAATGACGACATAAATGTGTAATTATATTCATGCATAATAGCAAAAAAGCAAACGATAAGGCATGTAAACAGACGACATTGAAAAACGAAAAAAACTCAGGCGATATTCTATCCCAAATATGTTCGCATTAACATTGGCGCCATTGCATCGCAAAAACAGCGAACGTAGCAGCGCCTTACCATACCATACATAGACGACGTACACATGGTCGTACTGTTTTCATTGCTAGAAAATGGACATTTGATTCTCTGCACTCATACAGCCGTGGTGATGGATACCATCAGGAATGAGGTGTCAAGAGTAACCAAATTGTTCCACAATCGATCTCTAAGACTTAAATTAAATTCAGTATATATTAAAAACACTGGCCGTTTTGCATCGTGCAAAAAAACTTTTAGCAAAACTTTGGCGACAATTGCATTGCACAAACGTAGACGGCATCGCATACACAAATGTGGCATCACACAAGCGACGTGCCTGAAAAGATACTGTTGAACCCGTTTTTAGCAAAACAGACAAGGGGTATTACAAAAGTAGGTAGCGGTTTACAATTATAAAATGACTCCGCAAGGGGAATATTAAACTTGAGGGTTGTTTAAATGCCTCCGTTACCATATGTAACATTAGTACGTGTAATGAATAACGTGTATATCATCTAGTTACCATTCATATTATACAATAGTTCACATATAAATTATAATATGATTGATGATATCAGGGCATAGATAACACAAGATTTATAGAACAGCTCCTGGTGCTAGCATGGCCGTCATGTATCACAATTAGAAAGATTATAAAGAGGTCAATTCAAAAGTGTCCCAATCCAAAGTTTAAAACCTGCGGCGTGAGGAGACATGGCGAGATTTGTCTGAGAGTTCAGGTTTGTTTATTTACAGGAGCAGAGGATCTTAGTCTCACGGAATCTTACACAAAACACAAATCCAAATGTTCCTTACGCAATTTGTCGCAGATCATAGTAGTTCTAGACTACAGACACGAATCTCAGAACTATTTCTGGTTTCACAATCATGCTTAATTCCTTATACATTTTATATTGACCCCGTTGTAGAGTCGGATATCTTCTTAACTACAGTATCAGATTGTCCCCAGGAACCAACTGTCACTTTAAAACATTGCACGAATATAATTGAACATATTGCAAATTACGCTAAAAGATTGATATATAAGCTGCACATATTATACCCCAAGAAACTTAGAATAACCCATGTTTTCTGTGTGATTATTGCAGCTCTTTACATAATGCTTCTAAACATTGTAAAATTGATTATCTTGATTTTCCTGTTGATGTTTTAAGACAATTCTAAATTTTCCCTTAAGGTGCTCTGTGAATACCAGCCCAGCAAGTGAGTGGTTGATATTCAATTCCAGGATAACTGGCCCTGATCTCCCAAAGCATCTCAAGTAGAAATCTTAACTTAATTTGAGATTTAGCTCAAATCAGAGTATGAAATTTGAGATAAATATGAAACTTGACTTCTCGAAAGATTACTTTAATAAACTCAAAATAATGTTTTTGTTTTGTTATACCAATTTAGAGTATTATTTTGCATGGAAACTATGTCAAACGATAGGTAAAAAAATTGAGTTGAGATTGAGCTCAGATTGAGATGTTTCGGGAGATCGGGACCTGACCCCGATCTCCCTAAGAATCTCAATCTGAGCAAGATCTCATCTCAAATATTGGTATGTGTCTTTATGTAAATTTCCATGCGAGGCTGGGCTCAATATTAGCATTAGTAAACAGAAATAATATGCTGATGTTAGTACAGTAAAATTTCATGAGCCGAAGCTTCAGATTTATCGCTTATGCCGATTCTGATTTTAGCAAAATCTCAATTTGAGTTGATATTTCTATTTGAGATGCTTCGGGAGATCGGGACCTGGTTACATTGGCTGTTCGCCGTATGTGATTAAAATACATATAAATACACGTGTAGTTTAAAATGACGTAATAGCACGTCGTTTATTATATCCGAGTATTTTATATTTCAGTACAAAATAAATGCCACGTGCATACGTTTTTAATGTGTTGATACCAAACGGCATGAATAGAGAAACTATAGCATTCACTTTATCCATACATTGCTGTATTAATTAATACTTTAATAGGTACTTGTGATTAATAGGTTCATAATAAACTACATTTTAATTAGAGGTTACATCAAACTGTGTGCTTTGAAGGAAACCATATATAATAACCCGGTCTCGTTAATGACTAATTAACCAACTTATTAATCTATTTATTTCCCCCGATTACATTACTTAAAGGGCAAACGGGTCGTATATTTCTGCTGTTCTGTATTGCAATGAATTTCTAAAACAGGAATTATCTGTATCCATCATAATTCTATATAAATCTTCAGTAGTATTTACACATCGCGGACAGATGGATGTGAGTACCTGTGAATTTACGATCGTATGATTTCACTGATTGACGATCGCAATATGTGATAAAATTTAAGTTTGATTTATACGATCGTTGCATGTACTGTTATTATATATCATCGTAGTGAATCGTAAATATAATCGTAAATATTAACATATAACTCAGTATAACTTTATATGCACTTTGACAAAGTGTTATACAATTTGGTCGAATTAGAACCAAGCCCAGTGGATTCTCAGTGGAGTTAATAACAGTAAAACCATACTTAAACTTATTCATTTATGCTGATTTAATTAAGGAGGTACGAGCTGCCTTGTGCGCATGCGCGAAATTTCAAAATCGTATTAGATAAGAACAAACATGAATTTTAGTTTCAATGATTGCATATGAATGTTGATTAATGAAAATAAACAAAATATTATCGCACAAATTAGATATTTTTAACTTTTTATTTTTTGCCTGTATGAAAAAGTGGGTGGGGAACGGCAAAATTGTGAATAATATGGGTTCACAATAAGTCCCTACAATTGTTCAAATGCATATGCTTATATATAATATGTAGTGCATGGTTTAGTTATAAGAGGTAGCCACACTTTGAAATATTTTTAAGAAAAAATTATTTCATTACAATATGCAAATTAGGTTAATTTTATGCAAATTTATTCATAATTAGTGCTTTTTTATGCACAGCTCCTAAAAAGGCTGGTGACCCCTATTTTTTATTTGACTAAACTGGTGTTCTACTTGATACTAAACTTAGGGCCAATTTTAAATCAATTTCGATCGTTGGGTATTTTTTGACGTTCATTTGAAATCATTTGAAAATCACACTTTTTAGCAAGTGGGTGGGGTAACTATTTATCATGTTCAAATACTGAATTTGTTCACCGGGCAGCTGGAATAGTGACTAATGTCAAAAGGAATGACCATTGAACACACAAAATATCATGCATTGCTTAAAAGTGGTTTCATACAGTAATAATCTTAAAAATAACATAATGGTGCCATAAATGAAGGAAATAGATAAAATGACCAAAATACAATGGTAGGTCATTAGAAAGCCATGTATGTCGAAAACGAGCCTGGTGACATATCATTTTTATGATTTCAATGTTGTTCTAGAAGACTGTTCTGTCATTTTAAGATGTTTCAAGGAAAATTCGATCGTTAGATAAAAGGTGCGCGTACCTCCTTAAGGTCGATTGTTTCTTATAGCTTAGATTAAAGTAATCACCACCAAACCCTTCATTCCTGATAGTTTCATACATGTATGTAGCTCTGTGTATACGTTGATTCAAGTCAATATGGTGCTTTATATCAGTAGTGAAGTGTCAAATGAGCATAAATACTAAAGTCGTTAAAATTGGTAAAATATTGAGCCCTGTTGTTTGTCATTGTCATATCAAGAGCAGCGTTGAACAGGAAGTTACGTCACTGACTGTTTCAGCGTCTGTCGGTGGGACTAGATAAAGACACATAATGTGTACACTTAAAGATGAACACTCTACGTAGATTATGCAAGATCCCATCGGTCGAAAATAATATTTGCAGTTAAAGGGAGGTAATCATATATACAATACAAATGGAGGTAATTATGTATAAAACACAAAGGGAAGTAATCATGTATGAAATACAAAGGAAGGTAATCATATGCAACACAAATGAAGGTAATTAGGTATAAAATACAAAGAGAAGTAATAATGCATAAAATACAAAGAGAGGTAATCATGTATAAAATACAAAGGGAGGTAATCATGCATAAAATACCAAGAGAGGTAATCATGTATAAAATAAAAAGAGAGGTAATCATGTATAAAATACAAAGAGAGGTAATCATGTATAAAATACAAAGGGAGGTAATCATAAATATATAAAAATATAAAGAGAGGTAATCATGTATAAAATACAAAGAGAGGTAATCATGTATAAAATACAAAGGGAGGTAATCATAAATATATAAAAATATAAAGAGAGGTAAGCATGTATAAACTATAAAGGGAAGTCATCATATATAAAACTCAAAAGGAGTTAATCACAATATGACGTTTTCGACGCGCAACTTTGTCGTCTGTTTTTGTCGTGACGTCATTTTGCCCACAAGGTCGGAAATCTCACGACACGGCTCATATATATATAAAATACATAATGCAGGTAATAATAGTTCAAGATTTCTCGGAACCTTGAACTCTTTGCAATCATATTTAAGATACGTAGATTGGTAATGATATTTAACATGGCTGGAATCAGCGTCTCTAATCCTGATTGGTACTATGTAGACGTCATGTAAGTGGTCATTGGTAAAAACGCGTCCTTCTAATCACATTCTTTAGCATAAAGTTTAACCACCATTACGTAATACAATGCGTAAGAACTATGGGGCTGTCTTATAGTTAAGTGGTTTGTTATGTTTTGTACAACGGTAATGTAGAAATTATAATTCTTTATCATAAAACAAGGTACGAACTATTTCATCAAATCTCTAGATGAACAACAGTGTGTCCTAGATGTCTACACTGCGGGTACAGCACAACCACAACTCGTGAAGGCTCGGTATATCTACACTGCGGGTACAGCACAACCACAACTCGTGAAGGCTCGGTATGTCTACACTGCGGGTACAGCACAACCACAACTCGTGAAGGCTCGGTATGTCTACACTGCGGGTACAGCACAACCACAACTCGTGAAGGCTCGGTATGTCTACACTGCGGGTACAGCACAACCACAACTCGTGAAGGCTCGGTATGTCTACACTGCGGGTACAGCACAACCACAACTCGTGAAGGCTCGGTATATCTACACTGCGGGTACAGCACAACCACAACTCGTGAAGGCTCGGTATGTCTACACTGCGGGTACAGCACAACCACAACTCGTGAAGGCTCGGTATGTCTACACTGCGGGTACAGCACAACCACAACTCGTGAAGGCTCGGTATGTCTACACTGCGGGTACAGCACAACCACAACTCGTGAAGGCTCGGTATGTCTACACTGCGGGTACAGCACAACCACAACTCGTGAAGGCTCGGTATGTCTACACTGCGGGTACAGCACAACCACAACTCGTGAAGGCTCGGTATGTCTACACTGCGGGTACAGCACAACCACAACTCGTGAAGGCTCGGTATGTCTACACTGCGGGTACAGCACAGCCACAACTCGTGAAGGCTCGGTATGTCTACACTGCGGGTACAGCACAGCCACAACTCGTGAAGGCTCGGTATGTCTACACTGCGGGTACAGCACAACCACAACTCGTGAAGGCTCGGTATGTCTACACTGCGGGTACAGCACAACCACAACTCGTGAAGGCTCGGTATGTCTACACTGCGGGTACAGCACAACCACAACTCGTGAAGGCTCGGTATGTCTACACTGCGGGTACAGCACAACCACAACTCGTGAAGGCTCGGTATGTCTACACTGCGGGTACAGCACAACCACAACTCGTGAAGGCTCGGTATGTCTACACTGCGGGTACAGCACAGCCACAACTCGTGAAGGCTCGGTATGTCTATACTGCGGGTACAGCACAGCCACAACTCGTGAAGGCTCGGTATGTCTACACTGCGGGTACAGCACAGCCACAACTCGTGAAGGCTCGGTATGTCTACACTGCGGGTACAGCACAACCACAACTCGTGAAGGCTCGGTATGTCTACACTGCGGGTACAGCACAACCACAACTCGTGAAGGCTCGGTATGTCTACACTGCGGGTACAGCACAACCACAACTCGTGAAGGCTCGGTATGTCTACACTGCGGGTACAGCACAACCACAACTCGTGAAGGCTCGGTATGTCTACACTGCGGGTACAGCACAACCACAACTCGTGAAGGCTCGGTATGTCTATACTCTGTGATGTTCATAGTCTTTGGTTGAGTTTTTATTTTATGGGTATGGATTTCTTATTCTGAGTGCAAAAGCCTGCAAGCACCGAATCCCAGCGTGCAGCTTTTCGATTGGTCAACTGTAAGAAGGTGCAAAGAAACAGCCAATCAAGGAAGATATCTTCACCGACCTAAGATGAAAATCTACTAGTATAACCTCCGACTATTTGTAAAGTGTTTTAAGCTAAAAAATACTAGTAATCATTTAGTAGGAGTGAGCTAGAACACTACAAGCTTATGTAGCTGTATGTATATCACATAGAACATGAACCGCATCAAATTGAGTGGGCTCGTTAACTCATTGTCTGAATAAATGAATACCTGGATAAATTCCAGTTATCCGGACCGCTTGTTGAGTACGATTTCCGCCGCGTACATGATAAGGTCCGTAACTCGTCCCAACGGGACATAATTATGTTGTTAATCGTCATTATATCATGATTTAATTTACACCACACAAGTGGAGAATGTTAGATTTCTCTTTTATCTCCACTAATGTGATTACAGCCCATTTAACCTTTGCTTTGATGGTGGTCAATTTCTAGCGATAATACAGCATAATTAGCGTTATTTAGAACTGACCAATAAATGGACCGCACAACAATCAGTGCGGGACTATAAAATTTCTGCGGTCCTTTTATCGACGTAATGCACAAAAGATATTTTGTAATTTTTACTATCTATCTATTCTAAATTACACAGTTAAAGAATTTCGAACGTATGTGTTTATGTCTAAATACATAACACTCAGATCGGGCCGTATGATGTTAAAAGATCATTGCGGATAATAACAATGATTTAGCAATGATAGACCCCAATAAACTATCCAGACCTGTCGGGAACAAATAAAACCTCCGTCATTTGCCAAAGGTCAAAACGTCACAATAAGTTTCAATGTTTAATCAGGGAATGTATCAATATAAGGATAACGACTCGCTAACAAATTGAAACTTTCATCAAAATAAAATCAAGTTTGGCGGGAATCGATTATCATGTGAAAGTTTACGATGATTTTACAAACCGTCTAACGGAATGGTCGCAGGGAAAATGGTGTTTAATGTCGTTGTATTCACTTTTACATTTTTATAACAATCATCTACTATCAGTCTGATATAGTGTGTGTGAAAATGTGTCAATAGCTTAATTAAGGAAAAAATCAATTCATCGAAATATACTTAAAATTCCCAACTTTGACAAATAAACTCGCCGCGAGTTTGATTCTTTCAATTTTATGCAAATACAAATGTGTATATTATATACAATTATAATTTTTTTAATGCAAAACAAAATGCAAATTCATGTAAACAAATAAAAAGCAAACACCTTTTAGTCTAAATTAAAGATTAAACACAATCATCATTTAAATTTAATAGCAATTTCAAACTTCATTGTATTTATTATGTATAGTAATAAAAATTATTTTCTATTATAGTATTCATAACGATAATGTATTTCGTTTTTAGTTAATTTCAATTATTAATTATACAAACGACTTAATAAATTAATTTCGCTAGTGTGGTTTGCATAACTTAAATTGGTGAATAGTGCAATACCACGTGGTCTGACAGTGAACACTCGCCTACACATCATTAACTTAATCATTAAATCCTCATTTTGGAAGGTATTCTTTGTTTTAAATACAATGCCTAACTGCAATAAGATCGGATTTATGTAAATGTACATAAATATTATATTGCATCCGCTATATACAGGTTCTCAAACATTGGCATGTCCACATTGATAGTTATAGCACGATCTTATAGAGCTGTTTGAGTAGACCGAGATTGTATAAGATAACCAAGTGTTTGTTCGCTATATGTTTTGTATCATAGTCCAAGTGAGTGCGTTAAAAAAGCACAACTAGTGCAGTAACGTTACTGTAGTCATCGCCTTATTTTGTGATGCAGTTTTGCAGTTGTTTGTTTTAGATCAATTAAAATGTTAATAAAATTAAAAATCATTAATAATTAATCAATTAAAAATAAAAAAATAATTGATAGTACGGATCGGACCCTATATGAAACAGAATGGATACTTGAAGTGATAAGAGCGCAATCCGTCCTAACAACTTTCGTTCAAATTTAAATTCGTATTTATTCTTTGAAATCTACATATTTGAGATAGATATTGGTCGTAGGACTTAGTTGACAGAATAATAATTTTAATATAAAATAATAAAAATAATTAAACACGCGTTGTAGTTGTTTAAGAGTAAAGAATTTAAACTTGAACGTAAATTTACTATTTCCGCAAGTGCTTTGATAAAACAGTACCCAGGTAGGTAGACATCCGGTATAGCAATGATAGCTCACAACCAGCCGTATCAGAACAACTCTATGTCAGGGTTCCAATATCCGACCTCCCGCTCCGCAATCGGGACACCTCGGACAATCTCTACGAATCATCCCGTTAAAAATCCGTACGGACCGTTCCGATTGCCCGCTCCGAGGCGGATGCCTTATTCCTACGCAGTGTCCTCCCTTACAGCTACGTTGTGTAGAAAAGCGTACGTTAACTCGGTGAGGAGTTTGTCTCACTCGGTCACTAGTATGTCTGGATGAAAATCTGTCTAGCATAAATACTAGGATTTAAAAAATCCTATTTCATGTCGTGGTATGTTTTAAAAAACTTGTAAATCATGAATCATGGTTCTGTACATCCTCATACAGGTCAGACTGGTCTGGTTCCCGTCCCCAGCCCAACATTACATTAGTACGAAGAGTGTAAAGACCGGGAACCAGATCGTGGTTAGTCAAGTTCGATTCTGATGTCAGAAGAATTCGCCGGTGGGCGAGAATGGGTACTGTTTTACTAATCTACTTATGCATATACGTAAATTAAAGCTGCTCACAAAATTTGGATATTAATTACACTTAACCGTTCTGTTCTAAAGGTTTACAATCTGCAACGGAAAACGTATTCAGCAATCACTTTAATATTTGCATAAGTACATTGATAAGACAGTACCAACGGTCGGTTGTAATTTCATTTTGATTAATATAGAATGTAGCAAGCTTTGAGTAACAACAACTACAGCATAATTCATTTATATCAGAATTTATTTTATGTACAATAACAACAGTAAGAAAACAACGAACGAAGAAACAATGAAATTAATTTCATAGTTGAACAAGGGAGGTAACAATTTCATATCATAGTTCAAGAGTAACGTCCCTTAGGATAAATAGTCAATATCATTGTAGATCTATAAAGTCGATTTTACCACATAATTATATAAACACTGAGTTCCTATGATATGTCCTTATGTACGATCTATATCAAATGGCCGGAACAGTCCTTGTGGAGTGCTGGTTTGATTCGGTGGTGGAAGTTTCCCCGACGGCGGGCTAGCCAATGTCGGCGATCTGGAATTAGGAGAAATCTGTCGGGGCGAGGACTGTCTACTGTGTAATGGATTTCCGACGGTGTGGATTGGATTAAAAGAGGTATCTTCAAGACTAGGCGAGATAGAACCGCCACTGGAATTCAGGGGACCGCTCGTGTTCAGCAATAACGAAGATGGTTCAACACCGTGGCTCCTATGTAAGCTGTGAACGTTCGATAAGCTGCCGGAATTCTGGAACGGAAGTTGTGGATTTATACCTCCTGATCTACTGAGGAAAGCAGACGACATTCCTGGTAACGTTTCCGGTCTAGGGCGTAATGGATTTGGAAATGGATAATGTCCGAGACTTCCGACACTTGATGACGTCACCGGAGGTGACACTGTTGGCACTGATGGTCTCTGAAGAGCCAGGGAGTTGTAGTATGGGTAGTTTACTGGTGTACTTTGAGGCAGACCGTACGGGTACGAGGCAGCAGCGGCGGCGAGATAGGCGTACAGATGAGGATCAGCGATACCATATGGCCAGGCCATAGCCATACGCTGTCTCTTGTCCTTCATACGACGGTTTTGAAACCATACCTGGAAAATACAAAATAATTATAAATTATTATAAAACTAAATTTTAACACGCACACTACATCAATGATTCCGTCCACCTTATTATAATATATTCCTGCTTTTTTATCATACTGTCTGTATCGTGACTTGATTAAATCTAAATCAGCCGAAATAGTTGTTAGAAGATTACATTTTATTTATAATTTATGTATATTTACAGCATCGGCACAAAATTTGCCGCTGTATTAATGCGTTTCTCATAAAACATCGTTTTATGAAATTGTCTCAATTTAAACACTGTGGTATCAATTTATCATAGCCTATATCGATTTTAGAACGATTGGCCAAAAATAGAAAAAAACATCTGCAATTAATTTTCTAGGTTATCCAGCCAAATTACCAACAATAAAGTGTCAAATCAAATGTCTTAATCTCTCATAATCTCTAAATCTCCGCTAAAATAACAGTATTTAATACTAGTTATCTCCGTTTTATAAACGTCTTCTAACATCATTTTAAATTATTACACGAAAAC
Organism: Spisula solida; assembly: GCA_947247005.1. Classification (NCBI taxonomy): domain Eukaryota; kingdom Metazoa; phylum Mollusca; class Bivalvia; order Venerida; family Mactridae; genus Spisula; species Spisula solida. Next base: position 35,351,808 of record OX365947.1, on the reverse strand, counting down.
GACAGAAGGCGATAATAAGGGAAAACGGACAAATTAGTTTCACAATTAATAATTCATGATCAATAATTATAGTACCTAATATGTTTTATAATCCCGTTTTGTTTGAACGGAAATAAAAAAAACCACGACATATGACGCCAATCATTAGAGAAAATAACAATTGTTATAATAAGTTTTTTGTGATAATCAAGTTGTTACAAATCCCATAAAATGATTATTCGCCCCATTTGTGACATTTTACCCCTATTACTGATAGATTTTATCAATACAATCAAAGAAGAGATTTCGCGAAAATTAAATGTCCAATTTGAAATTGGCGCAATAAAAAGACAAAACAAGTTTCGATTTCTAAACGTGATACTCCGTAAATTAGCCATATTAGGCGTCGCCATTACTTCCCTTCAAAGACGGGAATGGGCGAGCAACCACGGCTCGGTGTCGTTTTCCCACAGCTGAGCTCAAGATTTGAAATCTGACGTTATTTGGTTGCTATGGTGAGGTTAAGAAGATCTTTGAACATCGAATGATTTAAGTGATCGTTTTGATTGGTTCTTATTACCCGCTACTCAATACCAATCGTCTGCAATTATCCTTAGCTTAATTGTCGTCTGCATAATATATTTAAAACAAGATAAAAAGCCACTTTTAGTGTAATGATAACGGAAAACATACTTAATCATCAGATGGCGGGACTTTTTAAACTGTTATAACGAATGTCTACGTTTAAATGAATCCATTTAAGTTCATTTTCGACGGTCGCTTAATTATCTCATCATTTCGAAACATTTGCACCTATTCGGGTACTTTAAATTCGGACGAAAACCTCATTGCTAAACAGAACACTCCTCAACCGCAATTATGATGACTTGATCTTGAATCTTTATTAAGTACATATGTACTGTAGCAGAGACTCTCCATATTTGGTAGAAGTTTACGTAAATAAGCAATTGTAATGGAATTTTTCCAGTTAAACACTGTATAATTTATTGTCATGTTTTTAAGTCAGCTTAAAATATGAACCAAGTACTCGAGGTCTGAGTAATTTTGGAACGATTTCTAACCAGCACAAAACGAACTTTGGTTTTGAGAAAAAGCAGACGATTCGCATGCAGACAATAATAAATCGTGAAAAAATACTGTATTCAAAAATATGTATCTTTGCGTTTCTTCATTGTTCGCAACTTGAATAATATTAATGCGGTGGTATAATGTAAACTCATCTCTTTATTATTTATTGTATGCGTTATATAATTATTATTAATACACGGGCTACTGACCTACTGGGAAACGGAAAACAAATCGACTTCTTTAAACTATGTTTTTCATGAACAAAAATATTTAAAACACGTGCTAACCTTGATCGTGTTTTCTGGTAAGTTGAGTTCCTGTGCTAGCTCACAACGTCTTGGCCGAGATACATAGTTTTCCTTGAAGAACTCTTTCTCCAAACGGTTAATCTGTTCCCTGCTGAACGCGGTTCGGTAACGCCTAACACCATTCTCGTCCAATAGAGTATCTGGAAATACAGAAAACAAGTCTGATATTAAAACACACTGGTAAAACATATTATATTGGTTTTTGGTTTATCGCTAGCAAGATCTCATTGACTGCTACTCCAATAGATATATAGTAATATGTGTAACAAATTAGCATAATACACCTCAAAATAATATTCAACATGTATTAGTTGTAGCAAGAATCTAAAGCAACAGTCGATTTCTCAGAACCAAATCAATCAGTTTTTTTATGAAACTCATATACATGTAGATTAAAGGAGCAGTTCCGTATTAAGCAGTCCCGTTTGATATCTACCATGAATAGCTGTCGGGCTCTAGATTATAACATTGAAGCTTTTAATCTGAATACCTTTGAAGGGTTGGTAGCTATTTGTTAGTTATTTTGTCGTGTCTCGGGCACGAGGATCGCTTTGTGACTCAAAATGAAGCATTGTTAACAACGTTCAAATCGTGCCGCCAGTGTGTGTTTGATACTATTCTAAGTCAAGTAGATTTAATGTTTGAGTAACGGCAGGCAATTAGTTACGCGTGTTACTGTTACTAATCCTATTTCCTAATACAAAGTCAGTTTTCTTCTAACTAAAATGTTGTAAATTTTCCATGAACTTCTGCCTTGGTCCGTTATCTAATTTTCGACATTCATAATATGGTCACCTTCATGTTAAATGATGTGGAATAAAACGATTGTAAGCGAGACCAATTTATCTGCGATAAAATTCATTTGGACCACCATTCACGCCTTTATTCCAGACTCTAGAGAGTATTTATGGGCGATAACTACATCATCAGATGGTTAGACTTCAAATGCGCATACTTGTTACATAAACTCATCTGTAAACGATTTAGTCGCTGATCTTTAGACCCTCCCGGAACTTTGAATTACCTCCTCAATAGAGAATATCAACAGGGGGTGTAATTAATTTAATGGCGGCTATTTGTAAATTGCATAGTCATTATTCTCGCTCCATAAGAAAGGCATCAGGTTATCTTGATTGGCTCGTAATAGGAACGGAAGCAGGTTTCTGACGATTTAATTAATATCAATCTAAGACTAATTAATAGATAAAAGATTCTTATGTTTACTTGCTCGGCTCGGAGCTGCGATGGAAGCGGAATAATGCACATCGAAACTCGTTTTACTTTACTGTCGAAATGTAGGCTACATCAACTGTGTTTTATCTATTTGTTAAATCTCCAAAGCATTATTTTATAATTTCGCTAAATATTGTTTACGACCCTCGGCGATTCGTTCAACTGCCTATCAATGCACGTAGATTAGCACCATTGGCCGCAATGAAATAAAATTCTTATTACTATAATATTACAAGGAATAAAAGCACATAACAATAGACAATTGATTATAGTATAATTAAGGTATAGACATTTATTGAAAAAAGAATTAGTATGTATTCAACGATAAATTTTATAACAGGAAATCATTTGTCCCTACAGGTGAATTTCAATGCCCAACATATTTTGGTTAAATCTTATATGGATACCAATTTAATTTTTCATAAATAGAATTGTTATGTTTTACGATCGACATTCATTGGTCATGTGACCTTATCCAGTAATTTTTAAAGGAGGGTGGATTGTCGGGATTACAAAGGGGCTTAGACCCTTCTTATTAAAATCATCACCTTTAATTGATGGTCCTTGTCACTATTTCGAGCATTCATTGTATTCAAAGAAAACATTAGCACGCGCCTTTTTGTTGTTGGGTAGCGTCCCATTGTCGTCTGCTTAAAATACGCAGTCATATACGCATCATTGGAGCGGCGAAATTGAATTTTTGGTTTGATCTATTTTCTTGCAATCACCTTAAATCTGCTATAATTGATCGGCCATTTAATTCAATCAAGTGGCATCAAAGGCTATCGACTTTCAAGTATTATTCTCTTAATTTAGAGCATAGCTTAAAAACCACTTGCTGTAGAGGTGCAAAGATTTCTTATATCATTAGTAATACTGAGTGAAAACATATCTATTATTTCTACAGGAGAGGTAAATAATTTATTCTCCTTATAAATTATCTCACAAAATGACCTCCCCGAAGCTAAACAAAGCTAACCAATGTTGTAATTATGACAGTATTAACAGAAACTTATCGTGAGACCCTATGTTGGTCCTGCCAGAGAAATGCTTCATTTTCACCTGTCTTTGTTAATGACACTGTGTAAATTGGTTTAAATCTAGGAAGGCAATTGACGCGCCGCAATACTCGCAGTAAAGCGCTAATTGAAAAATAAAAATCCATAATGACCAATTGGGTTATAACCAACGATGACCGATGTGAAATTACTGTCCACATTTTGACCAATAATTATATCGAGGGTTATTATACTAATAAAATATTCAAAAGCTGGGATAACAAGACCTGGGAAAAGTTGCTCTCGGGGATTTCTCGTTATTGACGTTAGAAAATGAATATTCCTGATTACATAGGAAAATTATCTGATCTATTATGTATAATAACCGTGAGAACATATCACAAACTGTCTTTACTTAAACATTAATCATATTGCATGTGTTCGTATCATGACAATCTGATGAGTACGGCCATTCTAAGTTGACGTCAGTCTTTTTTTTATTTTGTATTATTTTGATAATAGTCGGCCAAAATACTATATTTATAGATCGGCCAAACTTCAAAATATGAAATAACAAACAATGCCATTATAACTTTATATCAATCAGAATTGAATATATTTGATAAATTGTTAATGTTATATATTATTGTAACTTTAAGACGATTTCGTGTAGAGTTATTTCCAAAATATTACACAAGGTCAAACCATTTGTACAAGACATTTCGTAAGGAGACAATACTTAAATATACAAATGTACTCGGTTGCTCTAAGTGCTAACATATATCAAAAGTAGTTGAGTGTTTGAGACACTTGGCTTAACAGTAGGTCGAGAACGTGCACCATTAAATAATGCATAATGAGTCTTCCTCATTTCACTGCAAAAGTACCTTCCAACTCTATCATTGGCTAATTTCTCGTACGTTATCGAGTCGTTCCTGGTCCATCTTGGGGTATTCCCATACGGCGCTCCGGGCTAAGGACTCTAGGTTAAACTTTCACAAGCAGTGCCCAGTATGCGTCTATAGATTTTATTTGATTTCCAGACAAGACGTAAATAGTACGCTTTCTAAGGGCATATCTTTATTCAAGTGCAGCCACTTATATATCAACTTAATAATAGCACTTGATACGATGGAATACGTCAATTATCTGAATTACTGACAAGAGCCATTAGAAAAAAATGGTCTTGGGTGCGCAACCAATGGTCTTGCTTGATGTTTGAAGCTAAAAAGCACACTAGTTCTCCAACTTCCACTAACGACTACGTGTCCACTCAAAGGGTGACATCTGTATTCCGTTGTGCAGAGACAGACAATACATGGAAGCACAAACTTGATCACAAATCCTAAAGACTGAATACGGTTCAATGTGTTCTGAACAAGCAATATATCGAACATGATGCCGACCATCGAGGTCCAGAAGTTAGACCACAATATAGCGACTTCAGACTAGCACTTGTGCATGCATGTCGTAAAGGTTGGCGAATAATTTAGACTCGGGAACGTACGCAGAGCCTTCAACATGTAACGACATCTCATGATATATAATAACTATATTTTAATATCTTAACAAATAATGGTTCTCTCTAAATTTGTGTTCGTAATGAAAGTCAAAGAAATGCGTAGCTTCGGACACAAATAACGTATTTGTACATTATACATTGTATCAGCGGATTTAGTTAGTTTATTTGACTAAGATGTTGGATAGTTGGTCATCAGGGCAGCAAGTTGATGAATGTATAAAATTACTTCTTATGTACATTGACTCTAATAATTTCCAAGTACACACGACTTCACAGTATCCTATTAGAAGATGACATATCAGTTATATATAGAGCGTTGACCACTTCTACTCCGTATTTTCAGGTATTTTTGCCAGTGGGTAATGTATCATTAAAAGTTAATATATCAACACACTTTTACCACACCATGCTTCATCGTCTGACCCCTGTATATTAATTGTTAGAATATCGCTGGTAATTAATGAATATACGTATAGACATTGCGCTTAATTTTTCACATTATACTTTAAAACTTATGTTATATTACGTAGGCAAGCAAATTTGTAGATACTGTTAAATGAAATCAAATATTTTACATTCGATCATCATTTCTTGAATTATTACATTATGCAAATATATACACATGTATATCAAAAGTAAGAGTTTTGAAATTAAGTTTATACATGTTGTAAAATATAGGGAATGTTGACGTAAGTATGTGAAAAATGACATAAAAATATAGGTTTATATTTGTTCAGGAAAGTCTATATTCCAAGTAATCAAATGAAGGCAAAATAATGCATTTATACAAATAAGTTGAATACAAATTATGTCCGTCTTCTTGTCCAATTATATACAATGTACAAGTCTTAAAAGTTTGACTGTTTCGGGCATGTAAGACTAGGACTCGAACACTGCACATTTAATTTTATTATCAGTTTCAAATATGTAAGCATACAGTCAGAAAAGTATGTTTGTTTAAAATCAGAAGAAATACTTGTCAATAATTGTTGCAGTTTGTAAAAGAATCAAGTAAAAAATATGCTTTTGATTTAGCCTGTTACTATTGTGGATCGTCAAATGAGGTTTTACAGTAAGTACTGATGTTAACAAATTGTTACTGAATACCACAACATAAATCACATTGTTTATAACAATAATATATGATTCATGAAATGTTGTGAAGCTGAACAAAACCGCAACAAAATATTGATACAAAATACATATATTCTTACCTTTGCCAAAAGACTGTGGCATTTTCATATCTTCGGTTGACATGTCGGGCTTGAATCTCTTCCCCGGCGGCATCGGGCTCAACTCATTGTCACCATCACAGGAAGAATCGTCGGAAACATGAGTGTCGTAGTCCCGACGGTTTCGTAGTCCGGTCGTCGGAATACTCAACGAAATGTTAGCGTCCATTCTGTAATCTGCAACATTTGACGTATTTTCAACATCACTTCCGAAATCCGAGTGTTCGTCTGTCTGTCCGTCAACACGCTGTATCTCGCAATTCATTGTTTGCATTGTTTACAATGTCACTAAACAAATAATGTCCAATATATTAAAACACGTTAAGTATCACACGAAAATCGTTCATAAGTTCAAACCAGAAACAGTTAAAAGAATAGCAGAAAAACTTATGCAAAAACTTCGATCTTCGACCACCGTATATTGTTACAAGATGACACTTGTTGAATATGAATAACAGATAATGCTACGACGTCCATTTTTATCCATATTTATGGGCGGTGTTCATTGCGCATGACAGATAGAGTTATTAGCCTCGCGCATCACTGATAGTCCAATCAGCGCGCATCAAAAACAATTACAGGCCAATCACGAGCGATTCTAGCCTCAGGGGGCGGTGTCATTTTTCATCGCTGAGCGGCGCGCATCTTCATTACATGTAATAAATATAATTATCGCACAATATTTAACAATACGGTGGTTGTAAAACTACATGTAAACGTAATTACATCAAAACAATATCATCAATATTTCCTGTACTACAAAGGCGATTAAATAGAATTCGTCTCACAAGTCTGCGTGTATTTCTTTGAAAAGTCCGATATTTATAGCCTCGTGTAATTAATACTAATTAGGTTAGTAACAATAGTCGACAATGATATTTCATGATTGATAAATACAGAAAACGTTAAGAATAAGCAAAGATCTAAAATATATTAATGTTTAATAGGACCTCCAATACAGAAGAAGAAATTGATTCAGTTTTTGGTACAACAAATTACATAGTTTGAAACAGGTCGAAATGACCACTGGACGAACACAAATATCAACAGAAAAATACATTTTAATAAAAACTGTTCATGTCTTTAGAGATAATATAGATGTATATTAATTTCTACGATCGTTTTCATGATTTCTGGAGACCACCATATGGCATTTGTTAGTCTGGCTACCAGATTAGATAATTAATTTTCATTTTCAATTTTAGCTATGATTTTATTTAGGGCTTGATTATCTAAGGTCTGTATTTACAGACTAGACATTTGTATATTTTGCTCCAAATGTATGAAACAATTAGAAAAGAACAGGTTCTAAGAGGCAGTACCCCAGTAATTTCTGTTTAATTAACCACTAGTCTTCTCTTGGGATGTATCAACAGAAAGCTGTCGTATATCTTAGAATATTAGATATGCATATTTTCGTAAGCGAGGAATAATGTAATATATTACAAAAGTATAAGAATATAGAATCTCGTAAGTCGTTACAGGTAAGTGATAGTAAAAACTGTATTTATATAAAAGGAAAAGATCGCATATTGATTATAATTATACATATTTTCCCAGGATTTTATTTAAATAATAATATTTCAATCAGACCGTTAATAGGTGGGTAAATGTAAGAACGCTACTTCACATACAAAGTTAATGTTAACATTATTATTTCAAAACGGAACATTAAAGTGAACGAACTATATGCGTGGATCAAAGTGCATTCAACTTATGGTAAAACAAAACAACGAACGTATATGAAATTTTATAATTGGACTATATAGTAAAACCTTAGTTAAAGAAGTCCATCTCAATTTTCAGGTCTATTTGTACTGTTTATTCTTCATTTAACCTCAATATTAAGACCAACCCAATAATGTTACAGGTTTCAAGAATCCCAAGGGTGGTTTTTGTTGTTACGATTTTGCTGATTCATTTTTGAGCAACACCTTGTATGTAGACATGTAGGCAGAATTTAGGGGTTAACGTATGACGTTGCAGATTTAGGAAGCTGGCCTGTTTTTATTGTGTACCTGCTTCGATAAGTTTATAGGCTAATCATTATTTGGCCTCTAGAAGGGGATTTATAGATTAATCATTGGCTTCGAGAACGGGATTTCAGAGTTCAATACCACATTGCTACATGCATATATCGAAGTGATGGTATAGTTCCTAGTTTGAGGCTAAGTCTGGAGCTGACTGCAGTGCCACTCGATAGTCACCAAACTCCACTATTGGTGGTGAGTTACTAGTCTGTGTATACTGGCCCTATGTTTAAATAAAGGCGACAACTCATGTTCATTGAGTCCTAGTCCCGGAGCAAGTATGTACGTTCATATGTCCGAAAATAATTTTATAATTAGAATGGGCCATTTGGACGGTACTAATTTGTTATAAGTCACGTGATTTATTTCCCAGCCGCTCTCATCATTTAACCCATCAAGTCTGCAACAATAGACGCTTGACAGTTCATTTAACATTTAATTATGACAATAATTAATTTTGATGCAAAAATATTGCCAGATGTTTGTTTTCACTTCAACAAGTAGGATTATGTTGAATTCCTTCTCCGCAATAATCGAGTTGTTTAACAGTGTAAGATATAGCAAAATGCTACCATGTTCAACATAGGGATTTATCACTCAACTAACGATATGACATTCCTCATTAGCCAAGAAGAAAATATTAACGCATAATACATGTGTTTGCGTCTGTCGCACGTGATAACGTGAAATTAAAACAAGGTTATGTTTAAAAGATTGTTAAAGACAAGACGTTTGGCAGAGAAATAGTTTTCGCCCAGTTATTTCAAGCCTAATGTTTCCATACATCAAACTAAATTGTCTTAAGACATTTCTAATTGCATATTGCGCATTTGCTTCCTGTTTCGTATTATTTAATAACACGCGCATGCGCAATGTAGACATGCTGGAATATGGTAACCGTTATGTTTTCTATCAGGTTTGAAACCACCAAATAAATTTGCTGTTTAGTTCAATGTAAAGTTACAATAGTAGGCCCCAAATTTTTACATCTTTTAGTCTATGGCCAGCAGGAAGACATACATCATTGTAAAGAAGTACCTTTGAGCTTCAAAATAATACAATAAAAAAGGGGGATCATGTATCTTCTAAGAAAAATTTTGTCCATCAAACATGGTCTACCTATTTTTACACATGTCCGGACTGATTCAATCCGGGTTTTACCCTACTCTACTTTCACTTTGGTAGAAAAATCCCCATTAACAGGCAAACCAAAGTTTTTTAAGGACTACTTGAGTGTATCACCATTTGGCCCGCGTAGGCATTTGGTGGTTCTTTACCTATCAGGTTGATTCCAACCGACCGAATGAGAACTGTGACGACCCCTTCTGGTACAACACCGGAGCATCGTAACGTTTTTGTTTGAATCCGGATTTTAAGACGCACAAATAGAAAACCCTCTAATCCGAAAACCCCTCTTATCCGGATATTTTGTCTGGTCCGGGCCTGTCCGGATTAGAGGGGTTCCAATGTATTCGAACCTGTATGACGTCATATGGGCCAAATTGCCATTATGCTTTTTTCATTTTATGTACTAGTGTTCTTGTTCAACTGTTTATTGTTGAGGATCTCATGGAAGATTGCCATTTAATTTAATTGTCAAATGAGTTTCCTCGTAAAATAAAGTCTTTATTATTATTATTATAAATATTTATTCAGATGAAGCTTCTGATCCATGACAGAGATTCTGGTAATGTTTAACTTCGTGACCATGTTTATCAACTTCTTTGAGCATTTTTTTTAAATATATCATACTAGGGCTGTTCAGAGAAGTACAATCTTCTCTAAGTCACTCCACTGGGCTGTTCAATAAATTCGTAGACAGTGTTCATACTTATCACAGGGAAATATCAAAGACCATATAGGGTACTCTTTGGAAATACTAACTACATCTGTTCGGACACAAGTGCAGACAAAAATGCTTGAAAAAATACACATTTACAAAGATACGTGGTTCGTGTGCAAAGGATGTGCATGGACACCTTTAGGTCAATGTACGGACATCGTGCGAGTGTTAGATGTAAGAGTCGTACGAACCTACGAGCACCGTACGAACACATTACGACATCCGCACGACTACGGATATCGTACGATTTCATCCTCATCAGACGCTATGGGTGTGCAGAAACCTCGAGTATGATCAAATGTGTTGTTGATATCGTACGGACATTGTACGAGCTATGTGACCCAGGTAGTACTGGTTTGGTTAGACTTGTTAACGTTCAATGTCGTACTTCATCATAACGTTCACTTGAATAAATATCTGAAAGTTACACAACACAATTACAATATGCCTATTAAATTTAAACTTAAAGCTGTTCTAAGTAGCACCTTCCAAAACGGAGAGAGTTTCTGAAATTACACCGGAGATGTAGGTCAGAATCTCAATCAAAATGTGTCCTATTGTTCTGTTCTGATCAGCTTAGTCATTATTAATTAACATAGTTATTTGCGGACCTGTGGGAAGAATCTAAGATCATAAGAACAATGAAGTTCCACCATTGTTTAGCTAATTAAGTAATTATTCAGCTAGCGTCCTGAATTGGTCTGAAATTAACGCAGATATAGTTTGATACCTTGAAGGCATGAAAAGGTGCTACCATGATCTTTGTGAAGTCAGTGGCTTGAATTATAGACCAGAGGTAATTAGCCACCCTAAATGAATAGATAGTCCCTTGGGCAATTTATTTGTCGGCATCTTGAAGGGATAGTTTACATGTCAATTAACACCAATAACATATTTTAAATAAAAAATTAACATTGATTAAAACGTTGATATATCAATAAATACCAGACTACAAAATGATCACATGATAAAATCACGTGATAACAATCTTTACAAGATGGTGGAATGAACATATCAATTAGCACCTATGTTTTTAACATTTCAAACAGAAAATGGCGGTTAAAAATCATTAAATGCACTTTGAAATTACACTAATAGCAAAAAATGCAGCTAATAAAATATATATAATCTGTTTATTGTTTTTTATAGAGTTTTCCCCAAAGACACCCCGTGTGTACATTAATCAAATGCGTGTATAAGACTTTACTGAAATATAAATATCGAGTATGCACATTTTAAGATTTCCAGGTTCCGATCTCTTGAAACATCTCAACATACAAATCTCAGCTCAAACTGAGATTTTTCTCAAATCTAAGTATAAGTTTGCGACAAATCTGAAGTTGAAGTTGGATCTATTGAAGTTTAATTGTTATGAACTCAAATCAAAGTTACTGTTTCGTGATATCAAATTAGAATCTAGTCTAGCATGGACTTCTCTCAAAAGTAACCCCCTCTCAAAGATATATGCAGAAGTTGTAATTTTAATTTCATGTATTTATATACTGATTGCATCTTGACTATGAATTTGTCAAATTCCGGGAAAGGGGGTTATCCTGTAATGTCGATATACATTTTTATGACATCGGTGGTTAGTCAACTTTGGTGACATATATTCGGGTGAAGAATACGCAGTTCAACTGTGGATCGTTGAATACTTCTGATTGTTTTGATTCCTTGACCATTCGACAGTCTAAAGGTTAGAGCTGTGACCGTCCATCTCAGGACCGGAATGTTATAGATTCCATTCCAGAGCCTGGCATACCTGAATCATATAGATACGAGTAAAGTTCCAGTAATGTTCGCTTGCTTGTTGCTCAACATAAATATAGGTAGTGTCGGGACTGGTCAACATAGTTCAAAATTAATATAAAGAAATTCGGTACTGGAATAGTGTAACAGCTTCCCGACCGTGCCTTATTGTCAAATTATACATGGAGAGTAAACTAAAGCATTTCTATCTCTCCATCAAGTCAGCATGCACACTTCATCGAGTCATTGGAATCAAAGATCTAAACACACAGATTGGACAATCAATTGAAATTATTTTTAGATCTTTGTTGGAATGGACATCAGTGATTTCAAATATTCTTACAGATGAATCATTTGAGAAAAGTACTAAGTTAAACCATTTAAAGTCGGTATTTCCCACTACATTTTTTTGTATGTTTTTGTTTTGCATGATATATTTGATACTAATGGCGGTGAATTTGGGAGAACTAATATTAGTAATTCCAATATTGAATGTTACGTTCAATGCGGACCTGGGCTGGTATTCACAAAGCATCTTAAGTGAAAACTTAAATTTTTTGACTTAAGTTAAAAACTTGTGCAGCTCACATGACGCGCAATTTTAAAAATAGTCCATGTTTTCTTAGTGATTATAATAGCTGTTTACATAATGCTTCGAAACTATGTAAAACATTAATCATCTTGATTTTCTTGCTTAGCTGATACAATGTAGAAAATTTTCAGATTTTAAGAAATTTCTAAGTTTCTTGCTAAGATGCTTTGTGAATACCAGCCCTGATCTCTGTATTAATTATAAGAGTTTTCAAATATTAATTAGTGATTGTCTTAGTTTTAATTAATATGTGGGGCAACATGGTTTCCAAAGCAGTACTATACATTGTAGAAATTTTATCAGACACATCTTGTATAAAATATATTATCTAAGTGCTGGTCATGTAACTTCCTTGTAGATCTTCACAAGATCTTATACATGTAGATGTCTGGTTTGTTTCCGAAGTCATCATGAACATTTAAACATTCAAATGCCAGGAGTGTTTTTGTCATAATAAACACTTAAACAACCCTTTATCTATCAATTAAGGGGTAATTGATACGTTTTTCCTTCCTTTATTACAGCCCGGTGAATTTGCCGATTTCTATAGGTGGCAATAAAAGTTTACGACCACCGGACTGATGGGTCATTGTAAAATACGATCTATCGACCATTATCTCCGTGTTTAGTACCTAGACCATTTTTATCTCCAGATCGGCGAGAGTAACTTTTTAGGGAAAACCAACGCCCACCGACAACTCTTTTAGTAAGACCATAAATTGACCAACACAGATCTCCTGTCGTGTTATATACTTTATGATAGTCTTTTCAAGGCAATGTGTTTCACAATGGTAATTTGGTACTTCAAACAGATGACCAACAATCACTGGGAAATTGGACGTTAATTACATAACAAAGGTCTCATATTAGGAACTTTATGATACATTTATGACGACTGACCACAAGAAGCTGATCGTAGTTACGGTACGCCCCACGTGAGACTGACTACCCATATCCGGTAGTTTAGTGGCTGGAAACCTGAGAAAATACCCCCATCTTCTCACACTATCTTCAACTGAATAATGTTGAGAATCCAAGTGTCCAATTACTTGAAACTCTGTTACCGATTCATTTTCTAAATACTCCGTATCGGAAATTGACACCTCTTGCCAAGATGGTAGGTTGTAAGTAAGATGAAGTGATAGTTCAAGTTCAAGAAATCTAAATGGCATAAACATATATACATGTTTGTCGCCACAAACAATTGGCGTTGAATATATACAAATCAAATACAAAGAAATACAGAAGAAATTGGAAATACAGAAAAGCATGAGTAGTATTATTCATCATACACAGTTATGTAATATCTTACACACATACATGTACACTAAAATATGCATACATTATTTACAAATATAACATGGCAATTTCATTATGGATTACAACTATTAGTTATTGTTTTTCTTTTAAATAGAGACAGGGTGGTGTATCCATGCAGTATTATGTACCGATATTTATATACAACATGTATACATATATATGATATATATTTAGTTACATGGGAAAGTTTAAGGATTAATTGTTATTCTAGACATAGATTGTGTGATTGTGTCCTGAAATTATCTGCGTGATACAAATAGGCAGCCAGATTAACTGTACTTAGTAATTTATAAACATTACATACATGTAATACTTATGATTTTGACTTGATCATTGAATATCTACTTTTACGTGTTTGCATTCATAATTTTTCTAGTTACGTTAATGTATTCACTGAATGACCCGCTGACATAGAATTGACAGTCACTGGGTGCTAACTTGCTCAATCTGAATACATTTTCTCCTCAATAAACCATAGAAAATACCCAAGTCAGGTTGTAATTGAACTGCTCTTTCCCCAAGCACCGGAAGTGGAGGGCACGTTGTCATATATCACGGGAGGACGAACATACCCAATCCAATCTGGAATCGAATCATGATCTGCGAAGAAAGAAATGAAATACAATGAATAACACAGACCTCTGTTCAATTAAAAACTATAGTCAGTTGAACATGTGTCAACAACTATTGGCATACGTATGAGGCCAGTATCATCAATAAAGGAGTACAGCTTTTGTTTTCTGTAATACAAAAACTTATAAATGTCCGACACAGACCCTGATGTTTATATGGTCCAGCAAACAATTTTAATGAAGAAATTTATCGACGTTTCACACCAAAAACCAACACTGCGCCGTGAGCTGACCAAGTGATAAAACAGAATCAATTTCAAATGACCGATGCAGATATTAAGAGGCAATAAAGATGTTATTTTGTCCAAAATCTCAGTATGTTCTCACAACATTCAACCGTTTAAAGTCCAAATTTGACGTTTAATAAGGTTTTCGTTAGGAAACAGAAGTCTTTAGATGTTGGTAAATTAAGCGTTCATTTTACGTATATTAAATTATATGGGGCATTTAACGTGCGCATCTCAAATGCGACACATTGACAAAATAAATTTACAGTTTATCGGATCACACCCGTGAAATTGAAATTAAAAGAAGGAATGAAGAGAAAATAAATGAATTAAATTTAATTTTGTTTCGATGAGTCTACACTACTATATATATGTGCTTAAATTCGCTTTGAAACTACGAAATCTTCTTTGATCTAAGTCGTAGGGACTTCTAAGTAAAGAATTAAGGATCGTTTGAAAAGTGTAATTCGTAATAACGTTCTGTCATAAAACCCCTGGGCCTTTGAACTTATTGAATATCTGTTTCAAGCCAAACCACTGGTGTTTCTAATAATCTTAAATCGTTAAGAAATATCTGCTCATTTTTGTCTAGTTATTAGATGCGAATGTTCAAAGAGAAAATAGGCGTTTTGCAACCCTTTATTCAGAAAAAGGCCCACACATAATTTTCCTTTTATGAATATGCATCGTAAAGTATATGACGACAGCGATTCATTATTTTATTCGCCTGTTTGTAAAAAAGGTCTAGAACAAAGCACCGAGAAATTTTCGAACTACGATCTTCTAACTTTCTGGGTAGCTAACTTTCTGCTAACTTCTCGGAGCTCTAGAACAACGACGTAAACTCTCTACATTACTATATACTATTATCTGGGGTTTCACGAAAATGTTTCTATTTGCAGCATAACGACAGACCTATCAGATTTTGTACCGACTCAATGTACTGTTCTGTTCTGCAGGATTCAGTCACTATAATACGCTGCATGTAATGTATTATTTCTTACTAAATTAAATCGATTCAAATGAACAGGCGGGAGTTGACCAACAGAACCAAACGTTACAACATGTCAACAACACCAACCAGAACTACCGCAGCAGCAACGACAACAGCAAGAGCAATAACTATAGCCACAGGCACACGGTGTCGTCGATTAAAACAAAAATCCGAGTACCTGGTATTTATGAAGGTACTCAGAATTTTAGTTTCATACTAGTATAAGGTTTTTAAGATTGACGACACCGTGTGCCTGTGACTACAGCTTGGCAACAATGTTAACAGTCACATTTAAATAAGTAACTCATTGTGTAAGCTATATAAAGAACGTCAAGTGACGGACAACGTTCGTGACTTTTGCGGACAACTCACGTATCATACTAGAAGTAGTTAGAATAATATATTTAACATACTAATTCATGAAGGAATACATACATGGAACAATATCATAACGGTAAAATATAACAAATGATAACTAGATAGTTCATGTGTAAAACAATTGTAGCTCGATTTCCTTAATGCTCATCTCAATCGAGGATTTAAATATAGATCTTTGTCTCAGCACATTAATGCCACAACCAGAGATATGATATCTGCCACAATAGTACAAATATACTACAAATGTAGTTACATTTTGAAAAGAAACCAGAATGTATCCACGCATCAGAATTATTGGTTACCATAGCAACTTATTTCTTTTAATACGTATTCATTAGTTGATATTTCATTTGTGAGTCATGACGGTGGAATGGATTTAAAGAGTAACTTCAAAGTCATGGGATGTTTGATTATTTATT
This sequence comes from Spisula solida, assembly GCA_947247005.1. Taxonomy (NCBI): domain Eukaryota; kingdom Metazoa; phylum Mollusca; class Bivalvia; order Venerida; family Mactridae; genus Spisula; species Spisula solida. The sequence goes on along the minus strand of OX365947.1, from coordinate 35,335,263 downwards.
ATAGAAATAAATGAGTAATTTTGATGTTGTTGTGAACTATCAGTGTTTGGGACACCATACAGCCAGCCAGTCACCACTGAGTCAGATATGTAGGCGTCACGGTGGATTCCACCTACCACCCGCACTCATCAAGTCATAATAATCAAACTCTACATGGTGTCAATGACCGAACGTGTACTAACCTTTGTCGTAATGTTCCAGCACCTAAAAGAGTTGTCATATGTGGCTTATGCAATTTCAATAATAAAATCAGTCACAAATTTCGAATTTTATTAATTACATCAAAGACATGTTTCGGGAAACTCATCCCCTTCTTCAGGGTGATTTATACACAACTTATTTATGCAATTTAAAAATCGCTATTAGTGGTCAGCTGAATTAAACAGTTTTCTGTCATTAAAGTACAAATGATGATTATTTTTCACTCGGCATTATTTTATATTTAATACACCTGTGTTAAGAGCAGATACGATGTTTCAGAGTATAATCTCCTACCTAATAACTATGTAATGCTTTACAATGATCGCTTCAATACTACAAGGGTCCTCGAATTCACAAAAATACGCTCGTCAAAAGTTTTAACATATAAAAAGGCAAAAACGGTTACATAGACAGAGCGGACATTGATTAATTCATATCTTACATGCATGTATGGAACTACATTTATTTGATAATCAAACTCGTTCAAAATATCATACATGTGTAAATGTTTCTATTATGTTTTGTGCGGATCAAGAAAACCACTTAATTGAACAAGAGTGTAGAAAATGTCCTAATGACACGTGGGACGTAAACTACTCGTTATGACTCTAGCTGGTTATTGGGTTTGTTTCTGTGTACCACACAGTTAAAAAAAGATTTAAGAATAAATGCGGAAGTTACCAAGCGGACCGTCCTTGAAAATGCATATTTTTCTTGATAGAAGGGACATAACCCTGTTAGTTTTAATGCAATCATGTTAAAGAGCTCAAACCATAATTTTGTGACATCATCCATCCACCCAGCCGCCCGTTAGAAAAAAACAAACCCATTGAAATATTCAAGTCCAAGGGGCCTTTTTCATTAATTTGCTCCTTATTCCCATACTAAAAATTTACATTGAGAGAAACTGAAAGAGAACAGGCTGAGGAAAATTAAACACAAGTGTACTTATTATTGCCATTTATATTATAGTAAGAGCTATACAAGTATAGTGTGTTTGCTGCTTCAATATAATTATAGGTATTTAACGTTCCATTTGTACAAACAATACATGTGTTTAGATCTTTGATTTGTAATTGTTATACATGCATTTCCCTCAATAAATTTAAAGGACAAGGGGAGATAACCATATTCAAGTCGGAGACAATTGCGTACAACTGCGTACTGTTTTATCAAAGCACCTGTGGCAGTCGTTACGCTCAGATATAACTTATTTATGATTCAACCACACATTGGGAAATATCTGGTTTGTAACTGAATGGATATTAGTATTGCATATACATTTATAACACTTTGTACACGGTATGAATCCCGATACACCGCTTTTCAGTACCGTGAGAGAATTGTTCTGTTGTTTTCATATGGCTCTGACGGAACTGAAAACCAATGTAACACTCGGGATACATGAAATCTGAGTTCCGTCCGAACGTTACATCGGTTTTCAGTTCCGTCAGAGCCATACGAAAACAGAACAATTCTCTCACGGTACTGAGAAGCGTTGTATCGGGATTCATACCGTGTTATAGTTGTACAATAATTATAAAGAATTTGAATTTGAACATAGTTTTTGTATTGATGCTTTGATAAAACAGTATCATGATATTCTTGCATTTGGGTGAACACTAACACAAACCAACTTACTGATTATAACACAAACCGCGGTTAACTTTAAAACCTAGCTGAAGGGCATTGATGGAATAATATATGCCTGTTTTCATTTATCAAATGAGTATTTCATTTAACAACAAAATGACCAAATAAGGACCAAACAAATAAAATAAGACGTTGAGTAGCGTAAAACGGATAGACGAGCACGTCCGATACCGCGCGCTGAAACTAGACAACGGGAGGTAACTGTGAAAGAAAAACGAAAAATGGGAAATGATTTTCCGCTTAAAACATCTAATATACCAAATTAGCTAATTAACAGTGCTCCCGTCCAGGAAAAATATCAAAACGCATCAACAATATCATAAACATGATGTTTTATTATCAGATAACGTCGTAAACATCGGATGTCATAGTTTGTTAAAATAGTAAACAAATAACTTGGTAGACAGGTGAAATTAACACTGCTTAAAAGGTTTCTGATAGCCACGTGCAATTTATGCATGCATAATTAATTACAATACTAACTAGAACGTCATAATGAATTCGGAATAATACGCGGGAATGCAACGAACGTTAAGCGAGTTTATAGTATTTAATGACAAGCACGCTCTAAACGGACTCGAGTTTTTTGTCTTTACAAAAAATGACCATGATAGGGTTAATTTGATTAGGAACGTGGCTGGAGTACGGACATTAATAACTGGGCAGGTCAGTAAGACAGGAGGTATATAAAGTAGCTCCCATCATGAGACGATAATGGCCACATAATGAACTAATGGACTCCGACGACACATCTGCCATTTATTTGTTCTAACATTCTTTTCTCGCATTTTTGTGAAGATACATGTGTATAACTGTATACTGCTCTAGTATACATGTAAACAAAGAATACGGGAGAATGGAAATGACACTAAGCTAAACTTCCTATAGAAGCCGCCATTTTGAAAAGAAATAATGCGATCGGCGTACGTCAGTAGCGATAAATGCCGAACGGACCGTTCCAATTGTTTTGCCGCTAGCCGTGTATCATTTGTGTATGATCTGTGTTGTAAATAACATGTTTCTAGCAGTGTGTATTATGATAAAATAAAATGTCTTTGTCACCACTTGTATTATGAATTCTAAATGCAAGTTTGCTTATACTCGTTTCTGACCATGTTTCAGTATTTGTATAACTTCTTATTACTTCCTTATTTTGTACATATTGTAATCCATATCCTCTAAATAGAGGTAAATAAAGAATCGGATTGAATGGAATAAATTGTGCTCTAAGACTTTCGCTAGCAACTGACAAATTCCCCACACCAAGGGCATAGTCACCATGGTCATGGTTGATATGCATTTGTGCTGGCATACCTCGGCGAGACGATGACGTAGAAAACACTGACACTCCGTATTTGCATCCATCAACCCCGCAGCTGAATCACAATAAACTGCAAATATGTAGCTGAATTATCCAATACCAAACCAAATCTCAATAACTGTTTAGTGCACTTTTATGAAATTTGGCTATCATATTGAAAACAGATTCCTGTAGCTTTGTGTCAACTTGGGTTGTTTTACTTACATTGTGGACGATTTAATAGCATCAGTGACATTACTTTTGGATATACCCTATAGTAGCCACTATATCCATATGTAGAGCATCGGCCATGGTCCCGTGGTTAGTGCCAAGGATTTTGTAACCCGGCGATCTGGATTAGATTCCCGGCCGCGCAGAAGATCCTACCCTTGGAAGCTTCCATGAAAATGTTCAACAATAATGTCGATTTTCTTCTACATTGTGCCGGTACCTTGGGGGAAGAGTAGGTTAGTCCTGGTTTTGATACATTCCAGGAAAACTGGTTAGGAGCATCGAATCGACCGTTACATAACTGAAAAATTATTGAGTAACGGCATCGAATAATACGCCTTTATAACCCAAAAAGTTTATACAAAAGATGTTTATCAATCATCTCAAATAGCGTCACAATAAACAAAATGTGTTGTACGTGTTAATATCAAACGTAAATAAATAGCATTGTCGTGTTTGCTGCTATGATAAAATGTCTTACGTATTCACTGCCACAGTTGTAATTACAATTGCAATTAATAAACCATGATAAAGTTGATTATTTATTATAAATGAGGCTAGTCTATGCTTGCTATCTTTCAAGGTCGTTCGTGACTGACAATTAGGACACAGTACTGAAGACACATCACACAGTAACAGACGATGGCATGGTCCGGGTGAATGCACCCTTTTTAGTTCCTTTAATGCAACAAGTTGCTCTAAGCAGACAACACATTTTGCACGATTACGTAGATTTAAAAAACAAACGTTTTCTCTAGTCGTTAATAAACAAACTTGTACTATCCAATCAAGATTCAAATACTTTTTTAACTTCATTTCGCGCCATTTTATGCATTCGGACATTTTCGAGAAGCTGCTACATGTATGTATTTGCATGTAACGGACTTTTCCGATATGTACAGAAGATCAAAACTGTACAGCTTAGTGCTTCGGGTTGAAGAAATACGCGAATCACGCTTAGACAGAAATTTCACATTTCGATTCCTCGATGAATAATCAGACAGTGATGGAAGTACATAAACAAATACCCTCAATACCAATCAAATAGCAAGACGGAGACATAAATGGTCTTTAAATGGATTACTGGGAACAGCCATTATAATCTGACCAAGTGCTGAGGACGCTCACTAAAATTGTGTTTGTTAATCATAGTCCTGAAACAGCCATGTCTGGGACACTATCGAAAGATCAAGTGATCTTAAAGAGACGTTAGATTCGGAATACTTCCAAATTAGTTGACGAACATGACACAAAAGTGCCATTAAGATGATTAATACGTCGTTTCCGGGCCGCCATTATAGAGTCTTTGATTACAGTAGCAAATCGCCAATCTTTGCTGTTTATTGGAATCTAACACAACGAGGAGCGTGTGGTCATTTTATACGAATCAAATAATAAACCTTTCCAGGAGACAAATTGACTTCAATTATTTTGTGGGAATACTGGCGTTGGTAATTCCACATAATGTCTAACTCTCGTCTAACTCTCGTCTAACTCTCGTCTAACTATCGCGTCATTGCCCAGTCTGAGAGAACGCCGGGTTTATGTCATCAATGTTTAGCACCCTGATACCATATATGGTAAGTAACCTTCTATGTATGTTTGAAATTGCTTGTCGGATAACTTTGACATACTTGAACTGGCTTGGTACAATCGACATCATAGGTATTTAGAAAGTTAGCCCTACAAGTGTTACAATCACCATAAGGCCACATAGATGCTGCTTTCAGTTACAATGCGGGACGATAGCGACACTATAGTCCTGGTACTGGCTTCCCATTGCCGTGATATAAGAACTAAAAGTACATGTATTTTTACTTACGCATAACTGTCAATCTCAGTTTAGATGCCCGTTATCGTAGCGTCCAAAATATGGCAGCAATACGGCCTCTGGAACAATAGTACTCCGTCTGATCAACTATTGGTGACACCCGCAGCTACTACAAATGAAGTAAACCAGGAGGGGTAGTCCTCACAATGCGGATCTCGAACACACAGATTGAAACGACGCACACACAAAACATAAAATTATTCCTTGACGTGTGTTATTTTCATGACCACCACTTATGGAATATTTTGACGGTTGTTTGTGGAAAAGCACGAACAAGATTATAGAAGGGTCTACTGGACATAATTTATTCCAGTAAAAACTTGTTAGGTCAAGTGGTTGTTGTGTATGACTGAGGTAGTGTTGTAACATTGCGTACATTATTATGAAATAAACATTCAAAGATATATTGTCAGCCCAGGCAATACATTTCAGACCTTCCAATTTAGTTCCTGATTCTACTATAAATACATTTAACGAGGAAATACAGAAATTCCATGGACACAAATAACAACCACAATGACGTAATAACTAAAGTGTATGTATCAGAAAATGAACGATGGACTTATAATTGCTCCAGGAAAGTCGTTTATCTCATAAAAACGTTACTAATAAGACCCTTCAACAAATGCCAATAGTTTTTGCTTCCACCTATATGATAGTAAGAAATAAATTGATAAATTATACATATATTTAGTTCGGTCGCGGTCAACACGCGAGTTATGTGAACTCCATCGTTAGTACCTATCATGCATGTCGTTGAAATGACGTCAACTATGAAATGTCTCCAATTATCATAAATACAAGGCTTTAATAAAAGTGGGATATAAATAATTATACACTTAGTGAAAGGAACTGCTTGCATTATGTCGACTAACATTATCTCAATTATTAATGATTCACATTTCACGCTGGTCATTATTATGGTCTTGTCACCTTCGCGAGGACCATTTGAAGAAAACATTAACTCGAACACCTGCGACCTTCTAACTCATATAACAATGATATATTTACTGTTCAGCGTCAAGAGCTTAGTTGTTGTATCATGTCAGCGAATGAATCCGATACAGTTTATGAAGCAATGCGGTATCGTAATCCATTCTATCATCGATGGTATCAAGAGTCAACAATACATGTACAGCTTGATTCATGAAAGACTAAATTAATATTAAAACACCCAAGGTTTTGAGCAAATATACATATATTATAGTGCTTCACGTTCAACCGAGAATGTCTCTCTTTGACCGGTTAGTGTACAATTTAACATTTCGATAATCGATTTACAATTAAGGAAATGTCATGTTATTTCCGTTTGCTCACGTATCCATCTTGAAATGTAAGCTCATGTTACCAGGCACACCGAATTCACTCCTTTTATTTATGTCTTATAGTAGACATGTCCCTAAGTAACCTTGAAAGTGATAATATGACAAAATCTTCAAATATATATACGCTTGGACTTAATAAAGTTGCTAAGTATATGTACATGTACTTGGAAAATACCAATGTGAATGAGATTGAAATAAAGAACGAATGTAAATATACCAACATTTGTAAGCACACGAGTTATAGATTCATTACAAAACATCCTCGCGACACTCCACTGTTGGCGATCGAAAACCAATTGGTCGAGTCATTCCAGCGACCTTACCGTGACCTCAAAATCAAAGAGATATTCTATTGTTGCTGGTCAGCCTCCATGTCAAGTGTGAGGACCATAGGTACATGCCGCTTCTTGAGCAGAAACCATTTGGTCTACTGACTGATCAGCATGTGTAATACAACAAGCCAAAGTTACTACATACTTATTGCCCGTTATGCACTCTGCCATGTAGTGCAACACAAAAGGGCCCACATCGGAGTCAGTCTTTCGAGATCTTCTCAACTGTTTCCCAGGGTTGATTCAAACCAAATGTAGATGGGCATAATTCCAAACCAGAACTAACTAGCTCTAGACATTACAATACAGCAAGGTCAAACTGTGTGCCACCAGTAGACAGTAGAGCAAGCTCAAACTGTGTGCCACCAGTAGACAGTACAGCAATCACAAACTGTGTGCCACCAGCAGACAGTACAGCAAGCTCAAACTGTGTGCCACCACCACACAGTACAGCAAGCTCAAACTGTGTGCCACCAGTAGACAGTACAGCAATCACAAACTGTGTGCCACCAGCAGACAGTACAGCAAGCTCAAACTGTGTGCCACCAGCAGACAGTACAGCAAGCTCAAACTGTGTGCCACCAGCACACAGTACAGCAAGGTCAAACTGTGTGCCACCAGCACACAGTACAGCAAGGTCAAACTGTGTCACCAGCACACAGTACAGCAAGCTCAAACTGTGTGACACAAGCAGACAGTACAGCAAGGCCAAACTGTGTGTCACCATTTGACAGTACAGCAAGGTCAAACTGTGTGTCACCAGCACACAGTACAGCAAGGTCAAATTGTGTGTCACCAGTAGACAGTACAGCAAGCTCAAACTGTGTGTCACCAGTAGACAGTACAGCAAGCTCAAACTGTGTACCACCAGCACACAGTACAGCAAGGTCAAACTGTGTGCCACCAGCAGATAGTACAGCAAGGTCAAACTGTGTGCCACCAGCAGACAGTAGAGCAAGGGCAAACTGTGTGCCACCAGCAGACAGTACAGCAAGCACACAATGTGTGCCACCAGCAGACAGTGCAGCAAGCTCAATCTGTGTGCCACCAGCACACAGTACAGCAAGGTCAAACTGTGTGCCACCAGCACACAGTACAGCAATCTCAAACTGTGTGCCATCAGCAGACAGTACAGCAAGGTCAAACTGTGTGTCACCAGCACATAGTACAGCAAGCTCAAACTGTGTGCCACCAGCAGACAGTACAGCAAGGTCAAACTGTGTGTCACCAGCAGACAGTACAGCTAGGTCAAACTGTGTGCCACCAGCAGACAGTAGAGCAAGGGCAAACTGTGTGCCACCAGCAGACAGCACAGCAAGCTCAAACTGTGTGCCACCAGCAGACAGTACAGCAAGCTCACACTGTGTGCCACCAGCAGACAGTACAGCAAGGTCAATCTGTGTACCACCAGCAGACAGTACAGCAAGGTCAAACTGTGTGCCACCAGCAGACAGTACACTAAGGTCAAACTGTGTGTCACCAGTAGACAGTACAGCAAGCTCAAAATGTGTGCCACCAGCACACAGTACAGCAAGGTCAAACTGTGTGCCACCAGCAGACAGTACAACGAGGTCAAACTGTGTGTCACCAGCAGATAGTACAGCAAGCTCAAACTGTGTGTCACCAGTAGACAGTACAGCAAGGTAAAACTGTGTGATACCAGCAGACAGTACAGCAAGGTCAAACTGTGTGTCACCAGCAGACAGTACAGCAAGCTCAAACTGTGTACCACAAGCAGACAGTGTAGCAAGCTCGAACTGTGTGCCACCAGTAGACAGTACAGCAGGCTCAAACTGTGTACCACCAGCAGACAGTGTAGCAAGCTCGAACTGTGTGCTACCAGCAGACAGTACAGCAAGGTCAAACTGTGTGTCACCAGCAGACAGTACAGCAAGGTCAAACTGCGTGCGACCAGCAGACAGTACAGCAAGCTCAAACTGTGTGCAACCAGCAGATAGTACAGCAAGCTCAAACTGTGTGCAACCAGCAGATAGTACAGCAAGGTCAAACTGTGTGCCACCAGTAGACAGTACAGCAAGGTCAAACTGTGTGCCACCAGCAGACCAAGTTCAAACTGTGTGCCACAAGCAGACAGTATAGTAAGCTCTGTGTGCCACCAGTAGACAGTACAGCAAGCTCAAACTGTGTGCCACCAGCCCACAGTACAGCAATCACAAACTGTGTGCCACCAGCAGACAGTACAGCAAGCTCAAACTGTGTGCCACCAGCACACAGTACAGCAAGGTCAAACTGTGTGTCACCAGCAGATAGTACAGCAAGCTCAAACTGTGTGTCACCAGAAGACAGTGCAGCAAGGTCAAACTGTGTGTCACCAGCAGACAGTACAGCAAGGTCAAACTGTGTGTCACCAGCAGACAGTACAGCAAGGTCAAACTGCGTGCGACCAGCAGACAGTACAGCAAGCTCAAACTGTGTGCAACCAGCAGATAGTACAGCAAGCTCAAACTGTGTGCAACCAGCAGATAGTACAGCAAGGTCAAACTGTGTGCCACCAGTAGACAGTACAGCAAGGTCAAACTGTGTGCCACCAGCAGACCAAGTTCAAACTGTGTGCCACAAGCAGACAGTATAGTAAGCTCTGTGTGCCACCAGTAGACAGTACAGCAAGCTCAAACTGTGTGCCACCAGCCCACAGTACAGCAATCACAAACTGTGTGCCACCAGCAGACAGTACAGCAAGCTCAAACTGTGTGCCACCAGCACACAGTACAGCAAGGTCAAACTGTGTGTCACCAGCAGACAGTACAGCAAGGTCAAACTGTGTGCCACCAGTAGACAGTACAGCAAGCACAAACTGTGTGCCACCAGCAGACAGTACAGCAAGCTCAAACTGTGTGCCACCAGCACACAGTACAGCAAGGTCAAACTGTGTGCCACCAGCACACAGTACAGCAAGGTCAAACTGTGTCACCAGCACACAGTACAGCAAGCTCAAACTGTGTGCCACAAGCAGACAGTACAGCAAGGCCAAACTGTGTGTCACCATTTGACAGTACAGCAAGGTCAAACTGTGTGTCACCAGCACACAGTACAGCAAGGTCAAATTGTGTGTCACCAGTAGACAGTACAGCAAGCTCAAACTGTGTGTCACCAGTAGACAGTACAGCAAGCTCAAACTGTGTACCACCAGCACACAGTACAGCAAGGTCAAACTGTGTGCCACCAGCAGACAGTAGAGCAAGGTCAAACTGTGTGCCACCAGCAGACAGTAGAGCAAGGGCAAACTGTGTGCCACCAGCAGACAGTACAGCAAGCACACAATGTGTGCCACCAGCAGACAGTGCAGCAAGCTCAAACTGTGTGCCACCAGCACACAGTACAGCAAGGTCAAACTGTGTGCCACCAGCACACAGAACAGCAATCTCAAACTGTGTGCCATCAGCAGACAGTACAGCAAGGTCAAACTGTGTGTCACCAGCACATAGTACAGCAAGCTCAAACTGTGTGCCACCAGCAGACAGTACAGCAAGGTCAAACTGTGTGCCACCAGCAGACAGTGCAGCAAGCTCAAACTGTGTGCCACCAGCACACAGTACAGCAAGGTCAAACTGTGTGCCACCAGCACACAGAACAGCAATCTCAAACTGTGTGCCATCAGCAGACAGTACAGCAAGGTCAAACTGTGTGTCACCAGCACATAGTACAGCAAGCTCAAACTGTGTGCCACCAGCAGACAGTACAGCAAGGTCAAAGTGTGTGTCACCAGCAGACAGTACAGCTAGGTCAAACTGTGTGCCACCAGCAGACAGTAGAGCAAGGGCAAACTGTGTGCCACCAGCAGACAGCACAGCAAGCTCAAACTGTGTGCCACCAGCAGACAGTACAGCAAGCTCAATCTGTGTACCACCAGCAGACAGTACAGCAAGGTCAAACTGTGTGCCACCAGCAGACAGTACAGCAAGGTCAAACTGTGTGTCACCAGTAGACAGTACAGCAAGCTCAAAATGTGTGCCACCAGCACACAGTACAGCAAGGTCAAACTGTGTGCCACCAGCAGACAGTACAACAAGGTCAAACTGTGTGTCACCAGCAGATAGTACAGCAAGCTCAAACTGTGTGTCACCAGTAGACAGTACAGCAAGGTCAAACTGTGTGATACCAGCAGACAGTACAGCAAGGTCAAACTGTGTGTCACCAGCAGACAGTACAGCAAGCTCAAACTGTGTACCACAAGCAAACAGTGTAGCAAGCTCGAACTGTGTGCCACCAGTAGACAGTACAGCAGGCTCAAACTGTGTACCACCAGCAGACAGTGTAGCAAGCTCGAACTGTGTGCTACCAGCAGACAGTGCAGCAAGGTCAAACTGTGTGTCACCAGCAGACGGTACAGCAAGGTCAAACTGTGTGTCACCAGCAGACAGTACAGCAAGGTCAAACTGCGTGCGACCAGCAGACAGTACAGCAAGCTCAAACTGTGTGCAACCAGCAGATAGTACAGCAAGGTCAAACTGTGTGCCACCAGTAGACAGTACAGCAAGGTCAAACTGTGTGCCACCAGCAGACCAAGTTCAAACTGTGTGCCACAAGCAGACAGTATAGTAAGCTCTGTGTGCCACCAGTAGACAGTACAGCAAGCTCAAACTGTGTGCCACCAGCCCACAGTACAGCAAGGTCAAACTGTGTGCCACCAGCAGACAGTACAGCAAGCTCAAACTGTGTGCCACCAGCAGACAGTACAGCAAGGTCAAACTGTGTGTCACCAGTAGACAGTACAGCAAGCTCAAACTGTGTGTCACCAACACACAGTACAGCAAGGTCATACTGTGAACCACCAGCACACAGTACAGCAAGGTCAAACTGTGTGCCACCAGCAGACAGTAGAGCAAGGTCAAACTATGTGTCACCAGCAGACAGTACAGCAAGCTCAAACTGTGTGCCACCAGCAGACAGTACAGCAAGGTCAAACTGTGTGTCACCAGCAGACAGTACAGCAAGGTCAAACTGTGTGTCACCAGTAGACAGTACAGCAAGGTCAAACTGTGTGTCACCAGTAGACAGTACAGCAAGCTCAAACTGTGAACAACCAGTAGACAGTACAGCAAGCTCAAACTGTGAACCACCAGTAGACAGTACAACAAGGTCAAACTGTGTGTCACCAGTAGACAGTACAGCAAGCTCAAACTGTGAACCACCAGCACACAGTACAGCAAGCTCAAACTGTGTGTCACCAGTAGACAGTACAGCAAGGTCAAACTGTGTGATACCAGCAGACAGTACAGCAACCTCAAACTGTGTGCCACCAGCAGACAGTAGAGCAAGGGCAAACTGTGTGCCACCAGCAGACATCACAGCAAGCTCAAACTGTGTGCCACCAGCAGACAGTACAGCAACCTTAAACTGTGTGCCACCAGCACACAGTACAGCAAGGTCAAACTGTGTGTCACCAGTAGACAGTACAGCAAGCTTAAACTGTGAACCACCAGCACACAGTACAGCAAGCTCAAACTGTGTGTCACCAGTAGACAGTACAGCAAGGTCAAACTGTGTGATACCAGCAGACAGTACAGCAACCTCAAACTGTGTGCCACCAGCAGACAGTAGAGCAAGGTCAAACTGTGCGCCACCAGCAGACAGTACAGCAAGCACAAACTGTGTGCCACCAGCAGACAGTACAGCAAGCTCAAACTGTGTGCCACCAGCACACAGTACAACAAGGTCAAACTGTGTGCCACCAGCACACAGTACAGCAAGCTCAAACTTTGTGTCACCAGCACACAGTACAGCAAGCTCAAACTGTGTGCCACCAGCAGACAGTACAGCAAGGTCAAACTGTGTGTCACCAGCAGACAGTACAGCAAGGTCAAACTGTGTGCTACCAGCAGACAGTACAGCAAGCTCACACTGTGTGCCACCTGAGACAGTACAGCAAGCTCAAACTTTCTGTCACCAGCAGACAGTACAGCAAGGTCAAACTGTGTACCACCAGCAGACAGTAGAGCAAGGGCAAACTGTGTGCCACCAGCACACAGCACAGCAAGCTCAAACTGTGTGCCACCAGCAGATAGTACAGCAAGCTCAAACTGTGTGCCACCAGCAGACAGTACAGCAAGCTCAAACTGTGTGCCACCAGCACACAGTACAGCAAGGTCAAACTGTGTACCACCAGCAGACAGTACAGTAAGGTCAAACTTTGTGCCACCAGCAGACAGTACAGCAAGGTCAAACTGTGTGCCACCAGCAGACAGAATTTCAAACGTTGTGCCACCAGCAGACAGTAGAGCAAGGTCAAACTGTGTGCCCCCATGTAGACAGTAGAGCAAGGTCAAACTGTGTGCCACCTGTAGATAGTAGAGCAAGGTCAAACTGTGTGCCACCTGTAGACAGTAGAGCAAGGTCAAACAGTGTGCCACCTGTAGACAGTAGAGCAAGGTCAAACTGTGTGCCACCTGTAGACAGTAGAGCAAGGTCAAACTGTGTGCCACCTGTAGACAGAACGTCAAACGTTGTGCCACCAGCAGACAGTAGAGCAAGGTCAAACTGTGTGCCCCCATGTAGACAGTAGAGCAAGGTCAAACTGTGTGCCACCTGTAGATAGTAGAGCAAGGTCAAACTGTGTGCCACCTGTAGACAGTAGAGCAAGGTCAAACTGTGTGCCACCTGTAGACAGTAGAGCAAGGTCAAACTGTGTGCCACCTGTAGACAGTAGAGCAAGGTCAAACTGTGTGCCACCTGTAGACAGTGGAGCAAGGGCAAACTGTGTGCCACCTGTAGACAGTAGAGCAAGGGCAAACTGTGTGCAACAAGCAGACAGTACGGCAAGGTCAAACTGTGTGCCACCTGTAGGCAGTAGAGCAAGGGCAAACTGTGTGTCACCTGTAGGCAGTAGAGCAAGGTCAAACTGTGTGCCACCTGTAGACAGTAGAGCAAGGTCAAACTGTGTGCCACCTGTAGACAATAGAGCAAGGGCAAACTGTGTACCACCTGTAGGCAGTAGAGCAAGGTCAAACTGTGTACCACCTGTAGACAGTAGAGCAAGGTCAAACTGTGTGCCACCAGCAGACAGTTCAGCAAGGTCAAACTGTGTGTCACCTGTAGACAGTAGAGCAAGGTCAAACTGTGTGCCACCTGTAGAAAGTAGAGCAAGGTCAAACTGTGTGCCACCAGCAGACAGTACAGCAAGGTCAAACTGTGTGTCACCTGTAGACAGTAGAGCAAGGTCAAACTGTGTGCCACCAGCAGACAGTACAGCAAGGTCAAACTGTGTGTCACCTGTAGACAGTAGAGCAAGGTCAAACTGTGTGCCACCTGTAGGCAGTAGAGCAAGGTCAAACTGTGTGCCACCAGCAGACAGTAGAGCAAGGGCAAACTGTGTGCCACCTGTAGGCAGTAGAGCAAGGTCAAACTGTGTGCCACCTGTAGACAGTGGAGCAAGGGGAAACTGTGTGCCCCCTGTAGACAGTGGAGCAAGGGCAAACTGTGTGCCACAAGCAGACAGTACGGCAAGGTCAAACTGTGTGCCACCTGTAGGCAGTAGAGGAAGGGCAAACTGTGTGTCACCTGTAGGCAGTAGAGCAAGGGCAAACTGTGTGCCACCAGCAGACAGTAGAGCAAGGGCAAAATGTGTGTCACCAGCAGACAGTACGGCAAGGTCAAACTGTGTGCCACCTGTAGGCAGTAGAGCAAGGGCAAACTGTGTGCCACCAGCAGACAGCACAGCAAGCTCAAACTGTGTGCCACCAGCAGACAGTACAGCAACCTCAAACTGTGTGCCACCAGCAGACAGTAGAGCAAGGGCAAACTGTGTGCCACCAGCAGACATCACAGCAAGCTCAAACTGTGTGCCACCAGCAGACAGTACAGCAACCTTAAACTGTGTGCCACCAGCACACAGTACAGCAAGGTCAAACTGTGTGTCACCAGCACACAGTACAGCAAGGTCAAACTGTGTGCCACCAGCAGACAGTACAGCAAGCTCAAACTGTGTGCCACCAGCAGACAGTACAGCAAGGGCAAACTGTGTGCCACCAGCAGACAGCACAGCATGGTCAAACTGTGTGCCACCAGTAGACAGCAGAGCAAGGTCAAACTGTGTGCCACCAGCAGACAGAACGTCAAACGTTGTGCCACCAGCAGACAGTAGAGCAAGGTCAAACTGTGTGCCCCCATGTAGACAGTAGAGCAAGGTTAAACTGTGTGCCACCTGTAGACAGTAGAGCAAGGTCAAACTGTGTGCCACCTGTAGACAGTAGAGCAAGGTCAAACGGTGTGCCACCTGTAGACAGTAGAGCAAGGTCAAACTGTGTGCCACCTGTAGACAGTAGAGCAAGGTCAAACTGTGTGCCACCTGTAGACAGTGGGGCAAGGGCAAACTGTGTGCCACCTGTAGACAGTAGAGCAAGGGGAAACTGTGTGCCCCCTGTAGACAGTAGAGCAAGGGCAAACTGTGTGCCACAAGCAGACAGTACGGCAAGGTCAAACTGTGTGCCACCTGTAGGCAGTAGAGCAAGGGCAAACTGTGTGTCACCTGTAGGCAGTAGAGCAAGGTCAAACTGTGTGCCACCTGTAGACAGTAGAACAAGGTCAAACTGTGTGCCACCTGTAGACAGTAGAGCAAGGGCAAACTGTGTACCACCTGTAGGCAGTAGAGCAAGGTCAAACTGTGTGCCACCTGTAGACAGTAGAGCAAGGTCAAACTGTGTGCCACCAGCAGACAGTACAGCAAGGTCAAACTGTGTGTCACCTGTAGACAGTAGAGCAAGGTCAAACTGTGTGCCACCTGTAGAAAGTAGAGCAAGGTCAAACTGTGTGCCACCAGCAGACAGTACAGCAAGGTCAAACTGTGTGCCACCTGTAGGCAGTAGAGCAAGGTCAAACATTGTGCCACCAGCAGACAGTAGAGCAAGGGCAAAGTGTGTGCCACCTGTAGACAGTGGAGCAAGGGCAAACTGTGTGCCCCCTGTAGACAGTGGAGCAAGGGCAAACTGTGTGCTACAAGCAGACAGTACGGCAAGGTCAAACTGTGTGCCACCTGTAGGCAGTAGAGGAAGGGCAAACTGTGTGTCACCTGTAGGCAGTAGAGCAAGGGCAAACTGTGTGCCACCAGCAGACAGTAGAGCAAGGGCAAAATGTGTGTCACCAGCAGACAGTACGGCAAGGTCAAACTGTGTGCCACCTGTAGGCAGTAGAGCAAGGGCAAACTGTGTGCCACCAGCAGACAGCACAGCAAGCTCAAACTGTGTGCCACCAGCAGACAGTACAGCAACCTCAAACTGTGTGCCACCAGCAGACAGTAGAGCAAGGGCAAACTGTGTGCCACCAGCAGACATCACAACAAGCTCAAACTGTGTGCCACCACCAGACAGTACAGCAACCTTAAACTGTGTGCCACCAGCACACAGTACAGCAAGGTCAAACTGTGTGTCACCAGCAGACAGTACAGCAAGGTCAAACTGTGCGCCACCAGCAGACAGTTAAGCAAGCACAAACTGTGTGCCACCAGCAGACAGTACAGCAAGCTCAAACTGTGTGCCACCAGCACACAGTACAGCAAGCTCAAACTGTGTGCCACCAGCACACAGTACAGCAAGCTCAAACTGTGTGCCACCAGCACACAGTACAGCAAGGTCAAACTTTGTGTCACCAGCACATAGTACAGCAAGCTCAAACTGTGTGCCACCAGCAGACAGTAGAGCAAGGTCAAACTGTGTGCCACCAGCAGACAGTACAGCAAGGTCAAACTGTGCGTCACCTGTAGACAGTAGAGCAAGGTCAAACTGTGTGCCACCTGTAGAAAGTAGAGCAAGGTCAAACTGTGTGCCACCAGCAGACAGTACAGCAAGGTCAAACTGTGTGTCACCTGTAGACAGTAGAGCAAGGTCAAACTGTGTGCAACCAGCAGACAGTACAGCAAGGTCAAACAGTGTGTCACCTGTAGACAGTAGAGCAAGGTCAAACTGTGTGCCACCTGTAGACAGTGGAGCAAGGGCAAACTGTGTGCCACCTGTAGACAGTAGAGCAAGGTCAAACTGTGTGCCACCAGCAGACAGTAGAGCAAGGGCAAACTGTGCGCCACCTGTAGACAGTGGAGCAAGGGCAAACTGTGTGCCCCCTGTAGACAGTGGAGCAAGGGCAAACTGTGTGCCACAAGCAGACAGTACGGCAAGGTCAAACTGTGTGCCACCTGTAGGCAGTAGAGGAAAGGCAAACTGTATGTCACCTGCAGGCAGTAGAGGAAGGGCAAACTGTGTGCCACCAGCAGACAGTAGAGCAAGGGCAAAATGTGTGTCACCAGCAGACAGTACGGCAAGGTCAAACTGTGTGCCACCTGTAGGCAGTAGAGCAAGGGCAAACTGTGTGCCACCAGCAGACAGCACAGCAAGCTCAAACTGTGTGCCACCAGCAGACAGTACAGCAACCTCAAACTGTGTGCCACCAGCAGACAGTAGAGCAAGGGCAAACTGTGTGCCACCAGCAGACATCACAGCAAGCTCAAACTGTGTGCCACCAGCAGACAGTACAGCAACCTTAAACTGTGTGCCACCAGCACACAGTACAGCAAGGTTCAACTGTGTGTCACCAGCAGACAGTACAGCAAGGTCAAACTGTGCGCAACCAGCAGACAGTACAGCAAGCTCAAACTGTGTGCCACCAGCACACAGTACAGCAAGCTCAAACTGTGTGCCACCAGCACACAGTACAGCAAGCTCAAACTGTGTGCCACCAGCACACAGTACAGCAAGGTCAAACTTTGTGTCACCAGCACATAGTACAGCAAGCTCAAACTGTGTGCCACCAGCAGACAGTACAGCAAGGACAAACTGTGTGTCACCAGCAGACAGTACAGCAAGGTCAAACTGTGTGTCACCAGCAGACAGTACAGCAAGCTCAAACTGTGTGCTACCAGCAGACAGTACAGCAAGGTCAAACTGGGTGCCACCAGCAGACAGTACAGCAAGGTCAAACGGTGTGTCACCAGCAGATAGTACAGCAAGGCCAAACTGTGTGCTACCAGCAGACAGTACAGCAAGGTCAAACTGTGTGTCACCAGCAGACAGTACAGCAAGATCAAACTGTGTCACCAGCAGACAGTACAGCAAGGTCAAACTGTGTGTCACCAGCAGACAGTACAGCAAGGTCAAACTGTGTGCTACCAGCAGACAGTACAGCAAGGTCAAACTGTGTGCCACCAGCAGACAGTACAGCCAGCTCAAACTGTGTGCAACCAGCAGATAGTACAGCAAGGTAAACTGTGTACCACCAGCAGACAGTACAGCAAGGTCAAACTTTGTGCCACCAGCAGACAGTACAGCAAGCTCAAACTGTGTGCCACCAGCACACAGTACAGCAAGCTCAAACTGTGTGCCACCAGCAGACAGTACAGCAAGGGCAAACTGTGTGCCACCAGCAGACAGCACAGCATGGTCAAACTGTGTGCCACCAGTAGACAGCAGAGCAAGGTCAAACTGTGTGTCACCAGCAGACAGTACAGCAAGCTCAAACTGTGTGCCACCAGCAGACAGAACGTCAAACGTTGTGCCACCAGCAGACAGTAGAGCAAGGTCAAACTGTGTGCCCCCCTGTAGACAGTAGAGCAAGGTCAAACAGTGTGCCACCTGTAGACAGTAGAGCAAGGTCAAACTGTGTGCCACCTGTAGAAAGTAGAGCAAGGTCAAACTGTGTGCCACCTGTAAACAGTAGAGCAAGGTCAAACTGTGTGCCACCTGTAGACAGTACAGCAAGGTCAAACTGTGTGTCACCTGTAGACAGTAGAGCAAGGTCAAACTGTGTGCCACCTGTAGACAGTAGAGCAAGGTCAAACTGTGTGCCACCTGTAGACAGTAGAGCAAGGTCAAACTGTGTGCCACCTGTAGACAGTAGTGCAAGGTCAAACAGTGTGCCACCTGTAGACAGTAGAGCAAGGTCAAACTGTGTGCCACCTGTAGACAGTAGAGCAAGGTCAAACTGTGTGCCACCTGTAGACAGTAGAGCAAGGTCAAACTGTGTGCCACCTGTAGACAGTGGAGCAAGGTCAAACTGTGTGCCACCTGTAGACAGTGGAGCAAGGGCAAACTGTGTGCCACCTGTAGACAGTAGAGCAAGGGCAAACTGTGTGCCACCTGTAGGCAGTAGAGCAAGGGCAAACTGTGTGTCACCTATAGGCAGTAGAGCAAGGTCAAACTGTGTGCCACCAGTAGACAGTAGAGCAAGGTCAAACTTTGTGCCACCTGTAGGCAGTACGGCAAGGTCAAACTGTGTGCCACCTGTAGACAGTAGAGCAAGGGCAAACTGTGTGTCACCTGTAGGCAGTAGAGCAAGGGCAAACTTCGGGCACCAGCAGACAGTAGAGCAAGGGCAAACTGTGTGTCACCTGTAGACAGTAGAGCAAGGGCAAACTGTGTGTCACCTGTAGGCAGTAGAGCAAGGGCAAACTTCGGGCACCAGCAGACAGTAGAGCAAGGGCAAACTGTGTGTCACCTGTAGACAGTGGAGCAAGGGCAAACTGTGTGCCACAAGCAGACAGCACAGCAAGCTCAAACTGTGTGCCACCTGTAGACAGTGGAGCAAGGGCAAACTGTGTGCCACAAGCAGACAGCACAGCAAGCTCAAACTGTGTGCCACCTGTAGACAGTGGAGCAAGGGGAAACTGTGTGCCCCCTGTAGACAGTAGAGCAAGGGCAAACTGTGTGCCACCTGTAAACAGTAGAGCAAGGGCAAACTGTGTGCCACCTGTAAACAGTAGAGCAAGGGCAAACTGTGTGCCACCTGTAGACAGTGGAGCAAGGGCAAACTGTGTGCCACAAGCAGACAGTACAGCAAGCTCAAACTGTGTGCCACCTGTAGACAGTGGAGCAAGGGCAAACTGTGTGCCACCTGTAAACAGTAGAGCAAGGGCAAACTGTGTGTCACCTGTAAACAGTAGAGCAAGGGCAAACTGTGTGCCACCTGTAGACAGTGGAGCAAGGGCAAACTGTGTGCCACCTGTAGACAGTAGAGCAAGGGCAAACTGTGTGCCCCCAGCAGACAGTACAGCAATGTCAAACTGTGTGACACCTGTAGACAGTGGAGCAAGGGCAAACTGTGTGACACCTGTAGACAGTGGAGCAAGGGCAAACTGTGTGCCACCTGTAAACAGTAGAGCAAGGTCAAACTGTGTGCCACCTGTAAACAGTAGAGCAAGGGCAAACTGTGTGCCACCTGTAAACAGTAGAGCAATGGCAAACTGTGTCACACCTGTAGACAGTGGAGCAAGGGCAAACTGTGTGACACCTGAAGACAGTGGAGCAAGGCAAACTGTGTGCCACCTGTAAACAGTAGAGCAAGGTCAAACTGTGTGCCACCTGTAAACAGTAGAGCAATGGCAAACTGTGTGCCCCCAGCAGACAGTACAGCAATGTCAAACTGTGTGACACCTGTAGACAGTGGAGCAAGGGCAAACTGTGTGACACCTGTAGACAGTGGAGCAAGGGCAAACTGTGTGCCACCTGTAAACAGTAGAGCAAGGTCAAACTGTGTGCCACCTGTAAACAGTAGAGCAATGGCAAACTGTGTCACACCTGTAGACAGTGGAGCAAGGGCAAACTGTGTGACACCTGTAGACAGTGGAGCAAGGGCAAACTGTGTGACACCTGTAGACAGTGGAGCAAGGGCAAACTGTGTGCCACCTGTAAACAGTAGACCAATGGCAAACTGTGTGACACCTGTAGACAGTGGAGCAAGGGCAAACTGTGTGCCACCTGTAAACAGTAGAGCAAGCTCAAACTGTGTGACACCTGTTAACAGTAGACCAAGGGCAAACTGTGTGCCACCTGTAAACAGTAGACCATGGGCAAAATGTGTGCCACCTGTAAACAGTAGACCAAGGGCAAACTGTGTGCCACCTGTAAACAGTAGACCTAGGGCAAACTGTGTGCCACCAGCAGACCAAGTTCAAACTGTGTGCCACCAGTAGACAGTACAGCAAGCTCAAACTGTGTGCCACCAGTAGACAGTACAGCAAGCTCAAACTTTGTGCCAAGGTGGGCAAGGTTTTCTAACTTATAGTAATCACCCTCTACACCTCATTCCTAGTGTTATCCATTGTCGAAGAGAAGACAGTTTCTCTTTTATGTGGATCGCCTTTAGTGCTGCCCTGGTAATAAGTCGGAAAATGTTGGTATATTCCATAAAAATCGATTAATTAGATGTACACGATTTATCAGTGATGTTTTAGTACAAAATATCTGTTTCCTTTAGTAATTTGTATACTACTTGTAATAACAAATTTTGCAAGTTGACCAAACCGAGTCATGTTTGTAAACATCGCATTATCCTGGGCTCACTATTGCAAGGGAATTATTGGTGCATGTGCATTTTTTATTTCGTGTTTGGTATGTTTGGACTTGGGCTAAATGTAGTACCAGTGTACACCTTGCATGTGTAATGTTCAGAGTCATTCAGTGAATTCGGACATGAAACGAACAAGAAAATGCATTTTTGATATTTTTATTACTAACAACTTTATTGTAACACTACATAGCACAGCTTATGCAGGCATTCATATATCTAACATACAAAACAAAATTGAAATCTTCCAGAATGAGAATAACATAAGATTAAAATAAAACTAAAGCAGATATTGAAATGTTATACACCAATAACCACATAAGATTCCTGTGTAACACAGATAAGATATCCACATTAAGAGGCATGGTGATAGAGACCATTGCGGGAAGCAAAACATAATGCAAGAGAATACAATGGTCTAGTCGGCTAAGAATGTTGTGAAACACAAAGAAATTATGTATTACCCACACTGCTGGGGTCCTACTGAAGCATTATGCCTAATCCTGAAAATAATATACCAGTCTGTTTTCCAGTGCCATTATCACACATCCCTACACTAAAGTAAGTTTCGAACATTCTTCTATTGTTAAATTCAGCTCTAAAATGACATTTCAAATGAGCAGAACTTTGAATATTTTCATCAAGTAACTTTTGTCTGCAGAATTGCAGAACCCTGAACCCACTACACAGGAATTATACAAGTTACCATGTATGTTTTTTTCATAAATAGTTAAAACTATTACAGTTGACAAATCCAGTTTATGTTTGTAAATTCCTAACTGTTGTATGGCAGGTCATTTCTAAATTTATTATGCCACCAAGATAAAAATAAAGCTTTACTTTCGAAATTGCTTCTAAATGAACACATGTAATTTTAATAATCCTAGCCTTTCAATAATTATTAGCTATATATACATCTGGCTCCGATCTCCCGAAGCATCTCAAGTAGAAATCTCAGCTCAAATTGAGATTTTGCTTAAATAATAAATTTGAGATACATCAGGAAGTTTGTGATCTTGAGATTTTACTGCAATAAACTCAGAATAATGTGTCGGTTTTGGGATGCAAATTTTGAATCCATACTCCCATGGTAATTATTTTAAAGATGAATGACAATACCGGAATGTGAGATGAAATTTAGCTCAAATTGAGATGCTTTGGGAGATCGGGACCTGGTTTGATTACACACTTGAATGCAGAACTTACTATTAAATATAGATAGTATACAATATGTACTTATGTAATGGACATAAAATGCTCTACAATAAAAATTACCTGGATTTCTACATTATAACATAACAAATTTCTCAATAGCTTAGAATAAAAAGTGATGAACTTTAATAAAATAGTATTATTCTTTTACCATTATTTAATTGAAAACAATTTATTTCAATTATCCCTATTCCAACTACAGTGCCCACCAAAAATAAGTATACAGTAAATAATTGTTGCAAAATTAAACTTGGTTAAATTATTCAATATCTGTTTATCAGACGGTCACAATTATTCTAGTTTCTGAAACTACGATTACTAAATGAGTCAAAATAGAGATAGAAATAAAGATGAAGATGTTCGGAACTAAAACAACCATGTGATCAAAAGGGCTGAATTTTCCATCTTTTTGTGACAAAGTTATCATTCAAGAGGGACGAAGAAACTTTAGATTTTGCATCTAGGGTACCAATTAATGTATGGCCTTTCCATTTAATAAACACAAATATTCCTTTTCTTCAAATACATTGTTGCTTCACTGTTCTGCAAATAGTATTATTACAGGCAAGTAAGTAGACAAATAACACCTGTATACTTATTTTTGGTGGGCAGTGTATGTACAAGAAATGTTAAGCGATTTTAACATGCACTCATAGCATGAATTCCGGTTAAGGGGAAGTAAGTCTTGTAGCACCAATGTTATATCCATAACCTATATACACAGTTATCCTTCTTGCCTCGAAAAAATTCAACATTTATGTATTTTAAAGTGCATGAAGCAGTTGACTCAAGCTCCAGTTTCAAAACTATATACCCTCAATGTTAATAATGCCTTCTTCAATGTTTAATTGAATGCCTCATAAGTTGAAAAGACAATTTAATAATGAAGTGCTTCTGCTGATCAAAGCCAAACTATTCCAGCTATAGTAGACCATGGTAAATACAGAGATTGAGAACAAAAACTATCTCACTTTGGCCTTGAACAAACAATCAAGGTTTTACACATAACCAAATAGTATGTTTTATATATACATTCACATTAATCAACTTTGTTTCCAATCAACATACTCTTTTATTTTGCAGTCCGAGTGGATACAAGTACATGCTTAACCCTGTATGGCCTTTTATAAAAAATTCAGCACCACCTTATATTTCCCCTTATACTAGTTCTGCCTTGCGAAGATCATGATAGGTAGGTATACATAACGCCAAAAGAAATTCACTGCTTAGATTATCATCCAATTTCTTCTTTAATTAAGAGACAGCCGAAATACATTTTCCAGAGTTCATATTTAAATCATTTTACTCTTTCTCTTCCGTTTCTTAGTTCCGCAACATTTCATGAAAGCATATTGCTTTTTTACAGATTTGACTGATTATTGCTAAAGCATTTGCTAGGTGATTCAAATGATAATTTAAAAGCAAATAAAACATGTTGATACGGTTAGACAACTTGGAAGTAGACATGGGGGTGATAATATAGGAATTCATTTACCCTGGCCTAACGGATACCTACACTGCTCACCAAAATTAAGTAAACAGTTACAAAATTAAACTTGGAAATATAAGTACTCTGAATTAAAATAACCATGTGAACATATAGACTGAATTTTCCATCTTTTTATGACAAAGCTACCTTTCAACCTTTCATTTGGCTGGGGGCATTCAGCTTGGAGCTCGGTCATTCAGCTGAGGCTCTCGGCTTGGTGAGGCTGATTTTGCAGGGAATTTGTTTTTGGCATTATCCATGTTTTCCTCTGACTCTGTGGCCACCCTGGGAAATTACCTCTGTATACTTATTTTTCGTGGGCAGTGTATGATACATTGTATTAGAAATCCAATTTCAGCAAAATAAGAGTACATACATATTTTTCACTAACTCTTAAAATATTTGCAAGGCAAGAGTGCAAATTTACAACAAACCATTAAATGATCTTTTACTTAAAAGTTTCAATGAATTAAAAACAAAATAGTATATTTATGACATAGACCATTTAAAACATTGACACATATGATAAATAAAGGCTATATACAAGATGAACACATCCAGATCTAACTAAAACACTTAAAAGTGACAAATAAGTGGAGATAAATGGTGATGTAACATGCAATAGTTCTAATGTGCTGCCACTTGATGTCCTTGTGCAGCATTTGTTGACTGTACACCGGGCAATGGTCGGCGGAACAGTAAAACATGTGGTTCTGTAAATATATAATAACAAATGGTTACAAAATGTCAGACACACTTTTAGCGTGATTAGCCCAGAGCTACAGTTAAGCTGGGTATTGGGGTAATTACCCAATTAATTTTCTTAAAAACCCAATAGATTTTGAGAGGAGGGAGTAAGTAAAAGCAAAGACAATCTGAAATACCCAAATAGAAAATGATGTTATAGTGAAAAATAGTACATAAAAGATCATTTACCCTATGAGTTTTATTAAATACCCAATGAAAATTTGTCAAAACCAATTAAAATTGAAACTTGGGGGTAAAATACCCAAAGGACTAAAACCTTATCTGTAGCTCTGTTAGCCACATTGAAATATTCACAAATTTCGATATAAAAACTATATACAGAATTTCTTCAATTTTTTTCGTCAAATTGGGTCACTGATTCTGACACTATAATTTGTGTAGTTTTATTATTGAACTGAAACATGTTCATATTCATTTTCTTAGTTAAAAAGTTGCCCTCAAGTTGGTGTGGTTCAAAATGAAATATTCTAAAAAAGTTGTTTTTCAAACTTCCATTCATCATCATAATCCACCTTGGACACAAAAAATGTATGTCTCTCACAAAACACCTTAACTTTGGCAGTATTCATCCTGAAATTCCTGACAATATGCACAGGCTTGGTACCAACTATTCATATGAAGTTACATTGAAATTCAACCAGTGTTTCAAGAGCACAAGCGTGGAAAAACTTATTTCTAATCCTTAAAGGGACATAACTCCGGTAATAATCATCTGATCAGAAATCCTGACAATATTATACAACTAGGCTTTAATATAATAAATACCAACCATTCATGTCATATTTCATTGAAATCTGACCAGTGGTTAAGGAGAGCAAGTGCCGACAAACTTTAAAACAAGAGGATAAGCACAAAATCAACATGTCTCCTCCCAATATATGTGGGAGACACAATTATGATGAGTCGGTGTATTCATCTACATATTTACTACTGTGATGAGTTGGAAAATTAATACCATTTTGGTAGATAAGTATAATACCAGGGGTGTGGAATTCCTATGTCCGACTTGCCCAACTTGGGCTTTTTTGCTAGGGGGGGGGGGGGGGGCAAGTAGATTTTTCCTTTCAGCTTGCCCATGGGCAAGTGCAAAATTATCACTAGAAAATAATATTAAGTGCCCTATTTTACCTTCACTAAAACAATCCCTAAATTATTGACTGAAAAGGATTTAATTACTTACACATTTAATTAAACATAGTACTCTAATCCTTGTAAAGGTAATTAAATAAATGAAACTGAAATTTTGTGTTTTCCTGGGCAACTAGATTTAGTCTTCAGGCAGGTAGATTTTTCTACTTCCTCTATAATATTAACAACCAACAGAATAGTTAATACCAAGTCCATGAAAAAAGAGAAAAATATTAAATAATTTGATTACAAAAATAGTTGCCCACAGGAATTTCAATGGGTAGCAGTGAGCACTCAATCAAAACTTCTTTTTTTTATCACATCCATAACATACAAAGGGACATGATCATACCAAATTCATACAAAACAGTGAACTGAGTTCACTCCCTTTCTGCAGTTTACCTGGTGTGTGAACCATATAATGTATCCAGCCAGGAGATTGTTGTACTCCTAGATTTCTCCACTCTGTCTCAGTCATCAGGTGATTTTTAGGAACAAGTTTGGATATATCTGGTGGCAAAATAACATGCCTGAAAAATACAAACAAACATCTGTAGGAAATCACAGGAAAGGTGTACATGTATCACACAGAGCTACGGATAAGCTGCATATTGGGGTAATTGTAATACCCAATTAATTTTCTTAAAAACCCACTAGATTATGAGAGGAGGGAGTCAGAAAAAGCAAATAGAAAATGATATTATAGTGAAAATAGTACATAAGAGACCAATTACCCAATTAATTTTATTAAATACCCAATTAAAATTTGTCAAAGCCCAAATAAAATTGAAACTTGGGGTAAAATACCCAATTGTCTAAAACCTTATCAGTTGCTCTGATCACCAATGAGAAACTAAATGCAAATTATAAATAACATGTTTAATCAACCACAGCACAAGAGCAATAACTCTCGTATTCAGTTTATCTTACAATATGGGTCTTGAAGTAATGCATATTTAGCTCGTTAAATGCCATTGCACTATCCAACATTTCATGATAACCATGACTCGACGCATATATAATGTGTAGGTTGGACAATGTATCCCAGCGCTTCCTGTGTTGAATAGGGCTTATCATCACACATATCACCATCATCATCAGAATTGTCAACATCATTCTCAGCCCGCAACTCCCTCAAAATGGCTGATGTTGAAGTTGCTTTTCCCACCTTTTTAGTTGAAAACCACTAACCTACACCAATTGTCTCAAGATACAACCTTGTAATTTGTTTGTTCACTGACCCAACTGTTTTCATTAGTGTGAACGCTTGACAAAATTAAGTGTATAAATTATGGTCATTGAATGGATTAAATTTTTAACTCCACGGGCGGGATTTTAAGTGGTCGTTTAATGGAGAAATCGCTTAATAGAGGTGGTCGCTTGTACAGGTTCTACTGTATATATCAAACTGAAGCGGGATATGGGACATTTTCTTAAACCTTCTTAAGACTTTACAAACATTTGATTGGGTGATCTATCCGATACTTACATAAATGTAGTGCTTTGATAATATTTACTCAGCGTTGCCATGTCCTTAGAAGATGATCAACAATTAATATTTTCTTACTTACATTAAGCAACCTTGCTACAAACGATATTCTGGATTTCCAAATAAATTCCGAATTTCGACAAAGTCGCAGAATTTATACAAGCAGTTAAGAGTGGAAGCCTCAGTCTATTGAACTGACTGAGAGATCACATCATCATACCTATACTCATACTTGTCATCTGTGTATTTCTCTGAGTAGGATATCTGATCAATCGGCATGATGAATGTTTGAATGTGTAAATCTGCAATCAGAATAAAATCATGTAACTCAAGAATTAATAGCAAGAATAAATGGACATTAGGCCTAAAATAAAATATTGTTTGTTTGACCTTTACCTACCTACACAAATAAATTGCCCCTACTCAAATAATTATATTGCTCTCCTAAGGAAAAAAAAAATTTTAATTTCTTATCTGACAAGACCAGAATGTTTACAAGACCAGGAACCTATTTTTCTGTGTATTGTATTACCTGCAATTCTTTAGCGACTAGTTACTGTTGTTAATAGAGGTTTATATAACAAGTGTAATGTGCCGGACGGATAGACACCAACAAATCCCGTCAGTGAAACGCTAGCTCACCACTAAGGGTGATTTGTTGGCCTTATATATGCCATTCTATTTTAATGACAACCTACAAGGTTTTACTTTGTGCATAATTATCCAATTACCTCCCTTTATGCACCCAACAACCGTTACACAAGCACACATTTGACAGAGCATCTACAAACAGTAGCTAGTATTAAGTAACCAGCTTTCTGTAATAAATAAGACTATAATACAGCTCAGCAACACAAAATCTACACAGTTAAAATATTTTTTTTTTATTTAACTACCTAAATCCAATGAAAATGTATTAGTCGGTAAGGGCCAAACCAACAATATTTTATTTCAGGTCTTACTCCTATTAAAATCATAATAATTTATCGCCCTTGGTCGGTAAAATTGAATAATGATGCTAAGCAAAGGGTGTCTATATCAACGTAATAACATTAATAGTTAATTAATACTGATAGATATTGTACAATTGGCCCTAAAGCAAACATTTTACAATTAAAAGGACAGCAATATCAAGATTATTGATGAAGTATAACCTCCACTTGTTTAAAGAATGTTGCCATTACTGTAAAGTTTCAAGTCATTAACCAGGTCAAGCCTTTAAAGACTGTTAGAAATTTGACCTAGTACTAACAGTGTTCTCTACTTCGGGGGACAGGACTTGGGCAGGGGTGGCTTATATCAAAGATCTTCCAACAAAAGTAACATCATCAGAAACAAGACTTTTCACAGACGATAGTCTCTTCTTCCGACACATCCAGACCAACAAGGATGCAGAACTCCTAAAAGTGGACCTTGCAGTACTGTAGAATTGGGAGAGTGATTGGCAGATGAAATTCTATCCCGAAAAATGGGAAGTCATCCATAATTGTAAGAACAAGAGATACCTATATCAACACACATTAAAATTTTCATGGATACATTTTATCAACTGAAGAAGACAGCAAATACCTGGGAATTGCCATCAACAACCTAACTTGGACCAAACACATCAACAACAAACACAGCAGAAAAGGGGAACAAAACACTCTGCTTCATACGACACAACTTAACAGACTGTACACCCAAGGTCAAGGCAGCAGCATACAGAACCATGGTGAGGCTGATCGTGGAATATGCATCTACAGTCTAGGATCCAGTTACAGACCAAGTAGACAGATAAGCTGTCTGCAAGTGGCTGCTTAAAATTCTGACGGTCCAGCCACTACAGACAGACACTAACTAGACCAAAACACGGTCGGAGATTGCGCACGTTTTTTAAGCGCACTTTCAGCTCTTAAAAAATATATGAAAACGTCAAACCACTATGTAATATATAGCATGAATACGAAGAATGAACCTTTATCTCGCGATAGACACCGATAACATTTTAAAAAATGCACAGCAACGTGTCCATCCGACAACTGAAACACGACTATATCGCAATTATGACCTCAATTTCAGCCATCGTTCTGGTTGTTATTGTTTGCGTCAAACGTCATTCGCTTATCGACCAATCAGAATACTCAGAAATTGGCGCGCTCGATTTCTAACAAACGGACACGTTAAAAAAAGTAATCGAGTCGAACCTTTAAATGAGCTCGATTAAAGCTAAAACACAGAAAATTAACGAACAATTGTAGTGAAATTAAGATGATTTTGTTAGAAAACGACAAACAAACAAAAAACACCACGAGTGATCGCTTTTTAGGCTCGTTTTAACGATTCGAATAATGTTCCGGTCGAATCCGGTCAGTACGGATAACGGTCTTTAAACTTGCACTGTTTACATGAGAATTACGGACACGGTGCGCGCTGGTTTTTTTATTGTTTTTCTGATTATAACAGCCAATTATACCAGGTATTCAACGGGTTTCGTGTTCTTTTATTGTATTTAACATGTAGAGCCGAAAAATGACAGAATTTGGCTTAAAATGCTAATTTCATGAAAATTTAAAATGCACCGGATTTTGGGCACTTATGGTTTCGACGCTTATACAGGCATCCCTGTATAGATTGCGTCGAAATGGTTTGACTACAGACCAAGTTGCTCACACCCTGGAACAGGTCCCGCTGAAAGGCAGCGCGTGGAAGAGTCTACACGTGCGGTCTAAAGAAGCAGGCGACAAATAGCAATATCACTGTCGACGCAAAGGTTTCTTACCCGAAACAATTCATATCCCCGTGGTATTGGAAATGGCGCACTTAACAGTTTACGTCGTTATTTTGTTATAAATATAAAACGTTCGTAATTAAAGTGATTGAGCAATGATAGGGCAATTCAATGGGAACATGTTGACACTAAATATCAATAGTCAATTCCATCAATGCATGTTGTATGACCATTACAATGAGGACACACTCGGCTTATTATGTCAGGTCAGAGTGATATGAAATGGCGCACCTATCCTGTAGGTCCCTAATGGTAAAAAAATAAAAGGATTCATGATGTAGTTGTTTCCAATTTTATTTTATGGCTATATAGTCCATTTTTATATAATAGTTAGCTTACTTTGTATACTTCTTCTTAGATAATAAATCAATAATTAGTATCGAGACAGAATTGCACTGGTTACTAATTGCCATTATACTTTTTGAGTCACCAAGACAACTTGAAGATGTCCAAACAAGTGTTAAATCATCTATTACTGTCATGTAAGAATCATTCATGGCATCTGCATAGTCTGATCTGTCACCAACTTGACTTGGGAATGCCGAAAATATCAATGACAGTTAATATTAACAAAATTTTCGAAACATATTATTTCAGATTTTGGCTAGTTTTTTCAGTTTTTCTTAATAAGAAAGTTACATCCTTCTGGACACCATTTCCTGTGTTTGACAGTGTGTAGGACATTTTAATCATGTTACATGGTGTTAACATGGATGCCAGTGCTCTTTACAAAAACAAATTTGAAGTTAAAATTTCATTTTACAAATTTGTGGGATTACGATATTTGAGGAATAAAGTGACATAAGAAAATAACAACAAATATGGGTACAGCATACCTTTCGAGTTCTAAAAGCACCAAATTTTACTTTGAACATTGTTTATTTGCATTACAGACCAAAACCATACATCCTTCCAAAAATATACTGGAAATGTATGTCATTTTGGGTCTTAAACTCAAGAAAAGACGACTAATCTCAGGTGCGCCATTTCTGATACCGCGCCACAACCCATACCACCACGATACTCTGCCAAATTCGTAGTTAGTGAAAAAAAATCAGAAACAAAATGTTAGCGTAGGCACATCTTTGTAGTTTACAAACTCACTAGTCTATGGTACATCATACAAATGTTGAAAACGATTGTTCATAAGATTTGTGTTATTTCATTTATCAACAAACCCTGAGGGTCATGAATGAATACGAGAAAGCAAAAAACACTATCGCGAAAACTCATGACAACATTTTCAATCGGATAATACTACTCATCAAGAAATAATATACGATTGACAACCATCGTGCAGTGAACAGACAACATATTTACCCTAATATTCTGTAAAAACAGTATACAAAAGATCGTTAAGACTGTGAATTTGGTCAATAAACTGGCAGTATTTGTTTGTTTTGATTCTGGCGCGTTCTTTTCAAACGGTGTTTATCGTAATAATAGCACAACGTGGAAACGACATTTGAAGGTTTACGAGGTTATACACCACTAAAATGATAAAAGGTCAGATAGAGTTATTTCCCCTGATTAACATTTGAGAATGCAAATTGCGCTGAAGAGTGCACGGGTGCATGGTATTATTAAACTTTGTAGTAAATTGCAATACTATATAGCATAGTACGGCATATTATTTACTGCAGTACATTGATCCGTCGGAGCATATCACTTCCATTTGTTTGTTCTTTTTTTAGTGCAGACAACTAATCCAGACGGAAAACGAAACTACCTACATTGTTTAGATAAAATACAGGATTGAGTAGAATATTTTATATTTGCTACTTAACGTCATTGAAATAATCCTGTATCAGAGAGGAGCCGAATAATTCTCGGAAAATAAAATAATTCAGTAAAAATAATTCGGAAAACCATGAAATTGTGTCTAAATATAGTACAAAATGTGACATACATGTACTTTCGTTTTCATTATTTGTTACAGAATACAGACATACTGACCAGTACATAAACACAAACGTATTGACTTTTGATAGCATGTCAACGAAAAAGTTCGATAGTGATTATAGCTCATATCAAGTGTCAACGTTTATAATAAAATCGCAGTGATTTTTATTTCAAATACAGTAATATTTTTACTAGTAACTACATGTAGTATATTTACTTCGGAGCTTACTACAGAGGCGTCGCGACTGGGGCGGCAGGGGTGGCGATCGCCGCCCCAATATTTCAGCGAGCAACGGCATTTTTTTTCATACAAATATACATAATCTTAATTTTAGCTGAACATTGGAGAGGCAAAACGGCGAAAAAAGGGCTAGGGGTTTCCTTCCTTCCTTCTAACATAACATATGTCGATGATGACATCTTGTTAATTATGTATCACAAAGGTGTGAAAATGTGCGGTATAGATATACATGTATCTAACTGTCACAGTCCGTTAATCGTCGTGGTGATAATTGGATTACCGACAAACGCAAGTCATAATTAAAACAACTTTGAATTTACCTGTATTTACTCAAAATCGCAGAAAAAAATAATGAAAATTTAATTAATTCCTCGAAATATCTTGTAGCTAATCAGCCTCATAACTTCAATTTTCCTAGGGTTCATTTTGGCAAAATAAGCAGATTTAGCTCAGTGGTAACGCACTGGGCTGTCAATTCAGAGGTCGTGGGTTCAATCCCTGGCATCAGAACTTGACGCTATATGGCCGTGTGGTCTGCAAAGTATCTGGAAGTGCCAGGAAGCTGTGTATCGGTGCTATACACCGGGCACATTAAAGAACCAGATTGTCTACTTAGTATTCGAAAAAAGAGCTAGGCGCACTTTTGCAGCGCCGGACATGCCTGTATCTAATGTCTCTCTCTCCCTGCAGGGGCTTTCTTCGGTCAGATCACGCTGTATCTGCACTGGTAGCGGATGTACCTGCGCCCTTGTGCCTTTGAACGTGCGTTCGCATGAAAAGGGCGCTATATAAATCTGGTATATTATTTATTTTAAAGTCGCCTGAACTTCATTCATTCAATGCTGGCTGTTTTACGGACCACTCTTGGCTTCATTACGATGAGATATGTACGATGTCTTCGAAGTTTGAGTCTACATGGACTATTTATATCTATTTCTCTTTTGTATCAACGATTAAATGAAAATACTGCACAACTACTAAAGAGCAACGCCCTTTGGGAGATGCAACTATAGATCGTTGTTTAAAGGTTGTTACTCTACAGAGGTTATATTGACGATAAATATCGGCTTACGGAAAGTTTGAATTTGATGCTCCAGAACAATAATCTACTCACAACAATCTGAAATTTTCATCATTCAGAATACACGATAAAGGTCATGGAAAGTCACGGAAATGGCCCCATTTATGCTTTAGTTTATAAAAAATCGTACATACAGTGAGGGGACACCCCTCCCTTCGAACCCTCCCCGCCCCCGCCCCCAATGTTCGTGAGCGCGCGACGCGCCTGTACTATATACATGTAGATATCGATATGTCTATACATAGAGAACATATTGAACGTGAGATTAGTCATTATTACAAGAATAGAAAATGATGAGCGGAAAATACAATTGTGATAAGAATAGTAACATGATTCAAACTTTCGTTTTGCCCACAAGCGAAGAACTTGCCACTATTACGTTGGATTCTTCTTCTTTCGTATACGGGACAGGAATCCATCAACTTGAGTGTATTACACAGTGCTTTGGAATAAAACTTTAATATAATAGTTGAAACAGTACATGTGACATAAATGTTAGTCGTTGCAAGAAATGTCGCTGGACAAAGCCAGACAGGTGACACGGAATCAGAACTTGACGACTCTTCCAAGAATATGATTGATATTGAAGGTAAGTACACGAACATAAACATGTTTATCTTGGTAGTCAATGTTTTAACGAGCTATATACATGTAGAGGAGAGGAGGTGTATGTGAAATAAGGTGATTTTATCTAAACACATAAACAAATCAAAGCACTGAAGTCATTGGAAATTTGTCGAGTCTGCACCAAATCAACACTGTAAGTTGTTGCACAAAATGTGAATTCAGAATTTGATACCAATGTCTTCTAATATCTTCGAGTATATGGGAATCATCAATTTTATTGTAAATGAGCTGAATGAATCTTCATGGTATCCATAAATGTAACGAATTTATAATGATGATGACCGGGCGACCCATCATGGGCGAGGACTCCCAGAAGAGGTTTGTCATTAAGTTTTTGTGTGCATGATAGAAAATATGCCCCAGTTCCAGAAGCATTCCGTGTTTTCAGCGTGCATGGTGTCCGAAAGACTGTTCTTGAATTTAGATATATTGGTTGGCTAACACTGAAAATCATTCATGTTTTTATCAGACTGGAGCCGGGATCGAACCCACCATACATTGTATTCGGATCAGCCACCAGTAGCTCTTACCACAGGACCACTTGATCACCTTTACTCGGTATATAATATAATGTGTTGCAATTAGATTGGTCGATAAAGTATATGGCAACGACATAATTATTACGTCATTTCTGGTTAGAGCGTAAATTCAGTACAGGTAGGCTAACCAATAATACTAACACTTCGTTTCTGGAATCTCAATTTTGCAAGTTAACATTGTTGTTTGTTCTGGCCACTTGACATACAAATACGCGTACGTGTATTTCAGTGAAAGAAGAAAATGAAAGAAATGTTAAATATCCCCTTAAAGATGAAGACACATCAGAGACCATTGAAGTGCTCAATGCGGTCAATGATTTGACTAAAGATATTGATAAACTCAATATTGGGGCACTAGATGATGCTGATGAGGAAAACACGTATCAGGAACGAGGTCCTATTGGCGGGGTTCCTGTATACTCTGGTCAGACGAGCAACAAAAGTATCCCGGTTGGACCAATGTGTATCTACATGTCCCCACAGGTGACGTACCAAAACCAGGTTGCCGTGAAGGGGAATCGTAGGACTCTGGATGAACCAGAAAATCAACCAAATAAATTTTTCCGACCTCCAGCTGATTATTGCGATCTTAGCAGTCAACCAGGCTTTCAGTTTACCAATCAGAGTAATGTTGCTCGGTGTTTCACTGGTACCAACGATCTGAGCCAAGGCCCGGCACAAACGGTTATTGACAATCAACAGTTTGGGACAAAGGGGAATCCAACTTTTGATTATTCTCCGATGACATCTGTACAGGAGATGTACGCCAACAACTTCATTGCTGACGGCCTTCTGGATGAAATCGATAGTAGACCATTACCTATTTCTGAATGTAACTTGCCAAATACGACTGTTGATCAGTTCAGTAATAATTGTGATCAGACATTATTAAACAACACGAGCGTTAAAGAAATAAGACATATTTCTGATCAGATCAGTGGGTTGGACTCTGATACTGAAAGTCAAAGCCCAACAATGCACGAATTGCCACCATCAGTTGAAAGTGGTCATGGACAGAGCCCCACACTTAGCCAGCTATATCCTGTCACATCTTCTCCTGCATATCCGGGAGTTACTTCCCCTGGAAGTTATAGAGTTAC
The DNA here is from genome assembly GCA_947247005.1 of Spisula solida. Classification (NCBI taxonomy): domain Eukaryota; kingdom Metazoa; phylum Mollusca; class Bivalvia; order Venerida; family Mactridae; genus Spisula; species Spisula solida. The sequence goes on along the minus strand of OX365947.1, from coordinate 35,299,761 downwards.
ACCATCACCTGCTAACTCATCGGGATATGGAAGTCAAGGTCAGTCGCAGTTAGACGATGGAGAAAATGAATTACTTGATGATGCTATGGCTTTTATCGAAGCTGACATGCACTTTGATGAAATTACAAAAAACAAGCAGCGACCAGCTTCTGTTTCTGGACAGCAACATGTACTGTCACCGACCATTGTAAACAGCGGAATAGATGGACCAACAGGATTGAACCAAACTAAAAAAACACCGCCTACAAACATGGTACAAGAACCAATAATTATGGCACCAAATCAGACGGCACTAATGCCTGGTCAGATGTTACCATCACCCATGTCATACCCTGTGACAACAGCGAATGTATCTGCTCCACAACATATTCAGAAGTCTCAGAAAAGCCCAAAATTATTCCTATTTGTAGTACAATCCACCCCTGATCAACAAACACAGAAGACGCCTGTCACGCAGTTTAAACAAATACTTCCGAAGCCCTCACAAACAACACCTGCTCTATTTACCACTGCAGAAGGAAATACCACTGGTAGTAAATCAGATGCTACCATGTCACCTAACAGAAATATACGCAACAACAGGACCATATCACTGTCGAATGCACAAGGTAAATTAGTTGTTTGACACTTAAGATTTTTGTTCTGTAAACTTGACAATAAGGAGTAAACTATCATTGTTTGTTTTTCAAGAAACGCAATACCACAGAAGCATGAACTATTTGGGGAGCTAAAGGGGATGATAATTCAGGAATTCATTTATTATTTCTATTTTTGTTTTGCCATTAGTTTTAATAGAATTTGTCGTTGGTTTTCTTCAGCTCCTCAACAAAATAAGTTGTTAGAGAGTGCCCGGCGAAAAGTAGCAGCTATACCTAGAGATGACCTAACGAAATCTGACAATGAAGGAGATACGTAAGCATACTAGTATACCTATGTATTCCAATCATCCTACTCACACACGTACCTGTCCAAATAGTTTAACTAATAACAGTCAGTATAATCTACATGTTAATGAACATCTGAATAATACTAGGTACATGTGTGTTCAATAATAATTATACTGTATAATGTTGCTGCAATCATAAAACAAAGACATCAAAACATATAATCAACAAAATTAATATTTGATTTATTTCCTTCAAACTACTCTCCTCCGCATTTGCACATGTTTACAAGACTTAGTGTGTTAACCAATTTTTGAATGCGTTAACCCATTAACCATTTACTGTTATTCTTTAAAAACCTTTTACGACTTTTTAACGACTGTGAAACTACATTTTTGTATGTCTTTCTGGTCATTTTACAGCTGAAACTTGGTCATTCAGCTTTTTGACAGCTGAAACTGCGACTTTCGGCGGTTGATTACCGGTACTTTTTTATTGTCCGGTTGTGTGTAAGGCAATGTGGTCAATGTTGTTTAAATATTTTTGGTGTTCGGCTGTTTTAGTTGAGTGCTGCCTTACCTGTCCGATTTCTTACCATCTTGGCATCTTCTACATGCCATTTTACTAGTATAATTCTACAACTCTCTTGTGACCTGTCCGGAAAAGATCATATTGGTCAAGAAGTTGTGATTGTATTGTTTGTATTGCCTCTAATAGTCGGGAGTCCATACGGAGAAAATATGACGAGCCATGGCATCGGAGAGTAGAATATGGCATCCATGCTATATGTTATCTTTGATATGTGTGCAATCTGAAACGACCGGATGCCATCCGTGATTTTGCCTCGTTTTCTCAGAATTAGGTCAAAGGTCAAATGAGTGCATTTTTTATATATCTCCCTCAAAATATCATTATATCTCTGTCAGTTTTCGGTCAAAAATTTTACAAATGGTATCAAAATGAAGCTAATGCACTGGGCTATTAATAAAAATAACTTTTTATTAATTCATGCATTTTTATACTCATGAATATTGATGAGAACACCTAAAATTAGCAATATTTTTCATAAAAATTCGACGTGTGTGAACCATCTATTTGATATAATGTCGTCATTTTTGCTATTTGAAAGCCTAAATAATTCATATTTAATGGTGATACACTAAGCTATTGATATGTTAACTTGACACTTACCTTCTCAATGATTTAAGGGCACACGTTTGCTTAAAGCGGGTGGGGGTTAAAATGACACATGAACCCAAACTAACATAATAGCGTCAACAGTATTATAAATAAGTAATATTGTGTTTGCAGTGATTTAAATGGGATTACAAGTAACAACTATTATATTGGTTTTGAAATGTACCAATTCATTTAAAATATGTCAACATTCGTTTAAGGAGGAATGAGCTACCTAAACGTAGGCATACACGTGAGCTGCAATTAGTATTTCGAGTTTAGTATGATAAATAAGAACAAACATAAAACTAGGTTCAAATTATGCTTTAGGGATATAAAAAGATGATGATAATCAAAATGATATTGCAAATTGTTCATACACTTTTACTTGTTCCTTTGTAAAAGCTCAAAATAGATGGGGAATGGTTCATTTTAAAGCATGAATACTGTAACATTATATTATATTTCCATACAGCACCAGATTAATTCATGTCTTGTTTAAATTAGAATGAATATAGAGTTAAAGCATGCCTTTCGTGTTATAACATCTACAGAGTATCGAGAAACAGCAGGTACCAATGCCCGTCCGTGGGAATTTGATCATTAAACACAAGGTGCATATACCCCCTTAAGTGCTTAAGACAATAACGTTCTTGGCAATTTTAAACTATGAATCTATACAGAAAACGCCACAAATCATTCATGAAACAATAGTGTATATATGTACAAATAAGACAAGTTACAATGTCGCTGTTTAGTTTTAGATTGGTTGTGAATTACTGTGGATATATTAGCACGTGAATTTACAAACACCTTCTCAGTTCAATGCAAGTAGTATGAAGAATTTGTTGATCACGTCTTGATTTCTGTATTCATTATGGATGCATCGCGGCTGGTATCCGTATACAAGTGCCTGGTTGGTAGTTTTCTCTTGCGGTGTGCAGTTCGAGCGCATCACTTCACATCACTGGTGGAGCAGTGACCTAGAGGTAGGGAGGCGCGCTTCGGGTCGAAAGGTCCCGTGTTCAATCCCCGTCTCGACCACTGCTCAAATTTCTCTGAGCAAGAATAACCCACATGCTCCACTCAACCAAGGTGTGAATTGATGCCTGTTATGGCGATGTCTATACATGTTCGATAGTTCTGGGCGCCGCTGATAGATGTTGGCTGCACACTCACCAGGAGAGAAGTAGTCTCCCCAGGGAAACTCGAACACAGGGTTCCTTAGGTGGCCCAATGACCAGGGAAGTTAAAATGTCAAAGGGTGGCTGAACTGCTGAAAGCAGCCCTCGAATATTAGTAACTTAACTTCTTTTTTAACTTCTTGGCGGAAGTATTTCAAGCCTTGTTTTATAGAGCTTTAACAAACAGGAGTCATTAACAAGTTTGTACAACTCTCTGTCTCATCTGAATGTACGTCTCTTCTAATATCCAACAGAAGTTCATATCTTTTCAAGCCGAATAATAGTTTCACATCCCGTCAAAGAGAGAAACCCAACAATGATACGGTAGTCGTTTGGGGACATGTTCTGAGAATTATATGTACAGTACACAGTTTGGTTTTCTTTGATGGCACAACTTTCATACAGACTTGAATATTTGAATGTCCCAGATGGTGATTCTATATAAACATCTATATCATGCCATCCGATAATTATTTTAATACCCTTCATACTCTTCTTTAGCAAGTATGCAAACTAGGTTTGACTACAAATCAACACCAGAGAGACACAAGTCATACTTCAGACCTTTGCTGAAGACTTATACATTGATCAGGTTGACAACATTATTATACTTAATAGACAAACATAGCGAACCTTTTTTGATCAACATTATATAGATTACGTCAAGTTTGGAAAATCTAAACAGTACAACCAAACAACAAAGTTGCGAATCTGCGAATATATCAAGCAAATTTAAGCTAACATGAAAATACTCATGTCAAGTTTCCACAACGGAACGGCTACCTACGACAAATCTGAAAAATATTTTGGCCCAAATAGTTTTAACATATTATATCTTGACAAATTCTACCTGTCTCATTCAACTATTATCAGACGTAGGCTTCCGGTAACTGGGACAATTCCCCAGAACATATGTCGGGGCTATGCCAAGGTACACGATGCGAACTTATCAGAGATAAGGAATTACACATTTGTCTATGTCTCTCGATACTACCGATTTTCTTGCAGAACCTGATCCCAACACATCCCTAATTTCCATCGGGAGTAAATCATCGTGGCAGTTGGACAAACGTATAACTTCAGGACAACTCGGGAGTCATCCGATCACTCACGATGACCCAAAATGTCTCATGACATACCCGAAGTTTCCATTCAAAATTGTAATCCCGAGACCGAGAATGTGTCCCAAATATCACTGGAATGCCTAGCGCATAAGTTAACATGGCAACTGGTATTCCCGAGTCTCTGGTGCGCTTCTGGGATGCCTTCCCGGGTTATTCCCGACATGACAGCGCGAATACATCGGGTAAAAATATGCATGCATTGAATTTCCCTGACGTATGTACATGTACTCGCGTTTTCACAAGATGTCTCCAGATTCCCCAAAACATTCATGAAGCTTACCCGAGACACCGGATGCCTTCTCTGAGATAAACGGGATCATAGACGCCTGCTAAGCTCTTAAATCCATCGGAAGTACATCCCCGAGGAAGAGGAATTGACGCATAACGTCTCGAGCACATCGAGAGTTTTTGCAATGCACCCCGATACTCCTTGATCATCATGATTCCTCCTGATGTCACAACTTGTCTGATGACCACGAGCAACCTGTTTACGATGCCTCCCAAATCCATATTGGGAGTTCATCCCCTAGACAAAGACATACGCAGTGGGAAATGTATATGCTTCAAGCGTCTCAATTGATACCTCGTGGTATTAAGAGACCGAGAACAAGACTGAAAACCGCAAGGCGAAGAACAGTAGAGGCCGAACTTGAGGAAAAACGGAATCAATGAAGAGAACTGAATAATAAATAAGTAAGGCATCCTTCGCTTGAAGCACCCAAAGCATAAAATGACCCTCGCATCTTTTGATGACATTTGGCAAACTTCGCGTCTTTTCGTTGTCTTCTGTACATTGTGGTAGCTTTCTCTTACAACAAGCTCGTTCTTTCTTAGTAACGTCTCTGACTTTGTTCGTAAACTAAAGGAAAGTAACTTAGCGAGTATCGACTTCGGTTTAACTCATTAGGAATGTATAATCGTTTGATTGTGGCATGGGTATACTAGTATCAGGACCAGATATAATTCGACGCATCGGGCGACTTTTTCTATCTCGTTTGAATCCAAGTTGTGTAGTCTTTCTTGATAAGCTTATGATTTGTAAAGTCACAATAGAAACGTTCAAAAGGAAATTACTCATATGTGCATACTTTACCGTCCTAATCATCGTTACTTACTACATAATGCTACTGATTAAAATAGCAACAAACTGTATCAACTAAGGCTTTATAAACATTGTGAAATTACGGACAAGTCAGGGTACGAAAGACATGAACTGCAATTGGCTAAGAATAACGTTTTCTTGTTCTCCAATACGACTCTATACATGCAACTAAAAGAACATACGTATGCCCGGTAGTTTGTTAAAAAATACCAACTTATTAATTAAGAGGTTAATATACCAGGCGACATTTTACGTTGACGGCACTACATGTTTTCTTTGATTGGAATTTGTATAATTTGTATAATAACGGTAGAAACTACTGTGGTTTGGCGATGATTATAAGAATAAATAATTCAGTTCTACATGTCATGTACAAACATATATTGTGTAATGAGACATATGTGTTGCATTTTGTATAATTATTAAAAGGCACTGCTTGTTTATCACTCAGATATAGATCCTTATTTGGACGCTATTTGTCATACATGTTGAATACATTATCAATATTCATAAATATGCAAATGAGTTAATTAGCATAATACTTAAGTAAGTTAAAATCAATTTCCACGAATAAATCATATTTTGATATAAGGAATATGTTTCATGAGTGTTTAATGTTGATTCTGACTGTATTGAGATTTTTACGTTCTGTTTTAAATTTACCCCACCCACCTTTGGCGGTTATTCTTGGTGGAATTAAATTATATTTATCTATAAAAATATACATTTAACGAAAGCCCTATGTCTTCACATGATTTTGGTACAATTCGGATCTTTAAATAATAGAAATAAGGAAGATATAGCATATATTTGTCAACTATACTAGTAGATTTTTAACGAAAATTTACAAATTTTTGACTTCCTCATTAATATTCATGAGTAAGCAAATGTGATAATTTGCATAAAATCATTGCAAATGATGAACCAATTCATTAGCTTCATTTTGATACCATTTTGACCATTCTACCTGAAGAATTGACCAATATATGGTGCAATTTCAAGTTAATGTATGCTATATGCACTTAATTGACCTTTGACCTCATTTATGACCTTCACAGAGGGTTTTGCGCGTGGCATCCACCCAAACAATATACAACTGGTATTGGGCAATTCAAATATGGTATTGAAACACTTCTACTAAAAAATGCCATGGACCATGAAAAATAAGCGACTTTTGTGCTGATGGACTCCCAACTATAATCTGTATGATTACTTTCATTCCAGGTATCTACATATTACCGTGTGTAGGAAGGACAAACATAAGGTACAGGCTTTACTTGAGCGACTCCAGGAAGAGAAGTTGGGAAGTCTCGTCGGCAAAGCAAATCATAAATGCCAGACACCTCTGTTTTTAGCAGTGGTAATAAATCATCCAGCTATTGTAGCCATGTTAATAAAATTCCAGGACCATGCTAACGTGAATAGTCTTGCTCAGGTATGTACAACATCTATATAATTTTCTCATTGTACATTAGCATAATTATAGTGAACACGAGATTTCAGTATGTTAATAGAGATAAATGTCCATGCTGGCCCCAAATGTCATCTCAGGGGTCCCATAGTAATAGATTCTGAATCTGGATAAACTTTTCCATTATGGATTATATAGCAAACATATTCACTATAGGGCTTACAACCAACTATGTCTAGACCACTTGCCCTTTGGTATAAGGTGAAATGTCAGTACTTCCTTGTGAACCTATCCTGTTTTTGCTGCTGATTTGTTGTAATTAGTGGTTTCTGATTTCCTATCAACGCTGAAACAATAATTGACTCTGTTTTACATGTATCTATGAACTGTTGATATAGATAAAAATTCGCCTTTTCCCTTTTGCTTCTTACCATGCATTTTGTTGATTGTTCTCAACAAGACTTATATTTTGCGTCTTTGGTGATTGTTAATGATCATTTTGATGGTTGTCGGCTTCAATTTTTGTTGATTGATTGCCATTGTCTCCCCTTTTGCATTATTTCTTCACAAAAATCTATATTCATTTTTCAGAAAATTTCCTACATTTCTTTGACTTCAAAACCATGTAAATCTTCTCAAAATAAACGATCAGACAATACTGTATTTTCTTATGATGTCATTTTCAAGATGAGTCAGCTAAAATTACAGAAAATGACACCATTACAGGTCGAATGACGACGTGACTTCCTGTTTTGAATCGCCATCTATTTACTAGTACCCATTTCAGAAGTAGATGTCACTTTTTTACACTCACAAAACAGTAGTGATATTCATTAAAAGATAAGATTAAATGGGTTACACGGGATTAAGCTAGGTCCCTGCATTTCTCTCTGTCTTTCGCATGTTTTTCGATTTATCTAAGATTCTTTCCCATAGTTCTTCCTTATTTTTCTGTTGGTGGTCGGTCCGTCGACATATTTGACATTCCTCTGTTTCTTTTGCCCTCTGATTGGGTCCATGTTAATGCTATCTTTATTATGTTGTCTTGTTCTGTCTCTAATACACGACCTAGTCATTTCAGTCGTCGTTGTTTTATCCAGTCTTTATGTGCATGTCGTCATTTGATAAGAAATATCATTTGGACCAGTAGATTCTACATGTTTGGCAGACGTATATTGTGTAGGATCCCAATCGTTTCTAACTGACTAAGTGATCCCCCAGCATTCTGTCCCGTACATCAAGACGGGTCCTCTGGTAGAGTTTTGTTTTGGTCTGTTCACTGATGATGCTAGATCACCATATCTGAGTTGGTGGAATGATAAGTCTAGATGTTCTTGCCTTTTGAAGTAGTAGTATGTTTGTTATATCTGTTTCCAATGCATTATTTATTCTTAGAGTACTACCTACATATCAATGCAGTTATAAAATTCTCTTCCTAGAGATTCATTGTCGTGTAAATATTCCAAATTTCTGTAGAAATTGCCATGTGGTATCCTCAGACATCGACCAGGTTATTTACGTAATACTGTTTGTTACTTTGGTAACTTTTATACGCTGTACTGGTGTCTGACACTACCAACCTGCCATACTGTAGTTCCTGCAGTAGTCTTTGACGTTAGCAAACTCGTTCCAGGACAACCGCATATGAGATTGCGTTTGGTTTAAGCAAGCAGAGTCAACTAGGGAATCTCTGGTTAATAAGTTCATAGAGAGCCATCAAATGTCAAGGGCCATGATGGAGCCAGTTATATATCAGGTTGTCATCGTCGTGTACAAGCTCGGATATAACAACTTGTTTCATAAGCAATGTCTACTGCAAAATCCATAACTTCATTACGTGTACACCTGCAGGGAAGCACACGTTAGAAACTTACTCAACCCAGTACAGCAAATCGGTAATCTGCAAAATGTATTTTAAGAAGAGACTGGAAGCTACGCTGTTGCTAGAGAAGAAAGGATGAACCGACCCCGTCTGCATAATCTATGTGCTGGACCAGTCATGTGGCCCTACTCTACACTTTTAAAGTGGCATGCATCACTTTATATATATAACCTTCCATTGAAGTGCTATCTAGAGCAAGAAGGTGATTCCACCTATAGGTGTAACATCATGAGGTTTTACTTTGTCGTCATTTTGCATAGTTGATGGTGGGGTCACGGTTCAGGGTGCTAGACCACCGAATAAACTTTCACATAAGCAAAACATCGACTTAATTAGTTGAAGTAGCTACGGGGCGCTAGGTTCCCCGTGTGTTAGGGTAGCAGGTGCCCCCGTGAGGGGCGAGTTTTACGACAAAGCTGTGGCTATGGCTGAATTCCAGTATATGGAGCCTTCAAAGTCGAAAGCAGCTCGCCACCAACGACACTGTGGCAACTTTCCCATGCACCGATCGCGTCTTGAAAAACTAGAAATGGTCACGGTTCTAACTGTTCCTTTGTTGTGCATATTACTATGTGGGTATCTAGAGCTTGAGATGAGATGTAGTTTTAGTATTATAGGAAGGGTAAAAGATATGTGGCGTGATGGTCTTAGATCAAACAATTTTATTATTTTAATCAAGATGTGTCGTTTTAGTAGGCCTAAAGAAATTAATGTTATCAAACGTTTTGTTCAGTAGGCCTACATGTATGTTAAAAGTATGCAAATCAAGTCGTTTTCAAAACTACTGTCATTTAAACTATTACCGCACTTAACCATTATGCAAAATAATGGACTACCCATAGCTCTTGATAGCGACAGAACGCTTCTAATCAAATGCATGTCGTATTTGATTACTTTTTATTTATTTTGCATTATACAAATTTAATGTAGATCTATTTATAAATTGTCCAATAAGTTTCCTCGTAAAATAAAGTCTTTATTATTATTATTTGTATATTTTGTGTAGATCTGATACACATGTATAACTAAGTACATGTAATAAACTACATGTACACAATCGTAGTTGCATGTGCAGTTGGTAAAACCAGAAAACTTCTTTAATATTTTTTTTGTCCGAACGCTTGCGGTTGAGACCTAGGGCCTACTCATTTTTTCAACATAAAACTAAAATAACCCTCTATTAGAATGTTAAAAAAAATCATACATTTTGTATTATACGTAAAAGTGAAACCCAGTTCAATACGTTAACATATTTAATAAATTCGGACAAAAGTAAATTACTATTCATTTGACATTAAACGTCTAATAACAGATCTATGTTTATCAATATTTGAATGCGTATATTTAAGAGTGAATGTAATCCCCTGTATTTATGTATTTTAATAGAGATACTATCAGATCCAGTGTTCTGTTTTAATTTTCCCCAGTATTTAAAAATGTAAAGCCACTATCACAGGTGTACATGTACACCTAAGGTGTACAGGAAGGCTTACATAAACAATGACATGGTCACCGGCTGGATACGGCCACTCGGGCTTATAATTTGATAAGATTTAATTTATATGTTTTTATCCACTGATAACCCATATGGGCGATGCCCCCCCCCCCCCCAACCCAGAAGAGGCTGGTCACTTTAGTTTTTGGGGCACAGTGCATGATACAGAAGATGGTTATTTACGCGTCTGATGTAAGGTATCATACACGGGGCCTTTTAAAATCTCGTCCGAAAGACTGTTGGTAGTTTTAGTTGTTAGGTTGGAACACTGATATACATTCCTATTTTTATCAGACTGGAGGCTGGATCGAACACACTATCTTTGGTTCAGCAGTCTCTCTGTCACCACTGAACCACATATCCAACCCTCTTAATAGACCACACGTAAGACGTTTATATTATGTAAATCATGCACCGCCACATCAACCGGAAAATATGGTCCTGCGTCAGTTACATATATTGTCTTTCTCATTTTGTGTTCATAGAGCTACATTACATACTTAACATTTTTAGATGTCAAAATGATGAAATGACCGCACTAGCGCCTGTGTTACTTTTCAGAGGTGATATTTTGGTTATAGTTTTAGTTATTATACGCTCATCCAACCATGTCGTTGTTTTTGTTGCCACTCCTGCGTGAAGAGCCCTTTAGTATGGCAAGGGTCTGTCCATGTTCAGATTTTATTTTTCAGTATGTTTTCAACATGTATGCATTTGTAACGGCTAGAGTGCGATATATTTTGACATACGATTGGTTGTATCTCGAAGATAAACGTATAAGATTGCTACTAGAGAAAACAGTATGTGATTAATTTCATTTTGGAAAAGTTACACGACTGTTTGTAAAGATCTAGTGAATGAGAGACCAGTGAGTCGATGCAGACCCCTATGATCCAAACCATAGAATACTTTTATTGATAGTTGTGTTGTTTAGCAATCTTTCATGTAAGACTCCTTTTCAACTGGACACATTGCAAAATTGAAGAAAACCTTTTTTATGTGAATTTAGTTTACAAAACTTTGTGATCTTCAGAACATGACCCATTAAGTTCAAATTGTGTGTATATATTTTCAAAATAACTCGATCGAAATATCTTGAATGGTTCATTTTCAAATTCATCTATGTATGATCTCAATTATTGAATCTAAATTTCAAGCCTGAAAACATAACTATTGTTGACCGTTGAAATGTTCCATTGTTGCTAGGCAACAGAAACATTGCAGTTTTTTACCACTCGTATAATTATGTATGATTAACTTTTTACTTCCAATTATTACAAGGTAAACCCAATTTAAAACTTGAGAAAAAATACAGATTAAACCGTCTAGATAAAGTTAATTTGTAAGAAATTGTTTCGCTACTGAAATAATTTGAAAAGTTACAACTCAATGTCTCTTCATTATAAGAATTATACTGTACATAATTGTTATGTTAGTAACGGTTACACTTGAAGAATAAGCAGTTTCTGTACTGGTAGCTATGACTTTCGTGAAAATAGTTCGAGTTGATAATTTTGTTTAAATTGTTGTCCTAATACATCCTGTATAATAAGAGCAAAATATATACCTCACGGTTGCTAGGCAACGGAAATATAATCCACGTACAGAGAAATGCATCTCAAAATGTGTTATGCCAAAACCTTAAACACAGGACACGGATGCCCATGCTTTAAAAAGCTGTCATCGGCCACCTAAGTATAAAGTTATGCAAATGGCATGATTTGAAATAAAGTTTATAATTGCTTAAATGTGACATTGACCATAAGACAAGAGCTGGGTCTGTAAGAGTGACCTTAACATTTGAGCTAGGGATCTTGGAGTGGGAATGTGAATGTTACCAAGTCATTAAATAACAAAGTGACAAATTTGTATACTTGTGCCTTTTAACTTTTAATGTCTAAGAATGACCTTGACCTGGAGCTAAGAATCTGGGTTATGCGCATGACACATTGTCTTAGTGTGGTGAACATTTGTACAAAATTATTTAAATATACAATTATATATGACATAGTCACAGAGTGGCCACGATTTGAATGACTATTTTGAACCTTTTTAAAACATTTGACCACTAAGTCCGACCTTGACCTTTGAGTTAGGGACCTGTGTCTTCCATTGACACATCATCTTGATGTTATTCAAGACAAAGTTACAGAGCGGACACGAATTGATGTGGTGAACATTTGTACCAGGTATTATAAATATCCAATAAGAAATGACAGAGCGGACACGAATCACATGCCTATTTGAGCCTTTTACCTTTGATCTCCAAGTGTGACCTTGACCTTTGAGCTAGGGACCTGGGTCTTGCGCATGACACATCGTCTTGATGTGGTGAACATTTGTACCAGGTATTATAAATATCCAATAAGAAATGACATAGTTACAGAGCGGACACGAATCACATGCCTATTTGAGCCTTTTACCTTTGATCTCCAAATGTGACCTTGACCTTTGAGCTAGGAACCTGGGTCTTGCGCATGACACATCGTCTTGATGTGGTGAACATTTGTACCAGGTTTTATAAATATCCAATAAGAAATGACATAGTTACAGAGCAGACACAAATCACATGCCTATTTGAGCCTTTTAACCATTGACCTCGAATCGTGACCTTGACATTTGAGCTAGGGACCTGTGTCTTGCGCATGACACATCGTCTTGATGTGGTGAATATTTGTACCAGGTTTTATAAATATCCAATAAGAAATGACAGTTACAGAGCAGACACAAATCACATGCTAAAAATCAGCCCATAAATAAGAAAATAAACCTATTGGGCGTGCAATCACTTTCTTTTTCTTGTTTAGAATAGCATTGTCGTTTCTATCGAATGCACTCCAGTGACTGACTGGACACCGTGGTATATATTGCATGGTATAACTTTTTAACTTGTTGATCAATTTCAACGGGAGTTTGCATGTAGGTAGTTCTAATGGTGTTGTCTAAGAATGTAACTACATGCACTTTATGATACCATGAAAATCACAAATGCACCTTTCTAAGATATCGATATTATAAATTTTATAAAAAAAATTGTTAACTCTTTATTAATGATACTATCACCAAATAAAATACATTAATTTAAATTAAATTGTGACACACGATATGATAAGACTATTTTGTTCAGAAATTCGTTGTATTCGATTCTGTGGGCGAAATGTTAACACACATGAATCGTTGGAATACGCATGATACAAGAGTGAAAATAGTCAATAAATAGACGTTATCATGGTGCCTACCCCGCTATTTTATTTTTACGGAACAATTTTGAAGTGTTTAAGGAAACTACGAAATCAATCATGGAAAGCAAGGTAACAAACAATTCAGCGGGGAAGCCATTGCGTGCTGGTCGGGGTGTTCAGAACTAAACGGAACTCGATGATGTATATTTACCTCAAAATATAGGTTTATCCGACGCCGAATGACAGCCATTTTTTGAGTGCGGCCTATCATTCAAACCACGTGATTTCCAACCGTGTATCCTACAAGTCAAGTTTTCTGCGGCCAGATAATTTACTTGTATTGTTAAGGTTCATTCTAGGGGGCGAAAATGTTTTTTTTTTCTTCAGTGATTTAAATACCCTTTTGGCAGAGAAACATATTAGTCTCATACATCATTTTGTAGCTTAAAGTTCAAATAATCTATATCAACAAGTGTTTTGTTATATTCACTTGTTATAAAAATGTATTTATAAAAAGTTAATTACAAAATAGGTATACATTTTTCAAAATGTCAGTCTCATTTATTGGGTAACAAAATGCTAGAAAAATTAGAAATTGTGTTTGTCAAATATTTGAACAAGGTCATGCCTGCCCATTCATTTAAATAAAAGCAGTCAAAATGCATTGATTTTGAACAATAAAATACATCAACATGAATTAAAATCTATCACATGTGTATGTGTGAAGGCCTACTTTTAATAAATCCTAAATAGTTTAGGGTACGGTGGACTTGACGGACCAGATAGTTATTGGTTTGTCAATAACCGATTTTATCGGGTCTATAAGACTTAAAACCCGATTATTTGTAAAAGTTTTAAGTTCCCTCGAAAGAACTGAAACAGGTTTATGGAAAATTAATTAAAGCTTTAGTATTTCTTTCATTTATATACATATTTAGTTAGATATTCCTTTCCAATGTATTTTATTTGTTTATATACCAAATAAATTGCTTATTTATCTATAGTCGTACTGGTCACTGATAACGTTTGTACCGTCCGTTAGCCCGTTTCTTTTTACATGGAAAAATGCTGTATTTGGTCAGTTTGTGTGTTAAAATGGTTAAATATTACTCAAAAACCTATTTGCAGACGATAATATAGCATGGCAGTAACCTCACACCATACATAAACTTACCGATCACGTTGTAACATTTGCACGGACTATTCGTGTGGATTGAATATTTCTGACAGAATGTGTAATGACCGATTTTACACAAACTGTATGTGATCGAGAAACGATCCAGACAATCAAGTTACAAAACTGTGTTTGCAATGATTATACGAGCATAATTAACATAAAGATTATTTAAAAACGCATAGTACTTTTGTAATTTAACTAAAATAAAGTTTGACAGACAGCCTCGTAACACATATCAGATTATCAATTCGCTAACATGTGCAGCATGTGTTGAATTTGGGACTTATATTAAACTGTTAAACCGTAAGTATCATATTGTATTCGATGTCATTATTTGTTATGAACGGCACATTATGAACACCGCATCATATTGATTTCGTCGATAAACTGTCGCACTACTTTGGCGCATGAATATAAATTTTCTACACAGCGCAAAATTCGTAAACAAACGAGATGAAAACAATAATAAATATTTGGATTTCATTGTTATTATCGTAGGATCGTTTGTAAAGATGATAAATTATGAATGCAATAAAGTTCATTATTCGATCTGGCTATCGATTATGTTGATTACTTTGTTTGAAAAACATGTTGCTGTACGTTTACTGTGGTGACAGGAGGGATCAAACATGGCGACTTCCTTGTCGAAATTACACATCAACATGAAGGTGTTTTTCTCGTAAACAAAACACCAGCAGCTAATTTCAAGCCTGGCATGCCCTTGCGACGATTGATTATAAAGTATATTCAATGAGTTCGTATTATAAAATACAATAATGATAACGTTTGACATTTTGAAAAAAATGCTGTATTTTTCATTCAAAAATCGCCTTTATTTTAGTGCTAGCATTTGAATAAGGCGACTATATGGTACATTTCACATCACACGCAAGTGCTACAATGGTTTCCTATAATATATGATAAAATCAGATGACATACGCTGTTTGAAATAGTTTTTATCAAGTGTATGTTTTTCAAGCATTTTCAAGGGGTAGGATCTACCTTAAGGATGTGATTTGTGCAGTTTGGACGCTGATCGAATTTACTCCGGTGTATGTTTAAATGTATCTGTCCAAATAATTCAAATATACTACCTAATGCTACATCTGCAATAATAGTAAACAAATAAAATTACTTCAAAATTAAATGTCCAAGTGCTGAGAAGCCCAACCCCATTAAAATATTCGTGCTGCTTTTAAGCCTCTGTACTAACAGGATGTGGTAATTTTCAAGGCTTGGTATTTTGGGTCCAACACGATGTGCGAATTAAAACGGGAGAAACATTTCTATGTTACTCTTGCCACTTTGGTCCCTGCCATTAGGGCTTATCAGTTACCTAGAAAACGATGTCATTTTGACAAAGCATGTCAAATGCAGGACATTAACCTTTCGAAATTTAGCAGCATATAAGGTGATATTTTAATAATTGTACAACGTTTTCTTAATCGGTTTTTTTCAGTTGACCCTTAGCAAAAATTGGCTCAAACATTTAACCGCGGCAAACATTGGCTCATAATGTAAGTTATATTCTAATGGCGGTTTTAAATGAAAATTTAATCATTACAATTTTGCTCTCAACAGACGTGATGTCATGTGTTGAAACAAATTTCTTTGATGCTGTTACTGATGCTCGTGTAATGTTGGGTTGACTAGGCAGCTTCCGTTATTACTGCTGATGGTGTAATGCGAGGTTGATCAGGTAGCTGCTTCTATTGCTGATGGTGTAATGAGGAGTTGACCGGACATCTACAGTTTCTGCTGAAGGTGTAATGTGCGGTTAACCAGGTAGCTGCTGCTACTGTTGATGGTTAGATGTCGTGTGGATCATGTAGCTGCTGTTACCACTGATGGTTTAATTTGGGTTTGACCAGGTAGCTGCTGGTGTAATGTGGGGTTGACCACATAGCTTCTGTAACTTGTGATGGTGTATTGCTTTGTTGACCAAGCAGCTGCTGTTAACGAGGATGAAGGTGTAATACCGAATTGGCCAGGCGGATGCGGTTACTGCGGATGATGATATAATGCGGGGTTAACCAGGTAGCTGCAGTTACTACTGGTGGTGTAATGTGCGTTGACCATGTAGCTGCTGGTGATATAAAGTGGGTTTTACGAGGTAGCAGCTGCTTCTACTGATGATAATACTGTCTTATATCCTTTCCGCTACCATAGCGTACTTATGCAGACTCGCTGAGATGGCCATTTCGGCCTTCCGTAGTTTTCGACCTAAATGCCCAAATTCGGGAATTTTGCTGTCATGGGTACACAGGCATCCCAGACTACAGGATATTACGGGCCCAGGGTCGTGCACAGGTTTTTGGGCCCGCTAGACCCCTTTAAAGAGGGCTTTGAACGTAGATTTTACAAAACTGAAATTACTGGTCCTACCCGCCATTGCGGTACGATTCCCTGTGGTATTGCATTAACATTTAGCGCCAAAAAGTTTTTATTTTTCTATAGCAGGAATATAAGGCTAGACAGAGGGGTCAGGACCTATGCCCTAAAGGGGCCAAAAAGTAGGCCTGTCAAGCTAAAAAAAAAAAAAAGTTATTCGCGCAAGGGTCACCGTCACATCGTCATTTCCGGTGACCTTTAGTCGAAATATTAACACTTTTTTCTACTTTCGGTTTAGGGTAGGTGTGTAGCATCCGGGTGTATCGAGTTTTTATCAGTGCTGCAAGTCAATAGTGTCTCAGGGACGGTGTATAGGGACCATATGAATTTCTCATAACCCCCCAAAAAATCGTGGTAGCGGAAAGGATATTGACAGGGTAGATACTGTTACTGGTAATGATGTTATGCCGGGTTCACCAGTTTGGGATTGACCATGTAGCTGCTGTTACTACTGCTGATGTAATGTGAATTTGACCAGGTGGATACTGTTACTGCTGCTGATCATACGTGTGTTTGACCAGTTAGCTGTTATTACAGATGATGCTAATTAATATAATGTGGGTTTTACCAGATAGCTACTGTTACTACTAATGACGATATGTAGGCTTGGCCAGGTAGCTACTGTAACTAGTACTGATGGTGTAATGCGAGATTGCCCAGGTAAATGCAGTGACTGCCGATGATGTAATGCTGGGTTGATCAGGTAACTGTTGCTACTGCTGATGATGGTGTAATGCGGGGTTGACTAGGTAGCTTCTGTTACTACTGATGATTGTGTATTGTGGGGATGACCAAGTATCTGCTGCTCCTGTCGATAGTAATGTTGGTTTAACCCTGTAGCTTCTGTTAATACAGCTGATGGTATAGTTTTGGTTGAAACGGTAGCAGCTGTTAGTACTGCTAATGCCGATATTGTTTGGATTTTACCAGGTAGCTGCTGTTACTGCAGACGATGGTTTGGGGTTTTACCAGGTAGCTGCTGTTACTGCAGACGATGATGTTATGGGGGATTGACCGGGTAGCTGTGGCTACTGCTGGTGATAATTTCAGGGTTGACCAGGAAGCTTCTGTTATTACTGCCAATGATGGTATAATGAGGGGCTGGCCTAATACGTCCCGTTTTCAACGGGCGTATAAAAACCGATGACGTTTACTTCGTGCTTACATTTCTACATTGTAATGCATTTCCTCAATGTTGTTGTTTTCCAGGTAACTTGAAAAGTCGACCAGTGTACTATGCATTCATTTTGTATCGTTTCATATTATACAACATGTAACATTTTGTTTCCTAAAAGTTCATCAGTCCATTTTATCAAATTTGCAAAATACCTGCAAGGAACATTTGTTGACCCTTGTTAAAGTTTGAGTAGCATATGTTCATGGTATACATATTTTTATATGTGTATATAATTGTTATATACTCAACAAAATATAAAATATCCATTTTCATCTAAGATTTCCATTAACGCAACTTTAGTTGACTATTCACTTACATGTCTCCTGAAATATCAAATAATGAATGATGGATACTTTCTTTTTGTTGAGTATGAAAAACACCGAAATCATTAAATTTGTTGAGTATGAAAAACACCGAAATCATTAAATTAAATTTCTTCGTAACATTTAGGTTTCAGTCTGATTTATCTTATTGGGGACAGACATTGTCTGGAGTTTGTCTGATTAAAAGTCAATATTGAAGAACGCTTTACCACAACTTTGCATAAAACAGTACCCTGGCTAGCTACCTACGAAATATCCCAACGCCAGCAGCAGGGACCTCGCCAATTCCTTAAAATATCGCCAACCAAAAACTAGATCCGCATAACCATTACGAGCAGCTACCTGCCTTGCGTTCAAGGAAACATTACGCACCTGTTATTCGTTAAACGATATGTTTAAAAAAATATGTTTGACACGTAAGTCATTGGCTAACCATGTCCGGAGGTGGTGTGCGTGTATTGGTGTAATTGAACAAAATGGCGGACAGGGGCAAACAAATGAAAGTGAATAGTAAAACGCGTGCATCTACATATTTCGAACTGAGAACGCAAAAACGGATATACGAAGGATTATTAACACGTTAGCAGGTAGCTTTCCTTGAACGTAGGGCTGGTCAAACACAATGTAACATTAGTCGCAAGGTATAACTCGCATTATATCAAAAGTAACATCAGCAGACGTAGCATACCCACGGTATACCTAGTCAGCTGTAACAGCAGATACCTGGTCTAACCCACATATCATTATCAGTAGGAACAGCAACTCAAACCCACATATCACCAGTAACGGCAGCTTCAATCTCAAACCCACATAGCAGCAGTAACAGCAGCTACCTGGTTAACCCGCATTACACCATCAGCAGTATCAGTAGCCACCCGATCAACCCCAAATACCACCATCATCAGTAACTGCAGCCACCCAGTCAACCCCGCATTACACCATCGGTAGTTACGGAAGCTACCTTGTCAACCACACTATGTACACCAACCACACTATGTACACCATGATCAGTATTAACAGCAGCTACCTGGTCAACCCCTTATTGCAGTAGCAGGAAGCTACCTTGTCAACCACACTACACCATGATCAGTGTTAACAGCAGCTACCTGGTCAACCCCTTATTGCAGTAGCAGCAGCTACCCGGTCAACCCCGCATTGTTTCGTCAACGGCAGCTAACTGGACTAACCTGCATTACATCGTCATCAACAGCTACCTGGTCACTCCCAATGAATCACCATGAGCAGTAATAACAGAACCTAGCTGGTAGACCCAGTATTACACCATCAATAATAATAATAGCAGCTGCCTGGTCAAACCCATATATCCCATCATCAGCAGCTACAGTCAGCCCCTCATTAGCAGTAATAACAGAAGCTTCCTGGTCAACCCCGCATTACATCATTATTTGCAGTTTCAGCAGCTACCTGGCCAATCTCCAGCTACCTGGCCAATCTCCAATAACGTCATCGCCTGTAGTAACAGCAGATACCTGGTCAACCCCGCATTACATGGCGGGCGTGCGGCGGTGTCCAGTAATTTGTCTGTACTCTAGCGCCAACAGTTTTCATCCGATCATCTTCAAACTTGCTGACAATGCTTACGGGCATAATATCTAGGCCAAGTTCGATTATAGGCCAAATCGGCTTAGGCCTTATTGGGTTATGGTCCTTTAATTACCAAATAAGTATGAAATTGGCCTTGTCTGTACTCTTACGCAAGCATTTTTCATCCGATCATCTTCAAACTTGCTGACAATGCTTATGGGCATAATATCTAGGCCAAATTGGCTAAGGCCTTATTGGGTTATGGTCCTTTAATTACCAAATAAGTATGAAATTGGCCTTGCATGTACTCTTACGCCAACAGTTTTCATGCGATCGTCTTCAAACTTTGTGACAATGCTTATGGGCATAATATCTAGGCCAAGTTCGATTATAGGCCAAATCGACCTAGGTCTTATTTGGTTATGATCCTATAATTACCAAAATAAATGTAAAACGACCTAGTCTGTTTTTTAGTGCAAACAGTTTTCATCCGATCATCTTCAAACTTTGTGACAATGCTTATGGGCATAATATCTAGATTATAGGCCTTATTGGGTTATGGGCCTTTAATTACCAAATAAGTATGAAATTGGCCTTGTTTGTACTCTAACGCAAATAGTTTTCATCCGATCATCTTCAAACTTTGTGACAATGCTAATGGGCATAATATCTAGGTTATGTTCGATTATAGGCCAAATCGGCCTAGGCGTCATTTGGTTATGGGCCTAAATTAATTACCAAATAAGTATGAAAATGGTATTGTCTGTGCTCTAACGCATGTACTCTAACGCAAATAGTTTTCATCCGATCATCTTCAAACTTTGTGACAATGCTAATGGGCATGATATCTAGGTCATGTTCGATTATAGGCCAAATCGGCCTAGGCGTCATTTGGTTATGGGCCTAAATTAATTACCAAATAAGTATGAAAATGGTATTGTCTGTGCTCTAACGCAAAGTTTTCATCCGATCGTCTTCAAACTGTGTGACATTGCTTATGGGCATAATATCTAGGCCAAGTTTGATTATAGGCCAAATCGACCTAGGCCTTATTTGGTTATGATGCTATAATTACCAAAATAAATGTGAAATTCACCTAGTCTGTTCTCTAGTGGAAAGAGTTTTCATCCGAGTATCTTCAAACTTGGTGACAATGTTTATGGATATAATATCTAAGACAAGTTCAATTCAATCAGCCTAGGCCTTCTTGGGTTATGGTCCTTTAATTGAAAAAAATGTTATTGTTTTTTTCATTCACTATGCCCTGAGACTCACCATGCCCCAAGACGGGCATATTTTGTGACATTTTTGCGCTCTTGTTCTTATTAACGTAATGTGAATATTGTTTTGCTGATCCCTATCATCAAAGTTTGAGTATATTGGTACGACCTGAACAGATTAATTGCTTGATATTCTCCATCAGTTTTCTTTATTCTTGCCATTTCCTGGTTTTGCAAATTCCGGCAGCTATCAAACAAAATCGAACCAAGAATAAATTCGGTTTTTAAAGAAATAATCTGATGATAATCCAGCAATCGTATATGAACTCTCACCAGTTGGGGGGGATTCAAACACGATTTTTAAATATTTAAAAAGTATTCATAAAATCCTAGTAACATGTCTGTCTGCGAGATAATCTTGCAATTAATTGTTGATCGTCCAAGAGGAGAAACTAGTCGGGTTTCCGTCCCAAAATCTTACATTACAAACTTAAGATTTTGTACGAGAACCAGAATAGAGGAGAAACAAGAACATGTAAAAACAACAAAACGACATAACACATAATATCATGGTCACTTTTACGGACCACGGTCCTTTATGGACCAAATGTACACAATGCACTCTTATCATAATTGCATTTTATAAACAGTCATATTTTACCCACACGGTTCTTTGAAATATAGCGATTCACCCATGATCAGTCACTTTTTTGTTGTAAATCCAAGTCGTATATGTCAACTGCACATTCCAAATCTGAATTACAAATAAGAGCTGTAAGCCACAACAGTAATATTCCTGAGGGACAAGGGGCACATTTTGCATTAGATTATTGCCAAAGTTGTTTAACTTACTGGAAATGGTTGGTGATTTCTTAGGTCCAAGTTTTGCATTAACATCAGGAACGAGTTATCTCACAATAGACATTAAAGTTGTTTTATTACAGGGAAGCCTTGTGTGAAGTTCATATACCAATTCATTAGGTGGATACTGAAAACGTATGTAAACCTATGTAGAGCAATACCCCTTGGGAAACATACACTTTGGTTGTTGTCGAGGTTGCTGCTCTGAAGAGGTAACACAAAATGGTTACTTATACATCAAAATAATAATGTTTCTTGTTAACGACAGTTGTTGTTGATGGGAGGTACGCTCTGGAGAGCTTGCACTGTGTTTTCAGCAAGGTATGACGCTAATGTATGGTAGTACATGTATATATTTCCATATTCATAGTTCTGCAGATACTGCTGTTGTTGCTGCTTGTTAACTCACAGACACACTTCAACGTGTGGCAATGTACAAGAATTTTGGCAAACATGCTGGTGTACATCCTAACCATTAACAGGGTTTTGATCCCACATGACCCATCTTCGAACGTGACCTTAAGGTCATCAAGATAAAAATTTGACCAAAGTTGATGAAAATTAAAGCAAAAATATGGCCTCAAAAGTGTTAATAAGGTTTTTCTATTATTTGACCTATCAACCTAGTTTTTGACCCAACATGACCCAACTTCAAACTTGACTTTAAGGTCACCAAGATAAACATTTTGACCAAACTTCTTAAAAGATTAAAGCAAAAATGTGGCCACCAGTTTTAACAAGGTTTTCCTATTATTTAACCTTTTGACCTAGTTTTTGACCCCACATGACCCAACTTCAAACTTGGTCAAGTCTGATGAAGATTAAAGCAAAAATGAAAGTGCTAGAGTGTTAACGGTGAAATAGCTAACGGACGGACGGACGACGGACAAAAAACAATCACAAAAGCTCACCTTGCCACTTTGTGGCAGTTGAGCTAAAAATAAGCTGGGGGCCACAGGACCTCTGGTGGGTCCAGGGCAAAGCCTTGGTCAGGTGTCGAGGGGCACACTGAAGCTCCAAGAAAACAGCATTTTAAAGTACTTCTGAAAGCCAATTCTGGCACTTCTAACTTGCTGTTCAAAGAAATGAAAGGCCTCCAAAAGAGCTTGACCAGGTGGTGATTTTGTTTAACCTTCAACCAAATACCTTTGAATTAATATTCGACTTCTACTGAGTAGAGGTTGGGGTTATAATGGTGAACATGTATCCAAAAGCAATATGTCACTGGACTTTGAGGTTGTACCTTAACTTTAACATGGATTTTTAAGTCAAGAAATGCAGAAAATTTGGACAAAATTGGTTGTTACCTACTTTTGTGTTGAGTTTGGGGTCACAATAGTGAACAAACGAGTCAAGTATCACCCAGTTAAGTATAAAAGCAGGGGGGGGGGTAATCTCCTCAAGCTCATGGTAAGAAGTGATTTTGATTGCCCAAAACATGAGTAGGGCGCACTCTTCAGGATCAAGAGTTTCGGGGTTCCATATCCGTCCGCACCACTGGTCAATTTCTATTGAGCAAAAGAATTATTCACATTGCTCCACTGCACCCAGGTTTATTAATGGGCCCGTAAGCCAATGTACTGTGGCTGTCAGCGGCGCCTTGTTACAGTCGACTTATAACTCAATGATCTGGGGAGGGGGCAAATTTACATTTGGTCGGTCAAAAGCTCTCATGTTTGAAAATGGACTATGTGTAGTGTCATCGTTTCTGAAGTCACAGTTAATGTAACAATAATGGACTGTTGGACTCATAATGGTTTGTATTGTGTTTGAATGTCGAATTAAATATGTTTGTAATGTATGTTTCATATCAACAGTGCTGACTTACCACTTTGGTGAAGCTGTATCATTGTTTTTTCCCAATGTCGAGAAGCCTGAAAAAAGAAGATTGAATCAGTATTAAACATGCAATGTTTGTATGAATACACAAAACATGTGCCAGTTGGCTGAATAATACATAAACGGACAAGGCAGTCCAAAAGACGGCTATAATCCCCCACCGCGTAAATGAATAGTGAACTGTGACCTTGACCAGTTGTATCCTGCTTGGATGCAACTTGGTTCTACAGGTCGACCCTTTTGTCTCACATTCCTTATCAGTTTCGTACCGGGTTATGCACATCACATTTGCTATTATATGCTGCTATAAATTTCATGGAATTCGGTCCAGACATTAAAAAGTTGCTAAGCAGACACAAAATGAAAGGTTCAACCTTTGACATTGAACTGTGACTTGACCTTGAGCCATCACAATTGGAATGTGTGTTCTGCATGTGGTCTTAATTAGTTAAACATTTTAAAGACGTACAGACAGACGCACAGACGGAAAAATGACCATTCCTATAATCCCCTCCCACTTCGTGGCGGGGGATAAAAAAGGCCCACAATAAATTATGTTGATTTAATTACCTGAGGTATTACTGTTACTGATGTTACTTAATGGTGATGATGCTCTGATTATTGATGATACTATTGATTATGGTGTTGATATTGTAGTACTGCATGTAGTTGTATTGTTTCTGAAGTTACCATTAATGGGACTACGAATGTGGAATTGAAGCCGAACGTGCTAATATAGTTGTTGGGGATAGACTGCTGAATGTGACATGATGTGCAATGCACAGATATTGTGGCTGCTGTTGCGTTTTAGATGGATCAAAATCTGTCGCTGAATGAAGTATTGACATTTTGAATTCAGATGTTGCATGGTCACGCCTGCAGACCATGGTGTTGTGGTGTCATGTAACAACAATACAGAAAAGTTTTGGTTACATTTTATTCACATTTATTTTACAACATTTGTCTGGATGTATCAAAAGCTTGTTCGTAATTGATTATATTTGGACACCCAGGGAAAACCAATACTAAACGAGGAGTATAGAGTCACTACATAACAGTGGTTGTAGATAATTCTGTTGTTGACCTAGAGTGTTTGGTATGATTGCTCAGTGCGCCAATGGTCTATAAGCTTAATCAGTTTGCATGTTGATGTTAAACTAGAGGGTATTTTATAACAGGTTGCAATTTGTTTGAATGTCGGATTAGAGACTTTAGTCAGAGTGTGATAAAATATAGAAATTCGCGTGATGTAATAGGTAAACAGCAATAACCCGAGTGTTTTTCATTATTCATTGAGACATTTGCGGACAAGTATGATTTTAATATAGATTGAAATGTTTTCTCTGATAATTTATAATGCATCCTTATTACCATTATATGATTACGGGGTTGTTTTATGGCACTCATCTTCAATGAAATGTTTAAACAAAATAATAAACATCCACGAACAGCGCGCTCCACTATTCGCAGCGCCATGCTGGGATAGTACAATCATTATATATTCAAAACAAAAGCTTCATAACAGCAACATTACCCTCTGCTGTGTAGTGGTTGGGCTTGTAAGTCATACAAGGGGGATAATTTGGACAAATTATGCAGGACCATTACCTACTCATGTGTAGGTCCTCTTGGTCATGAAGGTAAACAAATAAGCATTTCTTAGTCCAAAAGGGGGCATAATTTCAACAAAAAGCTAAAAAGTTATCTTCTCCTGTGTAGGGGTTGGGGACATGATGGTGAACAAGTATGCAAAGTATCAAAGCAACATATCAATGCACTTTGAACATATAAGAGGTTAAAAAACATGTACCTAAACTTTAACATTTGCATTTCGAAGTCCAAAAGGGGGCATAATTTCAACAAAATACTTGATAGAGTTACCTACCCCTGTGTAGGGGTAGGGGTCTACTCCTGTGTAGGGGTAGGTGTGAATGCACTTTGAAAATATTAGTGGTGAAAAAACCTGTACCTAAACTTTAACATTTGCGCAGAGTTAAAAAGGGAGCATACTTTCACCAAAATGCTTAATAGAGTTACCTACCCCTGTGTATGGGTTGGGGTCATGATGGTGAACAAGTATGCAAAGTATCAAAGCAATTTGTCAATGCATTTTGAAGATATTAGAGGTTAAAAAACCTGTACCTAAACTTTAACATTTGCATTTCAAAGACCAAAAGGGGGCATAATTTCAACAAAATGCTTGATAGAGTTCTTAACTCACCCCTGTGTAGGGGTTGGGGTCATGATGGAGAACAAGTATGCATAGCAATATGTGAATGCACTTTGAAAATATAAGAGGTGAAAAAACCTGTACCTAAACTTTAACATTAGTACTAAGTTTAACAAGAGGGCCCAAAGGGCCATAGGTCGCTCACCTGTCCTAGTCGTTCATGCACCCCTAATGGTAGCCTCTATTCAGGGGTGTGGAATTCCTATGTCCGACTTTCCCGACTTGGGCTTTTTTGTCTGCGGGCAAGTAGATTTTTCCTTCGTGCTTGCCCACGGGCAAGTGCAAAATTATCACAAGAAAATAATATTAAGTGCCCTATTTTATCTTAACAAAGATGAATCCCTAAATTACTGACCAAAAATGATTTAATTAACAAACAATGAATTAAACCTAGGACTCTAATCCTTGAAAACATAAATAAATGAATAAAACTGAAATTTTGCAGCCTTTATGTGTTTTCCTGGGCAAGTAGAATGTGTTCAGGCAAGTGAAAAACTTTAGAATTTCCACACCCCTGCTCTATTGCATGTACAAGGTTTTCATTTTGTCTTATGATTTATAATTTACATCACATTTAGACCCAATGACTAATTGAAGTGATTTGACCTTGTGACCTAGTGTTTGACCCTGGATGACCCAATATTGAACTTGACCTAGATTTTGTTAACCAACTTTCATAAAGATAAGGTCGATAATGTGACCTCTAGTGACTACACAAGGTTTTTCTATGATTTGACCTTGTGACCTAGTTTTTGACCCCGGATTACTCAATATCAAACTCAACCTAGATTTTGTTGTGATAATCAATGTGACCAAGTTTCATAAAGATTGGGCCAAAACTGTGACCTCTAGTGACTACACAAGGTTTTTCTATGAATTGATCTTGTCACCTAGTTTTTGACCCCAGATGACCCAATATCTAACTTGACTTAGATTTTGATGAAATGATCATTGTGACCAAGTTTCATAAAGATTAGGCCGATATTGTGACCTCTAGTGACTACACAAGGTTTTTCTATGCTTTGACCTTATGACCTAGTTTTTGACCCCGGATGACCCGATATCGAACTTGGCCTAGATTTTGTTGAGATGATCATTGTGACCAAGTTTCATAAAGATTTACTTAAAATTGTGACCTCTAGTGACTACACAAGGTTTTTCTATGATTTGACCTTGTGACGTAGCTTTTGACCCCGGATGACCCAATATCGAACTTGACCTAGATTTTATTGAGATGATCATTGTGACCAAGTTTCATAAAGATTAGGCCAAAATTGTGACCTCTAATGACTACACCTTGACCTAGATTTTGTTAAGATGATCATTGTGACCAAGTTTCATTAACATTAGGCCAAAATTGTGACCTCTAGTGACTACACAAGGTTTTTCTATGATTTGACCTTGTGACCTAGTTTTTAACCCCGGATGACCCAATATTTAACTTGACCTAGATTTTATTGGGATGATCATTTTGACCAAGTTTCATAAAGATTAAGCCAAAATTGTGACCTCTAGTGACTACACAAGGTTTTTCTATGATTTGACCTTGTGACCTATTTTTTGACCCTGGATGACCCAATATCGAACTTGACCTAGATTTTGTTGAAATGATCATTGTGACCAAGTTTCATAATGATTAAGCTAAAATTGTGACCTCTAGTGTCTACACAAGTAATTGTGGACGGACAGACCGACGGACGCCGGACGAAGAGTGATCACAAAAGCTCACTCTGTCACGTGAGCTAAAAAGGACAGAAGCAAAGCTGTTTTCAGTTTGTTTATTTATTGAAAGGCAGAATGCATTTACAGGTATTTTTATCAAATGTTATCTATAGATAGAAGATAATAGAAAATGGTCACCACCTTGGTAAATGACAGGAGGAATGTATTGACCACTGTCAGGAAAGCCAAAATCAGTTTATTAAATGAAAGCTAGATGGAATGTATCTATACTGGGCAAAACAAGAAACTTTACATTATTCATATATTGATATTTCAATGCTCATTCAAGAAATAATCAAGGTCAGACATCGTGGCATTTTAACTGCCAACCCCATTAAAGAATTTTAGGGAAAGCAAAACAGAATTGCTACACGGAAAGGGGAATAACTGATTTTGTTAAAACAGCATCAGGCGTATTCAAACCATCCATTCAAGGGCTCAGTTGACATGTTTTAATGTCGTAAACACCAATACACGTTTTGTTGTTAAGAACAAAGAGGGCCATTTGGCCCTAAAGCGCTCAACTGATGACCAGCAGTTAAGGCAGAATCAGTATTTGTTATGATATGACCTTAATAGTTGATGTAGAATTTACGAATACACACTTTATGGCCAGGTTTTATGAAGATGAGGTAAAAAAGTGACCTCTAGAGTATAAACAAGGTTTTTCTGGTGACCTAGTTTTTGACCCCAGATGACCCAGTTATGAACTTGACTAAGATTTCATAGAGACAAACATTGTGACCAAGTTTCATAAAGGTTAGGTAAAAAATGTGACCTGTAAATTGTTAAGGTTTTTCTTCAATGTGACCTTGAGACCTGGTTTTTGACCCCAGGTGACCCAGTTGCAAACTTGACCTCAATTTTATAGAGGTTCACATTGTGACCTAGTTTCATTAAGATTATGTCAAAAATGAGACCTCTTGAGTGTTAACAAGGTTTTTCTTTGATTTGACCTAGTTTTTGATCCCAGATGACCCAATTATGAACTTGGCCTAGCTTTCATAGAGACAAACATTCACCGTGACAAAGTTTCATAAAGATTAAGTGAAAACTGTGACCTCTAGAGTGTTAAGAGTCAATATGTTGACGGTGGACGACAGACGGTGGACGACAGATATAGGGAGATCACAATAGCTCACCTTGAGCACTTTGTGCTCAGGTGAGCTAAAAACAAGTTTGATACTGAAAATGTCTTGTGCTGATTAATGCAGTTTGGGTCTAACATTGACATTTTTCAAATTACCTCCTTTTGAAGTAAAATAAGAGCTTATTTACTGTTGCGGTTTTGGTCAACTGTTTGCATAAATTGTTAACTTCTTGAACGAAATGTGTCGGCTGTAGTCCACTGCATACCACAACACTAATTTTATCAATGCTCGGGACCTTTAGGTGAATACGGAGTCAAAAAAAAGGTAGCATTAAGTCGGTCAGGGGAGGCAGCTCTCAACTTAGCCAGCCAAGCACAGAAAACATAAGAACATACAAGTAAAAAATGCCCAGCACACAACCGAACGAAAAACGATCCATCCAAATCCCAGCTGCCAAAAAGCAAGTTGCGTCAATGGAAATCTTACCTAATGTAATGTAAAGTTTCTTTTTTTTGAGTATATTATATTGAATGTTATCTAGAGAAGACAAGAGAAAACGGTCATCACTTACGTAAATGACAGGGGGAATGTGTTGGCCACTGTTAACGTTTGTCATGCGACGATAAAAGAAAGCTACGTCGGTTTATTAAATGGAAGGCAGAATATATCCATGAGCAATAACGTTTTATAGTCAAGACTAGAAAGCGCTGCCATCATTTTAGTCAATGACAGGAGGAATGTGTTGGCCACTGTTAACTTTGTCTTGAGAGGGCAGAAAAAAGCTAACATCAGTTTATGAAATGGAAGGCAGAATATATCCATTAGTATTAAGTAAATGACAGGGGAAATGTTTAGGCCGCTGTTAACATTTGTCATGCGACGATAGAAGAAAGCTACCTCAGTTTATTAAATGAAAAGCAGGATTTATCCATTAGCATTAAATGTTATATAGAGAAGACTAGAAAGCGCTGTCATCATTTTAGTAAATGACAGGGGAAATGTTTCGGCCGCTGTTAACTTTTGTCTTGAGAGGGCAGTAAAAAGCATACATCAGTTTATTAAATAAAAGGCAGAAAGTATCCTTTATATCATGAAATGTTATCTACTGAAGACAAGAAAGCACAGCTATCATTTGAGTAATCACAGGAGAAATGCATTGGACATTGTCAAATATTTTCTATATAGGATAGAAGAAAACTTACTATCAGTTTATTCCTTGATTCATTCATAAAATGTTATCCAGAGAAGACAAGAGAAAAAGGCCATCATTTTAGTAAATGACGTGAGGATAGCATTGGTCACAATCAAATGTTGTCTTGAGAGGATACAAGAAAGCAAACTCGAAGGG
Source organism: Spisula solida (assembly GCA_947247005.1). Taxonomy (NCBI): domain Eukaryota; kingdom Metazoa; phylum Mollusca; class Bivalvia; order Venerida; family Mactridae; genus Spisula; species Spisula solida. Next base: position 35,269,397 of record OX365947.1, on the reverse strand, counting down.
CAATATATATTTATTATTATCATATTTTATCTCGAGAAGACAATAGAACACTAAGCAGCCATCATTTAAGTAAATCACAAGATTGATCAGTATTTACTGATGTTATCTTGAGAAGACAGAGGAAAGGCTACAATGTTAGTTTAATTATTGACAGGCGGAGTGTTTCCATTATTACCAAATGCTATCTAGAAAGGACAAGAAAGCCCGGCCAGCATTTAAGTCAATGACTGGAAGAATGTATTGGCCACTGTCAAGTTAACATCAGTTTATTTGTTGAAAGACAAAATGCAGCTATTATCACAACACGTTATAAAGAAAGAACAAAGAAGTGATGCCAACATTTAAGTTAATGAAAGGAGCAATACATTGGCCACTACCAGGTGTTATCTTGAGGGGATAGAAGAAACCTGCCATTAGTTTATTTATTGAAAGGTGGAATGCATTCATTATTATCAAATGGTATATAGATAGGACTTGATCAAATGCCATTTGGAGGATAGCCATTTGGACTAAAGACATTTCATCTCATAATAGGCGCAAACCCCATCCGTTCTTAAAAACCAATCTATGAATAAAAGTTTCAATTAATAATATGATAAATTATTTCATCATTTTAAGCCTTAAATGAGGCTGGAGGACTTACAACGACTCCGCCTAACCTTGTATACTGGAAATTGATCAAGTGATGTTTAATTAAACCTTGCAGTAAACCGAAATATGAAATAGTTGAAATGTAATTAATCATAAATTGTTGATAGCATTACTTTATCAATAATAAATATGGGGATAAAACACCTTAATATTGCTGAAATCCATACATTATATTGAACATGGGCTTTTTAAAATTAAATTATTGAAAGATTAAATTATGACACGCAATCGTTCCTTTGACTCAAGCATGCACACACCCCACCAAACGCACACCCCGCAAGCACACGCGCATACTACAACATTGCACATTACTGTCCAAGAGAACTTAGTGCATGTACAAGCTGATGTGACTCAGCCCGTAATATAGAAATGTGTTACTGTAGATGACCTGACCAGCCACGACACCCGGAACCCTACATCATAGTCCAAGGAGAACATGATACACACAAGAACTAGTGCAATATGCAGATGAAGTGACTCATCCTCTTAACATCGAGAATGTGTTACTGAAGATGACCAGCCACAACAACCTGCATCACACATCACAGTTCAAGGGAACATGCTACACACAAGAACCTAGTGCTTATATATGGAGCTGGTATGATCCATCCCGTAACCTAGAAAATGAATTACTGTGAATAACCGACCACATGTACAATTCCTCATAAGAACCATACAATCTCTCAATTGTGACTCATCCCGTAAAATTGAGAATGTCTTACTGTAGATGACTTGCCACAATACACTTTCTCAAAATAAAATATCAATCATTCTTCTCACAATTCTGACTCACCCTGTAACATAGAACATGTGAAACTGTACTCTTTAAAATAAATGAGCAGCCACTCTTGAAAACCTGAACAAAACTTTTTGAAGTAGAAATTTGGATACGATCAAGTTAATTTACTTAAACATATCAAGGAGAAAAGATGATAAAATGTATTTAAAACGAACATTAAAACTAAAAGATTGACATTTACATTATTGAAAAGTTACTGAAACAGACTTTGAATTCTGATAATTTTATAAAGTAATTTGTAACAATATATTCATTTTGAAAAGAAAATGAAGCCATTAATAAACCTCATTCAAGTGCACTTTCATTTTTTTACTATTTTAACGTTCAATTTGGAATTCTTCCGTAACATTGCCACTTGATGCAATTCCAGTATACTCTTAATTAAGACACCTTACACAGCAAATAATCAAAATGACTCTAACAATAAGTCTAACTAAATTTAAACATGAACTACTGCATCTTTATTCCATAAAGAGATCATTGAAACTATGAATATATCAAATATGCGTATTAAATGTTAATATACTCGCACATCATGTATAACTTTGGATACAAACTTAAGTAAATGTTAAGTCGATATAAGTTCAATAATTCTAAAATTGAGCATTCACGGTCATATCTAGGCAGTATCATTAATCAATAGAGGAACAGATACAGCTGTTAAGGCAGGGGTAGGCAAAGCAATGACCACTTTCATCCAGATGAAGAATATCTAGCGTCCAAGATAGCTATCCTTGACAACAAAGATTCGCCTGTTCAACCCCATTACGTAAAGCTGGTACTGCTATATGGAGCTGAAACCTTGAGGACCACCTAGACAGTTATTATAAAAGCATTCAGACCTCCATCAACAGCTGCCTGGGAAGGACCCTTAAAATCCAATGACCAGGCACCATAAACAACGTCGACCTATTGGAGAGAACCAGTCACATTCCTGCAATCGAAGAAATCTGGAAAAGGCTGGATAGGGAATAATAATCCAAATATATATCATTTAAAGGAATAGTACACATTCAGTCAGAATACTGTGGGTCAAAAGGTTTGGTAGTTTTTTAGTGGGAGAATGTCAGGCCTCAAGGGGTCAACCCAACGAGGGAAAACTGAAACCCTGTTCCGCACATATAATGATCTTAAACCATACAACCCATTTTAAAACGGGTCAATTTATCCTTAAGACAGACCTTAAAGCAAGAACAAGAGGTCGCTCACCTGTCGTAATAGTTCATGATGGCCCACATGGTGATGCAAGAAATCATTTACAACTTCAAAGAATCAAGTTAATGAAGCCTCAGTTGCATGAACAAGGTTAACATATAGTCCTCACCAGCGACCTTTTTTTACACCAGATAACCCATATTGATAGATTAGACCAAAATAGTGACCTCTAGTGCTTATATAAAGTTTTTCTTTGATTTGACTTTTGACCTTGTTACCCCAGTTGACCCAATATCGCACTTCTGAGTAAGTTTCATTTACATTAGGCCATAACTGTGGCCTCTAGTGTGTTCACAAGCTATTCTAAGATTTGACCTAGTGACCTAGATTTTTACTCCACATGACCCAGTTCCAAACTTGGCCTAGATTTATTAGACAAACATTCTGACCAAATTTCATGAAGATTGGGCCATAATTGTGTCCTCTAATGGATCACAAGCTTTTTCTAAGATTTGACCTAGTGACCTAGTTGTTGACCCCACATAACCCAGTTTCGAACTTGAACGAGATTTTATAGAGACAAACATTCTGACAATGTTACATGAAGATTGGGCCATAATAGTTTCCTCTAATGTGTTCACAAGTTTTATCTAAAATTTGACCTAGTGACCTAGTTTTTGACCCCACATGACCCAGTTTCGACTTGACCAAGATTCTATAGAGACAACCAGTCTGACCAAGTTTCATGAAAATTGGGTCATAACTGTAACCTCTAGTGTGTTCACAAGCATTTATGAACAGACGACGGACAAAGAGTGATCACAAAAGCTCACCCTGTCACTATGTGACAGGTGAGCTAAAATGTGGAAAATGATGCATTGTTCAGTTAGTTGGCTTCAAGAACGCCAAAATGGAATATAGCATACAAAGATTGTCATGGACAGTCCGTTTTTCATGACCCTGACCAAGTGCAGAGTTACTAGGAAATACAACGCCACTAACCAAACAGCCATTGACTAGGTGAAAATAGAAAAGAGCAAAATAACTTAATAGAGTCAATACGTCCCACAGTCGTGTTTAAAAAACAAGTTTGGCTTAGGTGGTGATTTATGGCGCAAGATAAAATACCTAAGGTATGGAACCTATCATTACATTCACACATTGTGAAAAAAATTGGGGGATTAAGGAGGTCAACAGCTTTACTTAGCTTATGGGCAAGCATCAGTATCACGTCTAAACACATCCAATTGTCACTTAGATGTCGTGTTGTGGTCATGTTGATATAGGCTCCATGTTTGAAGTGACAACAACTTGTACAATACTGTGCAGGACCCCAGTATATACAGCTGCAGAAACAAAGCTTTGGTTAAAGACAAAGACTAAAGACAACTCTCTGGTTGAATGCGCCATTCAATATATATGGAGTCCAGAAGAAAACTAATTAATAGAGGAGGGTGAATTTTGGCTGTTAATCAGTACCATCACTGCAGCTCACTGTACAGAGTAGTATGAACCATCCACATCGCTGCTACAAGTGAACAATGAACATAGGAGGGGTAACATTGTCAAATTGCTTTTTTAGCAATGGATCAACACATCTGATCAGAACCAGGAGTTAAAATATACCAGTAGATATTTATAACTTATAAGTATCGAGTTGGGATGGGATGTACAGATCCTTCAAAAAGTCCTTGGGACAACTCAAATTTGCAGAATAACAAGTTAGCTTGTATCTTTTATTTTGTTAGCACTGGCTACGGGATTCCATTTTGGAGGAGAATGCATTGCACTCCTTCAGTATTACATATATAGAGAGCGATTTTGTTTAGATCGACTGCTATGATATTTTATTGATAGAATTTCAAATTCCTGTGGTACTGTTGATTCTAAGTTTTCTGTCACAACTGCGTAAATAAACATTCAACGCGAGCGATTATTACAGGTGTGTCAGAACTAAATCCTAACGTCATCCATGCATTTAAATGACCAAAACTCGGCCCTATAGCCGAGTGGTTAATTAACTGCAATTATATACTTGTGTCAGTCTGATTTTTAAAAAAGTACACTTCACTCACTGTGAGTTCAAATCCCAATAATGACTAGATTTTTTTATTCTGCTTAAATTATGTACATTTTAATGCTTTTGCTCATTCCGGTGATTACATAGTTTATTACATATGATGAATAAACAATTTGCATTGGTAATTCAGCACATCATGATTGAGTTCATCCTAAGAAGCTGGAAATTACTGAATAATGTTTGCATTTAATATACTAGATATACTAGTACATGTCAACAGAAAACATAGCATGCCTATCTTTCGCAAAGTATGATGAAATCAATTTGTCGATATAAAAGCATCAGAAAAAATATATTATAAAAAGCACAACAAAGACAAGAGGGCCATTTAGTTGCTCACCTGTCGTAGTATTAATTATGCATGCACACCCCTATGGTGCCCTAAGTAAGCATTTACTTTTACTGAGAAAGATTCAAGAAAATTCAGCCTCTATTGCAAGTTTTCTTATGAATTTAACATTTGACCTAGTTTTTGAACCCTGATGGCCCAATATCAAACTTGACCTAGATTTTGTTGAGATGACCATTGTGATCAAGTTTCTTAAAGATTAAGTCAAAATTGTGACATACAGTGATTAAACAAGGTTTTTCAATGATTTGACCTAGTGACTTAGATTTTAATCCCGGATAACCCAATATCAAACTTGAACTAGATTTTATTGAGAATATCATTGTGATCAAGTTTCATAAAGATGAGGTCGAAATGACTTCACAAGGTTTTTCTATAATTGACCCTGGATGAACCAATATCAAACTTGACCTAGATTTTGTAGAGATTATCATTTTGACTAAGTTTCATAAAGATTAGGCCAAAATTGTGACCACAAGCAAATTGTTGACGGACGATTGACGACATACAACGGATGAAGAGTGATAAAAAAAGCTCACTCTGTCACAGGTGAGCTAAAAAGAATAAAGTCACTTATCTCTTATATTCAGTTCTGATCCTTATTGCAGTGTTGCTCTTTGTGACATTTCACACAAGAATTGATAACCTGAAGGTGTTAAGTCCACTCCATGATTCGTGATCCCAAATGCTATCTGTCAGGCAAGAATAGAATGTAAGAAATCATGCAATGTACAAAACATAAACAATACATGTACATAAGATTGCCCACAATACGTAATGCTTGAACTTACAGACATTAAGTAAGAGTTTGGTTACGTCAGAATGCGTCGTATTATTTTATTCCATTTTAAACTTTATTGCACCCCAAAAAATCAACAGTTGCACACCTCAAGCAACATTCTGATCATCTCGGTCTTTATGCATTGCAATATATTTACTGGAGTCGAATGGAAATGTCCGAGCTGTCACAATTACTCAAGCAATTGATTGAATGGAAATCAAAGCTTAGTCTAGATGTATATGATCGAAAAGAATACCCCCAGGTATTTGGTGGTCAACCAGTGTTGCAAGTTTGAAAGCTATAGCATTAACAGTTAATGAGAAAAGTTAACCTAAACATAAAACCTAACCAAGCAATGCCGATGGCATGATGACAATAATAACAGGAGATGTTTGTAAAACATGTATGCCCCCATGGCAGCCCAATAGTCAGAAATGGGGTAGGTCACAATGACCTTGACCTTTGACCTCAAAATCAATAGGGGTCATCTACTGTTGCTGTCCAACCTCCATGTAAAGTTTGAAGATACTAGGTCAAAGCGTTTTTGAGTTATTGAACAGAAACCATTTTAATAGTCAGAAATTGAAAAGGTCACAGTGACCATGACCTTTGACCTACTGACTGTTGCTGATCATCCTCCATGTAAAGTTTGAAGATCATGGGTCAAAGCGTTCTTGAGTTATTGAACGGAAACCATTAGAATAGTCAGAAATTGAAAAGGTCACAGTGACCTTGACCTTTGACCTACTGACCTCAAAATCAATAGGGGTCATCTACCGATGCTGACCAACCTCCATGTTAATTTTGAAGATCCTAAGTCAAAGTGTTCTAGAGTTATTGAACGGAAACCATTTTATACGACCGACAGACCGACAGGACAGGACAGGACAGGACAGGACAGGACAGGACAGGACAGACCGACCGACCGACCGACCGACCGACCGACCGACCGACCGACCGACATGTGCAAAGCAATATACCCCCTCATCAAAGATAGGGGGCATAATAATAACAAGAGATGTTTGTAAAACATGTATGCCCCCATGGCAGCCCAAAAGTCAGAAATGGTGAAGGTTGCAGTGACCTTAACCTTTGACCTACTGACCTAAAATGAATAGGGGTCATTTACTGTTGCTGACCAACCTCCATGTAAAGTTTGAAGATCCTACGTCAAAGCGTTCTAGAGTTATTGAATGGAAACCATTTAAATAGTCAGAAATTGTAAAGGTCACTGTGACCTTGACCTTCAACATACTGACCTCAAAATCAATAGGGGTCATTGTCTGTTGCTGAACAACCTCCATGTAAAGTTTGAAGATTATAGGTCAAAGCCTTCTCGAGTTATTGAACGTAAACCATTTAATACGACTGACCGACATACCAACAGAATGGGGGGGGGGCCATAAAAATATTCCCCATAAATGAAATGAGCTAAAAGTCAACGACAAAAATGCTTATTCGGTTTGAGTCTTATCACACTGCTCCCCAACATTAATTTTATTGCATTATTGTGTTTGTTTGTTCCATTTGCCTTCATGCACTTTCTCGTAAAAACGAGGAAATCATATAATTTATATTGTTTATAATTATATACCTACCTACATATCCTCTTCGTGCCAGTTGGCACATAAGGCTGCTACCAGAGTTCTCCATTGCTTTCTGTCTTTCGCAATCTTTTCAATTTCTCCGAAAGTCTTCACATAGTCTTAATCTTATTATTGATGGTCCTTCTCCAAGTCTTTCGGTTTTCCTCGGTTTCTTTTTCCATCTGATGGTGTCCATTTTAGTAATGTCTTTGTAATGTTGTTTCGGTCTTTCCAGATGACATTGCCTAGCCATCTAAATCTTCATTGCTTGATTACAGTCCTGATTTTCTTGTCCAGTCTTTCTGTAAAGATTATTGTTTGAGATTTTAAATAGATCTTACAGATTTTGCGTAGGCATCTTGTATGGAAGCCAAAAGTTTCTGACTGTCTTTTTGGGTAATTCTCTAACATTCTGATCCATACATCAGGACTGAGAGGACGTTGTTCTGTTATAGTTTTTTTTCACTAATGTTTCCAGATCTCCATATCTTGTTGAGCTGATGAAATGTGGTTCTTGCCTTTTTAAGTCTGCTGGCTATATCCTTTTGGTATAATTGTTTATTTTCAGAAGACTTCCTAAATAAATATATATACAGGGCTTTTTTTCGCTGAATTGTGAAGAGGCCCAAGCCCTTTTGTTTTGTGGGAGATTTAGCGCGAAAATTCTCAAAATTGTGAAAAATAGGCGCGGAAACTTTTCAAATTGTGAAAAACTTAAGGCGATAAATCATCAAATTATGATACAAAAATTTTCAGATGTTAGTTCATTTTTTGTCAACTTTTCCCAAACATGCATGTAGCTATGATATAATACTTTATATCAAGTCCTGTACAGGAATATATGACTGTTATCTGTGATTTGTTTGTTTGGTGCTTTGTGAAGTTGATTGTACAAAAACCATGACTCAAATTCTAATTGTGAATTAAGGGGCCTTTTAGGTTTGTGAAAGGGGCCTATAGCAAATTGTGAAGGGGCCTAATATAGGCCCCTCGTATATAGTGAAAAAAAGCCCTGATATATGTATATTATATAATATATTATTATATATAATATATTATAATATATATTATAATTATATATAATGTTTATAATATATTACAACAGATCTGTCCACAAACAGCGCGCTGCAATATTCTCAGTGCAATGCTAGGATAGTATAAACATTTTACATATTCAAAACAAAATGCTTCATAGCTGCAGCATTTGTAAGGCCGAACTTAAATTATTCTTGGTTTCCCCATCCCGACCCTAGCAAATTTAGAATGGGTAGGTAGGTAGGGTAAATATTTTTTTGGGGATTTTTTTCAGTATGATAGTTATTGGTCAAGACATACAAATAATGAAATTTAGAATTAACTCTAAGGTGAAGACCAACAGTCTTAAATTTTTGTAAGAAAGAAGCCAGTAAACAAAAAAAATAAAATTTCCACTTCTAATTTTTAATAAAAAACTTTTTATTTCAATTTGGGCAATAAAATATTTTGGGTAGGGCCCTTTTTAACTGAGTAGGTAGGGGATGGGGATACAAACAATATTTTATTTTAAGCCTAACCCTCTCCTGTGTAGAGGTTGGGTTTTTTACATCGAAAAGGGCAAAAAAATTACCAAATGCTTGACATTTCTTCCAGTGACAACACAAGGTTTATCTATGGGTTGTCATAGACCTAGCAGGCCTCAACAAATATTTTTAAAAGCACTTGTCCTGCAATATAGACAAAGAAGAAATCCCCAAATCTTACTCGTCCTGCTAAATAAATAAAGAAGGAAAAAAATTGGTAGTACGAGCGGACGAGTAATTTATTGAGGCCTGCCTAGTTTTGACCACAGATGACACAATATTAAACTTAAAGCCACATGATCTCTCCCAAGACCCTTTTCCGATCACCCTGTAAATAACAAGGAATAAGAATATTTTTCACAAATGACCAATAATAGACGACAGAATGTTGAATGTATCTGTGGAAATAGTATGCCAAAAATCACATTTAAGCAAAATATACGGATGACAAAATACTAATTTTGCAAGAGTTTCTTTCCTTAGATAATAAATTGTGCATTTTTTGTTTATAATTCGTTATTTTGTAAACAAACCAACTGGAGGTTGTATTTTGTTTTCTTTTTGTACATGTGGTGAAATTAATACATGACGTTAAATATGTGCAATTTTCATTGTAATCACGGTTAAAATGATCACAAAACCAAACCATGCAAAGTATTGATCGACAATGACAAATTCACAAAATTAATAATGTATTTTTAAGCTGCAAACTGCTAGCTAAATCAGATGTCTGTGCCCCATTGGCGGAAAAATATGGGGTTGTAGAATGTTGTTCCACACATCTTTAACAAGAGGGTCATTGGCCCTATAGCGCTCACCTGATGACTAGCAGTGTAGGCAGAATCAGTGACCTGGTAGTTTTTGACCCCAGATGACCCAGTTGCGAACTTGACCTAGATTTCATAAAGCTACACATTGTGGCCAAGTGTCATTAATATAACATCAAAAATGTCACTTCTAGAGTGTAAACAAGGTTTTCATTTGATGTGACCTTGTGACCTACTTTTTGACCCCGGATGACCCAGTTACAAAAAATGACCTAGATTCCATAGAGACAAACATTGTGACCAAGTTTCATAATGATTAGGTTAATAATATGACCTCTAGGGTGTTACTAGGTTTTTCTTGGATGTGACCTCGTGACCTAGTGTTTGACCCCAGATGACCCATTTACGTACTTGACCTAGATTTCATAGCGACAAACATTGTGACTAAGTTTCATATAGATTAGGTAAATAATGTGACCTCTAGAGTGTTGACAAGGTTTTTCTTTGATGTGACCTTGTGACCTAGTTTTTGACCCCAGATGACCCATTTACAAACTTGACCTAGATTTAACAGGGACAAACATTGTGACCAAGTCTCATATAGATTAGATTAAAAATGTGACCTCGAGAGTGTTAACAAGGTTTTTCTTGGATGTGACCTCGTGACCTAGTTTTTGATCCCAGATCACCCATTTCCGAACTTGATCTAGAATTCATAGCGACAAACATTGTGACCAAGTTTCATATAGATTAGGTAAATAATGTGACCTCTAGAGTGTTTACAAGGTTTTTCTTTGATGTGACCCCGAATGACCTATTTACGACCTTGGCCTAGATTTCATAGTGACAAACATTGTGACCAAGTTTCATATAGATTAGGTAAACAAGAGGGCCCAAAGGGCCATAGATTGCTCACCTGTCCTAGCAGTTCATGCACCCCTAATGGTAGCCTCTATTGCATGTACAAGGTTTTCATATTGTCTTTATATGCTTGATAATTTACATCACACTTAGACCCAATGACATATTGAAGTTTTTTGACCTTGTGAGCTAGTTTTAGACCCCGGGTGACCCAATATCTAACTTGACCTATATTTTGTTGAGATGATTATTGAGGCCAAGTTTCATAACGATTAGGCCAAAATTGTGACCTCTAAACACTACACAAGGTTTTTCTATGATTTGACCTTGTGACCTAGTTTCAGACCCGGATGACCCAATATAAAACTTGATCTAGATTTTGTTGAGATGATCATTGTGACAAAAGTTTCATAAAGATTAGGCCAAAATTGTGACATACAGTGACTAAACAAGGTTTTTCTATGATTTGACCTTGTGACCTAATTTTTGACCCCGGTTGACCCAATATCGAACTTGACCTAGACTTTGTTGAGATGATCATTGTGACCAAGTTTCATAAAGAATAGGCCAAAATTGTGACCTCTAGTGACTACACAAGGTTTTTCTATGATTTGACTTTGTGACCTAGTTTTTGACCCCGGATGAGCCAATATCGAAATTGGATTTTGTTGAGATAATCATTGTGACAAAGTTTCTTAAAGATTAGGCCAAAATTGTGACCTCTAGTGACTACACAAGGTTTTTCTATGATTTGACCTTGTGACCTAGTTTTTGACCCCGGATGACCCAATATAAAACTTGACCTAGATTTTTTTTAGATGATCATTGTGACCAAGTTTCATAATGGTTAGGCTAAAATGTGACATCTAGTGTCTACACAAGTAAATTGTGGACGGACGACGGACGGACGAAGAGTGATCACAAAAGCTCACTCTGGCATAGTTCTGGATACCATAACTAAATGGTCTTTTATTTACACTGACGTGTCGGCCTTTTAGTTATGGAATTACCCTCTTCAATAATCAACTGTTTAAGCTTAATGCCTAAAATGCATGTTCATTGTTCAAAAATCGCCCAAAAACTATAATTTACGTATAAATGTAATATTTTTCAAGTGTTTTGTCTTAAAACAGTCAATGTAACACCAACTGATAATCTTATATTGCTTAAAGTTTATTTACTTCCGCGTTTGATCAGCTCCCGCGGCCATTTTGAATAATTAATTTATCGCAGGTGCGTGCGAGAGCCGTTTTCGAAAAATCCGTTATTTCATGAAACATGGTCGAAAACGTCTTAAATTAAATAAAACCTTTAGATATACCTTTACATAAGAAACAAACATGTTATTTTTGCTATAAATCATGTAACTCCCATTTACACAAATAAATATTGCAATTTACGCAGCCGACAATCAAAACATTGATCACGTGGTTCGTTTCGGAACACTTTTGTTATAATCCCATTCAAATAAATGGCGATCGTAAACGAAAACATTGAAATTGGACAGGTTTGAAACAATCGACGGAATTGATGGTATTTCTTGCGAAACCGTTTGTTTTTGGGGGTATACTGATAGAATATGGTCCAATTGATAGGGTATCAATGATTATTTTGTTGAAAACGTGCATTTTGTCATAAAACGAACGCGACTCAAACTGTGCCGTTGACCTGTTGGGTTTCAAAGAACAAACGGCTTTGACGATGAAATGGAATGATCATCGTCAAAGACCTTGGACTAACTCTGGCACTTTGTGTCAGGTGAGCTAAAAAGGGAAAACGCATTAAAACGGATCTATAGAAACATTTCCAATCTATAAACGATTTTTGGAACGGCTAAAACGTGTAACCATACATTTCGCTTTCAAAAACTTACTGAACTTCTTGAATTGACCCGAAGGACCTCCAACACTTCTCGCATATTCTTCTCTGCGACGGACGGTTTGGCAGAGACTGAGCTACCTGCCGACGTAGACAGAACATGCGTACTAACTTGTTGTTTAGTAGTCGCAGACGAGTATTTTTTTTACATTTTTAACAGTTTTTCGAGAGTTATATACCTCTTGGTCGGCCATTAATTGCTGATTTTGCCGCCAAATCGCACGTGTGGACATTTTCGGTAAACACCGATATGTCGTAAAATATGTCGTAAAATAAATTATTTACGTTAGTTGCATTCCAATTTGAACCATAGGGAGGGGTCTGTATCGACTCACTGGTCTTCTATAGATATCAGGGAAATGACTAGTATCGAAATTGCGACACCACCAACTTAACAAACAGTCTTGTAACTTTTCCAAAATGGAAATTAATCTCATACTGTTTTCTCCAGTAGCTAGCTTATACATTTATACATTCTCCAGACAGTCATGCAAGTATTAAACAAGCTTACAGTATACATTTATCTTCGAGATACAACCAATATATATACCAAAATACATCGCACCCGAGCCGTAACAAGTGCACACATGTTGAAAATATACTGAAAAATAAAACCTCGAATAAAACATGTAGAGGCCCCGATTCCACGAAAAAACTTAAGTTGTTGCTCAGCTGAGACTGTTATTTCGAATTTTTTATTTGACTACAATTATAGATCTAATCTTGTGATGCAGATTGCTACCAGAAACTGTTATGCGTATTGCTAAATAATAATATAGTACGTAGGTGATTTTTGTATGAAATGCTCATGGAAATCCAACTGTTATGAACAATAAAGAACTTCGTACTTTCAAGAGCTTGAATTATAACAGACTTAAGTTTTTTACTTTTGATGTTTATAACTTTAAAGCACTATTTTCTGTTAAAATCAGACTTATTATGTATTGCTCTACTTAATTGGCATCTAACTGTGATGATACAATATATACAAGATCAACACACCCCCTAGCATATAGGTTAATTGGCGCTACGACTGACTACTATAAGTTTGCCTTCTTCTCCATGACCATCCACCACTGGAATAGCCTACCATACCAAGTAGTCAGTCTTCCCTCTATAGCATCGTTCAATGCGGCTGTCAGTCGCATTGAGCATGTTTCACCATAAGTCAGTCTTCTGAAATCTGTTTTTACTACTTTTTAAACCGATCTTTCTACTTTTATCTCTGTATTATACTGTCCTATATTTATTTACTGTTCTTTTACTCTTTTACTCGTCTTGGCAGTTTTGACGCGCAAAATGTCTACGTCCCCGTCAGGGGTTTGACATCAAAGGCAGATAGATAGATACACGTATACATGAAAGTCATTTAACCAACAAAATAATATTATGTTATCTATCATAACCACTGAACGTCTGTCTGGACTGGCAATTTCGCTTACAAGTAGCTACAGACATATGGACATTGGTCGACAATGTTATCATACAGATAGAACATTGCTGCCCTAAAAAGGGACGGGCAACTAGACTGCTATGAGCATATCTGAAGATTTTGTGAACATAATAAAATGGGACTCGTAGATCTACATTTGTTTGATTTATATTTTAGCTTTATTTTGAACAGATAAGTACTCTTTTTACAGTTAATCGTTTATTTACAAATTAATGATCCTAAGAACTAAATAAAGCACCTTGAGAACGCTACAAATGCAGCAGATTACACCATTGTTTTCAAAATTTTCGGGGGAGCATGCCCCCGACCCCCTAGCACAATACTGAATCCACATGATTATAGGGCTGACAACACACGATACTCTTCTTTAGAGGTTAATCAATGGTTGTTTTTCAACTGGTTCTGGTTTTTAAAGCTTCATCAAACTGTCTATGTGTTCAGCTGTTTGTGTTCTCGTGTGGTCTGTTCTCCTCTTTTCTCCTTCACAGGTTCACAGAGTTACATTTTCCTGTTAGTTAAAACTAGAAAATCACTTGTCACTGTAAGCCTACCTTTTATTTTTCTAATTCATTTAAAGGGTGGTCCCTGTCACGTGTGGGTGTATTGGTGGTGTCGTTCTTTAAGATAATATATTGTGGCTTTTCGTTTTTCTTGCTGTGTTTGTGACGTGATTTTAGTGATATAATGTCCTTTGTGTTGAGTACCACTCTTCCTGTCCGATTTATTATAATTTTTATTATTTTGTGATAGTTTTTTGTCCGTTGTCCGTCGTCCGTCCGCTAGACATTTCACCGTTAACACTCTAGCACTTTCACTTTCAATCTTGGTTAGTAGTAGTATCTCAATGAAATCTAGGTCAAGTTCGAAGTTGGGTCATGTGGGGTCAACAATTAGGTCAGTTCATAAGGTCAAATAATAGCAAAACCTTGTTAACACTCTGGAGACCACATTTTTGCTTTAACCTTCACAGTTTTGCTTCAATTTTCACGAAGTTTGGTCAGAATGTTTATCCTGGTGACCTTAAGGTCAAGTTCGGAGTTGGGTCATGTTGGGTCAAAAACTAAGTCAATAGGTTGAATAATAGGAAAACCATGTTAACACTCTGGTAGCCAGATCTTTGCTTTAACCTTCACCAAGTTAGGTCAAAATGTTTATCTTGATGACCTTAAGGTCAAGTTCGAAGTTTGGTCATGCGGGGTCAAACCTAGATCAAATGATAGAGGCGATATTGTTGCTTCAATCTTCGTGACGTTTGGTCCAAATGTGTATCTTGATGACCTTAGGGTCAAGTTAGAAGTTTGGTTATGTGGGGTCAACACTAGATAGATAGGTCAAATAATAGGAAAACCTTATTAAGACTCTTGAGGCAACATCTTCCTCAACTGTGGTCAAAATATTTATCTTGGTGACCTTAAGGTCACGTTCGAAGTTGTGTCATGTGGGGTAAAGGACTTGGTCAATACTTCAAATAATAGCAAATCCTTGTTTATCGTGATGACCTTAAGGACAATGTCGTCCTGTTTGGTGAGCGCCACAGGATCTATGATCCTCTTGTTATTATTTGTGTACTATTAAACTAATATAATGATACTGGTGTAACTTTATTTGATGCATGTACCTGTTCAAAAGTATAAAGTCAGAGCCCGTTTATCTTCACAGACTTTTTTTCTAAATCCATGTTTCAACTTAAATAGCTGGTTTCGGTCTTTTCCCTCTATTACAAATACAAAATGAAATGTACATAAAATGTGTGGGTCATAGGAATTCAAATATATAATACACAATATTAAAACTAACAATTTCGATTAAATTTAAAAAATGAATTGACTGTATCTTGCACTACAATCTAATTAAATTCATATCCTCAAACCCGATACGCATGCTTGCCGTAAGGAAGACCAAGTACTTCAGTCAGATTCTCATACACTAAATAAACATAACTTACCTATTTTCAGACTTCATCGAACGATGGCAGTACCACAGAAGTCAAATCTGCGTTACATGTTGCTGCTTCACAGGGCTTCAATCATCTTAGAACATTGGTTGAGCTTCTGAAAGCTAAGGATATATTAATAAATATCGTTAACAACTATGGTATGTTGGAAATTCATAACTAAAAGTCTGTTATATATATGAGCCAGTCTCCAGGAAAACCTGCTATAATGAGATTATGTAATTACAATTTATGTAACAAGATTTTGATAAAGCTCTAAAATAAGGAAAAATACATATCTATTGATTCTATTTTAAGTAATTGACCCATATAGTACTATACCTTAGCTTTAAATTTCCCTATGAATTATGTCGAAAACACATACTTTGTTGCTATGGTGACCAATTTCAGAAAAGTACTCCGATTTAGAAAAACGAGGATTTAGTTGTTTAAAACAGAAGTAGCCTTCCTCTGAATGCAAACAATTTCGATTTTGATATATATTTTGAAAAGTGAAACATAATTATAAAATTTGGTACTATTTTGAACAGTTTATGTCAAGAATTGATCAAATGGTGTAATAATGAAATACTTATTTCAGTTACGTCGAATAACGTTTGAATGACGTTTGCGACGTCACACAAAAAGCTCCGAGTAGGGACTCTACAAAAACAGCTGTAACTTCCTTAAAACTCAAGATATTAACATAATTTCTTTTGCAATTTGCTTCTTTAACATTATCCTGTAATACTATGGAAAATCTTAAAGTCAATAGTTTTGTCATTATAGCAGGATTTCCTGGAGACTGGCTCATATATATAGTGTCGTAAATTTCAAACGTAGATTACCACGTCATGTATTGTGTTTCTACTAGTAAGTTGATATTGTTACTTAAGGTAGATCCTACCCCTTGAAAATGCTTGAAAAACATACACTTGAAAAAAACTATTTCAAACAGCGTATGCCATCTGATTTTATCATATATTATAGGAAACCATTGTAGCACTTGCTGGTGATGTGAAATGTGCCATATAGTCGCCTTATTCAAATGCTAACACTAAAATAAAGGCGATTTTTGACTGAAAAATACAACATTTTTTTCAAAATATCAAACGTTATCATTATTGTATTTTATTATACGAACTCATTGAATATACTTTATAATTAATCGTCGCAAGGGCATGCCAGGCTTGAAATTAGCTGCTGGTGTTTTGTTTACGAGAAAAACACCTTCATGTTGATGTGTAATTTCGACAAGGAAGTCGCCATGTTTGCTCCCTCCTGTCACCACAGTAAACGTACAGCAACATTTTTTTCAAACAAAGTAATCAACATAATCGATAGCTTGATCGAATAATGCACTTTATTGCATTCATAATATATTAACTTTACAAACGATCCTACGATAATAACAATGAAATCCAAAAATTTATTATTGTTTTCATCTCGTTTGTTTACGAATTTCGCGCTGTGTAGCAAATTTATATTCATGCGCCAAAGTAGTGCGACAGTTTATCGACGAAACCATTATAATGCGGTGTTCATAATGTGCCGTTCATAACGAATGATGACATCGAATACAATATGATACTGACGGTTTAATATAAGTCCCAATGAAACATCAATATCAGCATTTTCCTCAACACATGCTGCACATGTTAGCGAATTGATAATCTGATATGTGTTACGAGGCTGTCTGTCAAACTTTATTTTAGCTAAATTACAAAAGTACTATGCGTTTTTAAATAATCCTTATGTTATTTATGTTCGTATAATCATTGCAAACACAGTTTTGTAACTCGATTGTCTGGATCGTTTCTCGATCACATACAGTTTGTGTAAAATCGGTCATTACATGTAGCTGTCAAAATATTTCAATCCACACGAATAGTCCGTGCAAATGTTACAACGTGCTCGGTAAGTTTATGTATGGTGTGAGGTTACTGCCATGCTATATTATCGTCTGCAAATAGTTTTTTGAGTAATATTTAACCATTTTAACACACAAACTGACCAAATACAGCATTTTCTTCATGTTAAAAGAAACGGGCTAACGGACGGAACAAACGTTATCAGTGACCAGTACGACTAAAGATAAAGTAGCAATTTGGTATATAAACAAATAAAATACATGTACAATGGAAAGGAATATCTAACTAAATATGTGTATAATTGAAAGAAATACTAAAGCTTTAATTAATTTTCCATAAACCTGTTTCAGTTCTTTCGAGGTAACTTAAAACTTGTGCAAATAATCAAGTTTTAAGTCTCATAGACCCGATAAAATCGGTTATTGACAAACCAACAACTATCTGGTCCGTCAGGCCCACCGTACCCTAAACTATTTAGGATTTATTAAAAGTAGGCCTTCACACATACACATGTGATATATTTTAATTCATGTTGATGTATTTTATTGTTCAAAATCAATGCATTTTGACTGCTTTTATTTAAATAAATGGGCAGGCATGACCTTGATCAAATATTTGACAACCACAATTTATAATTTTTCTAGCATTTATTTACCCAATAAATGAGACTGACATTTTGAAAAATGTTACCTATTTTTTATTAACTTTTTTAAATACATTGTTTATAACAAGTAAATATAACAAAAACACTCATTGATATAGATTATTTGAACTTTAAGCTACAAATTGATATATGAGACTAATGTGTTTTTATGCCAAAAGGGTATTTAATTCACTGAAGAAAAATACACATTTTCGCCCATTAGAGTGAACCTTAAGAAATAAAAATCTGTTCGCGTATTTTGTTGGTGAATAAAACATGGGCAGGAGTTAGTGCTACGCACTCGTGATTTAATTTTTCCGCATCCGAACGAGTCCCGTGTTTTATTCATCGACAAAATACAAGAACAGAGTTTTTATTTCGATTCTATAATATCCCGCACTATTTAACTGCGCGCATTCCATTTTCACCCATTTGACATTTAACGTAATTCCACGCTGAAATTGAGTGGCTTATTAGCTGGTACAATTACCTCCCTCGTTAATGAAAACGACCTTCGTAATTTTCTGAAGGAAATAACACATTTTAAACATTGAAACAATTTTAATAACACGAGTATAGTGTATCTATTTCATGAAATGAAAAATATAAATGAATTGATTATCAGAAGTTTTTATGAATCTCTATTTCGAGAGTACGACGAGTTTCTAAAAATAGATGCGTCATAGCTGTAACACTGGATACTCGTGCAACTCGTGGTCCGTTGAAGTTTTTTCTATAAAGTTTACGTTCATTCATTCATAAATATGTCACGTGATACGGGGCGTAAATAGTAACAGCCAATTTAATACCATGTTTTATTGCGGTAATAATACATGGCATGTTCTGCTCTTTGTTTATATGGATTAATCCGCAGATCGTGTTAGAATAATGAGTAAGCCATTTGTTATACTACATTGTACATCCTTTTCAGGCCAGACTGCTCTGCATTGTGCAATCCTTGCACATAGGAATGATATTGATAGTGTAGAAATCATCCGTACACTTATCCGAGCAGGAGCTGATCCATCGGCCCAGGTAAACACGCAGGCTTATACAGGGCCCGATCTCCCGAAGCATCTCAAGTAGAAATCTCAAAGTCAAATTGAGATTCTACTAAAACCAGAGTGTGAACACAAGAACTTGCATTTATAACTTGAAAAAAAAATGAAAATAAAATTTTGAAAAAAAAAATAGTTTATAGACTATATTTTAGTAGTAAAGTAGGCCTAGTGAAAAAAAATCTTTTTCAATTTTTTTTTCATATTTGTTCAAATTATAAATGCAAGTTCCTGTGGTGTGAATTAGAAATAAAAATGAAAATCTAGGATTTGCAATTTTACGGTAATAAACTCAGAATAACATTTCTGTTAAGTGATGCTAATTTTAAGTCCAGACTCGCATGGAAATTAACACAAAGACACATGCCAATATTTGAGATGAGATCTTGCTCAGATTGAGATGCTTAGGGAGATCGGGGCCAGGTCTCGATATAAAGACTCCCGATATACTGACGTATTCATATAATGACATCATTTTATGAGGACAAATGTTTTAAAACATACTTTGGGGGCATTCAGTATAATGGCATATTCGTTACAACGGCAATTTGCTTTGGAACAAACAGCGTGATTGTATCGAGACATGACTGTATACGTCATGCTCCGACATACTTAACACATATCTGTAAACAAAGAAGTTAAACTAAAGGCACTTTTATTCTTCTGCAAATGTTTGATAGAAGAGTTGGTTGTTGGTCGGTTTTAGATGAGTTAGCTGGTTGGTTACCTCTGTATTTCCATAGTTTTAAAGGAATTCCAAACAACCCTCATACACGTGTGTACGATCACCCGTGTCAGTTTTTAGTCTCCATAATTAAGAAAGTAAACCCATAGGGCATGAAATCACTTTCTGTTTTCTTGTTCAGAATAGCATTGTCGTTTCTATTGAATGTAACCTCGGGAATTTGATCGACTGCTATGATATTCTATGGATAGAATTTCAAATTCCCGTGATGCAACTCAGTGACTGACTGGACACCACGGTATACATTTGGTATAACGTTGATCAATTTCGCTGAGATTTTGCATGGAGGTAGTTCTAACGATGTTGTCTATGAATGTAATTACTTTATAAAGATATTGAAAGCCAATTCTTGTTTTTGATAACATGAAAATCTGACCACTTTAGTACAAATGCACCTTTCTAAGATAACATAATTTTTAAAAAAGAAATTTAATATATTCATGCATAAAGGTCAGGATCAAGTCAATTTATCCGTGCTATACTTGTGAGTTGTGACACAGCGGTTTTGAGGGGTGCTTCTACGTGACACTGTGATGCTGTTTCTGAAAGGTGCTCCTTCCTCAATCCAAATTTTTATCACATTCAGTGATAGCTTTAGTTGCAGTCTATAAACAATGTAATGGTATATTAATTGTTTTCACGAGTGTAACAGAAATGTACTGATCGTTTTTTCACATTTCAGGATAAAAATAAGGGGAAGACACCATTGATGTACGCTATTGAAAAAACTAGTTTGAAACTAGTGGATACAATTCTCATAACTGTAGATCCGGATAGAGTGAAAACTGTTATAAAAACCCAAGCATTTGATGGAAGGTCCTGTCTCGAAATTGCTAAAAGTTTGAGAGGAAGCTCGGAGATGAATATTTGGAATAGGTTGTGGGATAGCTTACAGAGTGTCGTTCCAGAGAACGTGTCGTGAATACAGTTCCATCCAGGCGCGTAGCTACCTGTACGCGTACACATACTTCTCAAAAAGTGAAAAAATAAATGATCGAAAAATGCAATAAAAACTGATGCCCAAGCCCTAAGGGGGTAATCCTTTAGTACTTTCAGCACTCCTTAGAAACGCTTTTAAAAAGCTCTTTGCAAACAAAAAAACCTAGTTTTATCAGTAAAAATATTGTCAATGATGATGCAAAAAAACATGCCAGAACGCACCAGAGACGTTTTATAGAACAAAATTGTTCTGGGGGAGCATGCCCCCAAACCACCCTAGCCTTATTGCGTAAACATTGAAATACCTCTAGCTACGCCCCTGCCACCCATAGCTACGTTACAGAAATCCCGAGTGACCTGTCCTGATAAGAAGGATAAATTATTGTATATATATATTGTAAATATTGTATACTTACATGTTCATTTCTATTTACATTTTTAAGTTAATTCATATTTTTCATTTTTTATATTCAACCTGTTAACCTTTATCGTCAGAGTTCAGTAATAAATATGGTCCGACCAAATTAACTCGTCATATTCAAGTTGAAAAATGACGAGTTAATTTCGTGACACGGTGAATGACTCGTCAGCCTATATAATCCAGTGCCGTGCCACGAGTGAACATCCAAATGATAGATACGTGTAGTTAGAAAAATTATATTTGACGCAATAAATGTCAAACAAACGCCTGTGGTGTGTTTTAGCTTTGAGGTAAACAAACATGATCGGAATGCATTCTAAGAAGGTAGCCCTGATACAAAAGAAGCCATCGTATCACTGTATTACTCAGTATTCAGGAAAACAAACATATCGCACAGGTTAGGCATTCTTATGACTGCCATACCATAAAAGTTTGTTATATTTTGGCTGCGTTGTAATGTAGAGAGTCTGGCGAACAAGAGTACTGCAGTGAAATTTAGTGAAAATAGACATGATCGCCGACTTTCGGTGATGGTTACATGGGTTAAACGGATGAAAATGCATTTTATCAGTCTTTGCATGTATTATCAATCCGACAAGAGACTCGACGGCTATCTCTAGACGTAACCTTCGAAGAAAATAATTCAGTAATTTAGGCTTTCATAGACACGTTGAGCGCAAACGTATCAGGGCCAAGACAATAGGACGTTCATTGATATGACACGGCGCTTGACAGTGGATCTTAAGTTTTATTGTTATTGCAATATTTAATTTTTCTCTTTTCAACAGCAATTTCTGTGATGTTGCTTTTCCTTGGTCTATGTATATACTAATGGTATGGAATTTTATTTGTTATGATAAATTGACAATGCGACATTAAAATGTAGCATCCACACTCGTCTCTTTGTTCCCTTATACACTGCGGTTTACAGGTACACTGTATATTGCGAGTAAATGAGTAATGTAGCCATAATGTTCAGTGTTCAATGCTCCGTACACAGACGATATACTAGGCAATATTCTGTACAGTAAAAATCAATACCGATTCTTATCCATACTACAAAATTCTCAACTAATTATGACGTCATTTGTACAGCAGTTTTCTGCAATAAAGAAGTTAAGAAGAAAGACTTTGAGCATCTCTCTTGCCCGACCACACTTTGAATACTCTCTCTCAGTATGGGATACATATACTTGCACTAGAGAACGTACAACGAAGGGAAGTCCGCTTTGTAAGTGGGAACTATGCATACACAAACAGCCAAACATCGATGCTGGGTAGGCCTAATGTCAACTGGCCTCCACTTCAACAACGCAGGAAAAACACCGTTTTAAGGCCGTCAGCAATGAATCACCAGTCACCATCCTTGATTATGTCAGTCAAAAACATACCATTCAAACTTCTAGAACCCACAACAAATCATTCATAGAACTTAGAGCCAACTATGAACCGTACAACTTCCTACCACGGACGATCCGGGATTGGAATGCTCTCCCTCCAGACCATGTGTCTACCACCTCTGTAGAGGAGTTCAGCCTTGCTCTGCAGAAACACACAGCATATACAATACTTACCCTGCTCTCCCTCCAGACCATGTGTCTACCACCTCTGTAGAGGAGTTCAGCCTCGCTCTGCAGAAATACACAGCAAATACAATACTTACCCTGCTCCCCCTCCAGACCTTGTGTCTACCACTTGTGTAGAATAGTTCAGCCTCGCTCTGCAGAAATACACAGAATATACAATACTTACCCTGCTCTCTACCTCCAGACCATGTGTCTATCACCTCTGTGGAGGAGTTCAGCCTCGCTCTGCAGAAATACACAGCAAATACAATACTTACCCTGCTCCCCCTCCAGACCATGTGTCTACCACCTGTGTAGAATAGTTCAGCCTCGCTCGGCAGAAATACATAGCATATACAATACTTACCCTGGGTTATTTTTTTTAATTGTACATAAGTATGCATGCTCACATTGGAGCTTTAACCACTGTGATGTATATATACTTGATTCTCATCCACCCGATTCTTCTCATCGACCCGAGCCCTAATTGTGTTGGGCGAATATACGCATGTGCGGCGACAGTTCTTCCCCAAAACTTGTTGATGGACTTATTTCTGTCGCAGCAGCAAACAAATGTGAATGAAAAGCACACGTTATCCTTTTTTGTTCACTAGTAGCCTAACAACCAACCCTGAAAAATCCATTTTGACAAGCATTAACACCTAAGCTTGTTACTCAACAGACTCGTCCACATTTGTTAAAGTCGGTGAATAGCATCTAAGATGAATATATTTCATGTCACAACTTTGTTTCATAAAGAGTTTTCAGTCTTTGACCGTTTAGGTTAAATACAGGCTGACCAATCAGAGGGACCATGTCGATGAGAAAGTTTCTGAACGACGTAAGCTCTTGACTGGTACTTGTTTTTTAGTAAATATTTTACGATAAAGGTTTTTTAATCGCAAAATAAATTATTTTATTTTAATATAGTTCAGAAATTTCTCAGTCAGTAAATATAAAATTGTTTACAGAGCAAACAATTGGATGTGTGCATGCATAGAATTTGTCTCTCAGGGGCTCGACTCCACGAGAAAGCAGAATACTAAGTCACTTGTCCGTGATGCGTTTTGTAGAGGCCGGTCAGGACACAGGTGCAAGACACAAAATTAAATTTGGCTATATAGGCTATTAGTTCTCTTCTTATATTTTAAATTACTAATAGCCAAATTTGATTTTGTGTCTAGCACCTGTGGGTCAGAGCAAACCTGTTATTTTCGTGACAAAAATATATTTGAATATTTTGGGTATGGTCCATAGATATTTCCATTGTTTGAAAGACTGTCACACTGCTCGTAGCCTTTTTGTGCGACGTCGCAAACGTCCTTCTTGAAACCGTTATTTGATGTGAAAGGCACATTTTTAAAGGAACTCACAAAAAAGAAAACAAATGGCACACGCATATATATATACCTCAAGCAACGAAGTGCGTGCTCAAGCATACATCCTACGTCACAATGCCTAACTTGATACAGAACTGAACGAAAAAAATGAAACTAGATTTACCTGTATATACACCTATAAATACAGACTTATAAAACTTACAGTACGTCTTTGCTTTTTCTTAAATATTTCTAGTTCTTGTATTTATATATCTACATCTACATAATACGTTAAGCTGTCAGACTTGACAATTATTTAATGGTGCGCTTAGATAGAAAAGGAAAGAGAGTGATAGAAAAGGTATGGAAGAATAGATTCGTTCAAGACGATGGAGATATGCATGATAGAAAAGGATAGAAATATAAGAAAAGATATGCTCAGATATTTTTCGACCATCAAGGCACTTGACCTGTCCAGCTTCCGTGGCGGTGACAGGGACTGAGTCCCGGCTGACATAGTTCAACACCTATCACATGGTTGTACTTCATATCTGAGCGAAGTAATCCCCTTAGAATGAGAGTTTATCGAGCTCCTACTTGAAAGATGTTAAAGAAGGAGCCTCAGTCACAGGGGCTGGTAAGTTGTTCCACACAGGGATGGTCCGTGGGAAGAAACTGAATTTGTAAGTATCTGTAGATGCGTGATGTTGGAGAAATCTGTTGTTGTGAGGGGCTCTAGGCATGGATCTGGCTGTCTGGAGGTACTTGTCAGGTGGGATGTCTACTTCGTTGTGCACGATCTTGTAGAACATCGTGAGCTGTTTTTTTCTGACGTCTCGATTCTAGGCTTTCCCAATTCAGGTGATCTATCATATCAGTTACGCTGCTTGTATTTCTGAATCTGTTTGTTGTAAATCTAGCAGCTCGCCGTTGTACCATTTCTATGTTTTTTTGAGAGATATTGATGGTGAGGATTCCAGATGGTGGCGCAGTAATCAAAGTTTGGTCGTTCTAGTGAAAAATATGCGTTGGTCTTCGTTTGTTCGGAAGTTTTTTGGAGATTTCTTTTGAGGAAGCCAAGGATACTACAGTAAAACCTCTTTATCTCGAGGACCCATCGGGACAAGCCAAATGCTCGAGTTAAGCCAGGTGCTCGAAATATCCGAAGTCTATGATGAATTGTTGTTATGACGAAGTGTAACTGTGTTTATAATGAAAACACGTATGATACATGTATTTGGTTGTAACTACTAATACTGTCATTGTTTATCAAGTCTATACGCAATTTGAATCGTGTGGACATTTGCCGAATTGAACAAATTGCATATGAAAGTCGTAATGAATCTTTTTACATTAAATATCAAACTCCGTTTAACGGTAAAATTGTAATAAAAGTTCGCATCGGCAAAAAGATAACATTACCCAAAGCGCACGATAGATCCTACATGTTTGAACAAACACCCACGCACAAAAATCGCACGTGATAAAATAAAACCCGGATGCAAAGTCGATCCAGTTTCCAGCACAGGGATACGGCTCATTGAGTAAAAAACATGCACTATATTATCTATGATAATTTATTTAGGACATGATGTTTAGCTGAATGAGTTATATCCCTGTGGTTTCCAATTGAAACGCGCGCGACAATTTGGAGACATCAAACGCGGCGGTCTTTCGACTGACTTCAAACGCGCCGCACATCAAAGAAATTGCCGGTTCAGTTGGGAGTAGTGTTTAGTCAGAGTTCCATAAATATGTAACCGCGGTATGAATTCGCCAATCGGCGCATAGTGTAGATTCAATTGACATTTAATTTCCTACTGTACAAAGTCGACGAATTTTGTATTCTTCAGGGTTGTTTGATAAGAATTGGATTTAATCGTGGACTTGATCTACTTCACTTATTCAGTATCAGACACGTGAAATTGTACTGTACGTAAGCTTACATTCGCAGGTTTTCATGAAATACGGGATATGAAAAGTTTTTGAAATGATTTTTACTTGCAGTTTTATAACGAACGGAGCCTAAATATTTAAGATTCTACATGGACGTCGGTTTATCTTACGATAATTTAAAAGTATGTGCGAGTCAGTACGTTCGAAGCAACGATGTTGCAAATAATAATTCTAGTTCTCGTATAAGTTAATGTTCCCAATTGTTGCCTATTGAACTTTTTCTGAAACGTATGCGTAGTTTAAATCAGGCTCATTAATTAAATATCTTCTACTTCGTGTTTAATGTAACGGATCGAAAACACGGACATCAATTTAAGTGTTAGGGATTACGCTATTGTCATAAACTGTGATTATCACGATGTGTGAAAAATACGGACCGTAACAAAATTTAGTATGACATTTTTCGGAGGTGTGAAATTTCGCTCGGATGATTGCCTCGAGATAAGGTAATTAATTATCGTTGAAAATTGTTGATTGGACTGACACCTGCGCTCGAATTAGACCGGATGCTCGTTATAACTTCACTCGAGTTAGAGGGATAAATTAATGTACAATATAGAGCAAATTCGTCGGGACTTTGAAATTTGCTCGAATTAGGCCGGTTGCTCGAATAATCGCTGCTCGTATTACCGAGGTTTTTGTATTTGCTTTCTTGATTTTTTTGTTGATATGTGAGGTCCAGCCTAGGTCGGATTGAAGATCTACTCCCAAGTACTTGGTGATGGTATCTTGTTGGAGAGTGATGTCTTTCAAAACGTAGTTGTACTGGAATGGTTTGCGGCTTCTAGTGACTCTCAGGAAGCTACATTTCTGTGGGTGAAAGTCAATGCCCCACTTTCTCTCCCACTCTGCCAAGGCATCAAGATCTCGTTGTAGAATTGCTTGGTCTTCAGGTGATCTGATGTATCTGTATAGGATACAGTCATCTGCGAAGAGACGTGTTGATGAAACTACACTGTCTGGGAGATCATTGATGAAGAGAAGGAAGAGAAGTGGGCCAAGGATTGAGCCCTGAGGGACGCCGCTGATCACAGGTACACTGTCAGATGATTGTCCTTCAACCAGGACTTGCTGAGACCGGTTTCCAAGGAAGGAAGCTATCCATTGGTGGATGTTCGACCTGATACCATAATGGTGGAGTTTCTTCAGTAGCCTCTGATGTGGAACACGGTCAAACGCTTTGGAGAAGTCCAAGATGATGAGGTCAGCTTGTACCTTCTTGTCCATGGATGAGACAAGTTCGTGGACCAGGGTCAGTAGTTGGGTCTCACAACTCCTTCGTGCTCGGAAACCGTGCTGACAGTCATGCAGGATGTTATGTTTACCTAGGTGCTTGAGGGTATTACTGACGATGATATGTTCCAGGAGTTTACAGCATAGACTGGTAAGGGAGACAGGGCGGTAGTTGTCGAGCTCCTTTCTTGAAGATGGCAGTCATGTTTGCTTCTTTCCAGTCTTCAGGAACCACGCCCTCTTGTAGAGACCTGTTGAAGATCAGAGTGAGTGAAGGTGCGATGGAGTCTGCATAGTCCTTCAGGAACCAAGCCGAGATCCCATCTGGACCGGACGCCTTTTTGGTGTTCAGGTTCTGGAGGAGCTTTCTGGTGCCTACTTCGGTAACAGCAAAGTCAGGCATTTCTGGGTATGGCTCGCCCTCTGGTGATGGTATGTCCTCTGTGTCTTCCTTGGTAAAAACGGACGAATATTGATTGTTTAGAATGTTTGCTTTGTCTTTAGCTTGGTTGAAGAGTCTCCCCTTGTCCTTGAGTGGCGAGATGCCATTATTGTCCTTCTTCAGTGACGATATATAGTTCCAGAATTTCTTTTGTTTCACAGGTCTTTCTTCTTTTTCAATTGGTTCTATGATGTTATTGATGTAATTTTGATGAGCTTTTCTTTCCTGTCTTTGTAGATTGCTTTTGAGTTCTTTGTATTAACGATTGTCACTTGGGGATTTAGTTTTCTTCATGCGAGTGTACAGTTTCTGTTTTTTCCTAATGGCTGCTCTGATGGTTGTCAATCCATGGTTTCTGTGATTTCCTGTCTTTAGTCATTCGGGATGGTATGTGTTTGTTCATGATCTTTGTGACTGAGTTTTTGAAGATAGTCCACAGGTCGTTTACTGTTGTGGCCTGGTTTTCTTTCAAGGTTAAGTATGTTTCATGGAGTTCATTCTCGATTGATGAGCGGTCAGCTTTGTCATAGCTGAAGACTTTCCTGGGTGGTGTCTTTACTGTAAGTGGTCTTAGACTGGCTTCAACATAAACGGCTTCGTGGTCAGATATACCAGGGATTACTTCTGTTGTGTTAGTGAGAGATGCGTTGTTTGTAAAGAAGAGATCAAGGATATTGGAGCTGTCTTCTGTAGTTCGAGTTGGATCTGTAACTAGCTGTTCTAGAAAGGAATTACTGGAGATGTCTAAGAGTTGTTTGGACAAGGTTGCTTTCTGAGTTGAATCGATTGAATTGTCTGACCAGTTGATACCGGGTAGGTTGAAGTCCCCTCCAAGCCATATATGTGCTGGCTTGGGTATCTCACTCAGGTATTGATGATGGAGATCAAGATACGCTGGGTCATCTACATTCGGTGGTCAGTAGAAGCATCCAACGTATAAGTTGCTGGCGCTCTTCAAACTGATCTGGACCCATAGCATTTCACACTCGTCGGGGTTCACTATGTCGTCTGGTACCATTACTTGGAACTGGCTGTTGACCATGATGAACACTTCTCCTCCTCTTCCATTTCTCCTGTCTATCCGAAATATCTTGTAGTCTTCTGGGAAGATTACAGCATCTAAGTGATCGCTTGTCAACCATGATTCTGTGCCAAGGACTATGTCTGGTTTCACTGTTTCACACAGGGTTGCTAAGGAGTCCTTTTTCTTAACGATCGATTGGCAGTTGATGACTAGTACCTTGAGGGGTACGTCTGTTCGTTGAGCTGGGCTTACACTTATTATCTGAGGGTCTTTGTTGGAAGATGAGAAGCTAGAATGGATAAGATGACCATCAGCTTCGGAAGGCTGTTCGCTGGCCCTTGTGAGATGCAGGCTTGTAGACGGTACTCTTGTTGATTTAGGGGGAGATGTTGCCATGGGATGACTGAAGCTAAAGTCAAAGACTTGGGATGAGTTAGCTGGACTTGGGTTTGACTGTAACGATTCATAGTAGTTGGTAGTTTCGTACAGCGTCATGACAAAAAGGCCAGATGAAAAATTTGGTAGGCCACAGTGTACGCATTCCCATGAGATATTGTGCATGGCGAAGTAGACTTCGTCCTCCGGTGATGTATTTACCAAAATATCAGCAAATATCTGACCTTGTTTGTTGTCCAGTGCGTCCACAGAGAAGTCTTCATGGTCCGACTTGTCGTCTTCCACCATGTAAACACGTTTCTTCTGAAAACACTGTTTCGCAAAGTGATTCCACCTTTTGCACACATGACATTGCTGTCCTTTCGCTGGACATTTGTCCTTTTGATGCTGTTGTCCACATTTTGTGCATTTGTCCATACCTTTTGTGGTCTTGGCTTGAGCCTTCTTCGCTTTGTACGATGTCTTCACTTGGCACACCGTATTTGAATTTTCCGCGCCTGGCTTCGAATTCATGGAATTTAACTGTTTTTGAGCATAATCATGACTTTGTGCGATTTCTACAGCTTTATCAAACGTTAACTTGTCGCCTAAGCTCAGCAGCTTTTCTCTGATTTTGTCCGATGTGACTCCAAAAACTATCCTGTCTCTCATCATTTCATCTTTGTCTGAGAATTTGCAGTCACCTGCATTGACTCGTAGTTTTGTGAAGAATTCTTCCAGGGAACTGTCACCTTGTATAATGTTATTGAATTGGTATCTCTTAAATACCGAATTCAATTTAGGCTCTACATAAGCCTTGAAGTTCTGGTATAATTTGTCCAGATCTTTGTTGTCATCTGCAGACAAATTCCACGACTTGTGGATTTCTCTTCCACGTTGACCAATCCACAGAAGCAAATATGTACATTGCTCCTCTTTGGTCCTATTCTTTAAAGGACCCTTAAAGATCAGTTCGATGTGATCTTTAAAGTTTGTCCACTCGATAGGTAGACTCGATGAGTCCCAATTCATTTTGGGCTCAGGGACTCCTGTAAGCTCCATGATGAATGTCGTGTTAATTTATAATCCAATAAAAAACACAAATTCTTCCTAATAAATCACAACAATATAGTCCAATAATTTGTAAACTAATATAAATTAGTTAACCACTTCTGACACCATGTTTTAATGTTACTTTTTGGGTTCTTAGAATTACAAGACAGTTGTGCTCTAACTATGTTTATTCAGTGATTTCCTAACAGAGAGTGAGTTAGATTCAAGAGGCATGCAACATATATATATATAACAAGGGAAGTAACTTAGATTATCATAGTGAATGGTAATACTAGAGTTGTCCATATTATAACATACCCATACCGTTCTGGTGGAACCATACCTTGCAGCTGTCACATTGGATTCCTGGGGTGGTCCACTTGACTGCCTTACTGCATACGCCACATGGATATTTGGGTCCTCTAGGGCCTGAGTTGGGCTCAGGTGCCGCTATGATTTTGTGAGCAAGATGGCACACAAATATAGTAGAACAAGTTTTTTACGGGCAACAGGTGGTTTAAGTTGCGAAATGACGCACCGTAGTGACATCAACATGTTCTCTATGGGTTGGATTGCATTGTCAGGCTGAATAAGGCATGTTTTGACGCCAAACATGGTTTTTTGGTTTGACTTATAAGGGAACTTACTCAGCATGTAACTGTGGTGTAAACATTTTGTAAGATTTGTTGCCCTTACAATAACGGAAATACCCGATGATAAACGGAAATACTGGGAAAAACATAATGATAAAAATAGTAACATGACCTGAACCCGGAACCATCAATTTCCAGTCGTCTAGTCGTTTCCATTGGTCACTATGAACCATACGTCATTTATGAATATTCATTAGGGACTTTCCCTCGTGACGATTGTTGGAAAATAACCAATCAACTTTCGTTTCCCCCTCGAGCACAATACACGGATCTTGCTGTAACGTTGGATTGTAACTGTGATTTGGAACTAAATTTGTATTTTATAGCAGAATAATGCTAGACGTTGCCATAAAGGACGCTGGACAAAGTCAGACAAGCACCACGGAATCAAAACTTGACGATTTATCTAAAAACATGATTGATATTAAAGGTAAGCTCACGAAAATAAACATGTTTATAAAACTTTATTGCGGTGAAATGTCAATGAGTTATGTCAATTTCGAGAAATAGGCTTGGCGAGTGTTGTTTAAATCGCATGCTAAAGCTAGCCGCCATTTACTTTCTTTTTTGTCGAGTTGTATCTTAAATAATATGTTATTGAAGCTTTCATTTTGCAATCTCTCTGACATAGATCTAGAAAATGTGTCACAATTATAATTTATACATGTGTACTGTACTTATCCAGAGACAAAAACAACCACATAGGAAAATATTTTCTATGGTATGATCTTTGAGACGTTTTTTAAAAGACATGCTTATTTAGAGAATTTCTAAAATATTACTGAGGCTCCTCTGAGTGCCTCTACCTGGCTACGGTCATGCACATATATATAATGTAAGTTGTTACTGTACCACAATTTTATTAGCTGTCACTGTCTAATTATCTAATTTGGTGACAGCCACTTTATTGTGTGTTGTCATTATACCTAGATCTATATAAATATACACACATGACTGCTCATATTACAGTATGCAGTGAACAATACAAACATATATGCATGTACTCTAAATTGCAAATCTATTTCATAACTTGTCCAATTAGAGGAGGGGGGGGGGGGTATCCATTTGATTGATACAAGTTTGAGGTTGGGGGACCCCTTTCCAGTCAGCTTCACAGCTGTATATTTTTTGTCAACACTAATAATATCTCACAAACAAGTTGTTGTTAATTAAACTTCAGCAAATTATAGAATACATTTGTACCTCTCTAGCTTATCATATGCAGTAAACTTATTAATTAAGTTTAACTTTCAATAATCATAATGATTTATTGTTAATTAATTAGTGTATCAGTCTGGATAAACCTTGATGAATATACATACATGTGTGTAGCAGGAGGGTGGTGTCCAGGGTGGTATTCAATATTGTTCTTACTTGACTGAATGATAAGGACAACCAATCAGATCACACCATATTAAACTCTTGGTCAGTAACAGGGCGACTTGATTGGCTATCCTTATTCTTCGATTAAATAAAATAAATATTGAATTCCAACCCAGACCTCAAGTATCTGTGAATATTTCTGTTCCTGTCAGCTCATATAAATCTGCATTTATAGTTGTTCTAGTACTGGCAATTTCAATTCAGATACAATAGGGATGTCATAAGTCATGTTCAAAACAACCACTATATAATTTACATTAAGTGTGTATGTACAATACATTCAAACCTGTGTTAAAGGCCATCAGAGAACAAAGACTACTATTACAAAACCTGTCTTCAAAGACCACCAATTTACCTCCAAACAGAATACTAAGAATGATATTTATTAAATAAACCTGTTCAGATGAACCACCTGTCAAAAAAGACCACATTAAAAAAAATTTTGCTGTTCCTAAGAGCGATCACTTCATTTGTCTATAATTTCTTTAATGTCCGATTAATTGGTTAACTTCAATATACAGTGCAGCTTCATAAGAGTGTCCTCCATGCAGCAACCACTTCTCTTAAGCAACATAAAAATTTTGTTCCAGAAGTAATCATTATCTATAAATTTTACCTCTCCAGAGCAACAACCACCATACAATAACCATTCTTTGTGTTTCCCAAAGGGTATTGCTCTAGAGAGGTTGTACGGTACACCACAAGATTTTTTTGAGGTTTGTGTATACACATGTATTTCATTTTCGTGTATACATACAAGCTCAATAGCTTTTCAAAGACTACACTTAACAAACTTTCAAGTACCTAAAGTAATAAAAAAACAGAATGATTGGTGACAAATTAAAAAAGCCTTGTCAGATGAGAAATATTTAAAATGGATCATTCTCATAACTCAAGTAATTTGTCACGTTCAATTGCAGTGGCCAAAAATTAGGCTATTTGGAAATATCAAGGGTCAAAACCCCTACTCCTGAGTCATATGGAACCCCTGATGTTCTATGGAGATTTGTGTATATTTCAGTCACAGAAGAAAAGGAGAGCAATGTTAGACAGCCTCATGAAGATGAAGATACCTCAGAAATCAAAGTACTCAATGCAGTCAATAATCTGACTGAAGATATCGAAAAACTCAATATCATTGCACAAGATGACGATGAGGAAGAATTTTATGGACGTGGCCCTACTGGGGGGCTTCCTGTACAACCCGGGCTGATGATGAACAAAAGTATCCCTGTTGGACCAATGTGTAACTACATGCCCCCACAGGTGCAGTACCAAAACCAGGTCACCATGAAGGGTAATCGTAGGACTCTAGACGATCCTGAAAATCAACCAAATAAATTTTTCCGACCACCAGCTGATTATGGCGATTTTAACATCCAGTTACAACAACAAGGTTTTCAGTTCGCCAATCAGGGTAATTTTACTGGTTGTTTTACGGGCACCAATGACCTTAGCCAAGGCATGGCACAACCAGTAATGAACAATCAACAGTTTGGGGTAAATGGGAAACCAAATTTTGCATTTGGAATGGACCAAAATATGACCACGACAAAGATGGTGAGTTCTTCCAAAATGTCTGGCGGTACTGTTCAATCTCCGGTCTCATCTGGACCAGAGATGTTTGCTAATAATCTGATTGCTGACGGCCTTCTTGATGAAATTGATAGCAGACCATTACTGATGTCTCAAGGTAACCTGCCAAATTTTACAAATGCTGGTCAATTTAGTAATACTGGTACGTTTGATGAGGCATTGTTCAAAACCAAGAGCTTTAAAGAAATAAGACGTGCTTCTGATCCGGACAGTGGGTTAGACTCGGACACTGGAAGTCCATGGTCAGACCAGGCACCTAGTCCAACCAGCTCAACATACACATCACCACCATCTGTTGAAAGTGGGTGTGGACAGAGTCCGATGCACGAGAGTCAGTCATACCATGGTACGTCTCCTCCTAAATATCCTGGAGTTACTTCCCCTGGAAGTTACAGAGCTACGCCGTCGCCTGCTAACACATCGGGATATGGAAGTCCAGGTCAGCCTCAGTTAGACGATGGAGACTTTGACAATGAGCTGCTTGAGGATGCTATGGCTGTAATTGAAGCCGATATAAAAACTGATGAAATGAGGAGGATCAAGCAGCGACCAGCTTCCGTTTCTAGGCAACAACAGGTACCACCACAGACGATGACAAACAACCTGAACGGACCACCAATAATGAACCAGAATCAACAAATACCTCCTACAAACATGGTACAAAAACCAATCATGATGACACCAAACCAGATGGCAGCGATGCCGGGTCAGATGTTACCACCGCCCATGTCATACCCTGTCACCACAACTAATGCTACAGCTCCCCAACAGATCATTATTCTACAACAGCCTCAACAAAGCCAATCTCTGATCTTCATGCCTGTCAAACCCACCCCTCCACCGCAACCACAGAGGAAGCTTGTCACACAGTATAAACCGATACTTCCGAAGATCTCACAAACTCCGTCATCGTCAACCACAGCCGGAGGGAACATGACAACGACGAGTGGAAGTAAGACTGGTGTAACCATGTCATCTAACAGGAATATGACCAACAACAGGACTCAGTCTAATACACAAGGTAATTCTACTATACAGTTAACTTGAGTTAAGTCGCGATACAACAACACTATTTCACTGTATATATCCCGATACACCACTTCTCAGTTCTGTCAGAGAAATCAGAACTGTTCTAATTTCATATGGCTCTGACGGAACTGAAAACTGATGTAAGGCTCGGTCGTCCTGTATCCTGAGTTCTGTCAGAGCCATATAAAACCAGTACGATTCTCTAACAGAACTGAAAAAAACGTGTATCGGGATTACCGGTACTACCGTGTATTTGTTCCCAATCAAAAAGTTGTTGTAACACATATTTGCAAGCAAGTACACCAAATTAATGACTAGGTGATGTAAAACATTTTTATTTATTAAATTTTTTAAATGATGTCTGTACATGGACATATCAAGATATCTTGTGTTGTTGTAAGGATACATGTAGTTTATTTTGTCAATTTTCCAATTTTGATTTAAATTATGTACATTATTCGAAATTACTTTTATGTACAGATTTTTGTAAGATGAACTTGGCACAAAAAAGTTAATTCATTATTTAACAGTTTGACTTTATCAATTTTCCCCCAAGAATTTGTCAGTGAGCAATAGACTATAGTTGGAGTGGGGGCATGATTTTTTATCTATTTCTATAATTTTTCTTGCGAGAAGTTTTCATAAAATTTGTTGATTTCCTTTCAGCTCCTCAACAGAATAAACTGTTAATGATTGCGCGGCGCACGGTAGCTGATATTCCTAGAGATGGTCTGAAGAAATCTGACGACGAGGGTGATACGTAAGTACTAAATCTAATACTCCCACCTTATATACCGTATTCAAACAAATAAACACCCCCCTTTTGCAAATTGCATCACCCCCCGCGGGCGCTTATTCGAGGGAATACGGTAACTGTTTATATGATGGTATAATCAACACCAGAATAACATAGAAAACAAGTCCATTATAAGTTGCCTAGGGCAAATAATTATGTGACATACTGTGTTAATGTTAAGTTAACCACATGGGAGTATTAGCAAATTTACTGTGTAAAATTGGCCTATAATTTTATAACTCTACTCTAAAAATGCTAAATTTTCTACAGTACAAATTCTGAATTTCAGAGGGATTCAGGATATTTTTAGCTCTTTGAACCTATCCACTATAAAAGATAAAGTTTATAGCTGTACAGAAATAATTGCAATGTTGGCAGCGAACACCAAAATAGTTTATGCCATGGATCGTAAAACTTTGTACTGAGATTAGACTCGGCACCCAATATTTATTCACAAACACCTTAGAGGTCTGTCTGTGTGGAAAAATGCTTAGTAGTTGCAATTTGAATATTGTCTTTTAATAATTGTTATGCTTGATGTACTTGTTTCCAGGTATCTGCATATTGCTGTATGTAAAACTGACAAACATATGGTACAGGCTTTACTGGAAAGACTTCATCGAGAGAAGTTGGAAAATCTTGTTGACAAAGAAAATCATAAATGCCAGACTCCCCTGTTTTTAGCAGTCTTCATAAATCAGCCTGTTATGGTTGCCATGTTCATTCGTTTCCAAGCTAACGTGAATAGTTTGGCTCGGGTATGTACAAAATAAAATTTTCTTTGTAATTTCCATCATTATATGATTTCAACCCTTTACTCCATTGTCCTGTCATTTTGCACATCAATAAACCTGTATGGGGGTTGTCTAGATATTCTAACTATTACTGTATGTAATTGAATTAGGAGTCCATGTACAGGTCGCTGACTAAGATTGACACGGTCGTAACTACAAAAACATTATTTTGAGAAAACAAGAAAAAACTATCTCTACTCTTTACTTAATTATGGAAAAACAAGCATTTTCAACTTCAGTGTGGTCATCATGATCTGTTCTGATTTTCATGAAAATAGGCACATAAGAAGCGTCTTGTGATGCAGATTTCAAATATGACATTCTCTTTCTAAGCCAGCAAGGTGTATTACATGGTTAATATCCAGTGAAATGTCTAGTCAATTTTAAATTGTTCTCATATTAATTTCAAAGCTTCCTGGAACATATTTAGCTTGCTGGTTTCTGACTTACATTCTATATTATACTCATGGTCAATCAACGGTTGATCATAAACCTGTTTGAAATTTGAACTTACTTTTTTCCAGAATTTATCGAGTGATGGCAGTACCACAGAAGTCAAATCAGCGATCCATGTTGCTGCTTCGCAAGGATTTGATTATCATAGAACATTAGTTGAGCTTCTGAAAGCTAAGGATATATCAATAAACATCGTTAACAACTATGGTATGTGATTGGTTTGATATTTTGTTGATTTTATAAAGTGAGTGCAAGTTTCACGCAAAAATAGATGTTTGATTATGTACCATATTGTGTGATAAGCACTGTCGTCATTTTCTTATAGAAGAACATGTATAAATTAGGCGGCTTCTTTATTGCTCTATCAACGACCTTGATAACCTAGTGGTGGGGTGTTCAATTTGAGTGTGAGACGTCTTGTGTTTGTTCCCAGGCTGGGACATAATAAAGTTGTTAAAAATGTAACTGCCATATCTCCCATGTTTGATGCTCAGCATTGTTAGTTAAATTCCAGGTTACTGCTGATTGGTGCAGTGTCAAGGATAATGTGAATAGGTCGTCTCAATATGACCCAATTGCTGTTGTCAGTTGCAGGGTTGTCAATATTCCTGATTTATCGGGAATTCTAGATTTATCTATCCTAAAAGAGCTATGATTTCTGACCAAAATAAAAGTTATATAGCTCAAGAAATGGCAAAGTTATGGCCAATTGAATCTTCTCTGGAGGATTTTATTCAATAAAAACTGAGTCAAATAGGGAAATAATGTGCTTGAAGGCCCCTTGTTTGGCAAAAATGGTTGGTGGCGTATGATTTTCAGTATTTTTAATTTGACTTTTTTGACACCCCTGAAGTTGGCCTTTGGGATTTTCAGTATTTTTAATTTGACTTTTTTGACACCCCTGAAGTTGGCCTTTGGGACTTAAAAAACAATATTTAAATTGTCAATTCTGTCCAGCTAGCTAGCATAGTTGGTAGAGTGGTCGGATAAGACAGATACGTTTACGCTTGATATTTGTCTCCCTCAAAACTGATGAAGCTCTTAGCTGCTATTGGAAGAGAACATTTGTACTGATTGATAATT
The DNA here is from genome assembly GCA_947247005.1 of Spisula solida. Lineage (NCBI taxonomy): Eukaryota > Metazoa > Mollusca > Bivalvia > Venerida > Mactridae > Spisula > Spisula solida. Next base: position 35,231,111 of record OX365947.1, on the reverse strand, counting down.
ATTTCTAGTCTCGCATCAATTTGAATGCAAGTTAGAGCTGTAATTGATGAGTGAATTAAGTCATGTGACATTTTGTTCTTTGATTACAGGTCAGACAGCTCTGCATTGCGCAATACTTGCACATGGGAAGCTAAAGAGGAATGGTGTTGATAGAATCGACAGCGTAGAAATTATTCGTACACTCATACAGAAAGGAGCTGACCCATCTGCCCAGGTAAGATTGCACACTTGTATATTGTATTCTCAGAAATGATTTTATACAAATATTTGCAAATACGGTGTTTCATGTTTTTCATGACATTTTTATACCACTGGAAACTAGGTGTGAAGGGAATTCAACCTATCTTCATGTATCTGTCTGTCAAATGTAAATGTGCCTCGGTCTGGGCCTTGTATGACCCCCACATATAATGGAGGAGACTGATTTTGTGCTGGATTCGAGAACATTTTGACACACGAAAATATCCACTTATACAGTCTTGATTTAGTGCTGGACATCTGTATGGATGTATAGATGTCACAATGTTTTTCTGCGCTTGTTCTCCTTAAGCATATGATCAGATTTTAATGAAACTTCACTTGGGGCACATTGTGGGACACAAATGTTTTTGGGTCAACAACCATTTTGTTTGTTTGTGACAAAGCATTATTGTGAGTTATTATTCATAGTTTCTGTCTATTGACCAATTGATATTTCAAAACTAACAGAAATGTTCTTAATTTATTCTCAGGATAAAAAGAGTGGGAAGACACCCTTGATGTACGCAATTGAAAAAACCAGTCTGCAACTTGTTGACACCATTCTCACAACTGTGCATCCGGATAGAGTGAAAAATGTTGTAAAAACTCAAGCATTTGATGGAAGTTCCTGCCTCAAAATTGCTGAAGGTTTGAAGGGAAGCTTGGAAATAAACATTTGGAACCGATTATGGGATAGTTTACAGAGTGCTGTTTCTGGGTCCATGTCCAGAATACAGTTCCACCCTTAACCAGTCAACTGAAATACTGAGTTACCTCCCCTGTGAAGGAGGACATGAATTATCTCCCCTGGCTTGCCAGGGTCTCGGAAGATCTCCCCACCCCAATGTGAGTTGACATGATAGCTAGTTTTTAGTGTGTGGAAAACTGAACTGAGGTGAGAGCAGCGTGCTAGGATTTGTGCATTTGAACATGTGTCGCACCTTTGAGAAGAGTCTATATGTGATGCATGATGAATCTACTGTAAAATGACATATTTTCGTGGGTAATAAATTTCGTGGATTTTGATAAAAATGCATTTTCGTGGGCTCATAAATTCGTGGATTACAAAATTGAAAGAATAAACCCATGTTGGATATTTGAGAGGTCGATTAATTGTTGGGATTAAATTTCGTGGTCGAGTGCAACAACAAAATCAACAAAAATTCAACTTCCTCGAAAAATAATGATTTTACAGTATGTGATAAGTGAAGCATGATGAATCTAGTGCCATTGTCCATAATTATACTTACATATACTGTGTATGTGTAAGAAAGTGTTACATTTGTGGACTAATGAACTGCTGACTATACAGAAAAATGTGCATTCTTCAGGACAACAAAAGGACCTAATGATTGACATTTTTGTTTTTCATAAATTTCATTGTTTATATTTCAAGTTAATTTATATTTTTCATTTTTCAAGTATTTCTTTGTTGTTTACTTTTATCATCTTGTTAAAATATATCTTCTTTGATTTATAAAGAAGTGCTATAGTGAAGGTAACACCGGGGTTCCATTAGATTCTGAATCAAAAGGGCTATTTTGATACTTTTGACTAATAGGCAAAATACCCATGATTTTATGAGAGAATGACCCTTCAAACCAAAATGTTGAGGGTCAAAATGGCTTTTTGGAAATTTCAAAGGTCAAAAACCCTAATCCGGGGCCAAATGGAACCCCTGTTAAACAATTATGATGAGATCATTGCTAGTTCAATCAGCCTGATATTTGCTGGACTGAATAAAAAAACTCATATTTTATTTGTTGATAACCAGTTATCAGTCATATGTACATTATTCACCTCTTACAGGCCTGTGATCTTTTCTCCTTGAGACTTGTTTCCTCTTTTTTATCCTAAAATCGTCGAAAAGAAATGTTTCAAATTCAGTCTGAACTACTCATAAATGATGATAGAGGAGGGGGGGGGGTGATTCAGCAATCACAGACCTGCAGTATTATCCTAATGTTAGAAGTGAAGGGACCACACTGTCTAGAAATTAATCTCTTACAGCATACAATATATTCATGGTCGAATCGAACGAGTAAGCATAATGATAGCGTGTTTTAACTTTACATTGATTTTTAATTAGTTTCAAATTTTATTTATTTTGTAAATAATGAAATGTACATTTATGTGTATATATTTGATATATTCGATATAACATTTGCGTAACACCACAGTGGAGACTCATACATACCCTTATACTCAATACATGTATTAAATGCTTTAAAACCTGTAGACTAATCAATTATTCATTACAATTTGCATGGTATTTAAAGCAGTTAAGTATGAATTGTAAGTGTAGTGTAAATTGCTTATATTAAAGATAAGTGTGTAAACTTGCTTGATCACCGTAGAGAAACATTTAATTACAATCCCGTAAGTTCTCTTATAAAGTAGTTTAGTCAGGGTAAGAATCCAGTGACGCTGCGGTCGAGTCCACTATTACGGTGTAAAACCAATTATAAAGGCTTACCCAGACAGCTATGATTTCAATGCTAAACAAACATACTATATTCACCTGTTCAAACGATGGTTGTAAACTTTTGTGTACACATAAACTGCAACATCACTCTCACAATATCCTAACTGGACTGTAGTGTGATAACGTAAACCGTTGTTCTACTGTAAAACCATTTAATTTCAATGGCACAAAATTTCGTAGTTTTGATGAAAAAGACCATTTTATGGGGACTTTACTTATAAAGTAGTAGTGTGATTACATAAACTGTTGTGCTATTTGTTATAATTATGTTGTATATACCCCGGTAGTCATCTGTTATCATTCAAGTTTACTCAGTACAAGTAGTATTAAGTATTTCAATATGTTTCATATAGTAACAATCTAAGATCTGTTTTCCCTGAAAACATTAAGTTGTGATCTTGTAGAATGTATGTATACTATACATGTCAGCATGCCTGGGGCATCGTGGTTAACCATTTTTAATCGATTATAATCAATTGAGTATAACTTAAACTACAACAAGTTGATATATGATTTGAAATGTAAACATTTTACATAAATTAGGAAAAAGAAGTTATATTATTGACAGAATTGACTGGCAGTTAGGCTGCAGCCCCTGCGTTTATTTTCATGCTTGTAACTTTACTAAGCTTAAATTGTTCAGTTATGGTTACAAAAGTATGTACATGAATGTTTATTTGGTGTTCATTGTATTTTGTATCCGGTTTTAATATCTGGTTTTGAATACTAATGCTTTGCATTGAAGTATTGCAATCTTTTGTTGATAATTTGATAACAATGTTGATATTCCTCCACATGTGGAGAAGTTACTGGTTTCTTGTGGAGGGGTACATTAGGACTGGTTAAGATACAATTCAGAAAAACTGTTAAGATGAATCTGCAATTGTATATAACGGAAAAATTGTTGAGAAATGGCATTAAACCCAAATAAATGAATCACTCTGCTGTTGATAGCTGATCAAACCTCATAATTATGAAAATGTACCATTTCAAAATTTATTTCAAGTTCAATTGTAGTTGGAGTGATTTATTTATTTCCTGTTGGTTTACAATGTCCATGATAAATTGAATGATTGTGCTATCACAAGGAAATTAAATAATTGAACTGTTGGACTATACTACTATTATTATGATTCTCATTATAACTCATACACGTTAAAACACTTAGTAACCTGCGACTGTCTTGATTGGCAGATATAGTTTCCTTTTTCTACAATTAACCATGAGACACCAAATGTTTACATAAGATTATAAAACATTGAAAATATTGCACATGTTTGCATAATCCACAGGATTGACTTGATAACCTTCAACAAACACTTAGCTGGAGCATTCTCTACTTTGACATCTGGTCAATTGATATGATTAATGATCGTCTCATAATTTATTTCCCATCAGTACTTTGATTCCCACTACACCCTTACAAGAATGTCCTAAATTATCGGGTGACGGTACTTAAGCAGAGTACTCAAACTTCGAAAGTTTGATCTTTTGAGCTCGTCAGAAATCAGTTTTCATGTTTACGTCCATGTACATGTATTACTCAGGCAACTTTTCATCATTAAAAACGTTTTACTGTTGACCCATCAAACAAGAAAATTATTAGCTGATATTGTATGGAAGCATTGAAGTGGTACTCGTGAATAATTTGTATTCATTTCTCAGCATATCAGGTTGGTTTTGATTACATGTCAAAACAGACTTATGGTGCAATAAAAACATGAAAAAAACCGAGTACCAATTTAATGTTACCACTCTACCGGTATATCAATAGCTCTTCATTTCGTATTATTGTTTATTAAGATGTTGCTGTTTGTTATTATTGTATTACCTTATATATCATGTTTGTTTATGTTTTTCTGAAATTTAGATTAAAATTGTATTTATATTTTATTGTACATTTGTATTCATTTTGTTGTATAAATAATTATAAATACTGACTTATGATAAAAAATGAAAATTAAAAAAATATGTGTGTGAATAAATATTGTTATGTTGTATTTTCTGGGTTAAGTAATATATGTTTATTTGCTTTTATTTATCCTTGCCACCGGAAATCCATATGGGCGAGGCCCCCAGAAGAGGTTAGTCACTTTAGTTCTTGGGGGATTGTGCATGATACAGAAGATGCCCCAGTTCCAGAAGCATCTCTGGTTCTTTTACGTGCCGATGTAAAGCATCATACATGGGACCTCGCTTAATGTCTCGTCCGAAAGACTGTTAGTAATTTAAGTTATGTTAGGTTGGAAACACTGAATAGCATTTCTGTTTTTGACCTGGCTGGAGTAGGGATCGAAACCACAACCTTCAGATCAGCAGTCAGTAGCCCTTACCACTAGATCACTTGTCCACCTATTCAGTATTATACAACCATGTATGTATTTATGTTGTTTAGAATTACATACAATGTATAGTACGGAGATACTGACCTGATCCTAAGCGTTATGCATGAATACATTACAAGGTTCTTGTGTGGAATATATCAATTTCCACAAGTCGTACAGTAAAGGTCCTTGCAATTTGCGATAGTACTACATTCAATACACCCTACATAAGAAAACATGAAACCGGGACTTTAAATATAAACAAGATATCAGCTTTTAAATTATGCTAATAAAAGGTCGAGGTTCATGTTAAATTCTCGTACTATAGATGCATTAAAATAAACAACATGGTTGATATTAAACTACAATTTGATACAATAATAAGCAACAGTGAAACCCACACTTTGGTCTACAAGTGGGGTTTTCTGAATCCTAACTATGGTTGTTATAAAGAGAGCTTTTGTGAGGATATCAAACTAGGTTATTATTTACTATGTATGGCAAGGTTCTATTCAATATTCGTAGTCTGTAATGCACAGACAACACAGAAGCTGTGGCCACCCACACAAGAGACGGACACACAACGTACCATCTGTATCCCCCGGAAAGGTTACTTCTAGCAAGCCTATACACTGACCCCCACAATGAATGAAATGCTGCTTGGCTCTTAAAATTAACATATAACCATAAAGGGAGGCAATAATTATATTAAACCGCCTTCTCGATAGCCTAGTGGTTGAGCGTTCACTTCGAGTGCGGGAGGTCTCGGGTTCGATCCCAGGCCGCGTCATACCAAAGATGAAATAAAAATGGTACCAGAAATTCCCTTGCTAGACGCTCAGCATAAAAGGAAAACTGGCTTCTCTTCTCTCATAACCTCGTGGTGATGGATTACAATCGAGAGTGATTAATATAATGTGGAAAAACTTGTTTCACAATTGACCTTAAATAAATTAGTATAAAAACTGCAAATGATAAATATACCGAAGTACTATTATGTTCTTCTTTATAAGGAAACGTTCACATATCGTGTACTATGTACTATGGTGTTGTGTGACTCTATATCTATATAAAGAGACTTTCTTTATAGATATCAAATACATTGTACACTACCGTACTCACGCTAGTCAGCTTGTCACATCTCCTATCAATCACTTCTAATTACCAGTCCTCGACTACAATGTATGGAAAGCCATTACTGTCTGTTTATGAAGTTTTCGAGTATGTCTTTAATATTTTGTTTATATGTCTTCGAAACTAGTATTTCATTTATATTATATGTATAGAGGATCTATCACAAGTCAATTGATATAAACTTATATTTAACAAGTTCAGGCAATTTTAATAAGTGAGCCTCTGGCAAGCTTAATTAAGCGAGCCTTTGACAAGCTTAATAATATTTCATTAACAAGTTTAATATAAGTTTTATCAATTGACAGGTGTTGGATTCCTTTTATTACATGAAACTAACAACACGAAAATACAAATCTTTCTGTTGAAAAACAGACTTCGTTATAGGAGATTTAGTGGCGTCATGAGTATACTAGTAATGTTCATACTTGTTATACTAGCTGACACAGATACAAGGAATGTCATGTAATAAATAATGATATTTCTTCTGTCATATTGAAATATTTACCACATAATCACTGACCACCACATTTGATAAATAAAATATGTATGATACATTAGGCATTTTCGACTGGGCTGTTTCGTGGAGCAGGTTACAGTCTGGTTCCCGTTCTAATTTTACAGTTGTATTACTGTAGTAATGCTGTAATTTTTGGGGACAGGAACCAGGCTAAAACTTGCTTCACGAAACAGCCCAGTCGAAAAGGCCTATTCTGTTACAGTTATAATGTCATAAAAAGACAATTGTGGTGTTCCATACTTCATTGTTTTATATCATTATGTCTGTGTATGTAAATTCACCATCATAAAAAACGTATGTATAATTATAGCACAGTGGTATGTTACACACTGGTAACACAGTGACTTTGACTGTCAGTTAACTTAATGAATAACCTAGCTATACAAACATCTGAGGTCTCAGTTTAATCACACCAACAAACATTTACTGTTCTATAGTGCAAGGACAAAATAATATTGTTATGTTCTTCTTACGTTAAGAGCTTGTTCACCAGATTTAATGTCCATTGTCCGTTGACCTATATATTTTGCTGAAAGCCATATTTATACTGTGGAGAATTTTTTATAGTATTATCTGCTGGATATAAAAGCTGTAATTGATTTACGTATTCTATTACGAAGTGGTTGAATCATGTATAAACTTGTTGACTTCAAATCCAGGCCAATGTAAGAGTTTGAATACTAGAACCAATTTAGACTGTACACTAGCAAGCAAAACAGTACACCACAACTTCATAATGTTGACCTTGACCCCTAGGTGCCTCCACTTTCAATCGAGATCATATTCTCCCCACACAAGATTCATACCAGTGCAGAAAGTTTCATTATGATATTAAATTCATAACTTAAGTTATTGAGCATTAACCAACAGTTTGACGCCTGTGTGTTGGTCTTCCTGTCCGCCGGTCTACTTGCCCGCCCAACAACATGCCTCAAACAAAAAGCCAGGATTTTCAAATTTGTTAAACAAAACAGGAAAAAAATAATTACATACAAACTTTGGGAACTAGATGTGTCAATCAATTCAATTAACATTTTATTGACCCAAGTATTCTTTAGAACATTGTGTACTGAGTAGATATTGTCTATTGATCAATCATTTGTAAACCATGTTTTCATTGGTCAATCATTTGTAAACCATGTTTCCATTGGTCAATCATTTGTAAACCATGTTTTCATTGGCTGATCATCTCAGTTTGTTTACATTCCAGTTTTCAAATAAATATGCTTAAAAAGTCCAAGGTTTTAATTCACAGAGCATTATTATAGTCCACTGATAACGCTAAATAGACTCAGCCGTTGTTTACAAATGAAATTGAAAATTAAATGAATTTTGATGTCTTGTGTTCAAACTTGTGCAAAAACACTTTAATGCATAATAATCTTTTAATCTACACTGATAACAAGCAGTCAAGGGACCGTATAGTGTTTATATTATCAATGTTTATTTAATGATAAGGCTAGAGTTATCTCCGGCGAGCTATATATATGACAACATTAGACTAACACTTATGAATATTCTCAGTTTATCCACTGTCCTACTGGCTTCTTATTTTAACCAGTCAAAGCATTCTTAAAGTACAATAACGAAAATATATACACAAAGAATAATGTCAGTGTCAATTCAATGGTAAGTGCTTCCACGATAATTAGACAGGTGGAAATATTTGGTTTATTCCACATAAATGGATTAATCAGCAGTGCATGATTTATCAGTGAAGTTTTTAGTACAAAACTGACCATATCTATTTACTTAAGTAATGTGTAAAACCAATTGTGCAACAGTTGACCAAACCTTTTCAGGTTTGTGAACATCACATATCATTGGTGCACTATACCATACTATAATACCCTATTGGTTCCGGTTTACCTGTTAGACCTCCCGTAGCCTATTGTCCTATCAGCTAATGACAGATTGTCAAGTTTTAAACTACCTGTATAACTTCCGTGTACAACCAGCTCACCTTACTGAAATCTATCATTAATTTTAAACACAAGCAAACCATACAAAATATGGATTTTAGGTTCTTTTATCTTATTATAGTCACCGTCAGTGCTGTGTATGGAATTTTAGAAAGCCTATTTATAGGAGAATGACATATACAAGGAAGTTTAAATGAGGTATCTACTTGCCACTCAAAATTTGATTTGTGTCAAGAAACCAATAGCCATTTCAGTCTTTTATTAACTAAACATAACCGAATATGAAACGTTGAGCTAATATTAAATTATCATTTAAAAATTCATGAGATGATTTTGGATGTCATTTCTTCTAGGTATATAACTGATAAGCCAACTGGCAGTCTTTGCCTCATCATTTTTTTGTGATATTGTACAAGATCCGAAATGCTCAAATATGACCCAATTCTGTTAACACATATGCTTGAATGCAGTATAAAGATTTGCATTAGGCTGGGCTTATCAGCACCTAGACATCAACTTTTGAAGCAATCTTTAATTGTTGGCAAGATTGCAAATTCTTAAGATTCCATTTGGAAAACTATTCACAACAAAATTTATTGACCCTTAACAATAATTGTAAACAAATTATAAAGAATTTAAATTTGATCGTAAGTTTACGATTTCCGTGAGTGGTTTGATAAAACAGTACCCGGTGTAACAGGCCCGTCTTCCCCCAGTCAGTTTTATCCCCCGGGGATAAACCGGGCCGGCCCAGTTTATCCCCCGGGGGAAGAAGAGGCCTAGTCCAGTTTTATCCCCCGCCAGGCCTCTTTTTCCCCCACCCCAGGCCTATTCTTCCCCCAACTAAAAATTATGATTTTTTTTGTTATGGAGATGAGGAAGAAAAGGCCTAGTCTATTTTATCCCCAACCTGAGTATAATTATCATGGGGATGGGAGAAGGAATTGATTGGTCTAATTGATCAATAATTAATACAGAGGTGAGGGAAGAAGGTACCTGGTCTATTTTATCCCCCGCCTGCGTATAAATAATACAGAGGTGGGGGAAGAGAGGCCTGGTCTATATTATCCCCCACCTAACTATTCTTAATACAGAGGTGGGGGAAGAAGAGGCCTAGTCAACTTTATCCCCCACCTGACTAGATTTTAATACAGAGATGGGGGAAGAAGAGGCCTAGTCTATTTTATCCCCCACCTAACTATTCTTAATACAGAGGTGGGGGAAGAAGAGGCCTAGTCTACTTTATCCACCACCTAACTATTCTTAATACAGAGGTGGGGGAAGAAGAGACCAGGGGTGGTATTCAATATTGATCTTACTTGACTTAAGAATAAGGACAACCAATCAGATCACACCATATTAAACCCTTGGTCAGTAACAGGCGATATGATTGGCTATCCTTATTCTTCAATTGATTAAGATCAATATTGAATACCACCCCTAGTCTACTTTATCCCCCCTTGACTATAATTAATACAGAGATGGGGGAAGAAGAGGCCTGGTCTATTTTATCCCCCCTTGACTATAATTAAGATAGAGGTGGGGGAAGAAGAAGCCTGGTCTAACTATTCTAAATTCAGAGGTGGGGAAAGAAGATGCCTAGTCTACTTTATCCCCGCTTGACTATAATTAATACAGAGATGGGGGAAGAAGAGGCCTAGTCTACTTTACCCCCCCCCCCTTGACTATAATTAATAGAGGTGGGGGAAGTAGAGGCCTAGTCTACTTTATCCCCCCTTGACTATAATTAATACAGAGGTGGGGGAACAAGAGGCCTAGTCTATTTTATCCCCCACATAACTATTCTTAATACAGAGGTGGGGGAAGAAGAGGCCTAGTCCACTTTATCCCCAACTAACTATTCTTAATACAGAGGTGGGGGAAGAAGAGGCCTAGTCTACTTTATCCCCCCTTGACTATAATTAATATAGAGGTGGGGGAAGAAGAGGCCTGGTCTAACTATTCTTAATACAGAGGTGGGGGAAGAAGAGGCCTAGTCTACTTTATCCCCCCCCCCTTGACTATAATTAATACAGAGGTGGGGGAAGAAGAGGCCTAGTCTACTTTATCCCCCCTTGACTATAATAAATACAGAGGCGGGGGAAGAAGAGGCCTAGTCTACTTTATCCCCCCTTGACTATAATTGATATAGAGGTGGGGGAAGAAGAGGCCTGGTCTATTTTATCCCCCATCTAACTATTCTTAATAGAGGTGGGGGAAGAAGAGGCCTAGTCTACTTTATCCCCCACCTAGCTATTCTTAATACAGAGGTGGGGGAAGAATAGGCCTAGTCTACTTTATCCCCCACCTAACTATTCTTAATACAGAGGTGGGGAAGAAGAGGCCTAGTCTACTTTATCCTCCCTTGACTATAATTAATACAGAGGTGGGGGGAAAAGAAGCCTGGTCTAACTATTCTTAATACAGAGGTGGGGGAAGAAGAGGCCTAGTCTACTTTATCCCCCCTTGACTATAATTAATACAGAGGTCTGGTATTCACAAAGAATCTTAGAGAACACTTAGAATTTTCATAACATTTCCTTAAGAGTATCAGCTAAACAGGAACATCAAGAATATTTTAAAATTTTTACATACCTGTAGTTTAGAAGCATTATGTAAAGAGATACAATAATCACAAAGAAAGCATTGGTTATTCTTTGTTTCTTGTGAAATAGGTCAAGCTCAACTTTTTATCTAAAGTCAAACTATTTAAGTTTTCCCTTAACATACCTTGTGAATACTAGCTCAGGGAAAAAGGTAGTATATTATGCTCAAGATACTACATTTCAGAAACATCATACTGACCAAGTTATGTGGTTTTCAGTTACGGTAATCACAGTTCAGGGTAAATGGACAAACAACTACATGTATACATTACACATACATATTATGATGTTCTAGTCATTCTTGTCCAGCAGCATATTCTTTTGACACAAGAATTATGTCAGCAAAGTTTTCTTAACTTCTTTTCTTAACCACTGATGAATGAGGATGGTTTCAGGGACACCTCACCTGACTCCCAACTGTATTTTCAAATAAAAACAACTTGAATATAATTCTTAAGTATTTATTTACTCGAGTAACTAATCCATGAACAACATTCAACTATCATAATACAACAACAATAACAACAAATATTTGAAAAATAAACTTCTTTAAAAATTATATAGTAGTAAGGTTTAAGCCACTTTTAAAATGGTTATTAAAACAAAACATAAAATTTGCAATCTGGGACTTTCTGTAAGTTTCAGGAACGTCTATGACGTAAGAATATAAAGATAAACTATTATCATATACCGTACAGCTAGTTATTTCTGCGGATCTAATAATGTGGGTTTTTGTCCAAAGAATTTCTGCTGTTTGCTGCTAATTTTAATTTCTGCTTATCGCCAAAATGGCAAGGATAAATTTCTGCTGTTTTCTTCATGGTAAAATAAATTTCTGTGGATTTCAGAACTCCATCTGTTTCACAAAATTATCTCATTAATTATGCTCATTTTCGATCTATACTGATTCACAATTCAACAAGGAATGCAGTTTGAATACGCAACGAATATAATATACGTGTATACCTGCATGAAGGGATTATATAAATGTTCTATTGAAAGACGCTCAGATTAACAAACATTTAAACTAATTATGTATACCACGACGATGAGATGATTACAGCCATAATTGCCCATAATTATACCAAACTGAGAATTGTATTCGAAATGCTTCAGACTTTTCGGCAATTTACGGCAGATAAAGATTTTGTTGACATCGGCGATTTTATTCTGCTTGATTAATTTTTACAGATAATATTATTCTGTGTGGATTAAATTCTACGAATTGGTCTTGGACCGCAGAATGGCAGAAATTTCCATGCCGCAGAAATAACCAGCTATACGATAAATATATTACGATTTGGAATATGTTCAACTAATATACCTGTAGTATACTATCAATACTCTAAAACTATCTTTAAGATTGTCTTTTTATATATTATATAATGCAATAAAATGTGACAATATTGAAATAACAACCGATTATACTCACAATATGTACAAATAAAATAAGACACCTGGTTAAAACAAGTAAGACTATAGTAAAACATGAGGAAAGTGGTACATTAAAAATATATACAGAACATAAGATCACTTGATTAAAGCTTCAAAATCTTGCTGAATCAATCTATTCTATTCATGCATTTAAAGCTATAATACAACACTAGATTGTAGGGTTAGTTTTATACCACCTGACAGCCAAGCAGTTGTTAAGTTCAGTCACATTGACCATGACCTTTAACTTGCTGACCTTTAGAAGCAATAGCAGGCCTGGTCTAACTATTCTTAATACAGAGGTGGGGGAAGAAGAGGCCTAGTCTACTTTATCCCCCCCCCTTGACTATAATTAATACAGAGGTGGGGGAAGAAGAGGCCTAGTAGCAGGCCATGACCAACCTTCCTTTCAAGTATGAGGACTAACAAACTGATTGACATAGGTCCCTTCTTTGATGAAGGGCATAATTAAAACAACCATTTTCATTATTACATAAACAGACAAGTTTCAGCATTTGAAACAAACAAACAAACACACAAATAGGATTTGATCAATACTGGATAAAAGTCAATCAACAAACAAGTAAAGTCAAAATCAAACTCAACAAAAAATGTGGAATTTCCGCAAGGTTTTCAGACAAGGAACCCAACTTGGTTACGTAGCTAGGAACCAGCATGAACAATCCACAGATGAATAACTTAACATATACATATTCCTTCAAAGATTTATGGCCATAGCTAAATACTTTTGGAGATATATGGGGGACGCAATCAATTCATGAATCCAATTACCTGGTTTATTAAATAGAAACTTTTAATGGTTAACTAGTCATCAAGAATTGCAAGCCATATGGAAGTCCCCTACCGGTTTTAAGCCATGACCCTATTAAGTATTTTCAATGTTTCTGTTGCCATAGCAACAACAATTTTTTGTCCGAATAAAAAAAGATTCAGACGTGCATAATCACCTTATTGCCCCCATTCAGCATATTAATTTTAATAAAACTAGCTTAGAAACTTTTTAAATTATGTCAGGATCCATATTTTTGACAGACCGACTAACAGAGGGCAAACCCATAGGGGATTTATAAAACATACAATTCCCACCCCATTTTTAAAGAAAATTTGAACGAAAATCTAGCTATTCATTTATAATAACAATTCGTGGTTAATAAAACATATAATTCCCTCCATATTTTTACAGAAAATTTGAACGAAAATCTAGCTATTCCTTTATAATTGCCACACACAGAAATGATAAACTAGCATAGATAAGAGCATGGTGATATATGTACATACAATTTGATTTTTTACTAACATGTATGAAGAGCACTGTAATACAATTAAGGCAATTTGTCAAAATTTTCATTTTAATAATAATAATATTAAAATGTAGAAAAATACAGAATCACTATACAAACCTATGGTACAAGGGAGGTAACTCTTCAAAGATTAGAAAGATTTGAGCACGACATTTACATGACACTCAGAAGTTTTTTGAACAATTTGAGTAGATCTTTGTAAATAAGGTAGACATAATACAATGCACTTTGGGATATAAAAGAAATTGAGCAATAAAAGACATTGTCAAAAAACATAAACATTTTGATATTTTTGATCATTTGGCATAAAATTTGAACAAGAGATGTTAGTAAAACATGTATGCCCCCTGGCAGCCAGATAGTCAGAAATGGCAAAGTTCACAGTGACCTTTGACCTACTGACCTCAAATTCAATAGGGGTCATCTACTGTTGATGACCAACCTCCATGTAAAGTTTGAAAATCGTAGGGCAAAGTGTTCTTGAATTATTGAACTGAAACCATTTGGTCTACCGAGCTACTGACAGATCAAACTACAAGTGCAAAGCAATATACCCCTCATCAAAGATGGGGGGGCATAACAAAACCTTTGTCATGGCCTAATCCTGTTCACAAAGGCAACACAGATTATTTAGTCAAGTAAAATGGAATCATTGAAAAGTCAGTTCTGCATAAAACTACAGAAAATATACAAAGAAATCACTAGATCAACAAATGATCCAAAATAAAACAGACAAAAATATTAAAACAATATTATATGCAGCCAGAGTCAAACAAGTACATGTTTAGTGAATAGTAGCCGAGTCCATATTGTACTATCTAGCTTAGATCAAAACAATGTAATCATATACACAAGGATTTCAAGACGGTATAAAATTATGATATTTTATGGAATTCAGTAACACAGGAAATTAAAATAGAAAAAAATACGTAAATATATAAGATAGCATTGTTTCGTTACATGATAAAAATGTTCATATTTTGACACAAAATCATTACCGGAATACATTATAATATTAATTTGGTTGATTGTTTATAGGAATATCCGGATAATCACTATAAGTTTTAACGATCATTCGTTGAAATTCATAGATGTGTAAACACCCGATTTGAAGGAACACATTTAACATAAAGCCCCGAAGACGCTGTGCCTTATTTAAATACAAAATCAGAGGATTAACTTACAGGAAGCCAAGGTCTATGTCACGCTACACCAAAATAACTAGCTGGGTGCAAAAAAGAAAATTTACACAAATGTAAACGGAGGTTTACTGGTGTGTAAATGTCTAGTCATAGCCAATCAGAAAGCAGGGATTAGGTAATTTAGTGAAAAAGTGAAAATAAGGTGAATGCAAACACTCTGTATAATTATACAATATATTTCTTAGAATTAAAACAATATGCAACATACATATGCTTCATTACGTCCGAAGAGTAAGTAGATAGAACGAGAAAACATATCATTTGAGATTCATTGTATCTGTCAATCAATTGTTCTAAAATATAAAACCAAAATGACAATAACAGCATTATGACCTATTATTAGTAATTTAAACACTTATATGACGGTGCATTAAGAGTATGTATGAAATAATGTACCAGGGGTTATACTATGACATTATGTTAGGTCCTGAAAATAAGACGCAAGTCTGTTTCGTGTGTGTTCCATTAGCACACATCCATACCCAAATTTCAAACATTGTTCTATAGTCAAAATTAGCATATGAAATTTCAAATGACCATAACTTAGTCAATTCTTGGTGTTTTTTTCTTCAAATAACTTATATTTTCTACAGAAAAGTTTATTCTTTCTAGTGCAGCAAACCCGGATTAATTCGAAATTATAGAACCCCTGATGTAAATATATATTACAAATATTTTGGCAATCGTTTTAGTACTGATTATCTAGGAATCTAAGTGCACAGAAAAAAACAAATAGTTTGAATTAGAGGCATGTTAATATACCACACTCAAATGGTAGGAATTCAAATATTTCCAGGGCCACTATACTGCTTAAAGTTCTACAAATTGAGAGTGCAGGTACTACATCAAATTAGGCCTGATGCTAATACTTGTATAAAGTTTACTAAATCAAGTAAAATTCAATCAGCAGTTTAAGGGTTGTTCAATTTGACAGAAGGGTAGGCAACATACTATTGTCAAATTCATAACAAGGAATGTCGTAAGAAATGCTGGATTCTACTAGGTGAACACAGTTGTCGTTCCTGTTCTTCGAAAACCTTCTTTAACAGTTTGTGTTAAAAATGTCAAAGACACGCTACAATGCAATTTCCTTTGAACAGAACCATTCAGCATGAAGACATAAGTACAAAAAATATATATTGACAAAGTTAGTTATCTACACCATTCCGAATAAATAGAATCAGTCAATTTGTTCCAGACATGGAATAGTACAAAGTTTATTCCTCGTGTTGATACCAACACATGTGTCATACGTCAAGGTGTATCATCTGGTTTAGTTATTCTTGTTTCTCTCAAAGTAGATGAAATCAATGAGGAAAGTGGCTCCCACAAGAAGTGTTTTCTTAAATACGTCCAAATCAGGAGGAACTGTAACAGAAAAGAAACAATCATAATTGTCATGAATTGAACCTTTACTCCAGTTCATAGACCCCTAACCTATTTATGTATTGACTGCTTCATCAATAGCCAACTGGTAGTAACCGGTAATATATACAGTACTACACTATGACATATCAGTATTGAAAATAGTTAAATGCTTAGCACATCAGTATAGAAATATAACAGATCTGTCGAAAAGTGAAATAGTGGTAAATCATCATTTTTATACCACATTTCTATATCGCTTTCATTCTGTATACAATTACACATTAAAAAGTGCAACAAACATTGAACTTGAAAGTGCTTAACAATCATATTTAAGAAATGGTTAAAAAAAATTGAAATATGTAAAAGCATGCAAGCCTTCCCAGTTCGATTTTTAGTATCTTTTTGCAAAAGCATCTGGTATAAGGCAGTCAGATTTATCATTGAAAATAATTCGGGGTAACGACAGAAAATGAAGATTAAAATTCCCTGATTTTTCCCTGACTGAAAGGTGATTTTGCCGATTGTTGGATGTGTTCAAAACTCAGACACAGCTGAAAATATGGCCTCTAATGTCCCCTTATAGCCATAACTTTATCACCAAACTATATATACGTAGCTTATAATAAATACATGTTCCTAATGGTCTGTTTGAAGAGAAGCTACTAGTAGACAAATTTTTTCTTCCAATTTTTGTAAATTTCCCGATAATTCCCTGAGTTTTGCCCAATTTTGATATACCCTGATTTTTCCCTGCATGGAATTTTAGCATGCTCCCTGTTTTCCGGAGTCTGTAGCCACCCTGAATATATTTTGATATAAAGTACGTACACTGAACCCTGAAATCATTGACACCACCAAGTATCTCTCTGCAGCCACCCCAATGCTTGATTATACGTCCAATTTCTTGGTCATTGGCATCAGTTATCTACAAAATATACAGTACAATATGTCAGTTACTATAGGGCTGTAGGAATAATGTCAATGCTGCGGTGGTGTTGGGCACAAGAGAGCGTCTGCATTGAAAACAAGTTGCTCTAAATATATATTTTGCATATCAAAATAATCACAAGAATATATATATATACGATTTGTATGAGGGCTGTCCCAAGTAAATTGCGAACTTTGTGAATCATTTTTTTCTGACATCACATGATTAAGAGATTTTCTAGTTATTTTTGTATGTTTTATTGTTATAGAAAACATCAATGGAAAGTAAACTGATATGCATGGATTGTGTACTATCTGTGGTTGATCAACCCTACTGTAGCATATAGAGGTTGATGAGCAATGTGATATTTTAGCAGTGTCGAATCCCTATGGTTACACACAGTGTCAGTGTAACACCACACATTACTAGTAATTTACTACAAAAGCTAAGACATATACCTGAAACATGATGTCAGTACAGCAGGCACAGAAACAACATTCACCATGGATGGTAAACACCTTATTACCTTGTTGATCATATACACCATATTTGGGTGTCCATGGAGTCCATCTGTAAGTATATACAAATCCAATCAGACCTCAACTATAGAGATGTTTGTAGTCCCCATGGATGCCAAATAGCCATTAATATCAAAAGGTCACAGCGACCTTGACCTTTGACCTACAGACCTCAAAATCATCAGGGGTCATAGACTAATGATAAACAACCTTCCTTTAAAAGTCGGATCAATTGTTTTATGGAATCAAGGTCAAGCTAACATTTGGCACTTTGGGGTAAAAAACTATGGCAAACATTTTCAAAGCCTGTAAACATGCCATTTGTGCTACATTCTTCATGAGACTTGAGTAACGAAACACAGGTGAGCAGCATAGGACCATCACTACCCTTTATAGCGGACTATACGTTGGGCGAAGCCCAACGGATAAGATCCGGTTTACGATAACACGTGTGCACGTGGTTTGGTCAGAGTTTGAATTCACTAATGGATCTAAAAATTTGTGTTAAAATCCCGCACTGAAGCAAAGATACTAGAAAATGGCTGCTAATAGAATAACAAAAAAAATTAAAATGCGATATTCGGCAGCTCATAAATTTTCTTTTATTTTTTAATTATGTTTAAAAATATTCCAAAAACTAGCGTAGGCCCCTGTCTAGAAAAGAAAAGATAATAATTATCAGTCTTCCATGGTTGCTATGCAACCAATCTTTATATGGGGAGGGCTATTTCCTAAATGTTTGGACACAAAAAAGGCAGCCATTTTTTTGCCCACTTCGGAAGGAAATTTTAACATTTTCAGTGCATAAACGATGCTACAAACTGTTATGAGACACATGATTACTCTGAGATAACGAAGTAAGTCGAGCGGGAATCGTTCATATGCGCGAAATATCAACCAATCTTAAAAAAATCTAATGAAAAAGACACAAGTTTCGGTTATTTCCCATCGCAAAGTTTGCAATACAATTAATTAAAGTCCGTTTAGGGTATTTACGTATCTAGACCGGACGGTGATAATCCACATCGTAGTTGTAGGTTATTGTAAAGAAAGTAAAACAAATGCATTTTCGTAATTCCTCGCCGAGATGTAATTAAAAAATCCCTCCAAAATCGTCAAAAATATTCGCGGGATGAAGGTCGTGAAAACTAATTACATGTTGTTGTTGTCGTTATTGGATACAACAAAACCCGTATTTTTCCGTCTAAATCTCTTTTATGTTGTGACAATTTGCAGGGTTTATTTAACAAAAAAAGGTGATTAAGATTAAAGATGTTTGATATTTAATCGTAATATGATTAATTGAAATGAAAATAGCCTTTTCTTTTGAACATAAGTACTATCTGGTATGCTCATGCAACCCATTAAAAAAAGATAAAATATCAAATAAGGCCTAGAAATCAGTTGTTATCTGTGTTTATATCTAATTATTCATTTTTAAATTAGTTACCCCTGAATTAAGTAGACCTAGAACTAAACAAATTGAAAAACGTGTATTATTCGTGTTCATTCGGACTGACAAACGATAGCAGGTTTGTATCGTCTTTCGTTACTTTGTACCCAATATTTCGTATCAAACCGCTATCCCGCGCTTTCCTGTGCAACGAACTGCTTCGATAGGTTGCATAGACGTAGGAAAGCGCTCGGTAGCGCCTTTTGGAAACGGCTTGCTCCAGATTCGTAACTTCGTAACCAAACAATTTTTTGTGAAGTTATGCATCACCAAAAAATCCAGTACTAGATGAGCATGTTACAAATAATGTAGGACAACTGACATAGTCCGCTACATATGCTGTGCATTAGTTCATATTATTTTCATCTTCGTTTTTCAATCATATCATTATGACAACTAGCACAACTGTTATTGCGCCACATACTGAGCACCTAGCCACGCAGCTATACCAGTGACATTTGTACGAACAGGTCTGGTGCAGTCTGGGATTACCAACCCCCACTTTCAAGATGGACACCCTTACTACTTGATGTTTTAATCAGGGGTTCTACTGTGGAATTTAAGATGCAAATCTGTTCCATGTGCCATTACCACACATCCCTACACCAAGAATATGTCTCAACATTGTTCTATTGTTGAAATTCAACTTATAAAACTTCAAATGGGCTTAACTTAGCCAATACTTTGAAATTTTCAATCAAATGAATTTTATTTGCTGCAGAAAAGTTCATTCTTTCTTGTCATTAGTGGAGGAAATCAGGATTTACAGGTTTGTCTTGTTCTTCTTCTAATTGAAGGACCCCTGATTACTGTTATCCAAGAAATTGTTTCACGCGATTTAATTTCGCTGAGCTCGATAGTGGTAGAATTTCGCAAAATTAAGTCGCCGTAAAAGTGCTAAAATCAATAATATGGACATTGTGGAAAACTTTAAAACACAAAAATTTGTAATTGCGAATATGCTGATGATCAGCTAAATGCAAAAGATAGTATTCGCAAAAGTAAATTGGTTTACAGTTATGTATAATGATTCTAAACATATCATTAAGTGACTTACAGCTGTTTAACAGAACCTATGGAGACACCTGGAGGTGACATAATGTCCATTTCCTGTAAGCAACAACACCATCCAAAATATCCCACACATCTATATGGTCGGTATAACTGTACCAATGGTTGAAAATTGTTGTCTGTGATGTTGATAGTGAATGGACGCATGTTACCACAGCACTGACGAGTCAAACAATCCGTGTCTGCAAAATATGAAAAAAAGCTTAAGCCACTAATGATGTCTGAGCCTTATAAATATGCAAATTCACATTGAAATTTTGAACATTAAAATGCACGGACAGTTAAATAAATAGTAATACACATAAATGGAATCCTGGTTTTGTTTCCTTGCCTATTTCAAATTTAACAGCATTTCTCAACAATTTTTAGGTTATAAATAGGTTCTACTGAGGATTAATGCCCAATCCTGAAAATGAACAAAAAGTCTGCTTCAGGTGCCACAAGCACATACCCCCTACACCAAATCTCAGTTAGCTAAACAGTGTTCTTCTGCTACAATTCTGCTTATGAAATTTCAAATGGCTATAAATTTGTCAAAACTTAGAATTTTTTCATCAAACAACTTTAATTTTCTGCAGAAAAATGTATTTTTTTTTCTAATGCAGCATTTGTAATTCCAGATAATCGGGACCTGTAGTACCCCAGAGTATATATGGCCGCTGAATGACCTATTAGTAACCTGTTTTTCTGGACAGTATTGTCACCAGTATCCAAATCAGCAACTTCTCCACATGTGGAGTATTATTATCATTGTTGTCAAAGTTTCATGGCAGGGCATGACCTGCTGCAGCCGGGATACAAATCCCGTCCACAAACCCCTACAATACATGTACTGGGTACTGAGAGTTGGACGATACTCACTGAAGTTCAAGTCCAACAAGGGTCATAATTAAATGAGTATTATATTAAAATTTTGTGCACATTTTTCAATTCAATTGATGCAGTATTGACTGAGAGTCAACCGGGGGACAAACTTTAACCAATGCCTTTGGACAATCAATGTCTGTGGACAACCAATGCCTGTGAACAATCAATGCCTGTGGACAATCAATGCCTGTGGAACAATCAATGCCTGTGGACAATCAATGCCTGTGAACAATCAATGCCTGTGAACAACCAATGCCTGTGGACAATCAATGCCTGTGGACAATCAATGTCTGTGACCCAATGCCTGTGGAACAATCAATGCCTGTGGAACAATCAATGCCTGTGAACAATCAATGCCTGTGAACAATCAATGCCTGTGGACAATCAATGCCCGTGGAACAACCAATGCCTGTGAACAATCAATGCCTGTGGACAACCAATGCCTGTGGAACAACCAATGCCTGTGAACAATCAATGCCTGTGGACAATCAATGCCTGTGAACAATCAATGCCTGTGGACAACCAATGCCTGTGGAACAACCAATGCCTGTGAACAATCAATGCCTGTGGACAACCAATGCCTGTGAACAATCAATGCCTGTGTACAACCAATGCCTGTGGATTGCATGTGGACAATCAATGCCTGTGGAACAATCAATGCCTGTGGACAATCAATGCCTGTGGAACAATCAATGCCTGTGGAACAACCAATGCCTGTGAACAACCAATGCCTGTGAACAATCAATGCCTGTGGAACAATCAATGTCTGTGGACAATCAATTTCTGTGGACAACCAATGCCTGTGGAACAACCAATGCCTGTGAACAACCAATGCCTGTGGACAATCAATGCCTGTGAACAATCAATGCCTGTGAACAATCAATGTCTGTGGACAATCAATGCCTGTGAACAATCAATGCCTGTGGACAATCAATGTCTGTGGACAATCAACGCCTGTTGAACAACCAATGCCTGTGAACAATCAATGCCTGTGGACAATCAAGGCCTGTGGACAATCAATGCCTGTGAACAATCAATGCCTGTGAACAATCAATGCCTGTGGACAATCAATGCCTGTGGAACAATCAATGCCTGGGGAACCATCAATGCCTGTGGAACAATCAATGCCTGTGGAACAATCAATGCCTGTGGACAATCAATGCCTGTGGAACAATCAATGCCTGTGGACAATCAATGCCTGTGGAACAATCAATGCCTGTGGAACAATCAATGCCTGTGAACAATCAATGCCTGTGGAACAATCAATGCCTGTGGAACAATCAATGCCTGTGGAACAATCAATGCCTGTGGAACAATCAATGCCTGTGGACAATCAATGCCTGTGGAACAATCAATGCCTGTGGACAATCAATGCCTGTGAAACAATCAATGCCTGTGGACAATCAATGTCTGTGGAACAATCAATGCCTGTGGAACAATCAATGCCTGTGAACAATCAATGCCTGTGGAACAATCAATGCCTGTGGAACAATCAATGCCTGTGGAACAATCAATGCCTGTGAACAACCAATGCCTGTGGACAACCAATGCCTGTGGAACAATCAATCCCTGTGGAACAATCAATGCCTGTGGAACAATCAATGCCTGTGGACAACCAATGCCTGTGGACAACCAATGCCTGTGGAACAATCAATGCCTGTGGAACAATCAATGCCTGTGGACAACCAATGCCTGTGGACAACCAATGCCTGTGAACAATCAATGCCTGTGGAATGCCTGTGGACAACCAATGTCTGAGGACAATGCTAACCATAGTACCTCTTCTCAATAAACATAATACTGATTGAGCAACTACAAATTTAGTACTTTTTACATTAAACTTCATACACTATAGTTATATGTACTGGTACAGTACAGCTCACGCGACTTTTGCCTTAATCACTTTGTCACCGCGACCAAATTTTACTTGGAGTGGAAAATCACCGTGATTTTCCGAGTGATTCCACTCGTCAGTCAATTAGCTGTCACCGTGACCACTGCGATGCCGATAAAACACGGTGAATGTCGGTGATTCGCGGTGAATCCACTCGATACAGGTAAGTTCTACTGTAATATTTAAAATTGATGTACAGTAGAAAATATTTAGAAATCGTTAGTAAACTTTTTTTTCTCCATGGTAAATACGCAATGTTTTTTCTCTGTGCCATGGCATCTATCTTCTGTTAGCAAGTGACTTGCGAACGCTTATTGGTTTACACCAAGCCTTGCACAGGATGTAAACACGACATGCTCATTATGCGGCTGAAAGTTGTTTACCAAATGCATTTATATAGCTGATTTTCAGAACACGCAAATCCTGAAGAAAAGTTGTGAATTTTCTATGCGACACAATTACACCTTACATGTACTTGGTGAGATGCATTTAACTCCAAATTTTATATCCAAGTTGTTATTAATAATTGGAAATATCATATCTAAACACGTTATCCATCCGTTTAGGAAAACAAATCCATGAACACACGTCTTAATGCTTACCGGTAATCACATTGTTTAAAATCACCAACTGATCAGACGTCGGCATATGCCAATTACGCATTACTCACAATGTTGCACGTGTACTTACTGTGTACTAAGCCAGCAATATGACGCAATAAAGATTTAATATTTGGAAATTACACTGTGATGCTGTAGAGCGATTCAACTCGTTACTAACTTATTAATCGCTATTTTTTGCTAGTTTTTTCATATTTATTTTGTAACTAAGTTTTTTTAATGTAGTTTGCTAGTTTTTTTATTTTCTTGCACCCATTCACCCGCTGGACAGGCTTGTCTCCTAGTGACCGCCTTTTAATTTCTGACTGTCCACTGTGTACTAGTGAGTGCTGCTTTCCCTGTTCGAGTTTTTTATCATCTTGTTATTTACGGCATGGGCGTAAAAACATAGTGGACTCCATTAATAAATTAATGTTGAGAGTTCGCAATAAATACTAACAAAGATCTAAAAATATAAAGTATACTCTACCTTCCTTTGCATACATAAACTGTTGATCTGCAGAGTTACACAACCTGTACTTGTTGTTTCTTTCAAATCCAGTCACAACTGCAACAGAAGACAGGAACACATTTAAACAAGTTTAGGGACAAATATTTCACAAATAAGCCTTTAACATTGAACGTGTGTAATATTAGAGTTAAAATGATTGTCGAATTCATCCTTATTTCACATATCTTAGTAAACAAGAGGGCCCAAAGGGCCATAGGTCGCTCACCTGTCCTAGTAGTTCATGCAGACCCTAGAATGGTAGCCTCTATTGAATGTATAACTCTAACGCTATAAATTGCTGTACAAAAACAAACACAAAATTGCCTATATTTTTGTTATGGATTAAAATTGAGGACCGTAACATTTGCCTATGAAAGCATTCAAACATTTGGCACAACATTTTAAAGTTTGCATGCTCCTAGAATTTCAGAAACGATTAATATAGCAGATTTTGTCTTTGTTTTTGTATTGTAATTTATCGCGTTGAAGTTATACAAGGTTTTCATATTGTTTTATAAAGTGACGTTGCAATTTTCATCACATAGACCAAATGGCATATTTAAGTTAAAGCCAAGTTTTGTCTATAATTTGACTTAATGACCTAGTTTTTTACCTTAGAAAACCCAACATCACACTTCACCTTGATTTTGTTGAGATGATCATTGTGACCACCTTCCATAAAGATAAGGCCAACATTGAGACCTTTACAGACTGCACAAGGTTTTTCAAAGATTTAAAATTGTGACCTAGGTTTTGACCCCAGATGACCCAATATCGTACTTATCTAGATTTTTGTTGAGATGATCATTGTCACTAAGTTTCAAAAATGTAACGTCAAAATTGTGACCTCTAGTGACTATGCAAGGTTTTCTATGATTTGACCTTGTGACCTACTTTTTTATCCTGGATGACACAATATAAACCTGGACCCAGGTTTTGTTGACATGATCATTGTGACACAGTTTCATAAAGAGTAGGTCAAAATTGTGACCTCTAGTGACTACACAAGGTTTTTCTATGATTTGACATTGTGACCTAGTTTTTGACCCCGGATGACCCAATATCGAACTTGACCTAGATTTTGTTGAGATGATCATTGTGACCAAGTTTCATAATGATTAAGCTAAAACTGTGACCTCTAGTGTCTACACAAGTAATTGTGGACGGACGGACAGAAGGACGAACGACGAGTGATCACAAAAGCTCACTCTGTCACTTTGTGACAGGTGAGCTAAAAAGTGCATTTAAATCTTGTTTACAATAATGTTACTGCTTCAAAATGGGCAGGATCAGGATTGAAATACCTTAAACTGGAATAATTTGTACAAATTGGAAAGAATATCACACAAGAATCATTTCTGTGAATGTGACTGAAGTTAGGTTAAACTTCATTTACGAAGGATTTCATTTAAAGGGACTGTTGTTGGCTGTATTCCAACGCTGCTAGGCAACCACCCATCCTTACCTTTATTTTCCAGGCCGCGTAATGGTAACCACATTTATATTTCTAATATACAGTATACAATCATAGTTAATGATTTATAATATATTGATATTCAAAAAGGCATAAAGATAGAAAATTTGGACATAAAGGTGCCATTTAGATTTAAGAGAAGACTCTGCAGTATTAAGTAAACTGAGTTCTATAGTATCTGCCCATCCTTAATGCTTATTGGTGAGGTCAGCTAAAGAATAAAATCCTCGGTCTTACCATCTTGTTAAGGCAATTTGAATAATAATCTAGCTAATAGATTTATAAAGGCCTACTAATCAGAACTTTTTATAGCATATCTAAGGTAACTGTTGAAACATGAGTAAATATCAATGCTTCATGACTTGTAATAATATACCATGAGGCGTTTTATTGAACATGAAAAGAAACAATAGTGATCTCTAGAAAAATACAGCTTTATTGATCAGAGAGCTAGATCTATATGTAAGTCATGTTGAATAAAATATTTTACCCAGCTGTGTCAGAGTTCCAGGGGAGTCAACAAGGCCAAATTCAAAATCAGAAAAATTCTTTGCAGCCGACAATTTTTGCTACACAAGAGGCCTTTAATGACATTGTCAAACAGTGTTTCTATAATTAACTCAGTTTGTATTAAAGAAAACCCTTCAGAGCAGATTGAATTTACCATAACTTTGCCATTCGTTGAGATATTTTTATCAAATCACTTTCATTAATTTTGGGAATGATAAATCCAGAATTCTGGATAAATCAGGAAAATTGATACCCCTGGAGTTCACAGCTTCAGTCTATGCTTTGTATAGAATGGATTATCCCAGACTGAAACATGAGATGTCCACGAACAGCGAGCTCCATTATTCACAGTGCCATGCTAGGATAGTATAACCATTATACATTCAAAACAAAATGCTTCATAACAGCAGCATTACCTTCTGCTGTATAGAGGTATGGGCTTCTAAGTCGAACAAGAGCTGTCCATGAACAGTGCGCTTCACTATTCGCAGTGCCATGCTAGGATAGTACAATCATTTTATATTCAAAACAAATCCTTCATAACAGCAGCATTACCCTCTGCTGTGTAGAGGTTTGGGCTTCTAAGTTGCAATTTTAGGGAGATAATTTGGACAAAATGCAGGACCGTTACCTACTCATATGTATAGGTCGTCTGGGTCATGAAGGTTAACAAATAAGCATTTCTTAGTCCAAAAGGGGACATAATTTCAACAAAAGGCTTAATAGATTACCTACCCCTGTGTATGGGTTGGGATCATGATGGCGAACAAGTATGCAAAGTATGAAAGCAATATCTCAAAAGGACTTTGAAAATATACGAGGTTAATAAACCTGTACCTAAACTTTAACATACTCGGTTGACTGCAATAGCTCCCCTTATTCTACAAACAGTGGAGCTAAAAAGCGCTGTTTGTAAAACATGTATGCCCTGATGGCAGCCAAATAGTCATTTATATAAATGTTAAAAGTCACAGCGACCTTGCACCTAAGTCTAAAATAACTAGACCGCAAGACCATTAGGAGTCATCTACTGATGGTGACCAACCTCCTTAGAGTTAGACATTTGAACATACTTATAACACACAAGTTCCATTCTTCAATGTTGAGCTATAGTTTGGAAACCATTTAGTCAAGTCATTCATACTATTGATCAAGGTGACCTTGACATTTGACCAATTGACTTCAGCTACTTTATAATTTATTATACTTTTCGACAGCTTGGACTTGGGCGGACCGTCGCTTGTTTAGTTGGGCTTTGTGTCTTTATGTGTTTTATGTTTCCTGTGCTCGGTTGGTTCAGTTGGGCATTAGTTTTGTGTGTTTTTATGTTTTCTGTGCTCGGCTGGTTGGGTTGAGTGCTGCCTTCCCTGTCTGACTTAATATAATCTTTTTCAATGATTAAATGCTACTGACCAACATCTGTGCTAACTTGGAGGCTCCTAAGTCCAGGGATTCTCCAGTTTTTTTAGCAGAAACCGTAAGGGTTACCTGTACGTCCAAAGATGTGTCATGCCAAAAGGAATTTTGTCAAACACAATTTGACAATAGAAAAAAAATCTTTCAACCTTAGCCTTTTAAATATTTTGTTTTGAAAATTGAGCAATTAATATGTAGGAAAGCAAAACATAATTTCAACTTACCTTCCAATGTATCAAAATGTTGATGAATCAGGACTTCATTGAGTGACTGCATGTATGCAAGTCCAGGAGGCAAGCCCATAGGTAACTGAATAGTCTGTATATTCTGCGGTACATTCATCATAGGCATCTCCTGGCCTTTCCCCCCCTGACCTGGCTGATTAATCACAACTGCCATTCTTCTATACTTTCAAATTACCAGTCTGAAACACAGAGTAGATACAATATTACTAAACTATGTTGAAAAAGCCTCTTCTTTCTATCTCATAAACTTACACTGTAAAATTACAACAGGGCCAAATTTAAAACCAGGAAAATCGTATGTGGCCAAACATTGTTTCCATATAAACTCAGTTTGTATTAAGTAAAATCCTTCAAAGCAGATTAAATTTACCATAACTTAGCCATTTCTTGATATATATTCATTATTTTGGTCAGTAGTCATTGCTCTTTAAGGAATGATAAATCTGGAAATCCGGATAAATCAGGAAAATTGACACCCCTGTAACAAAGATCGAGCTGATTATTTCTGCAGCAGAGATAAGTTTTAAATTCTTCCATGTCACTAACCCATTATTCAACCAGTCACTTACAAATTATTCAGAGATGACGTTTAATTCAGGGGCTCTACTTTGGCATAATGCCAATCCTGAAAACAAGACGCAACTTCGGCAAGTCTAGTGTTTTAGCCAGGCCCTTATTGCATGGCGCAGCGTCATGCCCCTATTTCAACCTGCCATGATGCCGCGGCATGTGTCATAAAAGTGCCCTTTTCACACCTTGGTCGTGTGTACATTCAATTAAAATTACGTAATAACACTTTGCTAATCCGATAACTACACAACATACTGGTTCTGCGTATCTACAGTAAAAATCGATACAGCGTGAATGGTACCGAATTAGTCTGTTTCGGGTACTATTAGCACACATCCATACATGAAAACTCTGTTCAAACATAGTTCTATTGTTGAAATTCAGCAAATGAAATTTTAAATGATCATAACACATGATCAGTCAATACTGGGTAGTTTTTTATCAAATAAATTTTATTTTCTGCAGAAACGTTCATTATATCACATTAAAATACACCTAACAGATTAAGCCATTCAATAAGTCTCCATTATTTTTCAGGAATGGAGACTTTATTAACAATAAGGAGAGGTATCCACTCTGTGTATACACACACATAATTATGTAGTACTAAATGTACTTGTTGTGCAATATAACACAACATATTCATACTGTACAGTACGAGATAAATACAGAAAAAAACAAGGTTTCATGAATTCATCGATCTAGCATTACACACATTTTTATGCAAAAGAATATAAAATTCCGTTAGATCATGCAGTGCCCTTGAATTTGAGTATCTGTAATGAGACACAAGAACATACATGTATATGATGACGAAAACGCAAGATCTTGAAAGCAGGATGGCGAAAGCACGAACCTGAGGGTGTGATGACGAAAACGCGAGCAATAAGTTTGATAATATGCTATAATAATACCGTACGTAATGATCGTGTTTTCGTCATCGTACATTTGCGTTTTCGTCATCAAATTCACGAAAATGCAGCGTCTTTATGATTAACATAATATATGTCCACCATGTTTCATCAAGTTTTAAATATCCAGTTATTGTTTATTCACGGAAATATATTCACTGACACTGAACTATTAGAACACTAGTTTGATCATAAACATTTTAATAAGTCCATCATGTTATTTCATCAAGTGACACTGAATAAGTGACCACATCGTCATGGCTTGATCATGTGACACACAGATAACTACACAATCATGCTTCATGGACCACACTCCATTACTAGAGTAATGGAGAGTTATTGTATTATTCCACTGGTTTCACGAAAAAGCATGATCTACTCGGTCTGGCATGGTCAAGTTTGTGTTTTGATTATCTATAAGGGGTACATGAGGGACGACTTGTTTTAGTAAACATATATTTTATAACAATTTTGAAATTTACTCCAAATTTACATAAAATAAAAATAACATTTGACAACATGGTGTATTTTAAGTCAGAGAAAGTCCGCGTATCTGTCCATTCCTGAGAAATAGTGGAAACTCGAATGGACAGATACTTGTACTTTCTCCCTAACGGAATTTGAAGTTCTACCAATAAAAATATTATACAAGTCGGTCCATGACAAATCACTCAACATATATATATATATATATATATATATATATTGGAAGGAATGCAACGCCTTCCCCCCTCCAAATTGGAATCCCGTAGCCAGTGCTAACAAAATAAAAGATACAAGCGCTTTTTCGCCACAACAATGTGAAAATGTAACAATGCAAAGATACGACAAAGTCGACTTTTTCGCATTTTTGCTTTGTTGTGGTGAAAAAGCGGAAATACGACAAGGCATAAATCAGCCACCATAATTCAAGGACTTTTCAAGATAGAATAGGTATTTTAAGATTTAAGGCATTTTCCTAAACATTTACCAAGGTTCAATTGTACGAAAATGTCATTATGCACTGCCAATTTATACCTTACATGTATTTCTGGTGACGTCGTACACAAGAATATCCGATTGCGCTCAATTTATTACAATTGATTTCCAGTGACACTAAAAAAATTTGCACTCATACATTTCTGTACTTTGAATTTTGAGAAAAAAAGAGTGTTTCTGTTTCATTTTTACGCAGATGATGTGGCATTTTGACAACACCAATAAACTTTTATTGATATTCAAGGCCGTTTGCCTGAATTCAAGGTTTATCAGTTAAATTCAAGTACCATTTAGTAGGGCTGCGTACCGGTTTCTGATATAAATTGAATACTGGTATTTTGTGTTTGATCGATACATCGTATCGAACGTGCCCGTATCAGTCAAAAAATTGATCAACAAAAATATACATGTAAATCAATAAAATACCCATTTTCAATCAAGTTTTCCATCGTCTATTGGTTTCGTCTCAAAATGGTCAGGTCGTCGAAGTAGTTTATGTCCGAGTGAATCTAATTTTCAAACAAGAATCTGCTATGTAAACCACTTGCGCAATTTAAAAAATATACAAATAGGTTGTTTATCACATCTCAGGCCTGGCTTAATTGTGTTAAACCCCTACGTCTTGTAAGTATGCCCATGCATATTTACAGTATTTAGATGTTTTATTGCCAAAATAATATATCATATGATATATCGAATATCGATCATTTTGTATCTATACAAATATCGTATCGATCATTCTAACTGATACGCAGCCCTACCATTTAGGCATTTTTTCAAGGTACTGTAGCACTAAATTCAAGTACTTTTCAAGGTTTGAACCAAATTCAAGACCTTTTCAAGGCCTGTGCAAACCTTGCCTACCTACCCACCTTAAAAATCTTGGGTCGTGTTAACGCAAACAAACAATTACTTAAGGATGGCCCTAGTGCTGCAAATTCAGATTTTCAGATTATTTGGTTAATCGTAGGACTTCTCTGTGATATAAACAACCTTTCCCTCAGGGTCAGAATTTCAACTGGGGACCCTAAAAAATAAAGTAGTCCATCCCATGATGATCAGATCATGTGGTCAGTTGATGGTTCAACATAGGACATATGACCAGGTGAGCTCATAAAGTTAAGTTAATACCTGGCATGCAGTGGTTCAAAAGAAGTTGTTAAAGATTGCTGACAGTGATTGATGCTGCCCAATCCTACAAGCTCACTCTCAGGCACTGGAACATACAGTGCCCACCAAAAATAAGTATACAGTAAATAATTGTTGCAAAATAAGACTTGGTTAAATTATTCAATATCTGATTATGAGACGGTCATAATTATACTAGTTTCTGAAACTACATTTACTAAATGAGTCAAAATAGAGATAGAATTTTTTTTGAAAATGTTCAGAACTAAAATAACCATGTGATCAAAAAGGCTGAATTTTCCATCTTTTTGTGACAAAGTTACCATTCAAGAGGGACATAAAAACTTTAGATTTTGCACCTTGGGTACCAATTAATGTATGGCCTTTCCATTTAATAAACAAAACTATTCAGTTTCTTCAAATATATTGTTGCTTTACTGTTCTGCAAATAGTATCATTACAGGCAAGTAAGTGGGCAAATAACATCTGTATACTTATTTTTGGTGGGCAGTGTATATCCAAATAATTTACTAAATCCACTGTCTAAATAAATGAAGGATACTGTTTTATTAAAATTATTATACAAAATGTAAATGAAAAGATATTTGCAGGGTAAGGATAAGTTAAGTGCAGTATTACAGTTAATATTGATTTATGATTCATCTAAATCACTTTATGACAAAGCAATCTGAATACAAAGCAGAAACTATTATGCTCCCCTGAAATAAAATTTAGGACCATAATAGAATAGCAGCACAGCCTTAATATAAAACACAAACCTGTGAAAGTAAGCCTTTGATCAACAAATGATATAAAATATGGTTAATCCACCAACAAATTGCAACCCAACACAAACTATAGCTTATATTTTAAAATAAAGTCTTACAAAATAACTGCATATAAGGAGGTCCCAAACTAGGACACAATCCATACATTAAGTTATCAAATTTATCTAGCAGTGTAGATTTACCTTTACCTTCGGGGCATTAAGTTAAAACTTGTGACAAGGCTTTATTAATGCCCACTGGATTGAGAAATTGTGCAACTGGTGTATCCACTGAAGCAATCTTTATCTAATGCAAAATCTTGTATATCTTTACAGATCTCTATTTGTTATGATTTACCACACTTCTTACTTTAGGGTCATCTAACTTATCATGGAAGGGACCAACTTGTTACAACTTACAAGTCCAGTACAGGTCTAAATTAAATATAAACAATCTAAAGTACAGGGTAAATATATGACCGCGGTCACAGACAGGGTATTCTCCAGTCACAGGGTATTCACCAGTCACTGGGTATTCCCAGTTCACAGGGTATTCTCCAGTCACAGGGTATTCACCAGTCACTGGGTATTCCCAGGTCACAGGGTATTTCCCTGTCACAGGGTATTCTTCAGTCACTGGGTATTCCCAGGTCACAGGGTATTCTCTAGTCACTGGGTATTCCCAGGTCACAGGGTATTCTCCAGTCACTGGGTATTCCCCAGTCACTGGGTATTCCCCAGTCACAGGGAATTCCCCAGTCACAGGGTATTCACTGGTCACAGGGTATTCACTGGTCACAGGGTAGTCTTGAGTCACTGGGTATTAGCATTTTCTCTGTTAATCTTACATGAAACATAACTTCAATTACTCCTAATGAAGTACTACAACTACTTCCTTTACATGTTCATTTGTATTATATTAAACTTCCAATGTCAACAAGTTATAAGTATAAACATGTCTGTGTTGAATAGATCAATAATCAAGATCTAAATATAGACATACAAGTGCAAACAACTTTTCAGATAACATGGACAGAAAGAAAATAATAAATCAAAGATTAACCTGCTAAATCTTTATCTTAAACAAGAGGGCCCTAGGTCGCTCACCTGTCGTCGTAGTGCATGCAAGCCCTGTTATTTGACCTAGTGACCTCACACTTGAGATGATTATTGTGACCAATTTTCATAAAGATGAGGCAAAAATGGTAACCTCTAGTGACTACACAAGGATTTCCTATGATTTGATCTAGTGACCTAGTTTTTTACCCAGGATGACCCATATCAAACTTGACCTAGATTGCGTTAAAATAATCATTGTGACAAAGTTTCATAAAGATGAGGCTAAAATGGTGACCTCTAGTGACGACACAAGGTTTTTCTATGATTTGACCTAGTGACCTAGTTTTTGACCCTGGATGACCCAATATAAATCTTGACCTAGATCTTGCTGAGATGATCATTGTGACCACATTTCATAAAGATTAGGTCAAAATTATGACCTCTAGTGACTACAACGGGGTTTTATATTATTTGACCTTGTGACCTAGTTTTTGACCCCAGATGACCCAATATCAAACTTGACCTAGATTTTGTTGAGATGATCATTGTGACCAAGTTTCATAAAGATTAGGTTAAAATTGTGATATCTAGTGACTACACAAGGTTTTTCTATGATTTGACCTTGTGACCTAGTTTTTGACCCCGGATGACCCAATATCGAACTTGATCTAGTTTTTGTTGAGATGATCATTGTGACTAAGTTTCATCAAGATTAGGGCAAAATTGTGACCTCTAGTGACTACAATGGGGTTTTCTATTATTTGACCTTGTGACCTAGTTTTTGACCCCGGATGACCCAATATCGAACTTGACCTAGATTTATGTAAACACGGTTTACAACAGCATATTCACACGTGTTTACATAACTCCATACGGTAGTAAATTAGCGACTATCTTTGGGATCAGTTCGACAATATGACACAGTAACACTGTACATACCATGCACTTGCTGAGATGCATTAAAATCGATTTTTTTAAATCAAAGTCGTTATTAATAATTTTAAATGAATTATCAATACGCGCTTATCGATCAGTATAAGAAAGGAAATTCACGTACACGTCGTGTTAATTGTTTATCACGTCGTCTAAAACTGGCAATTTCAGCATATGCACTGACCAAGTTACACGCGAGAGGTAAACAAATTACCGATCATGTGTGCAAATTGTGTACTGAGCGATATGACGTAATAGAGATTTTAACACTTTGAAGGTAAACAATTCACTTGAATACGGCATGTGCGTAAAATAATATGGTTTCGGTTTATAATGTTGAGAGTTGCGTTTAATAGCAATAAATACTAGACCCGTGAATTGTACGCATTTTTTTTTGTAATCAATGATCTTAATTAAATAATCCTCAGAATTATATCGCAAAACGCGCAGCTACGAGTAGATCTAATTTATACATTTAATCACAAACAACGACGTCAATTTAAAATTAGCGTGATTATGTACAATCATAGTCTATGAACAACATTCTGAAACAATCAACCTCTACAGAGCGACACCTCCGCAGAGCAGCAGTTTTTTCTGTCTCTGTCAGATGTCGCTCTACGGAGGTTATACTGTATTCTTTTTTCAATGCTTAAACATGAAAAACTTATAAAACAATTATTGCACATTATCATTAAACATCCTTGTTTTTAAACTTTAGCAAGAATTATCCTAAAAAATGCTTTATATTTGAAATATTGCATTTTATTCTACACTGCCGCTTCCGTAGCTCGATACCGATGGCGAGAACATATACACATTTTTCAAGTTAAAGTCCTAATAATTTTAAATTGGTAGTATTTTCTGTCTACAAAGACTATCGAAAGATCTAGACATTAAATTAGACAGAAGGGACCCATATCTGATCTCAGGTCGCTGTTCCTTCTTTGAGAAATAATCAACCGAAAACGCTAATTAGTATTTTGTCCTCCGTACAAAATACTATATAGTGTTTACATTTAAATTTTCCGAAGAATTCCGAAAACTTCGCTAATGATCGGAAGTATGCACAAACGGGAATCTTTCACTTAAGAAATGGTGCCAGTTCTTAAGAACTGGCGCTAGGGATATGAACTGGCCCTGTAACTCAAAAACCAACAACAAATACGAGTTTGTATGCTTTAAAATGACAGTATAATAGAATTTCGGAATTCATATGTGAATTTTAGTACAATTTGAACGATAAAAAAACTTATGACCTATTTTGGGATAACATGCATGTATCACCTCCCTTTCAATAAGAACTGGCGCATAACAATCAATAGATACGAAGAGAACAGGCGCTATAACTCAATAATAATGCTTACATAAGATGATTTAAAGGTTTTTGATGGAAGCTGATAGTATTTGGGGCTTATTATGTGACTTTCAGGACAATTGGAATGATAAAACATAATTTATGACAAATGTTGTTATCACCATTGTGAACGTCACTTCATGTAAAGTCAAGAATCGGCAATATCAGATCGGGTCTATGAAAATTAGACTAACTCGATTCTAACTTGTGTTTTAACAATCAAATAATATACAAATATTTTTGGTTTTTATTAATGTTTGTTTTTTTAATTATAGGGCCAGTTCTTATCCCCAGTGCCAGTTCTTAAGAACTAGCGCCATTTCTTAAGTGTAAGATAGTGCAATAGGTGTGCTATCCACCATCCATTGGTTATCAGAAACTGGCGGAAAATTCTCGGTAGTCTCCGAAAGTCACGGAGAAGCTGTTAAACGCCGTATTTGTTAACAAACCGGGCTCGTTATACCAATCTTCAAGGAAAGATTATTTCACATATATGACAGTTAGCGCGTATTTTAATGGCTCATTGTGTTTATTATTTGTCCCTCATCAAATCAGTAACACAGATTTGTGTTTTCTATATGAAGAAAATACGTCGTTCCGGAACCTTATTGTGGCTTTAAACATATTATTTAGGCGAAAATATTGTCAGCGAGGTCGTAAAATAATGTTGTAATTGTGTTCAAGTAAGACTTTTTACAAATTCTTATCATTTGGCTCACTATCAAACTCCTGCTTTTTTGAATAAATTATGCAAATGAGCCAATATTTACTAATCAAGTGTGCCGCGCGGTGCCGCGCAAGTTCGTACAACAAAAAGGAAAGTAGTTGGTACATCTATGTTTTATGTCTGTAAAAATCATTATAGGTACAAATGTAATTGTCCGTTGTATTATATATTGACTTGATTTGTTTATGATTTAATGAATTCATAGTTTTAACAATATGATGAAATTCGAGGTCAAATAATTGATTTATGGGGATTGGGCGTTATAAATCCAGACATGCCGGCCGTTCTGTAACTGTGTGATTGTAGAAAATACCATTTTTATTAAATTAAGAAATTTATTTGGACGTGTAGACAATTTTTTTCAACAACAGAAATGAATATACTTTACGTTTTTGCTAGGTTTGTGTAGTGTTTCGTCCTTGTTAAAAGTGTCTGTGAGGTTACAGTGGTTTGTTTACATTAAAAATGCTGCCTGATTTAAGCGGTACGGCTAAAACCCGCATACATGCAGTACGGGATTTCGCGGAATCGACGTTGATGCGTACAATGTATAGCGAGCGTTGGGTGTAAATTAATCAGTTTTAGATAAAATACATAAAATAAAGATAATAAGATATCTATCTTATCTTATAAAACTAGTTTTAAATACTGCATAATAATTAAGAGCTTCGACGCCCACCTGTTTGCAAATGTTCAAGAACGTAACCCGGGCGACTCTCGACTTCTAAAACCTGTTATCAAGCCGTTGAGTCTCGCCGGTAATCTGTATATCATGCTTAAATGTTCAGTGCTAAATACAGGACAATTAATAGATACATTAAAATAAATACAAAGTGAAAGCCAGTCTTCGACTTTTAGTACCAACAGACTTAACCTAGGTCACCGGATTATAACAGGTGCACGTCGAAGCAATTATTATGCTTTTTCAACCAGATTACTCATTGGTCGGGCCCTTGAAAGTACCATTTTAAGTAAGTTACGACTTACATATATTATTATAAGCGTCGTCGAGAGGTTAAAGAAAATAACCGTCACGATCGTATGTTATAAACATATAATGGCACGAACGCCAGAAATCGTTAGCAAGAAAAAAATAAGACAGGAAAATGTAACAGCTGTAGATCTATCAAATTGTTCAAAAATTGAGTAAAATCGGGCGTGGCCTTAATCTGCGCAAGCTCAGTGCGGACGTATTGTTTACATCCGGTTGTCGCATATGCTAAAAGTAGAAGTTTGTTAGTGTGGCTAAAACAGGGCATAGCTGTAGTCCCATAAATAAGACTCTACGTACGTTCCACAGTACTATAGAGTCTCATAGTTTTGAACTTAGCTGTCTTTAGCAAAATTTTATTTCCGAATTGAACGACATATTTGGGATTAAACAGTTCAATCGACCATGTAGTAAATCTTATTTCAATCATAAAGTACAAAAAACAGCGTTAAACATACCTTTACACAACCAATATTAGATTAAAAGTTTATCTGACATCGCGATTCATTTCTGTTTTAAAAACAAAAGTTACCTACAGTTGACAAATTCGTCTTAGACAAAATAATTATTCTGTATGGACTAGTCGTTCTTGACCGACTATAATGTAGGCGGGCTGTTCCAAAAAAATGGCTAGAATGGGTTTGTCTTTCATAAAAAAGATACTGTACACTTTAGTAACAATTTCTTCTTTAACAATTTGTGAAGTTTCATTAAAATAGCACCAGTTGTTAAAAAAATATTCTAAAATAACAGGCTAAAAACGTCAGGAGTGTGACAAAAAAGTGTGACAATTTAAAAAAGAATGTTTGTTTAGAACATCCATTTACAAAAAGCTTGAAGATAAACAAGGTTTAATGTTGTTTAAGGGATAGATGTATGTCTTAGGCATCAACTGATGATAATATGAAGAATGTAATAAAGGAACCAAAATTGATGCCTTTTAGTCTCAACATGGTAGTTAAATAAAACATGACAAAAATGTACCTATCCTTGCTTTAAAGACTTCTAAGACTTTTATGAGTAAATATACAGGAGCAATTTAAGGTATGTTATATAGTTAACTGTCTCTAGATTCAATTAATGTATAATAACCACCTCTATGGTTATTATATTTATCTTCAGCTAATTTTGAATAATTATGGTTAAAATGGTCAGGAGTGTGACACTGGGCATATTTCACAATATTCTGTCAATATACCTCAAACATATGCAACATAACATGATTTTCCTGGAAGCCTATGTTATGCTTTAAATATGAAAGACAACCATTAAAGATTTTAGAGAACTATTATTGGGGACACTACAAAAATGTGTATGTCAGGAGTGTGACACATTTTCTTGTAACATAGTTTCATTCTTTGATGGGACCTTTTTGCACATTATAGCAGGAGCTTTGTGCTCAAATTATGATGATACGTGGGTAGATCCAAAAGTAATGTCACTGTTCCACTGGTGCGTTTATAAGTTGACGTACGGCAATACAATTTATATCAAAATGTGAAGTAATTCAATTCTGGTTAATATCATTTGTATCATATTGTTTGAATATTAAAATAGCATTATTATAGACATTCAAAATATACCACTGACGTCACGTCGCCGCAAACAAAAATGACGTTATTTTTCCAGCGTATAATTACAGTTGATGAGACATGGGTGTATTTCTATGACCCTGGATCCAGATAGGCCTGTAACAATGTATTTTCCTCACTACATAAAGGCTCTGGTATGTAAATGTGTTTAAAATATGGGTGAACAGACATGAGCGCTGTATAGAACATCAATGACGATACTTTGAAAAGGAATGATGTAAGAAACGTCATAATTTGTTTACAACGTCGATAACGTCATTTGCTTGCGGCGATGTCCGTTAGTAGGCTTCCTATGTACACGTATATCTCAATAATACTTATGTTACTATATATAGTAACAAATTTGCATTGAAAAAAAAGTATTATGCGCCCTTTTAAAGTATTATCAGCTTTTGGCCCGCCTCGCGCAGGGCGATTATCACTGATAATAGCCCTTGGAAGACGTACACGCGCAGCTTTACGTCATTTGCATCACAAAAGTGACCGGCGCCGAGCGTAACGTTACTGTATTAGGCCTTCTTGAATCAATTGCAAACCAGATTGATAGATTTGGACATGCAGGATAACACATTTCAAAATTGTATCAGTCCTTGACCAAATGGATCTAAATCTACACCTATTATCTAAAATCTAGAAATTAAATCCGTGTTTACTAGGTCTAGACGAGATACACTGAGATTCACACAAATGTGAAAAACAACTTTTTTCAGAATTTTACATAAAAACATACACCAAAATGTAGAAAGTTTTATAACCAAAAAAATGAATACCCATATGATATGTTTCCGTTTTATAATAACAAAGTTACGAAGAATTTAAGTGATAGATCTACACGAATAGACCCAAGTTGGACAACTTCTAAAACGACGATGGGTTTGTCTATCAATTACGGAACATGTTATGTCTTGTAAGTGTTTTCTTAAATGAGTAGTTTTAATGAAAACACAACAACATAAATATTATACAGAACAATGAATGGCTGAGCAGTGCCAGTGAGTGATAATCGCCCCGGTAGATTATAATTGCCCTCGGGCTAGCGCCCTCTGGCAATTATCAACCTACCGGGGCGATTATCACTCACTGGCACTGCTCAGCCATGTATTATTCTATAAATAACACATAATTGCATTATTATGAAATTTGGCAATTATATTGGAAATAGATTAATATAGCTGTGTGTAAAATTGCATTGCTTTATTTAAATTATGCACGATTTTACAGCACCAGTGACATTACTTTTGGATCTGCCCACGTATATGAAAAGGGAACACAAAATAAAGCATAGATTGTGCAGAATATGTAGATATGATTCTTAAACATAGTATTAAATCTAACTAGAATTACCACAGAGTGACAAATTATATACCCATAATACGACTTTGAAAAGAGCCTTTTGACTCCACCAAAATCCTTGATACAATTACCTCCTCTCGTCCACAGAGTAAAGTAATCACTGTGATTGATGAATTATTTGGAATTTCATGTCAATACAAAATGTATCTTTCTAGATATTGAGTCTAAAGTGAACATTCTATGATAGAAAAGGGCAATATCTTCGTAAAAATTGATCTCATGGAAGCCTACTTTTGTCTACACAATGTACTACTGGTAACAGTATGGGAGGGTCTCATCTCTGGTAATGATCTAATATGTTGAGGTTTAAGTAAATCTTTTATACTTATTGAGAAAGTTGGAAAATAGAAAATCAATCATTAAAGATTTAACAAAATGTAAGTTAAAAGGGGCCATAATTATGTTAATAAATATCATTTCAAGCAAACTTGACTGCATTTTATTATGTTACACTTGGTATGAACTTTATCATGCAACTGCCATGGTAACTGCCTGATAACACATGACCTGAGAACAGTATGTGTTCTCAGGTCAATAGGCTGCTAGTAGCCTGAGAACACTTTTTGGCTCCGCCCACAAATCACGGACTATTTTCCAATTTCTCATTCCGTCTAAAATTGACCTACATATTATTGAAAACTACAAAAATATACATTTGATAGCTAATATTTATTCAAAGTTTAGATTTACAACCAACATCAGCAATATTTCTTCGCCATGTAGGGCTACGCCAGTGTATTTTTTCTTGAATTCATACGGGTCATCCACGGATCAATCATTTGGGAAAGGCCCTGAAAAAAACAATAAACACACATAAATCCACTGGCATAGGATCATCAAAGATAAATAAACATAAAGAGTATGCATAGACAACGGTTCCACATCAAATACACTGGGAAAATGCAATTTTGAACTCATTTGAAGACTCGATACGATGCGCATACAAAATCATTTAAAATGAAAAAAGTCGGAAATATTTGGCGAATCTTAAGACTAAGTGGGTCAGTTAAATCATTGTTAGATTCAGTGTACATATGGTTCATTCATAGGTAAAACATAAAAAAAATATAAGAGGCTCTACAACAAGATCAATGTCTTACCTTATTCTATTTCCATCGATTTTCTAAGTATTGAGGTCTCCCCACTGCCATTCTCCACCCACCAACTTGACTAAGACGAGTAAGCTTGTATAAACTGTTCATTCTTGAAGTTATTTCCCCCGTCCGGAATTCAATTTTGCACTGACAGTTACCGCAAACAACCCAGTGTTTCACATAGTCCATGTTTATATTTATTCCAAGGCATTGTTAAGAATAACAGAAGGATTTATGACGTATTAAACGACCTTGTTCACACACATACGTCATTGATGATTCATTCAAAAAACTTCATAAATTCATGAGCGAAATTTTATTCTACTATTATGACACAATTTAGTTATTTGGTAATACCATTTAATAAGGTTTCCCTTTCTGAACATATAATTGAAATATTTTATTTTTAAATATTTCTTTTGTTAAGCAGCGTAGAATTGAGAACTATTTTGTTTCGCGGAAGCACATTGAATTGTGTTAATCGGCGGGTTTACTGGATCTACTAAAACCCACAACTCGGTTGTAACTTTAAAAAATGAGGAATTACGCCCCTTACTTGTTCCGTGGTGCTGGTTGCATGATAAATAGAAACTCGGGTCACTGTCCGGATCGAACAATGTTATCAGACTCGGCGATATCGTCCGGGGTGACTCGCCAAAGGCTCGCCACCCGGACGATATCACCTCGCCTGATAACATTGTTCTCACCGGACAGTGACCCGAGTTTCTCTATATATTTTAAATACGTCATGCCTTCCATGGGTTATTTCCAGACTCCATGAAATTGACTTTAAGACGAACTTATCAGAACAAATCACTCTGATATATATGATCTACCCCAGATTTCATTCTGTGGGGGTGTAGAGTATAAATGTACAAATGCATGAATTTGATAAGATCTGAATTCATTCAATGTTCATAATAATCTGGATGCGTTGCTTTGTTTCAAAGCCTCACATTTAGAGTGAAGAGGAGTATATAATTTATTTTCCAAAATTAATGTGCAATAAATTATCAGTAATTAAATAATATTTATTGTTCAATGATTTACAGTATGTTCCGGCACCCAATATATACATCATCGCCATTTCCGATTCCCATTGTTGATATGAATTTGTTGTTGCTTTTTAAATCTGCAGAGAATTTATTGGTTTTAATTTTCAACAATATATCTTAAGTCATGTACCTATTTG
The DNA here is from genome assembly GCA_947247005.1 of Spisula solida. Taxonomy (NCBI): domain Eukaryota; kingdom Metazoa; phylum Mollusca; class Bivalvia; order Venerida; family Mactridae; genus Spisula; species Spisula solida. The sequence continues at coordinate 35,188,420 of OX365947.1, read as the reverse complement.
ATCCTTTAACTTATCATCATGCATTATGTAATCAGTATGACAAAGTAATTTTTCGCTTGGTTGAAATAACATTGTAGATAATGGCTATGATGTCAGGAGAGTGACACCACTGCTGCCATACTTTAAGGCAACTTCAGACCTTTTGACAGCTAGAATTTTCATTCCAATTAGCATGAATAGGTAACTTAGATTTAAAACTACAAATAGAAAAGAAAGGCTTGAAGAAGTTATGGAATTGGCCAGAAAGACTAAGGATGTATAATTTTTTAACATAATATAACAATAATCTGTCTCTTATGTTTGGTGTAAATGTCTTTGAGGACACTATCCTGACTGTTTTCTTTTTGAAATATGCCTCGTAATTGTTAACTATTGTTATTGCTATATAATGGTAGTTTTGTCTTTATGTCAGATATTGAATTAAGACATTGAAAGTTTTATGTCAGGAGCGTGACAAAATATACAAAAATAAGCCCATTTCTGGTAGAACTTCTTGAAAATTTGTATGTTATTGTTTGCCTATAGATTTTTTCAATATAGCTTGACACACTCAAATTCAAATAAAAGTATGTGTTTTTCCAGTTACGTTTCACTCTCTTTATCATACAGGGAATTTCAATTCATGGAAAGTAAATATAAAAGGATAAAGCATGGAAAACATGATTTTTTTAATTTCATATGATACCACAAGTACTTCAGCACTTATTTCTGATGCTTCAACATATATTCTAACAGAAAAAAAACAATAAAATAACAAGACTGCGTTCAATAAATGCTTATGCCCCCTGTGGAAGCCTTGTCCATAAAGTCTAAGTCCAAAATTAGGTCAAGGTGAAGGTCAAAAAAGGGTTAGGTGATACTGGCGTGTGGAGAGTGTTCATACACAACATTCATGCAAGTATGAAAGCTTTGTAGCAAGCCATATTAATGCTAGAAGAAACGGTCAATTTGGGTTAACCAGGATGGTCGGACGAACGAACGGACGGACAGGTGAATCACTATATGCCTCCCCATCTATCGATAGGGGGGCATAAAAATAAATAGTAATTATTGTTTGTTTAGCACATAAATAAATATTCCTGTAATTTTGTTATTTTGGGGAAGATTTTGAATTATAAAGCTACATTACTTTTTTGTTTCTTTACATCTGAGTAGAACTCGATTGGTTTTGATGACTGTAATGACTGTACAACATTAGGAAACAACATATTTGGACTTTTCAATAATTTCAAATTATAATACTTTTTTTAATTTTTTTTGGAATAGCCCAGGCCTGTTTTTAGTCCGGATACGGGGTTTTAGTTATAGCCATTTTTCGTCTGATCAAAATTCGTACAAATGTCAGAACAACAACATTCAGAATACATCGGCTCTGTTGGACAGCTTCAATGGCGTAAATAAGGTCATTTCAGTAAATTTGGAAGTGAAATGAAACAGGAATAATTTATGTATCAATGAGGTAAGTGTTCTTGCAATCATTCGTTTTCAATGATAGAAAAGGCATTAATGAAGCCATGTGTGGTGTGCCTTTACTTTGTATTGCTTTTTATGGCTCATAATCGGTCACCAAACAGCGACAAAGAATCGTGTCGCAAACTGCTACATACATGTACTTGGGACCCGGTGAGACCTAACGTAATGTATTGAAATGATACGTTTGGTCTCAGTTGGGACTAGGCATAGCTGCAGAATAGCTCCTGGCTAAAATAATCGTGATTTTTGTACCTGGTTGCTCTATACCGTTACGCTATATGCGGGTGCCCGCCTGACGTATATTCGGAATATCTCGCATATTGTCGCTCAAAATAATCCGGTATAACGGGTATTACCATGTAATGTCGATATGGTGAATTTTGGTATCCGACCAACTCACCCCCCTACCAACTCACCCCCCTACAAACCAGGGCTTTTTTTCGCTGAATTGTGAAGAGGCCCAAGCCCTTTTGTTTTGTGAAAATTTAGCGCGAAAATTCTCAAAATTGTGAAAAAGTAGCCGCGGAAACTTTTCAAATTGTGAAAAACTTAACGCGATAAATCATTAAATTATGATACAAAATTTTTCAGTTGATAGTTCATTTTTTGTCAACTTTTCCCAAACATGCATGTATCTATGATATAATACTTTATATCAAGTCCTGTACAGGAATATATGACTGTTATTACCTGCGAGCCTTGAGCGAGCAGGTATATTGGATAGCATAAAGTAAAAAGTCCATGGAGGGGCACATGACCTGTTCTCGATGGTTTACGATTTCAAAAAAATTCCAAAAAAAGTTGCATTTTGTAAGAATGTCGTGAACCAGACTAATTCCATTATGCCATGAAGATAACATCGGTCTTTGTCGCATTGCAATAGTTAATTTACCGAAGAAATCAGAACTGTCCGAAATTTCAGTGAGCGCTAGGCAATTTTGAGACCATGGATCTTAACAGCAGGTGACTGCAGCTGCATTATAAGCACAGCGCTTCCCAGTCAAGTGTCATGGAATTATCGGAGTTGGTTTATGATCTTTGATATTGTTGAACACTGAAAACATGTCTTATGATAATACCTTTTAATGAACTGATACGAGGTTTTATTTATAAGCATATACATGTACATATTATATGAAACACGTACGTTAATTAACGTGCGTGTATGAAACAAGGGAGTCATAATATGCAATTTAGTGTCTTGAAAATTGGTTTGTTATACATGAAGTTATTTAACAATTTGTTGATAAATCTCGTATGTCAAATTATCGTGCATATAGTTTTCCCATTTTGAAAGCTACCGGCCTATCGCGCTTATTTTTTTCTCACAATTTTGAGATTTTCATGCTTAATTTTATACACACCCACTGTTGAATTATGCAGTTAGAAGGTCGAGGATCCTGTCAATTCTCTGTCAAATGAATTCGGTACATCATTTACTCGCAGGAACTATTATTATTTGACTTGTCTGTGATTTGTTTGTTTGGTGCTTTGTGAAGTTGATTTTACAAAAACCATGACGCATATTCTAATTGTGAATTAAGGGGCCTTTTAGGTTTGTGAAAGGGGCCTATAGCAAATTGTGAAGGGGCCTAATATAGGCCCCTCGTATATAGTGAAAAAAAGCCCTGCAAACTCATCCTGGATTTGGACAACTCGCCCGATGTCAATTTCGAAATGTCCAACTCACCCCCCCCATCAATTTTATATGTAGAATATTATATTTATTTTTAAACTAGTGTTAATTCATGATAATAAAGTGTATTTATACACAAATAAATTAACAGACCTCTGCTTTCTCGAATACTTGCGAGTTTGTTAGTTATTTACCTTCGTTATTTTCAAAACTTGATCGTTCGGAAAGGCAGTGGCTAGCCGTCCGGCACCGGACGACTAGACAGCGAAATTAGTCGTCCGTCAGTGGACTACTAGCAAACGCTACGTGCATTGGCTAGATAACCGTCATTCTATTTCTACGCATTTTGCATCTACCTTATAATAAAGGTTATATAATAAACTACGAATATAGGCAAGACATGTCAATGCCTTATCTGCAACCATTTTGTGACCTCCCGTGTACCTCCGTATTTTGTCCGCCATATTGGAATGGTATAAACTGGCACAAATGAATGCGGAAATCGCTGTTGGGTTTTATAAAGCGATACAAATAGCAATGGTGCAACTGTGTATTAGAAATGGCATTAGAAATAGAGCTAGAAGTAGTAAGGGAACAAAGGATGTTTCAATTACAGTATTATGAGGATTGTGGAAGTATTTTACTTCATGCTGAAAAAATAAAATTGTTGTGTAAGGTAATTGGCAGTTCGGAATGTCACTGGTTATATAATAGTGTGAAAACCATGTTGCCGTTTATAAATGTTATCATGGTAGACCCTATTGTATATTGTTGTTGTATTTAAAATGAAAACAAATAAAAATTTCAATTGTAAATTGTATTGTTTTGTATATATGTGTCATTAAAACGGCAAATGAAAAATTAAATTGCCACCCTAGCTTTGTTTGTGACACCATTTCTTCTACATCTCTATTACCTACTACTTATCATAATGAGCATAGCATAATGCTACTGTATGTCACTTTAACATAGCATTACCATTTCAATCAACTTGGATATTTTTGCACTATATATAGGTCTCATGCCGACAGCGATGTCCGCATTCCTTCGTGCCAGTTTATACCATTCTGATATGGCGGACAATATACGGAGATATACGGGAGGTCACAAAATAGTTGCAGATAAGGCATTGACATGTCTTGCCTATATTCGTAGTTTATTATATAACCTTTATCATAAGGTAGATGCAAAATGCGTAGAAATAGAATGACGGTTATCTAGCCAATGCACGTAGCATTTGCTAGTAGTCCACTGACGGACGACTAATTTCGCTGTCTAGTCGTCCGACGCCGGACGACTAATTTCGCTGTCTAGTTGTCCGGCGCCGGGACGGCTAGCCACTGCCATGTTTTTAAACAAGGTATTTGACTATTGACAATTGATATAATAGATCTAATTATATCTTTAGGGGGGTGAGTTGGTATGTTATTTTTTTAAGGGGGGGGGATGAGTTGGTCATTGCGTAGGGCGAGTTATCCAAATCCAGGGTGAGTTGGTGAGGGGGTGAGTTGGTAGGGGGGTGAGTTGACTGTAAACAAGTTCATGTGCGAATATAAATGCCTTGCAAAACAATCATTATTTGGGTAATGAAGGAAAACACAGGCATGCCATTAATCGAAATACAAAGAAACATAAACACTTTGAAATATATTATAAATGCATCATGTTTTATTAGATTAAACTTACCTTCAAAATATAAAATAGTTTCAAAGGCGTTTTCCTTTCCTTTGAAATGGTCATGTATAAAATCCTTACTGGATGTTGAATTCGGAACACCGTACTTTTCCGTACTCGTAGCAGCAGTTACTTCCCTCTGGGACACAGGTCGGTAAAATTAACCTGGGACTGAATATAATCGAATTGTCTTAAAGGTGGTTATAGTTGTTTTTAATCCAAACAAAAGATGCTTTATTTTTCATTTGCTCAGACTGGGACACAGCAAAGGTAGCCCCTTCGGGCGTTATCTTGATGTTTTATATATACTTGCAGTTTCTAGGGTCAATGTTGGTATTACAATCTACATCTACATAATACGTTAATCTATCAGACGTGGCAATACTTTAACGGTGCGCTAGATAGAAAAAGAAAGAGATTGATAGGGAAAGTATGGAAGAATAGACTCGTTCAAGACGATGGAGAGATGCATGATAGAAAATAAAATAAAACTATGGACATATTTGCTCAGATATGTTTCGACCATCAAGGCACTTGAACTGTCCAGCTTCCGTGGCGGTGACAGGAACTGAGTCCCGACTCACATAGCTCAACACCCATCAATTCTCATTGCTGTAGGGTTCCCCTTTGAATGAGAGTTTCTCAGGCCCCTTCTTGAAAAATGCCTCAGCCAATGGGGCTGGTAAAGTTGTTCGACAGAGGGATGGTCCATGGAAAGAAACTGAATTTGTATGTATATGTTTTCGAGAGGTTTTGATGATGAGGATTCCAGATGGTAACGCAGTAGTCAACGTTCGGTCGTACAAGTGAATATGTATGCGTTGGTTTCTGTTTGTTCGGAGATTTTTTGAGATTTCTTTTGAGGAAGCCATGCAAGGATGCTGTTTGCTTCTACTTGCTTTTACTTTTTGTTGATGTGTATAGTCCTGCCTAGGTCAGATTCTTGTACTACTCCCAATTACTTGGTGATGGTGTCTTCCTGGTGAGTGATGCTTTTCAGGACGCAGTTTAACTGGAAAGGTTTCCGATTTCTGGTGACTCTCAGAAAGCTACATTTCTGTGGGTGAAAGTCCATGTCCCATTTCTATCCCACTCTGTCAAGGCATCAAGCTCACGTTGTAGTATTGCTTGGTCTTCTGGTGACCTGATGTATCAGTATTAGGCTACAGTCGTCTGCAAAGAGGCGTGTTGATGACAATTCACTGTCTGGGAGATCATTGATGAATGACAGAGCCCTGAGGGACGCCGCTGATCACAGGTTCTCTGTCAGAAGATTTGTATTCAACTAGCGCTTGTTGGGACCTGTTGCAAACTAAGAAAGCTATCTACTGGAGGATGTTTGAGCTGATTCCGTAATGGTGGTGTTTCGTTAGTAGCCTCTGGTGTGGAACACGGTCAAATGCTTTGGAAAAGTCCCGGATGATGAGGTCAGCTTTTACTTCTTCGTGCTCTGAAACCACGTTGACAGTCATGTAAGATGGTTTGCTTTTCCAGATGCTTAAGGGTGTTACTGACGGATGTGTTCCAAATATTTACAACCTAGACTGGTAAGAGAGACAGGGCGGTAGTTTGCAAGATCGTGTCGAGATCCTTTCTTGAAGATGTCAGTCACGTTTGCTTCTTTCCAGGCTTCAGGAACCACGGTGAACTTGGTGAAGTTTAAAGTATTAGTTTTTAGTCTGGATAATTATTTGCCATGTACATACGCATCTTTCCTAGATCTCGATCTTACAATTAGAACAGACAAACCTATTAGTACGATTTACGGAAAATAATGATGATTTTATTATAATTAAGCTCGAAACTGTAAATTACCTACACTTGGATGGAGATGATCAACGGGGAACTTCTGAAGGTGTTCACGCCTTTCAGTTAATTCGTTTTGCAAGAGCTTGTTCTCGGGTGGTAAACTCGACATATTTGTAATACTAATAAATTACTAGTACTGCAAAAAAAGGCTACAGCATTGCATTCATAAACTACATAAAACTTTTGCAAAATTCCATTGGCAAAATACTGATCTCATTTCTAAATATGGTATTAATTTAAAGACTCTTCTGTGACAGGGTATGTCTTAATCTGAATTTATGCTGATGAGCTTAACAAATTTCGAAATAGTTTATGGTCATCGTGACACACATGATATGTTTATCAAGAGTGTAAAACTTTTCTGGTAAGAGGATATGATTCTTTAATTTTGCTTAGGACGGCATGTTTAGGTGGGTCCATTTACAGTTCGCTATTATGCTTCCTAGTTCTCTGTGTAATGACCCGACTCTATGAATATGACTAACATTAGCCTTTCCGGACGACAGGTGTTGATCCTAGTCTCTTTTATTTTCATGTCTTGCTCTTTTGTTGCTTCACATGTAAATTGATACGCTGGCTCTTATGGTGTGTACGTCCACACGTGAACAAGTTTGTTTCGATTAATTATATTTAGATATGGTCTTGAAAAAGTTTCTATGTGTATAGTATGTTTTTGTAGGTATATATACCTCAGTTTTTTTATATCCTTTCAGTGACACTCCTTTATAAATATTTTAAAATTATATTGTGACATATCATATGCACAGGTAACTGTATCATTAATAAAGATTAAACAAAACAAATATTTTTTTTATAAAATTTATAGTATCTAAGATAACATAAATTTTATGAAAGAAATTTATTTTTACTCCTTATCAATGATACATTTACCTGTGATCATGAGGGCCAACATTTCAAATATTTCAATATTCTATACGCATAGATGTAGTTATTTTTCTAGTTCATTGTTCATTGTGGAGGATCTTATGGAAGGTTGATATATATTGTCAAATGAGTTTCCTCATAAAATATTGTATTTATTACTATTATTATTATTGTGTACTGGTACATAACACTGCTTCGTATAATTTAAAGTTGCATGTACACTGTGTCTGTTGTGGGTTGTCATTGTGGTGTGACGTCGTATCTTTGGTATACTCTTGTCCGTTCGGTTTGTTTTGACTGACTGAGGAGACATACTTTCGGAGTGGGATGTTATGGTTTTGGAGTTGCTATTTGAGTTGGGTATTGTCTGTGTCTTTTTGTTTTCATGCATTGCGTCCTGTTTGTGACGTTCGTACCCTGGCGTTTCTGTTGGGAGCTACATTTGCCCTTAGTTTCGTATTTCTATATAAATTGCTGTAAATCATGGTGATGGGTTTAATTTTATGATTAAAACAGTGGTGATTTTCAAACTTAAATAATCAACCAACATTTGGCGCTAGTTACTTTCCTTATATTCACAAGCATTCTCTATTAGATTTGTTCGCGTTATTCGCACCCTATCCGGTTCGTATTTAATTTATGATTCATATATGCAACTATAGGGTAAAGATATTAGGACTTTGTGTAGCTTTTAAGTTGCATTTTGTTCTTCATCTCATGCCAAATCATCCCCTGCCCAGTTACTTATTTCAGCCAAATTCAAATAATCGACCCAATTTTGAAAAATAGCTGTCGCTCGAATTTGCCTGTTTATAACTATGATGTAAGGGTTATGCATAAATGTTTTCTATTATTTTAGCATGTCTAACGACTTAGGACGACTTTCCCAGATTTTTAGCAATGTACGACTCGAGGAAACTAACTTTTGATGGCTAGTAAATGGAGAGGTTATAGCGTTTTCGCATGTCGCTTGGCTGACTTGTTGACTTTCATTGACGAAAAGTGTACATTATGTATATTCAATATGTAAAAATGCCGTGTTCTCACATACTTGGTATGGCATGGCATCAAACACTGATAGGCTTTGATGAATAACTTGCATTTTAGAATTTTCCGTTCACATTGTGCCCTGTCGCTTGATTTCGTGTTTCCTACCGTAACTATTTTGATAAGGTCTTCATTTTATAAATGAGTAGCTTAAATTGTTATTTATATTAATGAAATTGTAGCAATGACACCCAATCAGAAAATATTGGATAAACATTTCACTCACATACACTTATATTACATCTATCAGATTTGTAAACCATGGTTTCGTTTGTCCAATTATTTTCCATTTCCTCCGTAACCATCTTTTCATACATAATCAACCGTTGTAGATAAAAATTGGCTTTGGTCCTACATAAACAAGACAGAGTTACGTCCAAAAAGGGGTTTAAACCACACTTTTATTGAAATACTCATTGAATATATCGAATTAAACATGCACATTTTACCCTCCGTAACTATTTCCTCCGTAACCAAATTTAGTGTTCGCAATATGTAACGTTATACCGCATATACGCGCTCATTAAATAATGTTGTTTAATGTATTGATATCATCACAATATACATTTCTGCTTAGCACAAGCCCCTGGTAAAGGTAGGTTGATGCCTCACAGTTTAAAAAACCCAGTTTTAATCGACACACCAACTTCTATTTAAATTCATCATTATTTTAACACGGGCGGTAATCACGTGACTTCGTCTTGTATGTTAAACGAACAATGGCGGCATTCAGCCTCGGTAAGCACCTATTTTTCTTGAAGTTATATGTCTTACAGCCTCGATAGCAAAACCTCACATAGCCTATCATATGCGCAATGCTTTTTTTCGAACGTTAGAACTTAGTTTTGCCTCATAATGTGAATAGATTTCGAGAACACTCATTGAATTTGATCCAGAGTTTCGGCGCAAGGCCGGTATGTTGCACGCATCGTATAAATTGTTGTCGAATTATCCACAAATATGGCTCTCTGCTACGAAAAAGGTATAAAATTATATCAAATGTTTGATTATATCGTGAACGAAACATGTAAGGATGTCTACGGGGTAAAATTCGTCAGTATATTTCAATTTTACGAAAGTAGTATGTAAAACGAACGTTTTTGTACTGGTATGTCTCACGTACAAATCTCGGTAGGGTTCAGTAAGTTCAGAGTTAGCTCTTTTTAAACATTTTACTATCCCATATATATGTTTTATATGTCAAAATATTTTTCAAGGAGAAGTATATTGGTTTTATATAGATGTGTATTGATTTTTTTATAATCGATACATACTTATGCTACGTTTGCAACTAAGGACTCGTGACACTCTCAATTTAGATTCTGTCAATTTAAAAACGGACATACATTCAACAATTGATCTAATAGCCAATACACAATACTCTTACGTCTTATGCTACTTATTATTTAACCAGACAAACAAGGACTTTTCATGATACAAACGAGGTATAAAACAGAAGTATACAAAGGAGACCTTAATGCGAGTAATTGGGCAATGTTTGGATTAAAATACCATAGTCACATTTTAGATTTAAGTTGAAAAGGCATATACATGTACTTAAAGGGTAAGATAATCGTTGCAATTAGTTTCGGGGAATTTATGGTCCTCAGGCGCAGATAGGTAATGGTGAACGCATAAAAATACATGTTATAACATTTATAATGCGAATTGCATTTTAACTTACTGGTTTCGATGTTACAAATCAATGTAAAAATTCAGATTAGTGTGAATACCCTACCCTATACAAAAACTTTCTGTAAGATATTGTAATTTTAAGGTGATTCCAATTGAGTGGCTTGTTAGCTGGTACAATTACCTCCCTCGTTAATGCAAACGACCTTTGTAATTTTCTAAAGGAAATAACACATTTTAAACATTGAAACAATTTTAAAAACACGAGTATAAGGTATCTATTTCATATATTGAAACATATAAATGGAATGATTATCAGATGTTTTTATGAAACTTAGTTTCGAGATTATATTTGAGTTTCTAAAAATAGATGCGTCATAGCTGTAACACTGGATTCTCGTGCAACTTGCCTTGCCATCGCGACTCGTAGAAGTTTTTACTATAAAGTTTACGTTCATTCATTCATAAATATGTCACGTGATACGGGGCGTAAATAGTAACAGCCAATTTGAGAGGTATGTTTTATGGGGGTAATACAACATGCTCTTGTTTGCTCTATGTTTATATGGAATAATCCGCGGATCGTGTTAGAATTGTTGTTTAGTCTTTCTGGTTTCAATATTATATATAAACTCATTTGTTTTGGGTAGGATCGACACCAATTTAATATTTGTAACTATAGGCACATTTCATATTATTGTTTATGTTCTAAAAATAGTAACAAGATATCATAAAGATATGGATGATTTTATCTGGATGGCAAGAACTATACGGTGGATAATGGCTTAAAACTAGTAATCTTATATTTGAGACTACTAATTCATTTTTCGTACAATTTATAAGTATCTTATATCTGTGGAAAGCTCTTTAAATTCATATTTTGATTATGTAAAAAATAGTTTTCTTATCTGAAATTCCCCGTTTAAACAACTATTTAAACTTGCAAATGTTAGTGGTGAACCAGATTAATAATTTTGGTTAATTCATTTTATGAGTTTGTTTGAAATGTAAAACTATGAAACCAATAGCATTTTTAAAATATGAAAGTTAGGCGCTTCCCGTGGATATAAATATATTGAAATTCCAGTGCAGTTGTTTATAAATGCTGGCCCCTTTCTGCCATCCAAACAGATAAACAGTTACAGGTGCTTGTGACGTCACACTGAAATTTGTCTATTAAAAGAAGGATTAGAAATTATATCACAAAACTAGTTTGCCACTCCCAACTTTTCAAAAACGAACGTTTCCGTTCACCGCATGATCTATATCTTTACTACATACAACCTTTCGGGTATTTCCACGGACTTTAATTAATATAGATATAGTATAGGTCTGATATAGTTACTTTCGATTTAGATGTAGTTTATTCCAGTAACAGAGCAGCAATATGGATCGTTTCGATTAATTACTACGCATGATGCCATCCAAGCTCTTTTGTGAAGGTTTTTATAACAGAACAGCTAGCCTACATCGGCCTATTTAGTATAGCTTCTTCATAACCTCAGGTTGGTCAAAAGGAACATTGAAATCCTGGTTTCTCTGTGGCCAAGCGACTACCAGTAAACCGGAGGCACTCTTTGGGTTTTAACAAACTATATTGATAATATAGTTTCCATTAAGAAATGACATGGCCAAACATGAGCATTAAAGCATCTGAATTAACGGCACACATTTGAAGTGCTTTTCTTGCAATTTTATATCACGTAATGCAATAATTGGACTTCAACTGTATCGTTCTGTAAATATTTTGACATATAAAACATATAAATGGGATGGTAAGATGTTTAAAAAGAGCTAACTTTGAACTTACTGAGATTTGTACGTGAGACATACCAGTACAAAAACGTTCGTTTTACATACTACTTTCGTAAAATTGAAATATACTGACGAATTTTACCCCGTAGAAATCCATACATGTTTCGTTCACGATATAATCAAACATTTGATATAATTTTATACCTTTTTCGTAGCAGAGAGCCTTATTTGTGGATAATTCGACAACACATTATACGATGCGTGCAACATACCGGCCTTGCGCCGAAACTCTGGATCCAATTCAATGAGTGTTCTCGAAATCTATTCACATTATGAGGCAAAACTAAGTTCTAACGTTCGAAAAAAAGCATTGCGCATATGATAGGCTATGTGAGGTTTTGATATCGAGGTTGTAAGACATATAACTTCAAGAAAAATAGGTGCTTACCGAGGCTGAATGTCCGCCATTGTTCGTTTAACATACAAGACGAAGTCACGTGATTACCGCCCGTGTATTTTAAAACTTCAAATCAAATTGAATAAATAGTTCCAGGTCATTTTTCTAGATTGCATAATTAACAGATTTTTTAAATTAAGTTGAAAATACTTTGTCCACCTATATGCAAACTTGATTGTACAGCTATGTAGCTTGATCCTATGGAAGAATAATAATTATTGCTTTTTGGTACTTTAATTTCATTAACTTAATCATTTCATGGTCATCTGTGTTGTAGTGGTAGTAAGGGTTCATTGTAAAAATACAGGAATGTTATTTTTAAACATTCCTGTTGAATAAGTACCTATATATTATATATTCATTATTTGATATGTTGCCAGAAATGAGCCAGATACAAATGGTTCCGGAGGATATAAATAGTTACGGAGGAAACCTATGAGTGCTGGTTGCAAACAGTTAACTTGTTGCCCAAAATTAAACGTACACTAATCGAAGTTTACTGTAGGGAGATACTGGGGTCACCATGTGCGTATGTTCGTCCTTTCACTTGTTCAGATTACTTGTCTGAGAGGCACTAAGTTAGTGATATGATTTAAATAATTTCAACTATGGTGAGACGGTTATTTGATCACAAGACCAGGGTTCGTAGCATCTGATTCAACGCAAATAAGAAGATATGACAAAATTGGTTGTAATGAAAAATGCCACGGTCTGGTGTTTTAAGCTGGATGGATAGAAAAACATGTATGATGTTGTACACAGATTATACATGACGCTCTGTATCATTCGCGAGTTTTTTAAAAAGTTCAAGATAACATATTTAACGAATAAAATAACGCTTGGCGATACAGTAACTACTTGGAGTTGTACTAAGTTATAGTTAGAACATATTAAGTAAATTTTAATGATCAAAAAGGGCGGAGCGAGCGAAGCGAAACGAGTCCTTTTTAGTCATTAAAATTTACTTAATATGTTCTAACTAACTTAGAATATAACATTCTGCATTCTGATTGGCCGATAGAAAGTAGCGCCAACGCATGACGTAAAGTCTGTGAAGAGAAAATTTTAATGATTAAATTTTCAGTTAACCGCCAAAGTGCGGCGTTTTCATTGGCTCATAATGTAGGTTATATTCTAAGTCTTGCTTATTGTGAAAGTCACGCGGGATAAATTTGCTCCAGGTAGCATTTTTCCATTAAAAAATTCGGTTGAATTTCCGAATGTCACATGCTTGATATTAGACCAAACAGCAATTATACGTGTACATGTACGATTGCTATTGATGAAAGTAGTTCATTAAGTCTTGTAAGATCATTAACATTGCACATAATCAAGTATGTTTCTGTCATTAATCATACTTTCCGACATAACCACTACACAATCAAGACAATGGTCCATTTCGCTTGAAAAGTTGTAAACTGATTGTGTTCGATAAAAGCACATTATATCAACACGTTCTCTGAATTAAACACCATTCTTTCAACGTTCTTGGCAGTCGTTCGTTTGGGAAGTACAATGTTAAACAGTATTTCTTTAAATAGCTGAAACTAGTTCATTCAATATTTTATAATCGTACATTTGTCATTCAACATTTTATAAACGTACATTTGTCATTCAACATTTTATAATCGTACATTTGTCATTCAACATTTTATAATCGTACATTTGTCATTCAACATTTTATAATCGTACATTTGTCATTCAACATTTTTAATGCCGTACATTTGTCTTTCAGCTTTCATTCCAATGCACAATGGATCATTCAGAACTGTTGCTTACAACCATCCAATGCTATACATGGGACTCACCTGTATGAGAACAGCCATGAAAATGCTCAATGGGGATTAATCAGTGTTGTTTCAGCAATGTTAGATCCTATGTGATGTTCACCTATGTACGGAACAGTCATTGTAGGCCTTATGGGGAATCAACAGTATGAGAAATAGCCATCCTAGAAATATGTTTAAATGGTCCCGTCAGTCTGATTGGTATCAATATTAAATCATTGACATTGCTGGCTTAGAACTAGAAGGTGAAAATAGGCTCATAAGAAGCGCCTTGAAATGCAGATTACAAATACTTTCGACCTTCTTATTCTAAGCCAGCGATATTTACATGTTTTGTTAATTTAACTTCACATGTATTACTGGTGTTCATATTGTGTTTTATTGCCCGATCTGGTAAAAAACTAGTAAATAAGATATTAAAACATTTACTTAACCAAGCCACGAACACAATTACAACTTATGGGGATAGCATGGGGAAAACTTTTCGAATAGCAGAATGTGTTTTAGTGTAATTTTCTCAATGACATTGTCTCGTCAGAAGTTATTCCAATTACTGTTCCGTAGACATAGTGTTAAACTTAAAAACCTGTCTGCCATTTACTTTAGATATCAATTTCGAGATGTGTTGATCGACAGTTCCTATGAATATCCCTAGCATCGTTGTAGTCTCACTTTAAGTAGTTGACATTTGTTCTAGATATCATATTATCAACGAATACGAGCATTGCATGTATCCTCAGGTGAAACTAGCTCATTCAGCTTTTTGACAGCTGGGACTTGGGCTGTTCATTTTCTCGTTCGGTTATATGTTAAGTTAAGTGCTGCCTTCCCTGTCCGACTTACTGAGGCGGCAGACTTTCGGGACGGGATGCCGTGTTTTCAGTTGGGTATTGTGCTGTGTGTGTTTTAATGTTTGCTGTGCTCGGCTGGTTAAGTTCAGTGCTGCCTTCCCTGTCTGACTTAATATAATCTTTTTTATCGTCTTGGTGCGTTTAATCATATGTATTACATTGCGTTGTATTTATATGAGCTACAGAACGAACGCAAAATACCTTTACATTATGCATACTAGTATCATTGGCTTTTGGTTTCAACTCGTCGTAAATTAATGAAATGCCATAGTCACTGATCGACCCGGGGACTGAAGAGTGTACTTAATATGCATTAGTTGAAGCCTGGATCACTTCGTGAGATATATGCTTGAACGTTAAAGGCTTTAAGATCCAACAGCATCGTTAGTCATTGCATAACGGTGGTAACGTTCCCATATCAATCTAAAACGTATTAAAAGCTCTATGCTTTTAACAGCATCATTAGTCATAGCATAACGTTGGTTATCGTTCCAATATCAATTTAAAACGACTTTGTAAAATATGAAAGCAGCATTATTCGTTTTATGTCCCAAATACAACCAAGTCCATGCGGTGTTTGTGGTGATATGTCACGATTGTTGTTTGGTCTAATCAATAACGTAATATTTTGCCGTATGCATGTACAATATAAACTAAATTTACCAATGTGATGCTTAAAATTAAAATGGTGAGTTTCATAATGAGTGTAATGAGGTGTTGTATGCACAAATCGAAAATAAACTTCTGTTCTGTTCTTTAAAACACACGCATTTCGTGTACATACATATTCACTTTGATCACGAATCTGAACACGGTATGAGTATTGTATCCCTCTTTCTACATTTATGCCTTGGTACCAGACATGACTCTAGGCTGACGTGGAAACATCACATAGAAACATGCTAAAGGGGTCCTTCCCAAAGCGTGCCATAAAGACGAAACTTGGAAAATGTGCGCGAAGCAAATGCAATGATCCTAAAGCAAGTACTAAAGTACATGTATACTCCAATACCGCACGGGCCTAAACAGAATATGATCCAACCTCATTGATAAAGTACTGCACACATAACGCGTTTCATGGAAATCGGTCGAATGTTCACAAGATATAGAGCGGGCACATTTGGTTGCAGGCGAATGGACGGCAGAAAGATGTGAATTCGTGGCGGGGATTCCTTTAATTACCATTTTAAGGTGGATCCCCACCTTTTTGGTAACAGAGAAATGTACGTCAGAATGTAATGATTTTGGTGTGATTGGAGTATGAGACATGAACTTTACAAATCTGCGGTTTTTAGTCCGAAAAAGTTAGTTAATCAGCGTTAAAAGCGCCACCTGGCGGGAAATCATTTTCGTAGCAGTTTTGACGCGTTTGCTCCGTTTTTGTAATACATTCTTACGTTTCGATAAAATGAAAAATATCTGCTAGTCGGACTTTGTATGCTTCGTTTTTTGATATATTTCATTTTATGCTAAGCTAAATTAAATATTATTTGAGTTACTTCAAAAATCCGCGCAATTTTCATTTTTTTCACGGTCCAAAAAACCCCAAAAAACGCCGTATTTTTTGTGTTAAAATGCAAATGTCAAACAAGAAATATCTTTAAAAAAGATATACAGCGTTGAGTTTAAATGACACATTGCGATTGTTACATGTATATTTTTTCAATACATTTGCCAAATATTCCATGTGGTTTTAGATTTGAAGATGTAAATAAGCCACTCACAAATATATCGAAGCAGACAAACTTTGTGAAAGACATCCATCCATCGTGACAGAGAAATGTCCAGCACAAATATGATATGTTTCCTGGGAAACGGGAACATTTCGGATGCCTAATCGTCGCCTCAGAAATGAAATGTCGTAACTCCATTTTTGCGAAAAATGAGATTTTGGTACGAATGAAATCGTGTTGAAGTGCCGCATCTCCTGATATTTACATCATAGCTATACATAGCCTGAAGGTCGCGCTTGGGATTATTAATATGTCGTATCTCCACGATTCAACATCAAATTAAGTAACGAATTGTCTTAAGTCATTTCACCAATAAGATGGTCGAGTTTTGTCACGTGATAAAATAAAAGTGAAAATTGAAAGGTCGTACATCTAAATCAACCTATCGTCTTCATAGTTTGAAATGTCGTATCTCCGAAACATCCAATCACATTGTTTAAACTCACCCACGTGGCAGTCGATCAAATAATAAACAACATTGTAAGGCGAAGCAGAATGCTGGCTTCCAACTGCCCTAATTACTTGCGATGTTAGTATTTGTAAACCTTTTTGCTTTTCGGTAGATATTTTATATATACATTTACCACATTTCATTGCGCTGATGCATAAAATATACAGTTTATTTAACTGTTTTCGTTTGGATTTTAAGCGTATGTTTTCGGATAGTCCGTCATTGTTCGGACAGCCAATTTAATAATTCATATAGATGTAAGATTATATTGGAGACTAAGTGTATCCTATTATCCATTGTAGCTGGTATGTAGCCATTGTAAAGATACTTCAAATGTTCTGTAGTTAATAGTACGTATTGTTCAACCTTCCTAAGAGGCATTGTATTGACTGCCATTATTGTGTGTTTTTCTCATGCGTAATACGTTATAGTTTAATTAGTGCATATAACTTGGATATGCTTGGTTTACCTATGCATGTCTCTTATAGCATTCTTAGATTTGGATAGACAAATCTTTTTGTAGCACAAATGTATCAAAACCATGGGTATAGTGTGAATCGCAAATGAATTAACATGTATACTTCACAAAATGTTTGATATTTATGGTTGTCAATATGTTTTTTCACCCTGGTTGATCTACATTAGCACATCGGTGTGAAAATTATTCTTAATATTGAACTACATGAGTTATTGACGTAAATTATCAGAACTTGTCTAGCAAACTTAATGAAGTTATTTTGACGAATTCAATACTTTGGCATTGACATGAATTCAAATTCAACGATTCTATTAGTGTGACTCTCAATAATCCGTTGTATTTTCAAACATTTTAGCACATTTCTTCGAATTTCAACGAATTTTGCTGCCTCCAAGTAGTGTATTTTAGTGCTCGGTTCCTGAGTTGGATTTCATTCTGGCAACTGAATTTAACTCCGTAAGTTTGTATTGGCTAGATCTGAGTGAAAGTCCAACATCAACCATTGGGTTTCTCATAAACATATCTAATCCGAATGTTCTGAATTTGAGCTCTTGCAGAAATAATCTCGATGACGACATTCATGTAATAACTTATTGCTGAAAACTTGATCAGTTGTACCTATAATTCGACAATATTGCACCCACTATAGTTGCAAATATAATCCCAACCATTGAATTGAAAGTTTTGGATGTATGTGGCATTGTATTTAGTAGTTCAACTATTTTAATGGTGGATAGAAGAAGTACCTTTCAACACATTTGGATCTTAAATGACAGTGACTAAATGTATAATACACGAAGAAGGAACGATAACTGCAATATAGATAATGCAATAATAGTTCATGTTGTTTTCTTTTGCAATGTCTACTATGGTTGGTTTAATTTCTAATGGCAGAATATTTGATATTGTAGCTAACACATAATGATTATAGATAACTTCTGTACTTCTAATTGACAGTTTTAATGAAGATAAATATTGTTTGAACCTTTTTATTCCTTAGAATGTTTTAATAATAAACACTTTAATATAAATACAAACTAATTAAAATGGCAATTACGAGGTGTATACATGTAAAATCATATTTCATGTTCATACTTGTTTTCATTTTAAATAGTTATTATCATGACAGTGTTAATTAGCATTATTAAATTATTATATTTGTATTAATTTTGCATTAATGCGCTCTTAAAAATAGTTAAGTGTAATGATTTTGTGATGTTATCACTGTTTATTTTGTTTTGATTTTAACATTATTTGCTACATATTTAATCCATTTCTGTTTGAAGTTATTTCAAATTTGCAAAACCAAACTGTCGTAAGTGCCTTAAAGATGTAATGATAAATACTCGAAATGTCGTATATCCAATGTGACACTTTGGTTTTAACATTTTGTGTAAAAATGTTACAAATTTGTCGTATCTCCAAACATAAAAGTCACATTTCTAATCAAATGGCTCACGCAAACGGCTAGATACTGCGCATGATGAAGGAGAGCATCAAAACACAAAAAGTGGTGTTGAAATCTCTGAAAAATCTTATAAGGTGAAAAAGTTATATCATTTCAAAACTTCAATCGCCAATATCTCAAAACTACAAAAAGGTAGATACAACAAATCGTTTTTCAGGCGACGTAATGCATAAAAATAAAATTACGGTACCCTGGCCAATGCACGTACCGTTTGCTAGCGAACCGGTGCCGAACGAATAATTTCGCTGTCTAGTCGTCCGGTGCCGGTTCCCTAGCCACTGCCTTCTTTCTACGCAGATGTGTGTATTTACTGGTATAATATAACTATGTCGATCTATATATTTGTGTGTACATGTCACTATTGGCATAATGTGTACACTGATGACTGGGGGCTGCCATTTTCTAATCATGTGACTGGAAATAGTTCCAATATGGCGCCTTGTTATATCAGAGGTCTATTGCAATGCATAAAGGCCGAGGTGATCAGAATGTGCTAAAACCCTGTTTGTGTCAACATGTGTAAGCGGTAGCCGATAACAACCGAAGGTGTTCGCATGGCTGTTTTCGATGAGTTACCGAGGTCATGGTACGGACAGAGATACATAGCTTGGAAAAAGTTAGACCACTATACTTTTCAACACACTACGAATACAAAAACATACAAATCAGCATCTAACTTTTTGTGTTAACTTTGCTATAATTTCACCAATCACAATTTAAAATCTATACTGTGCGGAGATATTTACAAACATTCCATTGGTGTTTAAATGGGTCAATATCCAAGCAAGACAGCTAACGCTGAAAAAACGGGACGGTCAACGTTTTTAAAATTTTACTATGGTATCTAATAAAGCATTTGCTACGTACATGTCAAATAAAAATATGGGGTCTACGAGTCAGTTTTTTCGTTAAATTAAAATCAAACTTTTTGTTTAGAGTGAAAAAATGCGCGACGTAATCCCTTTTAGTTACGTGATAGGCAACCATCTAATTTCATTCAGGGGTAAAACGGTCTGAATGACTAATAGTTTAACTAATATTAAGCACACTTTACTTACTCGTTGTTGTCATGACAACGGGAACTGAGTCGGTTAAGGAATCTAATTCCAAAGTACATTAGAATTATACAATTTACGCACACCAAACGATGTACATAACTTCAGAACATTCATGGTATAACAATTGTGTATGCATGTTTTAACATGTTCCATTCATTTTCTTCGTCGCTATAGTAACATAAGGTGTTAAACTAAATGATAGGAACAGAATATCTAGATCGTGCAACAACTCAAACATGTAGTAGGTATGTTTAGTTAATAGGTGTCATTAAAATCAGTATACGGGTTGGAGGTAGTTAGGAGGATATGCAAGTCTTCAAAGATTTTGATTTTGACAGAACGATTGGTTGTCATGGAAACAAATTTGTGAAAAATGTCCAAGCTAGCTTTTTCAAATGTGGTACGTAGATTTCGGACAATGTTCGTAAACTCATAAGCTAACAAAATTGTGTTTATTAGATAGAGAAATATATGGAGAGTAATACGCCATATGGTGTGTTGCGTGAGACAAAAGGGGGTTGCGAAAAGAATGTGTACGAGAACTTGTTTGTGTAGTTAACCGTACATGTATACATACAAGATGCAATTTAAATTTGTTTGTTAAACAAGACGTGCATATGTAAAGTTACATGATACTAGTAGTCCTAACATGATTTCTTCATGAATCGAAAATCGAATCGAATTCTTTACATGAATTTAATGAGTCCGAGGACAATGAAATATTGTGTTGCCTGTGCATCAGTATACTAGTACCTGTGTGACATAGTACACATTATATTTTTATCTGTCACTATCCGTTACTTGTAGAAACTAGACATACCTGGATAACGAAATACCGGAAAATTGTATTCACGTAGGCTTACATGTTACACGTCCAATTTCGCAGCCTCTCTATTATTGCCATGAAAACGGAGCGATGACAACAGAAACATCAAAAGTATCAAACATTTAACTTGATCTTTGATTTAAGCTTAATTTAATTTGTTTTGCTTTCGACGAAGACGGTCTTAGAACGTGGTCAATCTGCCTAATTGGCCAAATACATATCTCCGGCGTCGAGGGAAGATATAAAAAGCTTGATATAAGGACTCCGGGCGCGCTGTCCACCTCTTTCCAAATACTAGTAGGCTTATTGGTTCCCCGTGTATTGCACCGATACACGTGAGAATACCTTTGGGTTATAAACAAGTTCATCTCTAGTTGGATGGGAAACACTGGAAAGCATTTCTGAAATTTCCAGTTACCCGGCAAGATTTGAACTAAAGACATCTGGATTTTTAATCAAAGCACTAACCACATTTCCATCCCTACCCCGATATAATATTAGATATTGGTTAATTTAAGTTCTTATATTTTATAGCAACAAAGTTTTCTGCATATGTGTTTTACGAACTAATATTTAATTAACTAACACGCAATCCTCCGTAACTTCACATGTTCTGTGTTATGGGAAATACACAATTGGAACCATTTTGACTACATCTGAAAAGCTCGGATTTTTCATATTAGGTAGTATAGCTTAGATAATTTGACATGATCCTAACCTTTATACATGAATATATTACAAGGTTCTTGCCTGCAATATATATCGGTCCTTTAGATTTGTGTTGGTATTTCATCTCGATTGTCTTCCTGATACTTCCCGCTTTATGAAAACATACTACCGGGTGATAAATATAGACAGTGTAGTAGCTAATCATTTTATGCTAATACATTATGCTAATAAAGGGTCGGGAGTCCTTTCAAATTCTCTTTACTATCTAAGGTACCCCCTGCGCTCATTTGAGGTAACCCTTATAGTCAAGGATGCTGGTTTACTGTAGTGTATGTAATATCCATGATAACTTGCTTGGGTGTATATTCACACATGTGGAACTCCGCCCAAGCAGGTAAAACAGAAAGGTCTATTTCTGTCACCGAATGTGTAATCTCCATGGTAACTTGCTTGGGTGTATATCCACGCCTGTGGAACTCCGCCCAAGCAGGTAAAACAGAAAGGTCTTCTTCTGTTACTGATTGTGTAAGGTGCCTCTTCATGCTCTGTTTTAACGTTCCCTGTTAGTCGAGGATGCTGGTTTACTTTAACGTCCATGATAACTTGCTTGGGTGTATATCCACGCCTGTGGAACACCACCCAAGCAGGCAAGAACAGATTATGTGACCTCTGTCTCTACGTACACACCATCGTGGCAGAACAACAACAACTGGTTTCGTCTACATCGTTTAATAACGGCGGTATGCCGCAATACTTCTTAGATCAAAATATATATTCAAGGGTGTAACTATGTATAGGATAAAAGTATACACAACTATAAATTAACTGGATACGCAACTGTATTCATAAACAGTGACATCATAACATCATAAAGGACATCTGGTGAATGACGTGCGTCATATATAAAGTGCTATAACCTCATAGACCTGACAACGAGGGACCAAGGCTGTATAAAAGGATCCACTTCGCTTGACTTAAACATTACATAATGTACATAGATCTACAAAGACTGGTGAATGCACAATTACATCACTAGGCAGCACAGGCGTTCCATACTTGGAAAATCTCATTCATAATCAAATAGTATAAGTAGGCCTATTGTAATTAACATCAACCTTCTAGATAGTTCTAATACCTTGTAGATAGCTAAGTATTAAGTAGGAGCTGGTATAGCTAGTAGATAGTTCAAAAACTAAACATGTTACGTCTTCGGTGACGAAGTGGATAACTGAAATGTTTATTTGCTTTTATTTATCCTCGCCACCGGATAATCCATATGGGCGAGGCCCCCAGAAGAGGTTAGTCACTTTAGTGTTTCGGGGATAGTGCATGATACAGAAGATGCTCCAGTTCCAGAAGCACCCTGGTTCTTTTACGTGCCGATGTAAAGCATCATACACGGGACCTCGCTTAACGTCTCGTCCGAAAGACTGTTAGTAAGTTTAGTTATGTTAGGTGGGAAACACTGAAAAGCATTTCTATTTTGACCGTCTGGAGTAGGGATCGAACCCAGCAGTCAGTAGCCCACACCACTAGACCACTTGTCCACCTATAACTGAAATATTCTGACGACGCCAGTTATATACACTTCTCGATAGGGTCACATGACCACATGAACCAATCGAAAGCTGGCTTTAAAGTGTGTACTGTGATCAGTCCCCACTAAATTCAGCTTACATTACATAAAATGCCATGTTTAAGTGTGGCTCGATCATGGCTTCTTAATATAATACAAAAAGCCACAACATCAATATCATATAACAATATAACAGTACACAATAAATAAAAGCCACGCTAGTATTGGCAGTGCGCAACAATACGGGCCAGAAGTGTAGGGCTACACTTTGTAAAAATAGTTCATTGATAGACAATAACATAAGACTTTATGTGACTGGCTCTGACGTGCATATTAAACAATTTTACATCAATAAAGTATCTGTAAAGTTTCAAGGCTGAAAAAGAAACATACACAAAAAGCCACGAGTTTACAGTTCGAAAATAGTCCCGTACCACAGAAGTTAGGAAGCCGCCATTTGTCAAATGCAGGCCAAAACTGACCCAGATACTACTGTCATTTAAGTTCATATATCTGGAAGATCTGTAGATTAATGTTCACACAGAATGTTTCACTAGACTCAGAAAAGATTTGAACACACTGTAAGTCACTTTCTAATTTCTGGTCACCGTCTCATTTAGTGGTATGACGCCCGATATCCTGTGAATGTTCCGTGACAGACGTCAATATAAACATTGTGTAAAACACTGAAAATCCAGTCTGTTGGTTGTAATTAAGCACTGAATGGTGAGTTATTCATAAATTTATCGTGTTAAACCTACATGCTGAAGTTCATTTTGTTCTAAAACGCGTATTTGATGGAGAATCACAATTGTCACTAGTTTTCGCGACCTTGAATCCATGTCATTTGAAGACTGTCCATTTGTAGAATGTAATCCTCAGTTGAGCCTGATGGCACAAACAGCTGATAATGTTTACTCATCGTGTAGCACATACAGGGTGCTGCCATGGTTTTCACTGGGTTAAATATGTTGATCTTGATGATGTAAATGTAAGGGGGTCCCTTACAACTATAACACAGAATCACATGTTCTGTTTCATTTTTATACAATTTATCAATTTTGACTATTCAATAAATCAAGGTTGCAGAGAAAAAAGTTATGAAGAAGTACCATATCGTCAGAATCCAGCATGTGCTTGTAATGCCGAGTAATTACAAGTATTTTCATTATTAGTGCCTTTCTATTTTTCTATTTTTGGCTGTCTCATGAATGGCTTGGGTGTTTTTGAAGAGTTACTGCATCAATTGCTTCTATATTTGCTGTCCATATGTGTGACAAATGTACCTCAGTGTGGACATACCATGTAGTATATGACCGAAATTTTGGCCAAGAACGCAAGTACTGTCAATATCAATACTTTATTATTCGACAGATTTTAACGAGAAATCATCTACGCTTAAGCCGGGAATGATTACTATATATGCCACTTTTTTCATTACGTCACCGTTTTTGCCCGAATCCGACTCAACCGCTATCCAGGCAGTTGAGCTGGTTTCGAACAAACGTTATGACATGCATCGTATTGACGACATATATTGAGTTGCGTGGATAGGTACTACTCAAATCGAAGAATAAGATACCTACGGTTGGTTGTAACTTTCGTTGGCAGCTTTATATTTGTTTTCTTAGGCAAAACTCGCGTCACATACCAAGCAATATGTTAGTTTATTTTTCAAAGGCCTGTCAGATATACACACATTACTACAAAACATATGTAGCAAACATGGCAACGGCAAGTAAAAATTTACATATGAAAATAAAACGACAACAAAAACAAAGTGAGACAAAGCGAAAAGCAGTATGTGGACGTGCGAATTATGCGTGGATAAAGAGAGGGAGAGAGAGTGGTTGTTAAGCGGAGAAGGGTAAATGGTGAAAAACAATCTGTTTACAACAGTCATAATGAGAGAATAACATTACATATGGATGGCAACGCCACAGGTTACAGTCAGGAAAAGAAAAACGGATATTGACAGGTGGGGGATGAAAGCATGGAAAGATAGTTAGCTAGGTCATACAGCGGAGAAGGGATACACAATTTACAAAATAATATAACATAATTGTGAAACATAAAAATACATACTTACGCATGCAGATAATCAATATTCATCTTAGATAATATACATTGCTTGGGAAGAACATGGTCATAAAAACGTACGTGAACGAAAAAAATCAATAGGCCTTATGACACACGAAGACATGCAGACGTATATTTAGCATTATAAATATTTCAAGGTGATATTTCCAACAAAACAACCAGTCTTCCTTTGAAAAAATATCTGTTAAATTAAAGTTCATCTTGTTGAATTTTAAATGCTTTAAAAATAAAAACACTTAAGTTTCTAATTGTTGAATCACAATTGTTTTAAAAGAGTTATTTTACCTTGTGTATGCCTTGGTCGTATCCAGTAAAATCTATTGATGTAAGCTTCTCGTAAGTCGTTATATTTTGTACATTCGAGAATAAAATGATATTCATTTTCGACCTTATTGCAAGAAAGACATAATCTATTACGTGCTTCAATTCTTTTTGTCTTTGCCATCTACCTGTTTCTATGCGAAGATTGTGTGAGGAAACAATTAAACGTGTCATTGCCGTTCTATATTTTGGGATATTAACACATTTAAGAAAATATTGATAATCAAAATTTATAATTTCTTTGTAAAATAATGCCTTAGAAGATTCTTCTACGCGTGCGTGCCAGTCTTGTAAGCTGGTATCATGTAACCGTTGTTTGAAAATATGGATGAATAAGTTGTTGTTTTCAACGCCTTGGTTTAGCCAAACATCTTGAAAACCTAACTTTGATAGTAGTGTTTTAACCGACAATACCCATGACTTTTTATTCGGATATCGATCTGCATCTATTTTTAGTATATTACAAATCAACTCACGGTACTTATTTTCTGAACTATTCAGAACTTTTAACCGGTATTTAATTATTCGTATGTATCTGAAGTTTTTTAGACTAAATCGACCTAGTATACCATAGATGAAATCATTTTGTGTTGATCGTTTTACTCTTAACACATTTTTACAATATATCGTATGAATTCTCTCTGTATGCTCTGCGTTACTAAAACCCCTTACCTCACATGCGTAACATAAAATAGGTAAAATTAACTTGTCAAATAGTTCTAATCTGTGTGTTATAGAAACGTCAGTGAATTTCATTAAATATTTATTTAATTTAAATATTGCTTTTTGAGCTTATTCCACTAAACTTTTTTCTGCTTCTGCAAAAGAGCCACCTTGTCAACACCGCACCTAGCACTGTGCGACATAGTAAGAAAACCGGATTAGTTTACTTGATGCAATCGCGAACACATGTAAGGAGTGTTAGAAGGTTCGGGTAGTGTATTTCAACGTTTGTGTTGTTATAGTTACAGCGCAGTTTATCATATTGAACAAACAGAATGGAGTTCGAACTCTCAATATTGTTCTCTTTCCATATACCAATTTCTGATAAGCGTACATGTAGATTTAATAATTTTCACTCTATGATACGATCCTGTTTTAGTGGTGTTTTTGATAGTATGTGTTTCCATGGCAACCACCATTGTTGTCAAAATGAATATGTATGAAGGCATGCATATTCTCCTTACTTTACCCAACCCATATACTAGGTTTATTAATCATATCATGTGCACGCATTCAGTAATTCCTACATATTATATACATTTATATATATATAATGTCATAGTAAAATTTTAAAAACTTTGACCGTCCCGTTTTTTCGACATTTGAATTTAAACACAAAAATGCGGCGTTTTTTGGACCGTCAAAATGATGAAAATGGCGCAGTTTTAGGGACGTCACTCGAATAAAATTAAATTTAGCATGAAATGAAATATACCAATATACCACAGGAACTTGCATTTATAAATTGAAAAAATAAAATGAAAAAAAAAATTGAAAGTTTTTTTTCACTGGGCCTACTGTACAGCCAGTATTAAAATTATAAATATAGACATGAATGCAATGCGATTGTATCCCACGAACTATTCTCATACAAATATTTTCTCTATACCAACTTGACAGTTAAAACATAATTATGATCTAGGCAGTTAAAGGGGCTAATAACAATACAGAATACATCCGCACCTCAACCGATCGGTACCGATAATCGTCTAATATCGGCCTTTAAAGCCAATATTTGTGGAGGTTTTTTTTCAATTTTTTTTTTCATTTTTTTTTAAAATCATAAATGCAAGTTCCTGTGAATATACGCAGCATACAAAGTTCGACTAGCAGATAGTTTTCATTTTATCGAAAGGTAAGAATGTATTTTGAAAACGGAGTAAACGCGTCAAAACTGCTACGAAAATGACGTCCCGCCAGGTGGCGCTTTAAACGCTAATAAACTTATTTTTTTAACTAAAAACCGCGAGTTGTTAAAGTTCACATCTCATACTTCAATCATACCAAATATTATTACAGTCTGACGTATATTTCTCTTTTGTCTTTTGTACTATTCTTCTGACGCATCTCTTGGTGCCTTCTTTCGCACACGCATTTCCGCATGTTTTCGCAACCATAATTATTCCACCCGGTTGCTGTTTTGTAATACGTAAGGCAATTACCACCAGCGGTATTTGATGGTTTCCCTGGGAACCAATTTGTATAATTCCAGGTATCCCCGTTGATCCATCCCCAGTGCCCGAGCTCTTTTTTTCCACCAAGCCATACCCCAGTATTTTTGAACTTAATGATAAATTCACTTTCCAGATGAGACGTATCCGAGGCAAGGTATCCACCACCCTCGCCACAAATACCTACACACTGAGTCCAGTTATACTTAACGGGTGAAAGCATGTAGCAGGACATAGAAAATCGGACCCATCCTTCGTCACAAACCTGCAAATAAATCATGGACATTATATTGTAATGCTACATACACTACCCAAACGTTCTAAACCGCCACCATAATTATGTGTTATAATTTTGTTAATACTGCACGTACTCTAATGAAATTTTGCGCATACCAATACTTGAATAATACATAACATACATAACATAACATATAGTTTATTGACATAAAATTGCATTAATACAATTTATAATCAAACAAATAATCAAATATACTAGAAAGAGAAAATATGGAAAGTCTGCAGGAATGTGTAAACATTGTGACAGGGTGAAATTTTAACATAGTTTTCTGAAGGGTCTTGAAATAAAGGATGATAAAAAGGATGACATTTTTATGAAAATGTGAAATGTCTTAAACAGAAATTCTGATTTTATTTGCGAAATAAATAAATTTTGACAAGTTATTAATAGATAGTTTGGAAGTAGAATTCAGCAATGAAATGAATTTATTATGGTGTGGCCAGTGACAGAAATAAGGTTTAAAATACTTTTTTCGTAAGTCTCTACATGCATGTAATTATTGATTCATTTTGGCATATAAACGGTCATGTTACTCGTTAGAGGCGCGTTACGTAATGAAGTCTACTTTACAAAGTCACAACATATTTCACCAAAATTGTTCATGAACACGTGCATATTGCAACGAAACAAGCACGTGTTCATTAACATTTAGCACAACCGATGTCTGCTCTCCCAGAAAAACACGTTACATGCCGAGATTGACGCAAAACGAACCTGGGTGAGGTTCAAGAATCTTACAACAAAATTTCACAAAGGCTATTTCAATTAAATGTCGATTTTGCAAATTTTGCTTGGGTGATGAGTTAAAAATATAAGGTCCTGTAAATGAAAAAAACGAAAATAATCATTAAAATAACAATTACAAACGAAATAGAAACTCATTTTTATAATAAAAAGCAAAACTGATGGCCGCAACTTCATTAAACTGACGACATCCCGACACGTCAACCGCGTTATGTGTATGCCAAATTCAACATTTCAACAGGTATTTTTCGCGTAGGAAAATCTTCACTAACTTCAAAACCGTGCATGAACACGTGCTGTTCGACGCGCACGCATTACACGTGTAAATTATGCTAGATTACGCAACAAGTCTAAAACGGTGAATTAGACCGTAAGTAGGCCAAAACAAACAAATGTTTTGCTTCATTTGGGTATTCATATGTCATTATGTGAAGTTTCGTGTTAATAAATGCATTATTAAAAACATATTAATAAAATAAAAAATGTCAACTAGGAATTGTGTTCACAGTGGTTTTTCGTAATCTCATGAGTGTTCCTCTCGAGTCAATTTCAGCATTTAACGTCTTTTTCAAGATGAACAGTCATCAGTAATACCGATTTTGTTCATGGGCGCGTAAATTCTGGTCCACATGCATTGCACGTGCAAAAATGCATTATTACGCAATACACCGAATGCACTGAAATTAACTGCAAAACGGTAAAAATAAAATAATACTCAGCTGCATCTCTTTATCATGTAGCGGTATGCGAAATTTCAGGTGAATACATGCATTTTTCAAAAAACAGGAATGAAATATAAACTGGCGGTTTAGCACTTTTGGGGAGTGTACATTTTCATATTTTAAGTATGGTGAGGACATTTTTATTTAAAATTTGGTTTTAAATTTCATTTTTGACATATTTTATTATTCCTCTTACTCGTTTTCCCACCAAAACAATCAATTGACTTGTTTATTATTATTCTACTACTCAAACTTTGATAAGGGCCAAGAAATTTTCCATTTGAATATTTTGCAAATTGAATAAGATTGACCGGTAGAATTTTCAAAAACATAATGCTACAGCTGCAATATAGTAAACCAATAACGATTACATCGAAATTTAATGTCTAAGTGCTGATAAGCCCAACCCCATTAAAATGTCTGTGCTGCATTCATGCCTCTGGAGTAACGGAACGCGGTCGTTTTCTTGGCATTTTGGGTCTTACACGATATGGTAATAAAAATGGGATAAACATTCCCATATTAATCTAGCCACTTTGGTCCCCGCCAATAGGGCTTATCAGTTACCCGGAAAACGACCTCAATTTGGCAATGCGTATCAAATGCAAGACATCAAGCTTTGAACTTTAGAAGCAGATAAGGTGATATTTTATTAATTGCACAACGTTTTCTTCATCGGTGTTGTACATTGAACGTAAGACGGACATCCAAATCAATTTATTGGCCCTTAGCAAAGTTTGAATAGTATATTTTTAGTAATGTTACTACATGTAGTATCATTGTACGAGGGGGTATCAAAAAGTTGCGTTGGGCCTGTCATTTGTTTAGTTTTTGACTGATTTCCACAACAACCACACATACATTACAACTACTTATTTTAAATTGTTTTTCAAATTTTCATCGAATATAACATTTCGCTAAGTATGTGGCGGTTACTATGGTAACTTAAATAATGCTCCGCGGCGCACTTTAAAATGATAATGGACTTGACATTTACTTATAATTCTGTGAATTGTCATCCGATTTCAAAGATTAAACCACCGACGTTAATATTAATACAGTAGCTTCAACCTCTTGTATATATCATGGCGCTAGTTGCATGCTTACTGATGTGGCGTCAAAACATGATGATTTGTGTAGCGTGACTTTAATCGCATTTCATGACGTTGGAGCACTTTGCAAAATGACGTTACGCTCAGACCATCGAATTGTCATTGTATTTTGCTCTTTACTCAGATATACCACAACAAAGGGATGAGATTAGAACATACCACTAAAGCGTACATACGTGAGACTGCCTAAGTACTATTACTGTTAAAAAGGGTAAAAGATATGTAGCGATGAAAGAGTTACAGGTTGCTTGTCGGTAACTAAGACCTCATGAGCAGTGTGATAAAAAACTGAATTGGTCAAATATTTCATTAACTGTACCATACAAATATTTACACAGAAAACGCAGTCAAATTTGAGTTTTCCGGAAGGATATTGAACAGTTCAACACATTATCTCGGAACTGTCTTAGGTTTGTGAGTGTTGGATCACATGACTTCAAACAGATGAGCAAACCCAGCACCGGTCATACTTTCGAGGGCATTTCTTTTAAACTTTAAACACACTATTGCGATGACAAATGCAACAGGAGTTAACACAAGGACGCAGTCGATGCTAAATCATGTTTGAAAACAATCTACATCTAGCCTAAAGTCCTGTTTTGCGCCTTGTGATAATGCAATATTACCCAAAATTAAGAATTAACCTTGAGGGTGACCATTTTCGGAAAACGGTGCGTTATTGTCGACTGCAAATCACATAATGAGCGAGCATTATTACATGCGAGTTCAAAGCTTTAACGACCAGTAGATCAGTACATGGCAAAAGTGAATCGGGTGTGCAAGATCACACTTTGTGAAAGAATAACCAATGGGCGATCAAAACGTGACAGATGCGTTGATGTTGGAAGACGTTGTGACGTTGAAATATGCGCCGGGTTGCTGTCGGTCATCTTTTAAATCGATTAAATATTTTATTGATATTAGCATATACCCAATTTGATATTCGTTTTCTAGTTCACACATGAATATATTTTAAGATGGCAAAACAAATAATTCAATCCCATTACGCATATAAAAATGGACGGACCAGTGTACGACATTTTTGATACCCCCTCGTAAATGTACCATTAATTATTAAAATAATGTGTTTATTACACAGGACATTAAAAAGTAACTTACGATTTTCGTATACTGCTCCTCATTTGTCATTACATTCATCCTAGTTACCGAATTCAAGGCGGTACACATTGAAGCATCTCCTTGAAATTCGACCGCCCTGCACTCGTCAATAAATGAACATCTCCGTGAACATTGTAAGGCACTTGTTGCGGTTATAGTTTCTATAATTGCGTCCTCCGTGTATGTAAACCCTTCTTTATACATAAAATCATAATGTCCATGTACTATCCGCTGATACAACAATAATAAAAACACGTTTAAACACCAATACAGTTCCATAGTCCGTGTTCAAATGTTAAATTGGTACTAGATGATAGGAACTCTCAGCTATTTATTACTCCGGCTACAGCATCAGACGCAGCTTATTACACTACATATATAAATATGGCGGTGAACCATCCAAGACAACGTCAGGATCTGGTTTCAGCTAATCCGATAAACGTACACCTGGCAGTTAATGGGCTTTTCCGATGTAAATATTGATTTTGTCATAGACTTTCAATTACACAATCATCACTTTGGTAACCCATGTGACTTGTTTCTATTGTTCGGAGCCATTTTTGTCAACAAACCGCCTCGATTCAGGTATCTTGTACTTACTTGTAGCTTTATTTATAATTTACCAATCAGAAAGAATGTCGACAAAAGCCAAATACATTAAGTATAGCTTCATTTAAAGTTACTATTTAATAGCCGTAATGTGGGTCGCTAACTTTAAGATAGACAAGCAATATAATTATTTCTGATTATTACAAGGCATTAAACATTGGATGCCCCCCCCCCCCACAAATATTGTTTTTGATTGCGACTGTTGTTCTTGGTGAAGGTTTGAAATACTGGTCTTTCTTCTGAATAATGATTTGTCAGTTTAGTTTATACTAATTTATTTAAGGTCGATTGTGAAACAAGTTTTTCCAACTTATATGAATCACTCTCGACACCTCATTCCTGATGTTATCCATCGCCTAGAGGGTATGAGAGAAGAGAAGCCAGTTTCCCTTTTTTATGCTGAGCGTCTAGCAAGGGAATTTCTGGTACCATTCTTATTTCGTTTTTGGTATGACGCGGCCAAGGATCGAACCCGAGACCTCCCGCACTCGAAGCGAACGCTCAACCACTAGGCTATCGAGGAGGCGATTTGTCATTCTTGTTCATCTGATACACACGCATCTTTCCTAGGTCTGGATCTTACAATTAAAACAGGTACATTTATTTGTACCTTTTACGAAAATTGATATAGATGATTTTAAAGGGACTGCCTCACGTTTTTGTGTATTGTAAAAATAAATAAAATTGTCAAATATTCGCGTTATTTTGGTATAGTTGCCTGTATATGCCATAAACAACCACACTGACATCTAAAATAACTTGAGAAACATCGGCATTTTGTAGTTATTCAGTATTTTTACATCAAAAATTCTATAGGGTATTAATACCCTATAGAATTAACACTACTATCACATAAATTGCCTGAAATTTGTTCGCATTTGATAAAAACGAATGGAAAAACAAACCAAATACCTCACTGATGTTTACGCTATAGTTTGCTGAAGTTACAGTTCGATCATGTGTGAATTACATAATTTACAAAGCATTTTGGAAGGCAACTTAGCGCTTTTTTTCACGAAAAAAATACTCAGTGGGCGATATCGAGAGTGGTTATAATTGCTTATTTGCACTAAATTTTTCATAAAGCAACCGTCAGTGGCTTTCTATTACATCAATACTTGGTTAGGTTAGAAAATCACGATATATAAAGATTTTAACCAAATCTGTGAGGCAGCACCTTTAAGCTCAAAACTGTAAATTACCCACACGTGGATGGAGATGTTCCACAGGAAACTTCCGAAGGTGTTTTCGCCTTTCAATTTAAACCGTTTTCAAGAGCTTGTTCTCTGGTGGAAACCCGAAATATTTGTATTATTTGTGGGGAGCGGTGGCCTAGAGGTAGGGCGCGCGCTTCGGAATCTAGAGGTCCCGGGTTCAACCCCCGTCTGGACCACTGCTTAATTTCTCTGAGCACGAATAACCCACATGCTCCACTCGACCAAGGAGTGAATTGGTACCTGCGAGGGCTGTGTCTGAACATGTTCGATAGTCCTGGGCGCCGAAGATCGATGTTGGCTGCACACCCACCAGGAGAGAAATAGTCTCCCCAGGGAGACTCGAACGTAGGTTTCCATAGGTAGCCCAATGAACAGGGGAAGTTTAAATGTCAAAGGGTGGCCGAACGGCTGAACTGCTGAAAGCAGCCCTAGAAAATTGGTAACTTAACTTTTTAATAAATTACTAGTACTGCAAAAAGGCTATCGCTTTCATTTATAAAACTTTTGCAAAATTTCATTGGCGAAATACTGATCACATTTCTAAATATGGTATTAGTTTAAAGACGCTTCTGTGACAGGGTCTGTTTCAATCTGAATTTTATGCTGATGTGCTTAACAGCGCCTATATGAGATATAATCAACAGTGCACTTGTCAATGGTTTCCCCAGAGGGGGGATTATATAGGGGTATTAGACATTTTTGGAAATTGTAATTCATATTCCCCTCCCATGTGCATTGTCTAATTCCGTGGGGTGTCCCCGGTCCATAAAATACAGGCCAAGTCTCATTCCCTCTACATGTGACGGCAGAGGTGATCAAATTCTTTATGTCCAATTCTCCGTGCACCCCCCCCCCCTCTGGGGAAAAACATTGATATGTGCATAAATCATAAAATGCGGTGAAAAGAGCCCTTTTTTGTGGTAGCTTATGGTATGTTTTTGTTGTTTGTGATTAGCAACAACATCGACGTTTTTGTTATTTTACAACCGGCATATCACAATTCTTTAGCTGACAAAAGTAGGGAGTAGTACAAACGAACATGGAAGAGTCAGACCCCGCAGGTATATTTGACCATGCCATCTCGGACCACAAGTTACATGTATACATAGTGATACAAACATAAATTTCGGAAATTTTAACACTTTTAACAATTTGACATTCATAAGTTACTGACAATACACAAAACTAACTCAGTATCCACTACGTTTAGATATATGGACTAAATGTATACCCAAATGTTCACACTTAGACTGTGGCCAATGACAATAAATGTGTTATACATGTATTACTTTTCTGCATACAGACTGTAGTTAACATATTTAAACGTGTTGTATTTCCTATCATTGCAGAACATTTTCAAAAAATCCTGAGTGAAACAAGGTAACAAACCATGTTTATGGACTGCCATTAGAACTCAGATCGCTGTGTTCATCAGGTGAAACATCAAACGTGCATTATTCAGTAAAAGTTACGAACCAAATAGCAAAAACATATTACAACACATTAAAATATTTAGTGTACATTCGTAATGGATATTTCACTGATCTGCAATCATGGACGTTTGAAACTTTCCTTTAAATATCACATTCTGAAAATTGGATCACTTAACGTTTGTGGACTTTAAAATCGTGTAAATTATCTTGAATTTCAGAATGCTGTAAAATCCTTTGATATTTTGTGCTGTACTGAATGCAAGCTAGATAAGCATGATGTTATTGAACTCAATAATTATACATTTTATTCACAACCACGTAAACAACTATACTATAGAAAATCTGGTGGAATTGGTTTACTTGTCAAGAATGAACTGTGTAACTATGTTGAACTTTTAGAAACTGAATGTGATTACATAATGTGGATGAAAATCAAGAAAGGTTATCTTTTCCCAGATAATGATATAGTTATTGGTACTGTATATATACCCCCAGAGTCATCACGTTTCTTTAACCTCGAAGAGCTTTCTGTACTAGAAAACGAGATAAACTCTATTTGTAACGAGTATGACTATGTACTTCTTGCAGGTGATACCAATGGACATACGTCCAATCATGATGATTTTATTATACCAGACGTATCATTAAATAATTTGATTGATTTTGATGACCCACATGAGGATGCTTATACACAACTACAGATTCTAAGTAATACGAATCAAAACATAAATGTTAAACGCACATCGCTGGATCATAAAAGTAATACGATTGGTAATTCACTCCTCAATATCTGTAAAAATAATAATTTATGTATCTTAAACGGTAGAGTTGGGTCAGATAAGACAATAGGAAATTTTACATTTAAAAACGTATCCGTTATAGATTACATTATTTGTTCATTGTCAGTCTTGAAACTAATCTCTGACTTTGAGATTACCGAACTTGACCACTTATTTTCTGATGGACACTCATTAGTATCATGTAAACTAAATTTTCCCAACCAAGAATCCCAAGGTATTAATAACATACCCCATATAAGCAATAAACCCCCATGGCGACAAGACAAGGGGTCGGTGTTTTTACAAAATATTGATCTCGACCTTGTAGCCTCCGTTGAACTGGAGCTTGACAGTATCGCAGTAAACAATATACAGCGCGAAGAAAAGATAAATGACATTGTCAATTCTATTTCAAAAATATTTTCTGACTCTAGCGCTAAAACTTTTGCAGAACGCAATTCGAACTATTCATTAAATAAAAACGCTAACAAACGTACAAATCAGCCGTGGTACGGGCCTCAATGTCGCAATAAACGAGTAATTTATAATCGTGCTCGTAAACAGTACCGGTTGACTAAAACTCCACGTGCTCAAGATGTATTGAAGCGTGCGAGCCACGACTATAAACAAACAATGAATTCTCACATACAGACGCACCGCTTCCATAACCAGTCTAAACTGCGGAACATAAAATCAAAAAATCCCAAATCCTACTGGAATTTTCTTAACAAGTTCAAACGTAATAAAACCGAGAAAACACCAACCTTACATGAATTCTACGAATATTTTAAGAACGTGAATAGTGGTACTGATGTTGAAGATACTGATCATATAGAAATTAATCCAAATATTGAAAACGCTGATGAAATTCTTAATACACAAATCGTCCCTGATGAAATTGATAAAATGATTGGAAAATGTAAGAATGCGAAAGCATGCAGCCAATCTGATCAAATCCTTAATGAATATCTAAAATCAACGAAATCCATAATGCTGCCTATATACACTAAACTTTTCAATATCATCATAGATACCGGAAACATTCCTAAATGCTGGACAGAAGGCTTCATTGTCCCTATATTCAAAGGAAAGGGTTCGCAAACGGCCCCTGAAAATTTCAGACCCATTACTATTTTAAGCTGTCTCGGTAAACTATTTACATCAGTTCTAAATGCAC
This sequence comes from Spisula solida, assembly GCA_947247005.1. Lineage (NCBI taxonomy): Eukaryota > Metazoa > Mollusca > Bivalvia > Venerida > Mactridae > Spisula > Spisula solida. The sequence goes on along the minus strand of OX365947.1, from coordinate 35,151,350 downwards.
GACTCACCAAATTTGTCGAACACCATAATATTATTGAAGAAAATCAAGCAGGCTTTAGAAAAGATCATTCCACTACCGACCATATATTTGTCCTTAACACCTTAATAGAGCTATTTCGATCACAGAAACGAAAGCTATTTGTGAGCTTCATCGATTTTTCACGTTGTTTTGACCTTATCCCAAGAGTAGAATTGTTTCAAAAATTATTAAGTAACGGGGTAGACGGAAAGTTTTTTAGAGTTATTCATAATATGTATGCAAATATCAAATCTTGTGTTCAGCTAAATGCCGATATATCATCATTCTTCTCTTGTGACTCAGGAGTCCGACAAGGAGAAAATTTATCCCCTCTGTTATTCTCGTTGTATCTAAACGACTTACAAAAGTTTCTATCTGACAATGGAAACACAAGTATTAATTTAGAATTTATGGAAAACGATGTGCTGAAATTTATAAGAATTCTTGTCTTATTGTTTGCTGACGACACTGTAATTGTAAGCAAGACTGTGGAAGAATTCCAAAAATGTCTTAACGATTTTAACCAATATTGTCAGAATTGGAAACTTAAAATAAACACAAACAAGACAAAAGTCATAGTAATTGGCTCAAATAGACGAGGCATTCATCATTACAATTTTACATTGGCTGGTTGCAGACTTGAGATTGTTGACTCATATAAATACCTTGGTATTTTTTTCTCACCAAACGGAAGTTTCTATAAAGCTAGGTCCCATCTTTTATCACAAGCTAGAAAAGCCATGTACTTGTTATATAAACGTATTTATAACCTCCACCTACCAATCGACCTACAGCTGCAACTATTTGACCATACAATCCTTCCTATCTTATCATATGGTTGTGAAATCTGGAGTTACGAAAATACGGATATAATGGAAAAGATTCATCTCGAATTTCTTAGAAAAATAACATATTCTAGAAAAAGTACACCGGCATACATTCTCTATGCCGAACTTGGTCGTTACCCACTCACTATTTATTTTCAAACTAGAATGATAAAATATTGGCTAAATATTATCAATGGCAGTAAAGAAAAATTCTCCTACATGATATACAAACATCTTATTCATGGTAACAAACCAAGTAAATGGATATCTTGTGTCCGAAATATTCTAGATTCAACTGGTTATTCTGACCTCTTTATTAACCAAAATGCTATACAAAACAAGAATTTACATTTGTTAATAAAACAGAGATTAATAGACCAATTTAAACAAAACTGGAATGGTAAACTTGAACAGTCGAATAAAGGGAAAGAATACAAAACTTTCAAAGATAATACCGAATTCGAAAACTACCTAATCTCCTTGCCATCTAGATACCTTATACCACTTCTGAAGTTTCGTACTTTCAACCATAAATTCCCCGTCGAGACCGGGAGATGGGATGATACCCCTTACAACGAACGAACTTGTACTTTTTGTAGAGGTGGTGTAGGCGACAATATGCACTATCTGCTTGTATGTAGCCACTTTCAGAACAAACGCACATTATTCATAGATAGATACTACTATACGCTCCCAAATGTAATAAAATATCAACAACTTCTCAATAATGATAACATGAATGTCTTAAAAAAAGTAGCTATCTTTGTCTCCTATCTGATAAACGCTGTAAGTTGATAAATTTATTCTATTCATTATTCCAATAATGGTGAAAGGAGTATACACATTTGTTTATTTTTGAATGTTTGTGTGACAGTCACATTCTGTCATAGAGTATACTGTGCTACATTTGTACCTGTTGTTGTTTTGTGTTTTTGAAATATTTAAAACCAGTAGTATTTACTGCTAATTATTCAATGTCGTCATGTATTTTAATACTGTACCAAATATGATGATATTATACGCTAATAATCAATTTCCATAATATTGCAATACTATTTTTCGTATGTTGCTATGCAATTCAATATATTCTATACCAGAAACGCTACCATGCAAATGTGTACATACTGTTTTTCTTAATAGTAAAAGTAAAGACGCAATGTAACCTCTTTAGTAACGATCTGCATATACAATGTATATATATATATATGAATTTCTTTAATTCGGAAAATCATCTTAATAGTTTATAGATATGCACATTTCTAATATTGGACACCACTCTTACTTATATGTTAAACTTCTGTTATACTGAACTTCAAATAAGTTGCTATGAAATATAATTAACATTGTACTATGTATGTTACTACGCTAACCCATATATGTCTGTTGTTACTCATGTAACCTTGACGAAATAAATGTTGTATTGTATATTGATTAATTATTGAATCACTTCAAACAAACACTTATACGGGGAGAATTTATCGGCAACAAACCGGTTTTGGTTTTAGTTAGGTAGTTTCGAAAATATTTCAAAATTAGTTTTGTTTAAAGTTTTACGGTAAACATGTGGTTTATAACAATTACAAAATGACAGACAAATATATTATATTGTCGCTACCGAAGGGCCGAAATGCGCAAATCCTATCCCAACATATATTACCCGACCTTCTGGGAAATATATTATTTAAAAAAAACAATTATACCATGAAGATATATATCCCAACCAACAACATATGAAAACATCCTATAAATGAAAATTAAAAACTAATCACTTTAACTCGATTCCCTCTAGGCCATAAACATTTAAATTCCCTTTCCCCTTCCCGAACGAAGAGAGGGAACTCTGGCAATTTTATTGTGACGTTGTTGAAACTTTGGAATATTCATTTTTACATGTTTTTTTTATTTTTTTATATTATTTTTACTGAAATCATCCAGCTTTAGGATGTTTCCGCCATTTTTTGTTGAATTTGAACAGTTTTGGATTGTAACGAACCGAGTACACCACCTCCAGGGGTGGTTCGATCGGTTTGACAAACTAGTTTGAAACCGCCTGGTAAACCGAAACCAGTTGGGTCTTGGTTTGTTAAGAAAAAATGTCTGGTTTATAAAATCGTCAATAAAGCAAAACCGGTTCGTCGTCGATAAATTTTGGGGGGATAGTGCATGATACAGAAGATGCCCCAGTTCCAGAAATATCCCCGGTTCTTTTAAGTGCCTGGTGTAAAACATCATACATGGGACATCGGGTTTTAGGTGAGAAACACTGAAAAGCATTTCTGTTTCAACCCGGCTTGAGGCGTGGTTGAACCCACAACCTTTGGTTCAGTAGTCAGTAGCTCTTACCACTTGTCCATCTCCCAAACATGGATATATACAAGTACCCCTCATACTGCCTCTCTCAATGAATTACACGCTGTGCAAGATGTCTTAAATTTGCAAATTACCATAAAGGGAGGTAATTGCAGATGCTAATTACACTGATGTGAATGTCCGGAGACATTTTAAACAGCAACAAATAGTATCCGACGATGACGGTTGTTTGAACGAATATGAAATAATGATTCCGTCAGTCTGATTGGTTTCCAGTATAAAATCATTGACATAGCGCTGGCTTAGAATTAGAAGGTCGTAAGTACAAAATCAATATTTTGACAAAACAAGAAAAAACAGTCTGTCTGAACACTACTCATAGCTTATGGAAAAACAAGTTTTTAAAATTTCAGTTTGGTCAACATGACCACTTCCGATTTTCATAAAAATAGGCTCATAAGAAGCGCCTTGAGATGCAGATTACAAATACATGTACTTACGACCTTCTAATTCTAAGCCAGCGATATAACTGATCGTCCGCTCTGGTAAAATACTAGTAACTTAAAGTTAAATAAGATATTAAATTTTTTAACAAGGCCACGAACACAAGATGCTTAACACATTTTAATTTATGGGGGTAGCATCGAGGGGAAATGTTTCAAATAGCAGACTGTTCTTTTAATGTAAATTTCTCAATGACATTGCCTCGTCAGAAGTTATTCCAATTACTGTTCCGTACACATAGTTACTTAACAACCTGTCTGCCATTCAATTTTGATTTCTATTTCGAAATGAGTTGATTGAAGTTTCTACGAATATCCCTAGCTTCGTTGTAGTCTCACTTTTTGTAGTTTGTTCAAGGTAGCATAATTATTATCAACAAATTCGAGTATTGCATGTGGCCTCAGGTGAAACTAGTTCATTCAGCTTTCTGACAGCTTGGGCATGGGCAGTGCATACTCTCGTTTGGTTAAGTTGAGTGCTGCTTTCCCTGTCCGACTTACGTTTAAGCCCCCAGTGACATTTGTCGCTGTCCGCACCAAGGCGGAAGCCCTTTGGTCAACCTTCCTCTATGTATGCATTGTCCACTTTATAGTAAAAATACATTGTGCCTTTTTTTTAACTTTGTTCATTTTGTATGTGCCATTCTGCAATTTCGTTGTCCAGCACAAGGCTGATTCGTATCTTTCAAAATTGCATGTACACTATAATATATTGTAGATTGTCCTTGTAGTGTGTGGTGTCCGGTTGTTGTTTTCTCGTCACATGGCTCTCGTTCCGTTTAGTTTGACTGACTGAGGCGGCAGACTTTCAGGACGGGATGCCGTGTTTTCAGTGCTTTGTATATTTTTTAATGTTTTCTATGCTCCGCTGGTTAAGTTGAATGCTGCCTTCCCTGTCTGACTTTATATAATCTTTTTTGATCTTCTTGGTGCTTTTAATCCGTTTAGTTTGACTGACTGAGGCGGCAGACTTTCAGGACGGGATGCCGTGTTTTCAGTGCTTTGTGTATTTTTTAATGTTTTCTATGCTCCGCTGGTTAAGTTGAATGCTGCCTTCCCTGTCTGACTTTATATAATCTTTTTTGATCTTCTTGGTGCTTGTAATCATTTGTATTACCAGATTACCTTGCATTGTATTTATATAAGCTACAGAACGCAAAATACCTTTACATTATGCATAGCGTTGGCTTTTGGGTTGGCGTTTGGTTTCTAAGGTATGATTTAGATTATATGCATGATAGGCATTTTAATTTTAAATTAATGATTTGGCCCTAGGTACTGATCCACCCGGGTACTGAAGAGTATACTACTCTCTTCAGTACCCGGGTCGATCAGTAACTAGAGCAAATCATTAATTTAAAATTAAAATGCCTATCATGCATATAATCTAAATCATACCTTAGTACTCAGCTCAACAGAATGATATTTAGCGCAAAACACGGATCAGATCAGTATTGAAATTAATAGGCTATAAATATTATATTAGCTACTTAATGTACATTAATTAGTTGCAGCCTGGATCACTTCATGAGATAAACGCTTGAACATTAAAAACTTTATGATTCAACAACATCTTTAATCATTGCATAACAGTGGTTATGGTTCCAATATCAATCTTAAACAACATTCTGCAATAGGAAAGCTGTTTGTTTTATGTCCCAAACATTCATACAACCAAGTACATGCGGTGCTTGTGGTGATATGTCACGATTGTTATTTGCTCTAATCAATTACGTAATATTTTGCCGTCTGCATGTACAATATAAAATAAATTTATCAATGTGATGCTTAAAATTAAAATGGTGAGCTTCATAATGAGTGTAATGAGGTGTTGTACGCACATTTAAATCGAAAATAAACGTCTGTTCAGTTCATTAAAACACACGCGTTTCGTGTACATGTTCATAATTAACACAAATCTGAACACGGTAAGTGTATTGTAGTCCTCTTTCTACATTTATTTCTCGGTACCACACTAGACTCTCGGCTGGAAACCTCACATAAAAACTTGCTAAAAGGGTCCTTTCAAATGCTTGCCATGAAGACGAAACTTGGATTTGCTCAAATTAAATTGTATAGTCTGATCCAATTTCATTGATAAAGTATTGCACATCCAGAACAATCAAAGACACACTGGACAATTGTCAAACTTCAGGCCCGTGATCCATGAACACCTCATGAAGGAATTAGTAAAGACAATCTTGAGCCAGTCGAGACAAATTTCTTTTGTAAGCAGAGAAGGTTAGGATACAAAACTACTGTCCCTATCAATCAAATAAAGCCACAACGCAGAACCAAGAGCAGACTGAAACGATTATCAACCATATTGTCAAGAACCTAAAAAGATGGAAAACGGTTTGAAAGTTGGTTTTGCATAACGTCTCTGTGAGGTACACATTTATTACTTTTACCTGGAAATCGGTCACATGCTTCACAAGATATGGAGCGGGCACGATTTAGTTACCGAAGAATGGATGGAAGAAAGGTGTGAATTCATTTTAAATAATATTCTCCTGACGCATCTCATGGTGCCTACTTTTCGCACATGCATGTCCGTATTTTAGAGCAATTATAATCATTCCACCCGGTTGCTGTTGTGTAATACGTAAGGCAACTACCACTAGTGGTATTTGATGGTTCCCCTGGCAACCAATTTGTATAATCCCAGGTCTCTCCGTTGATCCACCCCCATTGCCAGAGCTCTCGTTTTCCACCAAGCCATACCCCAGTATTTTTTAAATTGTTGATAAATTCACTTTCCAGGTGAGTCGTATCCGAGGCAAGGTACCCACCACTGTCGCCACAAAATCCTACACACTGAGTCCAGTTATACTTAACTGGCGAAAGCATGTAGCAGGACATAGCAAATCGGACCCATCCTTCGTCACAAACCTGGAAATAAATAATGGACATCATATTGTAATGCTACAAACATTTTCATATTTTAAGTGTGGTGAGGACATCGTTACTTAAAATCTGGTTTTAACTTTTTTTGACATATTTTATTATTCCTCTTACATGTAATCTTTTTCCACCAAATCAATTAATTAATAATTTTATTATTATTATTTTTTATAATGTTACAACATGTAGTATTATTATACCATTAGTTATTAAAATTGTGTTTTTTACACAGGACATTAAAAAACTTACGATTTTCGTATACTGCTCCTCAATTGTCATTTCATTGGTCCTAGTTGCCGAATTCAAGACGGTACACATTGAAGCATCTCCTTGCAATTCTACCGCCCTGCACTCGTCTATAAATGAACATCTCCGTGAACATTGTAAGGCACTAGTTACGGTTACAGTTTCTATAATGGCGTTCTCCGTGTATGTAAACCCTTCTTTATACATCACATCATAATGTCCATGTACTATCCACTGATACAACAGTAATAAAAGCAAGTTTAAACACCAATACATTTTCATAGTCCGTGTTTAAATGTTAAATTGGTACTACATGATAGGAACTCTCAGCTATCTATTACTCCGGCTAAGCATCAGACGCAGCTAAATACACTACATAAATAAATATGACGGTGAATCATCCGAGACATCGTATGGATCTGTTTTCAATGAATCAGATGAACGCACATCTGGCAGTTAATGGGTTTTCTGATGTAAATATTGATTTTGACATGAGTGAAAGCCAAAATAATGAAGCCTTGGTATGAAATTTTCATTAAATGTCAAATTTATGTGAGGGAATCTATTTTCATTGCAATTGTTAGCTAAAATGTTCAAGTTCATGTCCTGAAATTGTACTGTAGATAGATAAACAACTATTTTGAAAATTGCAACAGTTTAATTAAATTAAAATGAACTGTCTGGTAAGGAATCATCATTTTTTTATATTAAAGTAATCTCGTAAGATAAAAGTAATGCCGTTTCTGCAGCATATCATCATAAAGTTAGTATTTCAACAATATTTCGAACCTAAAACATGTACTATAATCCAAAAATTGTTGAAAATATGCGATTTTTATGCTTTTTTGCACCATTCATTTGATCAATGCAGTCCGTAAAGTTTTTATTTCTTGCAGGAAACTATATTTATTTAAATAATAACACATATTTTGGAAAGGATATGCTATTCTTATGACATTGGCAAAGTTTCAAAATACACACACAAATTACAGTCGCATTCAGCCGCCTTAAAAGCAGCATATTTTCTGGATAGTTGTGTATAGTCCGTTAGCAACTAGGCTGGACCCCTATAAACATTGGATATCTTTTAAAGAAATTATGAAATTTGATTGAAATTTGGTATGGTACACTGAATTACCTTTACCAACTCTGTGTTTAAATCTTTGATATTTTTACGAACTCATTAATTTTTTTCCCATTGGGTCTAATGTATTAAATTTTGTATTTTAAAATCAATAAATGGACAGGGAGTAAAACAGGTAGTTAGACTAATGCTATTGTATTAGTAATAACTGTAACGGACATATTTGGATCACTTTGACCTACAATTGACTGGTCATCAATGTGTATATAGTTGAGGCCCACCTTCTGATTGTAATGATCATTTGTATAAACAAATGTTAAGTCTTGAGGTGAGCTTAAACATAAAACACATACACTTTGATGTATGGGCCTCATTATATATTTGCAATCGTCACTGGTGTGTTACTCGATGTACAGTTATATTGGACTAATTTGCTTATCTTTGCTGTTCCAGTCACTTCAATCACTCATACGTATTTACCCTGTTTTAGACTTAAAATTTTACATTGGAAGTAAATGCAAAGTACACTTTTCTGTGGATCAAAAATTCTGTTTTAATTTATGAGAGTTGGTAAGGTTGATTTATGAAGATATACCAATTTTTATTCTAATTGACATTGTACTTTTTAAGATATTTAAGGTTTATTGGGGTCCAGCCTAGTCGCTAACGGACTATACACTTGGGACACATAATGATTGTATGTATCAAACTCATCATTACCCAACTGTGATGCCTCTTTAAATAAAGTCTTTATTATTATTATTATAATCAATTCATTTATTTTAATGCAATTATCAGCATGCTTTACTATAAAATCATAGCAGACTTTGTCAAATAAACATTTTCTTCGTAATGTAATATCTTAATATTTTAACATGTTCATGGTGCAAAATAGAAATAAAGCAATATAATTTTTAAAACAGTAGAAAAATACAAAGAAGCAATTGCAATGATAATTTATGTCGTATTTAAATGTTTAGGGACATAATGTTAAGGAATTCGGTGATTGAATGGGCATATGCTTATTAACCGTTAACTTCTAATACTAACAAAGCACTAAACTAGTTTAATACTACAAATAAATGCAGACTTGTGCTCAAAGATATTAGCTAATATATAAACTTAAGGACATGGTTTAATGAAACAGCAATGGTCACCAGGGGTCGGGGCTTGTTATTTCAATAGGAAGTTTGAAAATCTTCTCCACATAAATATTATTAATAACCCAATTTCAAAATAACTTCCCAGATATATGTATGTTGATTGGGTGACACTCTACCAAACTCCTATTTTTCATGTTAATTCCCTAAACAATATGGCCACGAGGGGCGGGGTTAATTTTCACTATATGGCTTTATAGAAAACTTTCAAAATTTTCCTCTCAGAAACAGCTGGCCTGATTTGAATATAATTTTACAGGAAAGGTCCTTGGCTGACCCTTTACCTAAATCTTAATTTCTTTATTAAGAAGAAATAGCTGCCAGGGGCTAACTCAGGTGAGCGATCTATGGCCATCATGGCCCTCCTGCGTAAAGACAGGATAGCCTATTTGTGTATTTTGATGTTTATTTCTACTTCAATATCTGATCATTGTAAATTAATACTGAAAGCATGTATGTTCCTTTTTACCTTCATTATGATTTTATCCTGCAAATTAATATTTTATGTCCCACAGTATACAATTAACTGACGTAATTTAACACACATTATTTCTTCAAAATGATTATCTATTGCACCAAATAATTTATATGTTCTGTTAATAAGTGAAACAACATCTTTTGGACATTAAAAGTGAACAATATAATGCAAGTTTCATAGTGCAATAATGAATATATTAATAACTTGTATTTATCATTTTTTGGACCATGCTGGGAAAAAATAGTTTTCTATTTAACCCTTCTATAGTGCGGCCAAGATATGATGGCACAATAACATTTACACATGCAAATTAGCCGACGGGTTTATTTTCAACAGAAAGGGGTGTTAATTTCCAGTCAGGGTCAATAAACGCTTGTTTTGTACATTTGTATTACGTTTTCGCAATATGAGCAAATATACGAGACATTTTTACATGTGCCTCGCTAGCTCAGTTGGTAAAGCTTTGGAATTACAATAAAATTATGGATGTAGGTTACTAGTTCGAGTCTCACTTTTGTGCATATATTTTTTTATTGATTTGTTTACTACAGTTCTAGTAAACGGTTTTCTTAGTATAATTATACCGGTTATCTTGTTACATATGCTTTCTCTATTCTGTATATTTATTATATTATATTACATTTATATATTTTATATACAAAATATATGAATTAACATTGCTCATCAGCAGTGTCTGTGACAGAATAATTTAAGAAATCTGCAAAATCACCATCACTATCACCATCCGCTTGTCATTATCACTGTAATTATCATTATCATCATCACCAACGTCCGAGTCTGTATCAGCTGTGTCATCATTTCCTATCTTAACGATATGTTTAGTCATACAAATGAGGTTCGATTAAATAATGTGCAGTTTACACAGTTTATCTGATTGTAAGTAATACACCCACAAATACACGAGTTTCGTGAAAAGCGTGCGGAAAAATAATTTCGAAATAAATAAAAATGAATCTGACTGGAATTCGAACCTGGACCGTCTGCGTTGGGATTAGAGATGATACCACTAGGCTATATAATAAACACAACGATCTTCATCCTTAATTATGTAGTTTAAGATAACTGAACAAGCGCTTAGATGATCATGATTTATTTACTTACCCACGTTTTGATATGGTCTGATCCAACGAGTGACGTTTACACAATGTTATTGTGCCATCATATCTTGGCCGCACTATAACAAAGAATACAACTGTTTTCTGTAGTAATGTAACCTTCCTTTTTACTGTCTATCATAATACTAAATCATGTGTTCAATATCTTTTCCGTAACTGCAATCGATCAAAATAGTGTTTGCGACATAAAAAATCTACATATCTATTTCATCAGATAAGTATCATAAATTAAATAGTACAATCATACTCTTATTAAAAAATAACTTTAAGATCGAATATACATGTGAACACCATGGGACACGTTTTACTGAATTATCTAATATGGCTGTAAATTATTTAAACTGATGACATAAGATAACAAGACTGTCAACAAAATGAAGCAAGAAGGTCTACCTGCTGTAACAAAACCTTATTATCCACCAAATTATAATATATAATACACTATTAAATATGTGTCTGTATAGGTGTTAACAAGTAAAAAGTAGGGTGAAAGAAATATTGCCAGTATAATATTTTGAACATTTACCGAGAAGCATTCCATGACTTGGATTTTATTATACTTGGTTAAATCAAGGTGTTGGAGATTTTAAATTGTTCCTATCTTCAGTTAAACAAAGACTTACAGACAATTTTGTTCAAAATTGGCACCATCGATTAGAAGAATCAAGCAGAGCCTTATTTTATAACAATATTTTGCATTTCAAATTGCAACCCTATTTAGAAATTAATTTATCAGACAAAATCCGCCAATCTCTCTCAAGACTTAGAACTTCTTCTCATAGATTGTGTATTGAATCAGGCAGGTGGGAAAACCAATAGCCATCCCATTAATTGAGAGAAAATGTCAAACATGCAATATTTTGGAAGATGAGTATCACTTTGTGTTAGAATGTCAGTTATACCATGATTTAAGAAAAACATATATACCATTAGAATACCGACGCCACCCAAGTATGTTGAAATTTATTCAATTAATGAAAATTGAAAATGAAACTGTTTTGAAAAAGTTAAGCCTGTTTACATACCATGCATTTAATCTCAGGAATGAATTGTTATATTTAAACTGATGATGTAATATATTTATGTCAACTACAGTAACAATAAGTATTATTGTGTGCTTTATTTATCATGTATTGTTGTGCATGCAAGTATATATATATTGATTTGATGTGAATAATTATATTGATTCATTAGATACGTAGATATTTATAGTCGAATTATGCTGTATCTTTCAAATCTTCTCCACATAGTTGTGAGCATGCTTGATTATTAGTTAATATTTATTTTATGTTTATTCTGTCATAAATGCATTATATTGTCCTCATAGGCTATCAGCCTAATGGAATTGAAATAATCCATCCATCCATCCATCCATCCATCCATCCATCCATCCATCCATCCATCCATCCATCCATCCATCCATCCATCCATCCATCCATCCATCCATCCATCCATCCATCCATCCATCCATCCATCCATCCATCCATCCATCCATCCATCCATCCATCCATCCATCCATCCATCCATCCATCCATCCATCCATCCATCCATCCATCCATCCATCCATCCATCCATCCATCCATCCATCCATCCATCCATCCATCCATCCATCCATCCATCCATCCATCCATCCATCCATCCATCCATCCATCCATCCATCCATCCATCCATCCATCCATCCATCCATCCATCCATCCATCCATCCATCCATCCATCCATCCATCCATCCATCCATCCATCCATCCATCCATCCATCCATCCATCCATCCATCCATCCATCCATCCATCCATCCATCCATCCATCCATCCATCCATCCATCCATCCATCCATCCATCCATCCATCCATCCATCCATCCATCCATCCATCCATCCATCCATCCATCCATCCATCCATCCATCCATCCATCCATCCATCCATCCATCCATCCATCCATCCATCCATCCATCCATCATGATTAGTAGCTTGTTACATGTTTAAAACACATAGTGAACATGTCATTATACACTTTAAATCAAACAATTTTCAAATATTTAATGTATTAACAGAGTTATTCATAATTGAAAATGAGGTTTAAGTTAAAATGTCATGCTAAATCAGTACACTTGGGGGCGTTTTTAGTACGTTTTCTTTCTTGCCATTTTTAACGAGGTAGGTAAAGGTTATACAACTCTGCATCAGTACCAACAGTCATAGGGCACATCTAACGGTCAACATATTTTATTCATTAGGTATAATGGCTCAGAACGAGTAAGCTTCATTAGTTTAGCTTTCACACACATATTTAATGCTGACGTACCATAACTAGATTTGCAATTTTCCGCATAAAAGGCATAATATAGTGCATGTATAGTGCACACAATTAATGTAACTTTGAGTAAGGTGACTGCACGGTAACAATCACCACTTTTGGTAACCAACGTGACTAGATGCTAATGTTCGGAGCCATTTTTGTCAACAAACATGTAAATCATAAATATTGTGCTTGTCGGTCTTAAATTTACCGACACACTTTACCGCTATTAAATTGTACTTTGAAGCTGTGCATAATATATCAAATGCATGTTTAAGGTTGTTTAGGACCTTTCTCCGACGTCATCGGTAAAAAATCGACTTTTGGCCGAATCTGATGAAAATCTCCAGAAATATGCTTTAACATTCTGTCCTTATTGTACAGTTTTTATTTTTTCAAAATTTTGCTTCGTTTCCTAGCAACGTGGCGCTATGTACATTGGGCGTAAAATTGACGTTTTAATGGCATAATTCGGTCAGAATAAGGTCTATTTCAATTTTCAAAGCTCCATATGTTAGTCCTTGAACCGTTGAATACGTATATGTTAAATTTAAAGCGATTGTGACGGACAATTGGTCACCGAAAAAGGTTTTATATCGAAAGTTGACAGAATTTTATAGCGCATTTGCGACACCCAACTCATTCCAGGGCGCAATTTGGTCAACAAAAAGTGATTCAATCAACTAATGAAATACACCGTGGTGATGCGGTAATTCTACAGAATAAGTACAAACAATAAAAAAGGGGGGTGATCTCGCACTATTTTCGACAAAATTGAATTTCAGTAAAAAACGGACTTACGTAAAAACGTTACGTCGCCCAACGTAACGCGCTTTGTACGTCCGTTCTATTTACGGACTTGCGTCCTATTTACTAGTACAACAATTACATGTTAAGAATAAAAGGCACGCATTTCACCTGTATCTGTTCATTTATCAAATCATATATAATAACTTTGTTCAAAGCAAAGTTTGTCACTACATAACAATTATTCATTTCGATTTGAGTGTGGTAATTTTTGTGAAAATGACAAAACTGAGTTTCTCTCGCAATACCTGCAATACTATCAGTACTGTGGTTTTATTATTCTTCAAAATGTGTCTTTATTGAACACAGCATCATGATAAATACACAGTGATACAAAAGAGAACATCGGCTGAGTTATGTATTTAAATTATCTAAACATCTACTCGGGATATTCGATCGGACATTAAATGCATTGTACCGAATTTTGAGCTCAAATCTTCCAAACTAAATGAAGTCTTCCAAACTAATAATTACGCCCCTTTAATAAAATAATAACTAAACTATGTATACATCGTTTTCTTACAGTCATACATAGTTATAATGTATATAATAATAGCGTTTGGTATAAAAGCAAATCGTTGATGTATAAACATTTGGAAAGTTAGTCCCGCACTTGTCTAGAAATATTGCCACTTACCACGCATATATATCTGGTTTCACTATTACGCAATCATGTTAACTCATGTTGACAGCTGGATTAAAGACCGCTGTGCGGTCTGCTACATTTTGATTGTAAAGTAACAGTGAATAAATTTAATTAAAAACAAAAATAATACGGACGGTAGATGAACAGCCAGCAAATTGAAAGATAGCGTTATATACAAAATGTATATAAGTATGATGCCTTACACGTGTATTAGACAGTAATATTATAAGTTAATGTTAACACTTTTGAGCCGCTGTTGGATCGGTTAACGCGCGGCCCGTTTAACTTCACACATTTTGTTTTACAGGCTGACAACGCTTTTTTCTGGAATTTTTGTACTGTTTTCACAATTTTTCAAATTTGTTTAATTCGAAACTCACGGTATAGGTTGACATTTTGGCTTATGTGCCTTAGTTGGAGTAGGCCTACACATCAAACATGACGTTACAATAATGTACCAGTCAATTGAAACTACTATCCCAATCCTGGGGAAAGACAGGTGATAGTGGGAACTGTATTGTGTTTTTACGTTTTCGATGTCCCCGCACTGATGTATGTGTGGTACGCTTTTGATTCGCGACAAAATAGCGGGGAAATGCAGCTCTGACTATACCCGTGAGGTATAGGACAGGGGGAATTTGCGGGTTTTTTACCATGACTGGTTCATAAGATACTTGATTCGCCACCTTTGGGATTTACTGTAGAGCTGTTGTGTTGTTGCTGTTTAGTGAGTTGGGTGAAAATATATTATGTATAATTGTTACATTGCCTATTGAATGCATACATGTACACTTATACAGTCCTAGTAATAATGTATACACAAACCATACTTAATTTTTACAATGCAAGTTCTTTAATTAATCAATTTGCATTGAATATGCATTAACAAGTTCAACTGTTTAAAATGGTCCGTAAATGTAACACATTGTGAAGACGTGTTGGGACTACTTTTGACCGTTTATTGAAAATATAACTACATACCAAAGTAGGTTTGTCGGTATTTATTACAATAAACATTTTACCACAGGGACTGTAACACTTTGCCCCGAACCCCCTACTGTGCATACACAATATATAGGTCGTAAGCCAAAATGTTAAAGCACAATATTCTTTCTGAGAGGTGGTTAGTGTTTTATACAGTGTGTGCTAGTAGCAAGTTCATATCTCTTTATTTATAGGGAAAATGTACGTACATGTATATCACTAGAAATTATTAATATTCATACAATTTTAGGGTTATATTGAAGATCTCATCAATAAGGCTTTCTTATATAGTTTATATATTGAAACAATGTGCCGATGCGCCGGATACACCACAAGATCATGACGCTGACGTAGCCACAATAGCCCGTAACGTCGTGCGACGGCACGACGTTATGCCTTTAACGTATGTCCGTTTTTCATTAAAATTCAATTTTGTCGAAAATAATGCGAGATCACCCCCCTTTTTTATTGTTTGTGCTTATTCTGTAGAATTACCGCAAAACCACGTTATGTTTCATTAGTTGATTGAATCACTTTTTGTTGACCAAATTGCGTCCTGGAGTGAGTAGGGTGTCGCAAATAAGCAGTAAAATACAGGTCAATTTTCGATATAAAACCGTTTTCGTTGCGAAATTGTTAGTCGCAACTGCTATAAATTTTACATATACGTATTCAAAGGATGAAGGACTAATAAATAGAGTTATGAAAATTATTGTACATCTTAATAGAACAGAAATATACGCTCAAAACGTCAATTTCACGCCCTATGTACATAGCGTCACGTTGCTAGGAAACGAAGCGATATTTTGAAAAATTAAAAACGTCATAATACGGAAAGTAGGTTAAAGCATATTTCTGGAGATTTTTATTAGATTCGGCAAAAAAAGCGATTTTTTACCGATGACGTCGGAGAAAGGTCCTAAACGTCCTTAAGTGAATTGCTTTGAACCGTATAATATCAGGCTGTGGTTTACGAAATGCGCTGTTTCACTTTCAACAAAAGAACACAAAATTGTTATCTCGGTAAAAGCAATGAATTTTTTTGAAACGGGAAGACTTATGTCGATAGTCAATTATGAACAAAGATGAAAGCAAAACTGTTACTTGAATCGAGGCGGTTTGTTGACGAAATTGGCGTAGAGCATTAGCATCTGGTCACGTGGGTTCCCCACAGTGATGCTTGTTTAATTGAAAGTCTATGCCAAAATCAATATTTTCACCAGGAAAGGCCATTAGCGTCCATTTGATTAGTTGATTAAATAAAGCATACCATGTCTCGGGTGAATAACCGCCATGTGCATGTAGTGCTATTAGCTGCGTCTGATTCGGAAGTCATAGTAATACAGAGCTCTTATCACATACAATTTAACATTTGAACAAGGACTGTGAAAATGTATTGATATTTAAATTTGTTTTTATTACGGTTATATCAGCGGATAGTACATGGACGTTGTAGGTGCTAGTATCACCTACGGCTTCTTTATTGAGACGACAACGATAGTATTATTTTGGCATTGGCTGTATACTTACACCGTTAAGAAAAGGAGCACGCTTTCTAGAATTTTCCAGTTATTTACCCATTTTCAAAATGTACGAGGGATGATCCATATATAACGAAAAAATGCTTATAACTTTGCTATTACATGTTATTGTCTAAATGTATTTTATGTGGTGGTTAATACATATATAAGGAGAAAACGTACGAAATAGTTTTTAAATATATAGAAAAATAAAATGTTTGGAACATTTCTGCCGACCTATGAAACCGTTAGGCGGGGCAACGTCATTTTTGCACCTTTTAACGTTATTCATAATTTAACTATGATCAGATTGAGAATGCCATACCAAGTTGAAAAAGACTCACGATAGTTATCCTAATGAATTTCATTCAAAACATCAACTATTTTCGTGCGTAGTTATGACGTCGACGTCACGTTACGCAAACTTTGCGTTAGAATACTACTCGTTTTCCAACTCTTTTTAATATGTTATTATGTTCACAAATCGGAGCTTTTGACATGGCATGATCACAAAATGATTACTGAATATCGTGCACAATTTTATTATAACTTGTTTTCTTCAAAACTAAATAGTTTATTGAAAACCTTTTGTCGTCCGCAATTTTTGCTATCACGGAACCATAACACGTGCGTGACGTAACGAATGACAACACAACCCGTGTATGACGTCATCATCAGTAAGACGAATCTAAGGTGAGCCCAATTACCAATTTCATCACATTGCTATTGCTTACATGAAAAATGTTAGGGTTTGAATTTGCGAAACAATGGTAAAAAAACGAAAAATGCCCCGCCTCGGCGTATTGAGGGTTACCTTAGCAACCATATATTTTAGCAAGATATCGCTGTAATCATGAATATTCAGGGAAACATTGCTAATGCACGTTATTACTACCAACTGAAGTTTGAGTAAAATCTAACGGATCATAACAAAGTTATAAGCAATTTCTCGTTATATATGGATCATCCCTCGTATATATACTGTTTTTTTGGAAGACAATCTTAGTTGGTAAGATGATTAGTCAGTTTGTTATTTTCTAGTAATATAACGCTGTTTCTATGTCTTAATTAATATTCCGGTGATATTTGATGTACCCCACCCACTTGCATTTTGCATTGTAATTCCGTAATTTGCCAATTTGTCAGTTGCTTGCTTCATATTGGAGGTTTCTAGTTTGCTAGACGTAAGTTTACGTAATTATTTGTATTTACCAGTCATTTTCGAGGTTTCCATGCTTTTCGTTCATTACGTAATTCCAAGGGAGACAACTCGAAAAACTATTGTACTGGATGATCGGCTGTTCAATTATATTTCTAGAGAGTTGTCTATCATTGTCGTATGTTTTCTAGGTTTTATTGCTAGTATTATGCATAATGCTTGTGATTGTTATGACGTTATGATTGGTAGACGATTAAAAGAACCAATAGAAACGAATAAGCAGTTGATTGTTCTTTATCAAAAATGACAGTACAGACGTTATGATGTCATGTATAAAAAAGGGTGAACATACGCAGAGGACGCAATTATAGAAACTATAACTGCAACCTGTGCCTTACAATGTTCAAGGAGATGTTCATTTATTTACGAGTGCAGGGTGGCAGAATTTCAAGGCGATGCTTCATCGTCTTGAATTCTGCAACTAGGACGAATGAACTGACAAATGAGGAGTAGTATACGAAAATCGTGAACATAATGATAGTTAACTTAAACCTTTTAGTGGTCGTTTATCACATAAATTCCGTTCTTTTTCTGCATTTTTGTTTCATAAGAGTAAACACTAGTTCTGAATTTTAGCCTACAATTCAATCACAATTTAAAAAAGTAGGTTTGTTAAAATTCCACTACATCCTCTTAAATTGGGTCTTAGATTATTATCTTAGCACTCTGCTAATGTTGCTACAAACACATTATTTTTGTTGATTCATATGAAACAGTGATCTCTCGAGCCCATATGACGCCGTGTCGTGTTTTACAATTATTTGAGTACAAATTGTAAAATTGAACGGTATGCCTACATTCACCTGGCGAATGTAGGCATACCGTTCAATTTTACAATTTGTACTCAAATGATTTGAATACATATTTCGAACCTGAAGAAAATTATGTTACATGTAATAAATAGAATATTAACAAATAATAATGTGCAAATACATGTAACATAATTTTCTTCAGGTTCGAAATATGTTGAAACCAGATATAGATGAAAACGAATCTAGCATTTCAATATTGTGTCCATGTTTTATTTCCATGTTTGTGACGAAAGATGGGTCCGATTTTCAATGTCCTGCTACATGATTTCGCCCGTTAGGTATAACTGGACGCGTTGTGTAGGTTTTTGTGGCTACAGTGACGCCTCGGATACGTCTCGTCTGGAAAGAGCATTTATCAACAAGTTTAGGAATGCTGGTGTATGGCTTGGTGGACAACGATAGCTCGAGCACTTGGGAAGGATCAACGGAGAGACCTTGGATTATACAAATTAGTTGCCATGCAGGACAACCATCGCATTTCTCGACTGGATTTTGCGTTAGGTATTACGACAAAGCGACCGGATGAAATGATTATAATTGCGATAAAATACGAAAATGCATGTGCGAAAACAAGGCACCATGAGATGCGTTAGATTAGACGAATATGCTTTAGATTAAATGGTAAATCAATCCCCGCCACAAAGTTTTCACTTTCTTTCGTCCTTTCGTCTACAACAAAGTCGTGTCCGCACCATATCTTTGGAACCCTCGAACGATTACCGCGAATCTCTATTGATGCTTTATTCACAACAGGTTGCGTACATTATATATACGAGGTACTTTCTAAAAGTTCTGACAATGTGTTTGTAACTTATCAAATATGCACTAAGTAATACTTAGAACATATTAAGGTTTTGTTGGATTTGTTTCGGGCCCAATAAGGGTAATCCCATTTATTCTCCTCGTCTATTGATTTTATTATGGGGGTGTACATAAAGTGTTCCCATGTTTTTATTAAAAGTGTCTAGGTTTTCTTGTATGCCTTGCATTCGTTGTACATTTTATGTAGTTCCAATCTGCTCTCAAACTTAATCTTGAATGAGGTAAAATAATGTAATTCATTTTTATATTTATTTTTAAATATTATGTTGTTTTCCATACAGAAAGATATGTGATAAGATAGGGTCATATCTGGTAAACAGTGGGACAGGGGATGTTTAATTTTCTTGGTCGGTAGTGTGTTGGGCACTTCTTCGTTTTAAGTTTTCTGACAGCAAAAACTAGGCATTATAGTCCTTTTGCTGTGGAAACTGGGTCATTCAGCTAGTTATAATTTATTTTACTTTTCCACAACTTGGACTTGGGTGGATCTGCGCTTGTTTATTTGGGCATTGTGTCTTTATGTGTTTATGTTTCCTGTGCTCGGTTGGTTCAGTTGGGCACTGTGTTTTGTGTGTTTTTAATGTTTTCTGTGCTCGGCTGGTTAAGTTGAGTGCTGCCTTCCCTGTCTGACTTAATATAATCTTTTTTCTTTCAAAATACACATGAATGCGTTGGTTTTATTTATCCCTCCATTTGCATGGTTTGTGCCGCAATTTTGTTTTATTTGATTCCTGAAAATTTGCGTATGTAATGGCTTTCCCCACAAAGATGATATATTGTTTCTAATGATGCATTGCAAAAGTTGCACAGGCTAGACTCAATTCGTTTGAATTTAAATAAATATTTCTATGAATAAATTTATATTGGAAAGTTTGAATTTTGCTATCCTTTGACACAACATACCCTCTCAATTGCCAGGTTAACACGTCTTGTCCGGGTACAATGGGTGATTTTGGCTGCGTGTACTATAGTCTGGTATTGGTCAATTATCTGTGCATGTCTGGTTTCTCTACACACCAAAATACAATTTAGCGTTCATAATAAAAGTAAAATTGACCTAGCGTTGGTCCGATCACAGTTAAATACTATGGCGGTCTCAAGTTGAACTATGGCGGCCACAGTTAGCGCCAATCACTAGTCAACAAGCAGTTCTACATATTATATCGGTGTGGACATACCAAGTGGTATAAGGCGTATTTTTGGGTAAGAACGTAAGTAAAAACCTGTCAACACAAAGTTAAAAACAACCATGAGTTTTCTATTCATTGACCGATTTTAACGTCCCTCAAATATGGTATAGTATAATCCCTGATGTGACTTAAATGTTTCAACAAAAGGTCGGAGTTATTGCTTGAAACCGACTCAACTGCCTGGATATATATAGCCTATATAGCCTATTCTCCCTATGCTACCTGCGCTTTGATTAATATGAGTAAACATTTATTATTTATTTTATTTATTTATTATACCATAGTTATATAGCACTTTTATCATGTAATTACACGTTCAAAAGTGCTGAACAGTCACTTTTAAGACATAATATGACATAGATATATGCATGCAAACACAGCAACAAGTGTATATATATATTTATGCCAACCTACTCACTTTCACCCAAAAACATTGTAACTGATAATACACATAGGTGGTGCTCTGTTTGATGATGGATGAAATATAATTAACTCAGTATTGATTGAAATTTTGTCATTTATTTTTACAGCTAAATGACATCTGTATTTGTAATAAATAAATAACTCTGACTCTTGTATCAAATTTTCAAGCACATGCTCTTCATCAGGAATTTTTAATTACTTCTTCTTATTTTTAAGTCACATCCATCTTGTTTATATTATAATGTTGTTATGACGTGACGTCATTTCCTGTATCATGACGTTCCAAATGACGTCACGTCATTTCCCGTATTTTTTACATACATTTTATATCTCGCATACATACAACAACATACAAATTATACCTATACATATATACTTAGCATATAGTACTAATCAAAATATCCTACATATATACATTCACACACTTTTGTACTTTTATTATTATCAAGACAAACTCACTTTAATGGCATATACAGACTCACATTTACTTATGCACCTTAACTCTCATACTACTGCACAAGCATACACATACAGCTTCCGGTCCATACTCCCACATCTTTTACAAGATATTCAACTTTCCACCCACATATATACATACATATACCCCAGTCAACTTTCTCACATATGTACATAATTATACTGGAAACATTATTTTTTATATACTTACATTTCACATAATAATCCCTAGCAAATGTATTTCATTTCAATTTACAATGTCTTATTGTCTATCAAAAATTCTGCTTGATTCTTTTTCACAACCAATCAATATGGAGTACTGAATGAGTCTTATTATACAAAAATTTCTGTCATATAATTATGTATCTCCATTATTCAAGTAGTAGCACGAAAACGTATCATTGAATTCAACTGTTAATTGCATACATTGAAATGCAGATTTTATGAATTGTAACCACGCACGTTACACCCATCTGGAGTCATTGTACCTAACCTTTTTATCCATTGATCTTCTACCAACTGTCTATATGTCCTACCTTCAGTGTGTATTCTCTGCAGAATTGTTACCGCCAAATCATCTTCCTTGTGATTACTGAAATGTCTCATAATCGGTTTCTCATGTTGGTACCGAATATCCCTCCGATGTTCATCAATTCTCTCTCTGAGCTTCCTTTCTGTTTCACTCACATATACTGTTTGGGAACATCGTTTACATATCAATGCGTATACTAAATTTCGATCCGAGCACTTCTGGAAATTTGCAGTTTTGTAACTCATACCTTGGTATACGTCGGTTATTTCTTCCTCTGTAATAATTCTACATATTCTGCATTCACATTTACTTTTCTCTTCCATACTGTTTACTATTGTGTTGGCCTTTCTGTGCACTAGCGTATCAGCCAAATTTTTATCCCTTCTATATGCAAGCATTGGTGGTTCATTGAAAATGCTGGTCATCCTATCTGATTTATGCAACACTGGTAGATGTCTGTGGAGTATTTTATGTATATCTGGTAATTGTTTCGAGAATGTAAGTACTATCGGAACTCTCTCTGTTTCCTTCTTTGTTGTTTTCTGTAGTAACGTATTTCGGTCTAACTTATCTACTTTCCCTAGCTGTTGTTCTATCTTTCTACCACTATATCCCCTTCTTCTCAGCTGTGTCTTAAGTTCTTGCCTGTGTTTATCATAGTCCTCGTTCTTTTCACAAATCCGTTTAAGTCTCAAACCTAGTCCATATGCAAGCCCATTTTTTGTACTTGGTGGATGGCATGAACTACTGTGTAAGTATATTTGTTTGTCTGATGGTTTCTTGTATAAACTTGTAAATATACTCCCGTTCTCTACAGTGACCATTGTGTCTAAAAATTCAATATTGGTTTTACTATATCTAAGCTCTATTTTAATATTCTTGTGTATATTATTGGCATACTCGGCAAACTTTTCTAATGATTGTACTGAACCGAAGTCCGAAACCATCATCTTTATATCTTTTGTAGAAATACGGTTTATCTGAATATGACATAAGTTGTTCGTCCCACTTTCGCATGTAGCAGCACGCGTAATTTCTTCCCAACTTTGACCCAATGGCCACCCCT
The DNA here is from genome assembly GCA_947247005.1 of Spisula solida. NCBI lineage: Eukaryota > Metazoa > Mollusca > Bivalvia > Venerida > Mactridae > Spisula > Spisula solida. The sequence continues at coordinate 35,127,915 of OX365947.1, read as the reverse complement.
TCTGTTTGCAAATAGTGTTTTTTACCCAGATTGAAGTTATTATTCTCTAAGACCACTTCCACCATTTCCATCACATATTCTGTACGTACTATAGGGTTACTACGCATAGACAAAGCCTCTTTACATGCTAAAAGACCTTCTTCCTTTGGAACCGAGGGATATAATTTGGTTACATCAAAGCAGAACAGTATTGCATTTTCTGGCACGTTCCCTTTTATATATTGGATTTTGTTTAAGAAATCTGTTGTGTCTCATATATAGCTTGGCGAAGTAATCACATATTCATTGAGTTCATGTTCCGCCAACTCTGCCAATTTCTCAGTAGGGCTATTTATACCGTTCACTATAGTTCTCATTGGATTGCCTGCCTTATGTAGTTTAGGGTTTCCTTTCAAATTACCTCCTGTTGGGTACCTGGGCATTAGATACGTCCTTAGATCTTTCACAATGACACCATCCTTATGCATCCTGTCCACCAACTTTTTTACTATTTTTGTGGAATTCAATGTTATGTCTTTGTCAGTCTCTGTATATGAGTTACTTCCATCCATTTCTGTTTCAAGCCCACGGATGTATTCGACTTTGTCTAGCACAACTATCCCTGAGCCCTTATCTGCTGGCCTAATGACAATGTTTTGATTATGCAGCAATGAATGAAATGCCTCCTGTTCCTCCTTTGTCAGGGTTAATTTACCTTTCTTCCTCAGATTTCCTACAATATCATTCTTCACCAGCTCGACATATAAATCTAACCATGCATCCCGGCCTTTATTGGGCGTGAAGTAGCTTTTCTTTGGAATACAAAAATCACTCCGATTTTCAGACGTGTCACAATCATTCTCTTTATCATAGAAATACTCACGTAACCTCATGCGCCTCTCCCAGTCTGCTAAATCAGATAACAGCTTTATTTTATTAACTTGTTTATTATCAGGGATGAATTTAAGTCCACGCGATAAAAGACTAATCTCACCTTCTGTCAACTATGTTGAAGATTTATTTGTAACTACATCATCACCGAATCTCTTACTTTCAATTGTTCCTCCTTGACTGTGCTCTCCTTTACTTCGTTGTTTATGAATGGTTCTATGAGAACATGACTTCCTCCCACTATTTCCCCTACTTGTATTTTTTCTAGAATTGCTATGTTTACTTTTACTAGCCTTTTCCATCCTGATTCCATATTCCTTTTCTGAAGATGTTGCCCTTCCTTCTGTACTAGTCATTTCATCTTTACCACTAGCCGCTCTCTTTTGTTTATGTTCTCCGGTTCTATGTCTAATATCAATTCCATCTGTACCTTTGGTACATTCAAACCAATCTATTAATTCCACTCCTGCATCCTCTCTTACATCAGGGTCTAAATTTCCTACCATTTCTACCAAATTGAAATGATTTTCCTTGTACTTTACATATAATGACTGGTTATATGGTCTTAAATCACTCTCACTATCCCTCATGGTAAAATTGTTCCATTGGCTGTTTACGTTATTACTATCCAGAACTTTCACATTAATTCTATATCGCACTGAAGCCCCGTATATCTCTGCCTCTGTGGCCCAGGATTCATATCTGCCATTTGTAAGTGATTGTTGTTTCAAATGATTTATAATTGGACCATCCACTAGAGTTTTGAATTTATCCAAGTTACTGTACATATAGGAAACAATCTCTGACCGTACCTTTTTGTGTTCATCTTCAGTTCCGTATAAGAACATGCTTAAGCATCTATAAAAACAGTTACCGTCTCCTTTCATTCTCCGTTCTATTCCATCATCTGTTTCTCTGAAGATCTTATTTATTTTCTTAGATTTCACTTGCTGCATTCTCTGAGTCTCTTTCTTTTCACAGATGTCTGTTTCATCAAGTTCTTTTGTACTAAACAATGAGCCCAGATCTAACACCCTTTCTGTCAGAACGTCCATTTTCCTCTCACACGCCTGTTTAGTAACTTCCATAATTTTTAACGACATGTCACATTTAATTCTTTCACACTTGATCTTCAGATCGTTGTCCATCTCTATATTTGGCTGCCAATTCCACTTGAATCCATTTGGTATTATATTATGTTTTAAGCATTTGCTTAAAACATCATTATGTGAAACATACCTAGCTCGCTTCTCCTTTGTTCTTCTTAAATATAAGTAATCATCCATAATTCCAGGAGTCTTGATCACTATAAATTTTGTATTGTCTCTCAATAGGAAAGAATATAATTATGATAAATAAATAACTCTGACTCTTGTATCAAATTTTCAAGCACATGCTCTTCATCAGGAATTACTTCTTCTTATTTTAAAGTCACATCCATAACATAACATACAAATAAAAATGTATTTTATGTGCAGATTCCATAACATACAAATGAAACAATACATATAACTAAAGTATTAATATTTGAAAAACATCAAAGATGGGTAAACTACAAAATTATTGAAAAACATCAAAGATGGGTAAAATACAAAGTTATGCCAATATTGAAAAACATCAAAGATGGGTAAAATACAAAATTATGCCAATATTGAAAAACATCAAACATGGGTAAAATACAAAATTATGCCAATATTGAAAAACATCAAAGATGGGTAAAATACAAAATTATACCAATATTGAAAAACATCAAAGATGGGTAAAATACAAAATTATACAAAATTATGCCTATTAATATTTGAAAACATCAAAGATGGGTAAAACACCAAATGAATCAAATACAAAATTATGCAAATCAAAGATGAGTAAAATACTAAATTATGCAAATACAAATTATGTCATATCATAATTTTACCACTTATATCTATATTTATACAAACATATACACAAAACGTATACACTGCTTTAGGGTGGGATGGTGGGTTTTCCTTTTCGTTCGCAGAGCGTGTAAAACCAGAACGAGGCTCAACATTGCGGTTAACGCTAAAAGCCTGTTCTGTAATCTGCACGATCCGTGCCGTTTTTAAACAAAAATTATTTGGCTTGTATTTGTCATAAATTTATTTATTCTGAATAAATTAATATGTATGCCAACCTACTAACTTTCACCCAAAAACATTGTAACTGATAATACACATAGGTGGTGCTCTGTTTGATGATGGATGAAATATAATTAACTCAGTATTGATTGAAATTTTGTCATTTATTTTTACAGCTAAATGACATCTGTATTTGTAACATACAAATGAAACAATACTTAGAAAGAACTAAAGTATTAATATTTGAAAAACATCAAAGATGGGTAAAATACAAAATTATGCCACAAATTGTGTACATGTACTGAGTCTAAATCATGGACACAATACACATATACATACGAGGGGTGATCAATATATTCGTGGACTTTCCGTCTGACTTTTGTTATATTGATCCTAGAGTAATGAAATTACCAGGTCATGCAGATCTATTAATTATCTATCGTTTTAATTATTTTTGTTATTGTGACGTCACAATTTACCTGATGACGTCACTTATCATGACCCGTGTGCAGCACGCGCCGTCGAGCATGTCGGACAATACATAATCACAGAGCAACGGCATGTCAGTAAAAATTACGTCAATCTTGGAAAATCCTTCTGATATCTCAAGATGACATAACCAAAATGTAGGGGGATGCTTTGCGCCACATATTATGATTATATCGTATATGCGATTGTAGGTACCCTGTCAAGCAGATGCATTGATAAAATAAGGCAAAACGGAAGAGTTATCACCATGGTAGGGACACTCTCCTCTATTTTCTGTGAAATGAGAGGCATATTTCTTAACCATATATTACTGGCGAAAACTGCGATCAGTATTGACTACGAATATATAAACCTTTGAATCCAGCTACAAGGGTTTTTTCGAAATTGCGCCCCAAACTTGCTAGGTGGTGCTTTTTTCTCCATCGGGATACGACCGCGTTAAGCCAATCGTCTTTTGTAGAGTCTTATGTCCAACAACGCATCAAAACTCTGGTATTTTCCATCTTACATTTGAGAGGTGATTATTTATTACTTATTTCTGTCTTAAAAGTAAAACGATCGTCCATCTGGGACCAGATATGAGTCCAAAAAGGAGCTATGTACGCTTAAAACGGGAGCGCATAGAGTAGCGTCACGTGACGGCCTACGTCACGCGCTCATTGGGTGAATGCAATTATGTAATAGGTGCATTCTGTGGAAAGGGTCTTACTCTAAATGATAATACATTGTTTTGGAGTCTAACTGGCAATATAAACTTGATAGATGAAAAGTCCACGAATATATTGATCACCCCTCGTACATACACATACACACACATACAAACATATATATACATATACATACATACCGTCGGCTTGTTCTAATAGTGATCAAAGTGCCAAAATCATGTTTTGGAGAAAATTAGGTTTGAACATTTGACTTTGTCAAATATCTTCATGTCAACCGATTTTAAAATTTTAAAAACGTAGATATAGTACTATGGCTTCATTCGTCCCATTACATTCATTATGCTGCCTTAAAATTGACGTAGAAACGTCCGTTTTGAAAAAGTGTGCTATCCCGAAATTGGACATTAAGCAACTTTTGATTTATTAGTTGCACACCTGAAGTTTGGACTAAATATTACCGAAATAATGCGGTTTCATTGGTTGATCTGGACATTGGATCATATAAGAACGACTGGTAGAGGACAATGAGCAACTTAACATTGAACTTTTCAGTTAATCACGTGACAAAATAAAGGACGACAATTGGTCAACATTTTTTTTTTTAGTTTAAGTTGCTCTTAGAGTATCCAATCTCCGGGACATTCAGCAACATGCACGCTACGTAGTGGTTCAAACACTGGACTTTGAGCAATACATTACTGACAAAAAGCACTTTGCACTTGAAATTATGACGTACTTTTTCACAGGACATTGAGCAATGTCAAATTAGACAGAAATGGCAAAAATCTCATTTTTTTCAAAAATGGACATTGGAGACTATTAGAGCCAGCCGACGATACACATAGTGCACTTGCTATTACTATGTAATCTGTGCTAAAAAAATAAAGGTTATGTTCTGTTCTGTTCTGTTCATAATAAATACATATATATACACACATACGCATACACATACACACATACACACATACACACATATATATATACATATATATATATTAAAGTTTAAGGATGAAATATGAATTTTCAGCGGACAACTTGTAATTAAAATATACTAATACTTCTGTTTCATATAAATATAAATGTGCAACAATATATACAGAGAGTGTATATACATGTAAACATAATATAAATGACACAAAGAAAAACCCTCCCCCAATAACCCCCTAAAAATTGGTGTTTCAAGAGCAGCGTCCAAAGGAATAGTGATACTTCCTTTAAGGAGACAGGAGACCCCAACGAAAAAGGAGATTTCCTGACGAAAAGGAAATTCCTCCAATTACTGACAATGACACTGCTGGTGTTCGATCACAATTCAAGACGTTTTTATGACTTATTTCCGCTGCGCAGTGCGCCGGATTCATCGTATGACCACTCCTGGATATGTTATGCATTAAAGTTAGTCAAATGAGTCAACACATCTCATTGAAAATCAACAATCTCTCTTTTACGACGAGATTATGCACCACATATATAACTTAAGAGACTGTTTACTGTTGTACTAGTGTTTCAAGAACAGCGTCACAAACCACTGCTACGAGAAACCGTCTCCAAAGGTATAAATGTACTACCTTTTAGGAGACACTTAAGAAGTCAAACTAATAATCAGCCAGAATATGCTTTTGTAAAACAGTGCGTTTTTAGCGCTTTTTTGAATGACGGTAGTGTTTTACTATCTCTGAGTGCTGTTGGCAGTGCATTCTAGAGCTTCGGTGCTGCAGCCGCATGAAACATCGATCGCCGTACGATACCGTCCTCAATTTCGACACAACTAGAAGAATAGAGTCATTTTGTGACCTAAGCTGTCTTTGTGGAGTATATATTTCCAACATACTTCTGATGTAGCCTAGGGACTTTCCATGTAGTGCTTTGTAAACATGAGCCAAGACCTTGTACTCCACTCTGTATTGTACAGGTAACCAGTGCGATGAGGCGGGCAGCTGTATTTTGTATATTAGTTCAGAATGTTTTTTGGGGAGCCGCACAGTTTTTGTTGCATCAACAGTCAACTATTGTCTGATTTGACCTATTTGTCGGATCTGCATGAAACAAGACCTGGAGACAGACTTTACATGTTTATCCATGTTCAGGTGTGAATCTAACATGGCACCAAGGTTTCTCACCGCAGATGATGTTCTGATCACAGCGTCACCAAATTTCACCGTGATACTCTCGGAAGCACTGGTATTACGTTTCGGTACACACAGGATTACCTCTGTTTTGTCGGCATTAAGTTTCGACAGATTGTTCTTCTTTCAGAGCAAGATATCCTTCAGACATGCTTCAATTCGTTACAGTGTCTCATCGCGTGAAACGCAATCCTTCGGTTTGAATGCCATATACAACTGGGAGTCATCAGCGTAGAAATGATGTTGCAGTTGATGCTTTCTGTAGATTGCAACCACTGGTTTTGTATACATGATGTAGTTTTTGGGACCAAACACAGAACCTTGAGGTACGCTATAATTCAGCAGTACTGGTTTCGAAAGTTCACCATCAATACAAACAGTCTGGTAACGGTCACACAGATAGGGTTTTATCCACTCCAATGGTTTGCCTGCTATACCAAAATGATCTTCAAGTCGGCGTAGGAGGGTGGTGTGATCAATGGTGTCAAATGCTGCGGATAAATCAAGCATGACGAGGACAGTAGCTTCATTCTGGTCTAGAGAACAAAGGATGTCATTTTGCACACGAAGTAAAGCAGTTTCGGTAGAATGGAATTTTCTATATGCTGACTGGCGCTCTTCGTGGAGATTATACAGTGTTAACATGAGTACACAGCAAGTCTATAATATATTCGCAGCTCACTGCTATCTAAAGTTCGTGCGATCTTGATAAACAAACATAGGTTATTCCGAACTCTAAAGCCAGGAACATATATCCAAGGATAATTCAACACGGTATGTTTACATTTGTTGTTGGCTCTTATTGTGCTTTTATAAACTTTTATTCCATCATAGTTGAGATGATGTAAGGTAGCGAACTCAATTATGTTGGTTTTTATTTTAACAATTCCATTCGTAGTGTGTATGTTATTGTAGACTAATGGCTACATTTAGAAGAAACTAATTCACCTTTTGTTCAATTACTGTTCAGAAACAGAATTGTGTGTGCATTTATTAATAGGGCGTGCATTCGGATCATGAAAAAAACATACATTACATAACTAAATGATATACGACTTAACACATTATTTTTTACAATTCATAGACTCAAACTGAGACAAACTTGTACAACGAACATTGGTTTTCTATCATGAAGCCCGAGATGACTTGATAACGATACACAAAGAAGCTTGATCATACGGAATTAATATTTCAAAGGTTAAACTTTATCAAACAACAACGTTACATTGGAAAAAGTTAAAACTTTGTTATATACACCGTATGCATAAACAGGCATCATTCGTTTTAGTTTAATCGTACCAAACGTCATCCAAACTTCTTGCTATTCCAAACTAACGAAAGTCGGTCATCGCATCTCGCATCTAGTTAAGGATTCACTAGCTATGATTGTGGTCAACCTCTTCCTAGTTGAATTGTTTTTACCAAAAATTGTTATATACATGTAATTATCGGTACTAAAACAAGCAACACATGTATTTAGACGGCAGGGGAAAGTCGGTCAGACGACTATTACTTAGTATACTAAATTACTAATTATATGAACATGCTTATCAATCGATGAGTGAATTGACAGATGTCTGATAAAGCATTTGTACTTACGACGTCCGTGTATAACGAATGTAACCTCAGACAACTCTCTGGATCAAATAGATTCTGAAGATACACTCGAAGACTTAAAAACGCCTCACCTGACTTTAAACTCAAATGTCGCTAAAATGGTTATTTATTTTATTGAAAAATAATTTTACGTGAGATAACGTTTTATTCCAAACTCAATTGATTTACATGTAGGAAACATTAATTAACGAACACGTAAAATAATTTTTCAATGCAATAAATAATGTTAGCGATATTTTAAGGTCCTCGAGTGCATAGATTATGTAGTTAATCAACATTATCTCAATCTAGTCGGTAGCCATGCTAATATGCTGATGCTGTGTACTGAGAGGTTGTAATATAAATTCACAGAGAGGAGAAATTCACCAACCACGTTTGAATTCATAAACATAAGCAATTGATGCTTATTTTAAATATGTGTTACTATTAAAATGGCAGATTAGAAGTCATTGACAATGACGTAGGCCGTCTACATGTAGAGCTACATATTTTACTGGAATTCTTCAGACAGCAATTCTAATGCCTTTTCTTGGCTGTTAGAATTATGCAACAGTAACTGTTACTGCTAATCAAACAAGGGTGTTAATTGCTCTACACAGCGGATAAAGATAACACTCTGATCAAAATATGTACTGGTCAGTTCACTTTTCATGTTTTCAGGGTATTTCTTAGTCTTGCTACCCGACTATATAATATATTTGTTTTAATCAACTATCATAACTTCAATTTTCAATTTTAGATATATTGTAGTTTGGGCTTGATTATCTACGTTTGAGGGTGCAAACGAAAATAATTTCCGGAAATAAGAGTTGACTGATGATTGTCTCCTTTATTTAAACATAGGGTCTGTATAGACAGACTAGTAAAGACCGATGTTTGAGTGTACAAAGGGAAATAATTTCCGGAAATTAGAGTAGCTGATGAGTTGTCTCCTTTAATTAAACATAAGGTCTGTAAAGACAGTCTAGTACAGACCTATGTTTGAGGGTGCAAAGGGAAATAATTTCAGGAAAAAAGATAAGACTGATGAGTTGTCTCCTTTAATTAAACATAGGGTCTGTATAGACAGACAAGTATATCATCAACAGTTGGATCATGACCCAAACCCAATGATAAAAGCTAGCTAATGCTGAATGTAGAATCAATAGAAAACTTTAGAATCCTTCCTCAAAATTTAAATGTAATTCCTCAGGAACGTTCCGTGAGCGCCTCTTTGTCAAATTTCCAATAGCAAAGATGATTTTCTCAAAATCATGACTGTCAGGGGCGGGGCGTGTTACATGTGACATACTCATCGACATTGTACTCCTGTCAGGGGCGGAACGTGTGCATGTTACATACTCATGGTTCTCACACGTGAGTGATTGGCACCGCGATGGATCGCGGTGTCTGTATTGTAGGACTTTGTTATAATGAGCTGGAAGACAATTCCCCCGTGGTGAGCCTCAACTGGTATGAAGTTTATTGACAATTCCCCGTGTTGAGCCTCAATTTGTTTGAAGTTCATAAACAATTTCCCGTGTGGAGCCTCAATTTGTATGACAGCGAAATGTTTTGGCCATTTGTTTACCTTTAAATCAGAAAATAGTTCGTCGTTTATTTTCTTTATGCAGATTATTTAGGTAAAACAAACTCATGATAAATACATGTTTTGACAAGAAATCATTTTATAAACATTTCTGTTTAAAAACAATTATGTTATTAATGCTAATGAACTTCTACGCATTAGTGTTTACTAGCGTATTAATTTTTCTTTTATGTTGTTTACATCAAACGCGATGTCGTCATTTAATGAAACGATTTATTTCATTGGCTGGTTTTACCATGTGACCATGAACGGCGTTCGCTGATTTTTGGACGCCATATTGATTACAACGCAGTTTCAGAAACATTGCGACGCAATCTATACAGGGATGCCTTATTAGCATCGAAACCATAAGTGCCCAAAATCACACGAACCCCCATCGAATACCTGGTAATATTGACCTTTTAAATCGGTAAAATAATTGAATAAATCGGCACGCGCCGTCTCGATAACCTAATGGAAACAATCGTTATCCGTACTGTCCGGAACACGGATTTGAAAACAAACTTTCCCGTGGTATATTGACCAACATAATTATTGTAGATTATGTACACTGAAGAAATATATTGGGTTTTAATTTAGTAATGTTATAATTAGTTACTTATTTCGTTTTTGTTATTTTTGATATACATGTTGATCTATACGGTCATAATGCTTTTTGTAAATGTTGGAATAATATGATACATGAAATATACGTTTTATGTGTTTTAATTTCCATTTATCATTACAATGTATGTTAAAACAAGGTGATATTTGTAATTGCAAATTTTGTCAGTGATTGCAAAGACTATCAGGTCGAGGTCAAATTATGGATATGATCGTGTAGTTATTGTCTGTTTTAGGTACATCTTTGTATTTTATGACTATTATTGGTGTCAATCGCGAGATTAAGGTTCATTTTTCGTGCACATGCTATATATTTCATAGTGGTTTGACGTTTTCTTATATTTTTAAGAGCTGAAAGTGCGCACAAAATCTGTGCGCAAACTCCGGCCGTGTTTTGGTCTACTTGGTGTATGTCTGTAGTGGCTGGACCGTCAGAATTTAAAAGCAGCCACTTGCAGACAGCTTATCTGTCTATTTCAGAATGGTAAGAGTTGTTTTTAGGAAATATGCATCAATGAAGCCCGATTTTTTCTCCATTTAGTGGTAATCAGTGCAGTGCTATGGCCCTTATAGCATTGTTAGCTTTGTTTCAACGATCGCGCGATATTAACCATGTTTTTTACCTAAAGATGTTGATGGAATTTTGCACGAAGGAAATCGACTTTATGGACAAGTCAGTCACAATCTTGGACATATTCGTTATCTGAGTCATTCAGATTTAAGTTCCTTAATATTCAAAATGAAAATATATTTGTTATTATTCACTATAGCCAATATATTTTGAAAAATGCCACACCTGCTGTTTCTTATGAATATCAATTAGATATATGTCTTTACAGTTTTACATAATTTCTTTTACGGTGCCCGTTGATGCTTTGCATCAATGGTTATCTTGTCTAGGTTATCACGACCTCTTGTATTTTATTGCAGAACTGACAAAATGTTGATGAAGCTAGTCATCGCTTTGGTGCTCTTTGGTGAGTAGATCTTTATAATGTTGGATTACCATAGGTCACATGACCCTCTTGGTATAGGCATGTATTGTACAAAGTAATATCATGTAAACGTTGTAAATAAGGAAACGGTTTTTCCACAAACGGCATCCAATGCTATAGTGTACGCCGTATACATGCCATAAACGACTACGTCATTGTCACCATATCCTAACTGGACTGTTACTGAAATATACAAAAGTGCAGGGGTAAATTATTTTGAACCTTAGGATGCGGTTCTTGCTTTGAATATGCACAATGAAGTCAACTTTCTCTAGCAAATCGAGCATTTGTCAATCCTTTAGATTTCAGGTTGCATTAGATTTATTTCTGATTATGTCCGCTTATGAAATCATACAATCGGGGTTAGATACAGACATTGAGCTTAGTTCGCTCCCATTAGAAGGATTAGTAACCCTGATACATGTATGTATTTAAAGTAATGAAATGATGCCAAAAAGGCGCCTACATGGTGCACGATATTCACGAAAGGAAAAACCGGCGTCTTCCCCAGGCTAGTTATAAAAGTTCAAAGAAAAAAATGTATTTAATCTTCTATTCAGTGGTGGTTATGGGACAAGACTATAAATATGTGACAAAGGATTCAGGTTATTATGACCACCATAGAGGCTGGGAGGATTACGTAAGTTACAGAATTCATTCAGGCCCCGATCACTCGAAACATCTCAATCCGAGCTCAATCTCAAATCAAATTGTGTCGCCTATCGTTTGAGATATTGTACTCTAAATTGGTATAACAAAACAGAATCATTATTCTGAGTTTATTACAGTAAAATTTCCAGAGCTCGGGCTTCATATTTATCTCAAATTCAGTCTCTGATTTGAGCAAAATCTCAATTTGAGATGAGGTTTCTACTTGAGATGCTTCGGGAGATCGGGGCCAGGCCCACTTACAATAAACAATCGTGATGCTGGTCCATGCCCTTATGCTTACTATTACCCTTACATTCATGATTAATTATGTTGTATAGCACGGAGAATTTGACTTGATCATGATCGTTATGCATGAATATATTACTAGGTTCTTGCGTTGAATATATGAATTTCCGCAAGCAAATCCTGCACTATCGGTTCTTAAATTTGTGTTTGTAATACACGTCGTCTTCGTGATACTTTCCGCTTATAAAAATATTCAACCGGGATTATAAATATCGACGATGCATCAGCTTTTGAATTATGCTAATAGAAGGTCAAGAGTCATGTCAATTTCTCCGGACTATAGCTCAAATGATAATCCAGTCATTATTACGTCTAACAATCAATAAATGGCACAAAAACAACCCAGCGAGACACGACCATTAACCATATAGATCTAGAAAGTTATACCCATCCATACATCAGTGGTTAGAAAATTTCCATGACCAACATAATTATCACTCAGGTGAAGAAATACGCTGGTGAACGAGAATAATATATGGTTTGTTATCAGACACCAATTCAACATTAAACCTCAGTCGCGGTGATTCGCACTTTAAATTACCTAAAAAGTGAAATACCTTCCTCGTTTAATACTGGCGTTTACATCAACCCCAAATTTAAACAAGACCTTAGTGCCACCGAAAGTCACGACCGGCCTTGCAGAGGGCATGTAAGCACTTTTACAAAGAAAAGATAACACACATTATACACTTTCCTCTGTTCATGTGAATTTCGCAACGGCATTATTCAAACAATATGATGTCACACAGCTTTAAAATTATACTGACCTAGCGTCTTATTGGCTTAAATGCAAACAAAACACACCATCTCAATCATGCTGTCAGTTTAGTTGATCATTATGATATAATGATTTAACTGCTCAATAGGTCTAGCAGTTCAACTAGAACAAAACTTCAAAATTAATATACATGCAGAAACATAACTACTCACACGTTTGTATATACACATGTGTTATGTAAATCTTTAGATTTTGATTGTAATGTATGGCGACGCGCGTCGTCTTTTCGAATTGAAAATGGTCAAAGACATAGATTATGTATGTAACTATGTATGTATGTATTATCAGTGTGTATTTAGTCTACATAGTTGGTCTTGTGTAGACAGCCTCTGTGATATTTATAACAAGAACATGTGTGTGGATACAGTCTTCACACTTCGTAGTATCATGACCTTCAGTGGATCCCTATTATTTATAGATCAGCAGTTCCAAATTACCATGACTTTCTATTTTTAATGTAAAAAAACCTGGTGTACTTATTGTACTAAAACATATCTCTTTCAGGCCAGTTCTGCTGACGTCTATAATGCTCAAATATGTATGATACTTACCTCAGCAGTCCTTGCATGGGTGTGGAGCAAGTAGCAGTCCAAGTATGTCATTCTTTATATGCTTGTTATTTCAGCAGTCCTCAAGTATTTCAGGCTTTGTATATGTGTCCTTGAAACAGTCCAATGTGTGTGCCATTCTTTCTATATTTGTCATTGAAACAGCCCAATATGTATGTCATTCTTCGTATAGTGGTCCTTGAAACAATCCAATATGTATTTCATTCTTTGTATAGTGGTCCTTTAAAAAGTCCAATATATATGTCATTCTTTGTATATGTGGCCTTGCAAATTTCGAACTTTTGGCAAACATCGCATACATAAAACCTGTTTACCCGATTAATATGGCATTTGTGGGCACATAAATTGTATATACTTATTGCTCATTCATCGCGTCAACGATATATGTAAGTGATCACTCTCAAAAGCAATGCAAAACACATATAAAATAACAAATACTTACCCTACTCAAGTAGCACAAAATGCGTGTGTCTCTGCCTTCGACAAACAGAACTGCCTTACATACAGCGGGTTGTACAGTGTGATTGATAAATACTATAAAATTGAAGATCAAATTTCATATGCAACTGATTCACTATATAAGCAAGATTACACAGTTTATCAGGTAGCTTTTTGTAAATATCGAACCCTGCGGCAAATGTGGCGTCGCCATCATGCCATTGGGGCAACCACGAATATACAAACTTCTTTGGATTGTTGAATTTTCTACATTTGTCATCATGCTCATACATGTATAGTTCTTTTTAATTCCAGGTTTGATTGTCATATTGAAGTCATGATGTTCTTCACATCACACAGAAAAAGAACTGATTTGCAGTCGAAAACTTGTATATATTTTACTAGACAGTCTTTTTCAATTGTTTACAAGACTTAGTACTATATAGATGGCACAATCTATAAGCACTGCTGTAGGAACAGGAAGTTCTTCGCCTGATCAACTGTGTACATAAAGGATTGTTTGTTTCTGAATAAGAAATCTTGGAGACATTGGTGGATTCACTAAATATTTGGGATGGATAAAAATACATGTTTGACAACAAAAACAAAGTTCCATTTTATTACCCTTACTTGTAAGGCAACAACGCATGCTTTTACTGGACACATGGTGAAATAGCAGAACATTGACTTTATTATAAGTTAAGGAGGCGTTTCCTACAACTAGTGTATTAGAACAGAACAGAACTGTTCTGAACTAGTGTATTATTCCCCACTATAGCGAATATATAATCACGAAACGAACAAAACATGTTTTAAACTTTAAGAAGAAATGTATGAAAATATGTCTGAATGACCAAATATTATAAATAATAATTTCGCGATGACTGCGATGTGTTATAACACAGACACTACCACCTAATATATCGACAATTTCTGTTTTTACGGAAATACATTTTCATTACTTTCTCGATAACTGTATAGTCTATGTTATCTTAACGGTCAAAATTTTCGGAGATGCTTCTACGTATAACAATAACGAATACATAGCAATTTCATATGATTCAAGATTGTTTCACTGTTTATCAACATGTATCTTTGTTATAAAGGACCTTGAACATAATTTCTCAATGAAAAGCAATGCAATGATAATGTGTAGTTTTACTTATTTATCACATTTTTGTAATACACATGTATCTGTAGAATAAACATGTAGTAACTATTGTTCGTTATATTATACATTATGAATGAGCCGATCTCCAGGAAAACCTGATTTAGTAACATTATATACAGTAAAATCTCGTTATCCCGAGTGCCTATCGGGACAAGCCAAATGCTCGAGATAAGCCAGTTGCTCGACATATCCGAAGTCTATTAATTAATATACAACATAGAGCAAATTCACCGGGACTTTGAAATTAACTCGACATAGGCCGGATTCTCGTAATAACGATGCTCGTCTTATCGAGGTTTTACTGTAGTTATGCAGCCATTAATAAGGTTTAGACGTGTCTATTTTGCAATCACTGAGGTCGATTTTACATGTTTATTTCATGGCTACGGCAATTTACATTGATATTGACTGAGGCGGTGTGGCTAAATCCGATGCTAATTGATGGGGTGTGTCTTAATTTTCGAAGGAATGAGTGCAATTATTACAGTGCAGGATAATATTATTAACCATTTTGCTCAGGTAACACAATACACTTACATTATCATGGTTGAATCATATCCCATTGTTGGCGACTTACAACATACTCAAGTTCTGGTTCGACACTAGCTTGTGAAATGCTATTGTTGGGGTTAAAACATTTAAACTTATAAACGAAAAGTGCGAATTTTAGGAATCGGTTCATTAAAATATTATTTATTAATTTATATGAGATAAAATCACTTTGGTAGGCAAGAAGTTACCTGTAGTTTAATATATCATGATAAAAACATTGGATCGTGAGATCCTGGGACAAGCATTGCTCCTAAACTGTTCGCAAAATATTCAGATTCTAATGCGTGTACGATATACTATACATTATACTATATCAACATAATATTGACGTCCAAATAACTATGGTATATATGTGGTTTTAATTTGAGGTGGTACACATGCCCTTTATCTAACGATCGAATTTTCTCTGAAACACTTTAAAATGACAGAAAAGTATTTTACAACCACATTGAAATCGTATCAATGATTGTTTAGAGATGCACGGTTTTCAAATGACCTACCAATTTCTTGTGTTCGTTCTATTTATGTTTTGCATACACCAACAAAATTATTTATTTTATGATTTTTGTTATATTTTTGTAATAAATTACATCACAAAATGAACATTGTGCACCACCATTATTTTTTATTATCATTTATTTACTTTATATGCCCTCATTGTAACTAAATTTTATGTTTGTTCTTATTTATCACTGTCAAATCGAATTTTAAATTTCCGCGCATGCGCACTTGTAAGCGCGATACTCCTTAACACTCGAACATATCAAAATTTCGGATACATCTTTTATTAAAGACACACTATCTTAACTCTCCGGACAGCCCTCGTATGTTATACACAAATGTATGTATGATTGCAGGGTAATATACAAGTTAGTCGTGTGATTCACGTGTTCTTATTTAATACAATATGCTCAGTAGCTATAGTATATATTTGTTGCTCATTAATATACAGGTATATTTATACCAGTTTACGTACAACGGGTAGACCGCTCTCTGCGCTTCTTTGGTCATACTTAATAATTATACTTAAGTAGATCACATAGTACGTGTATTGCTTTGCTCATGTCGGTCAGTCTGTCGGTAGATCAATATGGTGTTCGTTCCAAAACCGGTCGGCCTGTCGCTAGATCAAAATGGTGTCTGTCTTAAAAACCCAAGAACGCTTGACAATAGGATTCTCAAAGTTTACATTGATGTTTTAACTTGGTGAAACTAGGTCATACAGCTGGGGCTTTCGGCTTTTTTATTGCTGAAACTAGGTCATTCAGGTGCAATTCACTTTTTAATACAGTAGTTCTTTTACCTTTTAGGACTTCGGACAGCTAAGACTAGGTGTTTCGGCCTTTTTGCTGTCGAAAAGTAGTTATTCAACGTGGGCAAACTAATTGTATGAAGTGGGTCATTCGGCTGGGGGCATTCAGCTTATTAGGTCTAGGTAGTTCAGCTTTTGTGCTCTGCTTGTTGGGGCTGGGTCATTTAACTTAGGCATTGAATCTAGGTAATCCGCCTGGGGCTTTCAGCGTTTTGTTGCTGAAACAAGGTCATACAGCTGAAACCTTGGCATTCAGTTTTTAATACTGTTATTGTTATTTTTTGGATTTTAGACAGCTAAAACTAGGTATTACAGCGGTCTAACTGTTGAAACTAGGTCATTCAGCTTAGTATTCAGCTTTTTGATTGTTAAAACTAGGTCATTCAGCTTTGCGACTGCTGGGACTTGGGCGAATCATTTTCGGTCGTGTGTCTGTCATTGTGCATTGTAGGGTTTTATAAAAGTTTTTGTGCTCGGCGGGTTGAGCTTAGTGTGGCCTTCCCTGTCCGACTAAATATTATCTTTTTGATTATCAAAAGTAGATGAGCACTCAATATTGATTTTCAGTGGCCTTGTATGAATAGACCAAATGGTTTCCGATCCATTACTCAAAAAAGGTTTGGCACACAGGATCTTCAAACTTTTAAGAGTAGATGGTAAACACAAATAGTTGACCCCAATTGATGTTGATAGCAGTACGTCAATGTCGCCATGACCTTAAACATTGTTTACAATTTGTTTGTTATGGGTTTATACGTGTCTTACAAACTACGTTCACGATTATACAATTGGACATTCTCCACATGATTGGACGACTGTAAAATGTTTTCTCTGTGTTCATATTTGAGTATGCATGTAGATTCTATCTTTTCTTTATGATTATCCGTATGTCATGCGTCATTCTTACCTTACATATCTTACATAATTGTGTATGTTTAGCTCACCTGTCAAAGTGACCACAGGTAACTGTATACATCATTGATAAGAGTAAAAAAATGTTTATAAACAAAATAATTTTATACTCTTTATCAATGATACAGTTACTTGTGAAGGTGACAAGGGAACTTTTGGGATCAATCTTTGTCCGTCGTCCATCCGTCGTCTGACCATAATTTGCTTGTGTAGACACTAGAGGTCACACTTTTTATATAATACTTATGAAACTCGGTGACAATGATCATCTCAACAAAATCTAGATTAAGTTCAAAATTGGACCATGTTGGATCAAAACTAGGTCACAGCCTCAAACCGCAGAAAACAGAAAAATCGCAGAATTAACCCGCTAAACAGTAATAGGTCCTGGATTTTATTCATTATGAAGGCTGGTACAAGTGTTAAGGTGAGCGATATAGGACCACTTTGTCCCTAATTCTATTGCTCAATATATCATTTTTTTATGTGCTCTGGTATATTAAGTGTAATAAAGTTATGTATTCAGGCACTTATTGCTTATTTTTGTTATAAAACATAACCCTTCGTATGCTTGTTTTTTTTACGTTTCTCTAGGATGCATGCCGTTGGATATCATACTTAATTAGGACCCCGCAAAACTTTAGGCGCCCTATAGTAATCACCTTGGTACTGTTTTACTAACATTGCGTAAATGTCGCGTAAGTTTACGCATATGTGTGTTTTACTAATCGATCGCAAGTTGTTGCATACATTTACGTAAAAATATTGAATATTGAACGTAGACCGGGCCACAATATTACCAATATAACGGGAACCAGAGTGAATAGATATACATAAAAGTTCGATAAGTTTTGATGATTAAACATGATTATATTACTAATCACGGTCTATAACAACAAGTGACGGTCAAAAATCAACAGTGCGTGGCAAAAACTCCTCACTACGTTCATATTTGCTATTTACGCTTACTTCGACCTTGCGTAGAATTACGCCAATACTTACGACAAAACATGAGAAAAAATATCTTAGTAAAACGCATTTGCGCAAATATTATCGACGTACGCAATATTTACGGAAGACTAGAGTTACGCTAGCGTAAATGCTTTGATAAAACAGTACCCTGGTTCGTCCGTCCGTCCAAATTTTTCATGTTTTACTCTTAAAAACTTGCAAACCGTTGTAGGTATCAACTTTAAAGTTCATGACAACAGAATGCTATGTTATGACAAGTTACATAACTCTAACTTTAATATTGGAAGACTTATGGCCCTTTGTAAATTTCAAATTTTCCTCATTTTCTTTTTTTTTAATTACTTGCATCGCGTTGAAGTCATTACCTACAAACATTACGCATAAGCTCACAACAATAGTACACTATTTTATGTCAAGTTACATAACTCTAGCTGCTATATTGGAAGAATTATGGCCCTTTGTTAAATTCCAATTTGGTACTTTTTCATCTATTTAACGTCATAACTTCAAAACCATAATACATATTCAAGTGAAGCTTGCTATAGTCCGCCCAGGATAATGTGATAGTTACAAACATTAATCGGTTTGGTCAACTGTGGCAAAATTGGTTTTACAAATCACTTAAACAGATACGGTCAGTGTCGTACTTAAAAAGCACTGATAATGATGCACATAATTGTAATCCACCTTAAAGTTTGTGGAATATATACCAAATCGTCCCGCCTTTCACATTATCCTGGGCGCACTAAATACTTATTGACAGTGATACTACACATATCTGTAGCAAAGAACAACTATTCTGGCTTTTATAAAATTTGACTAACTTTAACATTGTCTATGGTTCAAAAACCGTTCTAGATTTTGAAATGAAACTTGCTATACTTACAGGTATTGACTACGACAGTAATTACATGCTGTGGAGCATAAACAATAAAATACATATTTGTAGCAAAGGGCAACAACTCTAGCTTTAATAAATTTTGATTGATTCTTGTTTGCACACCAAACAAATATTTTAATGTAGTTCTGTTGTGTATATACACATCTTGCACTCCATATTTACCAATCGGGATGATGTAGGAACAGGGCAATGTCAATGAAACATGAAGGAAGTTTTAGAATTCAAATTTTAAAAGGAAATGCATTACTTTATTTATTTCAGGCTTCAAAATAAAAGAAATTGTGAGATACAAATTTATTATGGTGTCTATTAGTACAGAAAATTGCAACTAAGGTCACTTTTATTATGCAACCCCACTATACTTCTACAATTTTCTCCCCTCCTCTCCCGACATGCTACCACGGGGCCCTGGTCACGACTGTGATAATTCTAGTTAACTATTGATAATGTAACGCATACAAAATTTGTAACTTGAAATAATACAATGACTTCGATTAAATAGATGGATAAACTATACCTGCTTACAACTTATTAATATGTTACTATAACGACAATGTTCTTGTTGATTAATTGTTTCATCTTCCGCGTTCCATCTTCTATGGCCCTTTATATCTTCAGTTTGTATGTGGTGATGAAATACACCTCTCAACTGCTTGGTCTCGAAGGATATGTCTGTGGGCTAAACATTTTGTGCAGCTTTCAGATTGGGACATATTTGCAGTATATGGAATGATATCTGCTCCTCTGAAGCTCTATATACATTTATGTCCATAAGATGAAGAGCGGTACATTAAACGTGTAAATAAGTGTTTTCGGATACCACTAAATGTTATACGAGGGTACTACAGATACAAATTGACCCCGCTTACACTAAAAGTCTAACAAAACAAGAGTTGTTTCCCTTACATCATCAGCCTTCTGAGCACAATCTTTCTCTTTAGCTTACCTGTGAGCTTTTGTGATCGCTCTTAGTCCAGGATGTGAACATACTAAAGGACATACGTGGTCAGAATGTTCGTCACTATTAAATCTAGGTAGTTCTAAACTGGGTTATGTGGGGGTCCGAAGTAGGTCACTATCTCCAATCTTAGAAACAACTTGTGAACGTGTTTATTCAAATTATATATGTACTTATTTAATGCTAACTGATGAAATATGGAGTTCTATCAGTGAAATAAAACCTATATCAGTCACTGTTATCACCTACAATGTGACTGATCTAAGCTCCGCCCCTCACATGGACTACTTTATTTTACCAAAAACTCAACACTAAACTGTCCGTAACGTTTTTATTACTGAACAGAAACATGTCATGTAGGGGGTTCATTCTTAGTTAGAACATTTCCTTCAAGTCGGTGTATGCTTTGATGCAGATTTCTCAAAAAAGTTTTTTTCACATAATTATTCACAATAATCCAAGATGGCGGATTTTGAATTGAAAAATATGAATGGAAAAGCATATTCATTCGCAGCCTTGCCACAGTGGTAATTTGGCATAAATAGTACCAGTTTTGACACCAGATAAGCATTAAATAAATAGAATATTTGTTTGTTTTGGTTGAATATGGTTAATATCTCATGTTGAAGTGATAAATTTTATATTTTCAAGAGCGCGTAGCGAATTTTATCACTACACGATGAGATATAAACAATATTCATTCAAAACAAACAAATATTCTCCATTTATTGTTTAAAGTGGGTTATTCAGCTGGGGGCATTTAGCTTTTTGTAGCTAGCTATAAGGCATTAAACTTGTTGAAACTAGGTCATCCGGATGGGAATGGGACTTTTAGTTGTTTTTTCTTGCTGAAACTAGGTCATTCTGCTGAAGCCATGACATTCAGCTTTTTAATACAGTTTTCCTTCTTTATGACTTCTGATTGAAACTAGGTATTTCAGCCGTTTTATTGTTGAGTTTGTGTCATTCAGCTTGGGCATTTTCTTGGTGGGTGGTGTGTTGGGCACTTCTTCGTTTTAAGATTTCTGACAGCTAAAACTAGGCATTATAGTCATTTTGCTGTGGAAACTGGGTCATTCAGCTAGTAATAATTTATTATACTTTTCGACAGCTTGGACTTGGGCGGATCTGTGCTTGTTTAGTTGGGCATTGTGTCTTCATGTGTTTTATATTTCCTGTGCTCGGTTGGTTCAGTTGGGCATTGTGCTTTGTGTGTTTTTAATGTTTTGGGCATTGTGCCTTGTATGCTTATATGTTTCCTTGCGCGGCTGGTCAAGTTGAGTGCTGCGTTCCCTGTCCGGCTTAATAATAGCTTTGTGACCAGGTTAGAGACCACAATTATGGTCCGATCTTCATGAAACCTTGTTAGAATGTTTGTCGCTATACAATGTGCCTAGTCGTGTTAGGTTACCTGGTCAAATCTTTACCCAACCTTGTGAACAGGCTAGATACCACAATTATGGACCAACATTTATGAAACATGGTCAGAATGTTCGTCTTTATAACGTCTAGATCAAGCTAGAATTTGAGTCATGTGGTTCAAAATCTAGGTCACTGGGTGAAATCTTTGAAAAAGCTTGAGAACACATTAGAGGACACAATTATGGCCCCACCTTCATTAAAAATGATGGTCAGAATGTTAGTTTTTATAAAATCTAGGTCAGGTTTAAAACTAGGTCACTAGGTCAAATTATAGAAAAAGAATGTGAGCGCATTTGATGGCACAATTATCGTCTGATCTTCATTAAACTTTGTTAGAATGTTTGTTTCTATAAAATCTAGACCTAGGTTAAACAGTTCTATAGCTAGTATCTATCAGATGAACTTTTTTGAGCGATGTGCAACAGTCGTGGCCCATCTGCTGCTTTTTGGTATGTAGCAAAAGCAATATTTCTCAGGTAAGCGATATAGTGCAGAACAACAACTGAATATTAGCTGACTTGCACATATACATGTAAAGTAGAACCAAAGGAAGAATTGGTGTGTTCAGAAAACTACATCACCATTCCGTAACTCTCTTATAATTTATTACTGTAAGTTACATAATCGTTCAACTCATATACATGTACAGCTGAAATGATTATTCCGACATCTAAAAACACTGGTTGGATTACAGTATATACATTGGTAACAATGTTCATTGGGTGATGCTTTTTTTAAAAAAAATCTTAAGCAATAATTAAGAATCAACCACCGGCAAGATTGCAAAAGCTTATTAAAGAAAAAAGCTAATAACTTATCTATTTGTTTTCGCTTATAACAACAGCGGCGTTAAAGTACCATGTACCTGCACAGACACTGCGTGACAGAATCAAAGGGTATCTTAACCCTGCGTGACAGAATCAAAGGGTATCTTAACCCTATAACGTTTAAGCCGTCACCTAGTGGTATTGCTTTACATAACCACGTTAATTCTTGTCCACTACTCGACAGTGAGCCAGTGACGAGGACGATGGAGGCGTCTGTCTGATGTATCTGTAACAAATCTTATCCTCCTGCACGTGATGCTTACATCAAAATTGTCAACTGGGCACAATGTGACAAGTGCGCATACTGGGTGCATTTGGCTATTTGTAGTGAAACACGTGTTGTTGTGCGAAACACATCATTTGTCTGTCCACATTGCCAATAAAAACAAACTTCGTTGTATTTATAGGGATTCTAATCGAGATGCCGAAGGCATCTCGATTAAAATCCAAGACGGCATTGTACGTGTTGCGGGTTTTTAACCCATCCGAAATTTGGTCACCCCTGTTCGATTGAGATTTGTGTGTACAGGAAGTGTTTTTTCGGGGTACTCTGAAGACGTGAATGGAATTGGCAAACTCATTAAAAAAATATTTTTGTTGTTAATAAATTATCTTTTATTTTCTAATGATGTTTAAAAATGTTCCTTGAGATAACCGAAGGCCAGCTTACACAACATTAAACGCGATAGGGGAGGTAAGAATGCTAGCGCGCGAGATAAAGGCGGTCGGTTAGCATTTAGACTGTCCCTCGCAAACGGAAGAAGTTGTTTCATTCGACTGCTGTCAAGTAAGTACAGCCTACAATCGTTAAAATAACTGCTTATACGATTAAAGTACTTGTTTTAAACAAGGAAAACTGTCTTTTATACACATATTTGGCGTAGGTAAACAAAGAAATCAACTTTCGATGCTAATTTGCATCATAAAGTTTGATAAACGAAGCGTATCCAAATTTGTTCGTACCCAAATTGTCAACAACAAACAATCAACCATTTATTGTGAATTAATTATCAACAATCATTTTGTGTTAGATGACCATGTTAATTGATCTTATAATGTAGGACAACTGTCTACTGCTGGTTTGTCAATACAGATCTCCGTGAAAAAATATGAGAATTGACCAAAATACAAACAATGTAACTTTTCATGAGTGCTTTTATGATTATTTATAAGAAAGTTTTTTTGGAAAAAAAAGACATAACAAGACCGAAGAAGTGACAGATGTCCCAAGACCCTTTAAAGAACCCTCAGATCCAGTTAAGGTCTGTGTTGGTTGACCCGCGTTTAACAAAGTTTCTGTCGTGTTGATCGGTATTCATCTGTCGCTCTGCTGTGACTGTCCATTACAGTAGGTAGCTGCCATGTGACCTCCGGTGTGATGCCATCATAAGAGCTGTCATTGACCTAAGCGGTATCAACAATATTTTTAACCAATCGATTATCGATTCACATTTTAGAATATTCACCATATCGACATTACCGGTTAAAACCCGTTGTCTGGGATTACGGAATTAATTGAGCGATAATGTGCGAGATATTCTGAATGTACGTCAGGGGGGAAACTGATATAGCGTATAGAGCAACTAGGTACAAAAATCGCGATTATTTTAGCCAAAAGATAAGAATTTGAATAAAGTCTTACTTGAACACATTGACAACATTATTTTACGACCTCGCTGACAATATTTTTGCCTCAATAATATGTTTAAATTAACTTGAAAAATGCGTATATTTTCTCACCATCGGTATAGAGCTTTGAAAGCGACAGTGTAGAATAAAATGCAATATTTCAAATATTGAACATTTTTTCAGATAATTGATTAATTCTTGCTAAAGTTTATAAAATTAAGATGTTTAATGATAATGTGCAATAATTGTTTTATATGTTTTTCATGTTTAAACGTTGAAAAAGAAAAAATATACACTCCCGCTATACCGCTTATTGCTCGCTAACCCCCTGACCGTGAAATTCCGGATCCGGAAAATTGGGTTTTAATTACCGAGTAATGTCGATATCGAGAACCGATACATGGGTAAATGAATGGAACCACCGAAAATCCTCCTTTTCCTGCACAAAACAGTCCCTCTGTTAAAATGTAAGTTCACAAATTGTAAAAATGGGTCAAGTCTAAACTCTAACCAAAGGTGCTATCTCAAAGCTGAATATATATCCAACATGTACAGTGTAGAATGGCTAAAAAGGGATCATTGAATGAAAGGCCTGTTTCTTGTTCGTCTATTATAGGACTCCAACATTTTGCTAAGAAGGAGTCCTGGGACTCCTACTTCAAAATCCTACCGAGAACCCTGTCTATATGTGTAACTGTATAACGATGTATCGCCGATGCTTGTCTTCCTATATATTGGAATCATCGATATGCCTTGGGTCGTATCAATGACAGCTCTAGTCGTCATTCAAGAAAGCGCTAAAAACACACTGTTCTTAAAACCATATTCTGGCTCATTATCATTTTGATTCCTTAGGGGTCTCCTAAAAGGTAGTTCAGTTATAACTGCAGATACGGTTTGTCACTGACCATATCAACATTACAGGATAAAACCCGTTTTCCAGTATAACAGAATTAATTTAACAGCAATGTGCGAGAAATTCTGAATCTAATACTTTTTGACAGGGGGGTGGCTGCATTAAGCGAATAGAGCAACTAGGTACAATAATCGCGATTATTTTTGCAAAAAAGGAAGATTATGTGAAGTCTATATAGTTACATTGTGACTCACTGAACTTATGTAATGCTTAACTTTTACTCCGGCACTTGGGGTAATGTGCGTGTGGACTGGCCATACGGCTTACAAAGACGCATCGCCATCAACAGCCATTTCTCTGTAACTTGCATGTAGAATTTCATGGAACTTAATCAAAATAAATATGAACAACTATACAGTACTTTGATGATGCCTGCCAGGTGTTTTTCCTTTGACAGTCATTTACCTTGATTTATTAAATATTTCTGTCTGTCCTTCCGTCTGCAGCCATTTTTCTACTAACTGGTACATTTTTAAGCAACTTAAAATAAAAAAGTCATGATGCCCGTCAAGTTTGTTTAAGTTGGTCAATTTTCCTTAAGAGTTATTACCCTTGATTTACAGTATAATTCACTCTGACCGTCCATTCGCATTCCTTTCTTTGTAACTAGCTTGTAGAATTTCATGAAACATAAAATGAATATGAGCACCCAATTACTGTGATGACTGTCAAGTTATCATTATTGGTAAATTTTCCTTAGAGTTAGTGCCCTTGATTTGTTGAAAAATTTCATCCGCCAGTCCATTTGCATTCAGTTCTTTGTAATTAGCTGGAAGAATTTCATGTAACTTAAAATGAATATGAACACACATTCTGTGTGTCAATTTTCTTGAGTTGTCACCCTTGATTTATTGAAGAATTACCTCCGCCCGTCCTTTCTTAGTCATTTCTTTGTAACTAGCCGGTAAAATTACATGAAACTTAAAACGAAAATGAATGCTCACACTAAGATGATGCCAGTCAAGTTTTGTTATTGGACAATTTTCTTTAGAGTTATTGCCCTTGATTTAATGAATAATTCACTCTGCCCATCCATTCACATTCATTTCTTTGTAAATAGCTGGTATGATTTCATGAAACTTAAAATGAATAGGAACGCTCATACTGTGATGATGTCCGTCAAGTTTTTAGCTCACCTGAGCACTCGTGAACATGTTTTACCTAATCTACATGAAGCTTGGTCACAATGTTTGTCGCTTTGCAATCTAGGTAAAGTGCGTAACTAGGTCATCTGGGGTCAAAAACTAGGTCACCAGGTCACTGATTCTGCCTAAACTGCTGGTCATATGGTGAGCGCTTTAGAGCCAATGGTCCTCTTGTTGTATTAGTCAATTTTCCTTGAGTTATTAAAATTCTATCTGAATTTCATGAAATGTAAAATAAATACAAACTGTATGAACAACCATACTGTGAAGATGCCCCTCACTAATAACTGTAATGAGTTATTTTGATATAGTATCAATGGATGATAGAATCCCCTTTAGGCAATGCCTTAGTTCATATTAAGCATAGACATGTGCATGTGCCCACTAGTGTGTCCTCATCGAGATGCCACTGAACTATACACCACATACTAATTATCGTCGCACATTGTGTGTATTAACTTCGTTGATTTTAGTTAGACTATTGCTAGTTCTTGTATCACTAACTTGTATCGCTATTTGTTCAAAATGTATTTTTCTGTTTAATTCGTGTTAATTGTTTTTGAAATACCATTTTAAGTATACATTTTTATATCATTACATGTCATAAAAATAAGACAATTAGCACTATTTTCCAATATTTACGTAATATGAATTGAACTCTATTCTTGTGGGCCCAACTAACATACAAGCCTAAAGCCCTGTTCTCACTGTCCCGGTTCAGGTCCCGGTACGTCTCGGTAGAGGAAAGTCGGTATAGCGTGATGATCCGGGACATTTTTTGAACAAACTATCAGTTGCATTCTCACATTCGCGAAAAATTACCCAGGTGTACCCCCGGTTTGAAAGAATATTCAATCAGTTTCACGCCGGAGTAGCTAGGGTTATCGGTTAAGTGCGGTGTCGTTACGGTGAAGAGTGGTAGGGCCCGGTAAGGAACCGGTTTCCCTATTGTTGCCGGTGGTATGAAGGTGGCAGCCGGTAACGCCACGGCTGTTCACCAGTGAAGCCTGAGCGTCCGGGGCTATACCGTTCATTACCGGGGTCCAGACGGCTCTCTCCGCAGTCTATATCATACCCTGTGTGCTACGGTTTACCACGGTAGACAGAGAGGCGATAGGTCCTCATCCGTTGATCCCCTGATTAACGGAGTTCTCGATATCGCTCTCGTTTATCCCCGGTGTCTCCCGGTTGTATTAAACATTTTAAAACAACCGGGGCTGTTCGCCGGTGCATCACGGTTGCCTCCCGGTTGTTTACGGTGCCGCTACGGTTATCTCCCCGGTTAGACACGGTCCCCCCGGATTACGAACCGGGACTCGCCGAAACAGTAAGAACGGGGCTTTACAGCTACACGGATTTCAAGGGAAATCTTCCAACTGATACAGAGCAGTATCTTTGGCATTAAAAATGACATTTTATGTATTTTATCCATTCACTTCCGGCAAAATCTGCCAGTTAACGGGGTGCCGATTAAACTTAGCTATAATCGGTCACCTGGTCATGTGACTAGTGATAATCCGTCACCTTACCACGTGATCTGACGAACTTCTTCTTATATGAGAGTCGGCGGTTGCTATTCCGTGTCCGAGGATGAGGTTTTCCTATCCTAAAAGAGCTGGTGCTTGATCGGTTATTTTCTTCGACTTATCTGCGTCTACACGACGTCTATCAAGATGTCCGACGTCGTTGTTTATCGTGACGTCACGGAACGAACATGACGTTGCGCGCTAGTTAATGAAAGAGTAACAATATAGTCCCGAGTTTGATCCCCTTACTGAGCAGATTAAGTGACTGGATAAATGAAGTAAAAATTTATCCGGCTCGGCTGCGGAAATTATCGGATTCGCCTACGGCTCCCACTAACCTACTATTTCATAAACAGTTGCATATATCTTTGATTAGATAATAGATACTTTTTCTTCCGAAAACCCGCGGACCAGTTTTGACTTAGAACGCGTTCCTTTTTTTAAGTCTCTGTTTTGTTTACAGATTTTGTTTAACGTTCTCTTCATCTCGAGCATATGAAGTAAGTCATGTAATTGCACATGACGGCAGTGACGTCACGTCATGCAAGTATTCCATCTATGACGTCATGCAGATAAACAAGTAAAGTAAACTATCGTTCAGTTATGTGTTTGGCATTGTGTCGTGTAATTGTGGTATGTGATGTTTTATGTTTTCAGATCGGCTGGTTAAGTTTAGTGCCGCCTTCCCTGTCCGACTTTCTATTATCTTATTTCTTTAAGATTTATTTGCGGGTTTGAATCAATATAAAAAAACCTCAAATGCCGTGGTACCTAATCTAGGTTTTGACCTTTTATTCAACAACAGAAAACCGCTTGTTGTATGGTTAATTATATCCCCCGGCGAACTCGATGGATATAGTAATAGTATCCGTCCGTCCTTCCGTCCGTCTCATATTTTGTCCAGAGCATACCTCTAAAACTACCTCTATTTGAGGTACTGACTTGAAACTAGGTATATGAATAGATGGCAGTGCATTGACCAATAACACTAACTCTATATAGTCTAGTTTTGAAATTATCTCCCATTGTTAAATTTTAAGATAACCTAGCGTCCATAGCATGACTATTTGAAACTTAATATATGAATAGAGGGCAACTAGGAGAAGTGCAGTGACCAAAAACCATAAATCTATGTACATGTAGTCCTGTTTTGAAATTATCTTCCTGTGTTTAATTTTAAGACAACTTATTGTCCAGAGCAGAACTCGACAATTATTTAAGATATCGATTTCAAACTTTATATATGAATAGACGGCAATTAGGAGAAGTGCAGTGACTAAGAACCATACCTCCGTATGGCCCAGTTTTGAAATTATCTCCTGTTAAAAAAAATTATTGATCTGAAACTTATCTCCCTTATTTAAAATAAATGCCTGTCGAGTGCATAACTTTAAAGCCATGTAAGTTATTGACTTAAAACTTGATATGTAAATACGTGGCAACTAGGACAAGTGCAGTGACCAAGAACCATAACTCTTCATAGCCCAGTTTTAAAATTATTTCCCTTTGTTTTGTTTAATTTTAAAATATTTTTGTCCAGAGCATAATTTCATCAGTATTTGATTGATTGACTTGAAACTTTAAACAGATATGGAAGGCATCTAGGAAAAAAGAAACATAACTCATAACATAACATAGCTGGTACCAGTCTTGATTTATTTTCCATTAATCAAAGAAGTTATGATATTTCCCCTGATGTAATTTTATAATATTTTTCCTTCTATTGAGCATTGCCTGGTTCCGTTTTATTAATTGTCTCCCTTTTATTTAATTTTCCTAACATCTTTTTCCTTCTTCTTCTATCTAGTCTTGTTTCTATATAACACCCGTTAGTAGCAAACATTTACGGCGGGGATGGCCATGTGAAGATGGCTCTTGTTCCTATACGACATGTTGTAAAACAGCTAATTTATGATTTATGTAAGTAAACAAATACTTTATATATATAATGTCTATTTATAGGGATTATTATTCACCATCCGCCTAATCGTAAACACGGAGTGGGCAGGGTTATTGCGGACACATTTATTGTTTATTTTGACAACTAAAAACGGAAGACGTAGTTCAGTCAGAGTGTTTATCTGTGATTTTACTAAAACTTTCCGTCCGTGTTTGCTTATTGTTTCGCAATTGCAGTTGAAGCATGTACGCGTATATTAACCCGTGTCGGATTGATACGGAGTTATTCTATAACGATTCATGTCCCAGGTAAGTAATTTAGATATTTAACGCAATGCTGATTTTATTTACGACGTCTATATCATTCTGAAATGTACTTTTGTACTCAAATATTATGTAAATATTATGTAAATAACTAAATTCAATTATAAATGTAATTATTTTCTATGGTCGATGTCTGCTTTAACACTGTTGCTGAAAGTTAAAATAAATGCAACCTTTGTTCATGTTATCGTTGAAATTTGGTAACGCGGTTTGGTTTAATCAATTCATGAAATGCATAACCGTGTCGTTAATGTCACAAGATCTAGTTAAACGACAAAGCTGTGGAGAGATTTTATACAGTTATTTGAATCTTCCCTTCCAAGTCACATACCATCTTTCTCTATATAGTGGGTTATCATAAATGGTGGAGTTCATATGTGTTATCAACAATAGAAGAAACAACTAAAACAGTGTATGAGTGAACATGTCATTTAATTTTTTAAATGACGAATTTAGCAAACTGTTCTCTTATGCATCGTAGTTGCACTCTTCAATACATGTAGTATCGCACATCCAGTGAGAAGGAACTCCTAGTTAAACGGTTTTGTACTTTTTTAGTGTGCAATGGTCAATCTTGTTATACATAAGTTGAAACAGCAATAAGGTACAGATTCATCAGATGTATTAGACCGAGACTAGATACATGTAGGTTTAAAATTATTACTGTATAAGTTATAGTCTATACTGTGTGTTACAGCACGTTACAGTACGTTATCTTGATTCTGTATGTTACAGTAGCGTACGTCACTGTGTGACTGAACACTCATATAGTGGAGAGGATTTTGCAATAGTGAACAACAATCATAAAGAGGATATAAAACACTTGATAAGCGACATCATTCGGTTATCAACAGACGACGTTTGTAAATACAATATTTCCGATATTAAAGAGGAGTGTGCTGTTGGATTGAACAAACATGACGTGGATAATGAATTCAGGTGAATATGCTATTTGTTATACGTTTACTGTTATGTGCGGATATTTTCAGTATGTATGCTTTATAGACTGGCTTACAAAATATCATGTGATACTTCATTACATAAACGGTGTATTAGTATGCCATTTCTCAACATCTGTTTAGTAATATACATGTACAATGACAGATTCATCTAACCAGTTTTCATGGACTGTACCCTAATCCGTACTAACTTACATTTCAACATGGAGCTTGCTACTTCTCCACATGCATGTGGAGAAAAATTGAGTCCTCAACTGTTCTTGGACGTGTATCACCGGGAGTGTAACCTGGGCCGCCGGGTTACACATTCAGAGCACTAACCATCAGACCACAGCGGCGGTTATAAGCATTTAAGGACGAATTTCACAGTTCTTTCTACAGAGAGAAATTTTCATTTTGCTGTTTTAATACTTTGACGGGTAACACACAAAAATATGACATAAAAACCATAGGTCCCAATGCTAAATTTGAGTTATTTGTAAGCGAGGGAGACGACTCTGTTCCCAAATTACAGGAATCGGACTCAAACTTCATGCCCATGACAAGTAATCAGAAAAACAATTTTTACAATAATTATCGTTATGCTGATTCACATTAGTGTTTTAAACGCTAAAAACAGAATACGCCTCTTGTCTCTGTTGTCGTACAAGGGGTTAGGGAAGACTGCGTGTAGTATCATAGATATAATGATTTTGTTCAATCATACATTTATATTTATCTACTCTATCATTTTCGTATATAAACACAGCTTCTTGTCTGGACGACAATGACAACCTCAATAACATCAACGACAACGTCCGGCGAATAAACAATAAAATAGGCTGTATTACACAAAACAACTTACACACTCCTCTCGCAATCATTCTCACTCGATCGTTCGCACTCTCACACACCGATAGCAATCTCTCACTCGTTCAATCTCTATATATCACATGATTACATCTTAAATAAAATAGCATTACTAAACAATTCATTATAACCATTACTCTTTGAATACGTTGTAACACACTAATCACCAACTCGCTATAAATACAATAAATATACTTACAATGGATAGGCTCCAAATGACTCTCGCCCGACAATACTCAAATAAATTGCTCGGTGGTATTAAACTGCTGAAAGAAAGTGAACTATTAAAGTTGCGTTTCAAGTGCGAAGTAAAAAGGGGACGCTAGATTTAACAGCCGACCATCCGAAATACAGTACAGATAAACTAAATACAACGCAAGACCGAAAGACAAGCCAGAAATAAAGCAGAATATAAACGACCATATAAACCAATACCTTACTATTCGGATAGTCTACAATCGAGGACCCAAAATCGAGGACTTTTAGACTGCCTTATATCGAAAACATACGAGAGTTATATGCGTAATGTCATAGACGTATCAATAAAACAGTGCATCATTTTTGGGACGAACAAGACTTTTGTCTTAAACTAGAGTATTATGGTCTTATACTGATCGTTTTGTTATGCGGAGCAAAAGTTTTAAATGTCACAATATATGATACTCGTACACCGGTTATTGTCATCTTTAGCATCAATGAAACGAGAGAGAAAACAGACTTAAAACAATGTTTTCAGAATATCCGCAGAAATATAAGCATACACAACTGTGGCATTCGTCCTTAAAGGATACTATTTTAAAAGTGCGTTTAGACTTTAGTAATATCTTACAACATTTTATAAGATAAATATGCCGACTTACTGACCTAATCAGGATTATTTTGGAATTACTCATATCCTATTATAACTCAACAATGTAATAAACCTTGAGATGTAATATTGGTTTATTGGAGGAAACCTCGCCACTTACTAACTTGTAATGCTCCGTCTATATTCCACATGCATTTGACAACTTCTCCACATGTGGAGGACGGCATCGTAGCAGATTTTACGTATCGCCATTAACCTGATCGTCACGTGAAACGAACCCGATCACGCGGGGTCGGATTAGCATTTGAGCAGCATATTTGGTTGTTATAAACATGAGCAAATGACGAGAACTAGGCCTAACTTATTGGGAATACATGTATTAGTATGTCCGCTTGACGTGTTCTGGTTGTTAGGCATATTTGACAGTGTTCGTGAGCTCCACTTTATTGGTTTATTATCAAGAAAATAAATTAAAAAAGATTGCAAACATAATATCAATTTATTGTCATTTATATAACAACGTATAATGCCAACGTATGTCGAATGTAAATAGTTTGACAAACACACTGGTGTATTGCTAATACGACCGAATGAAGGTGGCTTCGCGTTGCATTTTTAATCCAGTTCGATTTGGATACAATTTTCAGCATACCTGTGCGGTGGTGTAAATTTTAACGAGTTGCCTAGAGACATTTCAGTTTTAATTTATTCGGTTGTGCGTGAGTGGGTTTATATTTTGGTATAGATAAATTAACTATTGACTGGGTTATGCTAGACTGTCAACATCTTACTGCTAATTTCTAGCACATAATTGTGTAGACGTATGTTTGTATAATGTAAATTACTTTCAGATGTAATACTAGCACCTCTATTTATTTCAGTGTTATTTCTGTTAGTGATATCATCACCGAACCTTTCATATGGACAAGAAGAACTAAGTAAGTTGGAACCAAAATACAAAGTCGAATTGGGTTAATCATTTCTAAAACATCTCGCACCTTCTAACTATAGTATAAGCAGGACTAGTGTTGGGAACACTTGAAGGTTTCATTTGTAATAATCACGACTGAATGTTCAGGAACTTACTCAATAATATAAAATATAATGTATACACATCAATCATATTAATACGTAGTAATGCACAAAATTTTTAACAAAACGGCATTAAAATCGCTAAGCTTCCTCGTATATGATAACGAATACAAAATATGCATTGCCAGTGCTTAAAACAACTCCGCACAGTTCCCAAACCCGGTAACAACATGTTTATCATTTCAGGTGTGAAGATTGTGAATCCTGGCGGTGCTAGTACTGGGAACGCTTTGCACTTAGTTTATGAACAAGACGAAGTGGTGACTTGCCAAATTACCAATGCTGATAAAATACCTGAAGTCAACTTTGGTTTCGTAAATGATACAGCATTTCCGGTCACAAATGTGACAACGACCGCACAATTTACTGACAACATATACAATGGTAAATATATTTAACATTCTCAATGATCATGTACCTGGCTAGGGTCTCTGATTTGTAAAGTAGGGGCATTTATAAGACCCCTTCTACAGGAAACAATACTTAAAGTCATACGTTGTCCCCCTTAAATGAGGTTTGCCTTTACCATCTCGCACGTTGCCAAAATGCCATGACCCATCAGTAAATGGTTTAAGAACCCCATCTTCAACGTTAGTAAAATACGTCACATTAGGTTATATCCCAGAGTGCGACCATTCCACAATCACCTAACATGGCATAACATGTCTTGTTGACCTACTGTAAGGATAATGATTATGCCTATAGTATCCATAACTGAAAATGAGCATTCCTGATTAGATGTTCTGATGCATTACACCGCATGTTATGGTTTCCCTTTGAAACAAAATCACCTTATACCTATGTGACATCTTTCTCAACTGGTAGATCGATGAACTGTCGAAAGTAGCGGATTGACCAAGTTATGTTTCCCACATGTACAGAGAAGACTTCAGTAAGTTATCACTAAAGGGGGCTTCTGGCTAAGTTAATATTTCGCTGGCTTAGAAGAATAAGGTCGTACAAATAATCCATTTTGAGAAAGCAAGAAACTAACTATCCGAAAACTGCATTTTAATTATGGAAACTTTTCTAACATCGGTTTGGTTAACATAACCTCTAATGATTTTGAAGAAATATGGCGTGTGATGCAGATTTAGGATATATGTAGATTCGACTTCAATATACAATATAATCGTCCAGATTGGTGACAAACATCGTATTACAGTATTAGTTCGATGTATTAATCTTAATTATGTTTTCAGTAAATGTTACGTTAACGTTTGAAGTGTCTGGTAAGATGGATAGAGAATACTTGAGTTGTGGTTTCGATGGTCAGGAGTGGAAGGCGTATTTAGACCTATACTGTAAGTTCGAAATAATGTTCTTTATTCTTTTAATCAGAAAGTACAATGTATAACCGAACCTTGTTTTTACGATTCAACTATGGGTACTGTCTTATCAAAAGCACTTACAAAAATTGTAAACTTAGATTTAAATTTGAATTCTCAACTATTCCTTAACAGCTACAAACTGTGTTAAAAGGGTGTTCTGTGGAATGGAACGCTGGCACCGTCTTTTGTAATTACAAACATCTATTTATCTATTTTATTATGTACATAATTCTTTGTGTGGTGTGCAAACATATTTATATTATGTCAGTTTATCTTTATGTGTTTTAGTTATTTTATTATGACACTTTCAGTTATATGTATTAACATTACACATTTGTGGTTGCTAATCCATTCTAGAATGTTACTAACATTGATAGACAGTTCAGTAAATAATGTTGCCATAATACGACTATACTAAAACATTCATAAATTAAAGTTGATGTTATAAACAATATATTTTGATTATTTGAAAATATGTCATCTATATAAGAAATGATATAATCTAAAATGAATGGCAATCATTGGTTTGTTACCTTGTATAAAATAAAAACATAAATATGAATATTTGAAACCATGACGACTAGACTTAATGTAGAATTAACAATAAAAATTGTGTATTGAAAAGAAAATTCCACCATGCTGTGTGTCTGTATTCCGGTTGTCACAAGTAGCAATGAAGACAAAAAAACGCTAAAACTACTGAAACATTCAAATGTGTTGTTCACTTCCAAAAAGAGTCAAAAGCCAAGGCACCATCACAAACAGATACTTTATTCATAGCGGATAAATGAACGCACTTCTACTACGCTCTTCCACGAATACAACAGAACACTGAAGTGGCATAGTAGTCCGGCCCGAAATCCCCGAAAATTGACCGAACCTTGCATTGGAGTATAATTTTTTTTCTTTGCTGATTTTAGTAGACAAGACCTTTCTTATGGAATTTTTGATGGGTGCCATTCTGTCACCCTTGAGCATTTTAAAAAAATTGGGGTAAAAGTTCAAAAATATAAACGAAAATGCAAATGTTTGGAATCGGTCAACTACATTGTTATTTATTATCACATTTTATAATAAATCAGACTTATATGTAGTTATTAAGGTGCTGTTGAAGACTTCAAAATTTTAGTACCGTGCAATTATGCAAAGGGGGTATTTTTGGCGTAAAATGTTAAAAAGTGCGTGGAAAAGTGCGAATTTTCGGATTCGGTGGACTATAACGGTGGACGGTAAATAATCGCTGTAATAGTTTTATAGTTACTTGCGGTGAAGATTATACACACCTTAAGCTAGGCTATGGTACAGAATGTGGTATTGTTGGAGAAAAACAATAAAAATATAACGGAAAGAGCACATTTTCGGAACTGATGGACTACACTGTCATGGATCATTTTTTTTAAAATTACGTTTGCAATTACTATGGTATAGTCTATAGTAATGTGTTATTAATGATACCAATCATCTTAAATCATGTTATGGTGCAAAATATATAATTTAAGGATAGAACATACAAAATTGAAACGAAAAGTGTGAATTTTGGTAATAGGTTTACTACGCTGTTATAATTAATTTAACTTGATAGGAAATCACTGTGAGGTACATATCATCATGCAGTTCAAGGTATCTATCATCTAATGCGATACTTTGAGCTGAATACGATGTATTGGGGTAAAACATCCAAATGTATATGAAAATTTTGAATTTACGGACAAGTCAGATTTCACTACATAAAGCCATTTCCGGCTTTATAACTATTTTGTATTACTCATCAACACCAAGTCCGCCATTATTGATCATACGAGGTACTCATCAGAACCAAATACATGCATCACAAGTCATGCCTTATAGAGTACCCACTACCACTGAGTACAAGCTTGCTAGGCCCAGTAGGGTATTAAAAGGACTCACCATCACCAGCCATTCCTAATATAATTGGGTTCATGCCACTGCTGCTTATCTTATGGTATTGGTTACCTTTAATTTCCTGGCACAGCAATTCGTTACCCTTTGTGGTACATAAAACTGTCTGGCTCAGCAATTCCTGGCTCTATACCTACGTAACCCTGCATGACACGGTCACTCATAGCGCTATATACATGTTATGTATAGATAGTTAGATACTATATCGTCGCTTCAACTATGATATCCCGGACCTACACTTTTGTGAATTTTTTTTTTCATTTTCCGTATCTTCATACTTTTCTGCGTCGTTCGATAGAATAGCCAGGCACACAAGCCAATCAGAAACTTTTATAAAATACCGGATCTTCATTGGTCAATATTTCAAAAATATAAATTACCGGAGTGCATGTCCGGCATTTTATAATGCTATGGTAATGAAAGGTAAACTCTGAAGCTACAGCGAGTTTTTCAGAGTTTCAAACAAGCTTCAAGTTTTATAAGCAAAATCGCCAAATTATATGCCTTTGGCCATTTAACAACATATATACACCATTGCATATAAAATTATAAATAATATACAAACAAATGATATATTATCTTACCGAGCTAATATAAATTATTAGTACAGTCAAATTAGCATTGAAGGTAAAACAAATTTCAACATAAACTTGTTTTGGGGACCCAACAGTGTAGAGAACTTTCATCCTATGTATTATGGGGGACCCACCAGTGTAGGGAACTGTATTGTTATGTATAGTTACTCCTTGATATCCTAGTGGTAGGGTGTCCACTTAGATTGCGGGATGTCCCAGGCTCGATCCCAGGCCCGGTCATACCAAAGACGAAATAAAATGCTACCATGGAGTAATGCCCTTGCATACCCTAGATACTTAGCATAAATTCGACGCTTGTTTCTTTCGCATGCCACTGTAGCGATGGATAACATCAAGAATTAGGCGCCGAGTGTGATTAATTGATACGAGGTGACAGAACTTGTCTCACAATCTACCTAGCATAAACTACATTACTTCGGTATATAGTGTCTATTTCAGGACCCCATGAGTCACCTGACACTTTCTGTCACATGCATTCTGTGGTACCTAACACTGCTCTATTAGATAGCAAACACTTCCAGGCACAGCCATTCATATGCTACCCAACACTGCTTGGTACTGCCATTTATTGCTCTACGGGGTATGTAACACATCCTTTCCCAGCTCCAAAGGTTAGCATAGCAATTTATGACCTAAAAGGGTTACCTAATACTGTTGGAATCATGGCAACGATTATTCCTGAATCTATAGGGATTCTAAATTACCTGTCAAGCCATCCCTGGTTAAATATAGCCTGACAGAGTCAGTCCTGTTCTTTTAATACATAATACTACTAGACGCAGCCATCCGTAAATCTATGGGGTATCAAACAATAAAATTGGCGTTAAGTTAAAAAGTTACCGAGTTTTCGGGCCACTTTCAGCAATTAAGCCGTTGAGTCACCCTTTGACAATGTTGATTTGGCTACCTAAGGATACCTGCGTTCGAGCCTCCTTGAGGAGACTAGTTTTCCCCTGGTATATGTGCAACTAACATCGAGATACGGCACCCAGGAATAAGTACAGACACTTCACCACATACCAATTCACACCTTGGTCGAATGGAGCATTGTTGGTTAAATTTGCTCTGAGAAATTAAGCA
Source organism: Spisula solida (assembly GCA_947247005.1). Classification (NCBI taxonomy): domain Eukaryota; kingdom Metazoa; phylum Mollusca; class Bivalvia; order Venerida; family Mactridae; genus Spisula; species Spisula solida. Next base: position 35,089,017 of record OX365947.1, on the reverse strand, counting down.
ATGACGTAGAGTTGGGTCGAACCTGGGACCTCTCGATCCCAAAGCGTGCGCCCTACGGCGAGGCTATTACTTGCTCAATAGGTTACATATATGACCTGAAACAGCCATGCTTTAAGTATATAACACACCTTTTTCTAACTTTACAGACTACCAAACACTGATTGTCATTGCTATGTATGACTAACTGACTAGAAACGTAAAGATTATAAGCCATGGCCATATATAGAGTTGTTTGTATGGTTGAGTGCCAGCGGTATGACCGTATGGGTTAGTTGTACTGCTGTGAACACCTACTAGTATTCCTTGATCTATGGGGATGTTCTGACTATACCTTGCACAGTGTCCCCTTGATTTATGATGTCTGGAACTGTCATTGAAATGGCATTGAACACTGCATAGAACAGCCATACTATGCTCTATATAGTATCTAACATTGCTGTGGACAGGTATTCCCGGTTCTATGAGGATGGCAAAGCACTGTCTGATATACCAGTAGTCATTCCTAGCGGGAAGGATAACGACTACTGCGCCTGGTGCTGATTTTGATTTGATAACTGTTTCTGGTACTCAACACTAGGGAAAAGTCAGTCGTGGCTCTATTAATATCTATCTCTGCCTTGCACAACATCATCCGAAATAAATCTCAGGTCTTGATAATTTCAATGTAAAACAAGTTTACCTACCGAATGCATTTTCAATCACTTGATTTAATTCGAATCAAATGTCAAGAATGTAGTAGTCATTTCTATGACCAGGGATACTTGAAATTGAACTTTTAAGGTGCATTTATACGGCAGGGAACAAAGTGTTCCTACTGAGATTTTGTGTTCATCCACCGTCCACCGTATGTTTTAAAAATGTTTATCCTCAAAATAATTATTGTAAACTTGCTTCACACGACAGTAACTGTTTTGCATTAGGTTTCATTGCTATTTCCACTCATAAGATAATATTTATTAATCAGAATGAGTTACTATCGAAAAATATCTAAGGGCAGTGAAGTCTACGGATTCCATAAATCACACTTTTCGTTAATATTTTACAACATTTTACCCCAATATATCACATTGATCTCAGTAACATTGCTCATAGGTTTGATATCTTAAATTCTACATGTACATAAGAACATGTCGCATCGACAATAAAATGATAAATGACAGCGTTGTCTACCACCTCGAACAATTCGCCCTTTCCCTTTATATTTCGAAGTTATTCCCCAAAATAGCACATTTTGCACATTTGCACAATAGCCAATCTTAGAACGTTTGATATCAAAACTGTAAGGTTATTAATACCATGCATATTGATTAATCACCAAAGAAAAGATACATGCCATTGTATAGGTCTGCATTGGTACAAAATCCAAAAAATTACAATTTTCCTTCAGACTTTTGAGTGTTTTACCCCCAAAACACCACCTTTTGTACCATAGCCTAGCTTTAGGTGTTTAATATCTTAATGGCAAGTCACTATACAACTATCACAGCGATTATTTACCAAATGTAATGGCCAATGACGTTAAATTCCACCGATTCCGAAAATTCGCACTTTTCCATGTAATTTTTAATTTTTTACCCCAAAAATACCTCATTTTGCATAAATGCACGTCACTAAAATTTTGCAAACTTCAACTTAATAATTACATATAAGTGTGAATTATTATAAAATATGATAATAAATGACATTGTAGTTCACCGATTCCAAAAATTCGCAGTTTCGTTTATGTTTTGGAACTTTTACCCCAATTTTCTCAAAATGCTCAATGGTGACAGAATGGCACCCGTCAGAAATTACATTAGAAAGGTCATGTCTACTGAAATTAGCAAAGAAAAAAACTTTATACTACAATGCAAGGTAGCTTGGGTTTGGGGCCGGACTATAGTGCCCATTACTTGAATTTAGTCTTCAAAACTCGTCAGTGGCAGACCGGTTATCTTCAAAAGTTTAGATTACCACAGCCGCCCAATGCAGACAAAACGAGAAAGCTGAAACTACCATAGCATTCAAATGAGATTTTCACTATACAAAACTAGCCTAAAATGGTGGAACCAATATAAACAGACACTACATCCATAGTGTATAAATGTGCATACGTCTATACCGTCAGTGGCAGACTGGTTATCTTCAAAAGCATAGAATACCGAAGCCGTCCAATGCAGATAAAACAAAAAATCAATTACCTCAGTGCAGTTTTGCAGCATTATCAGAAAATTCACAAACGACCATAGCGTCATTGTGTAAGTCATTGATTCAAAGCCTGCAAAACTCGTCATTGGCAGATCTGCTTTTTTCGACTCTTAGAATACCCAAGCCGTATAATGCAGACACACAAAAATTGCCGAAGTTACCGTAGCGTAGAAAATGAGATATTAATGATTTAATTAAAAATGAGTTTGATAATAATCGCCAAAAGCAATCGCTAAAGATAATTGGTATTTTTTGACAGTGAGGATCCTTTAATAACTTGAATCGGATCATTTGATTTCTGTTCATTGTTATACATAATGTATTTGTTTTTGTACTAAAATGCGGTAAAATACGAGAAACTTGTATTTTTAAAAACAATATTATGCAATATTTTATAATAAAAATGACTCAGATTAATTTTTCAGCTAAGTGTGTACTATTTGGTTAAAAATATAAATGCAAGTTGTATCATCATAGCAAATCCAGAAACGAGATACAAGCATTTTAAATACGCTTAAATATAAGACAAAACCTAAAAAATCCTGGTAGTCCTACGCTGTACGCTATTGGTTTTGAGGACTATACGTTTTGTAGTACGTTTTAGGCATCAGTGGCAGTCCTTCTATGTACACTAGTGGTAATGGCGACCCATGTTTTTATGGTCTGCATTAGTCTGCTTTGGTAGCGGAAAGGATATGTCACTTCAAAACGTCTTTAAATACAGAACGCTGTTATATAGGCTCGCAGGTATATTGGATAGCATAAAGTAAAAAGTCCATGGAGGAGCACGTGACCTGTTCTCGATGGTTTACGATTTCAAAAAAAAAATCCAAAAAAAGATGCATTTTGTAAGAATGTCGTGAACCAGACTAATTCCATTATTCAATGCGGATAACATCGGTCTTTGTCGCATTGCAATAGTTTATTTACCGAAGAAATCAGAACTGTCCGAAATTTCAGTGAGTGCTAGGCAATATTGAGACCATGGATCTAAACGGCAGGTGACTGCAGCTGCATAAGCACAGCGTTTCCCAGTCAATTGTCATGGAATTATCGGAATTGGTTTATGATCTTTGATATTGCTGAACACTGAAAACATGTCTTATGATAATACCTTTTAATTAACTGATACGAGGTTTTATTTATAAGCATATAAATATTATATCGAACAAGGGAGTCATAATATGCAATTAAGTGTCTTACAAATTGGTTTGTTATACATGAAATTATTTAACAATTTGTTGATAAATTTCGTATGTCAAATTATCGTGCACATAGTTTTCCCAATTTTAAAGCTACCGGCCTACCGCGCTTATTTTTTCTCTCACAATTTTGATATTTTCATGTTTATTTTTATACACATTAGCTGTTGAATTATGCAGATAGAAGGCAATGATCCTGTCAATTCTCTGTCAAATGAAGTCGGTACATCATTTGCTCGCAGGAACTATTTGACCAATGATGTATCCAAATGTACTATAGTAGTAGAGCCGGATAATTCTGAGCTGTCGAAGGTCATCTGCTTCACCTGTAGTAATGCGATCAGCCTGCTTCTCCTACGGGTAACATTAATTGCTGTGTCAGTACACGACTTGTTAAAGCGTTATAAACACGACTATTAAACCACTATCATTGCATCGGTCCCTCCAAGGAATATTCACCGTCAAAATACATGCGACGTGTTGTAAAAAATCGACTTATAACTGACTTTAAACACGTTCCATTTTTTGTTGCAGATCCCCCACTGCTATCTGTGCATGGATCCGGATCTATTCCCAATTCAAAGAACAATAAAGCTGAACTGTATTGTTTAACCTTTAGTGTTCCTGAGACGCGATACGAGTGGAAGGTTGATGGAGTACCTATGAGTGAAACGAATTTTACATACACAACGGAACAAGATTGCAAATCAGAATGGAATACTAATTATGTAAGTGCACATTTGTTTTTCTTTTTCTCTAGTTAGTTGTTCTAGTTATTTGTATTTTATTCAGAAAAAACAACGAATTAACGTTATCATGCTACGCTTAACAGCAAGTCTAAAGTTTTCACTTCTTGAAAGCGCAGAACTACGTCAAATATCATTAAGAGTGATAACATGCCACCTCACAGTTCTAAACAAAACACTACACCATTCAATAACATTGAAAACAGATAATAAACGATCGGACAGGGAAGGCAGCACTCAACAGCAAAAAGCAGAGCACGAAAGGCACAGACAGGAACACACAAACAATAACAATTACAGACCACAAACACACGTTACAATACCCGACACAAAAATTAACAGGACAATAAAACTAAAGCGCTACAAGTCTTAATTTCAGGCTTCAAAATGTCCTAAAATGTTTAGGAATCACTGTTAATGTTATTATCTGCACCTGCATGAGTGATGCTTGATTGTTGTCAACAAAGCGAAAATAAGTCATAGGTGATGATTGGAAGTATGAAAAAGAAAACACCAACACAAAATCTAATATGTCCAAATTCCATAACCCTCCTGCAGCATACATAAAAATTAAACGAGCCGGTACAGTTTGAATACATTTCTTTATGAACGATTAGGATCAGGGACAGTAATATACGAAGAGAATACTATCATCGAAAGAAAGTGGCCCCGGTCAAAATGACGAATACTGAGAAAATTTATGCAATTTAGTTTTATCATTTAAGCCATCTAGTGGATCATTTAACATAAATCACCGGTTTAATTAAGTAAAATTAACTTATAATAATATAATACCAATACATGAAAAACAAGTCAACTTAACTTTTATCAAATGTACATCTATACCAGATTTATATAGCGCCCTTTTCATGCGAACGCACCTTCAAAGGCTCTTTACCTATCCTCTACCAGTGCAGATACAGTATGATCTGACCAGAGGGACAGACTGAGAGAAAGCGACTGAAGGGAGAGAGAGACATTAGATACAGGCATGTCCGGTGCTGCAGAGGTGCGCCTAGATCTTATTTCGAGTAGACAGCCTGGTTATTTAATGTGCCCGGTGTATAGCACCGATACACAGCTTCCTGGCACTTCCAGATCCTTTGCAGACCACACGGGCAGATATAGCGGGAAATATTATAAATATTTCAGAAATATCAAGTTCCGATGCCAGGGATTGAACCCACGACATCTGGATTGATAGCCCGCATACATATGAAATATTACAACTGAAGTACCAATCAAAGAGGCTATCTCCCTAACTTTTGGATACATACTAGATGCTTGATTGAAGATAAATATTACTTGAGAGATTGTTTGCGGAATGTTTTACTAATTAAAAACTGTTTTTATGTCGTTTGGCTAAACAAACAGACAGATAAACAATGTATACATGTTTATGCATTGTATTGTTTTCCAGGAAAGTTCATCCTACAAGTACCGATGCCGCACAAACTTGACACTGGTTAACCTACGAAAAGAAGATATCGGTTCTAACGTGTCCTGTACCAGTATATATGAAAGAGAAACAGCATTTGTACATAATGTCAAAACACTTGATTATTTATGTAAGTACGTTTTATGCATTCACGTTAACCAGTGTATTCTACACAGGTGATGTCACACTCTTGTTCAAAACGACAGATTTCGAGCGCAATGAACGAAAATTCAACCAATTAAATCCATTTCGTTCATTTATATTTATAGCAATGACAAATATTGTTATGGGTATTTTCTTGTCATCGTCCAATCGTGCTTTAACAAACAAAATATTCAAATTTATCGTTTGGAAAATCAATCGAAGAAAAAATTATTTGCAATGTTATTCATCGATTATGAGAAAGTATTCAGAACAATAAACGTAAAAATGATTTATTTATTACGTTAATAACAGAATCAGTTAGACAAGGAGCATTTTCACTATTTTTTTCTTCGAGGCGAATAAAATCTGAGCGCACCTGTTGGCAAACCTGACGATTGCATACAAACTGATTTACTTCCGTTCGAGGCTTTTAGAGACACACAGTCTCAGTTTCACTTTTATTATTCATTTAGATCTTATGTCTACGTCTTGTTGTAATGGCCGTTTGCATTCCTGAAAAGCTTAAGGCCCATTTCGAATCACGACTTTACACCCGGACACTCGTCGTCAAAGACCTTGGACTGATTTCATAGCACGGTATATCTAACCCCTCGTACAGTACTCTCTGTAATTATTTACGGCTACTATCTAAACTATATTTTATTAAAGCAGTACTTCCTAATCATCCAATTAAGTTCGTAAATATTTAAATCCCATAACTCGATTCATGTTTACATTTTCTTTGGGTTTGTTTATAAAATTCCCCGCGCAGCGTAACGAGCCTTCTGATTGGACGAAAGCCTGAATCACATGATAACCACGAAATTAGCTATGTTTATGAGCGCCCATCTTTGATGAGGGGTATATTGCTTTGCACATGTCTGTCTTTCTGTCTAACTCAAGAAAGCCTTGACCTAGGATTATCAAACTTTACATGGAGGTTGGTCAGCAACAGTAGATGATTCCTATTGATTTTCAGTAGGCCAGTAAGTCGAAGGTCAAGGTCACTGTGACCTTAACCATTTCTGACTAGTTGAATGGTTTCCGTTCAATAACTCAAGAACGCTTTAACCTAGGATCTTCAAACTGTACGTGGAGGTTGGTCAGCAACAGTATATGACCCCTATTGATTTTCAGTAGGTCAGTAGGTCGAAGGTCAATGTCACTGTGACCTTAACCATTTCATACATGTTAAACAAACATCTCTTGTTATGTTAGCGCTAGGAAAGAAGGGAATTGAATCAGAGGGTAGTCTTTGAACTTGACTAATCACTGATGTATGAGGATTGTTTAATGTAGTTTAAATAAAATAAATGTTATGTTCATCTAAAGAAATTATTTTTATCAAATGGTTAAATGGATACTGACATACATTGTATGATACGAATATCTCGATAAGTTAGTTCAGTCATCTGTTTACATATAACATAATGCACATCAACATTGCAATTTCTCTTACAAATTCTTCTACTTAACAATTGGTTATTGTATGTGAATGTAATTAAGTTGATAAGATTGTGGTTTTCAATGCCTATTGATCCGACAAGTGTTCAAAACTATACAAAATACTATGTTTTGATTTTACATCGTTTGTATACAAGTGACATAGTTACCTAATTAACGGACTGTATAACTGATATAGAGTCGGATATGTTTTAAGTCATGATTACTACATGAATGCACTAAGTACGAAGAGCAGCATTCATTGATAATACACGTATCAAATCGTTTACAAATGTCATGCTGTTGTGCACGTACAGTGTATATAACAAAATATTCCAAATTTGTTAGAAGTGCAATTTCGCAAACTGTTGAATGTTGAATTCCAAAAGGAAAACACATATTCTCAAATGACATACGTTGTATAACAAAATAAATGCATACACATACACTGCTACATTTGTATTTGACTTGGACATGTATACGTCTATTTCCAGACAATCCAGATAACATCAATGTGGTTGCCAAACCAACAAAGGTTGTTAAAGGTTCTGTAAATGGTACGATAGAATTGACTTGTACTACTGCTCCAGGCAATCCCGAACCTAAAATTGATTGGTTTCGAGGCCCCAGTCGAATCTACGATATATTAAATATGTCGCAATATCCGGTCAGTATCACGGACACGGGAATGTACAACGGATATATTGCTACACAAACTGTTGAGCTGTCTGTAAATAAAGAATTAAATGGAAAGACGTATTCATGCTGCGTATTTGATTTGGTTGACTACATTACTTTAATATGTGGTTCAACAGATCTCCAAGTTCCCTGTAAGTATCCAACATTTATCTTTGTTTTAAATGACAACCATTTAAGCTCGACGATTCGTAGTAAAAAAGAGCTATCGCGTACGTGGGCGTGTGTGTAGGCGTTAGTTAAGTTTTTTATTGTTCATTTCTCACAAACTATCAAAATTATACACTTTAAACTTGGAATATACGGTCCCTATCACAGATGATATTATTAAACGTACATGTATATCTGATTTAAATGTATGACAGAGTGCTGGTTCAGACTGTTTATTGAATTGGTTTTTAGTTTTAGATTTTGAACCATTTCTTGTCGGTATTTTTTAACGAATCATGCAAATGGGCTTTTGTCCTAACTCTTTGGGGAACGGTTTCATAGTACTTATTCATAAAAATGTTTATTAACGAAGGGTTTGGACGCACTAACTGTCGAACACAATGTTTTATTCAAGTCAACCTCAATAGATCAGTCTAAACAAGATTAGTAGTTTTCAATATTTATTGGGGTTATTGTATTTTAGGTTACCTCTAACTGCATTGTGTACTATTATAATTCGATAATATAAGATCATTTGTTTCAAATCAACTTAAAATAAATTAGTATACTGAAAAGTCTGAAAGGGTTTGATTTTCGCTATATTCACGAAATCGGGAAGTTCACACAAAATTATGTTTGAGAACGTAAACAGCAGCGGCAAAACAACAGAAAGTGGTTTTTCGCAATATTTTGACATTGCTAACATTTCTGATTATACGGTTATATAAAGTATACTACAACGAATTTATTAGCTTCTTAAGATAAAGAAATATATTAAATAAAATAGTTATTATTATCATTTAAGGGCTTTCGGATATTCTTGCCCCGCAATCGGAAGAATACACAGTCTATATCGGCTCAGACCTGTCAATTCCGTGTATTGTCGATAGTAATCCTGTACCTTCCATATCATGGCTCAATAAAGATGGTCAAACAATTGCTGAAGGATCGAACAATTTGGAACTGAGTGTAAGTACATATAAATAGCAATGACCTCTAAGTTATAGTTAGAACATATTAAGTCAATTTTAATGATTAAAAAGGGCGGAGCGAGCGAAGCGAAGCGAGGCCTTTTTAGTCATTAAAATTTACTTAATATGTTCTAACTAACTTAGAATATAACATTCTGCATTCTGATTGGCCGATAGAAATTAGCGCCAATGCAAGACGTCAAGTCTGTTAAGAGAAAATTTAATGATTAAATTTTCATTTAACCGCGAAAATGCGGCGTTTTCATTGGCTCATAATGTAGGTTATATTCTAATAATCATTAGCTTGAGCGAAATCATACCTACTTAAGTATATAGCCTCTACTTAATGGTTTGCAACCTCAGTGAAATTCGAACTTATACTGTACGACGAGCAATCACCGAGCAATTTAACATTTCCTGACAACGATAATGTTACGCTAAAAGCCGCTTTTGATCACCTCGATAGACAAAATATATCAAAACATACATTAAAACAATGAACAAGCATGCATGCAAAAGTAATTACATGTATACGGCAATCAACATTACATGTAAAGTATGGCTCAAAAAAGAACAACACGTAGCTTCTATGTTCATCGTGGTCCTTTGACATAATTATGATATAATGAAATATAGACATGTAAATATATAAATACAACAACTATTCAGAGATTATGTGACACAATCTTTACGTAAAAACAACCCCGTATGCACTGAAATGATCCATATCAATGTAGGTAAAACACAAAACATGCGTAGTGCTAAGCCTTGAGAAAGATCATTGCGTAGAACTTGGTGCAATTTGAAGTACGATCCGTCATCACTACAACTCTAACGGTTTGACTAGTATCAGCTGAGTATCCCGTCATTCTTTTACCAAATAATTCACATAATGAACATAGGAAATGTCAGAAAGGCAAGCTAATTTATCGTAATATTCTTTTTTCTAGCTCGCTAACGTAAAAAAGATCGATTCTGGAAATTACGAGTGTAAGGCAAAACTGAATATTGACGGATCTTCAAACAGTTTGCACGAGGTTTCAAAGACGATCACTGTTAACGTAGTGGGTAAGAACATGTATACATATATTTAAGCTCAGTATCTCGTAAGAGAATGTTGTTGAAGTTACTGCGAATTTGACCAGCCGTACAAATGATGGATGCTGTTATATACAGGGTGTTAAGAAAGTTCGTTCCCAATGTTTGAGTTTCAATATTTTATTTTTCTGCCCTTAGAAGACTGTACATTTTTAGGTTGAAATTCAGAGGGATCTACCATTGTTCTCTTCTCTATGACATTAAATGAAGATATTGCAGTAAGAAATTATCGTTGTTTACTGCGTACATAGCTCAAATGAAACTTTTGATAAATTTAAATTTTGAGAACGACCTTTTTTAACACCCTGTATATTTAATATTATATACGTATGTACTAGTAATGTATGGATTCAATCAGAGAGCTTTAAATATGTCATAATTGACCAGGCAATTACGTAGGTTATGTCGATGGTTATCATGCGAATCCGTGTTATTATACAATCATCATGTGCGATAAGTGCGATGATTTTACGACCAAAATTGAGGCCTGGTCAATTCAAATCTAGATTTATAATAATATCATTTGGTATTTTGTCAATTAATTGCAAATGCCAGTATTGTTCAGATGTTGCATTTTGGTCAACCTATTTAAATTTTGATTAAATACATCACTTTCTTTACAATCCTTCTCAGAAAAAAAATTAACAAAAAACTAATCATTGCTAAGCAACTGTGTTAGTTTGACACTGTATGCTAATGCACACAGATCAATCAAGCCCTTTTAATGTTATATAATGTGTATTGTAGATGCTCCTGACAAGCCGCTGGTATCTTTGTTAGATCACAGTGGACATGCTCCTGACATTGAAATAATTACCGCATCTACAGCACCGGCAGTTCCTCAAGCGTTTTATATACAGTACAAGAAATCCTCCGAGTCCGTGTGGATTGAGATCAGTAAAGCCTTTAGTGATACAATCCCAGGACAAACTTCACAACATTATAAGTTTGCTATGTCATCTCTCGGCCTCCGATCTGGTGATTACCAGGTGAGAGTGAAGGCATTGTCTCAGACTGGAGCGATAATGTACACAGATTCTCAAACCTTCCAAATCAAACCAGGTAAGATGTTTGTGACAAATAAAGTGTTTCGTTGATTCCATATACACTGCCGTTCTTCCAAGCATTTATAATGTGACTGTCCTCGTTGGGCAAGTGGTTAGACCGTCCGACTCAAGAATGGAAGTTCCGGTCGGTTTTAAATCTAGATCACGACATAACAGAGTAGTTAAATGGTACTGGTATATCAACCTTGCTTGACGCTCAGTACATGAGAGTACATGAAGTTACCGGTAACAGATGGTCCCGGTGCATGATAATATGATTAGATATATCATATGATTGAAATGATGTTAGATAGTGAGACTAAAAATACCATTAAAAGATAATAACAAATCGGAGAGCAAAAGCAGCATTTAACAGAAACATCAGAGCGCACAAAGTCATCACACGTATCAGTCACGGGGACAAACATTAAAACAATGAACAAGAGAAAACTATGAAACTGATCTAACTACAAACTCCTACTGTTATGTGTCGAATTTACCCAACAACGACGTAAGCGAGTGTAACAACATGATTACGATTGCTTTTCTACATAAATATATTAATGAATCGAACAATTAGAGGAATGAGCACAAAATCATAGACAGAACATAACTGGAACGGCATTGCTTGCTCTGTTTGAAAGAGACCCCGGTCAAACTTACGAATAATTATATAAGATGACTAGGGTCAGCACTCAACAAAAACAGCAGGGCACGAAATGTACACAAAAATTATATAAAGGAAAAAAACACTGACCACAAGGACAACTTCAAACATGAATAAGAGAAACTGAAACTGACCAGCTACTTAAACACGACATCCCCCCGACCGCGTCAGTCAGTCAAACATATCTGTAGCAAACGCTAGCAGACTGGATCGAATCACAAGGAGACCAGCCCACAAAGGAACATCAAACAAACTTAAATGAATGACACAAACAATAGCAAATGAAGTTATATATAATCACATGCGACTATCCATGATATAAACATTGGACTGTGGATCATTGAACAAACAGAGCTCCTCAACTATTCACAAGACATTGGTTGTACCGGTATCAGCATGACTGTTAAACACTATAAACATACGTTGAAATGTTAATATTCCGCAACAACAAAAAAAGACCACGTCGTACATGCGTTTGTATTTTATATGTTTTGTTAAAATGATATTAATTATTTCTTGTGTCTCGTTTCAGATGAAGAGATGGTGGAAAAGTCTGATATTAAAACAGCAATAGTTGTGTCAGTGCTTGTGACGGCCGCTGTATTTATAATAATTCTTGTTGTGGTCGTTTGTCTTCTAAAACGTGGAAAATGTAAGTGTGAACGCTGTACTTATACAGTGTGTGAGTTGTTTTCTTTAGTTCTCTCAACACCACTTTTTTACGGAAACACTAGACATTGTTACATCTAAGGCAGTTAAGATAGTTTTCCGATATCTATATAAATAAATATGTATTTAAAGTACCTCTAGGTCATCTAGACTAGGTACACAAAACTTGTACTGTTATTTCAATACATGCATGTATACATATTAACACTAGTCCACTGTTGTAAATGATTGACATATTAGTATATGTTTTAAAACTGGCTTGAGTGCTGCCTTCCCTGTCTGACTTAATATAGTCTGTTGGCGTTTTGTAACTTAAGGGCCTTCCTAAACTAGTATTAAATACAAGGTTGAATTATCAATTTGAATGTAGGGAATAGCTTTTTAATTTTAGTTGATGAATATTAAACTTCTAATTTAAACATGAATTAAGGTTTAAAATGTATTGTTTACATTTCTCAGGTTCTTCTGGTGGAAAATGGTAAGCATGTTACATTTATCATTTTATTTATAAGGTGTTTTATGAAAAGAATGTGTATTTTTTAGCTGTGATTGAAAATCAAACACTACCCAGCTGGAGCCTGTTCCCCAAAGCTCCGTTAAACTTAACGACCGGTTGATTATCCAAACCGGCTGTTAAATTTAACTTTTCCTCAAAATTAACGACTGCTTTTTAACATCCGCTTAACCGTCAAATCTCCTGTTAAACTAACCGAGGTTTAGACCATCGTTAAAGGTCACAATCCACTAAATAAAATTGTTCTTTAGCTCAATGAAAAATGACAAGTGTCAGTCCTAGATTATATCATTTTAAAGTCTATGGCCAGTTGACAGACCTATTTCATTGAAAAGAATTATGTTTCAGCTACAAAAAATGGTTTGATGAACTATTATTTAACAGGCGGTTAAGTAACAGTCCGTTAGCTAATTTAACGAACTGTTAAAACGAAAAGGGCCGTTAAGTTTAACAGAGCTTTGAGGAACTGGCTCCAATACTATACGGTAGCGGAGTAGACAAGATATCACTCGGGTGGCCTGGGTTTGAGCAGACTAGTGTATTCTTATACGGTATTGGCAACAATTCATGACATTCACAATTCATGGCATTCGCATATGTAGGTGTGGTCAATTTTCATCTTGATATCAAAATTGACCAATCAGGATAATGTAGGAACAGGACAATGTCAATGAAACCAATGTCATTATTAAATTGAATTAAGTGTGCAAATTTAGTATATCAAAATTAAGTTCAAATTTAATAAAAGTAAAAGTTCGTCATGGTTTCTATATTGGAAATTAAACTTTGGCTTGTCAAACATTATTGATGTTTTTTTATAAGGCACTGAAATACTTTATTTCGGGCGTCAGTACATGTTTAGATTATAACTTTATTACTGTGTCTTAGTACAGAACATAGCAACTGATAGTATTTTTAATTCTGCAACCCCACTATACATCTATACTCCCCCCCCCCCCCTATTCTGGCATGCTACCACAGGGGCCTCGTCACGACAGTGATAATTCTAATATCAGCTGTATTTCTTTATTTACTGCAATCATTAGGAAAGCTGCTGTAAAGTTAGCGATGTCTTTATCTATGTATGTATTCATTTCAGGAATGTTAGATAACTCTAAATGAAACATGTTCAACAACAGTGCCATTTTTTCAAGACCTACTTGTGTTCATAATATGAAGCCAAAACCAGAATTGTGTGTAGTGGTATGACTAGGTTTAAATGTACACACATCATAATTATGTATCATAATTATTTGTTCCAAAAACGCACAACTTGTGTTAATTATACAACATCAGGTGGAGCCGTACGTTCCACCTAATGACAGTTTTCCAAAGTGGGCCACATATTTCTATATTGTAAGTCGAATTTATAATCAACCAATAGATGCTTTATTTCTTGGCACACTAACAATCTTACGTTCATTAAATGTTCATATAAATATCGACGATCTGTGCTGATATTTCTGAAAGTGTCTTCCTCGTGGTTCCGGACACGGCGACATTGAATACCGACCTAACCCTCCGGGTACGAACGTCTACGTTAAAGACAAAGGTGTATCAAAGCAGTTCTCCACTTGGTTTGATGGGTTACTTTGACATTCTTAACTGCATATGCTGTTGTAATTATTAGTGTTATATCGTGAATGATTGCGGAGAACTACTAGTATACAAGTTGGTCATGCAATTCATGCGTGCTTATTTTATATACATGTAATAATAATATAATTATGCTTAGAAACTATGTTATAGTTCGAGTTGCTCATGAAAAGCCAGTTTACATATACAACAGGTAGATTACTCATTGTTGCTCATTGGTTATACGTAACACTTATATTTAAATATGTTTGTTACCAGCTGAGGTCACACTGTACACATTGTTACACATCCCATCTTTGATTAGGGGTATATTAAAATGGCTGATGTCGGACTGTCGGTCGGTTTCCGATCAATAACGAGTTGACCCATGATCTTCAAAATCCAATGGTGGTTGGTTACCATCAGTAGTTGGCCCCTATTGATTAAGAATTCGGCATGTTGTGATCACCTTGACCTGTAATATTTCTGACTATCGGGCTGCCATTTGGACATACTTGTTTTACAAACATCTCTAGTTGAGGTTTGAATCACATGCCTTGACATAACAAAGTCGTTACAATGGTATCGATTACTATCCCTTTCTTGGTGGTCAGTGTACAAGGACAGTTACGCTCCCTTCAATGGCGCCAAACTTACAAGGGCAGTTACGCTTCCTTGAATGATGCTCAGTGTACTAGGGCAGTTACGCTCACTTGAATGGTGCTAAGCGTACTTGAGCAGTTACGCTCCCTGGAATGGCGCTAAGCGTACAATGGCAATTACGCTTCCTTGAATGGCGCTAAGCTTACAAGGGCAGTTAATTACGCTTCCTGGAATGGTTCTCAGTGTGCAAGGGCAGTTACGCTCCCTTGAATGGTGGTAAGCGTACTTGAGCAGTTACGCTCCCTTGAATGGTGCTCAGTGTACAAGTGCAGTTACGCTCCCTTGAATGGCGCTAAGCGTACAAGCACAGTTATAGGACAGGTTGATCTAGTGTTAGGATTATACCGGTATAATAGGATATTCACCACAAGATTGCACAACTGTAAAATGCCGCATCTGTGTGTTCATATTAAAATATACTTGTATCACTTCTTTATGATAATCTGTATGTCATGCGTCATTCTTAAAGTACATATTTTTACACATTTTATTATATTTATTGCTCATTATATGTTCTCTACTCAATCCATTGTTATAAAGTTATGTATTCAGGTATTCATATAATGGGACATTTTTGTATTGCTTATTTTGTAAAAATGCATAAATTTTGTAATAAAACATAAACCATCGTAAATGCTTGTTGTTTCGTTTCTTCAGGGATCATGCCGTTGAATATCATACTCAATGAATTGTTGAAGGTGTACACATTCAGTAACCCATTCGTTACTGGAAATCGTACAATGACTTCAATTTAATAAATAGATGAGCTAAATCTGTACGTTAAAATGTGTTACTTTAACTTCGACAATGCTTTTAATTGTTAAGTATTTGTTTCATCTTCTGTGTTCCATCTTCTACGGCCCTTTATATCTTCAGTTTGGATGTGGTGATAAAATACACCGTCTTCTGTAGATTGCTGGCATCTCCACATAGCTTGGTTTCGATGGACATGTCTGTGGGCCTAACTTTAAAAGCGACAAATGTATGTGTAAATTCTTGGTTTCATTATTCGTATTTCCGGAAACATCTCGCACGGGGCGAACGGTTAGAGACCTCTACAAGTTATATGATTTAAACCGATGAATCCGCTTATACTATAAGGCAATTAACTAGAGTAATTTCCCTTACACAATAAGTCTTCTGAGCACACCCTTCTTAAGTATGAAATATGGCCATGGTAGGCGACCGTCCGTCTGACTCTTCTCTGTGCAACTCCTCTTACATTTCGTAAGGGATTTTTATGAAACTTTCACACTGCTATAAGGTGCCCCAGGGCATATTGTAAGGTTTTTGATATTCGACCATTTTTAGTGGAGTTATTTTTACATATAAACCATTCGTTTTGCAACTCCTCCTACATTCATCAAGGAATGTTGTCAAAACATTCACAGAAGTACAGTTATGAGGTGCTCTAGCATTTGAGAATTTTGGCCCTTTGTTTAGTTTGTACATATGTAGGATATAGTGAAAAGTTCTTCTCAGTGAACTCCTCCGATATTTCTTCAGGAATTTTTATGACACTTTCACAGAGGTAACTTCAAGAGGTGCCATAGCACATATTGGCATATTTTTGTAATTTTGACCATTTGTGACAAAATTATGGACCTTTGTTTATTGTGTACATGTGTAAGCTATTGAGCAAACATTTTGTTTCTGGTCGATAACTTAAGATCGAAATGAGATATCACGATGAAACTTGCTGTCAATGTAGTTTATGTGTAGACGGCGCTTGCAATGGGAAGTAGCGTCCGTGGGGTAAAGTTCACTGTTACTAAAATAGAAAAAGCTTTTATGTTCTTTTTTGTAAAGATTGTAATAACATGCTGAAACTAGCTAGCTTTGTAGGTAGACTGTGTGAAGAGACGACACTTGGGATTGAAAGTGGGGTCAAGGTCACCGTTACTAAAAATGACTTTTGTTAGGAATGAGATATCGTTGTTAAACTTGCAGTACATATAGCTTATTTGTAGATGCCACTTGCAATTGAAAGTGGGCGGATGGGTGTCAATGTCAGTCACTAAAATAGATAAATAAATTGTTTTAGCTCAATAATTTAAATTAGGAATGAGATATCATTATGAATCTTGAAAGTGGTACTTGTTGAATCAAGGTCACCATTAACCTGGTTTTCGTGTCAATGTCTACTTCTAGTTGTTGATTGTGTATGTAATAAATGTTGATATAGAGAAAATCTTTAGTGCATCTCAAACATTTATCATGGTATTGAAACTAAACTTTCACATAATTTATGTTAAAATTATTTTTTGTATTCAATAATGTTTGGCACAATTATTTGCCTTTTGGCGGGGGATATGGCTGTCTGTGACTGCTTCTTGTTTATTTAATGTTGCAAAGCAACAACTGATCATTAACTGACTTGAAGATAAACATTCCCGTAGAACCAAAGAAAGGCTTATGTCTTCAGAAAACTACATTACCGTAACTCTCTTATCATTTATAACTCTAAAGTAACATAACCATTCAACTTCTAATAGCTATAGCTAAATTGATAATACCGCCATGTAACTCCAATAACGGGCATGTACAAATTTACTAAAGGACAAGTACAAATTGAACAAGAGCCTTGTTTTGATCACATGGCCATCCCCCGCCTTATATATTTGCCACTAACGGGTTTTAAATAGAAACATGACTAGTGAGAAAAGGAGAAAAGAGATGTTAGGGAAAATAAATAAAGGGAGTTAATTAATGAATTGGAACCATACAGAGTTCAATAGAAGGGAAATTACATCAAGGGAAATATCATAACTTGTTTGGTTAAGTCAGCGGGATTGTAATACAGATATCTTCAAATGTTTTTATTACGACACATACTAAACTAGCAAGATTAATGTGAAATATAAAAAAAATATAACCAAAGGTTTGAAAAATAAATTGTTTTGGTTGATCACCTCCATAATTGCTATTTGTCGAAAAAAATGTGAGGATTATACTGACCAAAATGTCTATAAAATCTTTAAATTTAATTTAATTTTTCAAATGAAACGATTTCCCATATGCCCAATAATTATTTTAATATAAACGAAATCAATAACAAGCAGAAGATACAATTCAAGATATTTATGTTAATATATATTACCAACATAGCTGTAAAATTTAGTGAGTTGTTTCATTCTACAAAATATATAATGTCTAAATTCCTAAATAAAACTCCAATCAATGGGCGTATATCACTATCAAATACCCAAAACATTTCTGCACATATTTAGACCAAAAACAAAACAGGTTCACCATGAAATTATCTAGATATATAATAACATTTTGTATGACCCCACCCAACATAGTTCATGCTTGAGCGATGTATAAATTCCAATAATATTTTCCATCATATAACTGTATAAATGCATGCTTTAAATTCAAAACATTACATAAACACTTTAAATAAATAAAAAAGACATGCTCCAAGTGGAGTTTGAACCCATGACCCTAAGGAATAAGTCAAAGTTACCTTAACATTAAACAAAGGATGCTAATTTCAATACTACATAGAGTTATGGTTCTTGGTCACCGCACTTCTCCTAATTACCATATATTCATATATAAAGTTTCAAATCAATATCTTAAATAGTTTAAGAGTTATGCTCTGGACATTAATTAGTTCAAAATTAAACAAGGGGGGATAATTTCAAAACTGGGCCATATAAAGTTATGGTTCTTGGTCACTGCACTTCTCCTAGTTGCCATTCACATACCAAGTTTCAAGTTAACACCTCAAATACGTAGTTTAAGAGTTATGCTCAGGACAAAATATGGAACGGAAGGACGGACGCATACTTTTATTATATCCCTTCGCCTTCGGCGGGGGATAATGACCAGCATGTACAGTTGAAAAACTGACAGGTGCAAATTGAATAAGTCACAAGTAACAATATGTACAAATTAATAACGTACAGTCTGTATAAATTGAAAAACCGACTCTACAAAAGAAATCTCAAGTCTCTTATCATTTTGTTTATTCAATCACCATGACAACGAATAATATACAACTTACTCTCAACAATCAATTTTAATATCATATGAGTAGAAACAACATACACGTTACCAAAATGTATCATCATCTACACCAAATTTTAAACAACAATTTCAAGGTTCGCTGTGGTTACTGTCAAGTTTCACGGTAATGTTTTTTACAATAGGCACATGGTTTCAATTTGTCTGAGTGTACCCTATGTATACAGAAGGTTATGCAGCGGCCATGTTTATCTTAGCCCCAACAGATATGATGTCACATGAACTGGTATCCGTGTTTGTTTTGACAGCTGGATACCAGCTTTCAGAACGTCATATCCGTTGCGGTTAAACATGGCCGCTGCACAACTTTCTCTATACATACGATACACTCGATAATTTGATATACTAGTACATAGGGTACACTCAGATTATTTGAAACCATGTGCCTATGGACTTTACTATCAATATCAGTCTTAACAAACGTATTGTACATAAATATTGTAACATAATGCCCAAAATGTGACTAGGGTCTTCATATGTACTAGTGTTCTTTTGTTATCTACGTCTTTGCAAATGTCTCAACTATCAAATTAAGATGCAAATTACATGTGTATGCTGATCGCGTAGTTTGTATAAGGGATTATTGTTAACTTTTTCACAATGTAAAAAGATAATGAAAAATTCGTACATAAAAATGCAACACTAAACTGAAACAGCCGATCACAAAAAACCACTATCACTCTGCGCAATGCCGACACACAACTGAACGAAAAAAAAAGAAATTATATTTTTAACACTAACCCTTTTTAATGGTATAAATGAATATTAAAATGCATGAGGGTTAGTCTATTTCTTAACACTAAGCAGGACGACACTTCTTTGTAATGACAGTGTTCTTACAATCGTTCGACATCATACGAGCGACCAGGAATGGCTGTACCCGGTGGTGGTATGCATACGAACATGAAAGGCTGTATCCTGCCATGGTATGTTAAAATATTGTCAATTATAATGTTTCAAACCAATTATTGCACACATTTATCATATTTAAGATTTATTCGAAGTAATCATGAGTCTATTTGGGATCTGGAACCACCTGCAACTATAGCCATTATGGGGCTCTGTCCCTACCATCTGTCCGCGATAGGGGCTCTGTCCCTACCATCTGCCAGCGATAGGATCTCGTGGGGTGTGATTTGATTTTTGTGTGTACTTTGTCTTTTTGCCTCCGTGCCGAGATGGAGAAGCCAAATATAAACGCCAACGTCTGTCTTACAAATACATCCGATGATAACATCAACATTTTGATGAAGATTATGATCCTCTGCATATCATCATGAACAACTTCCAAATCGTTTTCTTCATGCTGTTCATGGTGATAGGTAGTTGCTTCTGAAAGAAACATATTGGATTCATAAACTTGACATGGTTTTTCCTAAAGGCTTGAATTCTAAAATACTGTATATTTTTTCTTAATACGCCTGTTCATTTCATTATATTTTTCTGCAATGTAACACCAGAATGTGCTTTACTTAATGTCAAACCATTGTTAAGGGTGATTAATGCTACATTTGTGTATTTGCTACGATAAAGTATGATTTGCCAAATGAAAATGTAACATATCTATGGTGTGATACCATGATTAATTAATGAGCCTTACTGTTTACTTTAGAAAACATGTAACACATGTGCTAACATAATAGGCATGGAGCATATGACACCTCGCAGAGGTATGTAATTAATTTCCAAGGTTTTTATGTTATACATTGTATATACTTAGCCACCGTGTACATTGACTTGAATATGTATTCACTTTTCATCGATCGTTGAAACAATGTTTGAAAGCGACACTGTATAAAAGAAATAATTATATTGCAACCTGTTGCATGTTTCTAGTCTGGGGGTATGGTCACACTCAAAAAGTGCTTGTAACTAAAAGGTATATATAGATGTTTGAGCTTTATCGCACCGATAAGCTTTTCCTTTCGAACACAGCTGTTCGGAATATATATTCGAAGAAAACGTTCAGCTTCTTTGGCGCTCTATCAAAATGGTTATTATTTTAACTCAGCTCCGGCTCAGTACAACAGACACGACCAGCAGCTATATCGTATTACATGTTGAATTGTTTACAATTATTACCATGCGTGGATCTATCATATTGGCCTTGAGGTGTTAATTCAACAACAAATATTGGACTCAAATCTTTATTGTTCATACATAGCATGGACAATGATGTATATTTCCCTCCTATAACCCAAGGTATGAAACCCGATACACCGCTTCTCAGTTCCGTGAGAGAATTGTTCTATTTTCATATGGCTCAGTTCCGTCAGAGCCATATGAAAAAAGAACAATTCTCTCACGGAACTGAAAAGCGGTGTATCGGGATTCATACCGTGTAACCGCCTACATTGTATTTAGTACAGTATGATATAGTTTTACAGTAACATTAACAATGCCAAGCGTACCGCTTTGTTGTTACATTAGAAGAAAATGGCGCCTGTGGTCAAAATCGGTAATTCCGCACCGTACGGTTAAATTTTGGACAGTTACATGTTTCGACACTTTAACAACAGGGAAAAATTAAACCAATTCCAAAATATACCAAAGTACAGTATGTAAATAAATATGTTCTATAGAAATTTATAAAATGAAAATTGAGCTATGCGAATCTACAGAAGACATGTTCATTAACTTTTTTCAATAATTGGTTTGACATTGAAAACCCAAATGTTCATTTATTACTGAATGTCATCTTAAAACTATCTTTGCTAATGTTGGCTTTTATTGTCCCGTTATTCGACTCGGTTGGTTCAGTTTGACATTGTGTTTTGTGTGTTTTTAATGTTTTCTTAGCCCGGCTGGTTGAGTGCTGCCTTCCCTGTCTGACTTAATATAATCTTTTAATTGATACCTGAAATACAATCTATATTCTCAATGCCTTACTTAATTGACGAGTATATGACACAGCGTGAATCCCCCAAGTATTGTTACATACCAACTTCAGAAATTACTACAATTTTACCAATGTAATTTCTCCACGACCAGTTCATCCTAGCAAAAAACGAGTTCCAGCTAATCTAAACCAAAATCATAATTTTCAATCATTTTTAAGAACATTTGTCCCTAGCAATTGATATATTTTTTATTTCTTTGTATTGCGAAAAATTTGGAATGTTAATGTTTTTGCGCGAATAAATTCCTACGCGCTGTAAAATGACTAATGGTTTTTGAGGGTTGATAAAAATGTCGCTGTTACACTACCTGGTTAAGCAGACGAAATTTACACTGTTTGGTTTCATAACCTTCATATTACAGTTTAGCAACAAACTCCTGCTATAATGTATTTATTTTCACTATTTACAATATTTTGCATTGATAAATAGTATTGATCAACGTTTCACCCATTAAATTTACCTCATATCTTCGGCTTAATATTTTGCGTCTATCTTAAGAAAAACCCTTTTCCAAGCGGTGCTGTTTACACATTTCGCGCCGAGATTCGAGACCATAGTGTTTCGTCCCCTTTATGAATCGTTCGCGCTATTCGCACCCTATTCGGTTCGTTTGTAGCTAGAGTTATGGCATTTTGACTACTGTCGATTCAAAGATATCTGTCAAACCCGCCAGAATGTTCCATTTCTTAATAGGTAAATTTATGTATTGACCAATCAGCGCTGTTATTTTACTCATACCCTTTTTGACCATAGCTTTATGTATTAAAATAAGCGTAGAATATTTCATTAGCGTTCTTAGCGTAGTGCGATAAATGCATGGTAACATCATAACTCATGGGTAAAATCCAAGTGAAGGTTCGAATACAGTCTGATACCCTTTTACTTTGTTATGCTTTTTATAATATTTTTTATGATGTTTTTATATCGACAAATTAATTTTATCATACCTTTCTTTGCGAAAAAAGTAGCTGGCTTGATATAGATACGCTAAGTTTTTTTTATATTTACCAGTACATTGCATGCAAAAAATGCAGAAATTTCCAGCTTCGTAGGATGAACTTAATCTTGGTATGCTAGAATACAAATGTGAACATTTCAAGTTTATTCATTGAATGTACTATGTACTCACCGATATGAGCAAAAGCATTAATATACAAGTCATAGTTGAAGCAAAATTTAAAAAATCTAGGCATTGTTGGGATTTGAACTCGCAGTAAATTGTATACATTTTCAAAATAAGACTCACAAAACCATAGCTGTTAACCACTCGGCTATAGGGCAGTTAAAGTTTTCATCATTTAAATGTACTAATGATGTAAGGATTTAGTCCTGACACACCTGAAATAATCGATTGTGTCGAATGTTTGTTTACGCGGTTGTGACAGATAACTTTGAATCAACAGTAAGTGCATTTTAAGTTGTTATTATTATTGTTTACGACTATTCATCTCCTATCCAATTACTTATATTATTTTTGTTTACTACCGTTAAACATTATTTATGCATATTCATGAAATTACCATTTACTGTTATTCTTAGTCTTTTTAATACTTTTTCTCAGCTAAAACTACGTATTTCAGCCCCCTTTATAGTCGAAACTAGCTCATTGAGTTTTTAATGGTCGGATTGCCTAAATGGGTTCGTTAGATGAAATTTGAATGAGTCAGCTGTCATCGATATTTCTGAAAAGTTGTCACAATATTTACACTTATTATAATAAATCCAATACCATTTATGGTATTTTTAATAGACTGCCAAGATTTGCGTTATTCCCCAAGTAATAGTACTTCAGTACTTTGATTACTAATTGCATTATATATACACAAAGTCATGTAGTATATTCGAGGGGTGTTTGAAAAGAAATGTAATTTACTCTATAACTTTTTATTGACTGAACCATTTACAATGAAACTCACAGAAAATATTCAATGAACTCTTCTTTACACCTTGCACACGTTTCAATTTAACCTTTAAATTCAAGAATAAAGGTATGTTTTGTCATCTGCAAAAGTTACAACACTCATGCACTATAATATGGCGGAACACATAGGTTTCCTGGAACCGTACATATGATCTTCTGCATGCAATTTAAGTCGAGGAACTTCAAGACTTTTCTTCTAAATGAAGTGAACTTGAGATAAACTCGAGCTTGTACGAGCAGCTACAAGTCAAACGTTTAATATTGCAGCTTTGAGACAAATATGCTACTTACAAGTCAAACGTTTAATATTGCAGCTTTGAGACAAATGTGCTACTTTTTATCAATGTTCTGTTTGATAGTTGTTGGTTTCAGTTGACCACTGTTGTTGTTGCCTTTCAGATGCATTTGACCTACTTTGAAACATGTAATTAAAGCGTTACAATGCTAAAAGACGCCTTACGATGTCCTTTTATCTCAAAAAGTTAATCATGTACAAATTTATCACTTATATTAAGTTTAGACCTTCCTTTGATATAAGGCATAATTTCAGACAATTTGACGATACTTTTTCGTAAGTTTTTTTATAGCTTAGTATAAATTTTTAAGTGTTTATTAAACATACATTATGACCATACTGATACATGGATTTCAGCCATATAAGTCGCTGGCTTAAAATTTGAAGGTCGTAAGTACTACCTTATAAGACGCATGCATATTTGAAATCTGCATCCCAAGGCGCTCTTTATAAACCTATTTTCATTAAAATCGGAAGTGGAAGTTTAACTGTAGTTTAAAAAGCCTGATTTTTCATAAGTAAACATTAGTTTTTTTCTTCTGTTTCAAAAGGTCGATTTTATACTTACGACCTTGTAATTCTAAGCTAGCGAATTGTCGTGTATAAACAGCAGGCGCTATTAGCTTAATTCTACAAATAGTGCATGTGGTGTCGTTTAAACAGTAAATTTCGACGTTAGTGGTTTACAAACATACTGCAAATATGTCCGAATCTGGAGGAAGCAAGGCAGCTAGTTTGGGCTACAGACGCGTCATTCAGTGCCTAGCTGTGTTGATACCTACAGAGGACGGTGCAGACCATCACCACATCTAAACTGAATATATAAACGGCCTTAGAAAACGGAATGCAGATGAAGAAGAATCAAAAAAAAAATATATCTACCGAAAGAAATTTCAAAATCAAGAATTGGTGACAAGAAATATAATAGTAACGCCACTGCTCACCATTTCTCGTTACAAGTTTACTTGGTCCGAATATGATCCGAAACAGTTTAACAGTATGAACACAGGGCCTGGGCTACCAGTCAAACGTTTGAAATAAATATCTTTCTATCGCACATAATTATAAACTTGAATATAGATTTAAATTTTAGCAGTATTTGTAAGAACGCGCGAGCGTAAAGAAATTGTCGTGCATATTGACAGTCAGTGTTTACAACTTTTCGAAAGTTTACGCACTACTACGGTTAGGTGCTAGCAGTGTATTAGCAAAAATAGATATGAACATAACTAGTGATTTTAAAGCCGCGTCATTTACCGGTGTAAATTAGCAAAACCTCTACGGTATGTTTAACTCAAACCATTTGCTTTTTGTTAACGGATATTCAATCAGCGCCTTCCTTTATAACTTTACGGTTCAGGTAATTTCTTAAAACTTCTTAAGGATACCGATTATTTGATACAGCTTTTGTGAACGTGTTTGGCAATTTGGTGTGGATATTTCAATAGAGAATCATGACAATTACTAATATGGTAATCATTCTTGCCGCGTTGGGGCTGGTTCTTGTGGGTTTTCAACTCCGTAAGTTAAACTTTTTTCTAAATATTGCGTATTATCTTTTTAAAAACATTTTGTAACTTTATTCACAATAAATTCTCCAGATGATCAACATTTAAAAATAGGGAGCATCTATGTCGCAACGGCTCAATAAAAAATGAGTATTTAGAAACAGGACAATTAAAAAAACCTCAACCAGTGCCTTTCAATGAACGCTTATTATTGTACTGCATGCAATTTGTTTAACATCTACTTAATAACGAATCTTATATGTTTGCTTATTGTCATTTATTTATTGTTATTTTGTCATGTGCATTACTAGTATAACATGTACTAAAAAATTGCAGTGTTCATTTGTCTATCTTGGTGTTAAATTTGTCTATAATGGCTATATGAAAGAGGCAATTAAAACTTTATCTGACCAAGCATTGAAAGCTATTAACGGCCTATATTCTATTTATTCCAGACTAAAATTCGACGTCAGTACAAAGTTATACCTATTTGAGCGCATGGTTGAACCCATTCTCCTTTACTGTTCTGAAATACTAGGATTGTATAATACGGATATATTCGATAGGGTTCAAATTCAATACTACAACCTAATATGGCAGTTCTAGGCGAACTGGGAAAATATCCAATTTCAGTATTATGCAAGGAAAGAAGTCTAACTCTATGGTGCAAAATACGAAACAATCATGGAACCTTATTACATAACATATGGCTTAATCAACAAAATAATGTAAATTTGTCAAAAAACTCGTGGTGTTATAAAATAAATGCATACATTGATACAATTGGATTCTCATATCTAAAACAGAATTTCACAATGAATTACAACTATCAGACTATGTTTAAAACCAGAATAAGAGACCAGTTTCAACAGGAATGGAGAAATAAGCTAGGCCAAATGTCAAAAATGCAACAATACTTGAGTTTTAAAACAACATTCACTTTTGAGAAATATCTCGATTTAATCAGTAACGATTTTCTCAGAAAACATCTTACAAGATTTAGGGTATCCGCTCACTGTCTAGCCATTGAAACAGGGCGATACAATAACACAGACAGAGCTAACCGAATATGTCAAAACTGCAATAAAAATCTCGTAGAAACAGAATACCACTTCCTAATGACATGCGATAAATATAATCTAAGACAAAAATACATGCCTTTTATCAGATGGCCCTCCCTATCAATGTTTAACAATCTAATGAATACGGAAAATAAAAAATCTCTATATAACATTTGCTACTTCTGGAAACATTCCTTTGACATAAGAATAACTTAATATTCTAAGTAACCTATTTTGGAATACTATCAATCTACATCTATTTGAACATAAAGTGCTTTATTTTACATGTACTCCTCTCTGTGTGTATATAATGTACCATGTATATATGTTAGTATGTATATTTTTGTGTATATATGTCTATGCTTTTCGTTGCCAAAGGCAAATGTGTTTGCCGATTTGCAATAAAGTTTATTTGTTATTTGTTTGTTATTTCAAATATGTTGTTCAAATCATGTATAAATGTAACCACACACCATTAAGTATGTCTTGTGTTTCGTTTCGACAAGGTAAACTGTAATATGAACTAAGACATTGCCTAAAGGGGATTCAATCATCCATGGATAATAGATCAAAATAACTTATTAAAGTTATTAGTGAGGGGTATATTCACAGTATGGTTGTTCATACATTTGTATTTATTTTAAATTTCATGAAATTCAGATTGAACTTTAATTACTCAAGGGCAATAACTCTAAGGAAAATTGACCAATACAACAAGAGGGCCATTGGCTCGAAAGCGCTTACCTGATGACTAGCAGTTTAGACAGAATCAGTGACCTAGTGACCTAGTTTTTTACCCAAGATGACCCAGTTACGCACTTGACTTAGATTTCATAGCGACAAATACATTGTGTCCAAGTTTCATATAGTTTGGTAAAAAATGTGACCTCTAGAGTGTTAACAAGGTTTTTCTTTGATGTGACCTAGTTTTTGACGCAAGGAGATCCAGTTACGAACTTTACCTAGATTTCAAAGCGACAAACATTGTGACCAAGTTTCAAATAGATTAGGTCAAAAATGTTCGCGAGGGCTCAGGTGAGCTAAATACTTGACGGACATCATCACAGTAAGAGCGTTCCTATTCATTTTAAGTTTCGTGAAATCCTACCAAAATGATAATCAGCCAGAATATGGTTTTAAGAACAGTGTGTTTTTAGCGCTTTCTTGAATGACGACTAGAGCTGTCATTGATACGACCCAAGGCATATTGATGATTCCAATATATCGGAAGACAAGCATCGGCGATACATCGTTATACAGTAACACATATAGACGAACAAGAAACAGGCCCTTCAGTCAATGATCCCTTTTTAGCCTATCGATATTCTAAAATGTGAATCGATAATCGATTGGTTAAAATATTGTTGATACCGCTTAGATCAATGACAGCTCTAATGACGGCATCACACGGGTGGTCACACGGCAACTACATACTGTCATGGACAGTCACAGCAGAGCGACAGATGAACACCGATCAACACGACAGATATTTTGTTAAACGCGGGTCAACCAACACAGACCTTAACTGGATCCGAGGGTTCCTTGATGGGTCTGGGGACAACTGTACTTCTTCGGTCTTGTGGTGTTCATACTATCCACAGACAAAAAGCACCGAGAAATGCACGTTCTTTGTTATATTTTTAGCGTTTTTTCCAACAAAACTTGCTTATACTAATAAAAGTTACATTGTTCGTACTTTGGTCAATTCTCATCTTTTTTCACGGAGATCTGTATTGACAAAACAGCAGTAGACAGTTGTCCTACATTATAAGATCAAGTAACATGGTCATCTAACACAGAATGAATGTTGATTACTAGTATTAATTCACAATAAATGGTTGGTTGGTTGATTATTTTGTTGTTGACAATAATTTGGGTACGAACCAATTTGGATCCGCTTCGTTTATCAAACATTATGATGAAAATTAGCATCGAAAGTTGATTTCTTTGTTTAACTAAGTTAATTATGTGTATAAAGGCAGTTTTCCTTGTTTAAAACAAGTACTTTAATCGTATAAGCAGTTATATTAACGATTGTAGGCTGTACTTACTTGACCGAAGCGAAGATGACAGACGAATGAAATTGGGCGTAAAACAACTTCCGTTTACGAGGGACAGTCTAAAAAGCTAACCGACCGCCATTTTTCTCGCGCGCTAGACTTCTTACCTCCCCTATCGCGTTTAGTGTTTTGTAAGCTAGGGCCTTTGGTTATCTCAAGAAACATTTTTAAACATCATTAGAAAATAAAAGCTAATTTATTAACAACAAAAATATTTTTTAAAATGAGTTTGCCAATTCCAATCACATCCTCAGAGTACCCCGAAACAAGAAATATCTTTAAAAAAGATAAACAGCGTTAATATAGCAGATATGTGTACTTGTTTTAAAATAAAGATGCGGACGTTTTTTTTATATCGTTGAATTGAAAACACTAATCAAACTAGAATTTATATATTTATCCATGTAAATTGTTTGTCAGTAAATAAAAAAGAATAGTAATATAGGTTTATGTATTAATTAGTCTAGATTCTGCGGTCCGTTCAATCCGGCAATTATAGCCATATATAGTGATTCCTAACTTAACTCAGACTTTAATATTTAGCGCGCATTATGTCTGAAAAAACTGTAGACGGGACTTAAATTACCTCATATTAACGTCGAAATTATAGACAAAAACAAAATGGGGAAAAAGAAAATCAGAAAAATAGGCTGATGTAGGATTTGAACTCGAGGAGTTTACATGATAGTTAACTGATTACTGCTTGCATTATGCTGGATTATTTAAACATGTGATAGTTAACCTATCACTGGGTAAATGAACTGTTGATATATTTTACTTTATGAAATATCTTGATTTAGTATGTTTGCTTGTGTTCGAAGGTATATAAATGTTAATAATGATAAAGAACATAATGTTGCTTGAATATTTTGTTTAATTATTTCATGAATTAAAATGGAATGAGTAGCTTATGTTTGATTGAAAAGGTGACTCTTGAGACGGTTACTTTATTCACAGGGCCTCCTTTCGTACATGAAAAATCAGAAGCATGTATCGAAAGCGCATGCTAAGTTTGGTTCTTTTTGGTGAAAATTGTTTTGGCTAATAATTTATAATAGCCAGCACCAGCCCTGAACAAGTGCCGAAAATTCAAAAGTTGTGAAGTTCGTGCGATTTATTTCTGTTTCTGCGACGCTATTGATCTAGAAGTGGCATAGTTTCGTCATTTCCCAGTGTGTAAAGACGGTTCCAGGGAATGACCATAAAACTATTTCGCACATGGATTTCAATACTAAAACAGTGTATTTATACTAAGGATTGTTACTTAAATGGATGGTATTAAAAGAAGTATGTATATTTTTGCACTTATGTGTTTTGCAGCCTCAGTACCACAATATCATGAACGTCCCTCGTATTTCCACACATTTTCTAAAATTCAAATACGAGAGACGACCAATTATATTTGAGCAGTCATTAACATCTGACAAGATACATGTATAGTCGAAATGTCTTTTCTCAACCGTGTAAAATAACGTTTCAAATAAAATGTATACCCATTGTTTATTATATGCGTGTTTTAGTTAGAATCAAAATCAACATTTCTGTAGGGACACTGCTTTTGGCTTTTTAAAACCGAACATACATGTATGTAATACGATCGATGGTGATTGCATTTCTTGTCTGTAATCGACGCTGCAATATCCTCCAGATTCAAGGGTACATAATTATGTGCAGGATCGTTAGACTTCCGGGTATGCACTATTCTTACCTTAAACGAGTAATACATTCGTGTTCTTTAGGTACTAAACGGTGTGTTTGTGGTGGGATTTGAAGCACACGGTGTATTTACGAGTTAACATCCGGTAATCGCAATAAGTCATACACGTCCAAATGTATTGTCTCGCAAAAGGTCAAACAGAGACCGGAAGTTACAGAACTGGTGATGTTGCTCGCAACACAAGTTTAATTGTATTGTCTCACAATTTAAGTAATACAGAGATTTGGTTGTGCCCTTCTGTAATTTCGTTATCCAGAATAAGGCCGCTTCGTATCTTTCAAAATATCACTGTATCTGTTGTTGGTCGGCCGTGTGAGGTGTGTCGTCCGTTTATAATATTCTTGTCACCTGGATCCTACTCTTTTTTAGTTTGACTGACTGAGGCGACAGACTCTTGGTGTGGGGTGACATTATTAGTCCCCTACCGGTTTTTGACCGGAGGGGACTATAGGTTTGCCCTCCGTCCGTCAAAAAATCTGGATCCTGACATAACTCAAACAGTTTCCAGGCTAGGTTTATGAAACTTGGAATGTGGATAGGGGGCAATAAGGGGATAATGCACGTCCAAATATATTTAGATTCCGACCAAAATTGTGGTTGCTATGGCAACAGAAACATAAAAAATGGCTTAAAACCGGTAGGGGACTTCTGTATTGCTTTCAATTCTTAATTTGTAGTTGCGTTGGGCATTATCTGTGTCTTTTTGTTACAAAGTTGTCTGTTAGTAGTGTTGAGCATTGTGCCATGTAATTGTGGTGTGTGGTGTTATTATGTTTTCTGGCTTTTAAGTTGAGTGCTGCCTACCCTGTCCGATTATCTAATTATCATCATATACGATGTGAAGCAGCGTCCTGTCCAAAAACCGTGTTCCTTGCATTGTCTCCATCAAAGAGATCAGGTACGTTTTTTGAAGCATTTGAACATGGTAATATGCACTCACGTTTGACCCTTCTGGAGTAAACATGATTTCACTTTTACCAGTATTACTGGCACCAGCACTTACCATTCAATCGACGGCGAACATATGATTCTTAACTAATGTTAACTTAAGGGCAGCCTCGTAAACAATATGTTCTTTTACGGTACATTTCGCTAGGATTTAAACATTGTCTCATCCGAGGTGACTAGTGCAACTTACCATTCCGTTGTACATACAGTGTTAAATCCTTTAGTCTCCCATGTGTTTATTGTTGTATTGAGCTGGTAAGCATCGATTCTATCAAGTTTGAAATGCGTTATTTTCGAAATGAACTAATTGACAGTTGCGATGGATACTCCTACATTCGCTGAAGTCCCTCTTTTGATCGTTGACTTATCGTTATCTATTTAACGCATTAACTAAGTTCATGTTTCCTGTTTTAAAAAAAATATGTTACGATTTGAACATACATGATAGTACCGCTTACTTGTATTTATGGTATTATACGGTAAACTAGCATTATACTAAAATAAGGGGAATAAGTCTTAACAAATCTAGTGGATGTTTTACTAGTAACAATGAATACTGCCCCTTCTATTACCTGTCCCAACGTAACGGTATAATTGCTTTGTATCGTGTACTTATACCTAAGTACTTTAGCATTAAGCAGCTTTTGATACATCTAAAGTAAACGGGTGGCATCGCCACCAGTTGTTCTATGTTTGGAATTTGTAACTAATTTTATTTTTACATAGTGGCATTTGTTGGTTTTGATTTTTTCCAGTCATATTAACTTTAAGTTGATAGAATATTTTTGGCTTTCGACTAAGACAGTCGTAATGCGTGGCCATTCATTATATATATATATCCCTGTCTATTAGGCAAATTATCTCCAGCTTCGAGGGAAGTGATACAAAGAAATTCTGGCGTGTTGTCCTATCTCCGAATAGACGTTTTGGCTCCGAGTTGACCGTGCCCGGTGTATACCTCAGATACACGCGATATTACCTCAATATTTCCGAGAACATTTTTGTCAGTGTTCGACAGCGAGCATCAACTCTTGTAAATGTTCAATAACTTTTACTTGCGGGGTTGGGCATTTGCCCAAACGTAAGTAAACGTCGGTTCAACGAACGTGTGAACCCAGCTAGCTAAATAGATTAACGGCAGTGTGATCCCAGCTTTAGTGAATTTAGTCGAACGTTTGTCAAACAGAGGCCAACGGGTATCAGAAGCAATGAACACAATAGTAACGCTAGTGGTTATTCTACGGTCACAAAGCTCATACAATATCCGTACGAATTTATCAACTCATATGAGTTCACAATTTTTGAAATCCTAACGGTTTTTGTATGTTCGTAGCGTCTGGTCAGAGCTCGTAAGGACCACGAACAATCTATAGAGATACACGCGTAAGATATCCATACGATGCTCGTACGAGTTAAGAAAATCCGTACGATGCTCGTTCGAGTCTTAGGCGTCCGTACGGAAGCCGTTCGAGTTTGCCAAAATCAACTCGTAAGGAGCTCGTAGGGCAAATATGACCTTAGCATAAGCGGAGGTAAACTGAACGTACCCGTTACTTAGGTTAAGGTGGAACCAGTGGATTAAAAAATGGCGGAGTATATGTACAAATTTAGTATCCTTGTTTAATTGAAGTTATTTCCAATTTAAAACTGAACGTTAATCCTCTTTTTTTAGATATTGACGTTGCTATGACGTCGTGAAGTTTCTATGTTACGCACGTTTTTACGTTACGGTGCGGCATGCCTTACACGTTGTAAAACGTCTGAGAAAATCGTAATAATAACATCAGTAATGACAAACCTATGGCATTCTATTCATGTGATGAACGCGCGTCCGTACATATATAATTATTACACATTCATTATAAAATGCGCTGACGAAACCCTTAAAACGACGTCGTTGACGTTTTTTGTTTTGCCAAAAATGCGCACGTTTCTGATATTTAAAAAATACCTGCCCATCAAAAAGTGATAATTTTTAAATATGTTTAACTTACATAATTATATGACCTAAAATATATATGAAAATTAGAAAAATTCACCGTTTATAACTTTCTCTAAATGGCGTTAACTTATACCAATACCCACGTAAAATGGCGTAAATTTCGTTTCGGAACGTAGAACTTAAAATGTTTTACATATTAACAATGTTCAAAGAAACATAAAGGTCATACTAAAT
Source organism: Spisula solida (assembly GCA_947247005.1). NCBI lineage: Eukaryota > Metazoa > Mollusca > Bivalvia > Venerida > Mactridae > Spisula > Spisula solida. Next base: position 35,055,190 of record OX365947.1, on the reverse strand, counting down.
AAGCTACATGGTAGCAGTAATATATAGAGGATATTTGTTTGTTTAGATTGAATATGGTTTATATCTCATCGTGTAGTGATAAAATTCAATATTTTCAAGAGCGCGTAGCGCGAGTGAAAATATTAAAATTTTATCACTACAAGGTGAGATATTAACCATATTCAATCAAAACAAACACATATTCTATTTATTTAATGCTTTTATGGTGTCAAAACTGGTACTATTTATGCCAAATTACCACTGTGGTTAGGCTACGTATGAATATGTTATTCAATTAATATTTTTCACTTCAAAATCCGCTATCTTGGCTTATGGTGAATAGGTGAAAACGACTTTTTTGAGAATTTTGCATTAAACCAACTAGTAGGAAATGGTCTAACTAAGAATAAAAACACCCACATGACATGTTTCCGTTCAGTAATAAAAAAGTTACAGACATTTTAGTGTTGAGATTTTGGTAAATTAAAGTAGTCCCTGTGAGGGGGCGGAGCTTATATCAGTCACATTGTAGGTGATAACCAGTGACTGATATAGGTTTTATTTCACTGATAGAACTCCATATCTCATCAGTTAGCATAAATTTCCATATCAGTATTACTTTTTTTTGAGTTTCCACACAAGCTGGATACATATGATTGACTATAAAAAGTGTACGTTCATCCTTGATTGTGTCTTGTAAATTTTATTTTTTTTGCATTGCTTTAAAAAATCAGTTCATAAATCGTCCTTCTGGTTTAACATAACACCCTTTCATATGCATGTCATTCCGTCGTTCGTTTAATGACGTGAATGCTATGTATGCAAGTACAAATAAGTTACACTATTATGTTCACAATGCTCAGACAAAAATACACATAGGGGACATATGGCAACATAAGTTAACTATTATTCACTTTTATTTCAGACTTGTCAATTATCTTACCACTTCTGGTTTCCCGCGGCTTCCCGTCCACCTTTTCTGACAAAATATATCCAAGTTCGTTCACACGGTTCCGTCTATGTGCAAGCTTTAGGTTTTCGTAAGTAATACAACTTACCACGATTTTTTCCGCTATACGTCCGGTTATTATATTTTTGCCGTTATGCGATAACTGTGTACGCGACGTTGTTGATGACTGCAATTATAGTTAAACTTCTACAAGAAAGCGATGAAAATAATTCTACGATATTCGTGATTAATTACTACGCGTATTAACTGTAAACAGTGATGTATTCACCGGTATACCCCGCAAAACTAAGATATACGAGTTTTCATGATTTTCACAACGAAATCAAATTGTGTCTATAGTAATGTATAGAGTGATATAAACAACCATTATAGAATGTATGTGTCCTTTCCTTAAAGCAAAATCACCTTTTGGATAGAGGGTGTTGATTTTGCCTTTTTGAAGACCAAAACCTCCAAGTTCTGATGCTTACATTTTCCTTCTCTAATCGATGTTCCAATATAGTCTCCAGATTTTAATTCTATTGATGCTTCATCAGGAGACTTCGGTATCCACTGTTTGGGTATACAATACTACCCAGTCTAATTCATAAGGTACTTCATGACATGTTTTTGGGGCGACAGGAAGTTCTGTATTTGTGAAACACCCTGCCTTTGGCATGTTACCAGGAAAAGGATGTGTCACATTTTTGTCGAATAAAACTTTTAAACCTTTTTGCATTAATACAATATGCGTTTACTTTTATCCCCTTTTCAAACAACTTGTGTTCCGCTTTTCCATAATATTAAACACAATACCATGTCATAAAACACATCAACACATTTTCTTGCATGGTTCAATAGAAATAAATAGAGTTTATTGTGTTAGTATAACAGGGTAGCAATACCACGTGGCTTTTGACTACAGTTTCAAGTAGAAATTTGTAAACATTGGATCACAAATATAGCCATAAGTATTGTATTTCTTCATCGATTTCTATAAAATATACGCCACGCTAAGGGGAAACGCAATTGCTTTCCGTAAAATAAAATATCTTTTTCAGGAGTATCATAGTACCGATTTTTCCATTACCCTGTGAAACATACACGTTCCACGGTTTCACAAGGTAATGGACAAAACGGCACAGCCGCTGAAAAAGATTTTATATTTCACGGAAAGCAAATAATTGTCTCCTTAGCGTGGTGTATATTTCATAGAAATCGATGTAGAAATAAAATATTTATGACTATTTTATTTTCCAATGATTACAAACTTCTTCTTGTAACTGTAGTCAAAAGTCACGTGGTATTGCTACACTGTATAACACATCTGATGTTCAGTTTTGTTCAAATATAATTTGAACATCTCTCGTATTTCCTATTTTAAAAAACGATCCAGTACAGGCTACTAGTACATGTATATTGTATACCTTTGTTTGCTTTATCTCCGCACACCACATTCTGTCCGTAGTGAATTAGATAAAAGAATATTTGAAATTTTATCCCTCTATTCACCTTACAGGGTTTGCCATTCATTTATGATCACGAAACAGCAAGTATCGTAGTCCTAGTCACGAAATAAGGACAAATATAGCAACTATATGTGTATTCTTAGCGGCCTTCTAACGCTCCTTTTTGACATTTATGCTTTCCTCAAAAACCGTTTAGTGTAGCTTCGTCAAACGACAAGGTGCAGAAATTATTTAATTATCCCAGTATTGTTGGTTCAAAAAATAAAAACGCATGCTAAATATTTCCTACATTGCTTTTCAGAAACATGAGCATGCTTATTCGCATTATCCTGTCCCAGTCGAGCGCAAAAGAATGACGTGAAATTTGCGCGAAAATTAATTTACAGTCATGTCAACTATCTTTATATTTTTAGATAATCAGTGTTCAACATAAACGTATGTACAAAATATGAAAATGTAGTACGAATGTCAATTCGATGTTTCAGTCATTGTACGTCCTTAATTATTATTATAATGGCTACAAAATTTACAAGGGAAATATGGATATTTATTTTATAATGCGGGTTTATAAATTTGGTTTTTAAAGGTGCTGCCTCACATATTGGGCTAAATTGTTTGTATTTCAAGATTTTCCAACCTAACCAAGTATTGATGTAATAGAAAGCCACTGACAGTTGCTTTATGAAAGATTTGGTGCAAAAAAGCAATTTTATCACTCTCGATATTGCCCACTGAGTATTTTTTTTCTTGAAAAAAAGCGCTAAGTTTCCTTCCAACATGCTTTGTGAATTATGTAATTCACTCGTGATCGAACCGTAACCTCAACAAACTACAGCGTAAACATCCGTGAGGTATTTGGTTCGGTTTTCAGTTTGTTTTCATCAAATGCGAACAAATTTCAGGCAATTTAAGTAATAGTAGTGTTAATTCTATAGGGTATTAATACCATATATAATTTTTGATGTAAAAATACTAGATAACGACAAAATGCCGAAATTTCTCAAGTTATTTTAGATGTCAATGTTGTTGTTTATGGGACATACAGGCAACTATACCAAAATTACGCGATTATTTGACAATTTTATTTTTGCAATATATCAATATGTGAGGCAGTCCCTTTAAAGGCAATGTAACTATAATAAATAAAAGATGTATGCCTACATGTTTTTTTATCTTTTGGAACAAAAATATTACCAAAAAAGGCCAAACTATACGTAAGTTGTTCTAGATGGTCATATAATGATTTAGAGAAGATCTGCACATCTAAGAATACATAACTTTTACGAGAGTTGAACATCCGATATTCTCATGCTGACACGCTTTTATCGAAATGTCTCTATACAGCGATGTTATTTAATGTTTCGACTAACATTTACAACAGTATGGTATCACCTTGTTGACGGACTTCCTCACCAACAGGAGCATGAAGGTTATAGTAGTTGAGGGAGAGGAATCGGAAGCAACGTTCTCCAGCGTACCCCCAGGGCACAGAGCTCGGACCCCTGCTCTTCCTCCGTCACATCATTGATCTTCCAGAGGCGGTAAAATGAATGGTACGCCTTTTTTGCGGATGACTGCCTGTTGAATCCGACTATACGAAACGCTTAAGATCATAAAATTTTCCAAAACGACCTCAGTCAACTCGAGGAATTTGCGAAAACGTGGGGGTGAGATTCAATGCCAACAAGTGCTACACCAGAACAGAACTCGACCAAATTCTACCAACTGGACAACCATATTTATACTAAAACAAGTATCAGAACTCCATATCTAGCAGTCACAATATCAGAAGACATGCAGTGGAGCTAACACATCACAAAAAAGGCACATTCTACCCTTGGCTTCCTACGAAGAAATCTTAAACACTGCCCGGAATCAAGCCTGAAAACTGATTTCCAAGCTCTAGTCAGAACAATACTGGAGTACAGCAATAGTACCACCCAAGCAACTGGATGTGTCACCTGCAAAGCAGCATGCTGAGTTACCAGAAACTACCACCGCTCCATTCCATTCTTCTATATGGTGGTCAAGGGACTGGTTCCAGCCCTGTCGCATCATGGATATTTATCTCCTGACCGTATCAATAAAAGGAAATTACACTGAAAGCATTTACTGACTTTGTTAGTACAAATATTGTTGAAAAAATAAACGATAAACAATTATATGTGCTTCACACATGTACAGTGTATTTTAGAGCAATAAAAGAACTATTTCTTTCCAAAGAATATCAGAGACTGGAACAAACTTAATTGTCAACAAAAGTAAACAGCTTCAGAGTGGGACTAGAAGTCTCCCCCCCCCTCCCCCTGCTGTGTATATACCGAAAGGCCCTACAACGTTCAGATCCAGACGGAAAATACCGAATCATCAAATAACATCTCAATTTTATACACCGAGTTTGTAAAAGGGTAATTCGAACCGTGTTAAATTTCAACAAAAATGCTCTTGATTACTGCAAGGTTTATAGGATGCAACGTGATGATTAACTGACTATTAAGCGTTTCACTTTCCGGGTGACCGGTGTACGAACTCTGTGGCCAAATAGTAATGTAGATTTAAAGTGCAAGTTATACTGTACATTAATACTTTAAGGTGGAGTCCACCCTTTTCAGTGAAAAAGAAATGTACGTCAGAATGTAATGATATTTGGAATGATTGAAGTATGAGATGTGAATTTTACAAATTCGCTGTTTTTAGTCCGTACAAGTAAGTTTTTCAGCGTTTAAACCGCCACCTGGCGGGGTGTAATTTTCGTAGCAGTTTTGACGCGTTTTTTCCGTTTTCGTAATACATTGTTACGTTACGATGAACTGAAAACTATCTGCTAGTCGGGCTTTGTATGCGGCGTATTTTGGTGTATTTCATTTTATGCTCAGTTAAAAATAAACGAGCAACGTCCCAAAATCCGCGCCATTTTCATCATTTTGACGGTCCAAAAAACGCAATAATCTTTGTCTTCAAAAACAATATATTTTTGGGGACAATTAGACAAACATTAAGTACGAGGCATAGTTTCGCAACGAATAGTCGTTTAGTTAAGGAGATTTACCAAATTTAAAATCATCGACTTGTGAGATTTATCTTGATTTTTGATAGTTACAATGTAATTCACCATAGGAATTTAGCGTCGCCTGTAAAGTTCAAACGCACTAATAGGTTGCTCTAATTGAAGCACAGAGAAGACAATTAACAAAAGAGTGTATGAAATTTGACTTATATATAATCCCGTGGTGCCATTATATTGAGACATTTATTGTGTTCTATTTTCAATTTAAAGGGAGGTAATTTCAATTTCATGAACTTCAAAGCTGTGTATCCTTATAAGGTGTAATCATTTTAGCAACGTTTGATGTTTTCTGTTATGGCGATCGTCATTGAGTGGTATTGTGTACATTTTGTAACATTTCCAATAATAAATGATGCATTACAATGGGCAATAACTCGACATTGTTTACGGCACTGTGTAAAACCAAAAATTGAGTTTGTTTAGGAGCATAAAGACCATTGAGTTAAGTACCTGATACATTTGTTTCTATTGTTGTGTTCAAAATACATCATTTTGAAAAGTGACCGATTAGGAATTTGGTTGAGTGTATACACCTGCCAACCAATCGTAGATTTTATTCTTAGAACGATTTGAACAAAATATCATCAAACACTCAAGTCGAGAATAAGTACTATCTACGCAACTAAACATTTTTCGACAATATGTCACAGTTTTTACTAGAAACCGACTCAATTGCCTGGATAGCAGTTGTGTCGGTTTCGGGCAAAAACGGTGACCTATTGAAAAAAATAAGTGGCATATATAGTACTCATTCCCTACTTGAGCGTCGATGATGTTAAAATCGATTGAATAATAAAATGTTAATATTGACGATACTTGCGTTCTTAGCCACAATTTCGATCATATACCACGTGGCATATACATACTGAGAACATATGTCACACATGTTGACTGCAAATATCGATACAATGGAGTCAATAACTCTTTGGAAACACCCAAGCAATTATATTGACATAACCCAAAATAGAAAGACACTAAAATGAAAAAATACTGGTAATTACTCGGCATTAAACAAGCAGATGCTCGATTTTGACCATATGGTACATCTTCATGACATTTTTCTCTTTAACCTTGGATTATTGAATTGTCCGGATTAATTAATTGTATAAAAGATACAAACGTAACATGTGATTCAGTGTTATACCAAATATGGAATATCAAAGTTAGTTTTTCAGATGAAGTCAAAATGGTTCAAATTTTGTATTTCCCATAGCAAAAAACACTGTAAAGTTACAGAGGACTGTATGTTAGTTAGTTACATACGAGGGACTTTTAAAAAACAGGACTGGGGCCTTCACGGATACAGTTTTAAATATTATATAAAATTATTACATAATATTGAATCAGAATTTAATTACGAAAAATCGATATCCGATTTATCATGTAACACTAGCTTGTCCGTTCATAATAATTCATTTTGAAACCATTGTAACACCCACCGTGAATATCCGTCAGGACATGCATGTTGTTAAGGGACAAGTTTATGTTGCGTACTTGCATATGCGTTCTACTACTTGATAACTGCATTTTGGTTTCTTACAAGTGTTATCTACGGTATTCATGCTGCATGCTTCTTGGTGCCACCTAGACGATCTCTTCATGGCTATCGTTTATTCGTGCATGTAATTGCCAACTACGTTATACCTTTTTGTGTTGACTTCTGTAATCTTGAATTATTCATTCTTACTATTTCTAACTGCATTCTATGTTTGACTACGTGCATTTGACTTTGTTACTTCTGAACGTAACAAACTACTAACAACCTTTTGGATAGTTCGTATTTATGGATACTTAATTAATTGTTACGATTTAAATGTGTAACTTGGCGAACATATAGGCATGATAATACATTTTACAACATTTAGAACATTACAGGGAACCAATAGAAATTTTAGCTTCTAGCGCAAATTACTATACAAGGGAGACTACTCAGGACAGCAAATTTAGACGTTCGGTATTTTCCGTAGTTTAACGGTGAGTGAGTGAAAACTTGCCCGTCTGTTTGTATCGTTTATCTTGGCAATTGTTCTTTTCAAACGAGTTATTTACAATGGACGGATAGACCCTTGGATTTAAACAACAATACGGACACTTTGGTTTGGGCTCTGTTTGGGCTCGAACCGCCTCAAAACGCAAAGATCAATATACTTCTACTATAGCCACTACGCGGCCGGGTCCCTTGCCACTATCAGCCCCAAGATAAGAACATGTGGGTGGTCTAGTTCGACTCGTATGAGCATGCACTACGTCGGTATAACCGATCTTCCGGGACAAATTCTTGGTTTGGGCTTTATAAGGGCTCGAGCCCACCAAAAGTCGCCTATTGACTACTGCTTTAATGGCTACTTTGGGGATATGGCACCTCTTTCAGTCCAAAGATAGGGGTCTATTGAATGTCTCGTTCGACTTTCGTCAGCCTTGCCTACATTTGCATACCCGGTCTTCTGGGTTCAAGCAGCCTCGTGTGGGCTCTGTTCGGGCTCGAAACCGTTTCAATATGCAAAGTTCAATACATTACATTTATATTCACTGCGGCACCCGGCCCCTAGTCCGGGCACTAACAGCCCCAAGATAGGCGGTCTCGTTCGACTTGTATGATCATGCACTACGTCTGTATACCCGATCGTCCAGGGCCACACTTCCTATTTTGGCTCTACAAGGGCTCGAACCCATTCAAAGTCGCCTATTGCATACTGCTTTTATGTGACTGTTTCGTTCATACCCGGTCTTCCGGGATCACGTATGCTCGTTTAGGCTATGATCGGACTCGAACTAGCTCCAAAATGCAAAGTTCAAATCAATGCTACGGGGCCCGGTCCCTAGTTACTATGAGTCCCAAGACAGGACTGTGTGGGTGGTCTCGTTCGATTAGTATGAGCATAGGCTACGTCTGTGTACTTGATCTCCCAGGGTCACTCTTCCCATTTTGGCTCCACAAGGTCTCGAACCCACCCAAAGTCGCCTAATGCATTCTGCTTTTATGGCTACTTTGGGGATCTGGTCCTTCTTTCAACCCCAAGACAGGGGTCTAGTGATTGTCTCGTTCGACTCTCTGGCCTACATCTACATACCCGTTCTCCCGGGGTCACGCTGATTTTGTTTTGCATGGTTAACACTCAACATTTTTTAATCACTGCAAGCTTTTGTGGCGAACCCCTTTGGGTAAAACCCTAATAACTGTGAATACGTCTGGACTAAAACTAGAACAGTAATACTACAAATGAGTGTTTATAAAGGATTGCGACATTTAGCGTTAATGTTGCGACATTTAACGTCAGGCAAGTTTGTTGCGACATTTAAGACATTTAGCGTCAGGGATTGCGACATTTAACGTCGATGCGACATTTAACGTTGCTACAGATGGCACAATTCGTGGATGTAGTATCCGAAAAAATGTAAAGTCCGTATCATGTGGCATTTGCCTTGCCTATTACTATACACCTGTATTACAAAACTGGAATGCTCGTATTCTTAATCAATGTTCATGCTTTTAAGAAATTGAATAATATTAACTAGGGCACAGCCTATTTTAGCGAATTTTATCTTAAATTGTTCATTTTTATAATTTGTTCAATTCTCATAGCTCGCTGCTACATGTCAGTATTGAAACACAGCAGTAGACACTTGTCAGATGTCCTTAATTATTAGTAACATGATCATCCAGTATAGAATGATTGCTGATCATATGATTCATATACGTGCAGTCAGTAGAAAATTTGTGACATTTTTGGGTACGAAGTAACGAAGGGCGATAGTCGATCATACGAACCTGCTTCGTTTTTAAGTTCACTGTATAACTACCTTGATTATGTGTATAATAATACCACTTTCCTTGTTTAGAACAAGTACTTTCATGGCGTAATCAGTTGATCAATTACTGATTCTATGCAGGCTGTCACATTATGTGTTTTCTCTCTGTTTTCGGAATTTTCCCAGCGTTCCAAGATGGCGGTCGATCAAAGTGCTATACGAAGCAACCGAGTATTTATCTCCCTTATTAAAATGTGTTCTAGATGGGCCTACTGAGTTTTTAGAATATTTTTAAACATCATTAAAATATAAAAGAAAATTTATGAGCTACAGAATAACGCATTTTAGGTAACTTTTGTTATTCTATTGGCGGCCATTTTTCAGTATCTTTCCGTCACTTCGAAACCGTAACACAAATTTTCAGATCCATTAGTGAATTCAAACTCTGACCAAACCACGTGACACGTTGACTTATTGCGAAATTTATTCGCTAATAAGAACTTAGTATTCTAGTGCCTACATACCTTAATTCCACATGTTTATTTTTATGCTTTTTACTTGAGTTCCATATGCCCTTTACTTTAATTCCATGCATTTTACTTTGATTTCACGCCCTTTACTGGTCTAACCGTTTATCTATTAAAACTATACATTACAAATTAATTCTAGAAGTTATCGTTATGCCTGCTATGTAAATTTCATAGATTCGTACTGTAGCCAGTGGTTTCCATATTTTCAGCCTATACCAATTTTCTATACTCTATATTATCAGCCTGCTTTGCTAATGTGTCAACTGAATTTAAACACCTTTGGTCTTGTTTAGAATCTTTGAACAGGTTCTCAAATATCGTATTTCGAGGTAACTCAATATCTCTTGGACGCCTTTGACTATTAATTTCAAATAACTCATTTAATTTTGAGTCTGTGAAAAAATATCTCCACTAGGGCACATCAATCATGCTCAGCTCCCATGGACATATTTGAGTCCAAGGTACAAGCCTACTTGTATGATTGACTAACAGTTGTATTCTCACTTTACACTGTAAGGACACATAAATTACAGTAGTTTATAGTTGTAATGTTCTGTCCAATACTTTTAAGGTATAAAAATAGGCGTTTAATCAAAGAACCAGGTTTCAAGTTTCAAGAATCGATCAATAATATTACCCCTGATCAACCATAAGTGTTAACGCATAAATATACATTTTAGATATTCAATAGATTTTCTAAACGAATATCTTATGCTAGGGTCACAAAGCTCGTACGATATCCGTACGAATTTATCAACTCGTACGAGTTCATAATTTTGAAATCCTAACGGTTTTTGTATGTTCGTAGCGTCTGGTCACAACTCGTACGGACCACGAACGATCTAAAGAGATGTACTGGAAAGATATCCGTACGATGCTCGTACGATTTAAGAAAATCCGTACGATGCTCGTACGAGTCTTCGGTGTCCGTACGGGCTCCGTACGGACGCCGTGCGAGTTTACCAAAATCAACTCGTACAGAGCTCGTAAGGAGCTCGTAGGGCAAATGTGACCTTAGCATTACATACTTTAAATAAAATTCTAACATAGCACGTGAGATTTGCCTTCTTTGTGTATGTTGAGCTTACTATAATTATTTTATTACTGCGATAAAATATAGCTGATTGATGACGTCACGTTTGACGTCATATAGTATGACAAATGACGTAACGGTGACGGTAACGTTCCTAGGAAAGAAAGTAGTTTGACGTCAACCTGTCTTGTTGTGCTATAAATGGCAGAGCATTGGCGATGTTAGAATCGAAATAATAAATAGGAGTTTTGCTTTGTTGTGTTATAAAATATAGGCACTCGTTTGAATGCGTACATTAAATCACTCGTGCTACGCACTCGAGATTTAATTACTACGCATCCAAACACGTGCCTATATTTCATTACGCAACACAACATAGCTACGTATTCATTATTTCTTAAACAATGTAATATCACAGGAATTTGAAATTTTATCTATAAAATATCATAGAAGTTGATCTAATCAAAATCGCTCTATGATATTTTATGAATAGAATTTAATTTTTATACATACACTTCTATAGGAATTCTAGTATTTTAATCAGTATAGATCTAGTATTGAACTTTAAATTTATTGGTATATTACATTTTTGTTTACAAAAGTATATATTTACATGGTATTGTATTGTACGTTTTTCCGCAATTGTGCGACGTTACGTTACGTTAACGTCATGACGTCACACCTGTTGTTTTTGTTTGTTTATCACATAACATGCGGTCCAGGAGTGCCGTAAAGCCGTGACGTAAATATCGTTCGGCACTCCCAGACCGTGCAATAAATATTTAAATTAGCTTGACGTGACGTTAGCCAATCAATGCATTGATCCGTCACTGACGTCAGGATAATATCAACGTCAACATGACGTCGCGCTCATTGTACCGCTAAATTTTGGCTGAAACATATGCAGCGCACACCATCCTTCTGAACAATATTGAGCGTTTTCTAAGGTTATGTGATAAATAGAATCTTACATTCGGCAAAGCCTCGTGTCATATCATTTTGTCCACTCGTTTAATAAAACTCGTATGTAATGAGCACTCATGCAAGATCCTCTATTTCTAACATGACCGGCGATTTTGCCTTTAATACTGTAAACAAAGAACAAATCATAACGTGGTAGATATCGGCCGATATACAATGAAAGTGACATCACGTCGTTTTTATGACATCATGCAGGTAAACAAGTAACGTAAACAACACAGATCTCGCAAAATAACACTGGCTTAATATATAATTCCGAGTTTAAATCATGTTAGATTCGAAATAAAATTTCCAAAAGCCGTTGTATACCGACTGTTATACAATGGTTTGTCGTTCTGACGCTTACGGCCGTCGTGGTTAATTCCTACGCGTCAGAACTCCAAACCATTGTATAACAGTAAGTATAGAACGGTTTTTCATAGTTTATATCTTAAATAATGAGCTGATTAAGTAGCTATGGTAACAACTATAATATATTTGTCTAGTTTAATTCCCACAACAATATATGGTGTTATGATATTTTATACGATATATTGAATTTTGGTGCTATGGTATAGTTGTTGGCTATTTTCTGGCATTCTAGTATTAGTATTGATTTATCTAGAGTAGTTGAACATAATAGTATATACATTTTGTACCATTACCCAGTTAGCGTTTAGCCTTTTACGAACGTAGTAGCGGTGAAATAAACGGAAGTAGTTAAGCGCGACTTAAATTGACCTAATGGTTTTTTGATGCGGCGAAGATTTGGACGTGTGAATTTATCATTCGACCACAACTGCTTGTTTTAACTCGTTGTGTATACCGCTTGTTTACCGATATCAAATTGGGAGTTCACTTACTTATTACGGTTTCTTGATTTTCTTAAACTTTCTAAATTTGGAATATGATCCTAGAAAATATATATTTCGAAAGTACATGTTCTTGACAATTTGATGTGGATAGTAACAAGAACCAATCATGAATTCGATATATAAAGTTTCTATTGTGGCAATTCTTACCTTTTTCGGACTGTTTTTTGTTGGATTTCATATCCGTAAGTTAAAACTTTTTATAACTTTTTGTATGTGTTATGACATTATGTTATCACAGAATTGTTTCTTCGTGATTTATTATATTGGATAGCTACGTACGTTGCACTCGTTATTATGTAGATATTTTAGTTTCGCTTTCATTATCGCCCGGTGAATTTGCTTCCTGCAATATGCCTTCTGGTGGACATGGCTGGCAATATCTTACACTGACTTGTTGACTAATTTTTAACCGATATCAATCCGAACGTTTGGTAAACTGTTGTTGTTTATTTATCTATGTGGTTTATGGTACCCAAGTTGTATTTAGTCATGTATTATTACAATTTAACATTCAAATGTAACAGCATATCAGTCTTACACAAAATATACCGCTTAACATGTGAATGAAGCCAGTAATGAGAAATATGAGGTACACTGATCGCTTTGCAAAAATACAACACAGTTCGACTTACTCGCAGAACGACAGGTATCTTATAATAATAATAATAACCGACTTTATTTATAGTGTATGACATATTTGGTTCTAGACCAATTTTCAATACGGTCCACATCAGCATGGAATATATACGATTGAAGTTGGTCGTTGGACCAAACCTAATGCAACACCTGTCCCTGAAAGCAAATGTAAATTTTGTAACTGTTTAGAAGATGAATTCCATTTCTTGTTTGAATGCAACCTATTATGACAATCTTAGAAAAAAGGATATTCCTTTATACTATGGACAACATCCTAAAATTCTAAAGTTTAGAGACTTGTTACAATCTAGAGATGAAAATGTTATAAGGTATGTCAAGACGATTATAAAATGTTGCGATCGGCATGAAAAATGAAAACAATGGAACGGGGACTTCTATCTCGGGGTTTATATAGCCTGGTCTTACACTGGGCTCATGACGTTGTGACATGACACTGTTAGAATATATCACCACATGTTCTGTTAAATAGGGGAAATAAAATACTGATTACCATATTAATTCTAACAAATATTACAAAGTCCACAAACTGGAATACTAGTACATGCATTACCCAAACAGATATAGTGAGCTTTAACAATGGGAATAAGGGGGGTGAAAACACGCAGTTTGTCCTGCGATTCAATACGATTCTATAAGTGCGCCCTCGATAATGACACAGGCGGTAAAATTTGGTATATTCCACAAAGGTGGAATCTAAATATGATGTGCACGATTGATCAGTGATGTTTTAGAACAAAATTGACCATATATGTTTACTTTAGTAATTTCTAATACCAGTTTTGCAACAGTTGACCAAACAGATTCATGTTTGAAAACATAACATTATCCTGGGCGAACTATACCGTGTAATATTTTGGTAGAACATTTCAATGGTCGATGAACAATGTATAGTTACTAATTTGTATAACGATAATAGGAATTCAAAACGAACAAAAGGTAGGGGTGTATAACGTTGCTCTAAATAAAGTTGTTCTACACAAGCCTGTACACAAATCTACACATGTATTGTTTTGTATTTGAAAGAAATGTTTAAGTATATATGTTTCCCATTTATCTGTCACAACCGCGTACACAGACCTGGTGAATGGTCCTTGAAATACATTTATTTAACATCATTGATGGTACTTGGCAAATTCTTACTATTTTTTGTTCACATAGTATTTTTCATGCCTGTGCTTATGGCATTTAACACCTTTAAAATAGTAAACAATAGAAATCAAAACTTGTTGATAACACCTTTTATTATGAACCCATTTTTAAAGACCTATATTAGTCCTTCTTTATTTCTGGACCAGAACTTTATAGAAGGAACCGCATGATGACAGCAGGAGATCACTATCAGTGTTTATCTAGGGTAATAAAACACCAAAACTGGTCAATGTAATTAACTAGAGGCCCTTATCTACTGAATATCCATACTACTGTATGTACACTAGAAAATATGTGTCATATTATGTGTTTGTTTTAAATTTGTATATTTAGATTAATTTATTTTTGTTTCTATCGAGTTTGAGTGTATAACAGCTATTTTGCCAAAATGTTAATAAATTTGGCAATTTTATTGTCAATTATCTCTAGATAAATTAGTTTAAATAAATATGTTTAAACTAGATAAAATTAATATATAAAATTAACATTTGAGCACACTAAAATTACATACAAAATTTAATACAAATAAATAAATGTATCTGATAGTTTTTAGATAGATATGAAATAGAATACTACACATAGTTTATAAATTTATTTTTGGTTTTCAAAGTCCTCAAAGGTAACATCTTTTATTTTGTCTTATACGTATAAATGTATATTCAGACTGTTTCTCTACACTTCACAAGTGCAGTGGTAACACAAGGCTAGCTATGTGAATTGTGAAATAAGTGTCATCCCTGGGGCACATCAATTAAAACACATATGGTAGAATATTATCTATTACATATACTTCAATTAAAATTAGGGGCCAATAATTACCTACTTACTTTTTTACACTATTATTTCTCTATACATCCACGCATGTTAATTTATTAACATGCGTGATACATCCTAGTATTTTTATTGATTACTTTCCTATTTACATTAAATCTGCTCTATATTACGTTTGATCATCAAGTTGTTTGCAATAACTTATATGGGACGTTATTTTATTATACACATATTTTATAACTTCCTGTCATAAAGGGAACTTGTATTGTTTTATTATCTACTACTAGGGTCTCTAGTCAACTAATTAACAGAGTATGCAATATTATGTAATATTACATAATAGGGTGCAATACTGGTATATATGTTATTCACAATGTAACATGTGTCACTTTTATTATATTTTTTCAATTCATAACATAACATAACATAACATAACATAAAGTTTATTAACATAGAACTACATGTTCATAGTCATACACAAATTATGTACATACAAATTAAGCATAACACGAGGAAAAATTGGAATCATTTAACAGAGAAGTTGGTAGTTGTTATATGAGTGTAGATAAGCTGTAATAGGAGACTGTATGGTTTTAACAATAAAATAAAAATAAAATGTAGCACCATACATATACGTAATATAATGAGAGAAAAAGAAGAATACAATTAACGTATGGATTTTTACAAATGTTTTTTGTTTTCATAGTATGTGTATAATATTCATAATGTATTTCGTGAATATTTTATTTGGTCATTGTTGTTACATAAAATTAATATTTTGTATTGATAGGAAAATCTTAAGTCTGATTTCTTAGGTCAAATGCGTTATAAACAAACTTGGATAAAATGATTAGTTGACATTAATGATTCGAACTTCCTGAGAGTTGGCCAATGACAGTAGTATCTTGGTAAAAGTGAAGTTCTTAGTACATGATATTTCGGACAGACAAGGAGAAAATGATATTCACTTTCTATAACATTCATTGTACATTGTTGACAGATTCGTTCATTTCGGGGTATATTACTATGTCTACCAGTTTCTATCGCGAGAGTATGAGACGACAGTCGAAATTTTGTGAGACTTATTCTATATTTGTTTATATTTATACAGTTCAGATATTCTTCCATTTTAAAGTCATATTTATATTTACAATAAAATTCTAATCTACTTGAATTAATTATATTACTGTACCATGTTTGTTGGTATGTATCAACCAGTCGCTGTATTATTACGTTTATATAATTTAAAGGTAAAGTATCTTGATTTATCCAAATATTGGTCATTCCTATTTCATTAAGTATTTGTTTGACATGTGACGCCCAGTTTGTGCCATTATATTGTAAGTTGTTGTTCGCATCTTCGCGTAGGAGGTTGTAGATTATTTTAATAAGAGAATCGTCACTTGATTTTAGAATTTTGATCCAATATTTCATTAAGGTGATCTTTCTTTTAACCGCCATTGGGAATCTTCCTAATTCACCGTAAAGTCCATCAAGATTTGTACTTTTCTTAACACATAAAACCTTTCTTAGAAATTTACAATGTATTTTTTCAATGTTTTTACAATCATAATAACCGAATATCTCTGAGCCATAGTTAAAAACTGATACAACAAGACTGTCGAACAAATTGCATTTGTCTTTGGTGGTTAGATCTAGTTGGTTAAATACAATGAAGAGATTGTGTAAAGCAAACAGTGATCGATCTGCTAAAACTTTTTGCGTTCTAAACCACTTTCCATTTTTAAAGAGAGTTAACCCAAGATATTTGAAGTTTTCTACAATGTCTAGAGTTATATTGTTATATATAAATTCATGTTTAGTATGTCGATTTTTTTCAAAGATCATAACTTTTGTTTTAGCTGTATTAACCTTTAAATTCCAAGTATTACAATAGTGTTCGAGGTCATTTAACAGTGATTGTAGTGCTTCGGGGGTATAGGCAAACAGAACAGCGTCATCAGCAAATAATAGAATAAATAATTTAAGTTCATTTATAGTGAAAAGTCCATCTATATTTTGGTCAATATTTGATAGAATGTCATTTACAAAAAAAGGGACAATAAACTAGAACACTGGTCTCCTTGTTTGACACCGATATTGGAATCGAAAAAGGGAGACAATTGAGCGTTGTGTCGAACACACGCTTTTACAACACTATACATACTTTTTACTGCTTTAATGAACTTGGAGCTTACATCAGTATTTAACAGTTTATGGAAAAGATATCGACGATCAATTTTATCGAAGCACTTTTCGAAATCTACAAAGGCGCAGTATAGTTTTTTATTCTTTGAAAGTGTTTTAGCGATAATTGAATGTAAGACGTATATACAATCTATTGTAGATTTACCTTTTTGAAATCCGAATTGATTTTCTATTATTTTGTTATGTTTAATTGACCATTTTGTGAGTCTGTTAAGTATTATTTGCGAATAAATTTTGGAAAGGATATTAATTAGCGTGATTCCTCTGTAGTTTTGTGGGTCAGATGTATCACCACTTTTAAATATAGGACATATTATTCCTTCACCAAAGGATGATGGATAGTCTCCATTGTCTAATAGTCTATTTAAAAGACGCAACAGAAAAGGGGATATTTCATCAAATGCGTGTTTGTATATTTCTGCGCATATATTATCTAGACCGCAACTTTTGTTATTATTTTGTGAAAAAACGGCATTTTTTACCTCACATAGTGATATTTCCGAGTCGAGATCTTCATCATTAATAACTTGTTCTTGAAAAGATTGATTGTTTGGGTTTTCATTTTCAGTTTGTGAACTATATAATGTTTTAAAATGATCGTAGAGATCAGAAATATTAATATTTTCTGTTGATAGTTTCTGTTTTTTGTATTGTGACTTTATTTTTTTCCAAAATTCTCTTGGTTTTGTTTTTCCTAGATGGGTTAATTCTCGTTTTTCTTTTATTGAGTATTTATATTTGCAATTTCGTTTTACCTTACAATAATTTGATTTTGCACTTAAATAGTCATCGCGTAAATTAATATTGGTTTTGTTTTTAAGGAATTTATTTCGAGTTTTATTATAATGTTTTCTTGCATTATAACAATCGGAATCAAACCACGGTTTTTTATTATTATGATATGTGTTTTTGTTTTGTTTGTTTTGAGATTTTCCAAATACGCTGTTGGAACAGCTTTGTAGGATTAATAGAAATGAACGAGTAGCTGAGTCAACATCAGATGTATCGTTTATGATGTTTGTACATTGTTGTATTTCAGCTTGTTTTTGTATTAATAGGAATTTGAAATCTTCAATTTTTGATTCGTCAAATTTTATGTAATTTTGGCTGGTTTCCTTTTCACTCGAGTTAGAATTTGTGTTATGATTATCTGTTTTCATTTGTATTGAGAATGATAGACTACAATGATCTGAAAATTCTGTCGGATTTTCAATTTCAAAGCTAGATATGTATTTTATATCATCTGGGTGTAGCAGTAGATAGTCTACAACACTAGATCCATTAAAAGATAGAAAGGTGTACTCTCCAATATTTGAGTCATTATGTAAACGACCATTTGCTATAATTAGAGATGTACTACAACATATTCCAATTAAACGTTTACCGTAATTATCTATAATGTTATCTCTCGACACACGTGGTGAAAATAAATATCAATTCAATTTATTAGCAAATCGGCACTATTGTGCCTTTGGCCACATACAAATGAACAAACAAAGGAACATGACAAACATATAAAAAAAACATAAAATACATACAAATACATGTACAAAGCAAATATTAAATATGTACAAAAAGAAACAGTTTAATAGTTCAAGACATTTTTTCTTTCATTTATGACTTTTGTTAAAAATACAGAAATTTTAGTAAGTTTATCAAGTTTATTCGATGACATTAATGTAGTGAATTAATTTAGATTTGGGAATGTTGTTCTTCCTAAATAGCGTGTCCTTAAGTTATAATATTTTGGACAGCATAGTAGCACGTGATATTCAGATTCAATACAGTTTAAGTTACACATTTTACACAGTCTTAATTCACGATTAATACCCAAATTTCTACCATTTTCAATCTCAAGAGTATGAGAGCCTAACCTGAAGCGTGTTAATTGCTTTCTTAGTTTATTACTCAATTTATCTAAATACCCTTCATGTTCAAATATTTGTTTGTATTTACAATAATATTGTAGTTTTGGAGAATCTCTTATAGAGGCATTCCATTCTTGTATAAACTGATCGCGCAATCGCATTTTAAACATATTATTGTAGTTGTAGTCATTTATAAAATTGTGTATAATATTGGGAAATCCTAAATTGTTGATGATATTTTGAATTTTGTATACCCACATATTTTCCTTACGAATACGAACATTTTCCATATAAATATTATACAGTACAGAATTGTTATTGTTCATTATTTTACACCAGTATTTGAGAGATCTTTCTTTACATACAAGTGAAAGCGGCGTTCGTCCTAGTTCAAATTAAATGTACATGTCCAGTATTTCGAAAGTAATTATAGTTGAATATTTTGTCAGCGGACCCAAAATGCCGTCCGGTATCCGGAATTCTGGGAGTCCGGTATTGCGGAAGTTTCTTTAGTTGACTTAATAAGGAGAAAATTTTGGACCTAAGAAATCGTCCGGTTTTATGGGAATTCCGGTTTTCAGGGAGTTTATTGTATCAATCTCCCTGGCTATGTTACTCTTTATCAAACTGGAGGACATAAAGTAGTAGTGTGTTTGTAATGTTTTCTGTCCTCGGCTGGTTGAGTGCTGCCTTCCCTGTCTAGCTTAATATAATCTTTTGGCCGAGATGGGATTCTTACGAAAAACCCTTGTATTCTATGATTTAATGTGACTGTATGTAGTGCCTCCATTATTGGATTTATTCCACTTTAACGATTAATTAATATACTACAATGTTTAAGTTGTCCTCAACCACAGTAACCATGATAAAAGTAGTATTGTGCATTAAAATTTAGTGGAATTGACCGTCGGCTGTTTTTACCGAAATTATTGTATAATCAACTTTAAATGTTAATCGGGGTTGATTTGAAATTTCAATTACTATGTGTGTATGTACTACAGATTTAGGGTATTTTTCTAATCACATTATATAAGTTGGTATCCTAACAACGTGGCTGACACTTCGACTGTCTACAGATGTGTTTGATTAAAAAGTTATGTCACAATAAAAGCCGTTCGTAAGAAATATGCAAAGTAGCCGGTTTGTCACCAATTAAGCCGGATCCTTGTGATAGGCAATTAGGAAGCCATTTACACGTTTGTGTCCCTAAAGGGTCATGTCTAATTGAGTAAATTATCGAAACAACTTTCAAAGTCCTTTTTTATTGGCTGAGACAAAAGGTCTTAAATTCTATTAGACTTTTCCATTGGTTCGTATGGCTTACCAGAATTTTCCTTGATGTAGGTTTCACTTCTTAGAGTCACAATTCATCTGACTCTTGAACTTAAAACTTGTTAAAAATAAAAGGAGGAAAACTACATACATCTTATTGTACTTTTAGTTACAGAAACACAATTCCCCAGGGTACAGAACGTGATAATTCACGGTACACAGAGCACTCTAAGTTCACGCCACATAAAACGCAAGTTCACGGCAGAACAAACGTAGCCCAATTGACATATCTATAATATATTTATGTATAACTTCATAAATTGTGGGCATCAGTTTTGTAAAGGTGAATCATATACCCCTCATATTCGAGCACAGATGTGGTCACAGTGTTTGAACGAACTATTTTCGTAGTTAAACTCTGAAATCTGATAACAGGATAAAGGTAGTATACAGCCATCTTTGTTTGGTGTGTTTGAAATGTAATATTACACACATTCACTTATACAAGGGTTGATAGGCTGATTGTTAAACTTTAAGGTATTGACGATATCACATAACCTATACCAGATCAAATTTGTAAACCAATACTGGCAGGCGTCCTACATCCGGACACTTTTGGCATATTTTTTACGTTAACTCGAGAAATGTGTAAATCAAGCCATTGAAATTTCACCTGAACGAAGCTAGGTTCGTCTCTGAACTGAAGAGCTAATTTGTTTACTTCTAAAAATAGCTCAAGTGCATTTTTAAGGGCCGTCAAAGAGGTCACTACATCACCTCATTTTTAAGTCCAACAGGACCATCAATCCGGACAACGTGTTGTCGCGTTTTTTATTACGAAAAAGGCGTAAAAATAGAATTAAACTGTGTAATAAATCAATGGAGAGCACAAGTAAACGATTTGTACAAAATTTGTACGACTTATCTCCCGTGAAGATTGGAAAAATATCGATCGAAACTTAGCGGTAAACTTTTGATACAAAATGACGTTTTACGATGTTTTTGAAACTCTGCACGTACTTTACTTAAGGCTATATTTCAGGTTTATCTGTTAACAAAAACATTGCATCGGCTTACCTCATATTTAGCATAAGGACCGTAGTTTACAATTCGGGGCTACGCAGAAGTATTGCGCATGCGCAGTTATACGATTTTCGACTTCCCCCGTAATGTAAACAAGCTTCCCGAGTGCAGACGAAATAAATGCGACATTTCTTGTAAAATATTCAACTTTAATCGTTGCTACTTCGTAATGTTGACAAAAATCAAGCGTCTAATTGATTATCAACAAATGATCAAAATCAATGGCCGCTATAAAGCGTTTTTGAGTCTGTCCGGATTGGTGGTCGTCCGGATTTGGTGGTCGCCAGCCAGTACAGTAACAAGTCAAATAGTTCCTGCGAGCAAATGATGTACCGACTTCATTTGACAGAGAATTGACAGGATCTTCGACCTTCTATCTGCATAATTCAACAGCTGATGTGTATAAAATTAAGCATGAAAATCTCAAAATTGTGAGAGAAAAATAAGCGCGATAGGCCGGTAGCTTTCAAATTGGGAAAACTATATGCACGATAGTTTGACATACGAAATTTATCAACAAATTGTTAAATAAGTTCATGTATAACAAATCAATTTTCAAGACACTTAATTGCATATTATGATTCCCTTGTTCCATATATTATATGTATATGCTTATAAATAAAACCTCGTATCAGTTCATTAAAAGGTATTATTATAAGACATGTTTTCAGAGTT
Organism: Spisula solida; assembly: GCA_947247005.1. Taxonomy (NCBI): domain Eukaryota; kingdom Metazoa; phylum Mollusca; class Bivalvia; order Venerida; family Mactridae; genus Spisula; species Spisula solida. Next base: position 35,032,895 of record OX365947.1, on the reverse strand, counting down.
CAACAATATCAAAGATCATAAACCAATGCAGCTGCAGTCACCTGCTGTTCAGATACATGGTCTCAATTTTGCCTAGCGCTCACTGAAATTTCGGACAGTTCTGATTTCTTCGGTAAATAAACTCTTGCAATGCGACAAAGACTGATGTTATCCGCATGGAATAATGGAATTAGTCTGGTTCACGACATTCTTACGAAATGCATCTTTTTTTATTTATTTTTTGAAATCGTAAACCATCGAGAACAGGCCACGTGCTCCTCCATGGACTTTTTACTAAGGCTATCCAATATACCTGCTCGCTCAAAGCTCGCAGGTAATAATTGTCGGACTATTTGTGCGAATTTATCGGCGACGAGCCGGTTTTGGTTTACAGAGCATTTGTACATGTTTATTTTCGTGATTATTTATTTTTGATAAAAATATCCAGCTTCAGGATGTTTCCGCCATTTTTGTTCAATTGGAACAATGTCGGAAAGTCACGAATCGACCAAACCAACTGCAGGGTTGGATTGTTCGGTTTGACAAAAACTAGTTTGGACCTTCTAATTCCAAGCCAGCGATGTATAGAACGTAACTGTGTATTATTGTCTGGAATGAGTGAGAGTGTGAAAGAGAATGAGAGAGTGGGAATGAAACTTTTAAAAAAAAACTATGGGTACATTTTTGTCACTATTAACTATTGTATGTTCAAATGCATAAATGTATTTCAAAGTAATAAAGAATAAGAAACAATGTTACGTAATCACAATGAGTCCCTATCACTCAACAACAATTTACGTAAAAATGTTAAGTTACCACTTTTCGAGGGCCGTTCGGCAACCCTTCGACATTTAACTTCCCTTAGGGCTACCTATGGAAGCCTGTGTTCGAGTCTCCCTGGGGAGACTATTTCTTTCCTGGTGGGTGTGCAGCCGAAATCGAGATACGGCGGACACGAAAAACCAACATGTGCAGATATCGCCCTCACATGTACCATATCACACTTTGGTCGAATGGAGCATTGTTGGTTATTCTTGCTCAGAGATATTAAACAGAAATTCGAACCTTGGACCTCTCGATCCCAAAGCGCGCACCGACTTCTTTCCCTCAATTTAGATGAGCTAAGGAGTATGGTCAACAATATTTAATCGTTGTAGGTTCATGTGACGAACCCCATTACCCCGAAAATGTTGCGGAACTAACACTGACTATATGTATGTGGGTTCTTCTGCGGTCACCATACGGCACAAACTGTGAGTTGCGCTGTTGAGTATCGTACAGTTTGCACCTATACTACGGTAAAACCATTGTAAAATACTGACTAAGTCCAGCATTGAAGCTAAGTATAGACTCACAATTGCCTTTATTTTTTTCGAAGCTGTTTCATAATGCCCATCTCTGCTGATTGAAGAGGACTGTATTATATGTGAGTATAGAATTTCGCGCCCTACTGAGTTTAAGGACAGGAAGACGCTAGGAACTTAAATAGAAACTGATCGATTGCGGAATTTAATTGATACGCTTTGTCATGTTTTATTGATCTAATTATGTTCTATTGGGTGTAATTTATTACGTTTATAAGCAGGTGTTTATTAAAGAATACGGTGCTTATTACTATAGATTTTTTTCGATGTATATGCTTTTTATCCTCGCCAACGGAAATCCATATATGCGCGAGGCCCCCAGAAGAGGTTAGCCACTTTAGCTTTGGGGATTGTGCATGATACAGAAGATGTCCCAGTTCCAGAAGCATCCCTGGTTCTTTTACGTGCCTGATGGAAGCCTCGTGCACGAGACCCCGGTTTTTAATGTCTCGTCCGAAAGACTGTTAGTAATTTTAGTTATGTTAAATGGGAAACACTGAAAAGCATTTCTGTTTTAATCCGGCTGGAGGCGGGATCGAACCTACAACCTTCGGATCAGCAGTCAGTAGCTCTTACTACTGGACCACTTGTCCACACCAATACTATATACCAATCTACTCAAGCTATTTGAATACTTAATAGTTGGCCGAGCCGATGCCGAGCATAGCCTTTATTTGCCAGTCAACTTTATGCTGAAATATGGCAGGCATATATGTGTGTCCCCACCCGGATTTGAACCCGGTTTGCCAGATTAGACGGCAAACGCGCTAACCATTGAGCTACGGAGGCCACATACAGCCCACCGTCTTTGTCTTGTTTCGAAGTGCGCATTAGACCCTTCTGCTTTCGCAACACCACAAAAACGTTGCACAAACTTAACCAGTTTAATGTTTACTTACATCACACCACACCAGTATTCGGTTAATATATGGGTAACAACACTGACTATTATAAACCTATAGCAACATTATAAAACAAAATTAATGAAGATGTTTTATACGGACATTAATATAACATTTATACAGCTGCACTTAATTGGATATTTTTTGCCTCAGTCGATATAGTTTGTATGCACTTCTCGTGTAACAGTTAATTATTGTGTACTTCAACAATTTCGATCGAATTAGATTCAAGTTTGTTAAGAGCAAAGGCACCATTCAAAATAAACACATTTTAACAAAAAAAATCATTTATAATTTATCGTCGTCATTCATTGAATAACACGTGGTTTGTTTGCAATGGTATCACTGAACAATTTCGATCGAACTAAAGTCTGACATATAAAGTAAAGAAACCGTTCTAAAGCACAAAACATATTAGCTAATTCATATTTTTATTGTAGTCATTCCGTGGTTAAAGCATTATGTAATGCTACGGTCACAAAGCTCGTACGATATCCGTACGATTTTACCAACTCGTACGAGTCCACAATGTTTGAAATCCTAACGGTATTTTTACGTTCGTAGGGTCTGGTCACAGCTCGTACGGACCTCGTACGATTTATAGAGATGCAATCGTACGATATCCGTACGGACATCGTAATTTCCATACGGACACCGTACGGGGCTCGCAAGGATCCCGGCCGTACATCGCACGGTGCTCGTAGATCAATCAGAGCTCGCAGATAACTCGTACGGTGTCCGCACGGTGACCGCACGATGGCCGTACGGTGTCCGTGCGACAATAATGGATATATTCAGCGAATTATAATTATCTATTTTAAGACCCTGGTCACATTTAACAAATTCGTACGGAGTCCGTACGGACATCGTAAACTCGTAAGAGCATCGTACGGATTTTTGTAACTCGTAGAGGACTCGGGGGCTCGGTGAAAATGTTTCACCGATCTCCGAGTTGTCTACGAGCTCGTAGATATTTTTGAAGTAGAAAGCTCACAAGGAAGCTGTCCTCACCCATTTTATGTATTATTATATTATGTAAGATGATTATGGAATGGTTGATATTTCATGTCATGTTTATATATGCAAGGAAAAATGCATAATTGTTCCTCGACAGACTCTGAAAGTCAGCTAATTTCGCCATAACGTTTGGAATAGTACAATGGGTATATATGTGTCTCATGTGGATCACGTCAAATATATATTTTTACCAAAAGAATTAAATGAATGCAGTAGAGATCCAATGATATACATATGTAGATGCATTGACAATGGTTTAATGTGTACTCATAAGTTCTGTGCACGAGAATCACGGAAATAACAATTATCATACACTGAGCGTGTGCGAATCCAGATGGGGTGGGCCTGGACCCTGGAATTTTGGTGAATTGTGGTCGTCTAATACATGTACAATGAAAGGAGTACGTCTTGGGTGGTAGTCTACTGGGTACCAACCTCGATAAAATATAACTGGTCGGACCCCCCTCTCTAGCAAAATAACCCGAATCCATTCTCATACATGTATTGCCGGGTGCCTGGCAGAGTTGGGCCTGCATTTACCATTCGTGAACTAGACGGTGTCTTACCAAACGACTACATCAGTTATAACCTAACTTTCTCCGGGGTTCGAACTTTCGATCTCCCGCTTCCTATACGGACGCAAAAAGCACCCAGCCACGGTCGCGGTAATATGTCATGGATCAAAGTCTGGTGCGTACCTACTTGGAGAAAGGTTGCTGGTCGGATATTACGATGATGATAAAACGAGAATACGATGATGATAATACGAGAATACGATAGTATGATGATGGTGATAGTAGAATACGATAATGATAATACAATAATAAGATGATGATAATACGAGAATACGATTATGATAATACAATAATAGGATGATGATAATACGAGAATACGATATTATGATGATGATAATACGAGAATACGATAATGCTAATACAATGATAAGATAATGATAATGCGAGAATACGATGACGATAATACAAAAATAAGATGATGATTTGCGAGAATACGATGATGATAATGCAATGATAAGATAAAGATAATACTAGAATACGATGATGATAATACAATAATAAGATGGTGGTAATACGATAATACGATAATGATGATACAATAATTAGATAATGATAATACGAGAATACGATGAGGATAATGCGATAGAACGATGAGGATATTACGAGAATACGATTAATGATAGCATAATGATGATATAAAAATACGATATTGTTTTCATGAATTAATCAATGTTGTGCTTTTGCTGTTGGCAGAGTCTTTCTACCGGAACTTGGATACATGATACAGTTGCAGTATCAACATAATAGCAGTGAATGTACAACAATGTCATAGTGTGTACAACAATGTCGTGTGTTATTACATGTACATGTACATTCAAAATAAAGATATTAAAAGTCCGTGTACAAATGTTGTTATGCTCGCACAGTCTGTATGTCTTCCAAATTGTTAATGTTTCAATATTTCAATATACACCATACTCATAACAATTCATTGTCACAAGTTATGCAGTTAAGATAATGTTCACTATCTACATCCTAATGGCGTCCAATGCGATACAAAACCATGCAAAATTCAATATCCGTAAGGATATCGTACGATACTCGCACGAGTATTTCGTAGCTCGTGCGGTGTCGCTTTTTCAAGTAATATTACACAAGAAAGTTATAAATGCATTTGACCTGATTTTCGTAGCATTTTTTAACTTTCTCAATTTCTGTATACGAATTTCACGGTAAAAAATAATTTCTTTATTACCAAGCCTCTTCACTGTATGGCCGATCTAAAAATCGCTATATCCTGTAATGCGTTAAAATGCACTTATCAATCGAGCGGGGAAGTTTAAGTATTGAATTCCGTAAAAGATAAACTATTAGATCTACTGGATCCTAAGGAAAGATTTGAAACAAAAACAGCGCAACATGAAAAAGTCAAAATAATTATTTTCAAAAGTGTCTTTTAAACAATGTCTTTATATTCTTGACGAAAAAGAAATTTAAGAAATGTAGTTGAGAAAAAATAGTGCAGTTCTCAGGACTTGAGTCCGCATGTCTCAGACTGATAATCAAACTCTCTACCCATTGAGCCAGCGATACTGACAGTAAAAGGTCATACAAAATATACATCAACCATTTTAAAGGCATCCCAACCAGGTATATTCACACACCATGACTAAATAGTGTAATCTCTCGTCACGGCTCAAAACTCGTGGTTCATATAGTTGGACAAACATAAAGTGGCCGGTCTAAAATTAGCAATAGTAAATAAACACAACGGTGACCTTCACATCAAAATAACCGGAGCATTTGGTGGACATGATAATTGGGCAATCATTTCACTAATAGCGCCAGTGGCTCAGTGGTAACGCGTCAGTCTGTAGATGATTTACCAGGTGTGCTATTTTTGCACGCAGGTTCAAATCCATTTATCGTTTTCTTTTTATCACATTTTTTTTAATTTTCTCAACACTTCTAAATTACAAAGACTAGAAAAGATAAAACAAAACAAAACTTATGGGAAAAAATTAACAGGAGAAACAAATTATTTTCTAAAAATGTCATTGAATAGGATTCGAACTCGCGTACGATAAATCTTACATTTGTTGTGACTCGACCTTGGCCTTTACTTACTGAGCTCATTTCTCACTGCTTATTGAGGTGTATTTAATACACCTTATTAGTTGACTTCATGTGCAAAAGATGAACAAGCTTGTTATGTTCTGGTACTATTTATAGCCCGGCCAATTTATCTTTGTCCGATTATAGGCTTAGTTTCTTTTAAATATATTATGTTAAACTTTGCACTGGCAGATGTTCTTACTTCGTAATAATCAACGTAATCAACGTTAGATAGGGTACAATCCAAAACAATACAATTATATTTATAATCTTTATTTTAAGTCGGATACATGCACAACAAAGACACATTAGCTTTGTATAGCTATTGTCCGACATAAGTTTCCATTCTTTCATTCTTGTTCATGAACGTCTATTCATATTATTGCAAAATGTGAACACGCGATAGCAGACATTACTAAACTTTATATTGACATTACCAAAGACCTATAAATAGCATGGTAATTAGATATTTGCTATTATTAATACCATTTATAGCTTACTATAACGGATCAACACGCTAATGTTTTACGTGTTGAGTATTGACCTTCATATAAAGTCTAGAGCGTCTTTCTATTCAACAAAAACAAAGGCTTTCACGATGTTAATTACGTTAATTAACCGTATGAATGAATTGTAGACGGATTAGTACATTTTCAGGAAAAGAAAAGCCGATATTATCCGAGTGGCTAATTATTTGCAAGAAGATTGACGTTACGTAGGTACTTTTGTCCGGTTCGTCTGTCCAAACGGAAGGGCTTCCGTAATCAAATGGGGTCTTCTGATCATGTTCGTTTCTGTTTGAGAAGCTTTACCGTACCTTCCATTCGATATTTGGAAGATGTTGAAATATGATATCGTATAACATAATGGTGGCGTCCAATGAAGACAGGAAACGTTCGAATGTCGACCGCTTCCGTTGTGTGTTCTTTGCGCGGCCGGGACCAAACGTTCCGACCATATAACGATACCCTGTCACTCGAACAAATAGTGTGCTCGTAGTTTATTACAATTGATATACATGTACAACGAAACAGACGCTTAACCTCCGTACATTACAGTCTGTAATTTCTGTTTTGTTTTTTTTGTTCAGGTCTAATAACTCGATTAATAATTTTGGCAGGTCAATCATTTGTTAACATAACATTGTGTACATAAATATGTCATTTTTTATAGAATCTAATCTATTATTTTTTATCTAAATCGAGTTCTGTGCCGTGAGTGCATTTTTAACTATAATGTAAGGTTTAGATGTCAGATTCTATCAACATGTATTCGTATATATAAGAGGATCGTGAATTTGTCGTTCTTTATTGGTGTTAGCGATGGATACTTATTATATTTAATGTAAAGCACCACTACCGTATAAAACCAGGCAACCATCTGTATGATCCGATATGTGTCAAATCATTTAACCGTTAACCAAAACTCGATTAAACAGACATTAAAGAGAGACATTGATGTAAACATTGGGGGTCGCCTTTTAGAAATTAAAAAAACAACAAAGAGATCAAAGTGTTATATTAAAATCTGAAAAGATGATAACACAATAACAATATCATTTTCATATAATTTAAACAGATTTTACGCGTTAGCCCGTATAGTAGAGCAGCAAATCCACATTTTCAACATTTAAGGTGGACCCCAAAAGTAACAGCAAGAGTTATATACCAAAATGTTCGGGACAGTCAGGAGATTATCAGACTGCCGGCATAAATTGCGTATCATCACCATTCACAGAAATATTAATCGTGTTCTAGGTAAACATGAAGATCATGTCCGTAATATGCCAAGGTCATTTCAAGGTCACATTTCAAGGTCAAATGGCAAAAATCACAAAAAATGTTTACCTAGAACACGATTAATATTTCTGTGGATGTTGATGATACAGACTTAAACCAAAACAGAATCTACACTCATTATTCAAATTTAAATGGCATTTTTAGTGAATTTAATGTAGAGCTAATGCTGATATATAGGTGTACAAAACATTGTCAATTATAAATTCATGCAAAAAAGGCTATTTGCAGATAGTATTAGTAAACAATAGAAGAAGTTACCCAGTCAATATGACATTTTTCGGCGATTTTTGCTATTTGACCTTGAATTTGACCTTGAAAACGACCTTGAACAATTACAGAAATCATCCAGTCTTTTTGTCTAGATCATGATTAATATTTATGTGAACTTTGATGACACAGTCTTTAAGCTGAAAAAATCTAAAAACATTACACTGAAATAGCATCATACTGAATTTGATGGCGGCCATCTTGGACGCCATATTGGATTTTAGGGCCCACACCAAAAATTTGCAATTTATGCCGGCAGTCTAATAATCTCCTGACTTTCCCGAACATTTTGATATATAACTCTTGCTGTTACTTTTGGGGTCCACCTTACTTCTTAACTAAGCCACTTTTAGGCCCTCTGCTGCTCTACTAGTATTCTGTCGTTTTTAAAAAGCGTATATACACGTATAACATTAAGTTGGTTGCTAGCGGAGAATACTTCGATCATGAACTCTGACGACATTGTACCGGAATGTACGGTTTTTAACGATCGCTCAAACAAGAAGTGGTCCTATGCTTCACCATGAGTAAAATAAAAAAAGCATACTAGAGGGAACGCCTCCGTCTGATGGCTGGATTCAATAAGCTGAACATGCATATACCCTCCTACATTCGGAATATCACTGCAGTGTGATGATCCGCTGGGTTGTATTACCTCTAGTTGCTTGAATAATACCGTATCTCGCGGGTAAGTCGGAACAAGGGCGATAACTCGTGCAAATGTTTATTAATTTCTCACACTAGGGTGTTACATAATAAGATTTACATGAGCAGTGTCAACTACTTGTATCTGAGAATATTGGAATGACGGGATGACTGTTAACGCGTACATTGTGATGAATACTCCCAACTTATTTTGTACTAAAATTGTTCCACACCTAATGTGCGTAAATATTTCGATGGTCCCTATACATAATATTCAAGCAATATATCTGTGCTGTTATTTTAAACTCTTAAATCTGATCATTTATCATTAGGACGATTTCGGTCGATGAAGGTCAAAGGTCACGTGTGGTCGGGGCAAAATGGAACAATGTTCCAATTTAATCTGACCGACATAACATGGTATTTGGTACTTTTTATGAACATAATTTGACATGAAAAACATTCATAAAATGCGAATAATAGAACTCATGTAGAATCTACCCATTCGACCAGGAATGGATATGCAAGGCATTTTAAAATAGGTAGGCCTACTTCATTTAGCATATAGTATCGCATAAAGCATGCAATGGATAGCTGCGTTGTTACCCATAGTCCTCCAACGGCTGTGTCTAGCTCTGATAGGTACCACACAGTGTGAGGAATGGCCGCCACATGGTTGGTTGGTTCTGCATATGGTCTAGGATGGTTGTACTCATAGGTGGTGGGTACTACTTAGGACATGGAATGGCTGTAGTTGGTGGTGGGTCGAGAACCGCTTACGACTTTAGTTTGTCGAATAAACACCCCATAAATGCTGACCATACTGGGGTGATGAGAGTCGCAGGGGGTCTGGGGCCCGTTAGCAAATCTTATCGTAACTCGTATCGTAAGAGAAATATTCTCGTAAAATGCGTTTCATAAAAATTATCGTAACTAAGAGTATCGCAAATAGCGCTAGAATTTCTCGTAACTCTACGATATGTTTATGAAACGGGCCCCTGGTTTGGCTAATGCAAGCAGTATAACAAACATCTACCAACAGTCGGTATTCTCAGAATAGCTGCGCTGATGCGCACATCATCTCAGAGTCTAACTGCTATATCAATATTTGTTCATATGTTTGTATACATGTTGCTATGGTTTCGATCTGGTCATTAGACACAGTAGTATATTATGGTTACCACAAAATATCAATAACTATGTCTCTACAAATGCTTTATATTGCATCTTCCTGTTCTTTTCCCGCGGGTGAAACAAGCCAACATGAAGTTAAGCTATATCTGTTCGAATATTTACAGAATAGAGGGGGTTGAGCTATTTGTTGTTTGGTTTTCATTTTTGACATGTGTAACCTTGCATTTGAGAGGGGGCTTCAACATGTAGTGTTAATGAGCATAAAATCGAGAAAGGCTTGAAATCAAACAGAAAGTGAACTATAAGATATATATCCCTAATGGGGGATACACTTTAAATGTGCTGCCTCACGTATTTGTGTATTGCAAATTTAAAAAATAAAATATTCGCGTAATGTTAGTATAGTTGCCTGTATATGACATTTATAAGCAACCACACTGCATGACATTAAAAATAACTTGCACTAAACTTGCCTGGAAATTATTTGCATTTCGATGAAACGAATTGCAAAACGAGTCGAATACCTCACTGATGTTAACACTGTAGTAGTTGGTTGAAGTTACAGTTCGACCACGTGTGAATTACATAATTCACGAATCATTTTCGAAGGAAACTCTGCGCTATTTTGAGTATTTTCAGAAGGAAAAATACCATTTATTACATTTTAGCCCGATCTGTGAGGCAGCACTTTTAAGGAAACCCGGATACAATATCGTAATAGACAGACGACTGAACTGATTACATGGCAACAATCTAAGAAGATTTATCGTCGAATAAAAAGTAATTCCAATTTTGCATTGCTCGTCATATCCGGACCTTTTCGGGCGTTCAAATTGCCAAAAAATGTCCTAAAACTCATTTATTGTTAGGAATATTTAAACAGTTATGGTAACTAAATATTATACATGCACACTCAAAATCTAGAATTAGATATTTAAGACCATATAATTCAGTCATGCTGGAAACATAGAATAGTGCGCTTTCAGTTCACAGGAGATCTGTGTAAACCTAACTTTGAGATTTGTGTCTTCGACTCGAACATACCAAATGGCCACAAGGAGTCAACATTAATGAGTTCCCTGACATATTACATTTAGTGCATCGTCATTGGTTTATATTCTATGACGTATTAAAATATGTAATTTAAATAAATATTTTTAAGTCTCAATGTTCAAAAGTCTAATCTGGCGACCTGTGTTCAAATCCGGATAGAGGCACACTTAAGCCCGCCATGTTTTAGCAGAAAGCTGACTGGCAAATGAAGGCTATGTTCGGCATTTATATACCTACAAAGACCTTGCGGGGATTAATACGGCAAATTCTAAATGTACATGTACTATCCATCAGAAGCTTTACAAAAACTATGTGGTATTAACTTATATGATTATGTTTGTAGTGTAGTCGGATTAATATTATAATATTTGGTCTAATTAATGTTACTAGGTATGCTTACAATGCATATATTCTACGTTATTGATTGTACTGGATATATGTGTAACAGTGGCTACTGTCAGATTCTCAATCTGTGGATAAGTTATAATAATATGCTGCGTGGGTGTGAACAAGTTAGTATAGTCGGATAACTAATTACAGGAAAACACAAAGGCGTATGTCAAAGATATGTTTCATAAACCCAGAGGATATTAGTTTATTTCCATAAACAAAATGATAAATGTTTCATTTACTGTGCAGTGCAATATAGTTGCAATACAATACAGTACAATGCAATTTGCAACGCAACGTAACGCAACGCAAATGCACTTACAAATACAATTGTTTTGACAATACAAATACAATACAAAATTTTACAATATACTTCCTTTTGTTACATTGATTTTGTCATAGTTATATTAGTAAAGCTCTGATAATTTAATTTGATCCTGACCTTTATGCATGAATATAATTATTACAAGGTTCTTGCATTGAGTGTATAAATTTCCGTGAGCAAACCGTGTAATATCGATCCTTTAGATTTGTGTTGGTATTACATCTCGAGCGTCTTCGTGAAACTTTTCGCTTATGAAAACATACAACCGGGATTATAAATGTAGACAATATATCTGCTGTTAGATTGTGCTAATAGAAGGTCGAAAGTCGTTTCAAATTCTCCGTACAATAACAGCAAAACGGTACGTACAGTACTATCGAAACTACACATTCACATACGACGTACAATATTATAACAACTGCAATAGCAAAGTATGTGTTACAGTATTGAAGAAATTACATGCATGTACATGTATACATATAGCAAGGTACAGCTCTGAACTACAACACGCAACAGTCGTAACTTACGTTTTTACATCTATCAGTTTCAGTTGTTTGTTCAAATGTTTTTATCAAACAACTGCGACTGAATATATCCAACCACACTCCTTTATATTGAATTCCCGTTATCTAAATGTGAAATCTGAATAATTACTCAAGTAATCATTGTCATGTTCTGTGAATAAAGCATTTGATAAGATCGCGATTTGTACCACGTGGTCTTCGTCATATTGAAATTAATGAAAAGTACATGTTTGTTGTTTGTGTATGGAGATGATCTCCAAAACGGAGACTATGCATCCTTAATTTTCCGACACTTGATTAACTTGTCCTTGAAGTGCTGAAATGCACTCGTAATAATCAGTGTATTGGCTCTTCAACGTGGCAAAGGAAGTCAGTGTACCGCGGCCCTTTCACATCTACAACCCTTTGCTGCTATTTGCGATTGTAAAATTGTGTAGATGTACAAAATTGTATGTAAAATCCCGACTGTAACTTTTGATGCGTCTTATTCAGATACTGTGTGTTTTGCGTTCGACTGAAACAGTCGCAGTAATGTGGCGTACGGTGTGTATAATATGCTCTACGTTCTTAGCAATGGCTATACATGTATCGAAATTAACAGCTTTTGACTTTTCGGCTATTACGCACTTGCGTACTGCACGTGTTAATCGTTTCACACTTGATTATTATAATTCAGATTAATTTTGTTTACAATATTTTACCTTCATTTATATATAGGAAAATCAGAAGACTCTGTTTTATATTTTCAGTGGCTTTGGGGTCTACGTCGAACGCCGTTTTTACAAGGCCGATAGCATCCCTACAAGAATTAATATATAAGAAAGGTTAGTATACAAGTATACACAGAATAATTCACTAGATCACGGGGTCACATCTTTGTCACGATAGATCTAGATGCCAGGGCTGGAATTTATAAAACGTATTGGTGGAAAACTTAATAATTTGACTCAAACACTTACTGCACCGCAAATTAGTTTAATGGCCCATGCTTCCTTAGTGATTATAGTAGCCAGTCACCTCAAATCCGTTCGCGGCATATTTTGAGCTAAATGCGTTATGCCAAACTTTTTTCAAAATTCCTGGGATGTCGTATATCGTCATAGGTATACCAGGGTGTGCTCGCATCCACTCATCTTGTGCTGTGCTAACGTACCTTTTAAGAGGCCCATAAACGGTCCTATCCAACGGTTGCAACTTGTGTGAACAATGCGGCGGAAATGACAGCATAACTATTCCATTAGCTTTGGCGTACAGGAGAATTTGTAGATCAAGATGCGAATAATGGTTGTCTAGCAATAGTAGTACTGGTTTGTCTGTTGTTGGTTTGACATGCTTAACAAAATGGTTCATGAACTCTAAAAATGTGTCTTCTGTCATCCATCCTAAGGGATTAGCAGTGCCTACAGATCCTGTCGGATCTTTTCTAATGAAATGTCCTTTGTAATGTTTCCGAGGAAATATTAACATGGGTGGTATCGAATTACCAATCGCATTAATTGCTCCACATACCAATGAACCTCTTTCTGCCGATGTTACAGCACCAATCTGTTTTACGCCTTTATCAGCCACTATGTTGCGAGTTTCATCTACATTCCATAGATCGTTCGCAGTCAATGTGTATCTGCTAACTACTTCAAACAACTTTGCAAAGAAATCATCAACATTATATTTGTTGAAGCTAGTGGTCCTGGACAAACTTGTGGCTTCAGGTTTTCTTACAGACAGGTTAGGGTGCCTTTTCATGAACAGGTTAAACCAATCTACTCCTGCTAGGTTATTGACGCTCCATGAAGGCGGTATATCAACACCAAATGCATGAGCACATTCAAATGCAATTTTGCGTACCTCGTATGGAGTTAAACCAAAGTAAATAGTTGCTGCATTTAACAGGTATATTTCCAGTGCTTCTTCTTGAAGGTCGCTTAATATCCTCCTATTACCAAAATATCCTACTCGTGCATTCTCAGTTCCAGCATTAGAGGCTTTCTTAATGAACCTTATAAGTGTAGTTATGTCTATCTTTAACTCAGCTGCGACTGACCTCACAGTCCTTTTTTCATTACGGACTAATTCCATCCCTCGCTCATATACGCTCCTATGTACGGAACCTCTTTCTGTTTTGCGTCGATTTGTTCGAGCCATTTCATCTGAAAATGTAAAAATAAAAAAAAGATAAAAATTTGGTGCCGTGAGGTGCGATCGCGGGTCCTATGGCTTTACCATCGGATACGTAAACCACTCGGCTATTTACTCTTTGAGTTAAAATAAGCTATTTAATTTAACATTAGCGAATTAATGACGCACGCACTCAGCTCGTGTTATTTTGCGCCTGTGCAAACTATGGAAATTTCCCCGGCGCCGCTTACGTACTCACACAGGGGCGGGCGACATTTTCGATAAATAGACAATGTGTTCTTAATATTGAATATATTTTTTCTTCTAGATTTATTCCAAACAAGCCTCTGAGTGATTAGGTACAAATTTCAATACATACTTCAAGAAAATAAGCGTCTACGACAGTTTGTCCGGTAATATCTAGATGTGGAATAGGTAATTAAGGCAGGTTGAGCCACTGGCTCAACCTGCCTCATACACGTGCATTTGCTCAACCTGCCCCATACGCACTTATTTCAGTGGAAGGTAGATGGTTTAGTTAAAATGGCGGTATGACCTCTAAATAAATTTACAAGTCGGTAGTGCGTAAAATTCCGAATGTATTGGTATAGTTGAATAAATCATAGTCTTAGCCATTATTGACTTAGGAGAAAATAACCCACACTGGAAATGGTTAAATCGTCATTTAATCGTTATTTGTTACCGGAACGTCTTCAGTCTTTGTTTACCCTCTATTTCAAAAATGGCGCGTCTAAAACTTTTAATAATATCGTTGTCGTCACGATCGGAAGAGCAATACAAGAGGTGGCTCATTCAATCCGTGGCTCATTCAACCCCAGTCTCCCCTAGCTCCCTTCAAAATGCATAAAATCTATGTAAATAATTAATAATCTGGATTGTATTAAGCTAATACACTAAAATAAATTTTAGCATTTTAAGAAACTAATAATAATTCTAACATGACCGGCGATTTCGCCTTTATATACAAAGAACAAATCATAACGTCGTATATCGGCCGATAAACAATGAAAATGACGTCACGTCGTTTTTATGACGTCAGGCAGGTAAACAAGTAACGTAAACAACACAGATCTCGCAAAATAACACTGGGTTAATATATAATTCCGAGTTTAAATCATGTTAGAATCAAAATAAAATATTCAAAAGCCGTTGTATACCGGCTGTTATACAATGTTTTGTAGTTCTGACGCTTGTTATTAACCACTCAGGCCTACGGCCTTCGTGGTTAATTCCTACGCGTCAAAACTCCAAAACATTGCATAACAGCCGGTATACAACGGTTTTTCATAGTTTATTTCTTAATTCTAATAATAATAAAATTAATAAATATTATTATTATTATTATTATAACGACTTTATTTTAAGCCCAGTCTTCCCTGTGATAAATAACGGCCCTGTCGAGTAGCTATGGGAGTCACAGGAATAGTTGAGTCAACCATGGGAATCACACAAACATCATATGTCTCGTGCGACTTCCCTAGAGACTCAACATCTATTTCTCTTATGACGGAGACTAGACCCTGTGACTATGAAGTGTTGATATGTAACATTATTCTATGGTTCAGCCGCCTTTGTTATAATACAGATCAATTGTATTTGAAAGCATTCTATGCCACCATGTTGCTGTAGTCAGCTGCAAAGTTCTGTATGTCATTATATTGTTCATTATGGAACGCCATAGCTGTCTTTTGTTGATGCTTGTCATGTTAAATTGTTTTAGAATATAACCTACATTATGAGCCAATGAAAACGCCGCATTTTCGCGGTTAAATGAAAATTTAATCATTAAAATTTTCTCTTAACAGACTTGACGTCATGCGTTGGCGCTAATTTCTATCGGCCAATCAGAATGCAGAATGTTATATTCTAAGTTAGTTAGAACATATTAAGTAAATTTTAATGACTAAAAAGGCCTCGCTTCGCTTCGCTCGCTCTGGCCTTTTTAATCATTAAAATTTACTTAATATGTTCTAACTATAACATAATATCATTTGAACATGTCTATACGACATGTTAAATTGTAACAACAACGTCTTAAATTGTCGATAGGGCATGTGAACTTCTCAAGTCACACTGTTAAACTGTCCAAGTATCTTGTGAACATGTCTATATGCCATGTTAAATTGTTAAAATAGCTTCTTATCATGTTCATTGGGCATGTGAACTTCTCAACAGAACGTGTAATACTCTTAAACGACAGTGATTAATTGTTAAAAATCATTTGAAGATGTCTATAAGCCATGTTAAATTGTCAAAATAGCTTCTTATCATTTCCAATAACCATGTTAACTTCTCAACAGAACGCGTTATATTGTTAAACAACAGTGGTAAATTGTTAAAATATCATTTGAAGATGTCTACATGACATGTTAAATTGTTAAAATAGCTTCTTATCATGTCCAATAACCATGTGAACTTCTTTATAGAACGTGTTATATTGTTTAACAACAGTGGTAAATTGTTAAAATATCATTTGAAAATGTCTACATGCCATGCTATAGTGTTAAAACGATATGTTAACATGTCAACGAGGCATGGGAACTTCTTAATAGACAGTGTTGTTGTTGTTCAAATTTGTATGACGTCATCAATAACGTAAGTTCCTCCTGTGTGCATATTGAACAAAGATGGCGGAAATTGTTCAATATGCACACGGGAGGAACTTACGTTATTGATGACGTCATACAAATTTGAACAACAACAACACTGTCTATTAAGAAGTTCACATGCCTCGTTGACATGTTAACATATCGTTTTAACACTATAGCATGGCATGTAGACATTTTCAAATGATATTTTAACAATTTACCACTGTTGTTAAACAATATAACACGTTCTATTAAGAAGTTCACATGCTGAATGGACATGATAAGAAGCTATTTTAACGATTTAACATGTCATATAGACATCTTCAAATGATATTTAAACAATTTACCACTGTTGTCTAACAATATAACACGTTCTATTAAGAACTTCAAATGGTTATTGGACATGATAAGAAGCTACTTTAACAATTTAACATGTCATACAGACATCTTCAAATTATATTTTAACAATTTATCACTGTTGTCTAACAATATAAAACGTTCTATTAAGAAGTTCACATGGTTATTGGACATAATAAGAAGCTATTTTAACAATTTAACATGTCATATAGA
Source organism: Spisula solida (assembly GCA_947247005.1). Lineage (NCBI taxonomy): Eukaryota > Metazoa > Mollusca > Bivalvia > Venerida > Mactridae > Spisula > Spisula solida. Next base: position 35,015,572 of record OX365947.1, on the reverse strand, counting down.
CATCTTTAAATGATATTTTAACAATTTACCACTGTTGTATGACAGTATAACTCGTTCTGTTGAGAAGTTCAAATGGTTTTTGGACATGATAAGAAGCTATTTTAATAATTTAACATGGCATATAGACATGTTCACATGATATTTGGACAGTTTAACAGTGTGACTTGACATACAATAATGTTGCACTGAGAAGTTCACATGCCCTACCGATAATTTAAGACGTTGTTGTAACAATTTAACATGTCGTATAGACATGTTCAAATGATATTTAAACCATTTACCACTGCCGTTTAACAGTATAACGAGATGTGTTGAGAGGTTCGCATGCTCATTCGACATTGTAAGACGTTGTTTTAACAATTCAACAACGCATATAAACATATTCAAATGATAGTTTAACAATTCATCATTGTAGTTAAAGTCTAACATGATAATACGAAGCTTTGAGAAGTTAACACGTTCTTCTAACATTATCAAGCGTTTTTCAACAATTTAACATAAAACGTAGACATATACAAATGGTGATTTGACAATTTATCGATGTGGTTTAACAGTATAACACGATGGCTTGAGATATTATTGTATTCTTTTAACAATTTAAGACGTTGTTTTAACAATATAACAGGGCAAGTTGACATATTCAGATGATAGTTTGACAAGTCAACAATGTGGTTTGACATATTAACATATTGTACTAAGAGGTTCACATGTCCTACCGACAAGTCAACATGACAAGCGTCAACAAAAGACAGCTATGGCGTTCCATAGTTCATCGCCTATTAGAGTAGAAATATATCATGATATCGTTTTATCTTTATTGTATTTGTTGATTGGTAGCCATTTAATACAATAATAATGATCAAATTACTATTCAATTGAAGCGCCCTCAAACAATGGGTACCAAGTACAATGTAGTTTGTAATAGACGATGAAATACAAGTAAAATCCTGTTAGGATTTGGTGACAGTGACGAAGCCGTTTATGTGTACACAGAAGATTACAACCATTGTCTGAATAGGTTGAGCGAATATAGTTTGTTAGTTTAGCATTTAAATTATGGTTGTCTGTTTAGGCCTTTATATTTGGTTTAACACCGTAATAGTGGACCCGACCGTTGCGTCACTGTATTTTTATCCTGACTGGACTATACATGTACAAGTATTGTAGATTTGTGGAAATAACAAGATTCATCAACGCTGTCATCCGAGCCGAACTGTCCATTTAAGGACGTTTCATAGGGTGCACTATTTTTATGATGATACCAAAAATAGGCACAATTATAGTTTAATATACACTGAAGCAATATGTGAAATAAAAAAGGTGTGTCGCGGTACTATTTAAGGGGCATGGGCCCTTTTGGAACATTACTTTTCAAATGAATGACCAAAAATCCTGATATTTCGCAATGTATTCATTTTTGCATTAAAATCGATATTTTGCTTGTTTGGGTTTGAGTGTATAAACACATGTTATTCAAACATCATGTTATTCAAACATTCTTATACACTTTTGGTATTGATAAGAAAATTCACAAACAAACAAGAATTGTCAAAATTTCCAAAAAAGGACTGCTAAAAAGACAAAAAAATACGGCAAAATTAGCCGTAGCTCAAAAACGACCTCGATAACCAATGTAATTTTTATTGCTAATGTTGTTGATAAAAGTGTACTCAATCCAAAAATTAAATAAAAAAGATAGGTCACGGTACTACGTTTTGCGCTATGACGTCAATATTGACCCCCTATATATCATAAAAACTACTGTGAAATTGCGTACAAGAGACGCACTATCTGCTATGAAAAAATATTCACACATTAAAAGAGTACTTACATTTGCATATCATATACATGAAAGTATAGTAAATGCAAACTAAGAAGAAATTGACGTGTTACAAGAACTATTTTAGTTGCAGTTACGACGTGTCTCTTTGCAATGAAAATGGCGGTAAAATGGCGCAAAAAGGCCAAATTAGTACATTTTACACATATGTTTTTCGCATAATTTCTAGTCTTGTCATAATTTATGTTTGGCTAAGGAAGTTGATTAAAGTGTACTTTATCTAAAAATTAAAATAAAACACAGGCTATCATGCTACGTTTCGTGCTCTTATGACAGAATTATCTCCTCCTTTTCCCAATTTTGCAGAAAAGTCTCATTCTAGATAGTAAGGAGGCACAGATTGGCCCTGAATCTTTCACCTGAATAATCTTCACAATTTTGGTCAAAAGATCATTAATTCATTACCAATATATCAGTAAAAGGGGGTCTGGGTAGTCCCAGGTAATACAAACACTCATTTTAAATGGGTACAGGTAACCCAAGTATATAATAATTTCTAATTTTACAAAAATGAATTAAAATGTAGTCGATATTTCACACAGAGTGGTTTCATATTATTTACTCATTGACTTCTTTTACCCCGAAGCTCCCATATCAAAACTAAACATCGATGAGATCATGAGGGCATTTCTTTGTTTTGCTGTTTATATAAATTATATAACATCAATAATTTATTAAAACCATCTCAATAATGAGACCAGTTCCAAGCATGGTCTTATAAATTGAAGATATACTGTATGTATATTTCACTGCACCGCATGCTGTAATGTTGTTATTGTTATGATGTTTTCAGGAACACCGGTATATACAACAGATGTAGGCCTACAGTCAATCACAGACAAGACCGTGGTTGTCATAGTGACGTACATGCGCTCTGGTTCCAGCTTAACGGGTGACATATTACAACATAGTCGAGATGCCTTTTACATATATGAACCATTTCGAACAATTGGAAGAATGAACGAGAATATAAATGCTACGATCTACTATATAAATGGCACTGTGAGGTTGGTTGGCTGTTTTAGCTCACCTGTCACAAAGTGACATGGTGTCAGCTTTTGTGATCACTCTTCGTCCGTCGTCTGTCCATTCACAAGGATCATCTCAACAAAATCTAGGTCAAGCTTGATATCGAGTCATCAGGGGTTAAAAACCAGGTCACAAGGTCAAATCATAGAAAAACCTTGTGTAGTCACTAGAGGTCACAATTTTGGCCTGATCTTTATGAAACAAGTACACAATGATTTTCTCAAGAAAATCTAGGACAGGTAAAGCTATTTAAGCCTGTATCCTAAATGCGGCGGCAAACATTTGTGTCAGTATGCCGTTTTGAATATTAAGAATAATCGAGTATTCGTGCCATACGTTTTGCCTTGAACAAAGCTGATCAATAAACCAAGCTGCAGTCATTCTGACCACCGATGTTCTAGTGTAAAAGGTTACAAGTACGGAGCACTGTGGATCTAAAATAAAAGTTCCATGATTCGACATCGTTTACCAGTCATGAGACACTCATTGCCTATGTGGTATTCGATTGTTAATGGATACGTGTTGCGTACATGTACATAAATACTCATCATGATTACTACTTATTTTTATTATTATTATTTCTTTAGAAAACCTCCACTCTCAATACGGTACGAGATGAAAATGGCGTTGTACCATTGGTCCACGTGCCAATTAAGAAAACTCCCAAAAAGTGTGCTCATGGATGGATTCCTAAGTAAGTATGACTTTCTGAAAAGAGTGCAATATTTAGATACAACATAGAATTCATTTTAGGTCGATTGTGAAACAAGTTTTTCCCACTTTTATTTATCCCTCTCGGCACCTCATTTCTGATGTTATCCATCGCCATGGTATGAGAGAAGCAGCCAGTTTCTTTTTTGTGCTGAGCGTCTAGCAAAGGTTATTATGGTTCCATTTTTATTTCGTCGCGGCCTATGATCGAACCCGGGACCTCCCGCACTCGAAGCGGACGATCTACCACCTGCTTATTGTGGAGGCGGTAAGTATGAATTGCAGAAAATAGTACAATAACTGCAATACTGCACTGTATGAACAATAGTGCAATATCTACACTGGATGTGCCTTTCTACCACCAATGAACAGATAGAGGACAAACCACTCAGATATTTTATTTCATCTCGGACAACACCCTCTACAACCTTTTTCTTTTTTTATCTAAAGTTTACATTTTTGGATGCTTCACTCATCTCGTGACCGAACATATTGTCGAGTCATCTACAGTCCTCTTTTGTGTTCTTAACTAGATCTATTTTTCACCATTGAACTGACACTTTTGATAGGCCGCTAGTTGACGTTGCAAATGTATTTCAAGTATGACTTGTCATTCAGACGGAATCATGCTTGAAAGTAACACTGTATACAATTACAAATGCATGTATATTAATAATAAAACCTACAAAATTTAATGTCTACAGTAAAGTTTCGCTAACACGACCAGACATAAAGTGTGGTCTTTCTGGTGAATCAGTATTCACAAGGGCTCAGTATTCACAAGGGCGGATTTAATGGAGGGGGCGGTAGAGGTCGTACGCCCCCCCCTTAAACCGTCGGACCAAGTACATTTTGTCTTTTGTTCTATGTGAAACAAGCATAATGTATGCAATTTTCGCTCGCAAAATGACTTCAATAAATTAAAATATAGTATTACTTAGATAATGGAAAACATCGAAGCTCTAAACTTCTAAAGAGCGAATTGGTCTGACATGTGGCTCAAATAAAAATCTACTATGACTCTAATTGCCTTGCTATAAACATCTCCTCATAAAAGTGCTCAGAAATCGGATTTAGAAATACAGATATACATGCGCAATATTTATAAGTTTCATAACTCATATATGAGGAAGTCCTATGATTGGCTTGATTCTGTAATAAAGCTTTTACCCTTTTAATCACCAAAAAGGTACCTCACATCGCACCAGATGGATCCATTGATTTCAAAACAATTAAGAAAGCATTGGCTCGGAACACCTTTGACCTACTTGCTGTACTATTGAGCAAGCTGCTAATTTTTCTAGTTCGCTTCGCTCGCCCAAATAGGTGAACAATGATTCATACTAAACGGACCATTATTCATTTTCAGAAATCAGATCCTGTTCTCAAAAGTACTCTCCCTTTTATATCGATCACGATTACCTAATGGATTGTTTCCCTTTAGTTCATTCAAATAAGTATTTATATCACAACTCTTTGTTACTTTATTTAGTGCTGGGTTTGCTGGGTTTTCTTTTAAAATGAACTAACGATGGCAATGAAGTAAAACATGGTCATCATTGTACTCATACCGGTTTTTATTAAAACTATCTGTAGTTTATAAATTCAAGATCCAAGTTAAAATAATTTCTAAAAAGAATTAGTTTATTTAAGCATCACTTATGATTCTACAAAATATAATGAAGAACATTTAGTAAGTAAAGCTCTATGCGATAACATCCCTGGGTGTGCAACCTTTCTGCGCTGTTTCGTTGTATTATGAATACTAGATTGAAGTGAATTGATTGTTTAATGCGTGTTTGATCATAACATATATCAGACCTTTCAATATTTTAAAATGAAGTCTGTACTTTACATTATTGGCCGCTTGGACTGTCTTGTAAACATGAATATGTATTTTCATTATTAAATAATGAGCACATATTAACGTGTAGGTATTGTTATGATGTGTGCATATTTTATTACCTACTGTGCATTTAGTTTTATGTAAAAAATTGTGCACTTTTTACTCGTATTAATGTATATATGTTTCTGTTCTGTTCTGGTGTGGTATTCAATATTGGTCTTACTAGTATTTAATTGGAGAATAAGGATAGCCAATCATATCGCATGTTACTGATCAGGAGTTTGATATGGTGTGATCTGATTGGTTGTCCTTATCCTTAAGTCAAGTAAGATCAATATTGAATACCACCCCAGGCAGGCTGGTCAGTAATAGCCGATGTCAAGGTACACAAACACAAGTGTTGTAGTTTTCTGATTTTCTAATAAAACCACTCTTAAGTGTAGCGAGTCATCGTCCAAAGTCCACCATTATTCCAGGGAGGTGATAGTCATGTGCAGACGCTATATTGTAGCGTATGACGTTTCTTTCAGAATATGGTCTCAAGTCTAAAGCATTTCCAGAGTGTATGCAACAGAAAGGGATGAAAAATAGAACCCTACTTCTGCATGGATGTGTGTCCAAATTACAAGATATTTGTGAGCAATCTCCAACCATCGTCATCAAAACTATCCGCTTGAGTTTAGAAGATACCGCAGACGTCCTTCGTGAATTTCCAAATTCTAAAATTGTTCACTTAATTCGCGATCCTCGGGCAACTCTGTATTCTGAAGCAAAGTTTGGAATGTGTTCGCCCAAACACGGTGGACTGCTTGCATGCTCTTCAGATTTCTGTACTAGAGTAGAAAATGACTTCTTGAGTTTCGAGCGCCTCAGCATAGTGTATATAAACAGACTGCTCCAGGTTAAGTATGAACATATAGCAAAGTCTCCCATTGAAACCTCCAAAAAGATGTATGATTTCCTTGGATTTGAGTTCACCGAAGATGTAAAGGATTATGTCTTTAACATAACATTAGCGGGGAATCCAAACAATTGTCTGATTTGCACAGTAAGATCGAATTCAAGTGAGCATATTGATGCATGGAAGGCCAAAATGAAGACCGACTTTATTCAAATAATAAATAACAGATGTAATTTTATTATTAAACGATTTGATTTTGACATTTATCCTACCCTTCCTCCGGGCTGAAATGTTGTCAATATGCCATAAATAAATAACACCTTATTTTGTTGCCGTTTGGTTTATATTAGCATAATTTGCTTGCTCGAACATTTACAAAATGTGATTATTTATTATGTATTGTGGAACACTGCTGTACATATATTTGTCATAAAATATATATTTGTTTACCGGGGTATATTTTTTTAAATATTATATAAAGTCACGCAGGTAAACAGTATTTCAGTCATTTGAAGACTACCCAGTCACATTATTCGGACACCGGGTCAACCAGTAGTAACATGGACCTACCTTCATATATTCTGGGCGTCTAGCAGGAAGATGTACATGTTCACAAATACCGACTTGGGTACGTTGCTACCTGGAAGCGAACCAGCAACTTTTGTTCCTGAAGTGGACGCTCTATGTATCCACAAGGCCACTGAGGACGGTTTAATATGAATTTCATACATTGTTGAATGATTTACGTCGTATTCTTGCGTTACATGTTTATTTTGTTCGATAAATCTTCGTGACTATATAAATCAGAAGTTGTTTTTTTTCATTGTCGTAAAACGCCATATAGGATCGTATATTTTACGCACTGTTTATTACTATATACCCTCATTTGTTACAATGGACCAATTGAAAATTGATACGCTCGTATAGTGGACCCAATTCTATAAATTACCGTGACCTATAATAAAAGATCTAAATATATTTAGGTCTTTGCTATAATCTATATATAAACATACATTTTGTATATATATAAATTATAGGCCATGGCTATTTATAAAATTGTTTGTCTGGTAGAGAACCAGGGCACCTTGCTGAAAATGGATATTTAATGTTAAATATGAAATCCACAATAAATCGTTATTATTATTATTGCTGTTATTGCCGGGTATTTTATAGCTATACTCACTGAGTATAACGTTTTATGTTGTTTATGATGTTTATGCCTTTTTGTGATGAATAAAAAATCTCGTGAATCTATAAATGTTTTATAATTTTAATTGATCATCATCCTCATACATCATTGGTTGAATGAGTCCTCAGACTCAAGAGAAGAAAACACGCTGACGAACGGTTGTAAGCCAAGTCCTCAGACTCAGGGGGTGAAGGATACACTGGCGAACGGTTGTAAGCCAAGTCCTCAGACTCAGGGGGTGAAGGATACACTGGCGAACGGTTGTAAGCCAAGTCCTCAGACTCAGGGGGTGAAGGATACACTGGCGAACGGTTGTAAGCCAAGTCCTCAGACTCAGGGGGTGAAGGATACACTGGCGAACGGTTGTAAGCCAAGTCCTCAGACTCAGGGGGTGAAGGATACACTGGCGAACGGTTGTAAGCCAAGTCCTCAGACTCGGGGGGTGAAGGATACACTGGCGAACGGTTGTAAGCCAAGTCCTCAGACTCGGGGGGTGAAGGATACACTGGCGAACGGTTGTAAGCCAAGTCCTCAGACTCGGGGGGTGAAGGATACACTGGCGAACGGTTGTAAGCCAAGTCCTCAGACTCAGGGGGTGAAGGATACACTGGCGAACGGTTGTAAGCCAAGTCCTCAGACTCAGGGGGTGAAGGATACACTAGCGAACGGTTGTAAGCCAAGTCCTCAGACTCAGGGGGTGAAGGATACACTGGCGAACGGTTGTAAGCCAAGTCCTCAGACTCAGGGGGTGAAGGATACACTGGCGAACGGTTGTAAGCCAAGTCCTCAGACTCAGGGGGTGAAGGATACACTGGCGAACGGTTGTAAGCCAAGTCCTCAGACTCAGGGGTGAAGGATACACTGGCGAACGGTTGTAAGCCAAGTCCTCAGACTCAGGGGGTGAAGGATACACTAGCGAACGGTTGTAAGCCAAGTCCTCAGACTCAGGGGGTGAAGGATACACTGGCGAACGGTTGTAAGCCAAGTCCTCAGACTCAGGGGGTGAAGGATACACTGGCGAACGGTTGTAAGCCAAGTCCCCAGACTCAGGGGGTGAAGGATACACTGGCGAACGGTTGTAAGCCAAGTCCTCAGACTCAGGGGGTGAAGGATACACTGGCGAACGGTTGTAAGCCAAGTCCTCAGACTCAGGGGGTGAAGGATACACTGGCGAACGGTTGTAAGCCAAGTCCCCAGACTCAGGGGGTGAAGGATACACTGGCGAACGGTTGTAAGCCAAGTCCCCAGACTCAGGGGGTGAAGGATACACTGGCGAACGGTTGTAAGCCAAGTCCTCAGACTCAGGGGGTGAAGGATACACTGGCGAACGGTTGTAAGCCAAGTCCTCAGACTCAGGGGGTGAAGGATACACTGGCGAACGGTTGTAAGCCAAGTCCTCAGACTCAGGGGGTGAAGGATACACTGGCGAACGGTTGTAAGCCAAGTCCTCAGACTCAGGGGGTGAAGGATACACTGGCGAACGGTTGTAAGCCAAGTCCTCAGACTCAGGGGGTGAAGGATACACTGGTGAAAGAGAATGCTTACCATCATGTGATTCGTAAATTCTGTTATCGATAAACAATAAAATTGTTCACTTGGTGTTATTTTGTCGTGTCGAGATTGTTCGGTACAGCGGGAAATTGCAGGCTCGTCCATAAATATGGTCATTATTTTAGTATAGAGTGCACATTGTATGAACGAGTCAAAATCCGGTTATCGCAATAATGAGTACACGTTGAATTGTATATGATTGCAATAATGAGTACAGTGATGGAAAATCATCGGATGTTTCAATCACAATAACGAGTACACGTTGAATTGTATATTATCACAATAATGAGTATAGTGATTTGGTTTATACGCGGTGGAGTAGCATTCAGCTTATTCTAGATAGGCATCAAGTCTCAATCACTCTTATGTTAGACTGGATACATTAGAGAAACGTTTGTGCTGGTCTGTTTGACGGACAAAAAGCAACAATGACAACAACAACATGTGTTCAGCTGTTCAGCCTCTAGTTGGCTTCTAGCGTCCAAGTATAACAAATACATATGAGCCAGTCTCCAGGAAAACCTGCTATAATGACATTATGTAATTACCATTATGTAACAAGGTTTGTAAAAGCTCTAATATAAGAAAAAAATACCTATCCATTGATTCTATTTTATGTAGTTTACTCATATAGTATTATACCTTAGCTTTAAATTTTCCCATGAATTAAGTCGAAACCACATACTTCGTTGCTATGGTGACCAATTTCGGAAAAGTACTCATAGTGAGAAAAACGAGGAGTCAGTTGTTTAAAACAATAGTAGCCTTTCTCTGAATGCGAACAATTTTGATTTTGGTAAATATTTAAAACAATTAAAGATACTTCTAAAATGTGATACCATTTTGAACAATTTATGTCAACAATTGATCAAATGGTGTAATTATGAAATACGTGTTTTAGTTACGTCAATTAACGCTTGAATGACGTTTGCGACGTCACACAAAAAAGCTTCGAAAGGGGGCACTACAAAAACAGCTGTAACTTCCTTAAAAATTTCATTAACAAAATTTCTTTTGTATTTTGCTTTATTAAGATTATTCTTTCAAGCTATGGAAAATCTCAAAATAAATATTTTTGTCAAAATAGCAGGTTTTCCTGGAGACTGGCTCTATATAATAGTAATTGTATAACATAAAACAATAACATATTACTTAAAATTAAAAGTCATTCTACAACGAAGAAGAGCAACCAAACATGAGCTTGTTATCGCTAAGATTCAAGAATGGAACTGCTATTTGCTAGCATCAGAAGAACAGGAATTCAACGTCATCCACGGTTGAACAATTTATAGCACATGGTCCTATGCCATCTAATCCAGTTGATTTCAAGGTTTTGTAACTCGTTTTCTATAAATGTGCTTGTTATACTAGGTATTGAAAATGAAGTACCGTGTTCACAAATTTGCATTTCAATGAATTCACATAGTTTTGTTTTATCGCTTCAGAGAAAGAGAAGCAATTTTGAGGGGCTGACTTGAAAATGTCAATGAAATAATCATTGAATATTTCAGCTGTTTCAAGTGGGTCTAAAATCAGAGTCCCCTCATCATCATGAATGAAGTTAGTTGTTTGGCACAGAAATAACAAAGAGTTGGTGCATGCCGGTTCTTTAGAGCTTAGCTTTCATTCAACAGCTACTTCTTCTTGATACATTTTCAGTGGTCAAAGCTTTTTTGCGAGCGTATGATAGTTTTTCAACCCTAACGAATCGATTACCATAAAGGACTTTAAATCATTTAAGGAATTTATGGAGCCTTAATGGTAAACTGTCGTGTACATTACCCCAATGGTGAATCGAGTGCCTCAGGTGGTCTAATTGGTATTAACGAGCGACAACATAAATTCTATTCTCCTTTTGAGTACAAAGTTTAGATTCCGGAGACATGATTTTCATTTGTGTTAGTGTGCAAATTTTAGCCAGGCAACAGTACTGCCTCTTCGTAGCTACGGCACTGAGGGAAGAGGGTGTTATATAATTTTTGGTTTAAAATATACATATTTTCTTTGGTTTGTTAAAGGGTGTGACACTGGTATCATCTCTGGCTGATGTACAGCATGTGTAAGGGTAATCTCGATGACTCTTGTCAGGATAATGTGACCATGTATACTGTACAATAATCTTCTTGAGGGAGTTGAATTTTCGTTGTTGCACTCGACCAAATAATCTAATCACCATGCATGATAAATCAACCTCTCAAATAACAAACATGGGTTTATCCTTTTATGTTTTGTAATCCACTCATATATTTTAGACCCCACAAAAGTGCCTTTTTATTAAAATCCATCAAATTTAATACCCACGGAAATACGAGGGGCGTTAAATATGTATTGCCCTTGTCCTTTGCATTTTTCTATGGCAATATTAAGAAGGATTCTACTATTACTGTATAAAAGGTTATGTTTCTGTTCTATATCTGGAAAATTACAAAGCCTTTCGTCAACAATTAAGTAATTGATTGAACTTAAAAGAGGGTATACTCGAGCACACTGGCCTTATGTTCATTTTAAGTACAATTTGCTGTAGTTGTTTAGAAAAGTAAATGCCAGTTATCGTTAAACTGCAACATACAATACGATAACTGAATCCTTACGTTTCCATCTGACTTTAAATCAAAATGAAATTATTTGTTGTCAACTAGCAAGACGCGGGTCAAAAAACAAGGGAGATCACTCTTATTCATACCACATGATGTGTGTTGGTTCACGCACCAATAATTTCATATCAATGGTATTTTGATCGCAAAAATGGCAATCAAGTACGGAAGGCATTTAAATTTTGTACGGTATGTGATTTGTGGAATAAGATTATTTCTCGAAAGGAATTTTTAATCGACAGTTATTCGCGAAAAGTCAGTGTCTATTACTACAGAAACAACAGTCAGGGAATTAAATTTTATCTATTTTTTCACGAAATATTGCAGAAATCTTAATGGTCCTAGAAATGTAAAAAGATTTAAAGATATCAACGAATTTTCAAATTTGTGACCCAAAGGACAATACATATCGAACACCTCTCATATGTGATTTGACAATAAAGTCTAAGAAATACTGTAAGAACGTGTAACAGTATGTGTGTGTGTGTATGTGTAAAATAACACAAAAACAAATGATTATTAAAATATTTATAATCTTAGTATCATTGTTTCTCATAAATGGTTAAGCATGAATTGAATTGAAATGCATGGATATATATATATATGTATATACACAATCAGGTTCATTTCTGTTCTAAGAAGCACATTTTATATATATATATAACTTTAAAACAAACTGAAAATAAAGACATGATATACACTACCTGGTAATACAAAAACACCTAAAGTATTGATAACAAGACATCTACAGTTTTTATGTAAAAAAACCCTAAAATAATAAAAACTGAACTTAATGAAGAGTTTGTTTCTGTACAAAGCGATACCAAGATGATTGAATGAACATTATACACAGAAAATAAGATCTCAAAACGAATGCAGAAACTTATTCTAGATCATTAATTAACCAGCAATTAATAAACTAACTAGCTAAAAGATAAACTTCTGTTATATTTAGGAAATATGACTTATGTCTCTGTGCTGGATAATTATGTTTTAAAAAAGTTAAGTAATAAAATTTTCATTTAAGTGCACAACTACTCATGATATAGTTGGCATTCCTGTAGGGGTTGCTGCCATGGTTTACGACTGGAAGCCTACCTCTAGCACTACACATACATGCCAGATCTCCTGCATCATGCGTGAGTCTCCTGCATTTGAGACTCTACTCCTGCATGATCAGAGGCCAATTTATCAAATCTCACGCATTTCATAGACAAACTGGAATCTGACATTTTTTGTTTACATTATGAAAAAGATGGCAAATGTTAGTTTAAATTGCTACATGAAGCATGCATGGTATTGTCATCAAATTAAGATAATTGAAAAAAGCATATAAACTTCAATACTTTAAGTCTTAAGTTTCAGCAAAAAAATCTCCTGCATTTTAATGAAATCTCCTGGATTTTCATCACCAATCTCACGCAAAGGGGTCTGCGAAACATGGCATGTATGCACTACACATATATTCAGGGGTTCCACTTCTGAATTTCAAGGGTCATTTTCATACTTTTGACCTAGTTCTAACATTTTATAGGCAAAATACTCATGATTTTTAGACAAAACAACCCTTTAACTAAAATCTGAAGGGACCAATTGTGGCTTTTTAAATTTTCAAGGTTCAAAACCCCTACTTTCGAGTCAAATTTAACCCCTGATATTACTGACCACCTGAGCTAGCTGTCTGTCCAAGCTGTCTGTCTAAACACTACATGAAAACATAGTTTATCATAATGAAATGATTAGAATGTTTCTACGCTCAAACATAATCTGAACTTTTTTGGAGAAGTAACAAATACATGTGCAGAAATGTGCAATGCTTTATATGATAAACATCACGTTATTATACAGGAATGTAAATGGAGCTTAAACAAGGTAGTTAGCGTACACAGCTTCTTGATTTAGTTCTGTCAGCAGTTTTGTACAGTGTTTATATTGCTTTGACAGAACTGAAAATCAGTACAACCCTCAGACAGAACTGTGAAGTAGTGTATCAGGATTACATGTTAAAGTTGTGCTAACGATCTAACAATTTATGGAAAAAGAAGCATGTTACATGATGATATATCAATAAAATGTTTTACTTGGAATGATGTAACACAATATACCAGAACATAACTAACTGCAGTAAATTATACCAGACCTGGGTATCTTATTAAAACATTTCAATGTTAAAAGAACTGTTACTAAGCAACTGTTTCAATAATGATCACAATTACAGCACAAGTCTGTAATCAAGTGCTCATATTCAGGAGACTTTTAAAACGTCTTTGAAATGAATACAAGAAATATGATACATTACCCGGATGAATTTAAGGCATTTTATGCTTTGTAATCAGGTTTTACATTCTTACAAGTATGATACATAACGCAAACTTAAAATATTCTTTGTTTCCCGACCCAAGCAGATATATAATGGGTAGGTAGGTAGGTTAAAAAAATGTTTTGGAATTGTTTCAGAATGATAGTTATTAGTCAAGACATACAAATAATGAAATTTTGTAATAAAAAAGTACCAAATTTACTAGTAAGAAACATTAGTCAGAGTACAAAAGTGAACTTTTTCATTCCCAATTTTTTTCGGACAGGTCAGGAATCGGAAGGGGAAACAAACAATATTTTATTTTAGGCATAACACACCTTGTTCATTATCGTTCAGTTTCCTAGTAACATCATTATCCAAGAGTAAAATGCTGTCTAATGATTGTAATGAATGACAAAATACATCAATTAGTAACAAATGATTAACAATGCTTTGTACAAAAATATAATAATCCGCACAAATAACAACCTGTATACAATGAAGACAAAAATACATATTATTTAATATTTATACATATACAACACAATTATAATTTCTTAGTTACTAACTAGTGGACCCTTATTTTTTCAATATCTATATTCAAGGACAATACATGTAGTTTAAATTCTTGGTAAAAAGTAACAATGTGATTGTTATTTTAATAAAATAGCCACATTTTAACTATGTGAACGCAAATAACACATAGTAAAAATTGGACCGCATTAATGTATAAAATGCTATATCAGGCCCACAGGTAACTGTATCATACATAAAGAGTAAAAAAAAATTTTATCTTAAAATAACAATATTTATTTTTAAAAAAAGTTTTTAGTCTATCAATGATACAGTTAACTTGGTCAGGCCTAGATACGAAACAAAATCATATTTACATTAATTGATTATCATTAGTAATTATAACAGTTAATCTTCCTACACTCTATGAATTCGAAATTTATGACCACTACATCGTTTATCACAGTTGAATATTGGCATAATGAAAAACATAAAATTTGTACATTTGTCTTTACTAGTATCTGCAGAAAACATAATATTTCAAGATTTTAAGAACATTATTGATTAATTCCTGGATTCTCATCCAACACTCATTCTCAGACAACAGTGGTATAACACAGAGAATTTGACCTGAACCTGACCTTTATGCATTAATATATCACAAGGTTATTACGTTGAATATATCATTTCAATGTCCGCGAGCAAATCGTGCAATATCGGTACTTTAGATTTGTGTTGGTATTACACCTAGAGCGTCTTCATGATACTGTACTTCTTGCTTATGAAAACATACAACCCGGATTATAAATATAGACAATATATCAGCTGATAAATAATGCTAATAGAAGGTCGAGAGTCGTGTCAAATTCTCTGTACTATAAGTCCAGTTTACAGATGGTGAAGATAATACAGTGGTGGACAAGATTGCTCTTCAATAAGCCGGAGAGGGATGTATATAATTATATGCTGGAGAGGGATGTATTTTAACTTTTATTTTCAAAAATGTGCCATCTGATCTTAATTCTGACTTATCACAATTTTAACAGACTCCTTATAATATTGCAACTTTTTCACCAATTTAACGGATGTTTTGTTACTGGAAAAAATTATAGGCAAGGCGTGTGGATGATAATCTAAGAATTGATCTATTCTGATTTCTTTGATTTTTAATTGTTCTTAGGATCTGTCAACTTTAAACAATAAACTCAACACAATTTACCAGCAGTCATAAACTTGCAGGTGAACAAATTCGATACTGATGATTTTGGAACGAAACTATTATAATTGATTTAATTAACTCAAATAGAGTAATTACAGTTTTGCTCCAAACTCTAGGAATGTTTGTTCACCATTTAAAGTGTGACTACCAGTAGTTGTATTTTCAGGTAATCAGGTTAAAAGTATCAAGTTATAAAATTGAAATTTTATAATTACCGGGTATCCCTGGAACGGTATACACAGTATCACCAGTAATGTTGTCTAATGTCTAACAAAGTTACGCTACATTGTCCACATTAAATGAAAGAAAATTGGTGTTTATAATTGCTATATAGATTAATAATGACAAAAATATTTTTTCTAAAATAATTTTTTTCTGTAATGTTCTTATTGTAATTTGTAAGCATGAAACTTTACAATTTGAACATGATTTTTAAAGTGTCCAACAGTCACTCATTGTAGTCAATAATTAAAACAATACTTGTATACTGTATAAGTTGTAAGGGAAGCAAAGTGGACTTATTGCCAAATTTACGAAGTCATTTCGGATTTTCCTCTACCATAAAGTTAATTCAGTCTTCAAAGAAAAATGTTTCTAGTATTTCCGCATGCTCTATGTCAGAAATTTATAATTTGTTAACTTTTCAACCCACAGAAATATTAAGGCAAACTTGTTGCTATGGCAACAACTTGAAGCTGTAATTTGTAATTCTCCTAAGTTAACAGTGAAAACTGGTGATACTGTGTTAGGCCTCAGTGATAACGTTATGTCACAGAGTAATATCCATAACCGTTCTATGTAAAATATTTGTTTGTGTCATGAATTGAAAACAATTAAGTTTGTAACAATTTATTTATAGTGAGAGTGTTATGTACAATCCAGTAGCACGATTCTTGTCTGGTGGACAACAAGATTGCGTAGATACTACATCAAGCACTGCAAACATAGTATTCATTCATACACCTAGTACATTATAAACCACCACAATCATCAGCTACAAGCATAGTGCATACATTATAACACTCAACATCGTACTTTTAGTCTACATTCTTAAATTAATGCAATGCAATGATTCATGGATTTGTTAAACTAATTTCAACATCCTCTTTACATCCTCTTCAGGTCATAGCCACACAGATGCACATCGCCCACAGAGAGGCACTTGTTTAACTAAATAATTAGAAAATTACCAAAATTAGCATGTTTTTCGGAAGAATAACACACTCAAAGTAATTCTAGAAACCATTTATCTCAGTGCTTTTTTATCTCTGGATACGCAGCCCTGAATTTTGCAATTCAATTGCTTTATCACAAAAATATGGAAATGTAAAGTAAAAGTCGACAAAAGCTATTTTTGGTCCTGAATGCACAGAATTATACATACACAAAACAATTACATCACAATAATACATGATTTTGATTTTTAGTGTAAAACATCATATGATATTATTATATTCAAGGGAGACAATACAGTTGATATGTTATCAGATGTATACAGAGTTAGCTCCCTTGTACCATTCTCCCAGCCTAATATGGTGAAACTGAAAGCTAGTCAACTACTCTTTCTGAAATTGATAGAAAATGCTTTCAATGAGAGTGATCTAGATCAGTCATGGACACTTGACACAGTTGGAGGTCAGGGGCAAACAAAAATATGAATGCTTTTAAAGCACTACTTCATTGAAATGAATGAACAAAAAAAATTGTGCTGAACAATCAGAACGAATAAAATCGATTTGTGCTTAACAATTAGGCAATATAAAACAAAAGCGAACAAAATTTAATATCATGACGTTAAAAGCAAAAGTGACACACTTTAGAAGGACAAACAACTAAAACATACATATACATGTACATACATTTATCACTCTAGCACCTTAGCAGGGTCACTATAATTATCTTCTAACATGATTCAACTAACACGAGTCTGCATGATAAAGGTTCTATTAATTCAGCAAAAGTTTATATATTGTTCCAGTGAATTGAAAAAGCATCTCAATGCAAGAAGCTATAATTTTCTTTATGTTCTAAATGCAAACATGGTGCCTATATCTACACTATAACATGACAGCATGAGAATGAGAATTCCATGTCTGGTACTGACACCATCAAGGTAAGGGGTTCATTGTTCAAGGTCAGGGGTTCAAGGTCAGAGGTTTAAGGTCAGGGGTTCTAAATCTAAATTCTGGATCAAGTGGAGCAATCTAGAGTTACATAGTATGTTATTATGTGTTTAAAAGGCAACGCCATGGAGTATGATAGACGGATCAAAAGGCAACGCCATGGAGTATGATAGACGGATCAAAAGGCAACGCCATGGAGTATGATAGACGGATCAAAAGGCATCCTCATGGATCAAATGATTCATTGACTTTGTACACCATCAAACAGCAGTAAGAAGATTATATCATCTACATATTTCAGGTCAAGGTCACATAAAACAATATCCAACTGAATAAATTCCTACAGCAGTAAATAAATTATTGCTAAAACTTCATTTTCTTTAAGAACATTTTATAAAATCTGTTTAAAAACTAACAGATATGTCAAAACTCAACATACATCTGACAATAAGGGGAAGTCAGGCTTAAGTCAGCACAGCTTTAGTTGAAAATAGGAAATACATTGACACATGTTTTACTATAACATGATAACTAATAAAGTAAGCCTCCTGGCTAACCATTTAGTGTGATATAATATACTTTATAATGTATGTCAACTTACTGCACGTTCATCATACGTTTTACCAGCTGAACTATAGTTAACTCCTTCAAATATCAACATAAAGGGAAATAATTCATGTCTTGTCATTCCACGAGTTTCCTCCCTTTACTTTTCATAGTCACCTCCCTTGGAGAAAATCATTATTACATTGTAAAGAATGCACTTGTCTTTCCTATATGGTGTCTTTTAAATATGTCCTCATGTGTGTATAGTATAGTGCATATAAAAGCATCAAATGTCACAATGCACAACCATAACCATGACAACCGTTACTATGACGACGTTTCATTCCTACAAACATTCTCCAGGTAATATTGTGTGTATTATCAGTACACACAAGTCAAGAGTTTATATACAAAGGACCCGCTTTTCTTCCATGACATACTGGTATCATGCTCTACTATCTATATCACCGGCATGTATCTTCATGTGACACGGCATGCATCTTCACTTGACATGGCATGCAGCTTCACTTGACACAACATGCAGCTTCACTTGACACAGCATGCAGCTTCACTTGACACGACATGCAGCTTCACTTGACACAGCATGCAGCTTCACTTGACATGGCATGCAGCTTCACTTGACACTGCATGCAGCTTCACTTGACACGGCATGCAGCTTCACTTGACACTGCATGCAGCTTCACTTGACACGGCATGCAGCTTCACTTGACACGGCATGCAACTTCACTTGACATGGTTAAACATACTCTGGCAGCTAGCTATCATGTCTGGTTAAGATGTTATAATAGCATCATTTTCAAACTTGATTAGTTTATATTATCACTAATTATTCCCTGAATAAGCACTCTTCTATTATTAAAAGAACTTTACATGTTTTAACTTTCTGTCTGAAGAGATAATTCACCAGATATATAAACCAACAAACATCCGATTAACAGAAAATTCAAGATTAGTATGTTAACAGAAACCTCTTGTCAGTGAAGACTTGGTCCCTTTGATTGCTTGGAATTACACATTGAGAATAAACAATATAATGCTGACCAGGAAATGCTAGACTCTAGGATTCACGATATCAGCGTATGGCGTGTTTCCACCTCCCATATTGTCAACAAGTTGTATAGGACGCCGACTTCCTGGTTTGTTATCAAACTGTAGATCTATATATAGAAGCCCATCATCATTCCTAGGCTTTGTGTCTGATGAACTGTCAAATGACTGAAATAATAAATAATCAATTCATAATTACATGTATTTATAAGCTGTAACATTAATGAAGAGTAAACACAACATTCTGCAAATATTATAGTCATTAGTTCCATATACGTATATGAGATCCGTCATGAGTTGTCTTTGGAGATCAACATTTTTAAAGAAGTCTAGAAAACACAGGTTATTAAGTGAGCCTTATGCAAGCTTAATAATTTATTTTCTTGACAGTTTAAGAAATGTTGATCCCAAAGACAACGAGTGGTGGATTCTTTTCATCAGATTACCATAGTTACAGAGTCAAAACAACGTCAGAAGTAATGTATTTAAGCCACCAATGTTACTTTTACACACTGAAAAGCTGGAGACGTCACACATTTGTTGTTACAATTGTGTTGGAGAACATTGTTCCGTCATTTGTTCTCACATGGAAGATCACGTTATTTATGTGATAAACTTGTATTCTGTCCCATGAATAATAATCTCATTCAAATAAACAGAAAGTTTGTTTAAATTAGTTGTTGACGAACGCAAGCATGCAAATTTTATGTGTGAAAGTTAGAAATTCTCAAAAACCTGAAATCCTCAAATATTAACAGATGAAGATGAAAACTCAGTTTAATGTCCTAAGTGAAATATAAAGAGATACAGTAAAGTTCCGCCTATAAGACCACTTTGATTATTTGAAATCATGCAGATTTTGCCAGTTTAGGGTCCCAAAGTATGAAATTTAGAACAAAAAAGGTCCGCTAATAAGACCGATTCGCTTTTAAGACCACCTTTTTGACTGGTCTTAGTAGCAGAACTTCACTGACATTTCATTTATGATAAGATAAGGAAGAGGGAAGACGATAGTGCAGTACTTACATTATTAAAGCTTGAATTGAGTCCACCGTGGGATCCCATGTTGTTCTTGGCATTATGATCAGCTGATACAAGATCCGGCCTGTTACCATAAAAAAGACCTTGATTACTGAAACAAACCGCAACCAACACAATGTATAGAATTTTAAGAAAGTCAATAAAGAGGCAGTGACAGACTTTTTAAAAGAAGGAATAACTAGAATTATCACTGTCGTGAACAGGGCCCCGTGGTAGCATGTCGTAAGAGGGGGAGGGGAGGAGTGTAGAAGTAAAGTGGGGTTGCATAATTATCAGCGCTATAAGTTTCTGTACTCAGACACAATAACAAAGTCATATCTCAAACTTTCATGTGATGATGCCTGAAATAAAGTAATTCATTCCCTTCTAAAATTCAATTAAAGTTGTTTGACAAGCGCAGGTTTAATTTCCTACATAGAAACCATGATGAACTTTGACTTTTATAAAGTTTGGAAATATCTTTGACAGACTAAAATTGCACACTGAATTCATGAAATCATGACATTGGTTTCATTGACATTGCCCTGTTCCTGATCGGCCAATATTGTTTGCAAGATGGAAATACACAAAACAGAACTACATTAATCTGTTTGTTTTGTGTGCAAGTGTTAAGGGGAATCAGTCAAAAATTATGAAAGTTTTAAAGAGTTGTCGCCCTTTGCTAAAAATGTGTAAATTGTTTTTGCTCCACATATATGTACTTATTGTCGTAGTCAATAGAAGTAAGTATAGCAAGTTTCATTTGAATATCTTGAACCATTTTTTAACTTTGACCAATGTTATAGTTTTTGAAGCTGAAAAGGGGCATAAGTCAAAATTTATCAAAGCTAGAGTAGTTGCCCTTTGCTAAAGATAAGGGTATTATCACTGGCAATAATTATAGCAAGTTCCATTTGAATATCTACAATCGTTGTGAAGTTACGAAGAAAAAAGATGAAAAATGAGTAAATTTGAATTTGACAAAGGGCCATAATTCTTCCAATATTGTAGCTAGAGTAATGTAACTTGTCATAAAATAGTGTTTTGTTGTTGTGAGCTTATGTTTAAAATTTCAAGTTGATATCTTCAATGGTTTTCAAGTTATCAAGAAAAAAAGCTGAAAATTGATGAAAATTTGAATTTTACAAAGGGCCATAACTCTTCAAATATTGTAGCGAGAGTTATATAACTTGCCATAAAATAGCGTACTGTTGTTGTGAGCTTATGTTTGAAGTTTGAAGTCAATACCTATAATGGTTTTCAAGTTATTAAGAAAAAACTTGAAAAATGTGGACGGACAGACTGACAGGGTGATTACTATAGGGCACGCAAAAAAAAAATTGCGGGCCCTAACTAGAGATGTTTGTAAAACATGCATGCCCCGACCCCCATGGCAGCCCAATAGTCAGAAATGGTATAGGCTACAGTGACCTTGACCTACTGACGTCAGTCATCTACTGTTGATGACCAACCTCCACATAAAGTTAAGTTTGAAGATCCAAGGGTAAAGCATTTTGGAGTTATGGAACGGAAACCATTTGCCGATTTGGTCTACCGACCGACAGACCAACCAACATATATAGCCATATACCCCCTCATCAAAGATGGGGGCATAGTGATTTATCATACAGTTTCTATAATTATACTCAAATTTTCTATACAATACTGAACTACGAAGAGTTCCTGACCAAAATTGTGACATCAAGACAAAAAAAGTTCGTTAACATGTATATCTACATAAATATAATCTAATGAATAACAAATGAATAAATATAAAGGTGTGACAGAACTTACTTTCTGGGTTTCTCTGGAGGTTCTGAAAAAAAGTAATCCATGGTGTTAGTTATAAACTAATATTTCACTTTTTTATTTTACATGAATGTTGCAGAATTAAAAAATTGAAAAAAAACTACACAGTTAAAATTAACCAAATTAAATAGGTAATGCAGCTAATGAAAGATTGATGCATTTTAATGATTGGTCAAAATATAAACAGTTACCTTCTATTTCTTTGGGCTTTCTCTTTGTCTTCAAGTAAACCAGTACAGCAATGACAACTATGATGATAACAACCACCACAACAACAACAACAATGATGATTGTAGTCTTTTGATCATCTGAAAAAAAAGTTAGCAAAGTATTAGCCACATTATATACAAAGTACTGTATTTCTCCAAGTATTAGCCACATTATAAACAAGTACTGTATTTCTCCAAGTATTAACCACATTATAATCACATTATACTGTATTTCTCCAAGTATTAGCCACATTATAAACACAGTACTGTATTTTCTCCAAGTATTAGCCACATTATAATCGCAGTACTGTATTTCTCCAAGTATTAGCCACATTATAAACACAGTACTGTATTTTCTCCAAGTATTAGCCACATTATAATCGCAGTACTGTATTTTTCCAAGTATTAGCCACATTATAAACACAGTACTGTATTTCTCCAAGTATTAGCCACATTATAAACACAGTACTGTATTTCTCCAAGTATTAGCCACATTATAAACACAGTACTGTATTTCTCCAAGTATTAGCCACATTATAATCAAAGTACTGCATTTCTCCAAGTATTGCAAGCTGCTGTGTATTGAATGCAGGTAAAAAACAAGAGCACTGCCTACGATATTACCCTTGCTCCTTTGTGAGTGAAAATTCTGAGAGTGTCGGGGCAAATAACTCATAAATATAGGTCACATGGTTACCAGCCTTGTCAGTATGGACTCCCCATGTGATGGTGAATAACTATATTGAGTTTCAAGTGGATACCTTTGATATTAAGAAATTGACATTTTTGTGTAAAGATTCAAAGTCAGAAAAGGGGAATAATTCTTATAAAATGCTAGATAGATTTGTTTCCTCTTGTCAGTAGATGTAGGTCATCACCTTCCACAAGTGTACTGACTTTCAAGTTGAAAGCTTTGAAAGTGTTTGAGAAAATTCAGTTTATGTGTAAACTTTGCCACTATTTCTATGTATGTACTTAAAAGTCCAAACAAGGGCAGATAACTGAATAAATATAGGTCACAAAGTTACCAGTTTTGTCAGTATGGACTCCCCCTGTAATGGTGAATAATTATACTGATATCCTTGATAGTCTTTGAGAAAATATTAGACAATAAACTTTACCAAAGCATACACAGACACACACGATCCAGTGTGAAAAGTGTTGAATAGTCAAGCTAAAATTGGAGATTCGAAGAAAAAATGTCCAATGCAAAAAAATGTGAAAGTACGATGATAGAATATCTTTTCTTATTTGCCCATAAAGACTTGGAATATGTGTGCATCTGTGTAAGTTTTGGTAACTTGCCAGTAAGATAATAAAATACGGTAATACTTGGAAAAATAACTTATACTGGTACTCGGAGAAATATACTCGTTCAATAAGGAGTGTATCGTTTAACTAATGAACTATTAATAACCTCAACTTGTTTAACCATGACAGAGTTACAGATCTTGCTTCACAAAGTCTGCATGCAATACGATGGTTAATAAAAGCTCCGCGAGTCGCATGTGTCGCCTGACGACATGCATATTTTTTCATGGAAAACTATCCAGTATTGGGCTACATATTCGACTCACAAGAGTTCTCTAGTCATCTGAACTAAAAACGACAAAGTTACGCTCTAGACAAAAAAATGTTCTAATAAAATCAATCAAAAGGGAATCATTCAAACACTACACAAGTGCCCCTGCAGACAAGAAATGCTTATAAAATCAAAAAGGAAATAATTCAAAAATGGCACAAGGTAAAGTTATTGTTCTTGTGTACTGCACTTGGACTTTTTGTAAGAAACATGCATACCAAGTTTCAAGTCATTCAACCTTATGGTGACAAAGTTATCCTCCGGACAAGAAATGCTCTAATTTAATCAATCAATGGGGAATAATTCAAGAGCGATGCAAGGTAGAGTTATGGTTCGTGTGCACTGCGCTTAGGGCTTATTTCAAGAAACATGCATACCAAATCTTGAGTCATTTGAACTTAAGGTGACAAAGTTATGCTCCGGACAAGAAATGCTCTAATAAAATCAATCAAAGGGAAATAATTCAAAAACGATGCAAGGTAGAGTTATGGTTCTTGCGCACTGCACTTTAGCTTATTGCAGGAGACATGCATACCAAATCTTAAGTCATATGAACTTAAGGTGACAAAGTTATGCTCTGGACAAGTAAGTTCGGACGTCGCTGATAGTGGATCTTCAAATGACCATTACTTTGTCAATTCTTTGAATATTTTCACCAAATAACTTTTATTTTATGCAGAAAAGATAATTCCTTCTTCTGCACCAACTCTGGATTTCCAGATTACTCCAGAATTGTAGGACCCTGAAACATAAAACTTAACATTTTGCCAATTCGGGCAAATAGTTTCAAATCATAAATTTACAGACTGTTAAACACATTGACCACTTACCCTTTTTTTCCGCTGATGTTGCTGCTGTTGTTCCTGGTCCTAGCGTAGTATCTGAAGACGAAGGTGTCGTAGGAGTTGTTGATGGTGGGACTTCGCCTACGAGAGACAGACAGACACTTTGCACCCGATATTTCCACAAAGTTATGTTGGCAGTATATATGAATAACTATATATTATGAGGGATAAGTATTTTGTGTTTGTTTATATAAAATGTTGGAATAAGTGGATATGGTGGATGCAGTTTGGTGCAAAAAAGGTGTATATAACTTAATATACAGTTTTATGAGCATGTTTTGAACAACAATGGCAATTTATATTGTAATGAATCATATTCATACATGCATAAACTAGAGTCATAAAAATGTCATTGAAATCATTCTTGTGACTTGACTCAATACTTGTGGTAATAGGACAAAGATTTCTATTTTGGGAATGAAACTAAAGCAATAAACAAAAGTTGCACATAGCCCGCAGTATGATATCATAGAAACAAACAGACAACATTGGATGAATGAATTCATTTAGTGACCATTGTAATTGATCATATTTTGTGTTTGCAATCCCAGGAACAGTATTTACTTTATATACGATAATACAGTCAGAACTCAATACAACGACACTTATCGTTTCCAAGAAAAATGTCGTTGTAACGAATATGTCAGTATTCTGAATTGATACAAAGAGCATTTTGATACTTTTGTCCCCAAATATGATGTCACTATAATGAATTTGTCGGTATATCGGGTGTCGTTATATCGAGTTCTGACTGTATACCCGGTAACCCTGAATAACATTGTGGAGACACTTGACCAATGAGTCTTAATGAACCTGTCCCATCACTATGCTAGAGAGCTTGTTTTAACCTATACCACTCTTTGATATAGAATGTGGTATATTAAGGACTAGGAAGGATGGTCACCCAGAAACTTACATTCTGATGTAGATAATCTCAATATCTTACCTGGGGTGGTATTCAATATTGATCTTACTTGACTTAAGGATAAGGACAACCTATCAGATCACACCATATTAAACTCTTGGTCAGTAACAGGCGATATGATTGGCTATCCTTATTCTCCGATTAAATAATATCAATATTGAATACCACCCCCACCATGAGGGCCCAAGTGCAACTTTTGTATGAATTTTCTTGCTAAATACTGATCAGTTTTATACTGCCCTTAAAACTCGCTCTGTACCCGGACATTTAATTGCTAATACAATATAAACTGCCGCAAGTTGTTTAAAACATTGTAAGAAGGTTGTGATTTCCTCATAAAGGAGCATGCAGAGAATCCAAACCTTAGAAAACATACAATAAATGTAAGAAATCATTTCCTCCAGAACTAGAGGACATTCAGCATAGCAAACATTCATGTCATCATATCGAGAGTTTGGAACAAAGCCTATGTAACTCAACAATTCTACTGAAGTACGATGGTAGGTTTAATTGCGAGTTAAAATAACTGGGTTCAAAACTCTCATCAATAATTATAAGTTTCTAAGTAGAGCGAAACCCTTATTTATACCAGTTTAGATAAAATGGAACTATATTTGATTAAAAAGATAAACTCAAGGCTTGAAGGTAGTCAAGCTTGTGATAAAAAGGTAGCACTCGGAACTCTTCAGAAAGCTTAATTGAGTGACTACCAGCTGAGCTCTGTTTTCAAACTTAGGCTTTACTGTCGTGACAGCCTATCTCTAACTTATATAGTATTGAGACTGTGGCCACTGAGCTCTTATTAAGCTTTAGCTATCAGTGGCTACAGCTGAGCTGTTAAACTGTTGAAGAAGAGCTCTAGCTTATAGCATTTTAGTAACCTATATACATCCAGAGACCAAACTGGCTTTCAAGGTATTTGACTCTACTAAGAATTTCATACATGCAATACCTATAATAGTAATCTATAAAACGGTTTGTTTTTTTCGAACAGTAGTAAAACGGAAGCAGCAAGAACAATCAGAATTATTACAATATAAAGAAACTTCCATTCATATCCAAACTGCCCTATTTATAATTCTTACGAATCAAATGCAGCTGTGAAGCCTTCAAAAAGGTGAAACAAAATAAATTCCATAACTTGCTCTCAAACAAGCATGCATGCAGAGAGACAATCACATTCAGATTTATTCAAGCGGGGTTCAAGCAACAAAAATATTAATGCTGCAAATGTCAAACTACAAGCAAAGAAAGTTCTTAAACTTGTATTATATGCAGGTGACGTAGTGAAACAAGCGGCAAACATTACAACATGACAACATTACATGCACAATGTTATGTTAGTATAGCAACAACTCACATTTTATTAATTTGACATCTAAATCACAGCAACCTAATGTTACAATAACTATTAAGTAATTATTTATCATCCTAAAAATAATATTTGACATGTCCCTATCTTAGTTTTTATTAGACAAATTAAGTAAGTCTGTTAGCTTAAAGTATAATTTATCATTTTTATATCACTTTACATAAAAATTTACTTATAAGTTACATTATTATATGCAATACTTATATATACATTATCATTTACAAATGGTCTGATACTAATGCTACCTTTTAATGTACAGTCAATATAATGATATTTTCTATTTGGTTCTCTATATAATGCTTTTACTGAAAACAGTTACCAGTGGTAATTGTAACTACTGGTATGTTATTAAATGTAAACACCTCAAATTTATATTTACTATCATATAAAATGTTGATGGTCACAATGAATTGCGATATTTATATTCAATTTTACTCCACTTTATATTTTATAGTTGTTTGTCATGTATCATGAGTGCAAGGTATTTCGCAATATAACGTATCATTTAATTCCCCTTATGGAGCCCCTTGTCTCACTGACACATTCAAACAGGTAACGCTAGAGTGATTACAAATGATCAGAAGACTAGCTGTGTCCTCGTTTATCCCTGTATCATTAAATGCAAACATAGGGAGCATCATAACATATAAACACATAGATACTATGAAAAAACGTAAATGCCTGGGTATAAAAATTTGCGACCACATTAATTTGTAAAGAGATAGTTAAAATATGGTTCAAACTGTTTGTAATGCTAGGGTGCTTTATAGAGTCCTAAGTGAGATAATTCGTCCCATTATGCGGCAAATGGTTGCTCAGTGGTATCATAATAGTTAATCAATTTCTCACCAACTTAAGGTTTTAAACTCACATAAAATTGGCTTAAAGCGAATTTGTAGATCGTATTTACATCAGTTTTACTATAGTGAATATCAGTTCATCTTAAAAATGTCAATAAAACTTCCCAAGTTTATAACGAAGATCTGTTTTCCATATGTGTTTATATAGGTATTTTCTGAATAAGGTTATCAGTTTACACCGGGATGGGAAGATAAAGAATTTGGCCGTTACTCACATCCATAGGAATCCCTAACCTGAGTGTGGACATACAGCATGGTATGTGAGTATATAATGAGACACAAATTTTGGCTTAGAATGCAAGTAAAAATATGTAAAAACAAAGTTTAACACAACCGTTAATATTTTATTCATTAACTGATTTTAATGAGACATCCTTGACACTCAAGCTATCCATGCAACTTAATAGTTTTCTTCAAAAGGTCAAAGTTTTTGCCTGAAACCAACTCAACTGCCTGGACCGTAGTTCATAGTTGGTTTCGGGCCAGAACAGTTAAGTTTTGAACAAAAATATGAAGTGGCATGGATTATAATACTCATTCTCAGTTTGAACGTTGCGGACGTTCTTTAAAATCAGTTAAAGAATAAAATGCTAACTGATTGTGTTCAGTTCACTTGGTATTTTCTAAACAACCAGTACTTAAATTTAAATTTGCTCTTCAATTAGCAACTTCAATGAGACAAAATTTAACGACATCACATCAATGTCACAGAATTCCACAGTCTAGCACTCTGCCTAGCAAGTACTTCAACTTGCGTATACACTAAGCTCAGTGAATGGGTTTTGTCCTTCCAGTAAACATCTAACATTTATTTAGTGAGGCTCAGGTCTCCAATGCTGCAACTTATTTTTTATTAAAGGTTACAAACTTTTTTATGACTTGATTATTCATTAAATTGGAATTTTGATTTACACTGAACCACCACTCAATGAAACGCTCTCAAAATCAAGTGATTGAGTCACTTCCCTCAATTTAAAATTATAGCACATTATTGAGACCAGTTTGTGAAAATAATAAATGTAAAAATGTGAGTCACAGTTAGCTGGCATACAGCAAAATAACAAAGCTTAAGATTCTTAAAATTACTTTTTTTTCTACAATAACTCAAAATAATTAAGGCTACATAATTAAAGTATTAACTATTGTCAAGTACTGCTGCCTCCAGATTCTTTAATTATTGTAAGTCGGCAACTCCAAACTTTAATTGTTGTAAGTCGGAAACTAAGTGTTTGTGAACAAAAGGTCTATAATTGAGCTTAAACAATAAAACAGTCGTAGGTCATACCAATTTTAACCACACAATTATTGTATAATTAATGACCACTGACAAAGCATGCCTTAGCTCGTTTCTTCACTCCAGTGAATCAACAGTCTCAATTATTAATTTTTACATTCACTTCATCCAAGTCCTTGAATTTTTAAGACGTAAAATCAATTCTACAATGAGTAATAAACAAGTTTTAGTCCACAGACTCTACAGTTATTTTTTACAGCTATACAAGATATCATAACCTACAATCTCCACTTAGTATCTCTAACAAGGCCATCAAGAACCCAAGAATTTATGGCTTTGATATTTTCAACAATATATGGCAGCCAGTTGAACTGACAAAATATGACAGCCTGTTGACCTCACTTGCTAACCTGGGTTATTTGCCTACCACTGCATTTTAAACTTGTTTTTATCTGACAACTTACTCCACAAGTGGAGACACACTAATAACCTTTAGACAACCTTGAGAAACTTGAAACCCTTTATCTAATGGGTGACCTTAGTGCCAAAAATCAACCCCTAGATTTACTGAGTGAGTGGCAGGGACCCTGGACTGGGTGGCCTGCCTAAGTGCTCCACCTGGTCCGAGCTACACTATAGGTAAATTTCCAACTTGGGTAGCTAAACGGGGGGATTAACTGTACAAACTCTATGGTTAAAGTACATGAACATGCATAACCTAAAATACACCTATACAAGACAGGAGGCTCATAATGTTTGTAAACAATTCAGAATATAGGTGTATTTTTAGGTTATGCATATTTATGTACTTTAATCGTAGAGTTTGTACAGTAATTCCCCCCGTTTAGCTACCCAAGTTGAAAATTTACCTATACTATAAATATTTTTAGGTTATGCATGTCTATGTACTTTAATCATAGAGTTTGTACAGTAAATCCCCCCCCCCCGCTTTTAGCTACCCTAGTTAAAAAAAATCCTATATTAACATTCACAAACAGATTTTGAACTTGAGAAATCAGGCAACTAGACTGGACAATTTACCATAACATTTAGGTTAATTGAAACCTGAGTGTCATGATGTTTAATGAAATAGTGAAAACAGTTATCACAACACAACAGCTTCCATCAAACATTCTTAATTTAATGTCAATTAACCTGACTCACTTGACACTTTAATTAGAAATAAGAACCCGGCAGTAAAACAGGCCAGTGTTAGACTGTCTGTACGAACAATATTATGCATTTTGTACACAGTGTAGCAATACCACATGACTTTTAGCTACAGTTAAAAGAAGAAAATTGTAAACATGAGAACACAAATATAGCCATAATTATTTCATTTCTTCATCGATTTCTATCAAATATATACCATGCTAAGGTATAAATTATTTGCTTTCCATGAAATATAAGATCATTTTCAGCAGATGTGCCATTTTGTCCAACACCCGTGGAACATACAGGTTTCACAGTGTACTAGAAAAAACGGACAAGCTGCTGCAAACAAACCTGTATTTCATGGAAAGCAAATAATTTTCCCCTTCGAGTGGCATATATTTTATAGAAATCAATGAAGAAATAAAATACTTATTGCTAAATTTGTGTTCCAATGTTTACAAATTTCTACTTGGAACTGTAGGCAAAAGTCATGTAGTATTGCTACCTTGGTACATCTCAACACTCGTTAAAAAAATTATGCCATCTCAAATGACAGGAATGACATAGCAAATATCTTCGTTGTGAAAGATAAAAATTATTTCAATTTAAATAAGGGCATGGTTTAATGTATTGATTTTACATACAGTTGGTAAAATATTGCTTACAAAATGCTCAGCACACTTAAACTGTTTATACAACTGTCAACAGCTTTCACAACTTTTAAGATTTCCGATAAGAGCAAATATTTCTATAATCAATGTAGATTTAATATCAGGCAGACAAAAATATGTGTTTTAAATCCTTTGACAATGCATGAATGTTGTCCAAAATTTCATAGTATTTTTACATCATGCTAAACCATTTTGATAGCATTAATTACTGTTTGCTTGACACTTGAGTGCTGTAATTTCCATTTTTTTAATAATCAGTGAAATATTAGTGGAATTTCAATGGACTTTCTTACAAATTCCACTGGATAACCAGCAGTAATACTGTCTAGCATTCATTGGAATCCAGTTAAAAGGCCTAGTTTTACCTCTGGAAAGCCACTGAAATTCTATTGGAATAATGATCAAATCATGTTTTGAGTGGAATTCCAGTGGAAACCAATGGTATTCCACTGACTTTTTTCCATAGGGTTCCACTACATTGTTACAATTCACACGGGACAAATAATATTCAGCTGATATTTTTACTTATTTAGGAAAGTAGCATTTTAATACTGCTGTACAGGAGTTGCATGTAGTGGGCATACAGACTTACATCATTTACAAAGATTACATTCCAAGTTACAGCTTTGCGTAGCTTTATATTGTACATCTATTCTTAATTACAACCCTCTTATAATTCCAGTAGTTAATTTCATCATAAAATGAACACAAAGACTTGTCAAACATTAAATCACATGTTTTGAATGTTTTCGCACATAGCCGAGCGTCTAACGACGAATCTTACATAAAATGTTCAAACATGTCTGAGGATACAGTATTTCCTATATTTGTTCTTTTATCAATCCATGTTTATCCTGAATCTGTCCACATTTATAAACATGCTTACAAGTTTGTATTATATGTTTCATTTATGTTAACAACAGCATTTATGATGAAGAGAAAAACTTACTTATGTACAAGACTTATAATAGCGCATACAGTAAATGTACCTATAATTTTAAGCTCCTAGCTCTTCAACAAATAAGAATTTAAAATTATGTAATAGTATGTTAATAGGGTATAGAACTTGTGCATAATAATAAAGCAGTGGGTGAAGGCATATTTCATATAGACATCATATTGAAATGAAATACTAGTACATGTTTATAATAAAAGTATATGTAGATATATGAACAAAATCAAAATCAGTCATGCTGAAGAAAAAAGTTAATAAATAAAAGATGATAGACATGCACTAGCAAACACACAAACATAACGAAAATGTTATTTTGGTAGAAACAGGAAAATGTGGGATTTGAAACTTCCATAGTATGCTAATATTTATATCAAATTGTTTTAAGAATGTTTATAAATTTACATGATTAAGTATTGTTCTAAATTTAACAGAAATTTTTTACAGTATTTTAAAAAATTACAATTGTAAAATTAAAAGGCAATTTAAGTTATTTTCTGCCTTTATTGAGCCACAGTAAATACAAATATGCTTGAAATGTATGTACTGTGAAATTGTGTGTTTTACTATACATACAGGAATTGTTACCAAAATATGTAATATTATTGGCATACTATGCAATGTTATCAAAATTCTCAGAATTTAAATCACGCCAAATAGAAGCATTAATGTACTGGTAGCATAAAACATGATTTTTACAAGTTAAAATCCAGCTAAAGTACATGTAAAGTTATGTTATTTTTCTGTGATGGAAGTCATTAACTTTTGATCTAGGGTAAATGGAAATTGCAATATTTGGCTTGAATGAAACTCTTTGGGTTAAAAAGAGGAAACAAGAAGAAAGGGAGGTAACTCTAGTATCTAACTATATTTTATAACGCCTATAGGATGGTGGGATAGTATACAGCAGTAAGTGTAAGAAGCCATTATTGTTGAATATTAAATGAGTCATTAAGAAATTCAAGTAAATTATGTATAAAAGTTGAAAGAGTATTGACAAACTTTTACAGGTTATCCATTTATATTTAAAGCTACATCATAGTTGGCAACATGCGATTGGTTCAAGGTATTGTCGTCTGCAGGAATTCTTACGTCTCCAAGGACAATGAACAGACTTTACATATATTGATTGTATTCCCTTGTAATCTGAATTTTATTGGAAATTTTTCATTCACATAGATAATTATATAACCACGCTAAATGTATTGAACTTTTAGAATAGACTGAAACCAGTGTAGCAATACCACGTGGTTTTTTACTACAGTTCCAAGTAGAAATTTGTAAACATTGGAACACAAATGTAGCCATAAGTATTTTATTTCTTCATCGATTTCTATAAAATCTACGCCACGCTAAGGGGAACATTATTTGCTTTCCATAAAATATAAAATCTTTTTCAGCGGATGTGCCGTTTTGTCCATTACCCTGTGAAACCGTGGAACGTGTAGGTTTCACAGGGTAATGGAAAAATCGGTAAAGCTGCTGAAAAAGATCTTATATTTCATGGGAAGCAAATAATTCCCCCCTTAGCGTGGCGTATATTTAATAGAAATCGATAAAGAAATAAAATACATATGGCTATTTTATTTTCCAATGTTTACAAATTTCTTCTTGTAACTGTAGCCAAAAGTCACATGGTATTGCTACACTGGAAACTTAACCGCATGAAAATAAGATTTTGTGACCTGTGAGAACCCCCCCCCCCCCCTCCCCATCATCAGATTCTATCATCTTTAATACAAACCAATAATGCAACTTTTGAATATGTGTAACAGTACATCTTATTTTTACTGTGATTTCAAAAAAGTTGTAACACAAATACCGAAACCCAACCGATCATCAATAAGTCGAAATCACTACAAATTTGAAATAATTTGTATCAAAGAATGCATAAACTAGTTTGATCTTAGCATGCTAAAGTGACTAAACATTTTCAACAACAACAACAACCTTTCATTATGCTCAAAATCAATCCCATGCATAACATGAAAATAGGAGGATGAACAGATTTTACATGCAGAACAATTAAATTACAGAACATGGCTTCTTACACCAAACTGTGAAATAAAAAATACTATTTTGTAGGGTAATGTTTCGGTGAAATAAGAAGTTACTGGGTAGTATTTACATGGCTGGAGAAAGGTTTATGTAGATTGGGAATGAAGGAATGTAAATAGTAGAGTATGGAAATAAAATGTTCAGGTGAGTGTCTCTCTGTCAGTAGGTATACACAAGTCACACAACCAAGTACATTATCAGCACAAATACTGTGTCAAATGACTGTCACATAATAAGAAAATCGTTACTATATACAGCCCATTTTTTATAGAAACGTTACTATATATAGCTTGGTTTTAACAGAATTGTTACTAAATATAGCCCATTTTTTACAAAAGCGTTACTATATATAGCCCATTTTTTACAGAATCATTACTGTAAATAGCCTGGTTTTAACAGAATCGTTACTATATATAGCCTGGTTTTACAGAATTGTTACTATATATAGCCCAGTTTTTACACATTTCCATTCAAAACCCAGCATGACAACGGCAACTGGCATTCTTAAATGATCATTCAAAGTTGTTAAACTGCATAATGACATAGACATTATTGACACTGATTTGAAAAATACATCATGTGGCAGTCATGTGACATATAAACAAATCAGAAGCAACACACTGTGAACAAGAAAAACAATTAATTTCCTGATTACATAATCGGCAAGAATCTAAGTACCTGGTCTATGCAAAACACAGACAAAATATACCAGTAAGTAGTTGTAAGTGCATGATATCCTTTAAGTGAGCCTTACTTTAAGTTATTAAAGTGCCGTCTTCCCTGTCCGATTTTCTATAATATTTTTGAAGTTAATAAACCTTGTTCATACAAAATATTTTTAAACATACTTCAAAATATAGAAGACTTGACAACAACAATTTGCACATCTCTTATCATAGAATGCTGGCTGGAAAATACACCGATGCAATGATGGATAGGTACGTTGCAGCTTTATGCTTTACAAGTTATTTGTGCCAAACCCTTAAATAGATAATGTGTTACTTAGATTCAAGCCTAGGGTTTAAACTACAAAGATATTACAAGTTCACAAGTAAAACAATTAGACATGACTAAATTATTATAAATCAACAGCAACAATTAGTACCTAGAAGTACTGGTATTAATAAGTCAGGGATAAATGAAAGAATAAATTGTTAATAAAAGTATTTTCTAAATCTTTTGTTTTAATTTAAATCGATAAAAGTTGGTAAGAGACAAGTGAGAAGCAGTACATTATTTAAGCTTCATCTACATGTACATTTTGTATATATACAACTACGAAAGCTAAGCAATTTAGCAATGTTGGCAAATAGCTTCCTTGAACAAAAACCTCGGCAAAAAACACACACAAAATTACAAATATATAAGTACAATAGTTTTTGTGTCACAAAAATGTCTGCCTTTGTGAATTTGAAACCTGTGTAGATTTGACTTTTAGCAATGTAAGATTTGTAAGCATAAATGCATGTATCATCCAAACTGCAACCATTGATCTACACCTGTTTCATTATCCATAGAAAGCTGTACATTTGGTATGACACAGTTGAAAAAGAAATCCTACTAAAGCAATAGCAAAGCTTAGAAAATACTAGTCAGTTTCCTGTACTACACATGAATGAAGCCGAGTAAAAATTTGACCAGTTGGTTTAACAGGTCCCACCTCTGTCACTCAAGAAATGGATGTCTCTGAGTGTCTAGGGAAGTCACTCAAAGAATTGGATGCCTGCGAGTGCCTAGGAAAGTCACTCCAAGAATTGACTACGCTGAAAAATTGGTTCAGCAGGCATCCAATTCTTCTTGTGACTCCCATACACTCGTCAAGAAACATTTTCTTGCATTGAGTAAAACTTATATAGGCAAACAAAAGACTAGACTAGTTTTTCCTCAGCCTAAATTATACTGAATATAGATTCTACTACAGGGAACTAATTTGGTAGTCACATTCATCCCTTTCATGAATAGCAAGAAACGCATTAACACCACATATATCATGTATCACAATACCAGCAGTGGATGGTGATTTTGTGACTGTAGTTCTGTATTGAACCCTTTGCTCCATGGACGCATATCACATGTAACTATATCAACCACATTAACCCTTTACTCCATGGACGCATATCACACGTAACTAAATCAACCACATTAACCCTTTACTCCATGGACGCATATCACATGTAACTACATCAACCACATTAACTCTTTACTCCATGGACGCATATCACATATAACTATATCAACCACATTAACCCTTTACTCCATGGACGCATATCACACATAACTATATCAACCACATTAACCCTTTACTCCATGGACACATTTCACATGTAACTACATCAACCTTGTAAGAGACTACTAGTTGAAGTATGTACACAACACAATCTCCATATATAGATTATTGAACAAACCATTTGGTGATCAGCAGATACAGTTAAATACTGCATATGATGTGACGTGAAAAGATGGTACCGTGAAGTGAAGGGTGAAGTGAAGGGTTTATCGTAAGGCCTTTCACTATGTGATTTTCATCCTCTCATTTACCATAGAAACAACACACCTTGCACTATTATATCTTACCCATGACCAGCAAAATAGAAGCTGAGACATTTCTTTCAAGCTAGAGAATGTGTTACTGATCTACTCTAGAACAAAAATCAACAAGCTTGCATGTAGCAAATTTGCAAAATGTAATTGCAGTAGTAAAATGCTGTAGACCAGGTTAATGTAGCGATGCATTGCTATGCTGTACACCAAATTTAACCTGGGCATTACACACCGAACCTAAAAGAAATATATACCGAATGTTTATCAAACACCCTTCAAACAGCTTCCCTAAGCCTTGTGGGATACTATGATATGACGATCAGCATACTATTATCACCAGGGACAGCATACTAAAGTACTTACTGACAGTCAGCTGGATGCTCTGTTCCGCTGTATGATTGGTGGATAAAAATGTATTAGATGCCGAGCATTTGTATGTGCCTGAATGGTCCACTGTCAGATTGGTCAAGGTCAACAATTGACCTTCAAACGTTGAGTTGTCTGGCAGACTCCAGTGATAATACTGAGGTGTTGGGTAAGCATCCGCAAGGCAATTCATTGTTAAAGTTTCCTGGCCTTCAAGGTAACTTGCTTGATTTGGATTTTTTTCAATAGGACTCATTCTCGGTGAATCTGAAGATAATATCAGAGAAGCCATGACAAAACAATAGACTTTAGTGTTTAGTTGTAGATTTTTGTAATGGAAGTTGAACTTAAACAAGTATACAGTTATATAAAAACATCAAGGAAAATTCATAATTAAGAAAAATAATTGATCAGGACCATCATGCGTAACTCATAGGCTGGATACTATAGCAAATCAAAACTTCATCATATGAAAGCTTAACTTTAGAAAGCACATTATAATTAAGTATAATTAATGTACTGCAGAAGAACTAGATATTCATTTTATACTTGGTGAGTTTACTTTTATACTAACAATTCTGGTACCTCATATATACTTACAGAACACTGGAATGTTTTTTGTTTGTACGTGACCATCTCCAAACTGATTTATGTTAAATTGTGCAACTGTACATCGTACGATGATATTATGATCCGCTTTTGTCATTTTCAATTTTAATGTTGATCGTCGATGAGTCGTACATGTGGCATTATTGTATTCAGGTAATTGTGCCTCGGCTAAGCTGGATTTGTCTATGGGTACACTTGTATCATTGTTTAAGTAAACAAACCACAGTAACTGTCCGGTAGGTTCGTAACCTACATCACCACTGCACGTAAACACCACCTCATCATCTTCAGCAATGTTGATATTTGGATTGTACGAAAGTGAATTATCAGTCTCAAACTTATTAATGGCTGTAAGTAAAACAGAGTATATATATCATATAATATATAATATCAGGATACATATCGCTACATGTAGCTTAGGATTAGAAGGTTGTAAGTACAAAATCAATATTTTGAGAAAACAAAAACTATAATACCGGGATACATATAACCTTATATCGGCATACATATACCCTTATATACCACTTCAATGTCCTTCTCTAACATTTGTTGTGTGTTTTTTTCCTAAATCAACTCAGGCATTTCAACATTTTTATCAATTACGAGCAATGATCAGTTAATTGATGCAATTTTCCTGGAATTTAGTTGATAAAATATCAACCAGTACTATAGTAGCCTAGCAAATGACCACTTCACTATCTGTAGAAGCCTAGCAACTGACCACTTCACTATCTGGATCAGTGTTAATGGATACACAAATACATTGTAGAGCCAAATGAAGGATACAACCCATGACCTCAATGTTGACCTCAAGCTCACTTACAATAGTCAAGAAACACTACTGACTACACAGTTTTCAACCGAGGCACATAACTCTGCTGCAAATTGATCTTATTAAATTATAACAATAACCAATTAAACTCCAGACCTGTGCTTCAACTGCACATGCTAATTCACAACCTGGAAAATTTCATAATCACAATCAGAAACATATTTACAAGTAACCTTGTTGCTTACTCAAAAGCTCAACTAACTCACGCAGCCTACATTTGTACCTGCCTGCCAATTTGACAATCTATGATATCCAGTCAGTAACCTTTGCCTGTTTCAAAGTAGACAATTTCTTCTATGATCGACTTCAATGTTAAATAAGACACACCTTCTAATCGAGTGACATAATATTGCGATGTAGTAGAAATGAAGATTCAAATAAGTTAAGAATAATATAACAAGAGATGTTTGTAAAACATGTACGCCCCCATTGCAGCCAAATAGTCACAACGACCTTTACCTTTGACCTACTGACCACAAAATCAATAGGAGTTATCTACTGTTGCTGCCCAGCCTCCATGTGAAGTTTGAAGAACCTAGGGAAAAAGTGTTATTGAACTGAAACCATATGGTTTACCAACCAAC
Source organism: Spisula solida (assembly GCA_947247005.1). Taxonomy (NCBI): domain Eukaryota; kingdom Metazoa; phylum Mollusca; class Bivalvia; order Venerida; family Mactridae; genus Spisula; species Spisula solida. Next base: position 34,976,519 of record OX365947.1, on the reverse strand, counting down.
GACCAACAGACCGACTGACATGCGCAAAGCAATATATCCCTCATCAAAGATGGGGGCATGATCAGATGTGAAAGCCAAGTTGACACTGCATTGTTTTTACAGCTCTCAGAAAAGTAAACTGCACAATAAGCACCAAATTAGTTAATTATATGTACCTCAAATACTAAGAAACTGAGAATAGACTTAAACAAGTACCTTGTATAACGAAAGTGATTGATTCAGTTAGGGTTTGAGGAGAATCTGTATAATAGGAAGCCTCCCATAAGTATTCTGCTTTGTCGTCACACTGTATTTCACTGAATGTTATACCAGCGGTTGGACTGCCACTTGTAATGCTGACCAGGCTTGTTCTATTCTCTAGATTTGACCCATTATCAAGATAAGATGCATTTGTATTTAGGGTCGGACTAGGGAAACTCACAATCCGTGAAAATAAAGTTTCATTCGCTCTTTTCCTCTTTAAAATAAGTGATATGAATTGCTCTCCATTGGCGAGCTGATATTCGCATGTCAGCTCAAACTCATGTTGGCCCAGTGTTGCCTTCGCTGGGTCCCTTCGTGCAATTAGGTCAAAACTTCGAACATCTGAAAATAGACAAAAATAAAATAATATATACTATTTACAAATATGTGTTTTTAATATTTATTGTTAGGAGCATCAAAGTTGTTCTATGATGTTTCTACAGCCATTCATGGTGATGCAGGATAGTCTAGATGTCACATGCACCCTTTCTTTCATTACTCAGGACAAAGCAGAACCCAATAGCATTCTCTAAACTTTCGAGTTTTTGCATTCAAATTTTTTCATTTGTTATCTTCCAAATGCCAATATTGCATCAAAACTACATTTATGAAACATAATTATTATTCAACACTAGTCAATAATACAGAAGAATAAACCCATTTTTTAAAACTGGACTTATAATATAAACCAGTAAAAATCAAAAACCACTATAGTATACTTATGCCAAATGTAGCCAAAAAATATATTGCGACATACAAATTGTTGACATTCATGCCATACCTCAGTATAAACAATAAGCATTGACTTACATACCAATATAATGGATTTATGACACAAAAACTGCCATATTTCATGCGATTATAAGTTCAAGTATTGATATAGTACAGATTAGTTAGATAGGATCACTTAACAATCTATCTACAATGTCAAAAGATCAAATCAATGTACCGCTTGTTTACTGGACAGATTTCATTACAAATAGTATCAAATACATGCATGATGGGTAATTTATGTTCCTTCTCGTTGTGGTATATCTAGGTCTACATAACAATGTACTCATTTATATATCAGCCACAGTTTGAATGTATAATCAGCTCAGAGCTAATTTGTACAAATTAACTAATTTATTAATAATGAAGACCAATTAATTGCTCCCCCCCATTCGAATGCTGCTTTATCAATACTGTAACAGATATAATGTTCAATTGTACAGTGTTATAATCTATTTATCACAGAACAAATAGTTCATGGAAGAATTATGCATACATGTATATAGTTATAGTTATAATTTTAGACCTGGTCCCGATTCCACGAAAAAACTTAAGTTATTGCTCAGCTGAGACTGCTATTTTAAATTTATTATTTGACTACAATTATAGTCTTGTGATGTAGATTGCTACCAGAAACTGTGTATTTATTGCTAAAATAATGATTTAGTTGGTGATTTTTGTATGAAATCCTAATGGAAATCTAACAGTAAAAAATATGAACAACAAAGATCTTCGTACTTGAGCTTGTATAACAGACTAAAGTTTTAACTTGAGATGTTTATAACTTTCAAGCACTATTTTCTGTAAAAATCGGACTTGTTATGTATTGCTCCATTAAATTGGCATCTAACTGGGATGTAACATTACATATACTAGTACACATGAAAGTCATTTAACCAACAAAATATGCTTTCAAAATAGCAGTCTCAGCTGAGCAATAACTTCAAGTTTTTTCGTGGAATTGAGGCCAGGTATTATTTTTGTAGTAAATATGACACTAACCATTGTAAGAAGTGTATTTAAGAACCTTACTTTATTTACTGTACTGGTTTTTTGCCTGAAGCGTCAATTGATTTAATGTACGACATCAAAATTTGGTAAGATTATAATAACACAAATCATGTGTTCTTTATGATATTCATATTTAATAAAGGAGACACCTATATAACTTGTATACAAAGACAAAATTAAGCACCCTTCAGAATTAAAGAAAATTGCCCCAGATGTTTTTTAACTTACAAAAAGAACTAGCACCAGTAATTGTTGAACCTCAAATCATGGTTGAACTATTATAACCATCCTACATTATGGCCCACCAATTAACGTTTCAACAAAAGGATTCAAAGCAATTGAAAAAGAATGGAATTTATACTATTCAATTTTACAATAAGCAAAATTCCGTAATTACTCAAGACAGAGTAATTTTAGCCGGTAAAGGGAAACAAAAGATTGCTTGTGAATTTTGACAACTCGATCATGCAAACAAAATTCTTTTAATGGGGGGGGACACATAATAAATGAGAATGTTTATTGTAAGCATAATCTTCGCAAGATAAACACCATTACACTCGGAAAATGGCAAAAGGATTTTGTGATAGATGCGTTGAGTAAACACCACTGGATTGCAAAGCAAATAAACCATTGGTCACTGCCGATCAAATTGCTTTGTCGGTCATTTAGTATCGACCAGTTGGACTAGCTACATGTACATTAAAATTTTGTAATCCACTTCAAATTGCAAACTTTTCAATCTTAACAGACAATTAAAAATAATAATGTACAATAGTCCAATGTGTCATTCATAAAGGTATAAAGTTACACAGCTGTGTTGTCTTTTCACATTTCTATAACAGAATTGATAAATGAATTTAAATAGGCAACAAGTAAATAATAAATTCAAAAGTCTTACACAGTATCATAGCATTGGGGTTACCTTAATAAATCACTGTAGTATATAAATATATGATGTTTCAAGAATCTAACCCATTAGGGTCAAAGACTTCAGAGAGGCAACAAACACATAAATAATTTACCGACTTTCAAGTTTTCAAAAAATAAATAGCCTACTATACCGATTGACCATTTATACCTACAACCCAGGGTGGGCTCAGACTGCAAACAAACACTTTTTTACATTTTCCTAAATTACCTAGGGTTACACTGCATCAGCTTTATTTAAGTCAAATTTAATACATTTATTATCACTGATAGTGAAACAGGAAATCTCCACTTCCGAAATTCAAGAAGATTTATTAATCATACATAATACATTAAAAGTAAATGGGGGAGAAGATAATCCGGAGTTCACCTTTAAATGTTTCAGAAAGACAGCCAGTGTGGATATTAAAGACCCACTTGGTAAGCTTTTGTGAGTCAAGGTGTAGTAAATCATGTGATTGCTTTAACAGGAAGTCATGTACATAATACAAGTATTAGTAATATGGCATAATTGGGGCCCCGCATTAGAACACATTGCACACCAATAGTGTCCTGTAAGCTCGAGTGCAGAGAGCTGGGTCCATTTTCGTCATTTTGCAGACAGGTCCCACAATTGCATTTTTTGCCAATGAACATAATATGGTAATGGTATGTCCTCTTCAAGCAAGTTAGAAATACACGACCATTCAATTTGTTTGAATTGCAATTAAAACTAAATTAAGAATCATAAACACATGTGTGGGGAGCGGTGGCCTAGAAGTCACAGGGCACGCGCTTTGGAATCGAGAGGTCCCAGGTTCGATCCCTGTCTTAGCCACTGCTTAAATTCTGTGAGCAAGGATAACCCACAATGCTCTACTCTACCAACTTGTGTGAATTGGCACCTGTGAGGATGATGTCCATATGATATATGATCAATATTCCTGGGCGCTGTAACTCAAGGTTGGCTACACACAAAAAATAAACCAGGAGAGAAATATATGGTCACCCACTCGAACACAGTGGTTTCCTTAGGTAGCCCAATGACCAGGGGAAGTTAAATGACTGCAGATGAACAGCTGAATTACTGAAAGTGGCCCTCGAAAACTAATAACATACTTTTGACATTTATTATTTTATAGCCACCACCTCAACAAATATTTTTAAAAGCACTCGTCCTGCAATATAGACAAAGAAAAAAACCCCAAAATCTTACTTGTCCTGCTATATAAATAAAGAAGGAAGATATTGTGCAGGACGAGCGGACGAGTGGATTCATTGAGGCCTGCAATAGAATCAAAGCACTGAGTGAAGTGCACCCCCTAGTGGAATCAAAGAGCTGTGTGCTCAGCATTATACCTCTGTTTAATAGATTGAAGGACTGGCTGTTTCCAATGGACCAATGCATACAGGAAATTTATCATATTAAAGTTTCCTTCAATAAATTGTAACAAATTTCAAATGCTGTCATTTTATTGCTTGACTATGATTTATCACACAATTTGTGAATGTCTAGATTTCTTATCTAGGGCTCTTGTAAAACCTTATCATAATGTATTAAGATAAAGGTTTACAACCAATAAACAATAAATTAAAGTGATAACTCGACAATCAAATCTATAGTATTTAAATATTGGGTGACATTTAGCAACATGTAGGTTATTAAATTTGCAGTGATTTGTATAGCAGTTTGTAAATGGATTTGACCAATATAACCTGAGGGGGTGGGGTAAGTATGATAGCTGTCACACTGATGATGGTTTGTAGGTGGTTGAAATAAGTGACAGCTACATCCTATCCCATAATGAGTTATAACTTCCCCCTCAGTTCCCTTGCATTCATCGTTAACCTTTATCTTTATTCAACTTGAACAAGAAAACATTGATGAACGTTACATTGATTGTGTACTGTAAATCAGAATTTTTCATGACCGATCAATTTATCACTATACTCACAAAATCGTTTAGTATGCGAAAATTTATGTCCATGAACTTACAAATCGGCAGTAAAAAATGGAGCTACACTTTTCTATGAATTTAAATAAAATTCAAAAACATTTAGAATAACATTAAGTCACGAAAGTTTGACAGCACATTGTGATTGTTAAAATTATTTGATGTTAATTAATAATATGTTTTTGGAGCTGGTGTGCGAGACCTAAATGTATATGGTACTGTGCTTAATGCAAAATTAGGTATAAACCGGCATATTATATTATTTTAGAAATCTTAGGTACAACAAACCAGGAGACCCGGGCAAGGAGACATATAATATTGTATAGCACTCTGTAGTATAATTATTTATTACCGACAATCTGTCTATTGTACCATACAAACATTTACCGTAAGTTTGTAACAAATTGTAATACTAGACCTGCAGGTTACACATATAGACAGACAAGGCTGTTGTGCGACTGTTGTAAATAAACCTCAGTCCTGGTACATTAAAACTAAATTCATTGAACCCATTGTAACTGCAACCTGAATCTTAATAAACAAAACATTACAAATTGGCATATATATCAGCTATCCAAATATGGTAGTAAAGTAAAACTTATTAATTACTCAAATTGAACTAGTATACATGTCCAAGGATGATTAACGCATCACTGTAAAAATGACCCATTAATAATAATCAGGTAAATAAACATGTCTGGCATTACAATGTGCAAATAAACACGGTATCCATTTCCATGAAATAAACAAAGTTGTTGAAACTTGATTTTGTGGGTCATAAAACTATATGAAGCAGAAGGTGATTTATTTCATATTGTGTTTATAACATAGATTATGTTACATTGTACAATATCATATTTTTATTACACAAAAAATTTGATAGAACATGCAGAATGAAAACTTAGATACAAAAACACTTAACAGTTAAGTTAACTTGAACTTAACATCTATTCTAACTCAGACGTCTCCAGACTGAAACTGGGAATTTTACAGTTTTGAATCCACTAAAGGGATGAAATACATTTCTGTATAATGAGACAAATGAAAACAGAATAGTTAATTAAGTCAGTACTGAATGCCGAGGTTGGAAAAAAGCACAAAACAGTGAAATTGAGCTAACGAAAACGCTATAATATATCATAGTCAGTCTTTTTACTACATGTATGTTGCAGCAGTTTTGCCCAAACAAATGTTTAAGATGAAAGAATAAAAGTCTCCATGCTGGGGTTGAACACAAGCATTTACATACAGAGGTTAATTGGATTGCTTCATCCCCCAAAAAATGCAAAGGCCGGAGAGAGAGATAAGAGCTATCAGTAATGTTTAGTGATTACATGCCTGTCAAAACATGGGGCTTTGTTAGGGGGGTTCAGATGCAGGGACAGTTTCAAAGGCAACTAGGTCAAGAGCTACATATAAGGTTACAATTTAATGCAACTTTGCAGCAACATTTTAATCGTAATGACTGTGTCTGTCTTCCTATCAATCCTTAACAATGTCAGTTTGTCTCAACATAACTATAATAATATATTACAATAATCTACCAAGCAGGAGTCTAGTATTATACAGAAAACCCTCCAAAAATAACATGAACAGGTCCGTCACTTTATTTCAGCATTTAGCTGGATCTAAATCCATTGCTGCGCATGCTTATCCATAAAATTGAACAATAAATTTAAATGATTTTCTGTAGTACTCAGATCAATGACAGTAAAATCACCTTAGAAGTACATTTGTACCACACATTTAAAACTCGATTGACAAAGATTTGCAAAGAGAAATGACAAATGATGGAAACCTGCAATGCGAATCAACTTGATTTTCACTGAATGGTATATGTGTATATTATAAATTTATACTAATTATAATATCTGCCATGTAACCAGAGCAGTATTTGAACTGATGGAATTCTTATCCTTTCTTTGTATGTCAATGCTACTTAAAAGAACATAATACACCTGCTTCAAACTGATCTGACAGTTCAATGCACAAAAACACATACATACCCATAACTTTACACTGATTGTCACAATAAACTCATCCAACAAATAGTTAACCATTTTTACTTAATATGCTTGCACTAGTGTATCATTGAATTGTACCAAGTTATTGTAAACAATTACATTGCCAATAAAATACCCACAAATCATCCTTAAATGTTTTTTGATGGGGCCGAATCAATATAAGTGCACACTTTTCGTTGACATAAATAATTATGCATGTCATTGAAACACTAATTAATAATGTGGACTTTATGTGTTTAGTAACTCGAGCACTGTATATGGACAAAGCCAAAAGACCAACAGTCATAGACCTGCGTGTGCATACATAACTTATAACTTAAATAGGTTTTGATTGAAAACAGACCTTGTGGTGATAAATGACACTAATTGCATTTACATTAACTGAAGAACAGCACAAGGACTACCAAGCACACATCAGAAATAGGTCAGGCTAATTTTATTTTCCTGTATATTGAATTATCACATTGGTTGAAGGAGAGAAGTACAGAACCTATTCTTACATTGAAAACATATACAAACTTAATTTTAAATGTCCTTACAGTACTTCAAATCAATCTCAAATTTATAAAAGATAATTGACATTTTGAAATCTTCTAGGCAAACAATCTACCAAAGATAGATAATGTATAAACCTACAAGTCACTCAGTCCAAGTTGATTTTACAGCACTTGAAGTTGAACAATCACAGTTTTATCAATTTTACATGGTAAGGAGATATTGATGTACACCCAGTAAGTTGACAAAAAACCTGCCAGCACCACAGTCCTAATAATGTCCTATACATGTAATACGAATATAATACAAAATGTGTATCTACAAAATATTATAAAAAGTTTGAATACCTGACAATCTAGCTAGAAGCAATTGTCATGCTTTTTATATTCAACTTTAAAGATTAGATAAATAAATAAAATAAACCAGATTTATATAGCGCCCTTATCATGCGAACGCACGTTCAAAGGCACTTTACATTATTTTTTGTTGCAGCCACAAGGGCGCAGATGCATCCTCTACCAGTGCAGATACAGCATGATCTGACCAGAGGGACAGACTGAGAGAAAGCCCCTGAAGGGAGAGAGAGACATTAGATACAGGCATGTCCGGCGCTTCAGAAGTGCGCCTAGCTCTTATTTCGAATAGACAGCCTGGTTCTTTAATGTGCCCGGTATACAGCACCGATACACAGCTTCCTGGCACTTCCAGATACTTGCAGACCACACGGCCAGATATAGCGGGAAATATTATAAATATTTCAGAATTTGTCAAGTGCCGATGCCAGGGATTGAACCCACGACCTCTAGATTGACAGCCCAGTGCGTTACCACTGAGCTAAATCCGCTTATATGAACGTAAGAACGTAGACAACTTTATTTTAAATATAAACAAATAATAACTGCATTCACACTTGGAGGCATAAAACTTAATAATTTCCTTACGTGATAGAACACAATCTAGCGATTTAAATGGAAAGTGAATTGTCCAATGATTGTTGTCAATATTTTAGACAAAACTTAAGTTGCAATTTTGAAACCTTTTGAATCAGAGATGATCGACGATTGTAAATATAATATATAAAGCAGGATCAAGTTCTCAATTTCATTAGAATCAAAAGAATGTTATAGATCATCTTTTTTATTTGAAGATGAGCTCCAAGATTATTTTATGAAACGTTCAAATAGCAGATATCAAAGTACCTGTTTTATAAGACACTGAAGTAAATTTTAATAATTAATCAAATTTTTAAATAAATGTATGGAAGCCGTATAAGATAGAATGTTTACCAGATAAACACACCAACAGACCGATTTGAAAAGCTTAGATAGAAGTCAACTGGTTACAGAGAATTAAATCAGCTGGGGACCAAATTTATCATTGCAACTTTCCCTGATGTCAAAACAAATACCTGACTTTACAATAAATTTATGATAACACTGAAAGGTTGACTACAAAAACATTTTATGCTACTAAATATCTAAACAAAACAACTATTGTTGCACCGAATACATTTATTTAATTTCAAATATGCCAATAAAGCTAAAGGTCATCCAACTATGAAAACAATGTTTTGATACAATTTAAAGGCATTAGCAGTCAAGCAGGAAACCAGAAAACAAATACTTTTAATGTTCAAACTTGCAGAAAATATAACTATTTACTATATCAAAACGGTTGACCTATATGGAAGATTACTTAATAAACTGTGCCTTGTATGGGTTTTATGTTTTCTGTGCTCGGTTGGTTCAGTTGGGCATTGTGCCTTGTGTGTATTTAATGTTTTCTGTGTTTGCTCTGCCTAGTTAAGTTGAGTGCTGCCTTCCCTATCTGACTTAATATATTTTTGTATCCAAAAAGAATTGGCAAGTACATGTATGCGCACAGCCACATATTACTTTGACTGCAAAACCTGTCAAGGGTCCCACACCAAATGTGGTCTGACTTTAAGCACTTGTCAGTTCAATACACTCCTGGTAACTGTTAAGTGTATTATATAAAATATACAGTTCAGATAATCTTATTCAATTGGAAATGATTGCTTTAGACAGGTGCTTTCCTAATTGAAGGTTGATACCACCATCCATGTTCAACTGTATTAAATAAGTTCTGAGTGTACTGAACTTGACTATACTGATCAGGTCACTGTTTCGAATCTCAGCTGGGGCACTCATCAATTCTGAAAAGCTTTTGCGTGGGTTTTCCCCAACCAGTGATTGAACTATAAGAGGTAGTCTTTTGCATGTTACTTTTATATCAGTGCTGTGCACCTACAGCTTACATCACTTCTCCTCTTCACACCTATTGGTGTACATGTGCACCAAACATGTTTAAGAACCAAGGAATTTATTCTGAAAGAGCTACTGGGAATCGCACTTAGGATTCTTTGACAATTGTCTCTTTTGTGGAGGTCGCAAATTATTGGCCAATTTGGCATGGAAAAAACAGATGAGCACAAGGGCAGTAAGGCACTGAAAACTCATGACTGTGTCAGTGAAACACAATTTTCCACTTTGATTATTTAATCACCAACAAACACAACATGTACTAATAAACCACAAGATAAAACTTTTGGATTACAGCTAAATATTTCTGAGTCATTGTCCTTAGCAAATGCTCAAATTATTTATGGATTAATAAATGATTAGATTTACTCAATTGTCCTAAACAAACATAAAAAGACAAAAGAAAATCAGGAAGTCCTTAAACAAACATCAAAAACAGTATATTAAGTCAGACAGGGAAGGCAGCACTCAACTTAACCAGCCGAGCACAGAAAACATTAAAAACACACAAAGCACAATGCCCAACTAAACAAGCGCAGATCCGCCCAAGTCCAAGCTGTCGAAAAGTATAATAAATTATAACTAGCTGAATGACTATAAATATACTGACCAACAACCCACAGAATCTCAAGGGACATTGGGATAACTTTTATATTTTACATGATAGACCATTTAGTGGATATAGTTGAAAACTTGATCCTAATCTGAGTCAAAATCCAGAGTATCAAATTAATTAACAAATCAGAAATTCATGCTTTTGAAACTTTCAGGGGCCAAAGGATAAAGTTGGAGGTCAAATAAACCTTTCATTGATGAATATTGAGTAATACAGGGTAATACCAGTGCCACTGAAACTTGGCATGTTGATTTAATTCAAGGAATTGATCATGCTAACACCTGAGACCAGAATATCAAGATTGGGATCATTAATAAGGAAGGAATACATAATTCTGTTGTAAAAAGTTAACAGCCAGTCATAACCAGTGAATTACGAGAATTGATGTTAATATACATAAATTAATTATCAAAGAAAAATCTTATTATTAAAATTTAAATGCTTATTGGAGAATTCAAGAAAACTTTTTGAAACTTTGTAATTTAACATGGACATCTAATTATTAGTCAAAAATATTGTGTTACAACTAATAGAATTTCTCAAGCAAACTCGGGAGACTTGTAAGTTGTTTACTCAAACAAATGACACATTCTATTAACAACAGACATACAAGATCAGACTCTGGAGTTCTTATCACATCAGACTTGTCCCTGAAATCAGTTACAGATTACTGAGAAAAGTGGTTTTACCATCTGGTTTGTGTAAAACCTCCCTGACAATCCTTCTGGGAATCCATTATAAACATTGATTCACAGGACCAATAATTCAAATGTTCTGTCCAACACCATGGTGGTAAATGACATCCTATAGGGGAAACTTTCAGCAACAGGTGCTTCTATCAAATATTATACTGCCCTGTAAGAACCGGATAATTAAGGCTGAACATAGCACAGCAGTTACAACTTCAGAAACATTTAAGACATTTTTCTCACTGAATTTAAACTTGCACGCTTGTATTGCCAAATGAATCAGCTGTGAGAATAAAGTTATTTTACAGTTTGTGGGAATGAGGAACCTACAGTGGGTCTTGCACAGACCTGGGTGAATATCTTGCATGGGTCTGAGCCTCTGAGGGTCTTGATGATGATCCATGGAAATGGGAGGACTAATGGGTCCATGGGAATGAAGGTCTCACATGGGTTTGTGAGAATGAAGGTCTCACATGGGTTTGTGAGAATGAAGGTCTCACATGGGTTTGTGAGAATGAAGGTCTCACATGTGTCTATGGGAATGAAGGTCTCACATGGGTCTGATGGAATGAAGGTCTCACATGGATCTATGGGAATGAAGGTCTCACATGGGTCTATGGGAATGAAGGTCTCACATGGGTCTATGGGAATGAAGGTCTCACATGGGTCTGTGGGAATGAAGGTATAACATGGGTGGTCTGTAGGAATTAAGGTCTTACATGGGTCTGCGAGAATTAAGGTCTTACACAGGTCTGTGGGAATGAAGGT